>CM034150.1:593677354-596211058 GCA_019776745.2 Taxus chinensis
TCAAGGGCATATGAAGAAGAAAAAGCTTTTAATCATAAATGGAATGTCTTTCCCAGAAGCAGGTTCATAGAGTTCCAGAATAGCTTTGGTAGCCTTAGCTTCAAGGACGGATGCCATTAAGAGAAGAATTGTATCATCCGCAAATTGCTGATGAGAATGTGCCTGGATAATGGAAGTGGGCTTGAACCTTTCAGAAGACCGTCAATAATTACTTGACCAATTGATCTACTAATAATGTCTGCCATAAGAATGAAGAGTAGGGGGGATATGGGGTCCCCTTGTCTTAGCCCTCTGCTACTTGTGAAAAAGCCCACCGGCTCACTGTTAACCACTATTGAGAATCTGACCGTAGTGATGCAAGCCTTAATAATTTTTTTGAATTTAGCAGGGAAACCAAATTTAATTAGAACTTTGTCAAAAAAAAACCCAAGAGACCTTACCAAAGGCTTTATTCATATCAAGCTTAAGGACCATATTCACTTTTTTGTTATTTTCCATAGAGTGTATGGTTTCATGTACCATAATCACTTCATCTTGGATAATCCTACCTTTAATGAATCCACTCTGCTACCTTGAGATTAAATCATTCATAATAAATTAGACCATGGTGTAGCAATGATTTTAGTAAAAATTATATAGATAGCATTCACAAGGTTGATGAGTCTGAAATCTTTGAAGTCCTAGCATCCATTTTTTTTGGAGCAAGCACAATGTGGGTGTTATTCAGCTCTTTCAAAAGGTCTCCAATTCTATAGAATTCATTCACTTCTATGAGAAGATCATCCGAGCATATTTCCCAAAAATTTTGAAAAAAATTAATAGAAATTCCATCTAGGCCTGGAGCCTTGTCACCTTCTAAAGTAAACACACAGCTTTTTTCAGTTCTTCAAGTGTGACAACTTTAGTGATATCTTTTAAATCTCTGCTCCTCAATTAAGTTTTGGGGACTAGCCTCCAAAATGAAATAAATTGCCTCATCAGTAATGATACTCCTCTCATTGAGAATTTTTTTATAGAAATTGAGAGCTTCCCCTTTAATGCTGTTGGGATCTTTTATAACAGTACCATTACTTTTAGCCACTTCCATAATCCTATTACAAGCTTGTGCTTCAAAGTGGTCATATGAAAAAACTTTGTATTTCTATCTCCTTCTTTTAGCCAGATAGCCCTAGATTTTAGTCTCCATAAGGATTCTTCTCTACTGCAAATCGTATGCATCTCTACAAGAATGTTCTTTTCCTTAGTTTGGTCTTCAAAATATCTCCCCATTGTATTCATTTTGATTTCTAGATCTTGGAGCTTTTGTTTTAACTTTTTTTTTTTCAAACACATTGTCAAAAACTCTTTTATTCCAAATTTTAACATGTTTTTTTAACATTTTTGAGCTTCTGAATCAATCTATATTAACCAGTGCCTTCACCATTCCAAACCCACCATTATTTAATTTTGTCATAAATTTCATCATGCTCCATCCACATCTTTTCAAATTTGAATGAGCTTCTGATGGGCTTAGTCCAATTGAGAAGATTTAAGGAAATCAGATTGTGGTCCGATCTAATTCTGGGTAGTGAAGAGAGATGGAAGTCCTGACTGAGAATCCAACTAGTAGAAATCGGGGGCTCTATCTAGTCTAACTTGGATAAGATCTTTTCCCAACCTTCTGTTGTTCCAGGTGTATTTATTTTCATGGTGATCCACATCTAAGAGATTGAGATCAGCAACAAAATTTGCAAATTCTTCCATACCTGTGGAAAAGATGGAGCTTGTGTGGATATTTTTCACATGGGAGGAATTAGGAGGAGAATTAAATGTGGGGGAGAATAGGTGCAGTTGAGAGAAAGTATGAGAATGGATTTTATATTGAAAATAACATCAGTATAGAGTTTTCCAACATAAAATCAAGCTGTATTTAGGGGGCATTCATATGAGAAAGGAAACCATTGACTATTGTTCAACAATGAACATGAAATTTTACAAAGCACAAAGTCTTAATGCATAATATTCAACAAGTGCATTGCTCATGTACAGTTATAGTTGAGATCCCAAAGGAAATAGCTAAGTAAATAAAATAGAGGAAATCCCTGAGAGTCACTTATTTCTAGAAAAGGGTATGGGAGCTAGTTAAACAAGATTTAACCATACCTATACTAATTTCAAGGATCTTAGCCATCATCCTAGTTTCCTAGCAAAATTACAATACCAGGACTACTAGATTGTCGTACCTCCTTACATGACTTCTCATATTCCCAGTTTACAAGTAGACTCTTCAAATGTTCACTAGGAAAGAAAAAATCAGCCCCCTTGTTACTGTAATTGCAAAGGAGGAAATTTGAGAGCAAATCTGCACTAAAATAAGTTACATGATTCACTTTGAATTCAATAATACAAAAATCTCATAATCACACACAATGTAGGAGATGGAGATCTTAGGCGGAGAGGAGAGGAAGAAAGAATGAGAGAGGGGAGGATTGGATGCTCCCAAGCATGAGGATTTGGTTAGATGCCTCTGCACTTGATGAAGATGTAACCTTCCACACTCAGATGTTGAAGATGAAAATTTTCTCCATGATGACCCTCTACAACACTACTATTCTCTTCCTCTGATGAATATTTTCTCCTTTTGACACTTTTTCCCCTTGCAGAAGTACTCCTTGAAATGATGACTTTCCAAGCAATCAGCTGTTTGCCACTGCATTCCAAGGAAGATGGATCTTTGTATTGATATTTATGTTTATTCAAGTAGACTTTAATTGATAAACATGAAGGATTGAATTATCCTCGTATTGTGAAAATTCAATCCTGTCTGTATACTTGTAGGACACTCACATAATTTATGCTTATTTCAACCATTCAACAATTGGGATAAATTGGATGCAACTTTGTTCACACAACCTTGATCATAAGTGGATGTCATATCGCTACACGAGCAACATAATGGTGAGTGAAGCATGTAGGGATTATTAGCAATACATACACTCTAAAATTAGAAAAAATTATACTAATATGAATCGTAGCATCCAGAATATAGTTTCTAAAATACTAATTTTTTAAAAAATTGACAAGATTAGCTATATTAAACACTCAAAATTCAATGCCTTGGTATTTTTTTTTAAAAAACACGCTGGGAATGCGGGAATTATAGTCCGTTTGCCCACGAATTTGAGATGACCAAAAATTGATATATATTTTTTTCCTTTGATTGAGAAGTTATATGCCACTATCTTATCTTGGGATGGATTTTATTTTGTATTTTTTTTAGTAATATTTTATTTTTTATGATTTTTTCCATGAGAAGTGGTATGAAAACATAAAGAAAATAGAGCACTTTCCAATTTTCCCGCCATAACTTCATCAAAAAATATTGAAATCAAATAATTCACATTTTTTTGAACATGTATATAATTTCACCACAGTTGGGATGGTATAAGTTTTATCACATTCTGATAAATGAAATAAATTTTGTAGTCTTAAACCTAGACATAAAGATTCACAGGAAAAAAGTGTCTTAAAGACCTACTATTAGTAAAAAATTATAAAATGATATTTATCCTATTCTATTCACTTTAAAATCCAGTATTTCTACAAAGCTAATAGTCTCCCCTATGCAATGGTACCATTTTTATGACATAATTTTTACTTTTTGGCATGGTTCAAGACTGTGGAAGACTAAATTTGATGTTTTGCAATTTTTAATGTAAAATTCAGGATTTGATGTCCACTTAATTGTCCCCCAACTTGGTGTGCACTTACCCAATTTCATGGAATATGGAGCAGGGGTTTTGATTACTGCAAGTCAAAAAGTGTGCATTTCGGGAATGGAGGATCATGTTTCCATATGGGTCTAAGCAGGTTGTAGATTTGATCATGGATAAGGTGTCTTAAATTTATGGCAAGTGATCCAGGTTAAATGCATACATGGTTATTTTATTTTATGCAAATGTTGGTTTGATGATTGAGAAGTGAGTTGCACCTTTAACCTACTTGCATCTTCTTCTCTTATGCATACCCGGTGACAGTAGGACAGGGATTGAACATTTACTAAAGGTAGATTAAGATGAGATGACCCTCATCATTTAGGCACCTTACAACATTTAGCATGGGTGCTTAAATGGTTATATAGAGATTTTCATCAGTTCCTTGTAAAAAAATATTCTAGTGTCATAGCATATCTTTTAGCATGATGATCATGTTGACAAGATGAATATTGATAAGTAGTTTCATCTAACACCCTTTTATGTTTGCAAGTAGACAAAAAAGTGGATTTCCTTGGGGTAATTAGAAAATTTAGTACCCGTTGTAAATATTTTCACCAAGTGAAAAGCATTAACCGAGTTCCATGTGTGCCTCCTAGGTGTGACTGGCTCTTTGATCAAAGGTATGATGGTAATGAAAAAAATCAATTCAAAGTTGTTTATACTGGTAGCATAACACTATGGTGAAATCACAGAAGTAGACCCATGTTAAGTGACGAAAATTCATCAACTATGGGGCCATCTTCCATAACCACTTGGGGTCACACTTTTTGTATCAATTTGAATAGCTACTAATTTTATCTTATTTTAGATAACCTTAGTCAACATAAATATGCTATGACATCCATTATATGATGCTAAAATGAAGTTCCTGGTAGCATAAATTCATAATTAACTAGGCATCCATGCTTCAGGGGATTGTCAGGTACATACTATCAAATATAAATGACTGAAGAAGAAATCTTTGTCATTCAATGCTATGTATGAGATGTTTCATCCCATGGAAGTAAAATTTACAATTTTCACTGTTAAATATCCAAGATACTAATGGAACATTTTTATGGTCCAATTTACCCAATACTGGAAATTACCCCCATTTTTGTATAGGGTTGCTACAACTGGTTCCCAAGAAGTCTACTTGTCACTGAATGTGACAAAGCCTATGTAATTGCAACATTTTTGTCTAACTATACACTCTGAGTGGACCCAAGATTTATAGGGTTTAATTTTATTCAAGTTTTTTGTACTATTAGTATCCCAAATTTTGTAACTCCTATAATGTTCATTTAATCTCCAAGGAGATCTACACTTTGACTATTGAGCCACGAGATACCTTCAAAATTCAAATTGTAATAATTTCATGAAACAAAATATAATGTGAATTAGGCATTATGAAGATTACTATGAGTGCATTCTGACAATTTCACTTCAAAAGATTACCCGAGGCTTCTAGAATATCCAAGAAAAATGTATCTCCCACAAGCTTTTTTAGAAATCTTCATTTCATTAGAGTGTGCTAAGTATGCCCAGGAAGCTTGCATAGTCAATGTTCCTCATGACATTGTTTCTAGGATTGACTATAAATTTTAAAATACCTCCAATGATATCAACATTCAGTCACTACATTACTAAACTCAGGCATTATATATTCTTGGTTCATCTCCAAAAATGAAACATCAAGGTGTCAAACATCAAACAAAATATGCGATTTTTAAACCAGCTTGCAGGCCAATTCAAAAACTCTAACCAAAAACCCTAAAAATACAACATTGAATCATGAACTACTTCCCACCACCTTAACTGGCACAATCAAGGTTTAAAAAAATTTAAAAATATATTTATGGGTTAAACCATCTTTTCCTGATGGGGTATTACATAGTTAACAATTGGAGTGTTTAGGCAGGTTCTTGTTTACCCATTCAAGGTTTTAGTGTGCTTAGGTTGTCATGGACACTTTTTCATGTTAATTCATAGGATGACACATTCTGCATGAAACATTAATAAAGTATGATCACACTTATATTTAGGGTGTCTACATGAATTTTATTGTTACAGCATTTATTAATCCAAGTTTAGCTATTATATTACTTGTTAAGAGCAAATGATCCACTATAATTTCACAAGATATATAATTAAGTTTTTTAGACTAGACCCTAAACATCTAAATACACGTAAGCCCTAATTACTATATGACAATATCCCAATAATCGGATTTGCAATAAACTTTTAGAATTTGTCTAAGGGTTAGGAATGGGAAGCCATGAATTATGCTCAACATGCATATAGGGTTTATGCTTTATTATCTTAAGTGCAAAACATATGTATGGTTTAATACTCTAGTACAAGGTTTGGAATTTACAATGTTTAGAATATGATTGCACAATAATCTTCATTTATCTATACAAGAACCTATATAGTAAACTTTAATAAATGAAAATCAAAACTGGACTACAAAAGGCATCAGATATCTAACCAAGAATTTGTTAATCCTAAGAAATTAACATCAAATTTAGTTGAAGGGATCTCCAATTCAAGATTTTGTTACAATAAAGAAATCCCAAATTTGGAAACTATCAGAGGGAGATCTCACACAATGTGGAACCTATTATAGAAGAGGAATAAAATAACAAAACTTCAATCCTACACAAGACCATCTTCTTGTAACCTAATTGACACCATTAATAAAAAAAAGTCCAAGCATCCTAATCACATAGCTCCTTTCGTACAAGAACATAACACATGATAATGATAATCAACAGAAGGAGATCCCACACATAATTTGTTGCACAGAGAAAATAAACTGGATAAAAAAACAGTAAAATGGAGATCCACACAAGAACGTTCTGCCCTGAAAATTTGCTAAAGAAATATTATCATAAACAACACTACAAGGGTATCCTTCATTGTACTTGTCCTAATTGTATTCTTACCCAAATGCATACGATTTCGATAAGCCTCAATGGTATTGAGTTTTGACTTGATTTGAAGCTCTAGATCAATAAGTTATGATGCATTTGAATTTAATCTTAAAATTAAAATTTCATAGTATTGATGAGGCCATAAATTGACTATAAATTACCATTATTTTGTCCTTCCAAGTTACAGTTTGAAAGTGAATTTAAATGTAATCTAAGAACTTATAGTTTGCTTAAGATAAAATATAGGATATATATCTTGTTTATTCTTTAATAATATTTGTTTATATATCTTGTTGACTAATCCTATTGATTATTTGGGAAAAGATGCAAAGTTTTGTGTATGCATGCCATAAAGGAAAGATAATGCTAGTATTGGGAAAAGTGGAATTGATCATAAATAGTACATTTAAAATCAAATGATTATTTCATATTTAGATTCTTATCAAACAATTATGCAAGTTCAAAAAAAGAATCATCTCAATCCGATGTTGCATATGCAAAAGTTATAGTTGTTTTAAGTTAGTTGTGGAACTCGTAGAATTAGTTCTCGGAACTCACAGAGCTTAGTTCCGGAACTTGCAGGTTTAGTTCAGGAACTCGCAGGTTTAGTTCTGGAACTCACAGATTTAGTTCCAGAACTTGTATCAATTGAATGACCATTAGTTCTGGAACTTTCAATTCGTGGACAAATCAGATTTAGTTCCATAACTTGTAGATTTAGTTCCGGAACTTGCATAAAAGGAATGACAGCTTTAGTTATGGAACTTGCATCAACAGAATGACCGTCTTTGATGGATTGTGAAAACTCAGAGATTCCAATGGGAATCTGAGAGAGGTTTTTGTTCATAGAAATTGTGTTTAACAAAAACCTCATTCAAATTTGCTACATGTTTTACCAATCAAGAGAGATATAACTTTTAGTGAGCTGCAGTCTGAGGAAAAGTGTATCAGACGAGCACTAAAAACTTCCATAAACAGAAAAAAAAAAATCAAATGGAAAATCTGAGAGATGTTTTTTTTCATAGCGATATGTTTAACAAAAACCTCATTCATATTTGTTACATGTTTTACCAATGAAGAGCGATATAATTTTTAGTGAGTTGTAGTCCGAGGAAACGTGTATCAAACGAGCACTAAAATTTCCATATATAGAAATAGAAAAATTCAAATGAGAAAATCTGAGAGAGGTTTTTGTCCATAGAAACTGTTTTTAACAAAAACCTCATTCATATTTTCTACATGTTTTTTACCAATCAAGATAAATCTAACTTTTAGTGAACTGGAGTCTCAAGGAAAAAGCATGTATCAGACAAGCGTCAAAATTTCCACAATCAAAAATAGCAAAGTCAAATGGAAAATCCGAGAAAGGTATTTGGTCAAAATCATATTTTGAGGAAAATTCTCCTTTCAATAATGAAGAGGAATAAAATCATTATGATTCTTGTTACCGAAAAGCAAGGAGAAGATTTGGGAGCAAATCTTCCTAAAATAAGTGAGATAAGACTTTGACTCTCAATCATATATCTCTCTCCATATTTTGTGGAGATGGAGATCTTAGTTGTTAGGATAGGAATAAATATAAGATCATATTTTATTTCTCTAAAATAAGGAGTTGGTTGGATGCATGAATTATAAATGCAACTTTTAACACTTAGATATGTAATGCTTTTCTCCCAAGAAATAAAGATTTGTTCTTTCCTCTCAAATATTTTGTAGTTTTAAGATTCTCAGAAGTATGATTTAAATCCTCTTCCAAGGAATGAGTTGGCCACTCATTCCAAGGAAGATGGATCTTTGTATTTATGTTTATGTTTATTTATTTGTCTTTAATTCATTATGTTGTATTGTTTTTATCTTCATATTGTGAAAATTCAGTTTGTTGTAAACCTGCAGGTGTTTCATTTAATTTTGTTTATTTCCCATTCAGTGTTTTCAATTTATGCAAGTGTGTTTTATTCCTACAAGTGTGAAGTGTGATTTCCTTTATGTAAGTTTTTTTACATTTTTGCAAGTGTGATTTCCTTTAAGCAAGTGATGTTTACATTTTTGCAAGTGTGCATTTAAATGTCCGCATGTGTGCTTTTCTTTTATGCAAGTTTGGTTTGTGTTTAAAGGAGTTGTATTTCCAAGATATTCTTCTCTTAATGCATACAGCCTTCGGACATCAACCCTAGATTGACATTATTAATGGTGAGGATTGACGACCCTCATCAAGCATTCCATTTTCATTAGAGAAAATCAAGTTACGCCCATAAATTACGTTAAAGGTGTGACCCAAACCAATATATGATCTCTTTATCATGTTAATTAAGAGAGTGTTGTATTCAGATTATAAAAACCTCTTTCAAAGGAAAAACATTACAATGGTACAAGGGATTGGCAGTAAACTCTATTAGTATGTGGGATTAGTTGGAAGAATTTTTTTGTAGGTAATTTGAAGAAAAATTAGATCATCTTCCATTGGTGGAACAACTGACTAACATCAAGAGATCAATAAAATATTTCATGTGTAATTTCTACTACAAATTTCAAAAGACTTGGTACATAATTCCATAACTGGTAAGGCCTACTCATGAGTATGATTTTTGTATTATCTAATTACTTTGAATTCTAATGTTTTAGTGATGATACAATCAATGTGCAGAAGGACACTCCATGATGCTTATGAAATAGAAATTGGATTCAATAATAAAACCAAAGCCTCTCATGAAAATCTTCCTAGATATTCATCCTTCCACTTCCCTCCCAACACATGTAATAGCTCTAGTACCAATGCCTATTTATCAAACTATAATTCATAGTAATGCAGCTCCAAGAACTTAAAATTAATTCTTAGAAGTCATGAAACAACTAAATAAACTTGGAAATGAGGTAGTGATATTGAAAGGGAAACATGGACAAAATTTTAGACCCTACTATCCTCCCAATCAATAGAATATGCCTCCATTCCAACCAAGTTTACAAAGCCAAAATCAATTTTCCAATGCTAATCCTATTCAATTATACAACCCCATTTCTGATAGCACCTCTAAGGAAATATTTTATTTCTAAAACAATATGATACAAGACTACGAGTGGTGTTATATTTATAATTTAATCCATAACCAGAAATCTTACCATAATGGTGTTCTAAATCGAGCACTTATGATGAAAACTACTTCTATGTATCCAAACTCATAAGATGAGATCCCACAGTAGTAGGAGATTTATAAAGATTTGGTGCACAATGATGTTACACTTCTAAATTGGCAAGAGGATGATTTATGCGGACTAAATGAGATGGAAAATCAGAAAAATCAGTCCTCTACTTTTGTGGTAGCAAAAACGTGATCAAATAAAAAGTGGTAGAAGTGGATCAACAAACTTATAAGTCTAATAATCAATATTCTCCAAAATTTCAAAGTATTTTTTAAGTTTCTAATCAATAAGGCGCTTAGAAAAATTAGTCTACAAGATTTCAAAATCAGCAAGAAATTCCAATTTTGATGCCACCAATGCACTAAGGTACTATTGTTAATAAAGTACAACCAAACTTTAGTACTTCATATTTGAATATTATTGATCACATGAAGAATAATAAGGTCAATATGTAAATGTGGGATTCTTTTTCTCTTCCGGTCAAAAATATATTTTGCAAGAAGTTTTTCTTAATCTCATTCTCTCTAGCCAACCATCCAAAGAAACATCTATATTTGTGCTTACTAATACACCTTATTTAAAAGAGTCACAAGAAATAAAAATTGTAAAATTTCCTCCTTTCTATGTTTTCTTGATCATAGGCTAAAATATAGTACATAATTTAATTATTGATTTAGGAGCTTCCAGTTTAGTTATGCCCAAAAAAATTGTTGATAAACTTATTCTAAAATATGAGTCTCTTTTTGAAGAAGTAGTTCAACTAGATGGAACACCTGTAGAAAATCTTGGAGTCAATAGAATACTGAGCATAACCTTACATACATGCCCCAATTTCTCCATCCCTCAAGATGTATTCATTATTGATCTTCCTCCCTATTTTCCCTTACGTCTTTATATATATTTCATTACTAAAATTGGAGACTACATATCATTAGACTGTTCTCACACATTGTTTAGAACAAGGTATGACACCAAATTTACAATAAGGTCTGAGCCCATATCAATAAGTAATATAGAGCCTTATATTATTAGTGCTATCAATTCGAATTGTATGATCAATATGAATAAGATCGACTAGTTGGCCAAGAACCAAACACACTTCACTTAGGGGAATCCAAACTTATTACTTGATTAATGGAATACTCAAGTTCATGATTTTGATCCATATAGTCATATTGAAGAGGAAATTATTGGAACATATTTTCTACATAAATAAAATTCTATTATTCCTAGCCTTTTTGAGATCAAATCACTAGGATGAAGGTTTATGACAATTATATTTTGATGGATTAAGAAGTCGAAATGGATTAGGTTGGGGAATCATGTTTATTTCTAAAAAAAAGAGAGAATTATTTTTCAGCTTTAAGGTTTTAGTTTATTTTCACTAACAATATAAGGGATTATGAAGCTCTTGTGCATGGTATTCAATGGCCAAGGAAAAAAGGGGTAAGAGAATTGTAGGTGTTTAGTGACAGTGAGTTAGTTTTTAATACAATCAAAGGACAAAGTGCAACTAGAAACAATTTTCTAATATCTTATAAAAATAGAGTGTGGGGTTTAATAGATTATTTTTATGATTTCATTGTTCAATCTATTCCTAGAGGAAATAATAAATATGTAGATATGCTAGATGCAATTGGTTCTTAGGTTAAAGTTTCAAATCAGATCAGTAAGGAAAAAAAATCAGCAGCATATCAAGATAATTGTAAGGTCTTCTATCCCTGATAACTTGATGTTAACTAGAAAGTTTTTGAATTAGATCAACAAATTTTTATTTTTTTTATGAAGCTTAGTTTTCAATTAAAAAATGAGTAAATATTACGAAAACCGTATGAAAATTAGAATATTCAATTAAGATATAACAAAATACCTCAAGGATTAGTTACTCTTAATTCTATATTTAATACAGATGATCAGGTCATAGATGAGAAATATAACATTGTTGATCAAGTAAGAAGATTATGAAAAAATCAACATTGGAAATGAAAAAAATCTCAAGTTGGGACATGTATGTAATCAAGATGAAAAACTTAATTTTTTTCAACTCTCTCAGGAATTTGTTGATGTTTTTTCATGGATATATGATGGCTTAAATGTTTTCAATCCATATTTATCTTAACACACAATAGAGTTGGTTTAAGATGTAAAGTTAGTCAGACAAAAGTAAATACCCATCACTCCTAAGGTTGAGCCTCTCATGAAATAAGAGTTGAATAAATTGATCAAAGCTAACATTATTTTCCCTGTGAATAATTCATCATGTGTTTCCAATCTGGTTCCCGTGAGAAAGAAAAATAGAGAAATACATGTGTGTGGATTTCATAGATTTGAACTAGACATCTTTAAAATATCATTATCTGTTACCATTAATGGAGAAATTTTTTTGCAAATGGTAACTTAAATGGCTCAAAATAGTTTTCACTCTTAAACGGTTATTTTGGGTATAATCAGATTATGGTGCAAGAACCAGACCAATTAAAAACTACATCTACTACAAAATGGGGCACATATGCATATGAGAAAATGTCTGTTTGGACTATCAAATGCAAGAGCCAAATTTCAAAGTGCAATGGACTTGGAATTCCACATATTGATTAATAATTGTGTTCTTATCTATTTGGATGACATAACTATATTTTCCAAGCATGTTGTAGATAATCTAGTTCATCTCAGCCACATTTTTTCAAGGTGCAGGTAGTATGACATATCTTTGAATCCAAAAAATTGTATTTTTTATTCCATGAAGGTAAATTGTTGGGTCATGTTGTGTCTAACAAAGGTATTTCTATTGATCCAGAAAGAATAAGTGATTTTTTTTCATTATCATTTCCAAATTATAAGAAGGCATTATAGAGTTTTCTAGGTATAATTAATTTTGTTAAAAGATTCATTCCAAATTTTACAAATTTAGTGAAGCCACTAACTTCAATGATAAAAAACATGGTTTTTAGTTGGAAAATAGAGGGGAAGAATGCTTTCTAAGAAATAAAACATGTTATTTCACAAGATCCAATAATTAATAATCCAAAATTTAGCAAATATTTCATTTTATATGCTTTTGGAGTAATTTCCACAATCTTAGCCATGTTGATACAAAAAATGATGAAAATTTGGAGCATCCAAATACTTTTTTTTAGTCAAGTATTAGAATATTATGATGTAAGGTATTATTTAGCTGAAAAACAAGTCCTTTCAGTCATTATAATTCCCAAAACATTTAGGCACTTGATTTATAACAGTAAATTCCATTTAATGGTTTCACATCCAAATGTTAAAGAGTTTCTTTTGAGTAAGGACTTAAATGAGAAAAGGAATCTTTCTGAGGTTATCTCACCTTGGTTCAAGTAGAGCCATAAAGTAGTATGATAAGAGAAACATCCTTATTCACATGCTTCCTAGTCATTCCCAAAAGGCATGGTCAAGAGAGATATATAGATATATACCTGGATATGAATTAACACATCAACACATCTATCTTTTCTCCTTTCCCCCCTTTCTCATCATTTCCTTTTTTGGGGTGTTAGATTGGAAACTAACACTCGTTTGGCATCATTTTTAGGCAATGAATTATCTCATATTAGTTTTGAGACTATTTTCAAGGACTTGTGCATGATTTCATAAGGTTTTACCCAATATTATTAAAATTCTATGAGTTAAATTGTTCTTACTTACTCTATTTACTCCTCAACAACATTGTTCCTTGGTGACTCTACTAGAAAATTGAAGAAATATTTATCCGTTCCTAGGGTTGAAGAGAGGTTTATCCCCTCAATGCTTTCCTAGTTTCAAATATGCATAACACTTGTTTGATTCACATGGTTTTATGAAGTCTTTATAGATTTATCACTTGTTTACTATTTTGGAGTAGTATTCAGAGATTTTTCAAGTTGATTTATCATGTTTAGAGTGAAATCTCTAGTGACGACTCCATTATGAGTTTTGGGTCTGACCAATGCTTCATTATTTAATATATTTTTGGTGACTCTACATTTACAAAAATAGAAGGACTAAGATCATCATTCATATTAGATCATGCTAAGAAACTTATTCCTGAGTTGAATATATTACAAATAAAAAGGAAGCAAGATTGGAATTCATTAAGATGTCAAATTTTAAAAGGTAATGACATTTAGTCTTCTAATTTTTGTGATTCCCCTTTGATTAAGGATTATTTCAGTTCTTCTCATAGTTTTTAACCAAATAAACTTGAATACTAACTTCATTCCTTGTTTCAACAAATTTTTATGCCCAAATCTGCTAAAATATTCCCTAAGCCCACCTATTTTCTTACAAGTGATAATAGAGCCTTTGGCTTTGAGAATTCTCCTTTGATAAATCTTCACAATACTGACCCCTCCCTTAGCTCATAGACCAATTGTTTAAAACCAAGTTCACCACCCTTTTAAAAATCCAACTAATCACAACATGGATCATCCTCCCCATGTGCCATTTTCATAGTTAACGCCTTTAGACCTATAAATTTTGGGGACATGCTTGGATATCTAAATGAGGTGCCCAATAAAATTAGGAATAGATTTCATAAATTTTAAGGAAATAATGCTATTAGTGGTGATCAACATCTTAATATGTTCCAAAATATTATGGATGATTATGAAGTGTTATATGGAGATGTTTTCTTGAAAAAAATTGTGGATACTTTAGAAGAGGATGCAAGAGAATGGTTTAATGCCTTGCATCATGGTTCAATTGATTATTGTGATGAAATGGTAAATGATTTTAGAATTCAATACAGTGATAGGACTGACTCTAGGTTCCTCCTATATGATTTCTGAAAATATAAAGAAAAATCCCAATGAATGTGTATAATATTTCAACACAAGTTTCAACAAGACCTTGATGATATTACAAGCTAACTTGAGACCTAGTGATGAATATTGTTTGATCAAGTATTCTAATACATTTGATAAAAATTTATATTACTACATCGAAGACAATAAATCAGATGGGTTTAAGGAAAGCTTTCAACATGTCCATTCAAATTGAAAAAAAACATCAATGTTGTTGGAAAACCACCAAAGAAGGAAGGTGTAAAACTTGTTAATCTTGAGAAGCAACAACTAAGCAAGCCAATCAATCTAGAAGAAGTGGTTAATAAATTATAAGGGGAAGTTAAAATAAATTTATTGTAATTTATGGAAAGGATGAAAAATAATTATGTTTGAGTCCTCAAGTTCAAAATCAAAATCAAAATCAAAACATATTTAGAGGATATCAAAGAGAATATGATAGTGGAAAGAGGACTATGGGTGAAAATGATAGGCAACATGCATTTAAAGAAAATAGGGCAGTCCCTGATCTATTGGGGGTAGGGGTTGCAACTATTGAAGAAGGACACATCTTTTACTGATGTGATAAATTATTATTACTTCATTCTCCTTGTGAACAATCAACCTTGGAAGAAGATGTTTCTATATCAGACTTTGATGATACATGTGTGACTGACCACCAAGTAAACTTTGAACAAGGTGGAATATCTAATAACCTTATATATGCTAGAACTGCTCATAATTCTTGGGAAAGTGTAAACAAGGTATGTTATCTTCCTCTTAAAGTTTATGATGGGAGTGATATAGCTCAATCCTTTTAATTTCCAATCATTATTTTGAATATCTAAGAGCTTTGATGAGAAATAAATATGATGGAGAGGTTCATTCCAAGGAGGATAGAGAACTATTGATCAATGCAGTTGTCACCTAGGAGAAAGAGTACAATATAATAAGTAGACAAGTGAATCGTCCTACCCCCAAAATAAAAATTTAAGATGTAAATCTTGAATAATGTTTCTAAAGGAACTCCAAGAGGGATATACCATGCAAACTCATGTTGTTGAGCCAAATCCAAGTATTCCTCATGATGTTTTTGTTTTGAAATAATGTATACTATCTAAGAAGGTAATAAAACTTCCTTCTAGAAAATCCCTACCCAATTACAATGTTTGTGATATGGTCCATATCTTAAGGAAAATGAAGATAAATTTCCCTTTAGTGGAGTTACTCAGGATTCCTAAACATAGAAACATGGCTTTTGAATATTTGGGATTAAAAAAGGATATTATTTCAAACAAATAAATTCCTCCCCTTGTTGCTCAAAGTGAGATTGAAAAACCTCAAGAGGTCCTTGACCCATCCCCTAAAGTTTATTTTGGAACACCCTTGGTTGAAATTCAATTGGATGTGGACTGCTTTTACACTACACTAATTGTAAATGGTTGGCATTTACATAATTTTATGTTTGACCTCGGGTGCTTCTTGGAATATAATGCTATTGTTAGTCATGAATATACTTGGTATAAGGATAACAACTACTTATGAAAGATGTTAATCCATGCATTCAAAGGAATTTCTTGTTATTGGGTGTGTCAAAATATTGATTATATATTTGGCGGATCACCTTAACACATACTTAACATTGAATTTTTCTATTTTTGATTGCTTTGCAAAATGAGGAAATCTATTGTCAAGAAAATGGGCAAAAAGTGTGGGAGGTAGTGTACAGATGGAAATTTATTATGCTACCATTCCTTTAAAATGAAATTTGGTGAAGCTACATGGAGAAGAAAATTTTATGCACCTCATAGAAGACCCTATGAAAGCATCATAGGAAGTGTCATACACAGATGTTTATTTGGGAAACTTTATGGGTAATTCAGAATTTTAAGATCAGTTCCTTGAACTTGGAACTCAGTTTTCAGACTGCACTATTCCTTGGTCTATGTATTTTGATAGGGCGTGTTGGGACCCTAATTTATTGGCTGAGTACAAGAAGGCACGTGTACATGCAAGGCTTAGTTAAGGAGGGGCGCGTAAGGAGAAAGCATGAAGGACAAGATTATAGGAGGGTTTAATACAACAAGTGGCACACATGCAAGGCAAAACAAAGGTTTCAAGACTTAGCCATATTTAACACATTAGGTAGAACATGAGAAAAGCATGACCTGACTACGCATGCAAAATGGATAAGGTGCCATCCTAGTGATAGGTTGGCTTAAGAAGAAATATACCTTGTGATGGAAGTTTCCAGAAGACCATCATTACAATGAGTGGAGAGCTCAGGCCTGAAGGATCATGCCCCCATGGAGAACCACATTTGACACTTGGCGACGGATCTGAAGCCACAAAAAGGAAAGTTGGTGATTCAAGAAGCCTATATATACAAGTGCCTACCGAGGAGAAGATATAGATAGACAGATATAGATTAATAGAGAGACATAGCTTTGCAGATATACTGTAAGGAACTCTGTAGGGTTGGGTAGATATCTATAAGAAAAGGATGTAATAAGGGTTTGTGATTGTAATTTTTCTCTTGAGAACTAAGGGGTATAAATCTAGCTATGATGTATGACTTTGGTCTGCACAACGGTGGTAGTATGTAATGGATCCAATGGAAGTAATGAGGTTACCAAACTTGATTGAATATGATTATTAATGATTATGGTCCATGTTTATAGCTTACAATTCTGATTCATGAATGTTTATGGAATAAATATAAATCCTTATGCATTTTCTTTCTGTTTTGGTTCCTATCTATAATCTGTTAAGTACCATTTGGTCTGGGATGACTACATTTGTCTAGAAGTCATTTTGAGTTCTATGATAAATGTATGTCTTATTTCCACTCACTCTTTTTAAGTTCCTATCATAGATGATGTTTCCCCACTTAACTCACATAAAATAGAGACTCAATTCCCACGCGTGCCTTGGGTGAGTGCCCAGTGCCCACTGGGTGATAAGCCGATGCGTATGTGATTTGGTTTTTCTTTGGTGGGTGTAAAAATGACTACATCTTGGTTTTGTTTCTGGGACCATCTTTTCGAAGTTATAGTGGGAAATGGCATACATCATGATCTATGCAATGAGTGATGACAGAATGTCTAACTCTAGAAAGTGTTGAATCATGGTTCAAGAGCATGAAGGAATAATTTTCTCTGAGATTCAACATTGGGCATGAGTTTGATGCACATAGATGGGTAGAAGAGAAAATCTACCATGAGTTATATGAAATGTTCTTATGTTGCTTCCTAGTAGAGTTGTATGAATGGCTCTCATCATATGCGTCCAGATCAAGCTAGTATTATAGATCACGTACGTAGAACCAAGAAGAGTACCAGAGGATGTAAGATGTAGATATGATGTGGAGATGTGTTTTGGATCATTGGTGGAAAGGATTACTAGCTAGCTACACTCTGGAATACAATATTTCTATATATTCTTGTCTAGAAGTGTCTAAAGGAGTAGTCCATGAAGGAGGAGCAAAGAAGGAATGCCGAGGCCCCAAATAGTGACCTGGATGAAGTCAAGGAAGCATGTAAGATGCTAAGGTAAGAGAATAGTATTCCCTTGATAGGAGAATGGTTGCAGAAGAAGGTTACATGTACCAGAGCAGAGCGTGAGAGGTAGTTCTTGCATGCAAACCTTTGCCCTCACAGCCTTGACTATGATAAGGAGATCACCTTAAACCAGTCGTTGATGGGTTGCTCTTTAGTAATATCCTCATTAACACAAGAGCAGAGGTAAATGTTCTCACCTTAGATGCATGGCATCAAATGTGAAGACCTACATTATAACCATCTTTGAATGTGTTGTATATGGTAAAACAAGACCAAGGCAATGCCCATTGGTGTCTTAAAAGATGTGGCTATCACCATTTAAGGGGCCAAGTTTACTAAGGAATTTGAGGTCTTGGTGCTTGTTGAGGTAGATAACTTTACAATGTTGTTTGGGTGCTCCTGGTGCTACCAAAATAATGGTGACCTATGGTTTAATAAGGGATACATAAACTTTGAAAATAAGGAAGAATAAGTCATTATACCCCTGGCTGATGGGAAATAAACAACCTATACCAAACCCTTGGGAGAATAATTCCTTGATAGATTATATGTGCACTCAATCAGGGATCCTGAGATAATTCATCTCACATAGAAGGAGTTATCTAGTTTGAGTATGCTCAGTCCATAAGTGACATTACCAATATAGCATGTGATAATTGGGTGTATGGGACATATGAGTTGATTAGATGACATTTAAGAGGATTGGTAACCAAGATGACAAAGGCACGTATGTGTGTAATCCGGTGCCTAGGAGGAAGAAAAATACCAAGTTACTTGGGAGGGAATGATCTAGAATATTTCTTACGAAAAAAAGAGGCCCATTAAATAAATGAAAAGGAAAGAAGAGAATTTACTCAATTACAACCTACTCAGAACTATGCTGCGCACTAGTGGGAAACACATCGGGAGAACCTCTTGGAATGGTGCAAGGTGAGAATTTCCTTCTCTGTAAGGTTTTGTAGGAGTAAGGTGCCCCCATCGGCTATAAAAGAATACCACGGTAAAGAGATCTACTTCCTTCCATATCCAAGCATGTGAGAAAGCCTGGATGGGAAGTGCAGAAGCATTGCCACCTTCATTATGGGTTCACAAGGTCTACTCTACTGTGTAAGGTTGAGCATGTGCATGGTAAATCCACTCAGAGACGCATCGTCAAACTGGTAATTGGCATAGAATTGGCAACTGATCTCATTCAAAAATTTGAGTATTGGAGCACAAATCCATTAATACATAAGGCATTAAAGGTCGTCAAGCACCTTACAACAGGAGATAGTGCTATGGTGGAGGATAGAATACAAGAATTTCTAGGTGAACCTAGCCTGAAGAGATGTGCTCTTGAGGAAGAAGAAGCAGAAGAGATACAACTTGAGTGCATGTGTATGGAAAAAGAAAAAAGGGAAGATGGTGTATGCTATTGATGGGGAAGAGGTAGAAAGCTTGGATGTTAAGCATTATGTAGGGATGCACGTGAAGTCATAGATAATGTTGATGAACGGGTGTGTGCCTACTCATGAACCTTTAAAGAAGAAAAAGGTTAACATTGGCTCAGAAGAAGAACCCAAGGAGGCTATCATTGGAGACTATTGGTCGAGAGAAAGAAGTCTCTAAAATCATTGATCCATTACACAAATTCTAAGATTTGTTCCCATAGGGGTACCATGAGCTTAAAGTCATCCACCATTCCTTAGGGGAGATGAGGATAAATTTGAAGGAAGGATGCGTGCTCAATCAGGAAAAGACCATACCAGATGAATCCTAATTCACGCGTAAAGGTCAAAGAGGAAATAAACAAAATGATAGCATCAGGTATTATTGAGGCTATGGAAGAGTCGAGAATGGATAAGTCCAATGGTAATTAGTATCAAAAAGTATGGGAGGATAAGGATATATGTTGATTATAGGGACCTGAATGCAGTATGTTTCATTTATCCTTTCCTAACCCCATTTACTGAAGAAATCATAGAGGGAGTGGTAGGACATGAGGTCTACTCTTTCATAGATGGATTCTCGGGCTATCACCAGGTAAGGATTGTAAAGGAGGATCAAAGGAAGATGAATTTTTCCACTGAGTGGGGAAGATTTTGCCTATACGGTCATGCCTTTTGGGTTGAAGAATGCACCTGTTGTGTTCTCATGCATATTGTGGTGCAAGCTTTTCAAGCACTTCATCCATAAATTTCTTCAAGTTTACCTGGATGATTGGACAATATATGTGATTAGTGAAGGAACATTGTGACAACCTAAGGTTGATGTTTGAAAGGTGTCAAAAATTGAGGATATCCCTCATCATTAAGAATTGTGTCTTTGCTACCCCATTTGGAACCTTGTTGGGACATATCATATGTAAAGAAGGCTTGCTAGTAGATCCTGCCAATGTTGCAGTAATTATGGGATTGGGGGAGATCCTACTAGTCAAAGTGCAATGTGCGGATTCCTTGGACACACGGGTTACTACAGGAAGTTCATCAGGGGATACACCAAGATCTCTGTGCCTTTAGAAGAGTTAATTAGACACAAGAGTGCCTTCCTTTAGGGAGAGGCACAATAGAAGGCATTTGACACTTTAAAGGATAGGCTTGTCATTGCGCCCATACTGTGATTCCCCTCTTGGGATAATCCCTTCTAATGTTCATGTGGATGCCTCAAGAAACTGCCATTGGAGTAGTACTTGCATAGCCTAGTGAAGGGATTGTTGATCATCCCTTGTGCTTTGCAAGCAGGAAGTTGACACCAATGCAGAGCATAATTATACTAAAACTAAGCGTGAGGAATTTTCAATGATCTACGTGATTCAAAAGTTTAGACAGTAAATGCTGGTAACCCCTTTTATATTTTACACTGACCATATGGCATTGAAATATTTAGTAAAAAATCCTGTTCTACAAGGGTGCATATGTTGGTGGGTACTATTATTCCAAGAATTCAATTTCATAGTGGTTGTCAAACTAGGAAAAAGTAAATACAGACCTAATCATTTGTCTAGAATTGATTCAGGGGAGGACACGAAAAGTATTAAGATACAATGTCAGATGCACAACTATTTAGGTTATGGCACATGCCCTCAAACTCAGAAGATATTGCAGTATTTATCAAGACAGGTGTAGTGCTGGAAGGAATGAAGGAATTGAATAAGAAGTGGTTAGTTATACATGTCACGCCCTATATGTTGATTAGTGGGGATTTATACAAATTAAGATGTGATGAGATTCTACACTGGTGTGTGTTAGAACATGAGTGCCTAGCCATCATAGAAGAGGCACACAGAGGTAGTGCAGGTGATGCCACTACATGCAAAATATTGATGGTTTGATTATGGTGGGAGACCTTGTATCAAGACTGTAATGAGTATTGCAAGGCATGTGACCATTGTCAGTGTATTGGAAAACTAGGGTGAAGAGATGAAATGCCTTTTTCCCCTATTCCCAACACCGAGACATTCAAAAAGTGGGCTATAGACTTCATAGGCCCTATTGCACCAGCCGCACGTAGGACTGGGTCACGTTATATAATCACGTGCACAGATTACTTGACAAGGTGGTTAGAAGCAGTACCTACTAAGGATTGTACAACAGCTACTGTAGTTAGGTTTCTGTGGGGAAATATTATTACAAGGGATGGGTGCCCTTTGAGTTTGACTAGTGACAGGGGTACACATTTCTTAAATGAGATAGTAAGGATTTTGTTAGCAAAATTCCTGGTGCCTCATCACAAGACTACCCCTTACCATCCAAAAGAAAATGGAACTATGCGGAGGCATTTAACAAAATACTAATTCATACACTAACCAAAATTTTTGACTTTGTTAGACAAGATTGGGATGACAAAGTATCATCCATTCTTTGGGCATACAGGACAACCTACAGGAGGTTAAATAAGGCCACACCATTTCAATTGGTGTTCAGCGTGGAGGTTTTCCTCTTAGTTTAAGTCATGTTACCATCTCTACGTATAACGCATGCAGGAGGTTTAACAGATGAACAAGCGCTGGAAGAAATAATTGAAAAGTTAATGCAATTGGAAGAAAGATGATCAATTTCCAGGTGGAGCCAGAAGGCTAAAAAATCAAAACAAAAAGCATGGCATGATCATCACATTAAGAACAAAGAAGTTTTAGGTTGGGTAGATGGTGTTACTATATTATTCCAAGTTTCTGCACCATCTTGGGAAGTTAAAAGTCCATTGGTTAGGTCCTTGCATCATCTCATACATCCTTGACTTAGATGTGTGCCAGTTACAAGTGCTAGATGGATTGAGATTTCTAGGACACTTCAATGGGAGTAGGTTGAAGCCCTACTATAAATAATTCTTCTTGGTTTTTGTAATAAGGCAGTATTACCAGATAGTTTAGGATTTCCTTTAATGCATTTTCTTTTCATATGTTTCCCTTTCTCGTTGTTGTTTTGTGTTGTGCCTTGGGCGCTGGTAATCTCATTAATTTTTAAAGATTGTGAATGCATAGAGGACTATGCCTCATTTCAGTGTGGGGTGGAATAATGTGAAAGGAAGTGCAAGATGCGAAGTACCAGGAAGGATTGCATTAGAAATCCTAGTTGAATGGTCATATAAATGAGGATGGTTGGTGTCAGAATAAGACTACATCTTGGTTCCACGTACAATGGAGGAAGAAGTACCTTCGACACTGGTAATGTGCATGTAAGATTCTTCTATCAGATAGATGGTTTACACGTCAGAAAGTTGTAGGATTTTCCATGCAAGGTTGGGCACGTGAGTGGGGTGCAATAGAGTCCTGCTTAGTGGAAAAAACTGCAATAAGTGTTAAATTACAATGGTAGGTGAAGTAGCATTTAATTCTTAAAAGAATGGAAAACTATAAATAGGAGGTTGTGAACTTCATTTTTGACATTGATAATAAGAAGAAAAAAAGAGCTCTTGTGGACTAGGGTTTATAGAGTTGATATCTGTGAAGAAAATTTTGAGGAATTAAGGTGTGAGTGACTAGATTTGACCTACAAACCAGAAAGAAAGAATTTCATGGGTGTAGAAAAACAAAATTGTGGAGAAGTGTCGTCTTTTGAAAGAGGGTATTCTAGTTAGGGTTTGGCAGCTAGGGCATAGGCTGAAAAGGGTTTCTTCACAAGTTTTAGGTGTTAGCTTGGAGAGGGTAGAAAAGTAGAGCAAGCAAGATAAGTTTAAGTGCTAAGATAACCTAAACCATGGCACCAAAGAAACCAACTACATCACCTAGGAAGATGAAGGGCAAGGGAAAGGGAAAACAACCATAAACCCCCATAAGCATGAATGAAGAATGGTACGCAGAGATGTAGTACCCAGATGGGGTATTTCTCAGGAAGGAATGGGAGTCCTACTTAATAAAAATTATGGTGAGAAATTACAACCATCACACAAACATGAAAGAAAAGGAAATGGCGCTAGAGTTAGTGTGACCAACAAATAAGAGGACACCAGAGGGTTTACCTATCTATAACAATGAGGTAAAAGTAAAGTTGGAGAAGACGGGATTTTTACAACTCTATGAGTTGCCTTATTTTGGAAAACCTGAGTGCCTCTATCAATGGTTAATGTCACGTGTACATGAGGACCATTTTTACTTCATGGGGTGCAAGATGTGCATCACTACTCAACTGATTTCAAAATTCATAGGCCTCATCTGTGAAGGAGAGAGTATAGATGATGACCTGAGTGACAAGGAAGCCATTAAAGCAATTGTCGCTGCATATGATTATAAGAAGGGGTCACGATACTTTGATATCATAGAGATCCTAGACCCTGTCATGAGAATGGTCGCATGCCTGATGACAAAGCTAAATGACCAAGAAAGGTAGATGTAAGTAAATAAGGCCTGATTAAATGTGTGTAGGAAAATAGCAAAAGTCAACATCTATAAATTTTCTGCCTTCATCATAGATGAAATTATCAGTAGCATGCAACAAGGAGACAATATACTCTTTGGAAATGTCCTCTTGACAATTGTGTTTTCAGAAATAGAAGTTCCAAATGTGGTAGACAAGTTTGTTTGGGAATATTCAGAGGAATACCCCTCACTTGTGAAAATATTCATAAAGTACACTTGCAACAACATGATGGCTTCTCACAAGGAATGCCTAGAAAAATGGTATAAGTGCTTTACGGATGCATTCAGGGTGGAGTGGAGGATCCTAGAGCAACTGTCAGTGCTCATTGATGGAGAAGCTGAATTTGTAGTATACCAGCATTTCTACATTGGTAGATTCAAGATGGTAGATGAAACTATGAGCCCCTGGTGCAAAATCCCCTTCTCTTTAACAACATTATATTTCCAAGCAAGGGTAAACTAGTTTACAAAGGCCAAAAGACTAAGGTTCAACCTTAGTGAGGTGGATCAAGACCACATGGACCTACATAGATAGCTTGTTTACCCTAAGAAGTGTGCGTACGTGGAGAGGTATGTCTCCCATGAAGTTCATATGACAAAACCCCTAACTTTTCCAATAGTAGAAAGAACCGCGGCGAGGGTATATATGCATGTAAGACCAAAGTTTGAGAAGGGTGCATACCTAGAATGTGATGTCTCCATTCCTAAAGACCCCATGGGAAGAAGGAAGCCCCCACCAACAAAGAAAGGAAAAGAAGAGGTGTAATGGAAAAACACGCCAAGTGTCCATAGTACACCACAAGTGGGCACTCCAGGGTCAAGTGCTAGGACTAGTACTTACACGCATAGGAAGAAGTTTCAAACTAGAGAGAAGACGCCAGAACTAGAAAAACCTATCACAAAGAAGAAGTCACTAGAGAATGAAGAAGGAGTAGAATGTCCTATACTGGAATCCCCAGTTAGGAAGAAACAAAAGGTGATAGAGTAGGATGATTCAAAGGACACAGAGAGCTTGGAGCCCTACAGAGGTGAGAGGGATGATGACGAAGAAGATGAACTTGAAGGAGCCTAGGAACCACTAGTGTTTGAGGTGCATGATTCAGAGGAAGAAGGCGAGGAAGAGAAAAATGACTATCTATTTTTATGGAGGAAGGGAAGCCATGAGGGGGAAGGTACCCAAGACAAGGGAGAAAACTAAGAAGTGAGTACGAAAAAGCATACTCCAAGCCTCATGCAGGAGAAGATAAATGAGGTGGTAGAAAAAGAAGCGGTGAAAATCATTGAATCTTTGGTAGTGCAAGAGTTGGAACGCAACGCTGAATTAGTAATGAATGCTAATAAAGAAGAAAGTATGGGAAAAGATCATGATAGCACAGGAGGAGGCCCCAGTTTGATGATATGTATTCCTAAGGGCATGCAAATAAGGAAGGCACATGGAGATCCAGAGACCAAGAATGGACTATATTGATGATCCAAACAAGGTGTTGCACGTGCATTTCTAAAGCATTGTTCCAACAGAAAAACTCTTTGCCATGAATTTGTTTGATGCAGATGGTGCCTAACCATGGACAAGGAAGATGCTTTCATGGGAATTTGAGTCCCACCTTGACGATCTTGAATTCAAAGTAAGCCAAGGGGAATTTATGGAAGTGTCAGAGTCTAAAGGAACCAACCCCTTGGTGAATACTCAGCATCTATCTGAAAAGAAAATATTCAATGCACTATACAAAGTCTCGGTCAATATTGAATCCAGAATCTTCAAGAGGAATGATAGAGTGAAGTTTCTAGAGGCAGAGCTGGAGAAGAAGGATGAAGAGCTCCCGGAAAGAACTAAGGAGTTAAAACATGAAGGATTAGTCAACGCTCAACTAAGGTGGGAGTTAAAGGAAGAAAATACAAGGGTACATGAAGTATCCAAGAAGGTGGAGATGATCACAAGTGCTATTATCTTGAAACATCTAGACTTGAATCCAACCACCCAGAAATATGAATCAATCTTGTAGTGCCTAGAAGATCTAACTTTCGTCCTCACCATGGAGAGGAAACCTTTGGTAGTGGAGTCTGTAGAAGAGGAATTGGTACACCAAAAAAAGGAGGATAGAATGAAGGTGGTGGAAATTTTTTCTCAATACAACAATATCCTCACCAATATAAGGGCTACCAACACTAGTAGTAGAAGTTTCCTATGACAACTACGCAGATAGAGATAGAGTGGCAAGTATCTTGGTCACCACTTATGAGGCAGAGCTCAAAGAATTTTAGGAAAAGAACAAAGGGAGATAAGGCTGAGAGGGATAAAATTATGGCTAAAGTAGAGAAGAAATCAGAGGATATTGAGACCTTGTGAGGCTCAATTAAAAACTAGCTTAAAGAATTATATCCATAGATCACCTATCAGATGGACGTGTTTGAGGATATGGGCAAAATAGTTAGATGAGGTTGTCAAAAATATGAGTAACAAGGGAGAAGAGTTGGGTTTTGATGAAGTGAGCGCTCTGGTTGGAAACCTTTGTCAACAAGCACATAACAAAGTGGATACTTGGGATAAATCAGAAGCAGACTTAAGGAAGGAATTCCCTCTCCTCTTGCAGTGGTAGTTGGAGTTTCCCTTATTGTTTCATTCTTCCCATATTCTTCATTTCCATCATTATTTTCACTCTTTCTTTATTCTTTGAGGACATGTTCCCACATACGGAGAATAGGCATAGTGTGGGGTGATGTTGGGACCCTAATTTATTGGCTAAGTACAAGAAGGCGCATGGGCGTGCAAGGCCTAGTTAAGGAGGGGTGCAAAAGGAGAAAGTGCATAGGACAGGATTCTAGGAGGGTTTAATAGATTAAGTGGTGTGCGTGCAAGGGAGAAAAAAGGTTTCAAGACTTATCCATATTTAACACATCAGGTAGAACATAAGAAAAACATGAATTGACTGCGCATGTGAAATGGATAAAGTGCCAGCCTGACGACAAGTTGGCTTAAGAAGGAATATACCCTGCCATGGAAGTTTCTAGAAGACCATCATTGTAAGGAGTGGAGAGCTTAGGCCTGAAGGATCATTCTCCCATGGAGGACCACATTTGACACTTGGTGATGGATCTAAAGCCACAAAAAGGCAAGTTGGTGATTCAAGAGGCCTATATACACAAGCACCCATAAAAGAGAAGGTGTGTGGATAAATAGATATAGATTGGTAAATAACGGAGCTCTGCAGATACAATGTAAGGAAATCTGTAGGGTTGGGTAGAAATCTATAGGAAAAGGATGTAGTAAGGGGTTGGGATTGTAAATTTTCTATTGATAACTGAGGGGTATAAATCCAGCTATGATGTATGACTTCGGTCTACACCACATGGTAGTCTGTAATGGATCTAATGAATGAAATGAGGTTACAAAACTTGATTGAATATGATTACTAATGATTATGGTCCATGTTTATAGCTTACAGTTCTGATTCATGAATGTTTATGGAATAAATATACATCCTTATGCATTTCCTTTATGTTTGGATGCCTATCTATAATTTGTTAAGTGTCATTTAGTCTGGGATGATTGCATTTGTATAGAATTTGTTCTGAGTTCTATGATAAATGTATGTCTTGTTTCCTATAGTCATTTTTACCCTTATCACGAAATAAAGGTACCCCATGCATGTCAGCCTATCACCCAGCGGATGCTGGGTGCTCACCCGAGGCACGCGCAGGTACCGAGTCTCTCTTTTATGTGAGTTTAGTGGGAAATATCATCATCTATGATTTTTTCTTAAGAGATTTAAATGGGGTTAAGACATTCCAGAACCATAGAGCTCAGAATGGCGTCTAAATCCTTGCAGTCATTACAGAAATAAAGCACTTAACAGATTATATAACTTGCACCATAACAAAGAGAAGTATACAGGCATCCATACTTATCATAAACATAAATGAAAGAGAACCTATGAGAAAGACGTATGCATCAAACTCATTGATATTCATATTCATATAATTGGTAACCCCGTTACATCTATGGAGCCATTATAGAATGTCATAGAGAAACAGACCATAGTCATGCTTTTCACTGGACTAATGTAGCTAGGCTATCAAATAAAAATTTGTAATCCCCATACCCATTATACATTCTCTCCCAAATACCATTACCCACTAACAAAGTTCTTGCAGTATTTCTACAGAGCTCCACCATCTTTTTTTCTCTCCTTGTTTACTCTACAGGTGCTAGTATTTATACCCTTTCTGGGCTACCAACTCATCCTCCAGCACCCTTAGATCTGATGCCAAATGTCTGAATGTGGTCCTCCATGCGATCATGCTCTCCCAGGCCTAAGCTTTCCACTTTTCACCATGATGTGCTTCTAGAAGATTCTACCGTAGACATGCTCCTTCCTAGGCCAACCTGTCGTCAGGTTGGCACCTTATCCATATAACATGCATAGTCAGGTCATTCTTTTCACATGTTCTATCCCAAACGCCCAATTTGGCTAAGTCCCAAACCCTTGGTTCTGTCCATGCATGCCACATGTACTACGAGATTCCTTAAACCCTTTTCTTAAACCTTGCCCTACGCGCTTTGTCCTTACGTGCCTCTCTTCAACTAGGACCTACACACATATGTGCCTTTTGTACTTATCCAACATTCTAGGGGCCTAACATCACCCCACACTACACCTGTTCTCCATCCACGGGAACACTTCTCTAGTGAAAGAAATAATACAACAAGCTTATGCCTTGGAACAAGAATAAGGGGATGAAAGAATGGGGGAAGAAGAAAGAATGGGAGAGTGAAGGAATCACTACATCAAGCTAGGAAAATCCTTTTGCAATTCAGCTTCCAACTTGTTCCAAGAATCGAATTCTTCATGCGCTCTCTAACAGAGGTCACCGACCAGGGTGCTCACCTCCCCAAAAATTATCCCATCTCCTTGTGTGCTCATGGTATCGGTGATTTTTTCCAACTCCTTGCCTATATCCTCTAGTGCATCCATTCTTTGTGTAATATGTGGATATAGTTCCTTCAACTAGTTTTTTATTGAACCCCTTAAGGTTTCAATGGCTTCATATTTCCTCTCAACCTCGGCAAGTATTTTATCCCTTTCTGCCCTATTTCCCTTGTTCTTCTCCTGGAACTCCTTGAGTTCTACTTCATGAGTGGCGACCAAGGCACCTGCCACTTTTTCTTTATCCACGTAATTATCGTACGTGGCCTCAGCAGTCCGAGAAGTAGCCCTTACATCAAAAATAACCTTGTTGCATTCCATGATGAGGGCTATGATATTCAACTGATCCTCTTTCTCTAGGAGCATGAAAAATTCTTATGTAGACTCCAAGGCTAGTGGCTATCTTTCTATGGTGAGGATCCTTGTTAAATCCTCCAGGCATCCCAAGGCTGATCCATACTTCTATGTGGGCGATGATAGGTTCGTATCCTTCAATAATATAGCCTCATTGATGGATTCCACCTTCTTGTACACAATGCATACTTTAGCCTTTTCATCCTTCAATTAACATTGCCATTGGGCATTGACAAAATTCTCCTGGCTTAGCTCCTTTTTCATAGCAGCTAGATCTTCCTCTTTCTTATTTAGCTCCCCTTCTAGATCTCTAACCCTATCATTCTACCCGAAGAGTCTAGCCTCAATCTCAATAGAGACTTTGTTGAGTGCGTTGCATAGTTGTTCATCTGAGAGCTTCTGGGTATCCACCACTGGTTTGTCTTCCCTTGGTTTACCTCAAAATTTGGTTCATCAAGGTGGAACTCTATAGCCCATGAGAGCATATTCCTTTTCTGTGGATATGCAGCTTCCTTGTCAAAAGATGACATTGCTACAAGCTCCTCTACTGGAATGGTACTTTGGAACTGTGTGCAGAACACTTTCTTAGGGTCATCAATATAACCCATCTATGGCCTCGCCCCCTCTACATGCCTTCCTCCCATGCACGTACCCTTAGGTATACTTACAGTCAAAATGGGGCCTCTAGTGTTGTTGTGTTCCTCTTCTATGCTCTCCTTCTTCTCCTTATTCAACATTAGCTTAACATTATGTTTCGATTTTTCCTCCACCATAGTATCAATTTCCTTGGTCTCTTCTCCTTCTGCCACCTTGGTTGTTTGTTTATGCACAGAACTTGGAGACTCTTGCTTCTGTGCGCTAGCTTCCTCACCTTTTCCCTTGTCTTGGGTGCCTTCTTCTACATGGCTATCCTTCCACCGTATGAATTGGAACCCCTGTTCTTCTTCTCTGCCTTCCTCCTCTGAATCATGTATATTGAAGACAGGTGGTCCTCAATCCTTCCTGGGGTCCTCTTCCCCACTTACTTCTTCCCCACTCTCATCCTCTTCACTCTCATCTTTTTCTCTTATGTACTTGTCCAAACTCTCAGTCTCTTCCGAGATGGTCTCATCTTCTACCCTTTTCTTCTTCCTAACTAGAGATTCTAGTGTAGGTGATTCTATTTCTTCCTCTCCTGATGAATCCTTTTCTGATGGCTTTTCTAACTCTAGAGTTTTTGCTTTTTCTATGGGCTTCTTCTTGTGCGCATACATACTGGTTCTGGCACTTGTCCCGGGGGAACCTATTTCTTGTGTCTCCACCACACTTAGTATTTTATTTTTTGGATATTTTTCCTCCTGTTTAGGCACGGGTCTCTTCCTACCAGTTGGATCCCGAGGTATAGATACCTCATTCTCTATAAATATGCCCTTCTCAGACTTGGGTGTTAAGCTGATGTACACGCACGCCATGGATCCATCTGTAATGGGAAAAGTCATGGGTCTTGTCATTTTAACTTCATGCGACATGTACCACTCCACGTACGTGTGCTTGCCGGGGTACACCAACCCTTTGCACATTTCCCTATGGTCTTGGTCCAGATTACCAAGGTCCAGCTTAAAATTCTTGGACTCCTTGAACATGTTTACTCCTGCTTGAAAGTATTGAGTTGTGAAGGAAAAGGGGAGCTTACACCATGGGCTCCATGTTTCATCTGACAGTTTGAATCTTCCCAAGTAGAAATGTTGGTACACAGAAAATTCTACTTCTCCCCCGGTGGTTACTGGCAGTTGTTCAGGAATTCTCCATTCTACCCCAAATGCATTCCTTAGGCACGTATACCATTTTTCTAAGCACGCCTTGTGCACAGTTGTCATGGTGTCACAAGAATATTTTTCAAACCTCTTTGTGGGTGAGGGGTCTTCAGCAGGGTACTCCCACATGAACTTTTCTGATGTATCTAGTACCCCGATGTACAAAAAAACGATGGTTAATAGGACATTTCCAAAAAGGATCCCATCACCTTCCTTCGCGTAGCTAATAATATCATCCATGATGAATGCAGATAATTTGTAGATAGTGCCCTCTGAAATCTTCTTGCAAACATTCAACCATGGCTTATTAACCTGGGTCCATCTCTCCTGGCCATTTAACTTTGACACCAGGTGTGCAGCCATCTTCATTATTGGATCCTTAATGTCTATGACATCATAATACCTTGACCCCTTCTTATATGCATAAGCGGTGATAGTTTCCTTAATCAATTCTTTTTCATTCAAGTCATCCTCCAAACCTTCTCCTTCACAGATGAGGCATGTGAAATGTGAAATGAGCTGAGGGTTTGTGCATATCTTGTGCCCTATGAAGTGGAAGTAGTCCTCATGGACACGCAACATTAGTCATTGATATAATCAATCAGGTCTCCCAAAGTAGGTAAACTCAAAGAGTTGTAATAACCCTTCCTTCTCCAACTTAACCTTCACATCATCATTATAAATGGGAAAACCCTCTGGTGTCCTTTTGTTTGTTGGGCACACTAACTCCAATGCCATCTCCTTCTCAATTTTGATTTTCCGATGATTGTAGTCATTCACAAACATGTTCCTCATATGGGACTCTCAATCCTTCCCCAAAAACACTCCATCTGGGTATTGCATTTCTACATACCACTCCTCATTTGTGTGTGCATTAGTTTCTTGTTGTTTACCCTTGCCCTTATTGGGTGTGCTAACTGGTTTCTTTGGTGCCATTCTCTAGGTCTACTTCAGTCACTCCATGTTACTCTATTCTTCTGCTCTCTCCAACCTTAGATCTCGAACTTGTGAAGAAATTTTCTTTACCCCATGCCCTAGTTAATCAAAACCTAATTTGGATACTCCTTTCACAAGACGGTGCCTTCTACCACTTTTCCTACTCCCGTGAAATCCTTTCCTCCTGGTTTGCAAATATGAACTAGTTACTCACACTTCAATTTCTCCAAACATTTCTTCACATGGATCATTTTTTTTGGAAGCCCTAGTTTGCAGAGGTGCAAAAAGTAATTCTTTCTCTTTATACGAAAAGTGAATAATGAAGTGCCTCGACCCCTTTATTTATATTGTTTCCCTTTTTAAGCATTAAGTGCTCCTTCACCTACCACCAAAATTTTAACATTTAATGCGGATTTTTCAAACAAATCTCGAATTCAGCTCTTTCCCTCACACACCCAAACCTGCATGAATAATCATCCAACCTTCTGGCGCGCAACAAATCCAACATGACAGGAACTCTTATGCACCGCGTACCCAGCGCCGAAGGGACTTCTTCTGTGTTTTTTTTGCTCTCACCTATCTCATTTTGCTTATGCACTTTTTCCTTCTTTATACATGGGATCTGAAAGTAGCTTTTATCTTGGCACCAACCATCATTTTTCCATCTTTTATTTTCAAACACCTCTTTCAACAAGGCCATTCAACTGGGTTTTTCAACACAAAATTCCTTTACATTTTAACCATGCTCTCCTTCACATTACTCCACCCCACACTAAAATGATGTGTGGCCCTCTACACACTTAAAAATTCTCAAAAGTAGTAATAAGGTTACTGGTGCCCAAGGCACAAAACAAAACAACAACGTGAAAAGGAAACACAAAAAAAAGAAATGCATAAAGGAAAATTCTAAACTAACTCAAAAAACCACCTTATTTACAAACACTAAGAAGACCTATTTATAGTAGGGCTTTAGCCTACTCCCATTGAAGTGTCTAGGAAATTTTGTTCCATCCAACACTTTTAAATGGCATGTGCCTGAATCAAGGATGTATGAGATTGTGTAGGGACCTAACCAATGGACTTTTAACTTCCCTGGATGGCGCAAAAACTTTGAATCATATAGTAAGACCAGCTGCCCAACCTTAAACTTCTTGTTTTTGATGTGGTGATCATGTCATGATTTTTTCTTTGCTTTCTCTATTGTCTAACTCCACTTGGTGAGTGATCATCTCTCATCCAACTTCATTAACTCATCAATTCTCTCTTCCAGCGCTTTCTCATCAACTAACCCTCCTGTGCATGCTATTCCCAGAGAAGGTAACATGAATTCAACTGGAAAAATGGCTTCTGCACCAAACACCAATTGAAATGGTGTGGTTTTGTTCATCCTTTTATAAGTTGTCATGTAATCCCATAATATGGATGATATCTTTTCATCCCAATATTGTCTTCTGACATCACAAATTTTGGTCAGGGTATGACTCAATATTTTGTGAAATGCTTCTGTGGTTTCATTTTCTTGTGGGTGATAAGGGGTAGTCTTGTGATGGGCTATCATGAACTCTGCTAACAAGATGCTCATGGTCTCATTTAAGAAATGTGTACCCCTATCGCTGGTTAAACTTAAAGGGCATCCATACCTTGTGATAATGTTCTCCCATAAAAATCTTGCCATTGTGTTTGTTGTGTAATCTTTAGTTGGAGCTGCCTCTGCCCACCTTGTCAAATAATCTATGCAAGTGTTGACATAGTGTGACCCAATCCTACACGCCACTGGTCTAATAGGTCCTACAAAGTCTATTGCCCCACTTCTCAAAAAATTTCGCACTCTGTATAGGGTGTAAAGGCATTTCATCTCTCTTTCCTAGCTTGCCAATGTGCTGACAATGGTCACATGCTTTACAATATTATCTACAATCCTTGTACATGGTTTCTTACCACAATCCTGCCATTAATATCTTACGCATGGTGGCATCACTTACATAATGCCCACCCACACTTCCTCCATGTGCTTCCTTCATGATGGAAAGGTTCTCATGCTCTAATACACACCTACACAAAAATTCATCACGTCCCAACTTGTATAAGTCTCCATTGATCAACATGTAGGGCACAACACATATGGCAAGTTACTTCTTCTCTAATGCCTTCATTCCTTTCGGTGCCACACCTTCCTTTAATAATACTGCAATATCTTCTAAATCCAAGGGCACGTGCTGCAACCTAAATAGTTGCACATCTAGCATTGTCTCCTCAATACTCAGTGCATCCTCCCCTGAATCAATTCTTGATAGATGATCAAGCGCACAATTACTCTTCCCAGGTTTCACTACTACCGTGAACTCAAACTCTTGAAACAACAATACCCACCGACATATGTGCCCTTGTAGAACAGGCTTGTTCACCAAATACTTCAATGTCATGTGGTTAGTGTAAAATACAAAGGGTGTTGCCAGCAAATACTGCCTGAATTTGAAAAGCGCGTAGATCATTGACAATGCTTTGTGCTCATTTGTAGTGTAATTTTTCTCTACTAGTGTCAACTTCTTGCTTGCGAAACATAGAGAGTGATCAAAAATTCTTTCACCTGGATGGGCAAGCACTACTCCAATGGCAGTTCCTAAGGCATCTACATGGACATGGAAGGGTTTTTCCTAAGAGGGAAAATGTAATATAAGCATGGTGATAAGCCTATTTTTTAATGTTTCAAACACCTACTATTGCTCCTCTCTCCAATGGAAGGCACTTTTATGTCTGAGAAATTATTTTAGAGGCGCAACTATCTTGACATACCCCTTGATGAATTTTCTATAATAACACGTATGTGCAAGAAATCCACACACTGTGCTTTGGCTAGTAGGTTCCCCCAATCCCAGAATAACTACAACCTTGGCAGGATCTAGTAGCAAGCCCTCCTCTCATATGATGTGCCCCAATAAAGTCCCAAAGGGTGTAGAAAATACACACTTCTTAATGTTGAGGGATATCCTCAACTACCTACACCTCTAAAACATTAACCGTAAATTGTCATAATGGTATTTTACTAGTCCATACACTGTCCAATCATCCAAATAGACTTGAAGAAACTTATGGATGAATTCCTAGAATGGTTGCACCACTATGCGCAAAAAAATAGCAGGTGCATTCTTCAAACCAAAGGGCATGACTATGTATGCAAAACTTCCCCACTCAGTGGAAAAATTTGTCTTCTCCTGGTCTTCCTTTGCAATCCGGACTTGGTGGTACCCTGAAAATCCATCTGTAAAGGAATAGATTTCGCACCCAGTGACTCCTTCCAAAATATCTTCAGTGAAGGGGGTTGGAAAAGGATCAATGAAACAAACTACGTTCAGCTCCCTATAATCCACACATATCCTAATCTGCCCATCCCTCTTGATGTTCATTACCATCAGACTTATCCATTCTAATTCTTCCACTAATTCAATGATCCCAAAAGCTATCATTTTATCTATCTCCTCCTTAACCCTTACACAAAAATTTGGATTCATTTGGTAGGGCCTATTCCTGACCAAGTGCACACCATCCTTCAACTTTATCTTCATCTCCCCTAAGGAATAGTGGATTCCTTTGAGCTCATGGTACCCACATAGGAATAAATCCTCAAATTCACACAACAGATCTATGACCTTAGATACTTCCTTCTCCCACCAGTAACCTCTAATGATAGCCTCCTTAGGTTCCTCTTTTCAGCTGATGTTAACCTTTTTTGTCTGTAAGGGCTCATGGTAGGCGTGTGCACAAGTATCAGCACTATCCACTACCTCGCGTGTCCGTATAGAACGGCTAACATCCCATATTTTTTCTTCCTCCCCATCATTTACATACACCAACTTCCCTTTCTCTTTTTCCAAACATGTGTGCTCAAGTTGTAACTCTTTTTTTATTCTACTTCTTCAAAGCACACCTCCAAACTTGGTTCACCTAGTAGTTCCAATAGCCTATCTTCTGCCATGGCACTATCCCCCATGGTAAGGCACTTAACAACTTGCAATGCCTTATCAACTGATGGCTTGGTACTTTGATATTCAATCATTTCAATGAGGTCAGCTACTAACTCTTTCCAATTTCTTGTTTGGCAACGTGTCTCAGAGTGTATGTACCATGTGTGCGCGTAAACCTGTAGTGTAGAATACAACTTGTGTACCCAAAGGTATGGTGGTAAAGATCTCGCTCCTTTTCTCCAGATCCTCTCAAACTCTTGGATATGGAAAGAGGTAGGATCCTTACCATGGTAGTCCTTGATGACGGTGGGCATGTTACTTCTAGAAAATCTAACAAAGAGAGAAATTTTCACCTTGCGCCATTCCAAAAGGCTCTCCTGATGTGTAGCCCACCACCGTGCTGCTGTGCTGAGTAGGACATAACTTAGCATCCCTCTCTATTCCTTGTCCTCCTTCTACTAAGATTCCATGTCCTGTAAAAAGATCTCAGGGAAGGCCCCTCCTGAATACTTAGGTAATATTTTTCCTCCTAGGCACCAGACCATGCACGCCTTTGTTACTTTTGTTGCTGATCCTCTCAACTGTCATTTGATCAATTCATAAGTCCCATGCACCCAATTATCACATGCTAGGTTGGTGGTGTCACTTACTAACTGAGCATCCTCAAACTAGATAAATCCTTTGATAGGATGTATTATCTCTGGGTTCCTAATTGAGCACACATATATCCTATCCAGAACTTCTTCTCCCAGGGGTTCTGTATAGGGCGTCGAATTCCCATCAGCCAGGGGTATAATGACCTGATCCTCCTTATTTTCAAATTTAATGTACCATTTTTTGAACCAAAGGTATGCATTGTTCTTGTAACACCATGGGTGCCCAAGGAGTGCTAGAAAATTTTCTACCATAGTGAGCACCAAGACTTTGAAGTCCCTAGTAAACTAAGCTTCCTGGATAGTGATAGCTACATGTTTTAAGACACCGATGGGAATTTCCTTAGTCTTGTTTTCCATATACAACACATTTGAAGATGGTTGTAATGCATGTATTCCCATTTGATGCCATGCATCTAGAGTTAGAACATTGACCTCCGCACCTGTGTCAATGAGGATATTACTAAGGAGCCATCCATTTACAACTGCAATCAATGTGATATCCTTATCATAGTCAATGCTATGAGGGGGAAGGTTTGCATGCAAGACCTACCTCTCAAACTCTCCTTCGACATGTGGTACCTTCTCTCTCAACCATGATCCTAGCAGGGGAATAGTATTCTCTTGCCTTACCATTTTACATACTGACTTGACCTCATCCAGGTCATCCCTTGGCACCTTGACTCTCCTTCCTTGTTCCTCCCTCCTGGACCGCTCCTTTAGACACTTGATCTCCCCTTGTAAACTTTGAATGACATCCATAGTGTCTTGATATACCTCCTTTTGACGTGCAGGGTCTAGGTAATTTCCATGAACTACTTCCTCCCTCAAAACTAGGTTCTTCTGCCTTGGTATATCTTGTGCACGCATGGCTTCTGCTCTTGTTGTTACCAAAACTGGTTCCAAACCTACATCCTATGTTACCCATGGCATCCACCATATGTCTAACTTTTTAATTCTGACCATTACAACACCATTTTCATTCTGGTGCTACTGATTCATGTGCTCAAACAACTCCAAGCACTCCTCGTACTTGTGCTTATTTCCACACCATGAGCACTACAACAGGTCCGAGAACTCTCATTTGTAATGCTCTGTAGATCCACAATTGAAATAGGTTCCACATGGGAACTCAGTCCTTCCTCCCCCAAAGTTACCATGACCATAGAATCCTCCTCAAAAACCCCTTTCATGCGTGCCTCCATCTATACACTCCTCATAATGGTGATCATCACCCTTGAAACTACTAGCAATGATGGTCTGGCGCACCCCATGATCAGTGGCCTCATGGATCTGATCAATGAGCCTACAGTCCTTAGTATCATGGGTTGTAGAGGTACAGATCTTATAGTAACAAGACAAATTCTTCCGGATTGCGCACTATAATAAGGGGCATCTACTTGCATGATGGTCCCTACAAAAAATTTCATAGTCTACTATCACGACACATACCATCCTCTGGGGGAAATTATCCTTTACATTCCCCTCTACTTCACAATCTATGCACCATAAACCACTATGAGTCTCATGGGATGAGTTTGTAGACAAATTTTCCAGTTGCTTAGCTGTAACAGTAATCTGATCTTCTAGGAACGGGTTAACACCAGTATCAATACTACCAATAGCCTCGACGTGCAGTGCAGCTTCCAACGCTTCACGCGGGTCTGTGAAAGTTTTATGAGATAAAGCCCTTCTAAAAGGTGTGACCAATACTCCAACAAACCACTGAGCATGGTATGAAGGGTGAATATCATATGATAATTTAGACAAGAAAGTTTTAATTCATGCACCATACTCTCGCACACTCTCTGCCATTCCTTGTTGAATCTCCTTCAAAGCGTTGATGCTCTTTTGTTTAAACTCAAGGATGTGGAATTCTGCTAAGAATGCATTATTTAAAGTAGTATAATCCACCACTATTTGATGAGGTTCATACTTCCTATACCAACTATGTGCGTGCCCTTACAACATGGTTGCAAACTGACTAGCCTTCCATTGTGGAGTTGTGATACCCTTTGTGCACCATAGTAGTTCACACTTGTGAAAATGTTCCACAACATCCTCAATACTTCTGTAATCTGAAAAGTGTAACGACATCTCAAAGAATACTTGAGGGGATGGTTGGGGCCCTTTTCCTCCTAAACTAGAGCCTTGGTTCCCTCCGGTGTTTCCTCCACCGCAAGATCCACCAGGTCCACCAGGTCCTATGCCTCCTGAGCCACCAGATCCACTAGAACCACTAGTCCACTAGTAGTCATGCCAAGTGTCCCCACAGTTCCACTAAAATATGCACCGATGGTTTGTGATAGTGCCCTACTACCACTATTGTACCCTACGCCACTCCCAGGCATGAGAATGAGGGCTTGTATACTAGCTCCTTGTCCAAAGACTCCTCTGAATACTGGAATATGTGTAGCCATATAAGTGGGAACTGAAAAAGTGTACCTCCTAGGTGTAGATCTGTCAGTTCCACTAATATCAGCTGGGTCAATAATAATCCTTCATGGTTCTGGAAAACCAAACGCCATGGTTCAGTCACTGGGTGGGTTCAGATATGTGCCAATGACTCTTATTTCTCTGCATGATGAACTCTCACCAGAAGCCGAAGGGGTCTCTCTTACTCACTTTCCAAGATGGGGTAGCACAGACTGCTCAGGTTCCACATCCTCTGCGTGAACCTTGACTCCTTCCCGTACTATCTATCTCCATAGATCCATCACACTGGCAGCCTCATGTTATCTAGAAATCTCCCTTTCACATGCTTTACTATACTTGAGCTATCTCTCCTCCCTTTCCTTCTCCGTTGTAATATCTACCATCTTCCTCCACCCTAGCTCCCTCACCCAACACTTAGAATGGTCTAGCCGGCCATGGGAAATACCTCTAAACCCAAAGTAATAACCAAGATCTTCATTTCTAGAGGGATAACACGTAGAAATGATCCTCTAGGCTCCCATAGAAACTCAAACTCAGTAACCTCCGGACAAGAATATGTGGAAATGGCGTACTTTAGAGTGTAGCTAGCCAGTACTCCTTTCTACCAATGATCCACAACATGGGTCCATGTCAGATCTACATCTTGCAGCCTTTGGTAATATTCTTGGGTCCACACATGTGATCTATAACACCAACTTGATTTAGACACATACGCTGAGATCCATTCATACAGCTCTACTAGGAAACAACATAAAAATGTTTCATATAAATCATGATAGAGGTTCTCTTCTACCAATTTACGTGCATCAAACTCAGGTCCAGTGCTGAGTCTCTAAGAAAATTCATCCTTCATGCTCTTGAACCATGATTTAACACTTTCCAAATTTAACCATTCTATCATTACTCACTACACAGATCATGTTGTATGTTATTTCCCACTACAACTTTGAAAAGAGATCCCGGTAATGCAACCAAGATGTATTGATTTTTACCCTTATCAAAAAATAAAGGTACCACATACACGCCGGCCTATTATCCAACAGATGTTGGGTGCTCACCTGAGGCACGTGCGGGTGCCGAGTCTCTCTTTTATGTGAGTTTAGTGGGAAATATCATCATCTATGATTTGTGCTTAAGATATTTAAATGCGGTTAATACATTCAAGAACCATAGAGCTTAGAAAGGCTTCTAGATCCTTGCAGTCATTACAGACAGAAAGCACTTAACAGACTATATAACTTACACCATAACAAAGAGAAGTGTACAAGCATCCATACTTAGCATAAATATAAATGAAAGAGCACTTATGAGAAATATGTATGCATAAAACTTATTGATATTCATATTCATATAATTGGTAACCTCATTACATCCATAGAGCCATTACAGAATGTCACAGAGAAATAGACCGCAGTCATGCTTTTCATTGGACTAATGTAGATAGGCTATCAAAGAAAAATTTACAATCCCCATATCCATTATACTTTCTCTCCCAAATACCATTACCCAATAACAGAGTTCTTGTAGTATTTCTGCAGAGCTTCACCCTCTCTTTTTTCTCTCCTTATTTACTCTGTAGGTGTGTTGTCATGAAAATGTGCAACAGGGAAATTGACAATTTCTGAGCATGACAACTATACCCAGATGTCGAATTTTTCATGTTTTATCATTCCCAGGAATCCCAAGCCAAATCCATTAGTCTTTTCACCCTCTATTTGATGTAAAATTGGTCCCTAGGTGATTTAGGAAATTATATTCATTCCCCCTAGGTGATTTTAGGGAGTTTTGAAAAGATGTTATCTTCTGGCAGTATTGGGAAGGGCTATCGCTGGCCTTCCCAGGACTGGATTCAACCCCCTGGAGTGGAACATAAGGGCCAAATTCAACATGGACATGAATTAAATACTATGGAACATCATGGAAATTATTTTGGAAGGTCTTTGGGAAGTTTTGAAAGACTTGGAGCAGTTTGAGTGAAAAACAAGGTTGTCAAGCCTAGGCAGTACACAGGCCTAAAACAACTGCTGGGCTTCAGAAGAAGATTCCAGGAGCTTCTAATGGAGTTGGAAGTAAAAAAAAACATCTTCAGGAAATAGGATTCCAAGACCTACATGATGGTGAAATAATATTTTTCACAACACCTTGGCGCATATGATTGGAAGGCAGTTTTTCTCAGGCACAAGTGGAGTCCCAGATCAAAAATCCGAATTTTTTTAGGATCATATGGTTGAATTAAGACATCAAGATACCCACATAATTGGATTAAAATTTCCATTTCCAGTTAGGATAATATAAAATTTCACCAATAAATTCCACCGGGAGCTCAAGTTATCTGCATTCCAAGTTACCCTCTCAAAGGCAGTTCAGGACTTAGTCATTTTTTTGAGAGGACACGTGTCAGCACCAGGAGCCTGGCGGGATTTCATGCCCCCGATGTCCATGAGGTCAGGTACATCAGCCCTTGGAAAAATCACCCAGCCCTCATGTGACCTCTGGGACCCTCATATGACCTCCAGACTTGACAGTTCAGCTCCCGGGTGCTTATTTGGAGCATGCATTCCCTGCTGTCGGATCGGGCACCACGTGTCAGTTCCAGGACCACCGTGGAATTTGATGTCCCTTATGCACATAATTTGGGGGACATCAGACCTTGAAAAATGTGCCCAGCCCCTTTGGGGAGTCTTCTAGACACCCACGTGACTGCAGTTCAGCCCCCAGGTGCATTTTTGGAGCACGCATTCCCTACCGTTGGATTGGGCGCCACGTGTCACCTCCAGGACCACCGTGGAAACTGATGTCCCTTATGTACCTAAGGTGGGGGACACCAGACATGGAAAAATGTGCCCATCCCCTATGGGGAGTCATTTAGACACCCACGTGACTGAGTTTCAGCCCCCAGGTGCATTTTTGGAGCAAATCCCCTGCCGTCAGATCGAGGACACATGGCATCGCCTTGACCACCATGGAAATTTATGTCCCTCATGTCCCTAATTTCAGGGAAATCAAGGGACATAAAAGTGTGCCCAGCCCCTCCATGTGCATGTTTTTAAAGTTTAAATCCAGCACTTAGCCATTTTCTTCCTCTCATTTCTCCTTCACAACTTCATACCTTGCCATGGCTCCATGCATGATTGTCCAGACACCCGGTCCACCATTGTTGCTCCAAACAAGCTCCACCATGGCCACATAAACTCTTCAAACCATGAATGCACAACAATATTTAGGCATCATAGAAAAATGGAGTGAAATGATGAAGAACGAAGAGAAAAATGGAGATTTTTTGCCAGATAACCGTGAAGTCACCCGATCGAAAAATCCTCATATCTTGCAAGATACAAGTCAGAATTGAGATGCCATCTTTTTCAGAATTCCTAATTTTTCAAGGTGATCAAGATCCAACAAACAAGAGGTCAAATGGTGCCATAGAATCATTTGCTCCAATAAAACCCTCACTTCTTGCACCGGCTCACATTCGTCAAATTTCCCATCATTCCAGCAATGGAAACAAGCTAAAAACTTACACATGAGTTCCAAATGAAAAACCTATCGCAATGGAGTTATTTTCATTGCAAATAGAGAGAAAAAATAGACCTGTAAATTTTGAGCTCCATTAATGGTCGCCATGACAGCTCTGTGCCCGAAGCCACTGCCAGGTCAAATTTCAAAATTTATTTCTAGGCATTCTAGTGGGCAAAAACTATGTGAAAGCCAGAGGGTGTGATCGTAATGACAAGAAGAGTCCAAAAAATTATGTTCCATTGCAAATCAAGCACTGGAAACACACTTTCTAAAAATAGTAGGTTTTTCTATACATGCTTGCTATTTTTGGCAAGTCTTCATCAAAAGCGGCTATGGAAAGAGTAGTGTGCACTGAAGATCTCCAAAAGGCTAGAATGATTATTCAGAGCAGAAAATAGTGGAAATGACCATTTACTAAAAATAGTAAGTCACACTCAAAGGGCATTTTTGGCACAATGGGACATTCAAGAACTTTGTTGCATTTGGAGCTTTCCATCAACGAGGATCAAAAGACTTCATCAAGAGACATATCCTCTTCTTCTTCTCTCTCTCTTTCTCTCTCCTCTTCCCCCAACTTTCTCTCACTTTCAAATTTTCTAATTCTTCATTGGGGTTTGCACTTTTGATATACCTTTAAGTCACTTAAAAGTGAATTTTAGAAACATAATGTAAATTAAGTCGCCTTGCTATTATAAAAGGGACTTAAATATTTAAAGTGGAATATGAACAGTCTTAAGTCATATTAAGGTATTTGAAAGGTCATGAGGAAGATGAAGAGTCATATTCTATTCTATAAATTGTAAAGCCATTCCCATTTCAAAGGGTTGGCAATTGATCTTGTAGACTCAAGAGTGCATTGTACCTAGAGAAAGCAAAGGAGATAGCCATTTTCTTCTACTCTCTTCCCCTCTCAAATTTCTTCCATTCCCACATTATGTACAACTTTGATTTGAGCAATCAATACAAGAAGAAGGAGTTTCTAGCTTTCTTTGACTAAGGGGTTTCTTGATACTTGGTGATCGGTGAATTCTATTTGGTCTTGTTGCTATTCGCAGAGTTATTTCTTCCGATAAATGCATGTGTTGAAGTTTCTAACTAGTGTGTGTGTAGGAATCTGATTTTCTACCTGCAGCATTAGTTCTCCTACCTCTTTTCTCACTCCCCTTTTCCCACTCTATAGATGAAGACTTCCCTAGCAAGAGATTGCTAGCTTTTCCACAGGGTCAGTGGAGTGCCCCTGTTGGATCCCCAGTTGAAAGACCACCACAGAAATCCACACTTTCTCACACATGCACATACGGCAGCTACACCGGTTAAGTAGAGGGACTTAGATTCCCAGAGCATTGGCAAGAAATCCACAAGTTTTTCCACCTGACAAATTTTCTCACCAACAGTTTTTGTGCACCCACCGTGGGGTAGATTTAGCAGCATCTGCACCCAAAATACAACCGCAAGGTCCCAAAATCATAAAAAAAATCAAATTGGAAAAAGAAAAAAAAGAGTTTTCATGAAAGTCCATTGCTGAAGGCTACATTGCTGATTTCTCATTCCACATGTTTCCTTTTCATATTCCCACTTCAAGAATTTCCAAAAGCTGGCTGAAGGAAGACACACCAGGTTGAGTAGGTCAAGAGGTGTTGATGATTTCAATTTCGAGGCTTCACAAAATCAGCAAGAACGAATTAGAGATAACCCATACTTCTTCTCTCAAGCCTCCTCTCCATCTGAATCTTCACGAAGTTCACCTAGGTAATCCTATCAAAACTCCTGTGGATACTCCACCTTCAAATTCTCCCATTTTTCAACCACCATTGAGCATTGAGCTCCCAGAAGAAGAAGAATTTGAAGAAGAATTCATAGAAGCAAGAGCAGAAGTAGAAACAACAATGGCTAGATGAAGAAGAAATACCTCAACCCATTGTTCCATGGGGAAGGAATACAGGCCCGCTTGCTCTTGAGCCACCTCTCCATGATCTACCAATGGGTTCCCGCAAGAAATTTCCAAAGTTCAAAGGTGACAACACACAACATCCTGAAGAACACATTCTACTTTCATGACATCATGTGGAATTCTTGGTGTCCAACATGAAGATGTTGCTGTAAGATTGTTCGTGGAGTCCCTCCAAGAAAAAGCAGCAGAATGGTTCTACCTCCTACCTTCCCAATCCATCACTGGTTGGGATGACATCAAGGCTACCTTCGAGGAAAGATTTAAATCAACTGAAGATTGTCAAGACCTCTTGGTGCAGTTGGCTCAAATGAGGAAAGGAGAAAGTGAAATGATGAGAGACTTCGTGGCTCATTTTCGAAATGGTTGCTTCGTAGGATACCAGAAGAAGATTCACCCTCTCAGAACAATATCAAAAGATTCTTCATAAATGCTCAATCACCAGAGGTAGGATTTCTCCTACGAAGAGTTCAACCAAGGAACATTGTAGAAGCACAAAGGAGGGCCATTGAATTTGGATGACGATCTCATCCTCTCTGGAAAGATCAAGAATCCATCAAAGGGCAAGGCCCAACATCCTGAAGATGAGAGAACTAATCCATCACTACAAAAGTTGGTGAATGAGATGGCCTCTTTGAAGAGGGAATTATTTGAACAAGTTTCTTCTCAGAGAAGCAACATAAATCAGATTGTAGGAGCACCCCAAAGACTTGCCTTGGAGGCCCCACCCATGAATGTAAATTGCAGATTTCAAGAAAGTGAAGAAGAGCTTGAACAAGAAGGTGGTGATTTCCAAGAAAGTGATGAGTTTGAGAATGATACACAAATCAGGATTTTGTGAGTATTCTAGAGGTTATGAAGAAGATGCACCCAGTTTCTCATGCGCGGTATTCACTCGTTCTCAGTTTGAGAAAAAGAGCATCTCCCTCCACTACTGCAAAAGAAAATAAGGTTGATGATCCTCCTATGGTGACTCCGAAAAATAAAATAATCAGTCGAGGATCCCCACTTCCATCTTCCATGAAGTCTGCATTGTTGGATCCTGATCTCGTAGCAAGTAAGAAGACTCCCAAAATCCCAAGTAAGTCTTCCAATGTCTCTTCCATTTCTAAACCCAAATCTGCTCCTAAAAAATCTAATTCCTTGAAAGCTCCTAGTGTGCCTTTCAAAATACCGTCCATTCCTCAAACATCAAATCCTGCTCCTAAGCCTATCTAGACTCCAAAATCAGTCCCTTCACCCCCCTTGTCCACATCTGCTCCTTTTGACTTCATAGAATATGCAAACAAAGCCAAAGTTTAGATTACCAAAATTGAATATTTGTGGACTCATCCTGAACAATTCAAGAGGTTTCATCTGATACATCAGGAGTGGTAGTCTAACACCCAATGATGTAGCTCATCGTTCTAAAGGCATGCTACCAAACTCACCTACACCTCCCTCACAAAACATGCTTTCTTTGAGTGCATCAAAGACTGATAAAGTTGAACCTTTCTACATCTCCCTTCTTGTTGGAGAATATGTACTAAACAATTGCATAATAGATTCTGGTGCCTCAGACAACGTGATGCCTTTGAAGGTCACCAAGGCTCTTAAACTTACAATGACTCCACCTAGTGGCTCTTGTTACTCTTTGGAATAAAAAAAGGTCTCACTTGTAGGGAAGGTTAAAGATGCACATGTGGCTCTCGCTAGATTTCCAGACAAGAAAGTTTCAACGATGATTTTGGTAGTAGACGTCCCAGCCTCATTCGGAATGTTGCTGAGTAGAAATTTCTGCTGAGAGTTGGGAGGGAAAATTTAGATGAATTGGTAATTTACAACCATACCACTGAAGGGAGATATGGAGAAATTACTTCCTGAGAAGAAGATGAGGTACATAGTATGAAATTCTAGAAGCTCAGAAGCTAACATCTTTTATCAAGGTAGCAGGCAGATGAATCACTTTGTGGAAACCGAGGAATAAGAGGATATCCCCATCTTGATAGGTTTAGACATGCCTTCCCATGAATATATTTAGACTTTGAAGAATCATTAAGGAGATTCAAGTTACAAGAGGGCAAGCCTTGAATTGCTAGATGATGTAGACCATGAGAAAGAGGGAGATGGCGCTTCGATGATATTCAAAGACAGATAAATTTGCTTATATGCTTTTCCAAGATGAGGAGTTATTCTCATTCCCATTTAGGGATGAAGATGATCTGAGTTAGGCCATCTATGGAGAGAAAAAATCATCTTGCGATGAGCCCATTTGAAAGGCTTGAAAGAAATCTCCATACAAGGACTTTTTGAAGTTGCCATATAAGAAACATGAAGAACTTGAGATAAGTCTCGAATTCCTGATGCAAGCCATGAATATGCATGAAAAACATGAAGCTGACTTGGAAGCCTCAACCAGTGTGAAGGTTTGCCATATGTTGAAGATAAAGCAAGATGTTAAATATGATGTCCTTACTCCAGAACCAATAGATTGATGGATACAACAACGAAATGGCGATATTTTCTTTCCCATTTGCAGAAGAAGATTATTTCCATGATGAAGAAATGGAAGAAATAATTTTTGAGTCCGTTGAAGATGAAAATATTTTCAATGAAGGATTGGTAGAGTGTCAGTGATTCCCAAGACGATGAGGTAATCCATCAAGATAGTTTCCTTGAACTACAAAATAAAGATTATTCAAAGGCGCACAAAGAGGAGTTGAATGAAATGATGAAGCATAACTCTACGTAAGAGATCTGTGGATGCAGTTGAAGTTGCAGAAGATCTCGAGCTGATCCTTGATCTCTTCATTCATGCCATGGACATACAAGACATAGTATGAGGTCATGTCCCAATCCTCTCCATCAGTACTCAAACACCTCAGCAGTGGAGTAGAGGATAACAGGATGAAGTCAAATGTTTTCTCATGGAGAGAGATGTCAATGAGCATAGACCCAAGAAATAAAAGTAACTCAAGAATATCCAAGGAATTGGAATAAAAATCAAGTCCCTGGGGGTAGTGATGAGATGCTCGATGGAGAATCAACTATATCGATAAAAATGAAAAGGCACCTAGCACTATGAAACCGACTTCAAAGAACATGAAGGAAGTGGAATTTCCAAGCAAGGAATTGAACATCAAGAAGCTCACATGGACTCACTACTTACAAAGTAAAAGGAAAATCATGGAAGCACCTGAGCTTCCATAAACAATTGAGGAGGAGGAGGGTATTTTATGGAACCCATCAATGGCTTCACAGAAAATCATCACTTAGATGTTACTTCACTCATGGGTAACTTTTGAGAAACAGAAAAGTTCTTCAGTGAAAGCGGGTCCTCCCCCTGCCCTGTACCATAGGTGATTGTTAGGTGTGTTTCCCTTTCTATTGTCTATTTTTCCCTTCCTATTGTGTGTCATGTGTTTCCTTTCATTTGTTTTGTGTTTGTGTGTGTATCCTTCTTCACTCTCTTTCTCTCTTGTTATAGGTTATACATGACTCCACAGGGACCAATGGATAAGGAACTAGTCAATGAATTATATGGTATAAAATTGAAATTCTGTGATTCCCATGTCATGTCTTTGTTGTGCTTAGTCCATGCCATGTCCCCAAGCTAGAGCCAATTTTTTTCGTGACAAATATGAAATAGGAGAAATTGAAAATTTCCGAGCACAACAACTATACCCAGATGTACCAAATTTTTCATGTTTTGTAATTCCTAGGAACCCCAAGTCAAATCTGTCAGTCTAGTTCACCCCCTACTTGATGTTAAATTGGTCCCCTAGGTGATTTAGGAAATTCTATTCATTACCCCTATGTGATATGAGGGAGTTCTGAAAAGATGCTATCTACAAGAAGTATGTGGGAAGGGCTATCACTGGCCTTCCCAGGATTGGATTCAAACCCCCTAGAGCAGAACAAAAGGGAAAAATTGCACATGGAGGTGAACGGAAGAACATTATGAACATCATGGGAATCATTTTGGAAAGTTTTTGAGGAAGTTTGGAAAGACTTGGAGCAATCTTGAGAGAAAAACATGTTTCACAAGCCTATGCGAAATTCATAGGCCTAAAACAACTAGTAAGGATTTAGAAGAAGATTATGGGAGCTCTCGTATGGAGTTAGAAGTTAAACATGAAACATGGATAAGAAAGAGGATTCCAAGACCTACATGATGGTGAAATAATATTTTTCACAACACCTTGGTGCATAGGATTTTAAGGCAGATTTTATCTCAGGCACATAAGTGGAGTATCTAAATCACAATTCCTGATTTTTCAGGGGATCATATGGATCGAATAAATACATAATGACCCCCACCATTGGATTCCAAATTCCATTTACAAGTAAGGATCGTATAAACATTTTCACCAAGAAATTCCACCAGGAGCTCAAGTTATCTTCTTTCTAAATTACCCTCTCAAAGGTAGTTCAGGACTTATTCATTTTTTTCGGGAGGACACATGTCAACACTAGGATCTTGGTGGGATTTCATGCCCCTGAAATCCCTAATGTCAGGTACACCAGCCATTGAAAAATTCCCCCTAGCCCCCATGTGACCTCTTAGGATCCTTCATGTTACCTCCAGACTTGACAGTTCAGCCCCCGGGTGGTTATTTGGAGCATGCACTCCCTGCCGTCAGATCGGGTACCTCGTGTCAGCTCCAGGACCGCTGTGGAATTTGATGTCCCTTATGAACCCTAGGTGGGGGACATAAGACCTTGAAAAATGCATCCATCCCATATGGGGAGTCTTCTGGACACCCATGTGACTGCAATTTAGCCCTCATGTGGATTTTTGGAGCATCAATTCCCTACCGTTGGATCAGGCGCCATGTGTCACCTCCAGGACCACCGTGGAAACTGATGTCCCTTACACACCTGAGGTGGGGGACATTAGACATGAAAAATGCACCCAGCCCCTATGGGGAGTCATTTTGAAACCCACGTGACCGAGTTTCAGCCCCCATGTGCATTTTTGGAGCAAATCCCCTACCGTCAGATCGAGGACACATGACATCGCCTTGACCACCATGGAAATTTATGTCCCTCATGTCCCTAAGGTCATGGAAATCAAGGACTTAAAATTTCACCCATCACCTCCATGTGCATTTTTTTAAAGTTTAAATCCAACACTTAGCCATTTTCTTCCTCTCATTTCTCCTTCACAACTTCATACCTTGCCATGGCTCCATGCATGATTGTCCAGACACTAGGTCCACCATTATTGCTCTGAACCAGATCCTCCATGGACACATAAACTATTCAAACAATGAATTCATAGAAATATTTAGAACTCATAGAAAAATGGATTGAAATGATGAAAAATGAATATAAAAATGGAGATTTTTTGCCAGATAACCGTGAAGTCACCCGACCGAAAAATCCTCATATCTTGCAAGATACAAGTCGAATTGAGATGTCGTCTTTTGTAGAATTCATAATTTTTCAAGGTGATAAAGATCCAACAAAAAAGAGGTCAAATGGTGCCCAAAATCATTTTCTCCAACAAAACCCTCACTTCATGCACCGGCTCACATTCATCGAATTTCCCATCATTCCAGCAATGGAAACAAGATAAAATCTTGCACATGAGTTCCAAATGAAAAACCTATCAAAATGGAGTTGTTTTCATTACAAACAGATACAAAAACCAGACCTGTAAATTTTGAGCTCCATTAATGGCCGCTATGACAGCTCTATGCCCGAAGCCACTGCCAGGTCAAAATTTCAAAATTTATTTCTAGGCATTCTAGTGGGAAAAACTATGTGAAATTCAAAGGGTGTGATCATAATGACAAGAAGAGTCCAAAAAATTATGTTCCATCACAAATCGAGCACTGGAAACACACTTTCTAAAAATAGTAAGTTTTCCTATACATGCTTGCTATATTTGGCAAGTCTTCATCAAAAGCGGCTATGGAAAGAGCAGTGTGCACTAAAGATCTCCAAAAGACTAGAATGATTATCCAGAGCAGAAAATAGTGAAAATGACCCTTTACTAAACAAATTAAGTCACACTCAAAGGGTAGTTTTGGCACAATGGGACATTTAGAACTTCGCTGCATTTGGAGCTTTCCATCAACGAGGATCAACAGACTTCATCAGGAGACATATCCTCTTCTCTCTCTCTCTCTCTCTCTCTCTCTCTCCTCTTCCCCCCAAATTTCTCTCACTTTCAAATTTTTCTAATTCTTTGTTGGGGTTTTCACTTTTTGATATACCTTTGAGTCACTTAAAAGTGATTTTAAAAACATAATGTAAATTAAGTCGCCTTGCTATTATAAAAGGGACTTAAATATTTAAAGTGGAATATGAACAGTCTTAAGTCATATTAAGGTATTCGAAAAGTCATGAGGAAGATGAAGAGTCATATTCTATTCTATAAATTGTAAAGCCATTCCCATTTCAAAGGGTTGGCAATTGATCTTATAGACTCAAGAGTGCATTGTACCTAGAGAAAGCAAAGGAGATAGCCATTTTCTTCTACTCTCTTCCCCTCTCAAATTTCTTCCATTCCCACATTATGTAAAACTTTAACTTGAGCAATCAATACAAGAAGGACTTTCTAGCTTTCTTCAACTAAGGGGTTTCTTGATACTTGGTGATCAGTGAATTCTATTTGGTCTTGTTGCTATTCATAGAGTTGTTTCTTCCGATAAATGCATGTGTTGAAGTTTATAACTAGTGTGTGTGCAGGAATCTAATTTTCTACCTGCAACATTAGTTCTCCTAACTCTTTTCTTAGTCCCCTTTCCCACTCTACAAATGAAGACTTCCCTAGCAAGATATTGCTATCTTTGCCGCAGGGTCAGTGGAGTGCCCCTGATGGATCCCCGGTCAAAAGACCACCATAGAAATCCACACTTTCTCGTGCATGCACATACAGTAGCTACACCGGTTAAGTAGAGAGACTTAGATTCCCAGAGCATTGGCAAGATAATGACCAATTTGTCCCTGAAAAATTTTCTCGCCAATAAGGTGCTAGTATTTATAGCCTTTTTGGGCTGCCAAATCATCCTCCAGTGTTGTCAGATCCGATGTCAAATGTCTTAATGTGGTCCTCCATGTGAGCATGCTCTCCCAGGACTGATATTTCCACTTTTCACCATGATGTGCTTCTATAAGCTTCTACCGTAGACATGCTCCTTCCTAGGCTAACCTGTCACCAAGCTGGCACCTTATCCACATAACATGTGCAATCGGGTCATGATTTTCACGTGTTCTATCTTGAATGCCCAATTTAGCTAAGTCCCAAACCCTTGGTTCTATCCATGCATGCCACATGTGCCATGAGCTTCCTTAAACCCTTTTCTTAAACCCTACCCTATGCACTTTTTCCTTGCACACCTCTCTTCAACTAGGACCTGCACACATACACGTCTTTTTTTACTTAGCCAACATTCTAGGGGCCCAACATTTCCACTCACTCTTTTTAAAGTTCCCATCATAGATGATTTTTCCCACTTAACTCACATAAACAAGAGACTTGGCACACTGCGCGTGCCTCAGGTGAGTGCTCAGCATCCATTAGGTGATAGGCCGATGCGCATGGGATTCCCTTGTTCTTTGGGGGATGTAAAAATGACTACATGCCATGTTATAGTATTGGAAATGGATTAGGTATAGTGTTGTTCTCCCTTAACCAATGATCCTTTAATTTTTTATTTCAAGTTAGGATTTCAATGCACCAATAAAATTACTAAATATGAGGCACTCATACTTGGTTTGAGGATTGATTGGAGACATGGGATAAATGAATTAATTGTAGAATGTGACTCTGAATTGGTTGTTATACATTAAAAAAATACATGCAGCTAAAATTTAGTGGTTGAAGTGATATAGAAATGCAACATGAGATTTAATTGAGAAGTTTGACTCTTTCAACATCAATTATCATGAAAGAGGTCAAAATGCAGTAGTTGACATATTAACAGTAATGGCTTCTCAGTATGATAATGAAGTTATATCTCCATACTGTAAATTTGAAGTTCAGATGCTTATTAGGTCTTCCATACCTGAAAAAATTCAACATTGGAAAGTGTTTAATGATGACTCTCACATCATGAAATTCCTAAGTTTAGAAGATGAGTTTGTTAATAAATTGATTGATCTTGAGACTATGGTAGATGTGTGTGATGGATAAGAGACATTGTTTGAGAAGGAAGTGATTCAGTTAAAAACCAACACAATCCTAAGATTCATGGTCAAACTTGAATCTAATTTTGATGGTCTTTAAAAATTTATAAATAATTCCACCCGCACTTAAAGAAATGTAACTGAATGTAACCTATGAACTTTTTAAGATCCAAGAATTTTTTTTTGGGTAACAACTTATATGAAAATGAAAAACAAGCCTACACCAAACTATTAAGAAAAAATCAAGACTATTTTTTCTTGGTCCTACTCTGAGTTGAAATCTTATAGGGAGAAATTTCTCCAACATGTGATACCCATAGATCCTCACACCAATCCTTCTAGGAAAACATAAATGCCAATCAACCCCATCCTTGCAACTAAAATGCAATAAATTTTAAAGAAACTCAAGGATGTAGGTATCATTTAGCCTACAAGATACTCTTCATGGGTTTCTAATTTAGTTCCAGTGAGAAATAAGAATGGGGATATAATATTGTGTGTTGAATTTATACATTTAAACAAGGCTTAATTGAAAGATAATTATCTTGTACTAAATATGGATAACCTTTTACAAAAATTTTATAGGGTTAGAAATGATTTCAACATTGAATGGTTTCTTTGGTTACAATCAAGTGGTGGTTAAGGAATCAAAGAAATACGAGACTTCCTTCAACACTCCATGGGGAACCTATATCTATGTCAGAATGCCATTTTGTCTAATGAATGTACGAGATACTTTTCAAAGAGAAATGGATGTTGCATTTTTTGGCTTCATTAATGATTTTATTGTGGTTAAACAAGATGATATGGATATATTTTCTAAGAAGAGATGTTATCATTTAGACAAACTTGAAATAATCTTGATCAGGTGCAGGGAATTTGGTATCTCATTGAATCCTATAAAATGCCCTTTTGGTGTGTAAAAGGAAAAGTTGTTGTGGCACATTGTGTCTGAAGAAGGAGTTATGATTGACCCTAAAAGGGTGGAAGAAATTGACAAAGTACCCATTTCCCAATCCAAGAAAGGTATAAAAGCTTTCTTTGGTCAAATTAACTTTGTGAGAAGGTTTATATCTATTTTTTCTAAGATTAATTTTCCTATCACAAGTATGCTGAAGAAATATCAAATTATAAAATGGGGGGATGAGGAAGTGTAAACATTCAAAGGAGTGAAAGATGCATTAAATACAACCGCTGTGTTGGCTAGTACACAATATAAGGAGTTTAAAATTTTCTCCTTTGCATACGAATTTACCATTTCCTTAGTTTTATTACAAAAGGTGTTATCCCGAAATACCCCCCATTATCATTTTAGCATTAAAAAGGTTTTATTTGACACTTAGGTAGAAAATTTGGAAAAAGTTTCATGAAACATTGTTTTGCAGTATTCCATGAAATTAAGGAGCTTAGTGTTCCATGGGTTCTCCTAACCTGAGGAATAGAAGGGAGCATTAGTTGGACTTGGGTGGATATGTGGTTTAAGAAATCCATAAAACAAAGTTCTATATGTTCTAGGGAGGGCATAAACAAGTGATCCATGGAATTTCACAGTTCCTAAATAAAGAAGTTGTCTTTGGTCTTGCATTTATAGGTTACATACATGCATCTCCGCTCCATGGTCTCTTTTAGTGGGTCTTTAAGTCTCCCTTAAAACTCTAACTACTCTTACAAGCATGAATTCCCTTCCCTAAGCCTTTAAATTCTCCTTTGCACTACCACATTGCCTACTCACTTGAAATTTTCACCCCAAGCCCTGTTGCCTTCCCTTGCTAGCCCATGAACATCATCTATATCACCATATGCTCATGTGAGCATGCATTCTTGCCTCGAGTCCCCAGTATTTCACTCGAAAACCCAAACCCCTTACGAATTAGAAGAGTTTGCATGGTGTAAGCCAAGGGGGTCAAGGGTGGAAACGTGTTGGAATTATATGGACTTCTCAACAAGAAAAATTCTATGGAATCCAAGTCTGTAGAATTTAGTGGAATTAAATAATATTTGGGTTTATGGCAGGCCAATACAGATCAAAGGAAATAACATGTGGGAAACATTTAGGTGAGCCTGAAATGAACCAAAAGTTTCCATGTTTCAAAAAACATGCTTAAAATCACTATTCACTCCTCCTCACCTGTAAATATTCAAATGGCCATAACTTTTTCCCTAGTACTCCAAATTACACAAAATTGGTATTGTTGGAATCATCTCAATGAGAGATTTTATAAAAGGTAATATTTTCAGCAATTGTTAGAGTGTATTAGAAGATCATTAGTTATGAATTTGAGGATTGTTTCACATTGTTTTTAAAGGGATGAAATGAAAAATTCAGTTAAATTATACTTATTGTCATCCTTTGTCACCTTAAGATCCCCAAAATGGTATATTCTTCGATAATTGACTAGAATGATGAGAAATAACAACCTGTGCAAGCTAATTTGGACATTTGACATCATTTTATTACATCTATCTACATAGTTTTTGGGATTGAATTAATCTAAGGATTGTGCTATACCAAAATCAGATATTTTGAATTTTCTTGCATACCAAGGGAGCACCAAAAGCATGATAAATCATGAGGAATTGGATAACTTGTTACAGGTAGTTTCAAATGAGTTTTTTAAGGTTTAATAAGTCATTTATTCTATAGCATATTTTTTATCCCCTCCCCTCTTCACCATTCTATAAATCATGCAAGTTCCTCATTGTAAAGGACCCCTATCTATATTAGTAATGTTATAATGTAAAAATTGTGACAAATCTAAGGATTTTCAAACCTAGGCATGTGTTTTATGAAGCGTTTTACCTCTAAACTTGATTTTAGCAGTATGTGCATGCAAAAATAGTAATATGATATAAATTGTAGCCCAAATATTCCCCTTGTGTCTATTATTATGTTCTTTCCTTTTTCTCTTTAATTTGATTGTGTATCCATGGCATGTTACAAAAATGATTCAACTGTATCTAATCAAACAAGGTTGTGAGCTGATTGATTTAAAGGGTTGAAAAATGGAAATAATCTACCCCTTCTACCATTCAATTGATATCCTCCCTTCACCAAAACTTAAAAAGAGAGTGATGAACCCCCCTCTTGGTATTCACACCACTTTTAGCTTAGGATTTCATTTTATGCATCCTTTTAACCCTTTATTTCTCCCCCTAGTTACTTGGATATATTAGAATAGGCTTAGTATAGGAGTAGTTTTAACATTATTATAGGTGGAGGATCCAACCTTCTCTAGAGGATTATTTCAATTTATAAATCCCACACTTGGAAACAATCCAATGTTGTCTAGAATTCCTTGATCTTCCATGATCAAATCCCAAGGGTGCAATTCTAACCCACAACAATTTTTGGCACACTTGGTGGGACGCGAATTGTGAGATTTGCATACTTTTCACTAATATTAGTGTGTTTATTAGTGATAAACAGCCCTTGAAGGCTATGTAATAACACATCTGGTGACTCCCAAAAACATATCAACTGCTTTCAAAAGTATAGTTTCTCAGTTTCATGAGAAGAGTGCAAACTAGGAAAAGTAGAGAAAGAGGTGAGTCATTTTAGTATCTACAACTTTCCCCAAGGAGGAGAGAAAATCTGGTAAAAATAACCTTGTTCAAATCACCTAGATCTCATTCAACCTCTCCTTCTTCCAGGCCTCCATCTACCACTCATACAAATTCAAGACCCATCTTCCATATGGTCACCCAAATAAATCAACATTTTGTTACCTTCAATGGAGGTAGTCACTTAGCTATAAATGCACACCATGATACCCCAAAAACTACTCTCAGGATTATCCCATTTGCCATAGGTGGTAACTCAAACACCCCTTTTGAGCATATTTTAGATGTAGAAAATTATTGTTCAGTTCATCTCATTAATGAGGATGACGTAACACTCAGATTATTAGCATCATATTTTTAAGGGAGAACACTAAAATTGTATAGAAGTATACAACTAACTTCTATTTATACATGGGATGTTCTTAGGGAGAAGCTTTACAAACACTTTGGATATAAATTTGATCATCTTTCCCTCATTGAAAAACTAACCACCATTAATATATCCTCCCATTAAGTCATGACTAATTATAATATCATATTCCAAAATCCCTAGGATAGAATTTCCCCCTTTATTTAAGCCCTATCCTAGTAATGCATTTCTATATTTTATAAGGGGCATTAAATAGTGATATTTCTATTATGATCTAATCTATGGGGGGAAATATATTACCAGATGCATATAATTTAGCTATTAAAGATGAAAATCATCTATTCCAAGCTGGGAAAATAGCTCCTAAACTACCAATGCCTCTACTCCCGGAATCTATCTCATCTTAGCCCATTTTGGCACCTATTACCCAAGTAACTAGTCAACCCACTCCTCCTACCTTTCCCTGTAATGAGATACATGGAGTCATGACTATGCTGTAAAATATTAGTGTAGACACTAAAATTAGGTCACACTCCCCTTTGGTCCCTCGACAAATAAACACCCTTCATTACATTCACCTAGCCATGGCCCCCTTCACCTCACTAATATTAATTTAATTAATTAAATTAAATTAATTCATTATCCTCACCATATTTATTATTTAAATATCTTAATTTAGATAATATCCACATATACACCTCACCTAGACACTTCATTAGACCAACTCACCCTAAGACCTATTCGTAGTTAGTTTCCATAACTAACTAAGACTTACCCAAACCCTAAAAATCAATGCCTACATTCCCTCTAACAACATTCTCGCATGCTTATAAGAATATTTAAGTTTAATCCATGGGTTAATGACATGAGATCTAAGAAAATGAAGAGGATCTCCCTAGTTTAGTAAACCTAGGAAATCCCGCCTTGACTAAACCGTTGTTGGTTACCCTTTTAACCCCCAAAATGACCTTATTTTCAAGGTTGGAAAAGATTGGAAAAGGTTGGAAAACATTAGCACATTCTAGAGAGATATCGCATCTTCTGAGAGTGAATTTCAATGAGAACACACATGCAAGGAAGGAGATCAAGCATTTTCTTCTACACATCCATCCAACACTCACCCCATTAATGATATGATCTTATCAAGCAAAAGTAATTCCCATCCATCCCATGCAGAAGCTCTCCTATGATTGGTGATCACTTGTAGCCTTCAACCTCTTACCATCACCTCCATCCCTCATTCACAGGCATCTAGGACTAGAATCCAAGTAAGTAAAATGTTATACTTCTCTAGTTCATTTCATTTCATTATTATATTATCACCTAATGTTTACCCCAGCCACCCATTGATCTCCTCCAACACTCCCCCTCCATATACCCATTAAAACCTTGCTAAATCATACCCAAGCTACCAAATATCTCATTCCAACTAACCCAAAACCCATTTTGTGGCATTCCCAATCTTTCATAGTAATCGACACCGGTTTTCCCCAACTGGCATCAGTCACCCTTAACCGGTGCCAGTCTCTGTATTTTCCCATACAACCTAGAATAGTGACCTATCCACCTAATTCTACATCACCCTCATGTGCCTGTGATCTACCTGAGACTTGTGTCAGACCTGCAGAGACCTAGATCTAGTTACCTGACCTTCGGATCCTATTCTAACCTAACATGTTAGATTAGATCTTTCTTATTGTGTTTTAAGTGAGATACCTAAATTATTTCAAAATACGATAGGATTTTCTTTATTTCCCGCATTAAATTGTCTTCAACAGTGGACTGATAGCTATCTAGGAAGTATCACACTTCCCAGATCTAGCACATGCTAGGCAGTTCACTGCACATATTATTTAACTCTTTCTGGTGGTCTTGTTTTTCATTACAGGTAGTTCCTCCTAGCCAAAAGGAAGCTCTCACAATCAGCTGTGGATTTAGAAGTCATACGTGCGCAACAACCCATCAACCAACACTTGAACAAGTATTCCTCCTATGCTCATTACCCTATCTGTTTCATCAATACTTCAAAGAAACGTCTAAGAATCAGGTGAAACATTTTGGCATGCTTGGTGGGACCCATCTAGGGTTCCTTGCATTTTATTTATTCCTAGGAAAAGTTGTGTTTGTTTCCCTTCTGAAAAGCATACACATTAATTTTCTTCCTTGGTAACCTACCTTTCTTTCTATTTTCTCTAAAAGAAACCTTTCTTTTGGTTTAATTAAAAGGAACCATTTCTTCGTGTTTTCTGCATTGTAGTGAAAGAGCATCCCTCTTCCTCTTCATCTTTTTGTTTCATCCAATTTCACACTTTGATTTGGGATTAAAAATAAGTGCATTGCATTTTGATTTATCGCATTAGCTCACATTAATTGAGGGCAACCTATATGCTGGAAGTCATGACCAGCTGATGTTTGACATACGAACCGTAGAAAGCACATCTCTCTCTCTCTGAGTCATACCAAATTACACAAATTCAAAACAAATACATATTCTTAAACAACATCTTTCCTGGTAATGTCTGTTAATGATCGCACTGATATGAGGATTGGTAGGTACTCCCAAGCTTGCTGCTCTATCAAGTCATACTTCAAAGTGAAGCCCGCCCCCACCATAACATACCTGAAACCTCACCTTTTAGATCTCCTTCGTAGGAAGCCATCCTTACCAAAAACTCTATTTCACAATTCATGTGTCAGTCCTCAAATAGCATAAGATAAACAAACATAATAGAAAAGGCACTCCTAAGATCACATTTTTCTTAGTGTTTCTGCTTGGCTTACATTTTGAGGTGAAAGATCACGTTCTTCATTTTTATTGTTCATCCTTGTATGATCCTCATCATAGCTGGTGTATCCCGACTTCACTTGAGTGTGCCTGGACCATATTCTCATCATTCTCAGAATTCTGGGTCTAATTCCACATCAGATTTTAATTCACAACCACTATTATTTCATCATTGTTTCAATTTCATAGTGACCGATGTTGGTCTAGTGACCATCGTCGGTTACCCTCTTACCATCATCGGTTATACCCAACCAGCGTTGTTTCCAGGTCCTTTTGTTAACCTACTCAAAGGGACATTTATTCATCTTCTTCCACTTTTCACAGTCCCTGCCATTGCTATCATTCCCATTGACATTGTAAACCTCATCAGATTTGACATACCTATTATATTTGACATTATACCTTGTTTTTCACTCACTGTCCATTTTCTACAGTGACCGGCATCGGTTTTCCTGTTTCACTTTCCCACCAACATTTGGTACCTCATACACTTTTTATGACCAGATTCACCTATTCCTACTATTTTTCTGTGTCATTTATAGAGAAGCAGCCCTACCTGATCAGTACTGGTTCGCATGGTGTTGACCCAAAGACAAGCAAGTGCACTCATATTTCATGCCAGTTGTCAACCACTCCCACCTAGTCCTTCACCACCTTCCATTTTATCACCAGCCATGGATCCCATCCAACTTATCACTATCGCTACAGGATATGAGGAGTTCGCATGACTCCTTGACCAAAACCCTGTAGCTTTGCAATTTTACCTTTTCCACTCGTCCACCCGAGATGCCTCAGGTTAGTTGATATACGACATGTCTGTATCTATCCCTGTGACTCTCACTCCCACTCCTACATTGGCCCCATCTGGTTCTGTGCTTCCTGCATCTACTTTACCCCCAGTTGTTTCACAGCTAGGTCCTATACCCGCTATGACTACCACGTCTTCCACCTCCATGGCACCTGCCACATCCACCATACCTTCGACAACTACCCAAAACACAACCACATCCACCCCTAATGTCTCACACATACCCATAGCTACACTACCACCTCCGGTGTCAGTGACCCCTACCCCTTTTTAAAATGTGGTACTTTCCATTCCACAATCATTCACCCCCATTACCAATAGGGTCAACACGATCCTTCCACCTCCATATACATACTATCAGCAGCCTCCTGTTTCATCTATTATTCACTTTGGGTACGTACCCTCTGTTTCACTACCTTCTTCTCAATCAACCTACATGGCAGCACCATACACTGGAGTGCCACCCCCATTATATGCCCAAAACCAACCCCCTCACACTACAAGAGGCACCCAAATATCGCAACCTACCAACGACCTAATCAAATTAATGTTGGACAAGATGTAGACATTAGAGGCATCGGTTTCTGGCTCCCGCAACACTCTCACCTACGACGAGATTTGCAATGAGCCCATCCACCTATCCATTCCTATCTGCCCATACCTCGTGCATTGGGAAATGCCTAAATTCAATCATTTCAATAGAAAAGAATACCCACAGCAGCATTTGTGGTCATTCAAACATGGGTTTTATCTGATCACTCACGATGATGCTTTTCTCTTGAGAACCTTTCCCATGTCTCTGACTGGACCTACATTAGATTGGTATAGTGGGTTACCTAGACACTCTATATTCTCATTCAATCAGGTAGCCCAAGCCTTCTTGGATCGTTTCTCTATCAATATCATCAAGAAGGTTACCATGACCGACCTATACTCCATGTGTCAGTATGAGGATGAATCTATCGTAGATTTTGTCGCTCACTGGCATAGCTTGATCAATAAACTCATCTTCCTGCTGCCACAAATAGAACTTATCAAACTCTTCACACGGGCTTGTGCTAGACATATCTCACTGACCTTACAGGTCCAAATTTTTTGAACATTTGATGATGTAACATCCTCATTTTAGACAATAGAACAAGTCAATTTTTTTTTTTTTTGATAAATGCTTCTTGGTTCTAAATACATAATTTAGAACTCACAAATCAAATAACCATTCATATAACAGATAACCATATGCAGCTGTAATGACTCGGAGTACCTCCGATCTATTCATTCCATGACTCGGTAATCTACCGATCTATTCATGAGTAATAAGAGTTGGCGTTTTTATTTAACACATCACTCTTGCGGTTCTCTTCCCTATTCTAGGATTCAGAATGCTCTGTCCAAGGAACCTAATTGAATAACTGTTATCATTATTCATCGGCATCTCATCCCTTAGACCAGGTGACTCAGGACAATGCAATCAGCAGCTTGTGATACTTTGGCCAAAGATTTGAAACATACTGCTTATGTCTCGTATTCCTTAACGGCATACTCATCAATCTAGAATACGTCCTTCACCCCATTCCTATGTTATGTAGAATGTCTTATACCGATTTCTATCAGTCCCTATTATCCCAAGTTAATCACTCGGGAACGGATCAGTAAGGTGACAACGTTATATGGATGCTCCCGAGGACTATGGATAAGATGACATACTGGGTCAATCCTAATTAAACCAGTGTGTCAAGATACCCCGAGTCTCCTAGGCAGCCATATAACATGACCACATTCCTAATCAGTCCCTGAGTAACTCGTTCGAGATCAAGATGTAAATCTTAGCGATCAATGCAAAGGGTGTCGTCATAAGTCACCTGCATTGTTGTAACTTCGAGAATATCCTAATCTTCTCAGAGGTACAACCCTGTAGTTGACTTGTGCTGTCACCTTTAAATCCACCTCGAAAAGATCTACTTATTAATAAGTGTTACGCACACTAAGCTTAAATTACATTAAAGATGTTTCCCTAAGGTTAGCCTTTCCCGATCCCTGGATTCCTCATCCTAGGATGACCTTTCTCAATAAAACCCATTACACAGAGGAGTTATTAAGGCCAAGGTATCATCAAGGAGTTCATAGAATATACATAATTCTAAAACAACGGAATTGGACAATATCTCATAAACTTCACATGAGATTGCCATCTAAACCCCATTAGGTTTATATCAGTTCTCATAACTGAATTTATATCATACTTATTAGTATCAAGATATAAATGATTCAGAATCCAATTAAATGTTGTCCTGTCATAATCAGGACTAGGGATTAATAATTTAATTCAGTTTGTTTAGCGTTCTGCTTAGGTATATTTTAACCCTATCTTCCAAAAAGACAGTTACCTAAATTTCAATTTAGCTTCTGATAGAACATACTGGAACTGCTAAACAATCATAAGAATTCAATCACATATTCTTGTAAAGCTTACATTGATAATCACCAAAGTCTCCAAATTATATAATAATAACAATGCTTTTAGATCATTTGAACTGAAGAAGGTCAAACTATCAAGATAAGAATACAAACACATAAGTAACAATATCAATTTCCATTCCTTTCAGAACTAATCAAATACATTTTATGCATTCAACATACTTGATACAATATTCAACGGAAGAAGAACATCTTTCCTCAAATAGTACATTTAGAGAATCAAACTGCAATTCATCATAAACCAAGTTAAACAATTTGAACATCCTATCAGATCTGCATGCTTTTACCACTTACGGTGACCATCTGCAAAATTTGTCAACATGAGTCAGTTCGATGAACTGAGCATGATAAGCACTAACTCTTAAAACAATTGCAATCCACCAACTGTTTTCATTAAACAACCTGTTTAAATGAGATCATTTCACCAAACTAGTATACATATTTCAGACTATGCTGATGTAATACAAAAATGACCACAAACGTGTAACTCTATTATCATTACAGAATAGTCCTAAATACTTCCCAAATATTTCATCACAATATTAGAAATCAAGAAGAACGAAAGTATCCATATCATCTATCCATCTGAATTCCAAAAACAACAAACTTCAGACAGATCATTTCATTCAACTGTAAAAGGAATATCATAATAAATCATGATTCCGTAAATAGGTTCAAAACCGTTCCAACGGTTAGATAAAAATATCATCATATATTTTCATAACAGAAGAGAAAGAAAACAAGTCATTCAAATTTCCCTTCAACAAGCTCATGACTGTACCATCTCCTTAAATGGAAAACATTCACCTTACATGCATACGAAAAAGTCAGACAAGTCACAAGAAGAATCACTGTTTTGTTAACATCAAATATAACAAAACTTTTGTACAATAGCTATCACGCCAACAGTGATGACTATCTACCAACAGACTCCACGTGACCTTCCACATGAAACAGCCAACAAGAAGATATTCCCCACATCGCCTGTCGAGGTGCAGTCGACGGCTCATAGTTCAGTCAAGCTCAAGGCAGGATAGTCATGCAACAGAATACGTAAACACGACTACAATCCCATACATTAACCTACAGTCCCCTTCTAGTTCATAATAAACACTACAAGGCTTTCAGACCCAAGGTCGAAATCAAAGAGCTTCAATTATTCGCAGTCAACAATAGACTCCTCAACACTAAGCAACCGATGTTTCCCTAAGACTATGCCGAGATAATCACACAAAATCCCCTTAACATGCACAGCCTCATCAAACTGGGATAAACAGAAAGGAAACATAACATTCTGTATTCACATCTGAACGTGTTCAGAGTTTGAAGTATGGTATTCACGACCCACTAAATAAAAATCCAAATTACATGATGTCAAACTGTTTAATGAAGTCCAACAAAGCCAAAAACATTACATGTTCATAATCAAGCTTATACCGAAGCAGTGACACTGATTACTTATCAAAGATTTAAAAATAAATCCGTATATCAGTATTCACGAATAAGCTTCTACAGAAAACGATATACAAGTTAAATACAAGTTAAAGATTCCAACCATGCCAACAATGGTCGATATTCAAAATCAGGTATAAGCAAATCTAAATACTGATTTCAAAACAAGGAATCCGACTGAACCCTTATAACAATATTCGCTCCAAGCTTACATAGAGTGGAAACATAATAAGTACCCAACTGAGTCTGAACCACAAATTCCTTGAAAAAAAAAGGTATTCGTCACAAAATAACAGAAATCGCATTACCTGTTACTCCTTCAAGACTCAGATAAATCAAATTACCAAAATTCAAATATATATAGCTTCCACAGTGGTCCCAAAATATATGAATCATTCAATGGACTCTACAGAGTCGTTTAAATACAATAAAAACATATATCCTTATTGCATACTGCCAACGGGTTGAATCCCATAACCACAACGCAAAGGAAAAACAACTTCAACAGGATCACAATGAGATTTAGTACACAACAAGTTATTTATTCACAAATAACCTTAAAAGACAAAATGAAACCCAACAAGAATCAATAACCACCACCAATAGTAACCATGACAAAGCTTACAAAAAGTTCAATAAAATTGAACAATCAAACAACTGTCCATCAGTATTCCCTCCGACGAGTATCAACAACAAGCATCGACGACAAGTATAAATCAACAAGCATCACAGTAGCCTGTACCCATCACGAGAAAAATTCATGGGTTCTCACAGAGTAGGCCTAGCATACATTCATTTCATATATTTCACAAACTTAAAGCCGGAATGCAAAACACAAGGAAAAATAGCAACAGTTCGAAATACAATAAACACCCATCAAGGGTTAAATTGAAAAAAACTGAACCAGCATGAAGATACAGTGCCAAAAATCACACAAGACTACCATAGAAACCAACCAATTCCAAAATCATCTGAACAGAGTTGTTCTAATGAAATCACTTGAAAGACAGCAAGATTTTTAAAGGTTAGGGCCTAACATGCCTGGATATTTGCTCAAAATTTTGAAGCAGACCACTGAAAGAGCTCGAACCTTCTCCTTCTTTTCCAAGTTGGAGCCACCAACAAAAATTTGTTGTTTCCATGACTTATATATTTTCCTTTCCAGAGGAAAGAGCTAGTTACGCTCATACTTGCCATGCAACACCAAGAAGACTGGTGCGAAGAACCAGTGAATAGACAGAAGGAAAACCGGAGTGCATGCAAAACCAAACAAACAATTAACTTTACATTTTGCATGCTTCCCCAAGAAATCCGAGCTCGAAGCCCGAGTCCATAAATGACATTAATTCCCAGTTTCCTGCTCAAACTCCACTGCCACCGACCGCCATAGTTGGCGATAGACAAATGAAATTCAAAGACCATTTCCAACTTTGGCGACCTGCCACGTCGGCTCTAGTTAGCCGCTTTAAAACTTCCACCAATTACCTGTCCCTCAAGCTTATCCAAGCATTTAATAACATAGAAACTGCCGCCCATGGTTCGCACCCCTTCCATAGGTCCCCTTATTCCTTGCTCAATAGTTAGGTTAGTAACTTAGGTTAGGATTTAGGATAACACCTAGGCTAACCTCTTAGAACATAGATACTAACTTAGAGCATTAGCTCTTAGCCTAGGTCTAGGTTAGATTAACACTAATCTAACCCCTAGGTTAAGTTTAGTTTTAGGTTACTAACATTAATAATTCCAGTTAGGTCTAACATTTCATATACTCAGAAAAAGACCTACAACATGCATTCTCGAACAGGGTTCACTCCTGTACTGCCATTAGGCTACAGAATTATATGTAACAGAATTATTACCTGGTCCACGTTCAAGACCTTCCAGATATACTTTGATATCGGGAACCATTCCATTTCACACGATCAACCTGAGTTAGACTCGGGATTGGCTTTATTCAACGAATTCAAACCTTGCAACCTGTGAAAGGTTTATAATTTTTAATTCATCACGAATAACTTAAAGCACCACTTGGATCAATACCACTGATCCAAGGCTAGGTCTTATAGATGAATAACTTCATAATTCGTTCCGAGATCAGATTAAACTCAGATGCAAAATGAAATAAATAAAAGAGTCCAATCATAATCCGACTCAGTCAAAGATCTGTAATCTGCAAAGAAGATACAGTACATATCAAGCATGACTTCTCAATCAGGGAACACATCCTTTTACAAAGAAATCACATATCAACACTTGTATGCTTAGGAGGAAGTAACAACAGTTCAGGGTGTTACATGCTTCCCTCCTAAAAAGATTCATCGTCCCGATGATTATATATTCAATTAACCTTCAGGTCAACCAATTTATTAGTTCACAAATCAATGCGACTATTTTCCAACTTGAATAGTTTCCAGAAGTCAATGTCACAACACATTTTATTCAACCTGAATAATGTTTGCCTCCATCTGGCTTTCATAAATACTTTAAAAAAATAAGTTCATAAAAGAATGTTTTGTCAACAGATTTCATTCTGTTGAAAAAGAGAAGGAAAAGCAATTTTCATCTCTTCCAGATTTTCCCAAGTTGCACTTTCTTCATTAAACTGGTCCCACTGGACCTTACATTGCTGTATTTCACGATTTCTTAAATGCAATTGGTGAGTTTCCAGCACTCGTGTGGGTTTAACCACGATTATTCCTGGGTCTTGGACCTGCAAGGAATTCCAATTTAAAACATGTGACAGATCTGAAACGTATTTCTTAAGCAAAGAAATATGGAAAACATCATGCATGCGAGATAAAGCAGGTGGTAATGCTAAACGATAAGCTACAGGATTGATTATTTCGACAATTTCGAAAGGTCCCACGAATCGAGGTGACAACTTGGCAGCCTTGCCAAAAGTTATAGAACTCTTTCTGGGTTTAACACGAAGAAAAACCTTCTCACCAAGCTCAAACCTTCTATCAACCCGCTTAAGGTCAGCATAGCTCTTCTGCCTATCTGCTGCCTCCTTTAATCGTTCATGAATCAGCTTAACTTGTTGTTCCATTTCTGTGAGAATCTCTGGTCCAATTACCACTCTATCCTCAACACTATCCCAGCTAACAGGAGTTCTGCACTTTCTTCCATAAAGTGCTTCAAATGGTGCCATTTTAAGAGATGAGTGATAAGTGTTGTTGTATGCGAACTCAACTAATGGAAGATACTCTTCCCATTTATACTGTTGATCCATGCAATACATTCGCAACATGTCCTCCAACACTTGATTTACCCTCTCAGTTTGTCCATCTGTTTCCGGATGATATGTGGAACTGAAGTTTAGTTTCGTGCCAAGAGCTGTATTAAGCATTTGCCAAAACCTTGACGTCATTCTTGGATCCCTGTCAGATATAATCAATTCTGGTACACCATGCAATCTGAAAATTTCGTGTACGAATCTTTTGGCCAGCACTGGTGAATCATCCTTTAGATTTCCAGTGATGAAATGAGCTACCTTAGTCAGTTTATCTACAACCACCAGGATAACATCATGTTTATTCCTGGACATGGGTAATCCTTGTACAAAATCCATGGTTATTACTTGCCATTTGTACTGCGGTATGCTATGAGGATATAACAGTCCAGTAGGGTGCATATGTTCTGCCTTAACCCCCTGACACTCCAAACAATGGGTCACAAAATTTATGACATCCTTTTTCATACCTTTCCAAAAGTATTGTTGTTTCAGATCAACAAGCATCTTTGTGATACCTGGGTGTCCAGAGAAAGGTGAATTATGAAATTCCACTAACAACTTCTTCCTCAAGTCGTTCAACATAGGTACATACACCCTGTTTTCATAACGCAAGATTCCTTCATTATCAAAATGAAAACCCTTATACCTTTCATCATTAGGTTCTGCAGCAAGCGCTACTTTTACTTGCTGAAAGTAATTATCAGATTCTGAGGCACTCTTTACCTCCTCCTTGAACTGAGTTCTTAATGTTATAAGAGCAGAAATGTGCCTCCTACGACTTAGAGCATCAGCTACTCTATTCTCCTTCCCTTTGATATAGCTAATATCAAAATCATATTGTGATAAAAATTCTAACCACCTTCTCTGTCTGGCATTCAGATTAGGCTGAGTAAAACTATATTTCAGTCCTAAGTGATCAGTTTTCAACTCAAAATGTTTCCCAAGTAAGTAGTGTCTCCAGACTTGAAGCGCATGAACAATGGCAGCAAGCTCCAAATCATGAGGGGCATAATTCAGCTCATGTAACTTGAGTTTTCTACTTTCATATGCAATGACTTGATCATTTTGTAGCAAAACACCTCCAAGGCCTTCCCCAGAAGCATCCGTTACAACTGTGAAACTCCCATTAGGGTCTGGTACAGCTAAAATAGGTGCAGAAGTCAACTGGTCTTTCAGACTTTTGAAAGCCGCTTCGCACTTGTCATTCCATATGAATGTCTTATCCTTCTTCTGCAATGAAGTTATTGGTGCAGCTACCTTAGAAAAATCCTTTACAAATTTTCTATAGTAACCAGCAAGACCCATGAAGCTTCTTACTTCATGCACATTCTTTGGCGCAGGCCACTCAGTTATTGCCACTATTTTTGAAGGATCTATAGCAATTCCTTCTTTACTTATAACATGACCCAAATAGTGAACTTCTGAATCAAAGAAAGAACATTTGGATAACTTTCCATACAAATTTCTTTTTCTCAAAATACCCAAAACTATCTTCAAATGCTCATTGTGTTCCTCAATGCTTTTAGAATAAATGAGAATATCGTCCAAGAATACAAGTACAAACTTGTCCAGATATTCTTGAAAAATATTGTTCATTAAGTTCATAAAGGCTGCGGGTGCATTAGTTAATCCAAAGGGTAGAACCGTGAATTCATAATGTCCGTACCTTGTTCAGAAAGCCGTTTTATGAATATCTTCTTCTCTAATTCTTAACTGATGATAGCCAGATCGAAGGTCTATCTTAGAATAAACCGCTGCTCCACGCATCTGATCAAATAGATCGTCGATCCTTGGAAGTGGATATCGGTTCTTGATTGTTGCTTTGTTCAACATCCGATAATCAATACACAGCCTAAGTGTTCCATCCTTCTTTTTCACAAATATTACAGGCGCACCCCAAGGTGAAACACTTGGTCTAATCAAACCTTTTGTCAAAAGTTCTTGCAACTGTGCCTTAAGCTCGACTAACTCTGTAGTAGTCATCCTGTAAGGCGCTTTGGAAATAGGTTCTGTTCCCGGTTTGATTTCGATAGTGAAGTCAAATTCTCTCTTGGGTGGTAACCCTGGTAATTCTTCAGGAAAAACATCCCTGAAACTTTGTAACAGAGGAAATTGCTTCATGTAATCACCATCTTCTTCTGAAGATTCAGATATCTTTACTGCATAAAGGGTACATCCTTTATTCTTAGCCTTTTTAAGCTGCATAGCTGATAGTTTTCTAACTGAAATTTCCCGTTTCACACCTTGAATCTCTGTTGTTTCCAGCTGATCATCCAAACATTTTATGTTCTTTTCATAGCAATCTACCTTTGCTTTATGGTCAGCTAACCAATTGACACCGATGACAATGTCATACGATCCCAAAGGTGTAACATAGAGGTCAACTTCCGTGGAAAAGTTAGATAAGTCAAGGACTGCCCCAAAAAGACACATACTCACTGTATGAACAGAGTTATTACCATACTGTACAGTCCAAGATTTATCCATTTTTCCAGCTTTTCTTTTAAGTTTAGAAGCAAGTTTATTAGAAATAAAACATTCAGTAGCTCCTGTATCAAAAAGAATAGTGACAGGTATGCCAAATAACTTACCCGGAACTTCTATAGGTGTTACTTGCTTTTCAGCTTGCTTGTCTGCTACTGCAGCATGTATCTTATGCTGCTGATTACAATCATCCTTCTTCAAAGGGCACTGATTTGCATAGTGGTCTTTGCCACAATTGTAGCAGCCTCCTACAGGTCCCTTTTTAGGCTCAGAATTGCCTCCAGCCTTGTAATTGTCACGTTGTCCTCCATAGGGCTTCTGCCCATTGTTATAATTTTTAGCAAAATTATCCCTTACATTTCCAGCAGGCTTATTTACTACTGCTTTCTTACTGTTATCTCCTGGAAACTTACTCTTGTTTCCTAACTTTTTCCATGGTCCTTTTCTGGGTGCAAGAGAGGTTGAAGAAGGATTTGCAGTCTTCTTCCGCACTTCCTCTTTATGAGCAGAAATAGCCTTTAATTTTTGTTCTTGCCTTATGGCCTTTTCAATAACTCCTTCCATAGTGGTTGGACTGTGAACATCGACCTCTCCCCCTATCACGGGATTCAATCCCATGATGAATTTCCGTATTCTGAACTTCTCGTCAGTTTGATACTACGGTACATACTTGAGGAGTTTTGTAAACTGCTCCCAGAATTCAGTTACCGTTAGCTTCCCTTGAGCTAAGTTCTGAAATTCTGTCATTTTCTGATCATAGAAAAGTTGTGGCAGCCAACGTTGCCTAAAATAGCCTTTAAATTGATCCCAAGTAATATTGGTCTCATCAATATTTAGTTCAGCTTTACGGCTATCCCACCACGAAGATGCTTCGTGGGAAAGCTGATAGGCTCCCCAAATAGCTTTGGTTTCCTCTGAGAAGTTCCTTATTGCAAAGTACTTCTCCATTTCGCTGAGCCAGTTCTCAGCTCCATCCCCTAATGTGGTGCCATCATACTTAGGTGGGCTTATCCTTTTTATATCATTAGTGAGTTCTGCTGCCAACCTGGCCTTTTTGTTTTCTGGTTGGACAGGTGCATTTACAACATTAACATCAACACCCATATTGGGGTTGTCCTCAGGAGGTGGCTGATTGTTATTACCAGCTTCTTCATCCTCCTCATTTCCCATCACCTGCTGCTCAAGTACAGCTAAATGATCTCTTGTGTCCAACAGGGCAGCAAGGATCTCATCAAGTTTCTGGGTTGTTGCCACCCCCCTCCCTCAGGTGGAACATTATTCGCAACGTTCCCCCTTGTTCTAACCATTTTTTGTTACAAGAAAATTCAGGTTTTTATCAGATTATGGACACAATAGGTCCAAGAGCTGCAACCTTTAGCTCTGATACCAAGATGTAACATCCTCATTTTAGACAATAGAACAAGTCAATTTTTTTTTTGATAAATGCTTCCTGGTTCTAAATACATAATTTAGAACTCACAAATCAAATAACCATTCATATAACAGATAACCATATGCAGCTGTAATGACTCGGAGTACCTCCGATCTATTCATTCCATGACTCGGTAATCTACCGATCTATTCATGAGTAATAAGAGTTGGCGTTTTTATTTAACAAATCACTCTTGCGGTTCTCTTCCCTATTCTGGGATTCAGAATGCTTTGTCCAAGGAACCTAACTAAATAACTGTTACCATTATTCATCGGCATCTCATCCCTTAGACCAGGTGACTCAGGACAACGCAATCAGTAGCTTACGATACTTTGGCCAAAGATTTGGAAACATACTACTTATGTCTCGTATTCCTTAATGGCATACTCATCAATCTGGAATACGTCCTTCACCCCATTCCTATGTTATGTAGAATGTATTATACCGACTTCTGTCAGTCCCTATTATCCCAAGTTAATCACTCGGGAACGGATCAGTAAAGGTGACAACCGTTATATGGATGCTCCCGAGGACTATGGATAAGATGACATACTGGGTCAATCCTAATTAAACCAGTGTGTCAAGATACCCTGAGTCTCCTAGGCAACCATATAACGTGACCACATTCCTAATCGGTCCCTGAGTAACTCGTTCGAGATCAAGATGTAAATCTTAGCAATCAATGCAAAGGATATCGTCATAAGTCACCTGCATTGTTGTAACTTCGATAAGATCCTAATCTTCTCGGAGGTACAACCCTACAGTTGACTTGTGCCGTCAACCTTTAAATCCGCCTCGAAAATATCTACTTATTAATAAGTGTTACGCACACTAAGTTTAAGTTACATTAAAGACGTTCCCCTAAGGTTATCCTTTTCCCGATCCCTGGATTCCTCATCCTAGGATGACCTTTCTCAATAAAACCCATTACAAAGAGGAGTTATTAAGGCCAAGGTCTCATCAAGGAGTTTCATAGAATATACATAATTCTCAAACAACAGAATTGGACAATATCTCATAAACTTCACATGAGATTGCCATCTGAACCCCATTAGGTTTATATCAGTTCTCATAACTGGAATTTATATCATACTTATTAGTATCAAGATATAAATGATTCAGAATCCAATTAAATGTTGTCCTGTCATAATCAGGACTAGGGATTAATAATTTAATTTAGTTTGTTTAGCGTTATGCTTAGGTATATTTTAACCCTATCTTCTAAAAAAGACAGTTACCTAAATTTCAATTTAGCTTCTGATAGAACATACTGGAACTGCTAAACAATCATAAGAATTCAATCACATATTCTTGTAAAGCTTACATTGATAATCACCAAAGTCTCCAAATTATATAATAATAACAATGCGCTTTAGATCATTTGAACCGAAGAAGGTCAAACTATCAAGATAAGAATACAAACACATAAGTAATAATATCAATTTCCATTCCTTTCGGAACTAATCAAATACATTTTATGCATTCAGCATACTTGATACAATATTCAACAGAAGAAGAACATCTTTCCTTAAATAGTACATTTAGAGAATCAAACTGCAATTCATCATAAACCAAGTTAAACAATCTGAAACATCCTATCAGATCTACATGCTTTTACCACTTACGGTGACTGTACGTCGGAAAAGCAACAGGTGAGCGTGAGAATCAACAAGTGACTCTTCCATGTACCCAACCTCCCGAGGTCGTGCCGAGACAGCCGGTGGGGGTAGAATATGCAGACAAACTAGTTGGGGAGTCTAATGTCTTCGACACGCACTAATGGTATTTGCGAATCTAAGGCAAAGAAGGCCATTCTAACTTGGACTGGTGTGATAGATCGATCAGCGAGGATGACTGCTCGAAAGCTCCAATCAATATCGAGCTCTGGCGTGATTCGATCTATGGGTTGTGGGATGCGTGGAAAATGACCCGGGATGGTTTCGTGTATTTCTCCTGATAGGGTCATATGGCGAATATAGTCAACTCTATGGACGATTCTCTGGCCTAGTCCAAAATTCTCTAGCTTCGTTAGCTGTTGTATCTAGTAAGGGATAACTATTGAATGATGATAGGTGGAATCGGAGTAGACTGAAATACTAACTTACGTACGCCAGTGTCTATGTCTAATTCTCTTATGGATTCGTTAGGCTGTGGGATTTGTGGATCACAACCGTAGACTCTTGGTTGTTGCGGTCCTGTTATGGTCATACGCGAGATCAATTTCTAATCCCTAGTATCCATTAATCGTATGCTTTCTCGGCCTCTACGTTTAGAATCAGCAATTGTGCGATTTTCTCAGAATACCTTACAGGTGTTCTAGCAACTTGAATTCTTAAGCTGGTATCTATATCTATGAGGGTATCTCCAGCGTCTGGTTGTGGAACTAAAGGATCGCACCCGAATATTTGTTCTCTTTCGAGCCCTTCTACAGTCATGTGGGTATTTTCTAGGGTAATCTGTAGTTTGGCTGATTTGACCAAAATAGATGTGCTTGGTCGTCTTCGATGTTTAACCCTCTCAACTGTGCCCTGATCTGTTGGAAGTCTGTTGTTGTTTGGAAGACTTGTATCCTAAGGTTTTGGTCAATATCAGTTATTGCCACTACGGTATTGGGCTGGGGCACAATTGGCTCGAAAATATATTCCCTGGGCTCCCTAGGTCCCGTAATTGTCATGCAAAAGCAGTAATGAAACAAACTAAAATAAAGTAAAATATAAGTATACTTCTAGCATATATAATTTCTTTTTGTATTTTCTGGCAATTTATAAGAAAGCAGCTATTTAAAAATATTTAGAATTGACAACTAAATTAACAACGTAAAACAAAAAAAATAGCCGAGTGTAGCTATTTGTCTGTGCGATTTCGTATATCTATTCTAAACAACGAAATAACTAATCTATCTGCAAGATTCTTGATCCTACCTCAGAGGTGAGGAATGAATCATAGTTTCTCAGAAACTATCAACCCCCATAACCTCCCTGGCAATATCGAGAATAGCAATAACTGAAATAAAAAAGATTAACTACTTTATTTGATAAGTTCTAACTAAAAATTTGAAAGATGGAACCTGGATTTCACAGAACAGTGGCGAATCCGACGGTGTGTGTGTTCTTGTCCCCTCAGTATGATCTCTTCGTTCTTTGTGCTCACGTGAATCCAGAAAAGCGTGGAATGCTTGTATCAACAGGAATAGATATTTGGATCAATGGACAGCCTTCAGAATGCAGACAAAATAGAATGTGGATAGGAGAGGGATAGCGCAAGAGTACAGAGCTTGGCCTATGCAATTCCTAGCGGGGTCTACTGCAAATCATGCAACAAAAGCATCCAGAACCTGAAACTAGTCTGTATGAAGAACAAAACCTGCAACTTTAATGGCTTCCTAGACTATTCTACTCCAAAACAATAATACTGTTTGCACAAGTTGGATCTGTGGCTTACCAACAGCAACACAAAGCTACAACAAACCTGCAACAAACTATGCTACCAATCCTAAGCAAACTAAAGGGACACAGCACTGAAAACATGAAACTTGGAGTGAAAATGGTGGCCCGAATAATGTTTTGCACTTGCACAAGTTGGATATGTGGCTTACCAGCTGCAATACAATACTAACCAAAGCACTCAATGAGAAAACTAAGAATCCTAAGCAAAGGGAAACTAAAACTGTTGTAACAAGAAATTCAAAAGCAAACTTTGGAGAAAAATTCAGAGCCATTTGCATGTGCACAAACCATGCATTTATAGGAATCCAAACATCCAAAAATCAAATCCAAACTGAACTCCTAAACATTAAACAAAAGAAAAACACTATGCCAGGGGACCAAAAACATTAATGCATGCTCAAGTCGGCAAGAAAAGCTGGTGAGTCGTGATATTTCACGCGGGTCGCGTCAAAAGAGCGTTCTGGAAAACGCGCACAGGACCGCCACCCTACTTAGGGCGGCAGTTACAGGACCGCCGCCCTGTTCAGGGCGGCGTTTCGTCACTGAAGACCAAAAAGCCAAGAAAAGAGGGAAAAAAAAAGGAAAACAAAGCACGCGGGGGCTAAGCGGGGCATGCGGGATGTTAACGCATATCTGTAAAGCTTTTCTGGATCCCGAACACCTTGCGAAGAGACCTGTATCATCATTGGGGAACTTATTACACCGTTCCGCAGTACAGTACCTTACAATTTTGGGTACGTACATATTGCCCCCTCGGAGAAGCGTTTTAGCCATGAAGAGGCGTAAAACGGTGGGTCCGAGTATGGCCGTCCCGAAATGGGAAGTTAGAAGTTAAACCTTACACGCCCGTGTGTTGAAATGACGCCATCCAAAATTCCCGCCACCTGCAAAATGAAAAGAGAACTCAAGTGCAGATAGATACAATAATTTGGAAAATAAACGCTAAAATAATAGGGGGAGAGGACGTACCATTAGTGCGAGGATAGAAACTTACCTTCGTCAACGCTCTGAACCTGTGAAAAAGATATTTAAAATGAATCGGGGCGTTATATATATGAAAGTGGGCCCATTTTCCTATTCATTTGCACGAGTTGATTTGGTAGATTTTGAGCTCTGGGACCCACGGTGACGGTTTCTCACGCGAGTAGAGTCAAAACGTCCGCAGTGAGATAGAGATCATGCCTCCACGTGCGGAACACCACCCCGCGAGATCACAGGTTGGTTTTCTTCAATTTTGTGTTTTCCCCCTTCTGATTTGAAATGTTAAATTCTTTGCAATGGGGGGGTTATTTTCGAAAATGTTTGGTTTAAAGGGTCCATCTAGGGGGGGCGCCTACTGGGTAGGGCCCATTTTTGATTAACATAGTCATTTTTTTGCATTTTTTGGGCTTTTTAAGCCCAAAAACCCGCGCGGGTTTTCAGACCACGACCGCCGCCCTGGACAAGGCGGCGGTTACACGACCGCCGCCCTGTACAGGGTGGCGGTCACGAGACCGCCGCCTTTAAGGCGGCGGTTACAAAACCGCCCCCCTGCTCAGGGCGGCGGTTCTGAACAGAATGCAAAAGAACCTATTTTGAAAGCTTGTACTTGTATTTTTTTTGCATTTGTACGTGTTTTTATGCTTCTCTTGATATTGTTTAGATACTAACTTACTCTTCTTTGTGTGTTTTTGGGCGTATGCAGGCAAAAGAGGAGTACATTAGATGGAGCCGGGAGAGAGAGTGCGACTGGCTGCCCGGGGTATTGGATGCCCTCTCAGCAGATGAGGAGGACACATTGCAGAGGGCCGGCATATTGCGTATATCGCGTGTGCCCCACGTTGCTCCATCCAGTCACATTCTTTGTGACCTATTTTCATATTGGGATGCAGATCGGAACACCTTCCGACTGCCAGGGGTCCGTGGTGAGTGGACCATCACTTTGGAGGATGTTTACCCGCATTCTGGGGGTCCCGATCATTGGGAGGAGACTTAAACTGGAGACAGCTGGTTCCAGGGCACAGATAGCTCAGTGGGCTTGTTATATGGGGGATGCAGCCATTTCTACGGGGCCGAAGAAGGGAGTGTGAGTCAGATCCATTCCTTCTTTGCCCATCCCTATCTTTCGACAGGCTATTATGGGGATCCTTGCCTCGAGACTCATCGGGGACAAGGGAGGGGACACCTTATTATACTGCTGGGGCCCCATCATTGCACAGATAGAGGGACATGGCCAGAAATACGCCTGGGGCGCAGACATTTTGGGGACCACCTACCATGACTTATACAGGGTGGTCCGATTGCAGGGACAATCCTTGAGCCACACCACTCTAGTCATGAGTTGGGTGTATGAGCGCTTCATTCCGTATGGCAGAGGTGTGGAGGTGGCAGATCCCGGGGCGGTGAGGGTAGCCCGATGGTCAGATATGTCAGTTCTCAGAGCACCTCACCAGCCAGTAGCCACCCTTACCATGGTAGACATGGAGGCTACACCGTACCAGCTTATGGCCGGTATATGGGGAGAGGAGACCATGACATTGGTCTCCTGCTCCATCACAGGGCAGCTTATCGATCGTGTGGGACGGGTAGAGGTACACCCCTTCAGCAGGGTTCCTCAGCAGTTTGGCCTCCCATACGTGGCTATGCTTCCTCCAGTAGCACCTGTTTATAGATCAGTCCGAGAGGCTAGAGGGGGGCCTAGAGGCCGTGGTTGGACAGTGGTTACCCCTGGCATTCCTATTACAGCCAGGGGGATAGTTCGGGCCAGAGGGAGAGCTGGTGCGCCTCAGGCACCATTACTTCAGATTGCTGCAGGTCCTGCTCATAGCAGTGACGACCCCATAGATATCGACTCCGATTCTGAGGAGCACACAGAGGGAGGGTCAGAGGAGCAGACGGACGAGAGCGACCCTGAGTGGCATGATACTCAGGACATTCTGAGGGCAGAGAGGGAGGAGCAGAGTGCAGAGAGAGAGACCGTGGCTTCCGAAGAGCCACTCTCCCGGGGCCATGGTGGAGATGATGAGTCCGTTGTAGGGCGTCATGTTGCCCCAACTACAGGAGCAGTGCCTTAGTCAGCAGCGGCATCAGTAGCAGGTGCTGGCCCTGGCGACCCATCTTAGAGGCCTGGTGATCTGAGTAAATTATCCTCTCCTCCTTTCAATGCTTGTTTGTTTTAGGATTTGTCTTTGAATGTTAACTCTCCTTATATTTGTATTGTGTACACTTTAACCTCTTGCCTAGTTCCTAATTCGTTTTTCTTTCTTTGCTTTGCAGAGAGTGTTGATGAGTGGCAGGATCTAATCCGTAGGGTTTGCGTCTATTCTCTGATGATCCCTATGGATAAGACCCGTGCGGAGTTATCTGTGGATGCCGGAGAGCCCTCAGCAGCTGGTAGGCACACTGACGTCTTCGCTCCCGTTTGGCATGTGGCCAAGATGGTGTCAACTCTCCGTACAGAGTTGGCAGGCTATAGGACAGCCGAGCGTCTTATGAGGAGCCGCTCTCATGGCGAGACTATGACTGCCCCTAGGGACCCTGAGCCCTCCATCCATTCAGAGCGCTAGCGTAGCCGGAGTACTAGGCGAGGGCGCGCACCTTCAGCAGGATCGCGCAGGGGTTGAGAGGCCACTTGGCTTTCTGTATTTGTATTTAGATTCTTTTGTGTACTACGGGCTCTTTGAGTGTTTTGACCATGCCTAGTGCATGATGGCATTGTATATAAACTTTGATTATTTATATATATGCGTCGGTTTTGGATCAAAACTTGTCATTTGTATTCTACTTTCTTTATTTCCAACTGCTTCGTGTATACTATGATGTATGTATTATATGCTTTCTAGAATATATGCAATGGAAAACAGATGATGCAAATGTTTGCTTTCTTTTTGTGTTTCATGATGCTGATACATGATTTTGTAGATATATTGTGATCTTAAATCTTAGTTTATGTGAGCAATTTGGATACCTCATGATTTTTTTTGGCAAAGTGATGAAAATAATCAGTATGATGAATAGATTAACTTGCCCCACTCCTAACTCCACGCAACTAGTAAGATGCGAGGGCTCATCACCAAGAGCCAAGAAGGGCGCAAGTTATGGAATATGGTGAAGTGATAGTGGTGAAAGACAGACGAAGCTTTGGTGGAACCAAATGAAAACTACAAGCTTTATTCTACCTGAATGACTTCATAGTTTTGGATGCAACTTGCTTTGTGGTTTATCCAGACTTAGACCCGTAGATGGCCACATAGTAGACAAAATCTGGGTTTTTAGGATTTTTAACTCTCTTGGAATTTTTGAACATCTGATTCATTCGTTATTGACTCAAAGTTTGAATTGATTGTTTATGACCTTTTAACATTTACTTTGTTTAAAGGACCCCCTACACTTTGCCCCATGCTACCTGTAAGAAGCATGGGTTTATCACCGTGGGCAAGGCATAGGCGAGTAAGGGCATTTCCATCCTTTCCCAACCCTACGTCACTAGTAAGAGACGCAAGCTCATCACCGAAGGTTGGTGGGGCAAGGAAATGTGTAAAAATAAAATTTTCTATCTAATCACTTCTTGACTTGTCTATTTGAGTAAGATGTCAGTATATTCTTATTTCCAAAGAGATGTGCATATGGGATAGATGTGACACCATGAAGCTTCTAGAATAGACCATAGGCAAGACACCTATCCTAAGAAGAAATCAAAGCAAGAACGAACTTGCAGATCTTGGTATGGTTACCGTTAGGACTTCGTCATGTCTGATTTTGTTTGATAAAAGATTTTGAGTTGATTGATGATATCGAAGATGGAGAAGTATGATTAAAGAACTTTATGCCAGAAACATCACGAGTTTGAAATAAGTTGCTTTGAGAATAGATTCCCTGATCACAATTTGTGTAAGAACAAGTGGACAAAATGATCCTAATTTGTATGAAAATGTGATGTAGATAGTTATACAGGCAGTGCTAGCTGCTTACGCGTAGAAACGTTTGAGGTGGAGAGAATTGACTGTTTCGCCAAACTCCTAACCTTCTAGCGTGCATAAGAGGTATGCACCATTTCCGTAGTCCTTCATGACTCGGTATGGGCCCAACCATTTGGGCCGGAATTTCCTTCCTTTGCCGGTCTTCTTGTCAATCCGGCTGTCTAACCTCAGAACTAGGTCACCTTTGTATATGTCACGTTCATAGACTTTCTTGTTATACTGCTGGCACATTCGGTCGGCATAGACTCTATGTCGTTGTTCAGCATCTAACCTAGCTTCATCCAGGCTTTCTAATTGAGAAAGACGTGCTTCTCTGTAAGCATCCTCATCTAGAATCCCTTGTAGCGAAATACGGAGACTGGGTATTTCGACCTCAAGTGGGAGAATTACTTCTGCCCCAAATACTAGTGAGAAAGGAGTTGCTCCCATTGGTGTTCTTATTGAGGTTCGGTGGGCTCACAAGGCCGGATATAAATTTAAATGCCAATCCCATTTGTTTTCTTTTACCGTTTTAAGGAGAATGGCTTTCAATGTCTTGTTTGTTGCTTCAGCCTGCCCATTGGCTTGGGGATAGTACAAGGAAGCCGTATGATGGCTGATTTTAAATTTGTTGCATAGCTCACGAACTTCTTCATCCTTGAAAGAAGTTCCATTATCTGAGATAATGATTTGCGGGATACCGTACCTGCAAATGATTTGGTTCAAAATGAACTTAGCGATTACGGAACCAGGTACAGTTGTAAGAGGCATAGCCTCTACCCATTTAGTGAAATATTCTGTGGCCGTAATTATAAAATTGTGGCCGTCTGTGGATGAGGGAGAGAATTTCCCTATTAAGTCCAGGCCCCATGTAGAAAAGGGCCACGGAGTGGCGATTGGTTGCAAAGCTTGTGCCGGCATGTGGATCTCATGAGAGAACTCCTGACATTTATGACACCTACGTACAAACTCTATTGTGTCATGTTCTAGGGTGGGCCAGAAATAGCCCATTCGATGTATTTTTCGAGCAGTGGCATGGCCACTGAAGTGGCCTCCACATATACCGCTATGGGATTCATGGAGAATCCTCTTGGACTCTTCTGTGTCAACACACCTTAAGAGCATTCCATCGAATGCTTTCCGATAGAGTACCTACTCTATAATGACGTATTTAGCTACGATAATGCGTAACCGCCTTCTTTGTTGAGGTGTAGCTCCTTCTGGGTACCTATGGTCCATGATATAACTAATGATATCAGCGTACCAAGGGCACTCAGATATAGCAGGTCGGGTTTCGACGTAGTATACGCATTCATCTGGAAATTCTAAGTCTACTAAGTCGCCTCTGTCTAGCGGGTTATCAGCTAACCAATCTGCGATGATTTGTCCTTTAACCGACTTTTGGTTTACAAAAGTTAATTCGAACTCTCCCATTAAGGTTATAAAACGTCCAGCTTTTTTGGACAAGGACCCTTGTGTGAGAAAAGTCCGTAGATGGTCCGTCTTTACTATGACCCTTGTCTCTTGATTTAGCATGTAGTGTCTTAGGCGTTTAGTAGCAAAGACTATGGAAAGACATTCTCGCTCTGCTTGTGTATAGCACGTTTCGTAGTCGAGCAATGTTCGGCTAATGAAATAAATTGCACGCTCTCTTTTGTCATCGTCTTCTTGGGCTAGCATGCAAGCTAACGAAACATCGGTAGCCTGTGAGTACAAAATTAAAGGACGATCTAGCTTTGGTGGCATTAGCGTAGGTGGTGATAGCAGGAAACGCTTGACTGCATCAAAAGCTTCATTGCAATCTTCAGTCCAATCAATGCTATAGTCCTTCTTGAGTAAATTATTGATTGGATGAACATCGAAGCTTAGATCCGGGATAAATCTCCGGATTACACCCAACTTTCCGAGAAATGATCTGATTCCAGATTCATTCGAGGGTGGGACCATTTCGAGGACAGCCCGAATTTTGGCTGGATCAACATCGATCCCTCGTGACGATATGATGTAACCTAGGAGCTTTCCTCCTGTTACACCGAAGACGCATTTCTCTGGGTTTAGGGTAACTCCATATTCTATTAGGCGTGAAAGGATGATGTGGAGTACTTCAGGATGGTCACAATGCTTCTTGGCCTTAGCCAACAAGTCATCTACATAGGATTCCATGATTTTATGGATTAAATCGTGAAATATGTATGTCATGGCCCGCTGGTATGTAGCACCGGCGTTCTTGAGACCGAATGGCATAACAGCGTAGCAATAGGTTCCCCAAGGAGTTGTAAACGTGGTTTTAGCTTGATCTTGCTCGGATATTTTGATTTGATTGTATCCCGAGAATCCATCCATGAGAGACAAGAGTTCAAAACCTGTTGTTGCATCAACAATAACGTCTATGGATGGTAAAGGGAAGTCGTCCTTAGGGCAAGCTTTGTTGATATCTTGAAAATCTATGCAGATGCGTATCTTTCCATTCTTCTTGAGAACGGGAACGATGTTGGATACCCATTGGGAGTAGTCAACTGGCTTGATGAATCCTACCTGAAGGAGTTTTATTACCTCCTCTTTTACCATGAGGGCTACTTTGGGCTTCATGGGTCTTGATTTTTGTTTAATTGGCTTTGCATCTGATCTAGTGACGAGGTTGTGTACTGCAATGTGGGGTGCGACTCTTGTCATCTCTTTGTAATTAAATGCAAATGCCTTTTGATGTTCTTTGAGAACCTGAGTATGTATTTCCACTTCCTCTGGGGTTAACAAAGAACCTAACTTTAGAATTCTTGGTTCATCCTCCATTCCGATATTGACATCGATTGTTTCTTCAATTAAAGAGGCATTACCCTCTTCGAACTCAGGTGGTGCCGGAGGTAGATCTATATCATCCCCGTTTTCCACCGCGTATATATTAGGTTCCTTTTGTGAGGGAAGATTCATTACGGGATTTCCGAAGTAGGAAGATGAATGCGAGATCAGAGATAAATCTAGCGTGTGATAGGAGAGATGTAGTGCTGCAAAGGCATTTAAGTAATCCAAAGTAGCCGCATCATTTCCAACATGGTCTAGGACGGTAGATTTACTTCCGTTTGAAAGAGGATCCATCATTGTTTTTATTAATGGTTCGTTACGAATGGATACCGTGAAATGAGTATCTTCTAGCTCATTGTTTGGAGTAAAACGTGATGTTGAGGTTGCTATTGAATCGGCGAGAAGATTTTTTTCTCGTGGGATTGTTTCAATGGATATGAAGTTGAACGCCTTGCTTAAATCTAATACAGCATTTTTGTAAAGTTGCAAGTGTTCGGCTTTAGTTTCATATACCTCTGAAACTTGGTTTGCCACTAATTGCGAGTCTCCTAAAACTCTGATATTATCGATACCAATTCTTTTGGCTAAGGTAAGGCCAAGGAGGAGGGCTTCGTACTCAGCGCTGTTGTTTGTGCATTCAAAGTTTAATTTAAAAGAGAATGGGAGGACCTTCTCTTCGGGCGAGGTAAGAATTATACCTGCGCCCGCTCCATAACGGCATTTAGCTCCATCGAAATGGAGAGTCCAATACTTAGCAAGGAGTATGGATGTAGGTGTATCTGTTGTGTTTGCACACTCTACTTCTACCATACAGAGATCTTCTGCTGGCAAGGAACCAACACCTAAGGAAAATCCGATACCTACTGAATCGAATGGTAAGAACATTGGTGAATCTTGTTCTATCAACTCAACGATCTTTGCAGTAGTCCCTAATGATACTATTTCTTTAGTTTTGCCTTTAGGGGTTGGAATTGTTTGGGCTATGTTGGTAGTTTCAAGATCCGTCATAGGTATCAACTTTTCCTCTGGCTTTGGGTCAGAGGGTTTGTTAAGTTGGTTTGTTGGAAGTTCGAATTCTGAGTGTATACCTGGTCTTTTCTTTAAATCAGCTAGGTGTACGTCAAACGGCTTTGGATCACCTTTGGCTACAAATACCTTTCCCAGATGCAGGAATCTTACTTCTTGAAATAGCGTGGAAGGGATTGCCTTCATTCGATGTATCCAGGGCCGATCGAGGATCATATTATAATTAGTTTCCCGATCTATAATATAAAACTCAGTCAGGATTGTTTTAGGTCCTAAGGTGACCGGTAGTATTATAGTTCCTATCGATGTGGCTTTAAGGCTATCGTAGCCTCTCAAGGTATTTCGTGTAGTAGAACAGTTTGTTTCTCCATATCCCAATTTTTGGAGAAAAGAGAAAAGGGACTATGTTAACTGCAGCCCCGTCATCAACCATTTCCCGTTTTACATAGTTATTATAAACTTGTACTTGCAAGTGTAGGGCTGGATCGCCTCGGCGTGTGATCTCAGCATCTGTAGGCATTTTACTTATTTTGAATATGAATTCAACATCCCTATCTGCCTATCCCGGTGGATAAACATCAAAGTCTATATGATTTACTTGCGCTTCTGGTGGTGGAGTGATACTAACTAAATGACCCAAACCTAACGCCTCTAAAAGAGTAGCCCTGTGAGTAGGGGAATTCTTTAGTAAATCAAGGAACGAAATATGCGAGAAGGTTTTTGTTAGATCATTAATTAGATCGTAAGCACCCATAGGTTTTGTTACGGTTTGTTGGATGTTATCTGTTTCCGGCAGGTTGCTTGGACTTGGTTGAGAGAAATACTCTCGTGTTCTCGTAATTGCTTTAACGGGTAATTCGGAGTCTAACTCTACTAATCCAACTACCTTATGTCGTGGTTGACTTCCTAGTTGTGGCGCGACTAACGGATTTAGCGAGGTTGAGGCCTCGTGATCGTTGTTTCCTGTTATTACACCTTTGTTTGTTCCAGCTGGTTTCAACCTATCGTTATTTTTGATTTGGGAGTGGATCATTAAAGATCTTGAGAGGGGCATTCTGAGGGGAAACTGCCCCTGTGAAGGTATTTGCCGTTGGTGATGTAGGATCTACTAAGAACATATCCATAAAAAAATGTTTTTGTTCATTTGGCAAGCGTTGTATGAATTTGTTGTAATCATAACACGTTCTAGTGTCATGACCCCGAATTTTATGGAAGCCACAATAAGAATTGGGGTTGTAATTCCCGTTTTGTTGGTTTGGTGTGTATTGTGGCCTAAAATTCCGATCAAACTGTTGCCTATTAGGACTAAAGTTTTGTTGTTTCTAGTTTTGACTTTGGTTTTGATAACCAAAGGAGTTTTGGCTTGATCCTTGTATGGGATTTCGCCGTTGTTGTTGTTGTGGATTATTAAAATCCACCGTATTGATCGTCGGGATAAAATTGTTGTTTCTTTTGGTTGTTTGTTTGTGACGGAGTATTAACGACATTTACCCTCTTGGGCTGGTCAGTTACCCCATCTGTTGTTACCCCCACGATTTTTGTTAAGGATTTTGGGTCCTTGATTGACGCTTGTGGTGGTTGTAGTATTTTGAGTAGAGGTGATTAACCTCCCGTTTGCTCCATATGTCTTACGGCCACTATCTATCGCTGGCTTGATCAATTCGCAGAGCGCTCTCAAGTACCTCGTCATAAGTCCTTAGTGGGAACTTCTGGACTTCTTCCTTCACTTCTCTGCTAAGAGAATGAAGGAATAAATCACATAGCTCCATCTGATCCATGTTTGGAGTGCTTGCTGAGGAATAAAGGACTGTGCACCACCTTTGGATGAAATGGGTGACAGACTCGTTATGTTCTTGCTTGATGTGCAAGAACTCCCTGATTCCTGTCTTTAATAGTTTGTTCATGTCGAAGGCTTTGATGAACTCAGACACGAGTTGTTTGAATGAATGTATGGAAGCTTCAGGTATTTCGTAATACCAATCGAGGGCAATGCCTTCCAGTGTTTTGGGGAATATTTTAGCAACAACCCCATCCCATGGGAGTAATTCACGAATGGCTGTAGCGTAAGCTTTGATATGCGCATTTGGATCTCCTTCTCCTTTGTATTTAGGCAAATCGGGAAGAGGCCTTGGAAGCATAACGCTTCGTATGGCGAAATCTAAGGGCTCCTTAAATATTCTGAATAAGTCCCTATCGCATACGTCTCAACCATTGATGGTGCCTGTTGAGGAGGCGGTGGCGGAACGGGTTGTTGATATGGCGTAATGTACGCGTTAGCAGGGGCATAAGGCAATCCCTGTATTTGAGTAAATACGCCGGGGGATGAGTACATATCCCCTTGTGGTGATTTGGAGTACATGTTTAAGTACGAAGGTGTACTATCTAGGAATGGATTGCTCTGTACTGGACCAGGAGGAACAGTGCTAGCGATAGTGGTCTAGTTGGCACTTGTGAATATTGAGGAGTCATACCTAACGTGCCTACTCCTGTGAGGAGATCTACTTGGCTAGGATAATATGGAGGATTGGAACTCCCCGTTTGTATGAACAGAGGATTTTGATTTGCTTGAGCAAGCTCTAACCCTTGCACTCTTTCTACTAACGTTGAAATGACTTCATTTGGTGAAGTCACGGTACTTTGCCTGAGTGGCGTTTGTTGTGTACCTTGGTGTTGTATAGGCATGTGATAGCCTGTCATGAACTGATTGCTATCCTGCCAAGTTTCTCCAAGAATATTTCCTGTAGAGATATTTCTTGAAAATGGGTCTCGAGTTGTACTTGTAAACCTCCTATAGGCGGGTATATACCCCGGGAGCGTTGTTCACTCCTAGGATAAGGTATTGATTGTCCATCGTCTAAGACCAAGTATGGATCTGATTGTCTACTAATAGGTGGTCTGAGTAATACTGAGGAGATGAAGTAGACTCTCCAGTTAGTGTCATATTGTTCGAGCCTGAAGGCTCTGTTTGTGTTTGAGCAAGTTGCTCCAACCCCTCTGTTTGGAAGGACAAGTTATATCTAGTCCTTGGTGTTTGTGTTGACAACTGATTAGTTGAATAGTTGTCGCCCCACATTGAGAGTGAGGGTGATGACTTGCCTATTCTGTTGGGCGTAGTATGCCTCAAGACCCAAGAGGGGTCTGCCGTATGCATCGAATCCCGACATATTCGGGGGGTATATGAATACCCGCAGAATAATGGGAAGGAGAGAAGGTGATTTGTGAAGGGAAACGTGATATTTATGACTCCGAACGAGAAGGTAGGAAGTTTTACGTCAACTTTACTAATTTCGTTTGTTCACGTCGGGTTCACCAATTTTGTACGTCGGAAAAGCAACAGGCGAGAGTGAGAATCAACAAGTGACTCTTCCACGTACCCGACCTCCCGAGGTCGTGCCGAGACAAGCCGGTGGGGGTAGAATATGCAGACAACTAGTTGGGGTAGTCTAATGTCTTCGACATGCACTAATGGTATTTACGAATCTAAGGCAAAGAAGGCCCTTCTAACTTGGACTGGTGTGATAGATCGATCAGCGAGGATGACTGCTCGAAGGCTCCAATCAATATCGAGCTCTGGCGTGATTCGATCTATGGGTTGTGGGATGCGTGGAAAATAACCCCGGATGGTTTCGTGTATTTCTCCTGATAGGGTCATATGGTGAATATAGTCAACTCTATGGACGATTCTCTGGCCTAGTCCAAAATTCTCTAGCTTCGTTAGCTGTTGTATCTAGTAGGGATAACTATTGAATGATGATAGGTGGAATCGGAGTAGACTGAAATACTAACTTACGTACGCCAGTGTCTATGTCTAATTCTCTTATGGATTCGTTAGGCTGTGGGATTTGTGGATCACAACCGTAGCCTCTTGGTTGTTGCGGTCCTGTTATGGTCATACGCGAGATCAAGTTCTAATCCCTAGTATCCAGTAATCGTATGCTTTCTCGGCCTCTACGTTTAGAACCAACAATTGTGCGATTTTCTCAGAATACCTTACAGGTGTTCTAAGCAACTTGAATTCTTAGCTGGTATCTATATCTATGAGGGTATCTCCAGCGTCTGGCTGTGGAACTAAAGGATCGCACCTGGATATTTGTTCTCTTTCGAGCCCTTCTACAGTCATGTGGGTATTTTCTAGGATAATCTGTAGTTTGGTTGATTTGACCAAAACAGATGTGCTTGGGTCGTCTTCAATGTTTAAACCCTCTCAACTGTGCCCTGATCTGTTGGAAGTCTGTTGTTGTTTAGAAGACTTGTATCCTAAGGTTTTGGTCAATATCAATTATTGCCACTACGGTATTGGGCTGGGGGTACATTGGCTCGAAAATGTATTCCCTGGGCCTCCCTAGGTCCCGTAATTGTCATGCAAAAGCAAGTAATGAAACAAACTAAAATAAAGTAAAATCTAAGTATACGTCTCTAGCATATATAATTTCTTTTTGTATTTTCTGGCAATTTATAAGAAAGCAGCTATTTAAAAATATTAGAATTGACAACTAAATTAACAACGTAAAACAAAAAAAATAGCCGAGTGTAGCTATTTGTCTGTGCGATTTCGTATATCTATTCTAAACAACGAAATAACTAATCTATCTGCAAGATTCTCGATCCTACCTCAGAGGTGAGGAATGAATCATAGTTTCTCAGAAACTATCAATCCCCACAACCTCCCTGGCAATATCGAGAATAGCAATAACTGAAATAAAATGATTAACTACTTTATTTGATAAGTTCTAACTAAAACTTTGAAAGATGGAACCTGGATTTCACAGAACAGTGGCAAATCCGATGGTGTGTGTGTTCTTGTCCCCTCAGTATGATCTCTTCGTTCTTTGTGCTCACGTGAATCCAGAAAAGCGTGGAATGCTTGTATCAACAGGAATAGATATTTGGATCAATGGACAGCCTTCAGAATGCAGACATAATAGAATGCGGATAGGAGAGGGATAGCGCAAGAGTACAGAGCTTGGCCTATGCAATTCCTAGCGGGGTCTACTGCAAATCATGCAACAAAAGCATCCAGAACCTGAAACTAGTCTGTATGAAGAACAAAACCTACAACTTTAATGGCTGCCTAGACTATTCTACTCCAAAACAATAATACTGTTTGCACAAGTTAGATCTGTGGCTTACCAATAGCAACACAAAGCTACAACAAACCTGCAACAAACTATGCTACCAATCCTAAGCAAACTAAAGGGACACAACACTGAAAACATGAAACTTGGAGTGAAAATGGTGGCCTGAATAATGTTTGCACTTGCACAAGTTGGATATGTGGCTTACCAGCTACAATACAATACTAACCAAAGCACTCAATGAGAAAACTAAGAATCCTAAGCAAAGGGAAACTAAAACTGCTGTAACAAGAAATTCAAAAGCAAACTTTGGAGCAAAATTCAAATCCATTTGCATGTGCACAAACCATGCATTTATAGGAATCCAACATCCAAAAATCAAATCCAAACTGAACTCCTAAACATTAAACAAAAGAAAAACACTATTCCAAGGGGACCAAAAACATTAATGCATGCTCAAGTTCGGCAAGAAAAGCTGGTGAGTCGTGATATTTCATGTGGGTCGCGTCAAAAGAGTGTTCTGGAAAACGCGCACAGGACCGCCGCCCTTAAGGGCAGCGGTTTCGTCACTGAAGACCAAAAAGCCAAGAAAAGAGGGAAAAAAAAGGAAAACAAAGCACACGGGGGCTAAGCGGGGCATGCAGCATGTTAATGCATATCTGTAAAGCTTTTCTGGATCCCGAACACCTTGCGAAGAGACCTGTATCATCATTGGGGCACTTATTACACCGATCCGCAGTACAGTACCTTACAATTTTGGGTACGTACAGCGACCATCTGCAAAATTGTCAACATGGATCAGTTCGATGAACTGAGCATGATAAGCACTAACTCTTAAAACAATTGCAATCCACCAACTATTTTCATTAAACAACCTGTTTAAATGAGATCATTTCACCAAACTAGTATACATATTTCAAACTATGCTGATGTAATACAAAAATGACCACAAACGTGTAACTCTATTATCATTACAGAATAGTCCTAAATACTTCCCAAGTATTTCATCACAATATTAGAAATCAAGAAGGATGAAAGTATTCATATCATCTATCTATCTGAATTCCAAAAACAGCAAACTTCAGACAGATCATTTCATTCAACTGTAAAAGGAATATCATAATAAATCATGATTCCGTAAATAGGTTCAAAACCGTTCCAACGGTTAGATAAAAATATCATCATATATTTTCATAACAGAAGAGAAAGAAAACAAGTCATTCAAATTTCCCTTCAACAAGCTCATGACTGTACCATCTCCTTAAATGGAAAACATTCACCTTACATGCATACGAAAAAGTCAGACAAGTCACAAGAAGAATCACTGTTTTGTTAACATCAAATATAACAAAACTTTTGTACAATAGCTATCACGCCAACAGTGATGACTATCTACCAATAGACTCCACGTGACCTTCCACATGAAACAGCCAACAAGAAGATATTCCCCACATCGCCCGTCGAGGTGCAGTCGACGGCTCATAGTTCAGTCAAGCTCAAGGCAGGATAGTCATGCAACAGAATACGTAAACATGACTACAATCCCATACATTAACCTACAGTCCCTTCTAGTTCATAATAAACACTACAAGGCTTTCAGACCCAAGGTCAAAATCAAAGAGCTTCAATTATTCGCAGTCAACAATAGACTCCTCAACACTAAGCAACCGATGTTTCCCTAAGACTATGCCGAGATAATCACACACAATCCCCTTAAACATGCACAGCCTCATCAAACTGGGATAAACAGAAAGGAAACATAACATTCTGTATTCACATCTGAATGTGTTCAGAGTTTGAAGTATGGTATTCACGACCCACTAAATAAAAATCCAAATTACATAATGTCAAACTGTTTAATGAAGTCCAACAAAGCCAAAAACATTACATGTTCATAATCAGGCTTATACCAAAGCAGTGACACTGATTACTTATCAAAGATTTAAAAATAAATCCGTATATCAGTATTCACGAATAAGCTTCTACAGAAAACGATATACAAGTTAAATACAAGTTAAAGATTCCAACCATGCCAACAATGGTCGATATTTAAATCAGGTATAAGCAAATCTAAAATACTGATTTCAAAACAAGGAATCTGACTGAACCCTTATAACAATATTCGCTCCAAGCTTACATAGAGTGGAAACATAATAAGTACCCAACCTGAGTCTGAACCACAAATTCCTTGAAAAAAAAAGGTATTCGTCACAAAATAACAGAAGTCGCATTACCTGTTACTCCTTCAAGACTCAGATAAATCAAATTACCAAAATTCAAATATATATAGCTTCCACAGTGGTCCCAAAATATATGAATCATTCAATGGACTCTACAGAGTCGTTTAAATACAATAAAAACATATATCCTTATTGCATACTGCCAACGGGTTGAATCCCATAACCACAATGCAAAGGAAAAACAACTTCAACAGGATCGCAATGAGATTTAGTACACATCAAGTTATTTATTCACAAATAACCTTAAAAGACAAAACGAAACCCAACAAGAATCAATAACCACCACCAATAGTAACCACGACAGAGCTTACAAAAAGTTTAATAAAACTGAACAATCAAACAACTGTCCATCAGTATTCCCTCTGACGAGTATCAACAACAAGCATCGACGACAAGTATAAATCAACAAGCATCATAGTAGCTTGTACCCATCATGAGAACAATTCATGGGTTCTCACAGAGTAGGCCTAGCATACATTCATTTCATATATTTTGCAAACTTAAAGCTGGAATGCAAAACACAAGGAAAAATAGCAACAGTTTGAAATACAATAAACACCCATCAAGGGTTAAATTGAAAAAAACCGAACCAGCATGAAGATACAGTGCCAAAAATCACACAAGACTACCATAGAAACCAACCAATTCCAAAATCATCTGAACAGAGTTGTTCTAATGAAATCACTTGAAAGACAGCAAGATTTTTAAAGGTTAGGGCCTAACATGCCTGGATATTTGCTCAAAATTTTGAAGCAGACCACTGAAAGAGCTCGAACCTTCTCCTTCTTTTCCAATTTGGAGCCACCAACAAAATTTTTTTGTTTCCATGACTTATATATTTTCCTTGCCAGAGGAAAGAGCTAGTTACACTCATACTTGCCATGCAACACCAAGAAGACTGGTGCGAAGAACCAGTGAATAGACAGAAGGAAAACCGGGAGTGCACGTGTAAAACCAAACAAATAATTAACTTTACATTTTGCATGCTTCCCCAAGAAATCCGAGCTCGAAGCCCGAGTCCATAAATGACATTAATTCCCAGTTTCCCGCTCAAACTCCACTGCCACCGACCGCCATAGTTGGCGATAGACAAATGAAATTCAAAGACCATTTCCAACTTTGGCAACCTGCCACGTCAGCTCTAGTTAGCCGCTTTAAAACTTCCACAAATTACCTGTCCCTCAAGCTTATCCAATCATTTAATAACATAGAAACTGCCGCCCATGGTTCGCACCCCTTCCATAGGTCCCCTTATTCCTTGCTCAATAGTTAGGTTAGTAACTTAGGTTAGGATTTAGGATAACACCTAGGCTAACCTCTTAGAACATAGATACTAACTTAGAGCATTAGCTCTTAGCCTAGGTCTAGGTTAGATTAACACTAATCTAACCACTAGGTTAAGTTTAGTTTTAGGTTACTAACATTAATAATTCCAGTTAGGTATAACATTTCATATACTTAGAAAAAGACCTACAACATGCATTCTCAAACAGGGTTCACTCATGTACTGCCATTAGGCTACAGAATTTATATGTAACAGAATTATTACCTGGTCCACGTTCAAGACCTTCCAGATATACTTTGATATCAGGAACCATTACATTTCACACGATCAACCTGAGTTAGACTTGGGATTGGCTTTATTCAACGAATTCTAACCTTACAACCTGTGAAAGGTTTATAATTTTTAATTCATCACGAATAACTTAAAGCACCACTTGGATCATTACCACTGATCCAAGGCTAGGTCTTATAGATGAATAACTTCATAATTCGTTCCAAGATCAGATTAAACTCAGATGCAAAATGAAATAAATAAAAGAGTCCAATCACAATCCGACTCAGTCAAAGATCTGTAATTTGCAAAGAAGATACAGTACATATCAAGCATGACTTCTCAAGTCAGGGAACACATCCTTTTACAAAGAAATCACATATCAACACTTGTATGCTTAGGAGGAAGTAACAACAGTTCAGGGTGTTAGAGATGAAGTATTCAGTATGGCACAAAAGTTAAAGATTCGGGCCATCAAAGAGAAGAAAATCCAATTACGTAATAAGAATTCGACATTCAAGTCAAACGATACCTCTTCTTCTTTCAAACCACAAAACAATTATTCAAAATCTAAGGGCACCGCTAATGCAGTGGTACTCAAGGCTGGCCCAGGTCATCAGTCAAATCAGGCTACCCCCTCATTTAATCTCTCACCCATCTAGACTTTTCAATTTAGATGAGAACAACAGAAATACACCCCAATTGGGGAACCTTACTCTTCTATCTTAGAAAATATTATCAAAGCTCGGAGCCATTACCCTTCCACCTATAAAACCACACATTGGTTTTGACCCTACTCACCCCATGCCCACATGGTATAAAAAACATGAGTTCTGTAACTATCATCGAGTAAAGGGTTATAGTGATGGAAATTGAATCACTTTCAAGAATATTGTCCAAGAAATGCTCGTGAAAGGTGAGTTAACCATGGATAATCCTAATGCACCTGCCAAACAAAACCTACACATCTTCAAGAAACCATTTCCCAACCATGTCCCTTCGTTTGATCAAACCGGTGAGACCTCAACTCAGGGATAATTTTAGTGGCGAATATTTTTAATGACGTGTCTGAATCACCTCCCATTTTTGAAAATTTAAAAAGGTGAATTTTCTTGCGCGGGTCAGTGACTTGTTCGCCTAAAAATTACACTTTAATTTTTTTAGGGGTTGGCTTCGCCTACCCTTGAAAAATATCCCCTATATAATCCTAGATTATTCACCAGGTGGAACACTTCTACTTCACATTTGTCAACAATATGATATATCCCGTATTGTAGATGCGCGAAAATGGGGTTATTTGTTGACATGCGACACTGACGGATAGTTGACACACGATAAGGAGGGTACTGTAGATATTGATGCATAGTAGACGCATGACAAAGAGTTTGTTGATGAGCGACACGAAGATTTTTTCGATGCGTAAGCAGAGGGCTGAGGCTGCAGGTGCGCGACAGGAGATTTGTTGTCACGCGTCAACAAATAACCCTCATTGACGCACGTCAATAACCTTATTGACGCACGTCAATGAGGTCTGTTGATGGCACGTCAATGAGGGTTATTTGTTGACGCGCGTCAATAGACCTCATTGACGCACGTCAACAAGGTTGTTGACATGCGTCAATGAGGTCTATTAACATGTGTCAACAACCTTGTTGATGCGCGTCAATGAGGTCTGTTGACGCGTGTCAACAAGGATGTTGACGCATTGACGTGCGTCAACAAGGTTGTTGACGCGTGTCAATAGACCTCATTGACACGCGTCAATAACCTTGTTGACGCACGTCAATGAGGTCTATTGATGCACGTCAATGAGGGTTATTTGTTGACGCACGACACCGACAGATAGTTGACGTGTGACAAGGAGGTACAACATATATTGACGCATAACATAACGCACGACAAAGAGTTTATTGACATGTGACATGGAGATTTTTTCAATGAAAAAGCAGAGGGCAGAGGGCTGCAGATGCGCGATAGAAGATTTTGCTGTTGCGTGTCAAAAAAAATGCATTGATGCGCGTCAATGCATTTTTTTTTACGCGCGATAGAAAAATCTCCTGTCGCGCGTCTGCAGCCTTCTGTCTCACCACTTGACAATTAGGTCAAAAAAAAGACTTCATACAACCCCCAAAAAATTCACCTTCCCATGAAACTGATTCCGGGGATATTCGTCAGGTATTTTCCACCTCTAATTTCCAAGAGGTCTCTTAAAATGAACCCTGCCTCAACTCATGATAACCATACCCATGAGGTCCACGTTATTTTTAGTGATGCATACCAATGTTTCCCAATTACCTCACATTCCTTCCATAGAGGAAATCCTAGCCTGGAATCCTCCTTTTGCATCTGAGAACCAACCTCCCATGTTCCTTCACCCATAGAGGAACACCTTTCACCTCCTTCCTCACCTATGGAGGAACCTTCTGCTATCATTGAGATCATTTCACCTTACGATCTTCTCCACTTGGAGAACCTTTACCCACACTACTTCTTTAGTCCATGGAGGATACTTATTTACCTCCTTCACCCACAGAGTAGCTTCCATCATCTCCTCCACCTATAGAGGAGCACCCATCACCTTCTCCACCTATCATAGACCCAGTTGAGATACCTTTACCTCTTGGTGAGCATTCTCCATCAGCTACCCAAAATCCTGCATATCTACTTTCGGTTCTCTTACCCACAAAAGTTGAAGCTAGCCAATTTATCGTCTCTAATACATATTTTATGGGAATTAACATTAGGTCCTCATCAACTCCATCTACAGGGACGTGTCATTCTCACATTTTTCCGATCACTTAGATTATGTGGATAGGGCTTTACTATGGGGGTGCCTTTTACTTTCAGTCTCAACACAGATGCAGATGTCACTTGCTGATACCTCCACTATCTACCCAAAAATATTTCGACTAATTGAACCAAACATAACCACCTCTATCACAAATCCTTCCACGACATCTATCATAGCTCAAACCACACCCTTACCCATAACCCAACCTATATCTAAACCCAATCCCACACCTATGGCATCTTCCTCGACTAAACCTATTACCATTTAAGGGGTCACCCCAACCACAAGCCTTACTCATCCACCTGTCAAATTGGATTTAGCTACATCCTCCATTAAAACAAGTCAACACCACACCTACTCCTAAACCCATACATAAGCACCAAACCTATAGAACTCATACCCTGGCTGTTCCAATCACACCAACACATGTCCCATCTGTCGTAGGACCTTAGCTTCCCAACATGGTCAAGAAACCTCCACCCATCAATAAACCAAAAACACAACAACCCATTCCTTCCTCGCAAACCTCTAACCTACCTAGATGCCCAACACGACTTACACCTGCACCTGCAACATCACTACCACCCATACCTCCAATACCCTTAGCTATTTCTTCACTACCTACTACACTCCAGTCACTGTCCCTCACACCCCATGTGTGACCTACGTCATCTTCCTTCACAACACCTCCATTATCCCCATGGGTAACTCATCATCTTCCCTCATCTACCTTTCTTTCTAGACCTCATACACCCATATCAACTTTACCCAAGAAGGTGTAACCCAAAAACAAAACTCCACTACCCCACAACAAGGTAATCAAAACAACCACACACCCTCCTACTAGTTCATCCACCATACCCCTACCCAAACAGACACAATCAACACCCAAGACCATGCCAGCACCCAAAATCACAACTCGACCTACTCCCCCTCTTGTAAGGACCATTCCTCAACAATCAACTACACCTACACCCAAACCCATGTTCACTTCCCATTGCAATCCACGAGCAGGGTCTTATGCCAAAATTTTAACCAACCTCCTTAATACTTCTATCATCACATTACCGCCGCTCAGACCTTATGATCCTCTCAAACCCAAGCCAAAAGGGTTTAATGATACTAAAATGTGTGCGCATACCATCATGTGCTAGGGCACGATGTGGAGAACTGTAAGGCCTTGAAAATCATCCTTATCCAGTTGTGTCCTTTAGAAGCCAACTTTGACAATGACGACCTTCTTGATGAGGACCTTGCTTCACTGACACCCATTCCCACATTGCCCACTCAACAACCACAACCTCCACCCCCACAACTACTCAAACCACCGCCAAGATTTGAAATTAACACGGTTCGCATCAGATAACTTGCTACACCACCACCCAAATGTCGTTACGCCCAGCTCACCTCACAGGGTTTTTCTCCTCCGATAGGTTTTTGCCTATCGTGTCGTTATAAAACTCACCCTACACCTTCTCATTTGCCAACTCCCTCAAATCAACATGATACATGTCACCACACGTGCTAAGAAGGATAAAGGTAAAGAAAAGGTGACTGACCCACCAACCAATCATATACCCAACATACCATCTGTACCCATACCTAAAATCACTATTCACAGCCCCACATATCCCATTTCTAATGGAGTCATACATCACACCATGCTCAAACAATTACACCAGTCTCCCCTCAAAATGTCCTTATATGACATCATCCAAACCTCAGATTCCCATCGTCAAGCTCTCATGGAGGTTCTTCAATCTATTGAGGTTTTTCCCAATGACCCTACACCCGTAGCCTCCATTATCACACCCCATCATGTATCCTCTCTCACTAAATTACCACCTTCATCTTCGCCCCACCCTATTCACCAAGTAGCCTCCCTTAGCTTCTCAGAGGAAGAGATCACACCACACCAAAATGATGACCCAAACCCAACCCTCTTCATCTCTATCCACATCAATGACATATGGGTACAATGTGTGATGATTGATGGGGGCACTAGCATTAACATCATTTCATCCCATGCATTCGCTCAAATGCGCATACCTGATAATTGCATGCATAAACATCCTGTCATGTTGCATTCATTCAATGACATTATTACCTCTACACTAGGAACTGCCATCCTCCAAATTCACTTGGCCCCCGCACTATCCCATAATTATTCTACATCTTGGAGGAGGAGTTTCAATATAAATTGTTACTTGGCAGACCCTAGATTCGTGTCATGGGGTGCATTCCTTCCACTTTACATCATTGTGTAAAGTTTGAGCATGAAGGACACACCTATACATTCTAGCTGACCCATCACCTTTTAAAACATGCAACATGATTTACCGACCCAATGATGTTCTCATACCTATTAAGCCGTCTACCTCCACAACCGCCACAACTTCACCTATACCTCCGCTAGCTAGTACAGTCACTACCTCAACCACACATACCTCCTCCATTCCTACCACTATCCCAACCTCCACGGTTGACCCATCAGCTTCCCAATCCGTTAACTCTACCTCCACATCAACCTCTGACATTTCATCCATTCTAGCTACCTATATACCAACCATCAATCCATTGGAAGGCATTTTTCAATTCCTCACTCTAGGGGAGTACCACCTATATAGTGTTAACACATTCCTTACTCTACAAGAGTATGAAAGTCTTCACCAACACCCTCATTACAATCACCACATAGGAGAAATCCTCCTTTATGGTCCTCCTCATCTCCGTACCAGTCTCACCTATGGGGAACTTGATACTACCACTTACACACCCGAACCACTGCCACAAACTCGCCCATTTTCCATTAACTTCCAATAACTTACCAATCACCATTTTTCCCATACCTTCCTGCACCGATGTGCATGGAAGCGTTTTGGTTTTGGATTTTATGAGCAAGGCTGCCATACCATTATTCCATGTACTACCCACAAACATAACGACCGTAGTGGTATCGGCTTTCCTGAACCACCTACCAAACAGGCCCGCATTGAACTCATCAAGGACACTATCCCTTCTCCACCCTTCTCCACCTTCATCACCACCCTCACTGAAAAAGTTGATGGATCTAGAATCTATCCCTCCTAACTTTTTTTTTTTCATAAACACCATTTCCTTGGGGCCTCTGACTTATAAACGTGAGGGCGAGGCCCCTTCCACTCTTCCCTTCCTGTATCCTGAAATGATCGATGATGATACACCTTCAATTAATATCATTCAATGTCAGGATGATGAATCTATACTCACCTAACTTGGTGCAAAAGACTCATTTATTCATCGGTAGTTACCTTATGAGATGCAAACCATGTTGAATGAATCGACTATCGAGATCAACATTCATACTCAGGATGACCCGCACATCCTAAAGATCGGTCAATCTTTAGATGCTGCTGAATAGGAAGCCATCACTTCTTTTCTCAGAGACCATAACCATGATTTCGCTTGGTCTTACGTAGACATGCTCGGTATTGACCCCACCATAGTGGTCCACAATATCATCACTGTTCTTGATTCCAAACCCATCAAACAAAAGCTGAGGAAAATGCACCCTTGCATTGCCCTTCTCGTCAAAGAAGAACTTCAACGCCTTCTTTCCGTTTCCTTAATCTTACCCATTGATAATCCTCATTGGATTTCTAACATTATCCCTGTCACTAAGGCAATAGGGGGACTCCGTATTTTCACTGAATTTCATGGCCTCAACCTAGCATGTCCAAAAGATGACTTTCCATTACCTGGTATTGACCAGCTGGTTGACCTTACCATTGGCCATGAAATGCTATCACTCATGGATGGATTCTTGGGTTACAACCAAATCTTTCTTGTCCCAAAAGATCAACACAAAACCTCGTTCATCACCCCTTGGGGGACCTTCTACCATTGAGTCATGCCTTTTGGACTTAAAAACATTGGTGCCACATATCAACGGGATATGACTTACATCTTCCATGACATCATGCATCTCATATTGGAAGATTATGTGGATGATCTCTTGGCCAAATATAAACACCGCTCCAAGAACCTTACCATCCTAAAAACCATTTTTGACCACCTCATTAAATATTACATTTGCCTTCAGCCAAAGAAGTGTCTTGCTGTTCTCTCAGGAAAGATCCTGGGATTTATTGTTTCCTTACGTGGTATAGAAGTTGACCATGCTAAATTCAAGGCTATTATTGAAATGCCTCCACCTACTAACCTTAGACAACTCTGTATCATGTAAGGTAAGTTGCAGTCTATTCACCGTTTAATTTTACAATTATCTTATCAATGTCAACCATTTCATCATTTGCTCAAGAAGGATGTCTCCTTTAAATGGGATGATGACTATCACAAAGATTTTGAGGCCCTAAAATAATACCTTCTCCAACCACTCATACTCATCCCACCTAAATATTTTTACCTATACATCTCAACTAACAATCACTCCTTGGGAGCCATGCTCACTCATCATGATGAGCAACATAGGGAGCAAGTGGTTTATTACATAAGCCATACTCTTTTAGACTATGAACCTGATACACCCATCCCAAAATACTTTGCTTAGCCTTATTTTTCATTGCCACCAAACTCCGTCATTACCTACTTAACCATAAAACCTATGTTGTGACCAATACCCACCCCTTACACTTCATGTACACCAAACCTTATCAAAATCAGCGTGTCACACGATGGATTATGCTCTTAGCTGATCTTGACCTCAAATTAATTCATCAAAAGTCCATCAAGGGCCAAGCAATCACTGACCAATTGGATGACACACCTATTTTCGGGGATCAGCCCTCTAATTTTGATCTTCTAGATGAGTCAATTGCTACCCTTTCCCTTGACGAACCCCCTTACCAAATGACACTCTTCTTCGATGGTTCCAAGTGTCAGCGTAGGGGTGGGGCTGGTATTATCCTCATTCCTCTTGATGGTGAACTCATGCCTTTGTCTTTCAAACTTGATTTTGAATGCACAAAACAATATCACCGAATACGAAGCACTCGTATTAGGTCTTCAAGCCGCCTATGCCCTAGATGTCAAATCAATCAACATCTTTGGTGATTCTCAATTGGTCATAAACCAAGTCAATGGTATATACCAATGTTGTAACGAGCTGCTTCAGAAGTATAAACATCATGTAGATGTACTCTTGACCACCTTTTACCGTTATACCCTTCAAACCATCCCACGTTCAACCAACAAATTTGTAGATACCATGGCCTGCTTAGCTTCCCAAATACCCGCTTCACCTGCTAATTCTAAAATATTTGTCACCGTACAATGCCTCTAATCACCTTCTTATCTACCTCATGATGTTTACTCCATCAGAAACCATCACCTCCGACCCGAGTGACCTTTGGTACAAACAATACTCTGACTATCTTTCTCTCTCCATCTTACCCCTTGATCTCACCTATAATGGACAACACGCATTCCTTAAAAAGGTCTCTCGTTACGTCATCTTGGGGGGACTCCTCTATAAGCACGGATTTGATGGTATTCTCTTACGATGCCTCACAAGTTCTGAAATTCCTTATACCATTAAGGAAGTTCATGATGGCATATGTGGAGGTCACTTCAGTGGCCTTGTTGTTGCTAAGCGTATTTTTCACGTGGGCTATTACTGGATGACCCTTAACCATGATTGTTGTGACTATGTCAAACGTTGTGTAAAATTCCAACAACATGCCAATATTCATCATACACCCAGTCATGCCTTACAGGTCGCCTGTGACCTTTGGCCCTTCTCTCAATGGGGTTTGGATCTTGTCATAGAGATCAACCCCCATTCTTTCCAACGCCATAAATAGATCATCACTGCTACTGAATACTATATAAAATGGGTGGAATCCATACCACTCATCTCCACAAAAGCTGAGAAAATATGTGAGTTCGTTAACCACCACATCATTTGTCACTTTCGGTGCTCCTCATCGCCCCATCATTGACAAAGGGAAAACAATTCAAAAATAAAACATTGTAAAAACTTTGTGACACCTTCGGCATTCAACTCAGTTTCTCATCACCCTATTACCCACAAACCAACAGCCAAGCCAAATCCACTAACAAAACCCTAAAATAAAATTCTTATGAAAGTGGTTAATGATACTGGGAAAGATTGGCATACACACATTCCTTTTGCCCTATGGGCATATCGCACTAGTATTCACACCTCCACTGCCGCCACACCATTTTCTTTGCTCTACGGTATAGAGGCAGTCCTGCCTCTCGAAGTCTAGTTTCCATCACTCCACATTTCTCTCCATGACATGCTCAATGATGATGACTTTCCTCAAGACTGTTTAGCACAACTAGAGTTACTAGACGAATGTCATCTTAATTCTTTAGATCACCTTCAAGTTTACCAAAAATGTATCAAACGTGCCTATGAAAAACATGTCCATGCGTGAACCTTCCAAGTCGGTGACCTTGTCCTGAAAGAATATCAATCAACATGTAACTAAAGCAGAAAAAAGAAAATGGGGCGAATTTTGCTCCTTATTAGCTTGGACCATACATCATGACTCATACCTATGGATCAGGTGCTTGTCATTTATCTTCACTCGATGGTAAGCCCGAACCAGAGCCCCTTAATGCCTTGCATCTTTGACCATTCTATTGTTGACTTGTAGTCCTACCTCACCTTTTGTCTCTTTCCATGACTTGTCCCTTGAGCACTATTCACTTCATACACCTCACTAATGATTAAACAAGAATAATGTGAATACCTGTCACTTGTTATCTTCTCTTGAATACATGTACCATGGCACTACACATAACATGATTCTCATGGATACTTTTCATCTACCTTTAGTATGAGATCCCATGGTCGTTTCACCTTGCCTTTTACATGAGAGTCATATCCTCCACCTTGGTCTTGTCAATGACTTCAAAGCTCTCACATGGGATATAACTCCTTGAGTCAAACTTCCACTCAAAATATGACTCCCTCAAAAGGACATCTTCCTCTCCAACAATGTCTCCTATAAATAGACTACTCCCTCAAAGGACAACTATGTAAAGCTCTTAATAAAATGACGAGAGTAACTGAAGCTTCCCACATCGATCATCTTCACGAAGACCTCCATGAGTTACATTTTCTTCATCCCATATAGACTACCCACATTGATCAGTCTATCTCAACTATAAGTCAAAACAACAAACCTTTTAGTCATGGAATTACCCATTGTGACCTAGGTTCTCTTGGCTGAAGTGCATGCTACCTACACCATATAAAAACTAACTACCTTTCACCCTTCTTACCATTCCCATTCCCATTTCCTAATGCCTCAAGGGAATTCTTGGAACTTAGAAATTTGGTGATCATGTGACTAATTTTCACCATAGAATGATCAAACATGCATTGTCTTTAAGGTCTTATGTTCATCCACCTCCTCCAAGGTATGATCTACTTAGTATGATCCTACCCAATCAGGTGGCTTTATTGCCCCCTCTTATCTTTTAACCATCTTTGTTTATGTTTTGATTACCTTATACATGAATTGGTCCTCGATGCTTACCTTTGGGGTAATCTTCTTCTTTCGCCACAATCGACCCCACCTACATCACTTTCCCTATAATCCACCCACACCTAACAGATCTAAAACCCACACCATGCCTAAAACCTACTAACTCATTTTCATACCTCCGCATATTCTTCCCTAACTCATGGGAGAACTACATTGGCTTGAGGTCCATTTTCATTGAGACTATGTAGGCAACACTCCGAGGGCATGGGGCCCTTGGAGGTTAGCTCGGCCATTCTCTACCCTAAAAAAATTCATCTTCCATGTTCCTCACATTACATCACACCTCACTTAGTTTCCCTTTTATACCCAACATTGGAAATTAAACCACATACATAACAAGTTGCTTCATATTTTAATCCGTATCACAACTTACATTTATTACACCTACCCTTTCTTTATCATCACTATGCATAGATTATACCACATCTCACATATGACCAATATTATCATTCATTGCATAAAATAATGAATCATAACCATACCTATGACTTGACTCCACCATGCCTCATAAACCTAACTCAACCATACCTACGACCTGATTTGATCCATGCCTACAACCTGAATCGATCCATGCCTAAGACCTGACTTAATCCATGCCTAAACCAAACTAACTCCACCATGCCTAATAAACCTAACTCAACCATACCTACGACCTGACTCGATCCATGCCTAAACCAACCTGACTCCATCATGTCTAACTCACCTAATTTCCATCTATATCAAAATAAATAATCAAAATCTCATCAATGCACCAATAAATTGAAAATCTCATCACCACATAACAAATCCAAGAAATATCATTTATCTCATCATATTAATAAATGTGTATCTCAATACAATATCCATGGCTATCTCCTCATGTCCATCATCTCAAAATCGTCAGCATACAGGCTGATACACAATACCAAACATCATCGACACAAAGGTATGTCTCCTATATACAATAAAATGATGAATCAATATAAAAAATATTCAGTACATAGGCCAATATATGCTCAAAATATACAAAACCTCTCATAAATCCTCACTATCTTCAACACATAGGCTAGTATGTGATAAATATACAACTATCTCTCGGCACATAGGCCGGTATATATCACAAAAAAAGACTATCATACATCAAAACCCATGTGCCACATATCAAGCATCTAGGCGGATGTCCTCCATCTCTGTATCACCTATACCTTCTGCCTTCTGGGTCCCTTCTATAGCCTCAATTGGAGCTAGTCTCCATGCACTAGTGGCCTTCACTTGATCTGGCCTTAGAGCTCACTAGCCCCCTGTGCTCTCCACACTGTGAGTGCAGGATCTCATCCTCTCACTGGACGCCTGCTATGCCCTATACTTGGCATAGGATGATCAGTCTATCCCAACTACCATTAGCTAGTTCTGATAATATCTAGCCTCACCTAGGTCATCCCATATCTTGGATATAGGCACGGTTTGTGGTGGTCCCATAGGTCTCGGCCCCTGTACCTATCCTGTGGGACCCTGCCCCACTCCTTCCTGTGAACTGGAACTTGGTCTCAGTGCCTCTAGTGGTGCCCCCTACCCTTGTGCTTGTATTTGGTCCTGTAATACCCCAATCTGTGCCTGGGCTATGGCCAACTGGCCCTATAAACCTGCCACCTACCCCTGTAGGGTGTCTCTCTGCACCGTGATGGTGGCTAGATCTGGATGCCTTGGTCTGAATGGTATGGCTCGTAAGTGAGCCAACCACCACTATCTGTACCATTGTTTGATCCCAGCCTTATCTATCCTCCAGTCCATTGCCTACTCCTCCTACTCTGTGGGAACTATAGGCTATGGTAGAGGTAAGGTCCTCTCCACATCATCTCTCTAGTACTGTGAGAAGGGCAGAGGTACGTCTTGTAAAATCCCAAACTTCCATCAGACTCTATCCACCGGGATCATCTCGTACTCCCCGGCCTGGTGACCCTGTATCCATCTCACTAGCTGGAGCTCTGCTAGATCCTTGTGCATATGCCTATATGAGGTGAATCCCATATATGGCCTCCAAATAATATCCACTCCAGACAAACCCTCCAGTAACTACCGGAAATAGGCCACATCATGTGTGGGCCTCTTAGATCTTTGCTGTCCAATAACTGGCACCCATCTCCTATACCCCACCAGCACAAATATCAGTGGGAATGCATCTACTTGGGGCATCCCTATAGGTCACACAAAAACTATGCTGCTCATATGCTCAGCAATGCAGTAAAAATATACAACACATGCTGAACCTGTGTAGCTTCCCATATGCCCACAACTCCCTGTATAGCTACACAAATAATTTTGGTGCCCATGCAAAGTGGGTCTCCTCTATCATCATATCATGGAGTACCCCCATCAATGATCTGGGAAAACATCCACCCTCTGCATCTAGCAGTGCAAGGTAGCACACTGCCTCTATAAAAAAGATTGACTAGCCCTATCTCCTCAGGACGAGATAGGTACATTCCTCTCCATAGCTCAAGTTGGCACTATGGAATCTCAGCTCGGTCATCCCCTTTACAAAAATATTCATAATCAGCTCCTCTAAGGCCTCAGAGGAGACAAAGTAGACCTATGTACCCAATATGGGTAACCGTAGAATCTCGAACACGTGCTTCAAGGTGACAGTAATCTCTCCCGTTGACAGGTGGAACGTGTTGGTCACAAAATCCCATCTATCGATGAGTGCAACCATCAAACTGGGCTACCCGAATACATGTTAATATTGTTAGACTCCACTCAAGCCAATTGCCTCCATATGTTATAGCTCCTTTGGGGGTCGTTGTGCCGTGTACTGTCACCAATAGAGGTGGAACCCTATCCCGCATACGTAGCTGATCTATCCCTTACATCCAATATAAAAAAAACATTAATCTACATTTACCATACCCATACTCACCTACTATCATTTTCACGCAACCTATTTTCACCCTACCCATCTCAACCACCTAGCCCACATCACTTTTTGACTCGTGTTCCCCAAAACCTGACCAATGCTGGTTACCCCTAATCGACCTCGGTCACCCTTTTAATCAGCATTGGTCACCTGTTTGGTGATCGATACCGGTTCAAACTTACTGACGCCAGCCATAACTGAGCGACGTCGGTCACTTTCGCAATAACAATCCACGATTCCCCAAACCCACCTTTTCTAAAAAACCTCCCCCCATGCCCTTTTACCCACCTATAATGACATCAACTACCCTTGCACCTCTACCCACCCCCTATCCCATTTATTATCTTCCCCATTCCTCCTTTTACCCACTTTTCCCCCCATTCCCAAATTTAATCTTTTCCTACCCACAAAAACAAAAAAAAAACCAAAACTACAAACACAATTTACTACTCCCCTAATCTATCTAATCAAATACACCTAGAGTAGGGTGCTTACCTCATCGCGTTGTCGTCGTCTCAGTGGCACATGTAGATGATGCACCGGTGACCCGCCTGATCCCTCTCTGGCATCTACCATAACCAAATCGCTACCTGTAACCTCTACCCAATCAAATCCCTCACACTGATCCTGTGGACCATATTCTCACCACCCAATCACTCATCGTTCACACCACCAACTCAATGCTCTATTATGTTTGGACACTTTTCTCTCTTTTTTTTCATTTTTTCACTTAGCTAAATGACAAATGAATAACAAAAAATGTGGATTTTTTGTTTTTATAACAAACCTGAACTAACCGACATCGGTTACTCTTGACTGACATCAGTTACATGCCCTACCTTACCATCATCGGTTGACCTATACTGACGTCAGTTATCCTTGACCAGCATCGGTCACCCTCACCTACACATTGCCCTAAATTTTACCCTTTTACCCTACCCCTTCCTTTTTTTTTTCCTCACCCAACCTTCACCCTGATCATTTACCCTAGCCCACCTTTACCCAAACCATTTACCTCACCTTCCTAACCTCATCATTTACTACCTCCCTTTTTCCTCCTTTGAGGACTCATTATTTTACCCCTACCTTGGCCTTACCTATGTCATGACCTAGATATTTAGACCTGGACCATCGTTAGTGACCTTTGATCTCATGTGTTCACTATACCTTGTGGCATTGTTACCTATGTTATTGACCTAATGACCATACCTAGCCTATTTTCATGACTGTTTATCCTAACCCTACCTTTAGGGTACTGAAACATACATAAACATTCCTGCACCTAACCTACGTTGTGCTTCCTAACCATATCCTACACCTTGGATACCGGAATCACTTCAACCTTGTTTGGATAAACCTATCGACCCTAGACAATGTAGATTTTGCCTACTCTTCAGCTTGGTAGTGTGCTACAGTTTATACATGTGTGTGTGTTTGACTGTTACTACCTTTGCCCCTAACCCATTACCTAGATTCCCCACATAGACCTTTAACCCTCTTTTCCCCATTCCCCACCTTCCCCTTTCTCACATTTACCTTTTATCAAACCACTCACCACTTCTACCTTCACCCTCATCAGTTCCTGGTTTGAGGGGGATCACCTTCACCCACACATGGGGCAACCACATCTTATTTTTGTTAGCATCGCTTACCAATACAAGCTATGCAACAAAAAGGAGCAAAATGTAGACACTAAAAATAGGTCACACTCCCCTTTGGTCCCTCAACAAATAAACACCCTTCATCACATTCACCTAGACATGGCCCCCTTCACCTCCCTAATATTAATTTAATTAAATTAATTCATTATCCTTGCCATATTTATTATTTAAATATCTTAATTTAGATAATAACCACATATACACCTCACCTAGACACCTCATCAGTCCAACTCACCCTAAGACTTACCCAAACCCTATAAATCAATGCCTACATTCCCTCTAACCACAATCCCACATGCTTACTAGAATCTTCAATTTTAATCCGTGGGTTAACGACGTGAGATCAAGAAAATCAAGAGGATCTCCCTAGTTTAGTAAACCTAGGAAATCATGCCCTGACTTACACTAGTTATCCCTAACCATCACTGGTTAAGCCAGAACTGCCATCGGTTACCCTTTTAACCCCCAAAATGACCCTATTTTCAAGGTTGGAAAATATTGGAAAAGGTTGGCAAACATTAGCACATTCCAGAGAGATATCACATCTTCTAAGAGTGAATTTCAGTAAGAACATGCATGCAAGGAAGGAGATCAAGAATTTTCTTCTGCACATCCATCCGGCACTCACCCCAGTAATGATATGATCTTACCAAGCAAAATGAATGCCCATACAGCCCATGGAGAAGATCTCCTACGATTGGTGATCACCTACAACCTTCAACCTCTTACCAGCACCTCCATCCCTCATTCACAGGCATGCAGGACCAAAATCCAAGTAAGTAAAACATTATACTTCTCTGATTCATTTCATTTCATTATTATATTATCACCTATTGTTTACCCAGCCACCCATTGATCTCCTCCAACACTCCCCTCCATATACCCATTAAAACCTCACTAAATCCCACCCAAGCTACCAAATACCTCATTCTGACCAACCAAAATCCTTTTTGCAATAAAAAAGGTGACCCAAAACCCATTCTATGGCATTCCACGTCTTCCATAGTAATCGGCACTAGTTTTCCCCAACCGACGTCATTCACCCTTAACTGACATCGATCTTTGTATTTTCCCATACAACCCATAATAGTGACCTATCCACCTAATTCTACATCACCCTCATGCACCTGTGATCTACTTGGGACTTCTGTCAGACCTACAGAGACCTAGATCTAGTTACTTGACCTTCAGATCCTATTCTAGCCTAGCCTATTAGATTAGATCTTTCTTATTGTGTTTTAAGTTAGATACCTAAATCATTTCAAACTACGATAGGATTTACTTTATTTCCCACATTAAATTGTCTTAAACAGTGGACCAACAGCCGTCTAGGAAGTGTCACACTTCCTAAATCTAGCACATGTTAGGTAGTTCACTGCACATATTGTTTAACTCTTTCTGATGGTCTTGTTTTTCAATACAAGTAGTTTATCCTAGCCAAAAGGAAGCTCTCACAATCAGTTGTGGATTCAAAAGTCATATGCGCACAACAACCCATCAACCATCCTACGCCTGTTACCCTATCTGTTTCATCAATACTTCAAAGAAACGTCTAAGAATTAGATCAAATAATTAGAAATGAAATGGTGAACATAAAGAGGCAAGTAGCTCAACAAAGAAGACCTTATTAACCTTTCAATCAACCATATAAACCATATACACAATCCTTTCAAAGAAATGCTCACGGAAAAAGCCAATTATCTTTCCCCAATCGCTTAAACATATAGTATCCTACTTATACAAGTTTTTCTAAGGCCATTTTCCTAACTTGAAATAACTTAGCGCATGAATATGACTGGTGTTATCCATGAAATTTTTGCCATGATCAAAATTCATGCAAGAATGGAATTCTTAGTCAAGCTCTTATTGTACAGGGTGCATCCACTTCAATAGAATAACATGAAGAGTCAGTTGTAAAGGTAGAGGAAGCTCAAGGGAAAGATCTAAGTGAATAAAACTTTATCAATTGGCAAGAGGATGATTTTTGTGGAGTGAATCAAGAAGCTACTAACAGAAATGTCAATCTAGTTGCATTCAACAAAAAATCTTAAAAAGAGGGCTATAAAAGAGGAATATTCATCCCTAAGTGGCCTAACATCCACATCCTAAGTAAGAAAGGAGAGTATAGCTATTAAACCCTCTAAAGAGAAATGAAATCAGACCCAGAATAGCCAACAATTAAAAGAAGATGTTGTTATCACAAAGGCTCCATCAAAGGTTGGGCATTCCCCATTGAATATAGTGGAGAAAATGAAGAAAACTATTATATGACCATGTGGGAAACACTCTCTATTCCAAATCAAATAATTTTTTTACAAGAATCTTTGAGGAACATTGGTGATGGGAGTGAACTAAAAGAGAAGATCAAGTGCTCCTCAAATATTTTACCAACCAAGGGAAGTAGAAACAAGTAAGATCATCAAACTACCTCCCTTCTACATTTCTCTAATCATTGGTAACTACCTTGTCCATAATTGTATGATATATTATAGAGCTAGTAGTTATGTTATTCCCAAAAAAATTATGATTCATTAGACATAAAATATACACCAATATCTATAGGAATAGTCCAATTGGTTGGGACTTCTGGTAATACAATTAGAATCATAAAATATTTGTGTCCTACATTACATGCGTGTCCAAGACTTTCAATCTTGTAATACATTTTAGTCATTAACCTCCCTACCTTCTTTTCCTTATGCCTTTATAGAGACTTTACTATTAAAGTAGGGGGATACTTGTCTACAGATTGGTCACGCATGCTCCTTAGAACTAGGTATGAGACTAGAATAGCCATCAAAGCTCATCCTATTTCCCATAACTATATTGAACCTTATACATCTAGTCTTACAGACATGAATAACATAGTTCATAACCAAGAAGAGAATATTGGTTTTCATGAAGCTTTAATTTCCCTAGAGGAGGTCCATTATATTTTACTTAATAGTTGGGAAAGGGAACACTTTGAGTTTGATCCTTATGATCATATGGAGGAAACAAGTTTAGGGACTTATTGCATACATGAGAAAAATAATTTCATACCCAACCTTATGAAGACATAGGAAGACCAAGGTGGAGTATAACAATTAAAATTTGATGGATTGACAAGTAAAAAAAGTTTTGGTGCTAGAGTTGTACTAGTATCTCCTAATGAAGAGAAGATTTTTTTTGCATTCAGACTTTAGTTTAGCTGTACCAATAACATGGCTGAGTATGAAGCATTGATCCAAGGTCTCCAATCATCACAAAAATAAGGAATCAAGTTATTACAAGCATTTGGAGATAGTGAACTAGTTATATATCAAGTTAGAGCTCAATGTGTGGCTGAGAATGGTGTCTTAAAATCATACAAGCATAAAATGTGGGATATTATCAAAGGTTTTGATGCTTTCACCATTTAGGTAGTACCAATAGTGAAAAAAAGATGTAGATAAAATGGTAACAGTTGGATCTCAATATGACATCCATTAAGGTATCAAGAAAGGTTCTGACTATTATGTAAAACTTACGTTTAAGCCTATAGTTAATAATACAACCTGTTGGAAATTATTTGACAATGATAAACAAATTATATTTTTTTATAAGAAAAAGCTGGATTATCTACTAAAAATAAATTGAGGTTGTAGGAAAAATATGAGGATCAAATCATACAACTTAAAAACCCAAAAAAAATCCTAAAGGAGTAATCACATTAGAGAATGTTTTCAGCCTTGATGACTAGTTCAGAAGAGATAAAAATGGCATAACCATAAAAGAGGATAACTATGAACAAGTGGCCATTGCAGAGGATAAGATCTTAAAGTTTGGAAAGGTAAGTAGAAGTTCAAAAGAAAAATCTCTTATAAACCTTTGCAAAGAATATGATGATGTGTTTTCTTTGGGTTATGAGGATCTCAAATGTTTTGATCTAAGTCTTGCACAACATACCATTGAATTAGATCTCAATACCAAACATAGTAGGTAGAAACAAAGGCTTATAAATCCAAAAGTGGAGCCCCTAATGGGAAAGGAGTTGGATAAGATAATAGAATAAAATATTATATTTCCCATCAAACATTCTTCTTGGGTGGAAAATTTGGTTCTGGTTAGAAAAAAGAATGAAGAGATAAGATTATGTGTAGACTTTAGAGATATAAATAGAGCATCTCTAAAATATAATTATCCAATTCCTTCCATAGAGCATATCATTCAAATCCTTCTTTAATAAATTATTGATTGGATGAATGACGTAATTTAAATCAGGTATGAACCTATGGATTCTATGAGATTTCCAAAAAGGGACCTAATTCCCAACTCGTTTACGGGTGGATTCATATCTAAGACTACCCAAATATTTTTCAAATCTACATCAATCACTCATAAAGATATGATGTAACCCAAAAAATTCCCTCCCATCACTCCAAATATGCTCTTCTCTAGATTTAACGTGATGTCATATTTAATCAGACGAGAGAGGATGATGTGAAGAACCTCGGGGTGGTTGTAGCGCTTCTTGGCCTTAGCTAGAAGATTGTCAACCTACGATTCCAAAATCTTGTGAATAACATCATGGAATATATAGGTCATTTTCTGATTCTTTTTCTTAAAAATTTGTTCATATCAAACACCTTTATGAACTTAGACATGAGTTTCTTAAAGGATTGTATGGAGGATTTGGGTATCCTGTAATACCAGTCGATACCGATCTCCTCAAGGGTCTCGGGGAAGATCTTAGCTACTACTACATCCCATTGGAGTAGTTATCTGACAATGGTTTCAATTATTTAATATGCGCATTTGGGTCTCCCTCCCCTTTAGACTTTGGCAAGTCAAGAATCGGTTGTGGAAGCATTACGCTTTGTATCATAAAGTCTAGGGAATCCTTAAGATATTCAACATATGTGCCCAATGCATAGGACTCTACTATGGATGATCCTTGATGGGGAGGTGGAGTAGGCATAAGAGGTTGATAAGACACAATGTAAACATTTGTAGAGGCATAAGGAATCCCTTGTGGCTAAGAATATGAACCAAGAAAATAATACATGTGCATATATGGGGTAAAATTATTGTGGTACAGAGTGGGAGGCACAAAACCATGGAACGTCACATTTCTAGTTGGGACAGCATGTTTGAACCTACTTCCAACTCATGCCTCTTGAGGGTATCCATACGAGGTGTGAGGGGGCATACCTAACATGCCTAATCTAGTGAGAAGATCTTCGAGACTAGGAACTCCCATGTAAACTAAAGGAGGTGATGGTGTAGAAGGCACATAACCTAGATTTGGAGCATGGTAAGGGATTTTTCTTTTCCTGGTAAAAGGTGAAACATGAGATGACTGGGAAAGCTCTAGATCCCTAACTTTATCTACCACTGTTGAAATTACGTCATCTGAAGATGGTGTGGAATATTCTATACATTGTTAGGAGGTATAGGTACATGATGTCCTGTTATAAATTGTTCTCTTGTGGGCCACCCCTCGTTGGGTATTTTTTTGTTGCAGGGGGAGGGATAGTAGCAATGTTTTGAAGCATAGCATTAACATACTATTGCATCCTTTCCAATGATTGGTCCATGGTGTTGAAATGCTCTTGGATTCGGGTGAAGCATGCCATGATTTTTCATGTGAAGAGAGGTAGGAAATGAAGGGATCATATTGCATGCTGACTTGGGGCTTGGATAAGACTCGAAGATAGAAGCCTTATCCTCTGGTGAGTGTCATATCATTCAAGTTGGAGAACTCAAGTTGGTAAATATCCTAAATCATGATAGAAAAATTATTGTTAGAACCTTATGGCAAAGGAGTGTGAGGTGAAGGTAGGTTAAGAGAATAACTATCAGCCTTCCCTAATAATGAGGGTGATTGTGGTATTTTGACTTGGCATTAGTAAGCCTCAAGACCTAAAATAGGTATGTTGTAATCCTAACTCGACATATTCAGAGGGTATATAAATACTTGCAGAATAATGGGAGAGGAGAATAATGGATGAAATAAATGAATAAACACATAAATGAGAAAGAAGTAGTATTTCATGTTGGGTTCACCAATTTGTACAACTAAAAAATGCCACTTGACCTTAATGCACACTCAACCACCTGAGGTCATGCCAAGACAACCAATTTAGAATGAATGGATGGTTGTATGTAGTGGAATAGGGCAAATTTTAATAGTATGTTGTCAAGGAAATCTAATGTCCTTTATGGACACCAAAGGTATCTACTCATCTAGGGCGATAAAATCCTCTCTAACCTGAGTGGGTGAAATGGAATGATCGAGAATGATACACACATGCAAAATTCTGTCAATGTATGTGTGTGAAACTCTCTCAACTAGTTTCAAAATTTATGGAAAGTAACATGTGGGTTCTTCATAAGGATTTCTAGACAAGGCCATGGAATAAATGAGAAAGAGGCATGGTTCTACAAGGACTATGCATGATGAGCTAGTTCTATCCATAATGTGAAATATCTATAAGCGTCTTTGTTAAAAAATGTTCAATTTTCTAACAATATATGGTGGATGTGGTTATGTTTTAAAGACTAGGGCATGTAATCCAGTGTCTATATCTGTGAATTCTCCAGGCCCATTCAATTGGGGGACCCTAAGATCACAACCATAAACTCTCTCTTGTTGTGGTTTGGAAATGGTCATGTGTGTATTTGTGTAATTTAATATATGAAAGAAGATAACAGGATAATTTAAATAAAGGAAACTAAACTATGTTTTTATATTTTTTAATAGAAAATAAATGAACAAATAAACAACAATCTAATCTAATCTAAGCTAATATTTTTGTATTTTTTGAGCTTTTTGAAATAAATAGAACAAACGAAGAAATGAATTGCCTATAATTCTAATTAACAAATCCTAAACAAATAAACAGTCGAATAGGGAGGGAATTTATCCATCACTAGAAGATTTTCAAAATAAATGGAAGTTGCGGTATTTAATCTATCTATTGCAAAAATTGAAATGGGAATGATTTTTTCTACTCTATAAAATAAGTGTGTTTACATATTCATAAATAAAGAAAGGAAGTAATGAAGAAACTCAATAGAAACCCCAACCTAGAAATTGCAGTGTTGAGGAAATGCCAGTTGTGGTATCACTTTGTGTCCCCTCAGTTATCTTTTCCAATCTTTAGTGTGCACGTGAGTCCAGGAAGCTAGGAATGTAGAAGAAACAAAGAAGAAAGTGTTATAGCAATGGTCATTTGCAAAAGTGGTCTAGTAGCAATGGAGGTAGAGTAAGAACAATGTAAGAGAATTGTGTTCAGTTGTGTAGTCTCTAGCAATATTTCAGTAGCATGAAAATGCAATTAACAATAAAAGATTTCAGCCATTTGCTTCAAAAGAAGAAATTGTTTTATAGAACATAGGATGGGAAACATTCTAATCCATTTGGCAGAAATGGGATGCCACATCACAATAAGGAGGGGTAGTTAAACTCTCAATCAACAATTAGAAGTGGAAAATAAGGTTGGTGTGCATCTATCAATCTTACAAATAGCCAAATTGACCAATAAACATGCGCAAAAGGTGAACTAGAATAAGTTAACACGTGTCCCAATCACACATGGGAAGTGTCGGTCAAAACACACAAAACCGCCGCCCTAAGTAGGGTGGCAGTTGCATAACTAAAGGCTGAAAACTAAGGAAAAATACTCTGGAAAGCTAAGGAAAAGAAAGAAATTGCTAAGTAATGTATTCTAAACTACAAATATAAAATACAAAGAGGAAAAGGGGCCTGAACACCTTTAGAAAATACATTAATCATCATTAGGGACTTTTGAACCATTTCAGACAATGTAGCACATGCAAATTTGGGTGTGTACAGTCCCCATATGAGAGATGATGTCTTGGTCGTCTTGGCATTAGAGAATGTTAACAACGGGTGAATCCTATTCTATCATTTCATGCTAGATGAGAGGAAGGGTTTCAATACCCTAATTAGTTTGATAAGGTAGTGTTCCTAATGTAATAGTATTTACTAAAAAGAGTTAGGGGGAATGGAAACAATGACATTAGTATCCATAGGATTGTCGTGTGTAGATAAGTAGGATGTTTCAGGTTCTATGATAGATTCATATGTGGTGTGTGTGGAGGATTTAGAAGTTTGTTTCATGTAACCTAGCCCATTTTTTTCAAAGGGTTTGAGGGAATGTTTGATGATCAAATCATGAGAACCTTATTCATAATGTTTGAGTCCAAATCCTTTCCAGGTGCACTGATGGAGATAGATCTGTGTGAATACTCAATTTTATAAGAATTTTAAGTTTGATAGGAATGGTTTTGCATGATGTTAATAGGTGGGTTGTGTAGAGGGGTAGTTGATCCCTTTGTAGAATTTTTTTTTTCAGGTTTGGTGGACTATAAGAGATGACATCTCCGACATTGGGTTTGTACATGGGTTTTTTTGTAATGCTTACCATATGTTTTTTGGTGTAGGAAGTGAATTGACTTTGAGGATACGATACTCCCCCAATCAAAGGTGTTGCATAACATCATCAAAGAAAGTTTCATCTAGCAGTTTTAATGATGGAATGGATGAACTTGTAGAGGATTCATCATAGGATCCTGAGATTAATTTAGAAATAAGCACATCATTTGGAGGATATGTCATGTGACAAGATTTGAAAGGGTTTGGATCAGCAGGAACTATGAAATTTCTATCTTCATGCTTGAATTTAAGTCATCGATGGAATTTGGATGGGATATAATGCATAACGTGTATCTAGGGTCAACCTAATAGTATGTTATATTGGAAATCTCCTTCTACCAAATATAATAGTTCAAGGAAAGTTTTAATGCCAAATTTGAGTGGTAAGATGACTATACCCAATATGGGGGTGATGGTGTTTTTAAAATCTTGGAGCACATTTTGTTTATGGGATATGATGGTGATAGGTAATCAAATTTGATTGAAGGCATGTGATGATATGATGTTGATACCAACATCATTATCGATCATGACCCTTTTTTATGAGGGTATTGTTGATTTGGGTGGTGATAAAGAGGGTAAGATCACGATATTCTAGTTGTAAAGATGGTATTTCAGAACTATCGAATGAAATAGAAGTGGATTTTTGTAGTGTGCCTACTATAATTGCAAAATACTGTAGATAGTCTGAGGGCACTAATATGGATTAGAGTGCTTTGATCAAAGATTTTTGGTGTGAAGGTGAGGTTTTCAAAATCTCATAAAGAGACATCTTGACTAGAGCTTGGTGAAGTTGTTTGATGATGATATTTTCTACTGAGGTGGTGGATTTCACATGAGGAGAGGCAAGGATGGAAACCTTAGCCTTAGCAGGGGATTTTGAAGTAAATGACTTAGGGGCGAGTGGAATGGAAACTTTAGAATTTTTTATCAGTGGTGTTAGGTTCATGGGTACGTTCTCTAGTGTTGAAACGTACTGTGTTAATTTGATGCAAAGGGGATTTCTTACAAGAATCCACACTTTTAGTGGTTGTTCATGGCTTGTGATGTGTTTTTGATGTTACTAGGTGTGGAGGGATAAGGCCTTTATTTTGAATTATTTTGATATTGGCATAGAGGGCTTTGTAAGATTCTATATGCTGTCCTAATGTGTGATGATAATCACAAAAGGATTCAAATTGATACTAGGAAGGCTTCCACCCTTGAGAGCTAGATGGCTTAAGAGGGGGTAACGTTGTGATGGATCATTAAAGAAGCCTTTGAAGGAACAATGTATAATGTCCTATCGAGGAAGATGTCAAAGGAAGTGATGATTATTTCATTTGGATAAGTGTTAAAGGCGTCACTTTTGGCATGGTTTCTTTTGATGTGCACTAAGGGATGTTTTTTGATTGGGTAATAATGAATAGTTATTTGGATGAGGGATGTGGCCCTAGAATAGAAGGAAAGGGATTTGGTTTTTGTGTTGAAGTGGTGATATCGTGACGTGTTATGATTATTTTCTTCTTAAATGAAAGGACGTGTAGTTGTGTGACAATATTTTGAAGGGTGGTAATGCTGGGAAACATGATCATCATATGATATTTTCTCAATTTGTAAGATGGGATTCTTCTGTGAGGTTTATGAAGATATTGTAGGTGATTTAGATGAAGATACAATGGATCTAGATGAAAATGTCTTCTTTTGTGGATGTTTGGTTTATTGTTTCAGTGATAGAGCTATTGATAGATGGTTCAAATGTTGATTCTTTGATGGGATTTTTAGATGTTATAGGTAACTAATATTTGAATATGTTGATAGTGTGATGGGCATGGATGACATTGGATTTTGGATGGCTGGTGGATGGGGATTGATTTAGAAAAGGTTATTTAAAAATGTTGATATTTTAATTTTGAGGTGCATTTGGGTTATCTAATTGTAGTGCACCTTTGTCGATAAGGTATTGAAGAACATTTCTAAATGAATAAAACCTCTCGATGTAATGGCCTTTGAACCTATGGTATTTATAGTAATCATTATCTCTATACCAAGAGGGTTTCGAGATAGATGTATCAACGAGGCAGATGGGAGGGAGAGTGATCATATTGAAAGCCAGGATTTTTGTAAAGACTGCACTATAAGATTCACCAATAGGAGTGTAGGTGCGTTGAGGATGAGAGAATTTAGAGGCCGAACATTCTTTAGGAGCGGTCTTGACGATGACTATGTTGGCTGATAATTTTTACTTTTCATGGCTAGAAGATTGTTTAGATGAAAACTAAGGTTTTAGTTTCTTTGACCTAAGTTTAACTCTGTCCTCTTTGAGAGAATGCAGCTCAATTTTTCTATCCATAGTGAAGGATTCATCAAGTGTCTAGAAGGACTCGATTTATAGTGTGAATGAAATGTATTTTGCATAAGAGCATGTGAATAAATCAATTAGATCAGTTTCTGGGATGGAAAATGAAATTTGGTCAATAATTCCCCTCCAATGGGTGATGAATTCGAAGATAGATTTGCCTTCAAATTGTTTGATTGTATATAGGATGGTGATAGTGATTTTTCGTGTGATATTGATTGAGAAATGATCAAGGAAGAGTTGAAAAATTTGAGTGAACTAGAAGAGTGAGTACTGAGGTATGTTGTTATACTAGTCCAAGGCAGGGCCAACTAAGGACACAGGGAATGTCCTCAACATAAGGTCTTGGTCGTGTGGTATGAGGTAACAAGCATGTCGGAAGGCTTGGATGTGTTCTTTAGGGTCTTCCTTGCTATATAAGTTGAGGAACGTGGGAAGTTCCCAGTGTGGAGGATATGCTTTGTATGGTACATATAGATGAATGGGTTCATTACATATTTGTTCATAGGAAAATGTGTTCTAAGGACCCATAGAAATGAATTCAAGGTTGGATATTAGCTTTATTAAAGCCTATAAAGGGTCATTTTGTGGTTGTTTTTGTATATTAGATGATGAAGGACTAGGTCAATTATATAGGAACTGATTTGGTTGTTGATATGGTTGTGGGATATTTTTCTAGAGAGGAGTACTCACGGGAACGTTATAAGTAGGTTGTGAAACTAAGGGCTATAAAGGTTGGATGTATTGATATTGAACATGAATGGATGTATTCATAAAAGGTTGTGATGGTTGAGGTATTTGTTGAAAAGGGGTGGATGTGTGGATGAACGGCTAAGATGGTTGTGTTATATTTTACAAAGGAGTATAGGAGTAAATGAGTGGTTGAGATTGTTGAGGTATGTTGTGAATGAGAGGTTGGGATGGTTAAGGTACATTTTGGAAAGGAATGGAAGTGTGAATGAAAGGTTGATATTGTTGATGTATATGTTGAGAGGAAGTAGGGATAGTGGATGATTGTTGTGAGGAGGGATGGGTAATGGAAATAGAGCTTGTGTTAATGGATGGTATTGATGTTGGTATAGACATAACTACATTTTGGACAACTAAAGTGGGTTTTTGGGAGGGGGTAGGTTGAGATATGATTAATGGGATGGATATTGAAATCATAGGAGGAGTCTAAATGATAGAAGAGACTAAAGGGCTTGATGTTGACAAGGATACGTTGGTATTGTTTTGGGATGATGTGGAGCCAAATGAGAGATCTGATGAAGACATGGGTTATTGGTTAGTTTTATCCTATGAGGAGACCACATTAAGGTCAAATGTGATGATAGGATTTGAAGACACGACATTGGATATATCTGATTGAATGCTAGCGAGATAAGGATGTATTTGTTGGATAATAGGCTCATGGTTAGGATCAACAAGCCAAGAGAAGTCATATGAAGTTTTGGATACAGGAGGCCATGTTATTGGTGTGATTTGATGAAGATGAAACCCATAATAAATAATATATGTGTTAAGGGCAACAAGGTTTGAATCAAATATCTAAAAAAATAGTGGATCCCCACTATCAAAGAAATGAGGACTGGGTGGATCAAGTATTTCTAATGAGACAAATTGAGTACTAGGGGAATGGGGAGGTTCTTGATCATTTATTCAAGGTGATAGATATGATCGATGTTGATCAATTAAATGTGTAGCGTAATCAATGTGGGTTTGAATTTTTTTGATAAGTCGTTGGAAATTTTCAGTCATATTGTCAAGATTTTGTAGATAAGACTGTTGTCTAGCAAGAACCATGAAAAAAAACAATCACCTAAAATGAAAAATGAATCTAGATTTTTGGTTACAAGGAATTGAAAAATCATGCATGAGTTTTTTAATTATTTTGATTAATTAAAAGAAAAGTGAAATGTTAAAAATGGCTAACGGGGTCCTAGGAAATGGGAATCTAAGGTTGGTTTCAGGTGATGTTAAAGGAAAGAGTCCTCACTATACTTAAAGGAACGTGAGGTTTGAATCTATGTTGGTATCAGTATGGGGCTTTATATTGAGGTGTATCCCCTAACTTCATAGTCTCACAGTGATAAGGGAGTTAGGTACTTAACCAATATATCACCCACCAAATTATTTATACTTGTGTAGAAAATCAAGTCGACTTATCCCCTTGGTGATGAAATCCAAGTGGGTCCACCTAGGTAGAATAGTTTTGATGTAATTTGTATTGAAATTGGTTTGGTTGTGTGTGGGGGAAGTAAAGTGAAATGCAACCTATTAATCCTCCTAATTAGATTATGTGATTAAATAGAATGACAAGTTCTTTTTTATACCCAAAAGAAAATGTTGATTTTGATGAGGACGAAAAACAAAAATGCAATGCTTTGAAAGAAAATGGAAGGAAGAAGATTCACCTATAAACACTTCCTTTTTAAATTTTTTATATTTTATATTTTTATATTTTTAAGCACAACTACAATGCAGAAAACCAAAGCTCTCAAGACAAGAACCTACAATGGTTAGACGAAAACATAGAAGAAAAAAGACAAACAAATGCTAAAGAATAACTAACTAAGTACTAAAAAACAATCTACAAAGATCATCGGTGATTTACAGGAATTTCAAGAGACTCACCAAAATCGTTGGCGATTTGACCATATTGTTAGCTATTACAAAGCATAGAACCTAAAATGGAAAATTAATTAAATTAAAAATGAAAGAAAGGGGACAATGATCCCACCATGCATTCTAGAATGTACCAGAGAGTTGTTTCTTTTCAACTTTAACTGAATAAAATGAAATAACAAAAACAAACTGACCTCGAAAGACGACAGGGTTTACCGATACCCGCAATAACGAATGTTGATGTTGTTGGATAAAGTTACTTTCTCTTTAACCATGAATATACCTGTAGATCAAAGACATCTAGACAAAATATATTAGATAGATGGATAGATGAGCATCTTAGAAAAGGCCGATTCTAGGAATCCAAAGGGACTTCCTTGGAGGATTTCATCTCGTTTTGATATAGTTAAGTAGATTGATAATTATAATAGAAATTAATACAATGATAAAGATAATATTGATTTCGAATTAAATGTCATAGGGAAGATCTTTTGCAGCTTCATAGGTGACCCGAGTGAGGATGGAATCAATTAGGATGGATTCAAAGTAGTCATACTAATAATCATCTATTTCCTATTGGATCTCGTGGAGGAACTCAATCTGATCATCAATGTCTTCAATGTTGGTTGTGAATCGAATGACACACAATGTCAATTCATGAAGGTTGTTGCATTGTTCCCAAAATAATGGTTGTTAAACAATTGGGATGCCATAGATGCTCATAATTGGATGAGATTGGCCAAGTACTACAATCTAAGAGAGACATTTTCGAAACAAACAAGTTAAACCCAAACATATAAACAAAAGTTGACAATTGCTATGATTTTGATTAAAAATACTGGGAGATAAAGATCACTAGTGATTCAAGGTAATCATAGGTGATTTGGGAAAATCATGGGAAATTCAAGGGAATCATCAACGATTGTTATACAATAGTTTGATTTTTCAAAAAATGATAAAGGTGACTTAGACCGAGTTTTAAATGTTGTTTTTGATTGATCGGGATATGTTTATGAAATAAGAATGATAAGACAACATAGAGGAATACCTTGTGATGTTGAGATGGGATGAAAAAAGTCTACAAATTTTGGATGAAGTTGGTAAAGTTGATAGTTGATGTCCTGAAATACTCGTTGTAGCAAAACCATCAAGATTGATATTTTGCAGGAGCTTGATTCTGATACTGGGCTTTGATGATCACTGGAATGAAAAATATTCATTTATTGGTCAAAAAAGGGTGCAAGAATGCATAAATGATTTCTGAAGATCCCTAAGAGAGGAGCCAAAAATAGATTTTATAATCGTTGGAATTTTTTTTGGAATCGTCGGTGATCCAGATAACTCAGGAAAAATGTTGAGAAGTGGTTTTAACCACTTCCCAAATGTACATTTCAGGTATGGATATGAGGTAGAATTGTTGGGAGGAGGTTAAGGTTGAGTTGGGGAGGTTAGGGTGTTATGGTAAAATGGGTTTGAGGTGGTTAGGGGGTGGTTTAGTGGTTTAAGATGAGTAAATATAATTTAGGATAGATAAAAGACTATTTTATGAGTGAGGGAAATGACTTAGGATAGTGATATAGTGGTAGGTTTAATAATTTAATTGTATGTATGCAAGGGGTATGAGAGAAGTAGGTAGGTGTCAAAAACCTAGTGTTTACACCCTCATTGCATCTTAGAGGAAAGTTATAACAATAATTTAAAGTGTGTTTCAATGTCCATAGAGGAGTACCTAATATGGTAGATGAATTCATAATCGATGGAAAACCACTTCCTCTAGAGGCCTAAAAAGTTTTTTTTGGCCATTTTTACAGCTGGTAAACAACCTCTAAAATCCTACAAGGAAGATTCCAACCATCTAAGGGTGATGTTGGTGAAAATTAAATATTTCTAAGAAGGGTTAATTTTAGTGGTGATTCTTTGCTAATTCATGAATATTTACATTTTTGAAATTTGCATTTGGATATTTTGAGGAGTCATACAGAGAAACATTTCATCTAAAATTTCAAGATGCAAGTTAATTTTTGGGGTAATCTTTCCTAGTGTTTAAAAAAAATCATACTTATCCATGTATATCACCACTACCTCAAAACACTAATTGAGTACATTTTCCAATATATACTAGACATTTGGTTATATAACTTAGAGACATACACCCGACTACAAAATCAAGATGCCCTATTAGATAACTCAAAGTCAAATGTCTGATTATAATTAGGGTTAAGGTTTGAAAATCAAAGAATAGGGTTAATTTGAGGGTTGTAAAGGAGTTCATTAGGGTTTGATATTCCCTTGACTTCTTCACTTGACGATGTTGCGTTGTTTTTCACGGAAGTATAAATGTTAGCATATTTATTTTTGTTGACGAGCGTCTGAAGGGCCGAAGGCATATCCTCCCAGCTGTGTATGTAGATGAGTGTCTACATCATAGACACCGAGTTTCATATGAATTCTTGCATTTTTATGTTTAGGTGTCTTGTTTCTAGATATTTGTGAAGATGGAGGCTATTCAGTGGGCATCAAAGTGTAGGTTTTGAAGAAAAGTGGTCTTATAACATTTGATATTATGACTGGATATCCACTAATCCCTTCCACATTCACACTACTCCTATGGTGCATAGTGCTCCATATCCTAATATATCTTACTAATTTCTTCAGCTCAATGTCACTCTTTCCTACTCAGAAAATGATTAGCCTAATTAACTACAAAACATTGTAAATAAAAACCATCTACCACAATCCATCACCAATCATCTTCCCCCAATTATTTTTCCTTAATATTGGTTTCCTTTTGTATTAGAATCTAAGGAGCCTCCTTTTCCTACAAGAAAAACCTCCTACGAATTTAACGAGGGCCTATTTTAATGTAATGAATTTAGGATTTCCAAACTATTCCATAAATTTCCCCTTATTTCCCCTCACTCTTTCAGTAAGTGGGGAACATTTGCCAAAGATCCTTCTTTAGAAACTATTACTTCTAATGATACTAACATATCTACATACACCATTCCTCCCTCCTATTATGAGGATTACAGCAGCTCACAACCACATTCTATACACCTCGATGTAATCCGGTATCAATTTTTTTTTAAAAGAATACATACCTTTAACTATACTACCAACATAATAGAAACTTCTTTTGGGGCATCTCACAATGCCACTTCTTTCCCCAAACCATATTTTATGGCACTTCATGATACCCACCATCCCTTTAAATCATAAATTCAACTCCAATAAATCTTCAAATAATAACACCATCTCTTTAAAAACGTTATTGAAATTAACTACTTCATCATCCTACTATTTTACTCTAATTTCATACCACTTAGGTTTATCCTTTTCACTTGGGTATATACAACCATTGTTTCATACCTTGGATGCTTTAATAATTTATTTATCTCTTCATGCCCACTAACTCCATGACATCATGTCATGGTTAGAAAATTTTATCATCCTTGTAGCATCTATCCATTAACTTATTTGTGCTCTTCAGAATTGGTATCCCCCTCTCGACTATCCTCTCATGACCCTCCTAGCTAGGTGCTATATTTATTATTTTACTAATTATATTCTAGTGTTTTTTTTTAGTATTTCTTATTCAAGGTTCCAAACAAGTATTTCACCTGCCCCAAGTAAGTTTGGAAACATTGATAAGTAAGTATAAGGTAGGTATATTTCATTTAGTATCCATTACTTCTTTTTCAGCACTTTACTTTTAGCATTTACCTTTAATTTCGTGTTGCATAAATATTTCCCCAAAGACCATATCATGTTTCACCACTCTGACATGTGATGATCTTTAGTTTGGGAATATGTATACACCATATTTTTCATGTTTGCTAACCATTTATTTTGTGCAAGGGTTGTTGATGCATTCTCCTCCTAAGTGGATGTCTTAAGGGGCTTGTTGGGATTTGGTTATGATCATATTTGGTCATGTTGAATAGAACAAAACATTTGAGGGATGTTTTTTATTCGCCTTAATCACCCCACACATGCCTCATTTCTTCCTTTTTCACACATTACACCCATTACATCTACTTTTCATATTATGTCCACTAGTTTCTTCTTGGTGTATGTTATTATCCTTACTTTTAGTCATTTTAGACCTTTTCCATTCATCTGTGTTTACCATCTATCCTTCGTTCCTCATGTTTTTCATCCACTGACCTTAGGTTTACCCACGAGATGGATGTTATCACCCATGGGAAATGAAACCAGCTTTATTTCTTTCATGGACAACATCATCTCCCATGGGAAATCTCATCAGGTATATATAGTAGCATGTTTTCTTAGTAGTACCACCACTTTTTAGTTTCTTGTTTACATAAAAAAATGCACATGGTCTTCTCTCACATTATTTCATAGTTATTATCTGAATTTAGAGTCTTGGAGCTTGCCTATTTTGCATTTGGGTCACCATAGTGGGTTATGAATAGAGATTTTCTTGTTGATCTTTCCCCTTCTCTACCCATAACAATTCTCTCTCATTGTTGTCTTTGTGGAGGATTATGCATAAGTAGTCACACGCATGTTATCAGTAAGTATTTATAATTCTCTATAGTATTTCATTTTATATGTATGTTTTTGTCAGTATTATTCATTCATTGTTATAAATTAGAGTAGATATAGGTTTATTTTGATCTATCAATTTTTTTATTGTTATTATATCCCTTATATTTATCCACATTTTGGTTGTTTCCCTCTTCTATTTCAAAATCCAAGTTAGATACCTATCTTTATCTTAGTTTTAGGTCTTAGAAAAATATTAGTATCCTCTAGATTTACAAATTTAGGGATCCTTGAACACCTTTGTATCTACATGGTGTGGACAGTCTTATATTGGATTCCTATACTTAAGAACACAACTGAAAACCTATCTTTACCCATAATACAATATACAAATGAGGACATAACTGAGGAAGCACATAACACAATTATATTGATGTTGGAAGAGGAAGAAGTAAAAATGAATATATAAGAGGAACTTGATGGTGAATGATTAGGTTTTGATGAGTCACATCCCAAAATTTATTGTGTGGTGAGGATTGGAAGTCCATGGTAATTATTTTCAAAGTTTTGGACTTCGACATTTGTGTATAAGAACTAAATATGATTCGTATTCAAGACTATATGAATCAAATGGATTTTAAGACCTGAGAGGGAGGGATCAAATTTGATGATAGGTTTAAGTGTGTGATGAAAAATTTCATGGTATTGCAACTTATTGAGTTGTCATTCTTTAAGAAGTTGGTAAAGTTTATACAATTCCTTTCTAAATTATACATGAGGGTTACTTCTTCTCTTCCAAATGGAGGATTAGGATCACATCCTAGTGCATTGATAAGTTCAATAGCCTATTTTGTACTAGATAAGACCTCATCCTCACCTTATGCATGTTAGGAAATAAGGGATAAAATATGCAGAACAATCCCACACATAATCACAATAGTAGAAAGTAATATATAGAATAATATCACATATCTGAAATAAAAGTACAAAAAATAAAATAACATAACATAAAGACAATATTTAACTTGGTTCACCCAATTTGGGCTATGTCCACCAAGAATCACTTATTTAGATTTTATTACAAGCCACCTCTTTCTCTTAATACAATACTAAAATATGTTTGGATTTGTGCTAAAAAAACTCTCTTGAATTCACACATCTACAATGTTACATCTACCCTACCATATGCACAAAATCACATCAATAGGAAAATTCTTAAGCATTTTTACAATACCATGGGTACCAAAACCATGGGCCAAAACTGCCCCATAAACCTATGGGTCAAAACACTGCCCATATGAGAAAAACATTTTTCTTGAGGTATTGAGCACGTCTATCAAGGCAAAAAAAAATCCTAGCGGGAAAATAATACTTTTAGTGAACAATCTTTAACACTTCCACACATGAAAACAAGATCCATAACATAATAATGCAATCATGAAGAAATAGAAAATACAATGTAAGAACTAAAGTATAAAATAGGATGGTACACCTTCTTTATCACAGATATTATTGATCCAATGATAAGATTGTTGCATGTTTCACTAGTTTTAATTTGACATGATTTAATATATGGCCAAAAGTAAACAATAAATTCCTCCACATATCACAGAAAATGGTGAAGATGATGTACTACAACATTACTAATACATTTCTATGTGTATGAAGGCCAATTTGGAAAATATGCATGCCATATAGGGAAAGTATATTTGGGGTTCAATACTAATATTATTAGTATTCAAAAAATGTTTTACCAAAGAGGATAGGGGGATTAGTGTGGAACTCCCTCAAGGAGGAAAAACCCCCATCCACATGGTATAAGGAATACCTCTACCTAACAACAATCGTGAAAGCATACAATACCAAGTTTGACAACTAGATAAGGAACTTGAAGGGGGACTTTGAAGATAAATGGCACATATCAAGGATCCTCCCAAACCTAGTAAAATATAAATCTCATCTTGCAATAATGCAACACTAATCACTTGCATGCATCATGTTGACTAAAAAAGTATGTCATCATGGGAGAAGCTCCTATTTGGGTTTACAGCTAAGTATTATATATAATTTATCAATGAGATTCAAAATAATATTTAAATAAATATTGATGTGATGTACATATATGTAGAATCCCATCTACTAGAAATATCATATGTATAGCTAGGTAAAAGTACCTACATTAAGAAACAAGAATATCACCTTTGTGATATCACTCCAAAGCAAACATCTAGGGTAAACAATAGAATTTTTCATATTTATTATTATCTGAAGTTTGATAAAAATGTTGAGGATAGAGAAAAACATATTGATGAAGTAGAGAAGGTATTGCATTCCCCCATAAAGAAGGGATCAATTAATTAGAAGGTGAATAAGAGGAGAAATTTCATGATTTTTCCTCCTAGGGTACCTGAGCATGTTAGAGGAGGAGGAGGAGACGAAGAAGACTTTTATGAAAAAAAATTAAAGATGCAAGGGATGAAGGATATGTAAATGACAAGGGAATGTGGTGAATCCTCCATGTACATTGAAATGTCAACTTTTGAATATTAATAAATATATGATCAGAACATATTTCAATTGAAGAGATCTAACCTTACTCTATTTCAATGCATGAACAATACTTCCTATGAAAATCCAAGAAATGGGACTAAGTGAAGAAGTTAGGCACATCGAACACAAGTAAAAGAAGGTTGGGGAATAAAATAGACAAGTTAGAATCATACCAAGGGCACCAACCCCACTGAAAATTACTGCACACAATGAAATTGAGGAGGGTGTAGAACATGAGAAATGATACTTAGGTACAATACTAGGATCCCCTCGTAAATAACCCCCCATGTTCATTAATTTGTATAAAGGTGAGGATAAGAGTATTGAGATACATGAAGAGTATGCATAGGATAAAACTGAGGAGATATAGAAATATTTTGTGAAGGACAAGAGGAAAGGAAAGGAAAGGGATCTAGATATGGAGGAGGAGGATAAACATTCAAGTGAGGAATATCTAACACAAACTCTCCATATATGGCTCCATAAATGATGATAATGATTTAGAATTGTTATTTTAGGAATAGATGGAACCCAATAGTGTAACTTCAAAAATAAGAATTTTAGTGTCTTTTATTAATGACATGTGCATGAATGGGCCTCAATTAGAGATCCCATCAATCATCTTACATAATCTACCTGTAAAGGTTATATAGGGGTTATCAATAGCATTTTTTGATACATACCACATGATGGATATGCATATGGGTGATGTGATACTAATGATAGCTAGAGACTTCATGTGTCAAAACATTTCAAATAATGTTGACCTAAGAAAGAAAATAGCCCGTGTAGACCAATTGAAGAAGAATATAAAGGATGAGAAATACAATATTGTGGAAAAGTAGGAAAAGAATAAGAATTTTCTCCAAAATAACATGGATGAAGATATTAAATAAATAAAATTTTGTTAATATGTAATAATGGTGGGTAACATGCCAAATATTTTTCCAAAGCTGAACAAGACAAGGTTGTAACCCTCTATGTGAAGAAGTTGAAAGAGTGTGGAGACTTAGAAACCAAGATAAATAAAAAAACTTCTTATATAGAAAAAGTTTTTAAGGAATTCGTGCATCCTCCCTGAGTAGTAAAAGAAAAATGTCTTAGGTTTGAAATCGTATCCATTGTATAATATTGGTTGGGATAAGTCACTCTAGGACATGGAATATTTTATGGGGGAAATAAGAGTGAAGAAAGATAAGATCAAGTAGATCCTCAAACACTCAAGGAGGAGATAATTCTTGATCAAGTGAATATGGATGTGTGGAAGGAACTAATGACAATGCAAATAGAATCCAAAGACCCTAAAAAGAATTATAATAAATTTAAGGACATGGGTGCAAGGTTGAAAAAATGAGCCCTACTCTTACAAACTACACTCACTAATTGGAATGGTATTGAATATCAGCTGCACCATGAGGTGCTAAATATTTTTTTGGAGATCGATAAAGGGTTACCTAAGTGTGGGAAAAAGAGATAGTGCGGGGTAACATTGAGCCTTGATTTTTTAAAGAATATGTTTTTACTAAGTACTCCCTCATTCAAAGTATAAGGAAATATTATATTAGTGAATATTAACATATGGTTCTAATTAAGTTTATAGATGGTGCACACCCACAAATTTTTAAAAGGACCTCAATCCAGGTGCATAAAATCCATATAAGGAGACCATTTTTTGTGTATGAAACTACTTAAACAAATTATCTCCTTACACATAAAAGGAATTGTGGCACACTTTGTCAAGTTTGGTACGTGAGAGAATTTCAGGAGAATAAATCAAGGAACATGAAGGAATGATTAAGTGCAAGTCAAGAGTTAGTTTCTTAAAAGAGGTAAATCACCAAAGTATGAAAATAAGTTAGTTAAAGTTCATAACATTAGTAGGTTCCCAAGGATTATATATTTGGTAGTATGGTTCACACCAAGATAAAACTTAATTTACAAAGAGACAAATATATATTTCCTTTAGAATTAATTGTAAAAATTATTTACAAAAAATAATCTGCAATGTACATATGTGATGGTATATATATAACTACAACAAGAGATATCCCCCCTTTTATTATATTCCCCACTAAAGGTGGAACCTCCACTAAATTTGGTACTCTAATAGATAACATTAATTAGATGCATATATTTATTTATTCTAAGCCTAGACATAATGTACTAGTTATAGAAGCTAACTAAGTCAATTTAACAATTAGGTGCATATAGTATTTACACCAACACCCCCCCCTAAGGGAAACTTATGGAGGTCTGTAGAAAATAAACTAGAGGCTTGTAAACTTTAGAAATGGTCCTATAAACTAAGGCATGATCAAGTACCTATTACAATTTGGATAATGGAGGAAGGAATTACTCAAGATGAATCTACCCAAGGAAAACTTCCTTTACCCCAAACATCAATCGTAACTAAATATAACGAGGTGATGATTAACCTTTAGTGAAGATGTCAGCAACCTACCGATTCCAAGCTAAGGAAATCATCCTTGATGAGTTGTTGAATGAATTACATGTGGATATCAATGTGTTTGGTATGTTGATACTCTACTAGGTTGCGTGAAATTGATATGGAGACATGGTTGTCACATACAAGAGTATTGGGGTAAATATGTGGAAACCCAAACATTGTCAAAAACTATTGAAGTCATAAAACCTTTTGGCTAGCTAGAACAATGCCTCAATACTTGGCCTTTTTCAATGATATGTGTAGCATATGAGTTCACAAAACTTGGTGCTTGGCCTACCTAAGATGTCTTATATTGGTAGTGTTTGTAGAGGTTGTGAACTTAGAAAATATCATCATGACCATTTCCCCAAAGTTAAGGCTTTATAAGCTTCAGCTCCCATTGAGTTCGTGCATAGTGACCTCAAGTACTTTCCTACTCATTTTTTTAGGGGCCAAGTATGTTCTCACTTTCATTGATGACTTCTCACGTCACACATGGGTGTAATTTATTAAGTACAAGAGTGAATTATTTTACCATTTTAAGGATTACAAGGCATTTTTTGAGAATAAATCCTCACTTCCTATTAAGACGTTCCACTTGGGTAATGGGGAGGAGTATGTTAGTAATTAATTTAAGGAATTTTGTGTAGATCACATTATTCAACATCAATACACATTTCCTTACACTCCTCAATAGAATGGTGTCACTAAGAGGAATAATTGGAACTTGAGAGCGGTGGATAATTGCATGATCTAGTCTAAGAATATGACATGTACATTTTGGGCTAAGGTAGTCAATTATGTGAAATACGTTCAAAATTACATGCCCCATAAGGCAGTATATAACATGAAACTAGAGGAGGATTTGTCTCATACCAAGCTTGACGTTTCTACATTCAAAATTTTTGGTAATGAAGATTGGGCATTTATTCCTGTTGAAAAATGTAAATCCATGGAGAAGAAGATTCAACCACTCACTATTCTTGGATATTGTGAGGATGTGAAGGCTTATTACTTATTTGACCCTATAAATCATGATGTTTTGTTTCAACAGGATGTAAATTTTGATGATAGTTTCATCCCCATTGAGTTTTCATCTACATATTCTCCTTCGCTCACTCTATCTTCCTCACATCTTGATGATTCAACTCTTCTTGATGTTTTTGTTGATGTTGGTGTTTCTCTACATCTACCTTCTACTCTATAGTCTATTCCTAACTGGGTACATATTACTTGAAAAATGGCTAGTTCTTTGGTAGGGTATCCTTCTAAAAATCATCACATATGTTCACATACATCTAGGGTTTATTTTTTGAGTCATGTTGTTTAATAAGAACCACATAATTTTTTAGATGTGGTAGGTAAACCAAAGTGGGACACAACCATGGCAGAGGAGTATTATTCTTTGATGAAGAATCAAACTTGGGATTTGGTTTATCTTTAGAGTAATTTTTAGTGGCGAATATTTCTTAATTCATGAATATTTTAGTTTTTGATATTTACATTTGGTGAAATTTTAGGTGTAGGGATAGGACTGGGTCGGCTAAATGTTTTGGGTTCAAGTTACTTTTAGGGGTTACTTCACCTAGCATTTACATCGATATCCGAATTTATTAATTCAAATCACCAACAAGGTGAAGTTGAAATTTGTAAAAATCACCTTCATATATAGTGATTAAATTTTTACAATTTTGAATATCAAGTTCAAATAAACTTTTCTTTGCAATTCATTTACCTATGCTGATGGTCCTATGGGAATTGATGATTGAGTTCAATTACATATCAAAACCATCCAAAATTAAAGGAATTTTAACATTTAATATGTATAAACACTAGAAAATTTTCCTTAAGCATGAGGTTTCTTATTAAAAAACACAAAAAACATTATAAAACAAAATAATCCTGAAAATATGAAATAATCCTACAAAAAACAACTAAAAATTACAAAACCCCACAAAAATGGGAATAAAAAACACCTCATCACTCATTTACTAACCCTCACCCACACACATTTAATTATATTCACCTCACCTACCCATTGGCATACCCAATGCATTATGGACTCTTATCCTCTCACCCACCTATGAATATTGTACCCATATGTGCCCCACTCCCCTATGCACTCAAAAGCTATAAAATACCACTCACCCCCATCATTCCAACCCATTGAATCTTGGTGCACACAAGATATACTTGAGATTTCATGCTCGCATATCTCAGTTTTAAAGGTTTTGAAGAATTGAAAGAAAGCACAAAGGATAGATACAACTTGTTGCATCGCTATTTTAGTGAAATTCCAACACGTGTGAATATCAACTACGGCTGGCTTGTGATTCCCATGTATTTTCTAGTGAATCACAATTGCAATTGTCTTGCGATCTGATTTAGGTAAAATTTTCATTTTCATGCATGTTTTTATCATTTTACATCAATAAAAATGTCTTGTATCTCCTTAAAATGGTTAGGAATATGATAGAGGTAGGTCCCCTAACCACTAAAACCAACTAACATTTTTTAAATGTGATGGTGTGCAGGTTTAGATTCAAATTTGGAATATTTTTCCCACTTTATTCAATAACTAACCCATAATTTTCCTTCTCTTCACAATGGCGGCATAAGCCCATTCTATTTTAAGTAGCCTTGATTTGGATATTTCATATTAACTAATACATCTTGTAGGTGATCCAAATCTAGGCATACATTTTGGTGACAATAGTGGGACCATTTTGGTTTTGGGTAACTCTTTTATTTTCCTGAATCTAATAATGTTTTATTTAGGATTTTTTAATATTTTTAGTTTTCTCCTAAGGTTTATGTTTTAGATATAACACTTGGTTTTGCAGGTCCGCTAAAAAAATTGGTTTCAGTTCAGCTGCAATTGTGAATGTGTTTTGATTTCCTGCCAAAAAACTAACAATCTGGCTCCAGGAGAATCGCAACTACAACTGTGTTGTAATTTTATTTCTGTAAAAACATAAAAAAACTTATTAAATCTTAGTGGAATTAATTATGCATTATCACACACTAAATACATGTTCAAATAAGGAAAAATACCCATTTGTATAATTGTGGTAAGTGCTTCAACATAATCACTAAAAATCATTGTCAGTAGCACCACATGAAGCCTAAAGTAGCTGGCATATTGAGATGAATCACAAGAAAAAAGGGTCAACAACCCAACTTGATCTACTAATTTAACCCATGAAGTAGATTCAATGTTGTCCATAGTGACAACACCATCTTGTTTAATCAAAGGGGGTAAATTAAAGTCTGTAACTAGAAATTTTCTAGTGTATAGAACTCATTAATAAATTTTGGCATTTAGAGAGAGATCCCTACATAGGAAGATAAAAAATTGGGCCCATATTCCACCTTAAGATAAATAAATCACCACATTCATCAAAATGATTCGTTTCAATTTTCATTGTCTCTAAGTCGCACATGTGAATATTTCTATCATTTACAAACTCTTCTCACACTTCCATGCATATTTTTGACAACAACTCTAAGTTCTAATTTTTTTATTCTAGTTACACCTGTAACTATGGTGCAATTTCTCATCACAAATTTTTCTCAGAGCGAGTCACAATTGTGACTGGCCTGTAACCTTCCAGACCCCACAACTCATTCATTCTACATCCTATCCTGATTCATGATTCATCCTAGATTTAGTTCCAATTGTGACTAGCCTGTAACCTCCCAAATCCACAACTCATTCATTATGCATTCTATTATGATTCCTAATTTATCCCCAGTATAGTCGCAACTATGACTGGTCTATGATTTTCATAATTCTTTCATTTAGTACATCATATGTTTTTATCATACATCTCACACATTCATTTCTTTAGGGTTATCTTGAACTTATCCTTATATGGTTACTACTCACACATGATCATATAATACACCACACATCATGGACCATGTATCTCATTCATATGCTGACATTTTTAGCCATATGGGAGTGGGATATTTAGATGAAAATATTACATCTATTTCTCCTTCTCCTCTGGATGATGATTAATTTTACAAGATTCCACATTTCAATCCCAAGTTTGAAGATTCCTTAGACCATAATCTAGAGGCTCTTACATAATATATTAGAATATAATATTACAAGAAAGATGCCTACATTCTAAAGATTTACGTTATAAAATTTGAACCTTCTTCATCCACTACCAAACCACCTCATACAACTGATATTTCCAGTTCCCCCACTCCATCTACTATTTTCCACATACATCATATCCCTTCTATAAGCATCACACAACCTTTTGGATCCCATTCTCATACCACAATAGCTGATTTCACCCACAACATTCCACCTACTTTGTCATCCTTCACTTATACATATCCTTAATTTTCTCACACTTACACCCATATACCACATTATTATTTTATGCATACATTCATTCAACCACTCCAAGGTCATTTTCTCAAGCAGACACCAAATATCAATCATGAAATTAATGAAAATAATTTATAACCTTGAACTTCAAAATAAAGGAATGAGAGTCCCTAATCTCACATATTAATAGTTGTGTAATGAACCTATCCATCCATTAGTGCCTATGAAATCATATTGCCTCATTTTTAGATTCCTAATTCGATAAATTAAATGGTAAAGAAGACCCTCAAAATCACTTGTGCATGTTAAATTACACTTGTTATATTATTACTCACAATGGTGCGCTTATGTTGTAAATATTCCCATTATCATTAGGTGGTAAAGATTTAGATTTGTATACCATCCTTACTCAACATAACATCATCTCATTCAATTAATTATTCAGCTTATTCCTTGATCACGTTTTGGTCAATGTTGCCAAGTGTACCGCATTATCTGATCTCTACAATTTGAAATAATATAATGATGATCCCATTACTAATTATGTATCATGTTAGATGTTTTTCATTCATGATATTACTTTCCCCATTCCTCAACCATAAATTAATCAATGATTCACCAAGAGTTGTGTTGAACATATATCTCACACTCTTCAAATTCAATAGTTTCGGTCATTTTACGAATTCATACTGATGGCCAAGAGAATTGAAGATGTTCATGTTATTACTAGAGAGGTAAAGCTTTGTAAGAAGAATAATTTCTCTAAGTTTAATAAGAAGAATCCTTGAGTAAATCAGGTTTTCCTCCAATAAAAAAAAGGTTTTACATCAATTACCAACAAGAATAATTTTTTGGATCCTAATAACCCACAATTATAGGCCACACAAAGTACATCATGTGATCCATTTTAAATGTGTTCGCAATACATTAATTTGACTGAATTACTCTCTAAAATTCTACAAAAATTCCTCAATGCTCAAATCATCTCACTCTGACTAATATGACAAGAAGATATGAATTACCAAAACCACTTTGGCATCAATAGTGTACCAACAAATGTTCCTACCACAAGATTGTGGGTCATTACATAATTTTATTCAAGACTTAATCAACAAAGTTTCTATTCAATTTGATAATGCCATGTTCCTGTAAAATCAAATTTCATATGTCTTAAGGAATCCACTCCCACCACATGTGGCTTAAACCAAATAAGTTAGTCATGATATGTCATCATCATCTCACCAATATTTTGTTGTCATGATTCATATAGTGACAAGAAATCAAGTTTCCAATATGAATCCTAAATCTACACCTGAAGCGACATCTAAAACTTCTCCATCACCAAATGTGGCATCTCCTTCACAACCATTCACCACTCTCAAGAATAATTTTATCAATCAATTAAAGAATATGCCAGCTATGATCTCATTATATAATCTCATCGTTCAATCTTCTAATCATCGCAAAGCACTTACTGTGGCTTTAAATTTGATCGAATTGTCCACAAAAAATCTCAAATCCTTTTCACACTTGGTGGGTAATATTCATACCTCAACTTAATCTTAAATCACATTATACAATTATGATATTAAATATGAATCACCTCTCATCACACTATGGGAATTGAACCTTGTGATCTACCATTTTTCATCATCATTGAAATTGAACATAAAATATTCAAACACATATTAATTGACAACAGATCAAGTATTAACATCATATCATCCACAATCTTACATCATCTCAACATAATGTTATCCCACCTTTTGTCCTTGAAATTACAACTACATGCATTCAATGATGCTTCTTGCACCGCATTGGGCACTATCGTTGTATCATTGAAATTTGGATCTAAGATGCTCTATACCCTTTTATACGTTATATAATTGGAACAACAATACAAAATCTTGTTCGGGAGTCCTTGGATTCATGAAATGAAATTTATTCCATCCACCCTTCATTAATGTCTACAAATAAGATAGAGTTACACATTGTGTCACCGCTAATGTTGAACCATTTAAGTACTACACTAATATCACATTCTCATTCGGAAGAGTGGTTCCTATTACACTAATAATTTCATCTCCCACGGATGTTACTAACACATCCACCCATATACCTGCTGTAATTGACCCATAACCCTCAACACAACCTTCTAATTCACAACATTCACATGATCCGTCTACTTCTTTATCATCATACCATGATTAACCATCAACATCACTTCTAGAAGTAATCATACCCCCTCCACCACCCTCTTTATATTCATCATGAACAAATTTGAATTCTATTTTTTCTAGTAGAAGATGTGCATCTAAAAATACACCTCAATATCATGGTAAGGCTCCTATGAAAAATTACACACAATCTATTGGTGTTGGAAAATAAAAACTTTTTTATACCACCATCTCTCTATCTAATATGCCAACTGTCAAAGAAATGGGTAGACAATCATCCATGCAACTTGTCGAAGGGTCTTTCGTGTCTTTTGGAATTCCTCCCCAAAAAACTTAGTTTGTGTATGGGGCGTACAATATTGCAGCTCATCTATTAGACAACAACATATCTATTACAAAATCTTGGTTCACATCTAACATTTCATACCTTTCAAAACCAGATTTTGTTATGCATTGCTTACTTGACCAAGGATGGAAAGGTTATGGTTTATAAAGTTTGAACAAGGAATATCCACTCCTATTCATCCATGTTAAAAACTAGCATCTAACAAATCAGGATTAGGATACACCAAGCTTGATGATGATATTGAAAATCTAATAGATCTTTTTACTGACATGAGTTGTCAATCTCGATGCACATAGTTGGTTATTCATATACATGTAGTTCTTTATCATTCTTTCATACTAGATCATTCACGCATATTCCTCAAAGAAGCCACACATTTCCATTTCATTGAATTATTTAATGAGTTTGGCACAATGTTTGATTGGTCCATTGATCTCCCCATTCCATACATGTTACATACACATCATGATGACATTGCTAGACCCCCTAGTTCCCCACCTAAAAAATTCCCTGTCTTACGAAATAATGTTACCATCTATCGAGTCAAGACATTTCTTATTAATTATTATCTTGCAGACAAGCCAATTTATGTCACTTGGGTGCTATGAACAAAGAGTCCTACAAATATATAATGCAAGATACTCAACTCCATAAAGAAGCATACTTTGGGGACACTGATGACATACCTCTAAAACCTACTGATGAGCTTCCCTCTTTTGATCACCTTGATAAGGCATCACTGTAGACAACTATAATTTGGCTCAAGAGATTTAAATACTTAAATTGTGCTAATTATACCCTTTCCTACAAATTGACAACATATCGTCAATATCACACATTTTCTCTGATATCATTGTTAATTAATTACATTACGTTAGTTAATTAACTCTTTTATCCAACAACAACGCCAATTAACGACCTTCCATTTATCAGCTCCCCTTTCTATCTAGATTAATTAATTATAATTAATTAAGTTTCCCTTTTTATCTAGATTAATTAATTATTTCTAATTAATTAATACCTCTTTCTATCTAGATTAATTAATTAATTCTCTCTTCTATTTAATCAAAAAATCTTCATTTATTTGATTAAAATTCTCTCATAACATAAATCATACTAATTATTCCTCTAAAACTATTTTATAAGCTTACACACCTATTAATTAATCACTTGGGTTAATTAATAAATCCCCTCAAACCCCATGAGTCACTAAAAGACAAAATAAAATCTCCTAAGGTTGACTCAACCCCCTTTCAACCATCCTTATCTATAACTAACTTAGCGTAGCTATTATCCCACATGTAAAGTGATGTAGAGATTATTTTATCCATTGGGCTATATAAGGAGCCCTCCTCCTACCTTTCTATTTGCACCTTTACACCTAAATGATCATAGAGCCTAAACTATAGCCATCTTCATCTCTTGCATTCATTCTTCCAAGTTTTAAGTCATATGGAGATATGTCAAATGGTCCTATAGCCATGGATTGACAAGAATCCATTCTTGAAACCTTGGGATTCAAGCATACAATAAAAACCTTTAACTTTTAAGGATATAAATAGGTTCATTTGATTAGCATTCAATTAGAGATAAAGGTTAGTTTGTTTAGCATGTTATTTTGAATATTTATTTTATGTTCTAATGCAAATATGTTAATAGATTAACTTTGCTTAAGTTCTAAGCATGATGGTATATTGATCTAGTTAGCATTTTATTGAAGATATTAGGTGTTAGATTTTATTTCCATTTATTCGTTAAATAATTCATGTACACATTCGGCATGCCCAATGGGACTTAATCCATTTTCCTTTGCACCTAATTTCAAGTTTTTGTAGTTAAGTTTCAATTTTGGTTACTACCCCTCTTTTTGCATATATTAAGATAACTTGTTTTTTTGAGTTTTCATGTTTTGAATATTTACTTTTAGGTATAAAGGAGGTTAAGTGTTGTCAAAATTGGATCTTGATGAAAAAATTTCAATATTTCTCCTTGTTTTCATTTTTAGGGCTTCCTTTTTCAACATTCTACATGCTAGTTTTGTCAATTTCTTGAAAATATTAATTTCTTGAAAATATTAATTTCTTGAGTATGTAGGTTAGTGTTTTGTAAATTTCTTGAAAATATTATTTTCTTGAGTATTTAGGTCAATTTGTAGGTTTTCCCTTTATTGTAAAATTGCTCATTTTCTAACATGTCTAATGTTTTGATGAATGTTGTATTTCCATGTTTTACTTCATTTAGACCAAAACTTGTGTATGATCTTCTCTTGCACCTTTTGGTGATCTTGAGAATCAAAAATAAAATTATCTCTATCTTTTTAACATTTGGATTAACTTGGAAATTTGATTATTCATTTTCCTTAAGGGAATGAACCTTTTACAAAGCATTTTTTATGGTCCTTTGATTTAAAGTTTTCCATTTCTATCTAGTTGGGATAAAATTTGTGTATGCTATTCTCTTGCACCTTAGGGTGATCTTGAGAATTAAAATAAACTTTAGTATTTATTTTTTAACATTTTGTTAGTTGGAAACTTCATCTTTCATTTTTTGTTTAAGGGAATGAACATTTATCAAGTTTTTTGTATAGTTCATTAATTGCAAAGCTTTCCTTTACTTTTTAGTTGGATTATTTTTTTTGTCTGATCTTCTCTTGCATCCTTGGATAATATTGAGAATAAAAATAAAATCTTAATCCTCTTTTAAATAATGTGATTTTCTTGGAGAACTACTAATGCTTGAGTTTAGGAACTAAAATTTCTTGTCAAAGAAAGGAGTTCAAAACAAAAATTTTCTAACTACATGTGTGTTGCAGGTTGCCAAATGGTGAACGAATAAACCACATTAAGTCTAAAAGATTAAAAAATACACCACATTCAAAACACTTTGATTTGTAGGTTTCGAATAAGGGTACACCTCATCCACGTTAAAACTAGGACATAAACCCCTTTTAACATAAAGCCTTAAGCTACAACAATTGGTGTGGTCCTAGGAACCCCAAAGTAGTCCACGCAAGAGGGAACCTTGTGAATGAAACGGGAAGTTCTCCACACACCTACTTGACTAGTTTTACCTTTGTAAGATTTAGCATCAAAGTTATATGTATCGTGACCCCAGTGAGAGTACATGATGGACACATTTATTACCCACTGTGCTTGAAGGGGGTAAAGAAAATCCTGGATAATCCTTGGGAAACCTTGGAAAACTGAGATCATTCTTAGATAACTTTTGACACCTAGTTGAGTGAAACCACCTAGGAATATATCTTTGACCAGGAGCTAAATTTGACCATTTCAAAACCAATTTGAGTTTTATATTCATTATTCATGACGAAACGTGTGAAGCATTTATTTTTCTTAGTTTTTTCAGTCACCCTAAGGCGAGGCAAAACTCTTCTGATGTGAGGCCAAATTTTTTTTATCCTCACCTGTACTACTTCCTTCACTTTCTTTTTGACACTTTTTTTGATCAAAATAAGAGTGAGCACACGTGTATTGCTAATCGATTATGTCACCACTTTTATGTCCATTTACACTCATCCATGTTTGCAGTTACGTTGTTAAACATATAAAGTGTGTGGGAACATTCTCCTATCATTGGCAGCCAGTTTTATCTTGATACCCACACTAATATCGTCATCATAGTTAGGCATGGTTCATCACTTGATTTCTTTTAAACTGTTATCTTGCTTGTATCATATCGCACAAATTTTGATACTTATGTATTCTTTCTTGCAAACTTGACCTAAGTATTTATATTATAACGTTATGTTACACACATTGTAAAAATTCCTTGGTATACTCTAGCCATGGTTTTCTTTCAAACACTACCTCAATTTTGAATGGTGTTGTTGTTAGCTTTGTGAACGTTGTATTATATTTCGATACTAATACCTTGATTTTTCCATAAATTTTTGGTTAACGTATCTTAATGGTATTGTTGTGTTGTTAATATTTGTAACTTCCACTTTTTTTTTAGATTTAGGTCTTGGTTGGACTTAAATTTTGTTTTAGTAAACCTTGTTTGGAAATTGTATCAAACTTTTGTTATTTCTTACATCTTATTTGTTTTTGAACTTGGCATAAGTGGTGACATTATGTTGATCATTTTACACCAACCTACCTCTGACACACATTTTACATAAGGAGTATTTCCTTATAGATTGGCTTTGTGTTTTGAAACCTACATGATTGTTCCTTGTGTTTTATCCATATTATAAACTTTTTTCTAGGAAAAATCCTTCGGGAATTTTTCATTCTCTTGATCTTCTTGTTTTTTTCCTAAATTCATGGTCTTTTTTGAACATATCTTTCAAACCTTAGCAAAAAATTTTGCTATCGAGAAAATTTTGCATCAATTAAACATTGGAAACCTTTCCTTTGTATCCTTTATGTTATTAAAAATTCTATCAATCCTTTGACATTTACACCTCCAAAACTTGTTGGATTAATCAATCTTGAGTCATCACAATGTATTTTTTCCTTAGCTTTCCCTTTTGGAAAATCACACAAGCATCCCCATCTTTACGAGATGTCTAGTTTGTTGTCATTATGCTGCTCAAATCAACATAAAACCTTCTTCACTTTGAATAATTTTGATAATACAGTCTAGGTCTAGACCTTTGAACCCAACACATGTAAAAAAATGACTGATTATCGCAAGGTCCATTATACATACAGCAATAAGGAATCAAACTTTCAGCTTTCACATCAAAAGATGCTCATCATGACCAAACCTCAATTAGTTCTTCACCCTAGAGAACCCATCCGGGTAACCCGTTCCCCACCTTCATCTCATAGTCGGTGGTATGGTTTGGATACTTCTTACCCAAATTATAATTTAGTTCCCCCCCCACTCTCTCTTATGATTCTAATCCAAACATTTCCTCTTCATCTGAGAATTTTAATCCAAATATTTCCCCCCACTCTTCTTCTAATTCTAATCCAAACATTTCCTCTTAATTTTGAGGATTTCAATCCAAATATCTCATCTTATTCTTCTAAAAATTTGGATCCAAACTACTATTTAGATTAATCTCATTTGACACCCTAAGTTGTGATCCTCCCCCTTCTTCGTAGAAACTCCTTCATCATACTTCTAATGTAATTTTTGAGTCCCCCTGTCTTCACGGGACCTCCTTTATCATTCATCCAATTCGACTCCTAATTCACAATCCTCTCCTCCTTTGCATGACCCTTATTTATCATTCATCCAATTCGACTCCTAATTCACGGTCCTCCCCTTCTTTCACATGACCTTCTTTATAAAAACATCTAATGTGATTCTTCAATCACAGTCCTCCCCTTCTTCGCAGGACCTCTTTTTATTACTCACACCTCAATGAAATATTCCTCCTTTGAATATTTGTGTGACTCAAAGACCTTCTAGTCAATCATCTAAGTCAACTCCTATGTTGCAATCTATAGAATTTTAGATATGAAATCCTCCTATTCTTCCTCCATGACACCGCTTATAGGGAAACCTATACCAACCATTTCTAAATCCACATATTATTCTACTCACAAGACATCTAGCCTTAATTATACTTAATCTCTTGATTCATCTTCTTCTATCAATCATCATCAAACATATTCTAAGTCTTCCACACCATTTGAACCTCTTTCTTCCAATCAAAAGCTTGTGTTTGATCAATAACCCATACCAATTGATTTCATTCGGAATGAAGGAGAAATCATGGCCTTTATAAGGGCACTACTACGCCATTAACCTATTACTTGTATTAGGATATGAGTAGCCAACTTGTGGCTTACCATATCATTTTATTATATCATTTATACGTTCTCATTCTTAGTAGTTTGGCATTGGTGATGGCCATAACATATGAATAGTATATATAGGGGATTGTAGGTAGTAAATTCATCATCATTGGAGCATTTGAGTATTATTGTATGGTTTGGAGGTTGCCCCCTCGAAGTGGTGAAGCTATTCTAATTGCATATTGAGATCATTATTCTAGAATATTGTGTTATTTGGTGTTATATTTCTGCTCATGATCTGAATTATACAAGTAATTTCATTACAAGTGGTATCAGAGCTGCGATCTGGGCCAAAATTAGGGCAAAAAAAAACCCCTAATTTTTTTGTTTCTGCCATATATTGCGAACCAGAGTGAATTGGTGGGAGATATTTTTTACCAGAGTTGCCAAAAATTTCAAGTAAGGTTCCTTAAAAATTTTAGACTTTTTTAAATTTATTTACAAAATTTATTACAAATTTAGGGTTTTTCATAAAATTTCTCCCTAGGGTGCAAATTGTGGACTTTTTTCAAATTAGTTTAATTTTCAGAAAGAAAAACAAAATTTATTTGGGGTTTGTTCTTTAAGTGTTTTTATATTTGGTAGAATTATTATCAAAATCCAAAACCCTAAAATTTGACCGTGATCCCTACATCCTACTATTTTGGGGCATCATGAAGGGGCCTTCCACAAGTGGAAAAAATAATCCCATCACTCCAGGTAAAACACCAGAAAAGGATGAGATAGTAGTTGAGGAGTTGGAAACATAAGATATAACTACAAATTCCTCAGGGTTAGGGTTTACTTTGATAGACCATAAAGTAAGCCAACTTGATTTTAACCTGAGAGACCTCGAATCTAGGGTGGCCAGCAAAAGAAGATGTGGATAGGATTGAACATAGATTGGAGGATTTCATGCAAAAATTCAATACACATATGATGGGTAATCATACTTATGTCAATCAAGGTGGATCCTCGAGTCAACATAATGGACACATGAGCCAGAGTGGATCTTTGAGTGTACACAATCCAAATATGAGCACTTTACAGGCCTGTACTATGTTTCCAAAAGTGGAGATGCACAAGTTTGATGGAAAGGATCCACTCAACTAGATCAACCAAATGGAGAATTTATTTGAACTACATTAGATTCCATCAAGATAAAAGGTGACCATGACATCTTTGTATCTTGAACCTGACCAATTCATATGGTATCGATGGTTATGTGCTCAAAGGAAGAAGAGTGGTCTTAATTTTACATGGACAGTCTTCACTGAAGAGTTGCTATTACACTACATTTCTAGTGTGTCAGATAATTACTTAAGCCAATTAGCAAAGTTGAGGTAGACAGGATTTGTTAAGGATTACATTCATCACTTCCAAAACCTTTCTCTACGGGTGGAAAATATTACTGAAGAGAATCTGAATGACCTATTGCTTGGGGGTCTTAAGGATCTCATTGAGCATGAGGTGCGTATGTTTAATCCTCATAAGGTTTCTGATTCGATGATTATGGCAAGAAGGGTAGAAAGAAGGAGACAACATTTCAATTTTACTAGAACACATAACAACTTAGCCCCAACACTCCCTCAGCTAGTTAGATTGACACCTCAAGAAATTGAAGAAAAAAGAGAAAAAGGGTTATGTTTTATCTGTGATAGTAAATTTGGACCCAGACATAAATGTGCTAAAAAGAAGTTGTTCTACATTGATGGGCCTAGTGAAGATGAAGAGAATAATGAAGATGTAGAGTCAGAGGTCTTGGTTGAGCCAGAGGAGGAGTCAGGAGATCCTCAGCAAATGATCTCATGTCATGAAATTTTAAGTATTATAACCCTCCAAACCCTAAAGGTGGTTGGATTTGTAAAAAAATAGAGGGTCGCAGTGTTGATTGATTCAGGAAGTACTCATAACTTTATCAATCATAAGTTAGCAGTGCGCCTAAACTATTTCATTTATCCAGCTCTTGAATGTCAAGTAATGTTTGCTGATGGAGGTATTGTTACTTGTTCTGGAAAATTCCATAGCATTAAGCTTTCCATGGGAGATTACATAATAAATATTCCCATGTATGCCATTTCTATGGGAGGAGTAGACATTGTGTTAGGGGTTCAATGGCTTACCACTTTGGGAACCATTGAGATGAACTTCTGAGACTTGTTCATGCGATTTCGCTCTGAAGGAAGGAATTTTGAGCTAAGAGGCTTAAGAGAAAAGTCTCCACAAATAGTAAGTTCTCATCAGACACACAAAATTCTAAAAAAGGGTGCAGAGGGATTTGTGGCACAACTCTTTTCATTGGAGGCTCATCATTGTAAGGACATTATACCATCAGATATGTAAGCAGTGTTGGATGCACACTCTGTTATATTTAAAAATATACCAAAGGGATTACCTCCAAAGAGAGATCATGATCATGCTATTCAGTTATTACCAAGAAGTCAACTGCCTAACATCAGACCTTATAGGTACCCATATGTGCAAAAGAGTGAAATCGAGAAGATTGTACAAGAGATGTTGGAAGCAGGAATCATCCGCCATAGTCAGAGTGCTTATTCTTCTTGAGTAGTGATGGTATGGAAGAAATATGACAAGTGGCACATGTGTCCTAATTATAGGGAACTTAATAAATACACAATCAAAGATAAGTTTCCTATTCCTGTTATTCATGATTTGCTTGATGAGTTGCATGGTGTTGTTTATTTTACAAAGCTTGATCTTCATTTGAGATACCACCAAATCAGAATCAAGGATGAGGCTGTTCATAAAACCACCTTTCAGACACATGAAGGCCATTATGAATTCCTGGTAATGCCTTTTGGACTCACAAATGTACCTTCTACATGTCAAAGTTTGATGAATTATATTTTTAAGTCATTCCTGCAGAAGTTTTTCTTAGTGTTTTTCGATGATATATTAATTTATAGAAAAACATGGGAGGAACATTTGCATCATGTAAATAATGTTTTGGAAACCCTTGAGAAACATCAACTTTATGCAAAGCCCTCTAAGTGTTCTTTTGGACTCAAGGAGGTTGAATATTTTGGTCACATTGTCTCTCATGAAGGGGTTAAAGTGGATCCTAATAAGATCAAAGCCATGATGGAGTGGAAGGTTCCAAAAACCCTAAAGAATCTACGAGGATTTTTGGGGCTTACAGGCTATTACCAAAGATTTGTAAGGCATTATGGAAGCATAGTTTCACCTCTCACAACTTTATTAAATAAGGATTCCTTCCATTGGAGTGAGGATGCAACAAAAGCATTCGAGAAACTAAAGGAGGCCATGTGCACCATGAAATGAATACAACAGTTTTACAGTGAAATATAATTGATAGTCATTTAATCTTCTTCAATAATTTCTTCAAGATTGATTACACATATATAGGAAATATACTCCCTAAATAATAGGAAGTAGTTTATAACAACTCACAACTTACGTGAGTTGTTTCTAACATACTAACCAAATATAATTGTTATTGTTGTTTTATATAACAACTAATAACAATTTATTAACACATACTTATAACATAATAATTACTTCACGTAATTATTATTTACTAATGGAGCACTAATTAAATATTTCCTAACATTCCCCCCCTTAGTGCGAACATGGGGAAAACCTACCTTTGTACTTGCACCTGCTCATGATCTGGTGATTTTCATAGGATGATCACAAACCTCAGGGATGGTTTTGCAAACGGTTGACCAAAAACCGAGAATGGTGGTTTTGCAATTGGTTTACCACAAACCACAAAGTGATGGTTTTGCAAATGGATTACCAACAACCAAGAATGGTGGTTTTGCTATTGGTTTACCACAAACCACAAATGAAGGTTTTCAAGTGGTTTACCTACAACCACATCATGATATGCCAAGTACTATTCTCAGCCCTCATCACATCTCACTACAGGGAATAACATAGGAAATTCTGTTAAAATCTATTTCTCGTACATACATAAAAAAAAGTTGACATACTAGAAATGGAACATTGGAAGCATGTTCCCCCCCTCAATGTGAAATTTCCACTTCTTGAAAACAAGATCATTGCAAATTGAGGCACACCACACTGGAAGCACTAAAATCAAACTGCACACACACATGTCACCAAAGCTGATATGCGGCCCCGTCGTTGGTAACTAACGAGAGGTCGCTGAATGACCTCCAACCTCCAATGCCTCCTGCCTCCAGTTTCATGCTGCTAGTTCAGCCGGATGTGATCACGAAGCTCAAAATACCTTCAATAATTTGGACATCGCGTACAAGCGAAAATGCGTCCAAAATTGAAATGCAGGCAATTTTTTTTTTATTTTCCAAACTTTGGAAGATGACACTTTTTACAATAATAATGACCCACAATGAACTTTTGACGACTAAACAAAAATCGACTCTTGATTTTTTATTTTTTATTTTTAAAATAGACACAAAAATGACTATTTTATCATATATACATATCATGACACTTTACGACAAACACACTAATGGTGCTATATAAGACACTTATACTATTAACGACATGACTTTTTACACCATTATTTCTTTGACACTTATACAAGACTCTTTGACATTGACATCTAACTTTCAAAACAATACTTATCAATTTGAATGACTCAACTTTAATTTTTTTTACTGGAATTTAAGAGGACATTATCAAAATAACAAAGACCCTTACACAACTACTAAATAATGGAACAATAAACTGACTATTTAGGTGACTACTTAAAAATTAATAAAATGACTTACTAATGAGGTGGATGAATCCGTTATACATGAATATGGAATGACTAAAAATAGATCACTAATACCATTGACCCGTTGGCACAAGGTGTAGTATTTTTATCCTCGGCTATACCAATCTAATTGTAGATTGATGTCATGGGACACAGGGCCTCAGACACAGCAGAAGCATGTATATAGAGAAGGTTGGATTCCACGTCAACTATGGGAAATAATTCGGCGACCAACTTGCATGCAATGTCCATTGAATAGGACAAACTAGATCTGCATCTATGGAATACCACAAATCTGCGAAACCTCTTATCAAATCTGGTTGAGAGAGAACAAGTCACAGAAGATGACAACTGTCTATTCAATGTTGAGTCGAACGTGGAAGCATGCATGTGATTCTGCGAAAATCAATGCGAAAGGTTCTTGGAGGTAAAAATCTGACTACCACAAATGCTTTTGAGACTTTTCTTGCACTAAATTTTCTAGTAATGGATGCATAGAGAATACACACTTAGCAATATTCCGTAACAATAGTGAAATTCACAGGCTCAGGACGTGTTAGACAGTGACTGGTATACCACAGTAAAGTCTACCGTGAAATGTACACCCACTACTCAAATACTTATGTAGCCCACGGAGATATTTGCATACCCCAAGTCTGACAGATCCTCAACACACTTGCGCAGACCAATTCGCTGGATAAAGAACCGTGGTTGGACAAACTGTGAATGCACCGTGAAATCCAAATGTGAATCGATGCTAGATCTACACAAATTCTACCAGCGATTTGATCAACGGGGACAACCAAGTAGACTGGATCGATTTAATATCTGGATTCGATCTCCTCCTAATAGCGCCACATATGTATGACACTCATGCGTTGCAAGTAGCAGAATAATACCAAATGAAACAACATAAACTATGTACAGTCTCGAGTGAGGTGCCAAGTTGGAATGTTTGTACGTACATTTCACAGAATAATACACCGTGGAATGTGTGACCACGAAAGCCTATGCATATGATGAGAAGGCTTCACGACTTGAGAAAAGACAAATGAACAACAGAGAGAATGCATTATACAGTAGAAACCACTTCACCGTGTAGATCTTCGTATACGGTCCACAGGAATATCAGGTTCTCATACCAAAAAAAAATAATACACGGGCCACCATGGATAGAAATGGATTTTCCCTGTAGATTATCGCAGGACTCCATTAATCGCTCTGGTACCAAATGAAATGAATACAACAGTTTTACAGTGAAATATAATTGATATTCATTTAATCTTCTTCAATAATTCCTTCAAGATTGATTACACATATATAGGAAATATACTCCCTAAATAATAGGAAGTAGTTTATAACAACTCACAACTTACGTGAGTTGTTTCTAACATACTAACCAAATATAATTGTTATTGTTATTTTATATAACAACTAATAACAATTTATTAACACATACTTATAACATAATAATTACTTCACGTAATTATTATTTACTAATGGAGCACTAATTAAATATTTCCTAACACACCACTCTAGTCTTGGCTACTCCATATTTTTCCAAAACATTCTTTGTTGAATGTGATGCATTAGGGGTGGGTATGGGGGTAGTTATCATGCAAGAAGGTCGTCCTATTACATTTTCGATCTGTCAATTCAAAGGTAAGAATCTTTCCAAGCTGACTTATGAGAAGGAAATGCTAGCCATACTTCATGTAGTAAAGAAATGGAGACCATATCTCATAGGAAGACATTTTAAAGTGAAGATAGATCATGATAGTCTGAAATACTTCTTGGAGTAGAGTTTATCATCTAAAGAACAACAAAAATGGGTCTCCAAGATGTTGGGATATGATTTTGAGATTATCTCTAAGAAAGGGAAGGAGAATATAGTTGTGGATGCTCTATCGTGGAAAGATGAATCAACTATAGCCTTATTATGTGCCATATCCATATTACAGGAAGATTGGATAGATGAGGCAAGGTCTTAATGGAGAAATGACCCAACCACACAAAACCTCATTCATCATCTCCAGAATGATCCAAACATGTCTGAAAAATTTTGTATTAAAAGGGGATGCTTTATGGTATAAAGATAGATTATACCTATGTAAGAACTCCACTCTTAAAAATAGGATTCTATCTGAGCTTCACTCTTCTCCAATAAGGGGGCACTTTGGATTCTTGAAAACTTATCATCGATTCAAACAAGATTTCTTCTGGGAAGGGCTCAAAGGGGATGTCCAAAAATTTGTGACAGAATGCATGGTTTGTCAACAAAATAAGGGTGAAACAGTTCGATCCCCAGGTCTTCTACAACCTCTATCTATTCCTAGCTAGTGGTGGGAAGAGGTTTCCATGGACTTTATCGCAGGATTACTTAAATCTGAAGGAAAAAATGTCATCATGGTTGTGGTGGATAGACTCACCAAATATGCTCATTTGTGTGCCTTGGCACACCCATTTGCTGCAAGCATGGTAGCAACATCCTTCATGGACATAGTTTAGAAGCTTCATGGGACACCAAACATTATAGTAAGTGATCGAGACCCTATATTTACTAGTAATTTTTGGACTGATTTATTCTCATGTTTGGGTACTCAGTTAGCTCATATCTCTTCTTATCATCCCCAGTCTGATGGGAAAATAGAAGTTGTAAATAAGTGTGTGGAGGGATATCTTCATTTCTTTGTGTTAGATAAACAAGCAAGATGGGTCGAATGGTTGCCACTTTCAAAATGGTGGTATAACACTTCCTTCCATACTTCATCTAAAATGTCTCCTTTTTTAGCACTTTATGGGTACCATCCACCATCCATCACATCATCATTGAGAGGAAAACTGTGGGTTAGAGCAGTAGAAGAACACATTTAGTATCAACAAGAGGTCCTCTCTAGTCTCAAGGAGAACTTATTCATGGCACAAAACTGCATGAAGTAATAAGCTAATCAACATCACACAGAAAGGCATTTTGAAGTCGGTGATTTGGTTTTTGTGTGATTACAGCCATATAAGCAAATGTCTTTGAAACAACAACAAAAGGATAAAAAAAATTCACCAAAGTATTATGGCCCCTATCAAGTATTACAGAAGATTAGTACTATAGCATACAAATTAGAACTTCCACAATCCACCAGAATACATCCAGTCTTTCATGTTTCTTGCCTGAAGAAAGTAATTGGACAGAGAGTATCAACCCAAATAGTGTTACCTGGTCTCGATGAGGAGGGGAGGGTCATCTTGGAACCTGAATGCATCCTTCAAACATGCACTAAAATATTGAGGACATGGGTTATTACTGAGTACCTGATCAAGTGGAAGAATATAGACAATGAAGATGCAACATGGGAAGATATGACATTCCTGTAGCAGCACCCAAAGCTTCTCAACATTGGGGAAAATGTTTCTTTGAAGGGGAAGGGCATGCTATGCCCTTAACCTATTTCTTGTATTAAGATATGAGTAGCCAACTTGTGGCTTACCATATCATTTTATTATATCATTTATACTTTCTCATGCTTAGTAGGTCGGCCTTAGTGATGGCCATAACATATGAATAGTATATATAGAGGATTGTAGGTAGTAATTCAACATCATTGGAGCATTTTAGTATTATTTTATGGTTTGGAGGTTGCCCCCTCAAAGTGACGAAGCTATTCTAATTACATATTAAGATCATTATTTTGGAATATTGTGTTATTTGGTGTTATATTGTTGCTCATAATATGAATTATACAATTAATTTCATTACAGGAACATGAAGATATCCATGTAACAAATTACAAACAAGGATTCTCTTTAGACTTTGATGCATCCACATATTGTGAGGAAAAGCTTGATTATTTTTATCAAGAAATGAAGGAAGAGCCTTAGATCATGCAGCTTGATCCTCCTCTTATTCTTCCATCTTCACATTCTTCATTACGTGATGAAACTACTGGGTCTTCCATTGATTCATGGCCTATATTATCATCACCCAATCACTCTTTTTCTATCACAATTCCTCAGTCACAATCTCTTATGGGGTCAATGCCAAGTAGCCCTCCACCTTCGTTAAGGTGTGGGTCACCTTCTAGTATCCCCCCCCCTCTATTATTTATGGGACATTTTTGAGTAGTCCCCTATCTTCTATTATTGGGGCACATCCAACTAGCCCCTTATCTTCTATGTATAAGTCACCCCCAGGTAGTCGATCATCTTCTATTCTTGGGCCACATCCTAGTAGCCCATCATCTTCCAATTATGGGTCACACCCTAGAATCCCTTCTCCTTCTATTCTGGGGCCAAATCCTATTATCCCTTCATCTTTTTTCTGTGGTTCACCTCTCGGTAGCCCATCTTCTTTAATTCTTGGACCGTATCCTTTTCATCCATCACATTATTCTTCTACCAAAGATTGTGGCAAGCCCACCATAATTTATCACATCAATTCTAAATTTCCACATTCTTCTCCCACTTATCGAGATAAGATAAGTCAAGCATTAGCTTATAAGAAACCTAGACAACTTTTATACCAAGCTAAGACCAGAAAAATGAAGTGATCCAAATCTCTCAACAACTCAAATGATTATAAAATTCACAGTCAAACTTAATTCCATAATACACACCAACATACCCATCAAGTATGGTGCAAAGTGCAAAAACCTATGGATAGGGAACTCAAGCTCCCACATATGAAACCAATGTTTCAAAAAAAATCAAAATCATTTATTGAGTGTGATATCGCCATGATCATCGAGATCGGGGATAATATTACATTTGATAAGAAAAAATGCTTAATATCTCTTATCAAAGAAATTGTGAACACCATTATTGGATCCTATCACTCAGATTGACATGTTTCGTTTCGATAACCATCAAAAAATAAAAAATAAATCATAAAACAATTCAAAAATACCAAAAAAATGAGAAAAAATTATAACATTACAAAAACAAAATCAAAGCTACAAACATCAAACATTACAATCAAGAATTACATACAGATGAATGTTCTTTCTTCCCTTTCTTTCATATTCCTCTACAAGTCATCCAACATTTTCATCCCTTCGATGTTAATTCATTTTTTGAGTGTGAGATCACCAAGATTATTGAGATCAGGGATAATATTACACTTGATAAGAAAACATGCTTAGTATCTCTTATCAAAGAAATTGTGAACACCTTTGTTGGATCCTATCACTTAGAGTGACATGCTTTGTTTTGATAACCATCAAAAAATTAAAAATAGATCATATAACAATTCAAAAATACAAAAAAAAAAGAGAAAACATTAAATCATTACAAAAACAAAATCTAAGCTACAAAGATCAAACATTGCAATTAGGTATTACATACAGATGGATGTTCTCTCTTCCCTTTCTTTCATATTCCTCTGCAATTCATCCACCATTTTCATCCCTTCGATGTTATTTTGGTTATCCTATTCACTCGCATTTTGTGACATTTATCTCTATGGTATCTGTTTGACCTTGGTCTTTCATAACCTTGGTAAATTAAAGAATGACTGACCTCTTAGAGATCCTATCACTATCTACATAATAAACTTCTTGGGAAGAATTTTTGGGCGTATTTATTGACACTAGACAATGTTGTCATCAAAATAACTTCCACATCCTTCCATCAAGCCATCAGTGGTTCTTAACCCCTTGTTAACAAAAAGAGCTAAAATGAGTTTTTAGGAAGCAAAAGAATCAAAATCAATCAATCAAAAAGTAAAAGCTAAAAGAAAAATAAAATTGATATATAAATCCCTCTTGGGGTATTTCCAATAATCTATACCAGGGATATGGATTCCTGACTAGAAGTAGAGCAATGTTTTGATTAGAATCAAATACATCTCCATCGGGGCTATGAACATCTGGCTAGCAACGGAACAATGTATGAATCTCCTTCTATAATTCATTCACAAATCACATTCCAAACTAAATCATTCATATGCATTGGCTAGTGTCTTCACTTATTGTCTATCAACTATTTCCTTCAAGAATTATTTCATTTCCACATGCACACATGGGATCTCGATGAGTAAACAGGATTAGTATATTATCAAGTGTTACTTTTTGGACCTTGTTCAAACTCTTTGTTTAGCACGTGTCTTGTCTCATAATTTGTACCTTGGGCTAATCAATTTTTCATCAACCACCTTCTAAATATTTTCATAGCATCCTATGTTCATCTAAAATCATTTAGAACATCCATGTGTATCAGATGTCCTCTTTTCCATGTTTGCAGACATTTTTGTCCCCCTTTTAATAAGATAATTTTCTACTTCTTTTCTCTCATGTGTTTATTGGTCAGATTACGCTGGGGGCATCCTTTATCCCTCATGATTAAACCTATTTTATATTGGCCTTGATCCCCCTTCATTATGTGAATATTTTTCCTTTGAATATTCCCACCTAATAGCTAGGGCATTTTTTCATCTTCACTTTCTTGCGCATACGATTGGCATTATACCCTTGTACATCGTATCTATCACTGGGGGAATCCACACTTCTTTGTCTTCCTGTACATAGTTTCAAAAAAAATTCAAAATAAAAAACATTCAAATACATTTCTAAAAAATCAAAAACAATAAAAATCATCCTAAAAAACATCGATCTTTGGTTCTAGTCTATTCTTGTGCGTAACTCGCGAATCATCTTGATCTACCTCTATCAACAAATTTGTTTTGATTACTATGTCTATACTCTAGGGCATAATGAGTTATTTGGTATTGTTTCATAGTGCATGATTTATTTTTATAGGACCCAAGTTTCCTTTGTTATTCCCCTTGCATGTATCCTTGCCCGGGGCACCATATTTTAACCCTTGTCATTAATTCACACAGGTCAGAATCAAAGCTTGATAACAAAACTAGTTGCATTATGTTTCTCTATTAGGTTAGCTTGTTTAATTTCTCGTATTGCATTGCATTATGTATGTTGCAAGGAGTTAGGCATCTTTTACTTTCTCGTATTGCATTACAAAATTATGTTGCATGGAGTTGGTATTTTCAACAATGGACAATTATTTGTATTATGGCTTTTCATGTCATTCAAACTTTTTTCGTATGCTTATATTTTTAATAAGGACTGATGACATAGATATTTGGCAATATGATGACACAAAAGTTGTTTCAATACACTGGATGAAAGATTTCTCTTTTCTTTCTGAATTCATTCCTCTTCTACATCATTCTCCTATCAACACTATTCTTCTAGTTCACCTGGGGTATCCTACCGCTACCCATTCTTCTATCCATTTCTCTCACCTTTTTCGATCGTCGATCACCTTCTTTCATCACCCCATTGAAACTCGAGGGGGCATCTCTCACTTCTACTAATTTTTCTTCTACGCCTTCAAAATTGTATCTATCTACTATCTTTGAAGTGGCTTTACTTACGCCACCCAAAAGAGGGGAAAATATAGACACCTATAATTTAGCATGAAAAATTTAAATCCTTAAGTTGCACTAATAATACCCTTTCCCACAAATTGATGACATATTGTCAATATCACACATTTTATCTGATATTTTTGTTAATTAATTACATTACGTTAGTTAATTAACTCTTCTATCCAACAACGACGCCAATTAATGACCTTCCGTTAATAAGCTCCCCTTTCTATCTAGATTAATTAATTATTCTTAATTAATTAATTCTCTCTTCAATTTAATTAATAAATCATCATTTATTTGATTAAAATCCTCTCATAACATAAATCATACTAACTATTCCTCTAAAAAGCTTCTATAAGCTTGCACACCTATTAATTAATTACTTGGGTTAATTAATAAATCCCCTCAAACCCCATGAGTCACTAAAAGACAAAATAAACTCTCCTAAGGTTGAATCAACCCCCTTTCAACCATCATTATCCACAACTAACTCAACCTAGCTATTATCCCATATGTAAAGCGATGTAGAGATTCTTTTATCCATTGAGCTATATAAGGAGCCCTCTTGCTACCTTTCTATTTACACCTTTACATATAAATGAGGATAGAGCAGAAGCTATAGCCATCTTCATCTCTTGCATTCATCCACCCAATTTTTGAATTCATATGGAGATATGTCAAATGGTCTTGTAATCATGGATTGATAAGACTCCATTCTTGAAAGCCTTGGGATTCAAACATACAATCAAACATTTGATTGCTAAGGATCTAAATAGGTTCATTTCATTTAATTAAAATTCATTATAGATAGAGATTAATGGATTAACATTTTCATTTGAATATTTATTCATGTTCTAATGTAAGGATGTTGTTAGATTAGTCTTGTTTAAGCTCTAAGCATGACGGTGCATTGATTTTGATCTATCTTTGTTTCAAGACTACTAGGTGTTAGTTCTAACTCTTTTTGCACTGCCTACAAATTCATGTACACAATCTCATATGCTTATTGAAGAAACTATTTAAGTTACATCAGTACACCTAAGGAACCTCGCATAGTCCTCCTTGGAAATTCTTATCAGATGAGGAACATGCAAGTACAAATCACTCTTACGATAAATTTTCAATGTCTTTTCTTGTTCGTTTGTTGATATAGAAGGAATGGATCAAGATACAATTATTCACAATTTGGTGTTAAAACCCAATGCAAAACCTGTTAAACAAAAGTTACAAAATATGCACCCATGTATCACATTATTATTCAAATTTGAGTTACAAAATATTCTCGATGTTGGTTTTCTACAACCAATCAAATATCTAGAATGGGTCTCTTTAACCTGGTCCCCATGGGCAATAATATTTGTGGTATACATGTTTGCAGTGATTTTAGGGGTGTCAACAAGGCTTTTCCTATGGATGACTTTCTCTTACCCAATATATATACTATTGCTGACAATATCACCATCCATGAGATGTTCTCTTTCGCATATGGCTTCTCCAGTTATAATCAGATCAAAATCACTCAAGAATACCAACATAAGACTTCTTTCACCACTCCTTGGGGGACATTTTGCTATAAAGAAATGTCATTTGGGATCAAAAATGTTAGTTCCACTTATCAATGTGATATGACCTATGTATTTCATGATTATATTCATGATATAGTAGAATATTATGTTTATGATATTCTCAAAAAGTCCAAACTATGATCAAACCATATAAAAATTTCTACACAAAATCTTTGTGTGTCTCCTAGAATACAAAATTTGTTGAATCTTAAGAAATTCATTTTGGGGAGTACACATCAGGAAAGTTATTTGGTTTCTTTGTTTCGCATCAGGGCATTGAAGTAGATTCAACTAAGATTAATGTCATTATGGGCATGCCCCCTCCTACCAACATTAAACAACTTTATAGCATTCAAGAAAATATTCAAGTCATTTGGCACTTCATCATGTAATTTTTTTACCATTTGTTTCCATTAAATCAACTCCTTAGAAAAGGTATCACATTTGAATAGAGGAGTGTCATATCACATTTGAACAACCTGATAAGTATCTTCTCACTCCTTTCATGCTCTTTACACCACAACCTAATCTCATGCTCTTACCACCACAACCTAATCTACCATTCTATTTATACATTTTTGCTACTAACTTCACTCTGGAAAGTATATTAGCTCAATGAAATAGTGACAACCATGAATCAGTTATTTACTACATCACTCACACACTCATCGCTTATGAGGTTAACTACGCACATATCGACAAGATTTTTATAGCCATGATATTCTACACACAGAAACTTTGATATTACATGCTCAATCATATGACATATGTTGTTACTAAAATGGATCCCTTACATTATATGATGATAAAAACATATCACAATAGTCGTACATCCAAGTGTATCATGTTACTCACCAAATTTGACCTACATTTCATTTCACAAAAATCTATTAAAGGATAAGTGATTGTTGATAAATTAGTTGAAACGCCTCTTAATGATTCATGACCACTCCAATCTTGATTTATTGGATGATTCTATATTTACTGTATCTAAAAGCAAGGATTATGTTGAGCACTAACATCAATTTTAATATGAATTTGCATTTTGATGGATCCAAAAAATTGACCAAAGGGGGGTGGCATAGGTGTTTTTTTTTCACACCCTAAGGAGAATCTATTCCATTATAATTTAAACCATATTTCCCATGCACAAATAATATGGATGAGTATGAGGAACTTTGCATTTGCCTTTAATTAGTTATTGGTCTTAAGATAAAATGATTGTGAATTTTTTAATTCATATCTTGTTTTCAATCAAATCCTAGGGTCCTACTAATTCCGTAATGACACATTCCAATAATATAAGACCCTTGTTAATTTTTTTCTCACTCAAATTGATCATTTTGAGATTGATTCCACTCTACGTTCCACCAATCAATTTGTAGACACCATGGATTATTTAGGATTGTATATTCCTTTAGAAAAATAAGCTGACATTATTTATGTTCCCATTCATGTTTCTAGTGAAACCATCCATTGATCATACCCAAATGTTCAATATTTTTTAGATTGAAATGACACCGCCACCTCTCTTGTATGAAGATCTTGTCACATATTTGAAACTAAACACTTTACCACCTATCCTTAATACAATGGGATTTTGTACTTTTTCTTCAATGAGCTACTCATTTTGTTCTCATTAGAGACCTTCTCTATAAATGTGATTATGATGGTATATTACTACGATGTTTTTTTACCTCAAGAGACTTTTGTTGCGCTTGTTAAAGAACATGATGGGTACATGTGGGGGTAATTTTTAACGGCATGGATATCACTCAACCCATCCATCATATGGGTTATTATTATCATTCATTAGAACAAGATGGTTGTACATACGTCAGACACTATGAGAAGTGTCAAAAATTTACAAATGTCTCACATCTTCCCACATAAGAGTTATGAAATATTCAATCCATATGGCCTTTCTCCCAATGGAAACTTGAACTTATGGGAAAATTTTCCCTTTATCTTCTAATGGAAACACATTTATTAATATTGATAATGAATATTTCATGAAATGGGTTGAAGATACACCACTTGCATGTGCCACAGGACCCCAAATTGTCAAATTTATTGTCCAACATATCATTTGTCATTTTGGACTTTCCACTAAGCTCATTTCAAACAAAAAAATCTCATTCAAGAATAATTACATCAAATTATTGTGTCATAAGTAAAGAATTCAACATATATTTTCCACACCATACTATATGCAAGCTAATGGACAAAGGAGCAACTCTTAACATCTACTCTATAAAAATGATCTATTGCCTTGGTCATACAACAAATGACGTAGATGTTAATATTATTATAATTCATGGTTATGATAATATTGTGTGTCAATCCTATTATACAAGTAGGAACGTAACTCCTTGAAACTGGATGTCAAATCGTTGATCTAGAAATGTCATATAACCTTCTTCTAGGTAGACCCTTAGATACATGCAATAAAGGTCATGCCTTCCACCTTCCATCGATGCATAGAATTTCCACATAATAGAAGATATTCCACCTTGCATGGCGATATTAACCCCTTTGAATACTATAATTTTTCTAAGCAAGGTACAAAAAAGAAAATTATTGTCCATCTGTTGATAGCCCCAGTTGAATCTAGTGCCATCCACATTTTCTACCAACCGTATTGACCCCAAAATAATGTTGTGGCCTCACACTTATATATATTCTTCTTAAGCATCTACATCTAAGGCATCACTCGAGGTTAGATTATCCCATAAATTCCTAGGTGAGTACATGCTCAAAAATGCATTTCTTATTGGAAAACTCAAATTATCACCTAGCATTTATAGGCATCCTAACGCTTCCCATCTACAAGAACCTACAACTTACTATTTAAGAAAAAATATTTGGAGATGACATGGATATCTAGAGGATGAACAAATTCAAATCTATGATAGCTCTTGGTTTTATGAAGACAAGATGACATAGTGTTATGAATTCAATAAATACACCAAGGCCCATAGAATGATGAAAAACATGAACTAGAAAGGAAAAGGCCCTAACCCACAAGGACATGATAGACACTTAGAAAAAATCACTTAATTATCAATGCTTGATAAAGGAAAAACCAAAGGATACACTTGATGTATTGGCTTGTGAAGAGCATTGAGGGGGAATCAAGTAGTATTTTTATACTCTCATGTAGCTACACATGGTTTATTAAAGTTATCAAAATGGATTGCATTAATATTTATGTTGGATTTAAATATATGGTTATTTAAATCATGAAGCATAAAGTTATTAAAAAAAATTCCCTAGATGGGAAGTGACAAAAGTGGATGTTACATTTTGGTATCAGAGTGAAGTTACAACTCTTGGACCTATTGAGTCCTTACACTTACTAAATTATAATTTTTCTTAATAAAAAAAAATGAATGATAGAAGGATATACCGTGGATAACAAACCATACTAAGAAATGTTTCTGGTTCAATGGTAAGTAAGTTAGGAAAAAAAACAAAAAAAAACTCTAGCAATCCTTCGTGACACACTAAACTAGATAGATGTGTGGAGAAGTTGATAAGTGTTAATTGGACCAACTAAGATAAAAAAAAATTAGGATGAATAATAATAATCAGTAGAGGGTTTCTAGATTGAATGAACTATCTTAATGACAGATTTGGAACTTAAATCCAAAATGACCTATAAACCTGCAAAGGGTAGATAGAGTAGATAACAAAGAAATATCTACAGAAGTAGCAGTAAGCTGAAATTCCAAATAGGATTGAATGAAATCTGCAATAAATGTTGACTCAAAAAGAGTAAAAAGCAAAATAAGAGAATTGATTCATGTTCACCCCTAACCTTTAGGAAGAAAAGTAAGCAAGAGAGAGAAGGAGAACCTAAAATGCTCAAGGGGTTGTAACCTTTATAGAAGAAGATTACCAAGTTTATTATAGTCTTTTCATGCACTTTGTGTGCCTTGACAGAGACATGGAATGAAGAAATAAATTACAAGGGTAAAATTTGTACTCTTAGGCCCAAGGCAGAGTCGATACTATTTTATGTGAATGTGTAGCATATTGTTAAAATTTTACCTTCCATTCCTTGATAATCCTAAGATCACAAGTTGATAATAGTATGTTTAGGATGAGTACATGGTGCTAAGACCTGATAGGTTGGTAATAGTGGATCAAGATATAGATCATACCTAAACTCAGATCTGTAACTATGTAAAGATTAGAAAAAAGATAATAAAAGGACTAGTTGCATTTAATTGTTTTGTTTTAATGATTGATTCTTATTACCAGGATATAATGTGAGGGTGATTTTGAGATGGATAGGGGTATTTAAACCATTACATAATGATTCTTTCAGGTGATATATGCATCTATGTATGAACTCTTAAGAGGTGTAGTTTATACAACCCTGATTAGTTGTGAACTATGGTCCTGAATTGAGGCTTAGTAAATAAAAGGAATTTTTGACTTCACCAAAGTAACCATTGAATTTTGGGAAAAGTTGTATGTTACCTGGAAAGATTTGATATCAGATCCCTACTCTAAAATATCAATGGTGAAATCATCTAAGAGTACAATTCAGTCCTCTACTTGGTGGTGATAAGAGGATTTAATTCATGAAATTGAAGGAATTAGGAATTGTTTGAGTCACTATCCACCCTTTGCATGAGATCAGATATTACGTAGAGCATAATTTTGTATTATCTTTCTCTTGGAAGAATATTTATAAGTTTTAGTAAGAAATAAAAAGATGATTCCCTGTCATATTATCCAAGGGATACATTGTAAGACAGTTATTAAGGATTTTCTTACATTCTCTTATCTAGAAATAATAATTAAAGACTCTATGTTTGTGAGTAGAGTGAACTCTTAACTGAGGTAAAGGAAAAATTTGATGATGAAATTTGGTGCCTAGGTAAATTTGGAAGACCTTGTAAATAAGTATGTATGATTAGGGGCTTCTTTAACTACCAAGAAGAAATACAATGGTAAAAAAAAAAAGTTGTAATTTCTAAAAGATAATTTGAATTCTTTATCATATGATAAGAGGTTTGTTTGAGCTATGAAATTATGTCAGCCATGATGACTTTAACATTTCTTAACCTCACTATGGAATTTGGAATACATGCTTAAGTTCATATAGGAACCTAAGATGTAGTAATTAATTTGGGTTGTTAGATGAAAAAGAAAGTGACCTAACAAAAATTTTGGACTAGGAAAATTTAAAACAACGATTTCCTATATTATTATTTTTTCTTATTTAGCTTGATTTTGGCTATCTGATACAAATATTAAATATTATTGCCTGATATGATGAGTTGGAATGAAAAAATCTATTTCATATTTTTGAGTGTGTGATAGTTTTTTAATAGTTGAAGGACAGTTATAGTAAATAAAATTGATTTTGAGATTGACTGAAATTTGAAAAATTGCATATACTTGAGGAAAATAATGACTTTCCTCCATGATTGATAGACACAATTTTGTGATTGATTGTTCTGAATGCGATAATGATTGGTAAATCATCATGATGATTCATTTAAGAGGGTGAGTATGTCATAACCCATCATGTTATTCTGCCTTCAAGACAAAATGAGTTATGGCTTGTTAAATTACCTGCAGAGGCAAGTTTTCATGTGTTGATGTGAGGTTGTGTATCTAGTTATACAATCACACATACTTCTGTAAGGAAGTATGTATGACTTTGTAGGTTCATATCCAACATTGCACCGACACCCGTCACCTTGCAATCATTGATAAATTATTGAGTCACAACCCATTTTTACCTTGTTTGTAAATATGACTGACCTTCATCTTTGTGCCTGCAAGTGATTGTATTTTAGTTGTACTCTTGGTTACGATATTTTGATGTAAATCTTAGGATTTATTTCACTTACCACAAATTGATAATTGTCGGTGATTATGGATATTTCTGGTACTAACCATCTTGGATGGCCATACAAATATATCAGATGACTATACTTGTTCAATGTGGAAATGATTTCACAACAGTTATAAATCTATTGCATGGATTAATATTGCATATAATAGGACTGCAAGAAATTAGTGATTAATATCTTGTCAAGGGGCTAACCATTATGTGGGTTCAGCTGCTATAATTGTCACTTTGCGGCAATAAGACAACGTTGGTTTATTAGATGCAAAACCATTATTAAGATAGGCTCTAACCTATGGTTAAGTCTTATTTCTTCCATCTGAGGTTCTTAAGACCTCATCATGTCAAATTTTGAAAGGAATGACATTTTATGTAGTTCATTTCCTTCTTGTTATAATCAAAATTTGGAATTGGTAATTACTTGGTATAGTCAACCTCACCATGATAAGTCGAAAGGTGGATTATTTGATGATAAGGATGAAGCTTGTATAGGTATGGTTGATTATCTTTATAGCAATAAGGTACTTAAACCATATTAAGGCATGGTATTGTCGAATGATTGGGAAATAATGTTTTTATAAAAATGATTAGTATGGTCTAGGGTCTAAGTAACCCATGACAACAACAATGTAAATGTGTCACATGGATTTTAATGATTATGTTATGGATTGAAGTGGTCAAACAACCATGCATTAGATGGTGGTTTAATACTTGATTGTTTAATTATAAACAAAGTCAATATATTCAACCCATGCATAAAGGTAAAATTGACAATGATTGAACTTAAGTTAGATCGAATTATTCTATTTTGGATTAACTTTTTGTTAGCATGCCAATGATGGATTATCCAAACTCCATCACCACCATTCTTGAAGTGGGAATTTAGTGAAATTTATTAAAAGCCACTAAGTGGAAGTTGCAAGAATTAATTGACATTTATTACTCCAGTTGTGAACCTCGGGGAGATCACCATAGATTCACTTTGGTCTAACCCTAGTTCTTTTTGTTTCCATTGTTATGATTCACTATTGAGCTCTGCATGTGAATCCATGGTGAGATCCAATTTTGGGAAACTCCACTCCATTTATGCATAATATAGAAGTTTTATGCAAGATGTGGGATACTGGGTGCTATAAAAATTGTGATGTAAATGGAGGACAGGTTGTGAATTGTTTAGGAGAAGGAATGTTTCTTTGGTACAGCTTAAAGAGCTTCAAATTTGTAGACTTTGAGGTAATAAAAAGAAGGAAGAAGCTTCTTTGGAAGGGTATGTGCGTGGAAGGAGGTCTCAGTTGCCTCAATCTTGGACAAAGAAAGAGAAATCCTTCATAAGTTTAGGCATGAACAATTCCTACCCTCTCTTTATAATTTAACCCATTTGTATTTGGATTATTGTGAGATATCTTTAGTAATTTCTTCCCTTTGATCTTTTGATCTTGGTTTTGATTGATACACTATTGAATATGGTTATATCTGGAAGTTATTGAAGTGTATTTGTTTTGTTTTCTCTGATTAGAGAAGTTGATGTGTGCATCTATTTATGAATATTTTTCTGTAAACATCTGTTGGGGACTTTTTGACTTTTATCGATTCAATACCACACTAATCTAGGTGTGTGTGTGTGTGTGTGTGTGTGTGTGTGTGTGTGTGTGTGTGTGTGTGTGTGTGTGTGTGTGTGTGTGTGTGTGTGTAATATATAGAGAACCATGGGTTGGGAATAAGTTGTATTACCATTTGTATATTTACCCAAAATCGTTCTATCATTAAAAGGTAGACATTTTTCTCTTTTGAAGGGATTCAGGGGAATTTTCACCTTCCCTGTGTTTCATAGTTATTCTTAGACCTACAACCTGATATGGGTAATACAATTTTACTTGATATGATTGAATTTTGTAAGATGGGTTTGGGTGTTCAGCTAAAATTTGTACCTTCCTGTGATTCTTGGAATCAAATGACCCTGGAGATTATATATAACTTCTAGAAAATATTGATTGGGTTTTGACGCTGATTCGAGACTTAAATGTAAATGGGAAAATCATGGGGTATACAATCTGCAATGGTGTTTTAACTATATTTGTTCAATCGTTGGTGATGACATTGATAATTATTGATTATTTTCAATTTGGGTTCATCTGCTTTCTGTCTGAGACTTGTAGAAATAGTAACCCCACCATTATTTGGGTAATCATTGTGATTTATATTTATATAAGCACATGTTCTAAGTTCTTCACCTTGAACCTCTATCGTGAATATCAGTTCATGCGGATAGAATGGCTGGTAGTGACATATTTTCTGCTCCTTTAAGTGATTGTTTGGAGGTGAGACTCTGGTTGAAATGAATAACATTCATTTTTAGTGGATTCATGCCATATCTCAGACACAGATAGGAATAAATCTTATTTAAATCCACAACTTAGATTTTATGTTGTCGAATGTGGATATTTTATCCACTAAGTCGTATGTAAATGGACTTCTTTGCAAGTATCTAACCTAACCTTTCAGTCTATTGAAACATTGTTGTTTGTTGATGGTAAGGCCTATATTGTTATAAAGTAACTTTGTTACTTGTCACTTCATAAGATTTAAGGTAAGCAAGTTTTCTCGGTCTTCTACAAAACTGCAGACCTCTTGCTTGAGGATAGGTAAATAGACTATCAGTACTCATTTGTGAGTCAATGCTTGTTAAGAGTTCCTTAATAAAATTTTTTGATGGCTCATTATGCTTGGGTAACCAAGTCAACAATGTTCTTTGATCAAATTAGGATTTATGAGTAAAATGAGTAAGATATGTCGAAGTGGAAGATAGTTGATATATGAAATATCTAAGTTATATCAAACGAATGATTGATTGTATCTTGCTTAATGATTAAATACTGTGAAGTCTTTACCTTAAACAAGGAAGTCTTTGATAGGGTAGACACATTTTGAAATATTGTTTAAGTTTTTAGATGATCAAATCCAAATGTGTGACTGTGAAGTAGACACTTAGTCTCTTGTGCTACTGATGCCTAATTATATTAAGAACTCATAACTTCGATATGAGGTGATTGTTTGGATAAGTATGTATTCTTTTTCTGATGATATAGCTAAGTATGAATTATATCATAATGGATTTTAGTTTATACCAGTTACAATGAAAGGATAAGGAAGTCTGGAAGTCTATGTATATATATATATATAAGTATGATCAAGTTTCAGTTGTGGCCTTACTTGAATTTGGATCTTATTATGACTGAATGTAATAGGAAGTAACTCAATTTGATGTGTTGTATTAAATATTATACAAGACTGTATGCTTGAGTTATGAAGTATATTTTGCCTTAATTCTTACAAGTTATTATTGTATATAACTTAGAGATATATGATGAAAAGGCCTATACCTTGTTAAGGTATTATTGGACTAATAAGAAATATACTGATTGTAGAAGTTATGTTTACAGACTTCTGTGGACTGGATATAATGTTACAGTGATATAAGTATGGGCTTATATGGTTGTAATATTATTATTCCAGCTTTGACTCTTCTTGAGTTGATTGTAATTAGTTATGTTGATTGGATTAAGTTATGTTATTAGAATGGACTGAATATAACTCTGTAGTGACATAAGTATGGGATTATATGGTTATGGTATTATTATGGTAGTTTTGGTATTACTAGGATTGATTGTGATAAATTGGATTGAGTAAATACTTATGTAAAACATTCTACTCAACCACCTTGATACTAGGATATTGGGAAGACTAAGGTTGAGTACTTGCATGTCTTATTGTACTTATTACTAGTAAGCAGTGATTTATTGGAATATGTGCAACTGATTTATTATAATATATATTGGTTGAGTATTATTTATTATAACTAGTATTGTATGGTTTTAAGGTTTCTGACTTGTTTGGTTTGTAATGATAGACCATTGTGTAATGACATTACCCAAACAAATGAAACATAAACTATTAACCTTGAGGTATGATTTATGTGTGATGACTCTATTTTTTATGTAGTTAAAGAAATGAATGTTTCAAGGATTACTGTAAAATGGGAACAGTAAATGAATATAAGATTATAATGATTAAGTTATTCTTGAGTGGTTGCAATTAAGTTATTGTATTTAATTAAAGTAAATATTTTTTGTATTTCCAAAATTATTTCAGAAAAGGTTATAATTCTGATTTTGCTCATTTAGGTCAGTTAAGTAATTGTAACCTAAATGCATTTTTTCCTTTAATGAAATACTAAATGGTTTAAGGTGTAAATTTGGGGGTAAGGACTATTCATGCCAGTTTGTATCAAACTGACCATGATTTCATCATGTAGGTTAAGAGGATCATTGAGCTAGTAAGAAAGAATTAGTTGGCTTGATTTGGTTGGTTGTACTATCTTCATTAATGAAAGGATTGTAATCTTAATGATCTATGTGAAAGACATAATTTGAACTTATGATTAGTTCAGGAAAAATGAAAATGAAGAGTTGGCTAAGAAGACTACAGTGATAAAATGAATGAACCCTAATATGGTACCTTGGACTTCAACAGTGAATGGTTGATGATGTATTAAAAATGTATGACTTGTTCAGTTGTATATGAACATGAATTTAATAAGATGACTTGTTCTATATGAATAATTACTTGAGACACTTTTGTTGTGGAATCAATAATGTATTATTGATAAATTCTAAATGTTGAGATGGGCTATTATTATGTGTGACTATGAATATTTATCAAGGATGTAATTTAAGTATAAATGTTTATATATTTATGCATATAATATTGCTTCAAACATTGAAATAACTACTATGACACTGATCATTTAGTAGTTATAAAGAAGATCTCAAGCCTCAAAATAGACCTAGTCTGGTAGTAGGAAACAAGGTGGGTAACGTTAAATGGAATTACTAAGGTGTTCCTTACAAACATATAAAGAGAATATGAATATGTATGTACGTCTCCTAGTGAGTGAAGCAAGTTGTCATTTGATTATATGATTGTATAAGTAATGTTGAATTAATTAAATAATTACATTATCTTTACATAAGTACCTTGTTAAGAAAAAGAAATGGGTACTTGAGGAGTAAAAACCTGTAAACATTTATATTCTTGTTTACCAAAATTAAGGGCACAATATAATAGAGAATATACACCTTAATATGGAAGCTAGAGTGTTTAGGACACTTAAGCTAAATTAAGGAAAGCCTAGGTGATACAGATATCTATCCTTTAAAAATAAATATAGGTCATATAATATGTATTAACTTGGAGATGTTAATTATTGACCAAACTACATGATTTGGTTTTTCAATCCTATTCAAAAATGGCTAATGTAATCCTAAGTGCAAGAATTAAATAATGGAATTCACTAATGTTATAGGTTTACATGGGCATGAATCTCACTTAACAATACAGGAATCATTGTTAAGAACAAGATAAGGAATACAAACTAAAAAGTTGTACCACACTTATTTCAAGGTCCAAAGGGGTGACCCTTGAAGGTTTGTAGAGCCTATAGTCCATTATGAGAACTACCATGATAAGTGGATAATGTGATGATGGGATATTACTGATATTTATTAAACACTAAGTACATAGTAACCTTAGAAAAAGTGTTAATGTGAAAGATAGAATACATTCTAAGTTGTCATAGTGGCACGTCTTCCTTTTGATAATTCTAGATGTGTACCTTGTACGAGACTTGTAGCTATTTATAGCACCATTTTTTAATGATAATCTATATAACTGAATAAGTGATTAAGGTGAGATGACAAGCTCCCAATGATGAGTGTGTCATCACGGAAGTGAGCATGGCATACTTGTCTCTAAAACTTTGCACAAAGTAGTGTAAGGTACTAATTACACTATCTTGATTTCACCAAGATCTAAGTTTTGGGATTTTGGATGGGAATTTGGTGGCGGAACCCTGGTAGATACTTAGAAAGCATCACTTAATTATAAATTCTTGATAAAGGAAAAACCAAAGGATACACTTGATGTATTGGTTTGTAAAGAGTGTTGAGGGTGATCGAGTAGGATCAATATACTCTCATGTAAGCTGCACATGGTTTATGATAATTATCGAAATGGATTGCATTAATATTTATGTTGGATTTAAATATATGGGTATTTAAATCATGAAGCATAAAGTTATTAAAAAAATTCCCTAGATGAGAAGTGACAAAAGTGGAGTGGGTGGTTAAAAATTCCAAAAATATGAAACCATTCACATATGTCTCACAAAATAACAAAAAAAACATTATAAAATTGTTCAAAATCCAAAAAACGATATAAAATTGTTGAGAAAACACAAAAAAAATACAAAATGTTTCGAAAATTCTTTCTAAAAACATTCATGACTATGTAACTTCATTTGCCAATTTCTTCATCCAATTATTCCTAGTAATCTGCACTCTTTCCAATCAATCAAGTCACTCTTTGTAATGTATTTTTTCTTAGCAAGACCCCTCGGCTTTGGCTTTCTCTTGGGGGAAACTTGACATTTATCTATCTATTCATTGTGGAACACACTAGGAATGTATTTGGACATTTTATTGTTAACTATGTTATATTTTTGTTTACTTGTTCATATTTAACATTGGTGTGCATTGTTCATTGGCTTGTTTATCATCTTTTCTTTGTTAATTGTTTGTACATATAACATGTTTTCTTGTATATTATTAGCTTAGTCTCTTATTTTTGTTAGTTATAATAACCATTTCTCTGTGTATATGTAATGTTGTTAAGCTTATAGACCAATTGTAGGAGATTTATTCACATCTTAGTTCACATATAGCTTTGGTGTGGATCCTTCATGTTCATATTGGGTTTATTTTTTGTTTCTTTTTGTCACTTACACGTGTTTTTTTCCCTCCTGGTTTATTTAAGCCATGGAGTGTTTTCCTTTTTTGTGTCTTCATGTTTGTTTGAATTTTTATTTCTATTTTTTTCAAAACTTGCAAAAATTCAAAAAATAATAAAATATTTCAAAAATCCTTAAAATCCAAAAAAATAACAAAATTTTTGAACAACCATTCACTTATCATAGAAATCCTACAATTGAAAAACCCTTGTTATGAATTTTACAACATCTTCTTACAATATTGATAAACATCATACCTTTATCTATTACCCTAGTGATCATTCTGATCTTACAACTATCACTTTATTCCCTTTGCATGATATGCCAATGCTACTTGGGGTGAGCCACATAATTGTTTTACCTTCGCGATATAAATTTTCCTGGGGAAATTTCAACTCTGATCATTTTCACAATGGATATGACAAAAGTGTCATAAGGAGCCATTTCTCTCCTCTCTTCCAGACTGATCCTAATCCCTCTTTAGGAGCATTTACATCTACTTAATCATCATTATGGCACGCATTAGGGGCATAGTTGATTGTCTTCTTTTTCGAAATTGTGTTGCATTATTGATGTTTATTTTTTGGACCACTTTCAAGTAGTGTGATTACATATTGGTCCTTTATAACCTTGATTCTTGTACCTACTCTGAATATTGGGTTTGTTTTCCTTTTTTATCTTTTCTTTGATTTGTGTGTTTGTTTACATGCATCTAGGTTAACCATCTTGATTTTTTTATAATCATGGTGATAAATCTATTGTGCAACAACAAAAATAAGGTTTCTTAAAATTTATTCTCCAAATTATGCTCATGCTACGAGCACAATCCTTTCCCATCCTTGTTCTAATCCCTTATTTTATTTCATATCAAGCGGTTGGCCATGTCTTTGTTGCGTCACCCACCCACTTTAGGGGGCGTTCCTCTACCATTCTAATCACTAGGGAATCTAAATTCTTCACCGCTTCCTACTCATTGGGGAATTCAAATGCTTCACAACTTTATGCTCATTGATTTACATGTGTCTACTATCTTTAAAGCGTTATTACTTCATAATAGCACTTTAAAGAGGGGAAAATGTAGACACCCTAAATCCTTTCCCATCCTTGTTCTTAATCCCTTATTTGATTTCATATCAAATTAGCGGCGGTTGCCCATCGTCGTTGAGTGTTGCTCACCCACGGTCCCCTTTAGGTGCGTGTCCTCCTACCCATTGCTGAACCGCTAAAGATCAACTTACTTGTTGTAGTTTTGTGTTGGTGTTGTGAATTGTGTGGTAGTTTAGGCTAACTTAGACGTTCTTCAAGCCATCGAATAGGTGCGGGGTGGCCGGGGTCTTCACCGGTCTTGCGACCATCTTCCGTACCGGTTCAATATTGGAATTCTCAATGCTTCACAACTTTATGCTCATTGATTTACATGTGTCTACTATCTTTAAAAAAAAAGAAAGCGTTATTACTATCATAATAGCACTTTAAAGAGGGAAAATGTTAGATGCATCCAGCGGTTGAATGGGGGGAACGGGGGGGGTGGGGGGGGGAATAGGAGGGGAGGAGAGCGAGGGGGAGGGGGGGGGAGTTTTCTTCTGCCTCTTTTGGGTGTTGGACTCTCTTTTCTCCCCCACTCGCTGCCGCATTGATAGTTCGTGTGGTGATGATTTTGGAATTTAGTCCTGTTTGGGCCGCTGCCTCCATATTACCACCTATTCACCAATGTTATCCTACGTATATCTTGTTATTCACCATTTGGAAGATAGAGAATTAAATGAAGGATTAAATCATGTGTATTGTACCCTTTGGATTAATTACATTAACACCTAGTACCTTTATCACCCCTTTTTCTAAAGTTAATATCATTTATTAATTAAATGATTAATTAATTAAGTGTGCACATTCAACAACCACATGGAATCCACTTGGACTTCCACATCCTCATATCAGTCAACTCCACCTAGAATCCACTTCATCAGTACAATCAATTGCACTTCTAGAATCCTAGAAAGGTGGGGGCAATTGAATTGCACATGAAACCACCTTTTCGGATGTAACTTCCACAATTAATTAATTAATGCCCCTAAATTCTTCGGAACTGCTACAACCTCCTCTAATGTTATTTTTAGAATTTTCATTAACCTGCTTGCAACCAAATTTCAACCACTTCTGCCTCTATAAACATAGGCTTTCTTATCCCAAATCCTCATAAATATTTGCAAGTATACTCTATCAATTTGCATTCAAAATCTCTTCAATCCAACTTCTCGTAGAAATCAAACATCCCTATTTTGGAGACCATTCAAGAGCACCCACATCCATTTACAAGATTACACAAACAAAGTTTCTACAACCTACTTGAGGTTTGCATTAGAAGGTTACATGAAGGTTTGCATTGTTGTTTTGTTTAATTTCCATTACTGTGGTTTTTTCTCTTCTTACACGAGGTAAGTTCAATTCACGTAAGTACATTCCCCTTTCATTTTAAATTACAAAATAAATTATTTAACATTTATACTTCATTTATGTGTCATTTATCATAGTTGTACACTTCTGATTTTAATAAAATGTCATATATTTTATTGAATCAGATACAACTATGGATCCAAGAGCACCACTTATCACATAAGCCAAACTTTTTGAGGACTTTTAGAAGAAAGGTCCAACTGACCCAATCAAAGGCCTTATGCATATCTAATTTAATGATCATCACCCAACAATTTTAGTATGATGGGATGTGTGAATGGCTTCATGCACAAGTGATCACCCCACCTTGAATCAATCTGTCCTCCAGTGAATCCATTCTATTGTTTCTGAGATTAAGTCTATCCATGAATGGTTTTAGTCTTGATGGCTAGCAATTTAGTGATTATTTTTTAGGAAGTGTTGTAAAGGCTAATAGGGCTGTAAGTTTGAGACCAATTTGGAACCCAAAACCTTAGGATGCTAAAGCCAGAAAGGTATCGTTCCATTCCTTTAAAAGGAAGTCATTTTTTTGAAATTCATTAACAACATCAAGTAGATCAAACTTAACAATATGCCAATAAGGATTGAAAAAAAGCTACAGGAAAGCCATCAAGCCCAAGATATTTGTCTCCCTTCATAAGAAAAGACAACTCTATGGACTTCTTCCATAAATAACGGATGAGTTAACTTGATATTAATGTCATCAAGATATCACCTTAGGGATATGTTGCAAAATTTCAAGACTATCTTCCTCGTTTGGAGGACCCTCTTCCTAAAGTAGAATAGAATAGAAATTGACTAACTCCGTAACTATAGTATCCTCAAAATTCAAATATATATCATTAATCATCAGGAGCTACTTAATCTTGTCTCTACTTTTATGCTTAGTGGCAGTAGCATGAAATAATTTACTATTATGATCTCCCTGTTGTAGCCAAATAGCTCTTGATATTTTCCACTGATAAACTTCCTCTTCCACAATGGTGTTATGAAATTCACTAAGAAGTGATAACTCCTATTGGTGAAGAAAAGGATTTTTTCCGCTTGATTAAATCTTAGTAGAAATTTCAGAAATATTTCTTGAGATTTGATCCTTTCTTTCTCTTATATCACCAATTTTTTTTTTCTTCCAAGTTTTGAGTTTTTTTTTAACATAACTAAGTTTCTTAGTAAATATATACATGGAAAATCCTTGTATATCAACCTTAATATGTTTATCCAAATTATGGTTTTGTAACCATGCCAATTAAAATCTAAAAGGGGGAGTTTTTAAATTTTTGAAATTGGGTCTCATTTAAAAGTAATGGGAAATGATCAAATGCAACTTTAGGGAGGGACATGAGATAAAAATAATTGAAATGAGTAAGTCAGTAAATAGAACCAAGCACCCTATCCAATGTTATTTGAATATGATTACCACCAAGTCTTCTATTTGACCAAGTAACTAGAAGCTCCATGAAGATCAAAGTCAAATAAACTTCATCTTGGCGAATAAAATTGGCAAGGGGAATCCATGCTGCTAAGACTGACATTAGCACTACCCTGCTTTTTTTAGGAAAAGAGAGGGAGTGTTAAAATCTCCCGCAATAAGCTAAGGCAAATGTCTGGAGCTGTCCTTTGAATTCCAACAAGCTTCTTTTAAGATATTATCCCTTTGAAGTTCCAGATTTGGCAGCATAGAGATTCGCCGTAATCCAACCTAAATTTTAACCAATTTCTTGAAAAAACATGCCCAAAAAATGGGGATTTTTGATGATGCATTCTTCGAAGAGGACCTTGGGATTCCAAAATGTACAAATGCCGCCCGAGTGACCAGAAAAGACTTGAGAGGCAAAGGAGGTAGAAGGCCATATCCTAGGCGGAATATCATCCTCCTTTAACTTAGTTTCTTGCAACATGATGGTGTCCATAGAGTGTTTTAATATGTAATATCCTTGAGGACTCTTTTTTTTTTGGAAGCTTTTAATTCCCTTAATATTCCATGAGAAATTATTTTCTTTTTTATTGGATTTGGATTTCCCCCCACCCTCAATGGTGAGAGTGCTCTTGAGTTCCATGTGTGATATTTTGAGGAGTCTTCCTGTTGAAGCTTGGCATTGATTGGATAGGTCTTCCCAGAACCCTTTTTGTTACCAACGTATCCTAGCCCTTTTTACAGCTGCTTATAGTCACTGTGGGTGGGCTAAAATTTTCAATCATCTAAGAATGAAGGATAGGGTAAGGCAGTTGTCTCATCCAAATGAAGTATACAAGAAGAGGATATAAGAGATGACGAGATAAATTTCTTTGAGGAAAGGTTAGGCAGAGGGGGTAGCTCGACATTAAGAGAGGGACTCTAGATAACACATGAAGCGAATGGAGAAGTTTGAAGGAGTGGTGAAGACAACTGTTTGATCAAGAGACGGGAAGGAAATAGGATCCTCAGAAAAGGGAGGTGGGATTTAGAGCCAACATTAGGCTGCTCCAAAAAGAGGTTGGGAGATCTAGGACCTCAAAAGAGAGAGGTGGTGAGGTGGCAGGCATGTACATAGTAGGCTGCATTCATCAGGACGGAATAGAAACATGGAGCCTTAAAGGATGGAGGTGGTTGAGAAGCAAACTTCTCTAAGGGTATTTCACCATCTTCCAACAGGAAGCATCAAAAGGGATTGGCAAGTACCAACCTCCATTATGGTCTTGGGAACAAATTTACCTTTGAGCTTAGGTGTACGTACCTGATTCGCTTGGGCTTGAGAGCTGGATTTCAAGGGGCACACTGGGGCTTTGTGACCGTATACTCTTACAGATTGAGTATTCTTATGTAATATATTTCGTACTTTATCAATTGAACCGAGGTGCGCAAAATCCGAATGGAGATCAATGTAGGTGGGCACAGGATTGCTAATATCAAAATTAACACAAAATCTAGCATGGATAAATCTAGAGCAAGCTCTGGTTGCACCCGATCTATAGCAATAAGAGTGCATAAAGATAGAGAAATACGTTTAATGATTGTAGGATGCTAAAACGCGAGCGGAAGGCCTAGAAGGCGAACCCATATCAGGGCTTGAGTCATAATTTCAGTACGAGGATTAAAACTTGGAGACCATTTCTCTGAGGTAGAAGCCTTTTCTTCTAAAGAACCATGGTCCACCAAGAAGAACCCGCGCAAAATCCTTTTTGTGGCTGAAAGTGAATAAAATGAATCCATTGGGAAGAGCAACAATCTCTAAGGGCCGCAAGGGGCCCACTTGATACGCACCCATTTTATAATGTCTTCCAGCGGGGGACGAGGGCCCATGAGCTTTCCGATCAGGGACAGTTCTCTTGAAGCCAAAGTAGCATTGGTAAGCTAGGCAAGAATCTATAGGGATAGAATCCCATCAAGAATCTTTCGCTACAAACGTAAAAAACTGGGAAGTCCTTGAGACCCATGATCACATCTCTCTATGTCCTAGAGGGGCACATGGTGGAGAATCACCAGAGGCATCAGGAGGGGGTCAGGTGTCAGAATCCAATGGATATGACCTCACCCAGGGAAACCTGACGTAGAAGCCTGAGAAGAAATTCAAAAACGTTGTTTTTTTTGTCAGAGTGGTAAAAAAAAATTGGACCCTTGATTTACATATAATCTCTAATGATGTAGATGATATTTAACATTAATAGAGGCTCTAACAACACTCGAAGTAAGGGTAGGTTGGAGGAGTGTGAAACAATTGGTTAATCAAGAGATGGTACGAAAACATGATCATTCGAAGGGGAGGTGATTTAGAAATTAATAGTTTCTTTGCAGAGGAGGTAGAGAGATTGGACCTCAGAAAGGGGAGGGAGGTAGTGATGTCACAACTAGTTGTACAACAATTTTTTCAAAAGGAGGTATTGAATAAAGATCCTCAGAGGATGGAGGGTATTTGAAGAAGTAGGCATATCCAAAGGGATTCACCATTCTTACAATAAGGCATCAAAATGGTTGCAAAGTACAAACCTCCACCTTGTAGTCTTGGGAACATATTTACCTTTGAGATGGGTGTAATCACTTGATCCTTGAGCTTAGGGGATGGATTTACATGCACCGTTGGGGATCTATGGACCGATGATTTTACAAAACTAGGCATTGCCTGTGGAATATATTCACACTCAATTTGTTGAACCCATGTACCAAATTCTGAATGAAGATCAATGGAGTTGGGAAGAGGGATACTAATATCAACATTAACACATAATCTAACCTGAATGAATCTAAAGATATATTTATTTTCATGATCAACAATCATAATGGTACCCAGAGATAAATCAATACCTTCAACTAACAACAACATGTCAGAACTCTAGAGGTTTAGGCCTGGAAGGTGAACCCAAATTGGAGCTTGGTTCATTGTTTCAGTATGATGTTTAAAACCTGGAGACCATTTTTTGAGGTATAAACCCCTTCTTCCAAAGAACAATGGTCACACCTATAAGCTCCATAAAAAATCCTCCTATGGCTAAAAGTGAATAATCTGAATCCATTATGCAGAGCAGAAATATCTAAGGTCCCGTAAGGGGACCACATTAATACACACCCATTTTTTTAATTTCCTCTAGTGGGGGCTGAGGCACATGATCTTTTTGATAAGCAATAATTCCCTTGAAGCCAAAGTAGCATTGGTAAGCTAGGCAAGAATCTATAGGATAGAATCCCATCAAGAATCTTTCGCTTACAACTTAAAAAACTGGGAAGTCCTTATGAGACCCAATGATCACATCTCTCTATGTCCTAGAGGGAGCACATGGTGGAGAATCACCAGAGGCATCAGGAGGGGGTCAGGTGTCAGATCCAATGGATCTGACATCACCACAGGGAAACCTGACGTAGAAGCCTGAGAAGAAATTCAAAAACGTTGTAGAGTGGTAAAAAAAATTGGACCCTTGATTTACATATAATATATGAAATGATGATTAGATGAGATATTACTTGGAGGATTTTTAAGAGAGGCTAGGAGGGTAGGTGGAGATAGGTAGCTAGGAAGTTTAAATTCCTAAAATATGAAATGATGTGATTATATGATTGATTAGAGAAATTAACCATGATGAAGGGGTATGTGGGATGTTATAGGGTCTTATGTTATGAAGGGATAATTAGAAAGGATGTTAATTGATGTGAGGGATTGATGTTAGGGAATCATGGGTGTTAAACTAGTGTTAATCTAGTGTTGAATTTTAAGTGATACACTACCCAATGTTTATGGACTTGTGCACCAAAAAGGGTCCTAATTTGAAATTAATAATCGTATATTGGAATTAATGTATTTAGTACATGATGTAACATAAAATAATGAGAATAAGAGATATAGCCTAATTGTGAATTGTGTCATTTAAAAATAGAAGCATATATGGAGCATTTATTTCTCCATTAAGCATTCATTCTACCATGAAAAATCATATAGAATAAACAATGTATTACATTATAATTCCTAAATGAAACATTAATTTTATAATTGTTGTGGTGTACTCAATATTATACACTTTTATGGGGCCTGATAAATATCTAGAAATTTCTACTCTTATATGGTTTAACATTAGCTCCAAAAAAACAATCCATAATCATTTTACAAACATAGTTGTCATAGTAGGTTTTGGAGAATGCACATTAGTTTCCCAGATATTCACGAGGAATTTTAAAATATGTGTGAAGTATTCATAGCCTTAGACCTGAAAATATATTCATGAACTCAATTTTCACCTACACAACACTTTCCAAAACTATATCTTGATGGTATAGGAATAGTGATGATGGTCCTCAACAATGAAATATTATCTTGATGGATTTGGTAAGGTTATATAGTCAATGCAATTTTTTTGTTTTCTTTATCTGGCCATAAAACCATAATTTTATTTTCTAAATTATTGATGAATGTTTCCAAATATTCATGAAGTCAAACATTCATATTAAATCCCAATTATCAATTATCAAACCATAATTTGTGGTTCACTTTGGCTCAATTTTATTTTATCGTTATTCATGCCATTTTGACAAGTGTTAGTCATTGACAGTTTACTTGGGGGTCAATAGGATATTAAATTGAATTAAATTTATCTATAAATACACATACATTCTAAATCATTTGATCATCTAGCTTGGTTTAAAATTAACAATCCTATAGAAATTTAAAAGGAAATATATAATTTCAATAGAAGATTAAGAACGTAACAACATATTGAGAAATTTATTGAAGCATTATAGATCAACCATTCATTTGAAAGGTAAAGGATTATACAATGCATCGCAATATTTTTCTTGAATGATAAATTGATGCAATTTTTGGTTTTTTGTCTTGAAAATTATACATCGTCTAGGGGTGTGATAAAAAATAAAGGTAAGTATAATTGTTGTCACCTAAGATAGTACTATTACTAAGGAAAGGCTCAACACCTCAGTGAAACATGGGAATGTCCCCAAGGTACGGGACCTAGAATCCTTAGGAAAATCCTCCAGAGAAGGTCATCTTCCTGTACTAACTACTCTAATGCTAACATTACTCCTAGCTAAGCTATTGATTTTGTCACACCCCGCATTTAATGGAATTTCTGTCACTGAAAATGTCTTATAATGACTAAATAAATTATGAATGTTAAATTGATAAGTGTGTTAGTATAATTTTATATACTTATCAATCATATTATTGATGGATGGTGACTTAATTAAGCATAAATGTTAATGTATTAAATATACATATATATACATATATATATATATATATATATATATTAATATATATATATGTATATGTATATGTATATATGTATATGTATATGTATGTATATATATATATATATGTATATGTTATATGTATATATATATACATATACATATACATATACATATACATATACATATACATATACATATACATATACATATATATATATATATATATATATATATATATAACATACATATACATATACAGATACTTATATCTATATATATCTCATATACATATATACATATACATATATATATATATATATATATATATATATATATATATATCATAACTATACATACATATACATCTATATATATATCATACACATACATATACATAGACATAACATATATATATATATATAATATATGTATGTATTATATATAGATATAACATATATATATATAGGAAATCTACATATATATTACTTAATATATATACTTATATAATCATAATATACTAGTAGATAGTATATTATAAATGATTTATATATCTACCACACACACAAGGGAAAACATATATAAACTCCATAAAGATATATACTTATTACGTTAGTATGATTGTTTTGTTTTAATGAGCCATCTCTTAATTGCATTAATTATACAAGGGTTTGATTTGTTGGACTCCACCATTTTTAGTTGTTGCATTATTTATGAATGTTAACAGTTTCTAAGGTTAGAATGCATTTATAAAGGAACTTACAATTTTCATGTAATTGTTTGTGGATGGTTTTGTAACACCACCATTTGGATTGCATTGATCAAATTTCATTGGCATTGTTAATCCAGAACAAGGTCTTAAACCACTTTGCAAAGTAATTATTTAATTGATATTGTTTAATGTCTCTGTGAATTGGTCATGGACCATATTACATTTTTATTGACATATGTTTTATGACCCTTCTTCTTTAGCATTAGAATAATGGTCTTGGACCATGGGCAAGGTCGATATTTATTGTTATTGTTTGATGGGTCATTGACAATGTTGCATATTAAAAAAAGGTTTTTTGGTTACTAACTAATATATATTGAGTTGGTCATAGACCACTTGGTAAATGTTAAATTTAATGATTTTGATTATTTTTTATTACATGGATTTTTGGTCATTGACCACAAGGTAAATAACAAGGGAATTTAATATTGTTTAATTATTACTTGGTCTTAGACCATTCACATTGCATGCTGCAAGTTTAATTGGAATTTTTGGCAGGAAGAATATTTTGGGTTTAAGAGGTGTACTATCAGTCATTAAGTATATTAAAGAAGCATGGCTCTCAGGAACTAGTAGTTTGTTTAGCAAGCCAAAGAATGTCTTCTCTCTCCATATTCACATTTTTAGAATTGTGTTTAGTTTTTCTCCGCTGGAAGTTGTGTGAGGGTTTTAGGGAGAATATTATGGAATTCTGCTTTGGGTGACTACATGCAAATATGGAGCTCTATTTAATGGAAAATTGGTATTCAATATTTCTATTTGGATTTGGAGTTATTTTTTGGCCATTGAAAGTTTCATATTGCAAGAGAAATTTAGAAAAGAAGCAAACACGACCAGGAATGGGTTATTTTAACTCAAAGTATTGATGTTTTTAGTTCAAAATCCAGAATATGCTTTTGGTTTCAATTAAATTTTTAAATCTGTAAATTATGGGTATGTTGTTAAAATTTGTTGTTGGGTTTAATGGAAGTCTAGGCATAAAATTTTTAAAGAGTTTTTTTGGTCTGTTTTCTTGCTTGGAAGAAAACACATTCAAATTTCATTTTATTTTTTTATCATTTTGATTTGAGCTTGATGGTAGTTGATTTGGCATTAAAATAATGGTTTGAGTTTTTGTTTTTTAAAACACAAAGATTCTCTTCGATTTCAATATGGAAATTTTAGTGAAAATAGGGAAAAGAATGAAAACATTATGGTTTTGTTGGAAAATAACATATATAAAGTTTTTGTCATTTTGGGCATTCTAGGTCTAAGTTTTTATGGGAAAATATGGGATTCTTAGAAATGGGTTTTGTTGGATTCAAAGGATAATGGTTAAGTTTGTTGTTTTGATCCATCATTTTAGCATGGTTATTGGTTATTATTATAAATGTTTATATACATTCACTATTGACCTGGGATTCATTGTTTGGTCAAAAACTTGTTGATTATAATTTTTAACCCATTTTAGGATTGGCAATTTAAGTTTGTTCCATCTCGTTTGAGCTCGCCGTTGCTGGTTATTAAAGGATTGTGGTCTTATAAGCTCTTAATCAGTTGTACTAACTGTGGAATAATATATGTTTCCTTCGTTGATATTTGATTTTGATACCATCATTTTCTTATAACTCGTAGTAAGTCTTGGTTGTTTGTGGAAATTGTTAAATATGGATTGATGAATGAGTATGTTGAGCTTTGATAAGAATATTGTTTTCTTTTATTAATCCTTCACATTTCTTGTATATCATCGACAATATTCCTTTTTAGTTATCACAAAACATAATTTTTAGAGGATATATATATTTAGACGTTCAAAGTTTAAATGAAATGATTGTTATCTTGAGCCATTGTGAGGAAGATGAAATGGTATGTTAAAATATTTGATAACAACTTATCATTGAACCCTTTTGTAGAAACAATTAGTTCCGGTATCCCTTAATGTTTGACTCCCCGCTTGAGAAATGATAGTGGCACAATTATGTGGTAATTTATGATCTACCTATAAGATTGATGCCGATTCATTTCTTGGTAATCATTTCTGGAATAGAGTTTATAGGAAGGAATGGATGTGCATATTTGGTATTAAACTTTGACTGAAATAAATAGTGAGTTAGATTATTCTCTCTAAATGTCGAATAAGACAATAATTTATAGCTTAAAGATACTTATTCATATTTTTCTTGTGGATTGTTTGAATGAATTTGATAGATTCTAATATAAATCTTATTCATGAATATTGTAATTAATAATTACAAAAGTTTGTTACCTTTATTACTTAAAGGTTATGATTTTGGTTAAATACATGTGATTTTGGAAACCATAGCATTCTTATGAAGTAACAATGCATTTGAACATGTCGTAGCTAATTTAATTAATGATTTAAAATTTTATTAGCTACCAGTTAATTCAACCTTAACTTATTCTTTTATTTAAATTAAACACAACAAGAATATGAGTTAGATAACTCATGTCAGTTCTTAGAACTGACCCATGTATACATTTTCTCTCTCCTATAGTGTGCATGACAAAGTGACATTTATGAAGTGATTGATTTGATAATTACGCATGATTAAGTCTTATATATTGTTTAAAAATATAATAAGTATTATTGTATTTAATTGTAATGTGGAAGTATTATCTTCACGAGTTGACTTAAGTCATTTTGATTAAAAGTATATCATTATTTAGGAAAATAAGAACTTATCCTTATTATGTTTAAATAAAATACTTGTTTTTTGGAATCATATTTTATGAAATATAAAGGTGTTTAAATTTTCTTTTACAACTGAGTATGAATAAAATTTATTAATAGTAATGTATGTAATCATAACTGATTTTATTAATTCATTATGGATAAACAAATATGTCAATTAACAAAATAGTATGATAGGGAAAATAATACAATGGAAACAACATTATATTATGTAGTATTTTATTTACCAATACCTCGTTAGGTGCATTGGTAATGCATTTAGAAAAAGGTATAAACATTGACCTGAAGCCCATGTAACCACCGGGTCCCTCTTTAGTTACTTATTAAGATGTGTGTTATGTATTTAGTCATTCATCTCATATGAAAAGATAGCATTGTAGTAATAATAACAGAGATACCATGCATGAATATAACTTAATAAATCATTCATAACAACCAATAGAATAAGTAATAAGTTATCCATCATATAATCAATTTGTTACATTTACTCAAGTGATTACATCCATGAACGCAACATTATCTAGGAACTTACATACTATATATTTCCTATCAATATATTTATGCACCACACACACACACACACACACACACACAATATATATATATATATATATATATATATATATATATATATATATATATATATATATATATAAATAAACTAAAAAGAGTGTAACACCTATTTATATATGGTGGGAGCTTGTCCTTCACCTCTTATATGATTTAATTCTAACAATAGATGTCCTAAATATAGGTATCATTCCATTTAAACTCCTTATTTAAGTCTAGATCAAGATATAAATAGCTCAGCCTTATCCATGATTTGATCCTATAATTAGATTTCCTCCTTGCATGTGTTTTATCTATAGTTGGTGCTCTATCTATTTCTAGATATGTATTCCATGCTACGCCATCTCTATTTTTTCTATTTTTATCCTTCACTGGGAAATTAGGCTAAGTCTTAGAACCTTTGTGCATGTGTGGACCTTTGTGTGGTGATCTCTTCAACCCCCTTGCATGCATACCTTTCATGCATTGACTTAACTATGTATTCATTCTATGATTATTCATGTGCTTTCGTGTGATCCTTCTAACCTCTTGATGTTTCCTTGTGGTTAATGTGTGTGGTCTTCCACCTCCATGCATGGCTATTATCTAGCCATTTCTTTCCTTAACATTACCCCAAACTAGGATTATTTTCCATCCTCAACAATAATAAGTATCTTATGAGATCTAGAGGACAATAAAACATGGTGCTCTGATTTTGTTGATGTGTCTTAATATTTTGAAGGCTATGATTCTTTTTGTATTAAGTCATATAAGTGATGTAATGGACTCAGGGGGAGCAAGTAAGATGGTACATGTATGATCATGATTTTTATAAGTTGAAGATGATTTTCAATTGGTACCTAGATATCAGTAAGGTGTCTAAGAGAACCTAACAGGTTAAGGGGGAGCTATATAGTTTATTTGAGCTCCAAGAGAAGTTTGTAGAGTCAATAATCCTTAAGGAAAATGATTGATTAGTGCACTCAAGTAAGTTTTCTTGAAAATTATTGTCATGAAGGAATGTATGGTGTTTTTGAGATCAGGATTGAGAGCTTGAAAACAATATGATAGTTGCTTGAGAAGGAATGTGCTAGTTGAATAAGATTGGAGTCACTAAAGCAACTATATGAAGGTTTCTAAGTTGTCATCATGAAAATTTTACAAGTACAAGTTAGTTCCTTGGCATAAAGTAAATTTTTTTTGTTCATTATACATGGATCAAAGATTTGAACGTATGCAAGATGTTCATTTCTCTAGCAGCCATGTCTGAGATGCCTAGAAGTCAGTGGAGTGTTGATTTTTTGTTACAATAATATGTGTTTATAGATGGTTTAAGGTATGAAGATGATATTTCTAATGTCCATATTCATTTGAAGATATTTTAAATTGTCCTAGCCCTGTTAAAACAAGACCTATATCTATTGCATCAAGTAGGCATATTGTGAAGTTGTGAAAATTAGTATCTTGCATTATTTGGTTGGTGATTGATGTAAGCATGGTGTATGAAAGGGTATCTTGCTAGAGGTTTATTATTTCAGGGGGAGAAGATGTTGAGTTCAACTCAAGAAGGAAGGTAAGTAGAATCTATGGAGGCATGTATGTAGTCAAGATAGTCATAAGTGGCATGATGAGTTCAAGGTTTCATTGAAGGGTAATCATCATTGTTTTTTTCTTGGTATCATTTGATCATTTTTTTTAGAATGTTTTCATCATTTTTGTGTTGATAAGAGCATGGTCTAGGTATGAGTCAGTTTTTGAAGGTATGCATTAGCTAAGAGTAGAGTTTCTCAAGGAGTTAAATTAGAGAAGAAGAAGGTTAATTGGACCTTGATTATTTTGGTTTATGTTTCTAAACAAAAGGAAATCATAATGTGATATAATAATAAGTATAATGAGGTGTTACAGGTATGATTCTTTGTCATTAATGTCAAAAGTGGGAGAACGAGTTCATGGCAAGTGAGTTTCTTAAGGGGAGTTTGAGCTTTATGTGTTTTTACATCAATGGTTTTGTCATCAATGAAAAAGGGGGAGATTGTTGGAATTGTGTTGTCATTTATGTCAAATTATGATGTTTTAATTTTTGTTTGAGTATTGATTTCAAAAGAGGAAATAAGCATAAAGGTTGATTGGTACCGTCATGATGAAGTTGTTTGGTCTAGATGGTGTAACATGGTTCTTGATAAGTGTAGTGGCTTGTAGGAGTGTGGTAGTGTATTTCATATGTATTGATGATGTTATTAAGGTTTCATGAAGTGTGGAGATCGTTCTGATAAGTTTATAAGTGTGGGAAAGTGACGAGGAGGTCAGATTTGGTGAAACATGCATGTTTAAGTGGCCTAGTTAGGAGGCGTAGTCAATAGAATGAGGTATGACATGAGGAAGTAAGGTATATATTAGATATTTATGCATTTTAAAAGCATGGATATCATGAGTATGAGGTTTTGAGACACTCACAACTATCTTATAGTGTTGGTTTAGGTATTATACATTGGTTTTAGATCTAGTCCTAGACCTAAACCTTAAGAAAAAATGTCATAATGAAGTGGAGTCATCATTTATAAGTACATTTGAGAAAAGGTAACTATTAGAGATGTGTTGGAATTTTGATTCAAAGGTGTGGTCCAAAATTTTAGGTCCTAGTATTGAATATTTTGCAAGTTATTACATTTTTTCCCTTACCTAGCTTGTGGAAGTGGGAATTTGAGCTCAAATTTAAATTTTTGATGCTCATTGGCACATGAAACCTTTGAATGGGAGTGTGATATATTAAATACATGTGAGGAATTGTTATATCTTGAGTTTTTGGAATTATTTTATGCATTAAGGACAAAACAAAAATGAACAATCGCTAAAAAGATAAACTAGTTTTAAACCCTCCTAAAACCCTAGTTCTGAAGCGATGGAGAAGATATTCTTCCTAGTGGACGAGAATGGATTTTTTGGCTTGTATGATGATTGGATGTTTTAGATTACTTTCTTAGGTTTCCCCATGTGCAAGTTAATTTTCATGGTTGCGTGTAGACCCTGCTTAGAAAGGTAAGTTTTCTGAAGAAGTCCAATTTGTACTCAAGTTTTACATTGGACCTGTTGACTAAATTGGTTTTAGATGAATTATGGGAGATATAATTCGTGTCTGTAGTGGTTTAAGATCAATTTTGAGCCCTTATAATGTTTTTTTAAGTCATTCTTGCATGACTAGTTTTAGGGCAGCTTTGGGTAGTTTCAAGTGACTTAATTGTAGAGGTGTTTTTGAGGAGATTCAGTCTAATTTATGGTTTCCTATGCATTTATTGACGACCCTAAGGTCATGATATTTCTTTTTATATATTACACTTGCATGGATGAGGTCATTTTATGTGGTTTTGAGATTTATTTTTGAAGACTACTTTTAGGGCATGTTAGTTGTCCTTGTTCTCAAGTGGCTTCATGAGGTGAGATGGTCGTACATATGTGTAATAACTTTCTAGAGGTTGCTTATGGTCTTATAAGACATTTCTAATTAGTTTCCAAGTTTTTTAATGTTTTTTTTTTCTCTATAACATTCTATTTTGGTGAGTAGACTTTTTGGGTGCAATTAGGTTTCTTGAGTCCTAATGAAGGAATTATAGTTCTACATGATGTTTCCGACCTATATGGTCTTATGTATGGTTTTTATTTTTATGTTTTTTATGGTTTTAATATTTCATTTTATCTATTATGACAGATCTAGGTGAGTTATAATCACGAGACATGAATATACACATGTTATAAGGCTCATTTGAGCTAGTTGTGAGTGTGTGAGAAAGTGTGAGCTAGAGGGGTATTTATAGAAGGTTAAAGAGGTATTTGGAGATATTTGGAGATGTTCTAGAGTGTTTGGATATATTGGAGATATATTTCATTAGGTGTAATCACCTTGGTGGAGAAGATCTAGAATGAGTGGACCTAGAGAGAAAATTTGAAGGAGGAAGGAAACTGAGCATCATTGTGTCATTATCAGTTGCTACAGCAAAATTTTAGAGATGAAAAAAATATCAAGTGGCTTTGGTTGGTTTTCAGACATCTTATAGGTTGGTGCCTCACTAAACCTAGAGGTTGGTTTTCCTTGTTGGGTTGGTGCTCAACAAAATATAATTCATTAGTCTAATAAAAAAATTAGTGTCTTTTATTCCCCTTAAGGGTTTCCCACTTACATATTGTTTTCTTTTGTTGATGTGCTCTCATTTTCTCTTCTATGGTTATGTTCTTGTGGATGCATGCTTAATGGTTAATTGAATGGTTAATGGATGAAATTTCTTAAGTGAATAAAAAGTTTTATTTCTCACGTATTCACCCTTCCAATGATTTTTCTTAAAGTAATTGGTATCATATAAGGTCCTATGAAGAAAGCTTGAGGCAATCCTCTGAAGCAAAAAAATGGAGAGTCAACAAAGTGGTTCTTCTATTAGAAAAGATCTTATGTTTGATGCGATAAATTATGCCTTTTGGATTATCAGGATGTGGAATCACATTATTTCTTTAGGATGTGATGTATGGTATTTAGTTTTATATTGGAGCACCATTCCTCAAACTCCTCTGATTGGTCCAACAGGTAACAAGGATAGTAATGATAATTCTGAAGCTATGAATTCTATTTTGTGTGTATTGGAAGAGTCAGAGTTTTCAAAGTGATGCAATGTGCTGCAGTTAATGCCATGTTGGATAAGCTATAAGTGATCTATGAAGGTGATTCCAAGGTGAAGTTAGAAAATCTAAAGACCTATATGAATTAGTTTGAAAGTTTGAATCCATGTCATAATATCTTGAAGGCAAAATAACAAGTATTTGAGATATAAATCTGGGTATGCATAGTTGATTCAATCTAGAACGTATCTTAAAGGTATATACACTTGATTGATCATTTCATTAGCATTTGTGTGATTTTTTTCCTTGAGAAGGTGTTTGAAGATATGGGAAGGGTGTTCTAAGTTAAAAACAAGATATGCTTAATAGAACCATACAAAACTTGTAAGAAGTATTTGTTGACAATTATTCTTGCGGAAGAATCACCAGAGTCATTAGAAACCTTAGCCTAGTAGGACATGTGCACCCTAAGGTAACCTATCCAAATTTTAAAGAAGTTGGATCTTCTCTACTTTGTAGGGTAGGGTTAGAAGAAAGCATGAAATAACTTAAAACAACAAGGTGATGTGCCAATTTAGAAATAGAAAGATACATGACATACTTAAAAGGAATTATCTAGGATATTGGAAGAGTTGTTTGGCATGGTTTGTTATTTTGATAACATTAGTATCTGAGGAATTGATGTAAGTGATTCATAGATAGTGAATGAATAGATAAATTCCAAGGGCATTAAGCACAATGAATTTCCTGACCCATTTAGAACTACTTATAATGAAAGAACAGATATTTAGAACATAGAAAGTCAATTTTCATAGAATAAGAACTCTTTATTAATATATAAAATGATACATAAGGCCCTCAAAGGTACACATATTACACTTTTCTTTTATGATAGAGGCTTACTGAGGCTAGACTCCTACAAAATACAAAACTCCTTGCTTCCCCTCCTTTTCTGTAAAAATATCCTCCTTTTTTCCTTGAAATTCTTCTTCCTTTTAAAGACCCATTCTCTCTCTTTCACTAAAAGCTCCCACCTTTCTCTCTCCCTCAATTTGATAGGGAGTTCATTCTTATCTTCCTGGCTCCTATGCCCGAATCTTTTAAATACAGAGATACCACTATCAGTATTTAATTCAGATGTTTTATCATTGTGATATGGAATAAATATTTTGCAATTATTTATAGGGATCCATGCATCTTCTCTTACTTGGTCTCACTACGCTGATTCTTTGGCCAGTGAAGATCTTTTTCTACCACATGGATGATGTTATGCACTTTTTTACGGATTTATTTCTTCAGCCTTATACCAAAAGTGCACTAGATAGACACGTGGAGAGCTTCCACTTGCTTCTATTGTTTTTTGAATTTTCAACCTATTTGGGAGTGAATTTATCAAGCCCTAGACATGTGGAGAGTTTTTGCATGAGTTTTGAAGTGCTTTCCTTTGTGCCTCATACCGAAAGCGATCGCTAGATGGAAACATGGAGGACTTCCACTTGCTCTTCCATACTTAGTCGATTTGGGCTTCGAGCGAACAAAAGAATCAAGGGTCAGGGGTAACAAAAATATGCTCAATAAAAGAGTCTCAACAAAAGAATGTAATAAGTTTGGTGAGTCACTAAGGGATTTTGTGCCTTTCATGGAAAAATCTGACATCCTCCAATTTTCAAAAATAAAAAAATGTGGCTAACAGAACGCTACCTAGAGCTTTTGTAAGGAAGTCTTGTATCCAAGCCACTCCTTCTCTATTGGGTAGTTCCTTCTTTGCAAGGCTTAAAATGCTTGGTCCATCTCAATTATCTCCTTGTGGGAGAAACCCTAGAGGCTTTTCATTACTGCATGCAAGTGAAACTCTAACTAAATGATGGGATTGATGATGGCATCCACCTTCAATAATACTGGAGTCCTCCTTTAAAGACTGAGAAGACAAGTCTTATCCTGGCACTTGGTGATCAAGAGATGTTGGATTTGTTCCTTTGATAGGAACATAGACTCATCTAGGAAAGGAGAAGGGAAACCTAGCTGCACCAATTCACTGATATTCTACTTCCTTTCCTTTATTCCTTGGTGGATTTGCCATGCCAAGAGATTTTGACATTTGATATAAAATTTGTTGACAACTCAAAAAATCATTGATCTTCGTACAGCAATCAACCACCTATCAGTAATCCCTGCATCTTCAAAGAGTGGGGTCTGAGGCATCATAGAGTTTCTGTATCAAAATATTTGACTCATGGACCTTGGTGGATAAGGCATTATTGATGGTGGAGACTGAATTCTCTACCTTGGAGAACAATTCCTATGCATTGGATATAAATCTGAGTGTCGGGGCCAAATTTGTAGCAGTGGTGGAAATACAGTCACAATAGGGGGCATATAATCCCTATACTAATGTTACAATCCCCACCTTCTGGGATTGTTGCCCCAATGTTGTTGGTCAATTCCTTCATCGTATCTTTAGAAGACTTTACCTTGGCTTGGAGGCTACTCTTTTCTTGTCGAGAGTGAATTAACCAAGGCCTCAGATGCAATGAGTTTAATTTCTAGAGTCTTTTCCTCTACTTGAAAAGCTGCGAGGGATTTCTTGGCAGACATATCCTTCAACTCCTTCTTGAGCTAATCTACCTCTCTATCCTTTGCTTTGATCTTAGCCATACGGCCTGCCATTGTGGTCTCTACTTTTCAAAGGTTGGATTGCACCATCTTAAGTTGATTGCTAAGTTTCAAGTAGTCTATAGTGACTATTTTCATTGTTTCATTCATCAACTTGACCCTATCCTGAAGCCATAATTCAGTAAGGTCCACCGTGATAGCACTAGTTGAATAGTCATTAGGTTGCATCTACTCCACGGGCTTAGATACTTTAGGGTAAAGGTAAGTGATGGTCAAGGAGCTATTTTAATGGTTGTATAAAGATCATATCTGCTTGGTTGATAAATTTTTCATCTCCTTATTCTTATTTTTTACCCTCCTTTGATCATATGTTGCCCTAACAGACTCTACTTGGTTGAAAAATGCAGAGGAAGAAGATACCATTCCCCTGCAAATGGAAACCTAGGTGGAAGGCCATATGGAATAGTAACTGGTAATTGAGACGTTGAAGTTACTAGGGTCAAAGAAGGGGGTATGATCACGCGGGGGGAGAAACTTTGGATGGTGGTAGAGAACTACAAAATAAGAGGAACGTCAGGTGGAGGAAGAGTCTATGATGGAGTGATAGAAAAAGGGGTATCTTTAGAAGAGAAAAGTGGAGGTGGAGGCATTGCTGATAGAGAATTATCAAGTGGAGGTGAAGGAGAATCAGAGCCTTATAAATGACTTTAGCTTCTTGTAAGACAAGATTGAAGGTGATTTCCCCTCTTCTACTGATATCGATGGGTTGAATGAGAGAAAAATTGGTGGGGGACTCTAAAGAGAAGTGGAAGATGAAGGCAGTATTGACATTTGTTGTTTTGGAAGCTTGGAAGATTCTACGGTTGATCTAAGAGGCTGCTCGGAAGTGAGAAAAACCATGTCCTCACTCTCTGGATCAGATTTATGCTCTGAGTCCCACTTTTCTTCCCACATCTTGTCACTAGATACATCCTGAAATTCTGTGTGGTCTATCCAATCTCCTGCCTATATTTCCAGAAGGCTTAAATTTTTTCAGAGCTCTAGTCGTTCCTTTTTAGGTCTTCTCAGAGTCCTTTTGAAATTGTTAGAGTAGGGTAAAATTTGTATTTGACATGTTGGAATGACTCCCTACCTAAATTTTGGATGTCCTTGAGTTCAACAAAGATATCAGGTGACTCAACCTGGGGGCTCTACCACGAATAAAAAATGGCCTCAGATCATGCTTACATGAGTCAGAGACTTTTTTGGCAACCAGAGTAGCAGCCATGTTCCGGTCTGGGTCATAACTCCATGAATTGTTGATAAAGGTGAGGCCATAGGAGGCTAACTTATTTAAGAGGAAGTGGTCCACTCACCTTTTTAGTATGGTAACCCATCCCCTACAAAAGGGGATGTCATAGAGTTCTTTCTTCTTTTGGGTTGATCTGAATTCAATTTCCAAGAGAATGAGTTACCTTGTGACTTCAAGACCCACAACCCAAGGCATGAGAACCCTCAAGATCATGAAGGATTCACCCTTGAATCCATGAACCCAAATCATGGAATGCCCTCTAGTGAAGAAGTAGTCACAAGGGTGCAATGGGTCTGAGAGCATAGACCGTGTAGAGTCATTCATTTTGTGATTAATCCCTTCAGGATCAATTTATAGCATAAGGGGCTCCACAAAAGTATTGAAAAATTCATATACATCCAATGCACAAGATAGTATATGGGTCCATGCAAATACTAGGCTAATATTTTGGGGATCTACCTCCACATCCTATAAGTTCATAGTCATATACTGACAAAAATATTGATAATTTTGGTACAAGATGAGGTGGAAGAGAAAAGAAGAATACCTGAAGGTTGATGCCATCAAGAAATGTTTCAGTTTCTTACAAATTTACCCCATGATGACCTCTGTGAAGATGAATCTATATTCTTGTTTCTGGTTGATTGTCCTCATTTGGAACAAGGCTGCTATCTACCAATCCTCAATGCCTTTATCAGAGTCTTCCCCAAAAATAAAGGCCAACATAGAGCAGGCATCTTGAGAGTCAACCATGAGGGATTTTAGGGGAATTGGGAAGCCTAAAATCCCTAAACTAACTAGTGTTTGATTTCATCAACTCTCCGTTAATAAATGATGCCTTACTTTGGCATTGGGCCCATACATATTGAAGCTTGGCCATATTATAGAACTTGGCTAATTGGTCATAGGTTAGGGATAACATTTCCCTAATGAATTGTGGTGTGATTACCAAAGATAAATTTTAGCCATTGATTTTATGGTTCTCTGAGTTGAAACAAGCCACGCACATTTGTATGAGCTCTGGGCACATGTGCGTGAGAGGAACCATATATTGGGTTAGATTTTTGCTCCATATTCTAGAGATGAATGGCTCAGAATCACTCAGGTTGTTCAACCCATGTGAATGTTGCTTCTCTTAAAGCTTTGGGCCTTTTTTTGAGACTGAGGTCGAAGATTTCGTTGGCCGGGTTGCTAACCATAGAAGGATCGATGTAACAAGACAGTGGATCAGGGAATTTTATCTGAGGTCACAGAGGCCAGGGGAGAAGGGGTTGCCCCATGTAGCATTTTGTTACTTGAACAGAGCTAGAGTTGGCCATAGTGTCTCTCTGAATTTAGAAAGGACTCTGGAGGTTTTGATACTCGTTGATTAATTCAAAAGACTTTAATGCTTTGGAATGACCCTGCTGAATAGCTCGAGATGCCTTTAATAACCACATATACTTAGGGAGTAAAATCTCACACATACTCAGAGGTCACTTCTTATAATAGTCCCTTTGAGTGGGAGACCCACAGTGCCAAACTTAGTGCCTTTTAATAGATTTTTCATTGATTTTGGATCTCCTCATTAAGGAATGGGGCTTTACTCTTGATGGTGACTTTAATTTCTGGAGAAATAAGCAAGTAGGTTTCCCTCAAAATAAAAAAGGATACATGGAAAGAGGCATCTAGACACATGGAAAAGATGACTGAAAATAAGGTGGGGAAAAACAAAATCTAGAAAGAAGGGAAGCAAATATGTACATATGATACATTTTTTGAAGACACTTATATGAAGGGCTTCAGGTGAATCCCATTCACTGGAATAGCTAAGGGATCTCCCACCATGGTTTCAAGTTCAAATGAGTTATGTTGCTTACATGTGATTATTATGAAGGGACTAGTCCATAGGGGGTTGAAATTTTCATGATTCCCCATCTTGGATACTCTTGTATCCCATTTTAAGATGACGTGGTTCTGATTTTGAAATTCAGTTCTAATGTTTTCTAATCAAACCATCTCTTGACTATTTTTTGGCGATTGATCATGGCCTTGTGGGAAAGTTCAGGATTCTCCTGGAGTTCCACCAGCTCGGAAATCCTTACTTGCATCACTCTATTTTCCTCTATCTCGAACCCTTTTAATAGTTGTAACGTAGGGAATTCTAAGGAAATTTGCATCACAACACTTTTCCCATAGACTATTTCATATGGTGAATTTTTTAGGATCTTTTTGGAGTGATCCGGTCATCCCATAAGGTTATTTTACCATGTTGATGCCATAGTATTTTATGCTCATGTCCCATTATTTTGATGAGTCTTATCAGATTCTTATTAGTAGACTCTGTCAGACCGTTACCCTGTGGGCAATAATTAGAGGATGACTTTAGATATATCTTGTGCTTGACTGCAAAATCAGATACCTTAGCCCTTAATAAATATTTGGCATTGTCATATATAATAGTGTGGGAAGGACCAAAACACGTAGTGATATCTTGCAAGAGTCTTAGGATTACATTTTCGGTAGACTCCTTAAACAGATATGCCTCCGCTCACCAAGTGAAATAATCGATTGCTGTGAGAATCCACCTGTGTCCAGCACTTGAAATTGGGTTAAATATTCTAATGAAATTGAGACCTCATTATGTGAAGGGTTCCTCAACTAGGATGGGATTGAGGGGAAATGCCGCGTTTCTTCATAAACCTTCATAAACTTGAGAAAACTTACATTTGTTTGTTTCCACTTGATTATCAGTGAACAGGATTGGCTAGAAGTGTCCTTCTTGCAAAAAATTTATGGCCATGGTTTGAGCCAAAAAATGACCTCCTGAGTCCTCGTGTTGTAATTACCATAAGAATCTCTTGGCCTCTTCATTTTCCAGACATCTTAACATTAATCCATAAAAATTCCTCTTAAAAGGGAAGTTTATCAATCATGGTGAAATGAGTCCCTTGTTGTCTATAGTACCTTCTCTTTTTTAAGGGGATACAATATAGATATCTTCTAGTCCACATGAATTGAATCCTATCCAAGACCCAACCACATGAATCATCTTCCTGGAGATAGAGTATCTGGTCATGTTCCCCTGTCGATTATGGGCTTGGAGTCTTGGATACAAACCTGGGTCATATATTAACATAGACCTCTTCCTCTTATGATATTTGTGGGTTTCACCTTGAAATCATATTATAGTATCTTAGTGATCCAATTATATATCTTTTCTCAGTTATATCACCCTCTATGATATATTCTCTTACACTAGAGTGAGCCACCATGATCTAAATTTTATTGTGGATGACCAGGTGCCTAAATTTCTTTAGGATTTTGACTATGGTGTAGGCCCATCTCTCCAAAAAATTGTATCTTGTCTCCTAATCATGGAGATTCTTTGAAAAGAAAGAGATTGGGTGTTCCTCTGTCTGTGATTCTCCTTTTTGTGTCAATACAGATGAAATGTTGTGTTCACCTCTGTATACATACATAATAAAATCCTTTGAAAAGTTGGGGTTTCGCAACACAGGGGTAGATGCAATGGATTCCTTTATCATCTCAAAGTATTGACACCCCTCTGGAGTCCATTTGAAATTAAGACCCCATTTAAGCATGAGAGTGATTTGGTGGATCGTTCCCGTAAATTTTGAAATGAACTTGTTGACAAATTTTATCTTTTATAGGAAAGAATGGACTGGAGGCCAGTCTAAGATGGATCTAACCCTCTCAGGGTAGATAGATATTTCTTCCTTTGATACGATATGTCCTAGGAGTTTACCCTGGGGCACTCCAAAGACACATTTCTTTAAGGTTCAGAGAGATTTCTAATTCTTGGCATTTTCTGAACACAACCTCTAAAGCATCAAAATGATCCTTAGCTATTTTGGTGAACATCGTGAGGTCATCAAGTTATATTAGAATTACCTTGTTGATCAATACACCGAATGCAGAGTCCATGGCCCTTTGAAAGGTAGTCCTGACATTTGTTAACCCAAAGGGAATTTTTTCATAAGAAAAAGTTCCCCACTTGGTTGTAAATGTAGTTTTATGTTGATCTTTTTTTGCGAGCCATATTTGATGATAGCCCGAAAAACCATCCAATAGGGAGAACATCTTTGAGCCCACCACTATCATTAATATATGCTCCATGGAGGGTAAAGGATGATGATATTTCAAGGAGTCTCTATTTAGGTCTCTGAAATCTACACAGTCAGATTTCTTCATTCTTCTTCCTAATAAGAACTAGATTAGAGACCCAAGTTATATGCTTTATGGGAAATATGATATGATCATGTAGGATATTTTTTAATTCCTCAGCCATGAGGGATTAAATTTTAGGATTCATCAGCCTTTACTTTTGGTGCACATGTTTAGTCCCTTCTTCAATATTTATGGTGTGCTGGATGATGTCCTTATTGTAGCCATGAAAGTCATCATACGTCCAAGCCATCAACTTATCATATTTGTGGCATAGGGCCACAAGTCTCTCTTTTTCCTCTGGATTCACTGATAGTCCTAGCTTTAGTCTCCTTTCCTTAGTGACTTCCAATGCTACATAGTTCTCCTTCATAGCTACAAAACTTCCTTCAGTTATAACCGGAATCATTTGAATCAAAAATAACTATCTAGGGTTATTAATCCTTTTGGAAGTTTGTTTTTCTTCAACTAGATAATCTGATCTCCATATGCTTCCCTGAACTTAGGCTGGAGATGGTCTACATGAATTGATCATATTTTTGAATAAAATTTATGATTTTCTGGTTGTCATCATTGAAGACCTGCTAGTAATAGAAAATTTTCGGGGATGGAGGGAAAAATGATCAGCCCTATGGTGTTCTCATTCGTTATTAAATCTTGAATTGGATCGAACTGTGATCCAATCAAGGCCATCCTATCTGCTTCTATATTCTAGTCTTGAGGGATAACTTTGATTTTGAAATCCTTGAAATCATCAATAAGATCCTAGACCTGAGTGTCTGATATGATCTCATCCTAGGATTCCTTGTGGCAGTAGTATTTCTTACCTGTGTTACTACCAACTCTGAATCATCCAAAGACACTCAATTGCTTAATGCCTTCCTTCCAGGTCCATGATCAAGTCATGTAAGCACAAGCCTCATATTCTGCTTCGTTACTAGTACAAAAGAACTTGAAACAGTAAATACTAGAGCAATTTTCTCCCACCTAGGGATAATAAACACACTCCGGCTCCCAAACTATTATTGACTTTTGGAACCCATCAAAATGTAGGGTCCATATTTGAGGATATTTCAGGACGATCCCCTTTCTTTTCATCATATCTCTTGTTTATCCTAGGAATATTCATATCTTCAAAGAGAACTGACATACATTCCCAACCCATTGGAATAAAAATTTCTAAAAGGATCACTTGGTGGAAGGTTAGCTAGATGACCAGTGCATAGGGGGGCTTTGTCGTATATATATGAATTCTTCTTCTCGGGTGATCATTGCATGGGAATCCTCAAATCCTGAATCTGAATGGTCAGTTATATGTTATCTGGTAAGGGGCTCTGATAGGACCATCATTTGAGAACCATACTTGGTTTCACAAGATTAGATGAGATCAATCAAGAGACATATAGTCTCTTGATTTTAGCTATAAAATCACAGGAGAGGCAAAAGGCCAAAGACTGGTGGGATGACAATCACCATAATATCCTTTCAGAATAGTTATATTCAGGAGCAATATTAGAGGTGTAATAAGAGTCCTTTAATGATTCCAATGGTTTGAACAAACTTTTTTTCTAGTTACATAACTCATTTTCTCTAAGGCTCATATTTAATACCCAAGTTGTCTGTAATTTCTTTAGGCATGACTGTAGTGCTAGCACCCAGAGTCTATCATAGATTTATGTAGCAATTTATTAATTATAATAAGAGTCATGAAAAAGGGACTTGGTCTAAGTTTACTACTCTCCTCCTTTTGATTCAATAGTATCATCTCCATCGAGTCTCTCAGGACTTTTTCTCTTTCCTTCTCCTTTCTGGAAATAGTTGGTTCATTATCTGATCTAAGCACTTCTTGAAGAATCACTCTCTAATATGGAATACTCAGAAGATCACAAAGGGAAGTGTTAGCTGGTGATTTATTAAGTTGTTAAACCACATTCATTGGTCCCGGAAGAAATGATTTTGATGATGATAAAAAATTTATTACTTCGTCTGCGGGGGGTATTATCTGGGTTCTAAACAGCTTCCTTAGCTTTCTCTTTGGTGATAGGTTGCGATGCAAGTTTTTATGGTTGATGGACCTTGCAGGACTTCTCTGATTGTTCTTGAAACCATAACATTTTCTTCCATGATTATCCTTTTGAAATGAGTATTGTATTTATATTGGATAGGCTTTGTAATGGATGATTCATTAGTAAACATGGATTCTTCTCCTTCTATCTAGGAAAAAATAGCATGCTCTGGTGTGATTTTTTCTTCTTGTTCCAAGGAAAATTCCTTGAATCTCTGTGCGTACAGGTGGAATGCTAAACTCCTGAAGAGTGGAGAGGCATTAATTTGTTTATCTCATAGCATTCTCTTAATCGTTTTCTCAATATACTCTTTTGTTGTAGGTTCCCCTGAGGGAAATCTCTTGGCATGTGGGAGTCATTATAGGGGAAACACCATGCATTAGGATCTTTAGCAAAGGGATTTTTATCGGAGTACCATTTCTCTTCCACTATTAGGTGGGATAATTCTAGAGTGACATTTGTACGAGAACTAGCTGGTTAGAAGTTGTGCAAAATGGCAGCCTTTGGTTATTCAGGTATTGAGGAGGAAAAGAAGTGGCCTGATTCCTCTTAAGATTCACTATTTTGCATTAGAAAATATCCTCAGAATATTTTTCATTTCCTCTAATTTGCGGTTAGAGGTTGATGATGTGGAAGTGGGGGCTGGAGACGAATGATTAGATGGATAGCTATATAGTGACATAGGGGTTTGAGACAATATTAGGACTTGAGGGAGAGGGGCTATCTCGAGGGACATTAAAAAGAGGTTTCTGGGAGGAAGCTTCGCAACATATATTAAATTGTTCTCACCTTAGACAAAAATATTATAAGCTTGTGGCAAGGAATCCCCTCATAATGATTGAATAATTACTGAGACGTCTGAATTTAGATATTTTAAATAAAAATTCCAATAGCCACAGCTACGGGCGGTCTTGCCAAGGTGAGAATCCTTTTCTATGTTTTATGAAAACCTGATATTGAAGTCAGTCATCAGCTCTTACATGCTCCTTTTTATATTGATAAGTTTTTGTAGAAGTGATGATCTATCTCCTTTTTCTCTTAATCTTACTACTAACACGATCTCTACCAATCCATCCCAAGTGCCAATGTTCTTCGGAGTTAGGGACCAATACCAATATAGTGCTTTACCTTTGAAGGAAGCGGCTAATAGTCACAAAGTGATGTCTTTCTCTCTAATGTAATATATCCCATATATCTCTGCTACATCCTAGAGATGTTCTTTAGGATTCTTGAGGTCCTCTCCACTGAACTTGGGTAATGTCTTTAGTGCATTAGTGGGAATAAGGATTCCACACACCGTTGGGGTTGTGGGTAGAATAAGTGGACTCCCTTGATTGTATGGAACAAACTACCTAGGAGGTTGAGGTTGAAGGTGAGCCATAATGATAGGTCTGAGGGTCCTAGTTGACTATGTAAAAGGCCTACCTAGTGGAGGTGTTGAGAGAGGTCTGGTCCAGGGAGGACACTCATGTAGGTGTTGAGAGAGTCTGGTCTTGGGGGGACAGAGATCTCTGAACCTATCTTCCTCTTTTGTGACATGGAGGAGACAACTGCAAATATTCGATTAGAACTTATTCCCTTTCTCTTGCCCTTGTCTGCATCCATTTTTTTCTTTCAAGTGGGTAGAATGGATATCACTCAAATTATTAGATCTTTGATGATGTAAAATCTAGGCTGAATGTCCCACCGGGTCTGCCAGGACAAATTGTTGATGATTATCCTTTCAAATGAATCTCCAGAATTGTGTAAATCTTAGGTTAGTAGGACATACACCCTAAGATAACCTCCAAATTTTAAATAAGTTGGATCTTATCTACTTTGTAGGGTAGGGTTAGAAGAAATAATGAAATACTTTAAAATAACAAGGCGATGTGGCCAATATAGAAACCAAAAGATACAAAATACTAAAAGGGATTATCTAGGATAGTCAAAGAGCTAATTCAACATTGTCTGCTATTTTAATAACATTAGTGTCTGAGGAAGCAACGTGGTTGATTCATAGATAGTGAATGAATAGAGAAATTCCAAGGGCATTAAGCATGATGAATTTCTTGACCTATTTAGAACTACTTATAATGAAAGAACAAATATTCAGAACATAAAAAGTCAATTTGCACAGAATAAGAACTCTTTAATCATAGATAAAATGATACATAAGGCCCTCAAAGGTACATATTACACTTTTATTTTATAACACATGCTTATTGAGGCTAGAATCCTACAAAATATAGAACTTCTTGCTTCGCCCTCCTTCTTTTCTGTAAAATTATCTCCTTTTGTTCTATAACTTCTACTTCCTTTTAAAGACCCATTCTCTCTCTATCACTCAAAGCTCCTACCTTTCTCTCTCCCTCAATTTGATAGGTATTTCATTTTTTTATCCTCCTGAATTCTACCCCAATATTTTAAATAAAGAGCTACCACTGTCAGTATTTAATTCAGATGTTTCATCTTCTGATATGGAATAAATATTTCGATTATTTATAGGGATCAGTCCATCTACTCTTAGTTGCTCTCCTGCCGCCAAGTCTCTGGCCGGAGAATATATTTTTCTACCAGGGTGGATGGTTTTGTACTTTTTTAGGGATGTATTTATTTATCTTTATACCAAAATTTCACTAGACATACATGTGGAGGGCTTCCGTTTGCTTCTATTGTGTTTTGATTTTTCATCCTTTTTAGGAATGACTTTATTAAGCATTGGACATGTGGAGATCCTGTGTAAATTTGGGAGCCTTTCCTTTATGCCTCATACTAAAAGTGTGCCAGATGGACATGTGGAGGGATTTCACTTACTCTTCCATACTTAGTCAATTTGGGCTTTGAGTGACAAAAGAAGTGAGAGTCGAGGCTAACAAAAGATGCTCAATAAGAGAGTCTCAACAAAATAATGTAATCAGTATTCTTTAAGGATCTAATTAGACCTACAAAAGTATCTTAAGGGCTTGATCAGGAGGCAGAGTGCTCCATGAACTGGTTAGTAAAGACCAATATTTTTTTTATGCCTATATAAGAAACATGAAGTATTGAAGATTACTTTTGTTGGTAGGTCATCATTAGGCAATTATGTCTTTGGTAGTCAAATTTGGGTATGAAAGATAGTTGAAGAGATTTAGATAGGCTTACAAGTGTTGTAAGAACAGTCATATTTCTAGAAGATTCACCAAGAAGGTTTTGTGATGAATAATGAGTTATGATAGTCCTAGAGGTAGAATATCATGTAACAAGATCTGATACAAATTCTTACAAGGATTTATGGTGAGTTTTTATACTTGTAATTATGTTTGGTGACTTAGTATGGGCTTGAGATTATTTCAAAGATACATGTTTGTAACTCTTGTGTTGAAAATTGGCCTAATAATACCAATATAATCTTGTTATTATGAAGACCTAGAATGACCTATATATGTGTGTATTCTTGGAGGCATGAAAAAAGACACAATAAACATGAGGTTGGTACATAGAGAATTTTGGACAGATGTCTATGATTATAAGTCAAGGACATATGAAGAAAGATTACAGTCATGAAGCTGATAAAGAGTAAAGTATTTATGTACTTCAAGAAATTTTTTCTAGATTGAGAGGTAAGTGGTAAGTTATTTTGAGCATTTGGTTTGTATCTTGATACCTAAATCAGTCATGTGATGTACAAAAGAGTAGATAATACTTATATGTTGTATGGCTTATTTCCTAGAAGGTTATCAGTAGCTTGAAGACTCAAAATGAAATCATATGATGTCATATTGTGGTTTAGTAACGTGTTTATTCTTTTTTCAAGCTATAATAAGTATCTTATCACATCTAGAGGACAAGAAAAAAGGGTGTTTTAAGTCTATTGATGTGTCTTAATATTTTGAAGGCTTTAATTCTTGTTGTATAAAGTCATGTAAGTGATGTAATGGACTCAAGGGGAGTAAGTCAAATAGTACATGTATGATCATGATTTGTATCAGTTGAATATGGTTTTAAAATTTTATCTAGCTATCAGTAAGGTGTCTAAAGGATCCTAACATGTTAAGGGGGAGATATATAGTTGATTTGAGCTCTAAAAGTAGTTTGTAGAGTCAATAATACTTAAGGAAAATGATTGATCAGTGCACTTAGGTAAGTGTTTTTTAAATTCTTGTCATGAAGTAATGTATGGTGGATGTGTGATCAAGATTGAGAGCTTGAAAACAATATGACAACTATGTGAGAAGGACTATGGTAGTTGGATAAGATTGGAGTCATTAAAGCAACTATGTAAATGTTGATAAGTTGTCATGATGAGAATTTTATAGGTGCAGGTTAGTTACTTATCATAAAGTGAAGTTTGTGTGTTCATTATACATGAATCAAATATTTGAAGGTATGCAAGATGTTCATTTCTCTAGCAGTCATGTCTGAGATGCCTAAAATTCAAGGGGGGTTTTGATTTTATGTTAAAATAAGATGTCTTTGTAGTTGGTTCAAGATATGAATATTATTTGTTTGATGTTTATGTGCCTTTTAATATATTTGAAAGTGTACTAGACCTGTTGAAAGAATACCTATATCTGTTGTATCAAGTAGGTATATTGTGAATTTGTCAAAATTGGTATCTTGCATTGTTTGGTTGGTGATTAATGTAAGAATGGTGTGTGAAAGGGTGTCTTGTAGAAGGTTTATTATATCAGGGTGATAATATGTTGAGTTCATCTCAAGAAGGAAGGTAAGTAGAATCTATGGAGGCATGTATGTAGTCAAGACAGTCATAAGTGGTATGATGAGTTCAAGGTGTCATTGAAAGGTAAACATGATGTTTCTTGCTTGGTAACATTTGAGAATTGTTTTTGAGAAGTTTGGCATCAGTTGTGTGTTGAGAAGAGCATGGTATAGGTCTAAATCATTTTTTTAAGGTATGCAATAGCTAAGGGGGAGCAGAGTTGCTCAAAGATTCAAATTAAAGAAGAAGAATGTCAATTGGACCTTGATTGTTTTGGTTGATGTTTCCAACCAAAAAGAGAGCCTAAAGTGATGTGAGAATAAGTGTAATAAGGTGTTATAGGTATTATAATTTGTCATTAATGTCAAAATGGGGAGAATGATCTGATGGCATGTGAGTTCCTTAAGGGAAGTTTGAGCTTTGTGTGTTTTGCCATCAACGGGTTTTCCATCAATGAAAAAGGCAGAGATTGTTTTCATTTTTTGTCATTGATGTCAAATTATGATTTTTTAATTGTTTTCTAACTACCATTAATGTCAAAAGAGGAGAGAAACATGAAGGTTGATTGGTAGTATCATGATGATGTTGTTTGGTCTGGATGGTTTAGCATGGTTCTTGAGTAGTTTAGTGGATTGTAGGAGTGTGTAATTGTCTTGAAAAGTTATTGATGATGTTGGTAAGGTGTCATGAAGTGTGGAGAAGGTTTGTGAAGGTTTTTAAGTGTGGAAAAGTGATGAGAATGTCATATTCAGTGAAACAAGAATGTTCAAGTGTTCTAATTAGGAGGCATAGTCAGCAAAATGAGGTATGATATGAGGAACTAATGTATGTAGTAGCTGGTTATGTATTTTTAGATCATGGAGAGAATTAGTATGATGTGTAGAGACACTTACAAGTGTCTTATAGTGCTGGTTTAGGTATTAGACATTGGTTTTAGGTTTGTTCCTAGACCTAGTCCTTGAGAAATCATGCCCTAATGAAGTGGAGTCATAACTTCTGAGTACATTTGAGAAACGATGAGTATTGGAGTTGTGTTGGTATGTTTGTTTAGAGGTGTGGTTCAAAATTTCAAGTCCTAGTATTGATGATTTTGCATGTTATTGCATGTTTTCCCTTTCTGAGTTTGTGGAAGTGGGAATTTGAGCTTGAATTTGAATTTCCGATGCTCATTGGCACGTGATATATTTCTTTTTATGGCATTATTTTAGACATTAAGGCCCATAATTTTATTAACAATCGTTAAAACGCTAATATGGTTTTAAACCCTCCTAAAACCCTAGTTCTAATGTGATGGAGAATACATTCTTCCTAGTAGCTCAGAATGGATTTTTTTGGATTCTATGATGATTAGAGGTTTTAGAGGACTCTCTTAGGTTTATCTAGGTGCAAGTTAGGTGTCACAGTTGTGTGTGGACCTCTCTCAAAAAGGTAAGTTTCTAAAGAAGATCAATTTATGCTCAAGTTTTACACTAGACCTATCGACTAAACTGGTTGTGGAGGATTTATGGGAGCTATAATTCATGTATGGAGTGGTTTTAGATCAATTTTGAGCCCTTAGAAGGTTTTTGAAGTCATTCTTGCATGACTAGTTTTAGGGCAGTTTTGGGTAGTTTTAGATGACTTGGATGAGGTTTTTTAAAGGATCTTCATTCTTATTTATGGTTTCCTATGAATTTAGTGAGACCCTGAGGTCATGATCTTTCCATTGATATATTACACTTGCACGGATGAGGTTATTTGATGTGGTTTTTAGCTTTATTTTTGAAGACTAGTTTTAGGGCATGTTGGTTGTCCTTGTTCTCAAGTGGATTCATGAGGTGAGATGGTGGTAAAGAGGTGTAATAATTTTTTAGAGGTTGTTTAAGTCTTATACAACATGTATAACTAGTTTCCATGTTTTTGTGAAGGTCATTTTTTTTCTAGAATATTCTATTTTGGTGAGTAGGCTCTTTGGATGTATAGTGTTCTTGTTATGTGTTTATGATGTTAAGATGTTACTTTCTCTATGGTGGATGACATAGGTGAGTTATAATAATGATACATGTATATAAGCATGTTATAAGGCTCATTTGAGCTATTTTTGAGTGTGTGAGCTAGAGGGGTGTTTCTAGAAGGTGGAAGAGGTATTTTTGACCTTCAAGAGAGGTATAGAAGTGTGTTGAGATGTCTAGTGTGTGGAGATGTTGGAGAGATAGGTCAATAGTCATAATAATCTTTGTGGAGAAGATATAGAGCACGTTGACCTAGAGAGTAGAGTTAAAGGAGGAAGTGTTATCCAAAATTCACCCCCCCAGGGTAAATTTGATAACATGCATCAGGATGTCCAAATTCCAAGAAAAATGACTGATTCAGAGCAAAATCAGGTTTCTAGGGTCCCTTCAGGAATCTTTCTAAACTCCCCAGGCCGAAGAAGGAAGGAGCAAGCTTTGAGAAAGTTCGGAGAAGGTTGCAGAAAGCAAGTAGTTTGGTCCAGAAAAAATTGTGTAAATCGGCTAAGTCCTAGTCTAGCACAAGGTGGGACAAATGGGACAAAGGTATGCGAACCGCCTGAACCGGCCGAAATGAGTCCAGGCGGCCCACTAAGCATTTGGGACAAGTGGGACGAAAGTACGCGGCGGGCGCGAAATGCCGGTTCGACCGAGAGAGAAAATCGACTAACTGCTGAGATACCCGAACCGGCCGAAAAGAGTCAAGTCAGTCCGAATCAAAGTGGGACAAGTGGGCTAGAAATACCCGAACTGGCCAAACCGGCCGAAATTGTCCCAAAAGGTCAAAAATCAAAATAGGACATCCGGGACGAATGGACGTGAAGTACACGGAAGACCCGGCAGGCCCGAGAACCATTGATAAATTGCCACGTGTCATCAAGGAGAAGCCAAAAGGTCAAAAGGCAAAGTTTGAAGCGCTGGACCGAGCCAATAGAAATTGGACACGTGTCTAATGGAGCATAGAAGTGTAGAGCTCAGGGAGGAGTTGGAAAGTTTGGCCAAATCTAAGCCAAAAGGGGTAAAAGGGAAGGAAGACCCGATAGGTTCGTGAACCAACCAATGCATGCCACGTATCCCTAGTGGCGAGGCGTGGGAAAAATGTGAAAAATATTCCAAGAGCACCAAAAGTCAAAATTCAAGAGACAGCCCGCCGAAAAGTAGAGGAGAGAGAATTATTCAGTGAATCAGAGCATGCCACGTGGCGTCCAAGTGGCAGTGCACGGGAAAATATTTCAAAATCCGTTTTCACCTGTTCCGTGCCCTAAATCTTCAGATCCACATATCTTTCGATCTAGACCTCGGATTTGCACGTTCTTGATATCAACGGAAAGATACAGAAATTTATCTAAAAGTTCCTGTAAAGGGTGTCCAATCACCGCCGGAGACATAACAAAGTGCCCGGCGGGGGGGAGACCCTTGGCGCCCGGACGTCCCCCGCTCTCCCCGGGGGAGCTGGCAAGCGAAGGAAGGCGCCCCTAGCGACAGGGAGGGCCGAACCACGACTGGACCGGGAGAATGCGTAAGACTCCAACTCCCGAAAGTTTTTCATCCTTCGAGGAAAAGTGAGAGAAGCAGGGATAAAGAAACGCATGGGACAAGACACTAAAAAGAAGAGGTAATTAATGCTTAAACAACCAACTTTAATTGTACAGACGCACAACCCGCAGCTTCTGTCAGGGGACAAAACCGCAGCTTTTGCCCCTAGAGTTAACCAGACAACCCGAGGAGGAAAGGCCTAGGTGCAAAAAGGAATCACACCGGGCAACAACGCGAAAATCTAATGACTGAGGAGTCGGGGGGGAAGGGCTAGGTCACGTGCTTGGTACGAATGGGCGGCCGTATCCGTGTCGAGATGTACATATGCAACTGAATAAAGTGTTAGGTTTTCCGAGTCTCAAACTGTCGTCCTGTTGTTCGCAAGCAGGAGAACGGTGCTCGGCCACGAAAGGTAGCAATGCAGGGCAACTGGCGGCTGAGGTGGAAACCGCGACGGTTTGTTATCCTTCAAAGGGAATGTGACCGGAGGCTTTCATGGCTAAAGACTACTATAAAAAGGATTAGCGCCCTTGCCCCCTGATACAGGGTAACTGGAAACGCCGAGCCATCGGAGGATGACCATCCTAGAAAAGAACGGCATGTAAGGGAGGTTCTTAGATTTGAATAAATAGAATTTAATGATAGGGCGTTTTTTCGCGCGACGAGGGAGCGACGTGAGGTTCCGAGAGGAGAGGGTCCACGGGGGGGGAACGAGGAGACCGCCGGTCGGGTAGAGAGTGGTCTGCAGAAGAGGGCAAACTTGTTGCCGGGGAAAAGGTACCTAGAGAGGGCCATCGATTGGGGCTAGGGTAGTAATGGCTACATCAGTAACTATAAGAAGAAACCGGTATATGATCATTCCAGGATCAACCACTTACATCGGAGACTATCTATTATTTTCTCTAAAATTATTACTATAAATTATAAAGGAAGGGGTTTGTTAGGTTGTTTGGGTGTTTTTGGTTGATTCTTGTGTTGGACCCATTTTCTGCTTTCGACACCCCTCCCCCTCCCTCTCTCTCCTGTTCATAAGAAGTTGTGGAGTTTTCAAAACCTCCCATATTGACTGTAAAACTTGTTTTTTGCACCTTTTGGCCATTACCGACAATCTTCGCTGCTATGATTCAGGATTGAAATCCGCACATCGATCCCTTAACCGAGTACTCCAATCAGCTCCCATGGTGTTTGTCCCCGGTTGTTCTACTAATAAAGTTCTCCACCCTTCCTACTTTGCTTATAAACACCCTCCTCTTACAAGGGCAATTTTTACTTCAGCTTAACCTGTCATTACTTGACACCACTTTCTTGTAACTGCATTTTTGCACCTATACGGTGACATGTCGGCTAATGCTCCCCTGAACACGTAGCTAAGGTACCCAACCATGTATCCAAACTAAGAAAGATTGTGAACTTATGTCTATGTTAGGGTTGTAGATGATATAACAGACTAAACAACACAATATACAGCTGCTTATAGCCTACACTCCATCACTTGCTCCCTGTTGCTGGTTTTTTATATCTACATGGTCGTGTTGTTGTTTAATCTGGCAAAAGCATATGTTCTTTCAATTCAGACGCGCCGCCGAGGACCATCTGAAATAGCGAGCGAGATGGAGAAGGGCCGCAAAGCGGACGGAATGTACGACGTCCTAGGGAAAGGGGAAATTGGGGAGCTTAAGGGGATAGAGATGTACGAGGCGAGAGGGGGGAGCGGCTCTAACGCAGCATATGGAGAGAAAGTATGTCATAGAGAAGGGTAAGGACCGAAGGACTGCAACAAGATAGCATAACAGGATAAGGGGTACCCGTCGGGACGGGTTAACATGCGGCGCCAGACAAAAGAAAAAATGACGTCAATGGAAGGAAGACCGGAGTATCGCACTAACCGCAAAAAATGAAGAAACAAAAGGACAAGTACCAGTCCGAAGACAAAAGATGACGGAGGCGTCAAAACTTGCGAAATAAGTGGAACAGGTAAAATAACAGCAGTGGACACCTTCGCACAATGCAAGGGACGCAATAGAAGAAGGGGGACGTGAAGGCATAAAAAAAAGACGGAGAAGAATGAAACCGAGTGAAGCAAATGGCAACGGGAGGGGAGCGGTACAACGGAAACGGTACCAAACCCTTACCAGGCCAGGCTATTAGAATCACAAGTGTCACTCCTATTTACCACTCCAAAAACCTCTGCATTAATTTAGTTGGCACCTGAAAAGAGGATAGGAAACCAGACTTCTCTGAGGAGCGAATCCTTTCCACTCTTCAAGTACCACACTTGGAGGGGAAAGAGGATTCAATGTTATGCAATCACACTGGATATTAGTATGATCAACCTAGAAATCTGATCAACATCCAGGGGTGCTGTGATTTTGCACTAATAGTTTTGGCACGCCCGGTGGGACCAGAGGTCTCATTTTTATTGCAGCAAGGTTGATGTGCATCTGCTGCAATTTTCTTGTTGAAAAGAGCTATTATTTGCATATCTGGCAACTCCAAGGGTAATAATCAACTAGTTTCAGCAGTCAGGCCTAAAAGCTTATGAGAAGAATCACAAGGTCAAGAGCTGGAGAAGAGGAAGTGCTGTTTGAATACCTGCAACTATCTCCAAGAAGAAGGCAAAGAGGAAGAAGGATTCAAAGGTCTCCATCTCCACCAAGCAGAACTCTCTCAACTCCTCAACCTGACAGGCCTTTCTTTCAATATACAAGGGTTTTAAGACCACTCAGAATGGCGCAACCAGTAAACCCCTATGTCAACTTCATAGGCAGCAGCCCACTTGCTCTCAATGCACAAAATCCAATCCCAGTTGCAGCATTGAAGAACATTCCATATTTTACTGGAGAAAATCAGACCACTCCTGGTGATCATGTCAAGGACATTGCTAATATTTGTGCAATCCATGAGATTAATGAGATGCAAGTAGCTGTCAAATTGCTGGCATCTTCATTCAAGGGGAAAGCATTGCAATGGTTTAGGAGCCTTGAAGCTGCTTCTATCACGAACTGGAATCAGCTATGTATTGCACTTCATGATCAATTTGGAGAGAAGGGAGACAACTTGTCTCTTTTGGAGCAGCTGACAACCATCAAGAGAGCTCCCAATGAGTAGCTAACCGACTTCAACTTCAGATTTCAAAGATCTTGGGATAGAATTCTGGTGGCAGTCAAGCCAACAGCAGAAGGTGCTTTTCTATATTACCTTAAAGCTTTAAATTTTGATACTTCTATGTTGGTTCAATCTATGGGAGGCACAACTATCCCTGCTGCTTATAGTATTTCCATTAGAGCTGAAAATTGTCTGATTCAAGCTGGCAAGCTAGCTCCTAGGCCTCCAATGCCATTATATCCAAGTTTAGAGAGCCCAAGTACTGGTCAAGCACCTGTCTTAACTCCTATTCCCACTCCTAGAAATCAAAGTTCAAACGGAGCTTCCACTTCATCTCCAAGTGCCCCAAATGAGCTTCAGGAGGTCATGAAGCAATTGCAAAATCTAGGCAATGAGCTGGTTACTCTAAAAAGACAGCAAGCTCAAGGTTTTAGACCTTCGTATCAGCCTCAAGCTCAACCTAATAGGCAGCCATATCAGCCTCAAAGGCCACCTAATCCAGCTGCAAATATGAATCAAACAAGGCCTCCTGCCAATAGACCATTCCAGCCCTATAATCCAAATGCCATATCTACCTCTAAGGCATTAGTACCAGCACAAAACAACATTGCCCAGGAGTATGAATGGTGTTTTCCATGTAATGAACCCCATAATCAATCCATGTGCTATAATGGTGCTTTAACCCAAGCTTTAATAGTAACAAGTGCTGGTGTGGAGGGTGAGAGTAGTCAAGAAAACAGCCAACAACAAGAAATATTCCAACAGCAACCTGCCCCAAATGACACCACATTGGTACATTGGCAAGCAGAGGATTTCTGTGGCATGAATCAGGCAGTTTCTCAAGGTGTTGCTGCCAACACAAGGTCAAAAAGGAGAAATTTGGGTGAAGAACAGCCATTAGCCCCAGCCAATCCACAACCTTCCATAGCTCCACAAATGATTGGCAAGAAAAACCCAGTTTCAAATGCACAAGGGCAGCCAAGAACAGCCCCTAGGCCAACTCAAATGCCAGCTATTACTACCCACATTCAAGGAGCAAATGTGCAAATCAAGGGACAGCAGAGAGATCCTTCATCACCATTTAGTATCATTGATCAGATGAAGAAGACAAATATCAATATATCTATGTGGGAATCCCTATCCATCCCAGGCCAAAGAAATCTGCTGCAAGCTGCCATAAAGGATTGGCCAACTTCGAATCAACAAGTTCAGAGGAAAGACAAAGTGCTTACAAATGCTGCCCAGCCTGAAGGAAATCATGGAGCACAACAAGGTAGAATGCTGAAACCTTCCCCTTTCTATGTTTCGTTAATCATTGGAAATCAGCTAGTACATAATTGCATGATAGATTCCGGGGCAAGTAGCTCAGTAATGCCTAAACAGATAGCTGATCAGTTAGGGCTCCAGTATGAAATAACATCTAAGGGAGTAGTGCAGCTGGATGGGACAGCAATAGCAACAGTTGGAGTGATTAGAAATTTGAGTCTTACCTTGCATGCATGTCCAAATGTTGTTGTCTTACAAGATATATCAGTCATAGACCTTCCACCACTCTTTGCCCTTTGTTTGTCAAGGGACTTTACTGCCAAGATTGGGGGATATTTGTCCGCTGATTGGTCACACATGCTGTTCAGAACGAGGTATGGAACTAAAGCTACAATTAGGTCAGAACCTATTGCAAATTTCCACATTGAGCCCTATACTCCAAGTCATATTAATACCAATTGCTCAGCATTTGATCAAGAAGATCACCTTGGCACTGATGAAGCCGACACTAAGGTTGGAAGTATCCCAGATTTGACTCTTGATGAATGGGCAAGCAAGGTGCATGCTTTTGATCCTTATCAAGAAGTAGAAGAATCTGAGCTAGGGGTCTATTGTATACACGAAGAAAGTCAACCTATTCCTAGCATCACCAAGCCAAACCACAAGGATGATAACGAGGTATGGCAACTTTTTTTGATGGATCAAGGAGTAGACAAGGCACAGGAGGTGGAGCCGTGCTTATTTCACCTCAAGGAGTAAAGTATTATTCAGCTTTTAGATTTCAATTTGCATGCTCCAATAACACTGTTGAATATGAAGCCTTGGTGCAAGGGATGCATTGGGCAATAAAGAAAAAAATAAATAACTTGCAAGTTTTTGGGGACAGTGAGCTGATTGTAAATCAGGTCAAGGGACAGCATGCTGCCAAAAATGATCTACTCAGATGCTACAAGAATAGGGTGTGGGACCTCATGGAAGATTTTGAGGGTTTCGGCATCAAGGCCATTCCCAGGAAAGAGAATCAAGCTGCTGACAGGCTTGCAGCAGTAGGGGCAGCCTTTGACATTGTAGAAAACATTCAACAAGACAAGGTATAGCCAAACATCCACGTGATTGTGAGGCCTTCAATGCCGGATAACGATGTCAATTGGCAAGTATTTGAGAATGACCAGCAAATCATCCACTTCTTGCAGGAAGAAGCTGAGTTCTCAGCTAAGAATCAAGAGAAGTTGGAACAGCAATATGGTGACCAGGTGATACAGCTGAGAACTGACAAGCTGCCCAAGGGACTTATCACTTTGGAGTCCATTTTTAACCCCAATGATCAGTTTAGAAAGGAGAAAGCAAACATTCAGGTCAAGAGAGAAGATTCGGCATCCATCTTGGTAGAAGAGAACAAGCCACTGCAAATTGGAAAGATGACAACTGAACAGGAAAGGTATGAGTTCATACAGCTATGTCAAGAATTCCCTGATGTGTTTGCTTGGAGCTATGAAGACTTGAAAGGGTTCAATCCCAACTTAGCTCAGCATACAATCGAGTTGGATCCAAATACTAAGCCTGTCAGGCAGAAACAGAGACCAGTCAATCCACACATGGAGCCTCTCATGAGGAAGGAGCTAGACAAGCTGATTGAGTCAGCAATTATATTCCCTATCAAGCACTCAAGCTGGGTTGCAAACTTGGTTCTGGTCAGAAAGAAAAGTGGAGAGATCAGGATATGTGTTGACTTCAGAGATTTGAATAGAGCCTCTCTCAAGGACCATTATCCACTCCCCTCCATGGAGCAAATATTGCAGGTCGTAGCTGGTTCAGAAAGGTTTTCACTACTTGATGGATACTCAGGCTTCAATCAAATTATGGTAAAGGAGGAAGACCAGTTCAAGACAGCCTTCACAACCAAATGGGGCACATATGCTTACAAGAAGATGCCATTTGGACTGTCGAACGCCAGAGCAACATTCTAGCGAGCCATGGATATGGAATTCAAGGGCTTGATCAACAAGATAGTGCTGATATACCTAGATGATATCACTGTCTTCTCAAAGAATGCTGCAGACCATCTCTTTCACCTCAGGCAAGTGTTTCAGAGGTGTAGAAAGTTTGGAGTGTCTTTGAATCCTAAGAAGTGCATCTTTCTTGCACATGAAGGGAAACTCCTTGGCCATATTGTCTCCAAGGAAGGATTAGCAATTGATCTAGAGAGGGTTGAACCCATAAGAGCTCTATCATTGCCAAGTCACAAGAAAGCCCTTCAGAGTTTCCTAGGAAGGATAAACTTTGTTCGAAGGTTTGTCCCAGATTTTGCAGCCCTTGTCAAACCCATTACCAAAATGTTAAGAAAAAGCATGGCTTTCAAATGGACGGCAGAAGGAAAGGAGAATTTTGAAGCAATCAAAGAAGCCATCTCCCAGGCACCCACTCTCATCAACCCAGAATTTTCCAAGGATTTCATCCTCTATGCATTTGGAGGTGATGACACTATTTCTGTCATTCTGGTACAACAGAACAAAGATAATGATGAGCAGCCGATTGCCTTCTTCAGCCAAAGCCTAAATGACTGCGAATTGAGGTACTCTTTTATTGAAAAACATGTGCTTGCAGTAATCAGGAGCTTGAAGAAATTCAAGAATTTAGTCTCAAACAACAAGGTCCAGTTGCTGGTCTCACATGCTGGGATTAAGGACTTCCTCCTCAACAAGGATCTAAATGAGAAAAGGGCAGGTTGGATCACCCGTGTCATGGAGTATGACATTGAGATCAAGATCACCAAGCTGGTAAGAGGAAAAGGTTTGTGCGAGCAGCTCGCTTCCAAACAACCAGACAGCCCAGAAGATGAAGAAGACGCTGTCCTGCTATTACAAGATGATAAAAAATAGGAAAATGATAATGCGTCCACTCCCTGTTGGACTCAGAATATGATACACTTCCTACAGACGGGTATGTGCCCTCTAGAAATGAGCAAAGCAAAAAGAAGACACTTCAGGTTGCAGGCTATTCCATATACCATCATTGATGGAGTTTTGTTCAAGAAGGACGTGAATGGAGTGCTGCTGAGATGCGTTAACACAGGTCAGATTCAAAGGGTATTAAAGGAGTTTCATGATGGACCAGCTGGTCGCCATTTTGCACCAAGAGTGACAGCTCTGAAAATCATGAAGGCTGGTTATTATTGGCCTAAAATCTTTAGTGATTGCTATGCATGGATCAAGAAATGTAAGAATTGTGCATTCTTCACAGGAAAAGAGAGACTCGCAGCCCTCCCATTACATCCAATCTCAGTCGACCAGCCATTCATGTAATGGGGTTTGGACTTCATTGGAATCATCAATCCCAATTCGAGCCAAGGGCACAAATGGATTTTGACAGCCACAGACTACTTCACCAGATGGACAGAAGCAGTAGCACTCAAAGAGGCGAATGAGTCTAGCATCTTGGAATTTTACGAGGGGATAACTACCAGATTTGGTGTACCTGCTACAATAGTCTCTGATAATGCATTGGCATTCATTGGATCTAAAGTTACTGAGTGGGCTGTCAAGAACAGGATTTACCTGAGCACTTCATCAAACTATTACCCTCAAGGTAATGGCCAGGCTGAGTCTACAAACAAAAACTTGCTGAGGATCGTTAGGAGGACTCTTGATGAGAATCAGAAGGCTTGGCATACCAAATTGAAATCAGCCTTATGGGCAGATAGGATAACTCCCAAAAGATCCACAGGTAAGTCTCCATTTAGGCTTGTCTATGGAAGAGAGGCAGTCTTGCCCATGTCACTTGAGCTGCCAACGTTGGAACTCATGAAACAGCTGGAGTTGCTAGAGTTTGGGCCCATGGAGGTGAGATATGCAGAATTGATGGAGCTGCAAGAAATCAGAGATCAGGCATTCCAAGCAATGGAAAAGGATCAGGCTTTGATCAAGAAGACCTTTGATAGGAAGGCCAAAGATAGATCTTTTCAAGTAGGAGATCTAGTATTGAAATGGGATGTGGACAGAGAAAAACCAGGAAGGCATTCAAAATTTGATGCCATTTGGAGTGGCCCATACATGGTCACAAAGTGTAAGAACAACAATGCTTTCCAATTGGCCTCATTGGATGGTGAAGAACTGCAGATTCCAATAAATGGAATCTATCTCAAGCGTTGCTTCTAGAGGGAGGTTTACTACATCTGTAAATACTAGATTAGATTTTCTTTCCTCCAAGTGCTTGTGCACATTGTTTTGCTGTAGATTAGTTTTGTTTTCCCTAAGTGCCTTGGCACAACTTGCTGTCCATGGAGATGATGCATGTCTTTGCTAAAATCAAGTCTCTTTCCATCTTCCTCCTCGCACATTCTGAGTCAGTTTGGATTCTAACAAAATATTTGATGACTCCATGCCCAATGGATGGCTTCAGGCAACTGGCCTTTTCATCTAGCAGGCAGATGATCCTGTTGAGTTGCCAAATTGTTATCCAAAATTCACCCCCCAGGGTAAATTTGATAACATGCATCAGGATGTCCAAATTCCAAGAAAAATGACTGATTCAGAGCAAAATCAGGTTTCTAGGGTCCCTTCAGGAATCTTTCTAAACTCCCTAGGCCGAAGAAGGAAGGAGCAAGCTTTGAGAAAGTTTGGAGAAGGTTGCAGAAAGCAAGTAGTTTGGGCCAGAAAAAATTGTGAAAATCGGCTAAGTCCTAGTCTAGCACAAGGTGGGACAAATGGGACAAAGGTACGCGAACCGCCCGAACCGCCCGAAATGAGTCCAGGCGGCCCACTAAGCATTTGGGACAAGTGGGATGAAAGTACACGGCAGGCGCGAAATGCGGGTTCAACCGAGAGAGAAAATTGACTAACTGCTGAGATACCCGAACCGGCCGAAAAGAGTCAAGTCAGTCCGAATCAAAGTGGGACAAGCGGGCTAGAAATACCCGAACCGGCCGAAATTGTCCCAAAAGGTCCAAAATCAAAATAGGACGTTTGGGACGAATGGACGCGAAGTACGCGGAAGACCCGGTAGGCCCGAGAACCATTGAGAAATTGCCACGTGTCATCAAGGAGAAGCCAAAAGGTCAAAAGGCAAGGTTTGAAGTGCTGGCCCGAGCCAATAGAAATTGGACACGTGTCTAATGGAGCATAGAAGTGCGGAGCTCGGGGAGGAGTTGGAAAGTTTGGCCAAATCTAAGCCAAAAGGGGTAAAAGGGAAGGAAGACCCGATAGGTTCGTGAACCAACCAATGCATGCCACGTATCCCTAGTGGCGGGGCGTGGGAAAAATGTGAAAAATATTCCAAGAGCACCAAAAGTCAAAATTCAAGAGACAGCCCGCCGAAAAGCAGAGGAGAGAGAATTATTCAGTGAATCAGAGCATGCCATGTGGCGTCCAAGTGGCAGTGCGCGGGAAAATATTTCAAAATCTATTTTCGCCTGTTCCGTGCCCTAAATCTTCAGATCGACATATCTTTCGATCCAGAGCTCAGATTTACACGTTCTTGATATCAACGGAAAGCTGCTGAAATTCTCTACACGTTTCTAGGGTCAATCTTGCATTTTGGTGTAGTCTGGAGGGAGAAAATTGAGAAACGCCTCTGGCACGAAATAACAAGCAGAGGTAATGCTTCAACAACCACTTTAATGCAGCAGACAACCCGCCGCTTCTGTTAGGAAAACCGCCGCTTTACCAGAACCCACCGCTTCTGCCATGATGGATGAATTAAATGCAACCTAGAGGTTGTTGGGGCAGATTTCGAATTCCTCTCTCTTTTCTCTCCCATTCTTCTTATAAATTGTAAGGAGGGGTTTCTTTCTGTGTTGGACATTTTCTGCTTTGCACCCTCCCTTCTCTCCTGTTCATAAGAAGATTTGTGGAGTTTTCAAACCTCCCATATAGACTGTAACACTTTTTTTTGCCTTTTGGCCATTGCAATGTATTGAATCGATCCTTGAGCAATATATATGTGTCTGTGGTTGCTTCTAAACCCTCTTACATATTTACTACTGTCATTCTTGATCTTTCATTGCATTTTTGCTATCGGTGCATGGTGTTGTGTTATATCTACATGGTCTATGTTTAATTTGGCAAAGAATATGTTCTTCATTCCTCGGTGCATCACCTCTATTAGCTTAGATTTATTTTATGCATCTTCTTACCTTGTCTCCTTGGCAGATTAGATTAGATTTTGAGAAAACCCTCTGCATATTTCGTGTGCACCTGAACAGAGGAATAGGAACCAGCCTTTCTCTAGAGATTCCTTTCTCACTCTTCAAGTCCCACACTTGGAGAAAGGATTCAATGTTATGCAATCACACTGGATATTAGTATGATCAACCTAGAAATCTGATCAACATCTAGGGGTGCTGTGATTTTGCACTAACAGGAAGGAGAGTGAGAATCATTGTGTCATCATCAATTTTTGTAGAAAAAATTCAAAGGTGACAAACATATCAAGTGGATTTTGTTGGTGTTGAATCATCTTAGGGATTGGTGCCTCCTTGTAGGGTTGGTGATCTCCTAAATCTAGGGGTTGGTGCTCCTTGTGGGGTTGGTGGTGGTGCCTCACTAAACCTAGGGATTGGTGCTCCTTTTTGGGTTGTTGCTTAACTAAATTTGATTCATTGCTCTAATAAAGTTTTGTTTCAATGGAATTTATTTCCCTTGAGATTTTCAAACTTATATTTTGTGTTCTTGTGTTGATGTCCTCTCATTTTCTCTTCTATTGTTATGTTCTTATGGATGCATGTTTAATGGTTAATGGATTAAATTGCTTAAGTAAATAAAAATTTTTATTGATCACTGATTCAACCCCCCTCTCATTGATTTTGCTTTCAAAATGTCCTTCATATTTAGTTGTAGGCAGAAATAAAATTTTCACGCCTCTTTTCCAACTACCAGGGTTATAATCAAACTAATGTTGTCAGTTTTTATGGTTTCCACGTATGATTCCTTTGACACATACCCATACCTCTTTTGCATTGTATGGTAGTCTACGTCAAACCTCGTTGCATTAAACTGTAAGTGTTGTGCACCCTTGATTATATTCAGTGTGCACTTAAAATGCTTGGCTATGAATGTAAACTATAGTTTTCACCATGGGCCCATTTTCCCATTGTTCAAAAAAAATATTTCAAGGTTGAAGTGTTTCATCACTGTAAACTCTTCCTATCTATCCAATAATGATGGAAGTAGTCTAGGCACGTGCCATTCATTTTCGAATTCCTAGTGCATTCTCTTATACCACTTCTCGAGGCGCACTTTGTAAGGATTGGTAATCAGGACATCACAAGTATACTTGGAAAAAAAATTGTCAGATACTTTTCTTTAATGGGGTGCTCCCACATATTATGTTCTAGTCCGTTTGATACCCCAATTTCCCAAAATACAATCAATAAAACGATGAATCCCCAAGTAATTTTATCTCCTTTCTCTATCCGAACCTTTTACTCATCTATAATTTATTTGGCTATATACAAGTAAGTATTGTACCTCGTCTTGTGTTCCATTTTATATGGATATGCAGAAATTTATTGCTTACCTCTGTCAAGCACTCATAAGCTCCCAACTTTTAGCTAACCAAGAGCACAACTACTCTTGTGTCGGGGTCAACAATCTTATCAATGTTGAAGGCTCAGCTTTCCCTTTGATATTTCAGCTTGGTGAATTTTTCCTCTATTGTTTCTCATCACTCAGGTCAAGCTCTATCTCTTCCCCAATGTCGCAAAACCCTGTCACCCTACCGATTAACTTAGTAGTAAGTCACATTCTTCTTCCTGTAAAGTAAAAATAGTCTTTGTGCATGTGTGACATCAGCCATTGAAAAAGGCATCAGGCTTCCCAAAGAATGGAATCTCATTCAGTTGAAGTACTCCTACCCCCTCCAAGATTTTACGTACTATGTCATCCAATAAAATATGCCCTTCTACAGTCCTTGTATTCAACTCTCGCAATACATCCTTATTGATGTTTTCCTCATGCACTTGTGCTCGATGATTATACTCATTGATCTTGAATTTTTTAATTTGGGATGCCCATGGTTGTCCCACCACTACCTGTGGAGGATATTGCATCTTTGAGAACCAATCTTTAGGTGAATCTTCCACGTGATTCTTGTTCTTTGGTGCCATTTTATCTTTTTCACTTCCTACAACTATTATTTCCTTTAATCTTGCAAATTACATGCGCTCGGTGTTATAATTCAAATACTTACTCAATTTTTGCCTTGTTGTCATAATCCAAACTTCTTGCTCAATTCCTGCACTTGTTTTCTTTGAATTTGTTCCCTAGTTCAATCTATGAGACTATGTACCTTAACCCAACCTGCAAGACCTTTTTTCCCTAGCTTTGCATCTCCACCTATAAACTTTATCTCATTTTCTTACATTCAAACCCTCCACCTAGCTTCCACTTCTCACATGGAGATATTTTTTGTCAAGGTTTTGTCTTTGTTCTCTCTTTACTTCGATCATCTATGGTTCATACTTCGTTGTAGGTATCTAGTTTATACTTTGTCACAATTGAGCTCTCTTTCATAAAAATTCTTCAAAGCAAGGTAAGCATGAGTTCATTTGCACCCCTTTTATATATTTTGTAGTTTCCATCCACATTAATTACACTCACATACCATTGTTTCACATCTTTAAAGCACTTTTTTGCTTTTCTGACACTTTTTCTTTCATTTTCTATCTCAAAAAGTAGCTCTCACATATAGCAGTTTGTAACCTTCTAGCACGCTACAACTCCCAGGGATGCAGACCTTATTATGTTTACCTTCCTTTTCCATACACATGTTTCCTCTACTTCACTTTCCAAGTATTCTACCTTTTCGATTCCCCCCTTGCGTTACATTGCGCATCTCTTAATTCATATGGTTTTTCTGTGAGAAATTCCATCAAATTCAAGCACACTTTGCACCATATCCATCCATTCACAATGATTTCTTGTGCACCAATATCTCACCCTTATCGCGTGCTCACTCAACATCCTTCCAGCCACTTTTATCCTTCATTTTTCATGTTGTACACTTACACCTACTTTACCCCATACTAAAAACATGCACATTCCTTTGTGCATTAGTCTAAAATAGAGTAATTAAATCATGTGAGTGAAAACACTTAATACAACAAAACAAAAAATAAAGGGAAATCTAATGTAAGTAGAAATATCTCCTTATTAAAAAACACAAAATAAGCTTATTTATAGTAGGGTTTCAGCCGACTCCCATTGAAGTAACTAGGAAACATATTTTCATCCAATGCTTATAACTGACAAACACATGATTCTAATATATTGGTTACTAGAAATGATACCAACCAATGTACCTTTAGCTTCCCAAGATGGCATGTAAACTTGGAGTCATACAAAAGCACCATCTTCCCTATTACAAAATAATTATTCTTAATATGCATATCATGCTAAGCCTTTTTTCTATCTTTCACTTTCTTCTGACTCCACGCATTTGCACGTCACTCATCCAATTGCATCAGTTTATCAATACACTCCTCTACTGCCTTCTCATCAACAAGTCCTCATGTGCATGCAATACGTAGAGAGGGTAACATGAACTCTATGAGAAAAACTTCTTCATTTTCAAACACCAATTGAAAAGGTGTGGCCTTATTCAATATCTTTTATGTAGTTCTACATGCCCATAACATAGATGAGACTTTATCATCCCAATCCTTTCTTCTTGCATCACAGATCTTTGTCAATGTTTGTTCCAAAATTTTATTGATGGCCTTTGTAGTACCATTGGATTGTGGGTGATAGGGGGTATTCTTATGGTTTGATACCATAAATTATGTCAATAATATACTAATTGTCTCATTCATAAAATGATTTCCCCTATCACTAGTAAGGCACAATGGAAAACCATACCTACTATGGATATTTTCCCATAGAAATCTTGTTGCTGTAGCTAAAATTAAATCCTTTGTAGGTGCATCCTCTATCCTCTTTGTCAAGTAATATGTACATGTGATAATGCAACACGCGCATATCCTTCGTGTAGCTGGTGTAAATGGGACAACAAAGTTATTTTTCCACTTCTCAAAAGTATTTTTTCTTGTTATAGGTTACAACAACATTTCATCCCATTTTCTTGGTTTCCCTATCCTTTGAAAATGATCACATGCTTTAAAAATTCCTTTGTATCCTCATAGAATGTTTCTCACCATAGGCCAACAAGTAATATCTTGCACGTCATTTCTTCACTTGTATAGTGTCCTCCTACAATTTCTCTATTTACATCTTCCATTATAACTTCATGCTCATGATCCAATACATACTTACACAAGACTTCATCTCTACCCATCTTCTATAGGTATCCTCTGATTAGCTGTTAGAGCACCACACAAATTGCTAGCTACTTTTTATCTAGGGTCTTCAAACCCTTAGGTGCAAATCCTATGTAAGTCGGCTGGTGCATTGAGTAGTCTAAAAAATTAAACATCCAACATATTGTGTTATATGCTTTTCTTATCCTTGCCAGATTTAAGTTGTGACAAATGGTCTGGTACCAAATTATTTTTTCTAGGCTTCATTATAACTAAAAAATATAACTCTTGGAATAAAATGATCAAACGAAAAATGTGCCCTTACAAAATTGGCTTGTTAACCTTATATTTATGTGTCATGTGATCAGTGTATAAAATAAATCATGTTGCTAACAAATATTTTCTAATCTTGTGAAGCGCATACACCATTGACAACACTTTACACTATGTGGTAGTATAATTATTCTCAGTCAACGTCAGCTTCCTGCTTGTAAAAAAATAGGATGGTCAACATTACCTTCTGCTGGCTACGCTAAAAATACTCCAATGGTTGTACCAGATGCATCTACATGAACATGGAATTACTTATTCCATGAATGGAAATGTAAAATATGTGTGGTAGTTAGCTTTTCCTTTAGAGTCTAAAATGTTAGTTGTTGTGCATCACGCCAATAGAATTTTCCCTTTTCCTTTAACATTTCTTCAAGTGGCACAACAATATTTGCATAACCCTTAATAAATTTACGGTAGTAACCAATATATCCAAGGAATCCATGCACCTCACTATGATTGGTTGGCTACTCGAATCCTAAGATGTTTCAATTTTGGTTGGGTCTACCAACAATTCTTCTTTACATATAATGTGTCCAAGAAAAGAACCAAATGGTGTTGTAAAATACATGTCTTAATGTTTAAAGAGATGTTAAGTTTCCTACATATTTCAAACATAAACCTCAAATAGTCACAATGGTCCTTAACCAGTCCATAAATAGTCCAATCATCTAAATATACCTTAAGAAACTTATGAATGAAGTATTGAAATATTTGAACAATGATGTGTAAGAACACCGATGGTCCATTCTTTAGACCAAAGGACATAACCATGTAAGAAAAGCATCCCCATTTAGTGAAAAAAGTTATCTTTTCCTAGTATTTGTGTGCGTTCCTTACCTGATGATATCTTGAAAATCCATCTGTAAAATAATAGATCTTATGCCCTACAACACCTTCTAGGATCTCCTTAGTGAATGGCGTGTGAAAAGTATCAATTACACATGAATAATTCATAACTCTATAGTCAACACAAACTCTTATCATGACATCCTTTTTATTGTTGATAACCATTTGGATTATCCATTTTGACTCTGCAATGGGCTCAATAATGTTTGACATCAAAATTTTATCAATTTCATCTTTCATATTGACGTGTAGATTTGGATTCATCTGGTAGGTCCTCTTCCAAACTGATCACCCACCATATTTGAGTTTGATTTTCATTTCACCTAATAATGGATGTACACCCTTTAACTCACCATATCCTCTAGAAAAAATATCCCAAAATTCATACATTATCTCAATGATTTTCACTACCTCTGGTTCAGACCAGTAGTCACCAATAACTACCTCCTTCAACGAGTTCTCAGTTCCGATGTTGAATTTATTTGTCTTCAATGGTACATGGTAGGATCACGCTTTCTCATTTATTGATTGTAATAATTCATGCACACCATCTTTGTGATTGATATCCAAATATTTAACTTCATCATATATTAGATAGAAAATATTTCTCTTTTCCTTTTCTCACCAAGTGTGTCCCAACAGGGTCTCCTCCAATTCCACCATGTTGTCACGTGCTTCAGTATCAACCTCACTAAATAATTGATTCATGATTTCTCCAACCTTCATGTTATATCCAAATGTAATGCACTTTATAATATGTAAAGCTTCATGAACTAGTGGTTTAGTAGAAAATTAATCAAAAGTGTTGGTGATACCTGAAATTAGCTCATGCCAATTCATTGTTTCCTACCTCATTTCATCATGTATGTATCAGGCACATGCGTACCTGTGAAAAGAATAATAGAACTTATGTACCCACAAAGATGGTGGTGAAGCATCTTGCCCTATCATCCAATTCCTCTTGTAATTGTGAACATGTACCATGGGATAATTATTTCCATCATAATCATGTATTAGTGAAGGGAGATTGTTCTGAAAAAATCTGGTCAAGAAAGCCACTCCGATCTCGTGCCAACCAAGTAAGATATCTTTGTGTAGCCCACCAACGCAGTGTTTTCCCTCTCAATGTGTACACTAAAATAGTTTGTCTATCTCTTTCATATCACCAACGTTCCTCCTTGGCGCACAAGAATGATTTTCTATTTTCATCTCCAATTTACTTATGTAAACTCACCTTACCCAACCATCTAAATAGTCATAGTCTAATCACCCTTGTCACTCTTCCTCAAACCGCGTAACCAACCATCTCGTAAGTACCATGATCCCAATTATCACAAGATACACTAATAGTGTCACTTATAGAAGTCATGTCTTCCCATTGTAGTACACCCTCCTTTGATGACTCCACATTCTCTGAGTCATATACCGTATGCATGTAGATTCTATTAAGATATTCTTCACTGATGGGATTTATGTATGGTGAAATATTTTTGTTGTCAATTGGTATCATGACATACTCATATTTTTTCTCAAAACTCACATAATGCTTTTTGAAATGTAGGTAGGATTTATTGGTATAACACTAAGGACGACCTAGTAATGCAAGTAGTTTTTCTACTTCAGCTAGCTCCATGACCTCAAAGTCACCCTTGAACTTGGCTCCCTAAATGGTGATAAAATCATCCTTTAAAACCCTAATGGGATATCCCTTGTCTTATTATCCATGTACAACACATTTGAGGATGGATACAATGACAGTATGCCCGTCTGGTTCCAATCATCACGTATTAGAACATTTGCTTTCATGTTTGTATCAATGAGGATATTACTTATCAGCCATCCATTAATCACTACATCTAATGAGATTTCTTTTTTCGTACTCATGATCTTGAGGTGGTAAGTTGGCATGGAGGATTTGATGCTCCCTTTCTACACTTGCACACAGTATCTTTTCCTACAACCATTATCCCAACAAAGGTATGATATTCTCCTACCTAAGCATTTTACATACCTCTCAGAGGTCATCCATGTCCTTCTGTGATAATTCAATATTTTTCATGCGTTCCCTATCATGTGCTTGCTCCTTTAGGTTTGATATCTCCCCTTTGATTTCCTTAATAATGCACATAATTTCTTGATATACTTCCTTCTGTTGGCCCACATTTGGATACTTTGTATGAACAAAATCCTCTCTTCTGATGAGTGGTGTTCATCTCCCCTTCTTGCGTGCACATGACACCTTTGCATGTGTAGTGATCAATAATGGATGAGGTTTTGCTACAACCAACTTCTTAGGTATTCATTTCCCCTTCTTGGCGCATTCAACTTGAATCATGGCTGCACCATTATCCTTCTTGTTTTTTTTTTCACATGTGGGTATAAAAATCTAAACAATATTCAACCTTATGCATCGTGCCATAGTACACACATACTTTATTCTTTAGGCACTCGTGTAAATAATTATCGAGAGACCCACAAGTGTAACATGTTCCTTGTGTGAACCATCCTTAACTACTACGAAATCTATCTCATTATCCACCCCTAAAGCCTTCGTTACCATTTTTACACCCCTCATTAATCTATCCTTCTTACACCTACGAGATACTCTCTGCACTGGTCTGGCACAACCCTGTTTCACAAGCCTCATGAGTCTACTCAATCAGACGATAACTAGTTGTGTCAAGAGTATGTGCATCACTGATTTTGTAGTACAAATAAATGTTATTGTTCATAGTAAATTGTAAAAGTGGATAGTTACAGACATCATGATTCTTGTGAAAAGAAATTGTAAGCTATCAGTAGCGCATGCACATTCCTACATGGAAAACTATCCTTTAAATTCATTTTTACTTCAAATTCAGTGCACCAGACTCCACTACACATCTCATGAGCTGAATCAGTAGATAAATTTTCCAACTGAGTGGCCACTGTTGCAATTTGGGCCTCAAGAAATGGACTTACCCCCATTTATACACCCCTAACTACTTTTGCGTGTAGTGATTCTTCTAAAGCCTCACGCGGGTTGATGAACGTTTTATGTTATAATGCTCTTCGGAAAAGTGTTAGAAAAGCTCCTACAAACCATTGTGCATGTTGAATATGATGAATTTCATAGGAAATATTGCATAACAAGGTCTTGAAACATGCATCATACTCTCTAACACTCTCAGCTAAATATTTTTTAATGTCTTTAAGTGAGCTAATGCCTTGCTTCCCAAATTCAAGTATGTGGAATTCAGAAAAGAAAGTGGTGTGCAAAACATCATATCCCATTGTTGTTTGGTGATAGATGTGGATCATACTTCTTATAACAACTATGCACGTGTAGATGTAAAATCACACACTTTGGGTATCTATCTAGACCTGATCACATACTACTATTCACATGATTCCTAAGTAAGAAAAGTACTAATTAACCCATGCCTTTGTCCCCTTTTCTTGCTTTTTGTTTCCTATTTTGGTCATACACTCCCGTTTGCCCAATCTGTCTTTTCACACTTCGGTATTTCTCTTTTTGGAAACCAGTGCCCAACTAGGATGTCAGCGTCAAATGCCCTCATCCCCTTTGGGTTCCCCTGACTTCTTTGTACTTTTCTCACCTCTTTTAGGTCCTGTATATCCATTTGGGCATCTTATCTTTTTGGTAGTCAGCCTTTTTGGGGTTAATTACAAAAATCAAGAAAGGGAATCATATAAATATAAATTTATGTGACCATAATGGAGGACCAAGAACTAAGCATTAGCTATCACCACCTAAAGTTGCATCACACAGGCATATCAAGAGCATTCAAGCATCCATCTAGCATCCATGCAAGGGCAAGGGACTCCTCTATTCTTCATACACTTCATAGGAGGGGAAGTTCATTTTTCCATGCACACATCTATCTACATTTTCTACATCTAGCTATTACTCGCTATTAAGTGTGACACGCACAAGAGCCACCTACGGCACAATATCTACACACACACAACTAAATTTGGTTTAAAATGTAGTGCAATGCTCAGTCGTAAGATCACTCATTTGACAATTGAGGATAGTCTGACCCCACATTTGTATTCTTTTTTTTTGGGGATTTGATGCACTTTTGAGGGTTTTCTAAGTCATTTCTTTTTAAAACCGTATAATAATAAACACTGAATATTATAATATTTCTTCTATTTGAAAATATATTCGGGATGTTATATTCATTGATAAACATTACATTATTTAGCAATTTCTACTCCTTATTTCAAGGAGTCAAACATAATCTCAAATCCCTAAACTAACTCGCTAGAATCTCTCAACAACTCATATTCTATTGGTGAGATAAACTCGCATATAACAAATATAATTCCTATATTATTATCAATGAGTTGTATTGTCATGACAACTATATTAATAACAATATTACAAAGATATGAGTTGTAAATAAAACTCATCACACACATTACAAACAATATAATCTTTAATAAACTAATGTGAGCACTAACAACATCTATATATCTGTAACATTCCCCCCCTTAGTGTGAACTTGGTGTAAAAGCATACATACTCTCATCTGCAGTATGCTAACCCCTATAACATGCACAACTTTGTGACTTGTGACCTTAATCTAAAGAAAGGATCTTTCCTTCCATGGTTTTAAACAATTTTACCACAAACTTTGACATGAATAGGCCCCATCAACTGTCCACCTCGTGTGGTTTTCTGGATCCTCCCACAAACCCTTTCAAGATCCATGAACTTTCTTACACTGGTACTTTTGTTCCTCCAAAAAAATTTAACATTAGGGGAAAATGCAAGAAATATATCTCACACAAGAGCTCACTTATTACAATACTTGAACAGGTATGCTCTATCTGTTCTTATTTTCACATAGTAGAAATGAAATACACAACTAAAAAAATTCCACAACTTCATTGTATGACCCCGTCACTTACGATTGGAGAGAGGTCATTGATTGAACCCCTTCCTCCATTGCATACATCCTCCATTTGTCTGCTGCTAACACAGCTGGATTTGATCATGAGGCTCAATTTACATTGATGGATGTCAGTTATGTTAGGAATATAGTGTTCACATGTGGTTTGAGTTTACTGTATGGTAAATATATATTACTATGGTATTGTAAATATTTTTGTTATATTTTTAGTTAGTATAATGTATTGTTTTAACAATAATATATTCGTAGAGTTTTGTTACACCCATAAAACCTTTAATGGGTTATTTGTCTGTATCACTTCCCATTTTATAGGAAGTTGTTTTTCTATTATTATGGCTATATAATAGCCTCTGTAATGTTTTCTATATGCATCTTGAATATATTACTTTTATATTGTGTTCATTCGGCTCTCTGATGCATAGACTCTAACCAAATTTAATAGGTTACCACTGAAAATGCGTTCATAAGGCAATTTTTTTAAAAAGTTTTTGAACTATTTACGACTCACAAAATTGGCATACAAATAAATTTTGAATCTCATATAATGAGACAATACAAAATAACGAAAATACTTAACTTACAATAAGATATCTGATGATAATTTTATCACAATGATGATAACACGTCATGGTGAAAAAATACAAGGAAAAGAGTCAAAGACACTTTATAACAATTTTTATGACACAACACGGAAATACTTAACTCTTGACTAACTTTTTGAAACCATAAGACTAATACATTGACTTTATTTTAAAATAAACACATAAAAACAAAATTAAAAATAAATACTAAAACGTATTAAACAAATATAAAACTAAAACTAAACAAAAGAATTATCCCCACGCATTTCACTTTTAAAGGACCTCAAAATTAAACCAAATTCCTAAAAAAAATTATAATTACGTAAGACTTAACATTTAAAAAACAAACTTTAACAAAGACTCCAAAAGATAAGTTGACTCCTTATAAGAACAAACTATTTATTTTCCAAGCACACGTATTTAAATACTAAATAAAAAAACTTATTGACACAACACACTAAAAAGTTAAAAAAAGACAATTAAAACTTACATAACACGTGAACCAATAAATAAATTAAAAACAAGAGTTACAAGTTTATGGAATGAGAGGAAGTGAAGCGAATGTATTTCCATATTTAAATGTGCACATTGAGATTTTTATAGATGCATGTAAAGAACTAATAAGACTGCAACCATTGATAAATTATCAGAATATCAGTAAGGCGCAGACCGTCTGAATTAGAACAAGAACTGATTTGGAAACTCCTCATAATGTGCAGTCAGATCTAGAGTAGCATGATGATGACATGTTTTCACATTTTCACAAAAAATACGAACTGGGTTACTCTAAAATATGAACTCTAGAGTAATGAAACAAGTATCTTCAAACCCAATGAATCTTACAAAATTCTCAATCCAGATTTTTGAGAAATAAAAAAATTATCAGTCATTTTTTAATATCAAAATCCTTTAGTTTATATGTACAGGAACACTAATGAAAAAGCACTACCCCTCTACAATAATTTTAGCTTTCCATCTAGAAAATAAATGTCCCGCACTTGGTATGATAACAATGTGAAAAACCACACAATAATAAACATTGAATATTATAATAGTTCTTCTATTTGTTATATAGGAGTTTGTACTCCTTATTTCATGGGGTCAAACATAATATCAAATCCCTAAGCTAACTCAGTAGAATCCCTCAACAACTCCTATTCTAGTGGTGAGATAAACTTGTGTACAACAAATATAAATCCTATATATTATTATCAATGAGTTTTATTATCATGAAAACTATATTAATAACAATATTACAAAGATATGAGTTATAAATATAACTCATCACACACATTACAAATAATATAATCCATAATAAACTAATGTGAGCACTAACAACAATTATATAGTCGTAAAAATTTCTTTACTGCAGGTTATTAGTGACATCGACAATCATTGTGTGAAATACTAGCGACAAGAAGCAAAGGACAATGAATACCTTGTGACCCTCCGAAGGAGGTTTTCTGAGGCTCTGAGAAGCCGTAGGTTCCCAAAGCAAGTCTACAGCACCCGCAGGCACCCCTAACCCATTCTAAGTTCCCCGGTCTAGAAAAATCTTGTGGTCGCACATTTTTCTAAGGCTTTGTGTGATATTTCTCCCTCTCTGTTCATCAGTTCATCACTTTGGCACAGTAAAGGATAAATTGCAAAATCAGCTAAGTCTTTATATCCCTTCATTTGCAACTATGGTTTCATACTTTCTAGCATAATTTTCTTGGGTCTATTTGTACTTAATTACTTATTCATTTATTGTTGCATTGCAATCAATATTAGGAGTCTATCTATTCATTTTAATATTTTCTTAATCAATGTGCATCCATGAAGTGTTTTTGAAAACTAACTAGCCTTCCGATCTGGAGTTGTTATTCCCTTGGCTCTCCATAAGAGTTCACACTTGTATACATAATCTGTTGCATCTTCCACACCTCGATATTCTGGAAAATGAAGGGATATCTTGAAAAATATCTGAGAGGGTTGTTGTTGTTGAGGTTGTTGTGTTGGTTATTTTGGTCCTTTTCCTGGGGTGAGGCTAGATCCTGATCTCGAGCCTCCTTCCATGACCTAGGGACCTATAGAAGTACTACCTTTCATCCCCATAGTAGTGTTGAATTATACACCAACCGTTTGTCCCACTACTCCACCTATATGATCACCTCCAATAGGTAGGATGCCACTACTTTGTCCTAAAATTACACCTACCAGATTAATTCCAAACAAAATCTATCTAAACACGGGAGCCTATTGCACTGCCATACGTGTTTTCTTATCTATTGTGCCTCTTTTGATGATACTAAAATGTTCATATCTATATCTCTAACCCAATTTTGATATCCTTGGTCACCTTTCTGCTCTTCATCATTATGATGATCTTCTATAACAATTTTCAAATTCCAAACACCAAATGTAAGGGCTAGGTTTCCAGGCTCGGTCAGATGTGTGTCAATGGTTCTCATCCTTTCCTCAGACTCGCTTTTAGTAGATGTCAAAGGGATCCTTTTGCTGCGCTTTCCCGATATCTAAAATAAATGGTCCTACGGCCCCTCACCTTCTTTAGGGTTCTCATCACTTTCTCTTGGTCCCATTCCTATCATTATCAGTGCCTCTTCAATTGCCCTCTCTTGAGCAGCATTTCATTTGTGTAGTATCTCTTTCTTTCACTTGGACCAATGTCATCCTTCCCAAACTTGCTTCCTGTCCTTGCGTGTGGTGGAGTTTTAGCTTGCCATAGGTAAGTTCTCCATCCCTAGCTCAATCATTAAAATATTTGTTGCTATAGGTAGCACACTTAAGTATGATCCTATTATCTCGTGTAAAAAATGGAACTCTTCTTCTTTCAGGCATGAATATGTTGAAATTTCCTACTCCAAGGTATAATTTCACAACACAACTTCCCACTAGTGATCTACATCTTGTGTCCATGGTTTATCCAAATCAAATAGTGGTTGGTACTTATCCTGGCTCCATACTTGTTTCTTTCCCATCCACACACCCCTGTTATATTCATAAGTTGTTAACCTTTCATATAACTCTATTGGGAAAAAACTGAAGAATGTCTCATACAGTGAGTCATATAGATTATCTTCCATACATTTCTGTGCATTAAAAATACCATGTAGTGTTATATCTCTGAGAAAATTCATCATGGTCAACATGCATCCAATGCTCAATATTCTCTAGTGATAGTTGGAATGCCATATGCATGCTACATATTGATGAGCAGAATTGAAAAGAGGTCCCAAAAACAGAACCAAAATGTAGTCTTTTATTTACCAATACCTAGTTGGGCACGGCTGGCACTTTATTTAGATAAAGTTCTAAATACTCACCCGAAGCACGCATAACCACCATTTTCCTCTTTAGTTACTTATCAAGATGTGTGTTATGTATTTATTCATTCATCTCATATGAAAAGATAGCATTGCAGTAATAATAACAAAGATAACATGACTGAATATAACTTAATCAATCATTCATAACAAGCAACAAAATCTATAATAAGTTATCCATCACATAATTAATATGTTACCTATATTCAACTAATTACATCCATGCACACAACATTCATGAGGCACTTACATACTATATATCTCCTCTCATTCTATTCATGCACCGCTCTTTCTCTCTATATATCTATCACTAATTTACAAAAGAGTGCAACACCTATTTATATATGGCGGGACCGTGTCCTTCACCACTTAGATGATTTAATTCTAACAATAGATGTCCTAAATATAGGTCACATACCTTTTATATCATGCTTTTTATATAGATCAATATATAAATAGCTCAGCTTTATCTATGCTTTGATCCTACAATTATATGTCATCTTTGCATATGTTTTATCTGTAGTCAGTTCTCTATCTATTTCTAGATGTGCCTTGCATGGTTCGTCATCTCTGCTTTTCCTATTTTTAGGATTCAATAAGAAATATGGCTAAATTTTGGAACCTATGTGTTTCACGGTAATCTCTTCACCCCCTTCCATGTATACCTTTCACACATTGACTTATCTATGTATTAATTCTCTGATTACGCATGTGCTTTTGTGTGGTCCTTATAACCTCTTGATTTTTCCTTGTGGTTATTATGTGCAGTCCTGCGAATTTTCTTCAACCTCTACACATGGATAGTACTTAGCCATTTTATTTTCTCAACATATTGTTATTGTACCTTCATAAATAAAGTAAAACAATTCATATCAAATGATGATTAAATGAGATAAAACATACTATACAAGATTAAATGTTGAACCTATGAGGCTAAGATCAATACTAAGTAGGAAGTATGTAGTCACAATATCACATGCTTTAGACATTAATTAGTCTCAGTCTCATACTACTATTCATATGGTTTTTTGAGTGAATAACGTACTAATTAACCCATGTCTTTTGGCCATTTTACTTTGATTTATGTTGTCATTGTCGACCTTCAACACATACTTTCCCAATATGTTTTTATCGTTTAACGTCATTTTATCTTTGACTGGGTCATTCATCCCAATACTGGGGCGCCCTAGGCATCCTGGTCCCATTTGGGGTGTCCTAAATCCTTTCTACACTTTCCCACCACTTTTTTGGGCACTTTCTGACCGTTTGAACTTCTTATCTTTTTAGTAGTCGGCCTTTTCTGGGTTAATTATGAAATTAGAACAAGAGAACCATATAAATATAAAGTTATCAGACCCTAATGAGGGACCAAGCACTAGTAACTACTATCATCACCTAAGGATGCATCCATCAAAGGTTCCATTTACATCCATCTAGCTCCATCACAAGGCAAAAGGTTGGTTCATCTACATCACACTACATAGGAGGGAATTTTATTATATTCCATCCACCATTCTATTACATTTCTACATAGTTATTTCACACTACTTTCACAAAGTGTGACTGGCACAACAGCACTTTAGGGCATGATTGTACACAAACATATAGAACTACATCAGGTTAAGATGTAGTGCAGCACTCAGTTAGTAATTCCACCATTGTGGCAGTTGAGGAAATTGCGACCCCTTTATATGCATCTTTCTTTTTTTAGGGTTTAATGTTTGTCTTGGGTTTTTACAGGGTCTCTTTTTCATCACCGATTACCAACGATGTATGGTGTAGTGCAATAAAGTTAGTATGACAGGAAACAAAGGTAAGAAACCAACAAGTGACACCTCAGAGGAAGGTTATGAAGATTTTTCATAGACCATGGTGCCTATATTGCAGACTAGGGCACCCACATGCACCCCAATACCTATCCAAGCATCCCAGTATACTCAAATTTCCTAGATCTACAATTTTCTAGACTTTGGCACAATCTTTTCTTCCTCATGTTTCTCCATCCATATTTGTGACATAGTTTCAATAAGATTGTCAAATTAGTTGAGTTATTTCTAACTCTCTTTGAACTTTAGGGTTTCACATTTCTACTTTCTTGGTTTCTTCAGTCATTTTCTTTATACATTTATCTGTTATTTATTGTTGTCCTTAATGTTAGATTAACTATCGAATTAGTCATTATTCCACATTTTAGCTAATCATTTTGGTGAACCCCACTATTAGGTTGTGGAGCCTATTTTCATGTGTGAAAGTGTTGAAGACTATACACTTAGAGTAAAATAAACTTTTCATGTATCCTCTCCGGGGGTTCGGGGCCGGGCCGGGCCCCGAGCGGGGGTCTGAGGGCAACAGCCCCCAAATTTTTTTTTGGGCCTTAAAACATGCCCGATATATCGGGAAATGTGTTTTTCTCATATGGGCATGATTTTGACCCATAGTTTTTATGGGATATTTTTTCCCATGGTTTTGATACCCACAGTTTTGTAAAACTACTTAAGCAGTTGTTTATTTATATGGTTTTATGCATATGATAGATGGATGAAAAACATTGCAGATGTGTTTTGAGTTTGGGTGTGAATTCTGTACAGTTTTTTGAGCATAGCTCTAAATAGATCTGGGTATTGTATTGAGAGAGTGGTGGTTTGTAATAAAATCTAAGCAAGTGATTCTTGGTGGACGTAGCCCAAATTGGGGTGAACGACGTTAAATATTGTCTCTTTGTGTTGTGTTATTTTATTCTGCACTTTTATTTGAGATCTTTAATATTTTCTGCATATTAGTCTCTACTGTTGCGATTCTGTGAGGGATTATTCTGCATATTTTATCCCTTATTTCCTAACACCCCACATCTTTCACGATTCAGATCCTCATCTTTCTTTTTTCATGGGTTGTAAATTTCCTCAAGTTCCTTTGTCTGATTTGCTTAAAATGTATCACAATTGTCAAGTTGTTCTACAAAGAGAACTAGACTCTATATGTCATCCTAAAGATATGCCACCAAACAAAATAAGTCTTATCTTCCACATCCTATCTGATGACCTTAGTCCTCGTGCTCCTCCATCTAATCAACCCCTATTGGACGTAATTCAAGATTTACATTATTTATTTCAAGACATATTTATGACTATGGAATCTATGATCACATCTCTCAAATCTGAAATTCAACATCTTAAAGATGCTTCTCAAGTGCATGTTTGTTCTCCTACATCTCATTCTCATTCTATTTCTACTACATGTGCTCATATTAGTGAGTCTCAAGCCATACCATTACCAAAGCCTCTCATTCTTGATGGCAATACTCAACACCATGACCTTCTAATTGAGCTCCTTATTCATCACTTGATCACTTTACTTCCTACTCATTACTATCCTCCTTATCAGCTATCCAAATATCAAGGTATTCCATATTGCAATTATCATTGAATCAATGGACGTAATGAAAATGATAGCCACACTTTGTATTGAAGAATAAAACATATTGAACGTCAAGGTTTTATCTAATTCATTGCACAACATTTTTTTACATGCCCATTTACAAATACTACATCCACATGGGCTCCTACATTTTTTCCTTCTGTGTCAAACAAGCATCTTGCCACCATTTCTAATGTGCCTTCTTCAGGTAGTCAAGCACTACCCAAGCAACCACCTATCAAAATCAATATAGCACCTCCTCCTCTCAAGACATCTACAACATTACCAAGTCAAAGTACGCAACCACCTCTCAAAATAAATCAACCTTCTTCTTTGGTAGCATCATAAATATCACCAAAGCTTCCACCATTCAAGCTTTCTAGCTATCCCACTCCACTTTCATTTCCTATTCATTTTGTTAAATCCATTACCCTTCCACTCAAGTTGTCTGTGACCTCACCACCTCTGCGTCCTATCACTTTTGTTAAGGAAACTACTCCTTAAATTGATCCACTTAGTGTCTTTTGACCAAGTTTCCATTGCTTACATACTTAGGGGGCATAGCATCTCAAACATCCCCCCCATCACATTAGCATTAATTCATTTCTTATCTTTGCATTATCATACATCACTCTCATAGCATAGGCACATTCATCTACACACTTTGTGACCATTTCCCGATGACACACTCTTATGCTTCAATTCACACTTGACTGTTGAGGGATTACTACACATGAACCCCACACACTACATAATAGGTATTACACATTATGCTTCTTCACATATTTTACATCACATGTCTTACATCTTACATTATACATTTTATATTTAATCTACAGCATTTACGCATATACACCTTATACATAATAATAGTTGTCATTATACATGTACCACACTCTTAGGGTCTACATTATACGCTTCCCATATTGCATACCACGCACCTTACAATTTTAGTATACATATACATATTGCATTGCACATTCCTACATCATACATTATATACACACCATACTATTCTTCATCATATGTGTCACATTCCTATTGTCTACGAGTCTATCATTCCATGCTCCTCATCTTGCATATTGCATAACGCACATCCTCACATTACTAGTCTATCTACACACCTTATATTACATTCTATACATCATACAAACACTTTACACATCATATGGTCATCCACTCATTACACATACTACATATTATTCTACATGTTGCATTCACTACCCTATGACGCACTTTAGTTCCTCAGTCTATACTCGACTGTGGAGGGTTTATAAATCAAATGGACCTTATCACCCTCACACATTCATCACTCAAGCTTCTATCATGTGACATTACTAGGTTAGTGACATATTATGTAGGCTAAATGGTCACTTATTCATTCATTTTATAGTGATATATGCTTTAGGATACATCATCACTTTTTAGATCATCTTTTCTTGGGTTTACGCTTCAGCTATAAGGGTCACACATACATCATCTCTAGGTCATGTATCATCAACACACATACACAATCATCACAATGCACTAGATACAACACATGATTAGACCATTTCTCGATGACACACTCTCATTTACAGTTCATTCTTGACTTCTAAGGGGGCATTCTAAATGAACCTCACTACATACAACTCCATTCAATTGGGGGGCACGTAGCTCCTATCATCCATCCACAGCATATTACATAGCTTGGTTGCTTGTACTATTGATTACCTTTATTTGTTCATGCTTTCTTATTACATATGCTAGCTATACTTTGTATATGTAATTATCTTTACCATACACACATGCACATTTGCACCTTTTTTAGTTGTGATCACATATATAGTTCTCTTACATGTGGCATGGATGCTCGCCTTCTACTACTCATACAATGGTTATTGGGGGCATCCACATTCATCTCTTACATTTTATATTGTTTCATTTTGTACTTAGCACTTTACATCACTTGCTTATACATGCTTTTGACATATGGGTTATCTTTATAACATGCTAACAGGTGTTTCATGTGCAAAATTTGTTTGCAAAATTATTTGCTTCCATGGTTATCTGTTGTTTTTACTTCCTTGTTTTGTTTTCTATTGTATGTGGGCCTTTCCCTTTGTTTATATGCAGCCATTATAGCCTTAAGTGGATTGCGACATCATTAGTGATGTCCCATGTTTTCCACCCTCTTTGGAGGTATATTGCTTTCTTGCATTCTAGCTTACACATTATTCGCGTAGCATATATTTATCGTTTACATGCATGTTTGTTTGTACTAACACGGTTATTCTAGCCACTTGTTTATCTATTCCTTGGTTTCTATCAATTGCATTCCCTTCCCCTGTAAGGCACAGTTTATGCGGTTGGACCTCTTTTTGGCCCGTATTATCCTATCAATGACATCGCATGCAACCCGAAAGAGAGGGGCATCATTTTGGGTTTTACATACTACACAGTGCTTCTACTCTGGTTTAGTTTGATTCAGTTTTATGTTATTGACATTGTGGGTTATACAGCAAGTGGGTTCAAACCAATCTATGAACCCCATATATAGCGGATTTTACAAGACATGGTTTTCCTTAGCATTCTAGGGAGCAGTTACAAGTTAGAGGATACAACGGATTTCCTCTCTAAACTACTTCAACCAATGGCATCGGATCACCTAAAAAACCAAGAAGTAAAGATATAATCTTCACACATTACTTCAGGGAAGCAGTTACATGTTGAAGAATAATGCAGCTTCCTCCCTACACTTCTTTAGCCAGGTTGATATGGGATCACCCAAAAAAAAAATTAGTATAGGATATCCTTCTATACTTTTTCTCTCAACATGGATCAGGTCCATCCATATGAGAAACAATAAGTTAAAAAAAACAAGTACAAAAATGGGGGAAACAACAACAACATTTTTCGATAGCACACACGATACTAACCATACAGGTACATCACACACATTGGAAACTACACATGTGTTTTTCTTCCCTAGGTTAACTCTCACCACTTTTTTGCACTTTTACATCTTTGTTTTCCACGCTCCACTATGTTTTCATTCCACATTTTGTCTAGTCCTCCAACACATTTCTACATCACTCTACATGGATTATCTAGTACGCATCTCTATTTACTTTATGTTACCAAGATTTTTTAACACCAACATAAATTGAGGTAAAATGTAGTCACAAAATCATGCACTTTAGACATTATTTAGTCTCGGTCTCATACTACTATTACATATGGTTTTTGAGTGAAGAAAGTACTAATTAAACCATGTCTTTTAGCCATTGAAAATTGATTTTTATCGTCACTGCCAACCTTCAACACGTACTTTCCCAGTCTATTTTTTTCATTTGGCATTATTTTATCTTTGATTGGGGCATCCATCCCAATACTGGGGCACTCTAGGTGTATTGATCCCATTTGGGGCACCCAAAGCCTTTATACACTTTTTGGGCACTTTCTGACCATTTAAGATTCTTATCTTTTTAGTGGTCGGCCTTTTCGAGGTTAATTATGAAATTAAAACATGAGAACCATATAGATATAAAGTTATGAGACCATAATTAGTGACCAATAATTAATCACTATTATCATCACCTAAGGTTGCATCCTTCAAAGGATCCATTTACATCCATCTAGCTCCATCACATGGCACAAGGCTGGTTCATCTGCATCACAATGCATAGGAGGGAAGTTTATTATATTACATCCATCATTCTATTAAATTTATAAACATAGTTATTACTCACTACTTTCACAAAGTGAAATTGGCACAAGAGAACCTAGGGCATGATTACACACACACATAGAACTACATCAGGTCTGAGATGTAGTGCAACACTCAGAAATTATGCCATCGTGGTAGTTAAGGACAGTTTGACCCCTTCATATGCATCTTTATTTTTTTAGGATTCGATGTTTGTCTTGGGGTTTTCTAGGTATCTTATTCATCACTGATTACTAGTGACATACATTGTAGTGTAAAAAATTTAGCGCAACAGGAAGCCAAGGAATAAAACCATCAAGTGATACCTCAGAGGAAGGTTACGGAGCTTTTTCACAGACCAAGGCACCCACACGTTCCCCTGTACCTATCCACGTGTCCCAGTCTACTCATATTTCCCATATATGTGCTTTTCTTGAATTTGGCACAGTTGTCTCCCCCTATTTCTCCAGCCATCTCTATGACATAGTCTAGTAAGCTCATCAAATCAATTGAGTTATTTCTAACTCTCTTTGGAATTTAGGGTTTCACATTTCTACTTTCTTAGTTACTTGGGACCTTTTCTTTATACATTTATTTGTTATTTAAGTTTTTCCTTAATGATAGATTAACTATAGAATTATTCATTATTCCACATTTTATTTAATCAAAGTGATTGGATCATTTAAATGTGAGACATGGTTAAATAAAACTATATTAAATGACAAACATTAAGTTGTGATAAATCAATAAGAGGTACCCATAAAGAATAGTAACTCACAGAGTCACTACAATCCTCCATTGAGAAATGGATCCGAAACGTGTTATGATATGAAATAACCCATTGTAAATATGATCTTATTTACTTATCTTAATGTATAACTAAAATTGTAAACAAGGTGTGGGCATTAGGACACATCATTTCTTCCGAAAGAATCCTAACCATACCATATTAGTATTTTTAGGTTTTCCTGAACCTCCCTAAACTATGACCATGATGTAGAGCATTCTAAGACCTTTTTGTTGGTATGTAGAACTCCAGGAACAGACTCCGGATGTAAAAGTTATCACAGGTCAAATATTTGGTTTGAAAACGGTCCAAGTTGGTCAATAGGTGAATCACGTGTTGACATGTGGTAGTTAGAAAATAGGTGAAAAAGGTTTAAATTTATTTTTTTTGAGCCTCTGGTCTTCGACACTCAAAAAATTTGGTGGGCCCCACTTTTTTTTGGTTGGGATCCCTCAGCTAGGTTTGGCACACTCTTTCTTAGGAGGGTTTCCTTAGCCGCCTTTATTTCATATTGCCATTATCGTAATTTTTGATTATATGTCTCTCTAACATTTCCCATGTGGGATTATTGTATTGGAGAGATTATTTTTCATTGTATGGTTAAATTGAGCTCTAGCGAGCTACTTTTTAGCTCGGTGGGGTGATCAAATCCCCATCGAGTTGATCATAGTTTTACCACATTGTTCAAGAGTATTTCCTTATGGTTGGGATTACTTTATCCCCTTTTACCTAGGAAAGTACATTGGTCAATTTGCATATGACTTGGTCAAAGCCCTTTATCCAACAGTTTCAGTGGATCAACATTGGAATGATGTGGCACAGTCAATAGTTCATATGGTTCCACATTTACCTCGGTGGAATAACCATATAACTCGACACCTTGTATTATGGTGTAGCAATCAAACAAACCAAATGACTCAGCCCTTATCTCAGGAATTTCAACGTTTACATGAGAGACAATCGTCTCACTACCAATGTGACAGTATCAAATAACTCGATAAACACTGTGAGGCCCATAAAAATGGGTAAGTGCGGCTATATGCCATGGGGTAAAAGATCGGGATTTTCCCATATAAACCAAAATATCACCATTCCCACCCATGATGTGGATATTTACCGAGAATGGCCAAAACAACTCACAACCAAAATGGTAGGAGGGGGTTTTAAACCTACAACCTCGCAGGAGTAAGACCAGTCTCCAACTGACTCGCCCAGGTGGCTTGATGGGTAAGAATATGAGCTTGTAGGTATTTGAAGTAGAGAGTCTACATGTCTATGAAGGGAGAGTAACAAGGAGCAATTTTAGAAAACCATTAATTTGGAGCACCTAAGGTCAAAATTTTGACATGGTGTAAAAATGGAAGTTGCTCAGAATTCTAGGAGGAATTCAAGTATGTAATGTTTTTTCATGGAATACTTGTAAATCTAGGAATTTATAGGTGATTTTCTAGTACAGTTGCAGGGGGTCACATTGTGAAGACACTGTAGGGGCCACATATGGACTTAAGAATGGTTTTCTAGTAAATTACAAAGTTCCATGAGGTCTGGTATCAACCCATTTGAAGATTACAAATTTATATTATCATTATAGAAGGGTAATTGTACTTATTTGGACTTTAATAGATCGGTTCACTTTCTATGAATCTGGAGACAGCCTTCGGGAGAACTCTGTTATCAATTTCATTTTTGTGGATGTTTTATTTTTATTTTGATGAATCTTTTAATCAAATAAAATCAGTAATATGTTTTTATTAATTTTAATAAAATTCTTATTTCACTAAATTGGGACTTATTCCAGTCGCTAGTGGCTAAAAAATATAGCCAATATAAAAATCCAATATTGTTAGTTTTGGATTCCAAAATGTCAAATATTAGAATTATCTGCACTCCAAAATCGCACATATTGGATTCCAAAATTGCACATATTGGATTCCAATATCACATATATTGGAATCCAGAATCAAAAATATTGGAATCCAAAATCACCAATATTGAAATTATATGTACTCTAAAGTCCCATTTATTGGAATCCAGAAAATCAAATATTGGAATCCATTACACGGGCTAGCAGCCGTTAGCAAAATTATTTATGATTTGAATATGTACAAAACATGTTTATGTTTTCTAAGGGCTAGTAGCCGCCAACCATTATTTATGTTATTTGTATTAGTGAAGCTCTAAAAAATAAGTTCCCTCGAATTCAGTTTTTGATCAAATATCATCATGAACATCTTCTATTGTCTTTCAATGGTTGCAACAAAGGCCATAACGTGGTGTTAAATTTTATGCGTTTAGACATTTTTTTAAATCGTTTTTATCTGTAAAATAGTTACAAATATTTGAAATAACTGTCACATATGACTTGCATATTTTAGATATGACCGTCAATTTTTATAGATTATTATATATTAATTATATTAAAAACAATTAATATTAAAAAATAATTAAGTATATATAGTATAATTTTATATTTATTTTATGAACAGTGTAAAAAAATACTATTTTACAAATTTTCAAGGCAAGTTTTTCTGATAATTCACCACATAAGTTATTCAATCATACTGTTCATCTTATAATCAGTGAAAATATAAATCCTCCCAACTTATATTTCGACAATCTCAACATAATATAATAGAGTTACACAGTACATTCATAATAACATATGAATGTATATATTATTGGCAATGTTAAGTAGTAAAATCATAACAACATTATGAAAAGATAAATAGTTATTTAACATTTTCTTGCTCCAAGTATTTGATGCCCTCTACCACATTCAATTCCTGAGACACTATTTGTGATTTTTTTTGTACAAATCGGCCATCAACTATTTATCTTTTGTACAATCTTTGCTTCTGCTTTTCATACCCACCATAAAATTTTCAGAAGGGTTTCCCTTTACACCAAATGTTATACACAGATTATTTTTTGAAACTGTATGAAAAATCATTTCTACTCCAAACCTTTTCTAGGTCTCTTATTGTTATTCCCTCGGCTATATTTCAATGTTCATTTCCCTAAAGTGATTCTTGGACTCAATACATTTGATATTTTTTTATTCAAGGCCTGTTGATATCTTTTTAACATCAGTAGAAATGAGATTGTCATATCGGAATCCTCATTTCATAGTATGGTGATAATAATTTTATAAATTATGGACATGCCACCTTATAGGTTGACAACTTTCATACCAAAATTGAATGACATATTCCTATTGTATGTTTTATTTATCCCACATAGCATGTCCTCCATTTCCAAAATAAGTAAATAATTGTTGTCTGCTACTTGCAAGGAATTAAACGAATATTTATTTTTGTTGGCCACATATCAATTACAACCAATTAAAATAAACAACATTTTAGCTTACGGACTAACAACTACCAATTGATATTGTGGATTGGATTACACTGCACCTTTACATGTTGTTGGATCCAGTTAATGCAAGAGCTATTTCAAATAAACAATCATCAATTAATAATAAATTTCTTCATATTGAAAATGCGAGCATACTGTCATTTGAAATAAACATTAATCAATTCATAATCGAATTCATGTTGTGGAAAAATTAAATGGATAAACATAGTGTTTTTCTATGGTGAAATGGTGAGTACAATATCAATTATTCATCTATCTTATAATTCAAATTTAGCAGTCTGTTAGGCTATGCTTATATTCGTCGAACCAACCATTTGGTGGAGAACAGTCCTTAGCTATTGATGAGGATTTGAGACCACTAGGATATACCATCATTGGTTGAACTACACTTAGTTAGAAAACCTTTAATGAGGCTAGCCAAGTGCTTCTTTACATACGTATACGAGTTAGATCAAGCCATATGTAGATTCTGTTTATGATGACATTGAAGCCAAAAAAATGTTAATTCAATGTAAGTAGTTAGTATGTAGTAGTGAATCAATGAAACATTCTAGACATTATGCAATTGTAAATCAACGAGATATTGATGAATGTAAGGTTTTTTAGTCAAACCTTTTCTGTATTGAATGTGGATGCATAAAGTCCACTAAGCTCTATATAGTTCATTTTAAATTATTATCATAGCGTATAAATGGATTTCCTTAAACTTTTTCTTCTTCCCTAAGCCAAGCATATAAACTAATGTCTTTTAGTTATCCTTTCCTATAAAATTTGTTGTCCTTATAAATAATTTTGTTAAAAAATACAAATGGATATCATATTGTTTCCTATAAACTTGTGGGCCTTATTAGTTGTCTGCATAATCATTTATCGTCTTCTAAATTTGTGGGGATTATTAGTGGTTTTGTTTGTAAATTCACACAATTAACATACCTAGATCTGATGGTGTATCTGTGGTCGATGTACCTGTGTCCTCCACATCTTCCATTTGAATTGTAAAAAACATAAATTTGTTAATTTTTTTGAAAACCATCGCAATTGAAGATAGATCTCATTAAACATATTTATAAAATGATCGAAAGTAAATCACCATGTTGAGTTAGTTGTGTAGCATCACGGTGAAATGGTTGCACATCAAATTTTATAGATTTTTGGTTGTCTGCATGAACAATAATTGTATAAGTAGCATAGTTAGGTTAAAATCCATTGAAAAAAATCACTTTTTGAAGTTGTTTTTAGAGACGAACCTTTCTTGATATGAGAATAGTAATGTTTCAGAAACATCACTTAACTATGTGTCTCAAAAATAAAAACAATAGATAGTTTGGAATCCACCAATGCGCGGAGTGTGACACTGTCATCGTAAAGAACTAATACTAGAGAATTTACAGAACAACATCAAGTGAACATCTCATCCTAGAATTCATACGATCTTTCATAAATAAAAGGATGGATGTTTCATTGTACCAATTTTTACGGCAGTTGCACGGAGTGTGACACTTTCATCGTAAAGAAATAATACTAGAGAGTTTACAGAACAACATCAAGTGAACATCTCATCCTAGAATTCATACGATCTTTCATAAATAAAAGGATGGATGTTTCGTTGTAGGACAATTTAGCTTGCAGTTACCAATTTTTGTGCAGTTTCTCCATCCAATCAATAATGACCTCTTCTCTATAATCATCATTATTTTCGTGGTAGTGCACACAAGATATTGTGTACATAAGACACAAAATTTTGAATATCCCATGTTGCTATCGTAGAGTCTATAGCATCCATCCAGAATTGATACTCCAATGTCTTTAACCTTTTCCATGTATCTTTGTACTGTTTCACTTAAGCATTTTTGAATAACCAGTTGGTATTAGAAAAATAATAATATAATCCGACACACTGGTTCCAATAACTATTAGAAGCTCCATTATGACATTAGAAGAAATATCACTGGCCAAATTGTAAAAATCAGTGATCACACATTCAATATTGAAAGGATTAGTTGAAGGAATAGCTAATAAAGTTGATGGAAGCTTGAATGGATATGCACATTTACAAGAAAAATTGTCTTTGACTTTCACTCTTGCTAGTATATTTCCTTCCAATGACATCACATAGTTGTCTAATATTATATGAGCTACGACGGGAAGAAATTCTTCCACCTCATGATATTTTTTCCATTTTTCCATTTTTTCCCCAATATGGGAATCAAATTTTATTTTTCCATTTCTCTCTTCACCTAATAGTACAGACAATTGGTAGTAGTGTGATTCATGTAATTTAAATTTTTTTGATTACATTGGATTCACTGCAGGATGTCAATACAATATTATCTGGATGCTTATTTCTCAAATAATGTAGAAATTTTTCTCTCATTTTGTTGTCTCCTTTTATTTTCTGGTAATAAGAATCAAATGTCTCTTTTATTAAACTAGCCTCAAAAGACCTAGTTGATTTAGTATTCCTTTTCAACCCATACAATTTTGATTTAGATGGGTCTATCTCCAATTTAGTTAAATATGTTCACCTCAGCATAGTAAACAACTTGGCATGTTTTGGAGGTGAAAGAAAAACTTTTATATACAAGAAATGACAAACAAAATATGTTTTCTCGTTTCTATACAATTTTCTCAATACTATAAATATACCATTTTGAATGACTTCTACATTTGAATATCCAGTTTTGTCAGAATCTGTTAGAATCCCCAAATTCCAACCATATTTTGAACAGGAATATGGTCCATTGTTTATGGAGGCATGCATTTCCCATTTCCTAAAAAAAAAAAAATCTCCAACTCCATATCCAAAATAAGACACTTATTTTTTTCAAAAGTCAAAGTGCTCCACCTAGACACACAGTGTCCCCAAATCAATAACTTCTAATGATAGAACAATACCAACTTCCTTGTGATTGTCATCTATAACAAAAACAACCATAGGTTGACGTGGTAGTTTTTAGGGGAATTAATTTCTGCAAACCATTCCTTGTCTCTTTTCTTCCAACAAATACCACCTGCGATGAATGGAATTGTTCTGAATGGATCGCATGAATAATGGAAGACATTTTACCTATATTTAGAGTAAAATACATTAATACTTAGGTCATTTTCAAACTTTAAAGTGTTTTTATCACATTGTCTGTTAAGGAATTTAAATACTACCCTAGCAGACACCAACCTCTAGAGTTCTTTACTATGTATCATAACAGATTAATTAACTTAATGGTTAGCGACACTAGGCTTTGATAGAACATCTTATGTATCATTCAACTGGTTATAATAATTCATATTTTGTGGATCAAATCAATAATAACAGAATTTTTCTAAAAGTTTGAAATTGAATTATGATGCATTGAAAGATACGAAACCATTTGCACCTTCTGAAAGTATTACATATGAGTTGGACAAGCCATAACATTATATAGATGGCATGATAGGAACGTTAAAAAATACACACTTTAGTGGCAGATAGACTTCTAGTCAACATATAAAAGAAAACCTAAAATTTTTTTAAGCCATTTACACTTTTTTAATGATAAACCATAGAGGAAATTAAGATGTAATATTTGGTATTTTGAAGAGAGTTTGTGGTATCTTGGGGTTTTATGTTTTACAATACTATGTGATTTATGTGTATATCGGTCATACTGTAGTAGTGAGGATTAGATGCCTGTAACAAGACTAATGAACATGTTTAAAGGATAGTGGTCGGAAGATCTAATGTTTGGTATTTTGAGGAGAGTATTTGAGAAAACAAATCACATTAACGGAGTTAGTGATAGCTCATCATTTTTTGTTATATAAGACAATGTGAAATATATGTATATCGACATACTTTATTCATTATGTCTAAATGTCTATAACTACTCTAAGTACGATATTTTAAGTGTAGCGCTTGGTGGGAAATTCACAACAAGCTATCAAAAACAAATGGGAAGGATTACACTTTTCCTAAATATAAGTATGGACCCTCTTCATAATAGTCATTTTCATGGAAACAATTATCTCTATAAGTCATGGTGGGTTAAACCTATTTGAGAAAATATTTGATTATTAACAATGTTTTTTGAGTACCACTAAAACAAGGTATATTCTCTCTTTCTGACTATAAGTTATATTTACAATACTAATTGAAGAAATTTATTCCAAATTGTTTGAACTGATGTTAACTTATTTATAGTGTCAGTCTTCTTAGGATGTAAACATTTACTGTCTTGTACACTTTTGGCTCGTATCCATGGTGGAAACAAGTCGCTACACTATAAATCCTCGAATAGGGATCAAGCCATATGTATTGTCCATAAAATATATTGTTTGTAACATATAATTCACAATGTTTCATATCAAAAAATTGTTTACCTAAACTTAGTTTCATTACTTATCGAAAGTAACAAAACACAACAGATGCTAGTTTCAATAGTTTCTTTTATTGGAAATTGTGGTAAAATAATAAATCGTGACCTAGCTAAGCGACTGTGAGGCTCCTACCATTACGGTCATTGTAAACACTATCTATACAACTTTGAATCGCTAGTGTTTTTCATTGATTATAATTATATCATGTTGGCTAGAATGTACCTGGTGGAGACAATAGTTGCACTACATACCATATAGAGGGATCAAGCCTTACATAGTTCCCATAAGGTATATTATTTGAAACACATAATTCACATCGGATATTATGGGATAAAATGCTTAGCAAATGCTAAGTATTTTTTCCTTATCGAAAGTAAGGGCATAGTGGACGCTAGGTTCAAATAGTTTAATCATTTGAAAAAAATGACTAAAATAAAAGATCATGCTCTAGTTTAGCGGTCTCTAGGCTCCCACCATTACTACAAGTCATTATAAATACCATATGTATATAGCTTTGGGTCACTACTGTGTTTTCATCTATGTTTTTAGATATTTAAACACTTTTTACAGGAGCTCGGAACCTAGGGATTGGAGGGATCCCACCCAAGTACAACATAGAACATACCATAAACTATCCAACCCAAACCGAAAGAAAAAAACACCTACAAGCATGCAGGGAGACTAGAAGCACAAACGCCACACTAGAGACCACTAGAACAAAAACCTAAGACCAAAACTAGACATAGCAAAAAAAATTAAACCAGAGAAGCAGGTCGGTGAGGACCAACCACCTTCCTACCTCCCAAAGTCCCCCCTTCACTAATTATTTTGAAGGAGGAAATTGTAGGTAAAACTGAGCTTGTGACGAAGCCTGATGCGATAGTCCTTGTAAACTCTGTGAAGACTGGCATTGAGAGACTTGGGAGATCCAATTTCTCAAGATGTTTCCCTTTATATAGAGCCCTTCCACACAGGCAACATGCACCTCTTCAGTGAATTTCATCAAGACCACAATCCTAGACGATAGCTCTATTATCACTTTCCACACCTCCTCCAAATCTTTTCCATCCCAAGACAAAGTCAGGAAAAGGCTGAGCTCTACCAAATTCCTCTAGTCACTTCCACCAAGTTAGCTCAATGCATGGGTTTGATGAAATGTATCACTATCACCCTGACCTCCTCAATATTCTGCCTCACTAACAATAGTCCATGACATGAACCAGGAATCCACCTCAGAGTTAACACAAGAACAAGCTTAATCCGACTATATATTCCATGCCCCTCGAATGCTGAGTAATGGCTTCCCTGACATAGAATCAGACTTGGCCCAGAAAATAATCCATAGGTGAGCCTACAAAACCTCCCCGTGAAATTCCATCTCCCTCATCTCTCCATGCAAGAACAATAACAACAGAGGCTGAACTGCCATAAGAAAACTAGTGATGAAACCTCCACCTTCACGAGCCACCAAGCAAATATGAGATGGAAACAAACCACACTACCTCAAATTAAAGAGCCTAGGGGCTCCCTTCCCAAGCAATAATTTATTCCAAATCCTACCAATCACTCACACACTTGGAAATGACTGGGAAATCTCTATTAATAATGCCCGATTAGCTAGAAGATCAGCAACACCATTCATCTCCCTATAAACATGATTAATGTTCCAAATTGGGATTTTATTTAACCAAAAAAATATATCGCTAATGAAATATTCCAAATTCTAAGACATAGCATTTCCTTTTCTCATGGCATTGATCACCACTTGGGATTCCCCTTCGATTTCTAACACTTTGCAACCAGTTTGGACCACTAACTTAAGTCCCTCAAGAAGGGCTTGTGCCTCCGTAACATTACACGAAAGAACTTCAGAGAGGGAAAGACCTTTTTATTACCAAATTACCTTCAACATCTCTAATCAAACACCCCACTCCAAATATACCTGTATTTCGCTTTAGACAATCCAACTGTATTTTCATCTATTATGTAGTAAGTTCACAAGACTTATTGTTTATAACATATAATTCACATCTATTTTTACGAGAGAAAATGCTTAGTGACCCTAAGATTTTATATGTATTGAATGAAATGCCATAATGTATTGAGTTAAATGGTATAGCTTAGCAACCGCTAGGCTGCTACCTTTACCTCTTATCAATATAAATGCTATCTTTACAGCTTTGGATCACTAGCCTTAATATGTAGTTCCCATAAGATACATAGTTTTCAACTCATATTTTATATCATTTACAATCAAATAAAATTCTTAGTGACCGCTAAGATCCTTTACTTATTGATAGAAATGACATATCAGAACCTAGTCTCAAAATTTTTTTATTTTGAAAATATCCATAAAATAATAGACAAATCATGGTATATCTTAGCGGCTCGCTACGATCCTACCTTAACCTCTTCTCATTTTAAACACTATCTTTACATTTTTGGATCCCTAGCCTTGGTATGTAGTTCTAATGAGATACATGGTTTTCAACTCATACTTCACATCATTTCCTATCAAATAAAATGCTTAACACCCACTAAGCTCCTTTACTTATTGACAAAAATGGCATATCAGACCATAGGCTCAAAAATTTCTTATTTTGAAAGTAGGCATAAAATAATAAATCATTGTTTAGCTTAGTGGCTACTAGGATCCTACCTTTACCTGTTCACATTTTAAAAACTATCTATAAAGTTGTGGATCACTAGGCTTAGTATGTAGTTACCATAAGATACATTATTTTCAAGACATATTTCACATTGTTTCTTAACAAATAATTTTTTTAGCACTCGATATGCTCCTTTACTTATTGACAGAAATGGAATATTAGACCCTAGGCTCAAACATTTCTTATTTTGAAAATAGCCACACAGTAACACTAATTGTATAGTCTAGGATTACTAGCCTTATTATGTATATGAAAGAGCTTGTTCGGACATGCCACATGACACATTTTAACTAGATAATTAATTTAAATTAGTGGGCACTATATCTAACAATGTAGAAATTGATTTTGATAAATAATGAAACGTAAATATCTATATATTATTCTAATAATATCTAGAACTATATTTAGGATTTATTTCTTCTATTTTTTTTAATATATTTTTTTGTTATGCTTGGTTTAATTATATGTTGTATAATATATTTGTTATTATGTTTATATTATTATAGGATATAAAAATGAAAAATGTTTAGTTTTTAATTTTTAAACCATGGAAAAATAAAAATTGGGAAATTCGAATTCCCCCACATTTTTGAATATTTGAAATTTCAATAGCCTGCCCTTTTGCTTTTAGAGGGGGAAAGAGAAAATTTCAATTTTTCGTATCCCACTCTTTTTCTATTTTTGAAATTTCTTTCATGGAATGTGGTAAAGAAATTATTAAATACCTCAAATAAATATTGAGTAGGGTTTTAGATTTTTTTGGTCAATCAGAAAATCATGTCTTTAAAAAATATATATGCACGCACCGTAGATTACAGGGCTAAGTGTTCAAATCCCAGTTTTTTTACATGTGATTATAATATTGTTCATAGAGAAAGAAACACAAAATAAGAACATAAAGGATGCACACAAATGATGTACATGAATGAGGATATAAACAAAGGTTGCAAAAAGAATTGTGATGATTGTTTGAATGAGATAACAGATGGAGGTTTCACAGACAACATAAAACATGCAATAATCCCATATATTACTAAACCATGTATTTATAGTTAAGGTGTACCTTATTTTTATTGTGGGATATATTAGTTGCTCTTTATTTGACCGGTTCATGTGTTTTACACAACAGTCCAATCATGATCCACATAAGCCCTGCTTTTTCCTATTGAATTGTGCTCTATAGTCAAGCCTTGCTTTCCAGTTTCTTTTGATCTCCATGCCAAACTACCTTGTTCTTCATGAAAAATAACTTTTTTGTGCATTAACGAAAGAAATTTTAATCACTTTTCTTCTCTAGTATTTATTTGTGTTTAACGCTTTCCCATTTCCACCATTCTATGTCTCTCTTTAGCTATTTTTGTTTTAAATTTTTTGTTCTCGTTCCTGCGATTGTTTTTTTAGGATAATGATAGTTTTTGGCACAGTCACCTTAATTTTAATTTTATTTTGGTCGGGATAACCAGAAATATTTTAATGTTGTTCATCAATATGATGCAAATAAACCTCGCTAATTAATGCACATTACATTTTTTACATGGTTTCCGCGTAGATATTTTAGGAAAAAATATGAGGTAAAAAACTTGATTCAAAACTATAAAACTATATTAAGAATTCAATTGTATGATAATTATTTCCAATTGTATACGTGTTTCCATGTAGAATTAACCAAATGTAATGTCTTCATCATTTTTTTGGTATGTACATTGGAATTTAAACACATTATACATTTAATAATATTATTAAATATAATTTTAATCAATATGTATTTTATAACTAATATATTATTCCTTTTGAGCCCGCTAAGCTACGCCAAAAAATTAACATATCTTTGAGGCTTCCATTATAAAATTGGTATTTTCGACAACCTATTTACAAAACCTCAATTGTATTTAGAATTACATACTGGATTCTACACGTATATTTATATATCCATTATATAAATTTTGGATTTATTTGTTATCGTTTGTATCTTTTCAATATGATTTTTTCTATGAATAAAATCTACCATAGGAAAAATTTTAGCATCTGCTAGGCTATAATTCTAATTTGGAAAAGCATTCTTATTCATTGGCCCCTCGCAGATCAGTTGTTTTTATATAGGAAAAACAACTTTTTTTTGTCCTAGCGATCGCTTTTGTTCTTCTTCAACTGTTATATTCACAAAGATTAACAATTTAGATTTATAAAATAACTTCATTATGAACATGATATTATTACCTTTAAGAATAGATTAGCAGCCACTAGGATGCAATGAATAGATGGTGTCGTATGTAAAATCTTGTTTTATATATTCTCATGCTCAATTTTGAGTTTCCATATTTTTTCATAACTGTAAAATAATTATGCCAGAATCTTGTAAGAAGTAGATAAAACTATATGTTTACCTATATAACATATTAAAGATATGATTTTACACATATATTTATGTATCCATTATATAAATGCCAAATTTATTTGTTATCTTTTATAGCTTTTCAATATGATTTCTAGCAAAGATTAAGAATTTAGATTTATAACATAACTTCATTATGAACATGATAAATTTCCCTTTAGGAATAGCTTAGTAGCCGCTAGGGTGTAATGAGTAGATCGTGTTGTATTTAAAAAATTGTAGTATAAATTCTTGGTTGCTAGTCCAGGTTTCTTTTCTTGTCCTAAATGTAAAAATATTTTGCCAAAATCTCATAAGAAATATAGATTTCTACATGTATAGTTGTGTAACACATGAAAAACATGATTCTAAATGTACATAGCTTCATTATGAACATGATATATTTACCTTTAACTATATCTTAACATTTGATGGGGTACAATGAGTTCAAGTCTATACGTATACTATTATATAAGTTCTAACTTTATTTTTTACCGTTTATATAAAAAAAAAATTAAATACGATCTAAATGAAAAATGTTTCCTACTTTAACAACCGCTAGGCTATAATTCTTATTTGGATGAAGCATTCATTACATTTGCGGACTCAATGATAGGTGGATTTTGTTATAGGAAACACACTTTTTTTGGTCAAGAGATCGCTTTGTTATTTATCTCATGTTAAATATGGGGGGGCTTTTTTATTTTTATACAACACACTTTTTTGGGGTCAATTGATCTTTGTGTTTACGACTAAGAATAACTTAACAGACACTAGGATTCATCAAGTATATTGCGTTGTATATACATTAAGACCTTACGGTGGGTTGGATTAAACAAATAAAATTAGAATAGTTCGAGCTAAGTGGGCAGCTAAGTACTTCCACAGTATAATATTTCGAGATTAGTGGGTGCTATAAAAAAATCCAATTACCTAACTATATTTTGAGATTAGCATCTGCTAACTTATAGCATAACAAATTATTTGGATCTTAGAAGTCTCTAGGTTTCCATAAAATAAAGTAAGATATTATAAGCATAGTGGCAGGTAGGTTATGCCAAAACATAATAAATACAATCTTAATGAATACTGGTATTAAGAACTTAGTGTCTGCTAGGTTATTCCACAACATATTATTTGGGTATTTAATTCGCTAATGTATAATCAAAAAGGATATGTTCTTTTAAATCGATATATTTCGAGCTTAGCTCCTGTTAGGTTATGCTACCATATAATGGTTGGAACCTAGTGGTAGTTAGGATTTAAAAACTAAATTGAGGTATTAAGATCTCAAGCAGTCTGCTAGGTTATGCCACAATATAGTATTTGGGTATTCAATTCACTAGCTTATGTATCAGAAAAACATTATATGTATTAAAAAGAAGATAAATATAAATTAGATGGATTCATTCTATGATTTTAAGATTTTAAACTAGGATATTTCGATGATAAGTCTTCAAAAAAAGTACATGAGGAACCATTCCATGATAATTCTTCCAGCAGTGGACTCCCATGATGATTACAAGCAACTTATCTTACTAAATATATGCCAAAATATGGGAAGAGTTGTAATCAGCTTCACTTCACCCATAAATACTTCTTATATCTATACACTTCGCTATACAGACAACCATTCTAACCCTTAATCAAAAACTAAAGAAAAATGCATCTAGGAAATATTAGGCCATTCGGCCTCTCAGATCCACCTCATGTCGATGATCTCGACATCTGTGTCCCCTTTACTCTAATTATAGGAGGAGGATGAATCGAACACACCATTTCAGTCATTTTCACTTTAGCACAATAGGGAGTTCTATACCCTGATTTTCCATAACTACCTCTAGACCACGCGCAATCACCTGCATCCCCCACATCAAGGCATGGACATGATACTGAAGGATGACTAGATGCTCTTCTAACTTCTCATTCTCCTTATGTAAGATAAACTTTACCCAAAGAGTTGGACAATATATTTTCCACACTCAACCCTTCAGCCATGTCAAAAATGTTCCTCTACCCTTTGGATTGGTTCTAGTCAAGATATTAGCTTGCGCATGCTATCACAAATATCACCATCATTTTCTTCTTTGAATCACTCCATGACCAACCAAACCTTATTGAGCCAATTCTACATAGTTACATTCTGAATTTTCCTATCCATCCAAGAAGTAAATGATTCCCCGACGTCCTTTCCTATCATATCTCTCGGCCTCTTCCTACTAGGACCATACTTCCATGCTACCCAAGAAACCACCAACACCCTTGTCACCATCACAGAGAGACAGGAATCACAATGAACAAAGATGAAAAGAAGAAAGGGGTAGTGAAATGTCTATTAGACTCAGAGATATAAAGCCACAAGTGCACAACACACGAAAGGAGGTAAGTGTGACAATACCAAAGATCATTGATTAGATATCCTTATCATAAATATCACACTTCCCATTTAATCTTAAATTCCCAACGTCATCTTACATGTCACGTGTGTATAAACCTTAATGTGATTTCATCTATCACATGAATACAATCTATCGATGTCATAAATGACCATTAAATCTGCAAATGCCATATCATCTTGTTGCCACCAAAAAAGGTTACCCCTCAGAATAATCTAACAATTTTTATTAAAATCTTATAAGTCACTACATTTTGAAATATTAAAGTAAGTTATTTTGAGCTTATCGACCTCTAAGTTAATCAACCATGTTAACTTTGGAGAAATGTATAACAATCAAGATCTGTATAAATTAGTCGATTTTATTGTATGATTTTAATATTTCAAATTAAGATATTTTGAGCATAGTGCCCACTAGTTTATGCCACCACACAATCTTTACAGCCTATCGGTGGTTAGGATTTGATAAATTAAAATAAGATATTTTCAACATAGCATCCACTAGGTTATGCCAAACCATAATATTAAGATCTTAGTAGTCTCTAGGTTTCAACAAAAGAAAGTAAGAACTTAAGAATATAAATATTTTGAGCTAAAAAACAATAGTATTTAACAAATAAAGAAAGACATTGACTTTGGAAATCCTTATAGCAATCAAGACCAATATAAATTAGTTGAATTTTTTGTATGCATTTAAGATTTGGAATTAAGATATTTCGAGCTTAGTGCCTGCTAGGTTATGCTACCACATAATATTTGGATACTATAAGGTGGTTTTAGATACTTTGAGCTTAGCATCCGGTAGCCTTTCCCACAACATATTATTTGGAGATTGAATTCACTAGGGTTCAATAATTCATAGTTAAGATATTTTACATAAATTAACAAATTACAGGAAGATATTTTGAACTTAATTGATGCTAGTTTAAACAAATGACATAATATATGGAGGTTATGGTCGATATGATTAAACAAATTAAATTAACATATTTTGAACTATGCGGAGACTAGGTACTTCCATAATATATTATTTTGAGCATAGTGGTTCCTATCATTTAACATGTTACTGAATGATATTTTGAGCTTAGCGTCTACTAGATTATGACACAACATAATAGTTTTTTTATTTTTAAATGATTTTTTACCGAAGCTATGAACTGGAGAGTTTGAGGGACCCCACCCTTACATCTATACTTTGAACAAGATTCAAGATCCAAAACCAAAAACAAGAACATATGGCCCCATTAAATGGCCCACACAGAGAAGAGAGAAACGCCATATGAACTAACAGAAGTGGCTTCAAAATAATGAATATACATGGCCACTAGAACCAAAAAATAGAAGCTAGAAAAGAGTATTAATGCTCATCTAATATAACCACCACCCTTGGATCTAGAGATCCAATGTTTTTCCTCATCTGTTGTGTCAAGTGCCACATCCATGTCACATATCACATACCTCCTGCCTCATCCTCGAGCACCTCCACTAGAATCGTCACCTTCCAGTTACTTGGACTTACCTAAGTAGAAGAAAAAAGGCATCCCTGGACATTAGTCCTGAAAGTCGTTGAGGTGGTAAATGGCTGAGTTGATAGGTGATTGCGAGCATTAGTGAGATCCAGAGGAGGAATTTTTCTAAGGGTCTGGACCACCATGTCAAAACAAAATCATAACCTCTGCGTAGAATAACAAATCCCTATACCACTTGCCGAGCCAATCTTCCCCAAACTTGGTGCCATTTACCTGAGCATATGCCTCCTCCACCCAGAAAAGAGGGTCTAGGATGTGGAACCTGTCCATTTCTTCACACAAACTGACTCAATGAATATGATAAATCAAGAATTTTGTGACAGCCACGACATCCACCTTAGCCAGATGGAGCAAGAGGCAATTAGAAACAAATTCCACAACAAGTTCAAAGTTGACTATGGCCCTCTAAGAGTCTTACATATAGGAATTTCCTATCACCCTCTCAATGGCACTAGCCTTGAGCAATGAATCATATCAAAACACCTCATGTGGGAAATGTCCGAAGTAAAGGCCATTTCACTTATCTCCCCTACAAAGAGAAATGAAAGGAAACCCCAAAAAATACTATTCTCTCGCAAACCCAAAGATAACAAACAAATAGAAGTAGGGAGAGAGAAATGTGAGCGACCAAAAAAAAAAAATGGTGACATGTGCCACCATTAATTCTTCAAGCGTTGTCTATGCCATCGTCCATCATGTATAATAATATCTTCCAATCCGTGTCAATCTTTGATTTTATTGGAAATCAATTCAACTCCCAGGTCATCAATTTCCTCATTAGCTAGATGATCGGACAACACAATTTGTCCTCCCTAAAAACATGATTAATACTCCAGTTATGCATTTTTCCAAGCCAAAAAAGGATATTGGAGATATAGAAAGTTAAGGTGCCAAGAAAGGGCAGTTAGGTACTTAAACAATAGTTTGAGCTTAACAAATGTCATTAGGTACTTAAACAATATATTATTTTGATCTTCGCATGGCAGCTAGGTTTTTCCCCAACATGTTATTTGGTGATTTCATAACTAGAGTTTTAGAATTCATAATTAAGATACTAGGGTTTAATAATTCATAATTAAGACATTTTACATCATCTAGCAAATTAGAGGCACGATATTCATAACTTTTCTGGTGATAAATCCACAATATAATATTCTAAGAGTTTAGTTTTCAGCTAGAACCTAACTAGTAAGAGAATTATATTTTTGTTTTTAGACAATGGTATGTTATGCCACACCATAAATTTTTGGAGCTTGTTGTTGGCTAGGTTTTATCAAAATAAATTAGGATACTATCATTTGAGAAGCCACAAGGTTATACCAAAACATAAAATTTGAAGCATAATGATCTTAAGGATGTGAGAAAACTCATTAAGATATTAGGAGCTTAGCCAAGACTATGATATGCCAAAACATAAAACTATTTGGAATTAGAGTAAATGGTGGTTTTCCCCAAATGACCCACATACTTGCATAAATAATCCCTCACAGACAGGTATTATGGTGAAACAAGAAGAGAACAATTCCGTATGTAACAAAAAACACAAAACACAAAACAAAAAATCCCCAAACTCGACAAATCCAAATTACATTTTATGGATATTCATGAGAGTAGTTTCTTTATCCTTAGCATTGGCAGTAGGGCTTCCTTGAACCAAAACGTCCACTAACTTAATGTATTCTAGGAAGTTTTCATTTATTTTCATCCAGGTCATTTCCATGTGAATTTTCCTTTCCTTGATAGCAGATACTGAGTGTAACATAATCGTCAATGGCCTCATGCGGATCAGGAGAGATCTTCTCTAAATGCTCATTGTGTTTTGAAGTTGTAGTGGGGGAGCCCATTTTCTCTGACAGAGGAGAATTAGGGTAAATTGAGGAGAGATCCCACAACACATTTAGAATTTCTGAGTCCATGCTAACTTCCATGCAAAAAAGGTGGGAGGGCAGCCGCACATGCTTCAATGATTAGGTGAGTTGAGTCGGTTGTAGCCATTACAATGTCAATAGAGATGAGAGGAGAAGCTAGAGAAATGTCGGCAAGAGGTGGAGAGGAAGTAGATGTTGGGTTTGAAAGTGGTTCAGAGATCTTATGAGAGTTCTTTGAGGGTTCCAAAGGGTTAAGAGCCGCTAGAGAAGACGAGGGAGTGACAAGAGTGAAAGAACAGGGAGAGAAATATTTAGGTATAATGATCTTGATGTCTGAATCAGAGTCGGAAGGGAGATGAAGGTGGTGACGAAGATGATGGAAAGAGGGAGATAGTTGCAGAAGAGGAGGGGGGGACATGACGCTTCTTTCTTGGATTAGAGGGGAAGCACAATATTTTTGTTTGGTAAGCTTCAATTATAAAGAGAAAATACAAAATACCTTGGTGTAGGAATGGACCTTCATCCTCTCTAGCCAGTTTAAGGGACCTCTCAAGTGATTGAAACAAAAAATCCACAAATTTTACTTTCCGATCATGTCAAAGATGTGCAAGAAGAAAAATTTGAGGTCCATAGATCACTTTATAGCATCGCTACAGCGTGAAATACCTCCTTAATTGCTCAGCAACCCTATCCCAAGGTTGTGGACACGAGTCCCATTTATAGCTCGAGTGATACATTGTCAGATTTTCACCAGGATACAGGAAATAATCCATCTCCTCTTAAAGCGAGCATTTGAAATAAATGTCTCCCTCCTCTGAGATCCCTATCGCAGTCGCAATGGACTCTATCAAAATTAAAAAAAATCATCTTTCCCCCCTTTGACTCTTCCTTTCTTCCAGATTGCCAGCATACTATTGGTCACTCGAACAAAGTGACCAGACAATCTTTCCATAAACGATGTAACACCAGCATCATGCAAAATATTCCATACTATCGGGTCATCCTTGACCTCTTCATAGGAATAAGGCTCGTTGCATTTGACGGTGCCACCCATAGTGAATAGGGCTATTCTGACAGTGATTGTTAAAGGCCCGATATAGACAATGCTTGAATAGAGATGTTGATCACTTTAATTCTAATATTCAACACATGTCTCCAAGCTTTCTATTTGATATCTTACGTAATTATTAATAGTCATTAATTAGTCCCTCCCATCACACAAACGCAATCTATGAGTGCCATAAATGTCCAAAAACCCCACAAATTATGTATCCTCTTGCCACCTCCAAAAGAGGTTATGCGTCGACATAACCTAACAACTTTTATTGTGATGTTAGTTAATGTTCAGCCAACCGCAACATTAATTAGTTAATGTTCAGGAAATTGCTAAATTTAGTGGAGGTTGAAGGTTTGAATGTTAGTGATATTAGATGTATTTATTTAATATATATTTGTTAGAATATGGATTTGCACGCATGCAAATGACATGCAAAAGTGTGGGAACGAAGTCCCTCCTTAATGAAGGTGAGGCTGCCTTTATTGAAAACCAAAACTATATTTACATCTGTACATTCAAAATTGTATGTGGGGGTATTTTGGAACATCAATTAAAAGAAAAGTGAATGAAAGAGATGGAATGAAATGAAGGAACGAAATGGAAAGAAATGAATGGAAGGAACATGCAAGTGTTAGGTAAAAGTAGAGCCTAATATTGCATGGAGAAGAACAAACAATAACTAACACAAATAAAATAGAGTTTGCATCAACTAAACAAGAATTAGTAAAAGGGAACACACATGAGCAAGTAAATAACAGAGTTTGATCACTGTGAATAAGAACAACAACTTAATAACATTGAAAATAAGATCAAATACAATATTTGCATGCACAATTTAAACATCTAACATCTAATGAACATAAGAACATCAAATGTTATGAGAGACAATGAATGAGACACAAATTTTGTATTTCATTAACTCCAAAATGTCTTCACAAAAGAACACAAAGTTTCTTCCTAAAAAAAATCTTGTACACAAAAGGAATTTCTTCTCCTCTCTCAAAGTCACCCTTATAAATGAGCCTCTGACTTCCTTTTATAACCCAAAATTTGGTTACAAAGTAGTTAGGGTTTTACATGAACATTAAATAAGGCACTTAAGTGACCTTTGACTTTTTCTAACCAACTTTATTAAAAATAACTAAAAATAGAAATCACTTAAGTTATCCATAGTTTTCTGAAAGTAACCTAAATAACAACATTAATTTCTTAAAATCCTATTTTTAAAAACATACAATAATAATCAGTGCCTTATCCATTGAAATGAGATCCTCCTATCTCAAACGTATGAGAAATGGACTCTCCCACTTCGTTAGATACCAAGAAAACTATCTCCTTGAATCGTCGGTGAAATTAGGATCTGTCGCTTTTTGCTAATTGAAAGGATATAAACATTCCCAAAGTTTCAAACATATTTTCTTCTTCTGGAGGTTCATTTGGTCAAAGAATAGCCTCACAAAATACCTATAATTCAATAATCCTACTTGGCATATCATTTAAATTAACCATCTTTGATTGAGAGTTTTAAAACAATTTATTTAATTTGATGCAACACTCCATTGAGACTGACAAGAAATTATTGGTAGGAGTGTACATGTCCTTAAAAAATTGTGAAAATTGTTCTTCCACTTGTTCTGATGAACACCTTTGATTATGTTCATTCACGAGGTTGCAAGGGATCTCAGCTATGAATTCTTGAATCAAGGTGAGTGAAGCGAAGGCTTCATTGCATACGCTCTCATAATGGATTGTAGAATCCTTGAGAAGCGTCTTCCTTGATTTGAGATGTAGACACCAAAGAAAATGTGTCCCTCGATGTTCAAATTCAAGAATTTCTTCAATGGCTAAGACTAAGGATTCCATACTCCTCATCTCCTGTAAACTGGGTAATATCTCATCCAAATTTGATATGTTAGAAACAAAATTTTCCTTGAAAGAAAGAATTGGATCAAGATACGTACTGACATCTTCATGGAACTTAACCGTTGTTTTGATCATCTCTTGGCCTAAAATGATAATCTCTAAAATCCAAGTTTTAGTGACATGGCCTAATGTGTTTATTTCTTTTGATAAATTGAGAGTTTCTTCATCAGGGGAAAACATTGCATCCAGTACCGGGAAAGTGGATGATATGGGATTCATTAGATGTTGAACATATTCCGCCAATTGATTCTTTTCAGCCTTGAGCTGAGAGTTCTAAGACTTATATTTCTCAAGTCTCTTGAGCATGATATCAATAGAATCTTGATCCATCGCCATGTCACGTTCTAATGTGAACCTTCCAAGTCCAAGTCTAGAAACTTCATAATCAGCAGATGTCATGGCATCACGCTCCTTTTCAACTTGTGGGATGGCAAGATCCACAAACTTTTTATGTCACTATCCACCATTATTCAAGAAAGAACTTCAGGATTCTTGGGAATGACATCATTAGAAAGTTTGAAAAGGGAATCAAAATCAATGTCAATTTCCTTGACAACCCTTTTCCTTTTCTTGACCTCGGAGTCAACCTAGGAAGGAGTATCATTCACTATTTTTGGATACAAAATCCTGGAGCTCAAAGCAACATTCTCATTGTTCTCGACATCATGAGATTCTACAAGAACCCTTTCCACGACCCCAATTTCAGGAGAAATAACCTCAATATCCACCTCCTTCTCATTTTGGATATTTTGGGAAATCTCTTCATGAACTATATTCTCCAAAGTCTTCGATATTTGGACTACTTGTACTTGAGTGGACGTTTGTGCAAGGCATGGCTGAGGATTGTTTGTCACTAGCTTTTGAGAACTATTAACAATGTAAGTAGAAGAATCTCTAATTAAAGTAGAAAATCCCGATACACTCTCTCTTCCCTCATTGGGGCTAGGACCCTTAGGTTTTTCTCCTTGTGACACATTATTCAGCAAAGGGGATTTTGGCAACCACTCCTTTCTTGCTGATTGCATATGATTAAATGGCACAGAGGTCGATTAAGAAGGTGCTTTGGTTGAATGAATAACTCCTCGAGTTGGTAATTGTTGTGATCCTGAAGTATGATATTCAATTGATTGTAACTTGGAAAGTTATCTTTTGTACCATGATATACTTATTTCAAGGATTGGTTGATTCTTGCTATCAAGAGAAAATTCATCTCTCTTGGTCCAGTCAATTCGAGGAAATGGGGTAAAAGAAAATTCATCATATGAAGGATCAATAACATCTTCATCATCATTTACGAATGAATCTGGAGGGCTCTTAATGTGAAATACCTTGATGTGAGCAAGGGTTAGGGGAGAAAACTCTCGTCTTCTTACTTCATGCTTATGTGAATAGGAAGACCAAAAATCTTCCATGGTATGATTATGTTGATACTTTACTCCAAGAATCTTCTGCATATATCCATTGATATCAAACTAGGATCTCTTCACATATGGATGAATTGTAATGAGGGTGAACTCTTTTTCCATGAGTTGTGCACTTAAGATATTTGAAATTTTTATTCCCCGATTTGGATTGGGAAATGAATTCCTGAACAATGCTTGTCACTGCAAAGACAGTGAACTTGGAATAGTTTCCATGCAAGATCCATTAATTCCCAGTTGTCACTGACGTACTTAGGAAGTTTCCATGGAGTACCCATAAATTCAATTACGTGAATGTAGGAAAAAGATGAAATTTGAATAAACCATGTTCCCTATTCGGAAATGACATTCATGGCTTCTTTGGAAAATATTTCCTTTGTATTCCTATTCAGGTTCCGAATCACATGGAAAGTAAATGCATCGTTGACCCTTCTGAAATGGTGAGAGTTATTTTTCAAACTTAGTTTCGGGTAATAATGGAAAACACTATTTGATGGACCCATGACTCCTATTGTTTCGATTCCAGAAAATAGCTTTCTTCTTGCCACTGCATAAGTCAGATACAATGTCATGTAGAAGCATCCAATCATCTTAACTTCGATCAATTATTTGTGAAGGGTATCACTGATGATGGTGACCCAATCCACAAACTCGTTCTTGGAAAGGATGATACAGATAAAATGATACATCCATGGGTGGAAAATCATTGTAGAGGGTAAACCAAAAACTTGACTTAAGATAGTAATCATGTTCCCAATTTCTTCCACAAATGCAATGTAGTACAGTTCTTTAGGAAGCCAGTCAATTCAAGGCCTCTTGGTCACTAACCAGTTATTAACCATCTTGCTCCACCTGAGGATTTCTTCATCCCAAAATTCTTGTGCTAACTGGCAAGTGATATCCACATTCTCAGGAAAGTCAGGTATGCTGAGAAATTCCTCAATGTGCTCTGGTGTGATTGAGAGGAAAGGCTCGCGATTATCTTTAAAAATTGCTCATCTCTCGGGATCATAATGCTCTGTGCAAGCGATAACCAGCTCTAGACACTACACCGAGACAGGAAATGTTGTTGCTTGGGGTAGACCACTATGGTAAAGCCTATCCAAGAATATGGTTTTGCCTTCATTTTTCACCCATTCACAGAATTGTTGCACATTAATGTGACCTAGATGTGTATCAGTGATATTGTCATATACTGACTTAATGGAACTGGGAGGGATGATGCCTTGGAATTCATGCTTGAGTGTGGATTTGTTCAATTTCTCCACTGGCTTCCTCGATCTTCCTACATATTTATTAGATTATTTGGCCATTAGGAATTTTACAAAAAAATGACTCAGGCACGCGAAACAACGCAAGCGGGGTCGGGTCTCAGTCTCCGAAACCCCCATCATTATAAGAGGAATATAGCTCATTTTAATATTATTATTATTATTATTATTATTATTATTTAAATAATAATAATAATTGATCCTAGGTTACATTTTTTTTAAGTGTCAATACAAACATATCGAGACTAAGCTCGAGTTCCACATCTGGTGATTACAATTTTATTTATTAATTAAAATCTCCTGATTTTAATATTTTGCACCAGTCGATTTGAATTATTTCGCCAATGTAGGGACCAAGTGTAGACTATGGATACTGATATTAGGCAATATGTGATCTCTTTTGGAGAATATTTCTTTTTCTTTATTACCTTTGCATGGCCTTATATCCCTTGGACTGATGCATAGAAGATCATATCTTTATACAAATGCATGAAAATTTAGAAAATAATATTCTTTCCTAACTACATGAATTGTAATATTTTTAAATTGTTGTCTTTTGTTAGTGTTTTGGTGTTTTTACCAATACATTGGCTTTCCTCTAACCTCTGGGACTTGGGCCCGTGTTTGTTTCCTTTACGGGTGTGTGGATGGGTTGCTTTCTCTTCCCCTGCATGGGAATCAAACTCAAACTAATTTCCTTAAACCTGTGTGGACTTTTCCAACAAAAAAAACAAATTATTTTTCAACTGTACTCTTTCCTCTCCCACGTGTGGACATGATTCTTTTGGCTATGTGGAGTCTGCTCCTTTGCAAAATGTGTATGACTTTATTTTCCTAGGCATGTGGACCTGTCTTTTCTCCCCTACATTGACAATTGCTTGGTGGATGAGTGGATCTTGAAAAATACGAATAGCTTGTTTCCTTCAAGGCGTGTTGGGATTTGATGAATTTTGGAAACATTTCCTCCTCCCTCTTTTACTTTATGTGACCTTTGCTAATAGATTTTCGTGGACATATCCCTTTGATTAATGTGTAGTCTTTGTTGTCTTTGTCTACGTGAACAATGCTTCCTTATCCCTTGCATGTATAGTTATTTCCCTACACTCTTGCGTGGAAATGTGTTCCCCTTTGACTGCGTGGCCTTCTTATTTCTTTGACTTACTTGGCCAATGGTGAGAAAAAAATTAATAACTATTTTTGGCTTACGTGTTGGAAAACCATTTAACCTCCTTGACCTACATGTTTTTTTTTTACATTTTTCTTCCTCTCGATGCATAAAAAAATGGATGGTCTCCCTTGTCTTCTTCACACCTCCGCTGAAAACTATGTGGAAAATCTAGTAGAATGTGTGGAGAGCTTTGGGGAAGTTATTGAGGGATGTGATAAAATATTACTTTTGGAAAGCTTCGTATGACTTCTTCCAACGAGTTTGACAGAAGGATTTTATGAGGATTAATTCATCCTGTTAAAATAACTTCCCTCTTTCCCGGGTAGTGGCATTAATTGCTAGGGAGAAGTGGGGAAATACATTGCCAATTGCCAGCAGAAATGGCAAGGCTAGCTGGAAATCCCTGTTTTATTTCCCCATGTGGGAAATCAGGATATTTTTTGCCTGTTTGCCAATTCATTGATTTGGAAATTGGTGGAAAAAATCCCACAAGCGGGAAATTAAAATAAATTTTCCAGGAAAGGGGAAATCTAGGTCTAGGAAGCCAATTTGGCATTCCCAACAATTAGAAGCAGAAGCTTACTTCCCTGGCAATAAAATAAAAAAATTGTCGAATGAATTTTAATAATTATTATATTAATAATTATTTAATTAAAAAACCCCAAATTTAATTAAAAAATTTGATTTTATCAAATAAAGGATGATAAATTAATTAATTAATAATGCATTTTAAGACCTGGCAGGAGGAGTTCTTGCCTAAAATGGACAAAACAAAGACCTGAAATGATCACAAAAACGAGATGATCATGATGAGGGAGATAAATCACGAAAAGTAACACTTCTGAAGAATTTCAACATTTCCATGTTTTTAAATTAATTTTACGTAGTAAAAATTAGCTGATAACAATATTATAAAGGAATAATTTGTAAAAAAAATCAAGCAAGGTGAAATAACTAACATTGCTAGACACGATTTCATACTGTATAGATTATTAGACAACAAATCATAAAGCAATATCTTATTATAATTTCATTATTGACACATCTATTTGTTACATTTAGGTTCTCCAAGGTTGTTTATTCTACACACGGAAATGAAGTGGGTAAGCACAGAGATGTTACAAGGAGCAGAAACAACACTGGTGATGGGAATTTGTTTGCGAGATTTGGTGAGGTGATTTCACAAAACACTGTTTGATTAGAATGAGACAAGGAGGGTGTTGTCTCGAAAAAATGCATCCCCACGAGTCCTCTCCATCTTGGGGTCTAATTTTTTCAATGAAAATCAATGTGTTTAGTTCAGACCAAGATAAATTTAAATGTAGATACAATTATATGTTCGTGGAAATAATAATATTCTTATTGGGTTTGTGTTCTCTTACAGGTACAATTACATTCACAATTACAGGTACATGACAAGAATAATATGCTTTTTCATCTTTTAACTAGCCTCGTGGATGTTAAAATTTCTTCTTATATTGAACCCTTGCATGAATTGAGACCAGTCTGGGTATATATATTAACTTGAATCAATATTGTTTTGTTGCAGGTACAGTTGGCAGTTGGTTATTTATATTACTTCGAGTGTAGTGGTTGCTTTCATTTAACAAGTTACTGAATGATACTTTGAACTTAGCATCATCTTGCTTATGACACAACATAATATTTGGATTTTTTTCGTCTCAAGGATTCGACAAAATAAAGTGAGATATTATTTTGATTTTATTGGTCACTGGGATTTAACAATTTAAATCAACCTAGTTTGAGCTTAGCGGACGAATTTATTTGAAGAGTATAATATTTCGAGCTAAAGAGTCACTATCAATTAACAAGCTAAAGAAATACATATTGAGTTTAGTTTCCGCTAGTATCTCCAGTGTTAATATCATAATGAACTTCCACCTAGTTGGAGGATTGAATTGATATAACAAAAAAAAGGTATGGTAGTTTGGGATTGAAGTGAAATTTATAATCTATTTTTAAAAAAAATTACTACTCAAATAGAAGTGTGAATAGCATCTTGGATGTTAAAAATTCTTCTTATTGGAGGGATTAAAAGATTTTTTAATTACTACAAAATGCCTTTTATGTTGTACTTATAATACTTTGTTGTTTGAATGAAAAATATTGAACATGTTTCTAAAAGAGTTTGATGTCTTTTAAACATTCTAGATCAATTGTTTTCACAAAAAACACTTTTCTTATATGCATTTATGGAGATCAATGACTGCAATGATTAAGTATAACATGTGACATATTAGTTACTGCACCAAAAATATTCATTGTCAAAACATATGTTGTCTTGCAAAGGATTTGTGGAGGGAAAATTGGACTAATTATTTACTCCCCAAGGTCAACAACATGAAGATTGTCTGCGTTAACTGGAATTGAAATGTAAATATTGGAGGATGAAAATCATATTTATTTGAAATATTTGTTACTTACTACAAAATACCTTTTATGTTGTACTTATAATACGTTGTTGTTTGAATGAAAAATATTAAACATGTTTCTAAAATAATTTGATGTATTTTAAACATCCTAGATCAATTACTTTCACATAAATGTTTTTCCTACATACGTTTATGGAGATAAATGACTATAATTCTCAAGTATAACACCTGACATATCAGTTATTGGACCAAACATATTCATTGTCTGAGCATATGTTGTATTGAAAAGGATTTGTAGAGGAAAATTTTGATTAAGGATTTACTCACCAATGTCAACATGTTTTTTTGGTTAGCTATACAAAACAATATTTTAACCCTTTGTAATGTGAGAGGATACAATTAATAATTAGACCATAATAAATATCCATAAAGCTACTAAAGAAAATTTTCTGAAAGAGTTTGATAAATGTAATTATTCATACCCCTAGAAAGGGTAATAAATGTGTGGATTATCTTTCCAAATTGGGGGCTAAAGGTAGTAATTTTAAAGTGTGTGAGAGGGGAGATGATATCACCAATGTTATTAATCTCATTAATAACATTAAGTACTGATGTGTTTGTGGTTTTTTTCCCTCATTGGGATGTCATCCTTGTACTTATGGTTAGCATGACCCTTCACATGTGTAGGATATATGGCGGGATTTGTATTAATTTTTCTCTTACGATTCATTTTGGCCAATGTTTCTTCCATTTTCAATTTGATTCGAGTAAAACCATGGGAGGTGGTCTTTCAAGAACCAAGCCCATGAGATATGGTGTCATGAAGGACAACCCCTCCTTGTGGCGCATTTTGAAAATTGGGGGATTTAGGAATTTCATCTCAAAAATCACGGGGTCTGATCCTTATCTTGTGTTGGATTTTGGTCGGGCACAGAACAATGGTAGCATGTTAATCTATGACATGTAAATTTAGGTTTCAGAGGATTCAATAATGCAGGATGCTGGAATGGAGATGGAGGGCTTAAATATATTCAAATATCGTACCAAACGTAAGCATGAAATTGAGACTTTCTTCCATGGTAAAGAAATGTTTTACATGTTGGTAGACAGTATAGCTAGATTCTACATCCCTGATATTTGGAATACGGTTTTCCTCCACCTTATGAGGTACATTACTCTTGAAGAAAATTATAGAAAGATATTTACTCACATTCTTACTATGCTTAATATGTTTAGGCATAAGATTGTTATGAGCCTTCCCTTTTTCTGGTTTATGTCATTCTGTGCATTGGTGCATGATTTTCAACAAGGAAAGATTGATACCCCAATACACCATGGAATAATTCTTTTGATTTTTAAGAATGGTACATTGGTGGTGGAAAAGGAATAGAGCCCGAATCTAGGGATTTAGATGAAAATTGTACTCTTGCGGACCATATGAACAAACTGAGGAGAAAGAAGAGTAAGGCACCTCAAGGGAATGGCAATATTTATACTGGGGCTGCAATTTATCCAATTTATATGAAAGGGGAGTCATCTAAAGGGAAAGAGAGAGCGGATATTGGTTGTAATGTGGATTTTAATAAAATTTATCTCAGGGTGAGTCAGGTGGAAATGGATATAGAGGCCTTAGGTGAAGTTGGAACAGATATGGGAAATAGTGCCATGCATTGCATTGAAGCCTATAAGAATATTTACATACCCAAAACTCTATTAGGTCCAATATGGTAGAGATCAAAAGTTTGGTTTTGGAGTTGCAGGGGCGTGTGGTAAAGTTTGAGTAGAGACATAAAGTTTACAGGTATAATCTCCACCTCAGTAGTTCTGATGAGGAAGAGCAGGTTGAAGTCGACATCCCTATCATGAGCGAGAAGGATGATAATATTAAATGTTTGAAAACTAACTATTCAGTTAGATCTTAGAGATTTTTTTTGACTATTTGTGGATTGTATCATTTGGGATGTTTTCCCCTCCATGTTTTTTGATATTTCCTTGTATTGATTTGTTGGACTGTAATTTGGGATAAGTTGTTTTAGCCCTTTTTGTCCTATTTTTTTCACTCTTACTGATGCTCACGATGCATTCTATTGTAAGGTTTCTGGGTGCCTTAATCACTGTATAAAGTATCTAATCATTATTTTCACGTATATTTAATAAACCTTGTTAATATTAATTTTGTTAACAACATTTTAAATTAAACAAGACAGAGCAACAAGTTCATGTCTCATTGATGGGAGATGTGCTAGTTGTGTGATTGTGCTAGATATGCTAAGGTAACCTAATACTTCTACAATATAAAATTTTGAGCTTATGGATCGGTAGCATTTAACAAGTCAAAGAATGTTATTTTTAGTTTATCATCCACTAGCTTATGCAACACCATAGTAATTGGATATTATTGATCGATAGGAATTAAAAAAATAAAGTAAGATATTGTCATCATAGAGTCTACTAGGTTATGCCACAAAAACATATTTTGATGTACAAAAACTATGTCCATTTTTTGTATAAAATTTAATATGGGGGTTTTGAAAGGACCCGCATCCTTTTACAAAAGGTCCTCAAGGAAGAATATGAAATTGAAGCATAGAAGAGAGAAATCCCATAGGAAGCAAAAGATAAAAAGCAACATAGCCACGACACAAATAAAGAAAATTTACATTTTGTGAAAAAAATTGAGGATAGTTGTTGCTTCCATAGTAGCGGCATCTTAGAGTTTCCTTGTTCCTCGAATTCTCCTTTCACAAATCTCTATTCATTCTTTTGTTCTCCAAAATATATTTGGTTCTCCCACTCTTGCATTACCATATTTTTTCACAAATAGGTCACTGTAATCCATCACCAACACATTTAATGGAAGCTCATTCTTTAGACGAATATCTTCTAAAATATTTTCATTGACAATGTCAACAATGTCGTAACCATTGAATTTTGTTGAGTATGTGCAGCGGATTACTGTTTGCAGACAATAATAAGGCCAACAAAATAATATCAATTTTATAAAATACATCTTCTCTTATATTCCTACACACCACCATGACCATAAATTGATTCGTATATTCACTTTCTTATAGTGTAAATTGAGCCACCATCCATACCACCAAGATTATTTTTCAAGACTCAACAAAACAAGTTCTTGGAAAGTGTTTTGGGTTTTTTAAAATTCTGCAAATCTTTCTCTCATGTTATTATGTATTAATTTGTGTCATTTCTCTATCAGTATGTGCTCCATTCCATCTTCTTTCACTACTCTAACAAATGTTTACTATATTACAAATTATTTATTTGATAAACAAAACTACCTTCTACAAAATATTGAATAACAAACTTGCTTCTGTATAATTATATACAAAATCCCTACATGCATATAGGCCCTCATCAGCTATGGAAAATTTTACATGGATATAAGCCTTAATCAGCTATGGAAAATTTTACATTAATAGAATTTCGTAATTTTGGAGGGACTGAACATGAGAATGCATACCAATTTTCAACGCGGAGATGAAATCAAAATGTTTCTAGAACTCGAGCACAAAATTTTCGATGCTTGTGTTGGTGAGATTTTTCTATTCATGAATAAGCTTACGCATTGACGAAGAGAATAGAAAAGAAAATGTTAAAAATGTAAACTCAAAAACTTTCTACTTATAATGATATGTAACTGACAAATCCAACCGCCAATTTTGTTGGTGTGTGAAATTAAGAGGGCACGCTTATGATTTTACATTACTTTTTCATTAAATGGCTAATTAATGGCTAACAAAAATTACATTCTCCAAAAGGCACACATATTTCAAATGGCGCATGTACTTTTAAATGGTGAATTTTACATAGCTCAAATTAATGGCTAATTAATGTTGAGGCAACCACAACATTAATTTGCATTTTTCCTTACAAAATGGTTATCATTAATACTACATTTGGTATAGTAAAGAATTAATGTAAGAATTTAATATTATAATTTTTTTCTTGTAAATAAAATCCCTTATATAATCCGGGTAAAAAATAAAGCCCTTAATTCTTGTGATTACAAGTTGACATGCGACTCTTGACACCCGTTTAGACATTTGTGTTGATTGTAGACGTAAAATATTTGCAAATATTTGTAATAAATGTCACACACGAATTGTATATTTAATACATAACCCTCAATTATTAATATAGATTTATATATAAAATTATAAAAAAATTACATCAATATATATTAAAAATAATGAAATTTATATAGAATAATCAGTACAAATAAACATTGTTTTGTATTTTTGAAGGGCAATGTTGAAAATTTATTGTTACCCAAAAAATGTTTGACATGTGAGTTATCGCACTTAGTGGTGTGAATCAAGACTCGAACTTAGAAGTGCAAGTCGAGACTGGCACTTAGAATTCTGAGTCGATACTTGCACTTATAAGTGTGAGTCGATACTCACATTTAGAAGTTCCAGTCAAGACTCGCACTTAAAGTGCAACCTGAAAGATGTGTGAATCAAGGCTCGCACTTATAAGTGTGACCAATCGTGCTTGTAAGTATGATCACTAGCAATTATACACTACTTACAAAATTTATAAATAAAAATTCCATATTTTTTTTAACTATGCTTAATATATACGAATATTTTTTTATATAAATATTAACGGTCACTTTTTAAACATGTGAGTCACACGTGCCAATTCTATAAAATATTTGAAAGTATGTTACATCTAAAATCATGAAAATTTCTAAACAATCATCAATTTTAACACCATTGAAGGATGTTCAGGGAAGGGATTTTCAACGTCAATGTTTATTGATTTAAATAAGGTATGCATGAATAGTCATATATGTATGATGATATTAAGATTGATATGTGGCATAAATGACAACAATCACTTACACACTATCTTGAAGTTAGCGTTCATTTGGATTATGTAAGTTAGCGGTCACTTGGTTTATATAAGTTAGCAACCGCTTGGCTTATGTAATTTTACAACTAGTTGGGTTATGTAAGTTAGCAAAACCTAAAATAGCGATACTGAAATCCTAAAATAGTGAAACTGAAATCCAAAAATTGGGATTTGGTAATTGGATTCTAATAGTGGCGAAAGTGAAATCCAATAATAGCAGTATTGGAATCTAGTAATAATGAAATTGGAATCCAATAATAGTGAAATTGGAATCCAATAATAGAGAAATTGGAACTCGAATAAGTCCAATAATGACAATATTGGAATCTAATATTGCTACTAATGGAATTCAGTATAGCCAAAAATATTGTAGGTAATATTGGAAGAAATCCATTTTTGGCTAAATCTAGTTCATACAAACTTGCAAGTCTGTGACAGCTATTTGATATTGTAGGTAATATACAAACGTATTGTTTCTATACATGGTAATTGCAAATAAATGATGACCCTTATTTTTAGGATGTTTATTTGTGGCTACTCTATGTAGTTACAATTAGTGTCTACATTATTTACACTAAAAATGGTGTGTAGGTATTTCGTGGTGATCATTTGCAGTAGATGGCAGTTCACCGTTATGGGTAAGCATATAGTTTGTTATCTATCATTTTATAGTTCAACATGTATGGATAGAATTGATAGATTCACGTGGATTCAGTTTGTTGACTATAGCTATTTTTGGGTGTTGATAGTATAATTTAATCTGGATAGTGAATATTTGGAGTTGATATAGTTTCAAATGGACATTGGGCACTAGCCTAATTGTGGGAAGTTCAGATGTCTAGTATATTGATCTATGTTTATAGAATTGTAATTTTTGTAATTGGTCATATCACAAAGTGATAGTTGAACACTAGCTTTCCATTATAAAAAGGGTGTTATTATCTGGTAAATTGTTTATGATGACATTACAATGGGATTGATAGTTCGTAGTTGTGTACAGAGTTGATAGGGTTATAGTGTATGAGTTGAGCACTAGCTTAATTGGATGTTATTATTTGATCAGTTATGTGACTAGATAATCAACTATTTGCATTTAATTAACTTATGATGTTATTTTTGGTTCCTTTATGTGATTTTTCATTTGTAAGAAGAGTAACACATTTTTGTGGGTTGATAAACAACTTTTTGTGGACAAAAAGCATTCCTATTTGAGAGGAGTGATCTAGATAATTTTTTAGGTGATGAATGTTTCATAAACCTCCCTAAATAATGACCACATTGTAGAGTGTTTTGAGACTTTTCTGACGGTATGTAAAACTCCATAAACGGAGTCCAGATGGAAAAGTTATTGTAGGTCAAATATTTGGTTTTAAAATGGTCCAAGTTGGTCACCAAGTGAATCATGCATTGACACGTGGTAGTTGGAAAAAAGGTGAAAAAGGTAAAAATATTGTGTTTTCAATCTTATCACACACGTTTTTTTAGGAGGGGCACCTTTTCTGCCTTTATTTCATATTTTCATTATCATATTTTTGGTTATATATGTCATATATCTCTCTAACATTTCTCGTGTGGGATTATTGTATTTGAGAGTTGATTTTACATCATAGGGTTGAATTGAGCTCAAGAGAGAAAAGTTTTAGCTCGATGGGGTGATCAAATCCCCACCAAGTTGATCATAGTTTTACCACATTGTTCGGGAGTATTTCCTTATGGTTGGGATTACCTTATCCCCAATTACCTCAAGCCAAGCACATTGGTCGGTTTTCATACGACTCAGTCGAAGCCCTTTATCCAACAGTTTGGATGGATCAATATTGGAATGATGTGGTACAACCAACAATTCAAATGGTTCCACATTTACCTCAGTGTAACAACCATATATCTCGACACCTTTTATTATGGTGCAATGATCAAACAAACCAAACGACTCGATCCTTATCTTGGGCGGTTCAACGTTTGCATGGGAGACAATTGGCTCGCCACCAACGTGGTAGTATCAAACAACTTGGAAAAAATTGTGAGTCTTGGTTAAAGGGGAAGGTGTGGCTATATTCCATGGGGTAAAATCTCAGGCTTTCCCTATATAAACCATAATCCCACCGTTCCTACCCACGATGTGGAATTTTTACCAAGCATGGCCAAAATGACCCGCGTCCAAAATGGTAGGAGGGGGTTTCAAACCTGTAACCTCGCAGGAGTAATACTAATTCACCAAATGAATCGGCCAAGTGTCTCAAAGGTGAATAATATGAGCTTGCAGGTATTTGGAGTAGAGAGTCTGCAGGTCTATACAAGGAGAGCAACAAGGATCACTTTTAGAAAACCTTTAATTTGGAGCACCTAGAGTTAGAATTTTGACATGGTGTAAAAAGGGAAGTTACTCAAAATTCCAAGAGGAATTTAAGTATGTAATTTATATTCACAGAATTATTGTAAATCTCCATCTATAGGTGTTTTTCTAGTATAATTGTAGGGGGTCGTATTGTGAAGACATTGTAGGGGCCATGGATGGACTTTGGAATGGTTTTCTGGTAAATTGCAGAGTTCCATGAGGTCTGATACCAACCTATTTATAGATTACAAAGTTCTATTGTCATTATGGAAGGGTAATTGTACTTCTTTGGACTTTAATAGATCGATTCACTTTATATGAATCCATAGATGTAGCCTTCAGGTGAACTTCGTTATCAATTTTATTTTTGTGGATATTTTATTTCTATTTTGATAAATCTTTTGATCAGATAAAATTAGTAATTGATTTTTATTAATTTGATTAAGAAAACACCATAAAATGGGAAAATGGACTTAAGTAAATTTTAGTATCCATAATCTAAAATGGAATAAGTGTATGCACATTTCAATTTTTTGATTAAAAAATCATATTGAGGTGCGTATTTTGAAACATAATTAATCAGTTTTGGAGTGTTTAAATTCCGTAAAATTGATGTTGATTTCCAAGATCCTTGTTAATAATTAAAGTTTGAAAATTTTAACTTGCATTTTTGGATCAGGAAGGATAGCGAGTACATAAGGATGAAATTCATTACATGGTAACTATCTCTCCCATAGTGATCCTAAGATGGGACTGATAGGATACTCTTGATTAGATTGGTGAGTCATGGTACTACTACTTCAAAACATAAACTTAATTTATTAAACAACTAAATGAGATCTAGAAAACTATGAACAAACGGTTGTGTGATGACAGAGACAAATTTTTTTTAATTTTGTTCATTTACAAAACTAAGCTTACAAAGAAACGCTTGAAATCTTAGCCAAAGTAGTGTAACTAGCTGATCACATCATTTTTTCACCATTTTCCTAACTTATTGTGTCAAATACCAGATGGAATGTAGCTTATATGTTTTCTAGGTTGGCACTTAGGAGTTGCACATAGTTATACATGCTTAAGGTTTAAACCAAAGTATACAAGTTATACTCACTCAGTTAGAGTGAAGTTAAGGGAGATCGAGTAGATCTAGTTGACCCTTATAGTTGTACATGGTTATCATTTGTTATCAGAAGGATTGTAAAAATTTAATTATGCTGGATTTAATTGTTGCAAGTTGAAAATCATTAAAGGAATTAATCGTAGTTAAGGAGTTTGTTTTAAAATTCCCTTAATTTTGATGAATCATAACATGGGTGCTACATTTTGGTACCATAGTGAGGTTTATCAACTCTTGGACATAATGGGTTCATACGCTAATATAACATATTATTATTGTTTAATATAATACAATGGTTAGGAGAAGGGAAAATAATGATGCTGAAAATAAAATAGCCCAAAAGCTAGATGCAATCCTAGCAGTCCTTCAGGAAACTTGAAACCATGTAGCTACCTTGGAACAGTAGGTTGTGGGTGAGAATGAAGAAGAACTTGAGGTAGAACAACCTATAGAAAATAAGGAGGAATAACATAATGGTGGAAATCATAATGCTAGAAATCATCCAAAAAAAAGAGCTCGCTTGGAAACTATCAAGAGATATCAAGTGGATAAATTCACCCTAGTTTGATTGAACAACCTTGAGAGATGGATCAGAGAACTGGTTGAGTCAAATAGAAAATAATTTTTGAAAGAAACCAAGGCAATTTGGGGTGCTTTCTAGCTCTCTAATGAGGCATCATTTTGGTGGGATAACCGAATGGTAGAGTTATGTGTTGATATTGCTAATATCACCTAGGAAAAATTCAAATTTTATGTCCATCAAAGCTAGTTACCTTAGCTATACTTTTACCAGAAATTTTTTGAGTTCTCGAACATAACACAAGGTAAAATGACTATGGCTGAATACTTGAAATTTTTCACAAAGTTAATGAAATATGTACCACAGTATGAGAAAGATAGAAAAATTAGAATTTGTAAGTTTATTATGGGTCTGAACCCAATCATTGAAAGACAGGTATATGTGCATGGGCCTTCTACTATGAAATCTATATTTGAAAAATGCAGTAGGAAAGAGCAGAAACTGCAAGAAATTGTTGCTCATAGAGATGAAAAGTGAAAGAAGACTGTCAGCTCACCTTCACCATTGGATACTAAAAAAACATGGTGGAAGAATGTAGGAAGCAAAATGAAGACTACCAAAAATAATACAACAACTAAACATGTTGCAAATGCAAGGAGAAATGGGCATAACAAGGTTGCAACAAATGATAACAATTTTGAAGAGAAAGGACCTTTTTTAAGTGTTTCAAATGTGGTGGTGACCACTATCCTAATAAATATCCCTAGAAGAATCAGGGGAACAATCAACACCATAGGATTTATGCTGCAGTGACTAACCGTCAAGTTGAGAAACAAACTACTCCTCTTGAAGTTCCAGGTAAGTTGTATGGACTTCCTATTACTATTTTTTTTCACACCATTGCAACCGAGTGCTTTATATCAGGAAAATTAGATATAAAAATATCTTTAAAAGTTGTTCATATGAAATATACATGGACTTTACAATATGGGAATAATGTTGTTCAAAATGTAAACCAATAATTATTTGACACAACATTGGAATTACCTAGCTTTACTACAGAATTAGACCTCTAAGTAGCTCATTTAGGGTCCTATAACATTATTATAGGTGTAAATTGGTTGTCTCAACATAAAGCAACAGTATATTGTTACAAAAATTGAATAGAATTCCTAGATTACATGCATAAAATGGCTAGATACAAGGCATAAAAAGGAATTTTGAAGTAAGACCAATTTATGTTATGTAGCTTAAGAAAGCTAAAAATAAAGGTTGTATGTTGTATGCAATAAAAATTTATGATTTTAGTGAGAAAGTTAAGAGTTCCTTAGCATATTATCCATTGTTATAAGAGTACAGGGAAGTATTTTCAGATGAAATACCTATACTTCCTCCTAAAAATGAGTTTGATTTTACCATTGATATCAAACTAGGAATTGAACCAATATCTAAAGCACCATACATAATGAAAACAACTAAGTTGGTAGAATTAAAACACAACTTCACAAAATATTGTTCAATGGACTAATTCAATTAAGTGTGTCTCCTTGGGGAGCACTGGTCAGAACATTAAGACTATGCATCAATTATTACATGATTAACAAGGCCACAGTTAAGAATAGGTATCCTTTACCAAGGATTGATGACATTTTCAACCAGAGGAGATATGAATATGCTTATTCAAAGATTTATTTATGATAATGTTATCATTAGCTAAGGATAAAGTATGAATACTTTCATAAGACAACATTTAAAACAAGATACAAGAATTATAAGTTTACAGTGTTACCTTTTGGACTCACTAATACACCAATTGGATTCGTGAATCTCATGAACAATATTTTTCAGGAATATTTAGATAAATTTTTGCCATTTTTTATTGATGATATCTTGATTTATTTTAAGGACATAAAATGACACAATAAACACTTGAGAATAGTATTAGATGTGCTTAGAAAAATAAAATTGTACGGAAAAATTTCAAAGTTTTATTTTTATCAAAAAAAATTACAGTACCTTGGGCACATAATTAATAAAGATGGGATTCCATTCGACCCATCAAAAATTAAATCCATTACTAAGTGGCCAACTCCTAAGAACATACATGAAGTAAGAAGCTTCGTGGGGTTGGTTGGTTATTACAAAAAAATTGTGAAAGATTTATCTAGAGTGGTTGGACCAATAAATTCCTTATAGAAAAAAGGACAAATAGTTTGTGTGGACCGACAAATTTGAAAATGCATCCAGTTTATTAAAGGGAAAACTTAATACAATATCTATTTTGAAGGTTCTGTATCCCAAAAAAAGCTCAATCGTGCCAACTAATTCCTCAGGTGAAGGTTTTGGTGAAATAGTTATTTAAAATGATCATGTAATTACTTATGAGAGAAGAAAAATGTAGGCGCATGAGTAGAACTATGTTCCCCAAAACTCAAAACTTATTGCCATAGTTCATACCCTACAAGCTAGGAGGAATTACATGTTGGGAAAACCATTTTAATTGATAAAATATCACTTGAGGTTGAAATATATCTGTATGTGTCCTAATTTGAATGTAAGATAGTGTATGTGGCTAGATTTTTGACTTAGTATGATTTTTACATTAGTTACATAAAAGGAAAGGAGAACCATGTGGTTGATGCACTGAGTTGCAGGAAGCATATTTCCACCATTGTAACCCTTTGAACACAATTCAAAGAAGAAGAAGAGAAAAAAATGCAAACAGGTTTGTATTATCAATATGTGAAAATTGTGTTAGCAACATATCCGAATGATAGGAGATATGAGTTTTTTAATTTTGATAACGAAGGAGTCTTGAGATACTAAAAATAGATTTTATATACCTTTGGCTAATAACCTTAGAAAAAAATTTATGATTGAATTTCACGATGCCCTTATTTCAGGAATAACGGAGTGACAAAAATGTTGGTTTATGTAAAACAACAATACTTCTGGAAAGGGATGAAGAAAGACGTGACAAGTTATGTTGCTCATTGTCTAGAATGTCAACACGTTAAGGTAAAGAACATGTATCATGCTAGTATGTTATATCTGCATAGCATTATGCATTACAAATGACAAGTAATTAGCATGTATTTGTTTGCAAGGACTATCATTATCTAAAAACAAGCACGACATGATTTTAGTATTGGTTGAAAAACTAAATAAAGTATCTCACTTTATACCGGGTAATCTAAAGGATGATTCACTCGTACTTGAAAAATGGTTTGTGCATGAAATCTTTAGATTGCATAGATTTTTGGAACTAATTATTTCTCACAAGGATCTTAGAAGGAGCTCTCAATTTTTCCAAAATTTAAATTCATATTTGGAAACAAAATTGAACTTTAGTTCAACTTACCATCCTTAAATAAATGGTCAAACAAAAAGAGTTAACCAGGTTATGGAGGATATGCTCAAAATGTATTTCATGGATAACCAATATAAATGGTAAGAATATATTTCATTGGTTAAATTTTCTTATATCAACACTTATCATTCTTTGCTGAAAGTGTCTCCGTGTGAAACATTGTATGGGAGAAAGTGTAGAACTCCTATTATTAGGCATAGTATAGAGGAAAGAGAGGTAGTAGGCCTATAAATGTTGACATAAATGGAAAAGCAAGTAAATCTCATTCATGAGTGGTTGAAAGAAACATATGATAGGAAGAAGAGCTACACAAATTTAAAAAGAGTTGACATAAATTTTGAGTAGGGAAACAAAGTGTTTTTAGGGTAAAACCAAAAAAGAGTTCTATTACATTTAGCAAGGTTGTCATAAATTAGAACTCACATGTCATAAATTAGAACTCTTTATAGGTTCAGAACCCATGAATCATCGTGGTTGAACCTATACGAGTGGTGGAAACTCACAAGTTACATCTAAGAAATCAGAATATTCCACAATGAAAGGTCTAATGGGACCAATATTATGATGATAACATAACTTGGGAGAATTCAGATGAATAAAAACAACATTTCCTTTTCTATTTCAGTGACTAAAATAGTTATTTGACTATTTAATATGAATATATTATACATTAATTGATATTGAGATCACTGTAATGGAATTTATTTTGCAATATTACTAACTTTTTGAAAATATATTCTATTATAAGGTTGTTTACAACCAAGATTTATGAGTTACGATTGACTGAAATTCTGAAAAAATTCAAGTTTCTAAGAAAATGTGAATTGTTTTCCTTTTCAACAGTGATATTTGGATTGTTTTCAATTGATATGTTTGATAATGTTAAGTTAAATCATTGGGACTATCATTGTTTAGGAGGGTACATATGTCTAATGCAGCCTAGAATTTGCAAGATAACACCCTAGTCGCACTAGCACATCACTCAACCTAGACTGAGTGCTCACCCAAAGAGCACAAAGGTACCAGGTCCCTCTTTAGGGTTGTTGTAACTAGATGACACATAATGAAGAAAGAACCATAAAGACTCATAACTAATCCATCATTCTACAGTGCATGCTACCCACAGATCTATGAAAGAATGAGATTAAACAGTAATCATGATTAAATACTAACATGCACTACTCAATTACATAGAAAGACACTTAGGTTCAGTCAATATCCTCCATCTATTATTAAGTAGAGAAGCTCCTTACAGTACTATCAATTCATCTAATTGCATATGGATCTGATACACGTATTTAGAATCATACATACATATCTATCCATCTCTTCCACACACACATACAGATCTCTCTTTTATTATGCACCTAATCATCATATGTATAGGGTGGGGACTTGCCCTTCACCACTTAACTACTCCAGAAATAGGTCACATGCTATTAATAGCCACACACCATTTACAATTATAGCCACACATGTAAGTGTGTTATCTATATCCCTCTTATAGATAACTAAAGTGTTCATTCTATTCTTAGCTTGCCTCCATGCATAGACGTTTGAACTGCTCTTCTAGATATAGACAATGCTTGACGCGCACTTCTCTGCATCGTTGATGTGTTCCGCACGCCATCTTCCAAAAATAGATCCTTATGCCAAAAATTGGCTAAGTCTTGAAATCCAAACCTACCTTTTGGTCCTTCCTGTCCTTCCGTGCCTTCGATCCTAGCCTTCTATCCCGCGCAGACTCCTTGTGTGATCTTTGCCAAGTATTATTTGATCAACATTGCCCCACACTAATCTCATTGTCATCCCGATAATGGTCATCTCCAAATTTTGAATGAAAGAATAAGAATGAATAATGTTGACAAATCAAGAATTTATATGAGGTTATTCAAGCAACCTCCTCAGTATCAGTTTGCAGTATCAACTCTAGATACACTTTCTTTATTGCAGCCTCCAAATCCTGTCATTTAGTGAGTGTTTGTTCCATTTTCTCTGGGATATCCACAGCTATGGACTCTAACTCATCCCACACAATTTCCTTTTTCTCGTTCTACAGAACCAACACAACACTGAACATGGATATCATCCTTCCGTTTAAAAGGTCCATCTTCTGTGCAATCAACTTGCCGAGCTCTTCCAGTCGAGTTTTGTGCAGCTCTTATGTTGCTGTCAGGGCCTCGCGCTTTTCTTTAACTATGGCTAACCTTTCTGCATGGCCCAAGGTCTCATCTTTCATGGAATTTTGGACCTCATTGGTCTCTTCCAAGGTCTTAATGTTGATGAGCACCTCTAGAGCTGTGCATATATTCAAAGCTTGATTTACTTTCTTCAATACTTCTTGTAATGCTTGTTGTAGTCATTTTTTCCCTTAACACAAAAGAAAGGAACTCCATGTGCATCGGCCTATCACCTAGTGAAAGCTGGGTGCTCACCTGAGGCACGCGTGGGTGTCGAGTCTCTCTTTTATGTGAGTTTAGTGGGAAACATCATCTATGATTTTTGTTTAAAATACTTTCAAATGGATTTAGGACATACAAGAACCATAGATCTCAGAAAAGCCTCTAGATCCTTGCATTCATTTCAGAGAGAGTATTTAATAGACTCTATAATGTGTATTATATAAGAAAGAAACATACAAGCATCCATATTTAGCATAAAAGGAAAGAGAACTCATGAGAGAGAAGTATGCATCAGAATCATTGATATTCATGTATATATAACAGGTAACCTCATTACATCCATGGAGCAATTACAGAGTGTCACAGAGAAGAAGACCGCAATCATGCATTGCAACTGGAATTATGTAACTCAGCTACCAAAAATAAAAATTACAATCCCCATGCCAATACATCCTTTCCCGAATGTAATTATCCATTAATAGAGTTCTTGTAGTATTTCTACAGAGCTTCACCCACACTCTAAGTCTCCCTATTTACTTTGTAGGCGCTTGTATTTATAGCTTTTCTAGACTACCAACTCATCCTCCAGTGCCCTAAAATGTGATGCCAAGTGTCTGAATGTGGTCCTCCATATGAGCATGCTCCTCCAAGCCTGATCTTTCCAATTTATCCCATGATGTGCTTCTAGAAGATTCTATTGCAGGCATGCTCCTTCCTAGGCCAACCTATCGCCAGGCTGGCATCTTACCCACACCGCCATCAGGTCATGCTTTTCATGTGTTCATCCCCAAATGTCCAATTTTTCTAAGTATCGAACCCTTGGTTATTTCTATGTGCGTCGCGCGTACCACAGGCTTCCTTAAACCCTTTTCTAAAACCCTGTCTTGTGTACTTTGTCTTGCGCTCCCTTTCTTTAACTGGACCTTGCACACCTATGCACCTTTTGTACTTAGTCAATATTCTAGGGGCCCAACATCACCCCACACTACACCTATTCTCCATCCACGGGAACACTTCCCTTAGTGAGAGAAATAATACAAATAGGTTTACGCCTAGGAAAAAGAATAAGAGGATGAAAGAATGGGAAAGAAGAAATAATGGGAGAGTGAAAGAATCACTGCAATAGACTGGGAAAATCCTTTTGTAAGTCTACCTCTAATTTATTCTAGGCATCGACTTCGTCATGCACTCTTTGACATAGGTCATCGACCAGGGTGCTTACCTCCCCAAAATTTATTCCATCTCCTTACGTGCTCATAGTATCTGTGATTTTCTCCAACTCCTTGCATATATCCTCGAACATATCCATTCTTCGTTGATACGTAGATATATCTCCTTCAAATGGTTTTTGATTGAAACCCTTAAGGTTTCAATGGCCTTTGATTTTTTCTCAACATTAGCAACGATTTTGTCTCTTTCCACCCTATTCCCCTTATTTTTCTCTTGGAACTCATTGAGTTCTACCTCATGAGTGGAAACCAAGGCACCTGCCACTTTGTCTCTGTCTGCGCAATTTTCATATGCGGCCTCAACAGTCTGAGAAATGGCCCTTACATCAGCAAGCACTTTGTTGTACTCTACGAATAGTGCTACGATTTTCAACTTATCTTCCTTCTCTAAGCACGCTGACACTTCCTCTATAGACACTAAGGCTGGCGGCTATCTTTCCATGGTGAGGACCTTCGTTAAATCCTCCAGGCATCCCAAATAAGATCCATACTTTTGTGTGGGCGATGCTAGGTCTAGATGCTTTAATAGTATTTCCTCATTGATGGATTCTACCTTCTTGTACACATCTCTCACCTTGGCCTTTTCATCCTTCAATTCCCATATCCACTGAGCACTGATTAACTTTTCCTGGCTCACCTCCTTAGTTAATGTAGCTAGCTCTTCCTCTTTCTCCTTCATCTCCCCTTCCAGATCCCTGATCTTATAATTTCATCCGAAGAGTCTAGCTTCTATCTCAACAGAGACTTTGTTAAGTGCGTTGCTCAGTTGTTCATCCAAGAGCTATTGGGCATCCACCACTGGGTTATTTTCTCCTGGTCCTTGAAATGTTAATATTTCCCCTTGGCTTACCTCAAACTTTGGTTCATCAATGTGGGACTCAATTACCCAAGAGATCATCTTCCTTGTCTATGGGTAGGCAGCCTCCTTGTCAAAAGATGACATGCATACAAGTTTCTCCACCGGAAGTGTACTCTAGAACCACATGTGAAACACCTTCTTGGGGTCATCAATATATTCCATCTCTAGTCTTCCCTCCTCTACGTGCCTTCCTCCTATGCATGTACCCTTGGGTATACTTATAGTTAAAACCGGACCTCTAGTGTTGTTGCGCTCCTCCTCCGTACTCTCCTTCTCCTTGTTCAACACTAGCTCAGCACTACACTCCACCTTGTCCTCCACTAGGTTCTCAATGTCTCTTGTCTATCTTCTCTCCTCTTCTTCTACCACCTTGGCCATTTCCTCTTATGCCAAGCTTGGAACCTCTTGTTTTTGTGTGCTAGCCTCTTCATCTTTTCCCATGTCCTCGGTGCTTCCTCCTGCCTAGCTATCCTTGCGCCATACAAAAAGGAACCCTTGTTCTTCTTCTCTGCCTTCCTCTTCTAAATCATGTATATTGAAAACCAGGCAGCCCTTGATCTTTCTCGGCGTCCTCTTCCCCACTTACTTCTTCCTAACTACCATCCTTCTCTCCTATGTACTTTCCCATACTTACAGCTTCTTTCGAGGTGGTCTCCTCTTTTACCCTCTACTTTTTCCTAATCGGAGATTCCAGTGTAGATGACTTTGTTTCTTCTTCTTATGAATCCTTATCTGATGGTTCTTCTGGTTCTAGATTCTTTTCTCTAATTATGGAATTTTTCTTGTGCATGTATGTGATGGTTCTGGCGCTTGTCCAAGGGGAACCTATTTCCTATGTCTCCACCACACTTGGGATTTTCTTTTCTGGTTCTTTTTCCTCTCGTTTGGGCATGGTCTTTCCTCCCAATTGGATCCTGAGGTATAGATACCTCGTTCTCTAGGTATGTGCCCTTCTCCAACTTGGGTCTTATGCGAATGTAAACATGCACTGCGGATCCTCTTGCAATGGGTAGAGTCATGGGCCTTTTCATTTGTACTTCTTGAGACATGTACCACTATATGTATGCACACTTGCCAGGGTAGACCAACCCTTTGCACAATTCCTTGTGGTCTTTGTCCAAACTACCAAGGTCCAACTTAAACTTTTTGGACTCCTTGAATCTGTTTACCCCCACTTGGAAGTATTGAGCTGTGAAGGCAAAGGGGAGATTGTACCATGGGCTCCATGAGTCATCTATCAACTTGAATCTACCCAGGTAGTAATGTTGGTACACAGCAAATTCTTTCTCTCCCTTAGTGGCCACTGGCAATTGTTCAGGAATTCTCCATTCTACCCCAAATGCATTCTTTAGGCACGTGTACCACTTCTCTAAGTGCGCCTTGTGTACTGTTGTCATAGTATCACAAGCGCACTTCTGAAATATTTTAGCAGGTGAGGGGTCTTCATCAAGGTAATCCCATATGAACTTATATGATGCGTTCAGTACCCTAATCTTTGAAAACATGATGGTTAGCAGCACATTTCCAAAAATGATCCTATCACCTTCCTTCGCGTAGTTGATAATTTCATCTGTGATGAATGCAGACAAAGTATAGATGGTGCCCTCTAAAATCTTTCTACAAAACTTTAACCATGGCTTACTGACTTGAGTCCATCTCTCCTGGCCATTTATCTTTGACACCAGGTGTGCAGCCATCTTCATTACTGGATCCTTGATTTCTGTGACATCATAGTACCTTGACCCCTTTTTGCAAGCAAGAGTGGCGATAGTTTCCTTAATTGCTTCCTTGTCTTTCAAATCATCTTCCAACCCATCTCCTTCACATATGAGGCCTATGAATTTTGAAATGAGCTAAGGAGTTATGCGCATCTCGTGCCCTGTGAAGTGGAAATAGTCCTCATGCACACGCAACATCAGCCACTGATACAATCACTTAGGTTTCCCACAGTAGGGAAACTCAAAGAGTTGTAGTAACCCTGCCTTCTCCAATTTGACCTTCATGTCATCATTATATATGGGCAAACCTTCTGGCGTCCTCTTGTTTGTTGGGTGCACTAACTCTAGCACCAACTCCTTTTCAATTGTGCTTGTTTGATGATTATAATAATTTACAAACATATCCCTAAGATGGGACTCCCACTCCTTCCCCAACAACACTCCATCTGGGTAATGCATACCATTCCTCATTTGTGCTTGCTTCAATTTCTTGCTACTTGCCCTTGCCCTTTCCTTTTCCTTTCTTGGGTGTACTAGCTGGTTTCTTGGGTTCCATTTTCTAGGTCACCTACCCACTTTAATCACTTATGTTACTTCGTTCTTCTGCTCTCTCCAACCCTAGATCTTGAACTTGTGAAGAAAATTACTTAACCTCGTGCCCTAGTTCGTCAAACCCTAAATGGGATACTCCCTTCACAAGAAGGTGTCTTCTCACACTTTCTCCCACGCCCATGAAATCCCTTCCTCTTGGTTCACCAATCTAAACTAGCTACTCACGCTTCAATCCTTTCAAATTTTTCTTCACACGAATCAGTTTTTTTGGAAGTCCTAGTTTGCAAAGATGTAAAAATTGCTTTGTTCTCTTATATGAAAAGTGAAAAATGAAGTGTCCTGACCCCCGTATTTATAGTTTTTCCCATTTTGAGCATTAAATGCTACTTCACCTACCACCATACTTTCTTCATTTAATGTGGATTTTTCAAACAAATCCTGACTTAAGTGCTTTTCCTCACGCACCCAACCTGCACGGAAAATCCCCCAACCTTCTGGCGCGCAACCAATCCAACCTGACAGGAGACTCTTACATGCACAAAACCAGCGTTGAAGGAAATTCTTCTATCCTATTTTTTCTCTTTCCTACCTCGTGTTGGTTAATGTGCTTTCTCCTCCTTTGTATCTGGGATCTATAAATAGCTTTATCTTGGCACCAACCATCCTTTTTCTATCTTTTCTCTACATACACCTCTTTCAACCAGGCCATTCAACTGAGCTTTTTAACACAAACTTCCTTAGCACTTTAGCCATGCGCTCTTTCACATTACTCCACCCCACACTTAAAATGATGTGCGAGTCTCTACGCACTCACAAATTATCAAAAAGTAGCAATAAGGTTACCGACGCCCAAGGCGCAAAACATAACAACAACACAAAAGGGAAACACAAGAAAAGAAATGCATGAAGGAAAATTCTAAACTAACTAGAAAAACTGCCTTATTTTACAAACACCAAGAAGACTTATTTATATTAGGGCTTCAGCCTACTCATATTGAAATGTCTAGGAAATTTCATCCCATCCATCGCTTGTAACTAGCACGCACCTGAATCAAGGATGTACGAGATTGTTTAAGGACCCAACCAATGGAATTTAAACTTCCCATGATGGCACAGAAACTTAGAATCATATGGTAAAACCATCTGCCCAACCTCAAACTTCTTGTTTCTAATGTGGTAATCATGCCAAGCTTTCTGTTTTGCTTTCTCTGTTGTTTGGCTCCACCTGGCAAGTGATCATCTTTCATCTAATTTCATTAACTCCTCAATTCTTTCTTCCAGCGCTTGTTCATCGGCTAACCCTCCTGCACGTGCTATTCGTAGAGAAGGTAACATGAATTCAACCAGTAGAACAACTTCCATGCCAAACACCAACTGAAATGATGCGGCTTTGTTCAACCTTTTATACGTTGTCCTATAAGCCCACAATACTGCTAATACTTTATCATCCCAATCTTGTCTTTCGACATCACAAATTTTGGTCAAGGTATGACTCAGTATTTTTTTGAATGCTTTCATGGTTCCATTTTCTTGTGGGTGATAGGGCGTAGTCTTGTGATGAGCCACCATGAATTCTGCTAACAGGATCCTCATGTTCTCATTCAAGAAATGCATACCCCTATCGCTGGTCAAACTCAACAGACATCCATACCTCGTGACAATGTTCTCCCATAAGAACCTTGCAGCAGTGGCTACTGTGTAATCTTTATTTGGGGTTGCCTCTGCCCACCTGGTCAAATAATCTGTGCAAGTGATGACATAACGTGACCCATTCCTACACACCATTTTTGTAATAGGGCCTACAAAGTCTATTGTCCACTTTTCAAAAGGCTCTGTGCTAGGGATAGGGAGAAAAGGCATTTCATCTCTCCTTCCTGGTTTTCCAATGCACTGACAATGGTCACACACGCTTTACAATAGTCATTATAATCCTTGTACAAGGTTTCCCACCACAAACTTTCCATTAATATCTTACACGTGGTGGCATCACCTACATAATGCACACCTGCACTTCCTCCATGTGTTTCCTCCATGATGGCTAGGCGCTCATGCTCTAATACACACCTGCGCAAAACTTCATCACGTCCCAGCTTGTATAAGTCTCCACTAATTAACATGTAGGGCATGGCACATATGGCTAACTACTTTTTCCCTAATGCCTTCATTCCTTCCGGTGCCACACCTTCCTTTAAAAACATTGTAATCTCTTCCAAATCTAAGGGCATGCGCCGTAACCTAAACAGTTACACGTCTGACATTGTCTCCTCAATACTCTGCACATCCTCCCCTGAATCAATTCTTGACAGATGATCAGGTCCACAATTGCTTTTCCCAGGCTTCACTACAATGGTGAATTAAAACTCTTGAAACAAGAACACCCACCGACATATGCACCCTTGTAGAGCAACCTTGTTCACCAAATAATTTAATGTCATGTGGTCATTGTAAAACACGAAGGGTGTTGCTAGCAGATACTATCTAAACTTGAAAAGTGTATAGATCATTGACAATGCCTCACACTCAATTGTGGTGTAGTTTTGCTCTGCTTGTGTCAGCTTCCTACTTGTAAAACACAGAGGATGATCAACAATTCCTTCACCTGGTTGTGCAAGCATTGCTCCAATAGTGGTCCCTGAGGCATCTACATGGACATGAAAGGGCTTGTCCTAAGAGGGAAAATGTAATATAGGTACGGTGACAAGCCTATCTTGTAAGGTATCAAACACCCTGTGCTGCACCTCTCCCCAATGGAAGGCACTTTTATGTCTGAGCAGTTCCTCTAAAGGTGCGGTGATCTTGGCATACCCTTTGATGAATTTCTTGTAATAACCCGTATGCCCAAGGAATCCATGTACTGCACTCTGACTAGTAGGTTCCCCTAAACCAACAATAACTGCAACCTTAGCGGGATCTACCAGCAAGCCCTCCTTACATATGATATCCCCCAATAAAGTCCCAAAGGGTGTAGAAAACACACACTTCTTAATGTTGAGGGATATCCTCAACTACCTACACCTCTCAAACATTAACCTTAAATTGTCAAAATGGTCTTTAACTAGACCATACACTATCCAATCATCCAAATAGACTTGAAGAAACTTATGGATGAAGTCCTGGAACACTTGCACCACTATGCATCAAAAAATAGCAAGCGCATTCTTCAACCCAAAGGGCATGACCGTGTATGCAAAAATTCCCCACTCAGTGGTGAAAGTTGCCTTCTCTAGGTCCTCCTTTGCAATCCAGACTTGGTGGTACCCTAAAAATCCATCTGTAAAGGAATAGATTTCACACCCAACAACTCCTTCCAAAATTTCTTCAGTGAAGGGGGTTGGAAATGGATCAATGACACAAACTGCATTCAACTCCCTATAATCCATGCGGATCCTAATCCGCCCATCCTTCTTGATGTTGATTACCATCAAATTTATCCACTCCAATTCCTCCACTACTTCAATGATCCCAAAAGCTATCATTTTATCCATCTCCTCCTTAACCTTCATGCGTAAATTGGGATTCATCCAGTAGGGCCTCTTCCTGACTGGGCGTGCACCGTCCTTCAGTTTTATCTTCATCTCCCCCAAGGAATGGTGAATGCCTTTGAGCTCATGGTACCCACGTGGGAATAAATCCTCAAATTCTTGCAATAGATCAATGATCTTAGAGACTTCCTTTTCTGACCAGTAATCTCCAATAATAGCTTCCTTAGGTTCTTCTGCTAAACCAATGTTAACCTTCTTTGTCTTTAAGGGCTCGTGGTAGGTGCGCACATGAATATCAACAATGTCCACTACCTCGCGCATCCCTACAGAATGGCTAACATCCAAGCTTTCCGATTCCTCTCCATTAATCACATATACCAACTTTACTTTCTCCTTTTCCAAACACACATGCTCAAACTGTAACTCTTATGTCTCCTCTACTTCTTCTTCAAAGTGAACCCCCAATCCTGGTTCACCTAGTATTTCCAACAGCCTATCCTCTGCCATGGAACTTGATACCCTACAAGGCCTTATCAACTAATGGATTGGTACTTCGATACTCAAATTTTTGAATAAGGTCATTTGGGAGCTCTTTCCAATTCCCTGTTTGGTGGCGTGTCTCCGAATGAATGTACCATGCACACGTACAACCCTGTAGTGTAGAATACAACTTGTGCACCCAAAGGGATGGTGGCAAAGATTCCTCACCTTATCTCTAGACCCTTTCAAACTCCTGGATATGGAAAGAGGTGGGCTCCTTCCCATGGTAGTCCTTGATGGTGGTGGGAACGTTGCTCCTAGAGAATCTGACAGAGAGAGCAATTCTTACCTTGCACCATTCCAAGAGGCTCTCCTGATGTGTATCCCACCACCATGGAACTATTCCGAGTAGGACATAACTTATCATCCCTCTCTGTTCCTTCTCATCCTTCCACTAAGCTTCCACCTCCTACAAAAATATCTTAGGGAAGGATCCTCCTAAATACTTGGGTAGCTCTTTTCCTCCTAAGCGCCGGACTGTGCGTGCCATTGTTACCTTGGTCACCAACCCTCTCAACTACCATCCCATCAATTCATTAGTCCCCCATTCCAAATTGTCACATGCTACACTAGTGGTATCACTTACTTACTGAGCTTCCTCGAACTGGATAACTCTGTTAGTAGGATGTATCATCTCTGGGTCCCTGATTGAGTGCACGTATATCATGTCCAAAACTTCTTCCCCCAAAGGTTCAGTATAGGGTGTCGACTTCCCATCAGCCAGGGGTATAATGACCCACTCTTCCTTGTTTTCAAAGTTGATGTACCCTTTATTGAACCAAAGATCCGCATTGCTCTTGTAACACCATGGGCACCCAAGTAGCGCTTAGAAATTGTCTTCCTCGGTGAGCGCTAAGACTTCGAAGTCCCTAGTAAACTTAGCCCCCTAGATAGTAATGTGCTCTCCACTCACCCTTCTAGACCTCTACTGCTTAGGAACTCTAGCCTCCAAATTTAGAGCTTACATCTCCATGTTGTGTTTCTTCTGATGTTGTTTCCTCTGGCCTTCTCTCTTCTTCATCCTCCTCCTTTAATGCCTCGCCCTTTTCTTCTATGTGCTTTGGGGGTGTAGGGGATGTGGGCATGCTCTCCTCAGACTCTTCCACCTCCTCACTAAACTTCAGCTTCCTCCTTCTTGGCACAGTCACTTCCTTCTGCGGGGAGAGTAGGGGTGATCTACACATAGAGGTTAGAGTACCACCTTGGGTCCTTGTTCTCCTAAATACCCTTTTAAACATGTGCTCCCCTTGGACCACATTCAAGTCCTCTTCCTCCCCCTCCTATGGCTGATGTGGTGTAATGGAACGCTCATCTTCTCTCTAACTTGTAGGATGTTTCCTACCCCTATGCTTCAAGTCGGTACTATCTTCACGCTCTTCCTCCTCATCTTGCACTTCAATTTTCTCTGTGGGCTTAGGTGCTAGGATATTCTCAATTGTGTGCTTCCCTTTTGGTTGTTGCTGGAAGTGTGAACTCACCTTCCACATATTTGTTATTCTCCATCTTTAGCTTCAATTGGAGATACACCAATACTGCCCACAAATCTTCTATAGCCAAGATTATTGGCTGGCTTGATGTTCAGCACTTCAGAAATGATTCTCCCTGTGTAGGAACTCCTGCCAGGGTATACATACTTCTTCCGTAGTGTATGGTAGTCGCATTGTACCTTATCTGCATTGAAGTTTAATCTGCACGTGTTGGTAAACCTATGAACATACTCCTAAAAAATACCTTGCAGTGAAGGCATGAGGTAACTTGCACCAAGAGCTCCAAGTTCCATCCTTCATTGGAAAGCACGCGATGCAGAAATGCTGGTATACAGAAAACTAAACTTGCTTTCCTACCACTGCTGGTAGGTCCTTTGGTATTCGTCATTCCTCCCCAAATGTCAGACGGAGCCTATCATACCACTTCTCCACCCTTTGTTTCACTTCATCTGTCATAGTCCCCCTACATAGGTATTTCCTGAATCTTTCTGCTGGGGACTTTTTCTCCATGGGATATTCCCATATTTTCTCTTTTGGTCCATCTCGTACTCTAATTTCCATGAATACCAGTGATAGGAGAACAACCCCAAAGCTGATCTTCCCTCCTGTGTGCACTTCCTCGACTATTTTCTCTGTAATATAGCCGATAATGTTGTATACTATCCCTTCTGACATCTTCAATGACACATGAAACCACATGGTGTTTACCTGTGACCACCCCTCCTGATCATTTAACTTGGTAACTAAGTGTGTTGCAGCTTGTACAACTAGACAATTCTTGAATTTGTCGATGTCCATTCTGCGCGGACCCTTCAAGTATCCCAACTCCTATTTGGTCTTCAAAATCATGGCTTTGTTTATGAGGTCACTTTTTATATCTTCTCCTGTGGCCTTCAGACATGTCACTGATGAAATAAGTGCAGAAAAAATTCTAGCTATGTGTCCTGCAAAGTAGAAGTAGTCTTCATGAACCCTACTCATGAGCCACTGGTACAAGGGCTCATATTTCCCAAAGTATGACAGCTCATACAACTGATATACCCTGATTTTCTTCAAGATCGTTTCACCCACATCATCATATACCGGCATGTCATCTTCCTTGCATTTGTTGGTTCTAACCATGAGTAAGGAGTCGAGCTCCTTTTTGTTCTCCAACGTCCTATGGTTATATTCACTCACCTTACTTTTCTAATGGGTGGATCCCATTCTTGGCCAACAATAACCCCTTCTGGGTATTGCATCTTCAAAAAATGACTTTCAGGTGTAATCTCTTCCTCCTCAATGACCACCTTCTTATTTTCTTTTGTTGCTACTACAGATGCCTTCTTTGGTGCCATTTTTACCTTTCTAATGTCTCCTTTTCACTCTTGCAACTATGTGAATCAAACCATAGCTTGATCCAACTCTTCCCTAGGTGGAAATCTTGTAACCTAACTCTTCTCTGTCTCCTTTCTTTGCTCAAACCCTTCACCACCAGGGATGGAAGCTTCTTAAAGAACAGATATGGTTTTCACGCTTGATTTCACACCTTTCACACCTTAATTTGATCACTCGGATCTTCGCACTTGGCTCTTCTCTCAAATATTCTTAGTTGAAACGATAAAAATGAATTCGCATCCCTTCATTATATAATTTTTTCAAATTTTGATGCATTTATTTCTCTTCACCTACCAAATATCCCTTCATTCATTGACCAAATCCATTTTTTATATGTGGTACATCTTTGCGCCCAGCTATAACCTTCTAACACTCCTTCCTACCTTCTGGTCACAGACTTCTCTTTAGCACGTGCTCCTACACCCGAGTACCTCGTCACTGCACCTTCTCCTGTAGCTATCATCGCCTCCACTTACCTCACGTTATACTATTCCTTCATCCATCTTCATCCTTGGTCACCTTTTGAGAAGAAATCCCCTTTAAATCACACCTGTAGTAGCTTATTTCTTTCACCTTTCAAGTCCCTCAGTCCTTTTCTTGGATAATGACAACCACCCACACTAAAGGTATGTGCAGTCTTATGCGCATAAACATTCTTCATATAGTAATTAGCTTAATGCACGCTTATTACACAAACAACAACTAAATTGACAAATCATAACGACAATAAAGGAAATACATTAAGGAAAGATGGAATTAAAAACCTAGACTAAATGGAAACACTGCCTTATTACAAACACCAATAAGACTTATTTATAGTAGGGATTCAACCTACTCCTGTTAAAGTAACTAGGTATCTGTGTTCCATCAAGTGCTTCTAACTGGCATACACCTGAGTCAAGTATAGAGGTTATAACATACGGCCCCAACTAGTGTACTTTGAGCTTTCCTGGATGGCGCAACTTTGAGTCATAAAGAAAAACCATTTGTCCAATCTCAAACTTTTTATCTCTTATGTTTTTTTCATGCCATGCTTTCTACCTGGCTTTTTCCTACTTATGACTCAATCTTGTTATGGTTCAGCGTTCATCCAATTGAATAATATTTCCAATCCGTTCTTCTAAATCATGTTCATCAGGTAGACCTCCTGTGTGCACAATGCGCAAAGAAGGTAACATAAATTCCATAGGAAGAATAGCTTCCATGCCAAACACCAATTGAAATGGTGTGGCTTTATTCAATCTCTTGTAAGTTGTTCTATATGCCCAAAGCACAGCTGACACCTTGTCATCCCAATCCTTTCTTCCAACATCACATATTTTTGTCAAAGTCTGGCCTAAATTTTTTTTTAAAGCCTCAACAGTTCCATTTTCCTGAGGATGGTAAGGTGTACTTTTGTGGTGTGCAAACATAAACTCATCCAATAGGATCTTGAAGGTCTCATTCAAAAAATGTGTACCTCTATCACTTGTCAAGCTTAGAGGACATCCATATCGTGTAAGAACATTCTCCCATAGAAACCTAGCTATTGTAGTTGTCGTACAGCCTTTAGTAAGTGTTGCTTCTACCCACCATATGAGATAATCTGTGAAAGTAATGATATAACGTATCCATTCCTACGCGTGGCTGGCGAAATAGGTCCTACAAATTTAATGCCCCATTTCTCAAATGGTTCAGCACTAGTAATTGGTCTCAAAGGCATCTCATCTCTTTGCCCTGGTTTTCCTAGGTGCTGACAATGATCACACGCCTTACAATAGTCTTTACAGTCTTTATACAGTGTCTCCCACCATAATCCAATAATTAAGATCTTCTAGGCAGTCACATCACCTGCATAATGGCCTCCTGCAATACCACCATGAGATTCTTCCATGATATCCTTGCACTCATGCTCTAACACACAGTGGTGTGATACTTCATCTCTGCCGAACTTGTAAAGGTCACCACTGATTAATGTAAATAGTGCCGCGCATATAGCAAGCTACTTCTTTTCTAATGATTTCATCCCTTCTAGTGCCATACCTGTGCGTAGAAAGACAACAATGTCTTCTAGTTCCGTGGGTGCTCATTGCAACCTGTATAACTATGCATCCGGCATTGTTTCTTCAATCATTTTTGCCTCCTCTCCCGTATTAATTCTAGATAAATGGTCTGGTCCAGAGTTTCTTTTCCCTGGTTTCACCACAACTGTGAAGTCAAAATCTTGAAACATAAGCACCCATCTACATATGAGCCCTTGTAAGACTGGATTATTTACCAAGTACTTCAATGCCATGTGATATGTATAAAACACAAATGGTGTTGCTAATAGGTACTGTTAGAATTTGTACAATGCATAAATCATTGACAAAGCTTCGCGCTCTATAGTTGTGTAATTCCATTCAGCAGGAGTCAACTTCCTACTATTAAAATAGATTGGATGATCAATAATACCTTCACCAGGCTGAGCTAACACAATGCTAATGGTCATACCAGAAGCATCCACATGTACATGAAATGGTTTATCCCATGATGGAAAGCATAGAATGGGCGTGGTAGTAAGTCTCTCTTTTAATATTTCAAATGCACGCTGTTACGGTTCTCCCTAATAAAATGTACCTTTCCCCTTCAGTAGTTCTTCCAAGGGTGCTGCAATTCTAGCATACCCTTTTATAAACTTTTTGTAATACATTGTATGACCTAAGAATCCGTGCACCTCACTTTGACTAGTAGGTGCTTCCAGGCCTAAAATGACTACAACCTTGGCTGGATCATCCAGCAAACCTTCCTTGCAGATGATATTTCCTAACAGTATCCCAAATGGCGTATCAAATATGCACTTCTTTTTATTCAAAGAGATACTCAATTGTCTGCATCATTCAAACATTAAGCGCAAATTGTCATAATGGTCTTTAACAAGCCCATATATTGTCCAGTCATCTAGGTAAACTTCTAAAAAGTTGTGAAAACAATCTTTAAATGCCTAAATAACTATTCACAAAAATACAGCATGTGTATTTTTCAATCCAAATGGCATCACAATATAAGAAAAACTACCCCATTCAGTTGTAAATTTTGTCTTTTCTTGATCCTCCTGAGCTATCCGAACCTAATGATACCCAGAAAATCCATCTGTGAAAGAATATATTTTGCGCCCTGCAACTCCTTCCAGTATTTTCTCAGTGAAGGGCATAGGGAAAGGATCTGTGATGCATGTAGCATTCAGCTCCCTGTAGTCCACACATATCCTAATCCATCCGTCCTTCTTGATACTAATCACCATTTGGCTGATCCATTTTGACTCATCAAGGGGCTTGATAATTTTGGATTTCAACATTTTATCAATTTCATCCTTTACCTTTTCATGCAAATTAGGATTCATCCTATAGGGTCTCTTTCTAACTGGTCATGCACCATCCTTAAGTTTGATCTTCATTTCCCCAAGTGATTCATGTACACCTTTAAGTTCATGATATCCTCTAGGGAATAAGTCCTGATAATCTCTGAGTAATTCGATGATCTTTGCTACCTCCAAGTCTGACCAGTAATCTCCAATTATTACCTCCTTAGGCTCAGCCTCTAAACCTATATTCACCTTCTTTGTCTTCATGGGTTCATGGTAGGCATGTGTATCCTTGTATGCACTATCCAAGACCTCGCGCACCCTATGTGAATGCTCAATATCCAATTTTTCAACTTCCTCGTCATCCATGATGTAAACCATCTTTCTTTTTTCTCTCTCAAGGCAAGCGCACTCAAGTAGTTTGGAGTCTATTTCTTCTTCCTTTTCAAAACATGCTCCAAACTTTGTCTCATCGAATAATTCCTGAATATGTTCTTCTACTTTTGCACTATCTCCCATAGTTAAGCACTTGACAAATTTTAATGCCTCTGCCACTGGAGGTTGAGTCGAGAAATAATCAAATGTCTAAATCATACTTGCAGTCAAATTTTTCTAGTTCCCAGTTTCTCTATGTAGTTCTGCATATACATACCAAGCATGTGCGCATCCTTAGAGTGTGGAATACAATTTATGCACCCAGAGTGAAGGTGGTAATGCTTCCTGTCCTAGTTGTCTAGAGTCTCTCACATTGTTGAATGTGATGCTAAATAGGTCAATCACCATGATAAGAAAATATTTACATAGGTTCATTGTTCCTTATAAACCTAGTAGACAAAGCTATGCTAATCTCTTCCCAATTTATAAGATTATCTCTGTGGATTACCCACTAGCGCACTGTTGTCCCGCATAGTGTATATACTAGCATCTCTCTCCTTGTAACTGGATCTACCCACTACATTTACATTACCTTTAGAAAGGCATGCAAAGCTTCTATCCCTGTACACCATGGTACTGTACTTCCTATCCATTATATTAAACGAAATCTATTCATGCGCGCGACCACACTTTTCACCTCATGCCTGACTAATTCATATGTACCATGAGCCCAATTGTCACAAGCAATACTCATAGTGTCACTAATATAATGAGAATCCTCTCACTATAGAATGCCTTCTTTTGATGGCTCTTTGACCTCTGGGTCCTGAATAGCACGTACATAGACTCTATCTAATTCCTCCTCACTTAGGGGCTCAACATAGGACGTGGATTTCCCATCTGTCAATGGTATCACAACCCTCTCCTCCTTCTTTTCAAATATGATATATCCCTTACTGAATCTCAAGTCAGCATTATTTGCATAACACCAAGGGTGTCCAAGTAAAGCTGGAAAATTGTCTACTTTTGCAAGTGTTAATACCTCAAAATCCCCAATGAACTTGGCCCCTTGTATAGTTATAGATGCATCTTTCAACACTCCTATGGGAGTAGCCTTAGTCTAGTTTTCCATGAACAACAACATTAGATGATGGATGCAATGGAGGCCTCCCCATTTGTACCCAAACATCTAATGTCAGCACATTTACTTTCGCGCTTGTATCGATCAATATATTGCTCAATAGCCACCCATCCACAACAGCATTCAAAGTAATTTCCTTGTCATAATTAATGCTATCAAGGTGAATATTTACATGCAGAATCTTCCATCCGGTCTCAAGACTTGTGCACGGAGTGTTCCCTTTCAACCAACTTCCCAATAGTGGAATAATGTTCTCCTAGTGAAACATCTTACATACCTCCCGCAGATCATCGATATCAATTTGGACTATCTCTGAAGCTTTATTTTGTTCCTTTAGGTACTATATCTCACCCTGAAGATTCCTTAGCACTTCTATGGTATCCTAGTAAACTTCTTTCTGATGAGAAGGATTTAGATACCTCACGTGTAAAACTTCCTCCTTGGTAATCATAGGCCTTTGATGTAATGCCTCTCGCGCATGCGTAGCTTCAGAGTGTGTAGTGATCTTTAATATCAATGTCTCAGGTCCTTCTATTATCTTGGATATCCATTGGTCTTCTACCATGCGCTAGATTTGAACCATCTTGATGCCTTAGTTTTCTTTCTTATGTTGTTTACTCAAATGCTCATATAAGTCTGGGCACTCTTCATATCTATGGTTCTTCCCGCAGAAAGAACATGCATTTTTCTGAGGACATTTACGCCTATAATGATCGGGGGATCCACATGTATAACATGTTCCATGAGGAAACTCTCCTCTTCCTCCACCACGGTCTCATCCTCCATATCCACCACGATATCCATGTCCTCTTCAAGACCTCCTTCAAAAAACCCCTCATTCTTGTCATAGCACGTTTGATTATGATCATGATCCTGGTGCTCACTCCTGCCCTTAGAGTCATTTGTTATACTTACCTATCGTACTCCAATGTCTATAGCATCATGGATCTGACTAATCAGCCAACAATCCTCAGTATCATGGGTTGTGGACCTACAAATCTTACAAAAGAAAGATACATTCTTCCTTATCACGTGTTGTAACAAAGGATAGTGACTAGCATCATGATTTAAATGGAAAATTTCACAGTCCAATAATAATGAACATACAGAGATGTGAGGAAAACTATCCTTGGTGTGACCTTCCACTTCACAATTTGTACACCAAATTCTTGAGTGCGTTTCATGGGTTGAATTTTCTTACAGCTTCTCTAACTGCTTAGCCATAACTATGATTTGTGCCTCTAGGAATGGACTGACTCCAATGTTAATGCTCCCAACTACCTCAGCGTATAAAGCTGCTTCTAGTGCTTCACGCAGATCCAAGTATGTCTTATGTGACAGTGCCCTCCTAAAAGGTGTAATCAATCCTCTAACGAACCACTGTGCATGTTGGCTAGCATGTATATCATAAGACAGCTTAGATAGAAGTGTCTTAAAATGGGCATCACACTCACATACACTTTCATTAGTGCCTTGCTTGATATCTTTGAGTGCACTTATACTCTTCTTCTCAAACTCAGGAATATGGAACTCTTTTAAGAAAGAATCCCTCAGTGCTGCATAATCCATGCAATTTTGATCAGGGTAAAATTTCTTATACCAGTTGTGCACGCGCCCTATAATGTAGTAGAGAATTGGATTTCCTTTCACTTAGCAGTTGTAATCCCCTTAGCGCGCCATAAAATTTCACACATATGCACATGTTCGGTAGCATCCTCTATGCCTCTATACTCTAAGAGATGAAGAGACATCTCCATATAGATATTTTTTGGTTGCTTCAGACCTTGACCACCTGATCCAGAACCCCCTGGGTTTCCTCTACCTCTAGAACCAAAAAAACTAGAACCACCTATACCTCATGATCCTCCACCTATAGCTGCAGTAGGACCTATAGACGTACTCCCCTATGCTTCGACAGTAATACTATACTGAACCCCTATAGTCTCTAAGGTAGCTCCACTTCCAAAGGTGAATCCAACATTTTGTGCACTCACATTCTATGCGGATGACACGCCTGAGAATGTTCCTCCATATAACATTGAAGTTTTGTGTCCTACCATTGATGTACTTGATCCCTAGCCTACTCCTGCTCTCCTACTTCCCAAGTTATCTTGCTGAGTACTTGACGTACTAGATACTGAAAAACCAAGTGTAAAGGCTAGGTCACCAGGTGGATTAAGATGCGCACTTGCAGCCCAAGTAGTCTCTACTGGCGTACTTCCATGCGAGGCTGAGAAGGGATCTCTTTCATGCTTTCTAAGATGGGGGAGTTCCTGATGCTCTGGCTCCATGTCTTCTACGTGAGCCATAAATCCTTCACGAGCCAACTCTCTCCTCAACGCCATACTTTCTGCAATAGAATGTTGCTTCTCTATTTCCCTCTCGCGTGCCTCATTATAATTAAGCCTTCTTTCCTCCCTTTTCCTTTCTACCGTTAAGTCCACCATCTTGATACCAAACTTGTTCCTGCCTTCACACGTGGTGAAGTTTAGCTATCCATCAGTTTACTCTTTAGGTTCAAGGTTACCATCAAGATCTTGATTTCTAGTGGAATACCATGCAAATACATTCCTCTTGGATACCTCAAAAACTGAAATTCAGTGACCTCCAGGCAAGAGTACATCGAAATTGAATATTCTAGAATATAACTGTTTAGAACACTAGGAAACCATGTATCCACCGCACGAGTCCAAATTAGATCAGCATCATAAAGAGCCTGAAATTCTTCATGTGTCTAAACAAGTGCATGATATCTCCAATTCTGTTGAGATGCATAAGCCGTAAGCCACTCGTAAAGTTCTACTAGAAAGATAGCAAAAAAGCTCTCATATAAGTTGTTGTACATGTTCTGTTCTACCCAAGTGCATGTGTTAAACTCAAATCCACTGCTGAACTATCATGCATATTCTTCCTCCAAATCATGTATCCATTCCTCAATACTTGCTAGAGTTGACCGGTACATATTCATCGTGAACCATCCTGAAAGTAACTGAAAAAGATGTCCTGGCAACAGAACCAATGATGCATCCTAGAATTTGCAAGATAACACCCTAGTCGCGCTGACACATCACTCAGCCTAGACTGAGCACTCACCTAAAGTGCGCAAAGGTACCAAGGCCCTCTTTAGGGTTTTTGTAACAGGATGGCACATAATGAATAAAGAACCATAAAGACTCATAACTAATCCATCATTCTACAGTGCATGCTACCCACATATCTATGAAAGAACGAGCTTAAATAGTAATCATGATTAAATACTAACATGCACTACTCAATTACATAGAAAGACACTTAGGTTCAGTCAATATCCTCCATCTATTATTAAGTATAGAATCTCCTTACAGTACTATCAATTCATCTAAGTGCATATGGATATGATACACATATTCAGAATCATACATACATATCTATCCATCTCTTCCACACACACATATAGATCTCTCTTTAACTATGCACCTAATCATCATATATATAGGGTGGGGACTTGCCCTTCACCGCTTAAATACTCCAGAAATAGGTCACATGCTATTAATAGCCACACGTCATTTACAATTATAGCCACACATGCAAGTGTGCTATCTATAGCCCTCTTACAAATAACTGAAGTGTCCATTCTATTCTTAGCTTGCCTCCATACATAGACATTTGAAATGCTCTTCTAGATATAGACAATGCTTGGCAGGCACTTCTATACATCGTTGATGTGTTTTGCACGCCATCTTCCAAAAATAGATCCTTATGCCCAAAATTGGCTTAGTCCTAAAATCTGGATCTGCCTTCCACATGTGGGTCCTTCCACACCTTCGATCCTGGCCTTTTATCCCGCACAGACTCCTTGTGTGATCTTTGCCAAGTATTCTTTGATCAACAATGTCATACCCCACATTTAATATAATTTCAATCATTGAAAATGTTTGATAATGACTAAATAAATTATTAACATTAAATTGATAAGTGTGTAAATATAATTTTATATACTTTTTGTCGGAATATTGATGGATGATGAATTAATTAATCATAAATGTTAATTTAATAAATATACATATATAATTATATACATACATACATACATATATATATATATATATATTTGTATATATATATGCGAAAACACACACATATACACATAATTTTATATATATATATATATATTACATTAGTATGATTTTTTTGTTTTAATGACCATATTCTTCATTACATTAATATACATGGTTGATTTTGTTGGAATCCACCATTGTTGTTTTCATTATTTACGAATGTTAACCTTTTCTAAAGTTATAATGCATTTATAAAGGAACTTACGATGTTGATGTAATGGTTTGTGGATGGTTTCGTAACACCACCATTTGGATTAAATTGATCGAATTAAGAAAACTTGAACAAATTTCATTAGCATTGTTAATCGAGAACAAAATTTTAGACCACTTTGCAAAGTAATTATTTAATTGACATTGTTTAATGTCTTTGTGAATTGGTCATGGACCATGTTACACTTTTATTGACATATGTTATGTGACCATTCTTTATCATTAGAATAATGGTTTTGGACCATAGGCAAGGTCAATAGGGGTCACTGACAACGTTGCATATTAAAAAAAGGTTTGTTGGTTAATGACTGATGTATATTGAGTTGGTCATAGATCACTTAGTATTTGATAAGTTTAATGATTCTGATTATTATTTATTACATGGAATGTTGGTCATCGACCACAAGGTAAATGACAAGGGAATTTATTTTTGGTTTAATTTATTCTATTGTGGCAGAGGCTTTAAGTAGACTTTGTAACCAGATGATTTCCTTGAATCTCTTGCAAGGTCTCAAAATTTCAAATGGTCTTCAACCTACTTGCCTTAATCAATTTTTGGATGACAACTTATTGATGGGGAAAGCTTTTATTCATGAAGCCTCTATCTTCAAAGGAATTCTAATTGATTAAGAGGAGGTCTGAGGTCAACATGTCAATTTTCACAAAAGTGATTAATGTGGGCGAGCAATTCCAAGTGAGACTAGCCCGCATTTTTGGATGCAAGATTAAGACTTTCCCATAATTCTATTTTTGAATTCCTCTCATCCATAAGAAATTGGATCCTTCCATCTGGAACATTCTATTGGAGAGAGTTAACAAAAAATGACAATATGGAAGGGGATTCTCCTCTCTCAAGCAAGCAAAAATCAATTGCTCCAAAGTTCTCTCAAAGGTATACCCATTTCTATTATGTCCCTTTTCAGGCTACTAGTTAAGATTTTGGAGGCTCTAGAAAAAATTCAGAAAAGGTTCCTGTGAGCTGGAGCCTAGGAGAAGTTAAAATTCCCTCTTGTGGCCTAGGAGAAAGTGACTAAGCCCAAGGTTTGTGGTGGACTAGGGTTAAATAATTTGAGACTCATTAATGAAGCACTTGTGGCCAAAACTAGATGGAGACTGATAAAGGAAGAAGGTATTTGGATTGATATGATCAAAAAAATGTTTAAGGAATGCTAGCAGAATTGAAACTTTCTTCTTGCCGGACAATCTCCCTAGGGGATATTTTTTGGAATTATTTTCTCTCATCTAGGGAGATTTTGAGTAGGGATATTAATGGAATATTGGGAAAGGTAACAAAATTCATTTTTGAAGGGATTGTTAGCTTACTGATAAGTTTCTAGTGGAGGAAGAACCTGGGAGAACTGTTGAGCAGTACTTTGAAGACATGGGAAAAGTCTGGGTTAGAGATTATTAGATCTTTTCCAACAATAATGTCTCTTGGGAGAATGTGAATCCCTCCCTAATCTCATCAGGGATAAGGACTTTTTTGATAATCTCAATTCAAAACTAAAGAGTTTCTATATTCCTTTTTTCCAATAGAATGAGGATTCTATTATATGGAAGGAGGAGGATTCTAGAAATTTCTCTGTCAAATCTTCCTATTTGTTAAATTTCAAGGATTCTATTCAAAAATATTATTGGGGTAAACTTTGGGTGAAGGGCATATTACCTAAAGTTAACATTTTCTTTTGGATGGCTGCTTAGAACAAAATACTCACTGTGGATGATTTGAGGAAATAGGGAATGGTCCTCCCCAATAGGTGTGTGATTTGTAATAGAGAGGAGGAAATTTTTAACCACCTTCTCATCTCTTGCCCCTTCTCTCAAGCAGTTTTTTCTAAGGTGATGGACTCTTTTCAAAGTGTAATGGATCTTCCCTAATTCCATTGAGGATTGTTGGATACAATGGAATTTTCCTTTCAGGCTCCCCTTTCATATTGCAGCCTGGAAGATGGCCCTCCCCCACTTCCTCTAGAGTTTATGGAAGGAAAGGAATGATCTCATTTTTAGAAACCAGAAATCTAACATTAGAAAGTTCAGTGATTTTTTGATCTCCTCTATTAAATAAAAATCCAAATTCTTTAAAGTAAAGATTAAAAAGGCTTTCTCTAGCAAAGAAGAGGAAGTCCTCAAATAGTTCACCTTCATTCCTCCTTAGGTCAGCTTTCCTTCTATTATCATTAAGTGGTCTAAACCGGAAAGGGGAAGAGTCAAAATTAATTTTTATGGGGCTTCGAAATGTAACCCTGGTCTAGCTAGGGGAGGAGGCATTATTAGGGAACATGATGGGGACTGGATCCTGTCCTATGCTGGCCCTTTAAGGATTCAAAGCAAAAATGTAGCGGAAGCCCGAGCTCTTCTCAAGGGTGTTAGTCTTGTTAGGGAAAAAGTAATCAAACACATTCTTATTGAGTGGGAATCTCTTCTCATCATAAATTCCATCAACAAGACAAATTCCCAAAATTGGGCTTTGGGGTAACATTATTCATGATATTAAAGAACATCTTAAAAAATTTGATACCTTTATTATCACTCATACTCCTTGTATCGGAAACACGTGTGTGGATAGATTTGAAAATGAGGGAGTTCATTATAATGATTTCAAAGTTCGACATAAAGGTGATGTCATCCCCGAGCCTGTTAATTACATTATACATTATGAAAAATCATAATGACTCCACCTTAAGATGAGCGAGTGAGGTTAATTGGCTCATTTTCCAAAACTACAAGAGCGTTTATGGATTTATCTATTCTTGGAAAGGCAATTCTAACATCAAAAATTGTAAGTTTCAACTGGTTGAGTATTGGGAAAAAATTTATGTCACCATGGGAGGAGATAGAACCAGAGTGGAGCTGTCTAGTCATGGGAGTATTATAGATGACAAGTCTATGTGGCATCTGTTTAGGATTAGGTTCTTCAAGAACTATATCATCCAGATCCAAGGGCACGATCCCTTGCTAACTATGGAGTTTGGGCTGGCTTGGAAAGATGGTAAGGTGGTAGTTTGGGGTATGGTAATTAAGACTTTGGAGGAGGCCATTACTTGGATTACTGATATGGACATAGATGGTCTATAACATTTTAAGGACAGGAACAGGTGTGAATATGAAATCAAAACCTTTTTCATGGGAAAGGAAACAGTCCATTTCTTCACTCATGGCATTTCTTGGTTCTACATCCCTAGGGTGTGGTGGGAGGTATGCCTACATATTATAAAGTATCTTACCTTGGAAGGTAAATATCGTAAGATCTACACTCATCACTTGTCATTCCTAAACATGTTCAAACACAATAAAATGCTTAGTATTCCCTTATTTTTATTCATGTCTCTAACCACTTCAATGAATTATTTCCAACGTGGAAAGGTGGATACCCCTATTCATGAAGGGATCATTCTCCCCCTCTTTAGAAATGGAAAACTGTGTCCCAAATCGAGGGTGAGGAGGATATTACTCTAGCGGAATGTCTCACTAGGATACGTGAGGGTAATTTGGGTATAAAGATAGTGGGAGATGAGAAGAATGTGGAAGATATGGAAAATAAGGAAGCTGGACCCTCGAAGGATAAGGAAAAAGTGATTTTGGAAGAGGAGAAAATCCTTGAGTTGTTGAAGAACAAAGTGCAGTATTTGGAGGTGGTGGTATAGGTTAGTGAAGAGACTAAATCAGTGGTTAGGAATTGTATGATTGACAACATTGAAGCCACCAAACAAATCTACATGGCCCAGAAGATTATTAGGGTAGACATCAAGGGGTTGGACAAATTAGTTCAAGATTTAGGTGCTCGATTGGAAGCAGTGGAAGAGGAGAAGTGGAAAAGGAGGTATTCTAGTTCGAAGGGGGAGGAGGATGAGACAGAGGAGGATTCTAAGGAAGATGAAGATGAGGATCCTCCTTTGAATAATTTGAAGACTGAGACCAGCAAGGAGGTAGAGACCAAGGAGGTCAATTCCCCCAACAAACACAAGGAAAACTAGCGGAGTTATTCTTGAACTGTTAGAGGACTGTTGGGGAACTGTCTCTATTTCATTTTTTTTTTGTTTTGGTTTCTTCCGTTAGTTATTTTTTTGGACCTACTCTTGTAATGGAGTTAAGATTTTTTAACTCCTTGTGGTCCTATTCCTCTTTTTGACTCTCTTTTGTGCCATCATGATGTTATCTTTTTGTACTGGCCTCTGGGAGCCTATCCCTACTTTTTACAAAAAACATTGCATGCAAGTTTAGTTGGAATTTTAGGTGGGAAGAATATTTTGGGTTTAAGAGGTTTACTATTAGTCATTAAGTGTATTAAATAAGCACGGTTCTTGGGGACCGATATCTTTTTTAGAAATCCAAAGCATGTATTCTCTCTCCCTATTCACATTTTTAAAATTGTGTTTAGTTTTACTCCGCTGGAAGTTGCATGAGGGTTTTAGGGAGAATATTAAGGAATTTTGTTTTGGGCAACTGCATGCTAATATGGAGCTCTATTTAATGGAAAATTTGTATTCAATATATTTCTATTTGGATTTGGAGTTATTTTGTGGCCATTGAAAGTTTCAGATTGCAAGAGAAATTTGTAAAAGAAGCAAACGTGGCCAATAATGGGTTATTTTAACTGAAATTATTGATGTTTTTAATTTCAAATATGGAATATCTTTTTGGTTTCAATTAATTTGTGAATCTGGAAATGATGGGTATGCTATTAAAAAAAATTGCTAGGTTTAATGGAAATCTAGGCATAAAATTTTTAATGAGTTTGTCTGGTCTATTTTCTTTCTTGGAAAAAAATGCATTCAAATTTTATTTTGTTTTTTTATCAACTTGATTTGAGCTTGATGTTATTAGATTTGAAATTAAAATAATGTTTTAAGCTTTTGTGGTTTAAAACATAGATATTCTCTTCGATTTCAATATGGAAATTTTAGTGAAAATAGGGAAAAGAATGAAAACATTGTGGGTTTGTTGGAAAATAACATATCTGAAGTTTTTTTCATTTTGAGAATTCTAGGTCTAAGTTTTTATGGAAAAAATATGGGAATCTTATAAGTGGTTTTTTTGGATTCAAATGATAATTTTTAAGTTTTTCATTTTTGATCTGTAAACCTCTAGCTTTTGGAAATTTATAAGACCACAAAAGAAATTATTGTTCTACTTTCAATTTTGAAAATGACAACTTCTTTGAAGTTAGTGAAAATATATATGTGCTTAGAATTATTTGCAATGGAAGGAAATAAATTAAACCAACAAGACAACCAAATGTTTATCCTAGAAACCCCCAATTTCAGGGAAAACCAATTAGGAAGGGAAATTTCTCTTTTTTCCCACTTATATGTATTGGCCAATTCAAAAGATACAAATTACAATAAAATGAAGGAAAGTAAACACTGTAAACACTTCCCCTCTATACTTGTTTGCTTTGTTATCACACACCTTACTCCTACATTTCAATTCTAGCACTAAATTCTTCTTGCTTACTTCTCCCATTAATCGATATCCAACTCCACTTACTCTCCATGTATTTATAGTTATTTTTCATGTCCTCCCATGCACTAGAGAATAATAAGGGTCGTACAGAGGAAGAGACACGGTCTGGAAGCTCCAAATCCGTGACTTTTCATGGCTTTATTTCATTTTTTATCCATTAATGATAGAACTACCAGTGTCTGTAGACCGGTGATCATGAAACCACCGGGGCAGTTACACAACTGTCATTTTATGCAAGGGGTGGTTACGCAACCACCTCTCTACATAGAGGGGTGGTCCTGTAACTTTACAGTATGCTCTACATTTTTCTAACTTTTCCTTATGGTACTGGTTGTTTTGATGAAGTGGTGTTCTTTTCAGATCCCTATGGATAAGTTTTGATTGATCATTTTAGCATGGCTATTGGTTATTATTATAAATTTTTATATTCATTCACTATCGACCTAGGATTCATTGATTGGTCAGAAACTTGTTGATTATAATTTTCATCCCATTTTGGGCTTAGCAATTTAAGTTTGTTCCAACTTGTTTGAGATCACCATTGTTGGTTATTAAAGGATTGTAGTCTTATAAGATCTTAAGAAGTTGTATCAATTATGGAATAATACATGTTTCCTTCATTGATATTTTATTTTGATAACAACATTTTCTTATAACTCGTAGTAAGGCTTGGTTGTCTATGGAAATTTTTCAGTATATATTGATGAATGAGTATGTTGATATTTGATGAGCATGTTGTTTTATTTTATTAATCCTTCACATTTCTTGGATATCATCGACAATATTCCTTTTTAGTAGTACAAAACATAATTGTTAGAGGATATATATATTTGATAACAACTTATCATTGAACCCTTCTATAAAAATGATTATGTTGTTGTATCCATGAATGTTTGACTCCTTTCTTGAGAAATTATAGTGGCATAACTTTGTGGTAATTTATGATCTAATTGTTAGGAAATTAGTGCTCACATTATTATTTGTAATAGTTAAATGTAATATTCATATATTACATTAGTAAGTTAGTGGGTTAGTATGATATTAATATTGATATTATAATATCATATTTGTGTGAGAAAAATAAAAGTTTGTAATATTATTAATATGAGTTATTAATCAATTCATTATTAATAATATAGGATAATGTGTATTAGTTGTGAGTTTGTTGAATAAACAAATCACGTAGCTATTTGGGAGTTGTGTGAGAGATTGTTGGGTTTGGGAGTGATTATAGGAGAGATATGTGAGGATATTATGGGTTTAAATATTGGAGTTGAATCCTTGTTTTAAGGAGTTCATTCTCCTATATATTGTAAGTTATCTCATCATGTAATTGCTCAAGTTTTAATATATCAATTATTTTCGCTATTTTATTTGTCTCTGGCTTTTTCCCTATTTTCATGTGCTAATCTCAAATTATTGTTGCTAAATTTTATCATTGAATCTGGAGTTTTGTTATCATCTGGTATCAAAGCAGGTTTCCTTCTACAAGTGAAGAAGAATAAGAAGAAGAACAAGAAGATGGTTGAAGGAATCCCGTAAGAAAATTTCCAGTAGACACATCACAATAAAAAGAACGTAGTTTACTCATATGACATCCGATTGATGTCTCATTTTTTTTATGGAAAGATAAGAAAAATACACACAATATTACAGTTTACATTAGATTCAGATCCATCTTGTATCTATATGTAAAATTTAGTGTAAGTAGAGAAGTTTTTGTTGTTTTTAAAACAAACGTTTGATAGATTGTATGTATCTAAAAAACCCAAATTCAAAATATTACAAAATTTATTGGGTTTGTTTAGTTAATATCTAGATAAATTTTGTTAAACTTTTACAAAAACCCAGTTTCTAGTTTAAGACAAACGTTGAAATAAAATTAGGGATCTAAAAAAAAAAAAGTGGTGCGTAATACATTTATGTAATTTTTTAATTGGATGCATTTTCACTTGCACGCAATGTCCATAGTCAGGGGGTGCATTATCGGTTGAATCCGACACTCAGAAAAATTGTGTAATGAGCCTTAAAGCTACATTTTCTAACTAAGTAGCATCATGATGGAGGAAGGAGGCAATAGAGGAAGGAGGTTAATCAATGACCTCTCGCCAGCCGCAAGCGAAGGGGCCACACAATGAATTTTTGGCATTATTTTTTTGTGTGTGTTTAATTTTGATTGTGTATTGTAATAAGAACAGATGATTTATTCATGTTCGCTCTTGTAATAAGTGAGCTCCTGCGTGAGCGATATTTCTTATATTTTCCCTTGAATGTAAAAATGGAAGTGGGGAAACATGTACGCTGCTATGAAAGTGGTTGGTGGTCCACTAGAAAACTAATTTGAGTGTTTGTGAATCTCTTAGAAAATCACATACAGAGTGGTTAATGGTTCCACTAGAAAACCTGTTGGAGTTTATGGTACTCTTTGAAAACCATCCTATTATAGAACATGAGCAGGTACTAGAAAGAACTCACCCATGTTCACACTAAGGGGGTGAATGTTAGGAAATTAGTGCTCACATTATTGTTTGTAATAGTTAAATGTAATATTCATATATTACATTAGTAAGTTAGTGGGTTAATATGATATTAATATTGATATATTAATACCATATTTGTGTGAGAAAAATAAAAGTTTGTAATATTATTAATATGAATTATTAATCAATTCATTATTAATAATATAGGATAATGTGTATTAGTTGTGAGTTTGTTGAATAAACAAATCACGTAGCTATTTGGGACTTGTGTGAGAGATTTTTGGGTTTGGGAGTGATTATAGGAGAGATATGTGAGGATATTATGGGATTAAAGATTGGAGTTGAATCCTTGTTTTAAGGAGTTCATTCTTCTATATATTGTAAGTTCTCTCATCATGTAATTTCTCACGTTTTAATCTATCAATTATTTTTGCTATTTTATTTGTCTCTAGCTTTTTCCCTATTTTCATGTGCTAATATCAAATTATTGTTGCTAAATTTTATCATCGAATATGGAGTTTTGTTATCAGTAATTGTAAGATTGATGCCAATTCATTTCTTGGTAATCATTTCAGGAATAGAGTTTATGGGAAGGAATGTATATGCATATTTGGTATTAACCTTTGACTGAAATAAATGAGTTAGATTATTCTCACTTTGTTGAATAAGACAATAATATCTAGCTTAAAGATATTCTACTAATATTGTTCTTGTGGATTGTTTGAATGGATTTGATAGATACTAATATAAATATTATTCATGAATATTGTAATTAATATTTACAGCAATATGTTACCTTTATTACTTAAAGGTTATGATTTCGGTTGAATACATGTGATGTTGGAAACCATGGTTCTTATGAAGCAACAATTCATTTGAACATGTCGTAGCTAATTAAATTAATGATTTAAAGTTTATTAGCTAATAGTTAACTCATAGTTAACTTATTCGTTTATTTCAATTAAATACAACAAGAATATGAGTTAGATAACTCGTGCCAGTTCTTAGAACTGACACATGTATACATTTTCTCTCTCCTATAGTGTGAAGGATGGAATGATAATTATGAACTGATTGATTGGATAGTTACACATGATTATGTCATATATATTGTTTTAAAAATCCAATAAGGATTATTGTATTTGATTGTAACACAAAAGTATTATCATCGTGAGTTGATTGTTGGTGTGAGTCAATTTCCACATCACTAGGCAGTTCATCTCACTTAGGTGAGGTCATAGGTCTAGGTGTCATTTTAGGGACATCATGAGATTTCCTTACGCATCAGTGCATCATATGCATCATATGGGAGTTACTTCCCATTTTGGGAATATAACTCTGCCCTTCTCCACTATAATAGGTCATCATTACAGGCACTAGGGGTCACTCAACACCCTTTATATATACATTTCCCTTTAGATCTATGAGATAGTTGAGAAGTTGAGATTAACAAGGATCTGCCATTTTTCTTAAATCTTTGCATGTACCTAGGGATGATGCTTGCACTCTCCATGAAATCTTGTCACGCTGCCAGACTGCAAGTCGCAGTCGATTTTCATGACGGATCCCGCACTTGATCCTTATGCTTTACATGTTTGTCACATTCTCCCTCATCATATCATATTGCACGCTGTTTGGATTCATGGAACTCTCTAGTTTTCATTTGTGGAAATCTTGGCTCTCCATTCGTGATATACATGTTTCTTGAGCATCTATCATAATGGTTATTTTGTTTCATGCTCTCCTTGTACTGAATTTAGGATTTAAATCTCTTGTCTATGGGTGTTTATTCATGTTTCATAGGTCATTAGAGGGTTTTCAGCCTTTGCATGCGTGTTTGAGTGGCATTTTCCAATTGGTTGCATTACTTTTCAGGTTGCTGGACGTGTTCTACTGTGTTTTAGGTGCTGGTAGATCTTGAGTCAATTTAGAGTGTTGGTACAAGCTGATCTTCAAGGGATCACTCTCAGTCATAGCTCATCAAGCTGGGCACCAAACTGCCTTCCTAGCTTGTCACTTCCTCCACTCATCGGGCACATTCCTCTAGTTAGCCAGCTCATGTGTTGCTCGTGTTTGTCCTCGACTCACTAGAATGTTAATGCTTCACCACTCGTGTTTGGTTTCTCTCATCTGGGCTACACCTCTTGTTACATTGTGCCCTCCTCCATTTTCTTGTAAATTTTGACCTCACAAGACTTTCACCATGTTTTCAACCTTCATGGTCACCTCGGTGTAGCTTGTGCCATCCTACTCTATTCATGTGCTCTATGTGCCTGATCATTGTATTCGACACTCCCATGACCTGGGTTTCAAGCTTCTTGCCCTGTCTATGTGTTTTCACTTGTTGGTCTGCATGCACCCTTAGAGCATCTTCATGTGTCATACCTCCTCTGGATCTTGAACCTCCACTCATCTATGCCTTTGTTGATCCAAACCTACTCACTTGTCATTGCTCGCTGCGCCAACCTCTTGGCATCGTTACGTTGGATTTGGACCTATGTTTTGACCCTTTAGATTTGACTTGGCATTGTCTGCACCTAGTTCCTCTCGTCATAGTCCTTTGTCATCACTGCTCATTTTGGCATATGACGATTTCAATCGTCGACTCCCTGTGTTGAGTCGTTTCCTACCAGTCCGGGTCTGCTCCTTGCCACACATGACCTCCACTATGCTAATTTTTAAGGTCCTGTTACTTGGTTAAACAGTCATTTTAAACTCCAAGCCTCCATCCTCTGACACTCCATCTTGGACAATGACCCACCAACTTTCCTTTACCTATCCATGTGGCATTATCTGGTGCATCTCACGCATCCCACTCCATGGTTCAATGGTCGCTTCTGACACCTACTCAGTTTTTACACCATCCTGCCGACCTCAACTCAAGATCTCTCACTCTACAAATCACCCTAGAAATTTACTTGAGCATACTCGGTGTTCCAACCTCCCCATCTCGTATAACCCACTAAGTTAGCCCCTCAGACCAGTCTTGCACGAGATTCTCAACAGCCAACTCAGCAAGTTACTGCTCCCTCAATACCCTTTGACGTTCCGAACACCCCTTTGACCCCCTTTTAGATTTTTTCTGTGCTTCCACTTTTTTCATCATTGTGTAAACAATTAAAAGGGGGAAAAATTAATAAAATTCATTATTTTCACATGGGGAGCATTTTTTCAAGACTCCTTTATAGGGTTATTGGGTCTTTCTGGGCCACTTTTTTTGGCTTGCTGCATTATAGTGCTCCTCTTTTATCCACATGGCTAGTGAGTGTGTCCACCATAACCTTATAGAAAGAGAGCCTTCCTTTTTTACATTGTGAGGATTCCCTTTTCTCTCACATTAAGACAGTGTACCCTTGTATTAATTTCTTTCCTTTTTTTCTTGATTGTGTGTCATTCCTTTGCTTCCGACTAGGACTTCATTGTGGCCTCCACCCTCTCACGAATTTTCTCCTACTATGAGGTGAGTGGTCAACTATTTGATGTCACATGAATGCACCATATTGTAATCATGCACTACTTATAAAGTGCCACAGATAGGGGGTTATCATTGTTCTTCTTGGGTGTCATATTTCTTACAGACGCATTATCGGATGAGTCTGAAGATCTTGCATTCTTACACCCTTCTTCTTGTGCACCTTGTACTTTTCTCTTCTGCATCATGGAGGATGCTCTTTCTAGACTTGAGCATCGCATGATTACCTTACAACCTCTGTTCACTTCTTCTTGGGAGAGAGAACTATCAATCATTGTGCATGCTTCTTATGGAATGCTACTTTTCCTATGAGGGTCTTACACACTTCTTTCTTGGGCCAACTCCTGTACCCAGTGATTCTAGTCATCTTGAGGAATTTCTTGACACTTGTGACCATGTTCATTGGTCGCTTGATGTTATGTCATCACTTGATACTATCTCCACATTCATGTGGAAGAATCAGATCATCCCCACCACATCTGGAGCATATCTTTCAGTACCTTTGTTTGGATACCCTTCACATATACTATCCATTGTTACTCCTGTTGATGAGTATATTTTTCTCCTATTCTTCTTTGTGTGATGACATTTTCACATTGACATAGAGATCACTTGATTCTTACTTCTGATGATGAGGATTTTGCTCCCAGTTCTAATGCCAAGAGTACCAATGAGGACTCCTCTCCTCCTTCTCTCCATATTCCAGAGAGTGTTGACACTTCTCACATCTCATCAGATATTAAGCAGTATCCTTCTCAGCATTATACAATCATTACACCATCCTCCTTTTCCACTTCCAGTGTGTGAGGACCCTTCCACTCCTCTTCCTTCATGCATGGATGACTCATAGATATTCCAACATCACTCTTTAGTTTGTTGACACCCCTAATTGGGACGAGTATCTGACCGACCTTGGTCCTCTTTTCACAGTCCCTACTTGTGATGCACTACAGGTTCCTCATCCTTCTACATGTTGTTTTAGAGGATTCCATCATCTCCTTTGTTGGGAGTGTCCCAATCTAGGTCTCTTATCACTTCCACTTTTTAGGAGACCATCATTGATCCACCCTTGCTTGTGGATCCTCTTTCTGTTGTGGGGGTTATTTTGTTTCCTTCACATCACTTAGGCATCCTTTCAGTGGATGTTCCTCTTCTTCACTCTGAAGGTTCTACTCACATGGACATTACCTTCAGCTCCTTGTGCGCTTACTCTGTCTAGACCTATGTCACACTTCTGTGGACCAGATTCAAGTTCTTTGTGTTGCTTCCTTCAGTTTCCTTCGTGGAGTGGGTGGACTTCTAACACTCTATTTTTTCCTTCATAAGGGTAGGACACACAGTTCAATGCAAGTGGCTCTTCTTCAGTCTAGAGGAAGAGGATTCACATCATCGACACTCTTCTTGGAGACTTCTTAGAGTTATAGAGTTCAGATTTGATCCATAACATCTTCTACATTTCTCTTGTCTGCCTCTTCTTCTCTCTTCTTTTTCTATTTTCTAAGAGAGTTTTCCCTTTTATACCTGGGTACCTTATCATGGCTCCTTAGTGGCCAGGACCCATTTTTTGGCATCTTTCTTAGATTAGAGAATGTGTTTTTCTCTTGTGGTGGATTGTTTTTCCCACTAGGTTTTTCCTTCATTGCTTGAGATCCCTTGTTGTTCATGGTACCTCATCAAGATTTAGTGTCAAGACCCATTTCTCATTTCTGACTTTCCACCTCATCCTAAGTTATGATGAAGGGGGGTGTTGGTGTGAGTCACTTTCCACATCACTAGGCAGGTCATCTCACTTAGGTGAGGTCATAGGTCTAGGTGTCATTTTAGGGTCATCATGAGTTTCCCTTATGCATCAGTGCTGGCAGTGTGTCATATGTGTCATTGGGAGATAATTTCTATTCCGGGAATTGAACTTCCCCTTCTCCACTTGAGAGGTCATGATTACAACATTGGGGGTTACACAACACCCTCTATATGTAACATTGCCCTTCAGATCTATGAGAGGTTGAGATGTTGAGTTTGTAACAAGGTTCAACCCTTTTTTTTTTTAATCGTTATATGTACCCTATGGTTTATGCTCACTCTTCATGTGATCTAGTCATGCTTTTAGTTTGCACCCACAGTCAATTTTCATGTCATACCCACATGATTCCTCATGCTTCGCATTTTCCCATTCTCCCTCATCGATTTGAGACATTTTTCCTATTGTTCTATCCTGATAAAATGTGTGTAATTATTTGGGAAAATAAGGGACTTATCCTTATTATGTTTAAATAAAATATTTTCTATTTGGAATCATATTTTGTGAAATATGAAGATGTTCAAATTTTGTTTTATAGTTTATTATGAATAAAATTTATTGATATTAAGTTATGCAATCATAAATAATTTTATTGATTCATTTTGTATGAACAAATATATTGATTGAAAAACATAGTATGATATGGAAAACAATAAAATGGAAACAACATTATATTATTATTGTAACTTAATAAATAAAGTACACAATTCATATCAAATGATGATTAAATGAGATAAAGTGTACTATACAAGATTAAATGTTAAACATATGAGGTTAAGACCAATACTAACTAGGAAGTGATTGGATCATTTAAATGTGATACATGGTTAAATAAAACATATATTAAATGATAAAATTAAGCTATGATAAATCAATAAGATGTACCCATAAAAGGATAGTAACTTGATGAGTTACTACAATCCTACATCGAGAAATGGATTAACATATTACGATACAAAATAACCCATTGTAAAGATGATCTTATTTACTTATCTTAACAGATAACTAAAATTGTAAACGAGGTGTGGGCTTTAGGACCCATCATTCATTTCAAAAAAATCCTAACTGTGTCAGATTAGGATGGTTATGGGAAGGATAGTGAGTACATAAGGACGAATTTAATTACATGGTCACTATCTCTCCCATAGGGATCCTAAGATGGGATTGATAGGATCCTCTCGATTATAAGGGTGAGTCATGGTTCCTACTTCTTCAAAATAAAAAATTAATTTCTTAAACAATGAAATTCAATCCAAATAACTATGTAGAGATGGTTTTGCGGTGATTGAGACCATTTTTTTTTACTTATGTGTAGTCACAAAACTAAGCTTGTAAAGAAATGCTTGAAATCTTAGTCAAAGTAGTGTCACCTAGTTGATTACACTATTTGTTCACCATTTTCCTAAATTTTTGTGTCAGATACCTGATGTAATGCAACTTATATTTTTTCCAAGTTGGAATTTAGGGAGTTTCTCATAGTTCTCAAGACTTACTTAAGGTTTAAAACCAAATTATACAAGTTATACTCACTTAGTTAGAGTAAAGTTAAGGGATATCGAGTAGATCTAGTTGACCCTTACAACTGCACATGGTTATTATTTGTTATCAGATGGATTGTAAACATTTAATTATGTTGGATGTAATTATTGCAAAGCTAAAAATCATTAAAGGCATTAACTTTAATTAAGGGGTTTGGTTTAAAAAAAATCCATTAATTTGAATGAATCAATAACATGTGTGTTACATATTGCAGGAGAATGGGGAAGAAGAAAGCATGAACTAAAATAAATTTGGTTGTGATTTCACAAAAATAGGAAGTGGAGCTCTCTCCCTGAGATGAAGAAATGAAAGATAAATTGTTAGGCAAAAAGGGAAGGAAAATGCCACATTTAGCTATGCACTTCATTAAATTTTAATTCCTTACATGTGTGACACATTGAAATAAAGAAATATGTAAATATAATCCATACACATCATGAAATGACATAACATAAAGGTAAGAGGACAATAACATGATCCAAATGGTAGATATGAGCCACAATAAAAAAAGGTATCATTGGATAGGAGGTATACACAATCATTTGGAAGGCATTGGATTCATTGCACAAGTTAAGATCAGAGGTCTACAACTCAAAATGTTTAGCCACTATTTGGGCATGATAAATTTACATTCAGGAGATGATCATCTCTCAAATAAATAAATTGATCTACAATTAATAGAGAAAGGAGAGAAGAGAGAGGATCGTATGATGCCCCAAAAAATAATAGAATCGCCCCACTTCTTCAACCACCAAAGTACCAATTAAAATTTAGTGCGTAGACCAAAGTTGGGCACCATAGCTTCCTTGGATTTTAAAAATAAAATCATTTAGAATTGGGGGATTCACATGAAAAAAATTAATGTTGGTTTTTGGGGTCGCTCAAAAACATTTTTCAACTAATTTGGGTACCATTTGATTGATAAAACAACCTAGAAAGATGTCATAACTCTGTCATTAAAATATCTTTGATCTCTAAATCGTTCTCTATAAAACTAATCCCCAAATTGAATCTTTTGATCAAGACCTTTATGATGATACTATGTGCAGATGAATAGGATATCCAAATCAAAAGATACAAGAAAAAGGAAAAATTGTTGAGATCATGGTCACAAGGCTAAAATCTAAAATGCTTTTAATCCCATTAAAATTATGATTTGATCACAAACAAGATTGAAAGTAACCCAAATCTATGTTGATCATGTAGGTATCCTCAATAGATTTCCAATGAGACTGTTGTTTCCTATTTTGGTGACCTAGAATAAAAAATTATGATTGATTGAAGATCCCCAAACCATTTAACATAGTTGACATCCACAATGCCATAAATTTTTAACCTCTTATTATATTTTTCCATGTGTCTCATTTTGATCGATAACCCATTTGAATGATTCTTGTTTAAACAGGTGACATGTATCTCTCTTGGATTTGGATAGGGGTTCTCAGGGCCAGTATCCTCTAAAAGATTCCTTCCCTTTTTCCTTTGTTTTCCCAAGTGTTTATAGCGACCCGTGTTAGGTTGTGCAGCATGTTTTCACATGGGGATGTGTTGTAAATTGTACACTAAAAGTATTACACACTCTCCATGTATTATTATTGAGGTTTAAGGCCATGTTGGGCCCTGGGTGAGGATTGGGGGTGGATAGCCCTTTGGGAATTTTATTTTGGGGAGTAACCAAAAAATGTGGTCTTTACATGTCTTAATTATATGGGTAGTATTTAACCTATAGATTTATGGGTCGGTTTCTTGGCCCATGGTATTAGAACCATGGTATTATAAAAAATCTTAGATAGATACCTATTGGTTTTCTTATAAATAGTTGGACATATAGTAGGGGAGACATATGGGTATGTGAATTTCAAACGTGAATTTGAGAGAGTTTTTTTTAGCATAGCTCTAAACAAGATCTATGTATTATACTTATGAGAAGACTGATATGAGAGTGGATTATTCTCTTGTTGGCTCATAATAAAATCTAGGCAAGTGTTTCTTGGTGGATGTAGCCCACATTGGGTGAACCACATTAAATCATGTCTTCTTGTTGTGTATTTATTTTTTGTATTTTTTGTTCATATTTCTTCTTGTTGTGCTTCTATGGGATTGATCTACATATATTTGTATTTATTTGTAACAACCCATGATCAACCCTTATGAACCCAATCACTAATGGTTCAGGTCTCTAAATCTTCTCAGGGTTATTGGGAATTGTTTGGGTCTTGTTCATTGATCTTGGTTGCATTTTGAATTTTTGATTGGTCCATGTGGACAAATCAAGTTTGTTATTTCTTCTTGGGCTTGAACTCAAACTTTCAACTTGATGACCCTTCACCTAGCCATTCAAGATTATTTTTTATCTCTCAATGTCTCAAGATCTTGGGACTTATTCTTAGCCATTTTTCCACCATTACATAGGCCTTTGATCGGATCAGTAAAACCTCTATGTTCTTGGGAATTCATGCCCATAATCGAATGCGATCATCTATTTAGCTTATCTGGTTCTCAAGGATCTGAAAAACCTAAGCCACCAAGCCCTTTGACCCTAGCAAGATTTAGGTTTCTGAGGGCATTGTCATTATTTGATGTGGACCAATCAGGGGCCATAATGTTTTCGATCTTGATCCAACACCTGTGAATCAGCCAACTTTTTGAAATTCAAGGCTCATCTTTACTCAACAAACTAACTTGGCTCAGGACTTAACTCGACCTCTAGAAACTTTCCCAACTCTAAACTGGAGAAAAAAGGGGGGAAGTGTGGAGTCTTCACTCCAATTATACTTGGTGACCACTTTCGCTGATTATTTTCGACTTGATCCTTGATCCCTATGCATATGAGATTAATTTCTAAGAGAAAAAACATGAACTAAGTGACCAATGACCATCATATGTCCCCTTTATGACTTGATTAAATTTGACGATCTAGATCCTTTTTAAATTTAATAATTTTTATGTCACCACGTGTATGGAACCCAAAACACATGATTTTGACTAAGTGTTCCCTTTTTTTCTTGTATAAACTCAAATCTGATCTATATAATTGATTGTGATAATCTTAGAGCATCATGGGGTTTGAAAAACCATGATCAACAGCCTCTAAGTATTTGTTTTTTATTAGTTGTCTAAAATGAATCATGGTTTTCATTTTGATAACATTTGTGATGACTCACAGGGAAATATATTCTTGGTAGATGAATTGATCCAGCAACCTTGTCCATTTGTCACGTAGTATGCCTTAAACTTAGAAAAAAAACCTTGGTTTTCAAACTCAACCCTGAACTTTACATGAAGTGTTAAACTTTTAATTTTTTCTAAAATTATATTCTAAAGCCATCAAAACTATACCTCAAAAAATATTCAAATTTTTTAAAATTATGATCCAAACCTCTAAGTTACTACCTTAGAGCTCTAGACATAGATAAAAGGGCCTTGAACCTAGATTCCTAATTTAAAAAATTAGACTAGTTTAGCTCTAAAATTTCTTGAAAGGATGACTAAATCTAACTGATAGAGATTGTGCACAAGATGAAAAGAAGATCCCCAAAAAAATATGTACAAAAGATAAAGAATACATGATTCAATTGAAAACATGAAGAGTGTGCAAATCCCCTGTTACACAATAAATAAACCTAAACTACTCCTACTCTAGCAACATTAAAAAAAAAACTAAACAAAACTAGAGATTGATTTAGAAAAGTAACTTCCATTTCTTTTAAAATGATTTCATGGAGTCAATTTTGTAACAAAGGAAAGTGATAAGAGTGAAAACGTAACCTACACTTCTTACTTGAAGATATCAGCCACAAGAGAAAAATACACTTATGTTTAATTTGAACTTTGTTTGTGGAGGTGCTTGGGCTGAGTTTTGAAATTTTAAAAATCTCCCTCATGTTCTAAAGTGAACATGACTTGTGGAAACTATGAGTTAGGCTATGATCTAGCTATATATCTAATTGGAAACCCAACACTTAGAACCAATGTATTATTTCTTTTGATTTTCCCATCTCTTGTGTGTTTAGCTCTATAAATAGAGCTATCATGCACATTTTTCTCAAATTTAGAATCAGATAAAACCATGTCCCTTTTCCCATGAAGGTTTTGTAAGTAAAAGTTAAAAATGATCCTTCTTCCCATTTTTATACAACCTTGTCGAATCATCATTAGCATTTAATAGTATTTTTACTCTATTTTAGGTTCAAGGGAAGTCCTAACAGCAAGACGATACTTGTTGAGGAAAAACAAGGATTCAAATGGAATGCTTATGATTTAAATTGGTTCTCTTTCCTCACTCAAATCTTCAAGATCGGACAACACATATACCTCTTCACTATTTATGTTTGAGTGAAACTCCTTTTTGATATCTCCCTCAATGGAAACCATGAAATTAGCAATGTTCTATAGCTGAAAACCATAACCACTGAGATTGTTAGTAATCTCAATTAGCTTCTCTTTCTTTTCTTTATTTTCCTTAGTATAAATCATAGTCCTTCTGAGCCCTAAGCTTACCTCCAAGTCTGAATCTATGGGTGAAGATAAATATTGTTCACCAAGCTCACCTTCAAAATAGAGTAAGAAGCTCTAAATGACCTCTTATTCATATTTCAGATCAGATTTCATCTTTGTCTAATCAGGACCACAGTTTTGAGGGATATCAACAATGTTTTTTTCACTTTTCAACTCTAATTGGTCATCCTTGGATTTTAAAAAATTAGCCTCTTCCACCTTATGCTAAATAAATTTAGCTTTGATTGTGGATTCATCATAATAAAAAATGTGAAGTTCTTGAAAGAATTGAGTTATGATTTCATACTCACTCTCAAAGTCCATCCAATCTTAAATAGATATCTCTTGAACAACGGTAATGGAGCTTACATCAATAAATTGTGGCAGACTTGTAAGATATTTTCCTCTACACGGTTCTTGATGAAGAGCTTTCTCCATCTCAAAATTCTTCCCAAAATCTTCAGCCCAATCCTTCAAATATTGTAGGTCCTCTTATCAAGTTTGCTTCTCCAAAAAGTATTGACATCTCTTTCACTGCCATAGTTTTATCTCCAGGATTGACAAGGTCTAACCAAGTGGTTGGGCACTTAAATGTGACAGGATGTAATTTATCATTGTCTAAAACTATTTTTTTATGAAGATCTTGGGGATTAGGTAATACTTGTGTTGGGCTTGGGGAAGTGATTGTTGATAGTTAAAATTTCTTACATTCTTAAGCATGAGCCTCATAGGTATATGAATTTGGATCTATGAAATGGGGGGAGGACCGAGTTCTTGAATGATTTTACAAAGCTTCCAATGATGGAGAAAGCATATCAACAACCTTCTTGGGAGAAGAATGACTCTTAAGGGAAGGTGAGAAAATACTAGAAGCATGGAATTCAAGTTGAGAGTAATGCAAGAATTATAATGATGAGTATGAAGGTTGTTTGATAGTGGTGAAGGGTTTCCCCCATTAAAAAGGTTCCTTAAGACTAGATTTATTAGCCTCCGTTTCATCAACCAACTCTAACATCTTATTCAAGTTATCGTTCATTACCTCTAGATTTTGTTGAAGGTTGTAACAACTTGGTAGAGGGCCACCCCACAGGTAGGGTTCTCCGGGACCAGTTAGATTAGTTTTCATGATGTCTATAACACCCTCGACAATGGTTATATTCCTCCTTTGCATTTCAAGTATTGACATGTGATTTTCTTGATAAAGATTTGTTCTTTTGACTGCTGAAGATCATAATTGAAATGGATAAATCATTTATGCTCTTTGATTGAAGGGCTGGTATGTTGTTGCTTGCAATAATATATTTCACTTCTCATTGGATAAGATACAATCTCGTTTTTAAGAGTTACAACTTATCCTCTGTAATTGGGACTCATCCTTAGATCAATTCCATTTATCCAAGGAATGTTTTAAATCTTCTTATCAAAACTGAATGAAAAGCTGACATTCATTGATTGAAATACTTAGCGGACTGGAACTTGTGGTTATTGCAAATTCTTTATCATCTTGGAAATAGTACTTGCATTTTGTTTTGTGTGGTGCTCGGCTCTTCTTGATTGACCCTTGCAGGGCGCTTAATGGCGTTAAGGGGAAATAGGAACCCTGCTTTCAGATTCTTGAGAAAAAGAAATCATTATGTACCCTTTTATCTATATGGTCTACCCTAATAGATACGGGACTCGGGTAATTTACCTAACTATTACTACACCACTTTACGTGGGATGACATTCTAACCTAAGTTGTTAGCTTGTAAGGAAATAACCTAGGGGGATGCTAAGTTATTTCTAAACCTATTGTTTTTGGTTAAAACTACATCCTATCCTAAGGTGGCAATTTATTGTTGGGGGTTATATCCTAAGGTTATATATTTAAACTAACCTAAGATCTAACCTAAGAAAATTCTATCTATCCTAAGCTAATGGGATACAAAAGGGGACCTATGAGCCATTGGAAAGTGGGGGGAAACTAAGCGGTGATTCCTAAGATTTTATTGGGATTTGATTTGATTTGGTTTTAAATGCAAATAAGTACTGCCAGTTTGGCAGGGGCTAGTGAAATTTAGTGGAACCTACATGGAAGCATCACTAAGTTTGGAAATGTGTTTTGAAGTGCAATTAGGTCTCGCCAACTATGAAATGGTGGTGGCAAGGAAAGTTAAGCGGGAAAATTGAATTAATATCATTAATATGCCTCAGGTTTGGCAAGCAAACCGTCTTGGAAGGCATGCTACCAGATTTGTTTGGGGTTGTTTTGTTTTGCATGCTTCCCAATTTTTTGCTCTGCATGGAGCTATCTAGTTCTTTGAACCAGTAGTTTGATCTCCACTTTGTGGCTATTTTTGAATTCTCTGAGCTATTTTTCGGTTTGAGGAATGTATAAGTGGCACTGTGGAAAAAGATTATGGTTGTTTGATCTTGCTTGGAGAAGAAGAGGTCTTAGGAAACTCGGCTGGAAGTCTTCTTCGAATTGGCAGAGGCACTATCAGGCATGATAGGCTCTACCCATTAAGATTTATTTCTTTCTTCTAAATGATTCATTAAAACAATTTTTCTCACTGGAAATTTTATATTTGCATGTTGTATCTAGTTATTTACTTACATGTATTCTTGAAAATTTATGTGGGTTTTTTAATGTGAATCCTTGGCTGTTAATAGTAGTTCTTGTGAACTCTCTCTGAACCTGTTGTCAGAGGTTTGCATGCGATTTTTTTTTAACTCTGTAACTTGAACTAGTGGTTCTTGTTAATTGTATTTGAAGCTTGGCTTGTATTCGAAGCTTTATTTTTCTTGCATTTGAAATAATATGGAAAGAGCTAACTAGTTTCTTGTTGGGTTCCGAATCTCTGTTCAGTCATGTGTTTCTTGAGTTGAAGTGGGACTCTGTAGTTTCTCTAAACTTGTAATGAAGCTTGAGATTCATTTTGAGTTTTGTTGAGAGCCTGTGTTTATTTTGGGACTATGTAGGAACTATGTGAAGTTCTGAATCGATTGGTTGAATTTTCGTATTCAACGACTGTACCACTATTTAGTTCTTGAATAACGAACTTTCTGTTAAGTTGAAATGTTGTGTTCTATACTTGAGTTTTGAACTGAATTTTTATTCTCCCTTAGGGAGAGCGTGAAGGCTTGAACCCGTAAATGGGTGTTGGTGTATATTCTGAGCTTTTATTAGGGCCATGGGATTCTGTTTTAAACTTGTATTTGACTTGGTACAAGTTTTTCCATTGGTTGGTCGTTTCGGATCTCATTTTGATTCAATGTGTTTTAACCTTGTATAGGTATTCTGAGCAGAATTTTAGTAGGTATTAAGGACTGTAAATCTTCTGTCTCTTTTTAATACCGTTTACTGGAAGGGAGCCTTGTGAGTTTTGGTTGGTTAGATGATGGACCATGTAACTTCTTTGAGAGCTCCTTTGTTTTGATTTTTAATGTTGAACGATTGTATGATTTCAGCCTTTAAGACCACATTGTGTTCTTGAAACTTGACTGTTTAAATCCTTTGATATAAACAAATTGGAATAACGGCCTGCTTTGGGGCAGTCATATCGATAAAAGAGGTTTATGGGAATTACTATTATTTCATTTTATTCCTTTATGTTGAATGATCCCTACCTATCATATGATTTTTAAAAGGAACTAGAGAGGGTTGTGGTCATTTTGTTCAGTCGAGTTGGAAGAAGGTGGGACATAACTTGTCTTATCAAATTATTTAATTCTTACTTCCATCTGAGTCGTGGGTTTTTGTAGAATGCTAAGTTTTAAACCTGTTATTCTGTATGTGGTTCGAAAAGTGACTATATCACTTACCTGGATGTTGGTAATGTGGATCTTGCTTGGGATTTCAAACTACCTTCTCATTTACAGTTTGTTATTAATGTTGGTAATGGAATTCAGTTTTTGAATTGAGAGTTGTTGTGACTTTTTAATCTTTTTCAAATGGAAGACTTTTACTCCATTATTGTATCATTGTTGAACCACCATATATTTATAGAGAAAGATAATATACTCTTTTGGGAACATTCTTCAGTTCGTGATTGTACTGTGTATTTTCTTCTGAGATTTGATGTTGACTTGAGCTAGGTGAATGAGAATAGGTCTTCATTGGAAGGTTTACATGGAAGTGGGTTATGTGCTTGCTTTGACTGTGCATTCAGTTTTGAATTCTCCTTTGGGAACTAGTTAGAGAATTTCTAAGTTTATTTATAGATAATGAATTTCATTTCATAGTATAAATGAAATGAAATTTGGATTGGGCCCTTCGTGGTTTGGAAACTTTTTTTGTAGGATTGACTGATAAGTTCATTTCTGAACTTCTCTTTTATTGATTCTCTCCTGAGATGGCAATTTTCCTAGGGACTGGTAAGAGACTTATTTTATTCAGGTATAGCTTGGATTTTTAGTAAGTTGGTTACTTAGACACTTTTAGAAGTATAAACTACAAAGATACTGAAGTTTGTAAGACTTTCTGTGGAACTATTTTTATTCTGCTGGAGCCGAATTGGGATTCTTGTTGGTTGTTGCCTTCTTATTTGTGAGCTCCTTTTATTAATATCTTTGACTGAGGAAATGATGTGAGTACTAAACCTGATTCTTTTCTTCAGATGAATTGTGTCTGAGGAATAGGTATGTATCAAATTCTCTTCTTAGATTTATATGGAAAGATGAAGCATACTATTAGGAGTTATGTTGTAACTAACTTCATTTGCTGCTTGGTAAAGATGAATGTGTGTTTCTATGGGTTATGAGAATAATTGAATGACAAGATTTATAGACTGTAAAAGTGATTGTTAGGATCAATTAAGTTTTGCAATATAAATCTGATGTTGCAGATTATAATATGTTCCTTTCTTAAAAGTAAATTCAACTTCATAAATTGTACTTCTTTCTATATGTTATTACTTATGATTATGTGCATGATGTGTTTCTATTGTTCCTTAAAAGAAAAATTGATTTAATGAAGCAATTAGTGGAATGCACTTTACTTTAATGCTTAGTGCTTATCATGCTCAGTTCATTGAACTGACCCATGCTAGCAATTTTGCAGATGGACATCATAAGTGATTAAAGAAGACATGAACTTTCATGTTGTATTGGGTTATTTGATTTTGAACCTTATGTAAAGAGTTTCGATTCATTCTTGAATTGTATTGAAAAAGAAAAGTTGTATTCTTTTTGGATTGAAGGTTGTTTGTTATACAACATGCTTGAAATACTTAGTCTTGTAAATGAAAAAGTTTTAAATGAGGAATTTGAATGTTGAAGATTTACTTGTATTGGTTGTATAAACTATTTAATATTTATGAAGAAGATGGAATTCCTATCTTGATGATATTATTCATATCTTTCATATGTTTAATTCGGATAAACTTGATAATTTAGATAAAAGGGAATTAGTTTAATCTCCCTTAATAAGATGCAGCTTGTTAAGTTGCATAAGTTAACAATCTTATCTAAAACAATTCTAATATACTATTGAATGTGTAATGAATATGTGATGGAACTTTAAGTTTGTGAAAAATAAGAAGGGTTTGACAATCCCTAACACTTAATCAAATAGGGGAAGGTTCTTCCTCGCTAAATGAAATGTAACCCAAAGAAGGGTGATATGATCGTTAAATGTTAGACTTCATTTCTTATAAAGTCTACCTTAGTTGAACCTATTTGGTTGCTACACCTTATTTGAATGATTAAGATATATTTAATGGAACTTATGATTTTGTTGTCCTATCTTGGTTAACTATTGTTAAACTAAATAAAAGAACATTAAAAGCAATCATGAGTTAAAGGAATTTCTTAAATGCTTAATGGATTCAAGTATTAAACAAGGACTTAAAGAGTGTTGGGTTAGGGTTTAACTTAGACGCTGTAATTTGTTTTATAATCCAAATTAATTTAACATTAATAACCTCCTTGGGGTATGTACATCATGATGAGGTAGCTTCTGTAGGATGTTTACACATGCCAACTGCAGGACTGTACCTTCAAGAAGACTTGGGTCTTCTTGAGGATACAACCTTGTATTTGACATGTTGCAACGCCCTTCTGCATTGATCATCTAGATCTACACACAATAAGGATTTGAACTTAGTTTTTCTTTAGGTCAAGTTAGTAACATGTTTAGGATAAGAAGTAACTTTCAATAACTCAGGGTACTTTGGCACATCCGATTGACTTAGGTCAACCGAGTATACCCTTTTTACCCTAAGTCATCGAGAGTGTCTTCCTATAATAGACTATGTTCCTAACTCGGGCTAGGGTTAAACCTTGGGCAAGTGGACTGGCGGTTGTCAGTAAAGACCATTATAGATAATAGAGGAGTGAGGTGAAGGATGTATTCCAAAATGACAAGTATGTTGTCTAGGAATAGTGCAATACTCAGTATGTTGTAAATCTTTGGCCAAAGTATCACATGTTGTTGGTTGCATTGTCCTATGTCACCTAGTTTAAATCCACATGATATCAGATGAATATTGGTAACAAATATTCAGGTATGTTCTTTAAACAAGATCACTCAGTACCCAGTTTAGGGTGAAAACCAAGTATACGAAGTATACAATAAGTATTCAATACTTAGAGTGAAACATGAATAGATCAGTAGGTAACCAAGTCATGGAATGAATAGATCGGTGTATCACTGAGTCATTTACAACTGCATATGGTTATCTAGTATGAGATTGATTGGCATTGAATCTGTGTTCAAAATAAACTTTTATTTAGAATAGTGAACATTATGTAAAAACAAATTCCCTTGTTTATAAAGTCTTACCAACTTGGTAGAGGACCACCCCACAGGTAGGGTTCTCTGGGACCAGTTAGATTATTTGTCATGATGTCAAACAACTCCTTGGCTCTCTACATGTTCTTCTCCATGTTTTGAATCAGTAACTGATAATCATCATCAGAGGTGAAACTATTCCCATTATAAGCATATTTTTGTTCGTAAAAACCTCCATATTTAGTAGGATAATCATATAAATCAGTAGGGCTTGGGGAATATGTGAATTCATCATGATAAGGCTCATGTATTTGATTTTTAGGGAAGTTGGGAGTGAATGAAGGTGGAAGAGGATTTTTATACAACACATAGAAATTCCAATGTAGAAAATAAAAATCCATGTTTGCAAAAATTCATGAGAACAAGGAAATAAATGGAGTGGAAAACCTTCTTTTGGGATGGTATGGAACTCTTTGAGAAGATCTTCCACTTCTTATTCTTGGTGACAGTTGCAAGAGTTCAATGAGATCTCCTTTAGCTAAACCTTTCCTTATTCATATTCCTCTAAAAAAATGAACACTAGACTTCTTGAAACCAATAATTTAGGATTTGAGAGTCATCATATGTGTTGAGGTGATGCCTCTAAAGGCTAGGTACCACTAAGACACACCAATCTTGGTGAAATTCATTAGGAATGACTTGTAAATGACTCAAGTGATGCTACCAACTATGCCAAAAATTGTTGTCACCTGAGATTGCAACCTTGTTGAGGCCAAGATCAACACCTCATTGTAACATGTGAATGTCGTAATGTGTGGGACCTTGAATCCTTGGAACAGATCTTTGAAGAAGGTCAGCTTCCTAAACTAACTACTCTAATGATAACACTACTCCTAGCTAAGCTATTGATTGTAGGAGAAAGGGGGAAGTAAAAATCATGAGCTAAACTAAATGGGGTGGTTATTGCACCAAAATAGGAAGCGGATCTCTGCATGTGATGAAGAAATGGAAGAAAAATTGCAAGACCACGAGGGTAGGAGAAAGCCACATTCACCTTTGCACATCATCAAACTCTAATTCCATGCATGTGTGATACAATGAACTAAAAACTATGCAAATATTATCCATACACATCATGAAATGATAGAACATAAAGGTAAGAATAAAATACCATGAGCCAAAGGGAAAATATGAGCCACAATCAACAATATATCATTTTTTGAGGATATACACAATCTCTTACAGTGGTTTGGAAGGCATTGGATGCATTGCAAAAATTTAAATCAGAGGTCTAAAACTCATAATGTTCAGCCAACATTTGGGCATGGTAACTTTACATTCAAAAGAGGATCATATTTCAAATAAAAAAGAGAACTACATTTTATAGAGAAAGGAGAGAGAAGAGAGGATCAAATGATTCCCAAAAAATAAGAGAGTCGTCCACTTCTTGAACCACCAATGGACCAATCAACATTTAGTGTGTAAACCAAAACTAGGCACTAGAGCTCCTTTAAATTTTACAAATTAGATCATTCAAAGTTGGGGGCTGCATATGATAGACTTTAATTTTGGTTGTTAGGGTCAGTGAAAAACATTTTCAACTGATTTGGGTGCCATTTGATTTAAAAAACATCCCAAAAATGGCCCAAGCTATGTCATTCAAAAGTATTCAATCTCTTACTCATTCTCTATGAAACCAATCCTAGATTAAAGCTTTCATCAAGACTTTTCTAATAGCACCATGTGCATGTGAAGAGGGTCTCTAAATCAAAAGATATGATAAAAAGAAACTGGTCCAGATCGTGGTCACAAGGCTTAGATCTAAAACAATTGTAGGCCTATTAAAACCATGATTTGATCATAAAATGAGATTGAAAGTGACCCAAAACCACTTTTATCATGTAGATATTCTTAATAGATTTCCAACGAGACCGTTTTTCCTTATTTAGTGACTTAGGAAAAAAATTATGATTGATTGACAACCCCCAAGCCTCTTAGCAAAGTTGATGGCCATGAGAACATAAATTTAAACCTCTTCTTCTCTTTTTCTATGTATCTCATTCTAATCGGTGACCCATTTGATCGGTTCTTTCTTAAATAGGTGATGTGTGTATCTCTCTAATTGGATCAAAAATTTTGGGGTCGCTAGCCTGTAAACTTCCTTCGCCTTTTCTTATGTTTGCTTGGGGGTTTAAAGTGACTCGTGATCTGTCCACATGGACCAATCACTAATTCCCGAGTATTCGACTCTTCTCGGGGATTCTCAGAACTATTTGGGGCTTGTTCATTGATCTCAACCACATTGTGACCCATTATTAGTCCACGTGGACTAATCAAGTTTTATCTTTTTTCTCAGGTCAAAATCAAACTTACAACTCGATGATCCTTCACCTAGCCTTTGGGCTTGTTTGTGATCTCTCGAGGTCACAAAATCTTGGGACTTAGCCTTATCCACTTTCACCATTACATGAGCCCTTGATCGAATTGGTGAAACCTTCATGTTCTCAGGAATTTGGGACCTATTCATGTCATAGTTGATTTTGATCGCCTATTCAAATTCTAGGGTTCTCGGGAATATGAGAAGCTAAGTCACCTAGTTGACTCTTGCGGGATCAAAGTTTCAAAGGGCACTCTCATTGGTCCATATGGGCCAATAATGGGCCATCCCCAAATTATACTTGGTGACCACTTCAATGATATATGGAACTTGATCCTTTCTCCCTATGCATACATGATTAATCCCAAGTGACCAATGACCGTCATGTGCCCCTTTTGTGACTCGATTACATTTAACAGTTTGGATCCTTTATAAATTTTAGAATTTGGACATCATCGTCCGTATGGAGCCCAAAATGCATGATTTTAACTAAGTGTTGGCTAAGTTTTCTTGTATAGAATCAAATATTATATGTACAAGTGATTGTGTTATGTTTAAAACATCATGGGGTCTGAAAGACCTGAAAAACTGTGATTAAAGCCTCCAAGTCTTTGTTGTTTTATCATCTGTCTAAAATGAAGCATGGTGTTCGTTTTGACAATAGTAACATAAGGCCTAAAATAAACATGTATTTCCTTAATAATTTTTAAATATTGTTGCTTCAATTATAGAAATACGTTGTTGTCATTTTTATGTAAGATCAAAGGGAAGGTAGAAACAACTAAGTACATTTTTTTAGTGTAGGATGAGGTGAACAAATTTTTCAAACTACATTTTTCTGTATAAAATTCACCAAGAACATTAGTTAACGGTGCGTAGATAAAATATGTGATGTGGCGATGGTAAGAAAAAATCATATCTGATCCATACGTGTTTTGATGACAAAAAAAAGAGAGGATCACCTATGTTCCCTCCAATAGATTATCCAACCCAAAAATTATCCTCCCTCAGTCTCCTTCTTCATTGTAACTCTTCCCCTGTCCAATATTTCACCTTCAATCTTTCAAATTTAACTTCTTAAACACCTCCTATCAATGTCTCTAGTGCACTTCTTGGGTACAATTTCTATAGACAATGAATAATTAGACTTGCCTTTTTTCATCATGGTACATTATAGCAGAACATGTTTTCTTGGCATGAAATCTTGTTATGTAAGCTTAAGACATCATAAATTATCATTTTCTTAATTGAAGAAGAAAACCCAAACTACGGAAATTTCAATTTTATTTTCTTCAAAGGCTTTTGGATGTTTAGGTCAACATCAACAATAATACACTATAGTGGTTCATTCATTGCAATACTTTTGGGATGATATATGATGTTTGAACATGCACAACATGATATTGGAGTTGTTTTAAAAAGTTAATAACGAAGTGGTTCGTGAGATATCCACATAGCACCAAATAGGAAACGATTTCCACACGTAAAGAATATGAGATGGCAAAGATAAAAAAGCTAAATGTAGGAAATATATTAAGTTTGCATTTTCTTTTTTCATGGTAGCCAAAGGGATTCATCCTTCTTAGATATAAAAGTGGAAATATGGATAAGATGGCCTTTCCATGATTTACAAATGGTTATTTATTTCCCTATTTTTTAATTTTTGAGAGGTAACAAATTTCAGAAATTATTTTGACATATATCTAGATGGTGTGATTAAAATGTATTCCATATCGAGGAGAAATTGAGGAGAGAAACTTTTGGGGGTGGTGTGTAGAGATGATGAAGTAATTATTGAGTAACATGAGGCAACTTAGTAAAAAATAGTATCGAGCTTAAGAATAACATTGTACTACGTCTTATTTTAGCCATATGGAGGGATCACTTAGTCAACATCGTTAACTTATCTGTCAGATATAGGGTGGTGAGATCTAAGTGTGGTGTCAGAGAGAGCTAACATAGAGAAAAATGGAAATCGGAAAAAAGATGCAAACCAAGGTGAGGTGGGCCAAATTCTACATCTCTTGTACATTGTGATTCATTGTAGGGGATCCATTCTAAACATGAAACCCCTGTCAGTTTTCTGACAGATAGATTTTATTGTGTTGATATATGGTTTGCAAAGAAACAGATGGTCAAGATTATTTTGATCGATGACCTGCAATATTGATCAAATTTGCAACTTTAGTTCTAATGGTGTGTGTTAACTGTAATAAGGCTTGATCTACTTTAGACAACACATTCACCATAATTAATTGTAATAATTGTAAAGTACCTTACACTAAATCTCAAGGTTTTATTTGTTAAAAGTGAAAAAATGATATGTTTTTTAATATGTTGTTGGATTATGTCAAAAATAGAGTACATGTTATAAAAGTAATTGCAATGATATTTAATAGAAACATATTTAAGAAAAGACATTTTTTTCCTTATTAAAAAATAATTATAGTGAATATACTATTGGTGCATGCCTTTATATTAATATACAAAAGAGTTACAACAACGAGGGTGACCGGAAAACTCTCCCTCCACAATCAAAATGCCACGAAGACACAAAACACACACCAAAAAGGAAAATAGAAAACTAGAAAGTCACAGGATTAGGCACACAGGGGAGTAGCGCTAGGAGGCGGGAGAGGATCATCCTTTGGAGTGATGAAACCCCCCACAGTCGGCTCCTCAAATGGAGAATCAATCACACAACCATCTTGATCTGAAATTTGTATATTTAGAGGCACCATGATACCCCAATCAGGCGACGGAGAACCTCCAAAATCGGCTCCCCAAGGAGGAGATTTCCAGTTGGAGGAGCTGGCCATAGCCTTTCCCTGAGGTGGCAGAATCCAACTCGATCCAAAGGTGGACGGAGAAGGAAGAACCTAAGGAGGAGACATATGTCATTTGTGAGAGCAACTTCTATAATGCGACACAGGGGGAGGTGGAGGGGCACAGGTATCCTTTGGAGGAACCTGACTCATAGTACAAGGAACACTCCCACAATGATCTAGAAGATGTTTCAAGTGCACGAATTCCAACGCCACTTTCTACAGTTGGGCCTGGATCTGCATAGTCACATAAGAGATGATAGCCACTTTGTTATTAACAGTTAGCTCCAAAGTAATCTCATATTGCTGAAAAATAGCATTATTTCTAGATTTCTATAACTAAAACAAAATAGTGGCTTGAAAAAAATTACATATGTAAACAAGACAAGAAGAAAGATTAACAGAGTCACCAAAGAGGGCAACTTCCCAATAAAAAAATGGAATGGAAGGGAAGGAAGAGAGAGTGTATCCAAATCCAAATAGATTGGGCTCGTGGATGAGTCCAGAAAACATGTTTCAAAGACTCGGGCCAACTACAACAAGGGAATTTAGGATTAGAGAGGCCAATGTGACTTAACTGCTCTCTCAGCGGAAGGCCCTGGTAGATGAAACACCAAAGAAAGAAATTAAGCTTGGGTTCAAAATGGGCATTTCAAGTCTTGTTGAGTCTTTGAAGCCAAGTGGAAATAGAGGAGTTAGGCTTCATCAGGTGTTAAGCTTGTTGATGGCTAGAAACAAAGGGGATAGAAGATTGTAAATCATGTCAGACTGGAAGCTGAAAAAGGGAATATCCAAGTTCCATCGCCATTCCTGCCACCAGGTTGAAGGAGGTTGCAAATTGAGTCTATGAAGCATAACATCAGTCGTGAACTCCTGAATTTTGAGCATAGACAGAAGATCAGAATTGATCAAACTAAATTTATGTTTCATGTCGTGCCAAGGAAGCCAATATCTTTGGGAGACAAGGTCTCGGATGGAATTGATGCCTTTGTGAGCAAGCCGGATCGCCTTGATACCCAAAACTTCAACCAAGGGAACATTATCATTGGTGAAGATATGATACCACCAAATGTTGTGATCGTTTAATGAGAGCCCAGTGTAAAATACATCCCCAATCCAGTGAAGAAACGACTTAATAGGTTCAAATGCTTTATAGATGCTCTTCACAACAAAAGTAACTGTAATTTTGATAGGTTCTTTAGTGATGATCAAGGTATGTAACCCAATGTTTTTCTAGCATTTTTTACCATGAGGAGAACCTAAAGAAATGTAATGACGTAACAGGATTTTCCAAGATTGGTTTCCATTAACACATATGATGACCCATTTAGCACAAAGAGAAATGCTCTTTTTGTAAACATCAATGACTCACATACCACCCTAGTCGTGTGGGAGGGTACAGACATCCCAAGCAACCTAATGGAAGCCATCTTGTTGTTGATTAGACCAAGATAATCCCACAAAAGCTTAGCCAACTTGTCAAAGGATGCCCGAGAAGGGCACCAACATGCATCATTATAAACTTGGGTGGTAACGAAAATTTTGGTACAGACTTAGAACTTGCCAGCCAAACACAGAGGCTTAGAGACCCAACGCTGAACTTTTTGCTCCACACGATCAATCAAAAATTGCCAAAGAGTGGCATAATCACTATCAAAGGCAAAAGGGATCCCCAGGAATTTGAATATTTCCCCATGTTTGATCCATCGCCAAGGATAAGTTGTCATCCAATCGGGAATAGGCCAAGAACTCTGTCTAAAACCAAGAGACTTGGCTAATTGGACACTGGAGCCGGAAGCTTGACATAATGTGTCTAAACACAAAAAGCTTCTTTAATGTTCTTCTCATTCTCAACTAAGGTGAGGAAAGAGTCATCTGCGAAATCCCTATTGACAAACTGAGAAGCATGATCAAGGAGGAAGATTTGTGGAATGCGTCCTCGCTTAGCCCGTTCTACAAGAAGATAGCCAAGAGCATCAGTTATGAGAATGAAAAGAGTGGGAGCGAGAGGACACCCTTGCTTGATAGATCTGAATAAGCCAATAGCTTGAGATTGATGGCCATTAATAGTGAGGCGAGAAGAGGTGTCAAAAAATAAATTTTTAACATTGATAAAAAAGGTCCAAATCTAAGGGCTTGGAGCATAACAAGAATAAAGGGCCATTCAATCCAATCATACGCCTTTTCGAAATCAATTTTGAAAAAAATAACCCACTGCAGAGAAATTTTAGCCCACTCTATACCTTCCCAAACATCAATGAGATTATCAAGAATATATTCGCCCTTAACAAAATCAGTCTGTTCAGGGAAAACAATCTTGGGAAGTAACAATACCGAGAGCAAGAGCTTTAGCCAAGATCTTATAAAAGACATTAAGAAGAGTAATAAGCCACCAACTAGTGATGAGCTTAGGATTCCCAACTTTAGGAAGAAACTTAATATTGTCCTTGTTAATGATATTGCCAAGAGAGTGGTTTTGCAAAGCCTCTCTATATACTTAAAGAAGATTCTTACCAACCACTGACTAAGTTTCCTTGTAGATTTTGCAAGGGAAACCATCAATGTCTGGAGATTTATCATTAGCAAGACAAAGTAAGGCATTGTAGAGTTCATCTAAAGAAAGAGGAGCATCACAATGTTTTTTAGTCACGAGAAGACAACTTACAAGGAACCACTTCCACAAAGTGCTACATAGTTGTTTGACTTTCTTTAGAAGGCGCCTGCGCCTAAAAAACCATGGTATAATGATCCACAAATGTATTGACAATATCAGGGACGCTTGTGACCCGATCATGAGCCCAAAGGGATTTGAAGAAGCTTTTGTAAGCTTTATCTCTCACTTTAATCCAGTGAAGCCTGGTACGGATCTGAGCACCTCTAACCTTATGATTTTCAATAATCTTACACTAATGATAGAGTTTGGCCACCCGAAACTGGGTAGGGATGTTTAAGGCTTGAGCTTCAAGCATATTGGAGACCCTCTAAAATTCTTGAAGCAGAGAGAAATCCACCCTTTTTCGAACCCGAGCAACGTGCTTACAAAAATGACAGAGAAACTTGGCAATATGCTGAATGGTGGAATTTCCTCAATCAACCCACATGGCAGCGTAAGGCAAATGTGGCACCATATTCCAAACTTTGTCAATGAGAGAAATGACACCATCATGACTCAACAAGGAGACATTGAGATAGAATTGATTGTTAGGCACCTTAAAAGGGGTCCAACTCCATTGTACCTTGAGAGAGATGGGGTTGTAGTTTGACAAGAGAGCGCCCGACCAGAATATGATGGGGAAATGACCATTAATGTCCAGATCAAAAGCATGTTGTTGATAGATCATGACATGATTGAGCCTTTTAATGACCCTGTTAGTTCCTGCTTGGAAGTTGGACCAAGTAAACCAATTTTGAGAAGGAAAATCATTTTGTCGTCTAAAAAGTAGGTCATAAAGACCCTAGCGGCTTTTAAAATAAAACCATGCCTCACGTTCCCCATGCACCAGATCATAGGAAGAGTTCCCAATTTATCCTCAGGATGTTCAACCATATTAAAGTCTTCGCATACTAACCAATAGGAGAGGGGTTAGTTATCCCCCAACCAACGCCACAACGATGTCCTTTTTGTGTTATCATTAGAAGCATAAAGATTGAGAATACCAAAAGAATAGCCATTAATCTCCAAAATAAACCACACGACACAATTTTGAGGATCATGCCTCGTGGAAGAAATCAAAGCAGGAAATCTAGGAGAGACAAAAATAAAAAGACCACCTCTCCCTTCGACATGTGAAGAGTAAACATGCTTATGATATAGAATAGAATGCTAAGTTTTTCCAATATTATTATAATATTTTTGAATGTTTAATTTACTAAAAAAATTGATATATTTGTATTTTTTAAATATATTATAATATTTTTTATTATTTTCTTAAAATGATAATTTTACCGTTTAAACAAATTACAATGTCATATAAATTAAATGAATCCATACACATAATAGTTAAAATATTAAAACAATTTCTTAAAATTTATCCATGATCCTCATATTGTGCAACCGAGTTGTCAACTAATTGAACCTTTCCCTTCCGTGGAAGTTTTGAATATTTTATGAGAGACGAGGCCATAATCTCTAAGGCCACAAAAAGAAGAGGAGCAACAAATATCTACATACTAATAATGCAAATAATGATTCTCTAATAGCATTTCTAGTAGTCATTTTCAAAGATGATTAAGAATACCTTTGTCAACCCTAAAACTCAAGAAGAAATCACTTGAAACAAATGCATAGACGAGGAAATCTAGACCCAAAAACAAAATGCAGTGCAGAGATGATGTTCAACATATGGTGCAAGATAATTGCTTCTTTAAATATGCAAACAAATAAAGAATTGAAATATGGCTGCCTTAAATACTTTTTGCTTATAGAACTGACAAAGCTGACCTGAAATTAAGCTATATGTAAAACCTACCTTCAAAAGGCATAGCAAACAAGCTTAACTAGAACCATATACAGCCAATGGTAAGCTGCTTAGTCCCTTGAGAGCAAATTTAGACCACAAAAAACCAGCTCCCAATCCCAATCTGTAACTAATTTTATTTTTGATAAATTAAATTAAGGCATGCAATCAAAGAATAATAGTCATGGCATATACCTAATGAATTTTTTATTTTAGGATAAATTAAAAACTCCTCATTATATCGAATGGGTTATAGTACAAGGGTGCGTATGATGGTGTAAAAAATGTTTCCTTTGGATTCAATCAAAAAAATCTTTATTTATAAAGCTTGTTATGGCCTATTTAGCATTTTGCAGCTACTTCTACCTCCATGCTAATAGGGAATCAGCTGAATTTTTCTTTTCAGTTGACATTTGTTTATGTTGCAGTCATAGAAATTAACCAATCCAAAGTTTGAAAAGAACAAACTCACTAGGATCCGCAAACAAAGGGCTTTCAAGATTTTGAACAATATTTCAATGCGGGGTCAGATACTTCATGACAAGTGTAAACTCTGGTGATAATTTGTATGAAGTACAAACATAAATTGCAAAAATGGATAAGAAAAGTAGGATGCCATGAAGCTTAGTGCCATCCAGTGATATGTGCTGGTTTGATCTGAAAGGTTGTTCTTAAATTTATCTGAATGCATCAAGTTTGGGATAGTATTACAACATAAACAGTCGGAGAATTTGGGAGATATTATAAAACCATACCAGAACAAAAAGGGTCTAATATGAACAAATTTTCTATAGCAAAGTGGCATCGACAGCCCTAAAATACACAGGGACAAGTTTAAAAATCATAGCAGCCCATATTGTACAATTCCCATTGTTGTTGTATGGAAAAAATCGATGCCACTGTCCTCTCCAGCTTCCCTCACCCCTTGATTTGTACACAAAATAGAATTCAGCTATGTGAAGCATTGGTTCAAGGGCTGCAATTATATGGCATGCTAGGGATGTAGCAAGGTGTATAAAGGGTCCTCATGTTAAGATTTATGTATGTGAAACGAAGAAAATTAATCATTCTTTACTTTCATGTAACCCTTTTTGTCCATGTCAATTTCCTCCATAATGAGTGTAACATATTCCTCTTCCTCCTCTTGCAAAATGGATAATTGTTTGATGACGCACTCAACAAAACAACCTGCAATATCCTAAACTGAAACAATTTAACATAGGAACTGGTCAAATTTTATAATCTACTAAATTACGAATTCTGAACAGAAAGACAAGCATATAACATTTACATGTAAAACCATTAAATCTATGGTTAATTGATGCAGAGCCCCTCTGAACTTAGCTCTGCCTCCTTTCATAATAATGGGTCGCATTGTTCTTATTAACTCCAGGATTTCTTTCTCCGTCCTTTTCCCATCTGCATCTTTGTCACAGCTGCAAGAATAAGACCTTTGAAGATTATAAACCCTAGTTTTGGACTGGCAACATGAGCACAAATTTGAAGTAATATGAATTATATGAGCAAATGAATACAGGTCAAAGAAGATTTGCATGTGAGAATGAAAACTTCTCTGTTATTTGCAACCAATAAATACCGAGTTCCTTCAATGTTATCCATCCATTCAACCATATGATTACCTCTTCTACGAGCAAGGGAATTCAAAAACTCACCTGCAAGCTTTGCCACAACATAATGACAATAATAACAAAAAATAATGTGAAATCATCTTGAGAGAAAAAAGAAAATAAGAAAAATATCCAATTGCATTTTCTAAATGCATCACACAAATCATTTTTCATGGTGCAGACCATGAGATGAATTGAAATATTTTTTAGTTATTAGCCAGAATTATTCTTATATGGAAACATTAAAACATTAGGATGTTCAACCTTTTGAGTTGCCTTACATTTTCTACCTTTTGAAATTCCCCCCAATAATAAACAACACAAAAAAGTTAAACTATATGACAAATATACACCAAAAATTAGCAAAGATCTGTTAGAATTGTGGAGGTGCCTTGCAAATTTTCATGAGAAACTAAAAGAAGACTCATAAGCTTTCGGCACCAGAAAAATTAAACATCTTGAAAGCCTGCATAGATACATATAATTCATGATTCATGTTTTCTATTTCGAATCTATTATATTCTCTTCCAAGGCCTGTGCCTACTTTGCCCCCTGTTTGAATGACTTACTTTGTGTTAGTAACATATACAAAAAAATAGACATTAAAAAGTGGATCAAATTCATTATATGAATGCTATAACAGAAACCATATGAATGCCATAAAAAATCCAGATGAATGCTGTAAAAAAGACCACATGAATGCTGTGTAAAAACTATGTATTATTGTGTCCCCTTGGATGAGCAACCAGATGCATTTGTCTGGATTAGAGAATCAAGTCTAATAATATGCCCGTCAGCATGGTGCTTCTAAAATACTATTCAGTATGGTGCTTCTAAAATACCATTCAATTAATTTTTTCTGTTAATTTTGCCATTAAGGATGAAAAATATATAAAATATTTGAGCTGAATTTTAATTTGTAATCTTGGAGTTTGTTGCCTTCTTTACATAGATATTCTATCCACTTTACCCTTGGTTCCGGTACAGCAAAACATTTAAAAGCATCTTTGAATGGAATTGGAAGGTCTCTTGGTTTCTGATCCAGGGTATAGCTGTAGGCTATAGGGAATAGGGTGCAGCACAAATCAAAACTCTCATAAATTATTGAGACGGAAGTTTGCATGCAAACTGTTTAATGAAATTCCTTGTTCAAACTACAATGTCAGAGACGCCAATGAAAGGGAATAATGGAGATATAGAGAAGATGAACTTGAATGCATCGCCAAACAATATGGACAGTGCTCCCATAGATAGAGTAACAATCACAGAAGAACAATTGCAGTCCCTCAAACAGAAAATGTTGGAATTATTCTCAGTTGTCATGGAATTAAATACAGTGATTGCTGAGTAGTCTAACCAGATCAACATTTTAGAAACATCTTTGGTAGAAATTAAATATTTTTCTATCTTAGACGATACTGACAACACAATTATGAATAGCCGCCCTACTTTTGGGCAGAATGGGAGACTAGTAAAGAAGAACAAAAGAATTTAACTATCATAGTGGAATCCATGAATCCAAATTTGTAGGTTCAAATAGTGAAAATAATAAAAAACCACCATCACTTGTTGAAGCAATAATATAGACAATGTTTGAAGAAGATAGACAAAGGCAAGCTAAAGCCCTTAACATACGAGTCAAAGGACTAACAAAAAAAAGATGCCATCCAAACAACGTCCAATTTCATAAGTCATGATTTAGGAATTTCTAATTTATCGCCAGACAGAGCTTTGGTTCAATCAAGACGACTCTTTAATTATTCATTTTTGCACATCAGTAGACAGATTGGAGGCATTAAGATCAAAGAAAAAGTTGTTTGACTATGATAAAATTTATTTTGACGAAAATGTAACTCGGTTACAACAAAAAGAGATCAAAGAAAGTATAAGGTCAGTGTTAAAATCCAGAAAGCAAGGAAAGTGGGCTATGATTTGTAATGGAAGAGCTTGGATCAAGGTTTCTCCACCTAATTGGTGGACTGAACTTTGGCCCACCTACTTTAGAGTTAGAAACGACGGTTCACAACTTCAATCACAATTCCATTTTAAAATTGTGGTAGTTCTCTTTTTTCATCTTGGGTTCTTCTAAAGATGTGACTCTTAACTCAGACATCATCTTTCTCATAGAAACCCATGAAACCAAGGAGAAACCACTCTTTTCACATACAAGATACTCATGGATAATTGTATAGAGATCGGATCTCTGACATGTAACAAAAGGCTCTAGTGAAGTAACTTGCTTCTATAAAGATCATTTTCAATCATCTATCCAACTTGAAGGATCCAACAAATTTGCAAGATTCTTATGGATATCACTAGAAAAAAGACCACCTTACATACGTTGTTCATTATTGCTTATCAATTTCTCCCATACACACTCAAAGTGTGTTATGGCTTTTGAGGCCAAATCTCCCTTTGTAGGCTTGCAACCAAAGATTACAAAATACTCTTCTCTTGGTGAGGTACTCCTTAGTGACTTCAATGACTTGATTGATCAACTACAATGTGTTAGCCATGATCTTCACAATGACCCATCGATAATTTATGAAGTTGATTGTCATGAAAGAAGCCTCCAAAGATATTTTGAAGACTATCATGAATGCTTATGGGCAGCACCTTATCATGTTGGGTGAAACCCATGACCTTGTTATCCTATCCTCCCCACTCTTGGGGCAAGACACTCAAGTCCCACACATGCAAGGAAGATAACAATGTCAATACATGATTTGTGAAAATCTGAGATATGAGTTGAATATTGTATTTAGTATAAAAAATTCTGAAATGCTTATCATGTGTTATTACAATGGATTGGAGGGAAGACAGAACAAGGGATAAAACATAAATTTTATTGAATATACGATCGGTAAATAAGAAATAATATGGATGCATGAAACGAAAGAATTAATGATTTATGTACTTTAATGTATGAATGTGTGGAGAACGGTTCACACCCTCCATGAGAACAAATCTTCAAGAAATAATTCTCCCTCAAACCATAGGGAGTTTTAAGGATAACATCTTATTAGGTTATGACATTCGCCTAACTTGAGTAGGTGTGGCCCATAAGCATTCATGGTGGAGTCTGCATACTATATCTGGGGGCCTGATTCATGGTGATCAACGTCATATATCATCAATGGTTTGTTGTGAAGATCGTGGCTAGCACACTATAGTTGAAAAATTCAAGCATTGAAGGCGCCAAAAAGTACCTTGCCAATAGCAGAATATTTTGTACCCTTTGATTACAAATGTATAAGGAGGGATTCACCTTCAAAAGCCATGGCATACTTTCAGGTATCTAAGGGGAAGTAACAAGCAACAATAAACAACTTATGCAAATGAGGTCTTCTTTCTAGCGACATCCATAAAAAAATTGTAAATTCGTAGGATCCTTCAAGTTGGATAGAGAATTAGAGATAACCTCTGCGGAGGCAAGCTACTCCTCTAGAGCCTTTTGTTCCATGTCAGAGCTCCAATATGTGTTCAACAACTGATGAGTATCATGTGTCTAAGGGTAATGGTTTCTCTATGGTTTCATGTGTTTCTACGAAAAAGATGATATTTAAGTTAAGAATCACATCTTTATAAGAGTTTGGGGGCAAAAACGAGACCACAATTACAAACTATAGTTGTAATTGAGGTTGTACTCTGGGGTTCTAAATGCAATGAAAAATTAGAAATCATTCTTTGAATAAAAAAACACAGAAGAGGAACATATTACAAATTTACAAGTCAAGAACAGTGTTGATGAAGGTTATGTAGACATTCAGGGGAAAAAAATTCAGATTTGAAGGACAAAAATCTTAAACTTCAATCCCAACATGAGGAGATTGATACTCGCAGAGGACACAAAATAAAAAATCTAAAGAAATTTTGCACAAATATATTAGTTTCGAACCAAATTTTTTATTTTCTATCACAGTTTTTTTACTATAGACCTGTGGACCTGCGGTATAACTACGAAGACTATTGATATTCGTGAAAAACAAAGCGTACTTACAGTTGCGTTGAGATCTTCTCCCTCCACTGCAAGAATAACGAGGGTCGTTATCCAAAACACAAACCAGAACTCCCAATATAAGAGGTAAGTCATTTTTGGGATTCAACATTATTTGTAAATCCCCAGCGTCCACCAAAGCACAAAGCATCGTACACATTCATAAACGATTACAGATTATTGGAACGCTGATCTATTTGGTCTAACAAGTATCTGATAACACGCAACCCTGCTGCCAGGAAGTGAATCAACCTCTGTTCTTCCTCCTTTCATATCACCCGTGCAATGCAATCATAATACAGAAATGATGCCATGAATTACTCGGCAAACAATAGCTTCAATTCCTCATTTGTTTGGTCGCGATGACTACTGGGCTCAACAAGATGTTCAAACTCTGCTATCTCTTCCTGCTTTGTCTCTGGGATAGAATGGGTTCAATGATAGTCCCATACTTCAATTTTCGTTACTTCAACAGGGCTCTTGTTTTTAGGGTTATATAGGGGAGAAGACCCACTATGTGAACACGTCCCAATACTTGAACAGTATTTTGCATATAAAATATCCAATACTTGATGGAAAAAAAACTAAAATTTTGATTATTGAAATTCAAAAATTTGTTTTTTTATATACCATATGTGCATAGGGTCAACATGTCAGTATTACTCAGTACACAATAAATACTGATTGGTACTTTCATTTTCTACAATAAAATACTCATTTGTTCAAAATATAAAAACAACATATCAGTTGACAAACCCATCATATCTATTTAATGGGTTGAATATTTGTCTTCTCAATTCATCTCTTTTCATATTCCAAGTTGGGCTGTTCAATCACCAGATCTTTCATGTCCAGACATTAATACAAACCTGCAAAAAAAGAGGGAACCTTCTTCTCAAGATTCAAAATTCATCCATTAAAAACACAAACAAAATTGTACACTTGAAATTAAAAAATAAATATGAATATCAAATCAAATAATTTCAACCACAAGATCATCTCAAAATCAATTTCAACCTTTGATTAAAAAGACCTTACACCTTGATCCATGTCTTACATTTTGATTGGATACTCCCAAATCAATGTCAGTATTATATATTCACTTTCCTAGTCTTGTTTACTGCTGATTTACTTCTGCAGGGTGCCTGATTACAGTGGAGTTTATAAGAAGAGATTACTTCTATCAAGGGGGAAAGGAAAGGTCCAGCAAAGCAAAAATTGCAGGTTAGTTTTCATACCTGCTGCAAAAATGAAAGAGAAGTTTTCATACCAAAGGTCTGTTCAATTAGATTAGAATTAGACATAACAGATTGCTGAGCAGAACTGCAAGTTTATGGACTGATAGAATTATAGTAAAGAATTATAGTAAAGAACGAGTCTGGAATAATAGAATTTAAAGAAAGGCCCTCAGCAGTGTTCTTTTTGCCTTTTACAATTTATTTTAATTTAGATACCATTGTGGACTAGTTCTGAGAATGACCACAGACTGCTAAAATATGCACATGATCAGAGTAAACTATGAGAACCTAGTGCCTATCTGCGCAAAGAAAAGCTCCAAACCAGTAGTACCTAGCAAGGCAAAGGAAAAAGAACATGTTCAACCAAAAAATTGCAATCATAAATCACAGAAAACACTCGTTAGCATTTTAACTTTTAATCAAAAAGGCATTGCAAAAGTCAAGATTGCACACGCATTTTGAAAAGAAAGAGCAGGATTGCACACGCATTTTGATATATTTGAGAAAAAGCAAATAATATTAACTTCACAATAGAACTAATAACTTCAGAATGTAAATGTGTTTTTTTTGAGATATTTTATTTGATCGATCATATGTAAGCAAATAATATTACAATATGATTCGAAATTAAAAGCTTAGGATAAAAAATTGTTAAATTATAACTAGCTGTCAAATTGGTGATCATACGTGGCAAGGAATTGGCTCCATGGACCTGCGATCTTAGGGTGTTCGCATACTGGCCCTTCTCCCCTAGAAACATTGCAAATTGTAGACAAACAAGTGGCAAATTGTCCATTTCAGAATGGAAAGTGAGTATATACGGTTAGAGACATACCCCAATACAGAGGAAACGTCCCCTTCCATGTTAGATAATTGTTCTATTCGTGTACATCCCAACGACTATCAGTTTGGTGGTTCTCGTATGGTAAATCTTAATAACTATATATAACAACACGAAACAATCCTAAAAATTTCTAAATGCTTAACCACGAAACAATCCTACAGCCTCGAGCAACCAGTATACTCAACATTATTCTATTAAAAGCAGGTTCAGAAAATCCGTCTACCAGATAAAAAATGAAAAACAAGTCTGGAAGAGTGCGATACCATGCAAATCACAAGGCTTCTGAACAGGTGAAATAAATTCGAAAAAATAATCTGAAGTGTAATACTTACGAGCAAGTCTTCTGTCCCCCTGATGCTATGAAGCATGACCTCCGAAATGCTAATGAAAGGAGTCGCTCTGCCCAGTCCAACCAGATCGAAAAAATCCAATTTTTTATGTAATCCTGCACAGGAGCCCCGTAAGGCCCGTTAATGAGCTCCGCACAAGGTGGTTGAACATTTATTTGTTCCTTATCTAATACGCGCGTGGAGATGGCGGAGGACAGGTTGCGTTTCCCTCTTTTATTTCGAATTTAATGCTCAACACCTGTCCTCTTCAGTGGACCACTACCGGTCTCCACCAGTAAATGTGTTTTTTTAGAGATATTTTATTTGATCGATCATATGGAAGCAAACGTTATTAAAATTGGATACGAAATTAAAGGCTTAGGATCAAAAAATGTTTTTTTATAACTAGCTGTCAAATTGGCACTCCTACGTGGCAAGGAATTGGCTCCATGGACCTGCGAACTGAGAGGGATAGGCCTTTTCTAAAAATAAGTCATCTACAGATATATCAAGAATGTGCAAGACATATCAATTTGTTTCGTCCTCAACCCATAGACATCTGTAAAATATAGAGAACTGAATTTTCTCACAAACAACATCCTCTGCATCCTATAAAATTGAAAAACTGAAATTCAAACCATTATCAATATCCACAAAGATTAATGGTAGTGAATATAAATCGTAGTACAGTGCAGGTAAGAGAGAAATCATCTAACATACGTCAGAGTTGTGGCTTCGCCTAAGACGTCATTGGCTTCACCTAAGGATGCAACAGCTAGCAAACAAATCAAAATTGAATCTTTCATTACAATGAACACCGTTGAATTTTTAACAGAAAATCCTTCTCAATTGTACAGTTTGAATCAGTAGAACAGGTCAGAATGGCCTATAAACATTATTATAAATGAGATGTCACAGTCCTAACCGTGATTGCTACCTATCTTACTCAGCACATATTGATACAAAACAGAAATCTGTAACTCTACATGAACACTGCCCAATACTAAAGAGATAAGATATTGAGTTTCCAAACTAAAGAGATAAGATAAAGAAATGTTTATTTATAGCCAGCTGTAAAATTGGTAAACCTACATGGCAAGGAATTGGCCCGATGGACCCATGAACTTAGGGTGTTCACATAATTGCACTACTCCCAGAAATTAAAGATATAGGAAAGAAAAATGTTTATTCATACCTTTCAACTTAACTATTTATTCTTAACTATTTATAGGAGTGACAGTATGCCAGCTAGGTATAAATAAACATTTTTTAATCCTATATCTTTAATTATTTATCATATCTTAATATTATTTGCTTCCATATGATCGATCAAGTAAAATATCTAAAAAAAAAACACATTTACTGGTGGAGATCCGAAGAGGTCCATACCAAGACATTCAGAAGTACAACAGATTTGCTGCCACCATAACAGCATATGTAGTCAAGCTATTACAATTACGATTCTTACATGCATTCACTTCTGAAGATGATTTGATGTCACAAAACATTACATTAACAAGACCTGCGTCAATTGATCAATATGAATTACAATGTCGAAAGGGGTGACTGCATGTTCCAGTGAAACATTCTAATTGATATTGATCAATTACAAACAAGCCGACGAATGTAGTGTTATTTGATAAGACCTCATCTTTATAAGAGTTTAGGGGAGAAGGGCCAGTATGCGAACACCCCTAACTTCAAAGGTTAAGTGAACCAAATCCTTGCCACGTAGGAGTGACAGTATGCCAGCTAGGTATAAATAAACACTTTTTAATCCTATATCTTTAATTATTCATCATATCTTAATATTATTTGCTTCCATATGATCGATCAAGTAAAATATCTCAAAAAAAAAACACATTTACTAGTGGAGATCCAAAGAGGTCCATACCAAGACATTCAAAAGTACAACAGATTTGTTGCCACCATAACAACATATGTAGTCAAGCTATTACAATTACGATTCTTACATGCATTCACTTCTGAAGATGATTTGATGTCACAAAACATTACATTAACAAGACCTGCGTCAATTGATCGATATGAATTACAATGTGGAAAGGGGCGACTGCATGTTCCAGTGAAACATTCTAATTGATATTGATCAATTACAAACAAGCTTATGAATGTAGTGTTATTTGATAACACCTCATCTTTAGAAGTGTTTATAGATGATCTTATTGATATATTAATACATATTTTATTAATTTTATATTGTTTCATACTGCAGCGTTTAGAGAAGATGAAGAGAAAGAGTTCACATGCCCAAAAAATGAGGTGTACAATTTGAAATTGAAACATCTAACCATGGAACAAATGAACAGGATGCTACAATAATAAGCGAAGAGGATGGTGCAATAACAAATCAAGGAGATACAAACACAACTGATGATCATCAGCCAGAACCTGCTGGATGTGAACTAAATAGGCATGAACTACAGGAGACTGTGGTTGTTAGAGGCAACACTTCGACCAAGAAGGTTAGAATTTTGTCTAGTTGGTTAAAAGAAGATATCTTAAAGGCCATAGATGATATTGAGTTTCTCACATTATTCAATTAGAGCTGCTGCACTGAAATATCATGTCATCTGTGACATGATATTTCACTTTAACACTATTCTGCATTTAAAATATCCAATACTTAATGGAATAAAAACCAAAATTTTGATTATTGAAGTTTATATAGGGCCAGTATGCGAACACCCTCAGTTCGCAGGTCCATAGAGCCAATTCCTTGCCACGTAGGAGCGCCAATTTGACAGCTAGTTATAAAAAAACATTTTTTGATCCTAAGCCTTTAATTTCGTATCCAATTTTAATATGAACAGGTCAGGTGTTGAGCATTAAATTCGAAATAAAAGAGGGAAATGCAATCTGTCCTCGTGGTTTTTATTCCATCAGGTATTTGGATATTTTAAATGAAAATTAGTGTTCAAGTATTGGGACGTGTTCACATACTGGCCCTTCTCCCCTATGTAATCAACAACCCAGCTTATAAATTATGTCTTTATCAATTAATAGAAATTAATAAAACATGTATTCGATCATCGTTGATGGTGCCCAACGGGGTAATCACAAGTTCACCTACAAGTTCATAATTCATACTGTCATGTATCATAAGCTTGCTAAAATTTTCCCATTGTAGATGATCTTATTGATATATTAATACATATTTTACTAATTTTATATTGTTTCATACTGCAGCGTTTAGAGAAGATGAAGAGAAAGAGGAGTTTACATCGAGCACAACGTATGCCCAAAAGACGAGGTGTACAATTTGAAATTGAAACATCTAACCATGGAACAAATGAACAGGATGCTACAATAAGAAGCGAAGAGGATGGTGCAATAACAAATCAAGGAGATACAAACACAACTGATGATCATCAGCCAGAACCTGTTGGATGTGAACTAAATAGGCATGAACTACAGGAGACTGTGGTTGTTAGAGGCAACTCTTCGACCAAGAAGGTTAGAATTTTGTCTAGTTGGTCAAAAGAAGATATGTTAAAGGCCATAGATGATATTGAATTCAACAATTATTCTATTAGAGCTGCTGCACTGAAATATAATTTACCTCCTACATCTGTTCATTATTGGCTGAATGGTCTGACCCATACAAAAAGGAAGGGCCCTGCACCTGTTTTGAGTGAACGAGAGGAGAAAGAGATAGTTGAATGGTGCAAGCAAATGGAAGATTTAGGGCATGGAGTGGGATTTATGCAACTGAGGGCCTGTGTTGCACAAATTTGTGAAACTAGAGAGACTCCATTTCGAGAAGGATTACCTGGAAAATCTTGGTGTGAAGGATTTAGAAAAAGACACCCAGACATAGTCCTTCAGACTGCTGAAGGTCTAGAAAGAGATCGTGCAATAGGTTTACGTCCAGAGGTGGTTAGCAAGTTTTATGAAAAACTAGCTAACATTCAAATCAATTCCTATGGTGCAGGCAAAATATGGAATTGTGATGAGACAGGAATCCAAGCAGGGAGAAATTGTGGCATGAGGGTGCTTGCCACCAAGGGTTGCAGGAATGTTCCCAAAATCATTCCTCGTAGTAGAGAATGGATGACAATTCTATGTTGTGTAAATGCTGCAGGGCAATGTATCCCTAACTTTTACTTATTTAAAGGTCAGAAAGTTTCACAAAATTACATCAAGGGATGTGAACCAGGTGCTTGCATGGCTGCTCATCCAAGTGCTTGGATGACTAGAGAGCTCTTTATAAGCTGGTTGTATCATTTCAGTAAGTCTGTACCTGGAGGGGTGTGCCCTGAAAATAGGCATTTACTTATATTTGATGGTCATGGAAGCCATGTGGCATTGTCAACTATAGAAGAGGCCAGGAGATTGGGGATTGATTTATTGACATTGCCAGCACATACTACACATAGGTTGCAACCACTGGATGTTAGTGTCTTTGGTCCTTTTAAAGCATATTTCAGATCTGAGAGGATGCAGTGGATGTGTAATAATAAGTACCAAGAAGTCAAACGTTCAGACTTGGCAGAAATAGGTAGTAGAGCTCTCGCAAAGGCCTTGACACCTGCAAATATTCGTGCTGGTTTTAGACGCACAGGTATATGGCCACTTGATCCAAATGCATTACAGAATGACATGGAATGTAGTAAACTATATATCATTGAAGAAGATGCCAACGAAGATGATGCTGAAAATGTCACAGATGATGATACTACTGTGAACATTATGAATGTTGATGGTACTGAAAACATAATAGATGTTGATGCTGCTGAAAACATCCTAAGTTTGTCAAGAGATGTAGCTCCACCAGTTGGTGACAAAATTTGAGGAAAATTACTTAATGGAATCAGTTGAGAATCTGTCAACAACACAAGAAGTCCATCCAACCATTGAAACAACGGTTGTTGCTAATACAGAGACGGAGGAACCAAGTATACAGGGAGAAAGCCAAAGTATAATGCAGACCAAAGATTATGAAGTGAACCACATTGTGAATACTCGTGACCAAGGCACATCCAGCTACAACACTGAGGCCCAGGGATTTGGAGAGGACGATCTCTCATTGCCAAGTGCACCAGGACAACCTACATGGCTGCAAGAGCATATTGCAGAGTTGGGACTTGATCAGATTGGAAACACTGAGGATGAAAGTATATCTTTACCTTCGATGCCAACCAACCTTGTGCCAACAAACTTTGAACTAGCAAACTTTACTCATTATTATGCTGACACAGAGGAAATTGAGGTCATTGATAAAGATAAAAACGAGGAAGAGACAACTGGCCATGATGTTGAAAGTGGTATATCAAATGATGGTGTTGCTGCAAATGAGAAGAAATTGGGTAAATTTTTAAGGTTACCGACACAATTTGTACGGGATCCTTCCAAGGGTAAGAGTGATGCTGCACTCCGGATAAGTCGTGCTTCACAATTGTTAACATCTGATGCTTATGTTCAGATGTTAAAAGATACAGAACATAAAAAACAAGAAATATGTGAAGGGAAGCAACGTAAGAAGGAGCATATTGAGGCAAAAAAGCAAGAAAGGTTGGCAGCAAAGGAGCAGAAAAAGGAAGAGAGATTGCAATGCATTAAAGAGAGGCAAGAAAGGGATCTACAAAAGTTTGTTGAAAGAGAGGAGTGCGAGAAACAACGGGAGGTAGCTCTCCAAAAAAAGGAATTGGAATTACAACAGAAGGAAGCCACTCGCCATCAAAGGGAGAAAGAGAAATAATAAAGAGATAACAAGTTCAACAATCCGCAGGTTTTGTTTCCAATGCATCATCCCATGCCCATACAGAACTCCCTGTTACAAGATATGTTGAAAGTTCCTATCCCAGATTACCACCCTTACTTCCTTGACACCAACAGAATGCAAATAACTTCAACTCCAACTACACACCCCATTATCCCACAACCTCCTACTTCACACACAACCTTTCATACCATATCTAGTTTTCCTATTCCACCATGGGTTCATCCAGTGAACCTCTTGATGACTCCAACAACATCTGTCAATGATACAATTGTTCCTAATAGTCCAAACTAAGGGCAGCATTCAAGGAGAATTATTTTTTGTGTTGCAGAAAAATATGTATCGAAATCAATTTTGCTTGCATTATTGCATTCACGATTATAGGTTATAGTTGGTATATTTTGCTTCGAATGTAATGAATATGGACACATACAATATAAGTTTATATGTTTTGCTCCAAATGTAAGAAATATAAAGACATGCAGTTTAGATTACTACATTTTGCTCAAAATGTAATCATTGTTTTAGATGAGGAAACCAAATCAGCTCAGAATTTGTTCATAACCTTATTTAAATTGTTGCAGCTTAAAATGAACACCATTAAATAATGTAAATGTATTTTTTTTTTATAAGTATAAAAAGATTTTATTTATTAGGTAAACGGATTAGTGTTTTAAAAGGCTCCCAAAACCTTGTACAAAACAAAAAAGATAAAACATTGAAGATCACAACAAACTGACTACAAACAAAATCAAAACAACTTAATACAACAAAAGCGCCCAAGAACATTTGTTTATACAAAAACCCACTAATTAGAAAAAACAACATAAAAAATCTATAAAAGATCCCCCCAATTCTGTATTTCCCTTGAAAATCTTCTTCTTCTCACCCATCTCGGGAGGTTTCATTTCATCAACTAATCCATGGTTCAATCGAGATAGAAACAAATCCAAGATACAAAGACATATTCAATTAAATACATAGGTGATAGAGAAAGACTGAACAAATATGTTAATAACCAACATAAAACCAATCAAGGATCAACATAAAATTAATTTAAAGCGATGCTTGGAATAAAACTTTACTAAAAACAAAAAAAATTACATAAACAAAATTGTTGCAGCTTAAAATGAACAACGTTAAATAAAAACTGAAAGACAAGGATTTATTTGAATCTTGGTGAGGTTGAAACCTCACCTGTATATGGCTTAAAAACATAGAACTGTAGGTAACATTTTCCTTGAGTATTAGTAGTGTGAATACACACTGTTTCCACCCTGCTTCAAACGATCTTGCCGCATAAAACTGCCATTCCAAAGTTCTCAGCTCTTGCGCCAACACTGGAGCTCCACAATAAAATACTCCTACACATCCATCCAAAAACAAAATTTGCTTAATAAATAATAAACATCGCATTCTACAAGCTTGTACTAGACCATGCGTATGGAGTGGAAATGCCAAAAAATATATGCAGGGACCTAATGGGAATAGACACAAAGTCCATGTTGATATATTACTCACCAACTTTGGCATTGGGATGCTTTGTGCATATTCGTGAGAAGACCTTTCTCCAATTGGGCTTGGCAAAATGAGTGCGCACCTGTATGGAAAAATGCAAAAGCGATCAAGAAGCAGTGAGAAAGAAATCTGTAGTCTATGAAATTATAAAGTGAGAACCAGCAGCAGCAAAACTGTAATTTATAATTTAAAGAGAAGAAGAAGATCTGTAATTTCGAATTTAATCTGAAGAGAGTCCCTACCGGAGAGAGTCCCTGGCAAGCCGTTAAGTCCAATCCGCACCGTATTTAATGGCACAAAAACTAATTAGGAAAACAACAAACGAATCATGATGTCCAACTTAATGAAAAGAAAGTAAACGGAGGAGAGAGAGAGAGGGCAAAGCAAAATACATAGGGGAGAAGGGCCATGGATTCCATGTCGTTTTATAACTTACATTTTTGCTGTTGGTTCGCAGGTCCATGAAATGAAGAAATTGTATTGCTGCTGGTTCGTAGGATGAAATGAAACCTCCTGAGCTGTAGAAAGAAAAAATGAAAGAGACAGATGGGCAAGGTTATGTGGCCTTGCATGTTCATAGCGATTCTATTCGTGAAAATCCGTCTACTAGATAAAAAACGAAAAACAAGTCTGGAAGAGTGCGATACCACGCAAATCACAAGGCTTCTGAACAGGTGAAATAAATTCGAAAAAATAATCTGAAGTGTAATACTTATGAGCAAGTCTTCTGTCCACCTAATGTTGTGAAGCATGACCTCCGAAATGCTAATGAAAGGAGTCGCTCTGCCCAGTCCAACCAGATCGAAAAAATCCAATATTTTATGTAATCCTGCACAGGAGCCCCGTAAGGCCCGTTAATGAGCTCCGCACAAGGTGGTTGAACATTTATTTGTTCCTTATCTAAAACGTGCGTGGAGATGGCAGAGGATAGGTTGCGTTTCCCTCTTTTATTTCGAATTTAATGCTCAACACCTGTCCTCTTCGGTGGACCACTACCGGTCTCCACCAGTAAATGTGTTTTTTTTAGAGATATTTTATTTGATCGATCATATGGAAGCAAATCATATTAAAATTGGATACGAAATTAAAGGCTTAGGATAAAAAAATGTTTTTTTATAACTAGCTGTCAAATTGGCGCTCCTACGTGGCAAGGAATTGGCTCCATGGACCTGCGAACTTAGGGTGTTCGCATACTAGCCCTTCTCCCCTAGTCTTCAACTTCAGTTAACTAGTTATTAATATTGTGCTTTTCAACCAATTACAGATTTTTATTAATTCCATAAACAACTAAATACTTCTCACATTAATAATAAATACTAATGGACTTGCACATTTTTTTAACAAAATAATTACATTTTTTCATTTATCTACAAGTTAATTACATTTTTTCATTTATCTGCAAGTTAAATTGAGATGTTATTGGAGCCTTCAACAATTTCGAGAAAAGGATGATGTCATAATAATTATTACAATTTATTAGTTACTGCCTATACCGCTGGCCCCTTGTCACATACAATGTGCACTGCAATTCCTCAATCTCAACTTGTATTCCGACATCAAGCTAAATGCAAATTTGTTCGTGAACACCCCAGAGGTCAATAGTTCCAGCCGCAACAACTCGCACAAAATGAATTACTTCTCCAAAGCTCCTTCTGCCATTGCTGCTCTTTCAAGTGTGCATTGGGTTTAAAAATTTGCCGGAGAAAAGGCCCTCACCTTCGTAACTCTGTCGTGGAGCTATGCGGCATGAAAGCATCTAAATTTACCAAACTCACCATTGCACCACAAGTCTCCAACAAAAACATGTCTGGGTCACTCATCTAAGCTGGTATAACGGAACTTTTACAGCCGACAGTGGCATCAAACTACACCAGTAAGACGCTCAACATTGAGCATTCATAATTTCGTGCATACAATAATCAACCATTGTGGTGTGAAATGTCGTTACAACAGTAAAATCATCAGTGACGTGAATTTTGTTGATGAGACGTCTGAATCCACGACACGACAATGTTATATTGAAATAACTGCAAGATTTAAAATAATCGATGACTTGATCATTGGCCCCAAAGAACTAAATGATTAACTCTAGATTTTAGTAGTTTCCCGTGCTTTGAGAACTTTATTTAATTTTGTCTAAATTAGTTATGGATTTCTTCCGGTGGCAATTTCGAATCTGCACATTCTTTGCCCAAATTGCCATCTAATGAAGGGTTCTAGAGGTGTAAGGAGCCACACTGATCAATCACATGGGGGGCGTCTTAGCTTATTGCCATTTCTTAAATTTGTCCTTCGTTATTTGACCAATTTCGGAGGGGTGGATGGAATTTATTTGAGAATTGGAGGCCCAAATTTAAGATAGGGAAGGGGTGTCAATATGGCATGTTTCATATGATCTAACAAGTAACAATTTGTTGTACATATCACAACTATTAACACTTCCTTGTATATCTTTCGTTCTTTATCCAATGTACAACTTCCCATGTGTGATACTAGTGCTAATGTTATTATTTATGTCTATGCATTACTCGTATATTTCGTTATTAGTACTATTCGAGCCATGTTATTCCCTTCCTCTTTTTCAATTCCTTCAACATTGTAACAACCCAACTGGCACTAAACTGATACACAAACCTCTAGAAAATGGTGGTGCACAGGAATAAGGGCCTTGAAAACTATCCTTTCCTATCTTTATCTAGATGCAATTGCTAGAATGTTAAATGATGACAAATCAAGCAGAATGAGGTGGGGTGGTTATATTTAAAGGAGCCTAAAGTTGTTGAATTGAACGTGTGGCAACTGAAATTGCTTTGTTGTACTGATAAGAATGGATGCAATCTCAAGTCTTTTCTCACTGTGATGAATACAAGTGTTGGGTAAGCAACCCGACAATGTGCAAGTTTTGGGCAGCTTTAAAGATTTTCTGGGAACTTTTTCATTGCCGCATTTTCATAATAATTTGTGAAATGTGACCATGAGCCAACACATGAGTTTCCTCATGAGACATTGATATTGTTTCACCAAATACAAGTGATAGGTGTCCATCTCGATTGATACACTTTTTTCAACATTCTACCAGCCCTTACATTGCAATTTTTGTTGCAGCGGTACTTGGTAGCATTGTTGTTCTTGTTTATTATTGGTTAATGGACGGTTGATATATGTTCAATAGGTCTATACATACATGACTTTTTCTCATTTGCAAGTACTAAAGGTGTTGTTCTAGTTTAATTATGCTAAAAGGCGTTTGCCAGAGTAGAATGAACTCTTGTAATCAATGGTTGACAGGTCGTTGAAGTATGAGTTCATTGGAACTGTTGATTGCATTTGAAGCCCTAAAAACAAGCAAGGCTTTATTTGAATGTGTATAAGCAAAGGGTTGGAGAAACGATGAGACCTAATTTGTAAGCACGTTGTATGGTGTTGGTGGAAACCATGGATTTGGAGCGTTGTAACAAGGGTAGAGAGTTGTAGAGACCGTAGTTGGGGAATGAAAGTCATTGCATGGCCATACAAAAGGGAATTATGTAGTTTTGATTACCAATGCCATGTTTCCAAAGATAGATAGCAAATGTGGGTCGTGCGTGGCTATTTTGAGATGTAAGGCAAAAGCTAGAAAACTACTTACCTTGTAGGTTAAATTTTTTTTGTTTAATGAGGTGTTAGTGTTAGGGATTTTGTTAGATTTGGATGAGTATAGTTAATTGAAAACTTGTGTATGCAGGGTGGCCTCGGAAATGACATTTTCACAAGCTAGAGGATGCTCCATATACGGTCTGGAGACACCTTTGAGTGTGGCTAATATCAAGTCAAACAATCTGACCTATTTTTTTTGTATTTGTGTTCTTTCATGAAGGGTTTCGTGTTTGTGTAAAGGTTTAATTGATTAGAACATGTATATTTTTGGTGGGTTAGGTGGGCTTCCATATTTATTCCCTATTTCGTGGGAAATGACATTCTTTGTTGTCTTCTCTTGTGGATTTTCTGATTTTTTGTGAATCATCTATGTTTTTTATGTTTGTCCGCTAAGTTCAAGGTGTCAACTCTCCTGCAGGTATTTTGTAAGCTTACATTGATTTGATAATACTCCTTAAATGATTAACATAAATATGCAAATTATTTGTTTCATTCGATTTGAAAATATGAGAAAAACATATTTTTTTGTTTGTAAAAAAACTTTGAGATGTTTTTGATATACATATGATAGAGATATATATCCATGCCAAAATTTAACACATTTTCATTAGACAATCAAAGGAAACAAGATAATAAAACTGATTGAATTTAAATAATGAAATGATTTTACGAATTGTGTGTTTATTATGATGTCTTCATTATGCAGGACATATTGACATGCAACAAAATGAGATCAGGTCCCCCATAACTCAAACATTTTATTGCATTAAAAAGTAGCCATAAATCTAGAATGTAAGTGTTTAGTGACTTAGTAGTTTGACCTCCCAACCCAACTATACAAGTTGTCGGTTTGATTATATATAATCATTTTTAAAAGAAAAATAGTGGATGCTACAAGCAAAACAATAAAACATGGTTATCAAATGTTACATCCATATTATAATGGTGAATGAAACAAATCATATAAATAACCCACAATAAAAACAAACAAAATTGATATCAAAAGCTCCTATAGTTGATGAATTCATATCAACCTTTGCCACGATGTTATGGATATGGTGTGGCAACATCCATAATTTATGGGTTTTATACAAAATACCCTAGTTTACTAGATATGTAGGTTGTGGGATAGAAATTAGAAGCCAAATATTATTCATTTGTAGTTTGAAGGATAGAAATTAGAAGTCAAATATTATTCATTTGTAGTTTGTGGGACAGAAATTAGAAGCCAAATATTATTCATTTGTAGTTTTGTGGGATAGAATCCGGAGATAGGTATTTAGTAGATATGTGGTGTAATGATATTGAAATATATATGAATTATGTTAGAAACTATATCTCAAATTGCTTATGATGATGTGATTGATAATAGTTTAAAGAACTAACTTTAAAAATTATATTATTTTGATTGTTTGGCATAAAGATGTTAGATTGCATTTTGGTTTTGGTGTTTATTTTTTCCTTTCAACTATTGAAATGATTTTAATTTTGTCCATATCCTGGTGAGCATGAATAGAAAGAGGTTCAAACGTGTTAAAGGGTTGAATACTGAATTGCTAGTGAAAAAAATTATTCATGATCTAACTTGATGGGTTTAGTGAGTCAGAAGTTTTGTAATTATGAAATTACTTTTCCAGTGAAATTTTACTCACTTAAGGTTTATAGATTTTACTTTTTTAGTTTTAGGTTATAACACGTTGTAACCAAAGAAGCAATGTATGTCATATCTTGGTCTTTCTTATGGCTATACTTAGTATCATATTATGTTGAGTTATTTATTGAGATTCAAGAGTATGTAACGAGAGACTAAGATTATTAAATTGTTTAAAATTATGTCTCAAATTACTTGAGCCTTTTAATATGAGAGTGTCAGTGGATTGGTAAGTTGTAGTTTGTTCTTGAGTTATTTATGTCAAAACATGAGAGTGCACCTACATAAAATAATGTGTAGGTAAAGCAAAAAAGTCTTACAATTTTCATGCAACATGAATGTAGTAATTCTTGAAAAAAGTTGCCCATTCACAACTTTAATACTTATATAATTAAATAGAAACTAACAGGAAATGCAATGAGCAAATTTGACCCCTTTCTATTGGCTAAGGTATTATATTTTGTGTTGACTTAAGTAATTACAAAAACTTTGTTTTTACCTCCCGCATATTGCTCAAACTCTTAGATTCAAAACCCTATCCTTTTTACATTTAACTTTGAAAGATTTGTTTGTTAATTAATATATATTCCCTTATTAGTTTGGAAACATTTTTATTAAATATTTTACACTTTACCTTTCTTGTATATTCTAGTTGTCCCTTAATCTTAGAGGTGGGAAAGGCCAACGCCAAGCATATCAAAACTCGTAAAAAGGATAATGAAGCGACCCATAAATCACTAAATCTAGACATATTCCAGTGAATCTAGACTCCAGTATTACATGTTTTGGAAGAAATCTATCACCATTTTTTGCCTATATTGGATTCCATTTTTGTCTATACTAGATTCCATTATTACTATTTGTTGGATTCCATTAGTAACAATATTGGATTCCAATATTGTCATTATTGGACTTATTTGAGTTCCAATTTCAGTATTATTGGATTCCAATTTCGCTATTATTGGATTCCAATTTTGCTATTAATGGATTCCAATATTGCTATTATTGGATTCCAATTTTGTTGTTTTTTAGATTTTCATGTTGGGAGTAAGTAAGGCTAGCAACCGCTAACTATTATAAGGCATGAGCCATTGGATTAATAAAAATAAAAAAATTAACAATAACTTCCTACAAAAGCCTCAATGTAAGGTGAGTGGTCGCTAACTATTATAAGTCATGAGCCTGTGGTATTGAATGAAAGTGAATGAAAAAAATCCTCGATGTAAGGTTAGCTTTCACTAACTATTATAAGTCATGATCTTGTTGTATTAAAAGAAAGTGCAAAAGCCTCGATGTGAGGTTAGCGGTGCTAACTATTATAAGTCATGATCCAGTTGTATTAAATTAAAAATAAAAACTAACAATAAATCCTTGCAATAGCAAGTTCGAAGTGTGAACCATGCACTTTCAAATGGTGAGCCTCACATTGTCAAATTTGTGAGACTCACACTTTCAAAGTTACAAAAAATATGAGACTCACACTTTGAAAGTGTGAGCACACATTGTCCAAGCTGTGAGCCTCACACATAAATCTTATTTACAAGCCCCACACTCTGAAAGTGTGAGCCCCACACTCTGAAAGTGTGAACCTCACACTCTAAAAGTGTGACCTGCACACTCTAAAAGTCTGAGCCTCACACTCTGAAAAGTCAGTTTGAAAGGCTCACACTTTGAAAGAGTGCTTTGAAAGGCTCACACTTTGAAAGTGTGAGCCTTGCACTTTCAAAGTGTGAGGCTCAGACTTTCAGAGTGCGAGGTTCACACTTTCAATGTTTATTATGCACATCCTTAAATTTGACACTGGCCTTAAATGCTAGTGGTGTTATTTTGATTTCTGGTGGAACTTACAATAAATTTACATTCTCACCCCGAAATATACCTTGTAACAACTCAAGTATTGTTTTCTTAGATTGTACATGACATTAAGTTCACTAGTGTTTATTATTATAAACTATATCTCTGAGTAATCATTAAAAGTAAACAACATAGTTGGGAGTTTATGTATATCACAAATTCTATTACTGTGAAAGATAGTAGAATTTATGCTTGTAAATTGTTCCATTCTCCATATAAACGATGAGTCACTTCCGTGAGAAAGAAAATGAAATAATCCTTTGACACAATGCAAGAAAAATGTTTGTGAGAAATGTAGTCTTACACCCTGGAGATACATTGAACCAATATTTTATAGTTTACATCAATCAAAAGACTCATTGTGCCACAATTGTATTCTTTGTGAGTCAAGAAATGCCAACACCTTTTTCCCAATGTTGGTCCATGTGAATGAGCTACATTTGCATCACACCCCTTAATGTGGTATAGCACTTTTCTTCTATTTGTTTTCACAAGTCTCCCTCTTGTAGCCCATTCTCTTAGCCTTGTAAAAGTGTTAGGCCCTTGCAGATTTGAGTTATTGGCCACAACTTCCTTCAAGTCAACAACTCCAGAAGAGAAATTTTGTAACTGTATACATCAGATTTCTCATTAAGCCTTGATGTTCTTGCATATTTTGGGTCAATGTAACCAATGGTACCCATAACATAGGTAGAGGTGTGGTTTTTGGCCAAGGGAATGCACTTGGAAATGTTGAAGTCTGACAAATGTGCCTCAAAATTATAATCCAAAAGAATGTTAGAAGTCTTCACATCCCTGTGAACAATGTGTGGGTTACCATCATAATGAAGATATGGCTATCCTTCTTCAGCACCATGAGAAATATTTAGCCGAGTGTTCCAGTCTAGCTTAATCTTCTTTGATGATCCTATACAAAAATAAAAATTAATAAAACACTTGTTAGATTTTCCAACAATCCATTTTAATATGAAGGTTAGAGATTGATTGGATGCTTCTATTTCAAAATATGAATCTACAATGTACATATCCATTTTTCTTCATAACATAATCATTTTACTCACCATGTAGGATGTCCCACAGACTCTCGTTTACCCTGTAATCATAAAACAACAGGTTTCCAAGTGGAGAAAATGAATATCCATGCAGACTCTCAAGATTTTGATGCTTGATGCTTCCAAATGTTTCCACATCAGTTTCAAATGCAAGCAAGCTTAGTGGGTAGCGACTGTACATTCTCTTTATAGCAATTGGCTTAGAATTCTTTAGATCACATTTATAAACAATGCTTCTAGCACCATAGCCAATTACATATTTCTCGTTTAGATTTTTTGTGATTGTCATTATGTTGTCGTACATGTAAAGAGCCATGTTAATGTGCAGTATGACCAACCTTGGAGAACCTAAATGTAACAAATAGATGTGTCAATAAAGAAATTGTAATAAGATATTGCTTTCTGATTTGTTGTCTGATAATCTATACAATATGAAATCATGTCTAGTCATATTAGTTTTAACACCTTGCTCCATTTTGTTTGCAGATCCTTTTGTAAATGCATTTGGATGATTTGAATGGTACACAACTATAATAGTAGTACTGAACCCAAACAGATGTAAACAATTTTCCAGTTTTGAGATGGATGTTGTTCATTGCATTGGGCCACAATTTTGTTACACAACATCATACATATCCAAGTTTGCCAAATTTTTTATAACAATAGAAGAATGTCTCTGGAACCTGAGCTATTTAAAAGACAACTACTATTTCTTGCATCAGTTAATTTCTTGATATCCAAAAACCATAAGAAAAAAAACTGAATTGGTCCACAGAGAAAAGTTGTGCAACAAATTGACAACTTCAAACAAACCAAATTTAATAGCGATTAATTGTTTAAATTGCTTAGTGCAACGCATAACAAAAAAATTTATTAATGATTTCTTGTTTTTTATAACTAAAGGAGGGTTAAAGGGTCCCTTTCCCTTTACAGTAAATATATAACGAGAGGATCAATCTAAAAACCCGAATGATCCATCAATACTTTGTTGAAAAAATGCAAGGGCCTATGCCAAAAACACAAGTGGTTGGGAATACAAAAAAATGCCAGACCAGTAAGACAGACATGATGATTCGATAACAATGGAACTGAAATGCTATAAAAAAACAAAACAAAGATACAAACTGATGGATTTTAGAAGCACTTATTTAACTAAATCAGATGACACATTTGTAACCTCCACTTTAACGGGGATGAAAATGGTTTCCATAGGTGGTTCTGGGAAAAGATGCTCTTTTCCAGCAACAGCCTGACTCTTTAGCCAATCGTACGCCTCATGACCTTTCCTATGAAGAAGATCCCAATGTGTTGTTCCTATTGCAGTGGAGAAAACATATCATCCAAGTCAGGAAAGTGGAGAGAACTAGGTCCCACCCTCGGTCTCTCACCCCATTTGGACACACCAAACATGAAACACATTAGGACATCAAACCATTTGTACAACTCTCCAAAAATGGCCATGTCCATCAAACCTTCATGTATATAATGAACCTTGAGAAAGGAAAGGGCCATGATGCACTCGAGGTTTTTTCCATTTCCACTTCCATGCCAACCCTATATGTTGGCTTGATCCAGTGACGACCCATCTCCAAAGCCCAATCCTTTTCGGATGTATGATAAGAAGATGACAAATGAATGTCGAAGAAACTTCTGCATTTACCCTTGGATGTCCCTCCAGAGAAAGATAATCATCTCCAAGAACTCCCTCAATAGCAACCATGTCTTGCTCTGATTCAATCCAAAAAATGGATTTCAAATGGTGACGTGAAATTTTGGTATAAAATCCCATTTCACGAACCGACGTGGAAAATTGCATGAAAGGAAACATTGGAAAGGCCATGACAGATGAAATGAAATCCAGTGAAATAAACCCGAAAGGTGTGAAAATATGGGAGAGTGGATCGGTAAATATATGGAGTGACTATGCCATCGCATGCTTGTAATTAATACAAGCTTGCTAGGGGCTTTAATATAAACCTTTATTGGAAAAGGTGGCGAGTCCGGCCAATCAACATATTTATTACCAATCTTATCACAAAACACTTGGTCAGTCCCTCGATTTTCTATAAAATCCACCTATTTAGTAACCTCCAATATATAAGATTTAAGGTCCAATTTGTAATTAATGAAACAATAAAAAAGGAATTTTATTCACACAAGATTTTTGATTGCGACGTTAGCAATAATATGAGATTCACCTCCAATAATTAATTCATTACTATTCAAGTCATTAGCCATGGACCAACAATGTTCCAACACTTTAATTTATTGATTTATACATTTATTAATTTACAAAAATTCTAGTCATTAGTCATGTTATTAATTATGAGATTAGCCTCTGGAAGAAGGCCACCTTTTTTTCATGGCTATCTTGCAAAACACGCTTCGAGGATTGGAGAGAGGCTACCACACACATTTAGCACTTAGACCGAGATTTGTGTTTTTCCAAGTTCAAAATCCCCGCTTCCCCATGATCTTTAAAAAGTGAAATGTCGACCCATTTAACAGTAGGTATTTTCTTGGTCTCATCAGTTCCTTGCCAGAGATAGGCCAACAAAATTTTGTTGATTTTATCAAACACACAATTGGGGATCCTCAGAATAGAAACCATATAAATGGAAATAAAACAATAGTATATCAACAAGATTAGATCAATGCAATAGAAGTTCGTCATTTAATCCTGCACGAGAATCATGTTCACCTTCGCCCTGCGTATGTGATAGATCATTTAGGTCTATTTTCTTTGAAGGATGATTTTAAGAAAATATGCAAGGCCAAGATGGACATGATACTTCTTCAGGTTTAAATGATGTACATATGTTATGATGATCTAACCTTTCCATACTATGTGGCTATGTTTATTACCAGAAACTATTGATCGTAGCAATAACAAAGCCTTCCCTTTCATTAACTAACGATGCTTATCAGTTGCAAAGAATTTTTGTTTATATGAAAAATATATGAATTATGTTTTATGCACAATATATCAAATGAGAACTACATAAGGCATCAACCTTCTCGAAGGTATGTATTCAAGGACTTGGATCTGTCAGGGATAGTCCATCGAATATAATATAATTACAAATAATGACAACAAACCTGTTGAGATTCCTTTTTGCATTGTTAAAATGGATTCGTCAACAATATAGAGGCTAGCAGGCGATAGCCTTCTCATCAATGAATAATTGGTAAACATAAAACATGCATTTCTCTTCACAGACTCAGATCATTTATTCCTGAGCAAGATTCATGTTCATCTTCGCCCTCGATTTTTAGTAAATCATTTAGGACTATTTTGTTTAACGGGTTATTTCTGGAAATATGTAGGGCCAAGATGATCAGGATATGTCTTCAGGTTTAAAATATGTACTTCTATTATTATGCTCTAACTCTTATCTTTGTTGCTAAGGTAGACAATGATTTTTATTAGGTCGATATTTTTAAAAAATAGAAACAGTAGAGCCTAGTGAGCGCCAAACCACTCCTTTCAGTAAGTAATGTAGCTTAGCGGTCGCTATGCATTTTCTTTGATATGAATTGACATGAAAAATGACTTGCAACCACATTTTATCCATTCATATGATCTGTTTTCCAAGTGCTATGTTCTGTAAGTATTCGAGCTTAGCGGTCACTAAGCATTTTCTTTAATACAAACTTTTTTTATCTCTATTTTCACAATTAAGAAATAGTTTAGCCTAGAGGCCACTAATCTATTCCTTTCTCAATAAACAATAAACAATAAGCCTAGAGCGCTATATTCTGTAAGTATTCGAGCTTAGCGGTCGCTAAACATTTTCTTTAATACGAACTGTTTTTTTATCTCTATTTTTGAAATTAATAAATAGTTTAGCCTTGAGGCCGCTAATCTATTACTTTCTCAAAGACCTCCATAGCTTTCAAGAGTAAACAATTTTCATATCTCACATATTTATCATCTAAATATATTATGAAAAATGCATAGCGACTGATAATATCTATTACTATGATTTGTTATTAGAGTGCTATTATGTTGAAATAAGATATTGTTTAGCCTAGTTACCGCCATATCATTTCTTTATGTAAGTATTCGAGCTTAGCGGTCGCTAAGAATTTTCTTTAATACAAACTATTGTTTGATCTCTATATTCAAAATAAAAATTAGTTGAGCCTAGCAGCCCACTAATCTACTCCTAATAAGTAGCGGAGCTTAGTGGTCGCTAAGCTTTTTCATTGATGCCCACCGATGTGTAAAAAAAAGACAAGATGCAAAGGTGTGTGCCTAGTAAGTCACTATGATGTTATTTGAGCACCCTGAAAACATTTTTAATAACCATATTTCTTCCTGACTATGCAAAGACCTCCATAGATTTTGACAATAAAAATTGTCCATATCTCACATATCTGTCATTGAAATATATTATGGAAAATGCCTAGCGACCACTAATATCTATTACTATGATTTGTTATTCTAGTGCTATGTTAAAAATAAGAAATTGTTTACCCTATTTTCTGCACAATCATTCCTTTCTGTAAGTATTTGAGCTTAGTGGTCGCTAAGCATTTTCTTTAATATGAACTATTTGATTGATCTTGTTCAAGTAATGGAGCTTAGCGGTCGCTAAGTATTTTACTAGATACAAACTGATATAAATTATGTGTTAGACACAAAAAACTTATGAGTAATATAGAAGTTGTGATATCTTTCAAGGGTATGTAGTGCCACACTTGGTTGTGCAAGGGATTGTATAGCCAATAATATATGATTATAGTTAATGAAAAATACTATTGATCCAAAATTGTAGAGTTATTTATTTACATTGTTGGAAAGGAAACCTAGGAGTTGTAGAGGCTAGCGGCCGCTAGGATTCTGCTCAACAAATAGACGGACAACATACGACATGCTGAGTTGTTCATTACCACGTACTAAAAAGAATAGCCTGGTCCCCTATAAAATCTAAGTATTTATTATTTTGAATTATGTGTTGCAAAAATATCATTCTAATGGAGCTTAGTGGTAGCTATTTTCTTTCCTATCTTTAAGGTACTCTCAAATTCTTGTGAAGTGTAAAATTATGTTTTAGTTTTTCTAGAGTAAAGCGTAAATAACACCAAAATATTGACGATCACAAGATATATTAGAAATTTCATGCCACGTGTCAACATTTTAGTGGATGACATTCACAAATTAATATGACGGGTCTTTATAGGTTAAAAGTATTTGTTAATTCTAATTTTGATTAAAAATTTCTTTAAAAATGTGTCAATTATATAGTTGCCTAACTAACTGGTTCAAACTTGCCACGTGTCACATTTTATCACAATTTTTTTTTAAATTGGCGTGCACTATATTTTAAAATTTCGAATTTCGAATTCGATAAAAATTAATAATAAATATTAGAAATTAGAAATTTGAATTCTAATATTGACGATCACAAGATATATTAGAAATTTCATGCCATGTGCCAACATTTTAATGGATTACAGTTACAACTTAATATGGTGGTTTTTTATAGGTAAAAACTATTTGTTAATTCTATCGCTAATTAAAAATTTCTTAATAAATGTGTCAATTATATAGTTGTGTAATTAACTGATTCAAACTTGCAAGATGTCACATTTTATTGGATTTTTTTTAAATTAACGTGAATGATATTTTAAAAATATTAAATTTGCATTCGATAAAAAATAATAATAAATGTGCCAATGATGTATGAGCCAATGACCGTGAATGGGAAAGTACCATTAGTTGTTTCACTTAAAGTGACCACATGTCATTTTCAAAATTATAAATTAAATATAAACCAACCAATAAAGCAAGTCACATCAAGTTACATAAAAAAGGTAACCAATGAAATGGTGACACATAGGCATTCCGTAAATGGTGACTTTATTCCCAAGTAATAGGTCACCTTAAATTTCTTTTTATTCAAAAATACTTAATTTAAATGTCGTAAAAATATGATTTCATCACAATTATAATGCTCAAAAGAAAATTTGTATATTGACAAAATCATAATCTATCAAAGGTGTTTTTTTTAATTATAATAATTATGTGGCTCTAACAACTTCTATTTTCTAAATGTTTTTTTTACTATGCTTAAATTAATATTTGTTCATTTTCCCGTGAGTTCACAAAGAAACAATTGTCGTTGTCCCACTTGTTTCTATAGTAAAATTAATAAATTTGATTTCCCCATATCCCATGCTATCCCCCAAATTAAATGAAAATATTAATGAGGGGTATATTCAAAGTTTGATATGTGAAATCCCCCACATTAAATGCAAATATTTGAAATTTCAAAATCCCGCACTTTTGCTTTATGAAGGGGAAATTTAAATTTTGAAATTTTCCTAATCCCCCTTTTTTTTAGTTTTCAGAATTTCTTTGTTGAATGTATTGGGAAAAAATTAAATACACCAGAGAAATATATATTAGGGTTTCTTTTTTATTTTGAAATCACAGAAAAGTAGCTCTTGAAATCATAATACAACACGCACATGCACTAATTTACTGGTCTGAGTGCTCGATTCCTGGTTTTTTTGGAACAGAAAGTTGAGGCAGTGATTATAATATCGTTCGAGGGTGCAAAAATGAGACAAAAAATAGTGATTGTGGATAGATCACGGGTACAAGTGTAGATCAGGAGGCCCACAAAGGATATAATCAAAAGAGACAAGAAAAATAGGTTGTGGATAGAATCTCCTCAGATAGTTTGTTTAAGAGAGAATATAGAGCTTTAACAGTCATTATCAAACACGTAAAAAATTTAGATACTACTAAAACATGTATTTATCAAAAGCATCTATGTTATTGTATGTGTATCATAGTTGATGGTGGGACACTTTCAGTGGGTCTGTATTCACCTAGTTCTTGTGTTTTACACCACAATCTGTCCCTGCCTTTCCCTCTGCCACCTTTGTAGTTATGTTTCATCTCCTTGTCAAAAACGTTGCTCTATCTGAAACCACCTTTTTTTTCTTCCCTGACTGAAGAAATTGTAATCCCTTTTACAATATTTTTTCTTTCAGAAAACCAATTTTTATGTTCAACTGTAGCACGTGTATTCATGTCTGTTAAACGGGTTCCCTTTTTATCCCTTTTATGTGTCTCTCTGGTTAATTTTTTGTGGATTTTTTCATTCTCCTTCATGTATTTATTCTTTCCCGTAAGTGGTGGCATCTATCCCTAGTTGCAAAACACGAGTCACATATCATTTTTAAAAAAATCGTAATGGTTTGATTTTGTATAGTTTAGGTAATCATTTTGACCTCCTTTAATGATTTTTTAATATGAATGAAATATTCGTGACTAATTATTTCAATGTTCAATGCTTACATTATTACCACATAGATATATATATAGTTAATTATATTCATTTATCACGTAGAAACATGGAAAATTTTAGTGGAGAATTTTCATAAATCGCGAATATTAGGGATTTTAGAAATTGGAAATGGCAAAATTTTAGCAGTCGGTTGTTGCCTAGTTCACCAAAAATTTTGGCTGACAAGTCATTTATATGGGTTATTTCTCTTACTATTTATATGTAAATATTAACTTATGAATGTATTCTTTCGAGGTATAATACATAGTCTGGGGGGTTTAGGGGGTACCTATTTAATACAGACATCCGATAAAGAGTGGTTGTCCATTCAACTTAGGCTGGACAGACAACCATTGTCTTTCATCAAACCCAGGTTGGGTGACAGATGATAGATGACCATCTAACCTAGGTTGGATGGTTGTCCATTGTCTGTCGTCCAACCCAACTGTCCAACCTAGGTTAGATGATAAACATTAGACGTAATGAGTTAGACAACATACATGGATGGCTAGGAAATTGTCCAACTTAGGTTGGATGACAAAAATGGATGAATGTCTAAACTAGGTTAGATGCCAGGGTTAGATGACAGAAAATGGATGACCATCCAACCTAGTTGGCTTTGTCACGATTTTTTTTTTCAGAAATTCTCTATCGATTCAAAAGTCAATTTTAGAGTTTCGCCACCAAGGTCTAAACTAATTTTTTAGAGGGGGTCTTAAAATGAACCCTACGTAGAAATAGTTAAATGTAATGTCTTTAGCAAGTTTATTTATGTTTAATAAAAGGTAAGAACATTATATGTACTCATAAATATTATTAAATATAAATTTTAATAATTCTATTTACAAACATATATTTCATTTTAGAATATTATGCTATGTTATATATTTTTTTATTATGCTACATATCATTTGTTGATTTTATATTTTTTTGAAATATAGTAATACAATATTGTACTCGTATATTTATGTATCTTTTTACAAAGTCAATCAAGAAAAATGTTGTTTAAGCTAGTTGTCGCTAAGCTCAATATGTTATTCATGAAGTCTATCACATGATATTCGAAGCCTAGAGGCCGCTAAGGTCATATATTATTCTACTGCATTGGTGTAACATAACAAAGAATTGAGATTAGTGGCTGCTAGGATAATTGTTGTCTTGCATTCAAAGTAATGTGTAATGACTCTACTGAAAATTAAAAAATGAAATATGAACTAATCTCTAACACCAAATTTTAAGCCTAGCGGCCATTGAGTTCAACATGCTATTCGAAATCTATTACATAATATTCCTATCCCAATAGGATATTCCAAGCCTAGCGGTTGCTAAGGTCGAAGATAATTACATAGTGTGGGTGGAAAATCACAAAGACTTGAGGTTAGCGGCCGATAGGATATTTAATGTCTTTCTTACATGACAAGTAGTAATGACTTGACTTAAAAACTAACTATGCTCCATTATTTTGTTTAAATTTAACAAGACTATCTTCAAAGACTAGAAACCCCTAGGGTGGATGCTTATAACCTTTCTTTAATGTTCTAAGACAAGAGAAGAAACATAATTAAAAATGAAATTTTAAGCCTAGTGACCGATGAGTAAAATATGTTATTTGAAGTTTATTTCATGATATTCCTAGCCTAACACGATATTTAAATCCTAACAGCTACTAATGTCAAATATAATTACATAGCTCTGGTGGAAGATCACAAATTATTGAGGTTAGCGGCTGCTAGGATATTTGTTGTCTTGCAAAAATGAAAAGTAGCAAAAAAAATGTTAAGCCTAGCATCCGCTGAGTTCAACATACTATTTGGAATCTATCACATGATATTCCTATCCTAACACAATATTTGAAGGCTATCGATTGCTAAGGTCAAATATAATTGCATAACGTGGGTGGAAAATCACAAAGACTTGAGGTTATCAGCCAGTAGGATATTTGGTGTCTTGCATACAGGACAAGTAGTAACGACTCGACTTAAAAACTAATTATGCTCCATTATTTTATTTAAATTTTACAAGACTATCTTCAAAGACTAACGACCGCTAGGGTGGATGCTTACTACATTTCTTTAATATTCCAAGACAAGAGAAGACACATAATTAAAAATGAAATTTTAAGCTTAGAAGTCGTTGAGTTCAACTTGCAATTCAAAATCTATTACATGATATTCCAAGTCTAACACGATATTTGAAGCCTACTATTTACCAAGGTCGAAGATAATTACATAGCATGGGTGGAAAATCACAAAATATTGAGGTTAGCGACCACTAGGATATTTGTTGTCTTGCATACATGATAAGTAGTAAACAAATTTTTAAGCCTAGCGGCCGCTGAGTTCAACATGTTATTCAAAATCTATTACATGATATTGTTATCCTAACATGATATCCGTAGCTCCGGTATGCAACATGCTATTTGAAATCTATTACATGGTATTCCTAGCCTAATATGATATCACTACCTTTCTTTAATGTTCCAAGACAAGAGAAGACACATAATTAAAAACGAAAGTTTAATCCTAGCAGATGCTAAATTTAACATGTTATTTGAAATATATTACATGATATTCATAGATTTGGTGGAAAATCAAAAAGACTTGAGGTTAGCAACCGCTATGATATTTTCTGTCTTGCAAAGAGGAAAAGTATCAAATGAAATTCTAAGCCTTGCAGCCACTAAGTTCAACATACTATTCGAAATCTATTACATGATAATCCTAGCCTAACATGATATTCGAGGCCTAGTAGCCGCTAATGTTCAAGATAATTGCATAGTGCGGGTGGAAAATCATAAAGACTTTGTTGGAACATAATGATTAAGTGGTCTGACCAACCCTTAATGTATATGGGTCCATTACTAATATATAGGTTAATATTTAATAATATAAAATATTTCTATTTCTATTATTAAATATGCTAACCTAGGTATATATTTTAGGTTAAATATTTAATATCATGAAATAATTATATTTCTGATATTAAATATTGTAAACTTAGGTGTATGTGTCAACCATTTTAGGTTGAAAAGGTGGGCCGGGAGACATACCGATCACCTTATATAAAATGGAATTTAGGCTCTCATTTGATATATTTAGGAAATATATCAAAGGTGTGCAAATCAAGTGATTTGGTATTACCCTTGGTAAATAGGGTTTCAAAGGAGGAGGTGATCTTACTAGATGTAAAATAAGTATCCGATTCCCTTCTTTTTTTCTCCAATTTTATTTGGCACTACATTTGTGTAATTAAACTCTCGGTAAATTTTTTTAGGGTTTTTCAATTTTAAATCTCTAATTTTTTTAGGGGAGATGTAATATGATATGATTATTACTTTCATTTACATTTTGTAAATTATATGGAATTAATGTTTGTGTGGAGATTGATGTGTGCATAGGTGAAAGGGGCTTCAAATATTTATCTGTGTGAAAATCACATACAGAAAATGAAAGGATTTATTACTATATGAAATAATTTTCATGTTTTCTATAATTTCAAATGTTTGTAGGTTAAATATTTCAAAATGTATGAATATTACTATATGAAATAATTTTCATGATTTCTATAATTTCAAATGTTTGCAGGTTAAATATTTTGGAAGGTATGAATATTACTATATGAAATAATTTTCATGTTTTCTATAATTTCAAAAGTTTGCAGTTTAAATATTTCATAAAGGTAAATTCATACCTGTGTTTTTTGGACCCCTCTAAAAAAATTTGATTTGAAAAACTATAGTTTTTAATTAATCTATAACTATATTTTTTTAAATTAAAAATATATAGAATAAGGTTTATATAATAACTTATATAAACATCTTATTAAAATTTATATAATTTGAAAACTATATATTTTATATAGTTCTTATATTATAGTTTATAACTATCCCATTCATATGGGTTCCATAAAAAAATATTTTGAACATATCTAAACTATAAAACATTGTTTTAATCTTAATGCCCGACATGGTGAATGGTAGGTAGTTGAAGGTTAGTGGCCTTAATAATCAATATTACTAAGTTTAATCCTATACTTGTTTATTAAAAAAATAAAAAATAGACACGCAAACCGTAAAAACTACTTCAACTCTAAAGTGGACCCATTTTTTTTCTAAGTGAGATATAAAAAAATTAAACTTAAAACCTAAGTAGTTTTTTAAATCATATGGCATTTTCTTAGGTTTTTCATGTGGCATTGGTAAGTATGACATGTTTAATTAAAAACTAATATCCTAACTTATGTTTCCAAATTATCATGCCATATTAATGTGGGCCGCCTTGGCATAGTTTATGTTTATAAAAACCTAAAATAATAATTACATACCAAGTGGCCGATGTTTTTTATTTGGTCATTGTGTTTTTTATAAAAAAATATACTATAGTTTATAATTTTTATGAACTATATGTTATTTTTATTTACATTCTATAAACTATATACCTCTTTTTTTATTAAAATATATATATATTTTTATATTACAAATTACGAAATTCTAGAATTTCATATTTTGGAAATACACAAGTTTTGGCTTCATTAAATTTGATGGTCAAATGACCGTCACGGTAGACCAAACATAAGACAATGTGACGGTCATTTAGACGTGAAATTTAATCTCACATGTTTCAGGAAACTTTCATTGTGTTAAAATTGACGGTCAAATGACCATCACAACAGACCAGAAAATAAGCCATTATGACAGTCATTTAGATGTCAAATTTAAGCTGGCTGGATCTTTGTCTACATTAATTTTTTTCAAAAAATTGAAGTTGTTATGCATTTTTAGGTGTCTCTTCTTCACTTTTATATGGTCAGAAATATTTTTTTATATAAATATGAGGTATAAGGTAGAGACCTTTATAGTACGGGTTATTATTTTGATCATAGGAGGTTAATTATAATGCATTGTAATGATAAAATTAGTTATGATCAAATAGTTTCTTTAGATCTATAAAATTTAGATATGATTCTATTAAAAGTGTTGTTTTTATTATCGATAAATATGTTTATAACTCTGTGGTACATTGTGTATTATAATGGGATGTGTTTTACAGGTTTAGGAAAATAATGACATCCAACTATTTCTGTCTTGACAAAACCCAGATCCTGAATGAAACTAACTACAACATTTGGGTCAAAACAAAATTTATGGCAAGGAAACTCCGGATAATTATTTCTAGATCTGAGGTTGCTCCCACTAGTCGTCAAGCAACTATAAATAACATGAATGCATTCTTGCAATGAATGTAGGAGGCTCTTTCTATGATTTTACGCGATGTGAACAATGAGTATCTTCTACACATTGGTAATATTGAACATTCGAAAGAGGTATGGACACAACTAAAATTCATGCATGAAGGATGCTTGGTATATCAAGGATAATAATGAAAGTATAATAATTGAAGGAATTCAAAGAAATGGTCTATATATTTTTGATGATTTCTCTTCTGCATCTTGTTTTATATCTTAGAGTTTGAATAATTCAAAACTATGGCATGAAAGGTTAGGGCATGTTAATTATCAAATCTTATATGAAATGCATAGATATAATCTAGTGAAAGGTTTACATGTGTTGTCTTCTTCTCTTGAAGTTGCTTCATTAAATGCTTCTAAATGATAGTTTTGATTCTGATTTAGTAAATGGTCATGATGATGTTTTAATGTTATAGATGTTTCTGAAACTCTTATCTTCCTAGATAAGAAATTAAATTGGGCTTAATCTATGTTATAAAGTTCAAATCCTATTAACCTTAGGAAAATGACCGGAAGTCATCATATGTACTATGCATTAATTACCTTGTATGAACCTGAGCCGCAAAGTATTATAGGGTCTAGGTGGATATACAAAGTAAATTATAATGTTCATGGTAATATTAACAAACATAAAGCTAGACTTGTTGCTAGAGGTCACAATTAGAAACCTGGTATTGATTATGTTGAGACATTTTCCCCTATAGCTAAAATGAGTACTGTTAGGGCCTTATTTGCAGTTGCCACTCAATTTGGGTGGGAAATCCACCAAATGGATAAGAAAAATATTTTTTTGAATTGTGATTTAAAATAAGAACTTTACATGTTTCAACCTAAAGGATTTGAAGAAACTGGTAAAGAAAACTATGTTTGTAAGTTGAGAAATCCTTATATGGTTTAAAACAAGCTCTTAGAGCTTGGTATGTGAAAATTGTTTCCTTATTTAAACTATTAGATTTTGTTAATTGTTCTTTTAACAATGATATATTCATCAAGCAATAAGACTCACATATTATCATTATATGTATATATGTTAATGATTTGCTTATGAATGGTGACAATTCTGATTTAATTCATCTGATTAAAGAGAAATTGAAATAGAACTTTGAAATGAATGAGTTAGGTCTCTCACATCATGTTCTTTATATGATTGTATTTCATTTGATTGTTATTTTTCAAAACACAATATGCAGCCATTGTATTGAAAAAGTTTCTTATGATTGATTGTAAACTATTTTCTACTTCAATGGAAGTTGGAATAAATATTGACACTAAAATTACATATGAAAAAATTTGATCCTATTTTATATATGTTGTTAGTTGATAGTTTGATTTATCTAACTAAAACTATATTATATATTTCCTATAAAATAGGAATTACTTCAAGGTTTATGCAGGAACCTTTTTAGAGATCATTGGAATCTTGCAAAAAGAATTTTCAGATATATTAAAGGAACAATCAATTATGAGTTGCATTATCTAAGAATGAAAATGCTATCTTATATGGATTTTGTGATTCTAACCATACTGATGTTTTGTTATAAAATATACTAGATATGTGTTCAAGTTTTTTTGTAGGAACTATTACTTGGAACAAAAACGATTCTCCATTTCTTCTACTGAGGTAGAGAAGTATAATGGAAGAAGTAAAGAATATATGTGGCTGCAACAACTATTGGTAGAGATACACATGGAAGTTAAAGGAAGTATTCCTCTTCTATGTGGTGGTCAGTTTTGTATTACTCTTGATTAAGAATCTGGTTCAACATTAGAGGACGAAGCACATTGAGATATATATGCGCTTCACCTGTGAGAAGGTGCTAAATGATGACATAAATTTCAAGTTCGTGTAGACTGAAGAGTAGGTTGTTGACATCTTCACAAAGTCCTTGAGTGTTGTAAAGTTTTGTCACTTTCGTAAAAACTTGGATTGTCAGAGTTTCTATTGAGGGGGAGTGTGCATGAAAATGTCACCTCCTAATGGAACTTGGTTTTTGTAAAAGGACCTTCGAACATTTGTAAAAGACCTTCGGGTAAGTGTAAAAAAATATGTTCAGGAAAGTGTAAAAAGACCTTCAGGCATGTATACCTCCTTGGCTTCTTTTTTAGAAAGAAGTGTAGAAAGATCTTAAAGATGGTTTTCAATAAACTCTTTAATGCTATTGAGTTTACTGGTAAACATCCAGTACAAGCATATAGTTAAGGAGGTCCTTGGTTGTAAAAGGCTCCTCTATGTTTGGGTTCAATAACCTTTTATGAGAACCTGTGAGAACATGTAAAACTCATAAATCATACTTAGCCACTGATCATGGGATGATATTTGAGATTCCAAATCTTTTTGTACCAAAAGGTAAATTGAGTATGATGAAGGTGTTATAATTCCTTCAACCGATATGCTAGCCTAAAACCTTTATGGTTTAAGGATTGTAAATCCTGTAGTGTACCACGGGAAGGTAATCTATTGACATGTGTTATGTTATCCCATTTAACATTAAAGAGGAGTGTTAGAACATAATGATTAAGTGGTCTGGCCAACCCTTAATGTATATGGGTCCATCACTAATATATAAGTTAATATTTAATAATATAAAATATTTCTATTTCTAGTATTAAATATGCTAACCTAGGTATATAGTTTAGGTTAAATATTTAATATCATGAAATGATTATATTTCTAATATTAAATATTATAAACCTAGGTGTATGTGTCAATCATTTTAGGTTGAAAAAGTGTGTCGGGAGACATACCCGATCACTTTATATAAAAATGACTTTAGGTCCTCATTTGATATATTAAAAAAATATATCAAAGGTGTGCAAATCAAGTGATTTGGTTTTACCCTTGGTAAATAGGGTTTCAAAAGAGGAGGTGATCTTATTTGATGTAAACTAAGTTCTCGAAGTAAAATGTTATTTTTAAAGTGGTTTTTACCTTATTGGAGTTTTACACTATAAATTTTGTGTCACCTGTGTTATTTATTTCCTATAAGTATTTATTTATTTACTTGTGTTATGATGTAATCTTTATTTAAATATTTATTGTAACATTATATAATATGTAAGTTAATTAAATCCATATTTATTAAAATCCTCAAATTCTAACAGACTTGAGGTTAGCAGCCGGTAGGATATTTGTTATCTTGCATACAGAACAAGTAGTAACGAATTGACTGAAAAACTATGTTCCATTATTCTATTTAAATTTCACAAGACTATCTTCAAAGACTAGCAACCGTTAGGGTAGATGCTAACTACCTTTTTTTGATGTTTTAAGATAAGAGAAGACACATGATTTTAAACAAAATTTTAAGACTAGTGTCCACTGAATTTGCACCCACACTATGTAATTACCTTCGACCTTAGCGGCCGCTAGGCTTTGAATATCATGTTAGCCTAGGAATATCATGTAATAGGTTTTGAATAGTATGTTGAACTTAGCAGCCGCTAGGCTTAATTATTAATTTTAATTACGTGTATTCTCTTGTCTTGGAACATTAAAGAAAGTTAATAATATCATGTTAGGTTAGGAATGTCATATAATATATTTCTAGGTTGAATTTTTAAGCCTAACATGATATTCATAGCTCTGGTATTCAACATGCTATTCGAAATCTATTACATGATATTCCTAGCCTAGCATGATATTGCTACCCTTCTTTAATGTTCTAAGACACGAGAAAACACTTAATTAAAAATGAAATTTTAAGCCTAGTGTTCGCTGAATTCAACATGTTATTCAAAATCTATTACATGATATTCCTAGGCTAACATGATATTCATAGCTCTGGTAAAAAATCACAAAGAATTGAGGTTAGCGATTGCTAGGATATTTTCTATCTTGCAAACATGAGAAGTAGTAAATGAAATTTTAAGCCTAGCGTCTACTGAGTTCAACATGATATTCATAGCTCTGGTGGAAAATCACAAATGTTTGAGGTTAGTGGATACTAGGATATTTGTTGTCTTGTAAATAAGATAAATAGAAAATAAAATTTCAAGCCTAGCGGACGCTAAGTTCAACATGTTATTTGAAATCTATTATATGATATTCCTAGCCTAACAGGATATTCAAATCCTAGCAGACGCTAAGGTTGAAGATAATTGCATAGCACGGGTGGAAAATCAAAAGTACTTGAGGTTAGCAGCTAGTAGGATATTTGTTGTCTTTCTTACAGAACAAGTAGTAATGACTCAAATGAAAAACTAATTATGCTCCATTTTTTTAATTAAATTTAATAAGACTATATTTAAAGACTAGTGACCGCTAAGGTGGATTCTTACAACCTTTCTTTAATGTTCCAAGACAAGAGAAGAAATGTAATTAAACAATAAATTTTAAGCCTAGTGGTCGTTAAGGTCTAAGTTCAATATGGTCGTGGATTATTCCACTGCGTTGGTGTAACATAACAAATAATTGTGATTAGAAGCCACTGTGATAATTGTTTTCTTGAATTTAAGATAATGCGTAACGACTCTAATAAAAACTAAAAATAAAACTGAACTAAGCTCCAACACCAAATTTTAAGCCTAATGGCTGCTAACAACATGTTATTTGAAGTTTATTACATGATATTCCTAACCAAACATGGTATTCGAAGCCCAGTAGCCATTAATGTCTAAGATAATTACATAGCTTTGGTGGAAAATCACAAATATTTGAGGTTAGCGGCCACTAGGATATTTGTTGTCTTGCAAACAAGACAAGTAGCAAACAAAATTTTAAGCCTAGCGGCCACTGAGTTCAACATGTCATTTAGAATCTATTACATGATATTCCTAGCCTAACTCGATATTTGAAACCTAGTGGGTGCTATGGTCGAAGATAAGTACATGTAATGACTTGGCTAAAAAAATGACTATGCTCCATTATTATATTCAAATTTTACAATACTATCTTGAGGTTAGCAGCCGCTAGGATTTTTTTGTCTTGTTTACTGGACAAGTAGTAACGACACGACTAAAAAAATAACTATATTCCATTACTATATTTAAATTTTACAATACTATCTTTAAAGACTAGCAACTGCTAGGGTGGATTCTTACTACCTTTCTTTAATATTCCAAGACAAGGGTAGACAACAAATATTCCAAGACAAGTAAAATATTTATGAATTTTCTTAATACACGTAATTAAAAACAAAATTTTAAGCCTAGCAGCCGCTGAGTTCAATACGATAATTGCATAGTGTGGCTGGAAAATCAAAAATACTAAGACTGAAAAACTAACTATGATCCATTATTATAGTTAAATTTTACGATACTATCTTGGGGTTTATAGTTAGTTTTTCAGCTAAGCATACGAAACTAACTATATCCTATGGTTTACAAAACTAACAACTTGATTTGAATTATGTGATATTCATGATATGTCTTATGATAAATATAAAACGCACCTAATGACAACACCTAATCACATCACAAAATTTTATGAAATTTTTATTATTAAATATTTAATTATCGACCATTATCACTCATGTTGGATTCCAGGTTTCCACAATGATCTAGTATAACTCAAATTTGTTTTTAACAGTGATGAGAAGATAACCATCAATCCACTATTAATTCCTTTATCCTAAATCTATACTGATTATTTTTTTACATTGATGGAAATATATCTTAGAATATATAGATGCTAGCGGCCACTAGTCTTCACTTCTAGCAATAAATTGACAACTTGAAACAAAACAAATTTAATATGGATTAATTGTTTAAATTGCTTAGTGCAATGCATTATAATTTTTTTTTTTATTAATGATTGCTTATTTTTTATTACTAAAGGAGGGTTGAATTTTTCCTATCAACCTGTTGTCATGCAAATTTGCAACAAGGAAATTAACAATTTCCGAACTTGAAAACGATACCCATGTATCAATTTTTTTTTTATGTTTTATCATTTTGAGGCACCCCAGGTCTACCTAGTCAGTCCAGTGACCTCTTGATTAATGTTATGTCATCCACCTAGGTGATTTAGGAAAGTCCATTCATTCCCCCTAGGTGATTTTAAGAGTTCATTAAAAATTACAAGCTACACGCAGCTGTGGGAAGGTATATCACTGACCTTCCCAAGGTTGGAACAACCCCATGGAGTAGAGAAGAAGATAAAAATTGGATATGGAGGTGATTCAAAAGTATTGGGACATCATGGAAATGATTCAAGAAGATTTTGGAAGGGCTCAGAGAAGTTGAGGTAGTTTCGCCAAAAATAGGGTTCATAGGCCTAGTCATTACACAGGTTAAAACAACTGTTGAGCTTCGAGAGGTGATTCTAGGAGCTATGGATGGAGTTAGAAAAAAAAAACATAGGGGGATATATAATTACAATCCCTACAAGATGGTAAAATCATATTTTTCACAACACTTTAGTGCGTTAGGTCTGTAAATAATTTTTCTCTGGCATAGGTGGAATGCTAAATCAAAAATCTGATTTTTCAAGGACCAAATGGAAAACTCAAGACATGAGACCCCAACCATTGGATTAAAAGGGAAATTTACAGTCAGGATCATATAATTTTTTTTCTGAAACAATCCATTGGGAGCTCAAGTTATCATCGTCGCAAGTTGTCCTCTTGGAGCAAGTTTAATACTTAGACAAATTTTTAGAGGACACGTGTCAGCTCCAGGAGCTTGGCAGGATTTTATGTCCACAAATTCCCTGAGGGTTATATACATAAACCTTGGAAAAATTTTCCCAAGCACCATCTTACCTATGTAACCCCATGCGACCATTAGGATTGCCAGTTCATCCCTCAGGTACAATTTGGAGCTCAAATCCCCTACCGTCGGATCTCCGCCACATGTCAGCTCTAGGACTGCCGTGGAATTTTATGTACCTCACATCCCTCATAGTTCAGGGACATAAAACCTTAAAAAATGTTCCCATCTCCATAGGAGAGACTTCTGGTTGCTCATGTGACATGCTTCCGACCCCTCAGTGGTTTAACTCTGATTTTGGAGCACTCACTCCCTGCCATCAGATCGTTGCCACATGTCACTTTCTTGATCATTATGAAAACTGATGCCCCTCATGTACCTTTGAGGTGAGGGACATCAAGGAAAAGAAAATTCTCCCATCCCTCTCTCAACAATATTTTAAAATTTTAAATATTTACCTACTTCTCCGCTTGTAACTTCTTACACTCCCGTGCACAACCATATCTCCATACTTCCTCTACAACCTTCCACCATCACTCCGCCATTGCAAATGCTCAGACCAACTCAACCAAGGCACTAAAATACCTTTCCTATGGTGATATTTAGGTCTCAAAAGGATTTTTCATCAAGTTAAGAAGGAGAAATGAAGAACAACGAAGAAGAAAACAGTGAAAATATTCATCACCGTAAAACAGAAATTCATACAAATCTTGCAAACCAATGCATGAAGAAAAAAAATATATTTTACTATTTATCATCTTATCCAAGACCATAAAAACATACTTTGAAATTATCCTCTCATGCAATAGAGAATTCATAGTGAAGAAATCTCCTTCCCAACTCAACGAAGAAAAAGTTGAATTTCCCATCAAACTAGCTGTCGGATTAAAGTAAAATTTCACGTGAAGCACCAGAAGTAAAAACCTATCACAATGGAGTTGATTTCATCGTAAATGGAGAAAAAAACTAGACCTACAAAATAAAAGCTCCATTTATGGCTTCCATGAAACAGTAGTGGAAGAAATCAATGAGCTACCTCTCCATTTCTTAGGGTTCTAGTGGGTGAAATCACAAAAAATTGGAGGGAATGATCGTTGAAAAGTCTAGTTTCGCATGAACTAGTTTTCACGCCACAAAGTCCCTATTTTTTAGGGATATGGAGGGATATTTTTTTATCAGCATTCTTCCCTTTATAAATAATTTTTCAAATTCCCAAAGATCCGACAGGAGAAATCATCTGAAATTCAGAGGGAAGGGTCTCTAAAAAATATAGTTTCTCTCAAACTAGTTTTTGCACAATGAAGTTTCCAGTTTCTCGAGATATGAAAGACTGATTTTTTATCAGTATTCTACCCTGGTAGCTCCATACCTAAAGCTCTTACTAGACATAAATTTTCATTTTTCATTTTTGAGCTTTTTGGAAAGCGAATCATGATGAAAATTGGAGCACGAGTTTGTGACGAAGAGCCAAATCCAAAAAATTTATTCATGTCGCAAACAAAGGTTGTTTTCACCACTTACTAAAAATAGCATATGTTGTACTTCCTCGCATGCTATAAATGATGAGTCCCACTAAATTACAAGTTTGATCACTCAGGACAATCATAAAAGGGGTAAAATGGAAAGTAAGATAGAAAATGACTTCTTACCAAAATAAGTCCCCAAATAACAAACTAAAAATAGTCCCTAAAAATAGCATATCTCTGCTAAAGAATAGAAAGTTTTCATTTCAGAGTGGAAAGTTGCATATGACTTTGTTTTCACTCACCTTACTAATTTTTGGACTCCCTTTTGGATAATGAGATAGCTTCATGAGTTGAAAAGGAGGAATGAGAACTTCACGAAGGTCCTGGAAGCATCATCTTGAGTGCAATGGTTTACAAAAGCAAGGCAGAGCATCGCAAGGCACATCATGTGAATTCATCTTCATCACTTAAGGAGCCGAGTGATCCAAAGTGAATTGGCCAGAATGATTTCAACAAGTCAAAGGGTTCATCAACCAAGTTTCAAGGAGGGTCATCGCGGGAATTGTATGTGTTCATCTCAAGCTTACAGTGGTAAACATCATAACAGTGTTTCTAAACACTCATTATATGGTCCAGGATGTCCATGCATCATAGAGTTTGCAGTCATCACTAGATTGGGAAAATGATTCAAAGTTATTCAATTGAGAAATCTTCATTAGTGTAGAAGATCACTAGTGGCAAAAATCCCCACTCAAAGTTCATGGCTCCATTAAGGCATTCAAAGCATTTCATCATGAGGAGTGTTTTCCCCTCCATCCCTTCCCTCTCCCTCTCTTTCCCTCTCTAATTTCTCTCTCCATTCTAATTCTTCATTATGTGTCATCATGGTATTTAGTCATATTCACTTAAGTGACCTATTTTAAATTTGTAAAAAGTATTTTCTCAAAATTATAAGAGAAATACTTAATTCATGGAAAGTGAAAGGTCATGAGTGGAATATGGAAACAAAGAGTCATGTGAGGGAGGTGAAAGGACAATTCATATTGCTATAAATTGTAATGAACTCTTCATTTTAAAGGGTTCTAATTCTGAAATTCTTTTAGCTGGTTGTATTCTTGTAAGCTTATGAGAGAGATTTTTCTCACTTGTGAGTGAAAAGAGTTAGCCACTTTTCCCCTATTCTCAATGTCTTCCATTCTCATACTATGTAAAATTTCTACTTGAGAATCAATACAAGAAGGAGTTTCGAGCCTTTTTTGGACTAAGGGGTTTACTGATACTTTGTGTTCATTAAATTCTAATTGGTCTTGTTGCTGTTTGTAGTATTTTTTCTTCCTAATTTTAGTGCATGTGATGAAATTTCTAACTAGTGTGTACAAAAATCTGATTTTCTATCTGCAACATTAGTTCTCCTACCTCTTTTCTCACTCCCCTTTCCCACTCTTTAGACAAAGTCTTCCCTAGCAAAGAGATTTCTAGCTTTTCTGCAGGGTAAGTGGAGTGCCCCTGTTAGATCCCCGGTTGAAAGGCCACCATAGAAAAATTCACTTTTACTCACTGCATGCATATACGACAGCTACACCAGTTAAGTAGAGGGACTTAGATTCCCAGAGCGTTGGCAAGAAATCCACCAATTTTTTCCACCCAAAATTTTTTCTCGCCAACAATTTTTGGATACCCACCGTGGGCTAGACTTAGTAGCATCTGCACCCAAAATATGACTGCAAGGTCTAAAAAAAAATTCAAAAAATTCATATTTCAAAGGAAAATCATTTATGAAGGTGACTCCTTCAAGGAATGAACCCCTATCACATTTGTTTCCCACATCATGAAGAAATTTCTAGATTGGAGTGAAGTACCAATGAGTGACAGTGAAGAAGAAGAAGATGTCTTCTCAGAAAAGAAGATCATTGATCAGCCATGGTTCTGGACTAGTATCGACAAAGGAAAGAAGAAATAACCTATCACCAATGAAGAATAATGGATTCAAAGGAGACATAAGATAAGGTGTGAAGTTTGAGAATATACCAAATTCTTGCAAGAGATGAATGAGAAACTTGAAGCAGCCCATAAAAAGGAAGAAGAAGAGGAGAGTTTTCCTATAGAGGAAGATCCTGAAGATCATTCGTACCATAGGTTTTCATACTCGAAAGGTTCTTGAATTCCACTGAAGAAAATCCTATCCTTGAGCCTTCTGATGAAGATAAAATCAGCATTCAAGAAGATGACAAAAGACAGGATTGCAAGATCCACTGAAGAAGATTTTTGCAATCTCACACAACTCACTACAAAATTGAGATCATTTTCCTTCTTCTACCATTCTCTAGATGAATTCATCACATACGGTGATGAAGAAATGAATATTTTGAAAAGAGAATATGTGGAAAGGCTTCAGAGCATAATAGAAGGAAATTTGACCCCGAAGTCTTTGATGAAATTTGGAGGTATGCTTTAGCTCTACAAAGAAGATATGAACATCTTGAAGCTCCACATCAAATGGAGGAAGAAGATGAGAAATGACCTATGGAAGAAGACCCAAATTTATTCCCATACTATGAGGTTTTCATTCGTGAAAGATTCTTGGATGCTTCTGAAGAAGATCTTGTCATGGAACCTTCTAATGAAAGCCAAAGCAATGTCATGGAGGAAGAAGTAGAAGAGATGAAGATAGAATCACCATTCAGCAATTCCATTTGGCTTGAGTCACTTCCCATGGGGGAATAACATATTCAATAAAGGAAGATCCTTGCTGCATAATGGATGATCCAATGCTCTTTGAAGACTCCACCAATGATGAAGAAGAACCAATTCAAAGTAAGCATGGATGATCTCTTTTCAAGTTTTGATCTTTCAATTAATGATGAAATGGAGAGATGTGAAGAAGTGCAAGAAATTCACCCGACATCATGGTCCGAAGATGATGAATTGAAGATGGTCATAGATAATCTTCCCTCCTATTTTGATTCTTCAAGTGATGTAGAAATGTTGCATGAAGAAGTGGAGGAAGTCAAAGAATAAAACTCTCTTCCTCGATGCAATCATGGATGATCAAATGGAAGAATCCCATCTCTCTTCAAATATGAGGAGAAAAAACAATTTAAACACAACCTCTACTCACTCGGGGAGAGAAATCATCATCATGGTGAAAACATAGCCTTTCATCTTTCACTTGAGTAGGAAGATTCAATAATGGATGGTCAAGATGTAGCTAAAAATTCTTCTCATACTGCTTCCCCAACATGGTTCCCTGCTTCTTACCAAGAAGAAGATGATATGGATTTTGAGCTTGAAGGAGTGCCCTTCCCATGAATCTTGGACCTCTTCTCCTTGTCAGGTGTCATGAATCAAGTATGCCCGTGTTTGTAAGAAAGTGAATCTTTGGCAATGCAAAGCATGGAAGAGGTGAACGAGAATGTTTCAAATGAATCATGGGCTGTATGGATCATATTTTTAACCATCTCCTAGAGGAACAACAAGAAGATTCTTCCAATGAAGATAAAAATGAGCCTATGGAAATTTCAGAAGAACTATTTGTACAAGATATCTTGAAGGATGTGGAAGAAGTTAAAGATCCTCAACTCAGCCTTGAACTCTTAACCTGGGCCATGGAGATACAAGATAGGTATGAGTCAATTTGTGCTTCCTATTTTGATGCACCAATTTTTTATGTTGAGATGGAGTAGTTGGATAAGCTTGATGACTTCTCTAATACTTTGGTTGATGAGAATGGACATGAAAGCATGTCTTTTTCTTCCACATCATGTGAAGAAGTTCATGAGTGCAAAAGAAGAAAATTTAATGAATCTCCTTTGGACATCTCCAGTTTTGAAGACAACACCTCCGTCATGGAAGAAGATAACAGGGAAAACATTGAGCTGATTTGCATTGAAGAAAGTTGTTTGGAACATGGCGAAAATCTATAGCAATGTTGGGAGTATATTCAAAACCAACTTTCTCCCACCATTTCGGAATGGTCCATCAATGCAAAACAAGAGTTCATATGGAAAAATCCAATGAAGGGTGAAGAATGCTTATACAACCAAACCAAAAGCTGAAATTTTGAAAATGATATCAAGATGCACTCCGAACAAATGCATATTGACAACCATTTCTCTAGACAAAAAAGCGGGAGTATGCATGATTCTTGCCAAATGATCCAAAATCAGACTGCACTCACCATCCTCCAAGCTCAGATTCACCTTGAACATGTTCCCATGTTGCAACAATATCTCAAGGATGATGAAGATCTCCAACTCAATGATTTAACCTCCATTTTTGAAAACACTTGCTCAAAGAAACAAAGCGGGATGTTTGGGGAAGTTATTGAATGGGAAGAAAATCAGTTTTTTCTCACTCCTTCCAAGTTTTTTGCTGATATAAGAGATAATTTGAAGTTACAAATCAAAGGAGATGAATTTTTTCATGACAGGAGAAATTTTCCCACTCTTGAAGACATGGAAGAATGGTGTCACATGGTCGCAGGATGTAAAGCGGGATCATCAAGGTACATGAGTTTTGAGAAAGTGAAGAAGTCATACTTCAATCCACTATTTCATGATGGCGTGTACTTTTCTCAACTTGTATCCTATTGTTAGAGTATGTTCATTGGATGCAAGAATGTTCTCTACACATTATGAGTACCAAGATGGAATTATGGTCAGCATTGTTCTTCTCAAGCCATGCAAGATCCATCACCAAAGCATGGTTTGATCAAATAATAGTTTGTGTGCTTTAATGGTCATACTTCAATCCGATATTTCATGATGGCATGTAATTTTCTCAACCCGTTTCTGGGTATGTGTATATTCTTTTCCCACCTCTATATTTCCCTCCCCTTGTATATAATTTCCTTTCTGTGGTGTTTTTCCCTTTATGTTGTGTGTCATGTGTTTCCCTTTCTCCTTGTTGTGTGTGTGTGTTTCCTTCTTCTTCTCTCTTCTCTATCTCTTGTAAGTTGTACATGACTCTGCAGGGCCCAATGAATAAGGCACTGGTATTTGTTTTGAAATGTTGAGATTCTTGATTCCTCATGTCATGTATTCATAGAACTCAGTTCCATGTCATGTCCCCAAGCTAGAGCCAACCGTTTTAATGCAAATGTGCAACAAGGAAATTAACAATTTCTGAACATGACAACGATACCCTTGTGTTAATTTTTTCAAGTTTTATCATTCCAAAGCACCCTGGGTCTGTCCAGTCAGTCCAAGTGACCTCCAGATTAATGTTATCTCATCCCCTTAGGGGATTTAGGAAATTCCATTCATTCCCCCTAGGTGATTTTAGGAGTTCATTAAAAATTGCAAGCTATAGGTAGCTGTGGGAAGGGCTATCACTGGCCTTCCTAGGGCTGGATAAACCCCATGGATCAGATAAGAAGATCCAAAGTGGATGTGGAGGTGATTTCAAAGGTCTTGGGACATCATGGAAATGATTCAGGAAGATTTTGGAAGGGCTTAGAGAAGTTGGGAAAGTTTCACCAAAATTAGGGTTCACAGCCTAGTCAGTACACAGGCCAAAACAACCGTTGAGCTTCGGAAGGAGATTATGGAGCTCTAGATGGAGTTAGGAGAAAAACTAAACATATCTGGAAATATAATTCCAAGCCCTACAAGATGGTGAAATCATTTTTTTCACAACACTTTGGCACATTAGGTCTATAGGCAATTTTTCTCAGGCACAGTGGAGTACCAAATCAAAAATCCATGATTTTTCAAGGATCAAATGGAAAAATCAATACATGAGACCCCCACCATTGGATTCAAAAGGCCATTTCTAGTTAGGATAATATAATTTTTTTTTGGAAAAGTCCATTGGAAGCACAAGTTATCATCGTCATAAGTTGTCCTCTTGGAGCAAGTTCAGGACTTAGCCAAATTTTGGGAGGACACATGTTGACTCCAGAAGCCTGGTGGGATTTTATGTCCTTGACATCCCTAAGGGTCAAGTACATCAACCTTGGAAAAATTTACCCAGGCCCCTTGTGACCTCTGGAACCCCATGCAACCATTAGGATTGCCAGTTCAGCCCCCAGGTGCAATTTGGAGCTCAAATCCCCTGCCGTTGGATCTTCGCCACGTGTCAGCTCCAAGACCACTATGGAATTTTATTTCCCTCACGTCCTTCACAGGGTCAGGGACATCAAACCTTGAAAAATGTGTCTATCCCCCTAGGAGATAATTTTGGTAACCCATGTGACCCATTTCCATCCCCTCAGTGCTTTAACGCTAATTTTGGAGCACTCACTCCTTGCCGTCGGATCGTTGCCACATGTAGCCTTCTTTCTCACCATGGAAAATTATGTACCTCATATCCCTTTGAGGTGAGGGATGTCAAGACAAGAAAATTCACCTAGGATTATCTCAACATGATTTTAAAATTTAAAATATTTACTTGCTTCCCCGCTTCTAACTTCTTACACTCCCTGCATAGCCATATCTCCATACTTCCTCTGCAACCTTCCACCATCACTCTGCCATTGCAAATGCTTAGACCAGCTCAACCAAGGCACTAAAATAAATTTCCCGTGGAAGTATTCAGGTCTCAAAAGGATTTTTCATCAAGTTAAGAAGGAGAATCGAAGAACAACGAAGAAGAAAACAATGAAAATCTTCATTACCGTAAAACAAAAATTCATACAAATCTTGCAAACCAGTGCACAAAGAAATGAAACATATTTTTTTGTTTTTTATTCTATCCAATACCATAAAAAAATACTTTCAAACTCTCCTCTTGTGCAATAGAGCATTCATAGTGAAGAAATCTCCTTCCTGACTCAATGAAGAAAAAGTTGAATTTCCCATCAAACCGGCTGTCAGATTAAAGTAAAATTTCGCGTGAAACACCATAAGTAAAAACCTATCACAATGGAGTTGATTTCATCGTAAATGGAGAAAAAAATATACCTACAAATTTAAATCTCCATTAATGGCCTCCATGAAACATTAATGGAAGAAATTAGTGAGCTACCTCTCCACTTCTCAGGGTTCCAATGAGCGAAATCACACAAAAACTGGAGGGAATGATTGTTGAAAAATCTAGTTTCACATGAATTAGTTTTCGAGCCATGAAGTGCCTATTTTTTAGGGATATGGAGGGGGTTTTTTCTTATCAACATTCTACCCTCTTTGAAGAAATTCTCAAATTCCTTAAGATCTGATAGGAAAAATCATCTGAAATTCAGAGGGAAGGGTCTCCAAAAAATCTAGTTTCTCTCAAACTAGTTTTTGCATGATGAAGTTTCTAGTTTCTTGAGATATGAAGGATTTTTTTTTTTATCATTATTCTTCCCTGGTAGGTCCATACCCAAAGCTCTTACCAGATATAAGTTTTCATTTTTCATTTATGAGCTTTCTGGAAAGTGAATCATGATGAAAATTGGAGCACGAGTTCGTGACGAAGAGTCGAATCCAAAAAAGTTGTTCCCTTCGCAAACAGGACATTTTTTTCACCACTTAATAAAAGTAACATATGTTATACTTCTTCACATGCTATAAATTATGAGTCCCACTGAATTACATGTTTGATCGCTCAGGACAATCAGAAAAGGGGTAAAATGAAAAGTAAGACATAAAACGACTTCTTCCCAAAATAGTGGGTCCCCAAATAGCAACCTCCTAAAAATAGAAATGTGTTAAAAATAACAATATCTTAGGAATAGAAGGAGGTTAGAATATGGTAGATGGTTTAGAAGGTGAAATTAGAACAAGACAGGTGATATGCCTCAAAATAGCAGAGCACAAGCTCATATTCTAAAAATAGAAAGTTTTCATTTCAGAGTGGAAAGTTGCATATGAGTTTGTTTTCACTCACCTTACTGCTTTTTGGACTCCCCTTTGGATAATGAAATAGTTTCATGAGTTGAAAATGAGGAACAAGAACTTCATCATGGAGGTCTTAGAAGCATCATCTTGAGTACAATGGTTTGCGAAAGCAAAGGAGGGCATCACAAGGCACATCATGTGAATTCATCTTCATCACTTAAAGAATCGAGTGATCCAAAGTAAATTGGTTAGAATGATTTCAAAAATTCAAAGGGTTCATCAACCAAGTTTCAAGGAGGGTCATCATGGACATTGTATGTGTTCATCTCAAGCTTACAATGGTAAACATCATAATAGTATTTCTAAACACTCATTATATGGTCCATGATGTCCATGCATCATAGAGTTTGCGGTCATCACTAGATTGGGAAAATGATTCAAAGTTATTCAAGTGAGAAATCTTCATCAGTGTAGAAGATCACCAGTGGTAGAAATCCCCACTCAAAGTTCATGGCTGCATTAAGGCATTCAAAGCATTTCATCACGAGGAGTGTTTTCCCCTCCATCTCTTCCCTCTCCCTCTCTTTCCCTCTCTACTTTCTCTCTCCATTCTAATTCTTCGTTATGTGTCATCATTAGTATTTCGTCCTATTAACTTAAGTGATGTATTTTAAATTTGTAAAAATTATTTTCTCAAAATTATAAGAGAATACTTAATCATGGAAAATGAAAGGTCATGAGTTTATGGAAATGAAGAGTCATGTGAGGGAGGTGAAAGGACAATTCATATTGCTATAAATTGTAATGAGCTCTTCATTTTAAAGGGTTCTAATTCTAAAATTCTTCTAGCTGGTTGTATTCTTATAAGTTCATGAGAGAGATTTTGCTCACTTGTGAGTGAAAAGAGTTAGCCACTTTTCCCCTTATTCTCAATGTCTTCCATTCTCATACTATGTACAATTTCTGCTTGAGCACAAATACAAGAAGAAGGAGTTTCTAGCCTTTTTCACTAAGGGGTTTACTGATACTTTGTGTTCATTAAATTCTAATTGGTCTTCTTGTTGTTTTCAGTATTGTTTCTTCATTATTTTAGTGCATGTGATGAAATTTCTAACTAGTGTGTGTAGGAATATGATTTTCTACCTGCAACATTAGTTCTCCTACCTCTTTTCTCACTCCCCTTTCGCACTCTTCAGATAAAGTCTTTCCTAGCAATAGATTGCTAACTACAACACAGGGTTAGTCAAGTGCCCTTATTGGATCCCTGATTGAAAGGAAAACTACAGAAATCCACTTTTATTTGTGCATGCACATATGAAATCTGTACCGGTTAAGTAGAGGGACTTAGAATCCCAAAGTGTTGGCAACAAATCCAAAAGTTTTTCCACCTAAGAAAGTTTCTCACCAACACGACCGCTAAGCTATACATATTCATTCCTATTGAATTTTAGTCTATGAAATTAATGACATCGAGATAGAACATCTCCTAACTATTTCACTATGGAAAAACAATATTTATCCTTCCCAATCACTTACCAACTATTAGTTTGTTTAATTCCTTTTTTCAGGTACTATGTCTTTAATTTTTTCCACTTTGTTCATGCAAATTCCTTTGCTTGAATGAACAAAGGATATGAAAAAGAGAGATGATGAATGGTTTGTAGAAATGCATTCCTCAGAAAATTACCATGGTGATCTGTACTTATTTTTCGTTGACAAAGATGTTGTTGGTGAATTTGGTATGGTACTAACTTCAAAATTTATTAATCAGCAAACATTCCATATTCAGGTTGAATGCATTAAAATTGAAATGAATAAGTTACTTATTCTTGACATGGAGTTGGAAGTTTCATTATTCAAGAAACTAGAAATGAGTGATTCTAGAGAAAGTAGGATATGCTATTGTTCTAAATATGGTTGGAATTTGGGAAATTTCATACACTCAGACAAAACAGACCATGAAAATGCACTTGAAATTCATAATAAAATGAATTTGGTATTCATAAAATTGTATAGAATCGATAATACCTCTTATATTTGTCATTATTTGAATAGAAGAAATTTGCTTTCTCCACATAAACATGAAAATCTATTTATAACACTAAGGAAATCTTATTTGTCTAAATTAGAGATAGATCCCTATAAGTCAAAGTTGCAAGGGATTAAAAATAATAACAAATTTGCTTTATTGTTGAAGAAAGCAACCGGTATATTTAGAAATGCAAAATTTTCAACTGCTAAAAAATTAAAATTGTTTTTGTTTAATGGTGATGCTTTTCTAGTTGAAGTTTCTAGGTACCATGTGGCACCTCCAGAATATCAATACTGTGAGGTGTATGATGAGAATGTTTACCTTCTTATACATTCAATGTTGATTAATGTTATTCCTTCTCTTAGGGATGCAATTCTTCTTCCCTTTTTATATTCTACAAAGGAACTTGTGCAACTAGAGGATCCAGATGACCTGAAAAGAGATGAAGTACAATTCTACATTCTTGATGGCCAACATACCATTTGTGCCCAAAATTTTATTTTTAGTTGAAAGTAAATACAAGTCATTACATAATAAGATGCAGGTTAGAAAGGCTCACATTATGTCTTCAAACGTGCCTAGCGAAGTCATTATTAATATTTGCAAAAACATAAATGGTAAATAAAAATTGGATTGAATCCAATTTTATTGATGTACTCTACAAGGCTCAAATGATTTGGAGATCCCTAGGATGTCCTCAGAGGCCCGGAGTGGGAAACAAAAAGAAAGATGAGTTGAAGGTAATGAAACTTAATTTTATGGCATTTGTACTTAAAATTTAATTTTTGTAATATGCAGAGAGTAAATATACTATTTCCTCTTTCAATGCAGAGTTTTGAGAAGTAATGTCTTGCTATTTTCAAAGTGGCTAAGACAGAGAGCCTTTCTGAAAAAATGACATTTCTATTTTTTCCTGAGGACATATGGACAAAATTGACAACAACCATTGAGTTATTTAAATCAGGTGGGCTTGCTTGTTCTCCTTTTAAGGATAACCAACCTAACTTTCAAGAAAATTCATTGACAAGGTTCATGACGAATTCCTTCAGGCTACAAGAGGAATGACTGATGAGGAGATATCAATTCTACTAGATAAAGTGCAATCAGGGAAAGTATGGCTAATTGGATCTATTGAAGTAGGCGTCATAGTGAAGACTTTTGATTCTTACTGCCAAAGAGTAAAAGATGACAAAATAATGAGAGGAAAATTTCTAAAATATATGAAAAGTAAATATCTAGGTAATATTGTATTGGAAAAATGCACTGAAAATAATATTGTTGAAAAATTTGGTCTGCATGAATCTCATTACCACTAGTTGTGTGTACTCTTGGGAGAAGAGAAGAAAGGAAAAATAAAATATGATTCTGGAGGAAGTGAAAAATCAGCAAAAATAAAAATTGATGCTGAAGTGGCAGAGGTTCTCCCAGGGGAAGCTCAAACAATTATAGACAACTACGTGATTTCAATGGAAGAAAAAATTCCAGCAAGGATGGAAGACACCAATGAGTTTACCTGTCAATGTGCATATCCCTTCCAGCTCCAGTCAACAATATCATCTATTCCGTCAACTAATCCATTCAATGTAGAATGTGTGATCATAGATTTCTGCAATTTGTCTAGTGTACTAACTTTCGATGCAATAATGGACCTACTTACAGTTTTCGGATCTAGTCTACTAAATTGTGTTATTATTGTACTCTTACTTGTTGCTTCTTCAAAAATATTAAGAGAGACATGGTAAAAAAATACATGCAAAAAGTTAAAGACAAGGGGGAATCAGTTGTGGAAGGTTGTTACAGATTTTATGACAACAATGGAAAATTTAAGAGCTTGTGTCTTATGTACACAATAACTGATGTGCATAATTGTGATGTTGACAATGGGGATGGAGTAGACATCACCATGGATTGGATGGACCAACTTCTGCAACAATTTGTGACTGCAAGTGAAATCAACCTATGAGGAAAGACACATCCTTTTCTTTACGAGAGATCTTATGAGTTTTGGTCTCATATGTTCACTCGACTCGTTTCAAAAATTCTCTAATTATAGTGCTTTACGACGGTAGTGTTGCATTGCATGCTTTGGTTGACTCAGGTCTACCTATAGGTCTTTATTGTTGAATCGAATGATCAAGAAATGTTTTTAAAACATTACTATTGTCATTTGAAAAAAGGTACGTTGATTAAGATCACTTTAAACAATTCTATTAGTTTAATGCATTTGAACTGATACATATAATATTTATGCAGACAACCAAACAATAGAGGAAGACACCATCTCTTCCTCTCCACATACAAACAAAGGAGACAATGTCATTCTTAACATGTCGCAACCAATTCAACTTGTTGCCCCAGATGTCGTTGACCATCCATCCAATGAATCTATAAAAGGTGAGTGGGAAATACTCATTTTATAAATTTATCACTACAAGAAGTTTTCAATTGTCATTGTTTACATATTTTTAATAAAAATTCAATTTTTTTTCATATTTGATGCCAAATGGGGAGGCTATTGGCACGTCATGCATGAACTCGTAGACAGAAAATGGTATGATAGTCATGTAGCATTATAAACAAAACCATTTATAAGCCCCTCATAATTGTAGGAACCTATAACGAAGTAGTTTATTTGTTATATGTATTACCCTAGAGGTCGCTAACATACATCTTTTAATTAGATTTATTTTGAATTGAGTAATTTTTTGTTTTACTGGTTAATATTAAATTGTAGACAATTGAAAAAAATTACTTCTATACAGTTGGCTATTTGTGGCCACTAAGCTAATCAAAGAATGTCATACCAACCATAGTCCAGGAAATAATGGGTTAGCCTAGTGGTCACTAATATACATCAATATCTATGTAATATTGTCCATCAAAGGTTTTTTCATTGAATAGAAGCAAGTTATATCACAAATTTAATTACGTTCGACATGGTATTTATTTTCAATTGATTAATGTTTTTAAAATTGGTTAAAAATAAACTTCCGAGAATTGAAAAAAACAAATACCTCTGTGCAGTTGGCCATTAGCGAGTCGCTAAGCCCATCAAAGACTGTCAATGCAAACATAGTCCAACTACATCTATGCAATATACATATACATATACAACTACATCTATGCAATATTGTATAAAAGCAAGTTGTATCACGTATTTTTTACTTCGACTTAAAATTTATTTTGAATTGATTACTTTTTTTTAAATAGAATGTGCATCACAAGAACCTGCAGAGGGGGAGTGTGAGGGAATCCAAGCCAGAATCTCTATTAGTAAGTGTTAACATACTGAAATTTTGATTATTTGAATTGGTTAATATCAAATTGTGGGCAATTGAGAAAAAAATTACTTTTGTGCAGTTGGCCAAAAGGATTATTTAATTATTTTAGATTTGGAGGGTTTTCTCTATGAGAAAAACCAATCCCATAAGGATTTGGCAATCAAGTTCGGTAAGGAGACTATCAACTTGCGAGGTGGGCTCAAGGAATTTTTAAAGATACTAGCAGACAAAATGTGAAGTGGGATTTTGGTCTAGCTATCTCTCTTCCACCAAAGTTGAAAAGTTGATTAAGGATTTGAAAAAAAATTGGTTGAATTCAAACCAGTTCTTTTTTTGGGTAAAGAACATTGTTTTTTAGGAGACGAAATTACAGTAAAATATCTCCAAAATATTTGGAGTAGAGAGGATATTGTTTTTGGCCCTACACACACATTTTGTATTACAATAGGCCCAAAGGGAAACCCTCCAGAAAATTTTATGGTGGGGAGGAAATCCAATGAAGAAAATTGTTTCAAAGATAGGTGGTTGATGAACAATTTGTACACAAACATATCACATATACTATCTCAGGGTTTGAGTGTTGCGAGGGCATCAAAAAATTGTAGAAACCAAAAATTATATAACTATTAATTATTTCAAAATGTTTTTTACAATGATATTCATTCATACAGTCATATGGTCACTCTTTATTTTATATGTTGAGATTACAAATTTAAAATTTGGCAGTATTTATATCTTCACTGTGATTGAGTTGATATTATAGTTTTATAAGTTGTTTGTGTGAATTACCCAAATAAAATATTATCACAATACTATGTTGACTTGTGTTTAATCACTTTTGGAAGCTTACATTAATTCTGAGTTGTTTTTATAGATCCAATTGGGAAGCCTCAGAAATTACTAGTTTTGGGAGTTGAAGGTTTGTTGTTTGGAATTTCTGGTATTGGCGAAAAAATACCTCGTAATATGGTTCCAGATTTTAGATCTGGGAATATTGAATACTTTGAATGAGAATTTAGTGCTGACTTGATAAGTACAACATCAAAATATTTTGACATTGCCTTATGGTCTTCATTTATGGATTCAACAATGGTGAAGTACATGTTCATCAAAAAAATTAGTTGGCTCCGAGAAACCCACTTCAGGTTCATTTGGGGATGCCAACAATGTAAGTTCAAAACAAATACCATTCAGCAGATAGTAGACATTTATGGTAATTTCTATGGTGAAAACAATATACTTTTGATCGATGACACGAGATTCTTGTCACACGAGGTCAAAGAAGAAATTACTCTCAAAACCCCAACATACTGGAGATTTGATGGAAACTATAAGACTGATTCAAAAATTTATACTGAATTATGTACATGGTTGAAACATGCAGGAGAACACAAGAACATGTGTAGATCATTGAAAATGTTCAAACACACCATTGGCATTTGAATTATATACTTTTCTTCCAAATCCAACAATGTATTGTGCATTTTTATGGAATAAAATAACTACCTTAAGGTTCTTAAAGATTCACAGTGTGCAATCATTTTTTCGATTCTTTTTTTAAAGAAAAACAATTTTTTCTATGGGTGAAGAGACAATCATGGATCATGGACCAATAAAATAACGATTTTTCCTAGATATACATAGTTTAAACTTAAACATATTTCAAAACTGGTGAGAACCTTATTCTAAATCAAAAATTAAGCCTAGCGGTCCACTAGCATGTAAAAAACATAAACATATAATGTTTATTGTTTGACAGATCGATGTTGGCTTCCCTGAAATCAAAAAACAATTTTTTTTCCCAGTTCATGCATGGTTTAATCTTAAAGACATTTTGAAAATGATAAGAACCTTATTCCAAAGCCAAAAATAATCCTAGTGGCCGCTAGACCGTATAAAACAAGAAACATGTTATGTTTATTGATTTGCAGATCCATGTTGGCTTCCCTGAAATAATAAAATGATTTTTTACCAGATATTCATATGTTAATCTTAATGACATTTTAAGAATGATAAAATCTTGTTCCAAAGAAGAAATAAAGCCTAGCGGCCACTAGCACGTATAAAACACAAACATTTTATGTTTAATGTTTTGTAGATCGTTATTTTAAATATTTTTTGTTTATTGTTGTGTGGACATCACCAAGAATGTAAAATTTTAATGACATGATGCCCTCATTCCTATGATACATAATTTGGCTTGGATGTTGGATAGCTTCAAGATTATATTCACACAGGAAGATTGCATCATGACCAAACGTACCATTTGTCGAGGAACCAGGAATCAAAACATATTTCTCAAAAATCTTAGCACCATTTAGAGCAAGTGTAATGCATATTACAATTGTAAAAATATACCTATTGAAGGATGAATTGTGGCCTATAATGCATATTACAATTGTACTTGATAGATGAATTGTGGCATATTTTACAACTATTGAAGGATGTGGAAGACAATGTGGAGACGTACGTGATGTCATTAAATCAATAACCCAATTACAATTATGTAATTTTCCCTAGATTTAATTGATAACACCTTTCTGTATAATGTGTGTGACTATCTTTAGTAATGTTATTTTCTATAATGTGTGTTTATCAATCAGCGGAAGCCTTTATTCATAATCTATCCAATGCATGGGAAAATATTGATGATGCCATCCATTTTTTATTGCATCGACCTGCCTCACACGAGTCGAGGGACTACTTAATTGGGTTGTGCTTTCACCTTCCCTCACTCATTTTCTCACATTTCTCTCTATTGTTTTCCCCTTCCCTCTCATGGCATCTACCTATGTTCCTTTCATCCTCTTACATGGAAAGAAGAAAGAAATGGATTTCCTCTCTCCTGTGTCTTCCACTCATCTTCACAATGTCTTCCGCATAGGCTCCACACCTGTTCTAAAAGTGATTGAGAAAGTCCTGGGCATGGATTATCTCTAGAGCACCAGGAGAGCTCATGTCAACTCCAAGATTGTAGGCATCTTCATGTTCAATTTCCTAGTGTTGTGTGTAGATAAGGAAGTGGTCATGGTGGTCACATCCCATTTCATTTACCCACGTCATCGTGTGGGTTTGGCCAAAGCTCTGGAAGAAGTATGCCTTCCTATTCTCTTTTCCAATTTGTATCCTTGTTCTTCTCCTTTCTAGGTTGACAGTAAGGATTTTTGATGCCCTGGAATTGAAAATTTGGGCCCTCCATCAATTTTTGAGACTGTTCAAAGCATATGTCGATCTGATGGGGTGTCTATCTCAAGTGTGCCATCCCTGGACCTGGTCACGCTCGCAAAACCTTTCCCTCACCCCTTCCTGATCATGTGGTGCAGTTGAAGATTGTTGTTGGCTCGTCCTTTTCCTTTCTCAGGAATATTGCAATGCTTGGCTCGGTGGACCAATTAGAGGTGGAACCCTAGGGTTTCTCTATCATTCCCCCTCTATTTTTTGTGTTCACCACTTTATGTTTTTTATAGGCCTGGTTATTCATGTTACATTTTGGCCTCGTTATTTACAATCTTTCCTACTAGTTTTTGGTTTTTCTATGTAGCCCTTCATTGATCAAATATTTCGATACTTGTAGGGTGGGGACCCATCAACCCTCTGGTTCATAGCTCTGGTCAAAATTGTTTAACTATCTAAAAAATAAAATTATGTAATTTTCCCTAAATTTATTTGAGAACAAGTTTTTGTATAATGTGTGTGACTATCTTAATAATGTTAATATGTATAATATGTGTGACTATATTTAGTAATTTTATAATAAATAAAGGATTTAAACGATAATATATATGTTAATATATATAAAAATGTATTTTATTTCTGGTGAATTCTTATTTGATTAATGTTAATTTACCTAGATAAGCTACACTGACATTACCTAGCGAATTAAGTTTTAACTCTCTTACTTTTATTTTTTAAAGTCATATTATCCTCTCGACTTCAAATATCTGCTACAAAAATTGTTCACATCGGTTTAAGGAAATAAGGAATTGAAAAATTCTCAGCCACTTCAACAATCAGTGTGTTAATAGATATCGTGAAAAAAATTTTATTTTTCTATGATTTATTCTGTGAATTTGGGATTCCAGCGTGACGAATAGTTTTACAATGAAATTCAAATAATTCTTAAAATGATTTACCAAAATTCTACCTTTAGAAATGGATTTTTAATTTATTTCATATCTATATTTAATTACGAAAAGATATCCTCCTGACAAGGGGAGTAAGGATAATTTTAATTGTCATTTAAAGTGTCAGGTGTGGGAGGAAAATTTCTGTAGTGATTTCATGTCCCTTCTTTCAAGGCATGCAAGGATGGCAGAAGGTGATGCGGGGGGTTAATGATGAATTCCATCACACATTTATAACTATTAAGGGGATGTTAATGTTTTTTTAATCCGGGTTTATTCCTCTCTTGGAATCTAGGTTTATAACTATTAAGGGGATGTTAATGCACATTTATTCCTCTCTTGGAATCTAGGTTTTAGCTCGTGCCCTTACAAGTGTGCTCTTGAGTGCCATGAGTGGCGCAAGTTTGGTGTCTCTTGCCAACTAGGAACCCTACTAGAGTGACCCCACCCACCAGGATCCAAGGCTGAATGATTCCAAGTCCAGTGAAGATGCATTGTTCCACCCTCTCTCACTCCAAGGGAAGTGTGGTGCTCATAGTTTTTTGTATCTTTAGTAAGAAGGGTGATCACTGCACATAAAAATTCCCTTACAAGGATCTCGCCCCAACTCAGTGCCACAGAAACCTTAACAATGGATAAGGTCATCTTGGGCCTCACCTCTAGTGGAAGCATCACTAGCAGGGCTGTTGCTTCCTCTACTACTAGGGGCCTCCCAGTCTCAGGGGTGGTGTGGACCACTCTGGTGACTGCATGCACCATAGAAATGATGAATATTCTGTTCGAGTTACCAGTTTTTCTAAGGACCATGAGGGATGTCAATCTACATGAAATTTTCAAGTTGTTTGTACACATCACAGTGTCTATGTGCCCATGGATCAAAAGATGGATTAGTAGTGGATTTGGTTTTGTTAATTTTGTTAATAGGGAAGGATGCTCAGAGAGCTATCAATAAGCTCAATGCCTATGGTTATGATAATCTTACTCTCAGAGCTGAATGGTCCACTCTAGGGAAAATTTTTTTTTTTCAAATTGAAGTAAGGTAGACTTAAAAGAAGGCATCTTTCCTTCTTTCTATGGAGTCTTTTACTTATTTCCACTTTAGGTTTTGTAGGGTTTTTTAGTGTTGATAGGATCAGTTGTGTTTCACTTGAACACAACGATTCTCATTTTATGTTGACTTGCCTCATTTAGTATAATGATTTATTTGTTTTCACTAAAGAAAACCTATCAAATCTTAATTTTTTAAAATCATCATGACATTTTTCTCATGGTATATTTTAGAAAATTGAAAGTTAAAATTTTAATTTTACCTTTTACTGTTGAGAAATCATTTGTGTACTTACAAAAAAATTGTGTTTGTTTACTCTCAGGTATTATTTTATATCTTGAGAAAATTTTCTTAACATAGTACTTGAAAATAAAGAGTTTATCTCACATTTAGTTCAATATTACTTCAATGTAGACCAAACTCACTTTGGCTCTAACATGCTTCTTATCAAATCATGTGAAAGTAACAAGTACTGTAAAGTCAATTATTATTTGATTTTCTCTCTATGGTGAGCAGTGCAAAGGTTTTAGATATATGATTTTTGAAGGAATGTGATGTTGAAGGATATTTACCTATTATATGAGTTATAATATGGTTCCCCCAAAAATAATGATGCCATAATAAAAGGAATGGCTTTTAAAATTAAGTTGTACTGAAATATGCAACAGATACATAGATGCACTATAAAGGACTTGAGTTGGTTTCTTTTATTTTTTCTAAGAAACATGTTCTCATAAGAGTGTCTTGCTGACATGCACAGAGATCGACTTCCCCTACAATGTCATACGTCTTCGCTCACAAACAAGATTATCCACTGTTGATTACGTTCAACAGGTATCCACTTTAATGAACACATGTTTGTTTAATTTTATTTGTAGGGTGATTTGAGTGTCTACAAACCCTTAAAATTTACTCCAGACACATGAGGATTTCTGAATTTGTGTTTCATGAGTTAGGGATGATAGTGATGGCATCTGACAGAGTGAGATGTGGGGAGATTGAATAGGAGGATAATGAAGATCTAGAATTTCTTCTACCACCACTGAATATAATCGGGCTAGATGAAGAAGATGTTGAATACAAGTTCAACGAGCAAGGGCAGATGGTGGTTTGCACCACTACCATGTGCATTAGAAGATGGATTACATTTAATTATATTCTCATAGTCTAGATCGTCACCCTCTGCTAGTTTCTTCATAATATCTTCAGTAATTCTCTAGTTACATTGAGGTTCAATCACATCATAGTAAATGAACCTGGAAGTGTCTCACATCTCTTGAAATTCATTAGCCTAGCAGCCGCTAGCCCGTATAAAAAGGAAACATGGTTGGTTTATTGTTTTATGGAAAAATTTCAGCTTCCGTGAAATCATTAAAATATTTTCCCAAGATCTGCATGGTTTAATGTTAATGACATTTTAAAACTGATAAAGACCTTATTCCAAAGAAAAAATTAAAGCCTAGTGGCCACTAGCCGGTATAAAATAGAAACATGTTATATTTATGGTTTTGCAGATCAGTGTTGGATTCCTTGAAATCATTAAATGATTTTCCAACAACTACGTAGTTTAATCTTTAATAAATTTTAAAACTGATAAGAACCTTTATTCCAAAGGAAAAATTAAAGCCTTGTGGCCACTAGCCCATACAAGTGCACTCTCGAGCAGTCACGAGTGATGCAAGTTTGGCATCACTGCCAACTAGGAACCCTACTAGAGTGACCCACCCACTAGGATCCAAGGCTGACAATTCCAAGTCTAGTGGAGATGCTCTATTGGCCTCTCTCACTCCAAGGGAAGTGCGGTGCTCATATTTTATCATATCTGCAGTAAGAAGGGAGATCACTACACATCAAAATTCCCTTACAAGGATCTCTCCCCCACCCATGCCACAAAACCTTTACAAGGGATAAGGCCATTGAGGGCCTCACCTCTAGTGGAAGCATCACTGGTGGGGATACCACTACCTCTGTTGTTGGGCACCTCCCAGTCTCAGGGGTGGCGTGGACCGCTCTGGTGACAACATGCACCAAAAAATGATGAAAATTATGTTCGAGTTACCAGTCTTTCTGAGGACCATGAGGGATGTCAGTCTGTATGATATTTTCAATTCAATTGGATACATCATGCATGTCTACGTGGCCATGGATCAGAAGACAAATTAGAAGGGGATTTGGTTTTGTTAATTTCATCAACAGGGAGGATGCTCAGAGAGTTATCAATAAGCTCAATGCCTATGGTTATGATAATCTTATTCTCAGAGTCAAATGGGCCACTCCAAGGAAGATTTTTTTTAAAATTGAAGCAAGGAAAACTTAAAATCAGGCATCTTTCCTTCTTTCTATGGAGTCTTTTACTTATTTTTGCTTTAGGTTTTGTAGGGTTTTTAGTGTTGATAGGATCAGTTGTGTTTCACTTGAATGTAATGATTCTCCTTTTATTTTGACTTGCCTTGTTTAGTATAATGATTTATTTGTTTTCACTATAGAAAACCTATCAAATCTTAATTTTTTAATTTCATTTTGACTTTTTTTCTCATGGTGACGTTTGTTTATTTTTATTTGTAGGGTGATTTGAGTGTCTGCAACCCCTTAAGCTTTACTCTGGATGTGAGGATTTCCCAGAATTTTCCCATTTCTTGAGTTAGGGATGACAGTGATGGTGTCTGACAGAGTGAGATGTAGGGAGCTTGAATAGGAGGATAATGAAGATATGAGAATTTCTTCTACCACCACCAAATATCATTGAGCTGGATGAAGAAGATCATCGAATACAAGTTCAATGAGTAGGATAGAAGGTGGTTCGCACCACTACCATGCACATCTACAAAGTGGACAAAGCATGCCTTAACAAGTGTGCTCTCGAGTGCCATGAGTGGCACAAGTTTGGCATCACTACCAACTAGGAACTCTACTAGAATGACCCTTGGCCACTGTGATCCAAGGCTGACGAGTCCAAGTCTGGAAGAGATGTGTTTCCTTCCTCTCTCACTTCAAGGGAAGTGTGGTTCTCATAGTTTTTCATATTTTCTATAAGAAGGGAAATCAATGCACATCAAAATTCCCTTACAAGGATCTCACCCCATCGTCAGTGCCACAAACACCTTAACAATGGATAAGACCATCGAGGGCCTCACCTCCAGTGGAAGCATCACTGGCCTATCACTTCCTCTTATGATGGGGGCCTCCCAGTCTCAGGGGTGGCATGGACCGCTCCAGTGAAAACATGCACCAAAGAAATGATGAAAGATTATTTGAGTTACCAGTCTGTCTGAGGACCACGAGGATGTCAATCTGCACGAGATTTTTCAATTCATTTGTACACATCAGTGTGTCTACGTGCCCATGGATCAGAAGATGGATTAACATGGGATTTGGTTTTGTTAATTTCATCAACAAGGAGGACACTCAGAGAGCTATCAATAATATCAATGCCTATGGTTATGATAATCTTATTCTAAAATTTGAATGGTCCACTCCAAGGAAGACTTTAAAAAAATTAAAGCAAGGAATACTTAAAAACATGACATCTTTCCTTATTTCTATGGAGTCTTTTACTTATTTCCACCTTAGTTTTTTAGGGTTTTTAGTGTTGATATGATCAGTTGTGTTTTTGTTTCACACAGAATGTTTCAACGTTCTTAAAATAGAGGTGCTTCTATCCTTTCATTCTCTTGAGAAACAATGATGGTTAGGGCTAGGAGGAATACCTGTTGAGTGTTGGGACAGTGCACACGTACCGTAGAGAGAGATCAGATCGATTGTGAAGAAATCCTTTTTGTCTAGGAAGGACTACCTGTAAGTAAGAATACAAGACCACCAGATTTTAGTTAGACAATAAATGAGGGAACTACCTTGGGCCCAGGAAATATTAGACTTCCTTTCAAAGGTGGTCAGTTCTCCTTTTAATACGAATTAACACAATGATAGCAAAGAGGCTATTGCAAAATTACACTTTAATTACCTTGTTAAAAAGCAATAGAAGAAAGGATGGTTTTGGTTTGAGTCACAGTGACTGATGTCGGTCACTGTATAACTGACTACGATTATACACCGGTACCGGTTGCTGATAACCGATAAGTAGGGGTGGTGATTTAGGGGCTTTCAAGGAAGGTTGGCTGTGAGGTGGCTATGGTGTTTATAAGATTGGCAAATGATTAGGGGTAGGCAATAGGGTGATGGAGATTTTTCTTTGACTCAGAGAGTGTGGGGGCTGATTCTTAGGGTAATGTAAGGGTAGAGGAATGACAGTTAGATGTAGGGTGCTGCCAAGGTAGTAGATCTAGGAGTGAACCTATAATTACTATGAATCAGAAGTTCAAGAAATGTTATTTAAAAATGTATAAGACACTACTTACTAGTTCCTGATGAAGATACAGGTCCAAGGATTGTGATGATGACCAGGCAGGGCTCAGGTGGGATGATTTAACAATCAAAAGTGAGCCATCTTCTCTCCAATGCTTAGATGAGTGTCACTGTGCTCTAGTTAATCAGTTGCAGTCTTGGGCTCAACATGTCCTTCTCTGCAAACTGATTCTCTTTTCTTCACTTGTCTCTGCTCTATCCAAGTGACCATTCAAGATTTTTCAAATGAATTCCGATCCTTTTAAGTTTTTGGTTGGGGGGAGTGTCATTTACAGGGAACCGATGGCAGTCGCACTAGTAACCGATGTCGGTTAAGTCAAAGTGGGCTATTTTTAGTAAAATAGCCAACTTTCCTTCCTTTTCTCCCGAGGGATTAGTTGTGGGCTTGGTCAAGTCATGATTAGGTTGGTTTTGGTGTGGGTGAGAAGTAATTAGTCATGGGTGTGGATGTAGACCAAGTTATAGGTCTTAATTAGGTTATTTTAGGGTTAGGGCTAGGTATAAATAATGATAAAATTAGGTGGCAGGTTTGGATATGTGGATTTATTAATTATAAGGTAATTAATAAATAATTGTGTAAGGTTTTAAGTGGTGAGGTTAGGTTGTGAAATGAGATGCGGGGCACAGGGTGTCGTAAGACACAAATTTGGTGTCTACAGTTTTAATTGAACGCAATGATTATCCTTTTATTTTGACTTGCCTCATTTAGTATAATGATTTATTTGTTTTCACTAAAGAAAACCTATCAAATCTTAATTTTTAAAATTCATTTTGAATTTTTTTTTCTCATGGAGACGTTTGTTTATTTTTATTTATAGGGTGATTTGAGTATTTGCAAACCCTTAAGCTTTACTCTAGACGAGTGAGGATTTCCAAAATTTTCCCATTTCTTGAGTTAGGGACAATAGTGATGGCATCTGACAGAGTGAGATGCGGGGAGATTGAATAGGATGATAATGAATATATGGAATCTATTTTTCCACCATCGATTATCATCGAATTGATCGAAGAATATCATTGAATACAAGTTCAATGAGTAGGGATAGAAGGTGGTTCACACCAATACCATCTCATTTTGAAAAGGGGTCAAAGTGTGCCTTAATAAGTGCACTCTCGAGCACTATGAGTGGCATAATTTCAGAGTCGCTATCAACTAGGAACCCTACTGGAGCAACACCACCTATTGGGATCCAAGGTCGACAATTCCAAGTCTAGCGAAGATGCACTATCGAGCCTCTCTCTCTCTCTCTAAGGGAAGTGTAATGCTAATAGTTTGTCATATATGAAGTAAGAAGGTAAATCACTGCACATAAAAATTCCCTTACAAGGATTTTGTTGCCGCATGTGCCACATAAACCTTAACAAGGGATAAGGTCATCGAGTGCCTCACCTTTAGTGGAAGCATCGCTGGTGGGGCTGCCGCTACCTTTCTACTTTTGGGCACCTCCCAGTCTCAGGGGTGGTGTGGACCACTTCCGAAAACAACATGCACTACAGAAGCAATGAAAATTTTATTTGAGTTACCAGTTTGTCTGAGGACCATGAGGGATATCAATCTACATGAGCTTTTCAAGTTTTTGGAGACATCACGCATGTCTACGTGGCCATGGATCAAAAGATAGATTAGAAGGGGATTTGGTTTTGTTAATTTTTTGAATAGGGAGGATGCTCAGAGAGCTATCAATAAGCTCAATGCCTATGGTTTGATAATCTTATTCTCAGAGTCAAATGGGCCACTCCAAGGAAGACATACTTTTTTTATATTGAAGCAAGGTAGACTTAAAATCAAAGGCATCTTTCATTCTTTCTATGGAGTCTTTTACTTATTTCCACTTTAGGTTTTGTAGGGTTCTTTAGTGTTGATATGATCATTTGTGTTTCACTTGAACGCAATGATTCTCCTTTTATTTTGAATTTCCTTGTTTAGTATAATTATTTATTTCTTTTCACTAAAGAAAACCTATCAAGATTATATTGTTGATTAAGCTCAACAGGTGTCCACTTTAACAAACATTTTTGGTTTAATTTTATTTTTAGGGTGATTTTTATGTCTATCAACCCCTTAAATTCAATACTCCATACATGTGAGGATTTCCCATGACTTTTCCTGTTTCTTGAGTTATGGACGAAAGGGTGATGGCATCCGATAGAATGAGATGCGAGGATCTTGAATAAGAGGATAATGAAGATCTAGAATTTTTTCTGCCATTGCTGAATATCATTGGGCTGGATGAAGAAGATCATTGAATACAAATTTCAATGAGTAGGGCCAGATGGTGGTTTGCACCACTACCATGCACATCAGAAGACGGACATTACATTTAATTATATTCTCATAGTCTGGATCTATGCCCTTTGCTAGTTTTCTTCAGAATATCTTCAGTAATTGTCTAGTTACAATTGAGGTTCAATCACTTCATAGTAAATGAACCTAGAAGTGTCTCACATCTCTTGAAAGTCATTAGCCTAGTGTCTGCTAGTCCGTATAAAAAGGAAACATGGTTGGTTTATTGTTTTGTAGACAAATGTCAGCTTCCATGAAATCATTAAAATATTTTCCCAAGATCTGCATGGTTTAATGTTAATGACATTTTAAAACTGATAAGAACCTTATTCCAAAGTAAAATTAAATCCTAGATGCCTGGCATCCCACATAAAATAGAAAACATGTTATATTTATGGTTTTGTAGATCAATGTTGGATTCCTTGAAATCATTAAATGATTTTCCAACAACTGCATAGTTTAATCTTAAATAAATTTTAAAACTGATAAGAACCTTTATTCCAAAAGAAAAATTAAATTTACGTGGCTACTAGCCCGTACTGAACAGATACATGTTCTGTTTATTATTTTTTAGATCTATGTCGGATTCCAATATTTTGATTTTTAGATTCTAGTATATGGAGCTTTGGAGTGCAGTAAATTCCAATATATGTGATTTTGGATTCCAATATATGCAATATTGGAATCCAATATGTGCGATTTTGGAGTCCAGATTATTCCAATATTTAACATTTTGAAATCCAAAACTAGTAATTTCAGATTCCAATATTGGTGGTGTTTTTTCCTTCTTGGACTGGAATAAGTCCATATTTAGTGAAATAAGTGTTAAATTTTAGTGTCTACATTTTCCCCCTTTATGTTAGTGAATGAAATTTACTAGTGTAAAGGAAATAAGAATCACACATGTAAAAAAATTGAAGAAAGAAACACATAAACATGCTAAAAGAACATAATTGTGTATTGTGAATGTTGTGAGTCAATGATTGAATCATGTGAAGCCAAGGGAGAAATGTGTCGTGAGATTCAAGGGAGATTATGTGACTATGTAAAAAGAGAATTTTGGATACATAGAAAATTTCATTTGGCGTGTTTGAAGGGTTAGGGATGTTCAAATCCCCAACATATTTGTGTTTGTATGGTGTAAATGTGGGTAATGCGTATCTTGAAACCAAAGGAAGGGTGTCATTATAATATTTCCCAAAATGGGACCACACCATTGCAGATGGATCTAGGTCACATTGCTATTGCAAAAATTCATACAAAGGTATAAGGGAATGACGTCTCATTTCCCCCCACCGTATAAAGCATGGGTTTAAAATTAGGAACCATAGAATTACTTTTCGTGTGTATATCTAAATGTGTTTACTTTTATTCCTACACTTGTAAAGTATAGTGACATTATGGTGTTTGTGACTAGTTTGTATATAACGTGTTTTTGTGATTGAATTATCATTTATTAGATAATGAGATTAGGCTGAAATTATATGACTGAGAGACTAACCTTGACCTTTCCTATCTGCCTTTCATATAGTTTTTATTTTGAGAATTTGAACTAACATAGGATGGTCTTATGTGGCCAACCAACTAGTACTTTGATTGTCAATTTCAGAGATGTGGATGACCTTGTGTAGTTAGACGTATAGTTTCCACCCTTTCAATGAAAAGGGGATAGAGAAACCATGTTGTTTGAGGAAAAATAAGATAACTATATACTACATGAGGATGTAACATGCATTAGGACATAGGACTTGATGTGAGAAAACAATACATGAAAATTTTAGAGAAATTTGATAGAGGATAGAATTGTGTGTAGAGGCTATATGATATAAAGAAAAAAATGTTTGTGTGTGATTGTATAGAGTATAGTATATTTGAATGATGATGTGGTGCAGGACAGAGTGTAAAATAGATGATTGGGCCCCAAGATATGGGCCATATCATGATAGGGGTATTAGTGGAGAGTTAGAATTTAGTCAAAGTGAGAGGCATAGTTTATTACCGAAAATATTTACTATATATAGTAAATAGAAAAGTTAAAAAGTTAATTTTCAATTGTAATCAAGAATTTAAAAATTGTGTGCTTAAGAGTAGAAGGTTGTCAAATCCCAGAGACATGATTCTATGTTAGTTTGAGAGGATGATAGAGCCATACAAACACAGAGGAAACATGACCAAATGAGTGCATTTAATGTAGCAATTGAGTATGAATTAACTTGATTTTTACCAAGTTTTACAATTTTTCAATTTTTGATGTGTTTTGTAAAAAAAAAGATGAAAATGGATCAAATGGCACAGTTCTAGACCTAAGTTGAAACCGTAGGAAACAATACAGTTTTGACCCAAACCATACAGTTTTGACCCAAGTTAGGTTTTTCAAAAGAGTGAGAATTCAGAAAGCATGATTTAATGATTAAAAGGGAATATATGACATGAAAAGGTATTGATATGTGTTTTTGTGTTGATTTGTGTTTGCAAATAGATGTATAATTGATATATTTTCACAGTATTTGGTACATGGGTACCCTATTTTCCCTAGGTTTGGATGATGTTGATTAGGACCTACTAAATAGAGAAGGGTTTCATCATGTAGCGTGGTTGGGGAATGTGCCCCCGCATATACACTTGATTACAAATATTTGTGAGTGATGCAATACCCACACATGTATATTTTGGCTCCCAAAAGGGGAGATGGAGGTCACCTTAGAGGAGGTATAATAGATTTTGATATTTCCATTAGTTAGAGAGAAGGTACATGTGGTGCCTACATATACACTGAATCATATGAGAGTTGCATGGAGATACTTTATAGGATGGGGTAGGCTAGGAAAGCCCTCGATTAGAATGTGTGCTATTATGACATCCTAGGTTATGCAGTTACGGAAATATATTGGACTATTACTGGCTTCATGTGTAACATTAAATGGTGGTGGGGTATCCATATCATATAGGATGTGGTATATTTGTTAGGATATATAAGATCATGGGACCCACTATGCATGAGGTCATAGCATGTTAGGGCATCTATATGTAGACTTGTATACATTCACTTTGGAGAGTCATTGTGGCAGCATTACATCCATCACATTGTTACATATTTGGCCTTTGGAGTATATTTCTTGTGTGTGGCTAGTAGGTGGTCTATGGAATGATTGGGCCATTCCAGAGATAGTGGCAACACAATGGGTCTTACCTGGGAGGAAAGATTTTAACAATATGACCTATAGATCAACATTGGATAGGGTGACATCAACATACATTATTTGGAGACCATATAGAGATTAACCAAAGTGGATGGAGGATGTGGTTGAACTCTAATGTATTTAATGGATTATGTGTTTAGAGGATCAATTCCCCATGCATGGGTAATAATATTAGTATAAGTGATTGACCCACCAATTTGAGATCATACAGAAAGTGCCCCCACCACCATACCCATGGAGATAGTCCACACATGTAACACATAGATATGGGGTTCATCCTCAGTCGATAATGGCTGAAATACTATGGCCCCAATAAGGTAGGTGGACCCAGTTATAGTAGTGAGTGATATGGGTGATGCGGATTTTATAGAAACCTATACAACATGGTGGGCCAAACATCAATGGGTGCTCCTATTTCCTATATTAGTGGGAGGCCTAGATGGAGGTACACCACCTAGTGGGGTAGATGGATCTCGGGTTCCTCCACACATAGACGAAGGAGGAGATGGAGATTCCCTTGGTGGTGATGTGGTAAGAAGCAGTGGCCCAGTGTAAGTATATATTGTGATTGAGTTATACATTGCTAATATGTTATGGATGTGTAGATATTGATTATTGCTATTGTATGTATGTTTATTATTATAGGTGATCCTTACCGAACCACTATAGTGGATGCTTTAATGTGTACATTACTCCAGAATGTTCAGGGGGACCTTATTACTAGTGGATTACTTGAGAGAGTAGATGATATAATAGGATAGTAAGACTAATTATTTGACCCCATAATAGTTGGGTAAGTGCATGAAGTTGTGGGGCCAAAAAACATACAAGAATTCGAAAAAATAAAAACACATATGTGTTTTGTTAAAATGCATACGTATTTTGTTAAAACGCGCCCGCGTTTTAATTTGTTTGGCTCAGGAATTACTAAAGCATAACGCGTACACGTTATGCCTGTTATAAATTAAAAAAGAGGCCCGAGCCTCTATCATTTTACCTCCCTCAAACGCGAGTTTCATAGCTATTTCGTGCCCTCATGTTTTTTCGTACAGCTAGATCTTAAGCTCAAAGGATCGTTTCTGGATCACCGGGAAGATCTAAATTGAGAATGGCACCACGGAGAAGAAGTAAGCACAATTCTTTTTCTCAAAATTGCATTGAAATATGATAATTAGAGATTAAAAATTTGAATTGAGTACATATTTTTTATTGTTATAGTTAGAGGACGAGGGAATCAACCATAACCAGAACCTTGTTATTCCTGACATCCCTCCCGACACTCGCATAATTACTCAACATCCCTCGGGTAGTCAAGAAGATTCAGAAGCCCAAATAGTTGAAAACAAAATTGAAATTGAGGATTTAATCAAAACAATGAGGGATGCACAATCTACAAACCCCCACCGTGCCTCTCTTGCAAACACATTGGAGGCATTACTTGTTAAAATTAACATGGTAACAGGGAAAATTGATTGTTGGACAACTTACAGAGAGGGTTGTAAGGTTTATTATTCAAACAAATTGTCATATGTGGATGTAAAGATTTTTTTTTAAAAAAGAACTCATATGCACCTTATTCATGGACCCCCACACTAATTTTTGTGTTATGTTGATGTAAATAATTTCCCATCCATTGGTGCAATGATAATTTGATTAAAAAATAATTTTTGGGACTGATGGTGGATGGTGTTTGATTTTACACCTTGTAATAACAACAAGGTGCCACTATACTTTCTGAGGAAACTCTATTACGAGTTTATCCTCAATGAGATCCCAAATTATTTTGATTTTTGAGATTTCTAGGGCCAAGGAAAAGGATCTAAATAGGATCGACTAGGTGCACAACGTGCACCTGTTCAGCAGGGTAGATTCCCTGCACAGAAGCCCCATCACCCTGAGATTGTACCTCAAGTAGTGAATGAGACAATAGAGATTGATACACTCCACACACTTCAGGAGCTATCTGTAACCCTTGTTTGACATACGAGGGATATTTCTGAGCCAGATGCTTGCAGAGGTACATAGATTATTCCCTCAGAGATTACTAACATGAGGCCACATTTTTCTCGTCATGTGGTAACATATGTTTAGGGCCCGAGGAGGACGATAATTTCATGCGTACTGATTTTGGTGCACCTGGTGTTAGGGGTGAACATGATAATATCACTATGTCAGATGTCATTTTGAGTGAGACATTTGGATTACATTCATTGGCATCATCTTCACAGGAAAATTTGTTATGTTTTGTTATGTGTGCTACAAAAAGTTTGGAGTACCTAATTTACTTATATATGTTAAATTTTTGAAATAATTGTATTTGTACATGTACATGCATTGATATTACAATGTGTGGGAGGCACATCTTCATCCTGACCATAGGTAGTGGGCACTATGCATACAAATACTTTCACAGAGGTAATTTAAAAATGTTAATTATGTAAATTTTTCACATACATGTGTATATTTATATATATTTGCATGTATATATATTAGTTTTGAAGTCAAATATATGTATGTTCTTGTATGTCCATATAACTCACGTGATATACATGTTTGATAAATATATTGAATTCACTAGACACACCACCATCTCTACAACAAGCAGATAAAGGTGTTGTCTTTGCAATTTCATCTGCGCACAGCAACTCATTAAGGTATTCAAACAACATGTAAATTTTGTTAAATTTCTCGTCTAATTCATATTATGTTAAATTACATGTTAGTAATGTATTTCATTGTAGAATTAGTAAATTATGTTAATAATGTCCTTCATTGTGTGTATGTAGGAGTTACCTACGATAGGGCACAACCCTGTTCATTTGATTCATAGGTGTGGTGGGGTAAAAACAATAGTTTTATATTGAACAAAATTAGTTAAAATATTGTCATTATGTAGATACATGTACTTAGCTCTATTTTTTCTGATTCTGATGTTAGATTTTCTTATCTTATGTGTATGTAGGGAACTTCAACCCCCTCCATTTTGACTTTGAGGGCACAGACTCCTCCATCTCATCATCTTCGTACCCCCATTTATAATGAAGGAGATCCCGATGAGTCATCTGAGCGTGAGATGTAAATTAGGTGTGATTGAAAACTTTTGGTAAGTTTGTGTATTTATGTAAATACTTTCATTCTAGGATGGTCTTAAATACATGTTGAAAACATATATAAATTAATTTTTGACAAAAAAACATTGTTTGCATTTACAGGCTCATCTATAGGTGAGTATTCAGCGGAAGAGGACTCGAAGCATGGGCTCAGAAGATCCAAAGTTATCTCATGGATCTCCATCTTTGTCTAAGGGAGGGCCTTCTTCGAGCAAGGCCAATAGAGGGATAGATTTTGATGAGTAGGAAATATATATGTCTTACATGACATTTTTTTTGTATGCCTATGTGCATGGCATTATATGTAAGCCTATATGGCATTCGAACTTGATGGTATATGACCTATTTAGGAATTTTGTATTTATTATGCACATTAAAATACTATTTGGAACTTGACAATTTTTTATGAGACCTTACATTTCTGAGATTATTTTTTGCATAAATATAATATGATGTGCACTTAACAATATTTAAAACATTATGGATTATTTTTTCATTTATTGGTGATGTACGTGTACTAGCATTTTCAATTTATAATATGCATCAAACTTTAGAAATCAATATTTATATAATGTATGTATATAAAGAGTTACGTAATCTGAGTAATTATTCATTCAATTTATCAATGTGTATATGTGTATTTACCTTACTTGCGCTTCTTCTTGCTCATGGTCTCTTTATACTAGTTCCTATCTTATCATGCACTTACTACATTCTTCTATGTTTCATAGTCTTCTCCACTATTAAAACACCTGACAGTCATCACAATTTGATGCCTTTCAATCTGTTGATATTTTGAGAATGTATCTCCATATACATTACTCTAATGCTTGAGAATGTCTCCAGATGCAATGCCATTCTGATTTAGAAAATCAGTGATTCTTGATTGTCTAATCCTGTCCAATTCATGTTACTACCTTTAAATATGTAGGAATTTCAAGTTATTTAGAAGTCACATCACACCTTTCACTAGGCTTGATGACTACCCCTATCCTTTTTAAGGTGCTTTTGAAAGCATCCATGGGTTTATCATAACATAAATTATCAATGAATGGAAGGTCACTAAGCCGTAGGCCAGTTGAATCCCATCTAGAACTAAACAAGAAAGATTTACTAAGTGATTGATAACTCCCATGTGTTCTTAGACATACCCCTATCAAATTCATTCTTAAGCCATCTAGTCATTCAGATCTCTTAAGCATCTACGCCCAGATGGGGTAGCCCTACACTAACTTAGACTGCACTATTTTGTGTGTTTGTAAACAATAACACAATGAGAGAATTAGATGGAGATAGAGAAAACCATGAGAGGATTTTTTAGAGTGCCATGACGTGGAGCTCTCAGATTTGACGCAATGCCTCTAGGTGCTACGGAGTCTGAGAAATCACTTATCGAAGATATGGCGTGATTGGGCCTCAGGGCTCTTAAGCGACTATGCCCGGACGGGGTAGCCTGAAAGCATGGGGAGAGTAGGGAACCAAAACAAAGCCTCTAGTAGCATTCACTAGGCCACCAATATGTTTTGACATAGTTGTTTTGGTCCCATGAGCTTCCGTTTACAAACTACACCCTCCAGTAGCCCTACACTGACTCAGATTGCACTATTTCTCATGTTTGCAAACAATAGAACAAAGAGATAACTGAATGGAGATGGAGAAAACCATGAGAGGATTTCATATAGGAGGTCCCTAACATGGAGGTCTTGGATCTGATGAGACATCTCTAGGTGCCACGGAGTTTGAGAAATCACCTATCGAATATATGGTGTGTTTTGGGCCTGAGGGCTCTTAAGGGACTATGCCTGGACGAGGTAGCCTGAAAGCACAGGGAGCAGTAGGGAACCAAAAGGAATGCCTACCAATATCATTCACTAGGCCACCATGACATGTGTAGGCAAATTTTTTTCAGTCCCATGAACTTATTTTTACAAATTACAGCCTATGGTAGCCCTACACTGACTCAGACTATACTATTTCTCACGTTTGCAAAAGATAGCACAGAGCAAGAGAACTAGATAAATATAGAGAAAACCATGTGAGATGATTTCATATAGAGGCTCCATGACATGGAGGTCTCTCAGATCTAACAAGATGTCTCTAGTTGCCATGGAGTCACAAGAAATCACTCATCGAAGATATGGCATGTTTGGGCCTCAGGGATCTTAAAGCGACTACACTCGGACGGGGTAGCCCAAAAGCACGGGAAGTGTAGGGAATGAAAAAAAATCCTCCAATACTTTTCACCAAGTCCACCATGGACATGTTTTGGTGTAGACAGTTTGGTCCCACAAGCTACCGTTTACAAAGTACAACATTTAGCAGCCTTACACTGACTTAGACTACACTATTTTTGTGCGTTTACAAACAATAGGACAGCGAGAGAACCAGATGGAGACGGATAAAAACTATGAGATAATTTCATAGATAGATTTAACATGGAGGTTTCAGATCCAACGAGACATCTCTAGGTGCCACAGAGTCCAAGAAATCACATGTCGAAGATATAAGCGTGTTTTGGTCTCAGGGCTCTTAAGAGACTACACCTGGACACGAGGTAGCCCGAAAGCATAGGGAAGTATAGGGAATGACAAAATAAATCCTCTAGTAGCATTCACCAGTCCATTTGGATGTGTTGGAATGAGTTGGTTTGGTCCCACACGCTACCATTTGCAAAATACATCATCTAGTAGCCTTACACTGACTTAGACTACACTATTTCGCGCGTTTGCAAACAATAGGACAGCAAGGAGAACTGAATGGAGATGGAAAAAACCATGAGAGGGTTTCGTAGAAGTGCCCTCAACATGAAAGTATCTTAGATCTAATGAGATGCATCTCTAGGTGCCTACGGAGTCTCAGAAAACACCCGTCGAAGATTATGGCATGATTGGTCCTCAGGGCTCTTAAGCGACTACGCCCGGAAAAGGTAGCCTGAAAGCACGGGGAGCATAGGGAACCAAAACAAAGCCTCCAATAGCATGTTCACTAGGCCACCATATGGACATGTTGGCCATAGTTGGTTTTGTCCCACAGGCTTCTGTTCGTAAACTATAGCATCTGAGTAGCCATACACTGACTCAGACTGCACTATTTCTACACGTTTGCAAACAATAGCACAACGAGAGAACCAGATGGATACAGAAGAAAACCATGCAAAAGGATTTCATATATAGGCCCTCAAGATGGAGGTATTAGATCTGGACAAGACATCTCTAGGTGCCATGAAGTCCTGATAAATCACCCATGTCAAAGATATAAGCGTGTTTTGGGCTGCATGGCTCTTAAGCAGACTACGCCCGGACGGGGTAGCCCGAAAGCATGGGGAGCATAGGGAACCAAAAATAATCCTCTGGTAGTTTTCACCAGGCCACTGCATGACATGTTGGCATAATTGGTTTGGTCCCATGAGATTTCGTTTGCAAACTATAGCCTCTGGTAGCCCTACATTGACTCAGACTGCACTATTTCTCGTACGTTTGCAAACAATAGCTATAGCGAGAGAACCGGATGGAGACAGAGAAAATAGCATGATAGAATTTCATAGAGGGATTCAACATGGAGCTCTCGAATTTGACTACATACCTCTCTAGATTCCACGGAGTCTGAGAAATCACCCATTGAAGATATGGCGTGTTTAGGCCCTCAGGGCTCTTAAGGCACTATGCCCAGACGAGGTATCCTGAAAGCACGAGTAACATAGGGAATGAAAAAAAATCCTCCACTAGTGTTCACCAAGCCATATAGACATGTTGAGTTGAGACGGTTTGGTCCCACAAGCTACCATTTGCAAAGTACATCATCTAGCAGCCTTACACTGACTTAGACTACACTATTTCATGCGTTTACAAACAATAGGACATCTAGAGAACCGGATGGAGATGGAGAAAACATGTGAGAGGATTTTGTATAGGGCTTCAACATGGATTTTTTGGATCCAACGAGACATCTCTGAGGTGCCACAGAGTCTGAGAAATCACGGTGTCGAAGATATAAGGTGTTTTGGTCTTAGGGCTCTAAAGAGACTATGCCCAAACGAGGTAGCCTGAAAAGCACGAGGAGCATAGGGAACCAAAAAACAAATCTGCCACTAGCATTCATCAAGCCATTTGGACATTTTGGCACAGATGGTTTGGTCCCACATGCTAACCATTTGCAAAATACAATATCTAGTAGCCTTACACTGACTTAGACTACACTATTTCATGTGTTTGTAAACAATAAGACAATGAGAGAAACCAAATGGAGATGGAAAAAACCATGAGAGGACTTTCGTAGAGTGCCCCAACATGGAGCTCTTGGATCTAATGGGATGTATCTAGGTGCCATAGAAGTCTGAGAAATCACCCGTCGAATATATGGCATGATTGGGCCTCAGGGGCTCTCAAGCGACTACACTCAGACAAGGTAGCCCAAAAGCACGAGGAGCATAGGGAACCAAAACAAATGCTCAAATAGCATTCACCATGCCAGCCTAACAATGTGTTGGCATATTTGGTTTTGATCCCATAAGCTTCCATTTGAAAACTACAGTGTCTTGCATCCCTACACTAACTTAGACTGCACTAATTTCTCGCATTTGCAATCAATGGCACAGTGAGAGAGCTAGATGCAGATGGAGAAAACCGCGAGAGGCTTTCGTAGAGGGTCCCAAATGTGGAGGTCTCAGATATGACGAGATATTTCTCTAGGTGCCACAGAGTCCTAATAAACCACTCATCAAAGATATGGCGTGATTAGGACCTCATGGGCTCTTAAGTGACTATGCCCGGATAGGGGTAGCCCGAAAGCACAGGTGGAGGAAACCACCAATGTTTAATGATTTTTCCATAGGATGAAACTATGTAGACTATGAACTTATTTTTTTTAGGGAGACCACCAATGTTCCAACTGTTTATTTTGCAAGAATGGATATCTTTTATCAAACAGAGAATGAAGATCCTGAATTTTTTTGGACATTACAAAAGGTTGTTTGTGCCCAAAAAGAAGTCGAAGGCCATATTAATATTCAGCCTTCAACTTTAGATGACAATGAACATCGTGAAGAAAAAAAATTAGGTTAAGATGTCACTATGATTCAAGAAGAAATGCCTCCTGAAAGTCATAAAGAGTCAATTTAACTGGAATGGGAAGCGTGGAAGGATCACAACTTAACTACGAGTGGAAGAAAAGAAAAAATGGAAAGCGTGGAAGGATCAAAACTTAACTGGAATGGAAGACCTATGTGATGTTGTCAATATAATCATGGATAATCTTAAGGAAAACATGCCATGTTGATTATTTTTATTAATCCTAGCTGCTTCAAATTCACAAATCAAACTGGGTAGTTCCAAAAGCAGCATACTGGCAAGAAAAACTGCAATGAAGTATTGATAATTGAGCCTGAAACTCATTTAGAATTATAATTTATTTTTTGAATGAGCATTCACCCATAGTTTCTTTTTTGAAGGTAGAAATTAATTTTATATGTGAGAAATAGAATGCTGATTTAGTCTATTACTCTAACTATTTAGGTTAAATTTTTGTAGTGTACAAAATCCTCTCGCGGTTTTCTTTGTCTCCATCCAGTTCTCTTGATGTGCTATTGTTTGCAAACACGCAAAATAGTGCAGTTTGAGTTAGTGTACGGCTGCCAGAGGCTGTAGTTTGCAAAAAAAAGTTTGTAGGACCAAACCAACTATGCCAACACATTGAGGTGGCTTGGTGAATGCTAGTGGAGGCTTCATTTTGGTTCCCTATGCTCCCCATGCTTTCGGGCTACCTCGTTCGGGCATAGCGCTTAAGAGCCCTGAGGCCCAATCATGCCATATCTTCAACGGGTGATTTCTTAGAATCCATGGCACCTAGAGACACCTTGTCAAATCCAAGAGCTCCATGTTGAATCCCTATATGAAATTCTCTCATGGTTTTTTCTGTCTCCATTTGGTTATCTCGTTGTGCTATTGTTTGCAAACACGTGAAATAATGCAGTTTGAGTCAGTGTAGGGCTACCAGAGGCTATAGTTTGCAAACAAAAGCTAGTGGGACTGAACCAACTAAGCCAAAACATTGGGGTGGCTAGGTGAATGCTAGTGAATCATTCATTTTCATTCCCTACACTACTCTTGCTTTCGGGCTACCTCGTTTGGGCGTAGTCGCTTAAGAGCCCTGAGGCCCAATCACACCATATCTTCAATGAGTGATTTATTGGACTCCATGGCACTTAGAGACGTATCGTTAGATCTAAGAGCTCCATGTTGAATCCCTCTATGAAATCCTCTTGCAGTTTTCTTCATCTCCATCTAGTTTTATCGTTGTGCCATTGTTTGTAAGCGCGTGAAATAGTGCAGTTTGAGTCAGTGTAGGGATGCAAGAGGCTGTAGTTTGCAAACAAAAGTTCATGGGACTAAACCAAATATGCCAAAACATTGGGGTGGCCAGGTGAATGCTATTAGAGTATTGTTTTTGGTTCCTTACGCTCCCCATGCTTTTGGGCTACCTCGTTCGGGTGTAGTCCCTTAAGAGCCCCGAGGCCCAAACATGCCATATCTTTGATGGGTGATTTATCAGACTCCATGAAACCTAGAGATGTCTCATTAGATACAAGAGCTCCATGTTAAATCCATATATGAAAACCTCTCACAATTTTCTTCGTCTCCATCTGGTTCTCTCGATGTGTTATTGTTTGCAAACGCACGAAATAGTGTAGTTTGAGTCAGTGTATGGCTGCTAGAGGCTATAGTTTGCAAAAAGAAGTACATGGGACCAAACCAACTATGCCAACACATCAAGGTGGCTAGGTGAACACTAGTGGAGCATTCATTTTGGTTCCCTACGCTCCCTGTGCTTTCGGGCTACCTCGTTCGGGCGTAGTCGCTTAAGAGCCTTGAGGCCCAATCATGCCATATCTTTGATTGGTGATTTCTCAGATTCCATTAAACCTAGAGATGTCTCATTAGATCCAAGAGATCCATGTTGGGACACTCTATGAAAGCCTCTCGTAGTTTTTTCCATCTCCATTCGGTTCTCTCTTTGTCCTATTGTTTGCAAACACATGAAATAGTGTAGTCTAAGTCAGTGTAGGGCTGCAAGAGGATGTAGTTTGCAAACGGAAGCTCGTGGGACCAAATAAATATGATAGCTTGTCAGGGTGGCTAGGTGAACACTAGTGGAGTCTTTGTTTTGGTTCCCTACGCTCCTCGTGCTTTCGGGCTACCTCATTCGGGCGTAGTCGCTTAAGAGCCCTAAGGCCCAATCACACCATATCTTCAAAAGGTGATTTCTCAGACTCCATGGCACCTAGAGATGTCTCGTCAGATCTGAGATTTCCATGTTGAATCCCTCTACGAAATCCTCTCACAGTTTTTTCCTTCTCCAACCAGTTCTCTCATTGTGCTATTGTTTACAAACGCGCAAAATAGTGCAGTTTGAGTCAGTGTAGGGCTGCCATAGGTTGTAGTTCGCAAACGGAAGCTCATGGGATTGAAAAAAATATGCCAACACATTGAGGTGGATTGGTGAATGATATTGGAGGCTTTTTTTTGGTTCCCTACATTCCCTGTGATTTCAGGCTACCCCGTCCGGGCGTAGTCGCTTAAGAGCCCTTAGGCCCAATCTCGCCATATCTTCGATGGGTGATTTCTTGGACTCCGTGGCCCCTAGAGACATCTCATAAAATATGAGACCTCCATGTCGGGTCCCTTTATGAAATCCTCTCACAGTTTTCTCTGTCTCCATCCGGTTCTCTCACTGTGCTATTGTTTGTAAAAGTGTGAAATAGTGCAATTTGAGTCAGTGTAAGGCTGCCAGAGGCTGTAGTTTGCAAACGGAAGTTTGTGGAACCAAAAAAACTATGCCAACATGTTGGGGTGGCCAGGTGAATACTATTGGAGCATTATTTTTGGTTCCCTACACTCCCCGTGCTTTCGGGCTACCCCATCCGGGCGTAGTCGCTTAAGAGCCCTGAGGCCCAATCACGCCATATCTTCGACAGGTGATTTCTCAGACTTCATGGCACCTAGAGATGTCTCATCATATTTGAGAGCTCCATGTCAGGGCACTCTAAAAAATTATCTCGCAGTTTTTTACCATCTCCATTCGGTTCTCTCGTTGTCCTATTGTTTGCAAACATGTGAAATAGTGTAGTCTAAGTCAATATAGGGCTGCCAGAGGTTGTAGTTTACAAACAAAATCATCATGGGACCGAACCAACTACACCAACACGTCGAGGTGGCCTAGTAAATGCTAGTGGAGGATTTTTTTTTGTTCCCTACACTCCATGTGCTTTTGAGTAATACCTCATTCAAGAATAGTCACTTAAAAGCCCTAAGGCCAAAACACACATTATATCTTTTACATGTGATTTCTCAGACTCCGTGGCACCTAGACACATCTCGTTAGATTCATGAGCTCCACATCAGAATCCCTATACAAAATTTTCTCGCATGGTTTTCTCCATCTCCATCTGGTTCTCTCACTATCCTATTTTTTGTAAAGGCATGAAATAGTGCAGTCTGAGTCAGTGTAAGGCCTACTAGATGTTGTATTTTACAAATGGAAGTTTATGAGACTGAACCAACTAGGCCAACACCATCCAGGGTGTCTTGGTGAACGCTATTGGAGGATTTCATTTTGGTTCCCTACATTCCCATGTTCTTTCAGGATACCCCGTCCTGGGCATAGTCCGGTTAAGATCCCTGAAGCCTAAATACGCCATATCTTCGACATGTGATTTCTCAGAATCCTGTGGCACCTAGAGACGTCTCAGTAGATCTGAGACCTCCACATTAAAGCCCTCTATGAAATGTTCTCATGGTTTTCTCCATATCCATCCGGTTCTCTCGTTGTCCTATTGTTTGTAAACGTGCACGAAATAGTGTAGTCCTGAGTCAGTGTAGCACGCTTGCTAGACGTTGTAGTTTGCAAACGGAAGCTCATGGGACCGAACCAACTACGCTAACACGTCGGGGATGGCTAGGTGAATGCTAGTGGAGGATTTTTTTTGGTTCCTTACGCTCCTTGTGCTTTTCGGACTACATCGTCCGGGTGTAGTCCCTTAAGATCCCTGAGGCATAAACATGCCATATCTTTCGACATGTGATTTCTTGGACTCCTGTGGTACCTAGAGACGTCTCGTCAGATCCAAAAGCTCCATAGTTGAAGCTCTCTACAAAAGCCTCTCTATGGTTTTTATCCATGTATCCATCTGGTTCACCTCGTTTTCCTATTGTTTGCAAACGTGATGAAATAGTGCAGTCTGACTCAGTGTAAGGCTGTTAGAGGTTGTATTTTTCAAACGGTAACATTCGTGGGACCAAAAAAAACTATGCCAACACATTCAAGGTGGCCAGGTGAATGCTAGTGGAGGTATTTTTTTTTATTCCCTACACTCCTCGTATGCTTTCGAGCTACCTCGTCTGGGCGTAATCTCTTAAGAGCTCTTAAGGCCCAAACACGCCATATCTTCGACATGTGATTTCTCAGAACTCCGTGGTACCTAAAGATGTCTCGTCGAGATCTGAAGAGGTCCATGTCAGGGCCCTCTATGAAATCCTCTTGAGGTTTTCTCCATATCTCCATTCGGTTCTCTTGCTATGTCCATATTGTTTGCAAATGGCATGAAATACTAGCATTCTGAGTCAGTACAGGGCTTGTTAGACGATGTAGTTTGCAAACGGAAGCTTGTGGTACTGAACCAATTATGCCAACACATCGGGGTTTTCCTAGTGAACACTAGTGGAGTATTCATTTTGGTTTGCTACGCTACTTGTGCTTTCGGGCTACCTCATCCGAGCATAGTCCCTTAAGAGACCTGAGGCCCAAACATGTCATATCTTTGACGAGTGATTTCTCAGACTCCGTGGCACCTAGAGACGTCTCGTCAGATCTGAGACCTCCACGTTGGGGCCCTCTACAAAATCCTCTCATAGTTTTCTCCATCTCCATTTAGACAGAGTCAGTGTAAGGTTGTCCATTACCAATAACCTGAATAATATAGGTGGTTCATACAATATAGGTGGTGAAATGATAATTTTAATAAGATTTTTTTACAATATAGGTAGTGAAATAAGAATTTACTTGTTTGTTGTTACTTTCGAATATTTAATTTCTGTTGGCTTCACTTGGCTTGGAGAACAATAAATTTTCTACTAACAGTGCCAACCACGTTAAGGTGGAAGCTTTTTTGGCACTACTAATGTACATAAACATGTTAGTAAGTAATTAGATAGAATTTTAAATCATACAAAATTTAAACAAAATCATTTAAGTAAATATTCAAATTAAATTCATGAAGAACATACCTTTGTAAATTCAATCCAATGATCTGCAAGGAACAACTCTATTCTTCACAGTAGCAAGAATTGCTTCATGATCTGATTCACGAACCTTCCAAATAGTACTTGTTTGATAGCCTACCTCAATATTTGATCAATTTAATATTTGTTACAAGGACCAAATGTGAATAGTGAAGTATCTTCTGATGTACTTCATAGTCTTCAAACAACCAAATGTTTGATTTTTTGATAGGATATCGTCGAAGCCAAGTTCCAGTGACTACCACTGACCCAGTGGGATACTCAAGGTCTTCACCATCAATGACTATGGAAGTCAAATTTTTTTCCCCTCTACACAATGAGACAAGAAGTAGTATGTTCCCTCTTTGTTAAATTACATCGTAATAACTACAAAAACATGCCCTATGTATCACAAAGTAAAACTCATTCAGTCAATTTAAAAATACATTAAGAGTTGACCATTTAATAATTTATAAATCTAAAACATGGCATGTACATATATGTATGTACCTTGTTGCACTAAATTAGAGACTTGGTCAAAGTCAGGTGATGTTGTCATTTGATCTAAAGACCCTGCAAGTTGTAATGCTCGTGGAACTTGATGTGTGTAGAGTGGAATTAGAGGTATACAAGTCCATTCATCCACCCACTGCTGTGACTCACATTCATTCCATGAAAAATCAATGCATGATATACAAAAACATGCCATGCACCTAGTATAAATGGTCTAAGAAATTACATCTAAAATATGAAATGAGTGCATATCACTTGATCATTTCAAATGTCATACAATCTTCAAAGTTTGTCAGATGTTGTTCCTCTATCAACCATAAATATCTACGAACCGTTCAAATCTCTTGATATTTATGTCCCATGTTCTTAACACACCAATCAACGATTTTTTTTACATCATGTAAATTTAGCACCATCCTTGAACGTTAACTCGTCTCTTGCACGTTCTCTTTTCACACATGATCATGCACCATCATTCTCTCCTTTTACATGTCATGCTTCAGTAAAAACTCAAGATATCTTGTACACTTGTTTCTTTTTGCATCCTGGCTTCGTCTAATAAAACATTCTGTGCATTCTTGAATTGTGATGTGCAGTTGTCTGACCAAATGTAACGTTAATCGAAACTAATGTTCCTCTCACTCAAGTTCACATAAAACACCTGGAAAAATGCTTGAAAATATGCTGTAGAATGTGTCTGATCATCACTGATGTAGAAATGATACTCTCGTAATATTTTTCGATCTTTCTTAGTGCATTCTAGGAGAGTGCATGAATGTTATATGCACAAAAATAGACAACTTGCACTAAGTTTATAGTATTTAAAATTGAACCTCCATTTGTGATTGCAATGTGTAATTCTCTTCGAAGTCAACTACTGAAACAACAGTACCGAAATGGGAAAGTTTCCTTGACTTAACTTGAATTTTCCATCCAACGATCAACCTTTATGTGTGTGCCTTTCATACTCATAAACAATTTCCTCTCTAAATTTGACCATATATTCTGATACAGGTAATTGCTTTCTAACAAGCTCACACCTATTAGATTCTTTTCAATATTTTAATTGATATTCCACTGATTTATATTTGCTGAAACCAAATAATTCTTTTCTTATTGAATATGTAATCTCCTCATTGATATAAATTTTCAGATTTTGGAAAGCCACCACATACGTTACATGTTCCATCCAAACATACTTTGTTATAAAAAATATTGTCCAGTTGATTTTTCAAAAAAATATCGTAGGAATAAAATTCCCTTGGCATATTTTGGTGGGACATTTAATCCACACTCCTACAATATTATGTCAGTATGCAAAACACAACATATTTGACAAAAAACATCATAATGCATTGAAAATTCAACATGATGCCTGTAATAACAAGTGGTAAGTGAGTGATTGATTTTCACATAAAAGGGTTTGTTCATTTCAAAGAAACTTTGGCTAATGTTAATTTGTGGATTTTCATTCTTAAAATTAGAGAAAAATTGTGTTTGAGTCATATCTAAGAATTTTTTTACAAACGATTCATGATTACGAGAACCTATTCTCTTTTTTTTACTGTATCTCTTCTATTTAGTGACACCCTTGTGTTCTCATTCCAACATTATAGCAATGGAATGGGGAGGTGTAAGAATATCATATGTATAAAATGCATGATATATGCGTGGAAGTCTACTAGAGGAGGAGGGTACTAGTCAGTATGCATGGACACACTCAATGACATTTACGGCCCATCTAATGCTTACGATTACTGTATATCAGTTTAGCTTCATGATGACTACTTGGTAGTGGGATCAAGCGTTTATCTAACTACGTTATTGCACGTAGTGGGATACAATGATCCTAGTGCACATCGTGTTGCATTACTATCTTTGGAGCATCTTTTTCCACCTAGAGTTGGGCTAGGCTTAAAGATATGTTGTGAGGAGGTGACGCATTTTGATTCATGGGCATTAGGATGTTCTTAACCCCAAGGTACTTCATTATAGGTCTCATCTTGATTAGATTTCATCGATGGGGCCCGAGGTAGTTGACATCTGTTTTTGGCATTTAAACTCTGACTATGGAGGATTGGCCCGAGGATGTCCACTAGCTTTTGTGGTTGTATTTCTATCAGGACTATGTGGTTTGAGGCATCGATTCCATAGGATTTGGTCAGAAATATTCTAGGTAAGTGAGATTGAGTTTTCTTCGCACTATGGTTCGACATATTCTTAGGATGTGCCCCAGAGCCATATATATGGTTGACTTTCTTCATTCAGAGTTTTCATACTAGGAGGGCAAGGTTAAATTTCAAGGCAAGACCATTTGGATTCACAAGTAGAGAAACCAGTACAATCCCAGGATTCAGATGAAGTTTCTACGTGGTGATACCAATTTTATAGATTCAGATTCAATATGGGTTATTCATTGCAGAGGATTACCATATATGGTGGGTAGCATTTTCAGGTGGGTATTGTCACCCCATTATTTGTAGGTCCAATGGGTTGGCCACATTGGAGGAGGAGCGAGAGGGGGAAGCCCATGCCCCCTGATCAAAGTTTTTGCATGTAGCAACAATTTCTTTATTCTGAGCATGAGTATTTGTATAATTTCACTGGTGCACTTTGTTGTTGGGACTATGTTTTATTGATGATTAACTAAAATGTTGTGTTATCCATGTTTTATAGGAGATGTACTATTTGGGTAGGGGACTAATAATGGACTACTAATCCATCGTGTACCTTGAACATAGAGAAAATTGTAGCCAGTAGATGTATGTTGGTGCAGGTATTACCGTGAGCGAGATGGATGATATATTGGGTGAGCATGCTCATTTATTTGAGCCAGTGGCCATAACACGTGTACGCATTGTGTACTTTCTGTGTTGCTAGGAGAGAGGGGTCAAGGCAATCGAGGATTTGACTTGACGATCTTGAGAGGCAGTAGGCATGGACCTGGTACAAACACAGCAAACATCGATGTGTTTGCATGATACGTGGATGTAAAAACGTCAAATTCCTTTATGAGCAATCAAAATGGAGAAAACCTCTATCCATTTTTTAGGCAAGTGGAGAGCTATACGACACCGCAGAGTAATGTTTCTAGAGTTTAGCAGTGAGGCATTCTCGTTCTAGGGCTCTTGCAGTACCTGAGAGTGATAAGTGATTACAGATTATTTGATTTGTATTATTGTATGCCTTGATATAGGGGATTTTCCCCCTGAAATGATGAAATTATGTCTATATGTAATGATGTATCTTTCTATTCGATGATCGAGATATGAAATAAATTGGTACTAGTCGACTATATGCATGATTTTATGTCGTATGTGTACCAATGTTGTAATGTGATGGATGATGTGTGATTTGGTGATTAGTCTTAGAATTTGTGTGCATGTGTTTGTATATCCGTTAGTGTTTCAATTGATGTAATTTATGTACGTATAAAAATGATGAAATAAAATAGATTATGCAGCTAAATAGATTAAAACATATGGAATGTGAGCCCAAAATAGATGCTCCTAGCTGAAATGTTCTATTAAATGGGATTTATAAACACACTAAGTGGTGATCAAATGATAGTAGAAGGAATGTAAAGAGACTTTGATGTATGCTGATTGAACAAAAATAGGAGCATGTTGTAATGGAATGTTTGGTTGTTTGACCCACTTAAATTTATATGTAATCGCAATAAAATGTTAGTTGCTGACAAACTGGGGGGGGGGATTCTATGATTCATATTTCTCCAAGCATCTTCCAATGATTGAGTGTAACCATTTCGATTAAGGCCCCACTTGTACAAGTTGAAGTTTTTTTTTCAGAAGAATGCAACCACTAGAAAGAAAGAGTTTGTAATCGGGAAATGATTGAGTGCACTTACCCATAGCAATGATAATTTTTACAGTTTCTCTTTCTTCCGTGACTCTGATCTTTTTTTAAAGCAAAACCCTTAACATGTATGTGTCAGGAAATAATCTCGTAAGAACACATCTCTCCATCATATCCAGGGGTCCCTTTGTACTTTGTTTGAAATCACTTCAAATGATGAATGACCTTGTTTGTGTTTGAGTGTAAGTGTTTTCCAAAAGCAGTCCTGGGATGGACAGCAATGTTAGTTGCAAGTACTCTGAACAAGTGGAATTTTCTGAATATCATATGTTGTAAGCTAATGAGTTAGTCATTGGAAAGTTGCAGATTCATCTGTGCAATAGTCATGTATGTACCATAGGAGCATACATGATTGTAGTGGATTGTTCGATGAATTGTTCTTGGTATAATTTGAAAAGGTGAATACCAAAGTGGATGTGATGATGGAGTGGTAATGTCGAACGTAGTGGATGTGTGCACATGAGTAACGAACTATGATGGTGGATGTACCTATGGCCTGATCACCAAGATGGATTATAACTAATCTTTTGTATATGTACAAACTCTTTGGTATATTTCCTTAACACATAGGAGATGCTAGGTAGAATGGTCATCTCATTAAAACTGATTGAAATTAAAATAACGAGTTATAATTCTCTTATCCTCTACTTCCTTTGCACATTTTAGTCTATCATTTATAGGATATAGAACAATCATCGTGTCCCTATGGCCATACTCTTACCTCATTAATGATCTCATTGTTTTGCACCTAATAAGGTCTGGTCATTACTGACACTGCATTTCCTATGCTGATATTTTATGATGCTGGTGCATATATGATGATGAATACCTATCATATTGGAAGGAGTGAAGTGATCAAGCCTAGGTGTTGCAAGTATGACACATACACATGAATGAGGTCTAACCATCTTGGGCATGAAATGCAATGGCTCATGTGTACCCTAGATGGAGTGGCCAAAGGAGATGTTAGGTTTTGGAGCTTATTTTCATGTGTTGTACAGTGTTGAAGATTGTACACTTTTTCACAGTTGTAAATTATGTGAGTGGAGACTATGTGTCGAATTACTTGTGTAAGCCCCAAACGAGGGTTCGGGGGCAGTAGCCCCCTACGAGTAGGATTTTTTTTTGGCCTCGAAATGCAAAAGGTGTGTTTGGGATATACTCTCTTTCAATATACACTTGTATTTTCTCATATGTCATGGGAGTTTTGACCCATAGAGTTTATGGGATGGTTTTGGCCCATGGTTTTGATACTCCTTGTATTTTGTAAAACTGCTTAAGCATTTGTCTACTTATGTGTGTTTTGTGCATATGGTAGGTATTATGTAAGGATTGCAAATGTGTTTAGAATTCGGGTGTGAATTTTGTAGAGTTTATGTTAATATTATCTCCAAAGTAGATCAGTGGGTATTGTATATAGAGAGACCGGCAGCTTGTAACAAAGTCTGAGCAAATAAGATTAATTGGTGGAATTTCGCTACGAAATTGGGTTACACCTTTGAGCAATGTGAAATACTGAACTCAAAATGTCAAAGTGTTATTATTATTCAACACTTTTATTTGTAGATAAAGTAGATATTTTATGCATATTAGTTTCTACTATTGTGATTATGTGATCGAAAAATTCTGCATAATATTATTCCTTATCACCTAACTTTGTTGAAGCAGGCTATCACGGAGGAGGATAATACAACGTATGCTAATGTTTTGGTGGAGTAGGTTGAGATGTAGCCTTGCTAGGAAAAAGTGGAGATCGTGTAAGATGCTTAACTGATGTCAATAGAGGAGATCTAGATGAGCCAACACTAACAGAGATGCGTGGAGGATCAGTGAAATGTGTTGAAATCTAGATCTGGACTTCTAAAAGTTAGTAGAACCCTTGGTATAGCATAGAAGAATGAATGAATCAACCATGTATCACTCACTGCAAGTATGAATTGCTTAAATGTCGGTAATCATGTCATGAACAGAATTTTTATTACTTCTCTAGATCAATAAGATGGAATATTAACATAAGTATGTATACAAACATTCAATGTCGTAAGATTTTTCATCCTTGATAGGTTTGGAATAAAGATCTCTATGTAAAGTATGTAACACAAGTCATAATGTAACTTTAGGGCCATGTGTTGATGATAGAATTATGGAGGAAATATGAATTCCTCCATGTCATAGAAACGGATTTAATGGACCCAAATGGAATATGAGTACAACTTAATTAGTTACTGCCTCATCAATAGTTGGTATATCGATAGGCCTTGAAGTATTATAATCTAATGTATTGTTAGTATTAAGAGGTCATAAGTATGTTGTAATGAACTCAGAAGATGAGCTTTTCTATTGTCATCTAGTAAGCCATCAAAACATGTGAATGTAGGGCATGATAAATTCTTTTTAGTGAATGGAGAATCCCTGAATCTTCTTATGGAGAGAATTTACCAAATGTAAGTGAAATGTTGTTATCTTTCTAGAAGCAAATCCTTAAGTAAAACCCTATCTAGAAGGTGCAGAGTCTGTAACCTATATGATCCTAATTGACAATCAATCTATAAAAAGTTATTTCCATAAGAGAAACGAGTAAATTCTAAAGGAACCTCTATAAGGAATTAACAGTTCATTCAAAGGCTACATCCTACCATTTATAGTAGATATAGGAACACTATCAGGTCTAGGAATATTATTAAGGTATGAGTCATCTAAAGAATGCATGGGCTAAATGGGCTTGACCTCATGATTAGGCTCTAAAGGAATATCAACATCAACAATAGGAAATGTAATCACACTAGGAGATGTATCATCATGTGTGATATTTGAAACTAAAGGGAAATAAACATGCTCATTTTTGCTAACAATATTGTTATGCATATTAGTATCTACAAGTGGAAGATAAGAAGTACTAGTAAAAGCATCACATGTGTTTCTAAGGGGAGATAGAGAAACACAAGGTGCATCATCCCAAACATTATCTATATCAGAATTTTTACATTCACGAGAAATAGAAATATTTTTACAAGCAACATCATTCTTTATACATTCAAATGGAACAATAAAAGTGCAAAGGTTATTATGTGCAAGTATACTAGAGATGCTAAAATCAAGCTCGAGTTTCTTTATTTGGATCCCATGAGGTGTTGTGTAGTGTGCAATTAAAGTCAAAAATAAATTATTCTGATAATTTTACTGTGGTATTTTTGTGTTGAAAATGTGGGCATTACATTACCCCTGATCTGTCCCTACCAGACCATGAAACAATAAGGGATTCCATCAGATAGAATAGCCTCCATAAATATGAGGGATAGAGCAACTGTATGTGCACTAGAATACACTAAGAGTTCATCACCAAAAAGTAGGTAAAATATTACAATTTGATGTCATTTATCTAACCGACATGGAGGATATTAAGTACTTATGGTGACCGCTCTATTCCTACAAGACTATTGTTAATGTTCTCCTCCCATGAATGGAAAGAGATTGGAATATGTCTGAGGACATTTATCGAAGGTATAATGGATAACTGAGTTTTTGTTGGATGTGATGTGTGGAAATGGGGACCATGATCAATGTAATGGCATGTGTACTATTCAACAAATGATCTTTAAATCAGACAGTCATATGGACTACAATGAATCCCTAAGAGAATGTACAAAATAGTTGTATTGAATAGGCCTTCAAAATTTTCAAGCTTATGCAAATGGAAGGTGGTAAATCCAGACTCCAAAACCATTGTGCATAACCACCCGCGCCAAAATAAAGTAACTTCAGAACAAGGTGTGGACATCCATGCAGAAGTATAATAGAAAGTGAAATTTTTATCTAATACGCGAATGATATTTAAGCTGCATGTTGCTCGACCTTTCTTTTAATGAAATATTGACTTTCTAAAGATATCCGTTTAACGTTCATGTATGTTTAGGCTACATTAACGATATCTCAGAATGAAGCAAATGGTTCCATAATCTATGTTAAACCATAGGACCACTACATTGTGACACTATGGACTGGGTACACAGGATTCTAGTTGCTCAACTCAATAAGAAGAATATCCATGCAGGGATTTTAGTAGAACACAAATTTGTACGACATGAGATTTGAGATGCTCCACACCAACTCTGAGTGTCGACATAATAACTAACATTTGGAAAGCCGTACGTAACCACAATGTTCCATGCATAGGACCCTGTAAATCATTTTAATTATCACAATTCTTGGCTCAACTATCAACTTACAACTCTGCAAATTAAGGGAAACCTGTCGGCTTCCCAACTAGGCATAGGAGCATGCATTTCAAATTGCACAGGTAGTTGGTGGATACAACCTTGAGAATACAACTTCAACATGCAAAGAGTGCAATATTGATTGGCTGCAACTACCATCATTTAGATGCACAACTGTGGAATGAATCAGTGTGCTCCTAATAGGTGTGGCAGGTGGACCACGCTGTTATCTTCATCATAGGTGTATCAGTACACACAATATCCATCACATGCAGGTTTAGAAATTAGATAGAAGGTAGCATCTATCATCGTGTATAAGACATTGATAAGTGTTGGGTTTGCTTCTCTCTTCTTATTACCTTTTGTTGGGAGCATAATGTAAAATGCATGCCCAATCAAAAGGTCTCTTATAATTTGGGAATCTGGCATGGAATTATTTCATGCAGCCATAACTGTTGAAAAAGTTGAGAAATCATGGAGCTACGTCTGATGAAGGAGAGGGGAGTCATCTAAAATACCAAGGGCTACAAACCTGAAGATACTGTGCATTATGTCTTGGCAGATTTAAAATTTCTGGTGCATTTTAAGGGCTCTTATCTATCCTCAGAAACGTTGTTCTATTGTAGTGTCACTTTCCTCAAGATTCACATCTAAGTCGTGTTGTATGCATTAGGCGGTGTATGAGAGCAGAGCTCTATTTTGTATCATGATATGTTTGAAATCAGGGACATCAGTTATGCTCCTGTGGCTTTCATGTTGGCCCTCCTCATCAAAGTTCTCATTACATCTTGGCTGTAATGGTGCTGAGTATTCACTCCCTTTAGGTATGGTTATTATTGAACTTCTATAGTTTCTCAAGCATATGATTTATGCATCTCCTAATCACCCTGGTCACATTGGATATATTAGAATAAAACATGGGATTGATGGATATCAATTCCAATGAGTATTTAAACATATATATGTTGGATGTCAATGTGACATTAGGATGTTTAGCCTTCTGGGTATTGAGGTATATCTTAGTATCGTGTTCCATATTTACTTGAAAATGAGTCTGGCCAGGGTTGACTCAAATCTGTTAAATTTTCTATGATTTAGGCATGTTTGTAATTTTTTGAGCTCCAACAGTTTTGGCATGCCATAATGGGACATTATTAGGAAAAAAAAGTATTTGCTATTTTTCAATCATGTTAATGAATGTTTACTTGTGGTGCAACACTACTAGCAAAATTAGGATATGTGAAGGCTTTGTCGTAACAAGAAAGTGGAGTGGCTCCAGGTATCGGTAATATCAACTGGTTTTGACAGTATTGGTAATACCAGATCTGCCTAATTTATGATAAGGATCCAACCATGGTGGAGTTTCTCCTTAATGAAGGTTATATCATTCATGTACATGCAATTTTTCTTACTGAATAGAGGTCCTTTTAACAAGAGTGACATAAGTTTTGATAGTAACTCCATATCCAACATGTTGGTATCCAAACCCGTTCTCCATCTCAAACCAATCAACAAATTTAATCACAAATTTAATAAGGAGCTTAGAGATAGATAAATTAAGATGTATGTAATTTTGTAGCTAGGGATGAGATCTAACTAACCCTTTGTCACTCAGATTTGTGAAGAGATGGATAACACCTTCAAGAGGATTTGACCTATCCTCACTGCTTTAGGCTGTGCCTTTCAACCAGGGTGAGAGGAACCATAGTGTAACCTCTGTTTGATGAAGGAGATGGAGATATCCTTCTTTCTCACAAATTTTATGAAGAAAACCTTGGGAAAATACAGTCAATACTCCATAATTTAACTCTTAATAGTTGTCACTTCTAAAAGATGGAGATAATTTCAAAACAAGGCTAAGGTTATTGAAGACATTATGAGATCTTGATTGTTCTACATATTTTAGTAAATAGATTTTGTTCTTTTGTTGATATACATGGAAAACAGGGGAAATTCAGGATGGATTCATGGTTTTTGAATAATTTTGGTGGGAGATTAAGTGGGATAAAGTTTATCATACCAGATCTCTAAGAAATTTCACAACTATGGACAAATCAACAGAAAACTTCATAATAGTTAAGACATTCCTTCAACCACAAGGGGTGCTTTAATGGAGGCCTAGATGAACACATTTTCACATAGTATTTGAGAATCTAACATGAAATCTTGAGTTAAAAGAATCAATTAAACACCAAAATATATGATCAATCATGCCTAAGGTACACTTAAAGACTTACAAACAATCTTTATCAAAAAATGACAGTGGAATGATTTTAAATTTGTTTATCTCATCACAGGATGAAGGATCTTCCTAAAATGAAATTGTAAATTCCACTAAACTGTCATAGGGATGAGATCCTGTGTGATTGCACAAAGATTTCAATGTAAGATTTCAAAAGGAAAAATAAAAACTATGTGTAGACATTCTGAAACAAAGTAAACGCTAATTGCTCCAAGATTGACACAAATTAATTTCAAAATTACTTAAATTCATCAGCAGGGGAAAGCTTCTAGAGAAATCTCAGTTCTCATCAATGGCTATACATTTGTAACCAAATTGACATGATAGAAAATCTAACACCAAGGAAATTAACTAGGTATGTTAGACAGGTTTCTTAGAATATGAATTTTCTCAAATTTTTCTTATGAAATTTAATCCCCAACCATTTGCAAGAGTATTCTCATTGCATTTATACATTTTACTTATTCATTTTTCCCCCCAAAAGAGAAGAATATTCGAGGTACCTTTTCTTGTTACCAATTTGTCTCGGAAAGTGACGTTTAACAAATTTACATCCAAAATATGTCAAGTGGACCAATTGTGAACTGATCACATTTCTTAGGCCCTTAACTAATGACTAGGATGCCATGCCACAACTTTTTGGAAATCCTTCTAATCATTCTGATTCTGTCATGTAAGAAATCCCATTTTTAATCATTTTTTGGAGGCTTTTCACAGCTGGATATGACAGGTAATCCTTTTAGCTCTCGAGGCAACACCTTTTTCATCTTTTGCGCCTGTAACTTTCATCATTTCATCCTTTTCCCTTTCTTTCCTCTACAACTCTGTCTTGCATCTATCTTCTCTAGTAATTCCCATTTTTGCAAGTGCCCGAGTAATTCCAACTTCAAAATATCGATCTTAACAATCCTTTGACTCACAAATTAAGTTTTGAATCCATTCAATGACACTTTATAGACAAAGACGATAAGGAATTTCATCAAAAAATGATGAAAAACAGTGCATATTCACATCTCCAGGAGTCTTGGAGCAAAAATGACAGAAAAATAGACGCAATACATAACAACCATTGATTTTACCCCTTTTCTACTCTATATCATAGACGTCCACGTGTTTCCTTAGTGCAACTACAAAGGAGAGGTACAAGGGAAAGTTTCCAAACAAACGTGGGCCAACCACATGCCCAGGGCCCAAGAAAAATGTCTTTTGGCCTTTGAAAAGTCTCAGTGTAAAAAGGAGCTAAAGGAAGCATCCACATGTCTTAATGGTGCATTTTTAGATAGTCCCTAAAAGTAGAGACCTCAAACAAGTACGGGCTCACCACATGTCTTTGTTTGGAAGAGTTGATAAAAAAGTTGATGGATAGCTGAAGGCACCATGTATCTAGGGTTTGAGATATTTTTCCTTGGCCATTGAAAAGTCCAAGCAGAGGGCAAAGTGAGAAGAAGCCACCAAGTGTCCTCCTAGTGATTCTTTAAAATAAAAATTAGGGGCTAGTCCCCAAATAGGCACAGTTCCTCCACGTGTCCCAGACATTAGAAAATTTCTTTGAAAAGTTGAAGTATAGAGTGGAGCTGGCGGAAGCCTTCACATGTCTCCTTATTGCAATTGTTAAGGTGGGACCCTGAGGCAGATCCTTAAATGAGCATTGGCCCTCCACATGTCCATGGTCCACTAAAGCTGTACCAGCCACATGAAAATTTTGTCTAAGTCTGGGCAAGGCAATGCAAACCTCCACATGTCTCCCCAACGCAACTCCAAGGCCAAACCAAAAGGAGAATTTTCAAATGAGTGTCAGCCCTCCATGTGGACAAGTTTTTAGTTGAAGTGAGCCTTAGAGTTTTCAAAGTGCCCCACCAAGCTACATCTAATAAGAAAGGGCCACATTTCCATAGATGTTGAGATGTAAATTTGACAGGGAAAAACACATCCGTCAAGCCGTAAAATGTAGGAAAATCACCATTTGAGCCCAGAAAAGAATCCTTCTTCAAGGATAGAGAATTTGAAAATGATATAAATCCCAAATATGATCCTCTGAGCCATATAAAATCATGTTTCCACATATATTTGGGACAAAAAAGATAGGGACAACAAAACATGACTGTGGAAAATGGAAGTAAAGGAAAAAACCCGAGTTTTTGCCCAAGTTATAGATTCTTTCACACGGACAGAGGAACGAAAAACAAATTCTAGAATTTTAAGTGATCCTCAACCAAGGAAGGGATGGATCCTAGAAACCAAATGGACGAAAGATTTTTCAGGCATTAATACGGGGAGATAGAAAACACAACAGAGCCCACAAACTGAATAATTTCAATGGCAAACGGGGTGAGACCAAATTGAGTACCAACACTCCAAACCGAAATCTCTGAACACCTCCACCTTGTAGGACCTTCTTGTAGTCGACAATATTTCTTAGACCTATCATAATGGCTCATCAACAATAACCACCATAACAAAATCCATTTATAAACTTCACTGATAGCAACCCGCTTGCCTTGAATGCTTAGAATCCTATCCCAATAACTGCCTTGAAGAATATCCCATATTTTACTGGAGAAAATCACACTACTTCACTTGACCACATTTAGGACATCGCAAATTTCTGTGTTATCCATGAAATTTTTGAGATAAATGTAGCAGTCAAACTTTTGGCTTCATCACTTAAAGGAAAAGATCTACACTGGTTCAGAATCCTTGGGGCGAGAACAATTCAAAGTTGGGATTAGTTATGCACAACCATTTGTGACCAATTTGGTGAAAGAGCATACAATCTCTCTTTTGGAGAAATTAACTACAATTTAGAGATAACCTAATGAGAAAATGGTAGATTTTAACTTCAGATTCCAGAGAACCTAGGATAGAATTCCAACCCTTGTGTGACCGACAGAAGAAGGTGCATTTCTTTACTTTTAAAAAGCTCTTATATCTAATATATCTATTATGATACAATCTATGGGAGGGAAAACTATACCAGCTACTTATGAAATTGCAATCATAGATAAAAATAGTTTAATATAATTTAGGAAATTAGCTCCTAAACCACCCATGTCATTGTATCCTGAATTGCCTAAAATTGCCCAACCTTTTATTGCTCCTATACTTGAGCCAAATCTACAACCTGTTTCTGCCACCTCATAAACTCCTTCCCCCCAAAAAATAGGATGAGGAAATGAAATCTTTGATTATAAATTTAACAAACAAATTTATATCCCTAGAAAAATAGCAAGCCCAATCCTATAATAATTATCACAATCAATGACAATCTTCAAATAAGGGGTATCAACCATATAAAAGGTATGCACCGAACCAACAGAACAACAGATGGCAAGGTCAAAGTGCCCCTCTTCTACTGGCAATAATCCCTCCATTGCAAGTACTTTCTCCTCACAGTTCAAGTTAGGATTTAGTTCCTAGGAAAAATAATATGGTACAGGAAACCGAGTGGTGTTTCCCATGTAATCTACCACATGATCAACTTGGTTGTGAAAGGGAAATGCACCTTCAAGCATAAATGGTCCAGGGATCTTCTAGTCAATAGGAACTACTACTAGAGGCACCAAGTCGAACCATGGAAGTAAGTTAAGAAACCAAAAATGATACTAACCTAATGTTATTTAGAGCTAAGGACTTCTATGTAGTTAACCAAATGGTGGGAGGTTCTAAAAGACCATCAGTCAACATAGCTGATAACATGTGGCACAAGAAAAGGATGTTGGAGTCTCATCTGTCACCTTCTGCAGATCAAGTTAAAGATGAGAAAAAGGAAAAAGAAGACGCTATGAACAAAAGAAAGCCGCTAGAATATCTTGGTAGATCCATGGACAAGGAGCTTGTTACTCAACCAAATTCACCAAAACAAATGCCACCACAACAAAGGAATGAAGACCGTGGAAGGAGTTTAGGTATGCCGCAAGTGCAGAAATCTGCGGGTCTTCCCTTTAACATTGCTGAGAAATTTAAGAAGACCAATGTCAACATTTGTATGTGGGATGCCCTTGTCATTCCATCACAGCGTGACCTCCTGTATGAAGCCCTCAAGCAGTTGCCTTCCATGGATTCTTTAATGAAAAAGGCTCATGTCATGGTCAATGTCTGTCAAGAGAAGGAGGATCGAGTAAATAATACTATCAAAACCCCACCCTTCTACATGTCAATTTTTGTGGGAAAATACCTACTTCATAACTATATGATTGATTCAGGGGCTAGTACCTCTATAATTCCTAAGAAAATTGCTGATATCCTAGGTCTCAAATATAGTCTTGTGTCTAGGGAGTTTTATAACTTGATGGGTCAATTGTGAATGTCTTGGGCATAATTAAAAACCTTGGATTAACACTTCATTCTTGTTCAAGCCTCACCATAAACCCATGATATTTTAGTCATTGACCTCCCTCCTATGTTTTTTGTTTGTTTTTCTAGAGACTTCACTACTAAAGTAGGTGGCTATCTATCCTTATATTGGACTCACATGCTTCTAAAAACTAGATATGGTACCATATTCACAATACAAGTTGAGCCCATATTTTCTTACCATATTGAGCCATTTGACCCCACTCATGTCCAATCATTTTGCCTAATATAAGAAGAACATGAGCAAGAATTGGATCTTGAAGAGCATATTGTCCCTCTTTCCATGCTTGATTTGTTGCTAGATGAATGGGCTTAAAGAGATCATAAGTTTGATCCTTATGATGAAGAGATCAAAACTTTTGAGACTGGTCTGGGAACTTATTGAATTCTCTAGGAAGAATCTGTGATGCCAGCTGTATTCAAAGAAGATAAGGAAAGTTTTTTTGGACTATGGTGGATTTTATTTGATGGTTCTAGAAGTAGAAATGGAGCTGGGGTGGGTGTTGTGCTCATTTCCCCCAAAAATGATAGGTTCTTCTTTTCTCATAGATTGCAATTTACATGCTTTAATAATGTAGCACAGTACGAGGCATTAGTGCATGGTCTATTGATAGTGGAAAACAATAAGATCAAGGATTTGTAGGTCTTTAGAGACACTAAATTAGTCATCCACCAAGTTCGTGGAAAATGTGTGACAAAGAAAAAGCTGTTAAAAGCTTACAAACATAGAGTCTGGAATTTTCTAGAAAGCTTTGATGCCATTAACCTACAAGCTATGCCTAGGAAACTAAACAAAGACGCAGACCAAATGGCAGCCATTGGATCCCAATTTTCACCTACTAAAGATTTGATTAGAGGGAATTATCAACATATCAAAATGGTGGTTAGGCCATCTATTCTAAACAATCAGGCCCGCTGACAAGTATTTGACAAGAATGAACAAATTTTTCATTTCACCCAAAATGAGGTGGAATTCTCCTCAAAGATGTAATAAAAATTTTTAGGAGGTCTATGGGGATCGGATTAATTCAATAAAAATCAAACAAGTTGTCGAAGGGGTTAGTCACTTTGGAAAAAAAAATTTAGTCCAGATGACAAGTTCAAAGGAATGGAAAAGAACATGGCAGCAAAACAAGAAGATTTTCAACAAGTTTTGATTTCTCTAGGAAAATAACTTTTACTTGGGAAGGTATGCAATGAAAATGAAATGCAATATTTTGTTTCCTTGTGTCAGAAGTTTAGTGAAGAGTTTTTATGGGACTATGAATATTTAAAGGAATTTAATCCATATATAGTCCAAAATTCCATTGATCTTGATCCCAACATCAAACCAATCAAACAGAAATAGAGACTAGTCAACCCCAAGATTGAACCCCTCATGAGAAAAGAGCTCTCTAAACTCATTGAGGCCAAAATAATTTTTCCAATCAAGTATTCTACTTGGGTGGAAAATCTGGTCCTAGTGAGGAAAAAAATGGTGAAATACGACTCTACGTGGATTTCATGGATTTAAACAAAGCTTCTCTCAAGGATCATTATCCCTTGCCTTCCATGGAATAAATATTACAGAAAGTAGCAAGAGATGAGATGTTTTCCATGATCGATGGCTATTCTGGTTATAACCAAATCAAAGTAAAAGAATAAGACCAGTATAAAACTGCGTTCACCACCAAATGGGGAACATTTTCTTATCAAAAAATTTCTTTTTGGCTTATCAAATGTAAATTCCACCTTCCAAATAGTAATGGATATTAATTTCAAGGGACTTATCAATCAATTCATCTTGGTTTACCTAGATGACATTATTGTTTTCTCCAAGTAGAGTGCAGATCACATGAGGCACCTAGAGAAAGTGTTTAAGAGATGTAGAGAATTTGGCGTATTGCTTAACCCTAAGAAATGCATTTTTGTAGTTCCTAGAGGCGATCTCTTGTGGTATATTGTCTCAAAATAAGGCATTGCCATTGATCCAAAATGAGTTGTAGCCATTATGGCTCTTTCCTTACCATCTCATAAGAAAGCTCTGCAATCATTCCATGGAAAAATTAACTTTTTCAAGTGCGCTTTATTCCTAACTTCGATAGGTTTAGATAAGGCCTATTACCCTCATGCTCAAGAAAGATTCAACATTCAAGTGGACCACGTGAAGGGGGAAAGAATAACTTTGAAAATATAAAACAAGAAAATTACCCAGGCCCAAACATTGATTAATCCTAGATTATACCAAGGATTTCATATCTATATGCTCATTAGGGGGTGGAATCTAGTATTACCACGGTTTTAACATCAGCAAAATGATCAAGGCATGGAGCAACATGTGGACCTTATTTCAGTAAAAAATTGAAGGACCATGAGCTCAAATGATAGTCACATTGAAAAATAGGTATTTGCGATTATGAGATCCTTGAAGAAATTCAAAAGTATGATTTCTACTAGCCGCATACAAAATTATAGTTTCACATTCTAGTGATAGGGACTTCATCATGGGAACATAAATTAGTGAAAAATGAGTTGGATGGGTGAACTACGATCACAGAGTATGATGTCATCATTAAGGCTCACAAAATTGGTGAAGGAAGAATAACACTCTATGAACAGACTGGCCTCTAGATGCTACAGAATCTCAAGAGACCTGCCCTCATTAATGAAGTTCCTTTAAATGATGAGTTGTCGTATGTGATGTTGAATGAAATCAAGATGAAAGGAATGTATTCAATGATTGCAGTTGGATTGTTGATATGACTAAAGTTATTATTCTACTAGTACATATCCTCTTAGTTTGACCATGAAGAAAAAACAAGACATCTGAGGCTGCGATCTATTCCTTATGCATTGAGTTGGTGGCATCCTTGTTCAAAAGGAACATTGATGGAGTGTGGTCTCAAATGTATTGAAGGGTGAGCAACGTGCAACAAGATCCTTTCCTAAGAAAGTTTCATGCTGGTTTCTCGGGTGAAAATTTCTCTACTAGAGCTACATCCATGAAGGTCATAAAAGATAGGGTATTATCTGGCCTATGTTATTTGTGGACACTCACAGGTGGGTTAGGAAGTGTAAAAAATGTGCACTCTTCACTGGAAAGAAAATATTAACGGCCCTTCCACTTCATCCAATCCAAGTAGATCAACCATTTGCAGAATGAGGTCTTGAATTCATTGGTATGATCAAACCTCCATCTATCATGTGGGTCACAAGTGGGTCATTACAGCAATAGACTATTTCACCAGGTGGGTTGAAGTCTGCGCCATTGAAGGAGGCCACTGAATCAGCCATCCTGGAATTTCTTGAAGAAATTGTTTACAATAGGTTTTGGCATTCTTTAGACCATCATTTCTGATAATGCCAAGGATTTCCTAGGATCAAATATTTCTAATTGGGATCTGGAACTTGGGATTTATCTAAAGAATTCTTCCAATTATTACCCCCAATGTAATGGATTGGCAGATTCTACTAACAAGAATCTAATCAGATATCATGAAGAGGAAAATGGACATCAATCAAAGACAGTGACACACAAATGTGAGAAATGATCTCTTGGGATTGACATGATAACAATGAAGAAAGCAATTGGTCACTCCTCCCTACACACTAGTATATGGTAAAGAAGAACTATTGGCATTGTCACTTGAGTTGCCTTCACTTAGAATTAGCTCAACAACTAGAGTTTGAAGGTGCAAATTAAAGGGAAAATCAGAATGGCGGAATTAGTGGAACTTGAGGAAAACCAAGAATGTCCACCATGATTAGGATGGAACAACATCATGAATCCAACTAAAAAATGGTTTGACATAAAATCTAGAGAATCAAACATTCGAGGCTAGAGATCTGTGGTTTTAAAATGAGACATAGATCGAGCTAAACTAGGGTAGACTCTCTAAATTTTATGCTATTTGGAGAGGACCATACATCATCACCGCTTGCATAGAGTGGCTAACTCATTTGAGTTATCTAATCTTGATGGGAATATGCTTCAAATCCTAGTCAATTTGAATTTATCTCAAACCGTCTCATTAAGTTATTTTCATGCATCTTGTACATAGTAGATTAGGATTTAAATTCCTCCAAGTTCTTTTAGCACATTACAGTGTTAGTAGTATAGGTTTATTTCCCTAAGTTCTTTGCACAATTTTTTTGCTTATAAGATGTCCTTGAGCATAGTTTCATCATGATTCTCAAATATGCTTTCCAAAGGAGGGAGGCTCAAGATATCAATAAATTAGTTGTAGATGGTCTTCGAAATAATAAAATGGAGAGAAACTAAAGGATTAAACTCAAAGAATATCAGGCTGACTCCATGCCCAAAGGATGCCAAGGCTACTAGGTCAATGCATCTAGCAAGTAGATGGCCCCTACGTGAGTCACCAAAAATGTTGTCCATTTTTGTACTCCTTTACAAAAATTAGACAACTTGGTTCATCGCAGACTTGGAATAATGGACCACGAAGATGTTTAAAGCATGTCGTGGATTAAAAGATGATGTCCTAGATAAGGAGTGAGTGTCGTAGAGTGAAGGAAGGTCTAGGAATGAATCGTAGAGGTCCAAAGATATCTGTGGAAGGATTATAGAGGAGTTTGTAGTTACAATCATGGAAGCTGTAGGAAACAAAACCGTGGCTAAGGATAAAATGCCTCCAAAATCTGTAGAATAATGCAGGAGTACATTTAAAGGTCACATACTTCGTGAATAAGTATCAAGCCACACCTTCAAAAAAGTTCCACGGGTGAAGGAATTATACCTTAGAACTCACGTTCACCTGAGAGTACTTTATTTACCGTTTATTGTATTCATCCTCATGAAACTTATGTGTGTGGATATTTACCGATATCAACAATTTCCACGATATTAGGAAAAAATTATCATAGTTGTTAGGCATAGTTCTTGGCCCAATCCTTGCAAATTTCATATGGTAATGGGACTAGTTCTTGGCCTTGATCTATGGTATTGACTAGAGTCCTTGATGTCTAGTTCAAATCTCCTAAATAGGTATGGTCTAGTGGACTAGTGGCTTTGATGACTAGTTATTTCAGCTTGCATTTATGTGCAATGATCTATTTGGCTCAACCAATGACATGGTTAATGTAGATATGGGCGCTTATTCCTTGCCTTGCAGGGTTTAAGCGAGACCCATTCTCATTATATTGCATCGAGTTCCATGTGCAATGAATGATATGATATTGCTGCTCATTTGTAATGCAAAGGTTTTACTGTAAAGTTATTCTTGGATCATGACACACCTATTTGTAGCAGTTAGGATGTAACTATCCATGTTTGGTGTTATTTAGTTCTAACTTTCTAACATCTTTTCCATTGATAGTCTCCTTGTATGGAAAAGCTATTCTAGTGAAGCCTAGTGGTCAGTTGTTTTTGAGTTTTGTGATAAGAGCAGTGGATTCAGACCATGGTGCACACCAACACCTCTTCAAGGAAATTGTACAAGTTTTTTGAGTCGAGCTTCTTGGGACTGCCTTGGACACTTGGGTCTTTTACTCTCTTTACTTTGTTTTTACTGGTTTTGGATACCTCGCGGTGTCCCTTAGCTCCTAGTTATCTATACACTGAGTACCTCATCAGAGCTCTAGCACTTATCGGGACTCATACTATGGACATGTCACTTCTATTTTGGCCCCTATCTTCACTTGAGGGGGGGTGTCCAGAGTAGGTATTTACCTTAGTTTCATGAATCACCTAGGTATCTTTTTATTCTATCAAAATCTGGGTATTGCAAAATTTATGGCCTCACTCCACTTATGTGAATAGATCAACATATTTCTTTTATCTTCATTTAGATATTAGGAGATATTATCTAGTATGTAAGACCAATAGTTCTATGTCCTTGATTTATGGTATTGTACTAGTTCATATCTCCTGTAAACACTATTTGGTATTGACTGGATCCTATGATGTGGATAGTTCAACTCCTGAACATCTCATGGTCTGTGACTAGCATCTTTGGATGACTGAAGTATATATAAATACCTTGATTTATGGTTTGATATACGAACTTGACTGGTTCTTAGATATACAGTTATATCCTTTCTTAAGTTTTGTAAGACTGAGGCCCATTCTCATTGTATTATATTGAGTTCCATCCCCATAATAATATGATGAGTATTGCTGCTCACTTTGTTTACAAGTAGCGTGTTTAATTCTGCAACATAAAGTTATTTCTGGTGAATGTGCTTTCATCTTATTGATCAATGGTGTATTGATTTTAGCAATTTGTGTTCTATGGCTTGGTACGATCTGGTTATCGTTTAGCTTTTAGTTCTGCGGATGTTGGACAATAAAGCTTAAAGCACCACATCAAAAGGCTGTGGGATAAAGCATAAAGAATGCTAATATCTACGAAATGAATTAGCATAAAGTTCACAAGGAGATCAAAATCTTGTTGCATACAGCTTGAAACAAAAAGATGTGTATCAAGGGAAAACATTAGTTTTCCATGGAGTTGATTAAATGGATAGGGAATTTTGACACCCCTGATGATCAGATCCTATGCAATTTAGATATTATTGAACAGAGGTATTCAGTCCCTTCTCCACAAAAATGCAAAGATCTAATTTCATGAATTAAATGGTCGGTAGGTGGTCAAATGCTATTTAAAGGTGTCTTTCTTCTCTCATCTGTTCTAAAAGGATATACTGTAAAATGAAGCAACCATTTTGAAAATTGGATAATGTGAGAATATGAGGTGTTTTTTCTTCTTCAGTGAAGGAAAATGGTGCGGGGAAACAAAATGCCTTGAAGCTATGTCAATCAGTAATCTGTATGAGAAAATTCCTCTTGAAGTCGTGATGATCTAGTGCATGATCTCTTGGGAATTAAAATTTATGGTCTCTTTGGCTCTTATCTTCCTTAGCTATTGTTTCATTACACTCTCTTGCCTCTCATTCGCTTCGTAAGTGTGTCATATGCCTTATTTCAGATATTTGTGTCTAATTGTACATCATGAAAATAGAACCCTGGATGCAATATTGATTTTTTGATTTTGTTTTGACCCTCTTCATAATGGTTTTCCTCCATTTTCTCTCTTGCTTGAAGTATTCATCCCATTATATTTTGGTGTTATCATCTCTTCTGTAGATTAGGTATTTATGTTTTATGAATCTCCTTCTCACCCTGGTTCCTTGGAAAGTTAGAGTAGAGTTAGAGATAGTTTCATTTCAATTTCTAGGAGTAGTCTAGCATTAGTAAATAGGTAGAGGAAGTTGGCCTTCTCTGGAAGTCTGTTTCAGTTCAAGTCCCACAACTTGGAGACAGTCCCATGTTGAATCAAATCCCGAATTATCTATGATTTGGGCATGGGTGCACATTTGAGCTCTAATAGTATGGATCTGGCTAAGGGGATATTAAAAATTATGCCTCTGCAAATCCTAAAAACAAGCCATGATTCATATGCAAGAAAAAATTACACACAAACAAAACACTTTTGTACCCTAAGACAACACTAAGGTTTTAATATTAGCATGCCTAACATATGAGAACTTGGGTAAGATCCTAGATTAGGTTAAGGATTCGATCAAAATGGGTTTACCAAAATGTATCAACCCTAATTGAAATTTATTAATGGATGGCTGATCATATAAAAAATAAAAGGTAATTAATGTGTAAAATGATGTTTCAGAGCAGATATGCATACATATAAACATAACAACCACTTTAGAGAAGAGATACAAGAAATAAAAGGTGGGATTGAGAGGGTAAGAGTCACTAAGCTGGTTTAGATGAGTTTCATAATATGTCAATGAGTTATATGAAATATAGATAGAGAGAAAGTTTGGAAACTGGAGAAATATTATGTTGTGTTATTGGATATCTTGGGACAGAACCATACAATATGGTCAAAACCTTAATGATTAATATGTTTTTGAACCTATACAGAATGGGGATCTACAAATCTAGTGTCACTCTATGTCACATTTTGGAATGTTTAGTGTCATTTCAAACCCTAAATTTTACACATATACATGTAAAATAACCCTAGCTACCCTCCAACAAACTCAAACACAAATTAGAAGGAAAATAAATGTAAATTATTGAGAAAAATGACCTCGAAAATCACTTCGTATGTGAGTCACTAAGTGTCACACTACATTTCATATTCCATGAAGTTCTTCTAGTTATTTGTGTTGTTGTGCATGCAATTATCCCTTGCCCTTATGTTTCCCTTTTGTTTCCACACTAACAATGGGATAAGATACTTCACCCCATTCAACAACCTTGTGTTTTGTGTCATGCCCATAATTTTCACACCCAAATACAACAGTTAAAATACTAAAATATTTTTTTTATATAAAACCACATTTACTACTGCTACCATAGTCACCAAATACAAGTATAACTCTCACATACACACCAAGTTTCGTAGTTTACATTTTTCCAAATGACATACAACTAACGATTTTACAATCACATAAATTATATCTCATAATCAAGTTTTGCGGTCTGCACAAGCACCATTACATTTGTTAGGGCCCATAACTCATTTGTTGAGAAGACTTATTTTTTGTTCTAGTTTCAAATTATGTATCAAATATAATCTCAATTCTCATTAGTTATTTTAGTACCCTTCACAATATAACTTTCTATACACTACAATAAGGATGTTAAAGTATCGTAACTCACTATTTATACCATTGCAATAATTGTAGACAAAAATTAGAGAGAATACTACATGTTCAAAGAAGAGTTGTACAAAATCTAGCCTTGATTTTTTCTTCTGACAAACATCAATATAATTATATAGTTTTGGACACAAATTCTCTATATAAAAACATAAGCATAAGGATATTTTGGAGTGAGACAAATTGAAAGAAAGTGTAATGATCTATACTCATAGGGTTATGTATTTGGCATTAGGAAAGACTATTTAGTTTTCTTTTTCCCTTGATCGTGAGTTTGGTTAAGGTTTATATTGTGTATTATTGATGTATCTTGAAAATATTTATCTTTTTATGTGGCCAATAGAGATGTTAATTGCAATTGCTAGCACCTTCTCTATTCTTAAATTTTTACTTTATTGAAAATTTTCCTTAATAGAGTTGCCAGTGTCTTTTATAATCCAACATGTTTAGTTACACCCCTACAATATGATTCTTAAATAATCATGCATTACCTTTCATTCCTTTAAATCTTACAAAATATCTAACGAGGGCTAGATGTAACCCACACTCCTTGTGTCTACTTTGCACATTTTTCCCTATTTAGTTTCCTTGGAAGGGAGGAGTGCAACATCACATTGGTGTTCTACATGAATGTTTCCCTTCACCTTACCATTATATGCCACTTATTCTAAAAAATTCTCTAAACCAATATTACCACATAAGAAACAAGTTCTTGATGGTAAACAACTACATCACTTAGGCCACCATGCAAGTGTTAAGTAGGATATAATGACATTCCCTTGAGAATTAACCACAAGTTAGTCAACACATATTTATTACATCTAAATCATACCATTTATTTTTCCAAACACTTATAATTCCATTAAAATTCATAACATCCACACTACGCGCATGTAAGGCATATTACAAGGATTTAAAGGCAACACTAGAGAAGTTATTTTCCATGGGGTACCCAACGAATAATTTTTGGTCTATTACCATGTTGAGATTTACCGTATGAGTAACTATACTTATATTGGTTCTTGCGTGAGACTAACTTTACCTATTTAAATCCAAATGGCATGAAAAACCACAAAGTGAGAATTATACTTTTTTACCAATTTACATTGTGGATTATCTTCTTTATTAACTAAATTAACATGGTTTTTACATGTTTGGTTCTGCACTCATTAGGTGTCACCCTTACTGATGTTGAAAAGTTAGTTTAAAACATAAGTAGATACAAACTGAATAGTTTTCCATCTACAATTCTTAAAGCATAGGGGTTGAAGGAAAACAAAGGTTTTAAACACACTAATTTATATATTGTATTTTCTCTAATTCAGTGTAATTTAATATTCACATTCAATTCCAATCTACAACATTTCAAGGCCATCTCATTAATGACGAAATATCACGCTTTTAATCCTTCTTGTCTAGAGTACCTACAACCAACATAGGGTCATTCCTAGGCTTGATATGGAAAACCCTTACACTCAATCATAAACCAACACATCCATCATTTCAAGAAAACCAAAAAAAGAGTAGAGAGTAATATAGGGAGAGAGGGAGAGAGATATAGAGAGAATGTTTCCTCACACATTCACACTTCCACATTCATTTACACTTTTCTTTTTCGATTCTAGAGAGAGAAATACTAGAAAACATTTTCTTTTATATTCAAAATATTATAACTGTCTACATTTCATAGCCATTTTCATTTCAAATCCATATGTATTTTCAATACCAACCACAATTTCATAGTTATTTCTAAAGAGAGAAGAGGGAGGAGAGAGATACACATTAGAAATATCAAAATCCATTCATAAAAAGTAATTGATTAAACCATACTCTAGATAACACTGTGATGCTAGTAAAAGGTTTCACAAGTAGTTACTAGTCAAACAAGAACTTCATAAGAATTTTTTAGCTAAAGTTGCAAGTTTGTGAAATTTGACTAAAAGGGATAAAGTGATTATGAACTGGGTCCAAAAACCACTCATATTAATTTTAAGCACAAATTTTCCAATTCCTAATCACTCCTATAAATATGGAGAACTCATCAAATTTGATGAAATTTGATTATGATGAACAAGCATCAAGTTAAAAATATGACTCGAGGGCTTCTTATCATGAACGCATCAAAATTTATTGTTACATAACAACTAGTGGGCCCCAAAAACCCACTTGAAAAACTAAGTTCCAAAAGTATTTTCATGGAACTGAGAGTTGGTTTCAATTCTCCTATTGAAGGTCTATAGGTAGGTGGGGGTGATTTTTTAGTTTTTCCCAATTGATCACATTTTCTTAAAACAAGAATGTCACCACAAGTGAATAAAATGCTAAAAGGGCTTCAAAAATTGTCTTATTAAGGAATCAAATTGAGTTCATAGATTGTTTAAGGGAATTCATCATGTCATGGGTCAACAATGATAATTTTAGAGGTTTTAGTTTGTGCTAATAGCTTGGTTTGGGGCACCATGCACATGATTTTTGAGGTCAAATTTCTATGTTTTGAAATGATTCTTGGCAAGGTAAAGGTTTATATGATTCATTCCACTTGCATTTTATACTATTCAAAATATTTAAAACCCAAAAATTAGGAAATAATAAAGTGTGTAGTTTTAGTGCAAGAGGAAGTGAAATTCATATTTGTTTTATGCATATTTTGTAATCACTGCATTCAATGAGACCATATTTATTGGAGACATTTTGTCAAACAATTCATGGGTTTTTTCCAATGTCTGCATACTTGTTTACTAGGGAACATGCAACTAAAACAACTGAAATCCCTTTTTCCATTATGTTTTAGTGGGTCCATACCCATTTCAGGTTTCTAGGGACTTTTAAACAAAACCATTCACTCAAAACTAGAAACAAATCCATAGAACTATCAAAGGTAAAAAATGTAGAGATGATAAGTTTTATAGTTTCCTCTGGGTAGTAGGGTAACCATAATTTCAAACACACATGATAATGAAATTATATGGTTAAAAAAAACTATAAGGGAACTCATGCCATAGAGGCATTGGTAGCTCTCATCCAATAGGCCTATGCAACTGTGAGGCAATAAGACAAGGATGAAGCTTATATGACGAGGTAAACTCCAAAAAGCCATGTTTTTTGAGGAATCTATGTCAAAAATCTCCACGGTTGTTGTAGACACCAATTTTTGATACCCTTATCCCCCATCCTGCATTCGTTCCCCTTTGTTATCACATTACACACTTGTACCTCCCTTCCTATTTACATTTCTATTTCCCCCTCCCTTACTATTTAAATTTGTTATTTCCCTCTTAAACCCCATTTACCCCTCTTAATTCCTATTATCATATCGTAATCCCATTTTAATATTACCATTATTTATCCACTCCTAATTATATTTAATCACCCCATTAAGTATATCCATTATACTAATCTTACCCACAAACAACCATGTATATTATCCCTAAGATTCTCACTTACACCCATTTAATACCCTCTTATCCTCCCATCACAATTTATCCTCCTCATGCAACATTAACTCGCTTAACATGACTAAAAACCTATTTTTAGCCCCTTTAAGGCCCACATTTTCGAACGCAGTCACTGGTGACCCATCTGGGTCGCCATTGACCCTATTAATATACCTCCAACCTCCTCTGTCAAGGCTAAAGAATTTTCGGTGTTCCTGCTATCTTGTTGTGTTCTGTATTTTATGACCAACTACAATCATCAACTTTGAGCTAGCATATAATATTTGAATGCTATCCATGGTAGTTTGAATATTTGAATTTCACTTGGAGTCTTTTTTCTTCGTCACCTCTCTCTTACAGTTCTGGAGGTTGTAATACTCTCATTATCCTTTTCCTAATAGCCTTCATAGAAAATTTCCCATTTGTTATCTTCACCAAATCCTAGATCTGTCCCCAATCGCTGTAAAATTTTCTCTAGACACCATCAACCCAATCTCCCTTAGCTATGTTTTTTGTATCCATCATCATCTATCTCTGTCCTACTACTACCTCATTATCTAGATCCCTCTATTTCTTCCATCCATTTACCTGATAGCCAATATTGTGTTATCTTTTCCCCGGTTTCCATCGAATAGGCCCAGTCGTCGTCGACCCGATCATCATCTTCATCAGATCTACATTTTTAACATCCTTTATGTCTCTTCATTGTCCTGACATCAGATCTAGTATCCTAGAGTAGGTTCTAGATTCATTCTTTGCTTAGCTCATGATCAAATCTGTAGTAGTCGGCATCAACTGTACCAAGTAGTCTCGAGTCACTGTCGACCCGACCAAGTTTTTTTTGTTTATAAGTATTTACATTTTCATATCTTTATTTTAACATTTGTATTATATATTATATCTTTATTTCAGATTGTTATATGTATCCATCGTATCCATTATAAGATATAATATATTTCTATCAAATTCGGTTGACATCCATCCCTAGAAAGTTATCACTTCTTGAGATTGATCCCGTTAGGAAACCCACCTTCTTATCTACTAATCATTTTCTTATTTAGCTTTTATTTGTTGCTATAGGTCACCAAGCTTGCCATAGAGAGGATATTTTGCACCTGTATCATCATCATCATCTAGACCAGGAGGGTAGCCTTAAATCCCCCCATAGTTTTTGAGTTTCTTGATTTCTTGTATCATTTCCATTAACTTAAAACATGAGTAGGAAATCTCGTCAAACATTCTAGCACACCCAGTGAGACCCACCCATCTTCTTTGGTGAGTTATCTCTTTGTTTTTATTATTTAGTTTCCTTTCTATTTCCATCTTCCTACTAATCCTGTAGGTAATACTTCTTTGCTTACGCGCTTTGTGGATTTTGCTTGCTTTGGATTAAAAAATTCGGTGTGCTTGAGTTTAAAATTACAAAATAGAATAAGGAAAAAGTGTTATCTAGGTAATCCTCATTTTGTTTCATATTTTCTCCTTTTTGCATCTTTCTCCCTCTTTCATCGAACTTCACATGTCACTTTTAAGCTTAAAATGAATACCTTCGTGCCTGATTTCTCTGATAGTCTAAGTAGGAGGTAATAGTTTTCATTCACTCCTTACACCCACATCCAAGATCAAAAATCAATTCACACATCTAAGAATCTTCCACCAAGTGGAATTATTGGGATTTCATCACACAATAATTAAGCTTCCGTGGTGTTCTAGCCAAGTTATAATTTTTTTGACTATCTATATATCGGTTTAAGTGCTCGACACCCTTATCACTACTATTGGCATGTAGGCCTAATAGGTGTTTTCATTGATGAAAAAAAAAATTAATGATAAATTGGATGTTGTAGGATGATGTCATGATTATGTATGAGGTTCTAACATGGTGGTGTAGATGGTTATGAACTGTTACAGGGATATTCAGTGAGGTATGCTTACTCTAGTAATCCTATAAAGGTGCATAGAAGGTACAATTTGATAGTAAGAGCTTCTTGGATTATTGAGAAGTATGTTGACATGATTAATAGTAGGTATTGAGGGTTCTTGAGCACTCGCAGTAGTGGTATAGTGAAAGTACATGTGGTTCACCAAGTTACAGGTGCTCATTGAGAGCAAGTATGATTTCTTGGAGGTGTGACATAGTGCATTGGGGATATGTGAGCTCATGGAAGAATATAATCAGATATATTATGACATATGAGGTATGTTTGGGTAATTTTTAGAGATTCCATGTTTAGTTATTGCACTCTTTCAGTTGATTCTACTTGTTACAGTGAGAATATAACATGCAAACATAGGTAAGTCTTAGTGAATGGAGAGATTGGGAAATGGAATTCACATTATGATGATTGGAGATATTATAGGGATGAGATATGATGTTATCATAAAAAATTTAGGTTCCCATGATGATATTTTTACAAGATATGACTGTTATGGTGAAACAGGGTAAAAAACAAGTGCATTTCTAGCTCGAAATGCAACTTCAGATGCTCGTTGTGGACAATATGTTTTTCATGGAACCTTGATCCTTTCAAGTTAGATCCTAAGGTGAATGAATAAGGTTTAATAATAATAATTAGGTCATTTTATCATCACATTTTTATGAACGAACGTTAAGAAGTTAAAGAGGTCAAAAACCCTAGTTAAACTCTAGTTAGGAGCAATTTGCAAAAGATAAAGTACACTAACCCAATTTTTATTTCTAGTGAAAAATTTATAATTTGATGTTGTTGAGGACTCTGAGATATTTCTATAAATTTAAGTTTGAGGTCATGACCATATGTGGGCCCCACCTGAAAACAATAATTTATGAAGAGTTTGAGTTTAGGACAAGTTGGTCCAAAGAAGTGATATGCAAAATTGATGTTGTATGGTGTATATGAGTTTTAATAGATTTAAATGGAGGTTTAAGATAAATTTAATGAAAGTTAATGAGGTTTTGAGGTCTAAACAAGTTGACTGGTCAAAGGGTAGTTTTGAGATCTCAAATAGTAGGGTTCAGTGTTTTGGCCATATCTTGAGTTATATGTGGATTCCTGAGATGATTCAAGTTGTGTTGGAAAGTAGATTAATATAGATTTCAAGTGGTATAGATTTGAATCATAATGATGTCATATGATAGGGTTTCCAATGAATTCTTTAAGAAATAATATATTTGGGAGTTCAAGACAACATCTATTTTTGTACAAGTTTGTAGTCATTTTTATACCCCTAGAACATTTGTCTAATCCCATGTGCACTGTTCTATCACCCAGTAGGTGTTGAGCACTCACCCAATGAATGCATGTGTGCTAAGCCCCTCCTTTATATGATGTCTTGTGATAATACATCCTCAATGATAGATTTAGATGCAGGAAAGAAAAGAACCATGCATTATAAGAGCTTAGGATGAGTTATCATATCAATGCATCCATTCAGATAACAAAAGAGAAGTATCAAATAGAATACAAAATTGATTCATAACACAAAGGAAATGCACTAGGGTTTATGCCCATGAACAACATATATTCTTTAAAACAAAACCTTATATTCATATTAACAAGTTCAATAACCACATTACATTCATTAAGGCCATAACAGACCAATATAACAATGCAGATCAGAGTCATGCATCAAGACCCTAAGCTATGCTTTCCACATTACAAAAATGGTTACAAACCCATCCCTCTAAATATGCCATCACTCCTATAGCAGTTCTCCTAATCCCAACCCAAAGGATCCTTCATTATTCTTACAGAGCTTCACCTATCCAGTGCTATATGAGGTTGCTCTTGGTGTGTGTCTCTATTCTCCTTTCTTCTACCAAGCATATATATATATTTAGTCTCCACCGCCATGCCTTCCTGAGATAATAAATCGGTTGCCAAGTGTCCATGTGGTCCTCCAATGGAGAATGCTTCCTTTGATATGAGCTCTCCACTCTTTACAATGATGTCTTTCTGGATCCTTCCATCACATGCATGGAATATTCCATTCTTGACCATGCAACTGCCAGGATGACACCTTATCCACTCCGCATGCTAAATGGGTCACACTTTTCTCGTGTGCTACCTAGAATGCTAAATATGGCTAAGTCCCAAAACCCCATCTTTTCCTTGTGCATGTGCCTTGGGTTCTACCAAACCCTTCTAAAATCCTGTCTTGTGTGCCTTTAACCTTGCACGCCCTTCTTCATATAGTCCCCATGTGTGCCCACATGCCTTCTTGTACTTAGCCAATATTTTGAGGCCCAACATCACCCCACACTACACCTGTTCTCCATCCTTGGAAACACTTATCTTCAATGAATAAAGAATGGAGGGCTCTGAATAGTGGGAAAAATAATGAAGGAATGAAGAATTGGGAGAAAGAATGAAATAATGGGGAAAATGAAAGAGAACAATGCTTATTTTTGAAGGAGGAGAGGGAAATCCTTCCCTATTTGCTACCTCTAGTTTTTTCCCAGGCATTAACCTTGCTCTATGCTTGCTAACATAGGTCTCGACTAGGGCACTCACCTCCTCAAAACTTAAGTCCTCCCCTTTGGCACTCATTGTCTCAACAATACCCTCCAATTTTTTTCCCAAGTCATCAAGTGCATCCATCCTACGGGTGATCTAGGGTATAACTCCTTTAGCCAGATTTTGATCAAGCCTCACAAGGTCTCGATAGCTTCTGACTTCTTCTCTACCTCAGCTAGGATTTTATCCCTTTCTGACCTTGTTCCCCTTATTCTTCTCTTGAAAATCCTTGAGTTCCATTTCATGTGTGGTGACCAGGATGCTTGCCACTCTATCTCTATCAATGCAATTTTCATATGTAGCTTCAACAACTTGCGTGATAGCCTTTACCTCTGCAAGGAGTTTGGTATATCAAGCAACAGATCTTGACAAACCTTTAGCTTTCTCTTCTCTCTCTTGGTGCACCAACGCTTCTTCTACGGTCTCTAAGGCAAGTGGTTGCCTTTCCATCATGAGGATGTGAGTCAAATCCTCTAGGACACTGCAAGGCTGATTCATATTTTTTCTCGGGTGGCGCTAGGTCGGGATGCTTCAAGACAATGGCACCCGTAATCATCTCCACCTTCTTAGAGACTTTACACACCTTTTCCTTCTCTTCCTTCATTTCTCACCTTAACTGCGCACTGATAAGCTCTTCTTTCTTCAATTATTTTTTCTTCTCAACGAGCTCCTCCTTTTTCTTTTCCAATTCCTCCTCTAGGAATCTCACTCTATCATTTCTTCCAAACAATCTGGCCTCAATCTCAACTGAAACTTTGTTGAGTGCATTACAGACCTACTCATCTGACAATTGTTGAGAATTTACCAAGATATTTACTCCTTTTGTCTCTAGCACATTCATCAGTGCTCCCTGACTTATTTCGAACTGAGGTTCATCCACGTGGGACTCAAACACCCAAGATAACATCTTTCTGGTTCATGGATATGCGACCTTCTTCATCAAACAAGGTCATAGCCAGGAGTTGTTCTATTGGTATGGTGCTCTCAGAAGTGCACGCATAAGCACCTTGTCTTGGATCATTAATATATCCCATCCCTTTCCCTTATGCTACTATTATGCCCTTCCCACCTATGTTTATATAGCCTTTGGGAAGCTTACTGCCAAATTGGGATTCCCACCCATGCTGCCATATTCTTTCCCAATGCTTTCTTCTTCTATTTCCTTCAAAATTTATCTATCTCTGCTCCACTCCTTCTCTTTTCGAAATCCTTAATGATGCCCGCTACTTCTCTTTCCATGGATTTTTCCACTTGTTCCTTGGTGAGGCTTGGGGTTCCCTGATTTTTTGTGCTTACCTCTTCGCTCACCCCCTTGCCTTAATGTTTTGCTTCCTCTCTCCATTCTTCTCTTCATCTTCCTCGTCATAATTCTTCTCTTCATATTCTTCCTCCTCTGAGTCATGTATATCATATACTAGATGGTCTTGAGATCCCTCAGGCTCGTCATCATCCTTATCACCAATGTAGGCCTCTAAGTTATTTGTTTCCTCTAAGTCGTATCCTTTTCTGCCATCTTCTGCTTCTTCCTAACTGGTGATTCCAGTATAGGAGATTCTTCCTTCTCTTTCTCCTTGATAGGAGACGTCTTCCTTGGTGATTCTTCATGTGTGAGGGGTCCTTCATGCTCTGGCACCTCTTCTTCCAGGGTACTTTCCTTGACCAGGGACTTCTTCCTATGTGTGTAAGTGCTAGGCTTAGCGATTGCTTCTGGCGCACCCATTGATTGTGTGGTTTGCACACTTGGTGCCTTCTTCTCCTACACCTCTTCTCTTTCCCTTTTCTTTGGTGGAATTTTTCCTCCCTATGGGGTCTTCTTGGAATGGAGACATCACTCTCCAGATAGGCACCTTTCTCAAACTTAGGCCTTATGCATAGATATACCCTTGTTGCAGCCCGTCTGATGATGGGTAACGTTATCAGCTTCATCATCTGTACTTCATAGGAGACATACTTCTCCATGTATGCATGCTTCTTAGGGTATAAAAGATTTCAGCGCAACTTCTGGTGGTCTTGGTCTACCTCACTAAGGTTGAACCTTATCCTTTTGGCCTCCTTGAACCGGTTGAACCCTGCTTGGAAGTATTACGCGGTGAAGGAGAAGGGTAGCTTGCACAATGGGCTCTTAGTCCCATTTGTCAATGTAAACCTGATAATGTAGAAATGTTGATAAACTGCAAACTCTACCTCTCCATACAAGAGCATAGGGTAACTACTCAGGGATCCTCCATTCTTCCCTGAATGCATCGTGTCACACATTCACTTGTACCACTTTTCTAGGTGCGCCTTGTGGGTGAACTGTCATGGTTTCACAAGTATATTTCTCAAACCTTTTCGCATGGCCGAGGGATTGTCTTCTGGATACTCCCAAATGAACTTCTCTAGCCCATCGGGAACTCCAATATCCAAGAAGATGATGGTGAGGAGAATATTTCTGAATAGTATCTTTTCTCCTTCCTGCATGTTGCTTATGATCTCATCCGCAATAAAGGTGGAAAAGTTATAGATGGTCCCTTCTGATATCTTCTGACATACATTTAACCATGCCTTGTTTACTTACATCCATCTTTCTTGATCATTAAGCTTGGTGACCAAGCACTGTGGCCATCCTCATAATAGGGTCTAGAATTTCTGTGATGTCAAAGTACCACAAACCCTTTTTTTAGTCATAAGCCTCCATAGTTTCCTTGATGGCCTCCTTATCATCCAAGTCGTCATCTATGGATTCTCCTTCACAATTCAGGCCAGTGAACTTGGATATCAACTAAGGTGTTATACGTATCTTGCAGCCTGTAAATTAAGAAGTGGTCTTCATGTATGCATGACATCAACCACTGATATAGCCGCTCAGGCTTGCCAAAATAAGGCAACTCATATAGTTGCAATAGCCTTGCCTTCTCCAACTTTACTTTCACCTCGTCACTATATATTGGAATTCCATCTAGTGTCCTCTTGTTAGTTGGATGAACCAGCTCCAATGCACCATTTCTTTCTCTGTAGTACTCGTGTGATGGTTGTAATCACTCACGGCCATTTGTCTCAAATGTGACACCCACTCTTTTCCCAGGAATACTCCATTTGGGTACTGTATTTCTGCATACCATTCCTCATTGGAGCTAGTGATGATAGTGGTTTGTTTTCCTTTTCCATTTCCCTTCTGTTTCTTTTGTGAAATGGTCACCTTCTTTGGTGCCATTCTTCTTGTTCAGGTTAAAATTTAAAATCCTTTTTTCTCTTCTCTACTACTCTGCTCAATTCTAAGGCTTAAATCTGCAAAGAAATCCTTCTCTCTCTGTGCCCTAGCTACCAAACCCTAACTAGGAAAACCCTTCCACAAGATGATGACACTTCAAACAAACTTTCCCCATGCCCATGTACTCCTTCCACTCTGGTTTGTAGATCCACCCTAGTCACACACTTAGATCTCTATGATTCTTCTTCCTTCATACAAATCTCTCTAGATGCCCTAGTTTTCAAGAGCACTTCAACTTCATAATAGCAAGGTAAAATAATGACTTTACTGACCTCATATTTATAGTTTTATTCTCCTCTCCAACAATAAATGCTATACCACCTACCAACATACTTAGCATTAAATGTAGATTTTTTCCACTAGGTCGACCTTAAGTGCCCTTACCCATGCACCCAATCCTGTGTAAAAAATATTCTACAACCTTCTAGTGTGCATAAATCCAATCTGACCAAAGACTCTTATGTTCATGTCTACAGTGCTGAAGGCACTTCTTTTGTCATTTACCTGATTTTTTCCCTCACCTACCTCATGTTGTTCCTGCACTCTTCATTCTTCATACATGGTCTTTATTACATGACCTTCTTGACACCACAATTCATTATCCACCATTTCCCCATGCACTTTCTCAATCTTACACACTTCCTTCTGTACTGGGTCACTCAACTTTTACTACTAGACTTATACTTTACTTTACACTACTCCACCCCACACTAAAATAGATGTGTGGTCCTCTGTGCATACACAACTTTAGAATATAATGTGGTTACTAGCACACAAGGTGAAAAATGGAACAGAAAGAAAGTAACAAGCAACGAAAAAGGGAAACACAAGAAAAAAAACATAAAGGGAAATCCTAAGCTAACTGGAAATACTGCCTTATTTACAAACACCAAGAAGACTTATTTATAGTAGGGCTTCAGCCTACTTCCATTGAAATGACCTGGTAATCTCATCCCATCTAGTTCTTATAACTAGAAAAAACTTAAATAAAGGATGTAAGAGATGATGTAAGGTCCTAGTCAATGGAATTTCAACTTCCTGGATGGCACAAAAACTTGGAATTATATAACAACACCATTTTCCCAACCTCAAACTATTTGTTTTTTATATGATGATCATGCCATGCCTTTTGTCTTGCCTTTTCTGTCTTCTGACTCCATCTAGCAAGTGATCTCCTTTCGTCTAACTACATCAACTTTTCAATCCTCTCTTCCAGCATTTGTTCATCATCCAACCCTCTTACGCGCACTATACAAAGTGATGGTAATATGAATTCAATTGGAAAAATAGATTCCATGCCAAACACCAATTGAAATGGTGTGGCCTTGTTCATCCTTTTATAGGTTGTCTTGTATGCCCATAGAACGGTTGATAATTTTTCATCCCAATCTTATCTTCCGATGTCACAAATTTTGGTCAACGTATGACTTAGTATTTTGTTAAATGACTTAGTAGTTCCATTCGCTTGAGGGTGATAAGGGGTAGTCTTGTGATGGGCCACCATAAATTCTGTTAAGAAAATCCTGAACTATTTCATTCAGGAAATGTGTACCTCTATCAGTTGTTAAAGTTAAAGGAAAACCATACCTACTGATTATGTTCTCCCATAAAAATGTACAAGTAACGATATACCATGAACCAGTCCTTCACATGGCTAGAACAAAATTAGCCCTACAAAGTCAATTTCCCATTTTTCAAATGGTTCAACACTATCTATTGGTCACAAGGGCATTTCATCCCTCTTTTTAGGTTTTCCAAGGTGCTAGCAGTGGTCATAGACCTTGCAAAACTCAATAAAATATTGGTAGATAGTTTCCCACCAAAGCACTGCCATTAGAATCTTCTACACAATATAATTTCCTACATAGTGTCCGCCTGTAATCCCACCATGCACTTCCTCCATAATTTCCACATGCTCATATTCCAATACGCATCGCCACAGAACCTCATCACATCCTAACTTATACAGATCTCTACTAATGAACATGTAGGGCATGATGCGTACTACTAACGGATTCCTCTCAAGAGCCTTCATCCCATCTGGCGCCACACTAGTTTTCAAGAATACAACAATATCTTCTAAGCATGAGGGTATGCACCACAACCTAAATAGTTGTGTGTCTAGCATGGTATCCTCAATACTTTTTGCATCCTCCCCTAAGTCAATCCTTGATAAGTGGTCAGATCCTGAATTATTTTTTCCTAGTTTTACAACCACCGAGAACTCAAACTCTTGGAATAATAGAACCAACAGTATATGCACCATTACAAAATGATCTTATTCACCAAGTATTTCAACACTATGTGGTCTGTATAAAATATAAATGGTGTTTCCAACAAGAACTATATGAACTTATACAATGCGTAGATCACTGATAGTACCCACGCTCGGTAGTTGTGTAATTATGTTCTGCCATTGTCAACTTCCTACTTGCAAAACATAGGGGTGATCGAAAATCCCCTCACCAGGATGTGATAGTACTGCTCCCATGGTGATTCATGAGGCATCAACATGTACATGGGAAGGCTTATCCCAAGAAGGAAAATGTAGTATAGGCGCAGTGACAAGCCTATCCTTCAAAGTGTCAAATGCCTTCTATTGGCCTTTCCCCAATGGAAGGCACTCTTATACTTTAGTAATTCCTCCAAGGGTGTGGTGATCTTGGCATACCATTTGATGAATTTCCTATAGTACCCCATATGCCCAAGGAATCCACACACTGCGCTTTAACTACTAGGCTCCCCCAATCCCACAATAATAACAACTTTGGTGGGATCCACTAGTAAGCCTTCCTTATATATAATATGTCCTAACAGGGTTCCAAATGGAATAGAAAAGACACATTTCTTAATATTTAGGGATATCCTCAATTGCTGACATCTCTCAAACATCAGCCTCAAATTATCACAACAGTCATTTACTAGCCCATACATAGTCCAATCATTGAGGTAAACTTGAAGAAATTTATGGATGAAGTCCTGAAATGCTTGTACCAAAATGCGTGAGAACACAATAGGTGTATTCTTCAATCCAAAAGGCGTAACCATGTAGGAAAACATTCCCCATTCAGTGGTGAAATTTTTCTTTCTATGGTCTTCCTTTGCAATCCTGACTTGGTGATACCCTGAGAACCCATCCGTGAAAGAGTAGACCTCATGCCTAGATACTCATTCTAGAATTTCTTTAGTAAAGGGGGTTGGGAAAGGATCAATGACACAAACTACATTCAGGTCCCTTTAGTCCACATAGATCCTTATTCTTTCATCCTTATTGATATTGATTACCATTGGGCTTATCCATTGTGATTACTCAACAACCTCAATGATACTAGATGTTATCATCCTATCTATTTCTTCCTTGACCCGCATGCAAAAATTTGGATTCATCCGATAAGGCCTCTTCTAAATCAGGTGCACACCTTCCTTCAAATTGATTCTCATTTCTCCCAAAGAATGGTGGATGCCTTTGAGTTCATGGTACTTGCGAGGGAACAAATCCTGGAACTTGCGCAATAGATCAATGACCTTTGAAACTTATTTTTCAAACCAATATTCCCCAATCATAGCTTCCTTAAGTTCTATATCTATCCTAATGTTAACCTTATTTGTTTTCAAGGGATCATGGTAGGCACATGCTCTCTCATCAGTGCTATCTATGACTTTGTGCATACCTTCAGAATGGTTAACATCCAAACTTTCCATCTCTTCACCATCTACTACATAGACCATTTTTCCTTTTTCCTTTTCAATGCATGCGTGCTCGAGTTGTATTTATTTTGATTCTTCTTCATTTATGTACGTTTCCAAAAAAGGCTCTCCTAGCAACTCCATTAGCCTATCTTCTACCATATCACTATCTCCCATTGTAAGGTGCTTGACAACTTGCAATGCCTTATCCACTGATGGCTTGGTACTTTGATACTCAAAAGATTGAATTAGATCATCCGTTAACTCTTTCCAACTCCCCATCTGGCATCATATCTGTGAGTGGATATACAATGTACATGCATAACCCTGTAAGGTGGAATATAACTTATGCACCCATAATGAAGGTTGTAAAGATTTTATACCTTCCATCCATGCCTTATCACAAGCTTGGATATGGAATGAGGCGGGCTCCTTGCCATGGTAGTCTTGGATAACAGTTAGTGCATTGATTTTGGAGAACCTTACAAAAAATGTGACTCTTACCTCATGCCATTCTAGGAGACTCTCACAATGAGTTTCCCACCAATGCGTTGTAGTCCCAAGCAAGTTATAACTGAGCATAGTTCTCCTTTTTCTCTCATTTTTCCATTGATCCTTGATTTCTCGTTTAAAGTCATCAGAGCTTTCTCTTATAGAGTAGCTTGGTAGCTTCTTTCTTCCCAGGAGCTTGACTGAGTGTGCCTTCGTCACCCTTATTACAGATCCTCTCAACTATTACCCAATCAACTTATAAGTCTCATGCGCCTAATTATCACACACAATGTTAGTTGTATCACTCACTGACTAAGCATCTTCAAATTGGATAACTCCTTATGTAGGATGAATTATCTTAGGATCTCTGATGGAGTGCACATAGAAACTATCGAGGACTTCCTCTCCTAAGGGCTCAATATAGGGTGCTAATTTCCCACCTGTTAAAGGGATAATCACCCTTTCTTCCTTGTTCTCAAAACTGATATACCCCTTGTTAAAACACAGGTCGGAATTGTTCTTATAACACCAAGGGTGCCCAAGTAATGCTGGGAAATTATCCACCTTGGAAAGCACTAAGACTTAAAAGTCTCTAGTGTACTTGGCCCCTTGAATAGTGATAACCGCATCTTTTAAGACTCCAATGGGCATTACCTTTGTCTTGTTTTCCATATATAGCACATTCAAAGATGGCTATAATGTGGGCCTTCCAATTGTATGCCATGGATCTAAGGTGAGGAAATTGACCTCCACTCCTATGTCAATGAGGATATTACTAAGAATTCATTCATAAACTACTACATTCAAAGTAATCTCCTTATCATGGTCAAGGTTGTGAGGAGGAAGGTTTTCATGTAAAACCTACCTTTTGTGCTCTGCTATGGCGTGTGGTACCTTCTCCCATAGCCATTATCCTAGTAAGGGAATAATATTCTCTTGCCTGAACATCCTACATAATTCCTTGACTTCATCCAGTTCCTCCTTTAGAGCCTTGACATTCTTCCTTTACTCCAACTTCTTTGACTGCTCCTTTAGGCACTGGATTTCCCTTTACAAAGTTTGAATAACATCCATAGTATCTTAATACAATTCCTTCTGATGAGTAGGGTTTGGATACTTCCCATGTACCACTTCTTCCTCAACAACTAGTTTCTATCTTAGCATCTCCCTTGTGCACGTAGCCTCTACTTATGTTGTTACTAGCACTAGTTCTAATCCTGACTCACGTGCCACTCTTGGCATCCACTATGGGTCGGCCTTATTTATACTTACCATCCTAGCACCTTTGTCATTCTGATGATGTTGGCTCATGTGCTAAAACAACTTAGGGAACTCATCATACTTATGTTTTTTTCTACACCATGAGCACTGCAATAGGTCAGGACAATCACACTTTTAATGCTCTGTAGACCCATAGTTATAATAGGTTCCTTACAGGAACTCACTTCTTCCTCCACCACGGTTATTGTGACCACGAAATCCTCCTCGCAAACCTCTTCCGCATACTCCTCCATCTATGCAGCCTTCATAGCGATGATCATCATCCTTAGAGCTACTTGTACGACTAGTCTGGTGCACACCAAGATCAATAACATCATGAATTTGGTCAATTAGTCTACAATCCTTAGTATCATGGGTCGTAGAGGTATAGATCTTACAATAGAAAAAAACATTCTTACGGATTGCACACTATAGTAGAGGACACCTATTTGCATCATGATCCCCATGGAAAATCTCATAGTCTACCACCATGGTGCGTAATGAATTCCAAGGGAAACTATCCTTTTCATGCCCTTCAACTTCATATTCTATACACCCAGACCACTACAAACCTCATGCACTAAATTTGCAGACAACTTCTCCAAGTGCTTGGCCATTGAAAAAATTTGAGCCTCCAAAAAAGGGCTAATGCCATCATCAACACTCCTAATAGCCTCATCATGCAAGGAAGCTTCTAAGGCCTCGCACAGCTCTATACAATTCTTATGTGAAAATGCCCTTCTAAACAATGTTATCAATCCTCTAACAAACCATTGAGCATGTTGAGAAGGGTGAGTGTCATAGGAGAGTTTTGACAAGAGTGTTTTGAACCGCACGTCATACTCCCACACAATCTCTGCCATTTTTTACTAGATATCCTTCAAAGCCCTGATGCTCTTATGTTCAAATTCAAGGATATGGAACTCTTCTAGGAAGGATTTATTCAATGTAGTGTAGTCTACCATCATTTGATGGGGGTCATACTTCTGATACCAAATATGCATGCACCCTTGCAATGTAGTTGCAAACTGACTTGCCTTCCACTCTGGGGTAGTGATCCCTTTCGTACGCCATAGAAATTCACACATGTGGACATTATCTATAACATCCTCAATACCCCTATAGTCTAGTAAGTGAAAATACATCTCAAAAAATACTTGTGGAGGTGGTTGTGGCCCTTTTCCTACTGATCCAGAGCCTTGGTTCACTTTGGTGTTTCCTCCTCTGCTAGATCCACTGGATCCACCAGGTTCTATTCCTCCTGACCCACAAGATCCTCCAAATCCACTAGGTCCACTAGGTCCTCTAGCTCCTATACCACCATATTCACCTCTTGTAGTTGACAAATGTCCTGAAGATGTCACGCCTAGTGTTCCCAATGTCCCACTGAATTGCGCACTGATGGTTTGTGATATTATCCCACTACCAATTGTGTGTCCTGTGCCACTTCCAGATGTGATACCCAAACCTTGCATATTTACACCTTGTTCGAAAATTCCTCCAAATAGAGGAATGGTTTACATAGCCATGGATGTTCCGAATGAGAAATTATATCTCCTGGGCATAGATCAGTTACTCCCATCGATACCAACTAGGTTAAAATTGCTTCTCCCTTGATCTAGAAAACCAAGCACTAGGGGTTGGTCACCAGGTGGGCTCAGATGCTCACCAAAAAATATCCTTTATCCATGTGATGAACTCTCATTATAAGTAGAAGCGGATTCTCTCCCATGCTTTCCAAGATGGGGTAGCACAAACTACTCAGGTTCCATGTCCTCTACGTAAACCTCAACTCTTTGCTGCAACGTCTACCTCCATAGATCCATCACACTTATAACCTCATGTTGTCTATCCATCTCATTATCACAAGCTTCACTATTTTTGAGTCATCTCTCTTCTCTTTCCCTTTCAGCCACAATGTCCCCCATCTTCCTCCACCCTAGCTTCCTTGCCCAGTGCTCAGAGAAGCTTGGCTGGCCATAGGGAATGCTTATAAACTCAGGGTAATGACCAAGATATTCATAGCTAGGGGGATAACACACATAAATGATCCTCTATGCTCCCTCAGAAACTTGAACTCATAAACTTCTGGGCAAGAGTACCTAGAAATGGCATATTCTAAAGTATAACTAGTTAGGAATCCTTTCCACCAGTGCTCAATAGCATGTGTTCAAGTCAGATTTACATCATGTAGCCTCTGGTAATCATCTTTGGTCCATATGCATGGTCTATAGTACCATCTTGATCTGAATGCATATGCTGAAATCCATTCATATAGTTCTATTGGAAAACAACAAAAGAAGGTCTCATACAAGTCATGATACAAATTCTCTTCTACCCATATACGTGTATCAAACTCAGTTCTAGTACTAAACCTTTGGGAAAACTCATCCCCCATGATTTTAAACCATGCTTCGACAATTTCCAAGGTCAAGAGCTCTATCGTCACACATCACAAGGACCAAAATGTATATAATTTCTCATAACAACTTCAAAAAGAGGTCCTAACAATGAAACCAAGATGCAGTCATTTTTAAACCCCTAGAACACCTGTCTAATCCCATGCACGTTGGCCTATCACCTAGCAGGCACTGGGGACTCACCCGAGGCACGCATGAGTGCCGAGCCCCTCCTTTATATGAGTCTTTTGAGAGTACATTATTAATGATAGATTTAGATGGATGAAATAAAAGAAACATGTGTTCATTCTAAGAGCTTAGGATGAGTTATCATATCAATGCATCCATTTAGATAACAAAAGAGAAGTATCAAATAGAAAACATAACTGATTCATAAGGGAAGGGGTGGGGTCCCCTAACTCTATGGGCCTCCTCCCAAAAAGGAAATGCACTAGGATTTAAGCTCATGAACAACACCTACTCTTTAGAACAAAACATTATATTCATGTTAACAATTTCAAGTACCACATTACATTCATTAAGGCCATAACAAATTAATATAACAATGTAGATCATAGTCATGCATCAAGACCCTAAGTTATGCTTTCCACATTACAAAACTAGTTACAGACCCATCCCTCTAAATATGCCATCACTCCTAGTCTTCTCCTAATCCCAACCCAAAGTATCCTTCATTATTCCTACAGAGCTTTACCTATCTAGTGCTATATGAGGTTGCTCTTAGTGTGTGTCTCTATCTCTTTCTTCTACCTGAGCATCTCTATATATAGCTTTAGTCTCCACTAACATGCCTTCCTGAGTTAACAGATTGGTTACTAAGTGTCCATGTGGTCCTCTAATGGAGCATGATTCCTTCACTCCGAGATCTCCACTCTTTGCAAATATGTCTTTTTGGATCCTTCCATTTCATGCATGGAATATTCCATTCTTGAACATGCAACTATCAGGTAGGCATCTTACCCACTCTGCATGCCATACATGTCATGCTTTTCTCATGTGCTATCTGGAATGCCAAATGTGGCTAAGTCCTAAAACCCCTAATTTGTCTTGTGTGTGCAACTTGGTTTTTTCCAAACCCTTCCAAAACCTTGCCATGCGCACCTTCACCTTGTGCGCCTTTCTTCATATATGCCTCATGCGCCCACACACCTTCTTATAATTAGCCAATAATTTGAGGTCCAACAAAGTTTGACATTATTCGAAGCATGAGATGGATATGGTTATGCTTCCTATAACATGGAATTTAAAGAGGGATGAATTTGGCATCCAATCAATTCACTTTCAAGTATTTAATGCATGTATACTTGATTTTATGATCTAACCTTTGGAAACGTTTTTTTTTGGAAAATTGATTTGGTGAAGGAAAATCATGATGTGGTTAGAAGAGAGAGATGTTTCATGACTTATAACATGATTATAAGTGATCTACAAGTTCTTCCATTTCTTTTGAATGGTCATATGTAATGTTTTAATTTAGTAGAAGTAATTTTGTGGCAATATGAAGTTTCTCGAGTGTTGAAGGGTGAAGGAAACATCTATTTTGAGAATTGTAAAGATTAATGGGCCCGATAAATGAAATATTTTGATTGGTTGATTAAATGTATGACAATGTATGAATGTTTAATGATTTTTTACTCATATTTAAGGGTTCTTGGGTCATGAAAAAGTATGGGACTCATGTTAGGGAAATTTTAAGATTGTGCCCATGGGGTTTTGAGCCATTTTGGCTCATGAAATAATGTTTTTGGGCAGGACAACCTATATGGGTCATATGTATATGTTGTATTTAAAATTTTTGATGTTTCCTTGATGTATTAGTCTAAAAAAATTGGAGGGAAAAAGTTGTGCCTAAGTTTGAGAGATGAATTACATATAAAAAGCATATTTTGGGTGCTTTTATTGAGTAGCTAAGAGTGTGCATGGTGGATCGACCTAGGTGAAGTGTGATTACAGGTTTTTTGAGCATGAATTGGAGATGAAACAAGTGTGTTGTAGTAGAATAAAAATCATAGAAGATGAGATCAAGGTTTTGATGAATTTTAGAGTGATTGTGGAGCTTGTTTAGTGAAGATTTGACACTTAGGGTTTGAGTGAAGGAAAACAAAATGAATATTGGATCTCCATCAGTTGTGGTAGAAAAAAATCAAAGATATACACATAATAATGTGGTTGAGTGGGTGCTTGATCATCTTGGGGGGTTGTATCCTCTTTGTGGAGTTGGTTCTTCACAAAATTACGGGTGAGTGCTCCTTATAGGGTTGGTGCTCTACTAAATTAGGGGTTGGTGCTCATTGTGGGGTTGGTACCTCACTAAGTTTGAAACATATCAATATAATATTTTTTAAGTGGTTTTTCTTCCCCTTGATGGTTTCCTGTTTAAATCTTGTGTTATTATGTTGTTCTTGTGTTTTTATGGTTTCATGCATTGTTGATGATTTATGGTATGCTCACATTAAAAATTGAATAAGTGGTTATTGTGGTTGTTTGGATACTTTAATTTTAGTTTCATATCTAAAGTTTAATTTTAAATTTTAATAAGGACTGATTCAGCCCCCTCTTAGTCCATATTTCTTCTAACAATTAGTATTAAAGCTGGTCCTTTTTGCATAAGTTTAACAACTTATAAGGAGATCCTTAAAGCACAAAATGATAGGAAGCACCATGGTTGGAAATATACCAATGTTTCATTGTGTGAATTAGTACTTATGGAAATTTAGAATGAATAAATTCATTATGGAACAAGGTTTTTATGCTTGGGAAGTAGTTGAAAATGCTTATAATCCACCTGCCACTTCTCCAAGGACTGAAAAAGAGAAGATTGATTATACCAACAACTCAAAGGCCTTCATTGCCATTCTAATTGGACTTGGAGAATTAGAAATGGGTAAGATTATGCATTGTAAAAATTTAAAGGAGGAATGGGAAAATATTGAAGTTATCTATGATGGTGATTCAAAGGTAAAAATTTCAAAAGTTCAAACTTGTAGAAATCAGTTTGAAAGTCTTAAAATGAATTAAAATGAGGCTATTGCTGCATATCTTCTTAGAGTTGACAAAATTGTGAATAAAATGAAATACTTATGTCAAGAAGTAAAATAAGAAGTTTTAGTTCAAAAATTTGTAAGGTCCTTATCCTCTAAGTTTGATTCTAAAGTGTCTGCTATAGAATAAGCTAAAGATCTAACCACTTTTATATTGGATGAGTTCCATGAAACTTTTACTGCTTATGAGACGAGGATAAGTGACTAAAAGCCTACTAAGAAGGAAATAACCTTCAAATGGGATGAAATGAAGAAAAAGGAAAAGGAGGTAAATAATGTTGAAATCACCCTAGAGATTGAAGATGAAGAGCTATTTTCTATGTTAGCTAGAAGAATGAAGCAAGGTTCTAGTAAGTATAAGGGTAAACTCCATTTCAAATGTTTCACTTGTGGAGGAGTAGGTCATTTTACTGCTAAGTGTCCTCATAGGCATGAGAAAGAAATTGATGATGATGAAGGTCAAGAGGAATGAACCCAAGAAGAATAACTACAAGTTTGGGAAATGTAAGATTTTTTTTAAGAAACCAAATTATAAAAAGGAGAAAAGAAGTCTTTTAATCAAATCAAGATGATGATTTTGCAGATGATAGTAGTGGTGTATCAGATTTTGAATCTGAAAATGAGTATGAAAGCTTAGGTAATGAAGCTATTTTCATGACTAAAGAAGTTATGAGATCTTTAGGTGATGGTTCTTCTCCTTTAGGTGATTTCATTTATGGTTATGGTAAATTTTTTGATAATGAATGTGAAGAGGACATAGGTGATCTTGAAATAATAAAAGGGGAACTTGAGAAAAATGAAAAAGAGAATAAAAAACTAATCTTACAGATTAAGGAATATGAAAATAATTTTCATAAGATGGATAAACAATATGTGATTGATTCCACAAAGCTAATAGAGGAAAACATAGTGTTATAAGATATGGTAAAGTTTTTGGTCTCTAATCTATAGGATAAGGAGAATTTGTGCACCAAATATGAGCAAGATATAGATTTTTTGAGGGATGAGCTGCTAAAAACTCAGTAAGAAGACTATGTCCTGGGAAAAGTATGAGAAAATTACTAAAGATATAGATGGCCTAGTTATAAAACAAAGGGTTGCAGATGATATGAATTGTTTGGGATTCAAACTAGAGCCTAAGGACAAAGAAGTTGAGCTAGAAGTTGGTGTCTCAATAAAATAATAATATAAACTCACTGTGAAAGAGGGAAGGAAGGAGAATCCTATTAATAAAAATGAAAGACCAAGGTCCATTAGAAAACCTCAAGCTTCAAGGTATGAGAGATCATTCAGTGGTCATTATTTTACATTTAATGCTTTTGGCCATAAATCATTCTTGGAGAAACAATATTCGAGTGAGGTTTCCAAGAAAATTGTGTGCTATAAGTGTAATGAACAAGGACACACTATTAGGTTCTATTTGTATGATAGACCTAGTCAAAATGAACTTTTTTAGTAAAAGGGAACTCAGTTGTATGGAACTACTATCATAAGATTGGTCATGTGACTAGGAATTGTTTTCAAGCCTCCCAATGTCAAATAAGAGGTTACTCAAGTCCTAGAATGCAAAGTCTTGATTTTTGGAAGGCTATAATGTATGAGTATGACCCTAGAAGGGTTTGGGAAGCTAATAGAGACAATGGTGTGTCCTCAAGTGAAAAAGTTGGTGGAATAAGAAGTGTATCTTAGGGATCATATGAAGGAAGGGAATATGGAATTATTTTTCAGATGTCTAAGAAGGTTTGGGACATCTTTAAGACCTTATTTTATGTCTTTATGGATCATATATGCCTTCACTATGCTTCTTGAAGGTATACCATTAAAAATGAAGCATGTAGGTGAGGGGGAGTTGTTTTTATCATGTGTGCCATCTCCACAGAGTTTAGGTATGTTAATATTATGCTCCTCGTAGTCTCGTATTTGTCATTATGATTATTCTTGTGTGATTTCCATGATACTCTGTCTTACATTTCTGAGTTGAAGTTGCTAATGGCTTGAGTGGTCTGTGTATAAGATCTCATGATGTATAGTTCATTTGTGGAGAGTCATAAGTGGTTTGGTATCATCTTTACATGTTCCTAGTGTTTTTCTAAATTGGTCTTAGTAGCCTTGATTATCACTACTCATGTACTTTTGTGTTTAAGTTTGATTTCCACTCTATCTTTGGGTGTGTGAAATTCTGCATTATCTTTTTTGAGTCACTAGAAGGCAATATGGATTGGTAATGGGGCATAAATTATCTAGACAAGTGTGGCATTGTGTATCCTATATGTTATGGATTCCACAAGTATAATCATTTCAATGGAAAATGAGTCTCTTGCACTCATATCAATATGTTGTTAGTCTTGTTAACCTATGTGTCAAGTCTTGTGTCCTACTCTTAAGTGTTTTTAGGTCTGATTCATGAAGTGAAATGTGATGTCTAGTCCTTTGAGTGTCCTTGAAGGTGATATAAGGTTATCAAGTTTCTAATTGATCAAGTTTGATCCCAAATAAGGTTGACTAAGACTGTGTATATAACAAATAGTTACATGATTTCTACAAGAAAAGTGAAGGCTACATGTATGAATCATGGTGATTCATGATATATACAAGCTGAGAAGGTATTATTCATGTCTTAAAATATCCTTAGAATGTGAATTTTAAAGTTTGAAGATGGTATGAGATAAACTCAAAAAAATTTCTACTTCACTGTTCTTGACTGTGTTTGCTCAAGATCTTCAAGCGGTATAGAAGGAAACTCAAGTTTGAGTGCTCAAATGAAATAATTTGAAGTGAAATTTTCATAACTTTCATGAAGATTCATATAGCTAGAGGATGTGTGAATTTGGGATCCCAGGTATGTATGTATATTTCTAGTTATGAATGATAGAGTTGGTGATTTGCTTCATTGCACAATGTTGAGGGTTTAGTTCCCAAAACCCTACCTCCAAAGTTTTCTCATGGTTTTTCAAGAATTTCTTGATGTTTTATCAGTATGAGGAGTTCTTAAATGATATGTGAGATATGCCATATAGTTTGGAATGAATGTGAAGGAGATTGAGTGGTATCTTCATCATGTCTCTTGCAAAATGGTGTATTTCACTATATACAATCATGGTTGATGGACTTGAATGGTAAGTATGATGATGCTTAATATTTTATTTATGAATTTCAGTGCTCTAAGGAAACCTTGAGATATTTAAAATGACTTGGGAGTGAAAATTACCATTTGCATTTAGTTGAAAAGGTCTTGTGAAGGTTGATTATTTCTCATATGAGGTCCATAAAGACCTACATGTCAGAGAGGAGGAATGCATAGTCACTAAGGTATGAGAGGTGATGCTATCTTACATTATTGACATAGTTTTGAAGTGAACTATATTATTGGTGAAATTGAGATAGTTTAAGAAATATTTAAGTATTGAGCTCAGTATTTGTGTGGATTTCCTAGAACTTTGAGAAGGGAAAAAGTAACCTACATGAGTATCAGGGGTTTAGAAAGCAGAGTTATTGCTCCTTGAAGTAAGTGCAAATTTTTCTCATTCATTTTTTGAGGTTTTATTATCTCTAAGATACCCTTTTTAATTGCTTAATGACAGGTTGGAGTGTAATTTTTGATAGTCTTAGCTAAGTGTACACTTGCATGAGCCAAAATGTTGCTCCTACTGGAAGAATGATCATCTACAGGTATGAGAGGCATATTTGTAAGATTGAAGAGGTATGATTCATGATTCAAAATTCCTTATCTTAGTTTAAAGGTTGAGTTAGTTATCTATCCACATTTTCAATGAAATTGTACATGGAGAAGACCATTATTAGGTGTCAAGGTAAGAAGTATGGCTTCTTTTCTCAAAAGTGTCACCTACATGTATGAGATCTCTTGCAAATGACTATAATGTTGGAGTCTAATGATGTCTTAAATCCCTTGTATGATAATTTTTATAATGGATACATGTGGAAATGGCTCATTCATGAATATATTGATCAATGCTAGGCATTATTATAAGTCTAATCCTTTATGAAGTGACTGTGACAGAGCTACAATGATTTGGGAACAACGTTTTTGTATGGCTTAATGGTGTATAGTTGCTTCAAGTTAGGGGGAGTGAGTGTTTTATCCTCCATGAGAGTAAAATTGTGTTCTTAAGGTAATTCAAGGTATGTATGGTGCTTTCTTCTTGATTCATGCATGAAAAGGTGTGTTCTTTGACCTATCTCAGATGGATATGACTATTAAAGACTGAAAATGAGTCTTAGGACCTTGAGAAAATTGAAAAGTTGATTTCAAGGAATGTGAGCAAGCCTAGTAGTCCAAAATTGTGGTTGGGAGCTAGAGATAGAGGCATTTAGCCCAAGGGGAGATATAATCCACTTTATTTGATCTTGTATGAGATGTTAAAAAGGATCAAAATTGGTTTAAAATCCTCTAAAAGGTTATGTTTAGGGACATTAGTCCTTGGTATGGTATGAAGAACAAGGAAATGCATTGAAAAAGTGAATTATATGCCTAGAGATGATGAATTCTGGTCAAGAAAGGTGAGTGATGATTTGATGAGCTCATGAACTGACATTGTTAGCATGTGAGAAGTTGTATGGAACAGACTATAGTAGTTGTTAGGTTTGTAAGAAGACCAAAGCATGGGTATAGTGAAAAATAGTGCTCTTACATGCCTAGGAGATGGTTTATGATGGTTGAGCCACTTAAAAGGTGAGAATTTGTTTCTTTCATGGTTTACTGATGCTTTTCAATTGTTTTAGATGCTTTTCCTAAGGGGAGCTTTGCATTTGCATGCTTGTAATTAAGTCTAGTATCAGTTTATTTTTTGGAGAAAATGAAGAAAATGGGCTTGTTTGAGACCTTTGATTGATATTTCTAACCAAAGAATGGAGTTATGTTGCTAGAGAAGATGAATGAGGTGAATAAAATGTTATCCTTTGTCATTAATGTAAAAAGGGGGAGAAGTTCAGGGTGTTTTCCATCAATGACATAGGGGGAAATTGTTGGCATGTAGACCTAATAGGTGTTGTAATTGATGAAAAACCAAATTAATGACAAATTGGATGTTTTAGGATGATGTATGAGGTGCTAACATGATGGTTCAGATGGTTATGAGTTGTTACAGGGAGATTTAGTGAAGTATGCTTACTCTAACAGGCCTATACAGGTGCATAGAAGATATAGTCTGACAATGATAACTTTTTAGATGATGGAGAAGCATGTTGACATGATGAATAGATAGTAGTGAGGGTTATTTAGCACTCATAACAATGGAATAGTGTAGGTACATGTGGTTCACCATGTTACATGTACTCATTGGGAATAGGTATGCTTACTTGGAGCTGAGACAAAGTGCATTGGGGCTAGATGAGCTCATGGAAGCATATAATTAGGTATATTATGGAATATAAGGTATGTTTGGGTAATTTTTAGAGATTCTATGTTCAACTATTGCACTCTTTTAGTTGATTCTAGTTGTTACAGTGAGAATCTAACATGTAAGCATAGGTAAGTCTTAGTGAATGGAGATATTTGGCCATGGAATTCACATTATAATGATTGGAGATGTTACAAGGATGAGTGAAGATGCTCTAAAAAAAATTAGGTTCCCATGATGATTTTTTTTGCAAGATATGACTGTTATGGTGAAACGGGGTCAAGAACAAGTCCATTTCTAGCTTGAAATGCAACTTCAGATGCTCGTTGTGGATAGTATGATTTACATGGTACCTTGAGAATTTCAAAGTGTCTCTTAAGGTGAATGAAGAAGGTTTAAGAAAACTAATGAGGTCAGTTGATCATCACATTTTTATGAATGAATGTTAAGTAGGTAAAGAGGTCAAAAACCCTACTTAAACCCTAACTAGGAGCAGTTTGCAAAAGATGAAGTATACTAACCCAGTTTTGATTACTAGTAAAAATTTGATGATTGGATGTTGTAGAGGAATCTGAGATATTTCTAGAAATGAAAGTTTGAGGTCATGACCATATGTGGGCCCCACCTAAAAACTACAGTTTTTGATGAGTTTTAGTTTAAGACAAGTTGGTCCAAATAAGTGATATGAAAAATTGATGTTGTATGATGTATGTTCGTTGATCAAGTTCAATAAATTTCATGAGGTTTTGAGGTCCAAACACGGTGAGTGGTCAAAGGGTAGTTTTGGTATCTCAAAAGTAGGGTTTAGTGTTTTGGCCATAACTTTAGTTATAGATGAATTCCTAAGATGATTAAAGTTGTGTTGGAAAGTAGATTAAGATATATTTCCATTGATATATGAATTTACTCATGATGAGGTCATATGAAATAATTTACATGGCATTATTTGAGAAAGAATATTTTTAGCAGTACAAGACAACATCTATTTTTGTACACGTTTGACATTGTTTGAAGCATGATATGGATTGGGTTATGCTTCCTATCACCTGTAATGTGAATAGGTATGAATTTGGCATCTAATGAATCCAATTTTAAGTATTGAATATATGTATACTTGATTTTATGAGCTAACCTTTGGAAACTTCTTTTTTGGCAGGTTGATTTGGTGAAAGCAAATATTGTTGTGTTTTGAAGAGAGAGATTTTCATGAATTTTAACATACTTATAAGTTTTATACAGGTTAGGAAATTTCTTTTGAGTTGTAACAAGATATATTTTCATTCAGTAGAAGTCATTTGGTGGTAGTATGAAGTTTCTAGGGTGTTGAAGGGTGAAGGAAACATCCGTTTTGAGAATTGTAAAGATTAATGGGCCCAATAAATAAAATATTTTGATTGTTTGATTAAATATGAGACCATTAATGAAATTTTAATGATTTTTTACTCATATGTAAGGGTTATTGGGTCATTAAAAAGTATGAGACTCATGTTAGGGTAATTTTAAGATTGTGCCCATAGGGTTTTGAGCCATTTTTAGCACAAGAAATAATGTTTTCGGGTAGGGTGACCTATATGGGTCATATGTAGCTGTTGGATTTAAAAAAATTAGTGTTTCCTTGATTTATTGGTTAAACTAGTTGGAGGGAAAATTTTGGGCCTAAGTTTGAGAGATGAATTACATATAGAAAACATGTTTTGGGTGTTTTTATTGACGAGGGAAGTGTGTGCAAGCCAGAGAGACCTAGGTGAAGTGTGACTACAGGTTTTTGAGCATGAATTAGAGCTGAAACAAGTGTGATTTAGGTGAATAAAAATTAGAGAAGATGAGATCAAGGGTTTGATGAATTTTAGAGTGATTATGGATCTTGTTTAGTGAAGATTTGACACTTAGGGTTTGAGTGAAGGAAATCAAGATGAATATTGGATCTCATTCAGTTTTGGTAGAAAAAAATAAGATATATCCACACCATAAGGTGGTTGAGTGGGTTCTTGATCATCTTGGGTGGTTCTAGCCTCGTTGTGGACTTGGTGCTTTACAACAATAGGGGTTGGTGCTCCTTTTTGGGTTGGTGCCTCAATAAATTTGAAACATATAAATATAAGATTGTTTTTCAGTGGGTTTTATTCCCCTTGAGGGTTTCCTACTTAAATCTTGTGTTATTACGGTGTTCTTTTGTTTTTATGGTTTCATGCATTGTTGATGATATATGGTATGCACACATTAAAAGTTGAATAAGTGGTTATTGTGGTTGTTTGGATACTCTAATTTGAGTTTCAGATCTGAATTTTAATTTGGAATTTTTATAAGGACTAATTCACCCCCCTCTCAGTCCATAGTGCTTCTAACAACCATGATGCGTGAAGTGTGGGGGTAGCCCCCTATACCAAGACACGTACTAGTAGTCATCATAGATTTGTGCCTCACATACCTTTAGGTATTTGTAGGAAACCATCCTAAACATACTAAAATCATCCTTATATTGGAAATTTATTAGGCTCCCTTTGATCTTTTCTTTTTCTTCATCGAACTTTTATGAATAATCAAGATATTAACACTTTGCTGCTTGATTTGCTTGTCATATTAATAATCAACATAAGTTCTTGTTGTTTGTTTCATGCTCGTACTTAGTAATTCTCAAATCATAAAAAATTGGAACAGACAGCCTCATCCAACATCCCCATCTCTAATAATCTTTCTCAACAAACATCTTCTCTTACCGTTATTTCTTCCAATCATTTTATTACTTTCTCTTTGGTTCCCCAACATATTGTTTCTACGATCCCTTCTAGCGACCCCCTGTGGTCCAAACTCATCCTTATGTTGAAACTAATCCTTTCTTCTATCATCATTCTATCCCTTCTAGAACATCTACACCCCCATTTTCCACTTCCTTAGAGGCCTTTGGGCCTCCCATTATCCCTCCCAGGGAACTCTTGGATGCTAATCCTATTTCTCTTCATGATTATATTATTCATAAATTCACCAATCTCCCCATTGATGGACCTCCCCTTAAATAGTTGTATGTTTATCATTCTCAACCCTAATCCACCCAAGCTCTCACTATTCAACATGTTGTATTATTCCCTAGAGCCATGAATAAGCTTTACATATCCCAACATGAATATGGCTCTCATGAGTCTTCTACCATGATCCCCCAAACTCATGAGTCCACTCAATTGGTGGTTCTTATTCCACCTAATTTACCCCACATCAACACCTTACCCACATCTTCTATCATCATCACTTCATCTGCTTGTGCTATCAATGCCCCTATCCAAAATTTTCAATAATTATACTTACTTCCTCCACTTCCCAAGCATCCCATTCAAATCTCGGTGCTTATCCTTACATCCCAAGTCCATGTAATTACTTTGTAACCCCACCTTTTAGATTTAATACAAACCAATCAACCTCCACTCCAAAGCACCTTCCAACACATGTTTCCTAATCACCCCATTCAAACATCTAAACCACCTTATCTAAAAAATCCCCAATCTAATCCCTTTTTCATCCAACAATAACCTTCTCAATCACACCCTCTCATCTACATCTCTTCCTAACATCCTATCTCCCAAATTATTCAATCGTAAGCCTTCAACTATCTTCCCCCTAATCAACCACCTCCACAAACTCATACCTAACCTCAAAAGTATCAACCTCATCCACTTTTTCTAATCTATAACCTCATCAATCATCCCCTCACCCTCATACATCTAATGAATTTGTATATTATTTGCTAAGTAGGTTTAAATTTTTTTGAAGTCACTACTTTGGGTCCTAAAACATTCACCTCTGAAAAGATATGCAACAAGCCTATCAATCTATCTATCCCCTTCAAACCTTATCCTCTGCACTAGGAACTCCCTAAGTGATCTAAATTCAACAATAAGTAGGACCCTCAACAACCCATGTGTGCCTTTAGGAACACATGATATTTCATTTCACATGACCAATATCTCATGCTTCACACCTTCCCCATGTCATTATCTAACCCCTGTTTGGAATGGTACAATGAAATTCATTAGAACTCCTTTTTATTCATGCAACTCATGCAATTATTCTTAGAACACTTCTCCATTAATATTACACAAAAAATCAGCATCACCAACCTATACACAATTAAATAATTCGGTGATGAATCCATCACAATTTTTTTCACTTGGTGGCATGGCATCATTAATCAGTTACCCTTCTCCCTTCCCTAAATCAATCTTATTGAGATTTTCATTGGATCATGAGCAAAAAGTATCTCATATACTCTTAGAATCCAATATTTTTAAAGCTTTAAGGAATCCTTCATCATGGCTTGCAAACTAGAACTTTGTGCCCTTAAGCATAGCCATGTCAAAATTCACTCCAAAAAGCTAAAAATAGAATTCACTAGGTCTTTTATGCATAATGATAAATCTAAAAAATCTATTTAATGTATTCATTGTTAAATATTCCCATGCATCCACCTGTCATGTCAAGCCTCCACCAAGGGCTCTTCGACTAAATCCTAATTATACTCCCCTCGGAGAATCATACAACTCTATCTTTGACAAAATCATCGTTATGTGTCTTATCTAACCTACCCATATCCATCCCATCGATGACACATGTCCTAAACCCATGTGGTACCACAAATATCACTACTAAAAATACCATCAATTCAGTGGTCATGACATTGAAAAATGTTGCACTATCAAAGACCTCATCCAATAACTTATCAATCGTGGAGACCCTCACTTGGATAATCATAACGCCCCTCCTAACTAGTCATTATATGTCTTCAAGTACCCCTACCCTAATCATTCACCAAATAAATAAGCTAATTTGTCTACATCTCAAGCACCCAATTCTCATACGATCAATATTTTAAGTCAAGATTCAACACCATCACCTACTCCCATTGTCCCTTTAGCTGCCATGCCCACCTTTGATCATTTTAGATCTTTCTCCACATCTCCAACTATACCAGAATCCTCACCCATGACTACATATATCATGCCTACATCAACCACATCTACATCTACTATGCCCATATCTCTTGTATTCAAATTTGTTACATCTACATCCATTACATCCAAATATTTTACACTTTCATCTATTATATTTGTACCCATCCCCACATCTGTCTCAACATCTATTTCTACATAAATGGCTATAAATCCTTCTACACCCACACCTACATCAACACTTGAATCCAATCCCATTGTTTCACCATTTTCTTTTAAGTTTTTAGATGAAATAGTTAAGGGTGTAGGCCAAGGAGGAGTACCTATTGTGATTGTCATTTTGCAAGTAGTTACACGCGTTCTGACTTCTTGATCCAATACTGAATGTGAGAGCTTCCTTTTGGCTAGGAGGAACTACCTAAAATACACAACAAGACCAAAAAAAGAGGATTAAATAGCATATGACAGTGGACTACCTAGCGTATATTAGATCCAAGAAGTATGATACTTCCTCGAAGGCCATTAATCGCCCATTTATAAATCAATAGAAAATAACTTGAACATGTACATAAAGAAATCTAGTGCTAGCATTCTAATTTGGGTTCCTCAGATTACTATCAATGTTGATTCAATTAAATATTAAAATGTTAGGTAGGTAAAAGTTTTTGGATTAGGTTACAAGTAGTGTTTCACCTGATTCTTAGATGTTTCTTTGAAGTATTGACGAAACAGATAGGGTAACAGGCAGTAGGAGGGAATACCTATTTTAATGTTGGTTGATGGGTTGTTGCACGCGTATGACTTATGAATCCACAGCTAGTTGTGAGAGCTTCCCTTTGGCTAGGAGGAACTACCTGTAATGAAAATCAAGATCACTAGAAAAAGTTAAACAATATATGCAGTAAACTGCCTAGCGTGTGCTAGATCCATGGGAAGTGTGATACTTCCTAGACATCTGTCAGTCCACTGTTTTAAACCATTTAATGTGGGAAATAAAGTAGATCCTATTGTAATTTGAAATGATTTAGGTATCTCACTTAAAACACAATAAGAAAGATCTAATCTAACAGGATAGGTTAGAATAGGATCCAAAGGTCAAATCATTGGTTCTGGGTCTCTGTAGGTCTGACAAAAGTCTTAGGTAGATCACAGGTGAATGAGGGTGAGGTTTAATTAGGTGGGGAGGTCACTACTTCTGAGCTGTATGGGAAAATACAGTAACCGATGCCAGTTCAGGGTGACCAATGGTGGTTAGATATAACTAGTGCCATTTACTGTGGAGTTCTGGGAATGCCACATAATGGGTTTTGGGTCTCCTTTGTGATTTCACAAAGGATTTTGGTTGGTCAGGATGAGGTATTGGGTGATTTGGGAGGGATTTGGTGAGGTTTTAATGGGTATATGGAGGGGGAATGTTGAAGGAGGTCAATGGGTGGCTAGGTGAACAATAGGTGACAATATAAGGATGGAATGAAATAAACCAGAGAAGTATAATGTTATACTTACTTGGATCCTGGTCCTGGACGCCTGTGAGTGAGGGATGGAGGTGCTGGTGAGAGGTTGAAGGCTATAGGTGATCACAAATTGTAGGAGAGATTCTGCATGGGCTGCATGTGCATTCCTCTTTACTTGGTTAGATCAAATCATTACTGGGGTGGCTATGTAGGGGAAAATGCTTGATCTCTTTCCTTGCATGCGTGCTCTCGCTGGAATTCAATCTCAGAAGATGTGATATCTCTCAGGAAGATCTTAATGTTTCTCCAACTTTTTCCAATCTTTTCCAACCTTGAAAATAAGGTTGTTTTGAGGGTTAAAAGGGTAACCGACGGCGGTTCTGGCTTAACCGGCGATGGTTAGGGGTAACCGGCATCGGTCAAGGTGGGATTTCCTAGGTTTACTAAACTAGGGAGATCCTCTTGATTTTCTTGGATCTCATGTCGTTAACCCATGGATTAGACTGGAAGCTTCTTGTAAGCATGCAGGAATGTGGTTAGAGAGAATGTAGGCATTGATTTTTAGGGTTTGGGTAAGTCTTAGTTAGTTATGGCAACTTACTAAGAATAGGTCTTAGGTTGAGTTGGCTTGATGAGGTGTCTAAGTGAGGTGTATGTGTGGATATTATTTAAATTAAGATATTTAAATAATAAATATGGTGAGGATAATGAATTAATTTAATTAATTAATTAAATTAATATTAGTGGGGTGAAGGGGGCCATGGCTAGGTGAATGTGATGAAGGGTGCTTATTCGTCGAGGGACCAAAGGGGAGTGTGACCTAATTTTAGTGTCTACATTTTTCCCCTTTTTGTTGTGTAGCTTGTATTGGTAAGCGACACTAACAAAAATAAGATGTGGTTACCCCATGTGTGGATGAAGGTGATCCCCCTCAAACCAGGAACTGAAGAGGCAGAAGGTAGAATCGGTGAGTGGTTTGATAAAAGGTAAATGTGAGGGAAAAGGTAGGTGGGCACGGGGGAAAAAGGGTTAAAGGTCTACCCGGGTTAATCTAGGTAATGGATCAAGGTCAAAGGTAGCAACAGTCAAACACATGCACACGTATAAACTGTAGCACACTACCTGGTTGAAGAGCAGTCAAACTCTACATTGTCTAAGGTCGATAGGTTTATCCAAACAAGGTTGAAGTGATTCTGGTATCCAAGGTATAGGATATGGTCAGGAAACACAATGTAGGTTAGGTGCAGGAACGTTTAGGTATGTTCTGGTACACCAAAGGTAGGGTCAGGATAAACGGTCATGGACAATAGGCTAGGTAAGGTCATTAGGTCAACAACACAGGTAACAGTGCGTGCAAGGTATAGCGAAACACATGAGGTCAAAGGGTCACTAGCGATGGGCCAGATCCAAATATCTAGGTCACGGCATGGGTAAGGCCAAGGTAGGGGTAAAATAATGAGTCCCCAAAGGAGGAAAAAGGGAGGTAGTAAATGATGAGGTCAGGAAAGGTGAGGTAAATGGGTAGGGTAAAGGTGGGGTGGGGTAAATGATCAGGGTGAAAGTTGGGTGGGGAAAAAAAGGAGGTAGGGGTAGGTAAAGGGGTAAAATTTAGGGCAATGTGTAGGTGAGGGTGACCGATGTTGGTCATGGATAACTGACGTCGGTATAGGTCAACCGACGATCAGTTAGGTAGGGCACGCAACTGATGTCAGTCAAGGGTAACCGACGTCGGTTAGGTCGGGTTTGTTATAAAAACCAAAAAATCCATGTTTTTTGTTATTCATTTGTTATTTTGTGAAGTGAGAAAATGACAAAAAAGAGAGAAAAGAGAGAAAAGTGTCTGGACGTAATGGAACAGTGAGCTTGGCAGTGTGATCGACAGAGTGATTGGTTAGTGAGCAGTGGGTCCATAGGATCATTGACGAGGGATTCGATTGGGTGGAGGTTGCGGGTAGCTATTCGGTGATGGCGGAGGCCAGAGAGGGATCGGGTGGGCCACCGGTACAGTGGCTAGATGTGCCACTGAGATGGTGGCAGAGCGACGAGGTAGGCACTCTACTCTACGTGTAGTTGATTTGATAGATTAGAGGATTAGTTTATTGTTGTTTGTAGGTTTTGTTGGTTTTTCATTTTTGTGGGTGGTTAAAAATTGAATTTGGGAATGGGGGGAATAGCGGGTAAAAAGAGGAATGGGGAGGGTAATAAATGGGATAGGGGGTGGGTGGAGGTCCAAGGGTAGTTTAGGTCATTGTAGGTGGGTAAAAGGGGTAGGGGGAGGTTTTTTAGAAAGGGGGGTTTTGGGAAATCACGGGTTTTTCCGTGACAGTGACCGGCGTCGGTCAAGTTTGGTCAGCATCGGTTAGGTGGAACTAGTATCAGTCACCAAATAGGTGACCGATGCCAGTTAAGGGATGACTGGGGTCGGTAAGGGTGAACCGGTATCGGTCACCAAATAGGTGACCGATTCGGTTAAAGGGTGACCGGGGTCGGTTAGGATGAACCGGTACCAGTCGGATTATTGGGCACAAGGGTCCAAAAGTGATGTGGGCTAGGTGGTTGAAATAGGTAGGGTGAAAATAGGGTGTAGGAAAATGATAATTGTTGAATATGGATTGATACATGTAAATTAATGTCGTGCTTGTATTGGATGCAGGGGAGAGCACAACTACATATGCGGGACAGGGTTCCACCTCTACTGGTGACAGTGCATGGCACAATGACCCCGAAGGAGCTACAGCATGTGGAGGTAGTTGGGTTGAGTGGAGTTCATCATTATAGACATGTTGTCTGGTAGCCCAGTTTAATGGTTGCGCTCATCGATAGATGGGATTCCATGACCAACACGTTCCACCTGCCGATGGGTGAGATTACTATCACCCTGGAGGATGTGTTCTAGATTCTTCGGTTACCCATATTGGGTGCACATGTTTATTCTATCTCCTCCGAGGCCTCAGAGGAGCTGATTGTGTCTATTTTTGGAGAGGGGATGGCTGATCTAAGATTCCATAGTGCCAGCTTGAGCTATGGAGAGATGTACCTAGCCCATCTGGAGGAGACGAGGCTAGTGGTTATGTTGATGGAGGTAGTGTGCTGCTTCACACTACCAGATGCAGAGGGTGGATGCTTTCCCCGATCACTGATGGGGGTACTCCATGACATGATGGTGGATGAGACCCACTTTTCCTGGGCACCAGCATTCTTGGTGCAGCTATACAGGGAGTTGTGGGCATATGGGTGGTTGCGCAGGTTTAGCCTGTGTTGTACATTTTTACTGCACTACTGGGCGTATGAGCACATAGTTTGTGTGCGGCCTATAGGGATGCCCCGAGCAGATGCATTCCCAGCGAGATTTGTGTGGGTGGGGTATAGGAGATGGGTGTCGGTGATTGGAGAGTGGAGATCTGAGAGGCCCACACATGATGTGGCCCATTTTTCAACAGTTACTAGAGGGGTTGTCCGGAGTGGACATTATATAGAGGCCATATGTGGGATTCCCCTCATATAGGCATATGCATGAGGAGCTAGCTGAGCTCCAGCTAGAGAGATGGATACAGGGTCATCGTGCCGGGGAGGATGAGATGATCCCGGTAGACAGAGTCTGGTGGCAGTTCGGGCTAGTACATGACATACCTCCACCCTTCCCATAATACTGGAGAGATGACGTGGAGAGGCCCTTACCTCTACCACAGCCTACAATGCCCACAGGGTAGGAGGAGTAGCCAGTGGACCGGTGGATAGATGACGTCAGGTGTATAGACAGGTACAGACAGTGGTGGGTGGCTCACTTATGAGCCATACCACCCAGACCGGGGCAGCCAAGATCTAGCCACCATCATGGTGTAGAGAGATGCCCTACAGGGGTAGGTGGCTACTCTCATTACCTAGTTGGGTATACTACAGACACAGCTAAAGGGCTTGGAGGCAGAGGTAGTAGAGCTACATGTACAGGTGGCCAGTCTGCAGGCCCAGATGGCTGGTGGAGGAGATGGAGATGGAGAGGAGGGGGATGGTTAGGTGGCAGCCTTACAAGCTGCAGGTGGCAGGTTTATAGGGCCAGTTGGCCATAGCCCAGGCATAGATTGGGGTCTTACAGGCCCAGATACAGGCACAGGGGCAGGGGCACCACCACAGGCACCACCATCATAGGCACCGGGAGTCGGGTCCCAGTTCATAGGTAGGAGCGGGACAAGGTCCACGCAGGATAGGTACATGGGATGAGACCTATGGGACCACCACAGACCGTGCCTGTATCCAGGTTACAGGATGCCCTAGGTGAGGCTAGATATTATCAAGACCAGCTGATGACGGCTGGGATAGACTTCATATCCTATGCCGAGTACAAGGCACAACAGGCATCTAGTGAGAGGATGAGATCCCGCACTCACAGTGTGGAGAGCATAGGGGGTCAATGAAGCTCCGAGGCCCAATCAGGCAGAGGCTACCAGTGCACGGAGGCCAGCTCTAGTTGAGGCACCAGTAAGGACGTAGGAGGCCGAGGGTACATAGGTGATACCGAGATGGAGGACATCCACCGAGATACTTGATATGACGCCTAATCTTTGATGTATGATAGTTTTTTGTGATATATACCAGCTTGCGTGCCGAGAGATAGTTTTATTTTTTATCACATACCGGCCTACGTGCTGAAGACAGTGAGGATGTATGAGAGGTTTTGTATATTTCAAGCATATACCGAGCCTGTGTGCTAAAGAGATTTTGTATTGATTCATTATTTTATTGTATATATGAGACTGGCCTGTGTGCCGATGACATTTTGTATTGTGTATCGGCCTATGTGCCGATGATTTTGAGATGATGGACACGATGAGATAGCCATGTATTTTTGAGATACACATTGATTTATTTATATGATGAGATACATGGTATTTTGTGATTTATTGATGTGTTGATGAGATTTTGATTTGTTATTGTGATATGGATGGAAAGTAGGTGAGTTAGGCATGATGGAGTTAGGTTGATTTAGGCCTGGATCGAGAGGTCAGAGTTAGGCATGGATCGATTTAGGTCAGTTTAGGCATGGATCGAGTTAGGTTTGTTAGGCATGGTTGAGTCAGGTTTGTTTAGGCATGGATCGAGTCAGGTTTATTAGGAATGGTTGAGTCAGGTTTGTTTAGGCATGGATCGAGTTAGGTTTGTTAGGCATGGTTGAGTTAGGTTTTATTAGGCATGGATCGAGTCAGGTCATAGGCATGGATCGAGGCAGGTCATGGCATTTGGGTTAGGTTTGTTTAGGCATGGAAGGTTTGTTTAGGCATGATGGATTTTGAGGTGGTTGTGATTCATTATTTTATGCAATGAATGATAATATGGGTCATATGTGAGATGTGTTATAATACATGCATGATGATGGTAGAGAAATGGTAGGTGTAATAAATGTATGTTGTGATAATGTTTAAAATATGAAACAACTTGTTATGTATGTGGTTGAATTTCCAATTTTGGGTATAAAAGGGAAACTAAGTTAGGTGTGATGTAATGTGAGGCACATGGAAGATGAATTTTTTAGGGTAGAGGATGGCCGAGCTAACCTCCAAGGGCCCCATGCCCTCGGAGTGCTGCCTACATAGTCCTGGTGAAAAGGGACCTCAGGCCGATGTAGTTCTCCCATGAGCTAGGGAAGAATATGAGGAGGTATGAAAATGAGTTGGTAGGTTTTTAGGAATGGTGTGGGTTTAGGTCTGTTAGGTGTGGGTGGATTATAGGTAAAGTGATGTAGGTGGGGTCAATTGTGGTGAAAGAAGAAGATTACCCCAAAAGTAAGCGTCAAGGACCAAGTCCTATATAAGGTAATCAAAATGTAAGAAAAGATGGCTAAAAGATAAGAGGGGGAAATAAAGCCACCTAATTGGGTAGGATCATACTGAGTAGATCATACCTTGGAGGAGGTGATGAACGTAAGACCCTAAAGACATTGCATGATTGAATGTTCTACGGTGAAAAGTAGTCACATGATCACCAAATGTCTAAGTTCCAAGAAGTCCCTTGAGGCAAGTAGGAAATGGGAGTGGGAATGGTAAAAAGGGTGAAAGGTAGTTAATTTTTATATGGTATAGGTAGCATGTGCTTTAGGCAAGAGAACCTAGGTCACAATGGGCAAGTCCATGACTAAAAAGGTTTTTCAGTTTTAACTTGTAGTTGAGATAGACTGATCGATGCGGGAAGTCTATATGGGATGAATAAAATTTAACTCCTTGAGGTCTTCGTGAAGCTGATCGATGCGGGAAGCTTCAGTTGCTCTCATTTTTTTTAGAAGAGCTTTACATAGCTGTCCTTCGAGGGAGCAGGCTATTTATAGCAGCAATTGTCGAGAGGAAGATGTCCTTTTGAGGGAGTCATCTTTTTATTAGAAGTTTGACTCAAGGAGTTTGGTCCCATGTGAGGTATTTGAAGTCATGGACAAGACCAAGGTGGAGAATATGACTCTTGTTCAAAAGGCAAGGTGGAACGACCATGGGATCTCATCTAAAGGTAGACAAAAAAGTATTCATGAGAATCATGCTATGTGCAATGCCATGGTACACATATTCAAGAGAAGATAATAAGTGATAGGTACTCACATGATTCTTGTTTAATCATTGGTGAGGTGTATGAAGTGAATAGCGCTCAAGGGACAAGCATGGAAAGAGACAAAAGGTGAGGTAGGACTGACAAGTCAACAATAGAATGGTCAAAGATGCAAGGTGTTAAGGGGCTCAGGTTCGGGTTTACCATTAAGTGAAGATAAATGATAAGCACCTGATCCATAGGTATGAGTCACAATGTATGGTCCAAGCCAATTAGGAGAAAAATTTCCCCGTTTTACTTTTTTCTACTTTGGTTACGTGTTGATTTTCTTTCAGGACAAGGTCACCGACTTGGAAGGTCCGTTCATGGACACATTTGTCATAGGCACGTTTGATACATTTTTGGTAAACTTGAAGGTGATCTAGAGTGTTAAGACGACGTTCATCTAGTAACTCTAGTTGTGCTAAATGGTCCTGACAAAAGTCATCATCATTGAGCATGTCATGGAGAGAAATGTGGAGTGAGGGGATCTAGACTTCGAGAGGTAGGACTACCTCTATACCGTAGACCAGAGAAAATGGTGTGGCCGCAGTGGTAGTGCGAATACTAGTGTGGTATGCCCACAGGGCAAAAGGAATGTGTGTATGCCAATCCTTCCTAGTATCGTCAACCACTTTCATAAGAATTTTGTTTAAGGTTTTGTTAGTGGATTCGGATTGACCATTGGTTTGTGGGTAATAAGGTGATGAGAAACTAAGATGAATGTTGAAGGCATCGTAAAGTTTTTGCAATGTTTTGTTTTTGAATTATTTTCCATTGTCTCAGTGATGAGGCGATGAGGAACACCAAAGCGACAAATGATGTGGTGGTTAATGAACTCACATATTTTCTCAACCTTCGTGGAGATGAGTGGTATGGCTTCCACCCATTTTGTATAGTATTTAGTAGCAAGTGATGATCCATTGATGGCATTGGGAAGAATGGGGATTGATTTCTCTGACAAGATCCAAACCCCATTGAGAGAAGGGCCAAAGGTCATGGGTGACCTGTAAGGCATGACTGGGTGTATGATGAAGATTGGAATGTTGTTGGCATTTTACACAATGTTTGACGTAATCGCAACAATCATGATTAAGGGTCGGCCAGTAATAGCCCAGGTGAAGAATACGCTTAGCAACAACAAGGCCACTAAAGTGACCTCCACATATGTCATCATGAACTTCCTTAATGGTATAAGGAATTTCAGAACTTGTGAGGCATCGTAAGAGAATACCGTCAAATTCGTGCTTATAGAGGAGTTCCCCCAGAATGATGTAATGAGAGACCTTTTTAAGGAAGGCACGTTGTCCATTACGGGTGAGATCAGGAGGTAAGATGGAGAGAGAAAGGTAGTCAAAGTATTGTTTGTACCAAAGGTCACTTGGGTCAGGGGTACAGTTTCAATCAGAGTAAACATCGTGAGGTAAATAAGAAGGTGATTGGAGTCATTGTATGGTGACAAAGATTTTAGAATCGGCGGGTGAAGCGGGTATTTGGGAAGCTAAGCAGGCCATGGTATCTACAAATTTGTTGGTTGAATGTGGGATGGTTTGAAGGGTGTAACGATCAAAGGTGGTCAAAAGTATGTCTACATGATGTTTATACTTTTGAAGTATCTCGTTACGACATTGGTATATACCAGTGACTTGGTTTATGACCAATTGAGAATCACCAAAGATGTTGATTGATTTGACATCTAGGGCGTAGGCAACTTGGAGACCTAGTATGAGTGCTTCATATTCAGCAATATTGTTGGTGCATTCAAAATCTAGTTTGAAAGACAAAGGCATGGGTTCACCATCAAGGGGAATGAGGATAATACCAGCCCCACCCCCACACTGACACTTGGAACCATCAAAGAAGAGTTTCATTTGGTAAGGGGGTTCGTCCAGGGAAAGGGTAGCAATTGACTCATTTGGAAAGTCAAAATTAGAGGGTTGATCCCTGGAAATAGGTGCGTCGGCCAATTGGTCGGTGATAGCTTGGCCCTTGATGGAATTTTGATGAATAAATTTGAGGTCAAGATCAAGCTAAAATCATAAGCCATTCATGTGGCACACTGATTTTGATAAGGTTTGGCATACATGAAGTGTAAGGGGTCGGTGTTGGTCACAACATAGGTTTTTTGGTTAAGTAGGTAATGACGGAGTTTGGTGGCAACGAAAACTAAGGCTAAGCAAAGTTTTTGGGTGGGTGTATCAGGTTTCATAGTCCAAAATAGTATAGCTTATGTAATAAACCACCTGCTCCCTGTGTTGTTCATCGCGATGAGCGAGCATGGCTCCCAAGGAGTGATCAGTAGCGGATATGTATAGGTAAAAAGGTTGATCATCTTTAGGTGGAATGAGTATAGGTGGTTGGAGAAGGTATTGTTTTAGGGCCTCAAAAGCTTTGTGACAGTCATCATCCCATTTAAAGGAGACATCCTTCTTGAGCAGATGATGAAATGGTTGACATCGATCAGATAATTGTGAAATGAAACGATGAATAGACTGCAATTTACCTTACAAGCTATGGAGTTGTTTAAGGTTAGTGGGTGAGAGGCATTTCCATAATGGCCTTGACTTTAGCAGGGTCAACTTCTATACCATGTAGGGAAATGATAAATCCCAGGAGCTTTCCTGAGAGGAACCACCAAAGACGCACTTCTTAGGTTGAAGGCAAACGCAATATTTAATGAGGTGGTCAAAAATGGTTTTGAGGATGGCAAGGTGCTCAGAGTGGCATTTAGATTTGGCCAGGAGATCATCCACGTAATCTTCCAATATGTGATGCATGATGTCATGGAAGATGTAAGTCATAGCCCGCTGATATGTGGCACCAGCATTTTTAAGGCCGAAAGGCATGACTCGATAGCAGAAGGTCCCCCAAGGGGTGATGAACAAGGTCTTGTGTTGATCCTCTGGGGCAAGCAAGATTTGGTTATAACCCGAGAAGCCATCCATGAGTGATAGCATCTCATGGCCAGCGGTAAGGTCAACCAGCTGGTCAATACTAGGTAAGGGAAAGTCATCTTTTAGACATGCTAGGTTGAGGTCATGGAAGTCCATGCAAATATGGAGTCCCCCTGTTACCTTAGTGACAAGGACAATGTTAGAAATCCAACGAGGATAATCAATGGGTAAGATGAAGGAAACGGAAAGAAGGTGTTAAAGTTCTTCTTTGATGAGAAGGGCAATGCGAGGGTGCATTTTCCTCATCTTTTGTTTGATGGGTTTGGCATCAGGAACGGTTATCATATTATGGACCACTATGGTGGGGTCAATACCGGGCATGTCTACGTAAGACCAAGTGAAAACGTGGTTATGATCTCCAAGAAAAGAAGTGATGGCTTCCTATTCAGTAGCATCTAAAGATTGACCGATCTTTAGGATGTGTGGGTCGTCCTGAGTATGAATGTTTATCTCGATAGTCAATTCATTCAACATGGTTTGCATCTCAGAAGGTAACGACCGATGAATATATGAGTCTTCTACACCAAGGTAGGTGAGTATGGATTCATCATCCTGACATTGAACGACGTTAATTGAAGGTGTATCGTCATTGATCATTTCAAGATACAGGAAGGGAAGAGTGGAAGGGGCCTCACCCTCACATTGATAAGTCAGAGGCCCCAAGGAAATGGTGTTTATGAAAAAAAAAATTTAGGAGGGATAGATTCAAGATCCATCGACTCTGTCGGTGATGGTGGTGATGAAGGTAGAGTTGGTGAAGCAGGTGGAGAAGGGCTGATGTCCGTGATGAGTTCAATGTGAGCCTTTTTGGTAGGCGGTTCAAGAAAGCCGATACCACTACGGTCATTATGTTTACGGGTGGTACATGGGATAATGGTATGGCGGCCTTGCTCGATAAAATCCAAAACCAAAACCCTTCCATGCACATTGGTGTAGGAAGATGTGGCGTGAAATGGACAATTGGTAAGTGATTGGAAGTCGGTGGAAAATGGGTGAGTTTGTGATGGTGGTTTGGGTGTGTAAGTGGTAGTATCAAGTCCCCCATAGGTGAGACTAGTACGAAGGTGAGGGGGACCATACAAGAGACGTTCTCCTATACGGTGATCATAATCGAGGGTGTTGGTGAAGGATTTCATACTCTTGTGGAGTAAGGAATGTGTTGACACTATATAGGCGGTACTCCCCCAGAGTGAGGCATTGAAAAACACCTTCCAAGGGATTGGTGGTTAGTATGTAGGTAGCTAGAATGGATGATGTGTCAGAGGTCGATGCGGAGGTGGAGTTAACTGATTGGGAAGCTGATGGGTCAGTCGTGGAGGTTGTGGTAGTGGTAGGAATGGAGGAGGTATGTGTGGTTGAGGTAGCGACTGTACTGGTAAGTGGAGGTGTAGGTGAAGAAGTAATGGTTGCGGAGGTAGGTGGCTTAATAGGTATGAGCATGTCATTAGGTCGATAAAGCATGTTGTATGTTTTAAATGGTGATGGATCAGCTGGAATGGTATAGGTATGTCCTTCATGTTCAAACTTTACACAATGATGAAAAGTGGAAGGAATGTAACCCATGACATGAATCTAAGGTCTGCTAAGCAACAGGTTATATTGAAATTCCCCCTCCAAGACATGTAAAATAGTTCTGGAACAGTACGGGGGCTAACGTGAATGTGGATGATGAAAGTGCCTACTATAGAGGTGATAGCATCATTGAATGAACGCAACATAATAGGATGTTTATGCATGTAATTTTCAAGTATGTGCATTTGAGTGAATGCATGGGATGAAATGATGTTAATTCTAGCAACCCCATCAATCATCACATGGCATACTCGTATGTCATTGATGTGGAAAAAGATGAAGAGGGATGGGTCTAGGTCATCATTTTAATGTGGTGCGATCTCTTCCTTTGAGAAGCTAAGGGAGGTTACTTGGTGAATAGGGTGGGGAAAAGATGAATGTGGTAATTTATTGAGAGAGGCTATATGATGGGGTGTGATAATGGAGGCTATGGGTGTAGGGTCATTCGGTAAAACCTCAATAGATTGAAGAACCTCCATGAGAGCTTGATGATGGGATTCTAAGGTTTGAATGATGTCATATAAAGACATCTTGAGGGGAGATTAGTATAGTTTTTTTAGCATGGTACGATGTGTGATACTGTTAAAAATAGGGTATGTAGGGCCGCGGATAGTGATTTCAGGTATGGATGCAGATGGTATGTTAGGTCTAGGATTGGTTGGTGGTTCAGTTGCCTTTTCTTTACCTTTATCCTTCTGAGCACGTGTAGTGACATGTATCATGTTGATTTGAGGGGAGTCATGAAATGGAGAAGGTGTGGGATGAGTGGTGTAATGACATGATGGAAAAAAACCTACTGGAGGAGAAAAGCCTTGTGAGGTGAGCTAGGCGCAATTACATTGGGGTGATGGTGTGGCAAGTTCTCTGATGCGAACTATGTTAATTTCAAATCTTGGGGGTGACTCTAAGAGCAGTGAGGGTGGAGGTTGTGGTTGTTGAGTGGGCAGTGTAGGAATGGGTGTCAGTGAAGCATGATCCTTGTCGAGAAGGTCATTCTCATCAAAGCTGGCTTCCAGTGGACACAACTAGATAAGGATAGTTTTCAAGGCCTTGCAATTTTCCACATCGTGCCCTAGCGCATGATGGTAGGTGCAAATTTTAGTATCGTAAAAACCTTTTGGCTTGGGTTTGAGGGGGTCGTAAGGTCTTAGTGGTGTTAATGTGATGACGAATGTCTCAAGGAGGTTGGTTAAAATTTTTACATAAGACACTGCTAGTGGATCACAATGGGAAGTGAACATGGGTTTGGGTGTAGGTGTGGTTGATTGTTGAGGAATGGCCTTTGGAAGAGGAGGAGCGGGTTGAGCTATGGTTTTGGGTATCGACGTGGTTTTGGGTGTTTGTTTAGGTAGGGTTATAGTAGATGAATGGGTAGAAGGGTGTGTGGTTGTTTTGACTACCTTATTGTGGGGTAGTGGAGTTTTGTTTTTGGGTCACACCCTCTTGGGTAAAGGTGATATGGGTGTATAAGGTCTAGAAGGAAAAGCAGATGGGGGAAGAGGGTGAATTACCCATGGGGATAATGGAGGGGCTGTGAAAGTAGATGATGTAGGTCGTGCTTGGGGTGTGAGAGACAGCGACTGAAGTGTAGTGGGTAGTGAAGCAAAAGATGAGCGTATTGGAGGTATGGGTGGTAAAGATACTGCAGGTGTTGGTGTAAGTCTTGTTGTGTGTCTAGGGAGATTAGAGGTTTGTGAATGAGGAATGGGATGTTGTGCTTTTGGTTTATTGATGGGTGGATGATGCTTGACCATGTTGGGAAGCTGAGATCCTAAGATGGACAGGACAAGTGTAGGTGTGATTAGCACAGCTGGGGTATGAGTTCTATCTGTTTGGTGCTTATGTTTGGTTGTCAGAGTAGGTGTGGTGTTGTCTTTGGAGGATTTAGCTAAATCTAATTTGATAGGTGGATGGGTAAGGATTGTGGTTGGGGTGACCCCTAAGGTGGTAATAGGTTTAGTCGAGGCAAATGCTATAGGTGTGGGTTTGGGTTTAGTTGTAGGTTGAGCTATGGGTAAGGGTGTGGTTTGAGATATGATGGGTGTCATGGAAGGAATGGTGATAGAGGTGGTTGTATTCAGTTTGATTGGTTGGAATACTTTTGGGTAGATAGTGGAAGTATCAATAAGTGACATCTGCATCTGTGTTGAGACTGGAAGTAGAAGATGCCCCCATAATAAGGCTCTATCCACATAATCTAAGTGATTAGACAAACCTAATAATGGAACGTCTATAGGTGGAGTTGATGAGGACCTAATGGAAATTCCTGTAAAGTGTGTCTTAAAGATGGGGAATTGGCTAGCTTCAGCTTTCGTGGGTAAGAGAGCTGAAAGTAGGTCTGCATGATTCTGGGTAGCTGATGGAGAATGCTCACCAAGAGGAAAAGGTATCTCAAATGGGTTTGTGATGGGTGGAGGAGATGATGGGTGCTCCTCTGTAGGTGGAGGAGGTACGGTGGGTATCGGTTCTCTAAGTGGAGAAACCAAAGGTGAAATGGTTTAGATGTTAGCGGAAGACTCCTCCGTAGGTAATGAAGGAGATGAAAGGCGTTCCTCTGTTGGTGAAAGAACAACGGAGATTGGTTCCAATGTAGAAGGAGGACTTTGGGCTAGAATCTCCTTTATGGAAGGAATATGGGGTATTTGGGAGGTGACAGGTGCGTCATTAAAAATAGTGTGAACCTTACGGGTATGGGTATCATGAGTTGAGGTCTCACCAGTTTGATCAAATGAAAGAGCATGGTTGGGAAATGGTTTCTTGAAGATGTGTAGGTTTTGGCTGGCATGTGCATTAGGATTATCCACAGTTAACTCACCTTTCTTGGAAAATATTTTTGAAAGTGATGTAGTTTCCCTCACTATGACCCTTTACTCAATGATAGTCATAGAAGTCATGTTCCTTATACCATGTGGGCATGGGGTGAGCAGGGTCAAAAATAGTGTGTGGTTTTATGGGTGGAAGAGTGATGGCTCCGGCTTTGATAAGATTTTCTAAGAAAAAAGAGTAAGGTTCCCCAATTGGGGTGTATTTCCACTGCTCTCATCTAAATTGAAAAGTCTAGATGGGTGAGAGACTTGATGAGGGGGTAGCCTAATTTGATGGATGAGATGGGTTGGTCTTGAGTACCACAGCGTTAGTGGTGCCCTTAGCATTTGAATAATTGTTTCGTGGTTTCGAAGAAGAAGAGGTATCATTCGACTTGAATGCCGAATTCTTATTGCATAATTGGATTTTCTTCTCTTCAATGGCCTGAATCTCTAACTTTCATGCCATAGTGAATGCTTCATCGAATGGTCAGAAGGTTTGGAGCTGCAAGGTTGGTGAGATATGTCTAGCACAAGCCTATGTGAAGAGCTCGATGAGATCCTTTTGTGGAAGTTGGAAGGTGAGTTGATTGATCAAGCTACACTTACGAGCGACAAAATCTGCGATAGATTCGTCCTCATACTGACGCGTGGAGTATAGGTTAGTCATGGTAACTGTTATCTAAAATTCTCCCCTCAAGATAATTCTAATAACATACATCAAATTATTCAGTCTCGAGCAAGTATATTGATTCAAGGCCCAGAATCGTGTTTTTCGGGGTCCCCTCGCCTTTTTTCTAACTCTCCCATCCAAGAAGAAATCCCAATGAGTTAAAAAAAATGGAAAAAATGCAAAAATAAGGTTGCAGGACTGTTTTAAAGCATTTCGGGTCTGAAGGGTTCGGGTCATACTGAGGTTTGTCGTACCAAGCTTGGGGCCGAAAAAATAAAGAAAATCGGCTAAGTCGGACATTTTTGTCCCAGGCGGTCCGCAGGACAGTTGGGACGTCGGGACGCGAAAAGCCGAAACGGCCGAGAGCAGGGAAAATCGTCAAGTTTTTGTTTTGTGCGGTTTTGGGACAGCTGGGACAAAAGTACGCACGAGACGTGAATCGACCGATTTGCCAACAGACAGTCCATTTCAGGTGGTTTGGAGATATTTGTCCCAGGCAGTCCGCAGGACAGTTGGGACAAAAGTACGCGAGGGACGCGAAAAGGTGAAAAAGCCACAAATAGGAACAAGGAAGCCCGAATCAGCTAAAGTAGGATATTTTCATCTGGGACAGCCAGGACAAAGGCATGCGTGGGATGCAAGGGACGCGAAAAGCTGAAGCGACCGAGGGCAAAGAAGAAAAGTCAATGTTTGACCCGTGAACTTCAAAAGGCCATAACTTTTGACTCCGAACTCTGATTTTCACAAAATTGAACTTTCTGGAACGAACACGACGTCCTCTATACCCAAAAAACTAGATTTATTATTTTTAATGAGGGTGGATATATTTAATTAAAAGAAACATATTCGGCTCCAGTCAGTTAATGCTCATTCCCGTCAAATGATAGAAAACGCCTGCCAGACCCAAAATAGCTGCCCACACTCAGAAGGCCATAACTTTTATATTTCTCAATGAAATCCCACAAAATTGGTACCGTTGGAATTGTGACTCCGATTCTAATGCACAAAAATCAAGAAATTCTAGATTTGATGAGAAATTGGTCGAGATTTTTTAGAAAACGTGGCTAGGTTCATAACAATGTTTTATTTGGTGGTTGGGAGTGCAATTAAGAGGCATGGTCATCATTATTTCTTTGCTGCAGCGCCTGGGATAGTATGGGGAGCCTTTTACAAGTAATATATAATCATTTTACTCCATTTAATTCCTCTTACAAGTGGTTGAAGGATAGATTTCAGGATTTCCATTTTCCCTTCTCTTTCTCTTCTCATTTTTTCTATAAATTGGAGTGTTGGGCTCATTGTAAAGAGGGGGGTAGTTTTGTAGCAAAGCTCTACCAAAATTGCTTTGTGAAGCCAATGTGTTGTAGGCCCTTGTTGTGGACTCCTTGCATGGTGATCCAGGCCCTTATCTTGTAACCGATTGAACTGTGCATACCAGGAAGCAATAAAATACAAGTTTGTGGATGTATCTTCCCCTGCTGTGTTTTCTTGCATTCTTCTTGCCCCTTTAACTTTTATTACAAGAATATTGTGTCTATTATTATGCTCTCGTAGGGATCCATTATCATTGTGTATGTTTGAAATATTTTTGTGAATGCATTTTGCTAGATTGTGGAGAACTGTCATCACCCCTTCTAGTGTGCACTTTGCTTCTGTATTTCACGAATTCGAAGACTACTCTCACACCCTCCTTTTCTGGTGTATCACCACTTTAGTGTAGGATTTCATTCTATGCATTCTCTCTCCCTGGTCTCTTGGAAATTTAGATTAGAATAGTTAGTTTCCCCTGCATTAGAGTAGATTGTGGTAGGTAGTTTAGGAGCAAGAACCAACTTCCTCTAGAGGTCTATCTCAAGTAGCAAGTCCCACAACTTGGAGATAGTACCCATGTTATCCAATCACACTGAGAGTTCAAGTATATGTGCTTGTATAAATATAGGGTGCTATGATTTGGTGATAACAGTAACCTTCTTGATGATATTGATAGAGAAATGATCCAAAAAGGCTTGGGATACTTGATTGAATGAGAATATAGAGTGTCTAGGTAACCCACTATACCAATTTAATGCAGGTCCAGTGAGGGACATGGGAAATGTTCTCAAGAATAAGGCATCATCGTGAATGATAAGATAATACCCATGTTTGAACAACCACAAATTTTTTTGTGGGTCTTCTTTACTATTGAAACGATTGAATTTAGGCATTTCCCAATGCATGGGGTATGGGTGAATAGGAATAGGTGGGTGGATGGGATCGTTTGCAAATCTTGTCGTAGGTGAGAGTGTTGTGAGAGCTGGAAACTGACACCTTTAATGGCTATATCTTGTCCAACATCAATTTGATTAGGTCGTTGGTAGGTTGTGATGATTGGGTGCCTCCTGTAGCATTAGAGGGTTGGTTTTGGGCATATAAGGGGATTGGAACTCTAGTGTATGGTGCTTCCATGTAGGTTGATTGGGAAGAAGGTAGTGAAATAGGAGGGTACATACCTAGAGTGAATAATCGATGAAATGGGAGGCTACTGCTAGTATGTATATGGAGGTGGAAGGGTCGTGGTAACCCTAGTGGCAATGAGGGATAATGATTGTGGAATGGAAAGGACCATGTTCTGAAATGGGGTAGGGTTCATCGACACCGGAGGTGGTAATGTAGCTATGGGTATGTGTGAGACATCAGGGGAAAATGAGGTTACATTTTGGGTAGTTTTTTAGGGTACTGTGGATGTGGCAGGTGCCACGGAGGTGGTAGACATGACAGTCATAGCAAGTATAGGACCTAGTTGCGAGACAACTAGGGGTAAAGTAGATGCGGGAAGCACAGAGCCAGATGGGGTTGATGTAGGAGTAGGAGCGAGAGTCGGGGGGATAGATACGGGCATGCTGTATATCAACTGAACCGAGGCATATTGAGTGGATGAATGGGAAAGGTATAACTACAAAGCGGTAGGGTTTTGGTCAAGGAATCATGTAAACTCCTCATCTCTAGTAGCGATAGTGATAGGTTGGATGGGATCCATGGCTGGTGATTAAATGGAAGGCGGTGAAGGACTAGGGGGAGTGGTTGAAAACTGGCATGAAATACGAGTGCGCTTGCTTGTTTTCAGGTCAACACCATGTGAACTAGTACTGATTAGGTAGAGGTACTTCTCTATAAATGACACAAAAAAATAGTAAGAACAGGTGAATCTGATGGTAAAAAGTGTATTAGGTACCAAATGTGGATTGGGAAATGAAATAGGCTAGCCAATGCCAGTTAGGGCAAACCGATGTCGGTTAGGGAAAATTGACGCTGGTTAGGGGTAACCGTTTCCAGTCACTATAGAAAATGTATAATGATTGAAAAACAAGGGGAGAAGGTCAAATCTGACAGGTATGCCAAATTTGATGGTGTTTTACAATGTCAATGGGAATGATGTTAGTGATAAGGACTGTGAAAAGTGGAAGAAAATGAAAAAAATGTCCTTTTTGGTAGTTTAACAAAAAGACCTGGAACCATCATTAGTTGGGTATAACCGACGACAGTCATAAGGTAACCAACAATGGTTACTATGAAATTGAAATAGTGATGAAAGAAAAGTGGTTGTGAATTAAAACCTAATGTAGAATTAGACCCAAAATTCTGAGAATGATAATGATATGGCCTAGGCATACTCAGGTGAAGCCAGAATACACCAGCTGTGATGAGGAGTGTGCAAGGATGAACAAGAAAAATGAAGCACGTGATCTCTCACCTCAAAACGTAAGCCAAGCAGAAACACTAAGAAAAATGCGATCCTAGGAGTGCCTATTTCTATTATGTTTGTTTAGCTTATGCTATTTAAGGACTGACACATGAATTGTGAAATAGATTTTTTGGTGAGGATGGCATCCTATGAAGAAGGAGATCTAAAAGGTGAGGTTTTAGGTATATTATGGTGGGCGTAGGCCTCGCTATGAAGTATGACTCGATAGAGCAGCGAGCTGGGTGCCCACTATGTCGTGATCGTGTGATCACCTACAACTTCTTCCAGGTAAGATGTTATTTAAGAATGTGTGTATTTTCAATTTTGTGAGGTTTGGTAAGACTCAGAGAGAGAGAAAGAGAAAGAAAGTGCTTTCTATGGTTTGTTTGTCAACCATCAGCTGGTCATGACTTCCAGCGTATAGGTTACTTGCAATTAATGTGAGATAATGTGATAAATCAGAATGGAATGCACTTATTTTTAAGCCCAAATTAGAGTGTGAAGTTGGATGACATAATAATATGAAGAGGAAGAGGGATTCTCTTTTATTACAATGGAAAACACGAAGAAATGGTTCTTTTTAATTACAACAAAAGAAAGGTTTCCTTTAGAGAAAATAGAAAGAAAATGTGGGTTACCAAGGAAGAAAATTAGTGTGTATGATTTTTAGAATGGAAAAAAAACACACAAATTTTCCTAGGGATGGATGAAATGCAAGGAACCGTGGATGGGTCCCACCGGCGTGCCAAAATGTTTCACCTGATTCTTAGACGTTTCTTTGAAGTATTGATGAAACAGATAGGGTAATGGGCATAAGAGGAATACCTTTTTTAATACTGGTTGATGGGTTGTTGTGCGTGTATGACTTATAAATCCACAACTGGTTGTGAGAGCTTCCCTTTAGCTAGGAGGAACTACCTATAATGAAAAGAAAGACCACCAGAAAAATTTAAACAATATATGTAGTGAACTGCCTAGCATGTCCTAGATCCGGCAAGTGTGATACTTCCTATACGACTGCCAATCCACTATTTTAAACCATTTAATGCAAGACATAAAGTAGATCCTTTTGTAATTTGAAATGATTTAGGTATCTCACTTAAAACACAATAAGACAGATCTAATATAACAGGCTAGGTTAGAATAGGATCCGAAGGTCAAATAATTGGTTCTAGGTCTTTGTAGGTTTGAAAAAAAGTCTTAGGTAGATCACAGGTGAATGAGGGTGAGGTTGAATTTGGTGGGGAGGTCACTGTTCTAAGCTGTATGGGAAAATACAATAACCGATGCCAGTTTAGGGTGACCGATGACGGTTAGATATAACCGGTTTTGGTTACTATGGAGTTCTAGGAATGCCACAAAATGGGTTTTGGGTCTCCTTTGTGATTGCACAAAGAATTTTGGTTAGTAAGGACGAGGTATTGGGGTGATTTGGGAAGGATTTGGTGAGGTTTTAATGGGTATATGGAGGGGGAATGTTGAAGGAGGTCAATGGGTGGCTAGGTGAACAATAGGTGATAATATAAGGATGGAATGAAATAAAATAGAGAAGTATAACGTTATACTTACTTGGACCCTGGTCCTGGACACCTGTGAGTGAGGGATGGAGGTGCTAGTGAGAGGTTGAAGGCTACAGGTGATAAAAAATTAGAGGAGAGCTTATGCATGGGCTGTATGTGCATTCCTCTTTGCTTGGTTAGATTAGATCATTGTTAGGGTGGCTATGTAATGGAAAATGCTTAATCTCTTTCCTTGCACGTGTGCTCTCACTGGAATTCGGTCTTAGAAGATACGATATCTCTTAGAAAGATCTCAATGTTTTGCCAAATTTTTCCAATCTTTTCCAAACCTTAAAATAAGGTTGTTTTGAGGGTTAAAAGGGGTGACCGACGGTGGTTCCAGCTTAACCGGGGACAGTTAGGGGTAACCAGCGTCGGTCAAGGTGGGATTTCCTAGGTTTACTAAACTAGGGAGATCCTCTTGGTTTTCTTGGATCTCATGTCGTTAACCCACGAATTAGACTGGAAGCTTCTTGTAAGCGGTGCGGGGAATGTGGTTAGAGAGAATGTAGGGATTGATTTTTAGGGTTTTGGTAAGTCTTAGTTAGTTATGACAACTTACTAAGAATATGTCTTAGGTTGAGTTGGCTTGATGAGGTGTCTAAGTGAGGTGTATGTGTGGATATTATTTAAATTAATATATTTAAATAATAAATATGGTGATGGTAATGAATTAATTTAATTTAATTAATTAAATTAATATTAGTGGGGTGAAGGGGGCCATGGCTAGGTGAATGTGATGAAGGGTGCTTATTTATCGAGGGACCAAAGGGGAGTGTGACCTAATTTTAGTGTGTACAAGTAGTGCAGGTGGTTTACAAGTCACAGAAAAAGCCTTGGTAAGATTGGATGGGATTTTGGGTTGTTTCGGGTGTGATACTTATGTTCCTGGTCTAGAACAATATTATTAGAGACTGAGACTGACACCGGTTAAGGTGACTGGTGTCGGTTGAGGTAGGAACACTACCAGTTTAGGGTGAATGATATCAGTAACTGTGAAAAGTGACAGGAAGCTAGGTGGAGTATGTTTGGACTCTCTTCTATCTTAGAATAAAGAGTTGGAAAGGCCTCTATGGAGGAGGGTGAGTTGATAGGTCAAAAAAAGGGGGGTGGTAATATTCTAAGTGAGGTTTGGCGTAGGCTATGGGTTGAGTTGTTAGGTTATGTTAATATTCACAATGACTGATTTCAATTAAGTAGACCAATATCGGTGTAGGAAAGACCAACCACTATTGGGGTTAACCAGTGTCGGTGACTATGGGGAACTGGAAGGTGTTGTAGAATGAGTTTTTGATCCTCCCTATGATTGCAAAGAGATTTTGGAGGGTGTTTGTAAGGTCTATGGGGGGAGGCAGTTTTGGGATAGGATTTTGTGAAGTGTAGGTGGGGTGTGATGGGGTGGTTGATAGAGAGGAAGTCGAGGGATAGTTCTAAGTAAGAATAGTGAATAGATGAAAGAAAATAAAGAATACAACTGCCAGTAATAGAGGAGAAACCAACTTACTTAGAGTTCAGATGTATTCTAAATACTTGTAGTGGTGGAAAGGTGGTTGTAGATGTTGGTGATGGTTGATATGTGGAATGGTGCTTAGTGCTATGGTAGTACTTCCGGGATGTTGTTGTGAATGCAAAATAGCTTATGATTAGTCTTGGTGTTGGGTATGGCTGTCTGGATGTGTGAAAGGGCTCTGGTTCCACCTTGCATGTAGATCTATTTCATTCTAAAAATTGAGAATGTGGCCAACCTCTCCAAACAAGGTTACCAAAATGGATATATGGTAACTGACATAAGTTCAGGGTGACCGATGTTGGTTTAGGGTTGACCGGTGTTGGTTAAGGTGGGAAATCCTAGGTTTACTAAAAATGCTAGATTTTAGCAATCTTTTGGGCCATCTCTGTCTATCTTCATGGATCAAAACAAAATGTTCCATTTGAATGAGCAGGAATGTGGTTAGAGGGAGAATAGGCATATGATTTTAGGGTTGCACTGAGTCTTAGTTCATTAAGGTAAGTAGGGATAAGTCTTAGTTAGTTATGGAAACATGCTATGAATAGGTCTATGGTGAGGTGTCTAGGTGAGGTTACTAGGTGAGCTATGCATCCATTTAATTAAAGTAATTAAATTAATAAATGGAGTGAGGGTGAGTATTGATTTAATTATGGATGATTAAATTAATGTTAATATGGCGTGAAAGGGGGTTAATGTTAGGTGAGTATGTTTAAGTTAGTTATTTGAAAGGGGACCAATGAGAGTGTGACCCAATTTTGGTGTCTACATTTTCCCCTTTTTATTGCATAGCTTGTATTGGTAAGCAACGCTGACAAAAACAAGAAGTGATTTCCCCATGTGTGGGTGAAGGTGATCCCCCTCAAACCATGCGCTGATGAAGTGAAATACATAATCAGTGAGTGGCTTGATAAATGTGTAGGTGGGGAAGGGTTTGAGCATTGAGGAAAAGGGTGACGGTCAAACTCGGGTCATGGGTAATGGAAATAAAACACACACACATGTATAGATTGCAACATGGTAACAGGTTGAAGAGATTGAAAAATACAAATTGTCCAAGGTTGATAGGTTTATCCAAACAAGGGTGAAGTGATTCAGGTATCCAAGGTATTGGATATGGTCGAGAAAAATAACATAGGTCAGGTGTAGGAATTTTTAGGTATGCTCCAGTATACCAAAGGTTTGGTCGGGATAAATGACACGAGCCAGAGGTAAGGTATGGTTGTTAGGATAAAACATCATAGGTAACAATATCATGCAAGGTATAGCAAGTACATAAGGTCAATGGTCATACCAAGTAGGTCAAGTTCAAGAAAATAGGTCATGGCATGGGTAAGGCCAAGGTATAGGTAAAATTACAATTCCTAGGATGCAAAAAAGGAGTTGTAGGGGTAGGTTGATCTTGTGGGTATGGTTCAATGGGTGTTCATAATGATAAAAGGTGTGGTGGTACAAATGGGTACAAGAAAAAGAAAGTTGAGCAAGGCAAAATAGGTATAGGTATGAGGTTGTAGTTATCATTACTAGATTGCATAATACATGTATCATCATCACAAGATGAAATGAGCTAGTGAATTAGAGTGTTCACATAATCAATGGTTGTGAATGTGGGTGGGGGTAGTGTATGTTGGAGACAGGACCACGTGAGGGAAAAATACATGCCCCAACTGATGGAGAGGTTGGGTGTTAAGTAATAAAGTCATGGGGGGAGGTGTAAGGTCAGGGTCAACGGTGGGTTAGGTGGAAAAAGATTACGGGCTGGTATATGTGGTGCATTATGGAGTGAGGGGGTAAAAAAATGATAGCCGACACCGGTTATGGTAAACTGATGCCATTCTAAGGAAACCGATCACAGTTTACTAGGGCACACGACCAATGTTGGTCAAGTTAAAACTGATGTCAGTTTTGTCAAGGGTGGGGTAAAAAAAATCCATATATTATGGATTCATTTTACCCTATCTACTTCATAGAAAATGATAGAGTGAATTATTTTAAGTTGTTTTTTTGTGAAGAAAAGGACAAGGTGTGGTACTATGCTGAGTTAGAGGTATCTAAGTGGGTGGAGGAGGTAGGTAGATGGGGCCACGAGATCATTCCGAGTGATTTGATTGGTTAGAGGACCAAGATTTCGATTAGAGACATGGAATGAGCTTGTGGAGGTGTAGTGTGATCTAGCAGCGGGGAGACCATACATCCCGGTGAGGAGGCACCTGCGTGTAGAGGTAGGATTCGATCCATGTATAGATTTGCATTAAATTGTTTAGGTAAAAATGTAAAGAATGGGGGGCTATCAATTTTTTTGAAAATGTGAATAAAATGAGTGGATTTGGGTATGGGGAAAGGCCACATAAGTGATTTAGGTAATAACAATAATGTTGGGTGGGTTGGTTGGGTGTTGGGGTAGGTTTTAGGCTCTGTTTTCAAAGTTTTGAAAAATTGGGGGCATGGGGTTTTGGCTGTGGAGCCAAAATAGAGACCGATGTTAGTTAAGGGTGAAAAATTTTGGTTGGGCTAAGCTGGCATCGGTCATGGTTAGGTGATTGATTCCGGTCATATGTGACCGATAGCGGCCAGGCATGACTGATATTGGTCACCATAATTAGGGTCGAGGCTAGGGTGGGAGGGAAAAGCAGTGGGTGAAAACTAGGAATGGGTAGAAATTGGGTGTAACAGGGACTAAAGGAGAGGAAGGAGGAAAGGGGTTAGGTAGGTAAGTGATGTCTCAGGTAAGGTAATATGGAGTTGGGGTAAGTGGGCACAAGGTAGATTATGGGCTAGGGAAGTAGGTATGGACTAGATAGCTGTGTAGCATGTTTGACATGGTTGATTTGTATGGGTGCATGCACGACATCAGCTGACAATGTGGGACAAATCCACACTATTGTAGGGGGAGATATTATCTCATGTCACTGTGGAGGAGTGGGGGCACATTTTAGTGGTTGGAATAGTTGGCATCAGATGGTATAGGAGGATCTGACGAGATCATAGCCTCATGATCACACTCATCGATAGATGGGATGTCACGACCAATACTTTCCACTTACCTACTAGGGAGATGACAATCACACTGGAGGATGTCTACCAGATATTGTGGTTTTTGATTGTTGGTGAGTTGGTGTATATAATGTTTATCGATGTGGCCTTTGAGGAGATGATCACTATGTTCAGGGAGATGGTGAAAAAGTTGATTGAGCACAGCGTGATCCTTGTATACGGGGTGATATATGTAGCACACCTGGAGGGGACACAATTAGCAGTATTGATGATGGTGGTGGTAGGGTGCTATGTTCTACCTGATTCAGAGGGTGGCCGATTTCCCTGAGGTTTGATGGGGGTTTGGCAGGAGATGGTGGAGGATCGAGGTCTGCTTTGCTTAGGCACCTACCTATTTGGTGTATTTGTATAGATAGCTTTGGGGTTACCAGAGGATACGGCCACTACGACTTATGTTGTACCTTCTTGTTGCATTGTTGAGCTTATGAGAAAATTGTAATAGTGTGGCCGTGAGGATTGCTAGTAGCAGATTGGCATAGAGGTGGAAAAAGAGTAGGTTACAGGAGGTGGGTGGTAGTTGGGGATCGCTGATGAGGACAGGAGGTGACCTATGATTTCATGCATTATAGGTATAGGTTGGATGTGTTTTATGTGTTGGATATCGTGTGGTGGTCATATGTAAGCTATCCATCATTTAGATGTATGAGGTGGGAGCTGCGAGGGTTGTCGCTAGTATGGTAGATACAAGGTAGATGTGCTGGTGAGAAAGAGATGATTTAGGTGGATAGAGTCTAGTGATAGTTTAGACTAGTCCAAGATGTGCCCTCAATGGTTTTATGGTATCGCCAAGAGTATGTGGAGAGGCCTTTACCTCTACCTCACCCTACAAATGTAACAGGTCAGGTCGAGATGCTATTGGATGGCTAGATTGATGAAATAAGGGTGATAGATGGATACAAATGATGGTGGGCTTGTAGAGTTACATATGGCAGCTCCATGGCTGGGGCATCCGGATTTGGCTTCAGTGACAGTGCAACGAGATGAACTACAGGGACAAGTGACAGCATTAGGAGTATAGCTGGCCACTGCACATGAACATGTAGTTACCTTGACGGGGTAGGTGACTATTTTATAGGGACAATTGGCATAGGTACAATCACAGGGGCTAGGACATGATGGGGCACATCTTTCCAATCTGCAAGCACATGTCATGGGTTTGTAGAGCTAGTTAATGACTTCACAGGCATAGGTAGCCAATTTACAGGGACATGTGACTACATTACAAGGGCATTTGGCTACTACCTAGGGACAAGTGTTGGTACATGTACCTACATAGGGTCAAGGACATGAGTTATAGGCGTAGGGACCAAGGTTAGCAAAATCACATCCTAGTACACAAGTGATAGTGAGGCCCGTGGTGCCTCCACAAATAGTATCAATTACGTAGTTCAGGATTCCCTGGGCAAGGCAGGATACTATTAAGATCACCTAATGGTAGCAGAGATAGATGTACCCTCTTATGCAGAGCACAGAGCATACAGGCCTCAAGTGAGAGGACTAGGTCCCGCACTCATAATGTAGAGAGTACAGGGGCCCGCGAGCCTAACGATAGGGTTAGGGTGAGGCCACTAGTTTATGGAGACCAATGCCAGGTGAGGGGCCATCAAAGTTCAAACCGAGGCCTATGGAGGGTGAAGAGATGTTAGCTAAATGCCGCATAAGAGAAGAGGAGATGGAGAATATGGGTGAGTCAGACATGGATGGTATCTGATGGGGAAGTGATTGATATGTGTGTGTTATTCCCTTTTTGTTTATTTTTTATATATACCGGCTTATGTGCCAAAGATGATGAGGTTATATATGAGAGTTTTGAGAGATTTATATTATCTGTATCAATGTATATTAGATGGATAAATATATTTTTATGATGAGATCAATGATTGTGCATGATGTACTTGTGTGGCAGAATTTGATTGTTAAGTGTAGATGGATGGAAACTAGGTGTATTAGGCATGGTGGAGATAAGTTGGTGTAGGCATGATTAAGTAGGCATGAGGTCGTAGGCATGGTTAGGTCATAGGCATGATGGAGTCAGGTTATAGGCATGATGGAGTCTAGTTATAGGCATGATGGATAGGCATGATGGAGTCAGGTCATAGGCATGATGGAGTCAGGTCATATGCATGATGGAGTCATGTCATATGCATGAGGTTATAGGCATGATGGAGTCAGGTCATAGGTATGATGGAGTCAGGTCATATGTATGATGGAGTTTTTTTTAATGTTGATTTAATGTCCAAGTTGTTGGTAACATGGGAGACAAATGGTGATTTATATGCATATGATGGTTTAAGTTTCCAAATATTTTCTATAGTGTAAATGTGAAAATGATAAATGAATGATGTGATGATGTGGTAAAAATGTTTATTAATTGGTGTTTGTTTGGTTCAATTTATAATTGTTGATATAAAATGGAAACTAACTAAGGTATGATGTGAATAGGAAAATGAAGGGGAAAATAGGTTAGGGTAAAGAGTGGCTGAGCTAACCTCCAAGGGCCCCATGCCCTCAGAGTGCTAGCTACATAGCCTCAGTGAAAAGAGGCCTCATGCTGATGTAGAAATCCCATAAGCTAGGGAAGAATATGATGAATTAGAGGAATGGGTTGGTAGATGTTAGGCATGATTGAATGTAGGTCAGAGGCATGGTTGAGTTTAGGTCATAGGCATGGTTGAGTAGTTTTAAATGTAGGTGTCGATGGTCTATTCCTGTATAGGATAATTAATAATTAATGAGGAAGGCAGATGGTAAGAGGTGGTAAAAGAGCCTCTAATTGATAAGAACCCCAATGAGTCTACCATACCACAGATGGGATTATGAATGTAATACCCTAAAGGCATTGCATAATGGACTATTCTAAAGGTGAAGGAATCCACATGATCATGAAATGTTGCATTTGTAGCAAGTCCCTTGAGCAGAGAGAAAACTAGGGTGCAAAAGGCAATGAGGTGAAAGTGGGTGGTTTAGCGTAACTTAGTGTACGACAACATGTTTACTTAGCAAGAAACCTAGGATAAAAAATAGGCAAGTCCATGATGAAAATTCCATCATTTTATTCATTTATTTTTTTAATAGATTGATCGATGTGGGAAGTATATATGGGATAAGTATATTATCTCCTTGAGGTCTTCACAAAGCTGATCGATGTGGGAAGCTTCTGGATATTTTTATTGTATTTTTTCAATGACTTTATATAGTTGTCCTTCAAGGGAGCAGTCTATTTTATAATGGTGAGAGATGTCGCTTTTTGAGGGAGTCATCTTTTGCTGGAAGTTTGACTTGAGGATTTGAATCTCATTTTGTTTTTGGACATTTAAGTCATGGAAAAGACTATATAGGCATATTAGGTTCTTGTTGAGAAGAAAAGACCATAACACACAGAGGTTAACTATAAATGAGGTGGTTTCGAGTGATGAACGACCATGATATTCCATCTTTAAAAAGAAGAAAAATATCCATGAGAATCATGCTATAAGTAGAGCCGTGGTACTCATATCAAAGATAAGGGTGAAAGGTGATGGGTAACCACATGATTCTTGTTTAGCCATGGATCCTCAAAAATGGGTAAGATGGAAGGTGACCAATGCTCAAGGGATGAGTGCTCAATTGAAAAAAAGTGATATATGACTTGATTTCAACAATAAAATGGTCATAGATGCAAGGCATTGAGGGGTTCAAGTCAGGTTTACCTTCGAGTGAAGACAAATGATAAGCACCTGATCTATAGGCATGGGTAAAGATATAAGGTCTAATCCAATTATGAGTGAATTTGCCCCATTTAATTTTTTATTCTTTGGTTACATGTTATTTTCCTTTAGGACAAGGTCATCAATATGGAAGGTGCATTCATGGACACATTTGTCATAGGCACATTTTTTTTAAATTTGGAGACGGTCAAGAGCATTGAGACAAAGTTCATCTAATAACTCCAATTGCACCAAAAAATCCTATAAAAAGTCATTGTCATATAGCATGTCTTGTAATGAGATGTGGAGAAATGGAATCTAGACTTTGAGAGGCAAGACAACCTTGGTACCATAGACCAAAGAAAAAGGTGTGGCAACAGTCGAAGTGTGAATACTAGTGTGATAAGCCCACAAGGTGAAAGGAATGTGTGAATGCCAATCCTTTCCAGTATCATTAACAATTTTCATAAGAATATTTTTATGGTTTTATTGGTTGATTCTTCTTGGCCATTGGTTTGTGGGTAATAATGTGACAAGAAATTGAGTTGGATTCCAAAAGCGTCACATAGCTTATGTAGAGTATTATTTTTGAACTGCTTTCTGTTATTAGTGATGAGACAGTGAGGAACACCAAAGCGATAGATGATATGATGGTTAATCAATTCACATATTTTCTCAGCTTTTGTAGAAATGAGGGGAATGGATTCTACCCATTTAGTGTAATATTCAGTAGTGGTTATAATCCATTGATGGTGTTGTGAAGAATGGGGATTTATCTCGCTGATAAGATCCAAACCCCATTGAGAGAAAGGCCAAAGGTCTCGTGCAACCTGTAAGGCATGACTAGGTGTGTGATTAAGATTAGAATGTTACTGGCATTTCACACAATGTTTGACATAGTCACAATAGTCATGGTTTAGGGTTTTTTAGTAATATCCAAGGCGAAGAATGCATTTAGCAACAGCTAAACCACTAAAGTGGCCTCAAAAAATTCCGTCGTGAAATTCCTCGATGGTTTAGGGAATTTCAGAACTTTTAAAGAATCGTAGGAGAATACCATCAAAGCCATGATTATAGAGGAGACCACCCATGATGACATAGCGAGAGACACTTTTAAGAAAGGCGCGTTGTCCATTACGAGTGAGATTAGGAGGTAGAATGGAAAGGGAAAGGTAGTCTGCAAAATACTTATACCAAAGGTCATGTGGATCAGGTGTAACGGTTCTAACAAAGTGGACCTCATGAGGTAAATAAGAGGGTGATTGTAACCTTTTTATTGTGACAAAAAATTTAGATTCAGCGAGTGAAGTGGGTATCTGAGAAGCCAAACAGGCCATGGTACCCACAAACTTATGGGTAGAACCGGGGGGTGGTTTTGAATTTTGTAAATGTCAAAGGTAGTCAAAAGTATGTCTACATGATGCTTATAGTTTTGAAGTATTTCATTATAACACTAGTATATACCATTGACTTGGTTTACAACTAGCTAGGAATCACCAAATATATTTATTGATTTAACATCTAAGCATAAGCATCCTAGAGACCCAATATGAGTGCTTTGTATTTGGCTATATTATTTGTACAGTCAAAATCCAATTTGAAAGATAAAGGCATGGGTTCACTGCCAAGATGAATGGGGGAAAACACCAACACCACCCCCATGCTGACATTTGGAGTCATCAAAGAAGAGGTTTCTTTGGCAAGCGACATCATCCAATGAAAGGGTAGTAATGGATTCATCAAGGAAATCAAAGTTAGAGGGTTTGATTCCCAGAAAGAGATGCATTTTCTAGTTGGGTCGGTGATGGCTTGGCCTTTGATAGACTTTTAATGGATGAATTTGAGGTTAAGGGTCAGCAAGAAACATGAGCTAGCATGCAGTACATTGATGTTGGTAGGGTTTGGTATACATGTAATATAAGGGGTCAGTATTGGTGATGAAAAAGATTTTTTGGTTAAGCAGGTAATGATGAAAATTGGTGGCGACAAAAACTAAGGCTAAAAAGAGTTTTTCGGCATGGGTATATCTAGTTTTGTAGTCCAAAAGGGTGTAACTTATGTAATAAAATGCTTGCTCTCTATGTTTTTCTTCGCGATGAGTCAGCATGGCTCCTAGAGAATGGTCAATGGCATAAATGTATATGTAAAAGGGTTGGTCATCCTTATGAGGAATGAGCACTGGTGGTTGAAGAAGGTATTGTTTTAAGGATTCAAAGGCTTTATGGCACTCATCATTCCATTTGAATGAAACGTCCTTCTTGAGGATATGATGAAACTGTTGACAACGGTCAGAAAGCTGCGAGATAAAATGACAAATGGATTGCAACTTACCTTGCAATCTTCAAAGTTGGGGGAGATTAGTAGGTGGAGGCATTTTGAGAATAGAATTCACTTTAGCAAGATCAACTTCTATGCCATGAAAAGAAACAATGAAACCAAGGAGTTTTCCTGAAAGTACCATAAAGACACACTTCTTAGGTTGAAGGTGAACGTAGTACTTGATGAGGCATTCAAAGATGATCTTAAGTACTGTCAAGTGTTCGGCCCAATGTTTAGATTTGGCCAAAATTTCATATACGTAATCTTCCAATATACGATGCATGATGTCATGGAAGATATAATTCATGGCTCATTGATATGTAGTACCAATGTTTTTAAGTCTAAAAGGCATGACTCGATAACACAAGGTCCCCCAAGGAGTGATGAAGGGATTTTTTTGTTGATCTTCTGGAGCGAGTAATATTTGATTATAACCCAAGAAGCCATCCATGAGGGATAACATTTCATGTCTGGTGGTAAGATCAACTAGTTGGTTAATGCCTAGTAGGGGAAAATCATCTTCGGGAAAAGCTAGGTTGAAATCACGGAAGTCTGTACAAATGCGGATTCTCCCTATTGCTTTTGTTACAGGAATGATGTTAGAAATCCATTAGGGATATTCAATGGGCAGGATGAAGGAAATAGAGAGAAGGCCCTGAACTTCTTCTTTGATAAGAAGAGCAATGTGGGGATGCATTTTTTGCAGCTTTTGTTTAATGGGTTTGGCATTAGGAATGGTTACGATATTGTGGACCATGATTTTTGGGTCAATATCGGGCATATCATCATAGGACCAAGTAAAAATATTGCTATGGTCCCAAAGGAAAGAAGTAAAAGCTTCATGTTCAGCAACGTCTAAAGACTGGACTATATTTAAGATGTGTGGGTCGTCTTGAGTGTTAATGTTGATTTCGATAGTCGGTTCATTCAACATGGTTTGCGTATCAGAGGGTAATGAATGGTGAATATAATAATATTTTTCATCCATATAGGTGAGGAGAGAATCATTAAATGGCGTTAATAGAAGGTGTATCATCATCGATCATTTCAAAATACAGGAGGGGAAGAGAAGAAGGAACCTCTTCATCTCGTTGATAGGTTAGAGGTCCTAGGGAAATTTTGTTTATGAAATTTTTTTTTGGGAGGGATAGATTTGAGATCTATGGACTCTGTGGGTGAAGGTGGTGATGTTGGTGAATGGGGTGAAGAAGGTTTGTCTTCCGCAATGAGGTTGAAGTGGACCTTCTTGGAAGCTGGTGCGACAAAGCCAATGCCACTACAACCATTATGTTTACGGGTGGTACATGAAATGACAGTATGGTGGCCTTGTTCATAAAATCCAAAGCCAACACCTTTTAATGTGCAACGGTGAAGGAAAGTGTGGGCAAAGTGGTGGTTAGTAAGGGATTGTAGGTTAGATGAAAATGGTCATGTTTAGGATGGAGGTTCAGGTGAATAGGTAGCAGTGTCAAGTCCCCCATATGTTAGATTAGTGTGAAGGCAGGATGGACTGTAAGGAAAAACTCTCCTATGTGGTAGTCATAACTAGGGTGATGGTGTAGGTTCTCATACTCTTACGAAGTGAAAAATGTGATGATATTATATAGGAGGCACTCCCCCTAAGTAAGGCATTGAAAAACACCTTCTAAGGGATCGGTAGTTGATATGTGGGTCGCAGGGATAAACAACTCATTAGATGATTGGGCAGGAGGGGTATTGGTTGGTTGGGAAGAAGGGTGGTTAGTTGTGGAAGCTACAGTGGTAGTAGGAATAGAAGAATTAGATGTGGGAGAGGTGGCTGTAGTATTGGTGGATGGGTTTTTTGTTGAAATATGATTGGGGGTAGTGGTAGATGCCTTGACCAGTACAAGTACATCATTGGGTTGGTACAAAATTTTATAGGTTTTGAATGGCGACAGCTCGATGGGGATGGTGTACTTATGTCCTTCATGCTTGAATTGTACGTAGCAGTGTAAATTTGAAGGGACACAACCCATGATGCGAATCCAGGGTCTGCTAAGAAATATGTTATACTAAAACTCCCCCTCTAAGACGTAGAATAATTCTAGGACAGTGTGAGGGCCTATGTGAATGTGAAGGATAATAGTACCAAGGGTGGAGGTGATGGCATTGTTAAAGGAGCGCAACATAACTGGGTTATTATGCATACCGTTAGAAGGCATACACATTTGATTATATGTGTGGGAGGAGATGATGTTAATTCTAGCACCACCATTGATCATGACACGTCATACGTGTATGTTATTGATATAGACAGAAATGAATAAGGTGGGATCAGGTTCATCTGACTGGAGAGGTATAATATCCTCATCAGAGAAGATGAGGGCAGCGATGTGAGGAGTGGGCATGGGGGTAGAATAAGGAGCTGATTTGGTTAGTGAGGCCATGTGGTGAGGGGTGATAATCGAGGTCTCTGGTGTGGGATCATTGGGTAGAACTTCAATAGATTGTAAAACTTTTATAAGGGCTTGTCTATAAGATTTAGAAGTTTGGACGAGATCATACAAGGACATATTTAGAGGAGACTGATGTAATTGTTTGATCATGGCATGATAGGTGACCCCATTAGAGATAGGGTATGTGGGTTTGTGGATGGTGATTTTGGGAGTGGGTACAGATGGTATATTAGGTACACGATTGCTTGATGGGTTAGTTGCTTTTTCTTTTCCTTTATCTTTCTGAGTGCGGGTAGCAACCTAAACCATGTTTATCTAAAGGGAGGTGGATGGAGAGGGTGTGTCATGAAAGGTATAATGACATGAGGGGAAAAAATTGTAGTGGTGTATAAGATCCTTGTGAAATGAGTAGGGTGCACTGACATTTGGGTGGTGGTTTGGAAAAATCTCTAATACAGACCATGTTAATCTTGAATTTTGGATGTGGAAAAAATGGTTGTGGGGGTCGAGATATTGATTGTTGAATGGGTAAAGGATGATGATGCATGGTGACAGGTGAAGGTGGATCATGGTCATCATCATCAAAATTTTGTTTAGGAGGACAAAGTTGAAGAAGAAAGGTGGATCATGGTCATCATCATCATGCATTATAATTTTCGACATTATGTCCTAACACATGATGATAGGCACAAATCTTGGTTTCAATAAACACTTTTGGTTTGGGTTTGAGAGGATCATAAGGGTCAAAGCGGGTGGTAATGTGATGACAGAAGTCTTTAAGATATTGATTAAAATGTTGGCGTAGGACCCCACTAACATATCACAATGGGAAGTGAGTGTAGGTTTGGGTACAAATGTGGATGATTATGAGGGAAGAGGATTTATAGGAGGGGGAATGGGTTAGTCCACTGGTTTGATAAGTGGTATTGTTTTATGTTTTGCTGGAATCTATTTGGGGTAAAGGTGGGGTAAAAGGGCTAGCGATGGAAGGTTTTGTTTGTTTGACTACTTTTTTGGAGGGTAGTGGGTTCTTATCTTTAGGTTGCACCTTCTTGGGTAAAGGTGACATGGGGGGTATGGGATGCAAAGGGGGAAAGAAAATGGTGGAAGAGGATGAGTTACCCATGGGGACAATAGGATTGCGGTGGTAGTGGTTAGTAGAGGTTGGGTAGACAACATTGGTTGAAGTCATATAGGCAAGGTTGGGATTATGCTAAATAATAGAGGTATAGGTGGAAATAATCACACGGGTGAGGGTGAGGGGAGTTTGGTTTTTTAGGTGGATGACGTATAACAAAGGATCATGAGGTAGGAGTAGGTTGTTTAGATTTTGACTAGACTTGGGTATGAGACTGTTTTGATCAGGGTTGATAGATGGGGCCCTAGGATGGAAAGAAGGGGGGGAAGGTGACAAAGGTGTGGTAGGCGAGACCGGGTGTATCTAACCTAAAAGGTTGGTTTTTCCTTTTAGGTGGAGGGATAATTTTTGTGTGGGTTTGAGATGATGTATTTTAGTCTATCCTGACAGGTGGGTGAGTATGGATTGATGTCGGCATGAAACCCAAAGTAGTGATGGGTTTAGATACGGGTGAGGAGATAGGTGTGGGTAAGCGTTCCAGTTTTGAAATGGTTTTGATCATGGGTAAAGGTTTGGGTTTAGGTAGAGATGATGAAAAAGAAGTTGTGTCAATCAGGATGGTCAATTTAGTTTTGGTTTTGGAAAATATCTCTAGGTAGATCGTGGAAGTATATTAAGGAAGCATTTGCATTTGGGTCAAAATAGGGAGCCGAAGACGTCCCCAGATCATGGAATGATCAACGTAATCCAAATGATCGACCAACCATGAAAACGGGACTACTAAAGAAGAGGATGGAATAGGTTTGGTTGAAATCCTTGTAAAGTATGTCTGTGAGACAAGGAATTGGCTATCCTCATATTCTATAGGTAAAAGAGATGAGATCATGTTAATAGCGCCCTGGGATGCTAGGGGAAAAATTTCCCCAATAGGTAGTGACATGTCTGAAGAATCTCGCATGAGTAGGAGAGATAATAGGTGGGGTGAGGTAGACTTATCCCTTGGTGGAGGAGAAGGTGATGATGATTCTCTTGTGGATTTGAGAATAATAAGTGTTGACGATTCAGTAGGCTGGGAGGAAAATGATGAAATGAAATTGGTAGAAAGTGTGGGTTCCTCCATGAGAGCAAGGGGAGATGAGGGAGAATCCTTTGTGGGTAGAGTAGAAGAGGTATACTCCTCTGTGGGTAGAGGAGCTCATGCCAAGATTTACTCAATAGATGAAGTAGGTAGGTTTTGAGGAATAGTTGGTATGATATCAAAAATTGTGTGGACTTCATGAACATTGTTGTCACTGGATGAAGGTTTACTATTTTTATTAGATTATGGTTTATTATTAGGGAATGTTTTTTTAAAGATGTGCAAATTTTTATTTTTTGGTGCGTTCAGGTTGTCCCCGACAAGGTCTCCATTATCTATCATCTCTTGAACAATATTTTTAAAAGTTATGTAGTTACCATCACTATGTCTTTTAACGTGATTATAATTATAGTAGTCATTTTCTTTATACCATGCCAACATGGGATAAGTAGGATCGAAACCTGTATGAGGTTTTATGGGAGGAAGTGTAACGGCTCCAGATTTAAGAAGATTTTCCAAGACTGATGAATATGGCTCTCAAATTTAAGTGTACTTTTATTGTTCCCAATGAAGCTAAAATGCATAGACAGGAGAAAGATTAGAAGAAGGTTGGGCCTGATTAGAAGGATGACGTGGAGCTGCCTTGAGGACTACCATGAGTAGATCCTTTAGGATTTGAATAGTTATTTTGAGGTTTTTAAGATGAAGAAGAATCATTTCATTTGAATGGGGTGCTATTGTTCCATAATTGGATCTTCTTTTCTTCAATGGCACTAATTTCCAGTTTTCGGGCCATGGTGAATGCTTCATCAAAGGTTTGGAAGGTTTGGACTTGTAGAGTTGGTGAGATGTGTCTGGCACAAGCTCTATTGAACAACTCAATAATTTTAATTTGAGGTAGTTGGAACCTCAATTGGTTAATAAGACTCCACCAGTGGGCAACGAAATCTATGATAGATTCGTCTTCATACTATCAGGTTTGAATAGAGATTGGTCATGGTGAATTTCTTAGTAACATTGATTGAAAAATAATCTAAGAAAACTTGGGATACTTGATTAAAGGAATACGTGGAATGTTGAGGTAGTCCACTATACCAATCCAATGTTGGTTTTGTCAAGGACATTGGAAAAAGTTCGTAGGAGAAAAGCGTCATTGTGGGGCAATTAGGTAGCACCCATGTTTGAATGACCACAACTGTTGCTACAGGTCTTCTTTACTATTGAAGCGGTTGAATTTAGGCATTTCCCAATGCACTCAATAAGGATGAATGGGAATAGATGGATGGATAGGCTCATTATAGATTTCATCATATGTTAAAGAATTACGGGAGCTAGAAACATATGCTTATAAGTTATGCATCTTCTCCATCATCATTTTAATGAGTTCGTTAGTAGGTGGGGATGAATGGGTACCCCTCGTAGAAAAAGGAGGTTGATGCTAAATGTATGAGGTAGGTGGTATGCTAGCATAGGGTGGTGTTGAGTATGAGAATTGTGCAGGAGGAATAGATGTAGGTGGCACATACCCAGCATAACCGATAGATGAGGTTGGGGGGTTTTTGGTAGTATGTGTAAGTGGGTGGGGGTAGTTGTAACAACTCTAGTGGTGATTGGGGGTAAGGAATGTGGGATAGAAAGGATGAGATTTTTGAAAGGGGTGTAAGTTTCTAACATCGGAGGTGGTTATGATGTAATGGGTATATATGAAACAAAGGGTGTAGATGGGGGCTATACTCATAGTGGTTTTCAGGGGGACAATTGATTTCACGGGTGTGACAAATCACGTAGAAGCTATAGTTTATAGCAGTTTTGGGATCTAGTTGAGACACCATAGGTGGTAAAGTGGATGATGGTAGTGTCGAGCTAGTGCCTAGCTGATGTAAACGTGGGGGCTAAAGAAGGAGGGATAGATACGGGCATGTCGTATATTAACTATCCTGAGAAATCTCGGGTGGAATAATGAGAAAGGTAGTATTGGAGGGCAGTAGGATTCTGGTTGAGGAGTCACTCGAACTCCTCATCATTGGTAGCAATGGGGATGGGATGAGATAGATACATAGGTGACAAGATAGATGGTGGTGATGGACTAGATGGGAGTGGCCTAACGACTGGCATGAAATACAAGAGTGTTAGTTTGATTGCGAGTCAACACTATGTGAATCAATGTATGTCAGGTGAACTGTACTCTGTAAATGGACACATGGAATAACAGAGATGGGACAAATAAGATTCTCAGAGGGAAACTTGGTAAATGTTTTGAATAAAATCAAAACAGAGTGATCGATTTTGGTTAAACTAACTAATGATGGTTACAGGAACTGATACCAGTTACTGTGAGAAAATAACAGTTTCAGAAAATTAGGTGGAAACTAATGACTGTCAAAAAATAAATTTGTGTTTGATGACTATTACTAGAGTATAGAGAATACCATGATAAACAAAAACTCTAATAGAAGAGAAGATGAGATAAGTATCTTTTAGGTAAACTAACCAAAAGAACAAAGAACCAAAACTAGTTAGGTAAACTGATAACGGTTAGGTGTAAATTGATGACGGTCCTTGGACCGATGCCGGTTACTATGAAATATGAAGAATGGAAAAAAATGGGTTTTTGTGAATTTAGATGAGATGAATAATCAACCCATAATTCTGGGGATGATAAGATGAGATCCTAACACACTCTGAGAAAGTCATAATACTCCAATTGTGATGTCGGAATGTGAAAGGATAAAATAAAAATGAAGAATCGTATCCTCACACCTCAAAACACAAGTCAAGCACAAAGCTAAGAAAAATACGTAATCCAACAAGTGAATTTAGTGTTTTTAGCTTATGCTATTTAAAATACTGACTCGTGAATTTAGAGTAGAGTTTTTGGTTTGGCGGGCTTCCTACAAAGAAGGAAATTTTAAAGGTGAGGTTTCAGGTTATGTTATGGTGGGGGTGGGCCATCCTCTGATGGGGGTACTAGACAGAGATAACCAGTTGGGTGCCCATTGTCAATCCTCTGATTGTGTGATTGTTGACAATTTCTTCTGGGTGGGATGTTGTTTAAGAAGATATATAAATTTCAAATTTTTGCAGTTTAGGCAAAAGAGAGAGAGAGAGAGAGTAGCAAGAGCTTTCTATGATTCAATTGTGTCAACCATCAGTTGGGCATGAATTCCATCGCATAGGTTTCCCTCATTTTTAATGTGAGCTATAATGCAAAAAATTAGAATGCTATGCAAGTGTTTTAAGCCAAAATCGAAGTGTGATATTTGATGTATCAAGTAATGAATAGGAGGAGGGATTCTCTTTCACTAATGCACTACTAATGAAATAAAAGAAGTATTCTTTTTATAGCACCAAAAACACAATTGCTTTTAGACAATAGAAAGAAGGGAAGATTCTAGAGAATAAAATTAATGCGTAAGATTTTTAAAACACACCACTTTCAACTAAGAATGAATAAAATTCAAGGAACCCTGGATGGGTCCCATTGGGCATACCAAAATGTTTCACCATTTTCTTTAAGTTTTTATATGAAACAGATAAGAGTGTAGGCTAAGGAGGAATACCTATTGCAATGGTCAGTTTTGTAACATTCCCATTTTAAGACTTTAGAAACAAGGCATTTTTTTTTATAGTGTTCACTGTTCTAAATATAGCATTATTTAGAACAAACATTCCATGCCAATAAAATTCAATGGATAAACATATGTAGTTGTAATGACTCGGTGATTCACCGATCTATTCATTCCATAACTCGGTAAGCTACCAATCTATTTATGTTATCTTATGTATCGAATACATATTGTATACTTTGTCATCCTACACTATGCTGGGTACTGAGTGATTTGTTTAAAGAACATATCTAAATATCTGCTACTAATATTCATCTGATATCATGTTCTTTAGAACTTGGTGACTTAGGAAAACACAACCAGCAACTTGCGATACTTTGGCCAAAGATTTATAACATGCTGTGTATGTCACTATTCCTAGATGGCATACTCGTCATATCGGAATACGTCCTTCACTTCACTCCTCATAAATCATGATTGGTCTTTACTGACTACCGTCAGTCCACTTGTTCTAGGTTTAACCCTAGACCTAGGTAGGAACATAACCTATTATAGGAAGATGCTCACAATGGCTTAGGGTAAATGGGCATACTCGTTGACCTAAGTTGACCAGATGTGTTAACTTACCCTAAGCCATTGGAAGCTAATTTATATCCTAAATATGCACCTATCCAGACATAGAGGGAAACTAAATTCAAGTCCAAGTTCTTGTTGGGTGTAGATCTAGATGATCAATGTAGAAGGGTGGTGCCACATATCAACTACCACGTTGTATTCTTGAGAAGACCCGAGCCTTCTCGAAAGTACAACCATCCAATTGGCATGTTCCAACATCCTACAGAAACTGCATCATTAAGATGTACATACCCCCAAGGAGATTGTTAATACTTTGTTAGTTTAGATTATTTCTGGATTTCAGCAACCCTGCCAAACTCTAACCCAACACTTAATAAGTTCTTCCCTAAATTTTCTTTATTTAGTCCATGAATAACTTCGTTATACTTACTGTTGTTTTTAATGTTTGATCACACAGTTAAACTGCCAATTAACCATAACTGAACAACATTATGAAGTTTCATTTAAGAAGTACAATAACTTTTAGACAGGTTCAACGTTCGAGTATATATCCAATTAAAGTAGACTTCATACCAAATGAAGTCTATTAAATTGTAATCCCATTAACATACCTTTTTGGTTTAAGAATTTAAGAAGGAGAAAGAGTCCTTATCTCCATGTTAAGTGTTAGGGTGTATGCTACCCAATATCTATATTTCTTAATGTATGATCATCACATGTTACATTACTATGATTTATAGTTTAGATAAGAACATCATATTCTGCAGCTTAACAAGCTGCATTTTGATTAGGGAAATTGAACTAAATCCCTTTATCCAACTTATCAAAGGATAACCCATCAAGCATATAAATAATATGAAGAATATAAACAAGATAGAAATCCATCTCTTTCATACAAGTACAAAATAATTTACTCAACCAATACATGTAAACTCTCAACTTTCAATTCATCTTTATAACTTATACATTTACAAGACTAATGCATTTAGGCATACTACATAACAACCGCCTTCATTATAAAAGAATACTACTTTTATTTTTCATTACAATCTCAAGAACAAATCAGAATTCTTCACAAAGAATCAGACTTAAATCAGCCAATGCATTATATAAGTTTTTCCTTCTTTTTTATCACTTATGAAGTCCATCTGTAAAAATTGCTAGCATGGGTTAGTTCAACGAACTGAGCATGATAAGCACTAATCCTTAAAATAAAGTGCATTCCAATAATTGTTCCATTAAAACAAATTTGCTTTAATGAGACAATTATTACATCATAAATTTCAATATAAGTAGTAGCAAATGGAAAAGAAGTACACTTAATTAATTTGAATTCACTTCCTAGAGAAGAACAAAATATAATCCACGACATCTGCCTTTCAAAATTAAAGTTTAATTGATCCTAACAATTACCTTTAAACAACATAGAAAGGGTTTATAGCATAGTTCACATTGAGATGATACATCTAGCTCCTAAGCAAGGAAGAAGGATATCCATTCCAAACTATGCTCAACACAAAAATATTCGAAAACAGATACAAGTTCATAACATGAATTCAACTGTTTCGTTTAAAGGACAACTACCTTTAAATGCAAAATTTCAGATTTTTAAACATAAGATAATCCCATATCAATCTTAAGAAGGGATAAAGAGTTTAAACAGTCTTACAATAAGATTATATTTTCTGTTCAACAAAACCGAAACAAAAAATCTCTTCCTTCATCACTTTAACAAATGATATGAACAAGGAAGGCTTAAACAGGTATAATAAATTCCCATCTTGCAAGAGAACCAATAACGGAAGGGTTCAATCAAATGAACTAACCCTACCAGCTAGAAAGGGGATCTTATCAGAATTTGACTCAATCTTTAATTTATTCTCCAAACTTAACAACAAATTCCCATATCTAATCCAAACAATAAGCTCATACACTAGTTCCCAAGGAGAAAACAAAACTAACTTAATGCAAAGAAAAGTACAACAAGTTCCCCTTACAATCCTTTTCATTACAAGCATGAGTTCTAAATTCAGTTTAGAACAACATACAGTAAAGTTTTAAAACAACACCATATCCCTAAGGGTTCCCTATTTCCTTCTTATTTTAAAAGACTCGAGCATTCACTTATTGATCTCAACAAGATTAGAAAACCTGAAAATTTAAACTAAACTAGTTCAGGAGTATGATTGAACTCGAAACTGAAGTTCCTTTACATGCCTCCACAACATTGTATTAATCGTGGGTGATTCAAAATTCTACTAGAACTATAAAAAAAATTTAAACTTGAACAAATTTAAGTATTCTTCCTCCACTACTATTTCTAAGCACTGGTACAAATTTGTTTACAAGAATTCCAAATTCTTCTATCAAACAAAATCATTTTCAAATAAATCTCGAAGAGATGTTCAAACAGCTCAGTCATAGTACATACCCAGAATTACCGGGATTAATAAGTTTGCATTAAAGGATTTATAAACTCTCAACTAAAAATACAATTTAAAACCAACTCACAAATACTAGAACAAAGCTAACACATCATTCAACTAAAAATTCCAAACACTATGTATCAAATTACATGTACAATGCTGAATCACAAAGTCTCAAACGTGAGCACTGATATATACAAATGTTATAAAACAAGTCAGAATATAACATGGAAACCTTAACCATTTTATAGCGTAAATAAGAAACCCTAATTCCAAATTCAAAATGAAACAAATGTTTCTCCAAGAAGAGTTCAGAACCATTTGAGTAGATATTCGTAGGTTCAGGGCGTCCACAATTCCCATTCCATTTTACATTTCAAACAAAGAAATCTCAAAGCAGCTCGAAACACGAGCTCCTACTAGAGTTCAGAATAATAAAAAGAATACTATTACTGTGTAAAATATGAACTTCCATTAACAGTTTAGATTAACACAAGAGTAAACATGAGTACAAAGGTACATATGGACTTAAAACAACAGTCCAAGATTACTCAAGAATCCAAACATTGTTCAGAGTGACAATAACCTCCAACCCAAGTTCTTAACAAAACACTAACCCCGAATCAAGATAACTACACATGAACTTAAATACAGGCTCAAACGAAACACCAGCTCAATATAAGCTCAAGCTCAAACAATACACGAGCTCAACTGTAAGCCTTAGCTCAAAAAAAACATGAACCTGAATATAGTTTCTAGCCAAAACAAAGACAAGATCAACTACAAATTTTTAGCTCAACAAAACATGAACCAAAATATAGAAAGATCATACAGGATTTAAGGTTCCCAAAACTCAAAACCATTTACACAATGACAAAGGTCAGTTGAAAACACAACTTTTTCATATACTGGTTCAAGAAATGACAAGTAGAGTTACAGTAACAAGTTTCTCATGCATGTCACACTAAATAGCACATACCAAGAAAGTTTTAAACACTTATCATCAATTTTCCATGGATTAATACCCAAATTTCCAAGATTACAAAACCCAACAAGCAAATAACCAGATAAAACATACAAGCGAAGAATCTCATAAGAGCAGAGTCATTTTAATGAATCATTTAGAAGAAAGTAAGAGATCTTAAAGATTAGAGCATATCATGCCTGATAGCTCTTCTACCAAATCGAAGGAGACTTCTAGATGAGCTTCCAACTCCTTTTCTCATCCATGAAAGATCAACTAACCAACCAATTTCCTTAGAATGCCTCTTATATCTTCCCATGATCAAAAATAGACTAGGTGAGTTAAAAATAGCAATGAAGTGCAAGTCGAAATGCTAGTTTGAAGAACCAGTTTGGCCCATGCAGAAAAACATCTAAAAAGCATGCAAAAACCAACAACCTCCCACAAATCCACCTTCCTGGTTTCCTAGACGGTTGTGAGCAAAACCTGAGGCCAATTAATTTCATTAATTCCAATTTTCCCACTCAACTCTCCTTGCCACTGCCTCCCAAATCTAGCAAATGCTAATTCCAATTTAATATGCAACTCCATCTTTAGTGGAGCTTCCACATAAGCCTCCACTAAATCAAATAATCCCTACTAAAACTGGTAGTACGTAATGCCTTTAAGAACCTTATCAATAATTCAATGCCATTGGAACCATCACCTTAGAGGCATGTGACCCTTTTAGGTTCCCATTAAAATAACTTAGGATAGATACTTAAACTTAGGTTAGTTTAAGAATAATTACCTTAGGTCTTAACACATTACCTTAGGTAATTCCAACATTAGATTAGATCATCTCATAACCGTATATCATTAGGTTTTAGGTTAATTTAGATAGCCTAGAAACCTTTCCATACTCCCTTAGCACAAGGCTTAGGTTAGAAATAAAATCAATTAAGTAACATAACTAGGTAGCATATGTTCTTACCCAGCTTAGGATTATGTAGGATAATCCCTTAGCTTTAGGATTCTAAATCCTTCCTATGCCATGAACAAGTTGTATTTCATTTACGTCAGTAATGGATTGCCAAGATCAATCTTGAAGGACCTAAGCACAACATACAACTAAATAGGAATACGTTCACACAAGATTAAAGAACTTGTAATAAAAAAATTCAGTCCACCATGTCCCTCAATTATGGAATGTCAATTTACCATTTGTTCAACTAAGAAGGTTTAAAACATTCCTTGGATCACTGAAATTGATCCAAGGATGAGTTAGATAAGAGATAAGTTTGTAACTTTTAAACCAGATTGCAGCTCTCCTATAAGAAGTGAAAAATGGATTCAAGGAAGCCATTCCATTCCAATCTAATGATCATAAGAACAAAAATATTTATCCATATCAAGCATGATCTCTAACAACCGAAAGAACACATCTTTAGAAGAAGATCACATGTCAACACTTGAAATGCAAAAGAGGAATATAAAAATTGTCAAGTGTGTTATAGGTTTGAAGGTCATTATGTGTGTTCAAACTTCTTGATCCAATGTTGACTGTGATAGATTTCTTTTGGCTAAGAGGAACTACCCAAAATACACAACAAGACCACAAAAAGAGGATTAAATAACATATGATAGTGAACTACCTAGCGTATCCTAGATCTAATAAGTATGATACTTCTTGGAAGGCTGTCAATCCACTGTTTATAAATCAATATAAAATAACTTGAACATGTACATAAAGGAATCTAGTGATAGCATTCTGATTTGGGTGCCTTAGATCACTATCAATGTTAATTTGATTAAATATTAAAATGCTATGGAGGTAAAAGGTTTTGGATTAGGTTGCAGGTAGTCTAGGTGGTCTATAGGTCATAGACAGAGGCTTCGTAAGGTTGGGTGGGATTTTGAGTTGTTTCGGGTGTGATACTTATGTTGATGGTCTGGAAAAATATTACTAGACATAAAGACTGACACCGGTTAAGGTGACCATTTTTCGTTTTAGGTAGGACCATTACCAATTTAGGGTGACCAATATTGGCAACTGTGAAAAGTGACAGGAAGCCAGATGGAGGATGTTTGGACTCTCTTTTATCTTAGAACAAAGAGTTAGAAAGGTCTCTGTGGAGGAGGGTGAGGTGATAGGTCCAAAACATGTGTGGTAATATTCTAAGTGAGGTTTGGGGTAGGCTATGGGTTGATTTGTTAGGTTAGGTTAATAGTCACAATGACCGGGTATCGATTAATTAGACCAATATTAGTGTAGGAAAGACTGACCATGGTTAGGGTTAACTGGTTTTGATGACTGTGGGGAACTATAAGGTATTGTCAAATGAGTTTTAGATCGTCCCTATGATTGCACAAAGAGTTTGAAGGGTGTTTGTAAGTTCTATGGGGGCGGTTTTGGGATAGTATTTTGTGAAGTGTAGGTGGGGTGTGATGGGGTGGTTGATAGAGAGGAAGCTGAGGGACAGATATAAGTAATAATAATGAATAGATGAAAGAAAATAAAGAATTAAACTGCTAGTAATAGAGGAGGAACCAAATTACTTGGAGTTAAGATGTATTCTAAATGTCTGTAGTGATGGAAAGGTGGTTGGAGATGCTAGTGACGGTTGATATGCGGAATGGTGCTCAGTGCTACGGTAGTGCTTCCTGGGATGTTGTTGTGAATGAAAAATGCATTTTGATCAGTCTTGGTATTGGCTATGGCTATCTGAACATGTGAAAGGGCTCTAGTTCTTGCTTATATGTAGATATCCTTCATTCCAAAAATTGAGAATGTGGTCAACCTCTCTAAACAATTTTACCAAAATCGATATATGGTAACCGACAGTAGTTCAGGGTGATCGGCATCGATTTATGGTTGACCGGTGTCGGTTAAGGTGGGAAATCCTAGGTTTACTAAAAATGTCAAATTTTGGAAATATTTTAGGCCAACTCTATCTATCTTGGTAGATCAAAATGAAATGTTCCATTTTAATGAGCGGGAATGTGGTTAGAGGGAGAATGAGCATATGATTTTAGGGTTGGACTAAGTCTTAGTTAGTTATGGAAACATGACATGAATAGGTCTATGGTGAGGTGTCTAGGTGAGGTGGCTAGGTGAGGTGTGCATCCATTTAATTAAAAAAATTAAATTAATAAAAGGAGTGAGGGTGAGTATTGATTTAATTATGGATGATTAAATTAATGTTAATATGGTGTGAAAGGGGGTTAATGTTAGGTGAGTATGTTTAATTTAGTTATTTGAAAGGGGACTAAGGAGAGTGTGACCCAATTTTTGTGTCTACATTTTCCCCCTTTTTGTTGCATAGCTTGTATTGGTAAGTGACGCTAACAAAAACAAGAAGTGATTTCCCCATGTGTGGGTGAAGGTGATCCCCTCAAACCATGCATTGATGAGGTGAAATACATAATCGGTGAGTGGCTTGATAAATGTGTAGGTGGGGAAGATAAGTGGGTTAGGGTTTGATCATTAAGGGAAAGGGTGATGGTCAACTCAGGTAATGGGTAGTAGGTCATGGTCAAAATTGGATCATGGGTAATGGAAATCAAACACACGCACATGTATAGATTACAACATGGTAACGGGTTGAAGAGCTTACAAAATCCACATTGTCTAAGGTCGATAGGTTTATCCAAACAAGGGTGAAGTGATTCAGGTATCCAAGGTATTGGATATGGTCAAGAAAAACAACATAGGTCAGGTGCATGAATGTTTAGGTATGCTTTGGTATACCAAAGGTTTGGTCAGGATAAATGACACGGCCAGAGGCAAGGTATGGTTGTTAGGATAAAACAACATAGGTAACAACATTGCAAGGTATAGCGAGTACATAAGGTCAATTTCCATACCAAGTAGGTCAAGTTCAAGAAAATAGGTCATGGCATGGGTAAGGCCAAGGTATAGGTAAAATTACGATTCCTAGGATGCAACAAAGGAATTGTAGGGGCAGGTTTATCTTGTGGGTATGGTTCAATGTGTGGCCATAGTGATAAAAGGTGTGGTGGGACAAATGGGTGTAGGCAAAAGAAATATGAGCAAGGAAAAATATGTACATGTATGAGGTTGTAGTTATCGTTACTATATTGCACAATACAAAACACATCTCTTGCCCTCATCATCATCCCCTACACTAAATCAACCCAAAGTACATAAGAATTCATCTTCATGAACACCCATTATATCTTATACTGAAATCCTTCACCGTCTCATCCAAACATCCATGGTCACCCTTCCACCCATTAATCCCTTTGACCCATGCAGTCTGAAGCCCACGTGGTTTGATCCTAACACCATATGTGACTACCATTGTGTCCTTGGACATGACACCAAGAAACTATAAGGCCCTCCAAACCCTCATCGACATTCTCATAGAAGAGGATAATCTCCTTATTAAAGAATACCACCCCCCTCCCATCTACCATCCCATCCACATAGAAGCCCAATCCTTCAATCAAGTCTTTAAACTGTAAAACCTCTAAGTCTAGTTCTTCATCCACATCTTTCACAGTCATCCCACTGTTGACTTCTACCTCTTAAGGATGGTCCTCCTCTTTATATATATGTCATTTGTATCACCACTCATTCTTTCCCTCATTATTCCTAACCATCTACCTAATCAAAAACTAAAGTTTTCATCGCTTCTCCTTCTAGTGCACCCAATCTTTACCCTTCTTTATCCAAGGCCAAGGTGTCCACTGTAGCAACACCACAAACCCAAGAGAATTCCAGCATTGAACAAAGCATCGTAAAATAGATGCATCAGACCCCTATTAAGATCTCCCTCTTTTAACTCATCCAAATATCTCCCAATGATTGACAAGATCTTATTGAAGCCTTGTAGTGTATCCTCATCACTACCGATGAAGCCCAACCCTTCAAAACCCTATTTGGAGCTCTTGCCTCTTCTACCTCTATCTTCTTTGACGATTCTAAAATATTGGACATCTTACTAGAAGAACATGAAATTCCACTTTTCATCACTATCCACATCAATGAAACCTTCATCCGTTGAACTATGATTGAAAATGGTTCTAGTATCAATATCATCTCATCCCATACCTTCAACCAATTTAATCTCTCCGACACCATTACCTCCCAATCACTTATGGTCCTCTAATCCTTTAGTGTATTTTTTTCCCCTACCTTGGGATCAATTAACCTCCCCATCCACGTCATCAAAAAACTCCTCCATGAAATATTCTACATCGTTGAGGGGGGTTTCAGTATAGCATATTTCTTGGACACCCATGGATTCATGCAATGTGTTGCATCTCATCCACTCTCCATTGTTGTATCAAGTATAAAAATGAGGGAAGGATCCATACCCTCCCTGTCAACCTTCCTCTATTTAAGGCATTTCATATGACCTATCAGTAAAATGACATGATCATCCCTAATAAAGACTAATCCTTTGAAGCATCCACTAGTTCTTCTATACCTACATCCAAGTTACCTCATGTTGAATCTCTCGACAATGTGAAGTAGTGTCTTTCACTAGGGGATTATCATATCTTCACTCTCAATTATCTTCCCACGCTCAATTGACTTTATAGACTCGATAAAGCTCCCATGTATCAACCAAATGTTGGGAATATCATTTCCTTGAGTCCATCTCATCTAAAAACCAATCTTGTCTATGGTGACATCAATCTTCCTTCCTCTCACACTAATGGTTATCCTCACACCAAGCCATACACCAATGGTTTCAGCTTCCTCTACATTAAACCCTTTTCCTATACCTATCTCCACTATTGTGCATGGAATGGATTTACTCTTGAACATTATGAGAAAGGAACACATGATCATGTATTCAACCAATCCCATAAAACCCATGAGAATTTTGGCTTAGGATTCAAAGAGCACCCCACCACTTCTTATCCATGTGCTTCCTCCTCATCTTCCATCAACATCGAACCATCATCGCCTTCCACATCAAACCAGCCCATGGACATGGATGACACCGTGTCTCTATCCACTGATTTTTTTTAATATCCACAATTTCCCTTAGACTAGTCACCTATCAAGATGAGGGTGAACATCAGTCTTTCCTTCTTAAATTCCCTGAGATGATAGATGAGGATTCCCCTACCATCGAAATTCTCTAATACAATGATGATGAATCCATTATTTCCTACATGGGGTAAGGAGATTCTCATCTTTATAAGTCCTTACCTCATGAAACATCTACCCTTCTCAACAAATCCACCATCAACATCAATAGAGGGACTCTACAAGAGCCCCACATTCTCAAATCCAGTCATTCTCTTAATCCACATGAGATTGATTCCTTCATCTCTTTCCTTTCCAAGAATATCCAAGCCTTCACATGGTAATACGCCAACATGTGAAGCCTCGATCCTTCCATCTTCATCCATAACATCATCACCATCCCCAGCACCAAGCCTGTTAAAAAAACGTTGTGTCATATGCATCCTCATATTTCCCTCCTTATCAAAGAAGAGTTGCAGTGCCTTATCTCTGCTAACTTCATCATACCTATCGACTATTTGTAATGGGTTTCAAAAATCATACCCATTGCTAAATCCTCTAGAAATCTCCACATTTGTACAAAATTTTAAGACTTAAATCTCACATTCCCTAAAGATGACTTTCCCCTTCCTAACATCAATCAACTAGTCAACTTAGTAGCCCGCCATGAAAAAATTTCTCTTATGGATGGTTTCTTTAGTTACAATCATATCTTCATCACAACAAAAGACAAATATAAGACATATTTCATCACCCCTTAGGGAACCTTCAATTATCGTGTCATGCCCTTCAGTTTGAAAAATTCCATGACCTCATCCATAAAATTGTAGAGGAGTATGTCAGTGATCTCTTGGGTAAATCCAAGCATTGACATGACCATCTTACAGTCCTTGAAATCCTATTTGTGCATCTTATTTGTTTCTTCCTTTATCTCAATCCTATCAAGTGTGTGTTTGGATTCTTAACTGGAAAAATCCTTGGCTTCATCATTTATATAAGGGGCATTGAAGTTAGCCCCACCAAAATTAAATCCATCCTCAAAATGCCTCCCCCTTCTAATCTAAATCAGCTTCACAGTATTTAAGTAATACTTCAATCTATCTACCACTTCATCTCACAACTCTCTGATCAATTCCATCCCTTTCATCATCTCCTTTGTAAAAACACCCATTTTAAGTGGCATGCTAATTTCCAGAAGGCATTCAATGATCTTAAACAATATTTTATATCACCACCTATTCTTGTGCCTCCATGTGAGGGGGATCCTTTCTATCTCTACATCTCTTCCTCTGATCATGCTCTAGGTGCCATGTTAACACACTGCAATGAGTAGGGAAGGGAGTAAGATGTCTATTATATCAGCCACACCCTTCAAAATTACAAAACCCATTACACTGAAGCTGAAAAAGTTGTGTTGCATTTTTTTCTTCGCCACATCCAAGTTTCATCATTACCTTCTCAACCAAAAAACCTACATCATCAATAACTTTAATCTCCTCAAAACCATGCATTCCAAGCCTTATCACAATGATCACATCACTTTAAGGCTCATGCTCATGACTAAGTTTGACCTAGATTTCATCTCTTAGAAATCAATCAAGGTCCAGGATATCGCTGATCAACTTGTTAAAGCCCCTCTCCATGATAATCATCTTTCTCATGAGAAATTTCTTAAATAATCCATCCATACCATCAATCATGAGTATTATCCCCTCAAAATGACAACTTTACTTGATCGATCTAAGTGTCAAAAAGGGGGAGGCATTGACATCATCATCATTCCTCCTTGGGAAAATCCTATTCCTGTGGCTTATAAACTAAACTTTGATTGCAGTAATAACATGACTTGGTATGAGGCCTTTATCTTTGGCCTCAAAACTACTATCATGCTTGAAATTTAAAATCTTGACATCTATGGTGATTCTCACCTTATCATGAATAAAATCAAGGGAGTCTATCAATGTAAAGATGAAGTCCTTTAGAAATACAAGGATGTCGTAAAATTTATCCTTGAAGCATTTGATCATTACACCATCCAATCTGCCCCTCATTCAAAAATCATTTCACAGACACCATGACATCTCTCGCATCTCTCTTCCCTTGGATAATGGAAGCATCAAAACTCTCCATTTTTTTTCAATGTATCAACTAACCATCTCATACCAGTGAGCTCCCTCACATCAATCTTATCAACACCAACTAATTAGATATCTAGTATACTCAGTTCTTCGACTATATATCTATATCCAAAATACCATCTGACCTAGCCAAAAATGGTAGGTGGTCATTCCTTCAATGTGCTAACTACTATGTTATCCTTGTTGGAAACCTCTACAAACATGGATTTGATGGTATTCTTATACGATGCCTTAAATCTCATTAATCCACCTGTGTTATCCAAGAAGTCCATGATGACATATGTGGTGGAAACTTTATCACTTTAGATGTCTCCAAGTGCATTCATCGCCTGCGCTATTATTGGCCTACCCTCAATCAAGACTGTTATGAGTATGTCAAAAAGTGCGTCAAGTGCTAACAACATTCCACTCTCATCTGCATCCCTAGCCAAGCCTTCCATCCAACTCAAGATCTTTTCCTTTCTCAAAATGGGGACTTGACCTCATTGGCCTCATCAATCTATGTTCTTCTCTAAGCCATCACTCTATCATCACCACTACCTCCACCAAGTGTGTGGAATCCATTTCGATCACAGCAAATAAAGATAACAAAATCATTGATTTTTTTTATCAGCACATCATTTGTTGCTTCAACGTTCCTCATAAAATCATCACAAACAACAAATAGTCCTTCAGTTTTAAATGATATTAAGAAGCTTTGGAACTCTTTCAATATCAAAATTAGTTTCTCATCCCCATACTACCCCCAAGCTAATGGCCAAGGTGAAAAAAAACTCTTCACAAAATTCTAGTTAACACTATCGATAAGGCAGGTTGAGGTTGAAATTTTCACACCCCCTTCGATCTTTGGGATTATCAGACTAACATTAACACCTCAACTAGAACTACCCCCCTTCTCTCTAGTCTATGGATCTGAATCCATTCTTACTCTTGAAAATCAAATCCCATCCTTGTGAGTCTCCCTTCATGACTTTGTCTCCAATGAGGATTATTTTAAGGAGGACCTAGAATAGATTGAATTGCTAGAAAAATGTCGTTTAATCACCATTCAACATTATCATGTCTATCAAAATTACATTAAACATTCCTACAAAAATAATCTAAGAAAACATAACTTTAAGATTAGTGACCTTGTCCTAAAATATAATCAGAAAGTCACAATTTTAGAAAGGAGCCAATGTGGAAAGTTTTCTCCAAACTAGATTCGAACATATATTATCACGCATAAGTATGGGTCTAGAGCCTATCACTTAGCCTCCCTCAATGGTAAACCAGAAATAGAAAATCTCAATTCCTTGTACTTGTAGTCATTCTACTATTAATACACTTACCAACGTGATCTTATCTATCATAATGATTTGAAATTATGTGGTCGTCCATCACTATCCTATCTATGACCTTGAATATGGGCACCACAACTCTGCTCATAACATATACCTTATGGGAAAGTTCCTCTCTTTAGGTGGGAACCCCACAATCATTACATTTATCTCCTTCTTATCCACCTAATAAAACCATGATAAGGGTTCATAGGTGTAACTTGTACATATTATTTCCCCTCCCCAAATGGACTACTTAGTTGTCCTCATCTCTCATGTAAAAGTAAAAAATTCAGGATGCTCATACCAAAGTTATTTTATCCAAAAAATTGACTGCTCCCTCAAAGGACAATTGTTCATATAAATCAAATAATTTCAAAAGTATATATTGATCCCTCGAAGGATAATTATCATATCTTATTCTACCATCTCAAAAGAAACAAGTAAAATCCAGGGTAAAAATTCTAAAATATAGACCACTCCCTCAAAGGATGGCTACTTTGGCAGCAAAGGATTCCTGCCTTGATCAACCTTATAAATATCTAAAAAAATAAAGAAAAATTAAAAAAATTCTTGTATTGATCAATTTACACCATAATGTTCAAAGTTGGGGAATAGACATAAGAAAACCACCTAAGGATAACCTACTTCCCTCGTACAAGTAACATCCACAACCATTTGTCATGTCTATAGTAGGTATGTAGGAACACCTTTAATCTCTCCCTTTGTGACCTAAAATATGACTAACTATCATTATTTATGTGTTAACACCTGCCAGGACTGTAAGTGCATCGCTTTGATCATGTTCCCTTTTACGTTTTACCTCCAATCCAGTCTAAATGCATCTTTCCTATGCGTTATCTTTTTTACGATGAATTGTCCTATTTTATCTAAGGTCACTCAATCCTATTCACGTCTTATCTATCACATCTCATCTAATTGCACCATCTTACATCTTGTTCAATCCAATTACTATTCACAGCTAATCTAAACCTTATTATCATAATTTCTACTACATCACATCCATTCTAATATAAATCGAACCATAATATATTTATCACATCCACCATATCGTTTTTCATCTAAACCTATCACATCATATCATAACCATCTATATCTACTTCAAGGAATATAATCTAATCTCAATCACATCATATCTATCAAGCTTTCACATCATAATATATTTTCATCCATGTATCATCTAAAATAAACATCCATAATCTAATCAAACATAGTTTCCTATTTGAAATCCAAGTTAAATATCAACATCATCAACATAAAAAATCTACATCACATCATCTATATATAATCTAACATCTACATCTCATCCATCATACCCATCACATCATCTACATCTAATCTAATATCTACATCACTATCCAAAATCTATATCTAATCATATCCAATCCATCACATATAATCTACATCCAATAAATATATCACATCACATCACATCTATACATCTAAATCAATATTCTATCCAAATATTAACATTCATAAAAGAATCAAATCATCACATCTAAAATGCTCAACACAACACACAAAAATCAAGAGAAAATTGTCATATATATATATATATATATCATCAAAGTGTCTATACATCCATGATAGGCCTGAACTGGGCTCTATCTAGAAAATCTATACATCAAAATTACTATCAAAATATCTATACAACATTCACCCACTAGGCAGTGAATTGAAGATCAGACGCTCTTAGCATGGGGGCCTGCCAACCCTCTGGTCTGAAAGCACATCTTGGATGTGCCATGATAGCTTTGCTCCCTGACATATCCTATCGTACTAATTTTCTTGATCTCCTCTCTTCGGATAGGTATGCTGCATAGTGCAGCACATTAGGTAGTCTAGCTGTAAATATGAGATCATAATAACATGCCTCCTCACCTAGTGTCTGGTATTGCTCCAGTGACATTGTACTAGGTGGATTCTTTTGTCTAGCTCCCTATGTGGATCCTTGAGATTTTCTCCCTTTCTCCTTAGACATGGTACCTAGATCTCCATGTGTGGCCTGATAGGCCTCTCATTATTGCCAATATCGATATCATTGTTGTATGGCTAGGTCCCTCTCATGAATAACCCACACTAACTCCTAATGAGTCAAATCCAAATTTTCCTATAGTCTAGCTATCTCAGTAGGTGCTCCTCCATCTCCACCCTCCACTCCTACAGGCACTACCACCTCTCCTCCTTATGGATATTCCTCCTCGCCTCCTACATGTGCCCTCTCCTCATCTTCCTAGGATTCCCACTCCTGCACCATCCACTCTACAAATCCCTCTCCAACTCCCACATCATCATAGTCAGTATCGCATGGCTCCACCTCTTCCACCAATAGGTCTTCCATCATAGTATAGGGAAGGCCCGTCTCTCTTTCCTCTTGTTTGTATCTAATTGGTGCCCCTAGCACCATCTGAACCAACCTAATCTTTCACATCACCTGTGTAAATTAGACTACCTCCACTAACTCTTGCCTTTTCTCATGAACCCTTCTTCTCCCTGCTAGTTGTATATTTGTGCGAGGCCATGTTAGGAACCCACTATATGGCATCCATCTAAAATCCTCCACATCCATCTTCCCTAACCTATCCTTTTACCAATCCTCTCCTTGCTCCTCTCTATCTCCATGTGCCTCATCAGCTCTCCATCGTAAAAATCCAACTATTGCCTCAATGTGATCACCTATCACCCATGAAATCTCTGGAAACCTCACCACAACTATATGCTCGTAGGACCAATAATGAAGTAGAAAGCCTACATCAAATCCAAATCACCTCTCTGTAACATACATCTATAGCTCATGATAGAACTAAGCACACAAATATGTCCCAAAAGGAAACACCATCATATGCTCCAAAATTTCATCCAACACCCAAACTAAATTCCCTGGGAATCTATCCCCACAAAATCTAGTAAATCATAACATGAAATCACCATCATAATCAAACATATCAATTGGATCCCTGATGTCACTGGCTTGTATCGTGCCTCAAAAAATCATGTCAATTTATCCATCCTCCCCTCTATTTTGATGGGCACTATCGGTGCCCCCTAGATTAGTAGTCTCAAGACATGATACATTTCCTCAAACATGATCGTCATCTCTCTAGTCCAAAACTAGAAGGTACTGGGATCCCATCTATCAATCAATGTTATCATAAGCCATGTATCTCTAGGAAATCTTAGATAGTGATGGAATCCACCTAATCCCACTACCTCTATATGATCCCACTCTGCATTTACAACATCCCCCCTAATCCTCTCAATCATATCCATAACCATGTCTATCAAATATAGAGTGTCTTTGGCCTGGATAACGAATCAAAATGACACTCATCATCATCTAATCATCAAAAATCATCACTTTCTATCTACCATAATCAATCAAAAACACTATCTATCCAGTCGACATTGACCCAGTCTAGGTCGATGCTCCCTTTGCCTAGGTCAATGCTGACCTAGCCTAGGTAGACAATGATTTTCCATGGTCGATGACGACCATGTCCAGTCACTTCCGACCACCCCTTTGGTGCCCATTTAAAAATTCAAAACTCTAAAAATAAATAAATAAAACTAATTAAAATTAAAAACTAAGCTAGGGTTTGGACTCTTATTGCTCTCTTGGTCCTCTGGCACTTTTTCATTCCTCCATTAGCTTCCATCTCACTCAAATCCAATATTTTTTCTCTCTCAAATCTCTCAATCATCAAGATCTCACCATTCAAATGAGTTTTATCATCCGTATTCGATGCTTATATAGTTATACTGACCATATTCACTGGTGACCCGCGTAGTCACCATTGACCCAATCCAAGTCACCATCCACTCACTCAATTGTTGTCAACCCAACCCTATTTTCCCCTTTTTTATCCCCTCCTATCTAATATCTTTATACAAATAATATTTTCTTCCACTTTAGGATTGTGTGTCACCCATAACACACTGACATTTTCCTTGAGTGGTTTATCTTCCTATCTTTACCCATCATCTTATCTTGTAGTGCATCCTTAATCCCATCTAATAGCATATTTTATGGTCATTTTTGCCCATCTTAAGCCCACCTTTGTGGCCATATTTGTGTTCCCTTTTGGGCACCATTGTCTCATCCTAAGCCCACTGTTATGGCCTTATTTTCCATATCCATTCCCTGGGAAGGATATTTAATCGATTCCTCATGTATAAAGGATATTGCATTTGATTTTTCCCCCACATATTGTCAGACCATTGTCTTGAAAATCCTCTCATTTATTTGCGCATATTTTGATTTATTCCTTTGACCCATTGGTCACATGCCTTGCACATCCATCCAAGAATATTCCCATTGGATTCCCTCCATCTCGTAGTGATTTTTCTGACTTACAAGGTTTGTAGGCCATTTACATCACCTCCATCATAAACTGTGCTATGTCCCTACCAATGTGTTTATAAGGTCACCACCATATTTGTGTTTTTACCATTTTCCCCCTTAACTTGAGGAATCCTTCTATCTATTTCATGCTCTTTTCACTCTATTTACTCCTATCTCCATCTATCTCTTTCAAACTTGTAATTGATTCCCCTTTGTGTCATCGCTCCCTAGTTTGAGGGGAGCACCTCACCCATCATTTTCCTTCACTTCTTGTATTTATCTCGTGACTTTCTTGACACAAACCACGTGAAAAAAATGGGAAAATGTAAACACTAATGTTTGGTACCCTTGTCCCCCATCCCACATTCACTCCCCTTTTTTATCAACTTACACACACATACCTCCCTTCCTATTCAAATTTCTATTTCCCCCTCCCTTCCTATTTAAATTTCTTATTTCTGGCTTAAACCCCATTTCCCCCTTTAATTTCCTATTATCATATCCTAATCCCATTTTAATATTACCATTATTTATCCACCCCTAATTATATTTAATTACCCCGTTAAACCTATTGATTATCCTAATCTTACCCATAAACACCACCATTTATTTTCTCTAAGCTTCCCACTTACACTCATTTAATACCCTCTTATCCTCCCATCACCATTTATTCTCCCCATATAACATTAAGTCACCCAACATGACTAAAACCCTATTTTTAGCCCCTTTAAGGCCCTTGTTTTTAAAGAAAAAACCACTTCCACCACTAAAGTGGACAGTCTGCCACACTCATCAGTGACCCATTTGTGGACCCTATTAATATATCTCTACCCCTCCTCTCTAAAAGATGAAGAATTTCAGGTGTTCATGTTTTCTTGTGAGCTTGATGTGTTCTTTATTTTTTGAGGAGCCATAATCATTGACTTGGAGCTACTTTACAATATTTGCATGTTATCCAAAGAGGTTTGAGTATTTGAAGTTTGTTAGGAGTCCTTTTTCTTTTCCACCTCTCTCTTGCAAGTATGCAAGTTGTCTTGGAGCTTGGCTATTTCATCAACCCTTTTCTGATCATCTTCATAGCCCTTTTCTCATATGTTATCTTTAACAAATCCTAGATCTATCCCCAGTCACTATCGACTTTGCTCTAGCTGCCATCTAACTAGTCTCCCTTAGCTTTGTTTTCCTATCTCCATCATCATTTTTCTCTATCCTACAACTCCCTCATTATCTAGATCCCTCAAAATTTTCCATCCATCTACCTAAAATCCAATATTATTTTTTCTTTTCCCCATTCGTCGTTGACCAAGCTGTGTTGTGGTTGACCTGATCATAATCTTCATCATATCTACCATTTTCTACATCCTTTCTATCTCCTCACCATCTTGACATCAGATCTAGAATCTCAGATCAAGTTCCAAATCTATTCTCTGCTTAGCTCATGATCAAATCTACAGCAGCCATCATTGACTATACCAATTAGTCTCAAGTCACCGTCGACCTAACCAAGTTTGATTTTGTTTATCAGTATTTACATTATCATATATTTATTTCAGAATCTCTAGCATATCTTAGATCTTTGTTTCAGATTTTTATCTACATCCATCTTATCCATTATCAATTATCATTTATTTCCATCAAAGTGGGTTTACATCCATTCCTAGGAACTTATCACTTCTTCGAACTAACCCCGTCAAGAAACACACCTTCTTATCCACTAATAATTTTCTTGTTTAGCTTCTATTCATTGTACAGGTCACTGATATCTCCTTAGAGAGGATATTTTTCACCCATATCATCATCATCACCATCCAAATTAGAAGGTAACCTTAAACCCTCACATAGTTTTTGAGTTTCTTTATTTCTTATATCCTTTCTATTAATTTGAAATAAGATTGGGAAATATCGTCAAACAATTTTTGTCCCAGTCTACCCTCTCACCCAGTTGCATCGTGTTGTAAGTACATGTATCTAAACCTAAAAAAACTCCTCTCCCTTCATGTTATGGTGGTCTTCCATCTCTTGTTCCAAGTTTCTTTATTTTCACACATGGAGTACGTTGGAAAAAGTTTTAGATTTGTATTTAAACCTGCCAAATGGAATTTACTTGAATGTTTCTAAAGGATTTCCAACAAACCTATTTTTTACACATCCTAAAACCATTTCTATTCATGTATCCACCTTTTCTTAGGTGCCTTACCAAAAAAAAAACAAGGGGGTTGTTTTCCATTTTAGTGCAAATTGGGGAGTGACTTAGTAGTATTTTTTTGGAGTTTTCCCTCACACTTGTAAATTCATTTGATAAAAACATTTATTCCCTAGATGGCATGTCCTAGGAGGAAATAATAGGGGTGTATCATGACCAATCTATAATACATTCTAACTAGAGAGATAAACTGATACGTAAACCTGTTGGTCTTCCCAACACACAAGATTAAGAAGGAGGTTGAGGAGGAAATAGAATTTTTATATCTTATTAAATGTGAGCTCCCAAAATGAAATGATGGTGGGGAGTGTGTTTATGGAGCCTATTTTAGATCCTATAAAGTTAATTTGTGTACAATCCAAGGCCTTTTCTAAAATAATTGGTTCAGTGTTGTAGTCAACGCATGCTTCTGGACACATGTCAAGCCCCCATGTTACCATTAACTTCCCTCTTAATTATATCATTTTGACTGATTGATTGATTAATTGATTTTAAAATCATTTTTTTTATTTCCATCATAATTTTTATTATCATTAATAGTTCCACCTTTTGAATTAAAAAAACTGAGATACATAACTCTCGATCAAGTTCAATTTTCAGCAAGGATAACTCCTAGTTCAAGTTCATTGATGGGAACATTCCAAACCATGCAATCAAATGTTTTAAACATGTATGTGTACATTTTAACTAATATCATTAGTTACCATCATTACAAAAGTGCAATTTTTAACATTATCTTACCAAATTACTTTACATGTACAAAACTATCACACTGTACTAGTTTCTCGTCTGTGTTTCCAAATAAAACCATTTTAACCCATGCATGGAGGATTATACATATTTTTCATATTTGCACCATCACTAAAAGTGTAAAAGGGATCGGAAACACTATGACATTGGACAAACATGCACATATCATGGTTAATAAGGCGGCAATAGGAGGGGCACTACATGCTGATGGAAGAAATTAGAATTATTCTCTACCATGTTGTATATTTAGTATGAAATAATATTTGTTTCTCCTTTAGTTCAATATTGTGGTAGATAGATATAGTTTTTCTAGATATTAAATTCTTAGGTTAGACTTGTGTGTGTGTGTGTGTGTGTATGAGTTTTTACTCTTTATTTTGTGAATGTTAGTGGCAAGAAAGGCCCACCCAAACATATCAAAAATCATAAAAAAAGGATAATGAAGTGACTGATAATAAAACTTAATCCAAATCCAAGAGGGTCCAAAATCATATAAAAGGTCCAAGAACATATGTACAACCCTAACCCCAATTAATGGTTTTAGACTGACATTGGATGTGAAGAAGGTCATAAAACGAAATATATAGAGGAGTCTGTGACTCAACAAAAAATACCAAAGATAGAGAAAACTAATCATCAGAAGAGATCAAAAAAATAAATAAAATTTTGGAGGAGTGTAGGTTATGCCACTAAGATATAGTTTTAAGGTCTTAAATTTATGTACATACAATTCTAACAAAAGCAAGATATAATAAGAATTTTGTTCAAATTTTAGTGTTTGCACATGGATGTGTGTGTGTGTGTGTGCGCGCACGCACACATATCCATAGCCATATCCATATCCATATACATATACATATACATATACATATACATATACATATACATTACATACTCATATCCATATGCATACATAGACATATACATATACATGTATGTATGTATCTCTTTAGATATCAATCTCTAGATTCTTTTTTGGATTGTAATAACACCACTTGGATTAATATATATCCAATAAATTGTGATCTAAACTTCATTAGATGATCAAGATATTAATATTAAAATTGTAGTGCGTAAAATAAGGTGATGGAAGCTCCACATCACCTTTGTAATGACAATATTGTTGGTTGAAAACATATATGTGTGTATATATATCCTATCAAAAATATTGTCATTATATAACGCGCACACACACACACACACACACACACACACACACACACACACACTGGAATATCTATTGAAAGCATATACTATAAATTTCATGTAAAGAAAATATATCCTAGTAATGTGTGTGTGTATATCCAAGCAAAAATATTCATCTATACCCTACACAAAACCTATGTACAACCATTTAAAGTAGCATAGTGGAAATGTTGTAGAGCAATAAACCATAGAAAAAATTAGGAATTATAAGAATAGATTTTTGAGAGAAATTTAATAAGATGCAAAAGAAATTTTGATAATGTATTTCACAGTCAGTTATTGTTTTGTTCATTAAATAAATTCATAATAAAATATTGTATGTGTATTATGAGACATTTTGGGGACATCCATATTTTCAATATTGGAGATGTCAAGTATTGAATTTCATACAATGTTTTTTAGATTGTCATTAAATTTCGGTTAGATGTAATTAAATGGGGATAATTTGACACATATAGGGAGATGTGACCCCTCATAACTAACAACTCATTTTTGTTGTTCAAATTTGATGCATGTTAGATACAAGCATGATCATCACTTAAATAAGTTCATAATCAAACTACCTTATCTTGATTTTATGATTTGTTATATCTGATGTAGAATGTTGAATATTAATCATGTTATCACCATTTAGGTATTGAATAATGTGATATGTTTTAAACTACCTTGAAAACCTAAGAGTTGAGACCTTTTTTATTAGCCGATGTGTTGGTAATTTTGTGACTTACTGTGTGATGTTTTATTGACCATATATATGTGTTTATATAGAAATAGAGGTAAAATAGATAAACTAACTAAGATACTACATAATCAAATAATATGAGAATTAAAAGTAAAATTGAAATTGATTTCTTGTGATATTAATAGCATAACTTGGGAGAAATTAGAAAATGGTGTAGATCGTAGCTAATCATTCTTGTTTGTGTTATATTTTTTAGATATACTCCATGATACTGAGGGAAACAACTAAATTTACAGGGGATAATTTTATGTGATTAAATTACAATAAAGTGATTTTATCAAATAAAAAAAATAAAAGCATTTAAAAGTCACCTAAGTATAGGTGAAAGAAATGTAAGAGAGTTAACATGTAAAAATATGTATTCTTCATAAAATAAGTGCATAATGTGTTGTAATATTGTGTTAACATTAAAAGGGGTGTAAATGGAAAGGTGTGTCCATTGTGAAAACCACCTTTTCAACCCTAAAAATGGGAGTAAAATCCTTCGAATAATGGGTGTGAGTGTGTGGAAATTATATAAATGAAAAATTATGGAATGAATTGAAAAGTAAGAGTTTATGTAAAAGAACCAAGTGAAGGAATAATACCTATAACACTCTGAATAAAAATGAGACATGGTCTATAGAGTGGATCCAAGAGGATTCATAGAGTGCATTGCTTAAAATTTCCTAGCCATGGTTGGTTAATGTTATTGTAACATTAATGGTGTGAGTTCACATCTGATTCCTCATTGTTGAGTGGGTACTTGACTCTTGGAAAATATTATCACTTTGCAGAGTTTCTCATATATGTATTTAAAACTTGAGTTGATAATAAAATTTATAGTTGGTATGGTGTTATTTTTTATGCAATATCTTGTATTTTGATCAATTACATGTGTATCAATAATAACAAAATCAATTTCATTAAAATTTGCATTCTACAACCATTTTTTTTTTTTTTAATTATTGGCAAATAGTTTTTTGAAAGGGACTATACCCTTATTTACAAAAGAAGGCCTAGAAGCCAGAATAAGCAAGAGAACCAGAGAGAAAAGGATCAGAATCCAAGTGTTACAATGAAGTTCAAAGTAGCCAAAAAACAGCTACCAAGACGAAACAAAACAACAAAATTACTGCAAAAAAGCAGGAAAGGGTCCACAAAAAAATAGCAAAAAAACAAACAAGGACAACAGAAGCATCTACAACTACTTTTTAGTATCTTTGTCAATGATGGTTTTGATATTCTTCTAGGATTTGAACATACCCAAAGTAGTCATGTGGGCAGCGTCATTATAATCCAGCTGCTCCACGATTTTCTTACTTTCCTTATCATTACCCCAAAGAGTTTCCGGAACTCCGCTTAGGTTGGAGACACTTTTGACGTGTTGCTCAATGAACTCCTCAATCGCCCTAAAGATGACAATGTTGTAATCATGTCAACTTTTGGCCTTCCCTAAGCGGGAGTCTAAGGAGTGCAGCTTCTTGTAGATATCTTCAATTTGGCTGCTATCATCATCCTCCTCCTCCTCCTTCTTCCTCTTTCCTTTCTGTTTTGCCAAGTTTTTAACTTCATCCTTCAACAATTTCATTTTAGCCTCTAAGGCTTCCAGCCTTCTTGAAGGGATTTCTAATTACACTTCCCAGGGGCTGGCACTGCTGATGTTCAGGAGGTCATGAGCAATTTCAAATTCATGAGAACCCTTCTCCACAGCAAGAGTCTCAAGGTTAAGCTTCCTAGAAGCCTTGGTAACTGGTCTCTGCGAGGAAGAGGCTAAGTGGGGGGTGAGAGCAATAAAAGGGGGAATGGGAGAAGATGCCTGAATGACCAGCAACGGGGTGACAACAGTGGTGGCAGGGGCAGAGAAAGGAGAAACAGGGCTGATAGCAGCAGAGCCCGGCAGAGGGGGAATCGAGCAAGGGGAGGATGGGAGACCGGGAAACTTGAGGAGACAACATTTGTGTAGCAACAAAATGAGCCCTTGGTGCAAAGGAACCACTTAGGAATGCTTTTGAAACTTGAGAATGGAGCGTTTAAGAGAGTTCAGCAAGTAATGGGGGAAACAAACCAAACGATCCCTACGAAAGTGATTAAGAAAAATAAGGTGTTTCGCAGGAACAGTGACAAACCTTGCCTCCAAGGAGATGAACCATATCATCATGCGGGTTACTTCATCATAAGGCAGAGGGATCAAGCTAACAAGCAGGCCCGCTATTATGTAGGTCAGCTTCTCCTCTCCCTCAAAAAATCTCCTCTCTTCAGCATCTTTATCGACCCTTTTGTTGAAGAATCAGAAGCCCTCCAAGCCAAGGCCGGTCACTTCAGCAATAAATTCTTCATTGATTAAGACCTTCTGCCCCCCATATTCCACTATCCTCTCCTTCCAATCCTTTGCAAAACACACAGAGATGCTCTGATCATGCCCCTGAACCTTATCCATGAAGTTTGTTATGCCACCCTTGCTAAGAATGTTCCACAGCTCAATATTCTCTTTCCAGTCTGGGTCCACACTAGGCTCAATTTGACAAGGAGGACCCCCCATCTTCTCTACTCTGAACTGATTGCAACAAATTACTAACTGATCTCTAAAGCCAATCCACTTTTTGCTATAGTATTCCGCACAATATTGGAAATGAGAGCCGTTGCTTTTCCCACGATCGGCTGCGTGTCTGCTGATCTGAGCCTGCTGAAAAATGCATGTGAGAATAGCCCGCTCCCTATCATCCATCACTTTGTCACCGCCTTCGGTTTCTATGGAGGTTTGAATCCACCTTTTAACAGTCTCAATGCAGCCCGCATGCATGATTTTCAAAACCATGTATCTCCACTTGAAATTCCCCATATGATTCATACTATCTTGATTATTAGCTGTGATTTGCATAAACCAATACTTTAAATCGACACGTGTGGGAGTATTTTTGAATTTGATCCACACCCGAAAATCATTACTCATTTATAGATATTACTTGTGCATGGAGATCCACCTAAATGTTGTTTTGAAGCTGTTTAGGGATGTTATTATTGTCCCAAAATGTAAGTTTAACATTAATGCCATAATTTGCCAACACATCCGCCAATTTATTACCCTCCCTATAGGTATGCATGATCCTGATGTTACTAAAAGTATGACTAATACTTATGGACTCTGCAATAAAATCCTTGATGCTCCAACTTGGAGATGAGCACTGTTTAAGAAGATTAATGATATTTAGGGAGTCTCCTTCAATAATGAGGTTCTGAATATTTTGTGTCTGGGCAATTCTCAGACCCCAAAGAGCAGATAGAGCTTTGGAAAAATTATTAGTTTGAATTCCCATTTTACCAGCATACGCAACTATCAGATTGCCTTTATGATCCCGTATCTCTCCTCCCCCTGCCGCAATCCCAGGGTTTCCTTTAGAATCCCCATCAAAGTTCAACTTATACCAATTTAGATCAGGAGGATGCCATTTAATCAAAGATCTATCAATGCTATTCCCGGGATTGTTCCAGCTATTAATTGATCCTATCTGCCAGTTGGATAGAATATATTCTTCATTTTCTAGATATCTTGTGTTCTTGGGGGGTTTAAATCCAGCAATATTCTCTTTGATACCATTAGAAATTTTACCAATACTAATCTTGTAGTTTTGCTTTTTATTTCTAAAGATAATATCATTTCTATCCTTACATATTCTCCAGATTAAATGAGGGATAACCAGCTTCCAGATCCTTTTGACAACACAATGCTTAAAGGGTGGGTTCCATTGAGTCCAAAGCTGATTGAGATCCTTCGGCAGCACCCAGAGAGCTTCAAAATTAGCAAGGGAAAAACTCCATATTCTAGTGGCATACTCACAATGTATGAACATGTGGCTGATATCCTTAGAATATTTCTTACAAAGATGGCACCTATTAGGGATCATTAATCCTCTTTTCATCATATTGTCATTGGTAATAATCTTACCTCTGATAGCCAGCCAAAGGAAAAAAATTATTTTGTCAGTTAAAGCAGACATCCAAATCCTGTTCCAATTAAACTTTGTTTGAATACTATGAAAGAAGTTATTGTATCCAATTTTGACAGAGTAATTCCCATCATTGGAGTTATTCCATACCAGCTCATCCTTGGAATCCATCTGACTTAATGGAATAAGATCTAATTGATCTTGAAGGGAGGAAGTAATTTGTTTCAGATCATTTCTCTCCACAGTAAGTTTTTTCCACTTCTTTCTGGTACCATTTTCCTCAATATAGCCCTTGATTTTGATGCCATACTTGTTTATAAGACTATCCTTGGCTATGATTTTACTATGATTAAAGTCTTCTAGGAACTGTGCACATCATACTTTCCATGCATTCCAGAAATGGATTTGTAGAATTCAATCTAAAACACAAAGCACAATTCTTCGCACAAAAGCTAAGAAATTATGAGGCTTTCCCTACACCTCCAAATCTTTATATTTTGTAACAAGGTATAACTACAATAATGTTTGTAGAGAAAAAACGAAATAAACAAGTACAAAAGATATACATAATTAATTTAAAACTTGATTCCTAACTTTAATAATTCAAACACAAATAAATAATAGTTAGACATCCAAAAAAATGTGTTTACTTTGAAATATATGCAAAGCATTTGCAACAAATAATTGTTATATTTTGAGTAAAGTGGAGCATTTAAAAAAGAGCCATGCATCTTGTAATGCCCATTTTCTTGTAGCATTGTTCATAAAATAATCAAGATAATAATGGGAATTTTACTAGGCTTTGGTGATCATATATATTTTGACACAAGGTTCCTAACTAATTTATAATTTGAAAACTTCTTTGAAATGTAAAAATCTATTAATGTTATATTACAATCCTATATACTTGATTACTGCATGAGTAAACCTTGTCCCATACTTGTCTTAAAATTATACTTGTCACTTTTAGAAATTCCTTTTAAACCTTTTCCCAACTTCAAAAATTCCTCTTAAACCTACCCAGATGGTAGGTGTACCTTTTATAGGCCTCTTTGGCCACTTGGGGACTAAAAAAAGGACCCATTTATTGCCGTTAAATTTATCTTCCACTTTTTACATTTGTTTATGTCAGGACTTTATTATTGTGGGAAAATGATTTGGAAATTATACGAATTATCCCATTGGGAAAAGGTTGTCACTTTGGGAAAAGGTTTACTTATCCCATACTTGTCTTAAAATTATACTTGTCACTTTTAGAAGGGATAAGTAAACCTTTTCCCAACTTCAAAAATTCCTCTTAAACCTACCCAGATGGTAGGTGTACCTTTTATAGGCCTCTTTGGCCACTTGGGGACTAAAAAAAGGACCCATTTATTGCCGTTAAATTTATCTTCCACTTTTTACATTTGTTTATGTAAGGACTTTATTATTGTGGGAAAATGATTTGATTTATGTTGTTTGTGATGTGAGTTGAAATTATAATTTTAAATGCATTATTTTGACCTCTTGGATTGCTTACAAGCCAAGTTATTTTTATGCGAGTACTTTTGATTTTTTTGTTTTCTTATTTTTAGATTTTTGGAATTTTCCTTATCACTCTGTGTAAGTGAATTTATGGTTAGTAGTTAGTTTTGTGGGGATTTGGATTTTATCCCATGTGAGCATGTAAGATAATTTAATATTCTTGTTGAGAGTTGGGTTGTCTTGAGATTTTGGGTTTCTCCACTTTGCAAAATCTCATGGAATGCTCCATTTGGGCTTTTACCTATTTAAACAAGCCTGGTTCTTTGTTTTGGAAAAGATTTTGGACTTGGTAAAACTCTGCTAGATTTTGGAATGCTTGAAGAAGTGTTTGGTTGACTTAGAATTTTGTGGTACAAGATGGAAATAAGGTGAGTTATAATCATTTTATTTTACTTTCTTTGGAAATAGTTGTTTCCCCTTCTTTACTCACTCCCTCTTAAGGACTTGTCATGATTTTTTATTTCTCAACTGAGTATGTGTTGAGATTTGATGATATTTTTCTTCTTGTTAAGCAAAAAATGTGGGGCTATCAAGTGTGTTGTGTGTTGAAAAAACTTGTTTTTCATTTGGAGGGATAAATGTAGTCAAAACGAATAAAACAAATCCAAAACGAAACCAATGAAGGAACTAATGGGATGTGAGATCAGCCTTTGTGGAGATCATAAGTAGTTGTGGGTTTTGGGAGGCTTACAAAATTAGATACAATTTATAATCATTTTCTTGTGGGGGAACCAAGGGATAATATTCATTCCTTAGTGGAGATTATAAGTGGGTATACGAGATGACTTATTGTTCCCCCTTTTTGAAAGCCTAGTTTTGATTGATAATGTGTTCATTGTGCTTTGGATAGTTGAATATTTTTCTTTCTATTTTGTATCCCAAGTAAAATGGTTTATATTGTTTTTCTTGGTACATGGATTGGAATTAGAAGAGATTGAAGAGGAGGAATTTTGGCTCTTTCATTTTATGAGTGAAAGGATTTTATGTTATATTCTCCTCATTGTAAACTTGTGGTTATTGCTAGTGGAAAGATCATGTTATTTTTCTCTCTCTCTTTGTTGAAATCACTTTGTTGTGATGGGAAAACTTGTGATAATGTGAGATCTTAGCTTAATATAGGGTTGTAATTATCTTATGGTGTTTTGAAAAACTTATGGTTTAAGTGAAAGAGTTTTGTTGTTTCATGGTTGTATTTAAAAATTGATTGCAATATAAGTTATAATATGGGTTGTTGAAATATTGTGGCTTGTATTTTGAAGGCATGTTATTGTGAATGAAATTTAATCATTTTTAATCATTGAAATGGAAGTGAATAATGGGTTTCACATTGTTGAATGAAAATTTTGTGTTGTGTAAATTTGATCTCTTTGTTAGAAATAGGAATGGGAATTTAATAGTTGTATAAATGTGAAATCAAATTTGTCTCCCTTGTTCTTACTCTTCTTCACTTCTTTGAAAGGAATGAAAAATTATTTCGGAATGCTTATTGATATCCCATTTAAGATTGATTACATTCTTTTGTATGTGGACAAAGGTTGTGAAAGTGAAAGAATATGAGTAGAACAATACAAGTTGTTTGTGAAATGGTTCAAGTTGAATTCACTCTTGTTGCAAGTTAACATACAAAAATATCTCATAATTCCTTTTGAGCTCTTGAGCTTCACCATTGCAAAATTGTCTTGAAATGAAATAAGGAAAGAATTGTGGTTAAGAAATGTAGCTCTTATCATGAGGTTATTATAAAATATTTACGTTGTTTTATCTTTACTTAAATTACAAGTAATATTTGTAATGTAATTCTGTTGAGAAATTTTGAAACTTGCAAAGATAAGAGATCATTTAATATTCTCCTTTCCTATATCTTTACCATAATGTGAAAGAACATGTAAGTTAAGATCTAAGTTATGCATTAATAAGGGGTCTTGGAGGCATCTTGGAAGCATTTTACAATTGGTACATTCACATATTATTATGTTTTAAATACATGTAAAATAATATTTGAGTTTCATTGTGTGTTGAGACCTAACAAGTAGGAAGAAGTCGTTGAATGCGAAAATAAGAGTGTTTAAGCAAGGTTGTTAAGTAGTATTGTTATAACTTCATATATATATATATATATATATATATATATATATATATATATATATATATATATATATATATATATATTATATACTTTAAAAAATAAGTAAATAAAAATCTAAAAAACTTAACCCTACTCTAAGCGGTTGAGCCACGACCCTGAACCTTGATATAGCAGGTGGAGGTTGAGTTGATCTGATTGCCCACAACTAACCCTACTTTTACATTTGCAAGTTGACTTGTCTTTTAAAAGAATGGTGAAACCTTGAAGCTAAATAATATAAGTTTAATGAATCTAAGAAGAGTTAGAAAAAAGGTGGTATTGGATAAATTTTGAATGTTAATTAAAGTAATATTCTTAGTAAATCTATAATGATTTGATCCTAGTAAGAGATGCACATTTGGTAAAAAAAATTGCAGCTCTGCAATTTTTTATCGAGAGTTTGACGTTTTAGTAGTAATGTCCTTATGACCACCAGAGTTAAGTGTTTGAGTCTCTTAAGCTCATAACATTTTTATCATTTACCGCACCTAAATACAAAATATTATCTCAAAGTTGTATCATAATCGTGCAACGTGAAGAGTTGAGAGAGCACAAACTGGATGGTGCAGTATGATGACGCATGAAACAAAGCTTAATAACATAAACTTGAAATGTGTTTCCCATTAATTCTTTAAAAAATATTTCATAATTTTTACTATTAACTTGTGTTATTTGAGTGTTTTAATATGGGGCACTACACATCTAAAAAAAATTGTTTTGTTTGAAAGATACAAAAAATATAGAGATTTAATAAATTGTAAAATGATGAAATTATCAACAAGAACATAACACATTTTTTAATTAATCCGTATTTGTTTCCATGCACCTAAAAAATTGATTTTCAGAGTTCAATCTAATACCTAGATTAAAATTCTTGGCACAAAAATGTAAGTAAATACGAAGATTTTCCTAAACAATTTAAATTTTATAGTTTGTAATAAGGTATAAATATAACAATGTTTCTAGTGAAAAAATAAAATAACCAACAACACAAATTATGAATACTTAGTAAAAAATTAGTAGACCATCATTACAAATTCAAACACAGCTAAAAAATAGTTAGACATCGATACAAGTTATTAACTTTGGAAGGTACACAAAGCATTCCCAATAAAGAACTTGTAATTAGTATAAAATTTTTATAGTTGATTACTTTACATTTAATTCCTTCATTGTTTGCATGCATGGCAAAAATGGATTTGCAAAATTCAATCTAAAACCCAAAGTAATTATTTTTGCACAAAATGTAAGCAAATACGAATATTTCCATACACATCTTAGAGCTTTATAGTTTGTAATAAGGTATACTACAACAAAATTTGTAGCGAAAAAATGAAAAAGGTAACTACATAAGATATTTTTTCTTTTCAAAATTATTACTACTTATATGTGGAATTTCTCTTACACGTTTCAAGTGTCCTTTTACAGATTCTGACTTCTCAACTACGATGCCCATTTTATTCAATTTGTGGGGAGGTTCATATTTTTGTGCATCTTCCTTCGAATCATATGCTAAACCAAATCCTCTTGAATGTGGGCTAGGTGTTTGGAACTTTGAAAGTAAAATCACATATGTAGCCAACAAGTTTAAGTGAACCTTGAGCATTTTTGATATCTCTGGTCTGACAGACCTAGGTTACCTACAATGCAAAAAAATAGCAACAAATTGAATCTTTGTAAACTTTTCCTCCCTTTATAAGTGTGGCATTGTCAATGTCACTCCAACTAAAGGGGTGATAATCATGTTTCCATACTTCATTGTTGGGAATTTAGGAGGAAGTAAGACAAAAAACATCAATGCCAAAAGAAACAAGAAATTTTTGTAACCTTTGGTGAACACATGTAGAAATAATCAAAATGAAAATAAAACAACATGCCAATCGAAATGGAAAGATCAATCCATGAAACTATTTCTTTTATTCGAGGGAGGGGAGGGGAGTGTGGGAGGGGAAAGTGGGGGAAAGGGGTGAGGGTTGTATAAATAAGGGCAAGTGGAGGGTAATTATTTCTCTTTGAAAGATATATTTAAAAATCATATCGCAACACATTATACCATCCAACTTGGGGCGTATCGAAGTGGCCTCATAAGGGAACAAACCCCTCGGCAAAAAATGACTCTTTCCATTGGAAAAGGCAATGCCCCCACCTACCAAATTGAAAAGGAAAAAAATAAGGGATAAAGTTCATTTTTCCTTTTCTAACTTAATTTATTTCTAACTTTAAAAGTAATTCTAACTTGTAAAAAAAGCAAAAAAAGTATCCATGAATGAATTAAATATCTTATAAATATTTTTTGCGCAACTCAAAATACAACAGTTCAGATTACAACACCTTACTTTTATTTATCAAGCATGATGTCATAGACCACTTTTTAATGTAAAATACATAATATATGTGTTATACTTTATTTTCTTACATACATGTGGTTTTTTATGGTCGATCTAAATGGAATATAGACATAAATGAGCATACATTGACAATTTTTAAAAAATGTTTTAGTTCTCATTATATTATATGATGCTTATTCTCATATTTTTGTGTGTTTCATTTATGCCATATAGGAAATATGAGTAATGTAAGTGTAAATACGTAAGAATTTGATGAATATATCCGAGAAGTACAATAACAAGTGCCATTTTTTTGGAAAGAACTGTAAAATACAAGAAGCATGTTAATTTTAAGATGAGAAGAGTGAATTTGAAATATGTGATATGGTTTGGGCACAACCAATAAAGGATAGCATCTCTAAAATAATACATGTCAAGTTGAAAAATTAAAAAAAAAATGACTATACAAGGTTTCAATACAGTTTCTATAGGGGATCGAACCTTCATCTATATTTAACATATAGAATTTTTAGTCTTCTCATAAAGGGGAAATTAGTGGTGGAAATGCAATCTCATAAACTATGATAATAGACTAGAAATAATAGTTTTTTGAGAAGGAAATAGAGGAGATTGAGAGGATAAATAACTCCTTAGTCGTCAAGATGAGGTAATGAAAGAAATACAAAGGATTATTTTATGAGAAGAATAAAGAGGTTGAATTCCATTATATTTCATTTTTGGTATCTTAAGATTTTTGTAGTTTTGACCCAACTGTTTTTCCATATGATTAGTCAATTACATTTGTGCCAATGAACGATGGAACTCTTGGTAGACTTTCAAGAAATTAAAAAAATTACCATTAAGAATCTATATCTATTATTTAAGATTGACATTTAATAATCAACTATAAGGATAAAGATATTTACCTAAATTGAGACACAAATCTAGTTACCTACAAGTCCATATCAAAGAAGACACTCATGAAAGGATTGTCTGAACAGTTGATGATGAATTTTGGACCATGTAATGCAGTGTCAACGTTTGAAGCCTATGAATGAAGTCCCATTGCTTTATTTGGATGGTTTTCACATTGTATAAATTAATGACATTCTTGTGCTTAATAAGAAATTAGAGGAAGACATGAAATACCTATAACAAGTTATTGACATTGTACAAAAGCATTATTTGTATTTTACTGTATACAAATGACTGTCAAAACAATAACTCAATTATTTTGGGCTTTTGGTTGAAGGAGACAAGATGTTAATAGTTACTACAATTCAAACTTGTAAGTAATCATGAGGATTAATTAATATGAAAACAAGTTTTTTGCCAAAACTTCCCAAAGCTTCAACTTTTACAATTGTAATTTAGCTACAATTGTCTCCTGATAAATAAGTCAAATTACAATATCATGGAGATGGATATATTGGTTCAAAAATTTATATACAATAAAAACTAGTAAATGGAAAAGTGCATTAGATTTCAAAATGGTAACACCTCCGAGCAATATATATCTTACATACAAAAACCAATAGGATAAATAATGAAATGTTGGAACTATAAGTATTATAGGGCATGCCAAGAAAAAACATACAAAGTTCAGCATATACATCATTCTATTTTTCTTAATCTATATGGTTTCACTTATTATGTTCACACATATTTGCACACTCTAGGAAAATTTTATTTGAGTGGTAGAGAGATCCAAGTATACATAGTGTGTAAGAGACTTTACATATTAGTTAATAAACTATTACAATCAATGCTTCAAAATCATATAAGATAACTCAAGAAAATAAATGGAAGAAATTAAATTCATAAGAAAATAAATAGAGAAAAAATTGGGCAAGTTTATATAAGGAAAGAATGGTTAATGTTTAAAAATGGGATTATGTGTGCATGTAATAATTTTATCTGTGTTGCAAATTAAATGAGTGTATTAACAATTCTTGAATCTGTTAGCAAATAATGAGACAACATATTTTAGAGAATTTTGTATCAATGATGGGATTGTGTGTATATATACTAAGATCATTATGAACTTAGCAAGCTCCATGTGTCCTTATTGAACCGTTCAATTCACACCATATATCATCCTTTTATTTTTTCACGTTCATCTAACCTTTCAAACTACCATATTGTTACCCAGAATGTTAACATGTGTCACCTCATGATGGTTGTTGAATGCCTCTCATTGAATTTCGTTGAGCCATGATCTTCTGCCAAGTGGAATTATCTAAATGATGTAGGGTTTTAGATATTTTACAGTGGTGACCACTTACTCCACTTCCACTTGTTGGCTTAGAATTGGAGCAGAGTTGAGGGCATCAAATACAAGAGTGGGGAGACTGGGCGAGGGTGCATGCTTGCATGAGCATGCATATTTGTAAGGGAAGCCTTGGTGTCCCCAAGATTTTTTGTACAAATATTGGGGTACCCCTTTTGAAATTTTGGGTTTTTCAGGTTTTGTGATGAGTTGTGTTCATGTTTTTTTTTAGTTCTAGATTATTGTTTAGTGTGTGTGTACCTTGCGATTTTAACTCATTTGGGTTGCAGGAGTGCATGATGATTCTTCAACAGGTTGCACGAGGTTTCTTGGGGATGGTTTATTAAGTAATCATGTGTTAGATTCTATGAAAATCCTCAAAAGATCAAAAACTTGCTTCTTTGCATTTTGAAGTACTTCTGCTTATCAAGTAAAGTGGTTTAAGAAAGCCACAGAACTAGCTTAAGTTTTCTTAGTAATGCCATAAACTCAAATTGATTTAATTCATATTCAATGAGGTGAACTCAAAGTGATTTAATTTTTCCTTTCATTGTGCTAAATTCATATTACTTTACTTGTCTTATTTTTAAGACAAGTAAAGCAATGTCTAAATGTCGTTGAACTAAGCTCATGTGTTGCGTTGATTTCTAAATTCATTTCTTAACTATTCATTATGTTGAATCCAATTTGATTTACTGGCCTAATATTAAAATGAGTAAAGTAATCTTGAAAAAGCCACACAATTCATAATTTAAGCTATCGGTGAATTAGGATTGCTCTACTTCTTTTCAAAATTGTTGAAGTAAAGACATTTCAAAAACCCACATAAAGAAGAGGGTTGAGCTAGCATTCGTACGATAAACATTTAATGATGTGGAAAATATAAAAATCCTAAGTAATTCCACCTAGGATCCACACATTCACATTGTCAAGAAGATAACAGTTTTCGACCCTCTAGACCTCGAGCAACTCTAGCGATCGATTGAGGAGGGATTGGCACAAATTGACTCTAACCCATTTGCGGATAAGGTTAGTTGTTTATTTTTCTTCTTCCTTTCCTAGTTTAGTTTACGTCTTCTTTCAGTTTCTATTTACTAGGGTTTCAATTTCAAAATTTAAGTGCATTACTTAATTGGGATTAGGATTCATTTTCAATAGTTGAATTTTTTGTTACCTCTAAAGGAAATTTATTAAATTTTTAGCCCTAGTTTTTCCTTAGGCTTGTGTTTGTCAGTATTTTTTCTTCATTGACCATGGCAGTTTACCATTCCTTCTGTGTTTTGCGTTGATTTGGGCATACTTTACTTGCGTTTGTAACAAGAGTAAAGTAGGGTGAAACCAACACAAAACGTGTCCCTATTCAATGTGTTGATTTGGTTGTCTTTCCCTTTCCTTAATTTTCAAAAAAGTAAAATCAATTGGATAAACTACAAACATTTTTCTCTAGTGTTGCATCGTTTTTGCTTGCTTCTACTTGTGCTAAAGGCGAACCATTATTTTGCATCAATTTGTTTGAGATTTACTTTTTTTTACAATAGTAGTAGAGTAATATAAAATCACTACAAACTTGTTCCCCACGTCAAATCAATTGTCTTTTTCTTCTTTTAGTAAAAGAGTAAAGTATTTCAAAAAGATAGCTAGTCACATTCTCAGTTTTGCATTGATTCCAACATGATTTGTTTTCCTTACTCATTGCGTTGATTCAAATGTACTTTACTTATTTTTGTTTAAATGAAGTAAAGTAATAAGAGTTAACTGTAGAATCATATCTCCCTATTAATTGTGGTGGTCTGATGGCTTACTACTTGCCTTGGTTTTAAAAGAAGTAAAGTAATGTATAAAAGCCACAAAGCACACTAATTATTCATTGCATCCTTTTTTATTTACTTTACTTATTTTATTTATAGTAAAGTAATTTATGTTCACCACCGATTATGTTCATTGCATTGATTTGTGTTGCCATTACTTCTTTTACTCATTACATTAAAATGACCACGTGTTACTTCTTCTTTTTGTGACGAAGGAGAATGATATTGTTTCCCGTATGTGATTTGCATTAAAACAAGTACCAATTTATTGTTTAGTCCTATGTTATTTTGTTTTGTTTTTGCTTCTTATACATTACACTGATTCGAGTTGTTCATGCTTGTTAATTGCTAGTCTTAAGTGGTTATACCTTGGAAACCCGTAATGAGCTGTAGATTGAACGGTTTCAATCCATCTCTTGGAACTTTACTTCCAAGATGTTTGTAACACGATTACATGAGTAAATTAAGTCTTTAATGCATGCATACAATTGAGGAACGTCTGCATTAATTTTATGATTGTTATTTAAAGAGAAGAAACAATTACTAATTATCAATGGTGGAAACACAAAGGAAAGAGTAGATGTCTGAAACTAGAGAGGAGACAATTAAAGTAAGTGAAAAGTTAGAGGAATAAGGAGGAACTGAAGGAGGAGAAGAGGAGGATACTATGATCAGATAAGATACAAATTTGGATATTGAAGAAGCTTCAAGTGCCAGAAAAATCAAAAGAAAAACCAGAGCTAAGAAAGACAAAATGAAGTATGAGTCTAAGGGATATCATGTGGAGAATTGCATTACATCCAAGTTGGATGGAATAGGTGATAAAAACATAGGTCATGTAACAATGTTTGAGTTAATAGAGAGATCTAAAGCTAAAAAAATAGACACTTTTGATGAGGGCATTAACTAGGAGTGGATTAATTGAAGTGATTGCCTTTCCAAGCACTTGTCAGTTGCCATAATTTGTGCTAGAGTGTGCCAAAAATTATGATTCCCAGACTAGAATAATCAAGAATGATGTTGATGACCTTGTGGGAAGACTAGATACTCATTTCGTCAACTTTTTCTTGAATATTCCAACTACACCAAATTCCTTGAGTATTAGTATGTAAAAAGCCAATGAGTATTGGGAAAATAGGAGGAAAGATCCTGTAAAGATCATGAATTTACATTATTTAAAGGAATCAAATAGAATTCTAGATTACCCAAAACAATTGTGATATCGTATTTGATTCAAGAAGCTGATGATATTACTCAACTGCTTTGCAGGATTAATGGAAAGAAGAGTGCAAATTGTTTTTTATAAATGGATGTATTTTTTTCTGAGAATGATAGAGAATGTTAAGCCTGATACTTTGATTAATTGTTTTGAAATCATCAATCATAATACTGATTTCCAATTGAGAAATTTTATTCAAACTATGGATTTTAAAATGACTTCTTATCTTGTATATGTTATAACATCACATCGAATTTTTCCCAAATTAAGAATTGTTGGAAAAAAGTATGAGAAACCCATCTATGAATATTATCCACAGTTATCCTAGTTGGGATACTTAAATGAATATAAACAAGTTAATGAATTATTCTTGTATGAGGTCATTTATAGGCTTGATCCTAACTTAAGATCCAAAAGGGTGAACGATGAAGCATGGAATGCAGTCCAACCTTACGGGTGCATTTTTATTCATTTTTCTCACTTTATATATTTAAGATTCTATGGTTTCTCAAATTATCCATTAATTTTTCCCATATATCTAAGTGATAGATGGATTTTGTTGGATTTATGTAGACAGTTAGTTGTGCTTCATGATTTGAAACAATGTCTCCATAGGTCAATTGTGAATTTTCCTATTGTGATTGGGCAATATCATTGTATAAATATTCATAAGGAAAGAGATGGTCAGTGAGATATGTATCTCCATTATAATCATATTTCCTTTAATGAAAGGGGGAATTTTGATTATAGAAATATAGCCAAGAAATCATTTTCACTAAATTATGCACACTTTCCAGCATTGGAAGATTTTTGGGCTGATTGTAGAGATGAATTTGAAGTTAGGAGAAGAGATTATAGTCGACTAACTATACAACATATTTTAGAGGGTGGTTCAGCCAAGATTCTAAAAGGATTTGCAGATCATGGGAAAGTGATTTCTAATGCATATTATGATCAAGGAGGTGATAGTGCTCATCTTCTACTAGTTACTCATATTTCAAAGTCAATTATGGAGAGAACATCAAAAGTATTGTTATACATTTTTGAATGGTTGACTAGTCGAGGATGTTGCCTTGAGGAGTTAGTAATGAAATATATTACTCAAATAAAAACTAGAAAGAAAGAAGATGTCAGTGAAGGTAGGAAAAGAAAGGAATCTCCGAGGGAGAATAATGGCATGGCTGTGAAGTTAAGGCCAATCAAGAGAGCACAAACAAAGAATCCTTTAATTTTAAGAGATGGCCCAAAAAATACTTCTAGTTTATTAACATCATCAGTCACTACTCCTACCATTCAAGAACATCCTTCTAAAAAATATGTTGTGATGTCAATGCTTAATCCAGCCTCTTTCATATTTCCCTCAGCTGCCACCAAAACCGTATTACCTAGACCACCTCCTTGTTCTCCACTAGTTACTCCTCCCCCTCCTCTATATCTATATGAATCATTAACTACACCACAACAAAAGATACATGATGTTTCTTCTCTTCAAGGAGCATCTAAAAAATCAAGAAAAAGTGAAGCCCATATGAAATATGCAGATGTGGAAGAAGGAGGTATTGTACAAGAAGTTGGTGATGAGATGCATGATTAGATGGTTGAAGTCTCTTCAGTCCCATATGTTGCAGAACAAAAGAACATTGAAAATGTTGATATTGGGACCAAAGAAGAGATAAAATAAGAATTGATGAGGAAAAATATGGTTGAGTTAAGAGGGGTTTTGCAGCAAAATTCTACTACTGAAGAACCTGAAAAATAGTTGGAAATAGTGGTAATTCCTTTCCCAAAAGGAAGTGGTATAGAAATAATTATTCATCTTGAAGCTCAAAATATTTCAGGTCAAGAATTTACAAATTGGTTGTCTAAGTAGTCATTTCCTACTTCTAATGAAGTAATCCATTTGGATGAAATGGATCTTTAGTTGTTAAGAAGTATTGAAAATAAGAGGAAAAGATCAAAAATGTCCAAGGTTATTTCAAGATTGATCATCGATTCTTCAGGAAAGAATTTTTTTGAGGTATCTACTCCACCATCTAGGAAAAGAAAAGGAGAGGTTACTAAAGAGGATTTTGCAACCACAAAGGTGCCTCAAAGAGAATTTTTCATTGAAGGTTTAAAGCATGACACACAAACATTGATAAATAGCCTTTTCTAGAAGTTAGATGAAGAAAAAGTGAAACATTCTAAGCTGAAAGAGAAATCATCTAAGCTCTATAATATTATCACGAAGGTTTACAAGAACCCCACACAACCAATGCTTATGGAGGAACAAGTAAATCCACATGTAATTATTGTTATGGAAGAGACAAGTGATAGGTCAAAGGCTATACATGAAAGGATGGTGGATATCACTAATACAGCTATGAATTTTTACAAATAAATTTTGGTAAAAGTTGTTGAGTATAAAGAGAATTTGGATAAATTGAATAATCTCAAGCAAGAAGAATATAATGAAGGTGGTATTGCTAAATTACAACTACTGAGTCTGGAAGAAATTAATGAATTATCAGATGATGTTTTAATTGGAGAAAATATTACACCTGAAGGATTCAATTAGGAAGGGAAAACAATATAAACATATCTTTTATCATTTAGGAAGAATATTATAAAGCACATTATGACCAAATATGGAAATGATGGAAGAATGAGCTGAGAAAATTTTGGAAGAACTTGATGATGTAATTTATCGTTTGACAAAGTATGATACTTCCAAGTATCCAAAGAGTATTTATGAGTTTCTTCCATTATTTCAGCGACTAATGCACAAGGTTATTATTCCTTTCAACCAAAAGTCCCTGTAAAAATTAGCAGATATTCAAGATATCGTCAATCAGTTCGGATCTTGTCTCCGGAAGGTAAGAGGGTGCTGCAAGGTTTTGGGAGAGGAATTGTCTTATGATTGAAATAGAAATGGAGGTTGTAGATGATGCGGATCATAATGCCATCTAAGTACATGAGGGATCTATTTTCTATCTATAAAGAGAAGCATACAGTATGAAAAAGATGAAGTAAGATGAAAATGAAGTAGATAAAGGTAAAATCCAATGATAAGAATAAAGGGAAAGATAAAGTGGGGACAGTAGCTGCTAATTCAGAATTATTCTTCTATTTCTTCTACTTCCTTTACTTCCTTTCTTCTTTACTTGTTGATTATATTCATTATAAGACATAAGTAATGTGGTCTATAATAACCGTTACTTTAAATTGTTTGATAAATTCAAATGCTCAAGAAGTATTTATGAAGCAATTTTATGGTTTTAATTTTCAAACTTTCTAAGAATAACTATGGTCTAATATGCAGTTGATAGGCAGCTGTGTTGATGTTTTGTTGTTGTTTATTAGTTGTTTTTGTAGCAGCTGGTTTGCTTTTGCTGGTTCTATCCTCGATAAAATCTTGCTTTTGAGCACTTTTGTACAAGGGTATAGTCCCTTTCAAAAAACTATTTGCCCATAATAAAAAAAAAACTAGGTGGCATTAAATGAATATTTTAAGGAGTAAATATTCTCAACTCCTAACTCTGTTTGTTAGTTGTTAATTTATTAAAGTATAACGGATATCTCCTCCATCTACTTTACTCATGGACAACTATAAATAGAAGAAAAGGCCTACATGTAAAGGAATCTAATTTGAAAAATCTTTGAGTCAAACAACTTTTAGAATTCAGTTCATGGTTATTTTAGACTTTGTGTTGAAATAATCGTAAATCTACTCATTGTGAAAAAGTTGATAATTTAATCAAGAAGAAAGAAAGACTTTTGTTGAACTATGTGTCTACTTAAGTTTAACTGTAACATATTGTGAATGTTAAGGATAGACTTTGAGTTATATTAACTTTCGATAAGTGTGTGCTTATTTTTAATTTTATTAGAATTTGTACGAGGATCAATTAATGTTTGTATTATTCTATGTGTGAGTAACTTGCTCTGAAATCTACCTATTGCAAAGCACATTTTCTGCACTTTATACATCCCTTCTAGTTCATCTTCTATATATCTATTTTCTTTAAATTACATTCTAGTTACCCATAAAGTTTCTTACTTGCTACCAAATTTTCTAGTTGTGGTTCAGGAGCTAATTCAGTTAAAGTAATACCCCAGAAAAGTTAAATAGAAGATATAATGAACAAACTAAGCATATGATGATCTTCACCGTTAAATGAAGGGGATATATCCCATGACTTCCTAGGTTATGTGTTTAGTTGAGCATAAAATCTAGCCAATAAGCCTACAATCGTACAAAGGAATGGATTAAAGCTTGAGGTTGGAAATGCATGTGTGTAACTTACATTTACAAAAGATAAGGAAACTCCCCCAAAAAAATATCTTAATTTTTTGATGTGGGTACTTTTTGTAAACACTTTGTAATATCATTGTGAAGATTTTGGGATCATATCAAAGCTTGCAACTATGGAATTTCCCCCTAAATTCAAATGGAATCATATGTAATCCATGAGGATTGCTAAAATATAATGCCAGAGCCCCAAAAAATGAAATTCAATTTTCCAAAAATAGCCAGGGGTTGATTTTAGTCAATATTTTAGCGACTCTTGGGGATATTTTCCTACTAAATATGAAGACTATTAGCCTTGAGCATCCATTGGGAACAGAGTTGAGGTTGATACACTTCAAAACTAATCAGTTACATGAAAAATGTATCCCTGAATCCACATAAGGAAATGTTGGACTTGACATTACATTTCCCTACTTGAAAAGATCATTTTATTCATGAAAAATATTTTGAATGGAATTAATGAGAGTGGAAAATTGGCATAAGGTTGATTTTCCCCTCCATTGTTTTGAAAATCATAAACAAAATACAACATTTCCCCTCTCAACACCTTGATTACTTGCAAGTTGAATATAAATTTGGCTATGTTGTTTCTTACAATTCATTCTCTTCACCTCCCAACTCTGTTTAAACGTATTTTGTCTTGGATCATTACATGAACTAATTTACAATTGTAAACTATCACTTGGAATGATGATAACACTATGCAAAATACATGTGGAATGGAAACCTACACTACCAACAAGACAATTTTTTGAATAACACTTGGAGGAATTTAAAACTAATCTACTATGTACAAGGGAGGGTATTCCTTAATAACAATACTTTAAATAAATCCCATTAACTAGGATTATCGGTTCACCATCTAATTTAGACAATTGGAGAGCATTGTTTGACTTACAACTTGAAACAACATAGGGGTTAGTCCAAATTGTATCAAAATTTCAGTGCGTTACAAGTTTATCTTTGTCTGCATCTCATTTTAGGACTATATATCCCTCATGGAAACTCCTATCCATTGCTTTATTCTCAAAACACATTAAGATTTGAGCTTGATCTCTTTCAATTACTTACATTTCTTTGTTTCTTAACTCTTCTAGTTCCATGCATTGTTCATATGTAATTTCTATGGCCTCAAATTCAAACATGTCCAGTTACTTGATGAGCTCCAAGGTTTTTAAATTAAAGGGATATTGATGACCTCCTTTCTTTACCATAGACCGGCCTGTAAGGAGAACTAATAGTAGATCTTTTAGGAGTGATCCTATCATCCCACAAGGCTGATTTTAACTTTGTATGCCAAATCCTCTAATTTTCATCTAAGATCCTCTGTATTATCGTAAAAATATTATTATTTGTGGACTCAACATCTCCATTACCTTGGGGGTAGTATTTTGAATGTGTTAAAAAATATGCCATTTCTCACAACCCAATCATATATTTGTATGCCAAGGAACTCTAAAGCATTATCAGAAATTATTATAGAATGAACACCAAACCTAGCCACAATAATTTCATAGAAGTCTAGAATGTTAGCCTCATTTTCTTCTTTTAATGCAATTTCTTCTATCCATTTGGTGAATTAAACAAGTGGTTGTGGGGATCTATTTGTGACCCTAGATTGAATATGGACTGATTACTCCAATAAAATCCAATCCTTGTTGCATGAATGGTTGATTTACTGAGATGGGATGGAGCGGAAGTGATAATAACCTTTCCTTTCCTGTGAAAAATGCACATTTTAACATTTATTAATCCACATATAAAAATCACTAAATATATTAGGCCAATAATAACCAGCTTTCATAATTTTGAGTGTTTTCATTCTTGGAGAATAGTGCCCTTACTTCTCCATCATGAAAATCATGCAACACCTTCTTTATTTCATCCATTTTAATACATCTCAAAACATCATTTACATATTTTCTACATATAATGTCATCAATAAGCACATAAAGAATGGACTGAAATCTAAAATAAATCCTTTTGGTTTTTCTCATGTTTTGAAGACAATGGCATGTTTGGATAAAGTTGGCTACATCATGAGTCCAACAAGGAATTAACAAGACATTAGTTGGCTTCCCTTAATCATGCTATATCATGAGGACAATGTATTCCTCAATATGTTGCTTTGAAACTTGTTGTTCACATAGTCCTTTTCCTCAAGTACTAGATTAGTTACATTTATATCAATATCATACTCAATTAATTTGGTTATCCATTCAGATCATTTTTCATTCAGGACCTATTTAAAAGAAAATCTTGTACACCAACATTTGAAACCATTAGGTGAATCTTGTTATTAGACACTAAATTTATAAATTTCTTCAAACTCCTTATGATAGACAATTCATGTTTCTTAATAAATGAATATCTCACCTCATAATCTTCCAAATCTTGGCTTAAAAAATCAATAGATTGTTCCAAGCCTTCATCATTCAATTATACCAACATGGAAGATATTGTATTTGTGCCTCCAAAAACATACATTTTTAAATCATTTGAGAAATCTAGATTGGTGAGAGTTGGGGCTTGTGCAATTGCTTTCTTTATGACTTCAAAGTTACTTTTCCCTTCAGAGGTCCATTTGAAAGGTGTTCTCGTCTTTAACATTGGTGTCAACAACTTGACAAGGTTGGAAAAATTTGTGACAAATCATCTGACAAATTTGATTCTTCCTAATAATATTTCAAGTGCTTTCTTGTGATTGGGAAATGATAATGCAAGGATAACAATAACTCTTTCTAGATCAATGGTCAATACTTCTTTAGAAACAATGTGTCCAAGTATCTTACCTTCATGAGCTAAGAAGATGAATTTATTGGGATTGAGGGAGACTCAAAATTGTCTACATATTTCAAATACCTGTCTGAGATGGGAAAGATGATCAGATGCACCTTTCAAAAACCCTGTGATATCATCAGGATACACGAGGAAAAATTTATTAATAATTCCCTTGAATTCCATTTCCATGGATCTTTGAAATGTTTCTCCCACATTAGACCAAATGGAATTTTACCATAAGCATAGGTCCCCCATTTAATGGTAAAATATGTCTTGAACTTATCTTCTTCCTTCACCCTTATCTGATTATACCCTGAGTAGGAATATAAAAGATAAAACCTATCTGATCCATCCACCATTTGTAATATGTGTTCCATTAAAGATAGTGGGTAATGATATTTCAAATAAGCCCTATTTAAGTATCTGAATTCAACACATAACCTGATTTCTCCATTCTTTTTTCATACTAGAACTAATTTGGCAACCCACGATGAATGTTTAATGGTACAAATTATATTTGTCTCAATAATTTTATATAGTTTCTTCTGCATCAAAGGTTCAATGTGTGGATTAATAGGTCTTTTTTTCTACCTTATAGGCTTAGTAGTTGAATCCATCTCAGTGGTATGTTGGGATAGATTATGATCAAAAACTCTAAGATCTTCATATCATCATACAAAATATCATAAAACTCTTGAAAAAGTCCTACAAAAGCATGTTTTTCTTATGGGGTACTTACCTTGCCAATTTTTAGTCGTTTATTCTTTCTAATTAAAATGGGTTTTGAAGCTCCACCCTTGACTGTCATGTTTTCCTTTTATTTTTTGAGCTGACATCAGAGTTGAAAATAGACTCTAAGGTCACTAAGTCTTTAGGTAATTTATTTGATCTAAGTTGGACCACTTGATTCCCATACTGCTACTTCAATTTGTCCTGATTTTTTTATGAAAACTCAACCTCTTCTTGGATAAAACTGACAATATGTCGATCACTTTAAAAAACTTGAAAATTTGTGTTATTGTCTACTATAGTAGGCCTCACAACTACCTTGATATTTGGTTGCAACTTGTCTCTCATAACATTCTCCACAACATCAAACCTTTCTCCAATTTTTAGTAGTTTATCCTTTCTAATTGAAATGGGTTTTGAATCTCCACCCTTAACTGTCATGTTTTCCTTTTATTTTTTGAGCTGATCATCAGAGTTGAAAATATACTCCAAGGTCACTAGGCCTTTAGGTAATTTATTTGATCTAAGTTGGACCACTTGATTCCCATACCGTTACTTCAATTTTCCTTGATTTTTTGATGAAAAAATCAACCTCTTCTTGGATAAAAATGACAATATGTTGATCACTTTCAAAAAATTTCCAATTTTTGTTATTATATAGTATAGTAATCCTCATAACTACCTTGATATGTGGTTGATACTTTTCTCTCATAATATTCTCCACAACATCAAACTTTGCTCCAATTGCATCTAGCCTATCAACAACTTTATTATCCTTTCTTGGTATAGAACGGATGTTGAAGGCTTCAAAATATTCAAAAATATCACACACTATATTATTTTAGGCTCTTACCAAGTAATTCTTAGCTACATTTTATCCTATAACTTGGTTTACAATTAGATCACTATCTCCAAATTTCTATGATTTTTTATGTCCTTTTTTGCCCATTGCAAGCCATGGAGGAGGGAATCATATTCTAATGTTTTGTTGGAGAAAATAAACTGAAATATGAAAGAGGAGTAATATTTCATACCTATTGGAGATAAAAGGACTACACCTCCTCCCACTCCATGTCTACTTATTGATCCATAAAAAAAAAATCCAAATTTCAATTAGTTCTTCATCATTTGGTTTGAAAATACTAGGTAATGGTGAACTCTCTTCATGTAGGCAATAGAAAATAAGGCCATTTTCTTCCACTTGTTGATATGGATAAAATCTATAACAATCATTTACACATTCATCAAGTAGAAAATCAGGAATTCCTTCAGTCTGATTATTTACATCTTGTGAATTTAGACACTCCTCTTGATCGAAGATGCTACAATTTGTATTTATGGGGTTGGACATATATGGTTCTATATGATATGAAGAAATTGGTTCAGACTTGGTGGTAGCTTTAGTGTCATACCTAGTTCTAAAGAACATGTGAGACCAATCAGCTAATAAATATCCTCCAATTTTGGTAGTGAAGTCTCTAGATAGATACAAAGGAAAGAGTGAAGGTAGGTCAATTATGAATAAATATTGGGGAATAAAAAAGTTGGGACATGCACGTAATGTAAGGCCTAGACCTTTAATAACCACAATAGTTCCTATTATTATTCCATCTATTTGGACCACTCCTTTAGAGAGAGACTCATATTTGATACCTAATTGGTCTACAATCTATTTTGGCATCACTGAGTTTCTTTCCCTAGAATTAAACATATAATGTTGGAATAAATGATTGTTAATGATCAAAGACACATAGAAGGGTAGAATTTTTACATCCTTTATTGGTTGATTCTCCTTCTATTTTATTGCATTATTAAAATAAAATTTGGCTTATTCCTTGGAAGAATCATTTGGAATGGAGAAATTGGCCATAAATACTTGCAAAATATCTCTTTATCTTGGAACTGCTAAAGATTTCCACAGTGAGATCCTCACATTGGTCTTATTCATCTGTTCAAGTATATTGAAAGGAGTTGGATTATCCTACATCTGCACCATACTTATAATAACATTTTCTTGCATTTTAGCTAGTGTAGGGGCCCTTTGGGTTGATTTGACATCCTTGGTGCCTGATTTGTGTGGCCCTCTTGCACATTAGCATATGAATTTGAATCGTCATCCCTTGGTTGTTAGGGAAGGTTAAGGAGGATATAAATTGTTTGTCCCTCCTTCTTCCATAAGTCTCCTCTTAGATCTAGTATTAACAGCTACACCTAGAGGAGAGGTTTGACTTATTCCATAAAAATCATCCATTTTCCAATTCACAAGTGAAGTATCATTTAGAGGTATCATACTACTAAATTTCCTATGTAGGCAAATCTTGAGGAACATATGCACTTTGCACCATCAAATCTTGGTTAAAAATTACACTGGGGCATGTTGTTTGGTTGTGTGGGAGATGAGAAGGGAAACACCACTCATAATCCAGCAATATATTGTTTTGAATAGGAACCAAGGATTTTGATGAACTAGCCACATTTGGATTATATGTTTAAAATGGCCTTACAAGGGAAATTTGATTTTGATTTTGAGGATAAGTTTAGAATGAAGGTTTGTTTGGTTGATAAGGGGACTTATTAGGCTGGTATGGAGGTTGATAAGGTTTGAAACTCTAAGATTGCATATTTTTAATGGATACCAACTCATTACCAATATTTTACAATTTTTTCATTACCCATTGTAACTTAGCTGAAGTAACTGAAGAGGTGGATGATTGACTATAACTTTGATTCCTTGAATTTGGAATGGGAGCTAATTTGGGAGTGTTTTGTGGAAAATATGTTCCTACTTCTAGAAATATGGGCATTGGGGGTCTAGAATCAAGTTTTACAACCTAAATGAGACTATTCTCTACTCTAATAGAAATTTCATAAGCATCTGGTATACCCCCCCAAAGATTGAATCATGATTGAAATATGACTCTTCAACACCTTCAAATAATAAATAAATTCATATTAGGGTGTAGGTATTACCACTCATGGAATTCACTCCTAATTCCTTTGAAATATGATGTTAAAAATAGTCATTTTCTCATTTGGGGATCTCTTCATAGTTGTCAGTTTCTCTACCAAAGATAGATGATCTGACATGTCTTCAAAATAGTTACAAAGGGCTATACAAATTTCATCCTAATTGTGAATTAAAGTTTTCCTCAGAATCTTGTACCATTGAATATATATTCCTTCGAATTATTAAGCCAAGAGACTGACTGCTACATCATCTTCAATAATAGAATGGACTGAACAAACATTAACAACATCATGGATATGATCATATGGGGTTATATGGTTTTCACCAATGAAGAAAGAGATATTTTTAAGTGTAGACCCTGGTATATCATGTTGTGCATTGAGAGCCAAGGGACTACCACCATAGCATGTTCATAGAGATGGGGGACCAAAAAGCGGCTAAAAACCCACTTTTTGGCTATTTTTCCATAAGGCACTCACATTATGGCTTGACCACATTATAACGCGACAATAATTTTTTTTATCTTGCATTATAATGTGAGCGCGTTATGGTTTGTATTTACCAAGCCATAACATGCTCGCATTATCATGTGAGTGCATTTAGACTATGATAAAACACATTCAATCCCTAGACCTCAAAATCATTATAAAACGAAAAAATAACTCTAGTGTCAAAAACATGAGCAAGAAAAAATGTGAACATGTTTTGGGATATCAAAATTTTTCTGCAACTAGAATTGATTATGGAGCAAAGTTCACAAGGTGAGTTCTTGTTGATTTTAGGATAATTTTCATTATTAATCTTTTTTTTCATTGTTTTTTTTTATTTTTTTGTATTTTCATTTTTAAAGGTTACAATAGCTTCAATTGAAAATCCTCATTCACCAGTAAACCATGATGAAGAAAAAATTCCATGAACATTCCCTTCAATATAAATACATCCTCTAAACAGGCAACAAAACATTTTATCAAAGATTGAAAATAAAAAAATTCAAACTGAGTGTTTAATAGAAACCATAAGAAACCCCAATGTGAAAAATCCCCATCACCAAAACCTTTCCACATCATTAGAGTCATTATTATCTAAATTCAATAATGTGGTTAGTAAAATAAACATGGGGAGGGTTATAAAACCAATTGTCATAATATTTATGCAGACAAGTTGTCTTATGATGCAGTGAAGAAACAAAATCACCAAAGATAAGTTGTGTGCTTTGTTCACTAATCCTAAAAATAATTCACCCTCATTATTGAGTTACAGAATATTCCTGATCCACTGGTTTAACCTTGAGAGGATAAAAAATAATTTTTTGGATAGATGGTGGATGGTTTTTAACCAACCACCTTGTAAAAAATTTCAGGTGCCACAATATCTCTTAAGGAAACTCTATTATGAGTTCATCCTTAATGAAATACCCAGCTATTTTGACATTCAAGAGTTTCAAGGAATAGGAAAAATCTCTGCACATGATTAATTGGTGGAACAATGTTTACAGAACTAGCCATTTAGACCCATTGCTCACCCATCTATACAACATGTTTCAATCCCTTATATTTTAAAGGAGACAATGGAGGTTGAGACTCTTTATTCTATTAGGTATTTGACACATTCATTTTTTTATCATGACACTCATCTCTCCTAAGCCGATGAGGTTTTTCCTTCGAGGCATCAAACATTATACCATACAATGTCATGATTTTAGGAGTAGGAACCTATGTGGTTAATGACACAGCTCCACATCCTAGAAAGACAACTCTAGAGTCTCGATAGGAAGCTCCATAGCCTAATGATGCAGCTCCACAGCCTAGTCAGGTTGCTCCACAAGCCGAGCAGAGTGTTCGATTAGAGGAGGCACATATTGATTCTGTGTTGGACAATATCATCATCACAAATGTTTTAATAGATTCAAGATTTGGTATTGACCAACAAGTAATTTTACATGAAGTTAATTGCAATCTAATATATATATTTCATACAAAATTTTATAATCAACAATATTAATCCATTATGAATGAAAATTAATGAGTCATGTGTATTTTTATGAAATTACAAGGTCAAACTATACATCCAATGTCACATTCCCCTTCTTCACATTTTTTTGTAGGCACGCCAACCCCTTAAGTAAAATTTGGTAATAAATTAGTAAATATATTGTGTTAATTTGTTTTCTATATAGAGATGTTATCCTAAAATAAAAATTTGATGTTGAACAAGTGAATGTCGGTATGATTTTGCATGTTGGTGAATTTACTAATGTGATTTTTATTATTTTTATTCATCATATATATGAAGAGAATGAAACATAGTTAACGTATGAAGATAATGTCATGCAACTTTTATGCGTGTTACCTTCCTTTTTTAGTTGAGGAATTCATTACAGTATCCTATCAACATTTGATGATCATTAGATATTGGATTTTTTATGGGCATAGCTTTTGTTGTTCCTCTTACATAGGTATGCACTAGTAAAGTAATTTTCATATTACATTGATTGTATTAAATAACATCATGTAGTATAATTAAATTAAATTCATGTGTATTATAAATTTTTTCATCATGGTTACTACAGGAGGAGTTGATAAATCCAATTTGTACACCTCCTATTGATGTTGTTGAAAGAGGGTTTAAAACCTGCAAGCGAGGATCACGAGGGACGATGTGCACATTAACAAACATGTGAAAGACAATGTGAATAGATCTTAGGAGGAGCGAGCATCAACTGAATGTGCATGCAAAGATTTGAAACATGGGCAGAACCTGGTTAAGCCATAAAAATCTCCTCTATCTCATAGATTAAATGGGGTGTACTTATAGGAGGTGCTGAGTAACCCCCAATGCTGTAATCATGAAAACTCAAGTAGAGAGGGGGAGTTACATTCCTATAATAGAAGTGTAACCCCCAATGACACATATGACACACTAACACACTAACGCGCTGACATGTTGATGCATAAGGGAATCTCATAATGACCCCTAAATGAAACATGGACCGACAATCTCACCTAAGTGAGATGACTCACCTAATGATGTGGAAAATAATACACACCAACACCCTCCTTCATCATAACTTAGGATGAGGTGGAAAGTCAGAAAATGAGAAATGGGTCCCGGCACAAAGCCTGATGAGGTACCCATGTACAGGAAAGAAGTCCCAAGCAGTGAAGGAAAACCCAGTGGGAAAAACATCCACCAGAAGAGAACAAAACACTCTCTAATCTAAGAAAGATGCCAAAGATGGGTCCCAACTATAGACGAGCTTGAAAAGGTACCCATGTACAAAGAGGAAATCTCTCATAAAGAAGAAGAGAGAAGAAGAGAGAGGCGAGAGGAATGTAGAAGATGTCATGGACGTATCTAAACTCTATAACTCTATGAAGTCTTTATAAGAATGTCGATGACGAGATCCTCTACCTCTGGATTGAAGAAGATCCACCCGCAATGAACTATGTGCCTGCCCTTAGGAAGTATAGAAATGACATGCTAGAATTCCGCCTAATCCGTGAAGGAAATTGAAGGTAGCAACACGAAGAACTATGAGTCTGGTGCACAGAAGTGTGACATAGGTCTAGTGAGTGAGTGCCAAGGAACCGAAGGTAATGCCACATGTGTAGAACTGTCAAAGTGAAGAGGAACACCCATAAAAAGGATTTCCAAGTGATGTGAAGGGAACAAGCCATCCTCCACAACAGAAAATGGATCCACAACTGAGGGTGGATCAATGAAGGTCTTTGGAAATGTGGAAGTGACATGATTCCCAGAAGGGGAACTCCCAACAACATAGATGATGAACTCCTTTGAAACACATGTAGATGGATGAGAAACCTGTAGTGCATCACAAGTGGACTCTGTAAAAAGATGATAAAGGTCAGGAAGATACTCATCCCAATGAGGGGGCTCGAAAAACAAAAGAGTGATGTCAGATAGGTATGATTCATCCAATGAAGGTAGAGGATTAGAAGGGGCCTCACACACTGGAAGTGGAAAGGAGGTGGGTGTAATGACTGTATGAGGCTAAGTAGGAGACTTCTCGATATCTGATGAGATATGTGATGTGTCAACACTCTCTAGAATAGTGAGAGAAAGAGGTGACAAGTCCTCTGTAATTCTCTCTGCATTAGAACTAAGTGTGCAATCCTCGTCATCAGAAGTAGAACCAAGTGAGTCTATGTTAGTGGAACTGTCATCACATGAAGAATATGAGACAACTAACTCAGTAGCAGTAACAGTGGCGATAGTATGTGAAGGGTCTCCATAGAGGGACTGAAGAATGCTCAAGACATAGTGAGGTGGATCTGAGTGTGCCACATGAAACCAGAGAGATCTAGAGAAATGCATCATCAAGTGACCAAAGACATGGTTGCAAGTGTCAAGAAAGTCCTCTAGATGACGATGATCAGTGGGTGCAGGAACTAGCCCAAGTAAGAAGGGTAAAAGACCCTCGTGACTGAAGTAATGTTCTATGGAAGCATGCTAATTTGAATAGTTCCCTCTTCTGGTGAGAAGTGGCGGAGGCTATAAGTTGATCCTACGATGCTCAAGTCTGGAAAGATCACTCTCCATGATGAAAAATGCAAGATGCACAAAAGCAAGACATCGGACTCAGCCAATAATGCATCTGCGTGTGAAATCCCAAGAGTACAGTCAACCCCCCCAGAATGCAACACTTTATAAAGTAGTGCATTTATAAAAATGATAATCCCATCATGTAGAATGTAAAAAAACATGCAACGAGTCAAAAATTATAGCACAAAACAATTCTCACAATTGATGAGAAAATGCATTAAAAAAGTGCCCTAAATGGGTGCAAAGGGTGTCATGTGGGTACTCATTGGAAATAATATCAAATTTTAGTAGAGGTTTGTTTTGACTGTGAGGGGGGATTAGCCTCCTGCCAACCCCGGAGCTCACCCTCTGTCTTCAGCACACGAATGAAGGACAAGTAAAACAAGAAAAATATAGCCTAAACATCAATTACAATGCCATGAATGTTTTTTTTATCTTAAAAACATTAAAAATAGATTGAGGAGGAGGGCCCACATTGAAGCATGGTGGAAGCAAACTGTGGAAGCCCACGTGTGCAGATTTGAGTTGAGCAACCTATGTTGGTGAGTTGGGCTGTGTAAAGTGGTCTAGCTACTGAAAAAAATCCTGTTTTCTGAGTTGTTGTGGTGTCCATGTGGTGCAAGGAGATACTGGCGAGTGACCAATGTGCATGCAAATAGTGCACTCAGCAACCAAACACAGCAATAAAAAAACTTTTTTTTAAACGGCCAAGCAGAATTCATAAGCATTTTTCAATACATGCCACGTGTTGGAAGGGTTGGAGAGTGTTGCAGGTGCTGGTGGTCCACATGCCAGAGGTTTGAACATAGAAAAGGCCTCCAAAAAAACACAAGGCTCCAAAAAAAATGTCCAGCATAGTGAAACAAAAAATGTTTTCCAACGTATTACAGCAAAAAATGTTTTTTTTTCACAGACCTCCACGTGGTACTTGGAAGGAGGGCTGAGTAGAGGAGAAAATGGTTGAGGTCATGAAGCCATTAGAAGGAGGAAATTTGTAACGGTAATAGCAAAAAAAATGTGAGCCAAGAACAACAATGCGGCCAAGAACACGTTCAAATGGTGGAAGACAAGAAGTAGCTCCAGGCACGTAGCAGGAGCTGGTGAAGTCATTGAGCAGCTAAGCAGCTGAATGTGTACAATGTGTAGAGATCCCTTGGCTTAGAGGAGACCAAGGTTTGTAGCAAAAAAAATTTTCCAACGTAGGTCTGTTGACATTTGCAGAGTTGAAACACCCCCAGTAACCACTTAAAACTAAGTGGAATCGAACACAACAACAAGAGATTCAAATTGGCTGGTTCGGAGGTGTCCAGCCACAGTGCCACGTGAGGGGAGAACAAGGTGAAACCTTCGAGCTGAGAACTTGGTGCCCAGCCATTGAGCAAGGTGGGTACAGGCTTCAATAAGGCAGTGAGGAGAATTGAATGGTCCAAGATTGTGAAGCATACACCCAATACAAGGAAAATGAAGGTTGAACCAAGCAAAATCATGCACAAAACCAACACAAATCATATAGATCTATAACTTGGAATGTAAAAACAACACCTCTAAAACTACATGCAAAGATGCATAACCATTAAATCCCAAAAAATGAACCCATGAACACCTGAAAACTAAACAAAGGTATGAAGCTCGAATAAATGCAAGTAGAGCACAATTGGAATATCCATTACAACACATGCAATGAGAAATGTAAATCATGCTGGAAGCTAAAAAAACATGCACAAGCAATGCCAAGGAGTGCACGGATCCACAAGATCCACTCTGATACCATGAAATAGGGTTCAAAACCCACAAGCGAGGATCACGAGGGACAACGTGCACATCAACGGACGTGCCAGCGTGAAGATATATCAGGAGGAGCGAGCATCAACCAAATGTGCATGCAAAGATTTGAAACACGGGAAAAACTTGGTTAAGCCATAAAACTCTCCTCTATCTCATAGATAAAATGGGGTGTACATATAGGAGGTACTGAGTAACCCCCAGTGCTGCAACCATGACAACTTGAGTAGAGAGGGGGAGTTACATTCCCAGAATAGAAGTGTAACTCCTAATGACGCATATGACGCACTGACGCGCTGACGTGCTGACACGTAAGGGAATATCATAATGACCCCTAAATGAAACATGGACCTATGATCTCACCTAAATGAGATGACTCCCCTAATGATTTGGAAAATAATACACACCAATAGTTGTTTCCACCAATGTTGATCTTGAGAGGTAGAGGATGATTTCAAGTGATCATGAGATTGGAGTAAGCATTTACTTGTAAGTAATGTAATTTTATATGTCATTAGTTATAAACAAATGGGTATGTTGTTTATTTGTATTAATGGTTGGATCTATAAGCATCCTTTGAGTGTAGCAGACCTGATCGACAGAAGGGACATTCCACTGATGTGATTGGATCATCTTCCTGGTGGCCCAAGAGGATCATATTATTTAATGATACCCCATAGCTTAGATGTATACATATTTTTTTGTATGCCTATATGGAATGTTGGCGCATCTTTATATTTTGTTGATGTATATCATTATATGCCTCCATGGCTTTGTTAAGACATTAATTTTGTTCAAATTGTGTATGTTATCAAGGATTTTTGAAATTAATATAATGTATGAGATAAAAATATTTTGTTTTAAAACTTGTATAGTGGATGAAACATGATTTATACATGTATCTAAGTGGATTAGTATGATTCCATATGTATGTTATGTTAACATGTATTATTAGTGTTAATTATTTAATGTCTTTAACATGGGAATTAAAATATATATGTAACTAACATACAATTTAGAAACTACTATAATCATTCAATGATAATTCCATCCACATCCTGGAATCTCAATAATTCAAATGAAACATATGTAATGAGACAACATAATATTACATTAATTCTAATAACTAAAATGTAACTACATAGAGAGAGGGAGACGGAGAGGGAGATAGAGGGAGAGGGAGAGAGAGAGAGAGAGAGAGAGAGAGAGAGAGAGAGAGAGAGAGAGAGAGAGAGAGAGAGAGAAATAAGATTGTACAAGAATAAATAGAATGGGAGATGTCCATTATCATAAAGGAAAAATAAAAGGAATGAGAATATGATTATATGAGAAAGTAAAATTACTCCCTAGGAGAGTGTGGTAGGAGAGGATTAATCTAATCAATAATCAAGAGTATCACAAGTCGAGTGTGACTTCTATCACCAGAATTTATGGTAAGGATATCCTATTTTTCATGATTAGTTACAATTATTTTTGTTTCATCTATTTGTGTAACCATCTGGAAAGTGTGAGAGGGAGAAAGAAAGAGAGAATGAGAAAGCAAGAGTGAAAGAAAATGGGATAAAGTGAGATATAAATAGAGAGAGAGATAAAGCATGAGAGAGAGAGAGTGAGAGAGAGCATGATAGATAAATAAAGAGAGGGATAGGGAAAGAGATAAAGAGAGAGACAAATCAAGAGATAGAGAAAGAGAAAGTTCATTTTCACATTATTTTTAATAAGCATGCATTATCATTTTACCACCTATATTATATGAAATCTAACTTTTTAACATTATTTTTACCTCTTACATATTCCCATTTCATCGAGAGCATCTAATAGCCCACCCATACATATGGGAACCACCAGTTTGGTGCCTATATTGTATTACTTTTTTAAAAACAAAATATAATCTCCGAAACCAATGCTAATTGAAGGGTTTTTCCATGTTTGATTCGCTTCCACCATGAAAAAATGGATGAGAGATGGGAGAAACTGAGATCAGATTTTTTAGGTGGACCAGATGTACATCTGTAGGTTTAGATAAGACATTCCCAAGTGTCATGGTTTTATATTTATCACCCGTCAAAGTTTAACATGTTTTTTCTCTTGGAGTGCTTAAGTTACATTGATGGACCAGTGTATCACAAAAGGACCAAGATGGTATGAAATAGTAAAAAACACCATTGATGGCATATAAAAGCTCATCTAGATTTTAGGAACCATCGGTTCAGTGCCATAAAGTCCCCCTTGTAAAATATCACCCCAGATTCCTTAACATTGATGCTAATTGAAGGATTTTTCCATGTTTTCTTTTTTACCACCGTGAATAAATGAGTGAGAGATGAGAGAAACTGATATAGTATTTTGTATGCATACTATATATGCATCCATAGGTTTAGATGATACATTCCCAAGTGCCATGTCTTGCTAGTTATCACCCATCAAAGTTTGACAAGTTTTTTACTCTCAGGGTGCCTAAGAGACATCAACAGATCAATGTAATTTTGAAGGACTAGAATGGTTTGGTAGAAAAATGACACCACTAATAGCATTTAATAGCCCATTGAGACATGTGGGAACCATCGGTTCAGTTCCAAAAGGTTCCTATATTGTGTTAAGTTTTTTAAAACAAATTTTATCTCTAACACTGATGTTAATTAAAGGTTTTTGCTACATTTCATTCACTACCACTGTAAACAAAAAGATGAGAGATGGGAGGAATGGAGACATAATTTTATAAATCGACTAGATGTACATCCATAGGTTTAGAAGAGATATTCCCAAGTGCCATGGTATACTACTTATCACCCGTCAAATTTTAACAAGTTTTTGCTCTCATGGCACTTAAGAGACATTAACAAACTAGTGTAGCCCAAAAGGATTGGTATAGTTTAACAGTGGAACAACACCACTAATAACACCTAACAACCCATCTAGAGATGTGGGAGCCATCCGTTTATTGCCATGAGGTGCCCATTGGAAAATATCACTCTAGATGCCCTCACACTGGTATTAATTGAAGGATTTTTCCACGTTTCATTTGCTACCACCGTGCACAAATAAACAAGAGATAAGAGAAAAAGAGATAGGATTTTTTATGCGGACTAGATATGTATCAATAATTTTAGATGAGACATTCCTAAGTGCCATGACTTGCTAGTTATCACCAGTCAAATTTTGACAAGTCTTTACGTTCAAGGCGCTTAAGAGACATTGACAGATCGGTGTATACCGGAAGGACTAGGATGGTTTGGGAGTGGAAATAAACCACCAATAGTATCTAATAGCCCATATGAACATGTGGGAACCATTGGTTTGGTGCCATGAGGTGCCCATTCCAAAATATCACCCTGTATGCCTTGACATGGATGTTAATTGAAGTTTTTATCCATGTTTCATTTGTTGCCACCGTGAACATACAGGAAAGATATGGGAGAAACCGAGATAGTATTTTCTATGTGGGATAGATGCACATTCACAGGTTTAGACAAGAAATTCCCAAGTGCCACAGTTTACTAGCTATCACCTGACAAATTTTGACAATTTTTTCTCTCATGGAACTTAAGAGACATCAACATACCAGTGTAGCACAGAAGGATTAACTCAATCTGACAATGGAAAGACACCAATGATATCGTCTAACATCCCATACAGACATGTGGGAACCATCATTTTGGTGTGATGAGGTACCCGTTGCAAATTATAACCCTAAGAGAAAAAAATTGTCAAACTTTGATGGGTGATAGCTAGCAAGCCATGACACTTGGGAATGTCTCGAATGAACCTATGGATGTGAATCTGGTTCACCTAAAAAATCCTATCTCAACTTCTCTCATATTCCAGTTGTGATAGCGAATGAAATGTGAAAAAAGCTTCAATTAACATCAGTATTAGGGCATCCAGGGAGATATTTTGTAATGGGCACCTTGTGACAATGAATCGATGGTTCTTACACATCTAAATTGGTTGTTAGACGTTATTACTGGTGTCATTCTTCTTCCAGACCATCCCAATCTTTTTAGGATACATCGGCCGATAAGTTTTTCTTGAGTTCCCTAAGAGTAAAACTTGTCAAACTTTTTTCAGGTGATATCTATCAAGTCATGACACTTGGGAATGTCTCATCTGAATCTACATATGTGCATCTTATTCACCTACAAAATCATATCTTGGTTTCTCTCATCTCTCACTCATTTGTTCACGGTGACAGTGAATGGAATGTGGCAAAAGTATTTAATTAAAATCAATGTCAGGGAATCCAAGGAGATACTTTGCAATGGTAACCTCATGGTACCAAAATGATGGCTCCCACACATCTAGATGGTATGTTAGGCGCTATCAGTGATATTGTTCCACTACCAAATTTTCCCAGTCCTTTCTATCTACACTAGTCCATCAATACCTCTTAAGCACCCTAAGAGAAAAAACTTGTCAAACTTTGACGAGCAAAAACTAAAAAGTCGTGGAAATTTGGAATGTCTCATTTGAACCTACGGATATGCATCTAGTCCACCTATAAAATCATTTCTTGGTTTTTCCCATCTCTCACCCATTTTTTCGATGTGTTAATGAATGAAATGTGGAAAAATCCTTAAATTTTCATCAATGTTAGGACATCTAAGATGATATTTTGCAATGGGCACCTCATGGCACCAAATTGATGGTTCTCATACATCCGTATGGGCTATTAGATACTATTGGTGGTTTCATTCCACTACGAGCAAGTTGTGGCACTTGGGAATGTCTTGTAGTAACCTATAGATGTACATTATTTTCACCTATAAAATCCTATCTTGGTTTCTCCCATCTCTCACTCATTTTTTCACGATGGCACTGAATGAAACGTGGAAAAACCCTTCAATTAACTTTTGTGTCTGGGAATCCAGGGTGATATTTTGCATTGAGAACCTAGTGGCACAAAAACGATGGTTACCACACATCCAAATGAGCCATTAGATTCTATCAGTGTCATTTTTTTACTACCAAACTGTCCTAATCCTTACTGGTTGCACCGATCCATCGATGTATCTTAAGCACCCTAAGAGCAAAAAATTATCAAACTTTGATATGTGTTAACTAGTAAGATGTGGCACTTGGGAATGTCTCATCTAAACCTATGAATGTGCATATAGTTCACCTACTAAATCATATCTTTGTTTCTCCCATATCCTTCCCATTTATTCGTTGTGGCAAGGAATGAAACGTGTCAAAACCCTTCAATTAACATCAATGTTAGGGCATCCTATGTGATATTTTACAATGGTAACCTCGTGGCACTAAAAAAATGGTTCCCACACATCTAGATGGGATGTTAGACATTATCAATGGTGTCATTTTTCTTTCAAACCTTCTCGGTACTTATGGGCTACATCGGTCCATAGATGTCACTTGAATGCCCTGAGAGCAATTACTTGTCAACTTTTTTCAGGTGATAACTAGCAAGCCATGTCACTTGGGAATATCCTATATGAACCTATGGATATGAATCTAGTTTTCCTACAAAATTCTATCTCAATTTCTTCTATATCTTTCCCATTTTTTTACAGTGGTAGCAAATGAAATGTGGAAAAATCCTTCAATTAACATCAGTGTCAGGGACTCTAGGGAAATATTATATACTGGGCACCTAGTGGAATTGAACCGATGGTTCCCACATGTTTGTATGATATGTTAGATGTTATCAATGGTGTATTTTAGCTAAAAAACCATCTTGGTCCTTCCAGGCTACACAAGTCTGTCAATGTCTCTTAAGTTCCCTGAGAGTGTCAAACTTTGTCAGGTGATAACTAGTAAACCATGGAATTTAGGAATGTACCCCCTAAACCTACAGATGCACATTTGGTTAGCCTACAATATCCTATCTCATTTTATATCATCTCTCACTCATTTATTTGTGATGACAACAAATGAAATGTGGAAACATCCTTTAATTAGCATCAATGCTAGAGAAAAAAAATTGTTTAAAAAAAATTAATACAATATAGGCACATCGGGGAACCAAACCAATTGTTCTCACATGTCTGGGTAGGTCATTAGATATTATCAGGTGTCTTTTTTCTTTCATACCATACCATTCCTTTCAGGATGCACTGGTTCGTTGATGTCTCTTAAGTTCCTGGAGAGAAAAAACTTGTCAAAGTTTGTCAGGTGATAACTAGAAAATCTTGACACTTGGGAATGTCTCATCTGAACCTATGGATGCACTTATGGTCCACCTACAAAATACTATCTCACTTTATCCCATCTCTCACGTGTTTTTTACAGTGGTAGCGAATGAAACGTGGCAAAAACCTTAAATTAGCATCATTGCCAAAGATAATTTTTTTTAAAATGAATACAATATAGGCACCTCGTGTCATTGAACTGATGGTTCCCATAAGTACAAGTGGGTTTTTATATGCTCTCATTGAGATGAGAATATGCAAGAGGTAAAAATAATCTTTAAAAAAGAGATTTCATATGATATAGGTGGTGAAATGAGAATGTGTTATTGTTAAAAATAATGTGAAAAGGAACTCTCTCTCTCTCTCTCAAGATTTGAATGGAATTGAACCTTGGAAAGTTTGTGTGAGATTTAATATTGTCAATAGGCTATGAAGGGTCAAGAGAGATAAAAAAGACTTCATTTTATTGACTTACTATTTAGGGGATTTCTTTTTTTCTTCATGGGTCCTTTATTCTTTAGCCAGTTTTGAAGGTATGGGAACAAGTGAAGAACTTGGTGGATGGGCATCCTATCTTTTCAAAATTTTACACTAGGTGTCAAGCCTACAATTTGATTTCATCAAATCTGAAATATAATGACAATATCCTTGCCTTGACAAGAGGTTGCTCTTCCCTCCTTTCATTTGAGAAAGGAATAAAAATATTTCATGACTTGTATAAATTTGGGAAGTAGATGGAATGGAAATACCTTAAAGATTTTTATAAGCTTCCTAAATCTCAGTTCAGAATCTAATCATTTCTTAGAAAAAATTTCACAAATACCTCTATTGGACTAATCATGGAGGATTAGAATGACTTTTTAGGTACTATGAGGTGGATCAAATGCCCCCCTCTCCAAGAGGCTACCTTCAAAAAAATCTATGAAAGGATTGCCTTCTCCCCAAACCTTTCCTTGGGACTAAACAATAAATGGAATGTTTGTGAGTTCATTACTAGATGGACTCATAGATTTAATATTTTGTGGTCTTCTTGGATTTAGTCAAAGCAATATTGCTTTAGATGGATTCTGATAATACTTATGTGTCATTATGCAAATTCAATCCAATGAACCATATGGGTCTGATCTAGTTTTTAGGGTGTCAGATATTGCTTCATGGTCAGACTCAAGAACTTACAAGTTCTTATTGTGCTATCTACCTCCATATTTAATCAATTAAATATTAGATGCAATAACAAGGTGAAAATAATGAATGATATAGAGTAGGTTCCTATCAAGTGATGGGTGGGAAAGGCGAATAGGCTGGTGGGAAAGGAGAATAGGACAAGGAGGAGGATGAGGGTTTGAACAACAATGGATGGGAAACTGACAGTAGGAAGATCCCTCCTAGAAAGAAGATAAATGCTCTGGATCGGTCTTCGAGGGAGAAAGATACGTGTGACACTTTATCTGTGGGTGGGATTCATTTGGAAAATGGGTGGTTCCCTAAATCATATGCAAATATTTTAAACTTTGAAAGAAAAAATCTTAGGAATCATTCCTCGGCTTAAATAGGATGGAACAAGTAAGTTTTTAGATATCCATGATATTATAATAGATCAGAATCTGAGAAAAATGGAGAATGTATTGATAGGTAAACTGGTAGGGGGGAGGCCTAATATTGATTCCATTAGATCTTGGTCTATCTTGAAATGGAAACCCAAGGGGCATATGGATGTCACAGCCATGACAAATGGCTTCTTCCCATTTAGCTTCAAAAATTTTTAAGACCCTCAAAGGATCCTCAATGATGGCAAGTGGTTCCTTGGGAAACATGGCCTCTTTTTTAGGAAATTGACTCCCAGGTTCAACCTTGATAGAGAGAATATTAATCAGTTTCCTGTCTAGGTGAGACTCCCAAGTTTACCTTTGGAACTATGGGATGTGGATATTATTAGGGGAGTTATAAACACTCTTGATACCTTTTTTTTTTGGATAATGCGACACTTACTAAATCAAGAGCAATTTGTGTAAGATTTTATATCTACTCCTTAATGGGTTTATCTCTACCTAAATCAATCTCCCTACAATCAAGATTGGAAATATGGGACCAAAAAATAGAGTTTGAAAACTGCCCTCAAAGATGTGAGAAATGCCAGGGCTGGGGGCATGTAAAACAATAGTGCAAGATGACAGTCTCAAAGGTGTACCGGGAGAAGCATACCAATGAATGGGAAAAATTTAAATAAATTTCTCATATGGTTACTAACTCTCCCAATTTTTTCAATCCTAATAAAGTTATTCAAATAACAGAAAACAATGGAGATGGATTTAATGTGAACAAATCCCAAACGCTCAAGCTCTTAGATGAAGATGGATTCATAGAACTAAGGAATAAGAATATCCAGTGGAACGCTTGGTTGGAACCCTAGTTCCAGAAGGCTAAGCTCCATGTTCAAGATGAAAAAAAATTATTCTCACAAAAATTGGATAATTTGCTTAAGGAAGTTGCTAAGGAAAATATCTAGTCAAAATCAATGGATGGAAGAAATATCAATGAATCTATAAAAACGTTTTCTAATCCATTTGAAAATCTGTTGGAAAGTGAAAATTTTATTCTAACACTTGGAAATGAAAACCAACAGGTTTTTAACAACATTCATAACATTATCTAGGGAAGTTGTCTCTACTCAAAAAGATCTACTCTCTGAGCTAAATGATTCAAGGGGACCCCAATCTAGTTGAAAATGAGACCTCTCTGGTTACTCCTTTTAAAGGGGAAAAATTTGAGGTGACACTAAAAGAGAAAAAAATTGGCTCTGGGCGTCCCTCTAAACAGGTTACAAGGAAGAAACAGAGTCAGAAGGAAATAAATGATGGAACCCAATCTAAACTCAATCTTAGGATCTTTAGAAGATCAAAGAACCAAGTGATTAAATGAATATTATATCATGGAATGTCAGGGGTTTGAACAACCCTGTTAAATGGAGGTTGATAAAGGATTTGGAGGTGAATCAAAATTTTGACATTTTGGCTCTACAGGAAACCAAGATGGAGGAGGGTGCTTTCTTGGAGGCTAGCGGAAGGTATTGTAAAAAAAATTAGGGGTTTTTCTGTTAGTTTTATTGGTACTGCTGGTGGAATGGTGGTTATATGGAATGAGGAAAAACTCAAAGGTATGAAGCTTCTTAGTAGAAATAACCATATGGAATTTCTTTTTCAAGATAAGAAATTTGAGGAGTTCTAGATCTTATCTAATATTTACACCCTAAATATTAAAGCTGAAAGAAAAAAAGATCTAGCCCGATCTTTCTAAATTCCAATTTGTTATTAAAGGGACAGAATGGGTGATTCTAGGGGATTTTAACACTTTAATTACATTACTTGTATAATTCACATCATGAGCAGAAATATAACACCAAATAACACAATATTTAAGAATAATGATCTCAATATGCAATTATAATAGTTTTGCTACTTCGAGGGGGAAACCTCCAAACCATACAATAATACTCAAATACTCCAATGATGCTGAAATATTACCTATAATCCCCTATATATACTATTCATATGTTATGGCCATCACCAAGGCCAACCTACTAAGCATGAGAAAGTATACATGATATAATAAAATGATATGGTAAGCCACAAGTTGGCTACACATATCCTAATACAAGCAATAGGTTAAGGGCGTAGCATGCCCTTCCCATTCAAAAAAACATTATCCCCAATGTTGAGAAGCTCTGGGTGTTACTATAGGAATGTCATATCTTCCCATGTTGCATCTTCATTGTCCATATTCTTCCACTTGATCAGGTACTCAGTAATAACGCGTGTCCTCAATCTTTTATTTCATGTTTGAAGGATGCATTCAGGTTCCAAGATGACCCTCCCTTCCTCATTGAGCTCAAGTAACACTGTTTGGGATGATACTCTCTATCCAATTACTTTCTTCAGGAAAGAAACATGAAATACTGGATGTATTTAGGTTAATTGTGGAAGTTCTAATTTATATGCTACAGTACCAATCTTCTGCAATACTTGATAGGGGCCATAATACTTTGATGAAATTTTTCTATCCTTTTGTTGTTTTTTCAAAGACATTTAATTATATGGTTGTAACTGCACAAAAACCCAATCACTGACCTCAAAATTCCTTTCCGTGTGATGTTGATCAGCCTGTTGCTTCATGCGGTTTTGTGCCATGACCAAGTTCTCCTTAAGACTAGAGAGGACCTCTTGTTGATACTAAATGTGTTCTTCTACTACTCTAAGTCATGGTTGTCCTCTCAATGATGATGTGATGGATGGTGGATGGTACCCATAGGGTGCCAAAAAAGGAGACATTTTAGATGAAGTATGGAAGGAAGTGTTATACCAACATTTTGCAAGTGGCAATCATTAGACCCATATTGCTTGTTTATCAGACATAAAGCAACAAATATATCCCTCCAAAAACTTATTTACAACTTCTCTTTTCCCATCATACTTTGGATGATAGAAGAGCTACGAGCTAACTGAGTACCCAAACACAAGAATAAATCAGTCAAAAAATTACTAGTAAATATAGGGTCTCGATCACTTACTATAATCTTTGGTGTCCCATGAAGCTTCTGAAATGTGTCCATCAAGGCTGTTGCTACCGTGCTTACAGCAAATAAATGTGCCAAGGCAAAAAAAAATGAGCATATTTGGTGAGTCTATCCACCACAACCATGATGAAATTTTTTTCATCAGATTTAGGCAATCCTGTGATAAAGTCCATGGAAACCTCTTCCCACCGCTGGCTAGGAATAGATAGAGGTTGTAGAAGACCTGGGGATCGAACTGTTTCACCCTTATTTTGCTGACAAACCATGCATTCTGCCACAAATTTTTGGACATCACCTTTGGCCACTTCCCAGAAGAAATCTTGTTTGAATCGATGATAAGTCTTCAAGAATCTAGAGTTCCCCCCTACTGGAGAAGAGTGAAGCTCAGATAGAATCCTATTTTTAAGAGTGGAGTTCTTACATAGGTATAATCTATCTTTATACCATAAATCATCCCCTTTCAATAAAAATTTTTCAAACATGCTTGGATCATTCTAGAGATGATGAATGAGGTTTTGTGTGGTTGGGTGATTTCTCCATTTGGACCTTGCCTCATCCATCCAATCTTCTTGTAATATGGATATGGCACATAACAAGGCTTCAATTAAATCATCTTTCTGTGACAGTGCATCCGCAACTACATTCTCATTCCCTTTCTTATAGATAATCTCAAAATCATATCCCAACATCTTGGAGACCCATTTTTATTGTTCTTCAGATGATAAATGCTGCTCCAAGAAGTATTTCATACTATCATGATCTCTCTTCACTTTAAAGTGTCTTCCTATGAGATATGGTCTCCATTTCTTTACGGCATGAAGTATGGCTAGCATTTCCTTCTCATAAGTAAGCTTGGAAAGATTCTTACCTTTGAATTGATAGCTCAAAAAGGAAATAGAATGACCTTCTTGCATGAGAACTTCCCCCATACCCACCTTTGATGCATCACATTCAACAACGAATGTTTTGGAAAAATCTGGAGTAGCCAAGATTGGAGTGGTACACATGGCCTCCTTTAGTTGCTCAAATGCTTTGGTTGCATCCTCACTCCAATGGAAGGAGTCCTTCTTTAATAAAGTTTTGAGAGGTGCAACTATGCTTCCATAATGCCTTACGAATCTTCGGTAATAACCTGTAAGCCCAAAAAATCCTTGTAGATTCTTTAGGGTTTTTGGAACCTTACACTCCATCATGGCTTTGATCTTATTAGGATCCACTGTAACGCCTTCATGAGAGACAATGTGACCCACATATTCAACCTCGTTGAGTCTAAAATAACACTTAGATGGCTTTGCATAAATTTGATGTTGCTCAAGGATTTCCAAAACCTTATTTACATGATGCAAATGTTCCTCCCATGTTTTGCTATAAATTAATATATCATCAAAAAACACTAAGACAAACTTCCGTAGGAATGACTTAAAAATAGAATTCATTAAACTTTGAAATGTAGAAGGTGCATTTGTGAGTCCAAAAGGCATTACCATGCATTCATAATGGCCTTCATGTGTCCAAAATGTGGTTTTATGAAAATACTCATCCTTGATTTTGATTTGGTGGTATCCTGAATGAAGATAAAGCTTTGTAAAATAAACAACATCATGCAACTCATCAAGAAAATCAACAATAACAGGAATAGGAAACTTATCTATGATTGGGTACTTATTAAGTTCCCTATAAATAGGACACATGCGCCACATGTCATCTTTCTTCTGTACCATCACGACTAGAGAGAATAAGCACTCTAACTATAGTGGATGATTCCTTCTTCTAACATCTCTTGTACAATCTTATCGATTTCACTCTTTTACACATATAGGTATCTATAAGGTCTAATGTTAGGCAGTTGACTTCCTAGTAATAACTGAATAGCATGATCATGATCTCTCTTTGGAGGTAAGCCCTTTGGTATATTTTCAAATACAATAGAGTGTGCATCCAACACTGATTATATATCTAAGGGTATAATGTCCTTAGAATGATGAGCCTCCAATGAAAAGATTTGTGCCACAAATCCCTCTGCACCCTTTTTTAGCATTTTGTGCATCTGATGAGGAATTACTATTTGTGGAGACTTTTCTCTTAAGCCTCTTAACTCAAAATTCCTTCCTATAGAGTTAAATCACATGAACAAGTCTTGGAAGTTCATCTCAATGGTTCCCAAAGTGGTAAGCCATTAAACCCCTAACATAATGTCTACTCCTCCCATAAAAATGGAATACATGGGACTATTTAGTATGTAATATCCCATGGAAAGCTTAATGCTATGGCATTTTCTAGAACAAGTAACAATACCTCCATTAGTAATCATTACTTGACATTCAGGAGCTGGATAAATAAAACATTTTAGGTGCACTGCTAACTTATGATTTATAAAGTTGTGAGTACTTCCTGAATCAATCAACACTGTGACCCTCTATTTTTTTAGGAATTCAACCACCTTTAGGGTTTGGGGGGTGCTAATACCTGAAATTACATTCCATGAGATTGTTGGCTAAGGATCTCCTGACTCCTCCTCTGGCTCAACCAAGACCTCTGACTCTACATCTTCATTATTCTCTTCATCTTCACTAGACCCATCAATGTAGAACAACTTATTTTCAGCACATTTATGTCCGGGTCCAAATTTACCATCACAATTAAAACATAACCCTTTTTCTCTTTTTTCTTCAATTTTTTGAGGTGTCAATATAACTTTCCGAGGGAGTGCTAGGTCCAAGGTGTTGCGATCTCTAGTATAAGTGAAATGTTGTCTCCTACTTGAAATAATTTTCTACTCTTCCATTATTGCCATAATCATCGAATTAGAAACCTTATGAGGATTAAACATATGCACCTCATGCTCAATGTGATCCTTAAGACTCCCAAGAAATAGGTCATTCAGATTCTCTTCAGTAATATTTTCTACCTACAAAGAAAGGTTTTGGAAGTGATGAATGTAATCCTTAATAGATCCTGTCTGTCTCAACTTTGCTAATTGGCTGAAGTAATTATCTGACACACTATAACTATAGTGTAATTGTAACTCTTTAGTGAAGACTTTCCATGTAACATTGAGACCACTCTTCTTCCTTTGAGCACATAACCATCGATACAGGATGAATTGGTCAGGTTTGAGATACAAAGCTGCCATGGTTACCTTTTGTCCTGATGGAATTTGTTGTAGTTCAAAGATATTCTTCATTTGGTTGATCCAATTGAGTGGATCCTTTCCATCAAACTTTCGTATATCCACTTTTGGAAACATATTACGGGCCTGCAAAGTGCTCGCATTTGGATTGTGCACACTCAAAGAACCACTCTGGCTCATGTGTCTGTTATGTTGACCTAAGGATCCACCTTTATTGACATAAGTATGATTACCCATCATATGTGTACTAAATTTTTGCATGAAATCCTCCAATCTTTGTCCAATCCTATCCATGTCTTCTTTGTTGGCCACCCTAGATTTGAGGTATCTCAGGTTAAACTCAAGTTGGCTTACTTTATCGTCTGTCGAAGTAAACCCTAACCCTGAGGAATCTATAGTTATATCTTCTATCTCCAACTCCTCAACTACTATCTCATCCTTTTCTGGTGTTTTACCTAGAGTGATGGGATTCTTTTTTCCTCTTGTGGAAGGCCCCGCCATGATGCCCTAAAATAGTAGGATGTAGGGATCACATTCAAATTTTAGGGTTTTGGATTTTGATAATAATTCAGCCAAATATAAAACAACTTGAAGAACAATCCCCAAATAAATTTTATTTTTCTTTCTAAAAATGTAACGAATTTGGAAAAATTCCACAATTTGCACCCTAGGGAGCGATTTTATGAAAAAAACTAAATTCTTAATAACTTTTTAAAAATAAATTTAAAAAGTATGAAATTTTTAGGGAAACTTACTTGAAATTTTTTGCAAATCTGGTAAAAATATTTCCTACCAATTTACTTTTTTTCAAAATATATGGTGGAAACAAAAAATTAGGGTTTTTACCCTAATTTTTGCCCAGATTGCAGCTCTGATACCACTTGTAATGACATTACTTGTATAATTCAGATCATGAGCAGAAATATAACACCAAATAACACAATACTCTAGAATAATGATCTCCATATGCAATTATAATAGCTTCGCCACTTCGAGGGGGAAACCTCTAAACCATACAATAATACTCAAATACTCCAATGATGTTGAAATACTACCTACAATCCCCTATATATACTATTCATGTGTTATGGCCATCACCAAGGCTGACCTACTAAGCATGATAAAGTATAAATGATATAATAAAATGATATGGTAAGCCACAAGTTGGCTACTTATATCCTAATAAAAGCAATACGTTTAGGGCATAGCAAACACCCCTTTATGCCTCGGGGAAAAGAAGGGGGGAAATATTGATTTTACTAAAAGTATGGAAAACCTTCAAGATTTCATCTCTCTTAATAACCTTATGGATGTTGAGCTACAGGGTAGTAGATTTAATTGGTTAAACAGAAGAAAAGGTGATCAGTTGATTCAAGTTATACTTGATAGAGATCTAATTTCATGGGGATGGTTGAACAAAGAAGTTGGGATGTACTCCCTCCCTTGCATTGGGTATGATCACAATCCTATCCTCTTCCAGATCAAGGATAAAGAGAGGAGAAGAACCCCCTTCATATTTGAGAATATGTGGCTACAAGATGAGGACATTTTTTATTTATTCAAAGGCTGGTGGAATGTGAAAATCAAAGGAACAACACTATTTAGGATTGCTAAAAAACTAGCTCATGTGAAAAAAAATATGAAAGGATGGAACAAAAAAAGTTTTGGTAACATTTTTTATAAAAAGAAGTCTCTAGCTAATGAGATTTCAACTGAGGACAATCTCCTACTTGAACAAAATAAAGAGAAGGAATTATTAGCTGAGTACCACAACATTCTCCTAAAGGAGGAAATTTTTTGGAAATAGAAATCAAGCGTCCAATGACCCAAAGAAGGTATCAAGAACACGAAGTTTTTTCATATCTCAACTCTTAAAATAAGGAGCTCTAATAGAATTCTTTGTATCAAGAATGAAAATGGAGTGTTGCTTAATGACACTAATGAAATCCAACAAGCTACTAGTTATTTTTCCAACAAGCTTTTGGCTTCTTCCATAGGTTCTAATAGTATTAAGGAAGATTAGTTTTTGGATTGTATTTCCCGATTGATTAATGAAGAGGACAATTATTTTCTCACCAAAATACCTTTGCTGGAAGAAATTGAATTTATGGTGAAATACCAAAATCCTAAAAAAGCTCCAGGATCGGATGGGTTTCCTGCTCTCTTTTTCCAATCTTTCTGGGAGATTGTGAAGGATGTTACTTGCAATGTTATTCAAGAATTCTTTAGGAATAAAAAAATGCTTCAAGAGTTAAATATAAATTTTCTAGCCTTGATCCCTAAGAACCATGATCCGACAGATTTCAAAAAATTTAGACCTGTAAGCCTATGTAACTATGTCTACAAAATGTTCTCCAAAATCATGGCTTTATGAATTTAACTAGTCTTGCTTCGATCATCTCTGGGTAGCAAGGAGGTTTTGTTATGGAAAGACATATCCAAGATGGTATAGTCACTATTCAGGAAACCATTCATTTGGTTAGGTAGAACAAGAAGGAAGCCATAATTATTAAAATTAATATGGAAAAACCCTATGATAGAGTCTCTTGGCCCTTGCTTCTGAAGGTCCTTACTAGGTTTGGATTTGGTGAAGATTTTAATATGTTGATTCTTTCATGTATTTCCACAGCTAAGTTCTCGGTCCTTATTAATGGGACCCGTTGTGGATTTTTTAATAGCACGTGTGGATTAAGACAACGTGATCCTATTTCTCCCTTTCTTTTCATTATTATGGCCAAGACCCTTAGTAGAGCTCTAAATAAGGATTCCTTGGATGGTAGGATCAGAGTTATTTCTCCTGCTATTAACTGTAATAGGGTTACTCACCAGCATTTTGTTGATGACACTATGTTGGTTGGTGAATCTTCTATCCTGGAGGCTATGGAATTAAAACAACTAATGGGAGATTATGAGGAGTTGTATGATCAATTAATGAATTATGGGAAAAGCTCAGTTTTCTTTATCAACACCCCAGAAAGAAGATGCAATAAAATTGTTGGAATTCTTGATTGTGTGTCTAAAACCCTCCCAAATAGGTATCTAGTCATGCTTATTGGGGTGGGAAAACCTAAGAATGCTGATTAGAATTTCTTAATTGATAGGTTCTTGAAGAAACTTGAAGGTTGGAAAGGTTCTTTATTATCTCGAGCAGGAAAGGCAGTCTTTCTCAAATACTCAATTCAGAATTTACCTGTTTATACGATATCTATCTACAAGTTACACTCCTCAATTGCTAGTAAGTTGGAGAGTATTCAAAAAATATTTCTTTGGAGTGGCTCAGAATCCAAAGATATAATTCCTCTAATAGCATGGGAAAAGGTTTACACCCCCAAAAAATTTGGAGGTCTTGGTATTAGAGACTGGACAAAAATGAATAAAGCAGTGCTCTTGAAAATGAGCTAGAGGCTAGTCAAGGAAGAGAGTGTTTGGACTTCTATTATCAGAGGTAAATATTGGCCACATCTATCCGTCAATGAATGGTGCTTCTACATCCAAAATTCTAATGGTTCTTCTTGTTTCTGGAAATCTATAAATTGGGCTAAACACATGGTCTCTGAGGGCAACAAATGGATGGTTGGCAATGGGTGAACGATCCACTTTTGAGAGGACAAATTGTTAGGGGACCTCCCTCTTAAGATCATTTACCCCACAGTCTATAGAGATTCTATGACCAAATATAGGACCAAGGTCTAATATTTTTTCAACTTTGATGACCCCCTAGGAGAATGGAAAACCATTGATTTGGATGATTCTAACAACATTGAGATTTCTTCTATTAACAGAAAATTAAGAGGCATTATTGTTAATAAGGGGAGCTTAGAAGAGAATAGTATTTACTAGCCTAAGGAGGACAGTGGAGTCTTCTCGGTTAGAATTTCCTAAAACTCCTTATTTTTTGAGGTTGGGGAAACCTAAAACTTGAATTGGGGAAGTGTTTGAGTCAAAGAGTTAATCCCCAAGATTAATATTTTTTGGTGGTTGGTCATCCATGATAAGATTCTAACTGTCAGCAACCTAAACAAGATAAATTTCCATATGGTTAATAGGTGTGTGTTGTGTGAACAGGGAAAATTTTAGTGGCGAATATTCGTAATATGGCGAATATTCCATTTTTGAAAATTTTGAAAAGGTGAATTTTTTGGCATGGGCCAGTGACCTGTTCGCCTAAAAATTACACTTTAATTTTTTTTAGGGGTCGGCTTCGCCTACCCTTGAAAAATATCCCCTATATAAACCTAGATTATTCGCCAGGTAGAACACTTCTACTTCACATTTTTCAACAATATGATATATCCCGTATTATAGACGTGCGACAAGGGGGTAAGTTATTGATGCGTGACAAGGAGGGTTTGCAGACAAGGAGATACTGTAGATATTGACACATAGTAGACGCATGACAAAGATTTTGTTGACGAGCGACATGGAGTTTTTTTCGATGAGCAAGAAGAGGGTAGAGGTTGCAGACGTGTGACAGGATATTTGTTGTCGCGCGTCAATAGACCTTAGTGACGCGTGTCACTAAGACCTTAGTGATGCGCGTCAATAGGCCTTAGTGATGTGCGTCAACAGGCCTTAGTGATGCGCGTCACTAAGGCCTATTAACACGCATCACTAAGGCCTATTGACGCACGTCACAGGGCTTAGTGACGCGCGTCAATAGGCCTTAGTGACGCGCGTCAATAGGCATTAGTGACGCGCGTTACTAAGGCCTGTTGACGCGCGTCACTAAGGCCTATTGATGCGCGTCACTAAGGCCTGTTGACGTGCGTCACTGCATTTTTTTGACGCGCGACAAGGAGGTACAACAGATATTGACGCATAGCAGACGCACGACAAAGAGTTTGTTGATGCGTGACACGGAGATTTTTTGATGAGAAAGCAGAGGTCGGAGGCTGCAGACGCGTGACGGAAGATTTTGCTGTCACGCGTCAAAAAATGCAGTGACGCGCATCAATAGACCTTATCAGACAGCACCCTCAGTGACGCACGTTAATAGGTCTATTGATGCGCGTCACTAAGGTCTATTGACGTGCGTCACTGCATTTTTTGACGCGCGACAGCAAAATCTCCCGTCGGGTGTCTGCAGCCTTTTGTCGCAGTGCTTGATAATCAGGTGAAATTTTTTCATACAACCCCCAAAAAATTCGCCTTCCCGTGAAACCGGTTCCAGGGATATTCGCCAGGTATTCTCCACTTCCAATTTCCAGGAGGTCTCTTAAAATGAACCATGTGTGTGAATCTAAGTGTGAAGATTCCTCGCACCTTTTCCTCAGCTGTCCCTTTCTGGTCTTGGTTAGGAAGACCATTCTCAATCTTTTTGAAGTCAATTGGGTTTTCTCTGACTCCATAAAACTGTTGTTGTCCCAATGGTCTAATCCTTGTAAGATCCAAGGGTTAAAATATTTGTGGACCTTTTCTATTATGCATTTAGCTTGGGAGATTTGGAAGGAGAGAAATAAAATAATATTCAAAGGCAAGAAAGAGTCTTCAAAGAAAATTGGAGCTTGTTTTGTTAATTCATTCTATCTAATTTCTCTAATCTAAACCCTCAAAAGAATTCTATCTTTCAAAATGAATCAATTTTCTCCTTAAAGTGGGGTTTGGGATCCACACCTACTAGTACACCTTCTCTAAATCCTAGATTTAAAGGATGGGTGAAACCTAGCAAGGAGTTTTTTAAGTTGAACTTTGATGGTGCGTCCAAAGGAAACCTTGGTAGAGTTGGTTGTGGGGGGATTTTTGGGATTCTGAAGGAAGATTTATTCTTGGGTACGATAACAACCTTAGCACTCAAAAAAACCATGTTTCTGAAGTTACGAGGTTTTTTTGGGGGTTATCTATAGATCTCCAACATAATTTTTCCAATTTGGATGTGGAAGGAGACTCTCTAAACATAATTAACAACATAACTGGGAAAGGCTCCATCTTTATTTCCATCAATAACTCTATTAAGAGAACTAAGGAAATGTCAAATTTATTTGAATTTATTTCCTTCAAGCATGCTTTTAGGGAGGCTAGCTTTATGGTGGATGGTTTTGCTAATATGGGGGTTAATTGTGATGAATTGACACTTATCAATAAAGTGGAAGCTCTTGACCCCAAGGTGCAAGCACACTTACATAAATACATAAATGGACACATCACAAAATAATGTCATCTCATGGTGTGTCAAATTCATCATGGTCATCTTCCGTAGGAATACTGAGAATTTATTTCTCAATAATGAAAAGATCGGGGAGGGGATTCACTCGTGTCTCTGGGAAGATTTTTTTGCTTCCCATGCTTGGAGAAATTTCATTTTTGGGCCTATGTATAATCTTCTAGCTACCTGGATTTTGGGATTTTCTATGAATATTTTTTTGTCCAGCTAAATGGGTGGTGATCTAATCAGAACTGAACCTGTTGATCTCAAAGGGGTGACACCGGAAGCCATTGCCTTATTAGAGAGCAAGGGTTTTATAGCCCTTCCTGAAATTTTTTGAAGGTCGTTTTAAAAGTCTTAGAAAATATTTCTCCAACACCTGGAAGACTACTAAAAAAGGTTTGTTGGTTAAAATGAAGGGGATTAGCATGGAGATTACTATGGATTCGGATGCCAAAGTGATGGATATTCTTGCTGTTGGGAGGGAGGTCTATAAACCTAAAAAAGAAGCCTCTGAGGAGCTAAAGTTGTTTCTAAAAGGTAATGAAAATATAACTTCCCATTTTTTTGGTTATCTTTGTCTATCTTTAACTAATCCATATGACGAGGTGGCTCTCACCCTTATCCAATTCCTCAATCTTGAGGGCCACCAAAAATGTATTTATGCCTACCACCTACCTATGCTTAATCATTTCAGACATGGCCAGGATTTTAGCTTCTCTTACTTTCTTTATCATTCCCTATGTGCCTCTATTTCTTAGTTCAAAACCAGAAGGGTCTCTATCTAGCTCCATCATGGCTTTATTCTTTCCCTTGTTAAAAGGGTTTCCCTGGATATTGATAAGACTAGCTCCCTAACTAAAGCTCTGGAAGATTATGCGGATGGAGTCAACTCGGACTCGGAGGAAGATGACTTGAGTGAAGATTATAACTCTCAGGAAGGTGACTTGGAAGAGGATAAATATGAGGTGGAGATTTTGGTGGCTCATAATCTTAGGGAAATGAAATCTAAGTAGGGTCCCAGTTTCCCTTTAAACACCAAGGGGGAGTCTAGTAAACAAGATATTTTGACTCCTATCAATGTGTAATTGGAACAAAAATTTGAGGCTATGGGACACGTTGGATTTGTGAAAGGGGAGACCCATTTGGATAAGATGGTGGTGGATATTGAGGAACGTAAGCGAGATATGCGACTCACCAAGAGTTTGGTGCATTTTTTGTTTAATGACTCGTATAAGATGAAAGCACGAGTTGAGGAAGCGGTCAGTAATGGGCATGGTGGAGAGATTGAGGTTTTAAAATCAAACTATGGTTTCATAACCAGTGAGTTGGACCATGTTCGTGCCATTCTCCACATCTACATGGAGTGGAGTGTAGTCATGGTGAAATCTACTTTACAACATCTCCAGACTCTGGGTCAACTTGCTAATGCTTATAGTGTTATGGATAGTCAGGGTAGGAAAAGAAAGGTGACTCCTGATAGTTTTGAATTGGTGTCTCTAGCTAGAAACATAGATACTCTGGCTAAGGAATGGAATAAGGCGATACAGGGGCTTGAAAAAGCCTATAAATGATTAAGGGAGGGGTGTTTTGTTTTATTTACTATCTCGGCTACTTTGTAGGCGTTATTTTCTTTGGGGGAGGGTTTTTTTTTCATTTACTATCTCTGCTAATTTTTAGGTGTTATTTTCTTCGTTTTTATTAGTTCCACTGTGTTTTTTGTTGTTGTTGTTTCTCTACTTTAGCTCCCGGGGGAGCTCTTATTATTATAAATTGTTTTATTATCAGTTTTTTATGGCGTGGTAATGTATTTATCTGCTCTCATGGAGAGGTGATTGTGTTCGCGGTAGATCCCCCTAAATCCTTTTTTACCTCTAATAAAAAAATAATAATGAATAATATTTCTATGAGTGTCAAATTCCTCAAAAAACCACACATTAAATTTATTCATTGGGTATTTTATAAGCCATGTTCCAATAATAACAACAAACCCCATAGAATATTCTAGGTCTTCTCCATATATGATTGGGGATATCAATTTCTTTTTTTCCTCAACACAATGACACAAATAATAAGATGTTCCTTCTTTATTATTTTCTTCTGAAACAACTGCATAAACATGACCTACATCACATTGTACAAAAATAGTTAATTTCAATAAATGATTCATAATTAAGTTACATAATGAGAAAAAATATTAATTTCAACAAAATAATGCAGATATATAATATTGTGGTCAAAGTTAATTGATGTTCATTCATTATGATTTGTAGAGCTCATGGAGGTTGATAGGTGTCCAGTGGATATAATTATCTACAACACCATTCATCAACCCGATCTTTTGAATCACATTCATCCCAAAATGAATACATAAATGAAGAGAAAAAGCATACCATTTTCCTTGTATGAATAGTCCATGAACCTACATTTGAAATTCTAAAAGAGTGCAACTCACTAGATCCTGTTAGTGTATAACAATCTTCATATTTTACAAAATTAGCTTCTTTTACAAACCAAAAAAACTACAAACTATAGACTTACCCTCATTACCTAGACCCATTATTGAGTTACACCATTCCATGATGGATGTTGCATCGATAAACTTGGAACCATCTTTTTACTTCAATTCTTCTCTTGTAAGGGATCTTTTAACACATGCTCCTGTACCATCATGTTCTCCTCTTCTATGTCTGATCTCAGTGAAATTACATAAATGTTGAAAATTTCTTATCCTATGCATCCTTCTCAACCAGTAGAACGTTCATGCATTCTTGAATTGTGATGTACAATTATATGACCATATGATGTTTTCATCAAATATGATGTTTCTGTTATTAAAATTGTCATAGAAGATCTCAAAACAACCTTGCATTAACTTTGATGAATGTGCACAATAATAGCTACTATAGAAATAATATTCATTCAAAATATTTGTGTCTCCCTTTATTTTTTCAAGATCATGAGTGAATACTATATGCACAAATATGGAAACCTGAATAGAGTTGTAGTATTGTGATTGCACTTCATTTTGTGGATGTAGAGTGTAGTTCTTTATAAAATCAGCAACTAACACAATGGTACCAATAAGAAATGTGTATTTGCATAACCTGAATTTCTCATATAACCATCAAGCTTTGTGTGTATGTCATGCATACGCATACACTATCTTATCTCGAAACATAGTCATAAAATCTAATGCACTTATTTATTACTCACTAATTCACACCTCTTGGCCTATTTACCATCTTTTGAAGTGTATGTCAGTGACTTATATTTTTCAAAACTAACTAGTTCATTTATAATTACATGTGTATTATATGTGTGTAGATAGTTTTAAAAACGTTGCAAACCACCACAACTATCACAAGTTCCTTTTAAACACGAGTTATTATAAAAAAAAAATTCCTTCTTCTCATGTACAAAAAACACTTGAGATGAAATCTCTTGCTGATTTAAGTGGAAAATTTATCACAAAATCCTGCAAAATATTCTCAGTATGCAAATTAACACATATATGCCAGGAAATATCATAATGCATTACAAATTAAATATGGATCCTACAATAAGTAGTCCATGAGTGATTTATTTTAATATAAAAAAACGTTTTTCCATTTCAAAATACCTTTGACTAATTTATATTTTGGGACGAGTCTCTTTAAACTTATTAAAAAATTGTTTTTGTGTCATATCCAAAAATGTTTAGGATGTGATTCACGGTTTCAAGAACTAATTCTTTTTTTTTTTAATATTTTTCATTGGGTGAAACCCGTGTATTATTTTTCCAAAATTCTATTTTTTTTTAACTCTTCACTATGTGTTTGTCTTTTAGTGGTAGTCTACCAGAGAATGCCCATAATTCATTGTTATTTGTATCTTCAATTCTTTCCTAACATTCGAGAACTGTTAATAGTGTTTTCCTATTTATTTTTCGTGCACTACTTTTTTAAGTTAAAAAATATTTTTTTATTACTTTACTTACTATAGTTAATGTAATAACACATCGGGTAGAATTACTATCTTTGGTATGTGAGATTGGACCTATTGATTGGTATACATTCATTATATTTTTTACAATAGATTTTTCATTGTTGATCTTAGATGTTCTTAGACCAAGGGTCTTCATAGTAGGTCTAAAATTAATATTTTTCATCATTTCAACAAACAATTGACATCTTCATGTTTCATTTAAGTCATTAAAAAATGTTTTCCACATCTGATTATATTTTCTTCTACAAGTGCATTCACTAATCTTATTAGTCATTGTGTTTATAATATTTTCATCAATCTCAAGTAAAATTTTGGGTGTTTTACACAAAATTTTAATCGGTGATTTCAATGGAAATTATCAAGTGGAATATCATATAAACATTGTTCATTTTATATTTGTTGTTCATCTTCATAATTTGGTAAAGAGTGTGTGTTTTTAATAGGATTGTCATTTGGTGTAACATCTATGTTTAAATTTGGAATTACATTGTCATTCATTGAATATTCATAATTTATTGATTCAATTGGTGTTTGAGGATATGTTACACCATCAATTTCATTTGGAAGAGATAACATACCTTCATCTCCATACGTTGATTTTTTTCACAATTTTTTGGCACTCGCAACCTTGTTTTATTTTTTCCCTTCTTTCTTGGCATTGTTAGATGATAGAAATTATTTAGAAACATCTCCAATCTCTAGTAAATATGTTTTAAATTTCTTTTTTTCATGCATTTTTTCATTTGTTTCCTTTGTTTTTCTAATTTCTCAAGTGTTTGCCTCGTCGTCTCCTCCCCATAATTATCAAATATCTTTATCACCACAAGATAATTGAAAAAAAATTATAATGAATGTTAGGAATATAAGAAACAATACAAAGACATTCATATCTCAAATATTGATTAAATATTTCAAAAAAAATCTCTATATAAGATAAAATATACAAAATTGTCAAGAAGAATTAAAAAATGCAGGAGTTTACAGACAACCCATGATCAGTGGGATCAAAATCACATGTTTTTTTTTTTTTTTGGATCTCTTACGTGAGTGCATGATAAGATGAGCACCTTATCTTCTATGGATTTTAAATTCCCAATCCATAGGCTTGGATTTTCCTAAGATATCCAAACCTAAGGTTTGGAATGTGTAATCTGTGAATAAATCTGTGTTTAAAAAAACATAACAATTTCATGTGTACACCTCGATTTCTCATGTGTTATAAAACAATATTCCAAAACAATTATACTGTATGGTCAAGTGTGGTTTTACCTTTGTGACAATATACTTCTTTCTAAAATCTGATTAGTATACTTTTTTCTTGCCAAAATGTATGTATACATGTTTGTACACAATTTATGATTTTTTCATCGGAATTTCTTTTTAAAAAAGGCTTGATCTAAAGTCCATTATACACACATCAAAACAAAACAAAAAAATTGGCTATTTTTCTCATAATTACAAGGGTGTACACACAAATATTTCATTTTCGGGAAGTGTTCACTTTGAAAATTAGTAAAAATTATATATTCATCCAAAAATTATGAAAAATTAGTGGGACCTATAGAAACAAAATCATGCACTTATGTACATTTCTAGGTTCATAAACACATACTTACATTCATATGATTCCTACGAAAGAAAACTAGTAATTGATAACTATCTTTGGTCTCTTTGATTTATTTCTAGTCTTTTACACCGTACAACCCAGTCGATACTTTATTGCTTTATATTTCATGAATCTTGACACCAGTGCGCAGGAACCCTCATCCCCTCTGGGTGAGCCCAACCTCTTTCCATCTTATTCACTTTTGGGACCTGAATTGACTAAGTCCCAAGGAAGGAGCTCAAGAAAAATCACGCAAGGGAAAGGCGCGTGAGAAAATAGGTTGGTGCACTTAGGAGTAGGTAGGTATGGGTACTTAGCCACATTTTGAAGAATTTTTCATAGGAGAAACACATGAAAATACTGAGTAGGCATGGTTAATGGATAAGGTACCATCCTAGAGCCTTGGAGGACAAGACAAGAATATTCCACATAAGGAATATTCCCAGGATGATCATTACATGTAGTGGAGTCATTTACAAGATGGCATAGGCATTCAAATAATGGAGGACCACACTTCCACTTGGCATGTGATGTGTTCATGAAGGAAACCAAGGCGGTGCATCTAGATCCTATTTAAAGGAGTGCTTGGGTCTGAAATGGAGGAGAAAAGAGTCATAATGAAGTGTTGGGGAAATGAAGGGTTAAAGAGGGTTTTAAGTGGTAACAAGGTGCTACAGGAATGCTTGCAAGGATGTTAATTAGCATATATGCATGGTTTTGGGTCTAAACAAGAGTTGAAATGGGTAGAATAGCTAAGATCTCTCTCTACAAATTATTTTAGGAGGCTTTAAGATGATATTCATTGATGTATTCGGTCTATATGACCCTTATGATGTAATGGGGCCACTGTAAATTTTTATAAATCAACATATGTGTGATATTCTAGTTATTCATGTTTTAAATAAACCCTTGTGTTCTTCATATTATTCAAAGTCAGATCTAGTTTCATTATTCTTATTTACAATGTTCATTCCCATTTATGATGCATCTATGCATGAATATGTTGTCTGCATTTTTTGTTTTAGAGTGAATGTCTATGTTTCCATTCTTGCAACTCGTTCTCCATCAATGGTGGATCATTCTCACAAATCTCACATAAAGGAGGGGATTAGTGTCTGCAACACCTCGAATGAGCACCCAGCTCACATTGGGTGATACACTGATGTGCTTGGGGTAGAAAGACATTATATGAAGAAATGACTACATTTTGATTCCATTGTCAAGACTCTTTTGAAGTTGTGAGAATAATGTGGGATGATGGAGCCTCTGACCTTGGACAAAATTGAGTGTGGCTTAAAATCACATAGGATGAGTTTTATCAGAGGTTTGATACTAGATCTGAGTTTGATGCACAAAAATGAGTGGAGGAGAGCCTGTATCACAAATTCTATGAGACATTCTTCTGTTGTTTCCTAGTAGAGTTGTATGAATGACTCTCAACATATGCATCAAGGACAAGTTGGTACTATAGATCTCGTGTATGGACCCAAGATGAGTATCAGAGGTTGCATGATGCTGATCTGACCTAGACCCGTGTTGTTGATCACTGGTGGAGTAGAGTGTTGACTAGTTATACCTTAGTATATGCTATTTATACGTATTCTTTCCTGGATATTGTTGATTTTGAGTTCTTGAGGGATCCTAGAGGATTGTTCTTACATGTTATTCCACTGGCTATTAAGACCCTAGTTATCACTTTAAGTTTTGAAGCCTTTCCTATGATTGGATAAACTCCTGCTAGGCATGGGGCGCGAAAGCTGGTGTGGCAGAGGATGGTAGACCTTGTTGTGGAAATGGAGAGAAAGGAGAGGTGGCTCAAGTATAATGAAGCTTGGGAGAGGGAGTTAGTAAGATAACATGAAGATATAGGAGTGATGTATTTATGGAGGCAGATGTTGCTGGAAGGATTTGAGCTTTGCGTGGAGGATGTGAAACTTGAGTAATCTGAGCTACCCCATCTTAGCAAGTGCAAGAGAGAAACCCCCTCAGATTATAGAGAGAGCTCATTATATGAAGAAAGGATGAGATTTGTAGGCATGCATCTTAACCCACATGGTGACCAAACCCTTGCACTTAGTTTTATAGTTCCTGAGATAAGTTTTGATAATCCAGTTGGTATCAGTATTGGCGGTTGAGCGACACCTAGGAGGTATAATTTATCATTTGGTACATCTATGGTTACACAGTCATTTCTTGTATTCAAAGGTATTATTTCTGGTACAAAATTTGGTCGAGGTGTGGGTTTACAAATTTTGGGTATCAAGTCTGGAGGTAGCATGGGAAACACATCTAGGAGTGGGTCAGCCTCTTAGACTGTCGGCATATAGTTTAGCATGATGGTGGGATCATAGGGTGTAACTGCATTAGGCCCCTTGATCGTGACATGAGGAGGATCTGGTGGATCTGGAGGAGTTGGCACTAGTGGATCTAGTGGTGGTAGAGGTGGTAAAAAAATAGGAAGAGGCCAAGGTTATGGATTTGGTGGGCAAAGGCCTCAACAACCTCAGCAGGTATTTTTTGAGATGTCTTTGAAATTTCTTGATTAGAAAGATTTTAAAGATGCTACAGAACATGTGCATAAATGTGAGTTTATATGGCACACGAAGGGTATCACTTCCCTAAAACAGAATGCTAGTCATTTTACAACCACATTGCAAAGGCACACGTATAGCCGGTATAGGAAGTATGATCCACACCAGATGGTGGTGGATTACATCTCGCTGCGTAATGCCTTTTTGGTGGAGTTCCACATACCTAATTTTAAACAAAAAAGCATCAGTGCATTGAAGGATATTCAATAAGGAATGGCAGAGAGTTTGCAATAATATGATGCATGTTTTAAGACTCTCCTATCCAAGTTATCTTATGACATTCACCCTTTGTAGCATGTTTAGTGGTTTTTCGAAGGACTGATCACACCATTCAGGATGGCATTTTCACATAATATTTTCACATATCTTTACAAGGCCTTATAATATGCCTTACATGATGAGGCCATGGGAAGCATTAATACCAATGTGTTGGTGATGGAATTTTTCGGGTGGACAAATTTGTGAATTCCTTTCCAATGCTATGGGAATCAAAGTCCCTCTACTTAACCAGTGCAGCTTCTATGTATGCATCTGTGAAAAAGCATGGATTTCTATGGTGGCCTTTTGGTTGGGGATCCAATAGGTGCACTCCACTGGCCCTATGGAAAATTCTTGTAGTTATCTGTAAGGGGGGAATTTTCTATGAAGGTGGGAAAGGGAGTGAGAAAAGAGGTAGGAGAACTAATGTCGCAGGTAGAAAATCATATTCCTGTACACATTAGTTAGAAATTTTTAACACCATAATTTATGAGAAGAAACAACCCTGAAAATGGCAACAAGATGAGATAATATTGTGAACTCAATGTTTCTAAAATCTCCTCATCAAAAAGGCTGCAACATCCTTCTTCTTGTATTGATTCTTAAACAGAAGTTGTACATAATGTGGGAATGGAAGAAATTTGAGAATGGAGGGAAGTAGAATAAAATGGCTATCTCCTTTGTTTTATCTGAGTACAATGCACTCATGAGTTTACAAGATCAATTACTAACCCTTTTACAATGCTTGAATTAGTTATTAAATATCTTGCAAAAAATGGTTACAAATTCTTCTTTGTTAGCAAGAAACGGTGTCGACACTAAAATTAGGTCACACTCCCCTTTGGTCCCTCCACAAATAAATACCTTCATCACATTCACCTAGTCATGGCCCCCTTCACCCTAATAATATTAATTTAATTAATTTAATTAAATTAATTCATTAGCCTCACAATATTTATTATTTAAATCTCCTAATTTAAATAATGCCCACACTTACACCTCTCCTAGACACCTCACCAAGCCAATTCACCCTAAGACCTATTCTTAGTAAGTTTCCATAACTAACTAAGAATTACCCAAAACCTAAAAATTAATTCCTACATTCCCTCTAACCACATTCCTGCATGTTGATAGGAGGCTTCCAGTCTGATCCACGGGTGAACAACATGAGATCCCAAAAATCAAGGGGATCTACCTAGTTTAGTAAACCTAGGAAATCCTTCCTTGACCGATGTCGTTACCCCTAACTATTTGCAGTTAAGCCAGAACTACCGTCGGTCACATTTTAATCCCCAAAAATACCTTATTTTTAAGGTTGGAAAACATTGGGAATTTCCCAGAGAAATAAGACATCTTTTTAGAGAAAGTTTCCGCAAGAACACACATGCAAGGAAGGAGATCAAGCATTTTCTCTTGCACAAGCATCCAACAATCATCAAGCACTCACCCCAGCACATATTTGATCCAACCAAGCAAAAGAGAATGCACATGTAGCCCATGCAGGAGCTTTTCAATGTTTGGTGATCCTCAATAGCATTCAACCTCTTACTAGCACCTTCATCCATCACTCACAAGCACCCAGAACTAGATTTCAAGTAAGTAAAAAAGTAGAACAATTTACTCCTCTAGTTCATTCATTTCATCATTGTATTGTCATACTTTGTTCTCTTAGCCACCCATTGGCCTCCTTTAATACTCACCCCTACACATACCCGTTAAAACTCCACAAAATCCCATTCAAAAATCCTAATACCTCATTCCGGCCAACTTAAGTCCTTTGTGCAATCATAAGGGAGACCCAAAGCTCATTCTATGGCATTCTCAGTTTTCCCTAGTAACCAGCACCAGTTCTCCCCAACCGGCATTGGTCACCCTTAACTGGCATCGGTCTCTGTATTTACCAATACAGCCCAGAACAGTAACCTACCCCATCTATTCTCACATCACCCTTAATCACATGTAACTTGCATGAGACCTCTGTCAGACCTGTAGAGAACCAAAACCAACTACTTGACCTTTGGATCTTATTTTAACCTAGCCTGTTAGATTATATATGTATCATTATGTTTTTACTGAGATACCTAAATCATTTCAATTACAATGGTATTTACTTCATTACCAGCATCAAATTGTTTTAAATAGTGGACTGACAGCCATCTAGGAAGTATCACACTTCCCATATCTAGCACACATTAGGCAGTTCATTGCACATATTGTTTAACTCTTTCTGGTGGTCTTGTGTTCCATTTCAAGTAGTTCCTCCTAGCCAAAAGGAATCCCTCATGATCAGTTATGGATTCAGAAGTCATACACGCATAACAACCCAACAACCAGCATTCCAATAGGTATTCCTCCTACGCCCATTACCCTATCTGTTTTGTCAATATTTCAAAGAAACGTCTAAGAATCAGGTGAAACATTTTGGCACACTCAGTGGGACCATTCAGGGTTCATTGCATTTTATTCATTCCTAGGAAAAGTGGTGTGTTTGTTTCCCTTTTGAAAAGCATGCACATTAAGTTTCTTCCTTAGTAACCCTCTTTTTCTTTCTATTTTCTCTAAAAGAAACCTTTCTTTTGGTCTACTTAAAAAGAATCATTTTTTCTTGTTTTCTGCATTTTAGTGAAAGAGAATCCCCTTCCTCTTCATCCATTTGTGTCATCGAACATCATATTTCAATTTGGGCTTAAAATTAGTGCATTACATTCTGATTTATCGCATTAGCTCACATTAATTGACGGAAACCTTTACGTTGGATGTCATTCCCAGCTGATGGTTGACAAACGAATCATAGAAATCACATCTCTCTCTTTATGAGTCTTACCATATTACACAAATTCAAAATAAATACATATTCTTAAACAACATCTTTCCTGGGAACATCTATCAATGATCACGATTGATCTGAGGATTGGAAGGTACTCCCTAGCTCACTACTCTATCGATTCATACTTCAGAGTGAAGCCTGCCCCCACCATAACATACCCGAAACCTTACCTTTTAGATCTCCTTTTTCTTAGGAAGCCATCCTCACCAAAAAAACTCTATTTTATAGTTCATGATTCAATCCTTAAATAGCATAAGCTAAAGAAACATAATAGAAAATGCACACTTACGATCACATTTTTCTTAGTGTTTCTGCTTGGCTTGTGTTTTGAGGTGAGAGGTCACGTTCTTCATTCTTCTTGTTTATCCTTGCATGCTCCTCATCATAGTTGATGCATTCTGGCTTCATCTAAGTGTTCCTGGACCATATTCTCATCATTCTTATAATTTTGGGTTTGATTCCACATCAGATTTTAATTCACAACCATTTTTTCTTTCATCACTATTTCAATTTCAAAGTGACCAGTGTCGGTCCAGAGACCATCGTCGATTACCCCCTGACCATCATCGGTTATACCCAACCAACATTAGTTCACTGTCATTTTGGTTAACCTACCCAAAAGGACATTTGTTCACCTTCTTCAACTAGTCAGAGTCCCTGTCACTATTATCATTCCCATTGACCTTGTAAAACTCATCAGGTTTGGCATACATGTTAGATTTGACCTTATACCTTGTTTTTGACTCACTTTCCATTTCCCATAGTGACTGGAATCGGTTACCCCTAACTAGCGTCAGTTTACCCTGACCGGCATCAGTTATCCTATGCCACTTTCCAACCAACATTTCGTACCTAGTCCACTTTTTACCGCCCATTTCACTTGTTCCTGTTGTTTTTCTGTGTCAATTACAGAGAAGCAACCCAACCTGATCAGTACTTGTTCACATGGTGTTGACCCAAAGACAAGTAAGCACACTTATAATCCACGCCAGTTGTCAACCACTCCCATTTAGTCCTTCACTGCCTTCCTTTTTATCACCTGCCATGGATCCTATCCAACCTATCACTATCACTACTAGAGATGAGAAGTTCACATGACTCCTTGACCAAAATCCTATCACCTTGTAATTTTACCTTTCTTAATCATCCACTTGAGATGCCTCGAGTCAGTTGATATATGGCATGCTCGTATCTATCCCCTTGACTCTCACTCCCACTCCTATGTCAGCCCCATCTGGCTCCATGTTGCTCGCATCTACCTTACCCCCAGTCATTTCGTAGCTAGGGCCTATACCTGCTATGACTGTCATGTCTTCTATGTCTGTGACACCTGCCACATCCACCATACCTTTGACAACCACCCAAAATGTAACCTCGTCTACCCCTAATGTCTCGCATATACCCGTAGTTACACTACCACCTCTGGTGTTGGTGACCTCTACCCCTTTTTAGAATGTGGTCCTTTCCATTCCACAATCGTTATCCCCCATTGCCACTAGGGTTACCATGACCCTTCCACCTCTATATACATACTATCAGTAGCCTCATGTTTCATCTATTATTCACTCTAGGTACGTACCCCTATTTCATTGCCTTCTTCTCAATCTACCTACACGGAAGCACCATATACTAGAATTCCACCCCTGTTATATGCCCAAAACTAACCCTCTTGTGCTACAGGAGGCACTCAATCATCGCAACCTACCAATGACCTAATCAAATTGATGGTGGACAAGATGCAAACATTAGAGGCATCAGTTTCTGGCTCCCACAATACTCTCACCTATGATGAAATTTGCAATGAGCCCATCCACCCATCCATTCCTATTCATCCATACCTCGTGCATTAGGAGATGCCTAAATTCAACCAATTTAATAGCAAGGAAGAACCACAACAACATTTGTGGTCGTTAAAACATGGGTGCTACTTAATCACTCACAATGATGCTTTACTCTTAAGGACCTTTCCCATGTCTCTGACTGGACCTGTGTTAGATTGGTATAGTGGGTTACCTAGACACTCTATATTTTCATTTAATTAAGTAGCCCAAGCCTTCTTGGATCACTTCTCCATCAATATCATCAAGAAGGTTACCATGACTGACCTATACTCCATACGTCAATATGAGGATGAATCTATCACAGATTTTGTCACTCCATACTCCATACGTCAATCAACTCACCTTGCAACTGCCAAAAATAGAACTCATCGAGCTCTTCACACGGGCTTGTGCTAGACATATCTCACCAACCCTATAGGTTCACACTTTTTGAACATTTGATGAAACATTCACCATGGCACGAAAGTTAGATATTCAGGCCATCGAAGAGAAGAAAATCTAATTATGCAGAAAAAATTTGGCATTCAAGTTGAATGATACCTCTTCTTCTTCCAAACCGTAGAACAATTATTCAAATTCCAAGGGCACCGCTAACGTAGTGGTACTCAAAGCCACTCCAACTCATCCGCCAAATTAGGCTACCCCCCTCATCTAATCACTCACCCATCCAGACTTTTCATTTCAAACGAGAACAATGGAAATACACCCCAATTGAGGAGCCCTACTCTTTTGTCTTAGAAAATCTCATCAAATCTGGGGCCATCACCCTTCCACTTATAAAACCACACACTGGTTTTGACCCTGCTTGCCCCATGCCCGCATGGTATAAAGAACATGACTTCTGTTACTATCATCGAGTAAAGGGTCATAGTGACAACAATTGCATCACTTTCAAAAATATTGTCCAAGAAATGCTTGAGAAAGGAGAATTAACTGTGGATAATCCTAACACACCTATCAATCAAAACCTACATATCTTCAATAAACCATTTCCCAATCATGCCCCTTCGTCTGATAAAACCAGTGAGACCTCAACTCATGATAACCATACCCGCAAGGTCCATGCTATTTTTAGTGACGCACGTGCTACTTTCCAATTACCCCATATTCCTTCCATAAAGAAAATTATATCCTAAAATCCTCCTTCTGCATTGGAACCTACCTCACCTATTCCTCCACCCATAGAGGAACACCTTTCACCTCCTTCCTCACCCATGGAGGATCCCTTCACTAATATCGATACGATTTCACCTTTGGCTTCTCCACCTAGAAACTGACACCCATAGTACTTCTTCACTCCACAGAGGAACACCTTTCACCTCTTGCCTCACCTATGGAGGAGCCTTCCTCCAATAAGGTAGTCAAAGCAACCATACACCCTCCTACTTGTTCATCTACCCTACCCATACCCAAAAAAACATGACCAACACCCAAGACTACTCGAACACCCAAAACCATGGCTCAACCCACTCCCCCTCCTATAAGGACCATTCCTCAGCAATCAGCCATACCTACACCCAAACCCACTTTCACTTCCCATTGCAATCCACTAGTGGGGTCCTATACCAAAATATTAACCAACCTCCTTAAGACTTTTGTTATCACATTACCACCACTCAAACCTTACGACCCCCTCAAACCCAAGCCAAAAGAGTTTAATGACACTAAAATTTGTGCCTACCATCGTGTGCTAGGGCACGATGTGGAGAATTGCAGGCCTTAAAAACCATCCTTATCCAGTTGTGTCCTCCGAAAGCCAACTTTGATGATGAAGACCTTCTCAATAAGTAGACTACTTCACTGACATCCATTCCCATAGTCCTTCCTTCATTTCCCACTCGAAAACCATGACCTCCACCATCACAACTCCTAGAATTACCTCCAAGATTTGAAATAAACATGGTTCGCATCAGAGGACTTCCCACACCATAACCCAAATGTCATTGCACCCAGCTCACCTCACTAGGTTTTTCTCCTTCGGTAGGTTTTTTCCCATCATGTCGTTATACCACTCACCCTACACCTTCTCCATTTTTCAACTCCCCTCATATCAACATGATCCATGTTACTACCCGTTCTCAGAAGGATAAAGGTAAGGAAAAGGCAACCGACCCACTAACAATCCTATACCTAACATACCATCTACACCCACACCTAAGATTACTATCCACAGACCCATGTATACCCTATTTCTAATGGGGTCACACATCGCACCATGCTCAAAACATTACACCAATCTCCCCTCAAAATGTCCCTATATGACCCTACACATGTAGCCTCCATTATCACACCCCACCATGTAGCCTCTCTCACCAAATTGCCACCTTTATCCACACCTCACCCTACTCACCAAATAGTCTCCCTTAACTTCTCAGAGGAAGAGATCACACCACACCAAACTGATGACTTGGACCTAGCCCTCTTCGTCTATGTCCACATCAATGATATACATGTATGACGTGTAATGATTGATGGAGGTGCTAGCATTAATATCATTTCATCTCATGCATTCACTCAAATGTGCATACCTGACAATTACATGCATAAACATCCTATCATGTTGTGTTCATTCAACGATGCTATCTTCTCTACATTAGGCACCGTCATCCTCCACTTTCACGTGGGCCCCTGCACTATTCCAGAGTTATTCTACATTTTGAAGGGGGAATTTCAATATAACCTATTACTTGGCAGAACCTGGATTTGAGTCATGGGTTACGTTCCTTCCACTTTGCATCACTATGTAAAGTTTGAGCATGAAGGACACACCATTATCATTCCAACTGATCCATCACCTTTTAAAACATGCAACATGCTCTACCGACCCAATGACGTGCTCATACCCATTAAGGCATCTACCTCCTCGACCACTACCACTGCACCCACACTCCCACTTACCAATATAGTTGCTACCTCAACCACACATGCCTACTCCATTCCTACTACTGCTACAACCTCCACGGCTAACCCATCAGCATCCCAATCCGTTAACTCCACCTCCACATCGACCTCTGACACATCATCTATTCTAACTACCCACATACCAACCACCGATCCCTTAGAAGGTATTTTTTAACGTCTCACTCTGGGAGAATATCACTTATATAGTGTCAACACATTCCTTACTCCACAAGAGTATTGAAGTATTCACCAACACCCTCACTATGATCACCACATAGGAGAACACCTCCTTTATGGTCCTCATCTTCATACCAGTCTCACCTATGGCGGACTTGATACTACCATGTACACACCTAAACCACTGTCACAAACCCACCCATTTTCTGTTGATTTCCAGTCTCTTACCAATCATCATTTTACCCACACCTTCCTGTACCGATGTGCGTGGAAGGGTTTTGGTTTTAGGCTTTTATGATCAAGGCCACCATAATGTTATTCCATGTACCACCCATAAACATAATGACCATAGTGGTATCAGATTTCTTGAACCACTTACCAAACAGGCCCGCATTGAACTCATCAAGGACATCAAACCTTCTCCACCTTCTTCACCCACTCCACCTTCATCACCATCTTTTCCGATGGAGTCGATGGATCCATAATCTATCCCTCCTAACTTTTTTTTTATAAACACCATTTCCTTGGGGCCTTTGACTTATCAATGCAAGGGTGAGGCTCCTTCCTCTCTTCCCTTCCTATATCCTGAAATGATTGATGACGATACACCTTCAATTAACGTCATTCAATGTCAGGATGATGAATCTATACTCACCTACCTTGGTGTAGAAGACTAATATATTCATTGGTCGTTACCCTCTGAGATGTAAACCATGTTGAATGAATCGACTATCGAAATCAACATTCATACTCAGGATGACCCGCACATCCTAAAGATCGACCAATCTTTAGATGTTGCTGAATAGGAAGCCATCACTTCTTTTCTCAAAGATCATAACCACACTTTTGCTTGGTCTTATGCAGACATGCCTGGTATTGACCCCACCATAGTGGTCCACAATATCATAACCATTCCCGATGCCAAACCCATCAAACAAAAGCTGAGGAAAATGCACCCTCGCATTGCCCTTCTCATCAAAGAAGAACTTCAGTGCCTTCTTTCTATTTCCTTCATATTACCCATTGATTATCCTCATTGGATTTCTAACATTGTCCCTGTCACTAAGGATGATAGGGGGACTCTGTATTTACATGGATTTCTGTGACCTCAACCTAGCCTGCCCAAAAGATGACTTCCCCTTACCTGGTATTGACCAACTAGTTGACCTTACCACTGGTCATGAGATGCTATCACTCATGGATGGCTTCTCGGGTTATAACCAAATCCTTCTTGCCCCAGAGGATCAACATAAAACTGCATTCATCACCCCTTGGGGGACCTTCTGCTACAGAGTCATGCCTTTTGGCCTTAAAAATGTTGGTGCCACATATCAGTGGGCTATGACTTACATCTTCCATGATATCATGCATCATATATTAGAAGATTACGTGGATGATCTCCTGGCCAAATCTAAATGCTGCTCTGAGCACCTTGCCATCCTAAAAACCATTTTTGACTGTCTCATTAAATATTGTGTTTGCCTTCAGCCTAAGAAGTGCATCTTCATGGTCCTCTCAAGAAAACTCCTGTGCTTTATCATTTCCCTACATGGTATAGAAGTTGACCCTGCTAAATTCAAGGCCATTCTTGAAATTCCTCCACCTACTAACCTTAGACAACTCCATAGCCTGCAAGGTAAGTTACAGTCTATTCAATGTTTCATTTCACAATTATCTGATCGGTGCCAACCATTTCATCATCTGCTCAAGAAGGATGTCTCCTTTAAATGGGATGATGACTGCCACAAATATTTTGAGGCCCTCAAACAATACCTTCTCCAACCACCCGTACTCATTCCACCTAAAGATGATCAACCTTTCTACCTATACATCTCAGCTACCGATCACTCCTTGGGAGCAATGCTCGCTCATCGTGATGAACAACACATGGAGCAGGTGGTTTATTACATAAGCTATACTCTTTTGGACTATGAAACCTGATATACCCATCCTGAAAAACTTTACTTAGCCTTAGTTTTCATTGCCACCAAACTCCGCCATTACCTACTCAACCACAAAACCTATGTTGTGACCAACACCGACCCCATACACTTCATGTATGCTAAACCTTACCAAAATCAGCGTGCCGCACATTGGTTTATGCTTTTAGCTGACCTTGACCTCGAATTCATTCATCAAAAGTCCATCAAGGGCCAAGATATCACTGACCAATTAGATGACACACCTATTACCAGGGATCAACCCTCTAATTTTGACTTTCCAGATGAGTCAATTGCTACCCTTTCCCTGGACGAACCCGCTTACCAAATGACACTCTTCTTCGATGGTTCCAAGTGTCAGCGTGGGGGTGGGGCTGGTATTATCCTCATTCTGCTTGATGGTGAACCCATGCCTTTGTCTTTCAAACTAGATTTTTATTGTACAAATAACATTGCCAAATACGAAGCACTAGTATTAGGTCTCCAAGCCGCCTATGCCCTAGATATCAAATAAATCAACATATTTGGTGATTCTCAATTGGTTGTAAACCAAGTCAATGGTATATACCAATGTCTTAACGAGATAACTTCAAAAGTATAAACATCATATGGACATACTTTTGACCACCTTTAATTGTTATTCCTTGCAAACCGTCCCTCGTTCAACCAAAAAATTTGTGGACACCATGGCCTGCTTGGCTTCTCAAATACCCGCTTCACCCGCTGATTCTAAAATCTTTGTCACCGTACAATGACTCCAATCACCCTCTTATTTACCTCACAAAGTTTACTCTATTAGAACCGTCTACCCCCGACCTGAGTGACCTGTGGTATAAACAATATTCTGACTATCTTTCTCTCTCCATCTTACCTCTTGATCTCACCCGTAATGGACAATGCGCCTTCCTTAAAAAGGTCTCTCATTATGTCATCATGGGGGGCCTCCTCTATAAGTGTGGCTTTGATGGTATTCTCTTACGATGCCTCACAAGTTCTTAAATTCCTTATACCATTAAGGAAGTTCATGATGGCATATGTGGAGGTCACTTCAGTGGCCTTGTTGTGGCTAAGCGTATCCTTCATCTAGGCTATTACCAGCTGACCCTTAACCATGATTGTTGCGACTACATTCAAACATTGTATAAAATTCCAACAACATGCCAACCTTCATCATACACCTAGTCATGCCTTACAGGTCACCCGTGACCTTTGACCCTTCTCTCAATGGGGTTTGGATCTTGTAAGAGAGATTAACCCCCATTCTTCCCAACGACATCAATGGATCATCACCGCTACTGAATACTACACAAAATGGGTGAAAGCCATACCACTCATCTTCCACAAAAATTGAGAAAATATGTGAGTTCATCAATCATCACATCATTTTTCACTTTGGTGTTCCTCATCGCCTCATCACTGATAATGGAAAACAATTCAAAAACAAAACCCTGACAAAAACTTTGTGATGAATTTGGCATTCAGCTAAGTTTCTCATCACCTTATTACCCACAAACCAATGGCCAAGCTGAATCCACTAACAAAACCCTAAATAAAATTCTCATGAAAGTGGTTAATGATACCGGGAAGGATTGGCATACGCACATTCCTTTTTCCCTATGGGCATACTGCACTAGTATTGCACTTCCACTACCGTCCACACCATTTTCTCTAGTCTACGGTATAGAGGTTGTTCTGCCTCTCGAAGTCTATATCCCTTCACTCTGCATTTCTCTCCATGACATGCTCAATGATGATGACTTTCATCAGAACCATTTAGCACAGCTTGAGTTATTAGACGAACGTCACTTTAATGCCCTTGATCACCTTCAAGTTTACCAAAAACATATCAAACGTGCCTATGAAAAATGTGTCCATGAATGAACCTTCCAAGTTGGTGACCTTGTCCTAAAAGAAAATCAACATGTAACCAAAGCAGAAAAAAGTAAACGGGGCTAATTTTCTCCTAATTGGCTTGGACCATACATTGTGACTCATACTTATGGATCAGGTGCTTATCGTTTATCTTCACTTGATGGTAAACCTGAACCTGAGCCCCTTAATGCCTTGCATCTTCGATTGTTCTACTATTGACCTATAGTCCTACCTCACCTTTTGCCTCTTTCCATGCTCATCCCTTGAGCTACCCACTTCCTACATCTCACCGATGACTAAAAATGAATCATGTGAGTACCCATCACTTATTATCTTCTCTTGCATATGTGTACCATGGCACTGCACATAGCATGATTCTCATGGATACTTTTCATCTACCTTTAGATGAGATCCCATGGTCGTTTCACCATGCTTTTTGAACAAGAATCCTATTCTTCACCTTGGTCTTGTCCATGACTTCAAAGACCCACATGGGACCCAACTCCTTGAGTCAAACTTCTAAAAAAAAGATGACTCCCTCAAAAGGACATCTTCCTCTCAGCAATCGTTGTTGTAAATAGACTGCTCCCTCGAAGGACAACTATGTAAAGTTAAAAAAAAGTGAGAGAATTTGAATCTTCCCGCATCGATCAGCTTCGTGAAGACCTCAAGGAGTTAAATTCCTCATCCCATATAGACTTCCTACATCAATCAGTCTATCTCAAATACAAGTCCAAACAAAGAACTTTTTAGTCATGGACTTGCCCATTGTGACCTCGGATCTCTTTCCCAAAGAGCATGCTACCACATATCATATAAAAATTAACCACCTTTCACCCTTCTCACCATTCCCACTCCCATTTCCTACTGCCTCAAGGGACCTCTTGGAAACCAAGACATTTGGTGATCATGTGACTACTTTTCACCTTAGAACAATCAATCATGCAATGTCTTTAGGGTCTTACATTCATCACCTCCTCCAAGGTATGATCTACTTGGTATGATCCTCACTAATCAGGTGGCTTTATTCACCTCCTCTTATCTTTTAACCATCGTTATTTACATTTTGATGGCCTTATACAGGATTTGGTCCTCGACACTTACCTTTGGGGTATTCTTCTTCTTTTTCCCCAATCGACATCACCTATATCACTTTACCTATAACCCACCCACACCTAACAGACCTAAACCCAAAACATGCCTAAACCTACTAACTCATTCTCATACCTCATCATATTCTTCCCTAGCTCATGGGAGAACTACATCGGCTTGAGGTCCCTTTTCGTCGGGACTATGTAGGCAGCACTCCGAGGGCATGGGGCCCTTGGAGGTTAGCTCAGCCACTCTCTACCCTAACCAATCCATCTTTCATCTTCCTAAAATACATTCTACCCCACTTAGTTTTCTTTTTATATCTAAAAGTGGAAATTAAACCACATTCATAACAAGTTCCTTAACATTTTAATCCTCATCGCAACATACATTTATTACGACTACCATTTCTCTACCATCATCATACATATATTATAAAGCATCTTAACAATAGCCCATATTATCATTCATTATACAAATTAATGAATCACAACCCCAACCACTTTGAAAATTAACCATGCCTAAACTAGCCTGACTCAACCATGCCTAACCCAACTTGACTCGATCCATGCCTAAACCAGCCTGTCTCCACCATGCCTAAACCGACCTAACTCAACCATGCCTAAACCAACCTAACTCAGCCATACCTAAACCAGCCTAACTCAACCATGCCTAAACCAACCTGACTCCACCATGCCTAAACCGACCTAACTCAACCATGCCTAAGACCTGACTCGATCCATGCCTAAATCGACCTGACTCCATCATGCCTAACTCACCTAAATTCCATCCATATCACAACAACAAATAAAAAGTCTCATCAAAACACAAACAACTCAAGCATCTCATGTATCTCATCATATAAATAAATATGTGTCTCAATACAATGTACACAGGATATCCAATCATGTCCATCATCTCAAAATTGTCGGCATGCAGGCCAATACTCAATACAAAATGTCATCGGCACGCGGGCTGCTATCATATACACTGAAACAATAAACCAATACAAAATCTCTTCGGCATGTAGGCCAGTATATGCTCAAATATAAAAAAACTCTCATACATCCTCACTATCTTCAGTACGCAGGCCGGTATATATCAAAAAAATGATGACTATAATACATCATCAATTAGGAGCCATATATCAGGCATCTCGGTGCACATCCTCCATATCTTTCTCACCTGTACCCTCTACCTCCTTGGGCCTAGTTTGCATCCCTACTGGCTCCTCACCTAGAGCTGGTGGCCTCTCCATGATCTGGCCTTAGAGCTCGATGGCCCCCTGTGCTCTCTACACTGTGAGAGTGAGATCTAGTCCTCTCACTCTAAGCCTGTTATGCTTGGTACTCTCCATAGGATAGAAAGTCTATCTTGACTGCCATCAGCTGGTCCTAATAGTATCCACCCTCACCTAGGGCATCCCATAACTTGGATATAGGCACATTCTGTGGTGGTCCCATAGGCCTCGAGCCCTATACCTGTCCTATTGGACCCTGTCCCACTCCTTCCTATGAATTGGGACCCTGTCCTGGTGCTTGCGATGGTGCCCTCTACCCTTGTGCCTATAACTGGGCCTATAAGGCCCCAATATGTGCCTGAGATGTGGCCAACTGGCCCTATAACCCTATCACTATGCCTGTAAGGCCGCCACCTGACCATCATCCTCATCTCCATCTCCACCCCCACCCCCGGCCATCTGGGCCTGCAGAGTGGCCACCTGTACATGTAGCTCCGCTACCTTTGCCTCTGAGCTCACAAGTTATGTCTGCACCATACCCAACTGGGTAATCAGAGTGGCCACATGCCCCTATAGGGCATCTCTCTGCACCGTGATGGTGGCTAGATCTAGCTTCCCTGATCTGGGTGGTATGGCTTGTAAATGAGCCACCCACCACTTTCTATACCTGTCTGTGACCCCGACATCATCTATATGTTGGTTCACTGCCTGATCCTCTTTCCCTGTGGGCATTATCAGCTGTGGTAGAGGTAAGGGCCTCTCCACGTCATCTCTCCTATACTATGGGAAGGGTGGAGGTACATCTTGTAATAGCCCAAACTACTGCCTAACTCTATCAACAGGGATCATCTCGTGCTCCCTGACACGGCGACCCTATATCCATCTCAATAGTTGGAGCTCAGATAGCTCCTCATACATATGCCTATATGAGGGGAATCCCACATATGGCCTCCAAATGATATCTACTCCAGACAACCCCTCCAATAAATGTACGAAATAGGCCACATCATGTGTGGGCCTGTATGATCTCCACTCTCCAATAGCATGCACCCATCACCTATACCCCACTCATACAATTTTAGTGGAAATGCATTGTCTTGGGGCATCCCTACTGGCCACACACAAACTATGTGCTCATAAGCCCAACAATGAAGTATAAATGTACAGCACAGGCTAAACCTACGTAGCCATCCATATGCCCATAACTCCATGTATAGCTACACCAGGAATGTTGGCACCTAGGAAAATCGGGTCTGATCTATCATCATGTCGTGTAATACCCCCATCAATGATTGGGGAAATATACAACCCTCTGCATCTGGAAGTGCAAAGCAGCACACTGCCTCCATCAATAGAACTACTAGCCTTGTCTCCTCCAGATGGGCTAGGTACATCTCTCCATATCGAATGCTGGCACTATGGAATGTCACCTCGGCCATCCCCTCTCCAAACACCATCAGCATCAGCTCCTCTGAGGCCTCAGAGGAGATAGAGTAGACCTGTGTACCCAATATGGGTAGCTGTAGAATCCTAAACATGTCCTCTAGGGTGACTAGTGATCTCATCTGTCCACAGGTGGAATATGTTGGTCATGGAATCCCATCTATTGATGAGAGTGACCATCAAACTCGGCTGTCAGACTACATGCTGGTAATGTCAGACCCCACTCAGGCCTACCACCTCCACATGTTGCAGCTCCTCAGGGTCATTGTGTCACACACTGTCACGATTAGGGGTGGAACCCTGTCCCGCATATATAGCTGATCTCTCCCCTGCATCCAATACAAATAACACATTAATCTACATTTATCACACCCATACTTTCCCCCTATCATTTTCCAACACTCTATTTTACCCCTACCCCTCTCAGTCACCAAACCTATGGCACTTTTGGCCCCTTGCCCCCCAAATCTTGACTGGTGCCAGTTCTCTCTAACCAACCCTGGTCACCCCTAAACCAACATCGGTCACCTATTTCATGACCGATACCGGTTTACACCCTACCGATGCCGGCCAGACCTGACCAGCGCCGGTCACTATCGCGGTGAAAACCCGTGACCCCCAAACCCCCCTTTTCTCAAAAAATTCCCACCCTACCCCTTTTACCCACCTAAACTCATCTACACCTCCCCTTACACCTCATCCCCTCCCCCCTTTTCCCACTTATCTCTCTCCCCATTCCTATTTTACCCACTTTACCCTCCCATCTCCAATTTTTTATTTTTTCCCCCACCCAAAAAAAACAAAAAACCAATTTGCAAATCATCTAATCTATCTAACCAAATACAACTAGAGTTGGATGCCTACCTCATCATGTTATGTCATCGCGGTGGCACATCTGGCCGCTGCACCGGTGGACCACCTGATCCCTCTCCGGCCTCTGCCATCACCCAAATCTCCACCCGCATCTCCAACCAATCAAATCACATGCACCGATCCTGTGGACCCACCTCTCACAACCCAATCACCCATCATCCAGACCACCAACTCAACACTCCTTTCCGTCTAGACACTTTTCCCTCTTTTCTCTCTCTTTTGTCATTTTCTCAATTCACTATATGACAAATGAATAACAAAAAACACAAATTTTCATTTTTTATAACAACAACCTAACCGATTCAGTTTACCTTCAACATCGGTCACGTGCCTTACCTTACCATAGACGGTTGCACTAAACCGGCCTTGGTTACCCCTGACTAGCATCGGTCACCCTCTCTTGCCCAAAACCCAATATTTTACCCTATTCCCCGCCTATCCCTCCTTTTTTCCACACCCAACCTTTACCCTAACTATTTACCTCACCCTCCTGACCTCATCCTTTACTACCTACCCTCATCCTCCTTTCGGGACTCATTATTTTACCCATACCTCAGCCTTACCCATGTCGTGACCTAGATATTTGGACCTGGACCATCGCTAGTGACCTTTGACCCCATGTGTTCGCTATACCTTGTGACACTGTTACCTGTGTTGATTGACCTAATGACCTTACCTTGTCTCTTGCCATGACCGTTTATCCTAACCCTACCTTGGGTGTACCAGAACATACCTAAATGTTCCTGCACCTCACCTACATTGTGCTTCCTGACCATATCCTATACCTTGGATACCGGAATCACTTTCAACCTTTTTGGATGAACCTATCGACCTTAGACAATGTAGAGTTTTCCTGCTCTTCAACCCTGTACTGTGTTACAGTTTATACATGTGTGTGCATTTGACTGTTCCTACCTTTGACCCTGACCCATTACCTAGATTACCTGAGTCGACCTTTTTCCTTTTTCCACCCGCTCCCCACCTTTTCCCTTTCTCATATTTACCTTTTATCAAACCACTCACCAATTCTGCCTTCTGCCTCGTCAGTTCCTGGTTTGAGGGGGATCACCTTCACCCACACATGGGACACCCACATCTTATTTTTGTTAGCATCACTTACCAATACAAGCTACGCAACAAAAAGGGGCAAAATGTAGACACTAAAATTAGGTCACACTCCCCTTTGGTCCCTCGACAAATAAATACCTTCATCACATTCACCTAGCCATGGCCCCCTTCACCCCACTAATTAATTAATTAAATTAATTCATTAGCCTCACAATATTTATTATTTAAATCTCCTAATTTAAATAATGCCCACACTTACACCTCACCTAGACACCTCACCAAGCCAACTCACCCTAAGACCTATTCTTAGTAAGTTGCCATAACTAACTAAGACTTACCCAAACCCTAAAAATCAATGCCTACATTCCCTCTAACCACATTCTTGCATGTTGACAAGAAGCTTCCAATCTGATCCGTGGTGAATGACATGAGATCCCAAAAATCAAGGGGATCTACCTAGTTTAGTAAACCTAGGAAATCCTACCTTGACTGACGCCGGTTACCCCTAACCATCATCGGTTAAGCTAGAACCACTGTCGGTCACCTTTTAATCCCCAAAACAACCTTATTTTCAAGGTTGGAAAACATTGGGAATTTTCCCAAAGAGATAAGACATATTTTTAGAGCAAGTTTCTGTGAGAACACGCATGCAAGGAAGGAGATCAAGCATTTTCTCTTACACAGGCATCCAAAAATCACCCAGTAATCATCAACAATCACTCTAGTAACCCTAGCACTCACTCCAACACATATTTGATCCAACCAAGCAAAAGGGAATGCACATGCAGCCCATGTAGGAGCTTTTCAACATTTTTTGATCCTCAATAGCATTCAACCTCTTACCAGCACCTTCATCCATCACTCACAAGCACCCAGAACAAGATTTCAAGTAAGTAGAACAATTTACTCCTCTGGTTCATTCATTTCATCATTGTATTATCATCCTTTGTTCTCTTAGCCACCCATTGACCTCCTTTAATACTCACCCCTCCACATACCATTAAAACTCCGCCAAACCCCATCCAAATAGCCTAATACCTCATTCTGACCAACCAAGTCCTTTGTGCAATCATAAGGGAGACCCAAAGCTCATTCTGTGGCATTCCCAGTTTTCCACAGTAACCGGCACCGGTTCTCCCCAACCGTTGTCAGTCACCCTTAACCAGCATCGGTCTTTGTATTTACCAATACAACCCAGAACAACAACCTACCCCATCTATTCTCACATCACCCTTAATCACCTGTGACCTACCTGAGACCTCTGTCAGACCTACAGAGAACCATAACCAACTACTTGACCTTTGGATCTTATTTTAACCTAGCCTGTTAGATTAGATCTTTCTTATTGTGTTTTTAATGAGATACCTAAATCATTTCAATTACAATAGGATTTACTTCATTACCAGCATCAAAAAAATTTAAACAGTGGACTAACAGCCATCTAGGAAGTATCACACTTCCTGGATCTAGCACACGCTAGGCAGTTCACTGCACATATTGTTTAACTCTTTCTGGTGGTCTTGTGTTCCATTTTAGGTAGTTCCTCCTAGCCAAAAGGAATCTCTCATGATCAGCTGTGGATTCAAAAGTCATACGTGCAACAACCCAACAACTAACATTCCAATAGGTATTCCTCCTACGCCCATTACCCTATCTATTTCGTTGACATTTCAAAGAAACGTCTAAGAATCAGGTGAAACAAATGGTTAAAACTTCTTCAATCCTTCACTTCCATTTAGATTCTTGATTCACAAATAAATGCCAATGGCATAAAAAACCATACTTTTCATAATGCGTTTGTTACACTCGTTTTGTAACTTTGAATTTGAACCATTCATCTTGCCTTTGAAACTTTAAACCAGAGCCGTCCACCTAGGAGAAATTTACTGGAGCAAGCATTGAGGATTCCTTTTGTATTTTGTGACTTTATAGAGATTTGGCATTTTAGAACATTTTGGCCCACTCACCCGCTTTTGATATGGTCTTGACACGTGGCCTCACTTGGTGGAGACAGAGTCGTGGGTATAATTTTACCTTTTTTAATGTGGGCTCAAAAACAAAAATTGCTTCACCAGCCCACCCACCTACTTTGACCTTCAATACAGGCTTAATGTTTTACTTTCTCCCTTATTGCATGATTAGGTTTGTGGGTCACTTTATGCAATTTTATCCCTTTTTACAAAAAGGCTCAAAACCTCAAAGTTCTCTGCTGACCGGCTTCCCCACTTTTACTTTCCAATAGTGGCCTCAAGATTTGACTTTTTCCTTTATGTTTAGCGGGGTTGTGGGTCACTTTATGACTTTTAGCCTTTTTTATAAAGAGGGTCAAAACCTCAAATTTCTCCACCGACCCGCTTCTAATTAGATATGTCCACATACCCATGGATAATGGAGCCAAAATTTTATGGGGAAGAGAACGCCCGTCATTCACGATTATGGAAAAAATGCAAAGAAGACGAAAATTCCACCATTTCGTGCTCGATTTTCAAAATTATTTCACGAACCAAGGAATTGAGAACAATACAAGATTCAATGATCCATGACCATAGAAAAGATGGGAAATTTCATTCAAATGGAGGCTGTAATAGAATTTTCATGTGTCTGAATGGGGAAATGGAAAATTGATCAAACCACGCAAACTGGAGAGTTTAAACAACTTTAAAGCATGAATTTCTCTATCTTTTCAAACTTATAACTTTACTTGAACACTTCTAGAGGGAGTGAGCTCAAAAATTTTGAATTTTACTTTAAAAATGAGGGGGGGATTTTGAGGGTGACAACAGCTGGCTCTAGCATGGGGACATGACATGGACTGAGCATAGTGAAGACATGACATGGGAAATCCAGAATCTCAATCTCTAGACCTAATAATTCGTTGACTAGTGCCTTATCCATTCGGCCTTGCAAAGTCATGAATAACTTTGAGAAAGAAATATCAGAAGACAAAAACACACAAACACATGATGGGAAGGAAACACACAACACACAACAAAAGGCGAAACAAAACCACACAACAGAAAGGGAAACACACCTAGCAATCAGTCCTATGGTACAAGGCAGGGTACAACCCGCTTTCACTGATGATACAATTTCAAGTATTTCCCACTTTGATAAAATTCCAATAGCGTTCCATCCAAATATGAGATAAGAAAAGTGTTCTCACCACAAGCTTCATGAATCTGGAATGGGCAGAGCCATAATGAATCGAACTTTCTATGGCTACCTTTTGGTTCTCTTCTCTTGTCCCATAGCAGGATGAAGTATCCAAATTTGAATTCTATTTCCTTGGCCTTCTTATCAAAAATATTCTTTACTTTCAATTGGTGCTCCTTAATGTGATCCACCACTTAGAGTCTATTTTATTCCATCTTCTCAAGAAAGAGGATCCTCTTGTCAATGGAATCCTTGTACTGACCATCTTCTATTACCCATAGCATCTTGAGAATTGGCATCTCAATCGTGAGAGGAATTTATGCTTCAACTGCATACAACTGTTGGAATGGTGACATACGTAGTGCATTCTTGGGAGTGATCCTATATGCCCACAATGTGTTGTACAACCTTTATTTTTACCTGAAGGGCTTAACACCCTACTTCAAAGGAATTGAGTGATGCATTTCCTTTGGCTGGAAGGATTTGAGTTCATCATAAGAGTAGGCCAAGACATCTAAGTATTTCTTGAGTAATGCAAAAAAATTCTTTTTTCTTCAGGAGAGAAAAATTTTCCAATATTGACCATCCTTAGCTCCTCCGGGGCACCAATGTTTTCTTTATCAAAATAGTTAGGCAGCAAGAAGATTTCTTTTCTTTCTCTTCAATGAATCTATCATGTTTGTCAAAAAGGTCTTCTAAGGAGACTAGGCCTTTGGAAATTTTGTTAGATTTCAATTTGATTACTCCCTCATCATCAATCCCTTCAATTCCTTCTTTCTCTTCTTTGGGGACTGCTTCTCGGTGTGGGTTTTCACCTTCTTTGAAGAAGAGGTTATTGAAATTATCCGTTTTCTCTAAAAAGGCTAGAATTTGGTTATCATCATTGAAGACTTGCCAATGATTTTCATTATCTGGTATATTAGGCCTTGATACCATTTCAATGGTCAATTTTTCTTTACCAAAAGAAGGATGCGGTGTCACTAGGGAACCTAACACTGTAATATAATCAGCCTTTTCATTATGTTCCCTTGGAATAGCTTCAATGGAAAATGCATCAAAAGATTCAATGCAGTCCCACACTCTTTTTCTGTAATGCCAGAGTCTTGGATTCTTCACCTAATATTGTTAGCATACCTACTTGACTACAACCTCTACATCACCTCAACATCTCAGTTTCTTGATTCTAATGTCCTCTTCTACACTCATGCCTAAGAGTAGTGCTTCATACTCTACAGTGTTATTTGTATTATCAAATTGTAGCTTGTAGGAAAATGGGTACAACTCATTGGAAGGAGGGTACAATACTACACTAGCTCCCAAGCTCACACTAGAATGAATACCATCAAATTCTATTGTCCAAATTTTATCTTCCTCTTCCTCCATGAGAAGTGGCAATTTCTCCTCTTTTCTAGATGTGAGGAAGTAGTTTCCTAGCCCATAATATTGAAAGAGAATGTTTACTTTCAGATCATTAGACTTTTTTACTATGAACTTCATCTTTCTTACTGGTAGCATCTTCTTCATCTCGCTTTTTACTTGGATAGTTGTAGATGACCAATCCATTGTTATCTCTCCACCCAGGTCTCTTCAGAAACTCCTACTCAATAGCATTTCAAAGGATGTTGGGATGTCTACTACCAGTATGGTTAGGAGCACCTTCTTTTCTGGAAAATCAGCTAGTGCTACATGTGCATCTTTGATTCTTCCTACTAATGGCACTTGTTTAGATTCCATTGAGTAGAAGGTGCCATTTACCTGGGTCAAGGTGAGGCCTAGAGCATTTGTAACTTTGGCTAGCATCACATTGTCTGAGGCTCTGAAATATATGATATAATTAATTAGCTGGAAGCCTTTAATGAGGAGTGATAGGTAGAAAGGTTCAACTCTGTTGGTTTTGGAGGAACTAAGGGCTAACATGATTTAGGAAGGTGGTGTGGGAAGTAAGCCTTTAGAATTAGGACTTGAGGATACAGGGTTACCACCATGAACTGTATTAATGAACCTGTCAAACTGGTGGGGTGTGTTTGTAGGTAATCTATTTCTGAGAGTTGGAATTTGGTTTTTCTTTCATGTTCCAAAAGTCAAATGGGGTTATGGTGAGCGAGGAAGAAGTTCCAGAAATGGAGGAAGATTTACATGGTGGAGGCTTTGTTACTTTGGGTGTTGAATTCTCTTTTTTGGGTGTAGCAATTGGCTTGGATGAGGGTGAGGGTCTAGCTTTTGATTGAACCTTAGATGTTTTTGTAGGAACAACATTTAAAGGAGAATTGTTCTTAGCAACTTTTGAGCTAGGAGAAGATTTAGATGACCTACTTAGCATAATAGCATGATCCCTGACAACTAGTGAGTCTGGTTTTTCTTTGGCTGACTCCATAAAAGGTGGTAATGGTGATCCTTTGTTGATTATTTTATTTTGTGTGACCTCTGGGGGAGAATCTTCTTTATTATTCTTATCCTTTATCACAACTGTTGAGGATGAAGCACCTTTCCTTGATTTTTCACGAGTGAAAACAACACATGGGAAACTTGGAGCTTCTTCATCATCAACGTACTCAATTAGGAAATTGTGCATATCAACTTCCTCGACCTCAAGATAGTTTTCATAGTCTTCCATATTTTCTTCTTCAGTTTTATCAATTTCTTCTTCCTCCTCCGACTCTTTGGTGTCACATATGGCATTGACTGGTGGTGCTTAAAGAGCAAGCTGATGAGGAGGTGGAGAAATCCTTGGCCTATCTTGAGGGTTTGGTCTCCTTGAAGCATTCCAAATTGTGATCTGAGATAGCTTCTTCTTCAAGGTAACCAAGTCATTTGCCATTTTTTGGAACATCGGATCTGTGGTGATAGAGTTTGAATTTTGACCGTTTTTCTTTCTATTGGGGCCTTTCAACTTTCCAGAAATGAGTAGATCATCATCTGTTTCTATTACATATTCTTTGGCTTCCCTAAATGTTCATGGTTGGGCTCTTTTGAGGAAGAAACCTACTTCTGATTACAAAGCACTAATGAAAAACCTCTTCAAATTATTTTCAGAAGGAACCACATCTTCAAGGATCCTTCTTATCACTCTATCATATCTTGCTACAAAGTCTCTCATTGACTCGGAGGTTTATTTTTTCATTTGTACCAATTGAACCAAATTATACTCACAATCTTATGTGCTCTTAAACCTATGTTTGAATGCACTTCTTATATCCTCTCAATAGTTGATGGACCCTGGTGGTAGCATGTAGAACCATTCAGCAGCTTTCTCCTAAAGTGACTCCAAAAAGAGTTGGAATGACACATCTTCATCCTTAACACCCAACACACTGCAAGCAATGATAAATTTTGCTACATGCTCTTCAGGGAGTTTAGAACCATCCCCTCTAAATTTTGGGAAGTTTTTTCTCGAGCCTCTCGGTAGCTCAAAGAGTGGTTGAGCAAGAGCTAGTGGACTGATGTTTCCTCCCCATGGTACATTAGGCCTACGGGCCTCACAACCATGTTCACACTCATGATCATGATCTCCCATTCTATTTATGTTTCTAGCTTCCAAACTTGCTAAGGTTGTGGCTTCTGTTGCTACTCTTTCATCTTCCTCGACTTGAAGTCTCTCGATTTCTTCGAGTTGAGCTCTTATTTCTTCTTCGGTTCTCGCCTCTCTTTCTCTAGCTTCTTCTTCAGTCTTCACATCAATGAATTCTACAAGGTTCTCTTTAATGTATGGGAATTCACCGTCTAAAGGATTGGCAACACTCAGGTTCCCAACATGACCGGTTGCTTGAAAAGGAAGCCCTTGGATTCTGAGTGGCTCTTGTCTCCTTTGAAGTTCCTCAAAAATGGGATCAGTTTGTCCTCCTTGTCTCTATTGCTGGGTGAATCTTCTATCTACCAGCTTGAAATCTATGCTCTTATTTTTGGTGTTGGAATTTTTCTTTGCCTCTCCAATTCAGTAGTGTGTTCTTCTTTAAGGTCTAGAATTCTCGTGGCAATGAAGTAGTGATTGGCACTTTGTGTATTATGTCAGATAGCTTCCCTCAAATATGAAGCAACATCTTCTTGGATTTAGATCAGCAATTTAGTTCTTTCAATAGTAGGTTTTCTTGAAATAGCCATGATTTAAATCCATGTGGCTCATATATCCATTCGAATTACAAAAAAAATCTTTTTTTTTTTGAATTTTTAATTTTCTAACCTTATGGTCACATTTAGGTGTAGAGCTACAAAATCTACCCCACGGTGGGTGCCAAAAACTATTGGTGACGTAATTTTTTAGGTGGAAAAATTTGTGAATTCCTTTCCAATGCTCTGGGAATCTAAGTCCCTCTACTTAACCAGTGTAGCTGTTGTTTATGCATGTGTGAAAAATAATGGATTTCTATGGTGGCCTTTCAGTTGGGGATCCAACAGGGGCACTCCACTGACCCTGCAGCAAATGCTGCAGTTATCTGCAAGGAGAGAATTTTCTGTGAAGGTGGGAAAGGGAGTGAGAAAAGAGGTAGGAGAACTAATGTCACCGGTAGAAAATCAGGTTCCTGCACACATTAGTTAGAAACTTTAACACCATCATTTATGAGAAGAAACAACCCTGCAAATGGAAACAAGATGAGATAAGATTGTGAACTCAAAGTTTCTAAAATCTCCTCATCAAAAAGGCTACAAAATCCTTCTTCTTGTATTGATTCTTAAACAAAAGTTGTAAATAATGTGGGAATGGAAGAAATTTAAGAAAGGAGGGAAGTAGAAGAAAATGGCTATCTCCTTTGCTTTCTCTAAGTACAATGCACTCATGAGTTTACAAGATCAATTACCAACCCTTTTAAAATGCTTGAAGAAGCCATTAAATTTCTTACAAGAAACGGTTACAACTTCTTCAATCCTTCACGTCCGTTTAGACTCTTAATTCATGAAGAAACGCCAATGGCAGAAAAAACCAGAATTTTCATAATGCAGTTGTTACACTTGTTTTGTAACTTTTAATTTGAATTTTTCATCTTACCCTTGAAACTTTAAACCAAAGCCATCCACGTGGGAGAAATTTACTGGAGCGGGCGTGGAGGATTCCTTTTGCATTTTGTGACCTTAAAGAGATTTGGCATTTTGGAACATTTTGGCCCACTCACCTGCTTTTGATATGGTCTTAACGCGTGGCCTCACTTGAGTGGAGACAGAGTCATGGGCCACTTTTATAAATTTACCTTTTTTCAATATGGGCTCAAAAACACAAATTGCTCTGCCGGCCCGCCCACCTGCTTTGACCTTCGATGTGGGCTTAATGTTTAACTTTATCCCTTATAGCTTGCTCGGGGCTATGGGTAACTTTAGGCCTTTTATCCCTTTTTACAAAAAGGCTCAAAACCTTGAAGTTATCTACTGACCCACTTCCCCACTTTGACTTTCCAACTGCGGGCTCAATATTTGACTTTTTCCTTTGTGTTTGGCGGGGCTATGGGTCACTTTATGAATTTTAACCTTTTTTACAAAGAGGCTTAAAACCTCAAAGTTCTCCACTAACCCTCTTCCAATTAGATATGTCCATATACCTGTGGATAATGGAGCCAAAATTTGATGGGGAAGAAAACACCCATCATTTACGATTGTGGAAAAAATGCATAGAATAAGAAAACTCCACCATTTCGCACCTAATTTTCAAAATTATTTCACGAACCAAGGAATTGAGAACAATACAAGATTCAACAATCCATGACCATAGAAAATATGGGAGATTCCATTCAAATGGAGGATGCAATAGAATTTTCATGTGTCTAAACAGGGAAACAAAAAATTGATCAAACCACATAGACTTGAGAGTTTAAACAACTTCAAAGCATGAATTTCTCTATCTTTTCAGACTTCCAACTTTACTTGAACACTTCTAGAGGGCGTGAGCTCAAATTTTTTTAATTTGAATTTAAAAATGAGGGGGGATTTTGAGGGTGAAAACATGACATTAATCCATTTCTTGAAGCACAAATTTTTTCCATGGAAAATTAGCTGGAGACATTGTTTATGAACTTGGCTCATGATACTTGTAATGGGATATGGTGTATAGATTATGAAGTAGAGGTTCATACAAAGGAAAATTACTTGCAAAGATCCATGTGTGATATGTCGGGGGACTGTGAGATTTTCCATAGAGATCATGATGCAAGTAGGTGTTTGTTGTTGTAACATGTGATCCAAAAGAATGTGTCCTACTTTTACAAAATTTACACCTCTACTAATCATGAAACCAATTATTGTAGATTGATTGACCAAATACATGGTTCCATTAATACTTGTATGCTCTAGACTAGCAATGTCATTAGTTCCAAGGATGATGGCCATCATTATGAAGGGCACGTGGATTGAGGAGATCAGGAAAGATGATTTCGGGTGGATTTCGAGGCCGTGGAAATCATAGAGGAGGAAGAAGTCAGTTCCATGTGGAACCTATGACAATTGTGGATCTATAGAACATTACAAGTGAAAGTGTCCCTATTTGTTGTAGTGCTCTTGGTGTGGGAAAAAACATAAGTATGAGGAATGCTTAGAATTTTTTAAACACATGAGCCAAAAGTAGCAGAAGGTTAAAGGCACCAGGATGGTAAGCGTGAAGAGATCTGATCCACAGTGGATTCTAGGGGTGGCACATGAGTCATAGTTAGAACCTATACTAGTGACAACACGAGATGAGACTGCACATGCTAAGGAGATACCAAAGCAGATACTACTAATTAAAAGAGAAGAAGTGGTGCACGGGAAGTATCTAGACCCTACACATTAGAAGGAAGTGTATCAAGAAACCATGTATGTTCTTCGAAGCCTTCAAGGAGAGATATAGTGTCTGAAGGATTAGTTCTAGTAGTTAGAGAAAAAGAAGATCACTTAGGCTCCACAGAAGGATTAGGATGAATTTAGGGATGTATGCATGATGCTAAGACAAGAGAATATCATCCCTCCGTTAGGAGAGTGGCTTAGAGAAAAATCACCAAGCATCGGAGGAGAGTATGAGAGGTGGGTTTTGCATGTTAATCTACCTCCTCATAGTCTTGACTATGATAAGGAGATTACCTTGAATGTAGTTGTTGAAAGATGACACCTGAGTAATATTTTGATTGACATGGGTGTGGAAGTTAATCTCCTCACCCTAGATGCATAGAACCAAATGGGAAGGCCTCCATTACAGTCATCTTCCAATGTGTTGTACATGGCTAAAAAGACTAAGGAAATTCCCATTGGGGTGTTAAAGGATGCTTCCATTACCATCCAATGGGTGAAATTCACTGAAGACTTTGAATTCTTAGTGCTTTCTAAGGTAGACAACTTTCCAAGATTACTTGGGTTCCCCTGGTGTTATAAGAACAATGTTAAATTACTTTTCAATATGGGGTATATAAGTTTTGAGAACAAGGAGGAACATTTTATTATTCCTCTAATGGATGGGAAATTAATTCCCTATACTGAGCCCTTGGGATAAGAAGACCTAGAAAAAATCTATGTGTGCACTATTGGGGAACCTGAGGTTGTGCAACCAACAAAAGAAGGTGTTATTTAGTGGGAATGCGCTCAATATATAAGTGATATAACTAGTGTGGCATGTGACAATTGGGCACACGAGACATATGAGTTAGTCAGAATGTAGTTAAGAGGATCTATGACAAGAGTAACAAATGCGCCCTTAGTCAGGTTCTTGGGAGGAAAATAGTTTCCGAGTTACATTGGGGGAGCCAACCCTGATGTTTTCCTATGAGCAATAGATACCTAGTGGAGATGTGAAATCAAAAGGGGAATTATTCTTAGCTATACTTTTCTCAGGACCACAACACATTTGTGGGCTACCCATTGAGATAACCTTCTAGACTGGTGTGAGGTGATAATCACATTATCTATTAGGTTTCTCTAAAGCAATGCACCTAATTCTATACAAGACTATAATGGGGACAAACCCACCTCGTTTCACATCTAGGCATGTGAGAAGGCCTGGATGGAAGAAAAATAAACTCTGCCACCATCACTATGGGTGTATAAGCTTTACTCCACCTTAAAAGGTTGCGAGAACATGGTACATTCATTCAGAGTTGTGCTGTCAGACATGAAACTAACAAGAGTTGACAGTTGATCTCATTCAATATTTTGAGAATCGAAGTAGTAAGCCATCAGTGGATAAGGCATTGTAGGTTTTTAAGTGCCTAACTATGGGAGGTAGTGCCATGGTAGAGGATAGAATACTAGATTTGTTGGGAGAACCTGACTTGGAAGCACACTTCAATGAGGAAGAATCAGAGGAAGTATAGCTTGAGCGTGCTTGCATGGAAAAAGAGAAAGGAAAGTTGGTCTACGTGATAGATGGTGAAGAGGTGGAAAATGTGGATGTTAACTATATTATCAGTATGCATGAGGTTATGAATAGTGCTGATGAGAAAGCATGCGCCTACTATGAACCCATGAAAACCAAGAAGGTTAACATTAGCCTGGAAGCGGATCCTAAGGAAGCTACTATTGGAGATTACTGGATAGAAAGGGATGTTTCAAATATTATTGATCAATTCTGTGAGTTCCAGGATTTATTCCCGCATGGTTACCATGAGATTAAAGGACTTAACCACTCCTTAGGAGAAATGAAGATCAAGCTAAAGGAAGGTTCGTGCCTAATTTGGAAGAGACCTTATTGAATGAATCTAAATATACGCATCAAATTCAAAGAGGAGATTGATAAGATGACTGCACCATGCATCATTGAGGTTGTTAAGGAATCAAACTAGATAAGTCCAATGGTCATCAACATTAAGAAGGATGGGAGGATAAGGATTTGCATTGACTATATGGATTTGAATGCTGTGTGTGTCATTGATCCTTTTCTAGCCCCCTTCACTGAGGAGATCCTAGAAGGAGTATCTGGGCACAAGATATATTCTTTCAAAGATGGATTCTTAGGATGTCATCAGGTTAGAATTACAAAGGAGGAATAAGAAAAGACAACTTTTTCCACTGAATGGGGAATTTTTACCTATACAGTCATGCCTTTTGGCTTTAAGAATGCACCTGTAAGGTTTTCGTACATTGTGGTTCATACGTTTTAGGACTTCATAAAAAAAAATTACAAGTCTACCTAGATGATTAGATGGTTTTTGGATTAGTAAAGGACCATTGTGACAATCTAAGGATGATGTTTGAGAGATGCAGGTAGTTAAGTATATCCTTCAACATTAAGAAATGTGTCTTCACTACTCCATTTGGCACCCTGTTGGGACATATCATATGTAAAGAAGGATTGTTAGTGGATACTACCAAAGTTGTCATTATTTTGGGTTTGGGGGAACCTACTAGCCAGAGCATGGTACACAAATTCCTTAGGACTATGGGGTATTACTAGAAATTTATTAAGGGGTATGCCAAGATCTTCACATCATTGGAGGAGTTGCTAAGGAAAAAAAATACATTTCATTTGGGAGAGGCCAACAAATGGAGTTAGACACATTGAAGAATAAACTCATTATAGTGCCCATATTATGCTTTCCCTATTGGGATAAGCCTTTTCACATGCATGTTGATACATCCAAGATGGAAATTGGAGCATTCTTAGCATAAGCTAAAGAGGGAATTTTTGACCATCCCTTGTGCTTTCCTAGTATAGAACTAAGTTCAGTAGAACATAATTATAATACCACGGACCACAACGCACTACCAATGATTTACACGTTACACAAATTTAGGCAATATTTGTTAGCAATGCCTTTTATCTTTTATACGTACCACATGGCATTAAATTACTTGGTGAACAAGCCCATCTTGTAAGGGTGCATATGTAAGAGGTTCCTATTGTTTCAGGAGTGTGATTTTACGGTTGTTGTAAAATTAGGTAAGAGTAATCTGGGGCCTGACCATTCATCAAGGATTGATCTAGGAGAGGAGGTGCAAAGCATTGATGATACAATTTCAGATGCACAACTTTTTAGATTACAGTGTGTGCCCTCTTATTTGGAATATATCCCTGTGTTCTTAGGAATGGGTGTGGCACTAGAAGGGATGAAGGAATTTGAAAGGAAGCAGTTAGCCATACGCATTGCACTCTATATGTTAATTGGTGGAGATTAATACAATTTGGGTTGTGATGAGGTTTTGCACCAGTGTGTGCTAGAGCATGAGCACACTGCAATCATGGGAGAGGATAATGGTGGATTTGTAGGAGGACAATAGGTAGGGAATGTGAGTGCACATAACATCCTCTTAACTAGCCTTTGGTGGGAGATGGTTTACAAGGATTGTATTGAATATTGTAAGGCCTATGATCATTGCCATCACCTTGGTTTTCTAGGAAAAAGGGATGAAATTCCATTGAGACCAATATCTAGTGTTGAACCATTCGAGAAATGGGAAATTGACTTTGTAGGACCTATTTCACCTTTCGTGCGAAGGACAGGTTCATGCTATATCATTACTTGCACTAATTATCTAACACGATGGGTGGAGAAAGCACTTATGAGGGATTGCACAGCAGCAACAGTAGCAAGATTTCTATGGGAAAATAAAATCAAAAGGTATGGGTGCCCTCTAATTTTGACTAGCGATTGGGCTACTCATTTTTTGAATAAGACAGTCAGGATTTTGTGGGTAGAATTCATGGTGACTCATCACAAGACTACTCCTTATAACCCTCAGGCTAATGGGACTACTGAGGCATTTAACAAGATATTAAGTCATACACTTACTAGGATTTGTGATGTTGGGAGGAAGGATTGGGATGAAAAATTCCCAGTCGTGCTATGGGTGTATAGAACAAATTACGAGATATTAAACAAAACCATACTATTCCAAATGGTTTTTGGCACTGAAGCTATTTTTCCAGTAGAGTTTTTGCTACCCTCTCTACGTATTGCGAGAATATGGCTGATGAAAAAGCATTGCAAGATCACATTGACAAGCTAATGATGTTAGACGATAGGCGATCACTTGTTAAGTGGATTCAGAAGACAGAGAAGGCATGACAAAAGGTATGACATGATCATAACCCAAAGAATACACAATTTAAGGCTGGGTAGATGGTTTTACTTTATGATTCTAAGTTTCTACACCATCCTGGGAAGCTCAAGGTCCATTAGTTGGGACCATATTATATTACCCATATACTTGATTCAGGTGCTTTCTAGTTACAAGTGTTGAATAGAACATGATTTCCCAGGTATTTCAATGGAAGTAGATTGAATCCCTACTATAAATAAGGCTTCTAGGTGTTCGTAAATAAGGAAATATTTCTAGTTAGCTTAGGATTTACCTTAATGCATTCTATTTTCTTTATGTTTCCATTTCTCATTGATTTGTTCTGTTTGGTTTGTTTTGGACGCGTGTGTGCATCGGTGGATAATTACATCATCAAGGTGTTATGTGTAGAGGACCTCTCATATTTTTCATGTGGGGTGGAGCATAAAGATGAAGTTCAAAAAGGACGTAATAAGAGTTGGAAAAAGTGTGTGGAGAAATGTTGAAATAGTTTCCTAGGTTGAAAAGTCAAAAGCGCTTAGGTTCAAAAAGAGCACGCATAGCAAATGTGAACATGAGAAGATTGGTGTCAAGAAGCCTTTGAAAAAACCACGTACAAGGATAAAAATCATAGGAGCAACATGAGGTAGGAAAAGGAAAGAACTTGGTCCAAGAAATTGAGGAAGATTGACTTCGGCATAGGAGAAAGCGCAAAGAGTTCTATAGTCAAGGCAGTTGCATGCTAGAAGGTGTCGGGAGCATTCGCATAGGTTTTTATGGGGAGGAAAAGTGTTGGATAAAATTCATGGAACGATGGTGTTGGAAAAATTTGAATGTGATGTGTTTGTATGTCGGTAGGTGGCATCGGGGTTTGTGTGGAAAAAGTAAAAAGCTATAAATAGAATATCGAGGGTGAAGTATTCTTTCACCTTACATATTGTTATCAAATAAGTTCTTGCATTTTAAGGCAATTATTACTAAGAAATGTGAAGATGAGTGTGTGAAGTTGGAGAAATCGAAGGACTTGTGAAGCAATGTGGAATCACAATACACGGGTGTACACAGAGGAATTTGTTTATGGATTATTTTGGGTGGATATGTTGTCTTGTGGAAAGGAAGTGCTCCAGGTTAGGGTTTATAATCTAGAGCATGGGTTTTTGTGGAAATTTCATAGAAGTAGAGCTGAGGGCTTGAGTATTAATAGAACTTGATACAAGGGAGAAACTACAGAGGACCGAGGAATAGAAAAATAGAACCAAGGAAAGGATCGAACACTTCACCGAAGAAGGGAAAAGGAAATGGAAAAGGAAGACCAATCATTTCCACTAGTTTCAATGAAGAATGGTATGCAAAGATGCAGTACCCAGATGGTGTGTTGTAAGGGAAAGATTGTGTGTCGCATATAAGGAGGAAAAGGAGATAACCCTAGAGTTGGTTCAACCAATGAAGAAGAGGATGCCAAATGGGAAGCCCGTCTATGATGATGAAATAAAAGTGAAGTTAGAAAAGTTTTATCTTATGCAACTTTATGATTTTCCCTATTTTGGAAAACCTGCGCAACTATACCAGTGGTTAATACCATGCATGAATGAGGAATACTTCTATTTCACAAGAAGGTGGATGCATATAACCCCACAGTTGATTTGTAAGTTCACTGGCCTGATCTACGAAGGAGAGTCACTTGATGAAGACTTATGTGATAAGGAGTAAATTAAGAAGACTATTGAGGCATATGACTATAAGAAGGGTTCACAGTACTTTGACATCACTGTAATCACCGAACTTGTTATAAGGATGGCCACTCGCTTGGTGATAAAGTTGAATGGGCAGGAGAGATGGATGTATATAAACAAAGGTTGGTTGAATTTCTACTGCAAGATCTCAAAGGGCACCATTTACAACCTCTTATCTTTCATTATGGATGATATTATTGATATCGGGTGCGATGGAGAGAATATCACGTTCGGTAATTTCCTCCTTACCATTGTCTTTTCAGAGTTTGGGGTGCCCGATGGGCCAGATAAAATTTTTTAGGAGTACTCGGATGAGAACCCATCTCCCGCGAAGAGGTTTGAAGCTTATACATGCGACACCATGATGGCTACTCACAAGGCACGCTTGGAGAAATGGCATAAATAGATGCGCGACGCATTCAAAGATGAATGGAGGATACTAGAATAGCTACCTACACTGTGGATAGAGAAGTTGAATTCATCGTATACTAACATTTATGTATCGGCAAGTTTACTTTGACAAATGACACAAAGAACCCTTGGTGTAAATTTCCATTCTCCTTCACAGCACAATATTTTCAAGGTGCAGTAAATAGGTTTAAAGAAGCGAAGAAAATGAGATTTAGTCCAAGTGGTGTAGATCAATATTACTGTGAGATGCATCAAACCTTGGTGTATCCCAGGAAGTGTGCCTATGTAGAAAGGTATGTATCTCATGACGTACACATGATAAAATTAGTGACATTTCCTATTACAAGTATAACGGCAGTAAGGGTGTATATGTGGCTAAGGCCCAAATTTGAGAAGGTCACTTACGTTGAAGATGAATGCCTCTAACATATTTTATTTCTATGATGACTTCCTTACTTGAAGTTACAAACGTTGATATGTGATTCTTGTTTATAGATGGTGTACTCTTGTGAACTAAGTAATCATGTGTGCTATAGATAATATGTTATCTTCTAGAAATAGATACAAATTTTCCATGTATATTCTGAATTTAAAATGAATTATTTCATTTCTTCTTATGATAAATTTTCACCACATGTGGATAGAGGAAATTGATTCAGCTTAAACTCATTCATAGAATTTATTGCATTTGAACTTGTGCTTGAGTCCTTTTGATCTCTAATTCAGGATAACTATGCCTTGGATCAGGCATGCTTTCAATTTTATGACATCAAGGTCATCTTGACCAAGCTGGGAAGAATGTCAGATTTAAGAACCCTGGTTGCCACGAGAGCACTACTGAATTTTTCTGCTCATTCTCTTCTTAAGTGATCCAAGAACGTCATTTGGATTCTTTATTTGTTAATGTTTAATTGGTAATTTAAATGATTTTTTTTGGGGGGGGAACCTAATTTTATCTAAGTTCCTACATTAGGATATCTTAAGACTAAACTAATAAAATAACCTAAGGACCTAAGTTGGTTTCTAATCTAATGTTTATGAACCTAACCTAAGACTTGGACTATCCTAAAAGGGATGGCATGGATGACATGCGAAGGGGTGTCGCTGGCGGCAATCTCTAAGTATTTATGAGGTTTTAATGGGGCTTTAAACACCTTGTTACCGTCAATTTTTGATGAGTGCATGAAAGATTAGTTGCATGGATTTTTAAACTTGATTATAGCCAACAATCAGTTGGAAAAGGCGGGAAATAAGGAAGGAGTAATTCAGTACTATTTACATTAATTGATCTCGGCCATTACAAAAATAGCCTGGGGAATAGGACAAGTTGGAGAAAAAGTTGGTTTTGGGTTTTCATTGTTTCATTTGGTTTTTGTGATCTTTGTAGATATGCTTGTGGTTTTTCATTTTTCGAACCTCTAATTTGAATTTTTGAATGCCTAATTTCACCTTGCATGGTGGTGATGGTAATGGGAACTAAGCAAGGACGCTATAAGAGGAAGAAAGGGAAGGTTTCAAAGCCTGGTTTTTTGCATTTTTCGTGGAAAATTTTCTATTGAGGTTCTTATTGAATATTCACAAAAAGGAATAGAAGACAGGAGCTCTATCATGCATGATAGACCCTACCTCTTTAAATATTCTTCTTTTATTTAAATGTCTTCATTAAAATAAATCTTCTCTTTATTGGAAACTCTCTCGTTCTGGTTTTTGCGTTTTTTCTCCTTACTTCTATGGTATTTTGACTTGGTTTCTTCAAATGCATTATGATGTTTTATGTGTTGTAATGATTGTGAAGTGTGTGTTGTTTGTTTTTTAGTCATGTTTAGATTATATATATATGAACCTCCTTGGATATTGTTTAAATCTGTGTAAGTTTCATTTTTGGATTTTTACCTTGTATGGGTAACTAGGAAACGTGAAAAAGGTTGCTAAGTTTTTGATAAAATATTTTGGGTTGAACTTAAATTGTTCTCCTTGTTATAAATGTGGAGGCTAACCTTAACGGTGGGATTTCATTTTTGGCTATTTGAGGATTTGACTTAACTTTTGGTTTCAGAGGGAGTTTATGTTGTAGCTATACACATTCGTTTATGAAGCTCTCTGTTGATAATAGTTGGGACATATGTCTACGATAGGGTGAATGTCCGTATGATCTTTGTATTTGCATGTTTACTTATTGATGGTAATGGGGACTAACTATTTTTGGTCAACTTGTTTTATAACTATATTTTTGTTTACTTGTATGGAATACCAACTTATATCGAGTTGGGTTATGATTACTTTATTTACCTCTAATTGGAACTAAAATGAATTGTTTGTTTATTGGGTAAACAGTGTATGGGAGATGATATCTTTTGTGAAAGATGAACAAGAAGGTAAAAATTTTGAATGTTCTTGGTTTATGTTCTTTTCGACTGATTCATTTATTTTTACCCAATTCTGGGCTATGTTATGGATATAGGTAAGATCATGTATATCTTAATTGGGCATTTGAAGTATGCCTAGCACTAGAAGTGCATTTCTCTTGAGGGAGATTTTTTTATATATTTATGCATTTCTTATTTAGGTAGTTGTAACCCTTTCAGGTGAACCGGTTTAACAACTAAGGACTTGTAATTTTTCTCCCTTTTTTTGTTGTTGAGTTTACTTGGAACTTCAACCCTTGTAGGGTTTTCCTGCAAAAGGAGGTAACTATTAAATTTGGCTTGTTCTAAGCTAGGGTATAAATTTATATGGTTTCGTATTCCTTGGTCTGGATAAATTATATTTTCCTTCTTGGAGGGAAGTATTCTTATTCTTATGGACACTCTTTTAGATTTGATCCCAATTCTTGAGTTCATGGAACTTGTGATTACGTGGGTGTATATCGAACATTATTTTCTTGTTTGAATTTTTTACTGTCTAGGAACCATGTGTTAATCATGGTGTCTTTTTGACCATGATTCTATTGGATATTTTGTGTGACTCTCCTTTAGGATGGTTGGAGTCTTATGTTATTCTTAAATTTGTTGTTTCATTCATTCTTAAGATCCTTTCATTGAGTTGAATTCAATCTTTTGGATAAGATTGGGACCTTGTGTAAAGTTTTTAAATGTTTGTTATTTCTTTAACATTAGATTTTGGAACAATGGTTATGATACGATTGTTATTTAAGGGACTGCATGGTGTTTTCTATGACTGTTCTTTTGAGTTTTTAAACTTATATTTGAATACAGGCCTTTAAGGAACTTATTCAGTCAGATATGTTGGTCTTGTTTCTAATCTTTATTTGGCTAAAATTTTCTTACCTGTAATGTTGAGACTTGTTCTTGATCAATCTAATCCATAGAATCGGTATTGAGCTTGACTTAGGTAGGATTGTTTGATGAAATGATATACATATTCTTGTTTGATCTTTCAGTCATAATTCATATTGTTAACATTTTGTATATATAAAACAACATACTTACTATAGAAAGGAAGATTTTTATATCCTTGTACTTCTTCTTGAATTAGCAAATAGATTGAGTTGGTGAACTTAAGTTGGAAGCTTGATTGATAAGTTAAGATTAAGTTTGAAATATGAATTTCTTCTTTCTTAAATATTGTTGTTAGATGACTAGTAGGTTGTAATGAGTTCATATTTGTGGTTGAGATAGAATTAATTATGTTGATTTGATTAGTTCTTACTTAAGTAATACTTATTGTAGATTATATGATATTTCTCTCTCCTTCTTGGTTTTGTAATCTTTTGGGAAATCCTTCTGTTAATTGTAATTTGTGATTTCAGAATTGTTTCATTAACAACAAGGTTCCTTTTATGAAACAGTTAGATAAAAGCACATTGTTTTAATGTTATAGTGTTTATCATGCTCAGTTCATATGAACTGACTCGTGCTAACAATTTTGTAGATGGATTTTGTAAAAGATGAAAGGAGAAAGACATATATAAAGTTACATCTACTTTATTAAAGAAATTATCTCTTTATTATGATGACTATGTAGCATCATTTACTTGAAATGTACTTTTTCTGAAAAAGAAGATGTATTAAAACTAGTTTTATATTGATGCAATGATATTTTGTAATCCTTGAAATATTCCTAAGTTCAGTGAGTGGATCACTCCCTTTTGATAAATTAAGTGCTTTGATGATTTTTGATTTCTGATTTACTTGAGATACTTTCATGACATAATAAGTGTAATATTACTAAGTAATATCATTCATGATGGGGGAAATTTGGATATGTATGTGATATGGGATTATGAAACTTAATAGATCTTATAATATATAAGCCTCTTAGATTATGGATCTACACTATAGTTGATTACAATTCACGTGAAAGAGCACAACTAAGTTGATACTCTTTGGTAGATCCTTAAATAGTAGAAAGGGGATATGATTAAATTATATGAATGTGTATGAATTCTTTGTTATGCTAAAATATATGTGATCTATTTTCATAATTAGGACATTAGTCCCTTGATAAGGAAAAAGGATATTTTCCTTGTAATTAAAATAAGAGCTTAATTTGAGGTCTTGCTAGGTGTTATGATTTAAATTATGAGGATGGATGGATGTATTTTTCCTTAAGCAGTTTTCTATAATTGAAACATGAATGTTTAAAAAGGGATAATAAAAGGATTTAGAATTTCAGGATTATGAAGTCTAAGTAAAAGTTTCAATAATATTATTACAAGATAAAAATTGAAGTAAAAATATCTATTGAACACACTTTCATAACATTGAGTTCAGACATGGCGTCATATGAAATAAACAGATAAGATTAAGATGAACCTAAGTATGAATTCAGGGTGTTTAGGAAGGCATATTTTTCTACATACCTTCCTTTGTGTAAAATACATCTCAAAACCTTGTTGGGTTAATTGGTGCTTAGTAGACCCTTTATAGTGTTGTTATCATTAAGCTATAAGATAATAATTAATTGGGTTAATAAACTAATAATCTTAAGTATGTTAGTCTAGTTGAGGGAACTCAGGTTGGATGTTTTAACATAGACAACTACAACATAGTACCTTCATAATGACATGGGTCATTACGAGGATACTAAGATGCAGCTTGTTATGCTTCAACACCCCACTTAGTTTGATTAACTCGATTGACATAAGTGGAAGTTTGGATCACAGTCCTAACCTAAATAGAGATAGAAACATGAGCTAGTGTTGAGGTCAACTCATGTTGACTGAGGGTGACTAGACACACCCAATCAAAGTAAGTTGATTGAGTATTTCTATGTATCCTTAGTCACCATGAGTAGTCCTCCACACTAGTGCATATTACTTACCTTGTTTAGTGTGTAAATTTGACTCAGATTGGGTTGACAGAAGTCAAGAAAGACTTTTCTAGATAATAGAACAAGTGTGGTGAAGAACATGTTTATTTTGATGAGTATGTTGTCTAGGAATGTAAACATGGTAATCATGTTTTAAAACTTTGGCCAAAGTATCACAAGTTGTTGGTTGCATTGTCCTATGTCACCTAGTCTAAGATGCAGGATTTCAGATGAATATCAGTAGTAGATATTCAAATAGGATTCTTAAACTAGAACAATTAGGTACCCCTAAAAGGGTAAAAGTAACCAATTATACATAGTATACACTTTATTAAGTTAACATGAGAGATTATTTTAATACCGAGTCATGGAATGAGAGATCGGTGTCTCACTGAGTCATTTAGAACTGCATTTTTGTTATGAGATGGATTGGAAATGGAATGTGTGTTCTAAATTATATTAATTTAGAACCAAGAAAATTATGAAAAATAAATCCCTTATTTCTGAAGTCTTAAGATGAGGATGTTACATGTATCAATACCTAAGGACCTCGCCGAGAGGAAGAAAAAGGTAGTAGGTAATAAGAGAGAATGAGAAGAGACTCCTACAGAGAAGGCACCAAGTACGCATACAGTGCAAACCATAGGGGCACAGGAGTTAGGCATGGATACAAGCACCAATGTTTGATGGAAGAAGTCTCCTGTCAGAAAGGAGTCGCCAAAGAAAGAAGATTCTGCTAGTAGAGAAAAGTCACCCAAGAAGGAGGATTCCCTTGGGTTGGAGTCACCAGTGAAGAAAAATCAAAGGATGGTGCAAGGTTCAGACTTGGATAAGATGGAGAGCATACAGGATGATCATTTTGAGGGGGAAAATGAAGGGGACAATGAAGAGCGCGAGGAAGCTCATAATCTTCATGAGTACAATGTACATGAGTCTGGTAAAGAAGGGGATGAAGAGGAGGAGTATGAGGAGGGTGACCATGCCAAAGGAGGAAGTGAGGAGTTGAGCATGCATGATCAAAGGACCCCGATCCCTACCAAGGAGTAGATAGATGAAACTGTAGACAAGGAGGGTGACAGGATTTATAAAATAGTTAGTGGAGCATGAGGTAGAGTGAATCGATGATGAAGTGTTAAAGGAAATAGAAGGCATCGCAAGTGTATGGAAGTAGTATGGAAGTATGGGCAGAGACCCAAAATTAGCAGTAAGCTTCCTGACAACAACGTGCATAGGTGGAAATGGTGTAGTAGTGGTGTAGGAACATGTCATGACCTATATCAAATATCCAAGAAAGGTACTACGCGCACGCTTCCAAAGTACAGTGCCCATAGACCAACTCATATCTTGGTCATATTTTGATGAAGAGAGTATGTACCTGAGCAAAAGAAAAATGTTTCATGTGCTTTTGATTCCCATGTCGATGAGCCCAAATTCTAGGTAGATAATGGCACGTTGGTGAAGGCACCAGGTTCCAAAGGAATAAACCCCCTTGTAAATACTCAACAGTTTTCGGATGAGAAAATTTGTAACGCACTCAACAAGGTATCAATAGAAGTGGATATAATACTTTTTGGGAGAAATGATAGAATAAGGGTCTTGGAGGAGGATCTTGAGAAAAAGAATGAGGATATCATTGAGAGGGATAGTAAGATAAAATAGAAGCAATTGATCAGTGTGCAGTTAAGGCATGAAAAGGAAAAGGTGCATGAATTTCACAAGAAGGTAGATGCCATTTTAGATGCCATTATCTTGAAGTACCCGGACCTAGTCCCTCCTGAGTAGAAGTACGAGTCAAGTATGCATTGCTTGGAAGACTTACCACACATACTCACCATGGGAAGGTAGCCACTTGCATTAGAATCAGTAGAAGAAGTAATGGCATGCCAGAAGAAGGAAGAGAAGTTGAAGATTGTGAAGATACTAACTCAGTACTCTAAGATCCTTTCCTTAGTAAAGACCATGGCGCAAATGGTAGAATTTGTATATGACAATTGTGGCGACAGGGATAGAACAGAAAACATATTAGTTTCTAGCCATGAAGTAGATTTGAAATAATTTAAAGAGAAAAATAAGGGAAATATATAAGATCAAGATAGGATCTTGTTTGAGGTAGAGAAGAAATTAGATGCAATCGAAACCTTAAGCGTTTCGATTAAAAATAAACTAAAAGAGTTGTACCCCCAAATTACTCACATGATGGACACACTGGGAGACCTTAACGAGTAGATGGAAAGAATTGAAGATACATTGAAGGCTAAGGGGGATGAGATGATTTATGATGAGTTTATTACATATGTAACTTACTTCAATAGGCATAGAATGAGGTGGATTCTTGGGTTAAGATTGAATCCCCCGTGAAGAAATATTTCCCACTTCTCATACAGCAGTAGTAGGATTCTTTCATTCTTTAATATTTCATTTCCTCTATTCTTTAATCTTTGATGGAAGGGAAGAGTGTTTATGAGGACAGACAACACATGTAGTTTTGGGTAATGTTGGGCCCTAAATTGACTAAGTCCCAAGGAAGGAGTCAGTGTGTGGGAGGAAGTAAAGAAGGAAGGTGCTCAGGAAAAATCACACAATGGAAAGGCACGCGTGAGAAGAGGATGACACACTTAGGAACAGCGAGGTCTAGGGATTTAGCCATATTTTGAAGAATTTTTCGTAAGAAAAACACGCGAAAATCTGGAGCATGCATGTTAAATGGATAAGGTGCCATCCTGGAGCCTTGGAGGTTAATAAAAGAATATTCCCCATAAGGAATATTCCCAGGATGATCATTACAGGTGGTGGAGGAATTTTCAAGTTGGCATCGGCATTCGACCATGGAGGACCACACTTCCACTGGGCATGTGATTTGTTCATGAAGGAAACTAAGTTGGTGCATCTAGATCCTATTTAAAGGAGTGCTTGGGTCTGAAATGGGTGAGAGGAGAGTGATAACGAAGTGTTGGGGAAATTAAGGGTTAAAGAGGGTTTTAAGTGGTAACAAGGTTCTCCAAGAATACTTGCAAGGATCTTATTGAGCATATATGCATGGGTTTGGGTCTGAACAAGAGTTGTAATGGGTATAATAGCTAAGATCTCTCTATATATAGTAGTTTAAGATGATATTCCTTGACGTATTTGGTCTATATGACCCTTATGATGTAATGAGGCCACTGTAAATGTTTATAGATCAATATCTATTTGATATTTTGTTTATTCATTTTTTTAAGTGTAAACCCTTGTGTTCTTCATATTATTATTATTCATATCTAGTTTCATTATGCTTATTTACAATGTTCATTCCCATTTATGATGCATCCATGTACAAATATGTTATCTGTATCTTTTTTTTATGAGTGAATGTCTATGTTTCCATTCTTGCAACCCATTCTCCATTAATGGTGGATCATTCTTGCAAATCTCACATAAAGTAGGGGCTCAGCCCCCACGCGCACCTCAGGTGAGCACCCAGCTCACTCTAGGTGATAGGCCGATGCACTTGGGATAGAAAGAAGGTATATGAAGAAATGACTACACTCGCTCTTTTTTGGCCTTTTTTATCTTTTGGGTATCTTATTTTCTTATGGGTCAGCCTTCTAGTTTTCAATTACAAAATTCAAACAAGGGAATCATATAAATAGAAAACTATGTGACCAAAATAAAGGACCAAGCTATAAGAATCTATTATCATCACTTAAGGTTTCATCCACAAGCATCCATCTGGCACTCATAAAAGGGACAAGGGATTGTATTTTTTGCATACACTTCACATGAAGGGGAAGTTCATATTTCCATCCACACATATATTTACATTGGTACATCTAGCTATTGCTCATTGTTGCATGCAGTTTCACAAGGGCTTCCTAGGGAACGATTCTATCATACACGCACAAAAACTACATGGATTTTGAGATGTAGTTCAGTGCTTGATCGTAATCTCACTCAGTTGGGTGACTATTGAGGTCAGGAAAACTCCCCATATTACATCTTTTATTTTTAGGATTTTTTGCAGTTTGAGGGTTTTTTAGGTTATATTTTATTTGCAGGTTATAGGTGAATTCAATAATCATTCAATGACATATAGGTGACCGAATGTGAAGGTTAGTGACACTTGTTCAACACAAAAAATCCATTTTTTGAGCTCTTACACAGTCACATGCACCCGTTGGAGATCTATGGTGCCTAAGAGCCCTCACCCCAGTCTAGGCACCCTAGTCATGGCTCATCTGATAGTTCCAATATATTCTGTGCTCAATTGCGATAGTCTGACCTTCCCATTTATCAGTTTCTCTAGTCTACATAGTCCTGACATCAGGAATAAATAAACTAAGTCCTTTACCCTATCTCTTTCACTTAGGGTTTCATTTTTATCTACCTTATTTATTGTGTCATTTATATTCCAATAGTTTTTTATCATTTATTTATCATACATGACTTTGCAAATAGGGTTTTACAAATTTCCATATTTTTTAATTCATTCGGTGTACCTAACTATTCAAATCCTACCTTTTGAGTATGTATCAAATTCTCTCTTTTTCTTCTCAATCTATTAATTAATATTATTATCCTTCTTTAACCCCAACTAGTGTTTTTGTCATGGGTACTTCCTTTGTTGATTTTATGCAAGTTCATACTCAGCATCCTCCTCACTTTATTACTCTTATGTCGGATCCATCTATCAATGTAGTCACCACTTACCGTACTCTTCCTCCTATGGAAAAACCCATTTCTATCCTACCACCTATCACTTATACCTCTCTTACCACCACTTCTAAAGGTTATGATATCACATAACATATTAAGAATACACTAGGAAAAATATATATTTCTAATCTATTACGTAGTGCACCTAATTATAGTCAAACATTAAAGGTTTCCCTTCACTCTATTCACATTAAAATAAATAATTCATTGGTATCCTTCACATGTCTTATTCAATTTTTCAAAAAAAATCTAGATGTTATATCATTTAGTGATGAGAACATACCTCCATTTGTTGTTGATAATCTATTTGCACCTTTTCTTATCACTGTTACCATTGGCACCATTTGTATCAAGCATGTACTCATTGATAATGAATCTGCCATAAATCTATGTGATCATGCCCTTCTTGGAAAAATTGGCATTACTAATAATATAATTACTAAGAATTACACTCTCATTCTTGGCTATGATTCCACTAGTTGCACATTTATTGGTACTATTACTTTACCTCTACAACATGGGCCTAAAACCATTCCTACATTATTCTTCATTATCGATGCATCATTTCACTTTAATCTCTTGATGGGTTGACCATAGATCCAAGAAATGCGCATTGTCCCTTCTAAAATTAATCAATGTGTAAATTTCTTACATGATGGCTATGAACATACCATTATTATTGACTAGGATCCATTTAATTTTTTGGCTTGCCACATTGACCCTGTTACTGTTATGTCCATTCCTCCATCGCAGCCTATTCCATATAGCCATATTGGTTCTTATGATGTTGGAAAATCTAGTGCTCTCCATCCTTCTTCCACCTCTGCAAGTGTACCTTACATCCCACTCATACTGCTGATATCATTTCACCAACCTTGTCTACTTCCATAGTTACCACTATTCTGCTTGTCAAACATCCTCTCACTCCTACATGTGGCTCCACTCCTGCCAATATCCTTAACACTTCTCTCCAACATGACAATGCCAACACTAGTGATTTTAATGATGAGGTTGGTTTCTTGGAACTTAATGATGACACATAACACAATATTAATTTCATTCCTATCAAGATTAATGAGTTATACTTCAATGATAATTCCGTTGTTATTGGCCCTAGTGAATACCAATTAAAGAAACCCCCTCCTTCTACTAAATCTATGGTACTTTTTTGGGGGTATGTCCATGCATTGAACGTCATACCACCTTATTCATCTTCTCGTGAACACATTGCATCGGCGCTTCCTCCTTTCACATGCACACTTTTCATAAATATTTTTTATTAGTCTCACATTCCATTCAATCTTGCTTTCTCTAATATTATTTTCCCACATGATGGATTGGCTTTGTTAGGATTCATACTGGAAGACATCCTCCCTCCACTTCATTCTCTTCACCTCTATCACAGATATGTTTGCATTATTGTTTCTTATGGCCTCTGCGTCTTCCATCTATCAATATTTTTTACACGCACCTCTCACACTTATCCACTTAAACTTGGGCAGTCTTGGCTTGACTACATTGGTGGCACTTTGGATCCTAATCATATTGATATCACATTTCCCATGCATTTCGGCCATGTTTCTATTTTCAATTATTCATTTCTCGAATATACACAAAATCTTACTCACTGGTATGCACACGGTTGTACACTACCACCTTTCACTGACAAAGAATACACAATGGGCATGTATGAATTATGTTGAAATGTCTCTTTAAATGATCAATCTCATATTATTGCTTATCATGTCTCTAAGACTTCTCTATTTGGCTTCAACCATGAAAATGATGATCTCTAATATGATGTTACTTTATTATTTTCTACAAAATACACTTTGGGGGAAACGCGCTTACTTCTTCCTTCCTCTAAACATCATCAGGTGTCTCTCATTCATACTATTATGCTCTTTACTTCATACTACCTATTTCTATGCATCAATCTTACACATCTTGATACACACTGTAACATTTTTCTTCATTACCTTATGACGCACTCTAGTTACATGAGTCATACTCAATTGGTGAGGGTCTAGATATGAAATGAACCTCCCCTCTCTCACACTTCATGCTTTGTGCTTCTTGATATATCTTTCTAACAAAATTTCATACAGTTTCCTGATGATGCACTCTTGTTTTATGGTTCATTCTTAACTTTTGAGAGGCATTTTTTAAATGAACCTCATCTCATACTCATCCACATCCACTTGGGGGGAACGCTACTACTATCACATTCACATCACATATCATTAAAATCCATTAAAACTAACAGCATATTGCATATCTTGGTTGCACTTATTCTTGTTTTATTTTACTTACATGTACACTTTGTTTTCCATGTTAACGAGATACTTAGTATGTCATTATCTTTCTATATATACACATGTGCATTTACTTGTTCTCTAGTTGTTAGTGAATTTTTTTTACAAATCCTTACATATAGTAATGATGATTGGTAATGTACCTCTTATCAGTCCCACCGAGGCTCTTGGGGGAATCTACATCTACTTCTTCACACATTATAGGTGTTATTGTTTCATTTTATACTACTTCATATTCTTACTTAAAAACTACTTGTTTCATTTATCGATACACACTTTAACATAATTTTAATATTTCTAACATGCTAACAGGTGCTTCATGTGTAAAAGTTTCCTTGTAAGAACCATTTTCCACATGGTTGTTCTATTATTTGCTTACTACTATTTTCCATTATATGTTATTGTTTTCAGGTTATGCCCAATGTATTGTTTAATCATTACTTGTATGATTTTGGCCACTCCGGCCATAATTGTTTTGTGACATTATGAGCAATGTCCCATGTTTGGAACCCACTTTTCATGGTCTACTTTTTCTGCATTATTGCTTTTTTACATTGTATTCTATAGCATGTTTCTCACTTTTTCTACTAACACATGTTTCTAGCCATATTGTGTGCATGTGCCTTGGTTTCTACCATGCACACTCCCTTCCCCCTACAGGGACACAGTTTATATTAGTATAAGGTCCTATCCTTTGGGACACATACTATTATCAATGTCGTATGCACCCCAAACAAGGGGGGCATACATTAAGTGATTCATCCACCCCATACAACAGCTCAAAGATTCAATTCAGACCTGCATAATACAAGAACATAATAGTCTACAATTATTGAAATGGCCCATATTTTGACTTGGGTCCTCAGTTCAACAAAAACACCAGCACTCAGATACAGACACTAGCTCCTGAGTGCTCTTGACCTTTCCTGGGATCCTATGACCAGGGGGAAGTTATTCTTACTTTCTCATAGAATTTCACATATCACTTTTCATAGTATTGACACAATCCTCCAGTAATTAGAATGCATTCTATCTCCTTTTATTCTACTTGGATCGAACATGGAACAACAATGAACTAAACGTGGATCACAACATTTGCAGTGGTGTATAATTCAAGAATTAGTCATTAATGGAGAGTAATACTGGACATATCTCCTCAAAACTTTTCTGCCATGGCATGAGACTACCCAAAAAACTCACTCTTCTATAACAATTCAGGACATTTTCTATACTTTTCACTCTTCACGGATCAAGTAAACCCTTTCCTTTTTACACACATTTACTTATTCAAAAAAATCATATACATGTATTTGACTACTTCTTCACTCTTCTTTTTTATTTTTGTCCTTAATACAAAAAAATAAGCAACCTTGCATCAACCACAATAATATGTACAACACATTACAACACATACGCTTCACTCCTAGGGTCACTTCCTCTTTCTTAGCTTTCACGCTTCATTTTTATCACTCCACGCTATCACCATCAAACTCTACATGTTTACCAGGCACACATATCATATCTACTTTATGTTCTCAAGTATTCACTCAACAACATAAAGTGGGGGAAAATGTAGACACAAAATCATGAACTTGGGTACATTTCTAGGTCCATAAACACATACTTGAATTCCTATGATCCCTAAGCGAGAAAACTTGTAATTGAAAACTATCTTTGGCATCTTTGCTTTTTTATGGTATTTTACACCCTATAACCTAGTCAATACTTTATTGATTTATCTAGACACTAGTGCCTATTCAAGATGCTAGCACCCAGGCACCCTCATCCCCTCTTGGTGCCCCCAACATATTTCTATCTTACTCACTCTTTTTGGGCCTATTTTATCTTTTAGGTATCTTGTTTTCTTATGGTTCAACATTTTAATTGTCAATTATGAAATTCAAACAATGGAATCATATAAATACAAAGCTATGTGACAAAAATAGAGGACCAAGATCTAAGCATCTATTATCGTTCCCTAAGGTTGTATCCAAAGGAATCTAAGAGCATCAAAGGCATCCATCTAGAACTCATACAAGGGAAAAGGGACTACATTTTCTACATACTCTTCATAGGAAGGGGAAGTTCATTTTTCCATCCACACATGTATTTACATTGGTAATCTAGCTATCATCCTCTATCACATGCACTTGCACAAGGGATTCCTAGGGCATGATTCTATCACACACACACACACAAGAACTATATGGATTCTGAGATGTAGTGAAATACTCGATCGTAAGCTCACTCAGTTGGGTGACCATTAGGGTTAGTCCAAAACCACATAATACATCTTTCCTTTTTGGAATTTGATGTAGTTTGATGATTTTTCAGGTCATCTTTTTTTTAGTGGTGACAGGAGAATTTGGCAATCATCCAATGACATAGAAGCGACCAAAATAGAAGGTTAGAAAAACTTATACGACACAAAAAAAATATTTTCTGATCTCTTGTACAGTCAAAGGCACCCAACAAAGGTATCTGATGCCTAGGTGCCCTCACCCCAATCTAGGTGCCCTAGTCTCATCTCATCTATAAGTTCAAGGATTTTCTTTGCTCAATTGCAAAAGTTTGCTCTTCCCATTTGTCAGTTTCTCCAATCTGCACAATCTTGACATTAGGCATAAATTAGCTAAGTCTTTTCCCTCTCTCTTGCACTTAGGGTTTCATTTTTATCTAACTTATTACTTGTGTCATTTATCTTCCAGTATTTTTTTATCATTTATTTATCTTACGTGACTCTGTAATTAAGGTTTTACAAATTTCCATATTTTTGAAATTAGGACCTAATACATGGTCTTATCTAACTTTCTACTGAAGGGATTTGTAATTTATAGAAATTTAAAAATAAGGGGCACACACAAAACACATTATTATATTTTTGACACAAAAAATAGAAATAGTTTATGTGTGCACCACATAGGACCTTCTTAATATCCACCATTATAATAAAAAAATTAGTAGTTTAGAAACTAGATTCTGAGAATTACGATTTTTATACTTATCACATTGTAAATTTTTGAGCATATACATGCCAAATTATTAATTGAAGTTCAAGTTTAACTAATTTCAGGAAAAATGTGGCCACTTTTGACCCTCTTTTGGTCCCCCATTTCCATGAACTTACCCACCATTAAAATTTAAAAATGGTTTATTTCTTTAAAGTTCCATGAATGGATTGGGTCTCAAAACCATAGATGACAGCAATAAAGGTCTACCAAGGTGAGGAGTAGAAAGAGTTCTACTTGGAGGTGATGAGGATCTCTAGGATGTTCTACCTCTTCTCCTTATCCTTCATGACAACTATAAATAATAAAAAGGATCCTCTGTTGTTCTTGATCAATTCTATATTCTTCTCATGAAACTAAGGCACTTTGAATGATAAAACCAATAGATATGATTATTGGAGTCACCAAATGTGTCGCTATAAATCCTCTAAGAGGTTGAAGTTCACTAAGAAACACACTAAAACTTATTGAAATAATATGAAGATCAGGAGTGTCCCATTGGGCATCCCAAAACTATTATCACCAAAATTTAGCACCCTCTACATGTGTTGTTTCCTTGACAACTAAACTTTGGTGTAACATGGATCTGTCTCAAGGTGTGGGACCTTGCAAGTGAGAAAAATCTCCAAAAGAGGTTGGTTCTTTCTCTCCCAACCCAATGAAAACTAACCTATAACCATGGAATGCAACTAAACTAAACATAAACTATGAATTCAGAGGGACCAGGGTTAGGAAAAGAGGATTAGTTACAGAATGATAAAAGAGGTGATGTATCAAAACTGAGACATGGTTCAAATCCAGAAAAAGAAATAAAGAAAAATTGGCACAATAAATAGTTTGAAGAGAAACACAGAGCTTAGAGATCATGGATTAATAAAGCTTAATACTTAAATAATAGGGTAAACATCCCTAACAACTAGAGAATGTTTGAAAGGAGAAAAACCATAGGTAAATTTACATTAACAATCTTTTATCTAGATTATAGAGAAAATGTTTGAAATATTACACAAAATGCATATTATAGAGGCCTACATCCATGAAATGGAAGAAACTCCAAAATATAGAAGAGAACCCCTCTCCAATGTCAAGGCACTTAAATTTATATATTGTTAGGAAACGAGAGAGAGAGAGAGAGAGAGAGAGAGAGAGAGAGAGAGGAGGTCACACACTATGTTTTAATTGCTTAAACCACCCACCATCCCAAATATTGATATGATTTCTCTATGGAGATAGATTGTGCATCTGACATGTCTAAAAAAGCACTATTAGAAATTTTAGATGAAATTGTGTCGCCCATACTTCATTAAATCTCGTAGTGGAGCTTTGGAGAGGATGCATGCTTGCATGCAGATTTGCAAGGGAATCCCATGAGCCCACCAAGGAATATAACAAAGCTCATGGTAGGGAATGCATGTGTACAACTTGTAATTGAAAAATAGAAGAAAACACCCCCATTAAAATATCTCAATTTTTTGATGTGGGTACATTTGTAAACACTTTGGAATGATTCCGCAAAGGTTTGGGGATCATCTCAAAGATTGTAACTTTGGAATTTTCTCCTGAATTTAAATGTAATCATCTATAATCCATTAGGCCTACTACAATATAATGCTAAAGCCCCCAAAAAATGAAATGCAAGTTACCAAAAATATCCCTGGGGTTATTTTTATCAACAAGAACCACTCCAAAGCTTTCCCACATAAACTTTGTGGGAAAAGATGAATTAGGTAATTATCGTTATAAGAGACCTCCTAAAATGCCACGTAAAATTCTTTGATATGCTTTCACGGGTCACCATTTCCCTTATACTTCTCAAATTTGGGTAGTTCAGATTATTGTGGGAAGGGGACTCACAATATATCTTGGTTAAGACGATGTGTGTAGACTTCCTAAAACTTGTATTATTTATGATGGCTTCTTCTTTTAGCTTGTAAGCCTTGAACGGAATCCTTACAAGCCTACCATTCTTGGGTAGAAGGGATTTCATGAATTGAGGATAGAGATGGTGGATAAAATTTGGATCTATTGAGTTTGGGGACTCATTCAAACATTTTCTAATTGTTGGTTAGGGGTTTGGATGCATCAAGGTCAACTTGAGAAGCAGGATTAGCTAATTGTGATATTATTTGTTGTATTTGGCTACATAACATATGCATGTGATTTTACAGGGAAGATTGTCATTCCACCATTGATTTTCCTTTATCAATAGAAGTCTTACGATTAAAACACCACCCTTCTATATGTACTTGATTATAGGTGAACACCTAGTGCATAACTACATGATTGACTCAAGCGCCAGTGTCTAAGAAGATAGTTGATGTCTTAGGTTTAAAATATAGCCCTTTGTCAAAAGGAGTCCTACAACTTGATGGCTCAATTGTTACCACCTTAGGAGTCATCAAGGATCTTGAGTTAACCCTCCATGTATGTCCAATCCTAACAATTACTCAAGATGTGTCAATCATTGACCTACCTCCTTTGTTTTCCATATGTTTATCAAGAGAATTTACTACTAAAGTGGGTGGTTACTTGTCTTCTAATTGGTCTCATATGTTACTCAAGACAAGGTATGGTACCTGATTTACCATACACGTTAATCCTATGTTTTCCTATCATGTAGAGTCATATGTCACATCCCCTCTCCAAGCCAATTGCCTTATCCAAGAAGAACAAGTTTCATTTGCTGAAGAGTAGTCTCTTCCACCCTCTGTTCTAGACCTATTTCTTGATGAATGGGCGGAAAGAAATCACAAATTTCATCCCTATGCTAAAGAACTGAAAGCCTATGAAACAGGGCTTGGTACTTATTTGATTCTAGAAGAAGATGTTATGCTTCCGCACGTTCATGAAAGAAAAAGTTCAAACTGGTCTATGGAAGTTGTACTTTGATGGATCTAGAAGCAGAAATGGCGTGGGAGTAGGAGTGGTTCTCATTTTCCCTAAGGATGAGAAATTATTATTTGTGCATAGGCTACAGTTTACATACTCTAATAATGTGGCAGAGTATGAAGTGCTAGTACATGGATTGTTCATTACTGAGAAGAAGAAAATTAAGGCGCTGTAGATCTTTGGGGACACATAATTGATCATCCATCAGGTTACCAACAAGTGCCAGAAAAAGAATAAGCTTCTCAAAGCTTATAAATACATAGTATGGGACCTACTTAAGATTTTTGATTCCATTAATCTATAGGTGGTCCCACGCAGAATGAAAAAGGAAGCTGACCAAATGGCTATGCTCGGTTCATAGTTTTCTCCTACTGAGGAATTTTTCAAAGGAAATACTCAACACATTAAGATGGTGATCAGACCATCCATTCCAAAAAATAACACCAGCTAGCAAGTGTTCAAAAGTGACGTGCAGATTGTCCAATTTATCTAAAATGAGGCTGAATTTTCACCAAACATGCAAGCTGACTTGCATGATAGCTATGGTGATCAAGTGATACACCTGAAGAAAAATAAGTTGCCTAAAGGGCTGGTCACCTTACAGAAAATTTTCAACCCTGATGATGATTTCAAGGGTGTAGAAAGATACATGTATGCTGCATAAGAGGACTGATCCTCCATTACTATTGTGCATGGGAAAGAGTTGTTGCTCAGCAGGACTTGTGTGCATGAAGAAAAACAGGCCTTCATCTCTCTCTGTCAAAAATAAAGAGATATTTTCTCATAGGAGTATGAAGACCTTAAAGGTTTTGATCCAAATGTTTCTCAACACTCTATTGAACTTGATCTTGGTATCAAGCCCATCAGACAAAAGCAACTGCCAATCACTCCAAAGATAGAGCCCCTCATGAGAAAGGAACTATCAAAACTCATTGAGGCAAGAATTATTTTTCATATTAAATACTCTACATGGGTTGCAAATATGGTTCCAATACGTAAGAAGAATGGTGAAATTAGACTTTGTGTTGATTTCAGAGATTTAAATAAGGCATATTTGAAGGATCATTATCCTTTGCCTTCAATGGAGAAGATTTTGTAGACTATGGTTAGAGCACAGACATTATCCAAGCTAGATGGGTACTCAAGTTTTAACCAGATCCTAGTCAAGGAAGAGGATCAATTCAAAACAATGTTTAAAACCAAATGACGAACATATGCATATCATAAAATGCCCTTTAGTCTATCAAATGTGGGTGCCACATTTCAGCGTACTATGGATGTCGCCTTCAAAGGATACATTAATGAGTTCATCTTTCTGCACACTTAGAAAAGGTCTTTAAGAGATGCAAAGAATTTTGGGGTATCTCTTAACCCTAAGAAGTGCAATTTTGTGGTGGAATAGGGCAAGCACTTAGGCCATGTTATTTCAAAGGATGGCATCATGATTGATCATGAGTGCATTTTTAGCCATCCTAGCTCTTTCTCTGAGAGTGCATAAAAAGGCCCTACAGTCCTTCCTTGGCAAGAACAATTTTGTTAGGTTTTTTATCCCTAACTTTGCAGGACTGGTTTGGCCCATAACCTCGATGCTCAAAAAGGAAATAGCCTTCATATGGACAGTAGAAGGAAGATAAAGCTTCAACTTGATCAAGCAAGAGATTTCTTGTGCACTAACACTCATCAATATAGATTATTCAAAGGATTTCATCCTTTATGCTTATCGTGTTGATGCAAACATTGTTGTTGTCCTACATAGGAAAACAAACAAGGGTTGGAACAACTAGTGGCTTTCTTCAACTAGAAGTTGAAGGATTACAAATTAAAATACTGTCACATGGAGAATCAAGTCTTCACCATCATGTGCACACTCAAGAAATTTAAGAGCATGCTTGCCTCCAATCATGTCAAGGTATTATTATCCTACTCTTCAGTAAGAGACTTCATCATGGGAGCATAAATTGGTGAGAAAAGAGCATGATGGGTGACCAGAATCATGGATTATGATGTGACTATTAAGGTCACAAAGTTGGTAAGAGGTAGTGCACTCTGTAAGAAGATTGTTGAGGATGCGCGAGCTGAACTTGAAGCTTCATTATTTATGGATGAAGACCTTCCTCATGTAGAACTTGAATAGAATATAGACCTTGGTGTGCATGACTAGATGAAGGACATGATCACATTCCTTTATGAGGGTGCATACCCTCCCAGTTTAAATAAAGCAAAGAGAAGACATTTGAGGTTACAATCTGTCCCTTATGTGTTGATTGATGGACTTCTCTTCAAAAGGAATCTTGATGGCATGTTATTAAGATGTGTCAACGACACACAAACTGAAAAAGTGTTAGCAGAATTTCATGATGGATTCTCTGGTGGACACTTCTTTTCCAAGACTACAATGATGAAGATCATAATGGCAGGTATCTTATGGCCTACCCTATTCACAGACGAACATAGATGGGTCATAAAATTTAAGTAATGCACTTTCTTTACAGGAAAGAAAATACTGGCAGTGCTTCCTCTGTGACCAATCCAAGTGAATCAGTCTTTTGTGCAATGGGGTCTCGACTTCATAGGCATGATCAATCTACCTTCAAATGCTGGACATAAATGGATGTTGATGGCTACATATTATTTCACTAGATGGATAGAGGTTGTCAAGCTCAAGGAATCAACTGAGGTAGTTATCCTTGAATTTCTCAAAGGTATAGTCATGAGGTTTGGTGTTCCTCAAACCATTATCTCTGATAATGCAAAGGCCTTCCTTAGTACTAAAATCACTGATTGGGCTCTAAATATGGGCATTTACCTGAAGCCTTCTTCCAACTATTATCCCCAAGGAAACAGTCTGGCAGAATCAATAAACAAGAACCTAATCAGAATCATGAAGCGTATAATGAACATCAGCCAAAGACAGTGGCATATGAAGGTCTTGTGTGTGCTCTGGGCAGATAGAATCACAGTCAAAAAGGCAATAGGAACTTCACCTTACAAGTTTGACTATGGAAAGGAGGTTTCCCTTCCTTTGACACTAAAACTAAATTCATTGGCACTTTCCCAGTAGATGGAATTGGAAGGTGCGGACTAAAGAGAAATCAAAATGGCAGAGCTGGTTAACCTTGAAGAACTCATGAATTCTGCCATGATCAAGCTAGAACAGAATCAACAAGCAACAAAGGAATGGTTTGATAGAAAGGCTAGGCCTCAAGATTTCAAAATTGGGGACTTGGTTCTAAAATGGGATGCTGGCATAGCTAAGCCAGGGCACCATTCAAAGTTTGATGCACTTTGGAGTGGCCCATACATGATCAGTTCCTGAAAAGAAGCTAACTCTTACGAGTTAACTCATCTTAATGGAGGCACACTGAAATCCCAGTAAACGACATTTATCTCAAATCCTTCCATTAAGTTTACTTCATCATGTTGTATATATTAGAATAGTTTCAATTCCACCAATTGTGCTCTGCACACATTGTTCATTTGTACATAGTTCCTTCCTCTCATGTGCTTCCTGTGCATGCTCTTTTGTTACTTCCAGAGTACATAAATCCTCTCAAAAGTTGTAAGATTCAGAATAGAGTGCAGAAATGATTCTTAAGTGATCACAAGGGCAATTTCATGATTACATAAGTGGACTCTATGCCCAATGCATGCTTCATGCTACTAATCTCTTTCATCTAACAGGTAGATGGCCCCGAAAGTCACCAATTTTTTTATCCAAATAGCTCTCCCAGCGATTTAGGTAACTTACATACACATTCTAGCTCTAATTTATTCATTGCAATATTATGCATACTCAAGATCACTTGGCACATTCCCTTGGTCATAGTTTCCCGATGTGCCCATTTCCTTTCTCTCATTCCATATCTCCCCTACGCCCACCTTCCGTGCAATCACCTTCTTCTTAGTCAGCTTCTTCCCTTCCCACACGCTTCACACTTACTACTAATTCCTTGGCCCTTCACGCACCACACTCATTACCTTGTAATAGTTACACCTTAACCATACATTCTCTACTCACCATTTTTCCACATTTCCCCGCTTGCATCACACGCACCCCCTCTGTGCCTTCCTCTGTTTTCTCTGTTTTCCCTTCCCTCATGCCCTTCTATGCTAGATCATCCTTTGACATGCTTAAGTGTGTCACACGTAACCATTCAAAGTGCACCAATAGGGAGCCAAATCCTTGTAACAAATCAATGATTGACACGTCGTAGAAATGAAAAATAGTTGAATAGTTGGCCATCATTTCAGCCAATCCACATGCGGCACGTGTTTTTCATATGCCGATGACTCTGACATCTTCTGACAGCCATATCTTCTACTACATAGCTTAGATTGGCATGTGCCTAGACTTTTCAGAGAGCTGTTGACATTTGCTACAGTGTTGTTGTCCACTCAAAATTCCCCTGCTCTTAAGGAAGTGAAAATTTTAAATTTTTGATTTTTAAGTGTCTTCTCTGTTGTACTCAATGTTAAAAGTCGAGAAATTGAGAAAGTCTACGTTTTTGGGTCATTTTGTGTGTTTTTCGAACCTGTCGGATATTTTTGTCCCGCGTGTCCCAAGTTCAACTGGGCCCTCTATTCCCTGATCGACCAGTTTCCCTGAAGTTTGTCTTTTTCAGGCCCGTCGAAACTTTTTGTCCCGCGTGTCCCAAGTTTAATTAGGCCAGTTCCATTTTCAGCCGAATCGCCCAAACCGCATACGTCCCAAATGTCCCAAGTTCACCCGGATCTGTTGTCACATTTTCATCCGATCCGGCCGAGTCGCATACTTCGCGCACTTTCATCCCGCATGTCCCAAAAGACATTTGTGCGTCTTTTCCCCGCTTCACCTGAATCGGACGAGCCACGTGTTTCGCGCATTCGCGTCCCACATGTCCCAAATGAACCAAGTGCCATTCGTGCTTATTTTTCCCGCTCTACCCGAATATCTTGCTTATTCAAATTGGTAGGTATGTATTAAATGCGCATTCATTATCTTTCTCTCTCCTAATCGGCTATATAACGAGCGAACCCCCTATGCATTTTTCAAACTGCTTCCATGCTCGAACCCTTGCAATCTAAATTTCTGCGTGTGTATCCCTTCCCTCTGTAATTCCTTCCCGAGTCTAGCTTGTGGCTCTGCCCTCCGAATTACTATCAATATGAAGATCAAATTTCAGGGACAGGAACAAATCTCACCACTAGAGTCTGTCGTTCCCAATATTGGGGACAGTGAAGCTCTTCATCTTGACTTTGGTGATTTTTGGGCAAGGATGGAAAATGCAAACCCTACACCAATGGCGCAGATGATTCACGACAGCGGTTTGGCTTTCGCTGGAGGTTTCCCAATCTCAGTGCAATGTGTTGATACAGTGATTTCATGCGGAGCTCACTTCGACCCTGATTCGAGTGAATTGACCAACGTACACGGGGAACTCATCGCCAAATTAGATGTTGCCGCCATTACCACTGCACTGAGGATTCTAGAAATGGATAATGCCATAGTTGTTTTCCCAGAATCAAGCACAGGCCCTGTTCAATCAAGACAGCGATAAATACAAGGCACAAGTGGTGAAGTCCTGGCTAAAAAACCCTAAGAAGGGAGCATCTCGTCTATCCAAGACTCTTTTCCGGGCTGATTTCAGTGAAGAATTGTCAAATTTTATAATCCTACTGGCTCAGGTTATGGGTTTACCCTCTACTAACGAATTCCATTTCTGGATGTGCCCACTCATCAGTATGGTGTGCGAGGGAACTCAAAATATCAACTGGGTGGAAATCATCAGCATGAACTTGGCGGAGCAGCTGTCTAATGTACAACAAACAAAGAATTTCTACATGACTTCGTACCTGATGTATACTCTGGTGGCATCAAGGTAATGGTTTGGTTTTTCTTACATTGATGCCCACAAGGATGATCCTGTATATGCCTACTACCCGCAGTTCACCCTAGAGACCAGCAATTGTAATTTCTGAAGGGTAAATGATGCTTTCACCATGTACATGGTCAGGCTTCTAGAGGGTAACACTGCTAGAAGGCTTTCTGATGAAGCCATGAACCTGATATCACACTACGGTGCCTATTTTATCCAATTCAGAAAATTCTCCTATATCAGGCTTGTTGGCTATGAGAGCACCCCTTTAAGGCTTCCCATGTTCTGCAGTGATAAGATGGCTTTGATAGAAGTATGCAGGCAGTTAGACAAATTTCACAAAACCTGCAAAGACAAGAAGATTACTGGTTTACACTTTCCCATCTCTTTGGGAAATTACACATGTAAAACAGCCCTGGACACACAGAATATAGAAAGAGCCCTAGTTCCCATCACTGTTCATTTCTTCAAGCCAAGAACTTGCTTCGACTTGAAGAATTTCATTGAACAGAACATCAAGATAATCTATCATCATAGGGTAGATACAGAAGACTATTGGGCTGACAATGCAGATGATTTTGAGGCTAGAAGGAGACATTATGGTAGGTTCTCTCTGCAATTGATCCAAGAACTCGGCTTGTACCAAGTTCCTGAAGGACTCCAAGATGACAACTCTAATCTATACTCATATGAGTATGAAAATGTGGTTAAGCACACTCCCTTGGAGGACTTGGATTGGAACAAGAAAGAGAAAGACGATCTGGTCGAGATCCTAGCTCCAGTCTTAGTCAGGACTAAGGTCTGGTTTGATAGGAAAGTTCGAGAGCTTAGAAGGCACTCAGGAGAATCCTCCTCTAAGGATGTTTCAACACTAAGGAGGGAAGCATCGACTCCCATATTAGACACACCTGTGCAAACCCCTCCTGCCTCATCAACGCAAGGACCTGCAGCTTCCACTCCTTCTTCATCCACTCAAGTATACCAGAAGAAATTCAAAGAGGTTAAGAAGGAGCCTGTGGAAAAAGATCCTCAAAGAAAGTAGGTAGAAGTGCCTTTGGGACTAGAGAACATCATTGTTCTTAGTGAAAGTGAAGAGAGTGAAGTGTCATCCCCTACAAATGCTCCTGAAGCTCCAACGGATAAAGATAAGGAAGTCCAGAGCACTGAACTTCCAAGTGCTATTGATTCCTCTGCAGCAATTGTCTCAAGCGCCCCACTCACATCTCAACTTGAGACAACAGCTGTGTAAACCTTGAGTGTCATGAGCTCTCTATCTCTTGGTCCTCTTTCCCCTCCTACTACTTCCTCTTCCTCTTTTGCATGGGTGCAACCTTTTGTTGATAGTAGGAAGAGGAAATCTTCCTCTCGGAAATCAAGGCCAAATTTTGATGCTGTCGCAGCCTTGTTAGGCACTACTCCTTCTCGTGCCAAGAAATCCATAATCACCTCCAGGATAGTGTCTGATGCTCAGGGTCAGCAATTCCTGGAGATTGCTAAGCCCATAGTAGATAAATCAGAGCAGGACTTACAGGCATCTGACCTAGAAATCTCAAGGATTCCTATGGGAGAGTCTACTCCTGAAGGTGAGATCCACAACCTCCAGGAAACGGTCACAAGAGTCATTGAGAGGGTAGAGAAAGGGCAAAAAACTATTGAACAATTGGAGGAACAAGCCCAAATTCTCACTGGTTTTATCAAATCTCTTTTGTCTAAGGACAAAGTTTTGGACCCTACCCCATTGACTACCCTTCTGCCACCTGTAATTTTGAGCCAGGATGAAGTACAGAGTATCAAAGACATCACAAGTATTATGTCTATGGCAGAGCTATGGAAGCCATGGTGGAGGATATGATTGTTGCAGGATTGAACTTCATCGATGAAGCTTTCAAACTCCACGGAAAGGTGAACAATTTGCAACAGAAGCTCTCCTCCTCTATCGGGATCATAGATAAAGAACTCAAACTCTGGAGTAGTTGCATAGTCGACCTTCGTCTCATGGGACAGACAGATGAGAACATTTTATTGGCGAATAAGGTTCTTGATGATGTAAAGGATAATCTATCAAAGTCCTGGGTTTACAGCGTGGAGTGGAAGATCAAAGTCTTAGAGGAGGCTTTGGGAGAGCTGAAGAATAGCTGGCATAAGGGTGAGGCTTTCAAGACACTGGTTGTATCTGCTTTCAAAGATATACACTATCATCTTCAGAATGAAACTTCTGGTGTGCCTCTTTCCCTGCAAGAAATCAAAGCTCAATTCAGAGCTTTTATCAAAGATAATCTATTCAAGGAAAGATCCATTTCCAAAGAGAAAATGAAGGAGATCTGCTCTCTTCAATCTGCCATTGAAGAAGCAAATAAAGACTATCATACTCATGTCGAGTTTGATAAGGAAATGGAGAAGTGCCTCGGATTTTGGACTCAGTCTACAGCCAACACATTAGTCACTCATGGCAGAGACATAGCCGAGGCATTGAAGAGATTCAGGCAGCAGATTTTGAAGTCAGTGGGTCCCTCCCAGTCATAACCACCTGTCTTCTTCTCCTTGTTCTTCTCTTCTTTTCTAATTCTTTTTCTCGGATTCATTGTAATAAGTTGAGGTATTGCAATTGGCAATCCTTAACTAATCTTTAGTTAAAAGAAGTGGTTACAAAGAGTAACTAATTTGTAAGCTATATAATTGCCTCTCCATGCCATTTTGAAGGTAAGGAAGAACTTGGCTTATTTTCTGAAAGTGTAAATAGATCATAAAGAAATCAATACAGAAGGGCTTTTCATTCTTTGTCTATCTGATCTCTTTTGTCCCCAACTTTTCATTTAATTTTGTGAAGATCATTTGTCTGTGTTATGTTAAGAAACTTTGTGTTCTAGCAGATGTTATTTACAAAACTTTGTGTCTTTAAATTCCATCTTATTTATATGATACAAATGATCTTGTTTCAATTCACTGTAACTTCGCATACATAAAGAATTACTCTGTTATCTATAATTCTGAGTGTTTCCTTTCTACTCATTCTCGTACTCTCATTCCTCAGTCCTTTTGTAATTGATGATCTTTATAGAAAACACTTTCGTAATATCCAAGTTCAACCAGAAAATCATGTTTTGTATATTTGTAAATAGGTTCGTTTCTGAATAAGGGAACCTCTCCCATTAAAGAGGAGGGACTTCTTTTCCCCTAACTATTACTCTTCGTAAAGTCCTATTTGACATCCAACAAGTGCAAGAGATTCAAAATTCAAATTCGGGTGGATCTGGTAGGTGAGAAATGGGAAAACATGTTTTCGAACATTGATGAGCATATCTGATTGCTCCAACCACCAAGTTTGGTATGATCCACCCTCCTTTGTCTTCAACACATCAAATAGGCATGGGGAAGCATATTTCATAGATTTCCAAGTGGATTTGTATGCATTGAATGTTTCTTATTGGTGGTTGTGTTTCAAATTCATGTTTTCCCTCCTTCTCCCTTCTTCCTCCACGGATTCATCTATAAATGTAAGAGTAAGGCTCAATTTTTATGTTGGACACTTTGGATCCTTACGCATTTTTCCAAGGACTCCATATTTTCTGTATTTTGAGTTGTAGACCTCTATGTTTAGCTGTTGCATGTGGATATCAGCCTCCTTCATCATTGTAACAGCTCTATGCATTTATGGAAGTGATAGAAGCATCATTTCATGGCTATTCTCTATCCTAACATGTTTGGATTCCTTCTTCTTGCCTTTTCTTTTGCATTGTGTGTTGGTTGTGCTATTTCAGGTCCCCTGTAGCTCCATATTTAGTTGTGTTCCATGAGAACGATCTGGTGAATGAGTGTTTCACTGTGCTACTCATGCCTAGCCTCCTTTCATGCATTCCCTTTTATTATCACTTAGAACAAATAGTGTTCATCCCCTCTTTTCTAGTGCTATTGCCTTTTAGTGTAGTTTTCTTCCTTTTTATCCTTCTATCCTTGGTCCCTTGGCAATATTAGCTTAGTTTCCCCTTTTAGAACTATGAGTAAAAGTAGTAGTAGAAATAGATAGAGGAACCAGCCTTCTCTGGAGATCCATCCCAATCTCACAAGGTCCCCCACGCTGGGGACAGTTCCATTATGGTCTCAAACACCTCAAACCTTCCGAGATCCAAGACACGGGTGCACATTTGTGAAACCAATAGTTTCTGGCATGCCTGATGGGACCAATATTAAAATCTCATATTTCATATCTCTAATTTCTAGTGTGTGGATTTAGTGTTTCAGCCTTTAGAGGCTCATTTCAACACATCTGGCAACTCCCAATACTTTAAGATCTCTATTTCAGCAATCCTAAGTGCCTTTCATGAGAATATTTCACACAAGAAGAAGTGCAGTAGGTGAAGATTCTTTTGAATACCTCTAGTTATCCCTGAGAAGAGTTCATTCTAGAAATCCCGCTCACACAACACCATTACACAATGCGAGTAGGATTTCTGCACTTCTTCTTGTGTGCACTCTTCTCAAACTCCTCAACACCATTACATAACTCCTCCTCAAAACAAACAATCTACACGTTGTGTAATGGCCCAGCAGCAACCTCCTCCATTAAGAAATTTTGCAAACTTTGTTGGAGGGAGTCCCTTACTCCTGGCCATGCAGCATGATATGCCAAATGGCATGCTCAAAATTATTCCTTACTTTACTGGAGAGAATCAAGTCACCCCTCAGGAGCATATCCATGATATAAAAAAATGTGTGTTCACTCTGTTTGATCACACATGATGATGTAGCAGTCAGGTTTCTTGCAACCTCTTGTAAAGGTAAAGCACTTCAATGGTACTGAGGCTTGAGACTTGGATATATCACCACCTGGGATGATCTGGGAATAAAATCTTTGTAATTACTTTGAAGATAAGTCAGGTCACCTATCATTGGTGGAGCAACTGACAATAACAAGTAGGATGCCAAATGAGCAGATGACTGATTTCAACATCAGATTTCAGAAGACTTGGGACATAATCCCTCTTGTGGTAAGACCTACAACCCAACATGCTTTCCTTTATTATCTAAAGGCGCTCAACAGTGATATTTCAGTTATGGTCTAATCTATGGGAGGTAGGAATTTACGAGCTTCTTATAGCATTACAATAAGGGTAGAAAATAGTCTCATTTAGGTGGGGAAAGTTACATCCTAGACCGCCCATGCCCTTGTTCCCACAGACGTCACAAGTGCCCCAGCCTTCTGTGGCCCCTATTCCCATTCTTGAGAAAAGCACACAACCAGTTGCCTCAACATCCTATTCTCCATCAAATCAAAAGGAAGATGAAGAATTGAAGGCCTTGATCATAAATTTATCAAACAAGGTCATATCATTAGAAAAGTAATAGGCACAAACTTATAGAGGTAATTCTAATCAGGCGCATGGCCAAGGTAATCAGCCTTGGCAGAATCAATATGGAAATCAAAGATACACACCCAACCAGTAGAATGATAGATGACATCCTAATGCACATCTCCCCTTGCAAATTGTCCCTCACGCGCCTTCTCTCCCAGCACCCAGTGCGATTCGGGCACTTGTTCTAGTTCAAAACACCTTGGCACAAGAGTTGGAATGGTGCTTCCCTTACAACATGCCTCATAGTCAATATCATTGTGCTAACTTTATGCACGCCCAAGCCTTCCTGATCTAGAATGCTTCATCCTGTGAGCCTTCAACACAAGCCCATGTAGTAGATAATCTAGAAATACTAGAAGTTCCCTCAGAGACTAATTTGATGTTCTTTTGTGTGGAGGACATTTGCGCAATCAACCAAGCTATAGAAGATACAAATAGACCACGCGCCCAAGTTGCAGACAACATAAGATATAAGAAAATAATGTTAGAGTTAGGCACGTAGGTTACACCCCCAGCAATGCAAGTAGATCCTTAGAAGAAGAAAGAATTAGACAAGGTATCATGTAGTAAAAGTGCTAAAATCCCTATACAGGAGGCCTCGTAGAAAGCTCCTGTTAAATCAGCACACACCCCTCCTTTGGTAGGTCAGGCCTTTACTCTAGCTAAAATTCAGGTTTTTGTACCAGAACATTCAAGAAGGGATGTTGTTCCCCAAATGCACAATATGGGGGGCCTTCCATTTAGAATTTTTGAATAAATGAAGAGAATAAACATAAATGTCACAATGTGGGATTCCTTGACCATTCCATCTCAGTGGGATCTGTTTCATGAAGCTCTAGTGAAACTCACACACGCAGATCCATTTATGTAATAGCCATGCGCTTTTGTCAAAATCTTCCAAGAAGAGGAGAAATAAATAAGTAAAGATGTTAAAACCCCACCCTTCTATATGTCCTTGATTATAGGTTAACACCTAGTGCATAATTACATGATTTACTTAGGTGCCAATACTTCTGTTATGCCTAAGAGGATAGTTGATGTCTTAGGTCTAAAATATATCCCTTTGTCTAAATAAGTTCTGCAACTTGATGGCTCAATTGTTACCACCTTAGTAGTCATCAAGGATCTTGAGTCAACCCTTCTTGCATGTCCAAGCCTAACAATTACTCAAGATGTGTCAATCATTAACCTGCATCCTTTATTTTCCCTATGTTTATCAAGAGAATTTACTACTAAATTGGGTGGTTACTTGTCTTCTGATTGGTCTCATATATTACTCAAGACAAGGTATGGTACCCCGGTTTACCATACAAGCTGAGCCTATATTTTCCTATCATGTAGAGTCATATGTCCCATCCCCTCTCCAAGCCAATTGTCTTATCTAAGAAGAACAAGTTTTAGTTCCTGAAGAGCAGTCTCTTCCACCCTCTGTTCCAAACCTAGTGCTTGATGAAAAGGTAGAAAAGACATCACAAATTTGATCCCTATGCTGAAGAACTAGAAGCCTATGAAACTGGGCTTGGTACTTATTTCATTCTAGAAGAAGATGTTATGCTTCCACACACTCATGAAAGAAAAAGTTCAAACTAGTCTATGGAATTTGTACTTTGATGGATCTAGAAGCAGAAATGGTGTGGGAACAAGAGTGGTTCTCATTTACCCTAAGGATGAGAAAATATTCTTCGCACACAGGCTGCAGTTTACATTCTCTAATAGTGTGGAAAAGTATGAAGCACTAGTACATGGCTTGCTCATTACTGAGAAGAAGAAAATTAAGGTGTTGCAGATCTTTGGGGACATATAATTGATCATCCACTAGGTTACCAATAAATTCCAGACAAAGAATAAGCTTCTCAAATCTTATAAATACAGAGTATGGGACCTACTTGAGAGTTTCTATGCCCTTAATCTATAGGTGGTCCCATGCAAAATGAAAAAGGAAGCTGACCAAATGGCCGCGCTCAGTTCACAGTTTTCTCCTGCTGATGACTTTGTCAAAGGAAACACTCAGCACATTTAGATGGTGATCAGACCATCCATTCCAGAAAATAACACCAGCTGGCAAGTGTTCAAAAGTGACTTGTAGATCATCCAGTTTATCCAAAATGAGGCTGAATTTTCACCAAACATATAAGCTGACTTGCATGACAACTATGGTGATCAAGTGATACAGCTGAACTAAAATAAGTTACCTAAAGGGCTGGTCACCTTAGAGAAAATGTTCAGCCCTGATGATGAGTTCAATGGTGAAGACAGATACATGTGTGCCATGCAAGAGGATTTCTCCTCCATTACTATTGTGCACGGGAAAGAGTTGTTGCTCAACAACACTTGTGCACATGAAGAAAAATAGGCCTTCATCTCTCTTTGTCAAAAATACAATGATATTTTCTCATGGGAGTATGAGGACCTCAAAGGTTTTGATCCAAAATTTTCTCAACACTCTATTGACCTTGATCCTGGTATCAATCCTGTCAGAAAAAAGCAGTGGCCAGTCAATCCAAAGATAGAGCCCCTCATGAGAAAGGAACTATCAAAACTCTTTGAGGAAAAAATTATTTTTCCTATCAAATACTCTACCTGGGTTACAAATCTGGTTCCAGTACGCAAGAAGAATGGTGAAATCAGACTTTGTTTTGATTTTACAGATTTGAATAAGGAATCTCTAAAGGATCATTATCCTTTGCCTTCAACGGAGCAGATTTTGTAGACTATGGTTGGCACACAGACATTCTCCATGCTAGATGGGTACCCAGGTTTCAACCAAATCCTGGTCAAGGAAGAGGATCAATTCAAAACATCATTTACAACCAAATGGGGAACATATGCATATCAGAAATTGCCCTTTAGTCTGTCAAATGTGGGCACCACATTTGAGCGCGCTATGGATGTTTCCTTCAAAGGATACATTAATAAGTTCATCTTGCTCTACCTTGGGGAAGGTTCCATTGTGGTCTCAAGGTCCCACAACTTGGGGATGGTTCCATTGTGGTCTCAAACACCTTGGCCCTTCCTAGATCTAAGATGCGAGTACACGGTTGAGCAACCAACAGTTCCCATCGAGGATGTTCATAGGAAATTAGCTAGTGAGAAATTTGGAATTTGTGGGTATGCTTAGTGTGTAAGAATGTGGCCATGATATTATGAGCTAGCAAGTTGTGGAAGAGGCTACCCTTCACTCAATATGCACCCAGTCAATTCTGGTCAACGTATAATGACTGTCTATTTTGAAATGGATGGTCATGATGTGTTGACCGAAATTGATTAGGTACATATTGAGTGAAGATTAGTGTTCATAAATGTTGGATTGTTTATTTAATTTGTTCAACTGGGCTATGATATTTAGCATGGTGGGGGTAGAGTTGTAAACTAGCAGGTATAATCCAAAGTAGGCATCATGGTGATAAGGGAAAATTTTGGGCTAAGGGATGATGTCAACAGTTAATCTTCACTCAATATGCACCCAGTCAATATCGGTCAATGCATCATGACCATCCATTTCACAATGGACAGTCAATATACATTGACTGGAATTGACCGGGTGCATATTGAGTGAAGGGTAACCTCTTCCAAGGATGATTAGCTCGAAAAGTCTAATTTATGGGTGCTCCTTTCCAAGATTGGTCACACAGGAAAATTAATAACCTTTTTTGATTGAAAGGGAACCCATGAAGAAATCGTAATGAGAACTTGCAATAAATTTTATGAAATTGTGGTGAAGACCGTAAGTTAAATTTGTAAGAAAATATTTCAAGGAGCTTTCTGGGAATATATTTTGGAAGGTGGAGGCAATCAATTATGTTGTTATTTGAAATCATTACCATTAGATAGTGTTGGTATCTAGATTTAATCTCCTTCACAACTTGAACAGCATCATGAATCTACACAAGACACTCAAGGATAGATAGATGTTTTGTATGTCGTTTATAGCCGGGGATCACACCTATTTGCTTGTTTGCATTCAAGAGTTGAGGGAGTGGATAGCACCTTCATAAGGGTTTTGATCAAACCCTCACTATTTTAGGTTGTGCCTATCAACCAAGGAAAGAGAACCTGTATTGTAGCCCCTATATGGTAAGGAGATGAATATATCCTTGTGTTTTGCATATGGTGTGGAGGAGGCTTTGTGAAAACATGATCAAATATCCATTATCCAAACTCAAAAGAGTTGTCACTACTAAATGATGGAAATGTTCTCAAAACAAAGCTAGAGCTGCTAAAGACATGATAAAACCCTGATTAACCTTGTGCATTTTGTGAAAGGATTGAATTCTTTTGTGGACACACAATGCAGATGCAGGGGTGTTGTAGGTAGGATGAGTTAGTTTAAAACGAAATTCTAATGAGATACCTTGGAACAAGAGTAACTAGAAATCATCACCTTCTTTGGGAAACCTTGCAAAAGAATTACAACACCTAAACATCAGAAATGTTTCAATGAATCCGAAGTGCTCTTTCAACCAGGATGTGTGCACAATGGATGCCCAAATCTGCACTATTCCATACAAAATTTGATAGCCTACCACAAATTCTTGAATCAAAATATCAATAAATCATTTAGAACCCCTTGTTAGATCATGTCCTAAGGTACACCCAAAGGTTTGTAAATACCCTCAATTTACAAGGAAGGTAAGATGGATTTAAATCTGTTTATCTCCATTCAAATGAACGCTCTTCTGAATGGAAGATTACAGATGCCTTCAAACCCTCTACAAGAAATGAGACCATTTATGACCAATAAAGATCCCAAACACAAGGTTGCAACATGAGCATGAAACACAAATTGAAAACATACTTAAATACAAGTGCATGCAAGCTTTTCCAAGAGATAAAACCAGTTAATCCAAGAATTTGATCAAATATATCAACAAGGGAATGTTATTTGAACAATCTCAAAGATTGCTGATGGCTTTACAGCTGAAACCAACTCAACATGACGAACATTTGATGTAAACAGGTATTAAAATGGCTCTCAAGCAGTTTCTCCAAAAAGGAAATGGACTTCTTTTAGTTTTCCCTGTGAAAATTCTTCTCTCTTTTTTCTAAAATTCTCCACCATCCCCCTAAAATGTTTCCAAAACTAATTGATATACCCTATGCCAACTTGGATTCTTTCATCCCAAGCAAAGGATATGCCAAAGGGATCAAATTTGTTACAAAACCCTATCCATTTGATGAAAAATGATATAAAACTGTGAAACAGCTCGCCAAATGCCATAGATGCACAAATATTTTAAAATATTGGATGAACTTGAATCCTTATCCATCCTAGGGTCACATTTTTGGCATTCCACCATTCCAGCATGCATTTTCAATCATTTTTCACCTTTTTGCCTCATCATTTTTAACTCTACAACTTTTCATTTTTACATTTCACGTGTTTTTTCACGGGATGAGAAATTCTTTTCACAAAAAACACTATAGGGCACCGAATTAGCTCAAATAAATGATTCCATTGTGTTTAGAAGGCCGAAGGGATGCATATTCATATAAAATTTCATGTGTTTTGGTGTAAAAATGATGATTCCACACTTCTTGGAGCTCCAATGGCACCTAAAAAATGAAAATGCACAGCTGCCATTGATTAAAATCAACTTTAAATGCCAACCTTCCATGTGGCAGATCCAAATCCTCTCTAAAAGTGCCAAAATTACCCTTTTACCTTTACACAAGGTGGGACACATGTCCAAACATGATTGGGGCGGGCCCCCAATCCTTAAAAAGCATTTTAAACCTCTTTTGAATTTTGGAAAAAAATTTGAAAATTTTCCCGTGAGCCCTTGGATGCGCCACATGTTGTCCTATGGACCTTTACCAAAATTGCGGGCCGATTTGATGCATTTCGCCACTTTTTCACAAAAAGGAAAATTTTCTCAAAATTCCTCGCGGGCCTGAACACCCGTTGTTTCTCTGTCACATGTCGATATCCCATTAGAGGCGGAGCCGACTCATCACATTTGCCTTCATTCCTCCGCAAGCATCAAAACTCTATGCAGGCCCGACATCTCTCTTTTGACAGTTGAAAATGCCACGTGTCGCTGCCCTATTGGATGCGGAGCCAAAACTCCAAATTTTTCCACGGGTTTATTTTTCTCTTTGAAATTTTTTGGTAAAATTTTGCAAGATTTTTAACTTTCTCTCCGCGCTCCAAACCTCCACCAAATTAAGGACACGCATCTTGTTTGCATTGGATGTGGGCCTATTCTTCATTTTTTTCCTTTTACACCAAGGGTAAAAAGTCTCAAAAGTTTTCTTCAGCCCCCATTCCCATTTCTCCTTCCAGACACGTGTCGCCTTCTTACTCGTCGCGGGCCCTCTGGAAAAAAAATTGATTTTGACATCTTAAAGCCAAATACTTCAAACTCCTCCAAGTGCCTCGCTTTTCCAGTTGACCTCTCTGGACACGTGTCGCCCTTCCATTGGGCGCGGGCCTCCATGTCAAAATTTTCCATGACGTTTTGAGCCCAAAAAAAATTGAAATTTTTTTAAATCCGCCGCGGCCCATTTGATCCTACCATGCCACATGTCACCATTCCATTGGGCACGGGCCCTCAGAGAAAAATTTAACATTGAGAACTTTTTCAAAAATGTAGAAAAAATTTTAAGTTAACCCCCTCCACCGGCTTGACCATCTTGTGACACATGTCATTTTCCCATTGGTCGCGGGCGTGCGGACCAAATTTTTCCCCTGACACACTAAGCCAAAAAACACCAAAATTTTCTAAGTCTTTGACCATCCGCCTAGCCCTCCTGGACACGTGTCATCATGCCATTCATTGCGGGCCTTCGAGCAAAAAATTGATTTTGAGAAATTTTCGAAAAATCAAGGCAAAAATTTGTTTAAGTGACCTCCACCACTCGCTGCTCCATCTGACCAATCAAATCATGCCACGTAGGCACACTAGGCAAATGCAGGGCCGCAGAGCAAATTCTCCCTTCGCCAAAAATTGAAAATTTGACAAGTTATAACATTTTTTTTTACCACACCTAGCCAATGAGACCCTGCCATGTCAGCATAAACGTTGCAATGATAAATTTGACAGGTAGAAGATGCCCGTACGCCCGTCAAAATACAGAAACACAGGGGAGGCCTCCAAAATCGAATTTTTTCACAAGGAAGGTGAATTTTTCACCTTAAATCAATTGAATCACGTTTTCACAATGATTTAGGCCTGGGGACTATGATTTTATCAACAAATGACTCGGATTCCCTCCATTTCGAGTTTTTAAACAGACTTGACAAAGGAAATAACGGCTCATCTCGAAAAATGAAGAAGTTAGGGCACAAAAAAGGGGAAACTTGGAGATTTTTTTTTTAAATGGGGTAGAATAACAACAATGAGGACATTTGAAAACATCCAACTGAAAAAAAAAGTTGCAGATCTTCAGCTCGAGCCACAAGGACATTTTGGAGTAAAAATGGAAAATGGAGAATTAGAGTAAAGTGTGCAAACCCATAAATTGCACCAACAGATAGTATGGTCATAAGCATCAACTAAAAATAAACACATCAAATTTTTATTCATAATGGTTATAAATCCATGAACAATAATCTTGAGTATTATTGTTATGAAAAGTTAGAATCTTAACATTCTAGCATTCTAAATTAAACTGAAATTTTGATATGCAAATACAATTAATCTAAATTTATTAATTGAGTCTAGAATATTAAAACTATGAATTAAGGAGATGAATGTTAGGCTATCATTATAATATTAAAACAATATTCATTTAAAGTTATTAAATAACATTAATTAATCTAGAATATTAATATTGATCAAAGCTAATTAAAATTCCAAAAATAAATAAATTATTCTAAACTAAATACAAACACCAAGTTAAAAGGACAAGTTTGGGGGTATCACAAATAGGGGCTCTAAGGGCCCAACTTGGTCTGGATCACTAAGCTAGAGGAATGAGCAAGTTGAATGGGCAAGTTAAAAGGAAAGGTGTGGGTGAGATTGGCATTGTGTGTGAGCTTAAAGAGTAGGGAAAATTTGGGGTGGGTATGATCTCGTGGAGTGAACGAGCTCGAGGAGTAGGGTGAGCTTGAGGTGTGGGTGATCTCAGGTGGTGTGAGTGATATCAGAGGTGAGTGTGAGCTCAAAGGTGATTGTGAGCTTGGTGGTGGATAGGATGGGGCTTAGTGGTGGCTTGGCTGAGTGTGGAACTAGGTTAGTTGAAGCTCGGTGCTAGGTTGGCCGAGGGAGTTTGGAGCTAGTGGGAGGGAATAACTTGGTGGGTTGGCACTCTCTCTTATTATCTTCGACAGATCTTGGTATCTCCTCTTCCCTAATCTAATTTTTTTTGTTCTTCACCTCATTTATATTTATTTTATCACTTTTTAGCAATGGATCTACTTGTGGAGAATGCTATGGTGGGAAGTTGAATCTCATAGATATTTGGGTGTGGCTTTCAAATTTGGGAAGATTAAACCCATTAATTCATGTTACATGCATGTAGTGTTATTTCAGGTGGTGTAGATCTTGACAAGATCTTGAGGGCAGATGGATAGAATATGGGAAAAGCTTGACGGTGAAGAGATAGAAATCTACATAGGATGAAAAGAACTCAGTGGAGAAATCAAAAACAAATCTTGATGGATGGGAGAATGTGACACAAAAGGATAATGGAGTTGGAGAGAATTTTTATTGGGTAAAGTGGATTTGATTCATAGGGTAAAATAGGTGGAGGTCACAGAGCTACCTAGAATAGAAATTTTTGGTTCAGGGACGATCTCAAGGTGGGGGGAAAAGAAGACCTATGTGTGTTCAAAAGGGAAGAAGAGTAAAATTTGGTAGAAGTGATCTCAGTGTAGATCTCGTTAGGAGTTAGGTGGAGTTGGAGAGGATCTTTTCGTAGCTCAGAAGAGCTTGGTGGAGGATGGAGGAAGTTGGGTTGAGCTCAAGAGGAGTCATGTGGAGCTCGAGGAGCTCGATTGGTGAATTTTTATTTAAAAACTAATAGAGCATGACACCTTGAAAAAATAATAACCATGCATATAAAGGGTTAGAAAAAATCAAACAAACAATATTTCAGTCTCCAAAGCTTGCAAAGATATGTTAACTAACTAATATATAAAACCAAATGACAATAAGGCTTAGCGAGGAACTAAAATAGAAATCATAAATTATAGGCATGTTTGCATGAATGTTTAAGGATTTAAGGTGTTATGGGCTCAACTAAATAGGTTTGGGAACCTGAAAACACACCCACAAACAATTATCTCTAAGAATCGTCAAAAGACTCCTTCAACCTACACAAAATCTGAAAATACATGTAGTCAACAGGAGAACCTGCAAAACCAATAAATGTTAATAGATAGAGGGGGTACATCCCACCTGGTATTCCAGAATATGAATAACAAAAATCAACAACATAACAAGAGAATCACTTACATATACAAAATAACACAATTTACCAACTCCTGTTATGCACCTCAGATCATGTTATCATTGTGGACATGCCCAAGGATAGAGAAGATGTAGGTGCCCTAATAAGTATGCCTCCAATACATGATTAGTTTGATAGCATTACTTTTCTCTTACCAAATGGAGAGAGGAATTTAAGCATAATGAAAATCAAGGATCATAAGGACATAATGAGGGATTTAAATGGGGATTTTAACACAAAGGGATTAGAAATAAAAAGTGCATAATGAAGGCTCTTACTTAATTCATGTGTTGTTTGGGAGGGGGAGTCTGTATTTATATGTTTTTAAAATTAGATTAATTAAGAGAGGTTAATTAATTAATATTTTGAGATAATGGATGAATAATAGTTATTAGTGTTGACCTTGAAAGTAGATGATTAATGGAAAAATTGACCCATTATTTTATTTGATTATGGAGGATAATGGGTATATTTTATTGTAATGGTGGAGGGTAGTGGATGATAAATTACAATATTTTATCCAAATGGTGGGGAACATGAGGATAAATTAGAATTATTTTATTCTAATGGTGGGGGACATGAGGATAATTTAGAATATTTTATTCTAATGGTGGTTATAGTGGAAGGTGATGTGGAAAGTTGGCATGGAGAATGTTATTAAGTTATAATGGAGGATTATTAACTGATTAACATCGATTAATCATTCATGAATTTTAATGGGAACTTGATGGGGTGAGGAGTTAATTGATTAATATGGTGGAGAGAATTATGTGTCTATGCAAAGAATTTTGAATCCACATAAGTTGATTTGACTAGTTCCCAGATCTTATTCATGTCTATATCACTCCTCGACACACTCCAAGAAATTTATAGACTAATTAAGTACCACGTTCCATCTTGTTTACAAGTGCTTCAAATTGCATATTTTTCTAGCTATTTTGATTATCATATTGTATACTTCTTCTACCTGATTTATAGCATAAATCTAATTGCATTTACAAGATTAGTTACATTAAAATTAAAATTAATTATGGCAATACACCATGCTTCTTCTCTTTGTACGGTGGGATCCATTTGCTAACTTGAAATGTGTAGACAATCAAGTTTCTCACTCAAGTATCTATTATGGTTTTACTTATTTAATAATTAATGAAAATCCTACATTCATAAACACACAAGATGAATACATCATAAGTGAAAACATCCACCTTGTTTCGCTTCTCTTATCATGATTATTTATGTTAATGTTCTCACCACTCCACGTACTAAACAACCTATTAGAAGGAAGCCTCCCTTTCCTCTACCACCTATAGCCCATGTTTCTAAATCTAGGGTTTTTTCCAAGGCGTTTGATGTCTTAGATCAATTAAATAATACCCCCTCTAAGATTTCTTTACTTGAGATACTACAAAAGGTGTATCTACAAAGAAATATTATATGTGATGTTACAATTTGTTACATTGAATTTCTCTATGCAAATTGTTTCTTTCTCTGATCATAGAAACATTTAAATAAATTGACAAGGTGATCTCATTTATCTGGATAATAATTCCACCCAAAATTAGTAAGGATCCCTTCACACCTCTTCTGATTACAACACAAATTCAGGGTTTCCTTATCAAATGTGTATTGATATATAATGGCTCTAGTCTCAATATTTTCCCTAGTTCTTTGCTTGATAAGATATGAATTCATATGCACGTGTTCAACACATCTATTAATACCATATGGGGTTTTGATAATGCTACTCGTTCTACATTAAGAACTATCACTCTTGATCTTTTTTTGGCCCCAATAAGTTACACACTACCTTCCATATAATAGAAATATTTTTCTATTATAATCTCATGTTAGATTTCCCTTGGATTCACACTATAAAAGAAATCCTATCTATTATTCATCAATGCATTAAATTTGTAAATGAAAAATGTGAGTATAATGTGGTTTTTGACCTAGAATCCTTTAAATATTGCCAACTCAACACCTCTACTTCCTAAATCCTCATTATCACTCCCCGACAACAACCTATACATGTGGATCAATTTCCCACCTATGTTGTAGGTAAATCTAGTCATGACTCTGGTACTACTAATTAATTACAACCACTACTTCAACTCAATACAAGTGCACTTCCTCATGATAATGATGATGATTCGTCAACTAGTGATATCGAAATCATTGAACTTTTTGATGATAACCTCTGTCAAATAAATATCAATCTTATTGATGATTATGAATATATGTTCCACTCCCTCTTCACATCCTCTGGTCCTGGGAATTATAGGCTCAGAGAAGCTCCCTCAGACATTCCTACTTCTTTCACATTGACTAGTCATGATACATTTTCTATAGAAAATTCTGACCCATTGAAACATAATTTCAACACACTCAATCATATACTATTTTTTCATTCTATCGCCATTCTAGAAAACTTGGATACTCAACAATTGTTGTTATCTATCTTATTGGATCTTGAGTTATTGCCTTCACCATATCTACAACATCAATCTACTCAAAATTTATATAGACATCGGGGACATCCCTTTTTTGAATATCATTACATGTATATACATGACATTAATATATGTAAGACCTTTATTATTGACATTACCATGTTAAAAGTGTAGGGTTTCATCACCATATTGCTTGAATACTCCACATAATAAAAAAATCATGTTCATTGGGAATTGCTACTTCAAACAAACAACTATGTCATGGTATTTCTAATATCATACATATTTTTCATCGACAACATCAAAAATTTGATCTCATCACGGAGGATATGGTCATGCAGAATTCTCCTCCAGTAGATTTTACCCCATTAAATATTATTGATTTCAACCCCAACATAAATGATATCATTGATGATTACTAGGATCTTTTGATAGCCCCTTCTCTTGTACATAGATTGTTTTCAAAACACTTCAAAAACATTTAAATAATCACATAATACAAAAACAATATGAGAAAAAATACAAAATCAAGACTTTTTCTAGTTTTTTTTACTAGATTGTTACTTTATACATGATGTTTTCACTTTTTTTTTTATTATTGGCAAATAGTTTTTTGAAAGGGACTATACCCTTGAGTACAAGAGAGGGCCTAGGAGCCAGAATAGAAGTGAAAACCAAAGAAAAAAGGATCATAATCCAAGTATGACAATGAAGCCCAAAGTAGCCAAAAAATAGCTACCCAAACAGGAAAAAATAACAAAAAATCTACACAAAAGCAGCAAAGAAACCGCAAAAAAACAACAAAAAAACAAGCAATAGTAACAAAAGAACCTACAACTACTTCTTGGCAGCTTTGTTGATGTTGGTTTTGATGTTCTTCTAGGATCTAAACATTCCCAGAGTTGTCATGTGGGTAGTGTCAGTCTTATCCAGCTGATCAATGGTCCTTTTGCTTTCTTTATCATTGCCCCAAAGTGTTGTCAGAACCCCGCTGAGATTAGATACACTTCTGACATGTTGCTCAATGAATTCCTCAATCACACTAAAAAATGGCCATATTGCAGTCATGATGAGTTTTGGCCTTCCCTAAACAGGAGTCTAAGGAGTTCAACTTCTTGTAGATATCTTCAATCTGGTTGTTATCGATATCCACCTCCTCCTCCTCCTTCCTCTTTCCTTTCTATTTTGCCAAGCTCTTAACCTCATCCTTCAACAGCTTCATCTCAGCTTCTAAGGCATCTAGCCTTTTTGTAGAGCTCTCCATATGCACATCTCGGGGACTAGCACTGCTAATATTCAGGAGGTCATGTGCAATTTCAATTTCATGAGGGCCCTTCCCCGCAGCAAGAGTATCAAGGTTAAGCCTTCTAGAAGCCCTGGTGACTGGTTTGGCCAGAGGTGGAAGCGAGGTGGAAGGCGGGAGAAGCAGTAGGGGGAATGGAAAATGAAGCCTGGACGGCCGGCAGGGGGGGTGACAACAGTAGTGGTGGGGGGTAGAGAGTGGAGAAATGAGGCTAGCAGCAGCAAAACCTGGCACAAGGGGAACAGAGCTAGGAGAGGAAGGGAGACCGGGATACCTAAGAAGACAAAATTTATGCAGCAGTAAAATAAGCCCCTGGTGTAAAGGAACTGGCCTGGGTATGCTTTTGAAAATCCAAAATGGAGCGCTCAAGAGAGTTCAACAAATAATGGGGGAAACAAACCCAGTGATTCCTACGGAAGTGGTTGAGAAAGATAAGGTGCCTAGAAGGTACGGTGACAAACCTCCCTTCCAAAGAAATGAATATTATCATCATGCGAGTAACCTCATCATAAGGTAGAGGGATCGAGCTAACAAGCAGGCCAACATGGTAATGTAGATCAGCTTCTCAGAACCCTCCACAAATCTCCTCTCTTCAACATCTCTGTCGACCCCTTTTGTTAAAAAAACGGTAACCCTCCATGCTAAGACTGATCGCTTCAGTAATAAGCTCCTCATTGACCAAGATCTTCTGCCCCCCATATTCCACAGTCCGCTCTTTCCAATCCTTCACAAAACACATTGAGATACTTTGATCATGCCCCTTAACCTTCTCCATGAAGTTGGTGATGCCGCCCTTGCTAAGTATATTCCATAACTCAACATTATCCTTCTAGTCCGGGTCCGCACTAGGCTCAATTTGGCAAGGGGGACCCCCCATCTTCACTATTGCTTAACTGTTTGCAACAAATTCCAAAATCATTGAGAGCGCTGAAGCCAGTCTGTTTTTTTCTGTTGTAATCCGCATAATGTTGAAAATGAGAGCCGTTTCTATTCCCATGAACGTTCGCGTGTCTACTGATCTAAGCCTGCGAAAATCTACATGTGGGAATAACGACCTTTTTGCTAGCCCACTCCCTATCATCAATTACCTTATTACTGTCTTTGGTATCCATGGAGCCTTGTATACAAATTTTAGCAAGCACAGTGCTGCTCACATGTGTGATTTTCATATCAAAGTAACTCCACTTGGACTTCCCCATATACTTCACACTATCTTGATTATTCGATAGGATTTTCATAATCATAGTTTTTAAGTCAACACGTGTGGGAGTTTTATTGATACTGATCCACACCCAATAATCATATCTCAACTCAAGAAATTGCGTGCATATAGAAATCTGCATGAATGTTGTTTTGAAGCTACTTAGGGATGTTATTGTTATCCCAAACACTGTGATTAATATTAATGCCATAATTAGCCAGCACATCTGCCAATTTATTACTCTCTCGGTAAGTATGCATGATCCTGATGTTATTGAATGTTTGACAGATACTTATGGACTCTGAGATAAAATTCTTGATGCTCCAACTTGGAGATGAGCACTGTTTAAGGAGATTAATGATATTCAGGGAGTCCCCTTCAATAATGAGGTTTTGGATATTTTGAGTCTGGGAAATTCTCAGGCCCCATAAAGCAGATAATGCTTCGGTAAAAATGATTGGTTTGAATTCCCATTTTCCCAACATACGCAGCAATCAAACTACTTTTATGATCCCGTATCGCTCCTCCCCCTACCGCAATCCCAGGGTTCCCCTTAGAGGCCCCATCAAAGTTCAACTTAAACCAACTAAAATCAAGAGGATGCCATTTAATCAAAGATCTATCAAAGCTATTCCTGGGATTGCTACGACTATTGACAGTTCCAATCTACCAATTGGATAAGATATACTCTTCATTCTCTGGATATCTCTTGTTCTTGGGGGGTTTAAATCTAGCAATATTCTCTTTAATACCATTAGAAATTTTACCAATACTAAGTTTATAGTTTTGCTTCTTATTTCTGAAGATAATATCATTTCTATCCTTCCATATCCTCCAGATTAAATGAGGGATAGCCAGCTTCCAGATCCTTTTGACAACACAATGCCTAAAGGGTGGATTCCATTGAGTCCATAGCTGATTTAGATCCTTCGGCACCACCCATAGAGCTTCAAATTTAGAGAGGGCAAAACCCCATATTCTGGTAGCATACTCACAATGTATGAACAAATGACTGATATCCTTAGAATATTTCTTACAAAGATGACTCCTATTAGGCATTATAAATCCTCTTCTCATTAGGTTGTCAGTGGTAAGAATCTTGCCTCTAATAGCCAGCCAAAGGAAAAAAATTATTTTAGGAGTTAATTCAGTCATCCAAATCTTATTCCAATTGAACTCTATTTGACTACTGTGGAAGAAATTATTATAACCACTTTTGACAGAGTAATTCCCATCATTGGAATTATTCCATACCATCTCATCCTTGGAATCCAGTTGACTTAAGGGAATAAGATCTAATTGATCTTGAAGGGAGGAAGTAATTTGCATCAGATCATTTCTCTCCACAAAATTTTTTTTTCCAATTCTTGCTGGTACCATTTTCCTCAATATAGTCCTTGATTTTAGTGCCATACTTTCTTACAAGACTGTCCTTAACAATCCCAAATCTATCCATGATATTTCCATTAAACCAATTATCATCCTAGAAGTTAATGTCCCTACCATCCCCCACTTTCCATTTACTGCCCTGCTTAATGAAATTTCTACTCTTAACCAAATTGTTCGAAAATATGGAACCAAAGGGAAGGTGCTCATCTTGCAGGAAAGAGTACACAGATTGATGATTCAGGTATTTTGCTTTGATTAAATCAATCCAGGGTTGTTTCTCAGACAGCATTCTCCAGCCCATTTTGGCAATGAGGGCCTTATTCATTTTCTCAATATCTTTTATACCCAGACCTCCCATAAACTTTGGGGTGCAAACCTTATCCCAAGCCACTAAGTGAAATTTGAACTTCTCTTCCATGCCTTGCCATAAAAAAAAATTCCGAATCCTTTCAATCTTATCTCTGAAGGAAGAGGGGATCTTATAAAGCAACATGACATAAATGGGCAGATTTTGAAGAGTACTTTTAATGAGTAGGCACTTGCCAGCACTAGATAAAATGGCTCCTTTCCAACCAGCCATTTTTTTTTGGAATCTCTCCAATAAATCATCCCACACCTTGCTAGAGACTTTCCTAGTGCCGAGAGAAAGGCCCAAGTAAGTGGCTGGAAGCACACTTATTTTACAACCCAGAATTTTAGCAATTTTAAGTTGCCTTTCCTCAGGAGTGTTGAAAAAGAAGATGGAGTTTTATCATAATTGATCTCTTGCCCAGAAGCAAATTTGTAGAGCCGCAGTAAAGCCTTGGTAGCCTTGGCTTCAATGACTGACACCAGAAGAAGAAGGATAGTATCATCCGCAAATTGCTGATGGGAGACAGCTTGACTGATGGAAGTGGGCTTAGAGCCATTTAAAAGACCGTCATTAACTGCTTTGCCAATTGTTCTACTAAGGTTATCAGCCAAAAGAATGAAGAGCAAGGGGGAGATAGGGTCACCTTGTCTAAGCCCTCTGCTGCTGGTGAAAAAACCCATAGGCTCACCATTAACCACCACTGAGAATCTGGCCGTAGAGATACAAGCCTTAATAATTTTTCTAAATTTGTTCGGAAAACCAAATTTAGTTAAGAGTTTGTCAAGGAAAACCAAAGAGACCTTATCAAAGGCTTTATTCATATCAAGCTTGAGGACCATATTTTCCTTATAATTATTTTCCATAGAATGTATGGTCTCATGAACCATAATCACTCCGTCTTGTATAATCCTGCCTTTGATAAAGCCACTCTACTGCCTTGAGATTAGATCATTCATAATGAGCTATAGCCTAGTAGTAATGATTTTGGTAAAAAAATCTATAGATAGCATTCACAAGGCTGATAGGTCTGAAGTCTTTGAAATCTTTAGCATCCATTTTCTTTGGGGCTAACAAAATGTGAGTGTTGTTTAGCTCTTTCAAAAGATTTCCCATTCTATAAAATTCATTCACCGCTCTGACAAGATCCTCTGAGCAGATTTCCCAAAATTTCTGGAAAAAATTTATGGAGAACCCATCCGGACCAGGAGCCTTGTCACCCTCTAAAGAAAATACAGCCTTTTGTAGCTCTTCAAGCGCGACCACTGTGGTGATATTTCTAAATTTCTGTTCCTCAATTTTATCTTGGGGAATGGCCTCCAACATAAAAGAAATAGCTTCAAAATTGATGTTATTCCTCTCCTCAAGAAGCTTTTTATAGAAATCAAGCACTTCTTTCTTGATGCTATTGGGATCTTTTATGATATTTCCGTTACTTTTAGAAACTTCTAAGATCCTATTACAAGCTCTGTGTTTCAAAGTGGTCATATGAAAGAACTTTGTATTCCTGTCTCCCTCTTTAAGCCAAATAGCTCTAGATTTAAGTCTCCATAAAGATTCTTCTCTGCTGCAGATCGTATGCAACTTTGAAAGAATATTATTTTCATTAGCTTCGTCTTTAACCGATCTCCCCATAGTATCCATTTTTTATTTCCAGATCCTGAATTTTTTGTTTTAACTTCTTTTTATTATCAAACACATTGCCAAAATACATAATGTAGATATTTTTTTACACACATTGGTTCATGAGGTATATTTAGCTTGATGCATGACATATAAATATTTTCACATGATGATAAGAGCCTACTTGGTTCCTTACACTACTCTCTAGGGGCATCCCTCCATGTAATTCAAGTGTTTTTGTTTCATTATATGGTACTTTACACCTTCCTCATCATGCTTGATTATATACATGGTGTTTATTGCTACTGATTGGATCAAGATTACTAACAAGTGTTTTATGCAGTGTTAACCTAGCTTGCTATCTTTTTGGTTACTATTATTGTTTTCTACACTTTATTTTTATGTTGTTGTCACTACTTAATTTATAAGGACTCATTCCTTGATTTTTTTACTACGTGGATTCGCTCGATTTCCATCTCTAATTATGTTGTTATGGTTGTTTTCATTATACAACCTAAGGGATTTGCTTGTATATTGACATCGTGAGCATCCCATGTTTTTGGATTCATGCCTACTTTTTGTGTATGTAATTTCTTCTCTGAATGTGGCTCATTGTTCCTTCTACTATGTAATTGTCTTGTGACACCGTGGATGTACCATATATTCCACTATATTCCTTTTACATGTCACTACTTCACATTTTGTTTTGTTTCCATTACTCTATTTTTGTTATCGTACTTTAATGATTACACTACCATTTTCTACTAGGCATTTTGACATGTTTACTATGTTTACTCTACACTTTTTTTAGTATGGAGTAAGACATGATTTCTTTTTTGTATGTTTTTACTAGTTTCTTTACACATGTATTATTTCTTATTGATTGTTTATTTTTCTTCGTGTCATGGTTTCCACCACGTGAAACCCATTTTATAAGTACATGATATCGATAGTGGCCACCAATTTAACCTTCTATGTGATCCTACACATATTATCAAACATATCACACATGTTACATATCTATTCTTTTGAGCCCTGTGCTCAATTTTTTTATGACATGGACCTCAAAAGATGGGGCATTCAACAACATATTTCTACAATTATATGTATACTACGTGATACATGGACATACTTTTATAGGGAACAGATCCTAAAAAATTCACTGATACTAAAATGTGGCAGAATTTAAATAAGATCAAAGTCCTACGGTATGTAGTTAAAACCATGGTACAGTCTTAACCATTTCATATGTTCCATGACAAAGGGAATTTTCACTCAAATTTTAAACTTATATAGATCCTATTACTATTTTAAAATATTTCTATATAGCTATAGATGACAGATGTAATAGTTTAGAGTAAGTTATAGGGAACAAGATTACTTTATTCCTTCTTTATAATACTATTTCATATGCAGTTACAAAACTAGATTTGGGTAAATGGACCTCCTTCTCCCCTTTAATATCTCAAAATTTGACATGATTATTTATGTCTTAGTATCACCTTATGGGGGCATGAAGATTTGCATTCCCTTTAAGGTTACGATAATTGGGCCTAGATTTGTCTACAATGTTGTGGTTTATGGGTTTAGTGGAAAGCATCACAAAAGCATTGTTATCTTCATAGATTGTTTTTTCCTCTTCTCTCACCATATACCTAAATATGTAAATCATCAAAGAAACATTATGAGCTCCATGGAATGATATTTCCTCCTCTCTTACCAAATACTCAAATGGGGAAGGAGTAAAAGCACAAGAGTGATTCATAGTCGAAATCCTTCCTCTTCTATGTTATCTCCTATGACACTAAATTGGGGACTGATCACCCCCCAACCTCCAACATGTCTATAAGAAAATTTTCAACTCTCAAAGGCACATAAACAATAAGAGATCTCCCCTACACAAACCAAATAAGTGTATTCCTTCCATTTTTTGCATGTTATTTGTATACTTTTTGCAATTTTCAAAGTTGCAATATATTATCTATAGTATGAGTTAAAGTTCAGTTTCTATCATAAACATTGACTACACTTTATATTATAGGTTTTTTTGGGTGCCAAAATTCTTGTAAATTATTTATTATTATGTCCCACATTAGGGGATGGTTATTATTTATTCTCTTTTCATTCTTTGAATGATGTGTGGAAAAATAAGGAAGGGTTTTGTGCAATAAAAGAGAGACAAGGAGCATTCAAGAAGGATGGTTTTGACCCATGAAAATAGTTTGAAAAGGGACACACAATTAGAAGGGAAAGCACTGAACACATGTAACAGGGAAATCCCCCTGGAAGAGTGTTTGGAAAAGAGTGTGAAAACAAAAAAAGTACTCAAGGTCTAGTTAGAAGCATAAAGAATTTATATATGATAGAATAAAGCATGAACATACAAGGATGACGAGATGATATAAAAAATAGTAAGAATAGGAGTAGATGGTGAACTAACAATTTGGCCACTTGCATGGAAATGGTGTAGAACATGTAGAGAAAGATGGAGAAAATAGTGTAAAGATAGCACACCGATGTGGAAATTATGAGGACATGGATAAATATAGTCAAGAAACTACTAGAACTAATTTTCATGCAAGAGCAAGATATGACATCATGTGTCCTAGCCACCAACCAACATAATAGATAAAAAATAGAAAAAACCTAAGGGCTAAGAATAAATCTTGAAGGACTACTGAAGGGAAATTACCCACTAGTATATATATCCCATGAAGGGTTCATTGTATAGTGTGATTGCATGTGTGGTGTGTGTGTGTGTGTGTGAGTGTGTGTGTGTGTGTGTGTGTGTGTGTGTGTGTGTGGACAAGTATGAGAGAAGACATATTCAAGTAAGTCTGAGTGAATATATTGAGTTGTTATACATGTCTGTAATGATTGATTAGTATAAAAAGTAGAACATGGTTTGGGAACAATTATATTTTTTGCACATAATTATGTTAATCTAGTTAATTTTCCTTACCCATTCTTGTATTACGTTTACTATTTATTCCACTTCATCAAATTTCTAACCTTGATGGAACATGGATTTTTTCTACACCTTGAGTGACCTCACCAAAGTTTCCAATTTGGAATGATAGGTCAATGTGAAGGATTGAATACAACCATATTCACTAATGTTCCAACGCATGCACATGGGTGTGGTTTTTAGTAAAACTAGATGCTCAACATTTTGGTTCTATTTCCAGGACATCATAACTATGTAAATATGATGAAGTGGATGAGAGATTCTCAAAATAACATGGGATAATATTGAGGCATGACAAAGAAATATTGAAGATGCATTCATACATAACCATCTGAGACAAAAATACTATTCACCAAAAAATTGGGTGGAAACAAATCTCTATGATGAGTTGTATGAGACATTATTCTACAAACTTATCGTAAATATATATGCTTGGTTAGTAGCTTATTTATTGGGAAATAATCAAAATTTTGGAATAAATCACAACTAGAATATTGATGGCATGAGAAACCTTGTACGACATGATGTAATTTAGATATGAGTGTTGGATTACTAGTGGAAAGGTACACTTTGTAGCTATACCATTGAGTACTTAGTGTTTAGTTTTCTTACGCATAAAAATACTAGTTCAACTTCTTACAAGATAAGAATGGGTCATATCTAATGTAATTATATTTATAAATGAAGAAGCTAATGGTAGAAATTGGTATTGATAATTTCCCCATGGATAAATAAAACATTCCACACACGTGAGCGATGCATAAGTGTAGGGAGAGTAGGAGAAAATCTAGTATAAACTATTTATCCCTCAGAAGAATGCACTTTAAGAAGGATGTGATATGAAGAAAAAGGTGAAAATTTATAGAATAGATGGAGATACTTTGTCCATAATATTTAAATTTAGAAATTGCAAGGAAAGACAAACGACATTGGTTATGGAAGAAATATGAAAAATAGGACAGAGAGTTCCATAGAGAAGGAATAACACACTATCAGATGATGAAAAATATGGAGGAATAAGAAGGGTGACATAATGCAGATGGAATCATAATCCAACATATTACACATGTTCACGTAACTGAACCACCACATATAAAATATCAAGTATTGATTGAAAAGTACAATGACAAATAAATAGATAGTGCTAAGGAAAAGGAGACATTGTTATAGTATTTTTTCATGTATTTCAGTCACTAACACCAACACCAAAAAGGATACAATATTATCTAAAGCTTTCGAAAGTGTAAATATTTGGATTGATAAGTGCCAATTTAGCAACACAAACACTGGTTGACATGTAGTAAAATGTACACATATAAAAAAAATACTAGAACTTGTCAAGTTCTAGTAGAAACGATGGGGTACCTACGACAGGAATAACAGTAAAAGGAAGTGTTGCAGTTACCACAAAAAAAATTCTACCACCAAACATATTCTATGAAATTTATCTACACTTACCATAGTACTATGGTGTTGAAAATGTTGTAAAACATGTTCATAAATGCAAGCTAATTTGGCACGCGAAAGGAGTAATCTCACTAGAACATAAAGTGAGGTTGTTCACCATAACATTACTCAATTGTACTAATGCTTGGTATAGGAAGTATGATCCATTACAATATATGGTTGATTATTATCAATTATTAATGTCACTTTTGAAAGAGTGTGACATACCATAATTTGAGAAAAGGAGTATCTCAATGCTCAAAGACATCAAGAAAGAGTTGATAGAAAGTGTGCACACTTATGATGCACATTTTAAGACACTCATATGTAAGCCATAATATGAGATACATCTAATTCAACATGTGAAATGGTTCATATGATGGTTCCTAATGTCATTTTGTATGCCCTCTCACACAAAATATTCATAGACCCGCGTGAAGCATTAGAATTTCCATCATGCACCGAATTTTTTAGGAGTATAAACATAAGAGTATAAACCATTTATGGAGGTTCATATTACATCTATGGTTACTCAATAAGAAATTTTGATGTCCAAGAATACTAGAGAAACATGCATTGGAGTATGGTGCACCAAATTTGAGGTGGAGAGGAATACAAAGAATACATACTCGTGCCAAAATATTAAATCAATTTCAGTAGCTTGTGAAATATGTGAAGTCATGATGTAAGAAACTACCTTTTACTATATCATCCAATAGAGTAGAAAGTAGCAACATATTACAAAATTTGTGGCGTACATACACATGATACATCTAACCATATAACTCTTGTATAATTGATCAAATCCATGAAGCAACATACTTAGGAATAATACAGGCTAATGATTGATAAAACTCAAGAAGGACACAAAGGACATGAGATAGGATGTGGTGATCGAAGCTGAGGTACACATGGTGGAGGACTATTTCCACTATAGAACTTGTTATAAGTGTGGGTCACTAGACCATTATACATGTGACTTCCCTATGTTCCCATTATGTGTGCACTGTCAAAAGGAACAAAAGGTTAAATATATCTAGATATTTATGTGCTAATGAAAGAAAAAAGTGAAAAAAAGTAGATAAATGATCAATATTGTGTGCAACCTTGTTGAAAACAAGAAAAATGAAATTTTGGTCAACCAAAAAAACATCTAAACAAGATAAAATAATTGTACCATAGGAAAATATATCACTAAAAGTACAAATAACAACATGAGGGGTTGTTTCTCATGCCAAAACATCCAATTCCTTAAATGAAATTAGGCCTACATAAGAGCATCTATAGAATCATTATCATGATGGTAAGCAATAAAAAGAGATACTTCAAGAGGAAATGGATTAAATTCATGAACTAAATGGTGAAATTGAATTCCTAATAGAATACTAAGGATGCAAAATAATCTTCTATTAGGAATTCAAAATGGTAATATACCCTCAGTGCGCAGGATCCTTCATACTTCATAAAATTCATTTTGATTAGTTCTTTCCATCTTGGTCTTCATTTAATGTATATAAAAATATTGGGGGATAATGCACTCATGGAAGAAAAATTCCTAGTACCACACAAGGAGAATGGACTCACACTCCTGAAAACTTTTGAGGAGACAATTACTAACAATGATTCAAGTGAAAAATACAAGGAAATCTAGCTATAAAGAAACTAGAGGCGTAAAGGTAAAGAGAAGGTTGTGTGGAAAATAGAATAGGAGGTGATCACCAATCACTTGAACATAAAAATATCTTATGGATCTCACGAAGTCATCGATAAGAAATATTCAAGGAATCAACCACAAGAAAACCCACTAAAATCTATATAGGCCAAACATAGGGAGTGATTGAGCACCAAAACTAGAAACAATTGGGGATTATTGGAGTGAACACAGGATTGCAAAAAAAAATCAAAATGTGGTGAGGATATATTTCCAAGATGATATCAAGAAATGAAAGGGCTACACCCAACATTAGGAAAGATACAAATTAATTTGGTTTAAGAAGCCAAGCCAGTTAGGAGAATATTGTACCGAATGAATCCTAATCTTCACACAAAGGTAAAGTAGAAAATTGACAATATGTTGGTTGTAAGTGTGTTTATACCAATGGAAGGATCATAATGGGTGAGTCCCATGGTGATTCATACATTAAATATGGGTGCATAATAATTTGTGTGGAGTATAGGAATTTAAATTCCATTTTTGTTATTGATCCATTCCTAACACCTTTCATAGTGGTTCGTTGGAAGAGAGATATATGAATTCACCAATGGATTTTGAGGGTACCATCAAGTTGATATTACATAATAAGAAAGAGAAAAAAATGACATTCACAACCAAATGGGGATATTTTTATTACACTTTTATGTCATTCAGGTTAAAGAACACACCAACATTTTCTTGTGTATAATAGTGAAAACCTTCAAAGAATTTATTCTTAAGTTCCTTTAAGTATAGTTATATGGTTAGCTAGTATATGGATTGTAAAAATACCATTGCAATCACCTGTGCCTTATGTTTGAGTATTGTAAAAATTTACAAATTTTGTTGAATCTAAAAAATGTGTCTTCATAATACTTTTAAGCATACTACTAGTGCACCTAATATATAAGGATTATTTGTCGGTTGATCCATATAAAATCACAATTATAATTCATTTGGAAGCTCCAAAAACATAAAGGGAAGTCCTTTCTTTCCTTGAAAAATGTGGATGCTACCAAAAATTCATAAAATATTGCCAAAGTTGCAACACCCTTGGAATAACTATTGCACAAGATATGATAATTTGAATGGTGTAATAAGAAAGAGAAATAATTTGTAGTGTTAAAGGAAAAATTAACACATGCCCTAATATTGCAATTTCCAAATTGGAGTAAACCTTTCAATATACATGTTGATACTTCAAGAACAAAAGTTGGAGTAGTTTTGGCACAACCCGGAGAAAGAAATTGGGACCATACAATTTATTTTTACGAGTAGAAAAATTCATGCACATGAAGAAGAATTATAAAAACACAGAATGTGAAGTATTGTCAATGGTGTATGTACTAGAGAAATTTTGATACTGATTACTATATAACCCATTTTTATTCTTCACCGAACACATGGAATTATAACATTTGGTTAACAAGGTGGTGTTGTTTGGAAGGATATGTCAATGGATAATAATATTTCAAGAATTCCAATTTTTGGATGTTGTTAACCAGGAAAGGATAATGTGGATCTTAATCATATACAATGTATAAATACAGGGGGAAAACAACTTTACGAGAAGAAGGAATGCATGAGATGTAACTTTTGTAAATACAAAACAACACAAATGGGCTAGACAAAATCATATTCTTTTTATAAAATGGGGTTACACTGAAACAATATACTAATACCCAAAAAAAATAGCTCATTATAAAAGTTGTGCCCTATCAATTGATAAAAATACAACTTTATAAAATGGGGTGCGATTAAATGTTAAGGTGACACATTATGGAAAATGAAAAACAAGATAGTATACAAGAGGCACATGAAGTCATTGTAAGGATGAAATTATGTAGGGGAATCTATGGCATGGAAAATTATTACAACCTGTTTATTGGGAAAAATCATGTTTAAGTATGAAAAGCATATCCAAAATCATGTGACCAATGTCAAAGGGTCAGAAAACCTAATAAGTGTGATGAAATGGCATTGATATCAGTTGTTTCATGAAATGGGAGATTGATTTTATTATAACTATCAACTTTAATGTGTAAAGAATAGGTACACGATAAATAATTACCAAAAACTAGCTGATTAACCAGATAGATATAGGAAGCCTCAAAAAAATATTGCACAATAGAAACAACTACATAATTTATGTGGGTAAACATAATCAATTATTATGGATGTCCCTTGTGCCTTAAAAATGATAGATGAACACATTTGCTAAGTGAAACTATATGAATCCTACTGTAAGAGTTTATGGTTTCACACCATAATAAAAAATTATATCACCCATAAGCCGATGGAACGATGGAGGCATTCAAAAAATCTTAAGCAACACTCTAATAAATATTTGCAATGTTGGGCATAAATATTTAGATGACAAATATTCAATTGGAATATGTCTATAAAGAATAACCTACAAGTTCTTAAATAAAGGTACACCATTTCAAATTGTGTTTAGAACAAAAATTGTATTACATATTGAATTTTTGGTACCATCACTATGAATAACATGCATCACCAATTTGGTTTATGAAGCTTCAATCACTGAATGCCTAATAAATTTGCTACAAACTATATGAACAAAGACTCAATGCGCAATGGAACCAGAACATAGGAAAAGCAAGGAAGAAGGAATTACTTGATCATAATATCAAAAACAATGGATTCATAGTGTGCTCAAAAGTGTTGTTATATGACTCAAAATATGCATGCCACCTAGGAAAACTAAAAATGCACTAGTTATGGCGATATGAAATAGTTGCAATTCTACCAACTGGGCATGTCAGTTAAAGGAACTAAATGGAAAACCTATGTCAATCTACTTTAATGGAAGTAGGTTAAAACCCTAATACCACTAGATTCTTTTTTTTAATACAATAAGGAATATTTTGTTAGATATTTAATTTCTTAAATGTAATAAGCACATGATATTCATGTATTTATTTTGTGTAATATTTGGATTTTATTTAGCTCCAGTGCTATATTCATCACAACATCATTTATATCATGTTAATAATATAAAACTCATGGAGGAACACACCATTTTTTTATTCTATGGGAAGTTGAAAGCAAAAAAGTGCAAAAAGTTGAAACAAGGAAGAATGAGGGGTGGCATAATAACAAAAGATGCACTAGCTGAAAACATAACTTCATAATTATTTGGGTTAAGGTAGTGGAATGCACAAGGAAATAACATATGCTTCTTGTAAAGGGAAAAAAATTGAAACAACACTTGAAGGCAAATATAAACTTGAAAGAAGGGATAATGTAGTGCGTAGAAAAGGGATATATGTAGGGAATGGTTCTTTAAAAGAAGCTATGGGGAAAGGAAAGAGTGTGATAAGAAATAAGTGCACAAGGGACATCAACGTAGCCCAAGAAGGTAAGCCACCTAACACAACATGAGGCATGGATGAAAATAAAAGGGAAGTAGAAAAGGTTATGAGATTCATAACACACACTTACATGGGGTTATCAAATCAAGTGGAAATTAGGAAGCAGTGAACAACTATCAACAACTTGGTATTGATTGCAATTAATAGAGGAGTAATATCTCATACGTGTAAAAAATAATAAATGCAACAATAATTACCCATTTGGAAGAGTATAAATAGGGATAACTCATTTATAAATTACTTTTCAATTGAAATCAAGATCTCTAAGTGAAAAATGGGGAAAAATAAAATAAAAGGAATTTATTTGAAGCATTCAAAAGTTGAAAAAAACATTCACCACTGGAGAATAATTGAAGATTTTATAGGTAGCTAAGGGAAGAAAAAGTAAAAGGGTGGATTTAATTGGAAGTGGATTTATCATAGGTGGATTCTCAGCAAGGAAAACGTAACCCTCGGTCTCCATTAACATGGAATTCAATCTCCCCTAAGAGGATGAGGAACTTTGGGGCCAGAAACTGTCCTAAAGTAAACCAATTTGGATTTCCATCTAGGTGAAAAATAAAGGTTGGGTGACAGGAAGCACAACCAAAACAATTTGCACTCAAATCAAGCACTTCTTGTGACACCAGTTCAAGTGATTCTACAGGGCCAATGTCAAAAAGAAACTAAAGAGATGTGATAATTAAGGAAGTTATTAGTGGTGAGGAGGAAATATTCATACAAAAAGAAGAGGCAGTATAAATTATCGATGAAAGAACTAGTTCTTATACACACTCTATGAAGAAGGAAAATTAAAAAATGGCTTCTAGTTGGAAAAAAATAGGGATAAGAGGCCCAACTTAGTTAAAGTCTTGAAATACATTACCCTAAAGAAGCTATAAGGGTGGGAAAATGGAATAAGCATATGGGTCTATGCAAGATATCTGATTACAATCATTGCACACATAGATTATATGGAATGATCGGAAAAGAGTTGGTACATGATACATGTACCAAAAATATGTAGGGAACATCATCTATGATAATAGCATAAAAAGGATGTTTAAAAAAGTTGGGGTTTTATTAACTCTATGAGCTACCCTAATTATAATAAACCGGTGGAACTCTTCCAGTACTTGATCTCATGAAATCATATTTCTATTTTATGGGGAGGAAGATGATAATAACCCTCTATATGATAAGAAATAAGACATGGTTAATCAATATTGGGGAAGATTTGGCGCAGGATCTGGAGAACAAGATAGAAATTAATAGGATTAAGGACCTCTTAAATTACAAGTGAGGAGGGCACACATTCCCCATTATATAAATCCAAGACCTGAGAACTAGTGTTGCAGTGGGACTACTAATTTCCAAGTTAGCAGGAATCAAAATATGGACATAGGTAAATAAGAAGTATTTATACATTGCATACAAAATGTCACATGAGACCCAATATATCATGTCCCAATTTATTTTTGAAATCATAACCTTGGATGTAGAGCTTGTACATGAGAAATTAGGAATTAAATTCCATTGGGTGTGAATTTTCTACTTTTGTTCTTCAATGAAAAAGTGTATTCTTGAAGGTGAATGAGATCCTACTGAGGCATCCCCTGTGGAATGTAATTCCCCCTCCTTAAAGGTACCACCAGTTCTTGGTGCCCACAACTCTCGACAACACGTACAAAGAAATATTTGGAAATTGGCTAGTGAATTTGCAAAATGTATTCAATCAAGATTGGATAATCTCATGCAAACTACCCAAGGATTTTGATGGATAGGTAAAGTTTTTGTGGCAAAATATTATAACTTGGGGTGATTCAAGAAGATTGATGGGGATTGGTCATTTTGGCCCAAATTTCCCTACGTCTTTACAATCAATTACATTATATGATCCATAAACATGATCAAGGAGATGAAGAAAATAAAAAAATGCATCTGTTAAGAATTGATACAGACATTCATACTTTCCAAAAAAATTATAATTATGTCGAGTGTGAGGTGCACGTAGAAATGCATGAATCAAATATCTACTCCCTTATCCAAAATAAATACAATAGTAGTGAACAACAAGGCACAAAAATTTTTTATACTATCTAAGGTCAAAGAATAAGAAAAACACAAAAACCCTAGATGATGATGATGAGTTAGACAAGTATATGAATTTTCCTATTAAAAAAAAATTAATAGGGTATAAAGATGCCATGGTAGGAAAAGTCCAGTTGGATATAAAAAGGGGAAAAAGGGCACCATCCTAAAAAAAATAAAGGGAGAGTGCAAAAAAAAATCCTGTAGCCATGCCCAGAACCAGTGACAAAGGTGATAATGAAGAACATAGGTCAGTGGTGTTAAAACTACAGTGAATCCTGAGAAATATCACACGCCAAAACAAACAGGCACCTAGGTTGGGGTAGGAGGTGAAATTCCACTTTTACCTAAGGAAGGAGAAGAGATGAGCGTAGAAGAAACAATAAAAAACACTCCTACCCATTCCCGTAAAAAATAATAAATAGATAGGATGAGGGATCTCAAGGACTAAGGTGTAGGAACATATTATGCTACTAAATCAACCCCAAAAGTGGTCATAGTTGAATATGACCCAAGAGATAAAGGGGAGGAAGAAGAACATGTACAGGCTTAAGGTGCAAGAGGAGACCACAGAGGCAAAAAGAATGAAGAGGAGTGTTGTTAGGATAAGGAGAAGCACACAATAGAAGAACCATAGGACAAAGAGGATGAAGTTGGGGATGAAGAATTCAATCTGGATCCAAATCAACCTTGGAAGGCCATTCGTATAAGGTACCAGTAGTGGGGGCCATGAAATATTTATTTTCCTGGGACTACATGAGGGATTAAATAGAAATAAAACATGCTAAAAAGGTTATATATTTTACTCTTGATGTTTGCTTAAAATAATCCATTATTAAAATACCTAGATCTTTCCTAAATATTATCCCCAAAAGAGAAGGAGATACAATATCCCTCACAAAAACATATTATCTTTATAAAACACAAGTTGGCAAGGTGCTTCTGAAAATTGTTGAGGATGAAATACAAAAATATTTACACAATAGCAATGATTCTAGAATACAAAGGGGAAAATTGATTAAATTGGAGAAAGAGATTTGGGAAATAAGGAATCAATTGTGCAATTTAAACTAAGAGCATAAGTTTGTACAAGAAAAATATGTACACACTAATTCCATGGAAAAGGAATCATGTGAGAAGATTCTCTTCAATGAACATAATCTTACGAAAGCACACCCAATCATCACGGGTTAAAAAATAGATGAATTAGAGAAATTTTTCAATATTTTGTTCAAACAATTAGAGGCTAAAAGGGAGCAAGATAAAAATAAATAAAGGCAAGAAGGATAACATTTGGGTTATTTGTAGGAAAACGTTATAAGTGTGCACCAATCTTGACAAGGAACTTGAAGAAAAGGTGGCACCAGAAGACAAGATTCTCAATGGGATTTTCAAATAAACATGTATTATTAGTGCCTGCATAAAATAGGACAATGAGAAACAAGCAGCCCTAGAGGCCTACATGGATGATGATTCAAATTATAATCCATGTGGAATAATATTATGGAATATTTTGAGAGGATAACAAAGAGGTTGCTGGAAAAAGAGAAAAGGTCAAACAATGACTAAAAGAACTACAAAAGCTCAATGACAAGGTTGATACTAAGTTGGAGGTCGTGCACATAGAAGCCAATGCCTATTTCAAAGAAATAAACATGGTATCTAGAGCCGATGTTAAAGGTGCAAAATATATTATTGAGATATCCACATGGTTGGACAACTTAACTCCTCTCTTTTTAAAAGTAATAAATGATTGGAAAGTGCATGGGGATGTCCTCAAAAAAGAGGTGCCACATTTTTTTGAGGGGGCACAAAAAGTGTTACTTGAGGGCGGAAAACCAAGTTAGTGTGGGGTGATGTTGGGACCTGAAATTATTGTATTATTTATTCTTGTGTCTCACATTGGGGCTGGTTATTATTTATTCTTTTTTCATTCTTTGAATGATGCTAAAAAAAATAAGTAAGGGTTTTGTGCAAGAAAAAAAGAGACAAGGAGCGTCTAATAAGGATGGATCTAATGCTACAAACATTTTGAAAAGAGGTGTGTAGGAAGAAGGGAAAGAACTATGTGCATGTAGAATAGGAAAGCCCCATGGAAGAATTTTTGGAAAAGAGGGTGGAAAAGGCACAATTTTCTCAAGGTATAGCTAGAAGCATGAAGGGTTTGGATAAGACAGAATTAAGCATGAATATGCAAAGGTGAAGTGACACACAAAAAATAGACATGACATGAATAGGTAGCAAACTAACAATTTGGGTCACTTGCATAGAAATGGTACAAAACAAGTAGAGCAAGATGGAGAAAATAGTTTAAATATAGCACATAAGGTGGGAAAAATGAGTACATGGTTAAATATAGTCAAGAAGATACTAGAAGCAATTTCCATGCAAGAGACGGATATGGTGGCATGCGGCCTAACCACTTCCCAATGTAATAGTTAACTAGTAGAAATAACTAAAGGGATAAGAATAGCTCTTGAAGGACTAGTGAAGGGAAATTCCCCACTAGTATATATATCCCTTGAAGGGTTCATTGTAAAGTATGAGTGAATTTTTGTGTGATGTTTTCATATGTGTGTGGATGAGTATGAGAGAAGATAAATTCTTATAGGTCTAATTGAAGAGCTTGAGTTGTTATACATGTTTGTAATGATTGAACAATATAATAAGTAGAACATGATTTGGGAGAAATTATATTATTTATGCATAAGTATGCTAATTTAGTATATTTTACTTGCACATTCTTGTATTATTTTTATTATTTATTCCACTTCATCAAATTGCTAACCTTGATGGAACCTAGATTCTTCCGTGCCTCAGGTGAGCTCCACAGAATTTTTTCTTTGGCATGATAGGTTGACGTAAAGTTGTGAAGGCATCCATACATGCCAATGTTCTAACTCACGTGCATGGGTGTGGATATGTTAGTACAAATAGACGTGTAACAAGTTTCATCATGGAGCATGAAAAAACTAACACATCAAAAAGTCCCTTTGAGAAAAGGAAAAGTGTGTGCACACTAAAGTATGTTTTTAATTTAACATGTAATTTTCAACTACACACTTAAATGGGGGGAAAATGTAGAAATTAATATTTAGTAACTTATCCTTGTGTAATGCCAAGTTTTACCATGTATCCTTAATAAGACAAATGCTCACATTCAAAATCCAATATCACCATCTCTCTAGTTATTCTACAATTTGTTTATCTTTACACTCTTCTTCATCATTATTTTTGAAAAAAAAAATATCAAAACAGTATTAAACATTAAGTAGTAATGTTACAATGTTTTTTGGAAAAAAACAAGCACTGAGAGGGAAGGGGTGAATCAGTGCTTCTAAAAACTTTGAAAAATATTCATAAACATAGTAAGCTATTCAAGCTAGATCACCAGTAACCATGAGAGACTAATGACATTCAAACATGAGAAAGGAGTGATCAAACACACATGAATACAAGGTTTAATGTGGGAAACCCTTTAAGGGGGAAAACCCACTAAAATCAATGCACTAGCTTTGACAAATTGTCTTGTAAATATTACAAAGATTTCAACTATTGAGCATCCACTCAACTTAAAGCTACAACTCCAAAATTTTAACCAAGCACCCATTTGAGTTTTATAAATCTCATACTTTCATAGAAGTTCCAACTCCCAAAACTTTAGTCAAGCTCCTACTTGATCTTCTGCAAGCTACAACTTATAAGGAAGCTTCAACTCCCTGATTTATAAGCACAAAATTAGAATATTTACAAGGTTTTGATAACCATATTTTAGTTGTATAACACAACAAATTGTGATCTCTAAATCAGCTCTTATATCTTCACTCTTCACCTCTCTTGATCACTTAGATTCACCTCTTTTCTTATCTTCTTCATTTGTCACAAGCCACTTTCATAAAAGGCTTCTTTCACACACTCATTCTTGTTAAGATTCTCTCCTTGAATTTCCCTCTCAATCACTTGTTCTCTCATGTACATACTACTGTAAGAATCATTATCATGAAGGTCTCTTTCATACTCCTTGATTTTATTTTATTTTCATGTAAATTTTCTACTTCAACATTATAGACATAAAAAATCTAATACACCAGAAATCTTAGGCCCTCAAATACATAAATATGACATACTATAACTCTTTCCATTCTGAACCCTTCAACTCCTAGCCTTTTCAATTCAAATACAAGTCTCTATATGACATCATCAAGACTGTCACATGCAATCATTAAATCTGTAATAGTGTCAGTTACAAATTTATATCTTCTTTGAGTTGTAATAAAAATCCTTATACCTACAAGGGACAAGAAGACACTCCTGAACTTTCTCAACACCTTAACCAACTGAAAATATTCTTCTTACAAACTATCATCCAACATATTCTTGTGTAACTGCCATGTCAAATTTGTCTTCTTCTTCAACGTACTCTTTCTTGTCTTATAGAACACTAGGCAAGGTAACAAGTTTCATGAGTTATAAAAATCCTCTCCTTGTCTTCTAAAAACTTTACAACCCATGTAAATTGACATTTACTCATCAAGGATTCATTAGGACTAACATACACAACTAGGTGTATGAGGTTTACATAACAATCTTGAACTTTTATGCATGGGGTGCACTCTAGGCTCAAGTAATGCAACACAAACCAAATGGAATATTCTTTAGGAGGTCTACAACAGTTCCACATGTATAGGATAATTCAAATCAAGACACACGGGTTTATTTTTTCCATTCATCTCAACTTGAGTTTCATAGTCATGGAGGATCAAGAAGTGTAGTCACAAGAATGCTTCAACACTCTCAATGGATGAGCCTTCAAACCTTATCAATGCATGTAAATAGTGGTATGTGATCTCTATATCACTTTCAAATCCATGGAGAAAATTTTCTAACCTTTGTTACACAATGACACTTAGTTTTGACCAAGGTCCTAATGGGCTTGTATACCCAGAAAAATAGTTTCACAAAGGGACTTGCTTCACTCATCATATCACCTAGTCAAGACTCCTATGGAACCTTTATGGAAATCACACAAACTCCTCTAACTAATCATGCCCATAGCATGCACTATTTCAAGATTTATAGCATGGATATGCTTGCATATTTGGGATTGATCACACTATGTTTTAGACTACTAAAAAAATCTATTTTTATTTCAGAAGCTTAAAACACCAAAAAATTCACCTTCTTGGTGAACCAACACCTTGAACACTTTACATGGGAACTATGTTTTAGACTACAAAAAACTATTTTTATTTCAGAAGCTTAAAACACCAAAATATTCACCTTCTTGGTGAACCAACACCTTGAACACTTTACATGGGACCTATACATCTATAAAATTCACATGCATGAGTTATATAGAGATATTTGCATTTACACCTCCATTTCTCATACCTACTTGATAGGCCTAAAAGGGAATATTTTATCATTGAAACTTGAACACTAAACCACCTCATCAAATCAACTTATGGGCTTTAACAAGTCATATTAGACCTCTAGTAACCTTCCATACCCATATTCTATTTGAAAGCATGCCATTTCATGACGACTCTCTCAAACCCAACTGACTGGTTTTGGATTGTTTTCTCCTTTAGTGGTAGGTCACCTAGATTGACCTTGTTCATCAATTTTTTTTATTTGACTTGTCTGGTTTTTTTCATGATAATTTGGGTAACATTCCAAGATTACTCCTAAACAAAACTTTTTAATATGAAACCTATTTACAAGACTGTACGATAATTGTTTTGTAAAACAAAGATAAAAATATACCTTACCAACTAACTTGGAGCTAAAAAATACCACAAAAATGAAGTAGGATGAATATTATACATGTCCAAATCATTAACTAAAATTTCATAATCCATTTCATGATCAAAAACTTGATTTCTTCTCCATTTCTCTAGAGGTAGGATTTTGGGAGGGTTTGGAGTCACTTACACTGTTAATGATTGTTCATAAATGATAGGCCTTCATTATTCCTCATTCCTAATCTAGAATGATATTAATTAAATGATATAACTATGAGGAAAGATATAACACACCATGCAGAGGTTTTACATACTAATGAGCTCTTCAAATTTGACACTTGAGCAAGGAAAAAGCATTATGAGATCTCGACAACACTAAAAACTTCATAACTTCAAAATTATTCTTCACATTTGCATGAAATTTGGTCCAAAACACTACAACAACCCCATTTACATGTCCCAAGGCTAATTTTCTCATAAATAGTCCCATACCTTATTGAACAATACCATTTATGCCTGTTAATCTTGTTTGTCGTCAAGGAGAGTCATGAATAAGTCCCCAAAAAATGCCTCTAATAGCTAATACATAACCTATAACATCATCTAAAACCTCTCTACAATGTCCTTACACAATTATCTTGTTTGGGTTGGCCTGTCATAGCTTGTTTTGCTTCATACAACCATCCTAGGTCCTTAAACTAGGCCTAATTGAGCTAGGTTCAATTCATACTTCATGAAATTTCCTTGTTTTCATCATGCACCTACCTTAACATGCCCTGGTCATGTTCTTCATGCCTCTACAATTCCTCTCTATAAGCCTCATGCCTTCAATCCATCATTCAAGGTCACTTTGTTGACTAGATCTAGGGATTAAGCATACTGAACTGAGATAATATTACTAATTCAACTCATGCACCCTTATATTCATCATTATGACCTTATTTATTCATCATATACCTAATAAACATCCTATGACATCATATTAACATTCTCTTACATCATAATTATGCCTCTTCCAGCCACTAGCTACTCAACAAGATAAGTCTTCATGAGGTGTTCTCATGCAATGCCTTGTCCTACCTTGGAACACTCACTCCAAGCTTCCTCTTTCTCTCCTTCATCCTTATTTTTAGTTAATGTTCCTTTTACATCAATGAAAACTCAACATCCACATGTCAACAACTTTCACTTTCTCTTTTCATCCCTCTGGACCAAAAATGTATAGAATGGTCAAGATGTAGGCTCTGGTCTTAACTACCTTAAACAGTCCCGCCCCTTCAAAATCACAACCTCTAATTTCAATTTCAAACCATTAGTTGGGTCATTTCATCTTCATAGGTCCATATTTATTAGAATATCTCACCTACAAATGGCTATATAAACAATTCATTGTCACTTTATAACTCACATGGAATTATCATAAGCTACTATTTTAAATATTATTCAAAGATCACTCAAAAATTTCCTAATTCACTTGCACTTCATCTAAAGAAGTCTCTAATAAAATTATGAAGAACTAAACCATGTCAAAGAGTATAGCTTCATCCATATACAAGCATGCAAAGATCATAGAGCCATGTCTTAACAAGAATAAAGTCACTCTAATAATTACACAAGGGTCTCAATCAAAAAAGGGTTAGTCACATAGTTGAGGCACACCACTTCTTATCGTTACCATGTTGGGTAAATTCTATACTACATCATTATCCCACTATTTTGGTATCAAGTTACATGAGGGCACCGCTTTACACACTTTTCCAAGCAATTGTAGAACTACATAAAGCTTGATTTCCCCAGTGAGGATATGTAGTGCAACACTTGGATTGGTTCAAAAACTGGAAGTTTTACCACCAAGGGTGGTCCAGCCTCAAACGCACACACATGTTTTTATCCTTTTATTTTCTAATGCTTTGATGAAGGGTTCCACAAGTTGGTCGGGTTTCTAATTTGTTGTTGTTGATTATAAGTAATCATGAATATGTGCGAAAAAGAGTGACATATAGTGAGAATCATTTCTAGATAAGTAAAGTAGATTGTAAGTCACAAATATAGACTATCTTAAGGTCTAAAATTATACAACTCTAGGTATAAACCATATAGTTCTAACCTAGACCATACATAATATGTATGATCTCCCACCTGCTCAATTTCCAATTTTAGAACTTCCACTATAGAATCCAAAGCTTTAGATCTTCTTGTTCCATTTTCCTACACATGCAGATCATTCCTAAATAATCATAAACAACTTAGTTTATCACTCCTCTCATGTTTTAATTAATTACTTATCATTTATGAATTTTTTCAATAATTTCAAGCTTGAATGCATTATTTTGATGATGTATAATTGATATTGAAAGTTAATTAAATAAGAATAGTATACCTATTTCTAACCCTTACATACTTCTTATTGTTGTATATTAACAACTAGAAATTAAATAGGGTGTAAACATCAAGCTAAGTGTAGATATATCATTTTGCATGGAATTTGAACTCAAACAAATATATTATTAGTTATGATGCTAGACTGAGACACCAAAATATGGTTATAGGTATAGGGCACTACAATACTCATGTACTTACATTGGTTATATATTTCCCATATGGGGGAAAATTATTCATAATATTATGTTGACTATGTCTCACTTTGGACACAACACCTTTGGGATCTCATCGTTTACACCTCACACATATAAGGCTTAGTACTCATTGTTTACATTTCTTATATCTTACCCTTAAGATTCATACTACACATTTATTTATATCGTTTACATCACATGATGATGTGGGGGAGACTTTCTCATTACATATATGCTTCTAAGGTGATATCTCATTATGCGAGACATCAATTATTTTATTTCCCATCTTATATGTTATGGACACAATTCATTTCTTTTGAGATATGTGATTCAAAGGTTCATTCCACCTTTTTAAAGGGAGTCATATATTTGAGTCATTTTATCTTTAGATTCTAGGGAACATGACACTCTATGATATTTTTCCCCCATCAATGATGATAATCACATGTTATTTACCTTGAGATATGCTCAACACATGACACTAATTATTCCCATCATGGGATGTATTCAAGACTATTTCTAACCTTACTCTCTTTATATTACATCAGATTTATTCAAATTTTTTGTTACTAAAAATTGTACTAAAAAATGCATGTAAGATTCAACACAAGTTCGAAGATTTGGATTTCATAGGGGTATCCTTACATTTTAGCAAAAGCATATGTATTTTTTGTAATTCATTCTTATAACTTTCAACATATAATTTATTATTGATTATGTAGGCATAAATTCACTCGCATATGGTTTCTATGTGTTTGTAGGGGTACATGTTTCAATATCCCAAGACACATAAGCATGAAAGTTACTTCCAAAATTTGTACAACCATGCACTCTGGAAATCAAGTAAACTCTCAACAATTTTTTAGATGATCACTTGTTTATATCTACTCATATGTTTTATGATACGTATGCATGCACACATATCAAGATGGTGAATGTGAAAGATACCACTCTCATGCCACCACAATCAGATATGACAACTTTGCATTATTTAAGCCTTCCCACTAGAGTGCCCATGGGTGCCCTGGTCCCACTAGCCTCCAGTAGAGGAAGAAGAGGAAGAAGATCGAAACAACTTTTTGGGTATTGTATAATAATCACACGAAAGAGATCTTTATCATTTTGGAGGTTAGCCATTTTGAAGTTAATTGTGAAACTTGAGATCTCAGGTCAAAGCATATAGACTGTGTCTCCACTTTTTTGTAGTTTTTGTACTTTCAGCAGACCTATCCCAACAAAGGAGGAACCACCTCACATTATTCATGATGTTGATGAGGACGATATAATTTGGACCAAACATGCTATTAATTTAAGAAGGCTATAAGCCATACTAGAAACATGCAGAGGATGTCCAGAATTTAGGAAGAGCATGCACATAAGGAATTTTATAATCATGAAGAAGCACACGATGAAGAGGATTTACAAGCCAGATTTTAAAATATGGAGATGAGCCACAACTGTAGGGGACAGAAATAAGTCATGCTTTAACATATTGTGTCAATGAGACACCCTATAAAGGATAGAAGTTATGAGACCATAAGGAGGGACCAAGGACTATGTCACCACCACGTTCACCCATCTAGAGATGTATCCATATATTGGATAACAAAACCAAGCTCACTCAAGGTCAGCATTCCACAGTAGATTCACTCCCTACCAAACAACTATTTTTTGGGAGATGTTCAATAAGGTCATATGCCCATTCACGCACATGAACATATGCTCTCCCAAGTATTTGTAAATTCTATTAACCAAAATTACACTACATTATTATGGGACATTATAGCCACTATTTAATCTAATTGCTAGGAGGAATAAAACAATGTATGAGTGCGACTAAAACAATATGGAATAACTGTAGGGCACATTATGCATACAGTCAACCATAAAATACTAAATGGGTGTAAGGAATGTAAGTGCAATAATGGCTTTTCTGATTAAAGAAGATAAGTCACACTGTCTGATAATGGGATACAAAAGTCAGGAATGAACACCCAGAAGTCCCATTTGAAGGTCTTATTTTTCTAGAGGATTTGAGTAGACTGAGGCACCTGGGAAGGTACTGGGGTGACATTTGCATCTCTACTATTCATCTAGGAATATCAACATAATCTGAAGCAATATAGAGAAAATGATGTGAAAAACGAGGGTTTCATACCAAGGTTGCCGAACCTGTACCTAAAACCAGGTGCGGATATCTATGCACACTGAATTCAGGGTAGGCCATTCTATAGACCGAGCGAGTGAAATATAACAGTGACGAAGGAATGACCTGCAAGCAATCTAGGTGCTCCAGTCTAGTCAATCAGCCCTAAAAATCCATCCTGCAAATGGCTGGGTCAAATTGGCCTCGTTCCGTCAAACTAGTAGATTCTCCAATCACCTGAGCGACATAGTCCCACTGAGCATTTCAAACTATTCAGATGTATTATTTCCACATGTCTGTGCATGTCGTTCCCTCAGGTGTTTCTTTTTTCAATTAGATTATTTGTTTTGAAGTAATTTAGCAATACTTAACTATAGAAAATATAATAGCATGTTCATAGCCTAGGTTAAATATAATGCATAATCCTCCCCCTATGTTGTGTGTGTTGATGCATATCTCCCAGCCTTAATGCATGACACTATAAAAATACCTATAGAAATTATACTATGGATGCAACTTTAGATAGACTTGATAGTACGTATGTGACACTAGGACCCATCCTCTATGGTCTCATAACTTTGTATTTACTAGGGTTATCTTTCAATAACTTTACCCTAGCTTAATCCATCAACATGGCCGACTAGAAAAATTCTCCTAATAATGATAAAATGAACAACTAAAATTGGACCCCAAATAATAGACTCGTGGGATAAGTGGAACATCGGATTGGGTAAACCCTTCCGAAGTTGGACTTTGAGGCACTGAAAGGGTGCCTCCTGAGTTCTAGAAAATGAAATGATGGTGACAATTACGAAATAGGCTCCTTTAATGTGTAGGAAAATGACTCTGTCCTCAAGTAATGATTCAATAAACTCCTCTACGAGCTCTTAAGCATGGCCAAAAGGTAAGATTCTCATGAACTCTTTGATCTCCTTCTATATGCATTGAGTGACGCCTAGCTCACCTAGTAGTATAAGACTCCAAGGATGAGTAATGCCTGAAAGTGCAGGGAGGGTTATGTATAGCATACTCAAACCCCACTTTATGTTGGTTAGTGGATCACTCTGTATCATACATGCTAATAGTAATATGGGACCTGATATAGTGTGCTAAGTGTAGAAGAAGGCATGTTCGATGGTCTAGGGAATCATGTGTAGTTTGACAACTCTTGCATCATGTGGAGTGTGGATTTTACACCATTCACCGATGCGCATAATCCGCCTGACTTGAGAGTGCACCTAGGGTGGAACTCATGATCGTAGTTGTTCCATGTGTGTAGCTGTACTTGCATGGCTCAGTAAAGGCAAGTGTCATTCGTTGGCCATGGGATATCGTTGTCATTCATCGATTAGTTTTGGTGGATATGTTGTCATTTTTACCTTAAAATAGACTCGACGTGGTGCTCATACGGTCGGAATGGCTTTGAGAAAATGTCCTCCCTTTTAGTCACCTATATATGGGTGTAATCCCTCTCTGTGTAAAATATGGCATGTGTATGTAAATGTGTAAAGTACGCTAAATGCAAAATACGGCTAAAAAAAATTTGTGAGATGGAACGTGTGCACTTGATCCATGTCGAGAAAAAGGGTGTAGTATAGGATATCATCCTACTGTAACGCGAGTTATAAATCGACATCCAAATCACTCAGTCAACCATTTCTAGCTCAATTCGTAACTTATTGTCTCCCAACTAGCTCTAGTTTCTAGCTCTAAAAGCTTCGTGAGAACCGCTTGAGTTGCTGAAATAACATGTGTGGCTGAGGTCTTTCTACCAAAATAAGAATTGGGCCCCTTAGTTTACAACCTGATTTCACCCATTGGATGACCAGTAGGTTTGTAAAACAATATTTTTTCACACTCATTGTAACCTGCAATGGCCCTGTGACACATTGTGTAACAACTATGAATAGTGCCCAAGTGGTGACACCATATTCCCTATAGAGGCGCAAACTGAACTTTGAGTCTCATAGACAGTGGTTTGAACTCACTTGTTATATGTACACCCACAATGCCAAGGGTGGAAAGTGCACTATACTCATGCAATCTAAATACATTTTGTTAGTATGTAAATAACATCAATGATGCTCTTCCATACTGTACCAATGTATGGAGAGCTTGTGAATATATGATGCCTAAAATTTTCCTCCGGATCACTTACATAATAATGCATATAAAATCCAAGTAAACATTTATCTATACCAAATTCTTACAAGCAATACATACTAAAAATGGTTTCATAAATTATATGTTTACATATTGTTGGACATTTTATCCATTTTCTAGACAAGACTCCAGAACAGTAGTGTAAACATGTAAGAAAACAAGAAGACCACAAAAAGTGGGTTTCAAACATGGGACATCACTCACGATGTTGCAAGACATGAAAGGCCGTCATGGCCACAAACAATAGTCAAGTGTGCACAGAAGAAAAGGGAAAATCTTGCAAACAATGGAAAACAATGCATAAAAGTAAAAATACAAGGATTCATGGGAACATGTAGTCCTGCAAAACAAGTGTTGCACATGGAACACCCATTAACATGTTAGACTGAAAACCATGTTAAGTTGTGGAGATCAATTAAACTTCATATTAGCATGTAATATGAAACTTGTTGGAAAACATAGTAACCGTCATCGATTAGGAGGGACCAGCATCGGTCACCTATGACCAACATCGGTCAAGCAAGGAGGAACCAACATCAGTAAGGGCAAACTGACATCGGTTACTTGTGCATGGATGTTTTAATTAACACTCTGGGAATTAGATATATTTTTAGCATTAAAGCAAATCTATTGATTTTAATTAAGTATTAAGTATTCTTGTTTATTTTATGAATTTCTTGATCATTGTCTCTTCCTTCCTCGAATGGTATTTACTCTATAGTTATTTCACAAGTGAAAGTTACACATTGTTAATGGAACTAATATGTAATAACCTAGACTACAACTAGTTACAATTCATGATGTCATGATGCAAAGACATCTACTAAGTTACTAAAAATGGTTTTGTTATCAGGTCTTAAAATTTTTAAGATGGCTACTAGGAAAATACATGTGGAATGATGGTTGTAAGATAAGATGAAACAATTAATGGAAGTTGAAGAGACTTTTATGGGAATTATTTTTGAAAAAATCCATTTGGATTACATATATGGAGATACTCATGAGAGTTTCTAGTGCAAGATTCATGATGTTATATTTGTGGAGCCTATTTTCATGTTATAGTGTGGTACACCTTCTATGTGTTACACTCGGGTATTTTTACAGCAGTCCCGCTTGTCAGTGAGCGGGTCAGAGGGGATTCGGGGGGGTGAAGCCCCTGAAGCAAATTTTCATGGGTGGTTTATTAACCCATGGGTAATGGGTAACCATTATGGGTTGTTTTTGGGCCCATGGTTTTTCGGTACCCATTGTTTTGTAAAACCACCTCTTCGGCTACCCATAGGTTTATGGGACGGTTTTGTTTTTGCCCATTGTTTGATACCCACGATTTTGTAAAATTGCTTAAGCAATTGTATATTTATATGGTCTTATGCATATGATAGATAGACATGCAAATGTATTGCAGATGTGTCTTTGAATTTCAGGTTTGAATTCTGTAGAATTTGTTGAGCATAGCTCCAAATGGATCTGGGTATTGTATTGAGAGAGTGGAGGCTTGTAATAAAATCTAAGCAAGTGATTCTTGGTGGAAGTAGCCTAAATTGGGTGAACTACGTTAAATCTTGTCTCTCTATGTTGTGTTATTTATTTTGCACTTTTATTTGAGATCTGTAATATTTATCTGCATATTAGTTTCTACTGTTGTAATTCTTGAAAGGGATTATTCTGCATATTTTATCTCTTATTTCCTAAAAAATGGTATTAGAGCCTGGTTTGTTTTGTTGAAGTGTTGAATCGCAGGGAAAGTTTTATCTTGAGTGGGAGCTATGGCAGATGATGGAAGATCTAGGGTTGATAAATTCAACAGGAAGAATTTCAGTCTTTGGAAGATGCAGATGGAAGATTACCTTTATCAGAAGGATCTTTATACTCCGTTGTCTGAGAAGGTGAACAAACCCTCGAGTATGACAGATGCAGAATGGGATTTGTTGGATCGGAAGGCACTTGGAACGATCCGGTTTGTGTCTTGCATCTTCGGTATTATTTAATGTTTCAAAGGAAAAGACTACAAAAGATCTAATGGATGCATTAGGGAAGTTGTATGAAAAACCCTCTGCCTCTAACAAGATATTTTTAATGAAAAATTTGTTTAATATGAAGATGTCTGAGAATAGTTCAGTAGTAAGATCATTTAAATGATTTCAATACGGTTGTGAATATGCTAGCTTCGGTTACAATAGAATTTGATGAAGAAGTTAGGGCTTTATTAATTCTGTGCTCTTTACCTAAAAGTTGGAATAGCCTGGTAATGGCGGTAAGCAACTCGGTTCCAGCTAACTCGAAGTTGAAGTTTGAGGATGTTATAGGGGTGATTCTAAGTGAGGAAATGTGAAGAAAAAGCTTCTGGGGAATCTTCTACTTCAGGGAATGCTTTGACAGTGGAAACTAGAGGGAGACAGAAGAATAGAGGAAACCGTGGAAAATCGAAAGATCGGGCAAGGTCAAAATCCAAGAGCAAGATTGTATGTTGGAACTGTGGAAAGTCTGGGCATGCAAAGAAGGATTGTTGGGAGCTTCGGGACAAGAAGAAACAACAGGAAGAAAACAAGGAGGCAAATGTGGCATTGGGTAATGTATGTCAGGATGCTTTGATTCTTTCTTTGCATAATATTACTGAATCTTGGGTTTTAGATTTAGGGGCTTCTTTTCATGCTACTCCACATAGGCATTATTTTGTTGATTATGTTCAAGGGGATTTTGGGCATGTTTTTCTTGGTGATGATGAGCCTTGCAGTATAGTTGGAAAAGGTTCTGTTCAGGTTAAGATGCAGAATGGGAATACATGGCTATTGAAGGATGTCAGACATGTGCCTACATTAAGGAGAAATTTGATATCGGCGGGGCAATTAGGAAGTGATGGTTGTACTATAATATTTACACCTAACTCTTGGATGGTTACCAAGGGTGATCTTGTGGTGGCAAGAGGTAAGAAGGTTGTAACCTTGTATTTAACCACTGATAGTACTAATTATTGTAATATTGTGGCTTCAGATGTAGATACAACATTATGGCACTATAGGCTCGGTTATATGAGCCATAAGGGCATAAACATCATACAAGAATAATTTTCCTAGATATACAGAAATATGTTTGGATTTCTGTGAGAATTGCATATATGGGAAACAGAAGCGAGTAAGGTTTCTCAAGGTTGGACCTACGAAGAAAGAGAGTAAGTTAGAGCTGGTACATTCTGATGTATGGGGGCCGGGTCAGGTATCATCTCTTGGGGGTTCAAGTTATTATGTTACTTTTATTGATGATGCAACAAGGAAAGTTTGGGTTTATTGTATTAGAAACAAATCTGATGTATTTGACAATTTTGTTAAATGGAAAGCCTTGGTAGAGAATGAAACAAGTCTTAAGCTAAAATGTCTCAGGTCAGATAATGGAGGGGAGTATTGCAATAATGAATTTAATGATTACTGTTCTAAGAATGGAATCCACAGGAAAAAGACGGTTCCAAGAACTCCACAGCAGAATGGGGTATCAGAAAGGATGAACAGAACAATAATGGAACGTGCTAGGAGCATGAGGTTACATGCAGGACTGCCTCTTTCTTTTTGGGCAGAAGCGGTGAGCACAGCTGTGTACTTGATAAACAGAGGACCCTCAAGTGCCTTGGATGGAGGCATACCTGAGGAGGCATGGTATGGTAAGAAAGTTGATTATTCATTTCTTAGAGTCTTTGGATGTGAGGTGTTTGTTCATATAGACAAGGATGATAGGACCAAGCTAGAGGCTAAATCAGAAAAATGTACTTTCATTGGTTATGGTGGTGATGACTTTGGATTTAAATGTTGGAGTATTAAGGACAAGAAAATCATTCGGTCTAAGGATGTGGTCTTTAATGAGAAAGTCATGTATAAGCAATAGTTGCAGGAAAGCAGGGAAGAATCCAAGAAAGAATATGCAGTGGTAGAGGATCTTCCGGATGGGAAAGTGACCCATGAATCAGTTCAGGAACCTACTCAACAGGAACCCCAAACTCCTACAGTGAGGAGGTCTTCTAGGGTAAGAAAAGAACCTGAACGTTTTTCTCCTTCTCTTTATTATTTATTACTCACTGATAGTGGAGAGCCAGAGAGCTTTGATGAAGCAATGCAGGTAGATGCCAGTAAGAAGTGGGAGCAAACCATGGATGAGGAGCATAAGTCTCTCATGGAGAACCAAACTTGGGATTTGGTGAAGCTACCAGAAGGCAAAAGAGCATTGCAGAACAAGTGGGTGTACAGAGTTAAAGACGAAGAAGGAGGAAAGAAAAGATATAAGGCCCGGTTGGTGGTCAAGGGGTTTGCACAAGAAACAAGGTATAGATTTTGATGAGATATTTTCTCCTGTAGTAAAAATGACTTCTATTAGAACTGTTCTTGGAATAGTGGCAGCAGAAGACTTGCACTTAGAACAGTTAGATGTAAAGACTGCATTTCTCCATGGTGATTTGGAGGAGGAACTATATATGCAGCAACCAGAGGGCTATGAGGTCAAAGGTAAAGAGGAGATGGTGTGTAAACTGAAGAAGAGCTTGTATGGCTTGAAACAAGCTCCACGTCAATGGTATAAGAAGTTTGATAGCTTCATGATGGATCAAGGTTATATTAGATGTCATTCTGACCATTGTGTGTATACAAAGAAATTTGAGGATGGAAGTTATATTATCCTGTGTTTGTATGTTGATGACATGTTGGTTGCAGGTAAAAACATGCAGGAAATAAAAGTACTCAAGAAACAGCTAAGTGAATCCTTTGATATGAAGGATTTGGGGGCAGCCAGACAAATCCTTGGTATGAGGATAACTCGGGATAGGAAGGAGTGGAAGTTGACTTTATCTCAGGAAGAGTACATTAAGAAGGTATTGGACAGGTTTAACATGCAGGATGCTAAACCGGTTGGGACTCCTTTGGCAGGCCATTTTAAGTTATCAAAGGAGCAGTGTCCCAAGACAGAGCAGGAAAGAAACCAGATGTCCAAGGTACCTTACTCATCAGCAGTTGGTAGTTTGATGTATGTTATGGTGTGCACTAGGCCTGATATTGCCCATGCAGTAGGAGCTGTGAGTAGATTTATGAGTGATCCAGGTAAAGAGCATTGGCAAGCAGTAAAGTGGATCCTTCGGTATTTGAGAGGAACCATGGGGACAGTTTTGTGCTACAGTGGATCAGACACCACTTTACGTGGTTATGTAGATTCAGACATGGCTGGAGATGTAGATAGCAGGAGGAGCATGACAGGTTATATTTATACTGTAGGTGGGACAGCAGTGAGCTGGATTTCACGACTACAGAAGCTGGTGGCTTTGTCAACCACGGAGGTTGAGTATGTTGCTACCACAGAGGCAAGCAAAGAGATGATTTGGTTACAACAATTGCTTGAGGAGTTGGGGCATAAGCAAGAGGAATGTAAGCTGCATAGTGATAGTCAGAGTGCTATACACCTAGCTAAGAACTCTGCTTTCCACTCCAGGACGAAGCATATACAGTTGAGATATCACTTCATCAGGACAGCTTTGGAGGAAGATAAGTTGAAGTTGGAGAAGATTCATACCAGTCAGAATCCTATAGACATGATGACCAAGGTGGTCACAAGGGATAAACTAAAGCTATGTTCAGCTTTGGTTGGCCTTTGCGGATGATAGTGAAGGGTTGAGAAGCTTGCTCAGAATGGAAATCAGTCTCCAAGTGGGAGATTGTTATGTTTGTGGAGCCTATTTTCATGTTAGAGTGTGGTACACCTTCTATGTGTTACACTCGGGTATTTTTACGGCGGTCCCGCTCACTAGTTAGTGGGTCAGGGGGGTTTGGGGGTGAAGCCCCCGAAGCAAATTTTCATGGGTGGTTTATTAACCCATGGGTAATGGGTAACCGTTATGGGCTGTTTTTGGGCCCATGGTTTTTTCGGTACCCATTGTTTTGTAAAACCGCCTCTTCGGCTACCCATAGGTTTATGGGACGGTTTTATTTTTTTCCCATTGTTTGATACCCATGGTTTTGTAAAACTACTTAAGCAGTTGTCTATTTATATGGTCTTATGCATATGATAGAAATGGATAAGCAAATGTATTACAGATGTGTTTTGAATTCGGGTGTGAATTCTGTAGATTTTGTTAAGCATAGCTCCAAACGGATTTGGGTATTGTATTGAGAGAGTGGAGGCTTGTAATAAAATATGAGCAAGTGATTCTTGGTGGACGTAGCCAAAATTGGGTGAACCACGTTAAATATTGTCTCTATGTGTTGTGTTATTTTATTTTACACACTTTTATTTGAGATCTATAATATTTTTTGCATATTAGTTTCTACTATTGCGATTTTGTAAGGGATTATTCCACATATTTTATCTCTTATTTCCTAACAATGTGTTAATCCCAGACAAACCAATATGTGCACACTATGATGTTTGTATAAGCAAGTATTATAGGAGGCTAAGTGCAAAATGAAATAATAGCGCCTGTTTGAGACGAATTTGGATTCCCCGTGTGACCAATCTAGTCTTTGGTCCTAAGGTACATTCTATCCACCCTCTCCTCTGCTAAATCTCTCTCCACTATCATGACAGTCGGATCTGTGATTCAACCAGGTGTGAACTTTTCATGTGTGTATCACTTCTTACATGTAGGATCTTTCACCCCTCTCTCTCTGTAATCCCCTTGGACATGGTAAAAGATTAGGATAGCAATAGGTAAATGCTATCAAAACACTAGAGTATGCTCGTGGGTAGATAGATTATGGAATGTAAGAACTGGACTGATCTCCGTAAGGTGCCATCTCAAGTATCTGCAAGTGTATGCAGTGAGGTTAATTTTGTTTTCCCCTCAGCATTCAATAATGAACTGTAAATGAGAGTTCGTCATAGGGAAATGGTGGAGTAGTGTTGGTTATGTACTAGCACACTGACCACTGTGTATGTGTAGTGGTGATGAAATGTGACATCAGGAGAAGATGACGTGTGAACCCTATAACCAAATGGGATGATATATCACAAAGCCTTTGTTGATCAAAAAATGATGATTTATCCCTAAGTGTACTCACTATAAGATGAAGGATGGGAATACGTCATATAGGAAGGTGTGTGTGGACCTTTACAGCCTAAGCGTACTACCACAACTTGGTTGGATAAAGGAGTGATGATTTAGCCCTAAGTGTATATCACTATAGAATGAGTGGATGGGGATAAGAAGTATGGAAAAATGTGCGTGGACCACTATAGCCTAAGCGATATACCACGACTTGTTAAATGGGTGAGTGATGATTTAGCCCTAAAGTGTATATCACTATGAGATGGGTGATGAGGGTGTAAGAAGCATAAATAAGTGGTGAATACTGACCCCTTACATTGGTGATGTTAGCACTAAGCGTATACCACTAATTATGATGAATAAGCTTGAGGGTGTTGATTGTAGACCTAGAGTGTATGACCACTAGATGATCAATAAATATGGTGATTTAGGAAAGCGTATAACTAAATGACCAACTACAGATGCAGGGTGGTCTTTAACCTAAAGTGTATACCACTAACTTTGAGTAGGATAAATGATATTGTAATAGGAATGACGTAGAAGAGGATGATAGCAATAGGTGATGATAGGGTGTAAGAGGATAATGTCAGAATGGATGAGGGAGTGGTGATTTAACCTAAGGTGTATACCACTACATCGATATGATGACAAGTATGGGTGAGATATAGCCATAGATCATTGAGTCAAAGTAGATTTTTGAAATGTGTTATACTAACAATGTCACCATGTATGTAAGGTCCATTTTATTGGTAAAACCTTTGCAGTCGAGTATGGAATGAGGAATTAGAATGTGTTAATAGGGTAGTGAATATGGTGAGCTCGTATAATAGAAACTGACCCAAGTGTAGGAAACCAAGTGTAGGATGTATAATGTGTATGGAAGGTGGAATGTAATGAAGTGTGTAGATAGGAAGTAGAATGCATAATGATGATAGATAAAACTAGACCCAATTATAAGGAAATATAGTGTAGCATGTAGAATGTATAGGATGTATTGATGACATACAAAACTAGACTCATAGATGATGATGCCTAGTGCTAGCATGTATGAGATAGATGAGGTAGAAATGACCTAGGAGATGAGGTATGTATAGGATGATAGAGGATGTATACATATGGTTCCAGTGTGCAATGTGTGGGGTTCCCTGTAATAGATATCTCAACATGTGAACCAAAGCACTACGGTGTGCCTAATCAAATAACGAGGGTGTGATACGCATGTGATAGGGTGCCATAAGTGGAAAGGATAATGATGATAAGCGACAGATATGTAAGTGTAAGGAAATAAAGGGGGATGAGTATGCAAAGATAGGGGGGAGGAGTGGGATGTCATGTGATATGCCCCCTAGTAGTAATGTGAGAAGGGGCAAATGTCAACTCGTAAGGAACTCATCATCCTCTAGGTCAAATTCAAATGGATCAGAATTAGCAACTTGGAATCAGCTATAGTATCATAGTTGATCACGTAATGAGCCAATGAGAGATAAATGGTACATGCCCATAACGTATTCTTCATCAGTAAATGGAGGATATGGACAACTCCTGTGTATACCATCGAGTGAGGTTTGGTAAATGGACGCAAGAAATTAACTATTGCAAATGAAAATGTAGCCAAAGGGCATGGTGAGTGACATGTCAGTGTGACTAGGGTCTAACTTACCTGCTGATGTAAGTAATCCATGATTCCCCTATGTGAGTGGTCAAAGAACACAGGGTACATGGTAGATAAATGAGGAGATCAAAGAAAACGCAAACCATAAAGTGACATAATGGTGACAAAACCATAATAGAGATTAGAGGCGTGAGTAGATAACTGAAGATCATCAAAGGTAAAGACAAGGTGAGCTAGACCAGCATAGGAGAACAGATGGTTTCATCACATGTGGGATCAAAATGGAACATGGTCCCAGAATGAGTCACAGATAATGAGGGTACACGTGAAGGGTGGGCTACGTGGCTGAACCATTACTGGAGGAGATGGGATGATAGTGTTCACGGAGGAATGGGTGGATCCTCAAATGGAACTACAACAGTGGGAATTGGTGATGGAGGGTGAATGGCATCTATGCTAAACATATAGTTCCCTGTAAGTGGCAGGTAAATTCGTTGGATGATTTTCCAAAGGTTAAGGTTCATCGATGGTGTCAATGTGAGGATATGGATACTAGTATCAAGGGTTCATGGACACAATATTGGAATGGATCACGATCTCGGAAGATGATATACTCAACATGTTCATGTAATAATTTGACACAACAGTGGACTGGTATAGGGAATGGCTACTTACATGGTGTGGAGCCATGGTCTACCTAACAAAGTAATTCATATGAGATAAAAAATCATCGCACCTAACAAAAAAACTTAGGTGGGGAGAGTTTTAGGACCTCAACATTAAAGGAAAAGCTAACATGACCTAGACATGGAAGAATAGAACCATCATAAGCATGGGCAGGGAAATGGAAGACTTGGTTAATGTCACAACTCAGAAAAACCTATGGCTTGGAGAAAGGACATGGGTCATAGATTAAGCTCAGAGCCATTATTGATAAGAGTACGCTTGATCCGTAACAACAATGTAGATGCATTGGACATGATGTAAAGTCTGTAGGTCACCTCATCAAAAGGGTGAATGTCTAGTGGGAGGATTAGTGGGAATGCTATATGTTGAGAAAATGCCTTGAAAAATGTGTCATATAGGGAGTCACAGATACATATCGGCAGAAACATCAGAAGTAGCAGAAAAGAGTTTGGACCTCGATGAAATCCAAATCAGGCCTGGGTAAGTAGGTATTCAACTGATAGAGATATTCATGATGATTGAATGAAAAAGACTGATAAGGTGGTAGAAAGTATAGTTAGGTTTCAATCCTTGGGTTCCTTGAAAATAAGCCCTACCTAAACGAACTATTAGGGGGTATTTATGCTCATCCAAATAGTGTTAATCTAAAACGTCTTGTAAATAAAGATACTAAACAGTAATCAAATGGCCTAACTGTAAAGGTTTAAAATATGACCTAAAGTGATGCTAAATTAATTGCATGCCTACCTTGATCATATGCGTAAAACCTTAGAATGCTTCTGAGGAGAGTAAGGAAATGACTATAGGTAGATTCAAGGTAGAATATCTCAGGTTATCTTCATAGGTTTGGAAACTAGAATCTTCGACTATGTAGCAAACGAACACTCAGGGACCCTACATTCAGGGCATATTTGGACTATCTGAAGTGACATTGGGCACTTGAGAGCATACTGGGGTGCATCGGGGCTGGCATGGTCTTCAGATTCTGGGCACTGTGAACTATGTATAAATGCTCAAAACCCTAATTTGGTACGGTCAGCTAAGTGTCTCTGAATACTCTCTATCTATGTACACTAGATTCACCAGATGAACTGGATGACGTCATGCACATGAAGAAGAAGGGGTCGGAATGACCTCATCTTCCAAACTAGTTGACTTATCACTGAGCATTGCACTACATTACAGACCCTGATGTAGTTCTAGTGAGTGTGTGTATTCCATGCCCTAGGTGCTCTCGTGTTAGTTGCATTTTGTGAAATAGTGAGCTATGAGTAGCTATAGAAGATGTAGATAGTAGAATAGAATGAATAGAATCCCTCCTCCTCTAAGAATGTGTGTGATGCAGAATTTCCTAGCTTGAATGTATGGTGCTATGTGGATGCAAGATGGTGCAATGGATGCACCCCTAGATGGAGTGATAGTAGTGATAGGATGCAATGGCCTAGGACCCTTATTATGGTCTTATAAGATTTATATTTATAGGGTTCTCAAGTTTAATTTCACAATTAATCCCAACAATGACTGACTGAGGAAAAGATAAAGATGACCAACAACTAAAAGTGACCCAAAAAGGAGCAAAAGAGGCTAAGCATAGATCGGGGCGCACAGAGTGGGACCAGGGGCACCTCGCCCCAGTACAAGGTGGGGTGCCCAGAATTAGGGCTAGAATCTCGGGGAAGTTATAAAATGGGGTGATAAGTATCAAGAAATACGTGGGAAAGATGAAGTAAAACATAAAACAAAGATGGAAAAAAGGTGGGATTAATTGGTACTTTATACACTTGAGAACGTTCTAAATAGTAGTATAAAACTAGGCTAAATATTGTCTAACGTGCAATATTTGTGTCTATAGTTTTTGGTCATCATCTAATATATTCCTCTGTGTTTTTCCCTTTTATTTCTCTATATTCTATTATCTCTCCCATGTTCTCTCTTGGTTTCTCTTTTGTCCATTGTCTAAACTTTCTAGTGTTTTTTGCCAAAATTGTAGCCTACAATTCAATCAACTTTTTGTATGGGTCATTTAACCCTTATTTGGGTCCCTTAAGGTTTTGGGCCCTTTTTTGGCATTTCCTACATATTATGTGTCATTGTAGGCATTAAAACTCGAGAAATTTAAAAATGCATAGGTGCATCAGTGCATAAAAGACGATGACACAAGGAATGAATTGTCAATTTAAGTGATAGAGAAGTATCCATTTGCTAGAAGAAAATTTAAGCTTTAGACCAACATTAAAGCATTTAAAATAGTTTGAAGAGCATCGGGCATTTATTGGTATATTGATTAGGTGATTGAAAGTGATAAGGGTGTGACACTCACATTACACTCAACTACATTTTGAATTACATTAGACTTGGTTTGATGGCATCAAAGAATCGTTCCCACCAAGGGACCTGATAATGATAGTGGGATAACATATGCCCCTTATAAAAACCCTCATTTTTTGTGTTTTTACAAGGTGTTGTTGCTACATTACAGTTCCAATGAAGGAGATCACTTTTCTACATATTTGTGAAGCGTCATGGAAAAATTATTGAGGTTTTCAGAGTTCAGAAAAAGGTGAGAGGTGTCATCGAGTCAAATTTACAAAAATTGGTAGTTTTAAAAAAGATACCCTAGAATTGTAAGAAATCATAGGGTTTTAGTTAAGGTGCTCTATTTACACTTATTTTTGCAAGTCTTCTTCAACTATGTATTTAGACTTACACCGAATCTCCACTAACTATTTCTAAAATTACGACAGATTAAATATTTTTTAATAACTCTCTAGTCAAATATTAGACTTGAATATATTATTTTATGAAATAAATAAATATATGAATTGCAATATATTTTGTGAGTGAAGTAGGATCAAACCATTGACATCCTAGTTAAAAGTCATACACTTAACAAGGCTTTAAATACCACTTCTAAAGTTAAAAGTCGTGTTATGTTGGAATGGGATCTTAAGAACATCATCATATCTTGGAAAATGGTATTGGTGTTGAAGGAGAATGATTTGTCTCAAGTAGTTAGGTCATTGTTTGACATCTTATCATGATGACATAGCATTATCTGCAAAAGGAGTTTTGTATTGACACATTTCGGGAAGCAAACAGTTTTTCCGTGATGTCAAAACTCCAAATAACGTACAACTTTGGGAGACGATGATTGCAAAAAAACAAATAACATCGCATATCTTTTTATTATATGTTTCTCGGAACTCGCAACTCCGTTTTTAGCATGTGGAACCGCTTTTACAATATGACACCAAAGTCTATTTACACTTAATTCAACTACTTCAAACAAGTTAATGTGAACCACCCCCCCATATTACAAACCTTTGTTATTTTGTTGGTGAATATTGTTACCAAATTTACATCTTGGAATATTGTTAATATTATCTTTGCTCTTCATTAAAATGTTTTTCAATAAATAAACCAAACATAAATTGAAATAATTATTGAATTGAAATAAAAAATAATTTTATTTTTTTTGAAATATTAAAAACAATTAAATAAAAATTTAAAATAAAATAAAAAACTAAACTCAAAATTATCAAATATTTTTTAAGTAAAACAATGGGTCATTCTAAGTGGAAGATGCGAGTGGAGGAAAAAGAAGGGCTTTTTTGTAATTATTTAACCATAAATTATGGTGCCCAACCAAATTCAAATGATCTTGGCAGATTGAAAGCAATAGACACTTCAAAAGGTAGTCATGTGGAACGATAATGGTCCCACTTGATTTTGCGGGAAACATCTACAATGATGGAGATCTCCTATCAACATAGTATCTGATTTCATATCCATAGAGCATATAAGGGAATCAATTTCTGTATCTCCAACAGTGCACAACGATGGTCCTTATCTTATGATTTGGAACAACCTAGTGGATCAAAGTAATAACCATTTGGAAATCTCTTTCGTTCTCACCAAAATATAGATGTTGCAAGGGAATGGGCCAATAAGCAGTGAAGACCTAATGTACAGTTAAAAGTGATGGCTATGACAAACGATTTTTGTATTTTTTCATTTTTGTACAAGGAAGATTACTTAAATATTATGTTGGGGGGAACCTGATTACTAAGTAGGTCAAACCTCTCCCTCTTTGAAAGGAAGTTTAGAGTTAATTTGATGGAAAAATATATTAATGATATTGTGATTTGGAAAAGACTCCTTCATCCCCTTTGAATTTTGGGAAGGTTGTTCTCCTTAGGATTGCAAAATATGTGGGGCAACGTTTAGTCATAGATTAAACAACTAAATCAAGAAGTGGGCTTTTTTTTTGCCAATTTTTGTGTTAATGTTGCTCAGGGTACCACCCTTCCAACCTCCATTAGGCTCAAAACAAAATTTGGTGAATGGGTATAAGATAATGAATAAGAGGTTGCTCCCCTCTATTCTTAAACCTGTAGGAAGGCGAGTCATGGATGTAAGGAACATGGTAAGGATATTGGCAAAAAATAGAATTGGAAGAAGAAATAATAACCTAACCCACATGATCAAAAGGATAAGGAGAAAGGAACCAAGAGGTAGAATGTGGGACATGAAAACGGGAATATACTTGCAATTGGAGGAGGATAAAAATACAAGGTTGGAGGGAAAGAATGAGATATTAAAATGGTAAAAAAAAATTGGATTCACTAGCCCAAAATAAAATGCTCCTTGTGGCACAAATGGAGAAGTGAATATTCAAACAAAGAAGAAGTCTTGAAATTAGAAAATATTATGGATTGATGGAAGTTGTCATGTATCTATTTCCTCCTACCCAAAGGAGGTTGGAAAGAGAACGAGAGAACACGACGATGAAAAGATGAGGGATGCTAACAAGAATATGGAAGAAGTAAAAGACATCCAACAAGATAATAATGACAAGGAAAAAGAGGTAGAAGAACCAAAAGGTAAAACTCAGAATTATGAAAATGAGAGAGCTTAAAAGGATAACTAAGTGGATGGTTAACATGAATGTTAGGTTCAACCTATTTATAAAAGTGGTAGGAAATTATAAGTGTTGGCTTTATGGGAAGGTTCAATGTTTAAAGAGTACATGAGGAAGATGCAATAAGATTATGAGGTTGAATGCGGTAAAGGAAATGAAGATATGGAGGATGATAAGAAAAAGGATGGAATGTAGTTCCCTTTCATAATTACAAGACCAAGAACATTATTCAACCAAGCACAAGGTTCAAACATGGTGTAAAAATGAAGGAAGCTGGGTCTTCCAAATTTTGATGTAGATATGGGGATTTAGTTGGTTTCCCTATGCGGATGTGAGATTCAAGCTTGGTCTTATTTTTGGTAGGCTAACTTATCGCTAACCATTGGGGAAGTGGTGGACTGTCGATTGTCCTTCCTTTGGAATCTTGTTCATGTCTCTTGTAATCCGTATTGAATATATATCATTATAGTGGCTTTGAATAAGGGAGAGGGACGCTTTCAAAACATTCTTTTTAAAATGATAATTAATTTATTATCAAAACAATATAAATAAATAACATTCATTAATTTATGAAAATAAAAATGTAGTAGATCAATTACATTGCAAATGTAAATCCATAAGTTTATGATTGAAATAATAGTTTGCCTATACATTTATCCCATATTCTATAACAGTTAAAAGTTATGAAGTACTATACTTTTTATGACACTTTATTTACAAATGTTAAAAGTAATATTATAATTTCTTTAATAAATAATATAAATTAAAATTGAAATAAATATTCAAAATAAAATAAAAATAACTAAGATAAATTAAATTTGTGGAACGTAAAAACTTGTAGACACTGAAATTTGGTAACTTATCCTTTGGTAATGATAAGTTTGGCTATGTTTTCTTGCTAAGAAAAAATTCTCACATTCTAAGTGCAATTAGTACATATCTTTAGCTCTTTCTTGACTTTCTCATCTCTACACTCTACCATGTCATTCATTCAAGAATTATTAATTTATCAAATATTAAATTATCCCTATGCATCCTTACAAAACTCTTGATTTTGTAAAAATGTCATCTTGGGGAAAACCATATAGTTTGGTTAGAGTGGAATATGGTCTTGGCCAACTTGTACGGTCCTGTCCCCTTTTATCTTCTGACTTTGCTTTCAATTTTAATATTTTAAGTATGTCATTTCATCTTTTTAGGGTTGTGTTATCGTAATAGTTTCACCTATGGAATGACAGATAAGCAAGTCAAAATCACGTCATTACTCACTTGATACTTCCAAAAGATCTTATTGTAAATATCAATACAAAATCACTCACGTCTCTCCTGCATATTCCTAAATTAGTTGTACAACACTTAGAACAACCACTACTACAATTTTGAAGCACTCAACTAGGTCAATTAGTGTAACTCCCTCCCATTTTTTAAGAATGCTAAAGTCTAAGAGCCATATTTTAACAAGAGAAAAGTCACTCCAAGCAATGTCAAAGGTATTCAATGGATAAAGGGGTTTCGTTTAGTAGCTGTAGCACACCATATCACACTACTACCACATTGGGTACACTCTCTACTCTATAGTCAATCTATTATCTTTGTGTCAAGAGACATGAGGGCACACATAAGAGGTTGGCTTAGATCACATTCACACTTGCCTTTTCACCTAGGAAAACTACATGAGGCTTGATCTCACTCAAAGGCATGAAGTGAAACACTTGGATTGGTTCAATAGGGGGTTGACCACTAAAGGTAGTCCAACCTCACCACAAATCGATTTCTCCTTTTATTATTTAATGTTTTGATGAAGGAGATTGCAAGTGTATTGGGTTTCCACTCATTTGAGGTCATTGTATGTTACATGAAAAAGAGTAACATATGTTGAAGCATATTTCTAGATGAGTGAAGGGAACAAAAAGTTACATAACATCACTGGAAGAAGGTCCAATATCGGACAATACCAGTTAGGACTATATAGAAGAAGGGAAAGAACATACAATATTTGTACATTCATGTGCACTAGAGAACTTTTTAGTTATAGTATAAAAAATGAAGCATCTTTAATCCTAGATAAACCTATTTTCCCCATTGGCACATCCATATCTCTTTTACTCGACCTTTTACAACTAAGTCTTCATCTCTTCTTGTATATTTGAGCTATTTTTTAATCGCTTATCCTTGTTGCAGGTATTAATGTGTTAAAAATATTATGCATGGTTAACTATAAATTAATTAATAATGAATAGCCGGTTTTAATGAAACACTATATCCTATATATTATTTTTCATATTGCATTTTCAAATATATACTTTTAGGGTGTGAACATGTGGTGAACCTAACAAGTGATAGAATCTTGCACCTTGTTCCAAACCCTAGTTGCCACAGGGTCTCATACTCACTTTGTATATTCATATTCAACTCTTATTCCCTTCTATTTCGTGGCCTAAATTTGGTTTTCACAATTTTGCCTAGGGTTCATGTTTAGTCCTTCCCTTTGAGCCTCTTTTTAAAGTTTCTTATAGGTCAAAACAATTTTCATCACAGATGTCAAAAATTATGAATTTATTTTCAAATTCATAATATGATTGTTTTATATTTTGATAATTTAAATGAAAACCTATTTTTGTTTTCCATAATATTAACAAACTATTCATAAATTTGAAATTACTATTTTTATTAATAAGAGCTTAATTAGAAAAATCTACACGTTTTCTACAAATTTCTTAGAGGTTTTTGTTCCAGATTATTTAGATTATAAAATACCTCTTTTGCTTTCATTAAATTCAATTTTTTACATTTATAAATGTTTGTTTTAGTAATTTGAAAATGCTTGCATTTTTCTAAACATCACTTTTGGGTCTTATCCTCTATGATCTCTTGACTGTTAGCCTTTCAATTTTTTGATTAGTACATAATTTATTATCTAATTGGAGGATTTTTTTCTTATTTTGTGTTATTATGGCCTATGTTACTAGATTCCAAGTTTCCTTGTATGATTTTCTTCACCATTATCTTGTATCCAAAGATTCCCATTTAAAAGTATTACAACAAAAAATGCTTCCTCTATATATGAAGACTTTGTATGTGGCATCCCTTTTAAGATATATTTGCTAAGGATTCTCATATTAAGTCCCTTCTATTAGTAACAATTATATATCTCATAAGGCTATCCTAGATTTTATTCAAGCATTATAACATATTTTTAAAGTATGATTTCAATCTCTCAGTATCGAGATCACATCTCTTAAGGATGAGATAAATTATCTACATGATCCCGTAAATGCCCATGTCAATCATGTATCAATGCATCATGATCAATTAGCATTAAGGATAAATGAAATTTATGTGATTTAAAAGATATGCATTTTACATGTGCTCATTTAGGTGATGTTAAAATATTACGTTGCATTCCTTTGTTTGTGGATATTTTCCTTTTCTATGAATAACACATGTAATATTTCTTATGTAATCATATGCCAAATTACTTGTATGCTTGATTTCCTATGCAATTGTTGTTTGTTTACTTTCTCTATGTGTCATGGTTTATATCACGCACAACCTTACATGAACATGATCTCAATGGTGGCCACCTAAAAAAACCCTACATGTGATCTAACATTGACTATCAGATGCACTAGACATGGATAGACATAATTAATTTCAAGCCAAAAATTCTATACGCGCATCTCACGCACCTCAAAAGATGGGGAATTTATTGAGGTTTATTACACAAATATATATGCACATTAGATACATAGATAGAATTTAGAATTCAAGAATAAAAGGACATAGATTATAGACATTGTAGAATATAATTAGATTCATAAAAGGAATAGTTTATACATAGGGAAAAAACTGTCCAATAAGGACAACCACGAAAAATTATGGTCTATGAAGATTTTTTTTATTCTAGGGTTTGGTTTTCAGAAGATTATAGATTTTTTATATCCTCAAAGATAGTTACACATTTATAATTTAGGTTCAAGAATGAATTAAAAAGTTCAGAGAAGGGTTTACTACATTTTGGTATAGATTATGAGGGGTTTGAGTACTTCACTCCATTACAACGCTATATAGCTTTATTATAATTTCATTACAAGGTAGGGGGATATGCATTCTTTTCCTTCTACTATGTTGAACATGACACATCCGATACTCATAGAGACATCACATGGTGGGGGCATGCGATCATTCATTCCTTTTTGAATTTGTGTTATTTTTTACTTTAACCTAGATCTGTTTATAGTTGTGTGGCATGAACGATTAGAATAATATCAAGGTGACTATAAAACCTTGACCTTATAATCACTTTTTTTTTAATATATCAAAGTGAATATAAAACCCTTTGGAAACCTTCTTTCTTTTAAACGTTTTTAAGACAACTAGACATCCATCTAACACATCTTCCATTTGTTGTTAGGTCAATTGACACGTAATTTCTCTATGGATCCTACATATCCTTCAATAAATTTAGAGATTTATCACCCTCAATACTTCAACATCTCAATTCTAATTGAAATCTCTAAATATAACAAGATTTGAGATCTTCTCCTTAGAAAATGCAAATAGGTGCATTCCTTCTATGTCTTTTTATTTACAAATTCAATTTTCAAGTTATGAATGTATGTTCAAAGCTGATTTAAAGTAAAAAAGTATTAATGTACATTGAATATTATCCACTCTATGTGTAGACATGAAAATTTGGGAATATATCCGTTGACATTGTTAATATTTACATTGCACACTTGCATGTACATATGCACTCTCCTCACTCTTGCTTAACACACCATAATAGCTCTTTGATTACTTTATTATCTTTTCATACATTTATTTCATCATTTTATGAAGTTTAACAACATAAAAAAACTCTAGAAACATCCATCCTCTAACCCTTGAAGTCAAAACATGATTTTTCCCTCTCAGTCAAAAATACCACTTTCAGTCAATTTGTACAATTTTACAAATTGAGCCTATTGTACGGTTTTAGACCGAATCCTTGTACACTAAAAATTTCAATTCCATTATCTTCATATGGACTAATATTCCCCCTTGGTTGGAATTTCATGACACAATAACCTTCAAAGGCATAAATAAGAAATTAAATCATACCTCATTTGGAAACCTATAATTTTAAGAACTCATGTAAAAGCAAACACAAAGGGTACTCCAAGCTCCCTAAACTGAAAAATCCACTAGGGAATCATTCTCTATAGGTATCAAGTCTCCTTCTAGGTTAGAAGTCTCAATCTTCCTTCCATAAGAAAGAAAATACCCTTCCCAAGTATTTAAGCAAGTGTGAAACCCAAGTTGAAGCATTGTCAAAGCATGATTGTCAAGTTATGATTGTATTATGATAGATATCACATGCTAGGAGAGAAAATGTGGTTTAAGCCCTCTTTCAAGTAGTGATGACGTGGGAAATGCACAAGGGTTCCAAAAACCCACCTAACTTTTTATCGTAGGACATCCTTACACTATAATGGTTTTAGGGTTTGAGCATAGATTAAAAATACATTTTGAAGGTGAGAGAATTAGAACGATGCATAACAACACTAAATTATGGGTAGGAAAAGTACTCAAGAAGTTGCAGACCTATATCCTAAACAGGTCCAAGACTATACATAAGGGTCAAGACCGTATGAACATTTTTGACTTATTTGTAGGGTTTTGACCAAGTTTAGTCTTAGGTGACAATTGATATAACAAAGAATTTCTAGTCTTAGATCGTCTTTTCCTACATTCAAATCACTAAAAAATATCCCAAATCTGCATATAATCATCTAAGTGTAATTATCCTTGGTGTTTTTGATAGTTGCTAGGTTAATATTCATTTTAAAAAGTGTTATTCTAATGTGTGCAATTAATGTTAGAAGTTAATTAAAACAGAATATCCACATGTTACATTATTTCATCCTTTTTATGTATGTTAATTATAAACACACTTAAAAAAATAAAAGATAATGGAATAGGAATTCACAAAAAAGTGAAATCATATGGTGAACCCAAAATTTTCTAATCGAACATCATAGATCTTACCCTAATTGTTATATGCTTTCATTTTTATTATTTCTTAGATCTAATTTTATTGATAGGGCTACCATGGATCCCCTTATGTCCCTTTTTTCTATCTTAATCAAGATCCTACATCCTGATCATATTTTTACAAGGCTCTTCAACAAACTAAGAATTTCTTACTTGTTCTCACGTGTTCTTAAATGTCTAAGTTTTCAATAAGAACTTGTATTTTTATTCTCAAGACCTACAATCTCAAGATTAATAGCCTCCCTTTATATATTCAAGTATTGAAGCAGGAGCATCTCATTATTCCAAAATAAGCATAAACAAGTTATAAGAATCCTTCTCAAGGCATTAGTACTATACACAAGGTGTTTGAATAATTATCCCTATAAAACCATGTTTATTGTTTATATTTGAATTTGTATGTAAAATCTCATTTCATGAGAGTAAAGGAAGATATTAGTTATTATTATGCTTAACCTACATATGAGGAGGAGAATTAGGATGTTATAGGATATTGGAGGATCATTTCTTAGGTGTCTAGAGAAACTATTATTTCTATTATTTTTTGTAAGTTGAGAGAATATCTCAACAAGGAAGATATAATATGTCTCAAGTTAGATAGGAGAACATATAGATAGATTGTTGTTTTGGTCATTAGAAATACAAGGATGAATGGGTTGAATATATCCTTAGAAATGAGGAGATTAGGAATGTAGAGTAGAGTTAGCATGCATGGAGTGAAGAAACTCATAAAAGATGAGTAAAAGGTGTTGGAGGAATGAATTTTGTAATGATGCAGACCCTGTTAGTGGTCATGAACATGGAGGAAAATTTTAAGAGCATGGATTTTTTATTTCATCCTATTCCTAATATGCATATGAAGGAAATTACAACTGGTATGAGCACTGGTTATAAACATATTGCTTATTTTGTTATTATCTCTCTTAAGGCCTGATTGTACAATAATATATCATTTGGTTTTCTAAATGCTAAGAGTGTGTAAAGAGAAATAAAGTCATGAAAGCATGGGTTAAGGTACTATATATGTGTTTAGGGATAATATAGAGCTAAAGCTATCAATATTGAGTCTTAAGATGTATGAAAGAAGAAAATACAAAAAATATTCACCTCTCGGGCTCTATGAAACCCTTCACCAGGGGTTAATAGAATATTTATCATATCTCGTGTATTTTAAGGAGATGAAGGCTCAAATTAGGAAAATATGATATAAATATACTCCTCGACCATGTCCAAAAGGAATTATGATGTTTCAAGGTCTCACATGGAAGAATTCTATGATAGTCTTAAGAGTAGTAAACTGTGAAACCCATGATGGGGTATAATGAGAAGAATTTGCGATAACATATGAACTAGGAGGAATGAAGAGTTGAAATTTGGAACATATGAAACTTGGTCATCCATATTAAAAATAAAACAATTTTGGATTCATATGATAAAGTTAGTACAAATTTCTTGATGACAAAATTTTTACTAATGACAATGCATGCAAACTGTTCAATGTAATGTCTTCTCAGGAAAACAATCATAAAATTCAAATGCCACAAAAAAAAAGGATTAAATTTTGAAAACATGTTCCTTTTAGATACTTATAAAACATATAAAATTCGTAGAGCAATTTTCCTTGTGCGGTAAAATATTTACATGACAGAATTTTGCTGCAAAATGTTTGTTCTTGAACCAAAGTTTTGCATGATGAGATTAGAGAATCAAGTTCTTGTTTATATTTAGAGATGATGAGATGATGCAGGATCATCAACTATCCATATGTAAATATGAAGTAAGTTATCAATTTTTTGTTTTCTAAGTGTGCTCCTAGGTTGTACAGGTCATCTAGAGTCTATTAGGCATGCTAGCTTAGTTCAAGTCCTTCAAAAATTCAAACTAGGTCATTTCCCTCCAAAATGCCAATTTGGACCTTTGAAGGAATATTTTGGTTAGTAAGTTTTTTTGTAATGTAATTCTTGGAGCATTCAAGATGCTTATTAGGTTTATAGCTATTGTTTTTGGTCTAGACATCTTAACCATGTTTAAGTCATAGAAAATTTAAGATATGGCCTAGATGACACTTGTAATGAAGAACTAAAAAAGGCTAAATAAGTGTTTTAAGAGTAAAATAGACCAAGAATTAGTTGAGGAAACTTGAAAAGGCTTATATAGACCTGAATGTAACTATTTTTCTATATCATTTGAATGATCTTGCAAGAGAATGATAGCTCCAAGGGAGTTTTGAAGAAGAATTTTACTGTGTACATAGTTGTTGGTAGATTATTCTCGTGTTTGAGCATTGTGTCTAATTAATAATTATGTGCAAGTGATTTAGATGAAGTTTATGAAAGGTAAGAGGACTTATTTTGAGGATTTCCATTAATGTTTGTGAAGTTCTGTGATGTTGTGTGTTGTTGTATGATTGGAAGATAGTCTAAACCTGTTAAAATAAAGATTAAAACCTTACAAGATCTAATATGCAATGTTGATGCAAGAAATTTGTATGAATGATAGTGAGAATATTTAAGAGGGGAGAAGATAGAGTTATAAAAATTAATTTTATGAAAATAATAGTCTACAGGTCAAGTTATAAGTGTATCTTCTTGAGTCAATTGTTATTGGATAGGGTTCACTATTTTTTGTGTGATAGGGCAGAGTATTTCTTAACCTTTCTCAAGTCAAGGAGGATGTTGTAAACCTACTAGTAATTACATTTCATGGATAAAGTAAAGAAGATCCTTTAGTTGAATTTTTAGGCTTTAGAAGGGGAATATATTCATTTAGAAAGAAATTTACAACTTCCTCGGGGTTTCTTCTTGGAAACCCTTACTAAGGTTTTGGAAACAATTGTATAATGAGTGTTAGAGGACAAAAAGTAACTCTATGACCTTCAAGTAATAGTAGTGGCGTCTCAATTATAAGGTATTAGGTGTTTTCAAGAATTGGAAGCCTTCCTTAAGATAGGAAAACGTGACAGTTGTAATGGTAGCTTGTAGGTGTCTAATTGAGCTAGGGAAGAGACTAATTGGATGTAACTAAGTCTCCAACAGAAAGGAATAGAATTTCAACCCTTTAAGAGGCTTTGAGTTATCATCACAAACACGTATTTGAAGCTTTTGAATATAGAGCATTTATTTGGTAGAAATTATTGTCAACACTTAGAATGAAGAGGACTGACACAACATAGTTGGCATAAGTAAAGAGGTCAATATCTCAATTCAGAGGCTCAGGAGTGACATCAAACCCTCGTATTAGAAAAAAATTATCTAATTGAAGGAAGGAATCATATTATAGAAGCAAATTAGTAAGATACGGTCACATAGAAAAGATAATAGTGACATTCCTAGCCCTAACCTGTGAAAATATATTAAGACCTAATTTCAACATTGGCCTATTGAAAAGTAACAAAGCCTTCACAAAGGATATAAAGGATGAGACTTTTAAGGGAGAACTGAATCTTCATAACACCCATGAATGGGAGGCATTCAAAAAGGAAAAATATATGAATAATTTTGTATAGTTGTTAATAGTCAGAATTCAAGGGACTGAGATAAGGCAAGGTTACTAGATGCACCGAAATTTACATGTGATATACTATTGGAAATGGTTCAAAAGTCCCTGATGATGATTCATATATTTTTCAAAGGTTTTCGAGCCCCCTTTTTCTCTTTGCAGTTTATATTTGTAGCCTATAAAACCTTAACTAGCCATTTCCTGCTTTCCTTTAGCTTTCTAAATTATTTTTCCTTAGTTTTTAGCCTAAAGTTACGCAACCTCTGGTCAAGTTGGGTGTAGGTTACGCAACCACTGGTCTAATTTGGCGGCGGTTATGCAACCGCCAGTCTTCCCTAGGTAGAGGTTGCATAACCGATGCCTTGTGCAGATTGGTAGTTCCATGCGAATTGGCCAAGACTTCCCAGGGATGATTTAGATGCATGTTAACTCACTTAAGTTCACCTGTAGTGCACATTTCTTAGTCAATTTGGCTGATTTTAATCTTGATTGATTTGTATAAACCTCCTCTTCTAATTTTAATTGTTGATTAAGAGTTAAAATATCCCTCCTTGTTGTGATTCAACATCCCATTGCTACAAAATTGCTTAGACCATTTCCCAACCTATGTTCTATAAAACCAACGCTTCTTCTGAAGTAAATGGCCATATATTTTTATTTTGAATTGTATTGTTATGTTGCTGAAATATTGCTAGAGACTACACAACCAAACATTGTTCTCTTATGTTGTTCTTCTTCTACCTGCATTACTACCACACCACTTGCAAACCACCATCGCTCCAACACCTTCTTATTTTCTTCTTCTGCATTCCCAGCTTCTTGGATTCACATGAACATTGAAGATTGGAAAAGATAACTAAGGGGATACAAGAGTAAACCACAACTAGATTTGACTCAACACTGTAAATTCTAGGTTGGGGTTGCAATATTTTTAATCTTTACGCACATTAGTTACTAGATTATCAAATCATTTCCATTTCAATTGTTTCAAATAGATAGATCAATACTATATCTTGCATTTATTTTAAAAATCTTCTGGTGATAGATTGATTCCTTTCCTATCCCTATGGATTTGCAAGGGAAGTTTCTCTAGAGGAAAGATTCTAAATTAATTTAGAATCAACTGCAATATAATTTCATTTGTAAAACTTCCATGGATTCCCACTTTAGTTTTTTCGAGGAAGTTACAGGGGAAGAAAATATTTTGAGAACCTTTTATTTCTTCTCGTGCCTTTGAGGCAAAACAAAGGATTCACATCCATGGTTACACTTTGGAAAATATTTTTTTTATTAGGATAGATTATATATACTGCTGCATAGATAAATATTTACATCTAACTGTTTGTTTATTTAGGATATTTTAGTTAATTTATTCATTTCTTCACTTCTTTTGTTTTATTCCAGAAATTTTCGAAAATACAAAAAGTTTAGTTTAAATTAGATTAAATTGTCTATATTGCTCCATTTCTTCTATATTGGAAAATACAAAAACATAGTTTAGTTTAATTTATTTAGATTAGCTTGTTGTTTTCTTTAATAATTAATTTACAAAAATGCACACATGACCATTCAAGGACCACAATAGCCAAGAACATATGGTTGTGATCCTAGGGTCCCCTAACCAAACAGGCAGGAACTACTCACATAAATTAACACAGGCTTGAGAACCTTAGTATTTAGAACTTCTCCAACACCACCTAATATCATTACACAGTTGAACGTCTTCAATTCTAAAGCCAACAAAGATTATGAGTTATGGACAGCTCTATCTAACCGGCCCTAGATCTTTTGGATTCATAACCACGCTCGCTTATTTCCATGACCTTGTGTAGAAACCTTTATGAGGCACCCACAGGATACTTTCCATGGATCCCATAACTAGTCGAGAGGATTTTCGTAGATTTTTACATTGATTAGAGTCTTCATGTGGCTATTCTTTCTGACCAGTCCATTAGACCCATTCAAGTTAGAGAAGTATTTATCATCCTGTAATGAGCAAGATTCCTATTACTAGTGCCCATAGAGGTTATTAGATTTCTTTGATAGATTTTTTGATCATCTTCATCCCATTTGGCTACCACATTTCCATTATCCATTCCACAATGATTGTCTTAGCACGACCTTGATAGGTCGACGTGTTCCTATACGTCACATGTTGATTTTTAGGTGTATAAAATTGGTGAACCCAACGTGAATCAAACAGTTCTTTCTTGTTTCCACTTTCGTTCATTTTTTTAATCCATCCTTCTCCTCTCCCATTATTCTATGGGTATTCATATACCCCCCAAATATGTTCGGTTAGGATTATAGCATACCTATTTTAGGTCCTTGAGGCTAATTACTTGCCAAATTAACATACCACAGTCACCCTCATTATCAAGGTGGGCTGATAATTATTCTTCCAATTTACCTTCACCATACACTCCTCTCCTGCAAAGTGCCAACAAAAATTCATTTGTCAAGATTGAAGAGATTGACCAACCTAAGTTCTCTAACTCAAACTATATGACATCCATGGGAGAACAAGGTTTTAATCCTCAGGTCTTGTTCACACCCCATAGGTCAACATGCAGTTTGATCCCTTCACTTCCTACCTCTCTTCTAATGATGAAATCATGACACATTTTTCCCGAAGCCAAGAATGTTTCAATGCCATGGACCAGTCCTTGGAAAGGATGCAAGAGTATGTTGATGCTCTACTTTAAAACAATACTGCTACCCCTCCCCGTACAATGGAAAATATACCCAAAGAGGGGTGGCCTCCAAGAGAACAATTTATAGTAGGACATCATGTACCTTTATCTCCTAATTAGGCACAAATACACCCAAACAAATACAACACCATCTTAGCATATGTGATGAAATTCTACATGCTGCTAGATAGAGTTAAGGAGTAGGAACTTGCCCAGTTGTCTCGTGTTTCACCTTTTCCCAGGAAAGGCAATATCCCTTACCATTCCCAAAATCTTGGTTATGTGCCTTTTACACCATCATCTCCTCCAATTTACATGGGCGTTCCTAGCCCCATAGATCTCCTAACTTTATCAGGAATGTTAGGTATGCCCTCTCACAGCTCATACGAATACCCTCAACAAGCAACAGCTGGAAGTGCGTTCTTGAATGCCATCCCAACTGACAATGCTACATTCCCTAGTGTTGTGCCTACCACTTCGTACCAAAATAATGTTCCCCCGTATTTGCACATGTATTCCAAATCACCGCAGGGGGACATGTATTCTTTTCCCAGTTCATATGCTTAGCCTTAGGGGATGCCTTACACCCCTACAAATGTTTACAGTGTGCCATATCAGTCTCCTATGTCTCCATCACCTTCCCATCTAGGGTCTTCTATGGTTGAATCCTATGTGTTGGGCACATATGCTAAATATCTTAAGGATCCCCTCAATTTTACCATCTAAAGCATAATGCTTCCACAACCGCTTCCTAAATTGTCAGAGTTTAAAGGGGAGGGAGACCCAAATGTGCATATTAAAGTGTATGCAACTTCCTTGAGAGAGCTACTCCCATGGGATGCAATTATAACTAAGATCTTCTCAAACACCCTTGAGGGGATCACTCTTGATTTATATTACAGGATACCTGAGGCCTCCATACACTCCTTTAAGCAACTTGTATTCGAGTTCATATAGGCATTTGACATGAACAAATTGTTAAGAATATGAATCAAGGAATTCCTTCACACAAAATAAGAGCATAATGAATCTGCTGCCCATTTCATTCAGATGTGGTGACATGACTTCTACTCTCTAGTGAGTGCTCCCAATATGGATCAGATGGAGATTTGCAATCTATTCCTTCATTTCCTTAACCAGGAAACAAAGGAAGAATTCAAAAAGTTCCCCCTTAGGATTTACAAAGAGGTACTAAATGGTGCTCTCTACATTGATTAGGAGGCAATAGATAGCGGTTGAAATACATAAGGTTCAAATGGGAGATTGATCACTCCCTCCCAAGGTAATTCAAATTACCCCAACAGTTCCAACAATAATCAAGGACCTAAGGTCCTCAATAAGAACCGTGATGTTACAATGGACGACGTAATTAATCAATCCAAGAAGAAAAATGTGTTTAACACTTCAAGTGCAAACAATGTCAATAACAATGTGAATAGAAATAATCAAAGGAGTAACAATTTCACTCCCTCCATCAATGTAATGGATTTCAATTGTCCACCTCCACAACAAGTTCAGGCCCAAGGCCCCAATAAATACCCAAATGGGTATCAAATTCAATATCAAAACCAAGGGAAAAGGCCTCTGAACTTTAACTACAACAATCAATAGTTAAACAACAACTGAAACTTTGGACCACAACAAATGGTAAACCAAATACCTCAGGATTATGATCCTGACCTTTATTGTGGATTCCATAGGGTTTGAGGGCATGATGCTAGAAATTTCCATGACTGTAACAAGTTCATATAATGCCTACCAGAGGACCAAAGGCAACTCTTCATTGAGATTTTTTTGGAAAATCCTACAGCGCCAACGTAAAATGCAAGCATGGGGCATGTTTCCCCTCAAATAACTCCTATCAGGATCTTTAGTGGCCCTCTTCCTACATGTCCTGATAGTGTAAAATTAAACCCCCATGGAACAAACAAGGGTAACCCAGTGGGAAACAATGACCATGAAGCTTCCACTTCTTCAAACCCACTTGTAGCACCTCCATTGGATAGTCAGAAACAAACTAAGATCGTGGGTCTTGTCTAATTAGCTACTAAACCTCAAATTAATGCAACTACAATAACCCGTGATTACTCAATGCAGCATATTCCCATCTACCCATCTATGTCAGATGACACTCCAATACTTCCAAGGGTGATATGGGATCATATGATTTGATTACGGATTTAACCAAGACCTTTTCTCACATCTCCTTCTTGAGTTTGTTAAAGAACTCTCCTGATCATCGATCCACTTTGTTAGAAGCATTGGGTCTTGTTCACTTGATTAATGTTATCCCTCCATCGGAGGCACAAATCAACCACATAGACTTTGACGTCTATCCTCTTGGGCATCCTGAAAGAGATTTTGGATTCATCTTTAACATCAGTAAGATGCCTACAGATGTCGAGCTGACACGTAGAGGTGACCCAGTGTTGTATTTACAGGTCTGGATCTATAATAATTAATTAAATGTGAAATTATTGATGATAGGGAAGTTGTTAATATTGTCCCCTTTTCATTCCTCCAAAATTTAGGCTACGGGGAAACCAACTGTTCCTCAACTAGAAATACACTGAGAGGCTATGAGAGTCTCAAAGCAATGTCCATAGGGACCATAGTACTTGTGGTTACTCTTGGGCCCAAGACATTTCTAATAAATTTTTATATTATAGATAGGGAAACCAACTATAATATGATTTTTAGCCAGCCTTGGATCCATCAAATGAAGGCAATCCCTTCCATGTTGTTCCAGGAAGTCAGATCCCTACATTTGGGGAAATTCTTCATCACTTAGGGTGACCCAAAGCCTTTTGATATTCACCTATCCAACTTAAAGAAGAAACCTGAGGTCCATACTAAGTTTGAACTCCCCGCTAATCAAGTGAACAAACCTAATGATAAAATGCTAGTGTCTAAACTAATTCCCATGACGGAACTAGAAACCTCCATTTTAAATGAGGGGTTGTTGCAACTAAAGATGAAATTGATATTGTTGAGATAGTATCAATTAAAACCATGACTAATATTGTTGAGTTTTTGGAGAATGAATTTCCTATTCTCCTCCTTTTCGACTCCTTGGGCATAAGACATGATCTAGGACTCGAATCTCTTTCAGCTGAAGATAGTTTCATGCTTGAGGTCTCGAAAGTATAGGAAGAAGATACTAGAAATGATCAAACATCAATCTTTCCTAGCAGCTATTGGATGCTCAACTATGATGGAGAAAAGTTTCATTTTGGTGTTGTGGCAGGCGTGAACCCCATTTCCCCAGAAGGGAAGGTTATGCCATTTTCCTTTAAGCTCAATTTTGAATGCTTGAACAATGGTGTCGAGTACAAGGCTCTTATTCTTGGCCTCATTGTATCTAAGAGAATAGGTGCTTACAATATTAGAGTTTTGGGTGATTCCCAACTAGTCGCCAACCAAGTTAAGAAAGTTTACAGAACTAGAGTGGAGCACTTACAGCTCTATAAGACTGTCGTACTTAACCTAAGTAAAGTTTTTTAATTCATATCCATTGAATCTATCCCATATGAATAGAACCTTTTAGTTGATTCCATGGCTACTTATGCTTATGTCTTTTGTCCAAGCAGAGATTTGTAAGATACCAAATTCACTATTTCAGTCCGAGCCGAACATCTAGTTCAAAAAATTCCTGCCAATCCAATTCTTACATATGTTGAGATTGAGAAAAAGGATGCCACTTTAGATTATACAGAGAATGATGAGGCTATACTAGGTTACCTTAATGTGTACACTAAAATTTAACCTGCACATCACAAGAGGGGCTTCGCTCTTGTACCTCACTCTTCCTCCTATTTTGGAGATTGTACGATTGGTCCTTCCATATTTGAAGGCCTTGATATTTATGAACTAGATGAGGAAGGAGAAATACAAATAACTCTAGCCCCGCTCAAGTTTGAAGAAGGAAATGCCTCTTTAATCGAAGGGAGCATTGACATAAATATCGGGATAGAGGAAGAACCTGAGATATTGAAACTTGGTTCTTATTTAACTCCGGAAGAAAGTGGAAATTCATACGAATGTTCTCAAGGAGCATTCAAAATCCTTCGCATTCATCTACAAAGAGATGAAGGTAATTTCTCCTGAAGTTACAGTCCACAATCTCGTAACCAAACCTGACGCCAATCCCATCAAACAAAATTCAAGACCTATGAATCCAAAAGTGGCTCTGATAGTCAAAGAAGAGTTTATGAAAATCCTATAGGTAGGATACATTAAGCCAGTAGAATACTCGATGTGGGTTTTGAATTTATTCCCCATTCTAAAAAAGAATGGGAAATTTTGAATATGCATTTATTTTCAGGACATAAACAAGGCATGTCCCAATGATAATTTCCCGTTACCTTCCATCGATGTTATCATGGACACAAAAACTGGGTATGATTTATTGTCACTCATGGATGGTTTCTCGGGTTACAATCAGATAAGGATGTCTGAGGAGAATTAGACAAAGATCACTTTCATTACTCCTTAGGGTACCTATTATTACATGGTCATGTTGTTCAGTATTAAGAACGATGGTGCTACCTATCAATGGGAAATTACCTATATATTCCATGATATTATTCACAAGATTTTGGAATCATAAGTTGACGATCTTCTTGCTAATGTCAATAAGCATTGCGATCACCCAGAGGTGCTTCTTATCATCCTCTCTCATCTCATTGAATAAAACGTCACATTAAATCTAGAGAAGTGTGTAATTGGAGTGACGGGAGGGAATTTGTTGGGTTACATTATCTCTTTAAAAGGGATTGATGTAGATGCGGAAAAAAATTGGGTGGTCTTAGAGATGACCCCGCCCATGGATGATTCAAGCATTAGGTCCTTTCTCAGAAAGCTCTGAGCAATCCACAGGTTCATACCTGATTTAACCTATGTTATTCATCTGATTTACAATTTGTTAAAGAAGGATTGTTTTAATGTCTAGAAGACTGAGTGTCTTGAGGAATTTGAGTCTGTTAAGAAGTTCCTTTTATCACCACCCACACTAATTCCACCTAAAGAATATCATCTTCTCATTCTATATTCTTAGGCTACTGACATCTCTCTAGCTTGCATGTTAGCACAAGAAGATGATGATAAATGTGAATGCGTCATTTACTTCATTAGCTCTACCTTGTTAGATTATGAGACACACTATACACAAGTGGAAAAGGAATGCCTTGCTATAGTGTTTGTAATGAAATGTTTAAGAAACTATATGCTTAACCAAGAAACGTGGGTAATTGTCAAGAAACACCATCTTTAAATGTTTATAACACAAGGTTCCTTGTTCAAGAAAGTTAGATGCCTCGTGACCCTAATGGGTGAATTCGAGTTAACATTTGTCAATACAAAGTCTGTCAAAGCAAAAATCAATGTATATTGGTTAGAAGACAACCCATTATATGGTGGAGATATAGTAAACTTGGATTTCCCTGATGAGTGTGCATACTACATTGAAAGTAAGTCTCCCATTACTGCATGTCCATGGTATTCGGACATTGTCAATTTCATTATGAAACATGCCTACCCTAAGGGGGAAACCTCACAGTAGAGAAGATGGTTACACATCATAGCCGCCAAATATGTGATTATAGAACAAGTGTAACTTTATCGCAGAGCTTTTCATGGAATGTTGTTAAGGTATGTCAACGGGGAAGAGCTTGGAAAAGATTCTCTTTCAGAGCCCACAATGGAGTCTATGGGGGTCACTTTAGAGGGCATACCATTGCTCGCAAGATACATCGGATGGGTTATTTTTGGCCTACTTTAGAGCACAACGCTCTATGGAGTAATGTGCGCATGTGCCATAAATGTTAGGAATTCTCTCATGAGATTCATATACCTACTCAAGCTCTATAACCTATTGCAATAACCTGGCCCTTTTCCACATGGGGTTTAGATTCTGATAGGGAAGTTTTCTCCCTCATCAATGGATGGCCACAATTTCATAATTACGGCCACATAATATGGTTCAAAAAGTGGGTTTATGCCATGCCTTTTACCATTGTTCATGGGTCTGTGATCACAAATTTCATCTATCAATTAGATCATTTGTAGGTATAGGTGTCCCACGGGTCATTATCTTAGATAATAGCACATCTTTTAAGAATGAAGAGGTGCATGAGTTACGTGCACAAAGTTCAAAATAAACCACTTTACATAGGTTCTTTATACTATCCTCAGGCCAATGCACAGGCTGAGGCTATGAACAAGACGTTAAAATCCATTTATCCTAACAATGGTGAAGGAGAATAAACATGATTAGCATTTGAAGCTTATTTCCGGTCTTGCGGGCCTACAGAAACTTTAGATAAGAATGCCTACGGGGGCAACCCCATATTCCTTAGTGTTCATTTTTGAAGCGATCTTACCACTTGAAGTTGAGATACCTAGTGTCCAAATATCATTTCATGGCATCTTAGGTGAAGAAGGATAATCGCGAGGCACGAACTCATTGAGCTAGAAACCCTCGACGAAGCTTGGCTCAAAAGTTGAGCAACGACATAGTGTCTACGTTGACCGGATGAGTCTGGCAGTACAACAAGAAGGTGCATGAGCATGAAATATTAGTAGCATATCTAGTATTGAGACTTGACAATCGGGAAGATAATAAATGTGGTGAAGGAAGTAAATGCAAGACCAAGTGGTTGGGCCCATATCGAATCATGGATGAACTACAAGAATGGGGCATAACACCTATGTACATTAGAGGGTGAAGAATCTGGTGAATTTGTCAACTCGCTTCACTTGAAACATGTTACTATGCGTGATTCATATGCATTTCCACCTGTACATACTATTACATCCGCATTTACATTTCCTCATTTGTTAGATCATTTTGTAAATTTGTAATCAAAGAACTTATCTATCAACCAAACTTTCAAAAAACTTCTAAAAATAGTTGGCAATAACATTCAATCATGCCTCTTCAAACATCTCGTCAGTATTATCATCAATATTTCTGATCATTTAATCAGTTCAATAGGTTAAGACATAATTTTTGGCGTTGATCCTACCAAGGCCTGCGCACTTGGTTCTACTTGTAGCTTCAACTAGCCTAGGTGTCTTTGCCCATAGTATATTCTAGAAGCTTCTTGATGCCACATCTTTCCCAAAAAATCTCTTTGGTAACAAAAACATTCTAAATATTTTACCTGGATCACTTGTTCACCTACCTTAACCTTCAGTGTTGAGCCCTCGCATCTTCACTGGTTGCATGGGGTTGAGGCTAGGGGCAAGATCTTTCTCTCCCAAAAGTACATGACTCAAAGTTTTTTTTAAAAATGAACAATTCAAATCCAATAAATGCAAAAATCTTTCATTTACAAATAAAACTACACTTCCTTTGCCTCACCAATCTTCAGTGATGAGCCCACGACTTCTTACTAGTAGCCCGAGGTTGGGAAAGGGGGGACATTGCCCTTACATCACCTATATCTTGTCCTCGAGTGATGAGCCCATGCTTCTTACCAGGTAACATGAGACAAGGTATAGGTGGTCTCTTCAAATAATTTTGGTAAGTTGTAAGTAATTCATTCAATTAAAAGTTCTTTGAAATCTTAAATCCCAAAAAAATGAATTAGATGTGTATGTTCCAAAAGAGTTAAAACTTTAAAACCATATTTTGTTCAATCGAGTGGCCATCTAGGGATCTCATTCTAGATAAACTTGCAAGCAAATCACATTCTAGACTATGTAGTAAACTATGTGTATAGTTAGGTTGTAGGTTTTTAATTATATTTCTGTCAAAATCTTTTCTTTCTCTCATCACTTTCTTTCATTAAAAGCATACAACTCACATCCCTTCTGGATCTCGTTGTTCATCCCCTTACATCTTACTAGTTGTGTGGAGTTAAAAGTGGAGTGTTTTAATTTTCTTATCATATCACATTCATCATAATTTTCCATCTAAATTAGAGGTATCAAATATTACTTGAAAAACCAAAGTTTTGACATTACATTGTGTTTGCATTAGTATCATATAAAATAAAACAAAAAAAAAGAAATCATTCTGTTAGCATATCATCATCCATAGCATGCATCCAAAAAACATATAAAACATTGGAAATTATGAGCATCTAAGAGTACACAAGTGGAATAAACCATCAATGAGTCGAATCTTATGCAAGAATGACTGAAACAAAAAAGTATTTGTATATATATCCATAATAAGTCAAGTATGTATATAATTTCGTCACACTCTAGGTGTGGTCAAAATGCTCTCAATGAGCATGAAATAAAAAAAATCATATATATGTCTTGAAAAATGAAATTGAAGTAATAAATTCATATGGCTTATTCCTCCCTATAGGACCCCTGATAAGGTGTGATGCTAGGGCTCCTACTACAGCTCCTATGGTGTTAATGTGAGCCTTTGTGCGTTAAACAATGAGAATGACCATGAGATAGGGAAGGGGATCTTCTAGTAGTCATGGCTTCGCTATGAGAGTGGCTCCACTTGTCTATTCTCTGGGCTAATCAGAATGTGGCAAGCTCAGTCTTCATATCAGAAAGGATCTTCATGGCTCACCAAACCTAGGGTTCATTTTAAGAGACCTCTTGGAAATAAGAGGTGGAGAATACCTGGCGAATATCCTCGGAACCGGTTTTGAAGGAAGGCGAATTTTTTGGGGGTTGTATGAAAAAATTTCTCCTGATTTTCAAGTGCTACGATAGAAGGCTGCAAACACGCGACGGGAGATTTTGCTGTCGCGCGTCAAAAAAATGCAATGACGCGCGTCACTGAGGTCTAGTGACGCGCGTCATTGCATTTTTTTGACGCACGACAACAAATATCCTGTCACGCGTCTACAGCCTCTGCCCTCTTCTTGCGCATCGAAAAAATCTCCATGTCGCTCGTCACAAACTCTTTGTCATGCATCTACTATGCGTCAATATCTGCAGTATCTCCTTGTCTGCAAACCCTCCTTGTAACGTGTCAATAACTTACCCCCTTGTCGCGCATCTATAATACGGGATATATCATATTGTTGAAAAATGTGAAGTAGAAGTGTTCTACCTGGCAAATAATCTAGGTTTATATAGGGGATATTTTTCAAGGGTAGGCGAAGCCGACCCCTAAAAAAAATTAAAGTGTAATTTTTAGGCGAACAGGTCACTGACCCATGCAAAAAAATTCACCTTTTCAAAATTTTCAAAAATGGAATATTTGCCATATTACGAATATTCGCCACTAAAATTTTCCCTGACCAAACCAATGCAAAAACATCAATGTGATGACCAACCTACAATGGCTTCCCCATGTCCATAAACATCTCCTCTCTATTCTTCTCTATGGGGATGAGAAATGTTTCGACCAAGATTCAATGAATGAAGTCTCGACATCCATCAGCAGTGGCAGAAAAGTAAAATAAAACAATGGAGAGTTAGAAAACTATTAAAAACTCAAAAAAAAAAATACAACATCTAATTCACTAAAAATTGTAAGTAATAGATTAGAGGGAAGATTATCTACATACTTGGATCTCCTGGTATCTAGGAAGGGTTAGCTAGTGTAGCTGGTGGTGGTGGGGCCACTACAGGCACCTGTTTCACTTTCTCCTCTCTTGAGGTGATGTTCTGGCCCATCACGGACTACTCATCACCACCTCCTACATGAGAAAGTGGCTCCTCATAAACAAGGGTCTCATTCTCCACCTTCACTTCTGCTCTCTCTAGAATATAGATATCCTCTATGACCCACCACTCCATGTCACTATCCCCCTCACTATCATGAGAAGTCTCCTCTTTGACTTCCCCACCCATCTGTTTGCCAATCTTTCCCCCAATCTCTCTGTTTATAGTTGTGTGGGCCTCATCCTCCTCCTCCCCATTGTGATCGGATGTGGCCTCAATATAGAGGAGGGATACTAGTGCTCTGGGAACTGGGATAACCTTTGCATTGATAGATACCTTAGGTGTAACAATTGTCTAACCATGCATGCCTTTAGGGCCTCCATGAGCATCTCTGATGCCACGGTAAATAATGGGAATGGTATGAAGTGCATCATCATATGGAAGCCCAAAATTTTATGGGAATATTTCAATAGGGTAGACCTCCACCCTAGTCATCCTGCCTATTAACTGTGTCACACTGCCACAAGCAATCAGTATATTCCTATCATCACCCTATAACCCAATCATATCCTAGTATGGCCTCGCAATAAATTCATCTATGGTCAATGTAGAGATAGGATGATGCGCCCCTCTAAGAGGGGCCATGACTGTCCACCTTGTGGCTCTGATAGCCCCCCAAATTTGATATGCCAACTCCCCTATGGTATGGGATGATAATTTCATATACCCATCTCATAATCAATAAAGGGTGGCTTAGGTACTTCCCCTGTAGCCTGAAAATGTAGTATAAGTCATGATATGTGGTTATGAGAATGTCCACACCCCAAGCATAGATCCTCCTATATTGCTCAATAGCCTGAATAATGGGAGCCTAACAATACAAGATCTTGTCCCTGGCCTTGTTTCCCACTAAACGTAAATCCAAAATATTGATGATGGCCTTGTGTATGGTGGGGATAGGTGTCAAGGAAACAAAAAGTAAATGCACGCCCTACTTGGCACCCGTATTGGGTGCCCTGTCATTTCCCATGCATGTTTCCTAACTTCTAGATATGGCAGTCAATCCCGTACTATCTAATTTCAATAGCCCGTTGGTCACAGGAACACTTAAAATCCTGTGAACATCTTTAAGAGTGATGGTTCAACCTTGCCTAACACCAGGAAACCAGAAAGTGTTCAGGTCAACATCCCAGTAGCTCAATAAGTCACGTAGTAAATGAATGGATGGCGCTATTAACGTCGTCTTTGAAATCCTCCATATTCCAGGTCTATGTAACAAGTCCCTCTCTACTTGGGACAATTAATAAATAATCCCCAGAAGCCACTCGCACTCTCTGGCCCGGCTCCACCGAATGTAGGAGTCGTTCTATGTTCACCAAAACAAATAAAAGATCAAGTTAGCAACATGATTCAACACATAAGATCATCAAATACAATACAAAACAGCTTAAAATCCAAAAAAATAGCCTAAATTAGCTAAAAATAGACTCTAGCCCGATAATTACAAAACCTTTTCCCTATGTAGAGCGGAGGTTGTGTAATTTTTGTGGCGGTTTTGCAACCACCGCCCTGCGTAGGGTGACAGCCATGCCCAAAATAGACAAGCCATCCCCATGATGCACAAAATTCAAAAAAATACCAAAATGGATTATTTTGGATGAAATAAAAGCTAAACCCACCTAGATGACCCCCTAAGCAACATTTTAACCAATTTTTTCACATTTTAGGTTTGAAATGAATAAATGCAAAATACTAACCTTTTTCTTAGTTGCTACTCTTCTCACTCATGAGGCCATGATCACATCATCGTACTCTTTGATTTGGCTCTACTCTCGCTTAAAAATGATCATAGGTAATCCTAAGCTCTAAATTCTCTATGAAGGTGAGTACAAATGATTTCAAAAATTATGGTTTTAGATATATATGGCTTGTTTTAACTTCGCTCTGAGTATGTGTGTCTTGAAGGGCTAGAGCAATGGTGTGGGTATAATTCTATCCTCACATAGGTGGTAATTTCTCTTGTCGTTTTGTTTTAGCATGTTTCTTTCAATTTCATATCTATTTGTAGTTGAGTTTTTTTTACATTTTGCAGGTAGCGGGAGCTTGGATGGCATTACTTCAGCACACGGGCATGTTAGGTATAACTTCTAACTCCCTATTTTGGGAATGCCATACTTGGACATCTATGTTTTACACCTCTTCATAGCTAAAACACTTCTCCGAGGGGGAAATATATACGCACCCAAATTTGACACATCCTACATTGTCAGAAAATGGTTCAAAAGTCCCCAATGATGATTTATGTATTTTTCTAAAGGTGTTCGAGCCCCCTTTCTCTCTTTGCAGTTTATATTTGTAGCCTAGAAAACCTTAACTTATCCATTTCCTGACTTTCCTTTAGCTTTCTACAATGGTTTCCTTAAATTTTTTGCATTAATTTATGTAACCACCAGTCAAGGTGGAGCGGTAGTTATGCAACCGTCGGTCTACCTGGGTGGCAGTTATGCAACCATCCAATTTTCCCTATGCGTGACAGTTTCATAACCACCACCCTGTGTAGACCAACAATTTTATGTGAATTGGCCGAGACTTCCCAGGCATGATTTATACATGCATGTTAACTCACTTACTTTCACATGTAACGCATGTTTCCTAATCAATTTGGCTGATTTTAAGATTTACGGATTCGTATCAACCTCCTCTTCCACTTCTAATTGTTGATTGAGTGTTTAACTGCCCCTCCTTGTTATGATGGGGCATCTGATTACTGCCAAATGGCTTATACCATTTCCCAGTCTATGTCCTATAAAACCAATGCTTATTCTGAAGCAAATGGCCATGGATAATTTTATTGTGAATTGTATTGTCATGCTGCTGAAATCATTGTTAGAGCCTACAAAAACCAAGCACTATTCTCTTGTGTTCTTCTTATTCTACCTGCTTTGCTACCAGACCACTTGTAAGTCACTATTGCTCCAATGCCCTCTTAATTTCTTCATTCTGCATTCCCAGCATCCTGGACTCGCATGTCAACATTGAAGATTGGAAAATATAACTAAGGGGACACAAGAGTAAACCACAACTGGCTTTGCCTTAGTACTGATAAATTCTAGGTTGGGGTTGCAATTTGATTTACTTTATTTCTTCAATTCTTTATTTCTGAATTTGTACGCACATTACTAACTAGAGTAGCAAATCATTTCCATTTCAATTATTGCAAATAGATATGATCAATATTGTAGCTTCCATTTCTTTTAAAAAGCTTTCTAGTGATAGATTGTTTCTTTTTCTATCCCTGTGGATTTACAAGGGAAGTTTCTCTGTAGGAAAGATCTTCTGTGTTAATTTGGAATCAACTGCAATATCATTTGCATTTGTAAAACTTCCATTGAATCCTTCTTTACTTTTGTTGGGGAAGTTGCAGGGTAAGAAAAGCTTCTAAGAAGCATTTGATTTATTCTCATGCACCTCTGAGGTAGGAGCAAAAAATTCACATCCATAATTACATTTTGGAAAAGCTTTATTTTATTAGGATAGATTAGATATACTGTTGCACAAATAAATAGTTACATCTGATTATTTATTTGTTTAGGATCTTTGAGTTAAGTTAGAAGCAATTTATTAACCTTTAGTTGTCTTTGACATCCTATTGTTAACATGGTCAAATAGTGCCGAGAAGAAAGCCACTAGGTAACATCTGATTTCCTTTGAGGAAGATCTACCTCCTTTTGCCTTTGATTGACCAACAAGTTGGTTTTCCAATCAAAGTTTTTTTTTTCGCCTTTGATTGGGAAGCAAGCTAGTTTTCCAATCAAAGCTTTTTTATTTATTTTTTTGCCTTTGATTGGCCAACAAGCTGGTTTTCCAATCAAAGCTTTTTGATTTTTTTTTTAATTTTTTATTTTTGAAATGATAGCATGAGAAGGATTAGATAAAAATTTGATCCATCATCAAACTATATTCATCAAAGTACAACTTGTGTAAAATATGAAGCAATGTCTGAGATCTCATAAAAACCTTTTTGCATACTTGGTAACTCCAAGAAGATTCCAAAAATTGTCTAGACAATTTTTAGGTCTTCAAAGCCCATCTTAAATTATGCAATATCAGAATCACCATAGTAATCTTCAAATCCTAGACTAGTGATCTCAGGAGATGGAGAATTGTTAAAAGAGAAAGTGAAGGTATCTGTGTGTCCCTTAAAAATCTGCATGCTCCTTGGTTGACACTGTTGGTGCTCCAAAATCTGCATGCTGATATTAAGAACAAATCTAGAAATTCCTATAGATCTAGTCCTCAGATATTAGTACGTAATAAGTTCTTTCCTTAATACTCACCATAATTGCTTCTTAACATTATACAAGAATATACAAAAACGAAGAAATTGAAAGACATGAAAACAAATTTTTCTAATGGATATGGTTCAGGGATTGAATTTTATTATGGGATGAAAAACTGATTTGGATGGGTGGATTTATTATGAGTGAGTTTTTTATTTTGGCTCTAATGAAATCCCTGAATATGGATGAATTTAACTAGAAAAACTACCACTTCATTATTACAAACTAGATAAGCCAATTTTTTTACTAAGGTTATGTGTAGTAAGATCACTGAGCTGTTAGTTGATACAAGGGGAAATGGTGGTAGTTATCAAGAATGGCATATGATATTTCAATAACTGGATCTACTTCCAGATTCAATATCATATTTTACCATTTTTAGATCTGAATTATTTGTTCATACCATTATACCTTCTTAATCAAACATCACAGTCATTTTTCTTATACATAGAGTTAGTTTGTGGGGAGATATTTACAATTTAATATTCCTAATTGTAGAAATGAAATTTTATTCTACTTACCGGAAATAAAAGTCTAAAGAAACTACTTACCAAATTCTTCCTGTCACAGAATTTCTAAAAGGTATTCTACTGTCACTAGAATATTCTTTTAGAGAATTTTGAATCTCCTAATTACACCGTGTCCCTAGCAATGACGTCAAAATGATGAGGGTTGTCAATCCTCACCATTAATAATGTCAATCTGGGTTAGTGTCCAAAGGCTATATACATTAAGAAAAGAAAATCTTGGAAAGTAACTCCTTTAAACACAAACCAAACTTGCATAAAATAAATCACACTTGCAGAAATTGAAAGACACACTTGTAGAAATAAAGTTTGCATGAAAGAAACACACTTGCATGAATTAAAAGGCACACTTGCATAAATGAAATTTCTGAATTAAAAATAAACACAATTGATTGAAACACCTGTAGGTTTACAACAGACTGAATTTTCACAATACAAAAATAAAAACAATACAACAGAATGAATTAAAGACAAATGAATAAACATAAACATAAAAACACAAATCCATCTTCCTTGGAATGAGTGACCAGCTCATTCCTTGGAAGAGGATTTAAATCATACTTCTGAGATCTCAAATCTACATAATATTTGAGAGGAAAGAATAGATCTTTATTTCTTTGGAAAAAAGTATTACATATCTAAGTGTGGAAGGTTGCATTTATAATTCATGAATCCAACCAAATCCTTATTTTAGGAAATGCAATATAATCTTATCTTTATTCCAATCCTAACAACTAAGATCTTCATCTCCACAAAATATGGAGAGAGATATATTATTGAAGTCAAATCTTATCTCACTTATTTTAGGAAGATTTGCTCCCAAATCTTCTCCTTGCTTTTCAGTAACAAGAATCATAATGATTTTATTAGTCTACATTATTGGAAAGAGGATTTTCCTCAAAATATGATTTTGACCAAATACCTTTCTTGGATTTTCCATTTGACTTTGTTGTTTTTTATTGTGGAACTTTTGACGCCTTTCAAATACGCTTTTTCCTCGGACTGCAGTTCACTAAAAGTTATATTTATCTTGATTGGTAAAACTTGTAGCAAATATAAATGAGGTTTTTGTTAAATAAATTTCTATGAACAAAAACCTCTCTCATATTTTTCATTTGAATTTTATATTTCTGTTTATAGAACGTTTAGTGCTCATCTGATACACGTTTCCTCAAATTGCAGCTCACTAAAAGTTAGATCTCTCTTCATTGGTAAAACCTGTAGCAAATCTAAATGAGGTTTTTTTAAACACATTTCTATGAACAAAAATATCTCTCATATTTTTTATTTGACTATTCTATTTTTGTTTATGGAACTTTTAGTGATTGTCTGATACACTTTTCCTTGGACTGCAGCTCACTAAAAGTTAGATCTCTCTTCATTGGTAAAACCTGTAGAAAATCTGAATGAGGTTTTTTTTTAAAACATTTCTATGAAAAAAAAAATCTCTCATATTTCCCATTGGAATCTCTAAGTTTTTACAATCCCTCAAAAACTATCATTCTGTTGATGCAAGTTCTGGACCTAAAGCTGTCATTCCTTTTATGCAAGTTCCGGAACTAAATCTGCAAGTTCCAGAACTAAATCTGCAAGTTCTGGAACTATATCTGATTTTTCCATGAATTGAAAGTTCTAGAAGTAACTATCATTCAATTGATACAAGTTCTGGAACTAAATCTGTGAGTTTCGGAACTAAATCTGTGAGTTTCGGAACTAAACCTGCAAGTTTCGAAGCTAACTCTGTGAGTTCTGGAACTAGACCTGCAAGTTCCGGAGCTAACTCTGTGAGTTTTGGAGCTTACTCTATGATTTCTGCAACTAACTTAAAACAACTATAACTTTTGCATGTGACATCGGATTGAGATGATTATTTTTTTGAACTTACATAATTTATCGAGAGGAATCTGAATATGAAATCAAATCTGATTTTAAATGTATTATTCATGATCAATTCCAATTTTTCCAATACTAGCATTATCTTTCCTTTATGGCTTGTATACACAAGACTTTGCATATTTTTCCAAATAATCAATAGGATTAGTCAAAAAAATAGATAACAAAAGATTTGTAAAGAATGAACAAGATATATATTCTATATTCTATCTTAAGCAAACTATAAGTTCCTAGATTACATTTAAATCCACTTTCAAAGGTAACTTGGAAGGACAAAATAATGGTAATTTATGGCCAATTTATGGCCTCATCATCCATTCCACAACGATTATCTCGGTACGACCTCGGGAGGTAACATGCACCTATAGGTCACGTGTTGATTTTCAGGTATACAGTTACCTAAGGAGAGGTCAAAATAGCTAAAAACAAAAGGTGTGAAGCTTAATTTCCAAAAGGTGTGAGGTAGATTATCTGACCTTAAACATTTTTCTTAGAGAATTTGAAGATTTAAGTCCTATACATTTCTATATTTCCCATATTGTGACAACAGAGATCTCAATCAATTAAAGCCTAATTTGAAAGCTACAAAGGTGATTAAGAGAATTTTTTTGGGGGGAATTAGCCCTAAAAATTTACTATATATATTGGAAGCCCTAAAGGGTATTGTAAAATGGTTATATGTTGTACAAAGCATCTATAGTTCCTTCCACGATAGAATGTATCAGTGGATAGTTGGTCAAGAAGCCTAAAATCCAAAATTTCAAGAAGGTATGTCAAATTACTCCTTTTGGTTGTTTTGATCTATTTAAAAGGTGGAGATGACATGGGAAAATGAACAAAAACATGGTAATATGATTGTTTTGGTGTTTTAAGAGGTACATTCAAGGAATTACCTGATTTTGAAGGTGTATTTGTTAGGAAATAATTTGTTAGTGCTCACAGTAATTTATGTTTTACCGTTGTAATTAGTAATTAGTAACAACTCTGTGGTGAATAAATAAGATAGTATATTGTTTGGGGTGAGTGAGGTTGTTTGTAACAACTCATGTTGGTTAGCTTTTTGTTATAACTTCCTCCTAAATTATAGGAGAGCTATATTCCTATTTATATCGGTTATTGTAATATGAAGTTAACGTGTTAAATTTAATATCTTTTTTTGTGTTCAATTTCGTGCTTTGCTCATATTTGGCATCAAAGCGAGTTGTTCTTTATGGAAGAATAAATTTATCATAGGGGAAATTTTTATTCTCAGCTTGCCCCAAGTAATGCAAGCTGGAAATTTGTATACATTCAAGTGACTGGCAAGTAAGCTTCATTTAGGATAGTTTCCGAATAAGTTTATTTATATTGTTTGTTTTTTAAAGATTCATGGGATCTGTCAACATTGCATCTTTCAAATTGTCCCGTGAATGTTCTTTTTATCTTGAAGATTAAAAATTTGTTTTTAGTGGGAGAGAGAAATCTTGATCAAGCCAAGGAAGTGTATCATTATATATTTAAAATTCCAATACTCAACAGAGAAGCATCTGAGAAATGTATCCCGTATGAAATGAAGTTTTAGATAATGTCATGAAGCATTTTTTAAATAGGAATCACCTTTGCTGATTGTAATTATATTTTTGAATTGTTTGGTGATCAGTTTGTGGTTTTCTATTCGTGTGGTTTGTTCAAACTCACATTTGTGTCTATATCAAACATTCATTGGATCTCACATTACTTCGTAATCACCATTGATCATATTAGAATGGACTTGATTTAGCTTGGCAAATCTAATTCAACATCTGGTGTCAAGTCTTGATATTTCACATTTGTCGTACATAGTCTGGAAATTGGGTACATAACAGACACTTGTGACAGCCAATATCATAACAATGATGAGTGTTATGTGGTATGTCACTTATTGAATGTGCCACGAGTTGGGCACTATTGTGTGGAGTCCATTCTCTTAATTGTGTGCATCAGTAACGTATGCCAAAGACCACCATCTTATGCACAAAAAATTTGAACACATGCATATTGGATAATGTTGCCATTTGTGTTAGGTTGTGAAGCCTATTTTCATGTGATACAGTGTTGAAGATAGTACACTAAGAGTACTGTAGACTTTCCATAGTTGTCTCATCAGGGTTTAAGGGCACAACCCCCGAGGAAAAAAATGGCCTTATAACATTCCTGATATACTGGGAAACGTGCTTTTCTCATATGGTTGGGATTTTTGACCCATAGGTTTATGGGACAGTTTTGGCCCATGGTTTTGTAAAACTACTTAAGCAATTGTCTACTTATGTGGTTTTGTGCATATGGTAGGGTTAATGTAACATTGCATATGTGTATGAATTCGGGTGTGAATTCTGTAGAGTTTGTTGAGCATAGCTCCAAACAGATCTGGGTATTGTATTGAGAGAGCGGTGGCTTGTAATAAAATCTAACCAAGTGATTCTTGGTGGACGTAGACCAAATTGGGTGAACCACGTTAAATACTATCTCTTTGTGTTGTGTTATTTTTATTCTGCATTTTTATTTCATATTTGTAATATTTTCTGCATATTAGTTTCTATTGTTGTGATTCTGTGAGGGATTGTTCCACAAATTTTATCCCTTATTTTCTAACAATTTGTCAATATCAAATAGCAGCTTCAATTATATACAATATGAGATCATAATTTGAACTATAAGATTCATAGTCATATTCTTATTCGACCTATTATATACTTATTATAAAGTTATATGTTTAAAGTCATTAATAGTGTCAAGTTAGTAAGAGTCGAATCTTGTTATAGTTGTATCCTATATATCACTTTATTGTAAAAGTAAAAAATGTGTCAAATCTCTAGTCATCAAATTAGTGGTCAATAAGAGTAACAATCTATTATGTCAAGTGTCATAAAATCATTGTTTGTTATCTAGTTTTTTTTTGTCAAAATTGCATCAATTGTAAAAGTCTAAAGTTGTAAAAATAAATTAAAAAATTGCCTCACTTTTCAATAATTGGACGCATTTTCACTTGTACATGACGTCCATCTTGTGGGGATAAACTATATAATGAGCTCCATGATCAAATTTGGCTGAGTTAGCAGCATATCACTGGAGTATGAAGGCACATGAGGATGGAGGAAACACGACGCCCTCTCATTAGTTTCCAACGACGTGACCGCATACCAACTATGGTGACATATGTGTGGTGTGAGTATTTACTTTCAATATTTTCAATGTGCTTCAGATTTTAGTGTTCCTTTTTGGTTTGCAAAATAAGTGGAAATTTCACATTGAGGGGGGGGGGAACAAGATGCAATGTTCCATTTATAGTTTTCAATTTTTGTGTATGAGCAGTAGAATTCATTACAATTTCCTATGTTATTTCCTGTAGTGAGATGTGATGAGGGCTAATAGTAGTACTTGGGACATCATGATGTGAGTGAAGGTAAACTACTTTAAAACCTTCATTTTTGGTTTGTGGTACTCCAGTTGTAAAACCACCATTTTTAGTTTGTGGTTAATCATTTGAAAACCATACAACGGGCCTATGATCATCCTGCAATAAAAATCACCTAATCATGAAAGTAAGTGCAAGTACAAAGGAATGTTTTCCCCGTGTTTGCACTAAGGGGGGAGTGTTAGGAAATCATTTGTTAGTTATCATGGTAATTTATGTTTTACCATTGTAATTAGTAATTAGTAACTACAGTGTGGTAAATAAATAAATTAGTATATTGTTTGGGGTGAGTGAGGTTGTTTGTAACAACTCACCTAGGTTAGATTTTTGTTATAGCTTCCTCTTAAATTACAGGAGAGCTATATTCCTAATTATATGGGTTCTTATAATATGAAGTTAACATGCTAAATAAAATATCTTTTGTTATGTTAAATATGGTGTTATGCTCATAGTATTACAAGGAAAGGCTAGTTTGAAGGGATTGTTTGACGTAATTGGGTTATGCATCATTCCTTACATAGTGAATTGAGTTTGATTGATCTTATTACTACATCATTTGGCATTAGAGAAAGAATATGTTTCTTGGAAAATGAAAATATATTGTTTAGACAGTGATTTCAGGTAGAGGAAAAAATGGTGCAAGTGAGAGAAGAAATAAAGTCAAATTGGGAAACAAAGATGGAGAGAATAATGGAATTTATGATGTGTAGGTTAGAGAGTGTGGAAGAGAGTCAGAGAAATATGATGGAAATGTGAGCTATATTCAAAGGAATGAATCCAATAGACATGTACAATTTGTAGGAAGATGTTACAAGTGTCAAAGGTATGTAGGGCATAAGGCATATGAGTGTAATGAGGTGAATGTATGGATGAGAAAGGATAACAAAGATGTTGATTAGATTATACAAGATAAAGGCAAGTCATTATTGTGTAGAAGAGTGATTTTGAAACCAAGTAAAACAATAGAAGAGATAACTCAAATAATATGCTTGTTTAGAATTGCATGTAAGGCTAAAGGAAAAGTTTGTAAAGTGGTTATTGATAGTGGAAGTACTAAAAATCTTGTTTCCTTTGAGATGGTGGAGAACCTTGGATTAAAAATTACTATGGACCCCAATCCATATCAAGTTTCATGGATGCATAAAGGACACCATATTCTAGTTAGATAACAATCTCAAGTTGAATTTCAAATTGGAAAGTATAAGGATAAAGTTTATGTGATTTAGTTCCTATAGATGTCTATCATGTGTTATTGGGTAGACTATGGCAGTATGGCAGGAAGGAAGTGCATGATAGAAATAAAAATACCTACACTATTACAACACCAACATGATTCAACCATACACTCTTACCACTCAAAGGTGAAAAAGAAGCACAAGAGGGATAGTGATGATGATGAAATCCAAGTTCTTGACATAGACTAGAGAAGTATGTAGAAATACATTATACATGGCTATTAAGCCACATAAATCAGATTTGAGTAATGGATTTGATATTGATGGATTTCATGAGTTTAGAGAGATAGAGATGGTTGTAATACAAGAAAAGTTGAATGATGAAGATGATGATGAGAGAGAGGAAAGAGATGACATAGTGAGAAAAGAAGCACATGTTAGAGTGCTTAAATACTGATAGAGAGGTCTATGGAGAAGGAAAAAAAATGATGAAGTTGAGAGAGACAAAGACAAAATGAAAAGGATGTGTGAAGAATATGTGAATGAAGACAAGGAAGAAGAAAATAGTATGAAGAAGATGAGTGAGGCATATAAGCCTCTTGTTTTTTATTCTAACACTATTTTTAGAATTGGTTTTACAACTACAGCTGGAAGGGATGGAGGTGTAATTCATCCAAAAAGAAGCATGGAAAAGATAATAAGGATATAGAAAAATGAAGGTAACTTTCTAAGGGAGAGGATCAAGGAATATGAAAGAGAAAAAGGAATTGCAGACATTAAGAGAAATGAAGATCAATAAAACATTGCAAGAAGAAAAAACAATCAAGAAATTGAAAGGGAAATAACTCAAGAAGCCAACCAAGATAAAAAATAATATGAAATCAAGCAAGGAATAGGAAAAAAGGGCTACTCAAGGAGATAGAAATTAATTTTCTCAGTCTAAACGTTTTCTAAATGACATGAAAACAGATCCAGCAACTAATTTGAATAAGAAGTAGTCAAGGGAAGTCAAGACCAAAGAAGATAAAACATATGTGAATCTAAATCAAAAACATAAACTTAGGTCTAAGGTGGAAGGAGGAGCATACAATCATAAGAGTATCATTTTTAACAAGAACTTGAAATTTTCAAGGAAGAACCAGTTAGTAAAATATGTAAAACAACTGATAAAGATAGAACAAGGATGGAATTCATCTAAAATCTACTTTTAGATAGTTATCTACAATTGGAATAAGAGAAATAAAAAGAAGAATAAGAAGAAGAGATATCATACAGTATAGGGAAAATTTTCCCTTCCTTTTTGAGTATGATGTAGGAGAATCAACTCTCCATATGTAAATATGAAGTAATTTATCAATTTTTTGTTTCTTAAGTGTGTTTCTAGGTCCTAGAGGTCATCTAGAGTCTATTAGGCATGCTATCTTAGTTCAAGTCCTTTAAAAATTTAAACTAGGTCATTTCCCTCCAAAATGCCAATTTGGACCTTTGAAGGCAATTTTTGGTTTGTAAGTGTTGTTGTAATGTAATTCTTGGATAATTCAAGAGGTTTATTAGGTTTATAGATATTTTTGTTGGTCTAGACATCTTAACCATGTTTAAGTCATAAAAACTTCAAGATATGGCCAAGATGAGACTTGTAATGAAGAACTAAAAAATGGATAAATAAGTGTGTTAAGGGTAAAATAGACCAACAATCATTTGAGGAAACTTGAAAAGGCTTATATAGGCCTAAATGTAACTATTTTTCTATATCATTTGAATGATCTTGCAAGAGGAAGATAGCTCTAAGGGAATTTGAAGAAGAATTTTACTGTGTACATAGTTGTTTGTAGATTAGTCTTGTGTTTGAGCATTGTGTCTAAATAACAATTCTATGCAAGTGATTTAGATGATGTTTATGAAAGGTAAGAGGACTTAATTTGAGGATTTCCATTAATATTTTTGAAGTTCCATAGTATTTTGTGTTTGGGTATGATTGGAAGATAGTCTAAACCTGTGAAAATCAAGATTAAAACCTTACAAGATCCAATATGAAATGTTGATTCAAGAACTTTGTATGAATTCTAATGAGCATATTTAAGAGGGTGCAAGATAGAGTTATATAGACTCATTTTATTCAAATAAGAGTCTATAGGTCAAGTTGTAAGTTTATCTTCTTGAGTCAATCGTTATTAGATAGGGTTCACTAATTTCTTTGTGATAGGGCAGAGTATTTCTTAACCTTTCTCAAGTCAAGGAGGATGTTATAAGCCTACTAGTAATTACATTTTGTGGATAAATTCAAGAAGATCATTTAGTTGAAGTTTTAGGCTTTGGAGGGGGAATATATTCATTTAGAATGTAATTTATAACTTCCTCAGGCTTCTTGGAAACCCTTACTAGGGTATTGTATAATGAGTGTTAGAGGACAACAATCAACTTTTTGACCTTCAATTAATAGTAGTGGAGTCTCAATTATAAGGTATTAGGTGTTTTCAAGCTTTGGAACCCTTCCTTAATATAGGAAAACGTGACAGTTTTAATGGTAGCCTGTAGGTGTCTAATTGAGCTAAGGAAGAGATTAAATGGGAGAAACTAAGTCTCCAACAGAAAGGGCTAGAATTGGAACCCTTTAAGAGGCTCTAAGTTATCATCATAAACACGTATTAGAACCTTTTGAATATAAAGCATTTCTTTGGTAGAAATTATTGTCAACACTAAGAATGAAGAGGACTGAGACAACATTGTTGACATAAGAAAAGAGGTCAATATCTCAATTCAAATGCTCAATAGTGACATCAAACCCTCATTTTAGAAATAAAGTACCTAATTGAAGGAAGGAATCATATTGTAGAAGCAAATTGGTTAGATACAATCACATAGAGAAGATAATAGTGACATTCCTAGCCCTAACATGTGAAAAGATATTAAGACCTGATTTCTACAGTGAGCTATTGAAAATAAACAAAGCCTTCATAAAGGATATCAAGGATGAGACTTTTAAGGGAGCACTGAATCTTGATAACAACCATGAATGGGAGGCATTCAAAAAGGAAGAATATATGAATACCTTTGGATAGTTTTTAACAGTCAGAACTCAAGGGACTGAGATAAGGTAGTGTTACCTAAGGAGAGGTAAAAATAGCTTAAAAAAAGGTGTGAAGATTAATTTCCAAAATGTGAGAGGTTGATTATCTTACCTTAAACATTTCTCTTGGATAACTTCTAAATTTCCTAGAGTGTGACAATAGATATCTCAATCAAGCAAAGCCTAATTTGAAAGATACAAATTTGATTCAAAGAAGAAATATTTGGGGAATTAGCCCTTAAAATTACTTTACATGTTATAAGCTCTAAAGGTTATTGGAGAATGGTTATATATTGTACAAAGAATCTATAGTTCCTTCCAACATAGAATGTATCATTGGATAGTTGGTCAAGAAGCCTAAAAGCTAGAATTTCAAGAAGGTATGTCAAATTACTCCTTTTGGCTGTTTTGATCTATTTAAAAGGTGGATATGACATGGGTAAATGAACAAAAACATGGTGATATGATTGTTTTGGTTTTTTAAGAGTTAAATTTAAGGAATTACCTGATTTTGAAGAATGTGTATTGCAAGGAAAGGCTAGTTTGAAGGGTTTGTTTGAAATAATTGGGTTATGCATCATTCCTAACACAATGAATTGAGTTTGATTGACCTTGTTACTACACCAGGGGACCATATTTTTGAAGATATCAGATCTTGCATAGCAAGGAATGACCATACAATGAATACTCATGCAAATTCCCATTATTCTTCAAGGTAAACCAATGCTCAGGGAAGTTTCAAATTTATGAAGGATCAGTAATATTCATAAGAAAATTCATTACAAGATATCTACAACTTATATGATGTTTAGTTATAAATTTATAAGAAACTCTTAAGACCTCATTGACACTTCCAAATATCATATTCATGCAAGCTTATACTAGATACATATAGAACAAGGTGGGTGTATAGATTTATCAAAGAGTGTAAGTGTGATTAAAGGGTTGAGAGTAGTAATTTATTTTTGCAAGAGTGTGTTCTTAATGTAATGAAATAATTTAATGAGAAGAATGTATGCCATATTTCATGAAACCATTGTAAAATCTGTTATTTAGTGATAAAACCCCTAAGAATCAATTATGGATAAAGCTTGAAATCCTCCATAGAGGCATACCTTGAGCTCACCTTGTTAATGCAGAGATGTACTACTTGAGATATAAATTGCATGATAAGATATCGATTTCTTTTTTCTCATCTTCACAAGATAGATGATGACTTCTTGAGATCAATGTTGCATGGTCAAATCAAAGTTACATGGTCAGATCAAGAGTGCTTATGATGAGTTATGATAATGAATAGAGTTAGGCTGGGATTTAAGTATGCATAAATAAGACATTGGTGAAGAGTGTTATCATTGATAATGGTTTGGGGCTTAATATTTGTAATATTTATTTCTTGCATCTTTTAGGAACTCATATTGAATATTTGTCTTCCTCTACTACTTGTATTTGTGGATTAAATAACATGCCTCATCAGCCCTTAGGTCAAATCACATTAAATATAACATTAGTCTCATGTATTATTCATACAATATGTGATGTCATGCCTAATGATCTTAGTTATATTATGTTACTATGATTCCCATGGATTCTTGTTATATGTGCAGTACGATCTAATATATGTGGGTATCTCAAAACTTCTCATCAAGGAACCACATATATCATTAAGGTTGATCCCACTCCTTTTAATTATTTCACTAATGCAACTCCTCAAGAAGCCTCATTACCTTGTGTATGACCTTGACAACCTTCTTGCCAAGATTATGGAGTAGGATATCAATATTTTTTGCACCATGGTTTTATAGTTCAATGGCTTATACATCATGACCAAGGTATTTCCCATCCTATTATACTCAAAGAAAAACAAACTATAGAAGGAATTGGTTAGTCTTTCCATCCCTTATGTAAACCTAATATGACACCAATATTTATTCCAACATCACAAAATCATTCAAAAGAGGCATTAACCATGCATTATATAACTACGTTACAATTAGTCCACACGTATCTTATTGATGATAGTGTCTCCCCACATATCCCCACGTTGGATGAATTTTTTAATGAGGAATCTCTTCTTGAGTACCTAAGAACATAGGAGCATTTCCCTCCCTTATTTCATAAGAATAAGTTTCCTCGTACACTGCAGTCTAATGCATCTTTCGGATAAGAGATGCCTTTTGATACTTTACCTAATTCTCATGAAACTATCCAAAAACAGCTTATATTGAAGATAAATCGAATCTAATCACTGAGGAAAATACATATTTCAAATTTGGTAATAGTGATGACCCTTATTTGGTGCTTCTCTCTACCACCCTTAGTGACATAGTGAACCTTGATAATATGATTCCTCTAAGATTTTCTTGATATTCTTTCTTGGAATTATAGTGACATGCCCAAAATTGACACATCTACCACTATGTATAGTATTTTTCTGCATGCAAATACTAAATCGGTCCAAAAATATATTCGAAAGATGTTGCATCCTCACATGGCCCTTTTAGTAAAAAAGGAAATTTAGTGGATTATTGATGCTAGAGTTTTTCATGTGGTGGATTATCCACAGTGGGTTTCCAACATAGTGTTTGTGGCTAAACCAAATAGAGAAATCTGTTGTACTGATTTTTAAGACCTAAATAAGGATTTTCCAAAAGATAATTTTCCTCTTCCCCACATTGATTTGATAGTTGATTCTATTTCTGGATATGAAATGTTTTTTTTATGGATGGTTTCATAGGGTACAATTAAATAAAAATTAATTTTAATGACCAAGAAAAGACTTATTTTAATACCCCCTAGGGACCTTTTGTTACATCATTATTCCTTTGGCTTAAAGAATGCAAGTGCCACAAAGAAATGGGTTATGAAACATATCTTTCATGACTACATTCACCATACTATTAAGGATTATGTTGATTAATTATTTTTGAAATATACTATATGACAAAATCACACCCATTACCTTCAATTAATATTTGATCATTTACGCCAATACAATGTTTGATTAAACCCACACAAGTGTGTTTTTGGTTTTACTTTTGGTAAGCTCCTTGGATATATAATTTCTCATCATGCTATTGATATTTAATCGAATAAAATCCAAGACATTGTTGATATTCCTCCTCCTCGGAACCTAAATCAATTACACTCTCTTCAGGTAAAGATTCAAGTTATCCATCATTTTATAACACAACTGGCTAACAAAACTCAACCCTTCATGTGATTGTTAAAGGAATGCATTATTTTTAACTAGGATGATGGATTTCAAAAAATAATTTGAATATATCAAAAGGTATTTATTAAACCCACTAGTCCTCGTACCACTTGTACCAAGTAGACCAGTCTTGTTATATCTTTCTGCTACATAACATGCTATCAGTTATTTTATTTTCCAATATGATGATAACAATTTTGAGTGAGCCATCTATTACATTAGCCAAAATTTATTTATTTATGAGCTTAATCATACCCCAATCGATAAATTATGACTTACATTGATCTTTGTCATTGATAAGCTACACCACTACATGATTAACACTAAGGTGCATGTCCTTACTAAGATATATCATTTGCGCTAGTTTTTATCTCACATACACATTTTAGAGGCAACTTACCACGATGGGTAATACTAATAACTTAATTTGATCTTAAGTTCATATCCTAAAAATCCATCAAAGGGAAGGTAATAGCTTACCAACTTGTTAAAGCACCAATATTCGATCCCTCACCAATTAAAGGTGAGTTCTTTGATGAATTCACCACTTATAACATCAACATAGAATTTTGGACTATGTACTTTGACATATCTTAGTGTGCCAAGGGTGTAGGAGCTGACATTTTTATCATCACACCCATTGTGGAAAATATTCTCTTTGTTTACCAGTTGGGATTCTCATGCACTAACAACATTACTGAATATGAAGCACTCATCATAAGACTTAATACAAGTAGAGCTTTGAAAATACAACATATCCATATTTTTGGTAATTCACAACTCATCAGTCATTAGGTACAAGATGTATATAACACCAAGGAGGAAAATATCATCCCTTACAACAATTTGGTTAAGCACTTATTATCAACATTTAATTCATACACTCTCACTACTATCCCTCGTAAGGGAAATTGACATGTTAATACTATGGTTAGTGTTTCCTTACTAATACCCTTAGATGTCATCGATGATTATGCTACTTTTACTATTCAACAACTACACAAGACATTTTTTATACCGATACAATTAATGCTCTTAACATCTTAGCTATTACATGCATCATGGATCATTCTAAATGGTTTAATCACATCTATAATTACCTATATAAGAAACAATTAAATTAAAATGCTTCTTCAAAAGAGGGCCTCTATATAAAATGTGAGGAAATTTGCTACGCCCTTATAGGATATTCCTTATTTAAACAACCATTTGATAGTCATATTTTGCATTTTTTGGGAATCAAATATGCCGAAATAGCTTCATCACAATTACATGATAGTGAATGCAAATTTCACTTTAGTGGTAAATAAATGTCCCAAAATTTACTCAGATAAGGATTTTCTTGGCCCACTATGGAACAATATTTTCACGAATATGTCAAAATATGTTATCAATACCAGTGACATAGTAATATTAATCATATACCATCTCATGCATTGTAACCTATTATTTCCCCATGGCTCTTTTCTATCTAAGGATTTGGCTTGATTGGTAAAGTAAATCTTGAATCTGCACAAGGACATAATTTATCATTACTGCCAATGAATATTTCACTAAATGGGTGAAGGTAGTACCTTTAAAAATTACTACTTGTGATGACATTTGTATATTTTTAATTACACATATTATCACCCATTTTCGGATCCCCTTTGGCCATTTTCAATGAAAATGGCTCATATTTTAAGAACCAAACTATTAATAAAATTTGTGCTAAGTTTAAAATCAAAAATAAATTTTCTACACTTAATATTCTCAAGTAAATGGCTAGGCTGAGGATACTAACAAAAAAATTGTCAACAATTTATGCAAAATCATTGATAAATATGGTACCAACTAGCATAATCAAATTTTATATTCTCTTTACACTTATCGCACTAAATACTGTTCTCCTTCATGTATGTGGTCAAATTTGTTCTACCTTTAGAGTTAGATATTGCTTCACTTTGTGTGTCATTGAAAGGTATCATTAAAGAAAATGATTACCATGAAAAATGTTTACCCGAGTTAGAATTCATTTAATCCAAATGGTTTCAAGCATTGGATAAATTTTTTATATACCAATATCATATCAAACACACATATAATAAAAGATTCCATGCATATGAATTTCAGGTTAGCAACTTAGTTCTCAAGGAAAATTAGAAAAACACTAACACAGATGTGGCATTAAAAGGAAATTTTAAGCCTAATTGGTTTTTCCCCTACACTCTCAATGGTATACCTCTTAAAATTCCTATGAAAAATTTACACTTAAAACAATATTACACTTGAGTTTTCATAAACCCTTCTGTAATATCATTAAATCATAGTTCCACTTGCACTTATGTCATATTCAAACTCCCTCTTTTACATTATACATATTGTAAACTTTTTTGCTTTGATAGATAACATTTCTTATTTACACACATACGTTCACATGATATATTGAGCATGATGCAGGACATAAACAAAGTGGTACACGATGATAGGTGTTGGCCTTCCCTTTTCCCATACTGCTAACCTATGTGGGCATTTACTTTTACATACTACATTCAGGTGCTATATTTCCATTATAGTTCATTTATTTCCTCATTACGCTTGATTACATAGCTATAATGTATATTTTTTATCTTTTAGGATAACAAGGATAACACATGTGTCTTGTGTAGCACCTAAAATTATTTTTGTCTCTTTTATATCATATCATATTTGTTTGTTTTTTCACATTTATACACACTTACTTTTTATACATGTTTTCTAGTTGTGTGTGTATACTTTTTTTCTACTCTAATTGTGGTCTAAGGGCCTTGGTTATATTATGAAACCATGTTTGTACCATGTCTGTGGTGTTATACCTTACGCGTGGTTATGTATCTCTTGTTTGCAGGCTTATGTGCCTTGATTATCTTGCAACACCACGGGTGTCCCATAGTAATTTTTTCCTTTTGTGCGACATTTATTGACATGTTTGCACTTACTTCTACATCATATGCCCTTGTTTTCTACTAACACATCATTTTTTATATAGTTTTTTTGTTACATTGACACTATTTTGTTATCATTCTTCTTGTTCTTGTTGGTATTTTATTGCGCCATGGTTTCTACCACATGTATCCCCCTTTACAGGTACAATTTATTCTTGGTGGCCACCACATCATTCATTTCAGAGGTTATATATAGATTTTTATATACTCAGTTATGGGTATACATCTTTTATTTTAAACCACATGCTCAAATTATTCATCACACATAACTCAAAAGAGGGGGAAAACATATGGGGTTTTATTCTACATTTCCCATAGATACATGCATCTGTGTGGAAACATACATATGTAGGAGAAACAAAAATACTTTAAAATTAGACTCAGGCACAAAAATTACCAAAATCTATAAAAGATGAAAAATATACAGCGTGGTCATGACCGTATAAATGGTTTTGATCCTATCATATGATTTTTCCGATGGGAATTTTCTCTATATATTTCAACATTTTCAATTTTCATCTCTAATAGAAAATTTTCATATGGTTTCATACTCAACTTGACTCATTTTGGCATAGATTCAGGGGTGATGAAGTATTCCATTCTCTCTTTCTTCAAGATATTCAATTTCACTTCAATTTAGGCATATTAGGGGCATGGGTATCCTTTCTCCACTCATATTTTAGCATGCAACCAGTTCTATTTTTTACTATGTGGGCTTATATCCATCTACAATGGTATGTTCCATGGTGATGCAGCCTATAATTTACCAGATAACACCCTAGATGCACTGGCACATGACTCATCCTAGACTAAGCACTCACCCAAAGTGCACAAAGGTACCAGGTCCCTCTTTAGGGTTGTTGTAGTAGGATGTTAGCGTGATGAAGAAACATATAGATCCATGGTTAATTCATCATTCTACAATACATGTCATATTCAGACTTATGAAAGAACAAGCTTAAAAAATAATCATGATTGAATCAAGAACATGCACTACTCAATTACACACAGGAATGAAATTTAGACTTGGCCAATATCTTCCATCTATTAATAAACATAGAAGCTCCTTATAGTAATGTCAATCTATACCAATGCGCGCATGGATCTGATACAGTAATCCAATCATGTGTGCATACCTCTATACCTTCATACATCTATCTCTCTGTGTGTATATTCTACTATGTGTTTCACATCATATATATAAGGTGGGGACTTTCCCTTCACCACTTATCTATTCCAAAAATAGGCCGCATGCTATTAATAGCCACGGGCCATTTACAGGCATAGCCACACATGTAATTGTGCTATCTATAGACCTCTTACATTTAACTGAAGTGATAATCCTATTCTTATCTTGTCTCCATGTAAAATGCTTGATCCGATCCTCTAAGGATAGACAATGTGTGGCACGCACATCTCTGCATTGTTGGTGTGTTTCACACGCCATCTTCTAAAAATAGGTCTTCATGCTCAAAATTGGCTAAGTCCTAAATTTTGAAATTTCCCTCCACATGAAAGTTCTTCCTATCCCTCCGCACCCTTGATCCTGGCCTTCTTTCCCATGTGGACTTCTTTTGTGATCTCTAACAAGTATTCTTTGATCAACATTACCCCACACTAATCTCATTATCGTCTCGACAATGGGTATCTCCAAATATTGAAGTAAAGAATAGAAAAATGGAAAGAATAAGAATGAAAGAATGTAGATAAATAAATAATTTTTATGAGGCTATGAGGTAGCCTCCTCTACATCAATTTGAAGTATCAAATTTGGATACTCCTCCTTTATTTCAGCCTCCAAGGCCTACCATTCAATGAGTGCTTTTTCTACTTTCTCTGGAATTTCCATAGCAATGGATTCCAACTCATCCCTCATAATCTTCCCTTTTTCATTTTGCAAAACCAACACAACACTAGACATTGAGGTCATTCTTCCTTATAGAAGATCCATATTCTACTCAATGAGCTTCCCAAACTCTTCCAGATGAGTTTTATGTGGCTATTGTGCTGCTGTCAGGGCCTCATGCTTCTGCTCAACCATTGACAATCTTTCTGTGTGGCTCAATGTCTTGTCCTTCATTGATTTTCAGACCTCATTGTTTTCTTCTAGGGCCTTTATGCTGAGAAGCACCTCTTGAGTTGTGCAGATGTTTAAAGTCTGGTCTACTTTCTTCAATACTTCTTGTAGCACTTGTAGCATCCCTTCATATGATGCAATCTTTCACATCACTAAGGATTTCTCTCATTCTTCCTCTTACTCTGACTTCCTTGGCGTTGTCATGCACAAAGTTTCATCTTCAAGCACCAAGTCCACCAACTTTCCTACATAATGTATCACTAAGGGAAACTTATGTGGTATCTTGGTCTCCAAGTGTGGCCTAGCTCTGATGACATTGTCCCCAATCTCCTCTACGATGCTAATAAATACTATGTTCTTCTTCTGCGCAAAGTCCCTCTCTTATGTTATGTGTGTTTATCTCTGCATCCTTTGTCTTTAGCTCCTTACACAGTGCTCTGATTGTTACAGCTTTATCCATATTTCTTCTAGCAACTTCAACATAAACCTTCACCAAATTTGTTGCTAACCTCCTCATCCGACATGAAAGTAGGGTTTATTATCACGTGTCTAGCTTGGGGGGGCCTTCTTCAGCCATCTCAAAATGCATGACTCTTTGCATACATCAAAGTCATGCTCATCCATGTGGGTGTGCATTGACCGTGATAGTTTCTTTCAAGTGCACACAGTCCGCCATATCCTCATCAATTAGCTCCCAGCCAAATAAATCCTTTTTGTTCTATCATGCTCTTGAAGCGAGGCGCAGACAATTTTACCTTAGTCCTCTATATACCCCATGTCTATTGGAATATTCTCTCCACTCATCCTCTTTGATCTAGGACCCTTAGGAATTGTATCTTCAAGGTTAGGAGCCTATCCCATTAAATCATGAGCAGTCACATGCACGGATTTGGAGGTTTCCTTTTCTTTTTCTTCTATGTCCTTCATCTCTTCATCTTTTTGCTCTTCCTCATTCTGTGGCTCATCTTCTTGCTTGAGTGGGTTAGGAAATGCATGCTCGCTCTCTTCTAATTCCTCTTCTTCTTTATCCAACTTCAACTTTATTTTCTTCTTTGGTTCACTGGGTCTCCTTATGTGGAGAGAGATGAGGTGATTTCCGTACCATTTGTGGGGTTCCACTTTGAGTCCTTGTGCATCTGAACACTTTCTTAAATCTATGCTCCCCCTACTCAACCTCTATATATTCCTCTTCGTCCTATCCTTGAGGTGGAGTGGACACATGTCAGGACTCTTCTCTATCATATGGTTTGCTTTCTTTTACTCTCCAAGCCTCCACTATCTTCACACACCTCCTTTTCACCCTCTACTTCAACAACTTCTGTGGGCCTTTGCACCGGTATGTTTTTCTATTGTGTGCTTACCTTTTGAAAGCCATGGGAGTGTGAATTCATTCACTACATACTTATTGTTCTCCATCTTAGGATTCAACTGAAGATACACCAATGCTGCCCCTACATCTATTACAACCAAACTTATTGGCTTAATATTATACACCTTCGAAATGATCCTCTCATTTGTAGGCACTTATTCCAGGATACACATGCTTCTTCCTCAACATATGGTAGTCACAGTCTACCTTATTTGTATTGAATAACAGTTGACACGTGTCAGTAAATCTATGAACAGATGCTTGGAAATACCTATTGTATATATCTTCCCCCTAGGTAGATATAGAAAAATAGAAGAAGATGGAAATCAAAGAAACTTAGAGCCCGATATTTATTGTGTCACCAACAGCCCATGGCGCAGGTAAGAGGTGCACGACAGAAGGTGTCCGACACGAAAATGGATGCACCCAAGGTGCAAGTCAAGGGCGCATGAAAATGGATGTTGACATGAAAATATATGCACCAAGGTACAAGTCAAGGGCGCATGAAAATGGATGTCGACATGAAAATATATGCGCCAAGGCGAAGGTTAAGGGCGCATGAAAATGGATGTCGACATGAAAATAGATGCGCCAAGGCGAAGGTAAAAGGTGCATGGTAAATGGATGCGACATGAAAATGGATGTCGACACGTAAAAGGCGCAGGTAAAGGGTGTATGAAAATGGATGTCAACACGTAAATAGATGCGCCAAGGCACACGTAAAGATGCACTCAACACATGAGATGTCAACATGGTAAAAGTATACACCTTAGGCACACATAAATGGCACATGAACATAGAGTGTCGACATGGTAAATAGTATGCACCTTGGCACACATAAATGGGCGCATGACACAGAGTGTCGACATGGCAAAAGATGCGCCTTTGGCGCAGGTAACAAAGTGTTGACACAAACATGGATGCGCCTTTGGCGCAGGTAATAGAGTGTCAACAAAAACATGGATGCACTGTTGGTGCAGGTAAGAGAGTGTCGACACAAACATGGATGCGCCTATGGTGCACCTTTAGGAGGCGTAACATTTTGAGCGCTGACAGGAAGCAGACCCTGGCGCAGATATTCAGATGGCCATAACTTTTGACAGGGAGCTCAGATTCACACAAGGTTGGACTTTTCAGAAAGCTTACGAGGTCCTCTATCCAACTACAACTTGATATCTTTAATTGGGTTGGAAAAAGTTCTTAAAAATGCAAAATACAGTTCGCCACTTTTTGGGTTTGCTAGGGTCCTCACCTACCACCATAATGAGATGAATTAAATGCAACCTGGAGGTGGTTGGGGTAGATTTGGATTTCCTCTCTCTTCCCTCTCTCATTCTTCCTATAAATTGTAAGGAGGGGCTTCTTTTTAAAGGTTGGACATTCTTGTTTTGCCCCTCCCTTCTTCTCTTTGGCAGGTGAATTTGTGGAGTTCAAACCTCCCATTTAAAACTGTAATGCAACTTTGCCTCTTGGCATTTTATAGTGTATTGTATCAATCTTTGGAGCAAATAATGCATGTCTGTGGATGATTCTCAACCCTCTCTGTGTTCATTTGCATCCTCCTGATCTTTCACTGCAAATCTGGTTATCTGTGCATGATCTTGCATTGCATTTTAATGGTGTGTGTTTATTGGCAAGATAGGTGTTCTTCATTCCTCGGTGCATCACCTTTGTAGTTTAGGTTTTATTTTATGCATCTTCTTACCCTGTCTCCTTGGCAAGTTAGATTAGGTTTTTAGTAAACCCTCTGCATTTTTATGTGTGCATCTGAACAGAGGAATAGGAACCGGCCTTCATCCGGAGAGCTTTTCTGATTTCGCAAGGTCCCACACTTGGGAAAAGCTCCATGTTATGCAATCACACTGAGAGTTCTCAACCCATCGAGTTGTAGACATTCAGGGGTGCTGTGATTCATCACCAATAGTTTTGGCACGCCCGGTGGGACCAAGAGGTCATTCCACAGGATTTGAAGGAATTTTCAAGAAATTTGGACTAAAAAATTGCAGGTTTTACAATTTCAGATTTTTCACCTTCCAGGCTGAACTCTAAAATCAATTTTCAAGGGCTTAACTTGCTCAAAACAAGTCAAAATTTCACCAGTTGATAGATCAGGGATAATCTTCAAAAGGGTATTCTTAGTTTTTTGATATTTTGACTTTCAAAATTTCATGCTTTTTACTGTTTCAGGTTTTCGAGGTCTAAGAACATCAAAGAAGACCCAACAATCATTTCAGGGTTTTGGGGAATGCGTTGCATGGTCCTATTCCCAACAATAGTCATTTCAGGTTCTGAGGGATGTTGAGCATGTTCCAAGTTCCGACACATGGAAATTCAAGTTTTGTAAGTTGCATTGCATGACCTGAGTTCCGCCTATACTTTTCGGGGATCCGCAGCTGTACAACAAGACCCGAATTCCGAATTGAAGACTGTATCCTCTGGGTCCTTCAAAGTTTTAATTTCTATTTTTAATATTGTCAGGTTTGGTGTGTAACTTGGCAAAACCCAGCCTTTTAGAGGCATATTCAAAAGCACATATGGCGACTCCATCTGGTAAATAACTCATTCTCTGAGTTGTAGACCACTTTTTCATCCATTTCCATCCATCCTTCTTTCCATCTCTTTCATTCTTTTCCATTCCATGAAGTTGTGCAATCATGACTTCATTTCCATCATGGAATTCACATTTTCAACAACAGCAGTATATCACACCTCCAACATGTTTTACAAATCCTCCAAATCAGCATTTTGGTCAAATTCAAAATCAGCATGTCTACCCATATGAGCAGCAGTACCAAAGTCAGATTTGGTTGTGAAGCACATCAAGAGCAAGGGTACGCATGCAATGAAGACAATCAAATGGAAGATGCAGATTTTGTGGAAAAAATCCAAAAGATGGAGGCAAAAATGGTGCAATCAAGAGCAACAACTCAAATGAAGGCTTTCAGAATTGGTTGTAGGACTCCTTGTCCATGGGGAGGCCCTTTTCCAAGACACTTCAGCCCTCAGGAGAAGCTGGACTTTATGATGAAGATGTTGCCCCAACTTGCACAATGGACAGCAGAATAGAGGCCTATACACTTGGTGTTGAACAACCTTGTCAATGGGTAAGTTCTACACCATCATCTGGTTTTTCTCTTCCCATTACTCAAGCAACATCATCTCATTTGGAATTTCAAATTCTAAATCCAGTCAATGCTGCCCCAGGAGTTAATTCCATTTCTCCATTCCCTAGTCTTCCACCACATCTCGATTCTTCTTCCTTTTTCCTTCATCCCCTCCAAACAGCCATTCCCTCCAAAGAAACAAGAGTTTCTATCTCCTCCACCACCACAAAAAATTGCCAAATCAATTGAGTTACAATCCACTTCTCCTCTTGCATTCCCAAATCCATGTTGGGAGGATAAAAATCAGAATGCCAGTCAAGGAAAACAGCAGCAGAAAGAAGAGCCAAACAAAGATAAAGAAATTCAAAGTCTGAAGAGTTGGGCTCTTAAATTTGGGATGACAAAGATCCCCTTGATGGTTAAGCCTTCAGAAGAGGTTGGAGTTGGAAAACAAGTGGTGGTCATGACTGGTTTTGTTGCAGCAAGAAGAGGAGCAAAAAGAAGAAGCAGATCAGCAGTCAGTTTGCTCATAAAGTAGTGTCCATGTTGGCACTCTATTTGAAGGGAATGTTGATCCAATTCAAGTTGCACAATCAGCCATAGAGGAAGAAAGCTCAGAAGAAGATCTTGCAGTCCCAACTTGTCCTCTAGAGCAGCAGATTGAAAGAGTTTGACTTGACAAACTTCATGCTAGAGGAAGAGTTCTATCAAGAGCAAGATTGTCTTCAAGTAGTAGAGGAGGGAGAAGCTGCTCCAAATCCAAAAGAAGAGGAGCACATTCTAGTTGTGGAGGAGAAAATTACAGATCCAAGGGGTTTGAGCACAAAGTAGGCTATAAGAGAACCTTCAGTTCTTCTTTCTACTTCATCTCTCTCAAGTTCTAGTGCTGAAGAAGAGTTTGATCTCTCAAACTCAATGTTGGAGGATGAAAGAAACCATGATGATCAAGTTACAGATCAAGAGGACACTATGGAGGAAGTTGAGCATTTGCAGCAGGACAACCATGAGGTAGTGTATCTGTCAGATTTGGAGGACTGTTTTGATAAAGAAGAACTGGTTGAGTTTCCACCATTCTCTTCTTTCATCTTCCACGTCCCAAATACTTGAGCCTGCTATCATGAAGGAGAGCATTCATTTGCAGCAGCCTGCATCTTATAGCAGCTCTTTGGAACCAAGATTGGAAGATTTTAATCTTTCATGTTCTTCATTGGAGGAAGAGAAAGGCCAGAAAGGTTCTACCATTGCTTCCACACCATCCATTCAAGAAGGTCTACAAGAGAACTCCATTCTTGGAGTTGAAAATCAGGGCAATGGGTATACTCAAAGGACCATACCTTGCCCAATCAGGTATTTGGCTTCATTGGAACCAAAGGAGAAGTCACAACCAGTCATGCTTGCTCCTAAGCATGAGGATGAGCTACAAAGAACCAAGGATCAGCTGTCATACCTCTCCAATCCAAATGTAGAACAACTAAAAGAGGTATTGAATTTGCCTTCAGCTGATACCTTGATGATTTGGGTGGAAGACCAGCTTCTTGTTGATTTTCCACTCATCCAATCAGCCATGTTCAATGCCAAATCAGTTGCATGGTTGCCAATTTTGAAGAAAGGAAGCTATTTTGCACAACCAGTTGCAGGGTTTGTTTAGCTCACCTTTGCTTCCAATTAGAGTAGAGTAGGTAGGTTTTCTTTCAGTAAAAGAAGTGCTTGTGCACACTCTGCATGTTCCATTTGGAGCATGTATGATTTTAAGTTTTGTACATAGTTTTGGTGCTTCTGGTTTTTCTCTTCCACAGTTCATTTTAAGTGGCATTTTGGTGAGAACAACTCTAAGTTCAATGGAATTCAAGTGGCTCAGAGGGAAGTTTTCAAAGTTCGTATCAGTTTTCAGGCTTTCTTATGACTCCATGCCCAATGGATTGCTAAAAAGCCACTGATCTTCTACCTAGCAGGCAGGTGATCCCATTGAGTTGCCAAATTGTTGTATATATCTTCCCCCAGGTAGATATAGACAAACAGAAGAATATGGAAATCAAAGAAGCTCAGAATCCCTGACATTTATTGCGTCACCAACAACCCATGGCGCAGGTAAGATGGTGCATGACAAATGGTGTCAACATGAAAATAGATGCGCCAAGGCGCAGGTAAGGGGCATGAAAATGGATGTCGACATGAAAATATATGTGCCAAGGTGCAGGTCAAGGGCGCATGAAAATGGATGTCGACATGAAAATATATGCGCCAAGGCGAAGGTTAAGGGGCATGAAAATGGATGTCGACATGAAAATATATGCACCAAGGCAAAGGGTGCATGAAAATGGATGTCGACATGAAAATAGATGCCAAGGCCACGTAAAGGCGCAACACAAAGTGTCGACATGGTAAAAGTTGCACCTTGGCGTACGTAAATGGCTCATGACACAGAGTGTCGACATGGTAAAAGTATGCGCCTTGGCGTACGTAAATGGCACATGACACAGAGATGTTGACATGGAAAAAGATGTGCCTTTGGCGCAGGTAATAGAGTGTCAACACAAACATGGATGCACCTTTGGTGTAGGTAACAGAGTGTGACACAAACATGGATTCACCTTTGGCGCAGGTAAGGGTATGTCGACATAAGGATGGATGCGCCAAGGCACACCTTCAGGAGGCGCAACATTTTGAGCGCTGACAGGAAGCAGACCCTGGCGCAGATATTCAGATGGCCATAACTTTTGACAGGGAGCTTGGATTCATGCAAGGTTGGACTTTTTAGAAAGCTTATGAGGTCCTCTATCCAAGTACGACTGGATATCTTTAATTGGGTGGGAACAAGTTCTTAAAAATGCAAAATACAGTTCGCCACTTTTTGGGTTTGCTAGGGTCCTCACCTACCACCATAATGAGATGAATTAAATGCAACCTGGAGGTGGTTGGGGTAGATTTGGATTTCCTCTCTCTTCCCTCTCTCATTCTTCCTATAAATTGTAAGGAGGGGCTTCTTTCTAAAGGTTGGACATTCTTGTTTTGCCCCTCCCTTCTTCTCTTTGGCAGGTGAATTTGTGGAGTTCAAACCTCCCATCTAAAACTGTAATGCAACTTTGCCTCTTGGCATTTTATAGTGTATTGTATCATCTTTGGAGCAAATAATGCATGTCTATGGATGATTCTCAACCCTCTCTGTGTTCATTTGCATCCTCCTGATCTTTCACTACAAATATGGTTATCTATGCATGATCTTGCATTGCATTTTAATGGTCTGTGTTTATTGGCAAGACAGGTGTTCTTCATTCCTCGGTGCATCACCTTTGTTAGCTTAGGTTTTATTTTTATGCATCTTCTTACCCTGTCTCCTTGGCAAGTTAAATTAGGTTTTTACTAAACCCTCCGCATTTTTATGTGTGCATTTGAATAGAGGAATAGGAACCGACCTTCATCTGGAGAGCTTTTTTCGATTTCGCAAGGTCCCACACTTGGGAAGAGCTTCATGTTATGCAATCGCACTGAGAGACTCAACCCATCGAGTTGCAAACACTCAGGGGTGCTGCAATTCACCACCAACAATACCTTGCAGTGAATGCATAAGGCAATTTACACCAAGGGATCTAGACTCCATCTCTCATTGGGAAGTGTGCAATGCAGAAATGTTGATATACAAAAAACTAGACTTATTTCCCTACTACTAATGGTAGGTCCTTTGGGATGTGACACTCTTCTTCAAATGCCATGTGGATCCTGTCATACCATTTCTCCTCCCTTTGCTTGACATCATCTTTCATGGCCCCTTGACATAGGTACTTGTTGAACCTTTCACCTGGTGAAAAATTCTCCATGGGGTATTCCCATACCTTTTCCTTCGGCCCATCTAGTACTCCAAGTTCCATGAATACTAGTGATAGTAGAACAACCCCAAAACTAATCTTCCCTCCTATGTACGCTTCCTCGACTATTTGTTCTGCAATGTAGCCTGCAATATTATAGATTTCCCCTTCTGACATCTTACGTGTAATGTGTAACCACATAGTATTTACCTGTGACCACCGCTCCTAATCATTCAACTTTGTAACAAGGTGTGCTACTGCTTGTACAACCAGATAGTTCTTTAATTTGTCTATATCCATACCATGCGGACCCTTTAGGTACCCCAACTCCTCTCTGATCTTTAAGATCATGGCTTTATCTATGAGATAATTTTTTATGTCCTCTCCAATGGCCTTCAAACTTGTAACTGATGAGATAAGCACAAATGAGATCCTGCAAAGTAAAAGAATTCCTCATGCACTCTGCTCTTGAGCCACTTATACAAGGGCTCATACTTCCTGAAATATGGAAGCTCATATAATTGGTAGACCTCAATTCTCTTTAGAAGCTTCTCACTTGCATCATCATAAAATGACATGTCATCCGCCATATGCTTGTTTGTCCTCATAGTGAGCAGGGAATCAAGCTCCTTCTTGTTCTCCGCGGTCCTGTGATTGTATTCACTCACTTTTCTCTTTTTTATAGGTGAATCCCATTCATTTCTTATGATGACTCCTTCTAGATATTACATTTCATAAAAATAACTTTTGGGTGCCATCTCTTCTTCCTCAAGGACCGCCTTCTTCTTTCCTTTTGCTCCTACTGAAGTTTCCTTCTTAGGTGCCATTTTTACCTTGTAAAAGTCTCCTCTTTAACTCTGTAGCTTACGAATCAAACCCTAGCTCAATTCAATCATGCCCTAGGTGGAAACTTCATGCCCTAACTCCTCTATGTCTCCTTGCTTCACTCAAACCCTTCACCACCGAGGAAGCAATCTTCTTTTCACACAGATTTGTTTTGTCAGGATTGGTTTCACACCTTAACCTGATCACTCAACTCTTCACACTTAGCTCTTTTCTCAATTTCTCTTAATCGCAATGGCAAAAATGAATTCACATCCCATCCTTATATATATTTTTCAAAATTTGATGCATTTATTGCTCCTTCACCTACCAAATATCCTCTCATTCATTGACCAAATTCATTCGTCAATGAATGAGAACCTTCTAGCGTGCCTTCCTACCCTCTGGTAATAGACTTCTCTTCAATGTGTGCCCTTGTGCCTGAGTACCTTGTCATTATACCTTCTCCTGGTAGTTATCATGGCCTCTGCTTACCTCAAGTTAAATTGTCCTTTCATTCATGTCCATCCTTGGTCACTTTTTAGAAGCAATCTTATTTTGACTTAAAGCACACCTGTAGCATCTTATTCCTTTCACCTTTCAATTCCCATAGTATTTTACATGGATAACTATAACCACCCCACACTAAAAGTATGTGTAGTTCTCTGCACATAAACATTCTTCATATCGTAATCAGCTTCATGCATGATAGTGTGCTTATTAAACAAGAACAATATCTAAATTGACAAAGCATAGTGACAATGAAGGAAATAAGGAAAAATAATGGAAACCTAATCTAAATGGAAATATTGCCTTATTACAAACACCAAGAAGACTTATTTATAGTAGGGCTTCATCCTAGTCCCGTTAAAGTAACCGGGTAGCCATGTTCCATCAAGTGCTTCTAACTGGAAAACACCTGATTCAAGTATGTAAGTGATGACATGCGACCCCAACCGATGTACTTTGAGCTTTCCTAGATGGTGCAAGAACTTTGAGTCATAAAGAAGTACCATTTTTCCAATCTCAAACTTCTTATCCCTTATGTTTCTATCATGCCATGCTTTTTTCCTGGCCTTTTCCTACTTCTGACTCCAACGTGCTATGGCTCATCGCTCATCCAGTTGAATCATTTTCTCAATACGCTCTTCTAAAGCTTGTTCATCAGTTATACCTCCAACACGCACAATGAGCAAATAAGGTAACATAAACTCTATAGGGAGAACATCTTTTACACCAAAGACCATCTTCAATGGTGTGGCTTTGTTCAATCTCTTGTAAGTTGTTCTATGTTCCCAAAGAACAAATGACACTTTGTCATCCCAATCCTTTCTTCAAACATTAATTTTTTTTTTCAAAGTATGGCTCAAAATCTTGTTGAAAGCCTCAGCAGTTCCATTTTCCTAAGGATGGTAGGGTGTAGTTTTATGGTGTGCAACCATAAACTCATCTAATAGGATCCTGATTGTCTCATTCAAAAAGTGTTTACCCCTATCACTTGTCAATATTAAAGGATATCCATCTCTTGTAAGAACATTATCCCATAGAAACCTAGCTATTGTAGCTACTGTACAGTCCTTCGTAGGTGCTACTTCTGCCTACCGTGTGAGATAATCTATGTAAGTAATAATATACCACGATCCAGTCCTACGTACAGCTGGAAAAATAGGTCCTACAGAGTCAATGGCCCATTTCTCAAACGATTCGGCACTAGTAATTGGTCTCAAAGGAATCTCATCTCTTTGCCCTAGTTTTCCTAGGAACTGAAAATGATCACATGCCTTACAATATTCTTTACATTCTTTATACAATGTCTCCCACGCTAATCCAGTAAGTAGGATCTTTTGGGTAGTCACATCACTTGCATAATGGCCTCCTGCAATACTACCATGGGCTTCTTCCATAATATCCTTGTGCTCATGCTCTTATACACAATGGCGTAATACTTCATCTCTTCCTAACTTATAGAGGTCACCACTGATTAACATAAACGGTGACACATGTATAGCAAGTTGTTTCTTTTCTAATGCCTTCATTCCTTCTGGTGCCACACTAGTCTGCAGAAAGACAACAATGTCTTCTAATTCTGATGGCGTGCACTATAACCTATATAACTGTGCATCTAGCATGGTCTCTTCAATTGTCTTTGCTTGCTCTCCTGAGTTGATTCTAGATAAATGGTCTAGTCCATAGTTACTTTTCCCTGGCTTCAACACAACTATGAAGTCAAAATCTTGAAATAGGAGTACCCATCTGCATAGACACCACTATAAGGTGGGCTTGTTTACCAAGTACTTCAAAGCCATGTGATCTATATAAAACAAAAATGGTATTGCTAACAAGTACTATTGAAACTTGTACAATGCATAGATCATTTATAAAGCTTTGCACTCTCTAGTTGTATAATTCTGTTCAGCAGAAGTTAGCTTCCTACTAGCAAAACAAATTGGATGATCTACAATAATTTCACCATGTTGAGCTAGCACAGTGCCAATGGCCATACCAGAAGCTTCCACATGCACATGAAATGGTTTATCCCATGAGGGAAAATGCAGAATGGGCACGGTAGTAAGTTTATCCTTTAGTATCTCAAACATACGTTGTTGTGGTTCTCCCCAATAAAATGTACCTTTCCCCTTAAGTAAATCTTCTAAAGGTGCAACAACTTTGGCATACCCTTTGATGAAATTTCAATAGTAACTTATATGACCCAAAAATTCACTCACCTCACTTTGAATGGTAGGCGCTTCCAGGCCTAGAATGACTGTAACCTTAGCTTGATCAACCAACAAACATTTCTTGTAGATTATATGTCCTAATAGTATTCCAAATGGTGTAGCAAATATGTACTTCTTGATGTTCAAAGAGATACTAGATTGTCTGCACCGTTCAAACATTAAGCGCATATTGTCACAATGATCTTTCACAAGCCCATAAATTGTCCATTCTTCTAGGTAGACCTGTAAGAAGTTGTGAATAAAATCTTTGAATGCCTTAACAACTATGTGAAAAAATACAACAGGTGCATTTTTCAATCCAAAAGGCATCTCATTATAGGCAAAACTGCCCCATTCAATAGTAAAAGTTGTCTTTGCTTGATCCTCCTGAGTAATCCTAACCTGATGATACCTGGAAAACCCATATGTGAAAGAATATATTTCGTGCCCTGCCACTCCTTCCAATATTTCCTCAGTGAATGTCGTAGGGAATGGATCTGTGATGCTTGCAGCATTCATCTCCCTGTAGTCTACACATATTCGAATATGTCCATCCTTCTTGATATTGATCACCATTGGGCTAACCCATTCTAACTCATCAAGGGGCTTAATAATTCTAGATTTCAACAATTTATCAATTTCATCTTTTACTTTTTCACGTAAATTAGAATTCACTCTGTAAGGTCACTTCTTAACTAGTTGTGCATTGTCCTTAAGCTTTATCTTAATTTACTCAAGTGATTCATGCACACATTTAAGTTCATGGCACCCTCAAGGGAATAAGTCCTGATAATCCCTGAGTAACTCAATGATATTTGCTACCTCCGAGTCTAACAATTAGTCTCCAATCATGGCCTCCTTAGGCTCAGCCTCTAAACTTATATTCACCTTCTTTGTCTTCATGGGTTCGTGATAGGTGCGTGTATCCTTCTATGCACTTTCCAACACCTCACGCACCCCTTGTGAATGTTCAATATCTAGGTTCTCAACTTCCTCATCATCCACGATGTAAACCATCTTTCCTTTCTCTTTCTCATGGAAAGCATGTTCAAGTAGTATGGAGTCCATTTCTTCTTCCTTTTCAAAACACACTCCAAACTCTACCTCACCAAATAATTCATGAATATGCTCTTCAGATTTTGCACTATCTCCCATAGTTAAGTGCTTGAAAAATTTTAATGCCTCTTCTATTGGAGGTTGGGAAGAAAAGTAGTCAAAGGTTTGGATCATTCCTGCAGTCAAATTTTTCCAGTTCCTAGTCTCTCGATGCAGTTCTGCGTATACATAACAGGCGCGTGCACATCCTTGTAGCATAGAGTAAAATATATGCACCCAAATTAAAGGTGGTAATGCTTCCTATCCTGCTGTCTAGAGTCTCTCACATTTCTGAATGTGATGTTGAACAGGTTGATCACCATGATAAGGGAAGATTTGTGTAGGTGCATTGTTCCTTACAAACCTAATAGATAAGGTGACTCCAACCTCTTCCCATTTTATAATATTATCTTTGTGGACTACCACCAGTGTGTTGCTATCTTGTGCAAGGTATTTACTAACATATCTCTTCTCTTAATTTGATTTTTCGACTGTGTTTCCGTGGCTTTCAAAAATACAGGAAGATCTTTTGCCCCTGAATACCAAGGTATTTTTCTACCTATCTGTCAAACCGAATGAAGCCCATTCTTGCACACATCCGCTCTTTTCACCTCGCGCCCTACTAGTTCATATGTACCATGAGCCCAATTGTCACAAGAAATACTCATAGTATCACTAATATAATGAGAATCATCCCCCTATAGGATGCCTTCTTTTGATGGTTATTTGACCTCTGGGTCTTGAATAGCATGTACATAAAAAAAATTTAAGTCCTCACTTAGAGGCTCAACATATGGTGTAGACTTCCCATCTGTTAGAGGTATCACAACTCTTTCCTCCTTGTTCTCGAAGCTGATATACCCCTTATTGAATCTCAAGTGCACATTATTCACATAACACTAAGGGCATCCAAGAAAGGCTGGAAAATTGTCTGCTTCTACAAGTGCTAATACCTCTAAATCCCCATTGAACTTGGCCCCTTGTATAGTTATAGATGCATGCTTCAAAACTCCTATGGGAGTGGCCTTAGTCATGTTTGCCATAAACAACACATTAGATGATGGCTATAATGGGGGTCTCCCCATTTGTACCAATGCATCTAATGTAAGGACATTTGCTTTTGCACCTATATCAATCAAAATATTACTCAATAGCCATCCATCCACAACAACATTTAGAGTAATTTCCTTATCATAGTCAATGCTATCAAGGGGAAGATTTGCATGCAGAATCTGTTGTTCGGTCTCAATCTTGTGCATGGATTGTTCCCTTTTAACCAACTTCCTAATAGTGGAATAATGTTCTCTTGGCGCAACATTTTGCACACTTCTCTCATATCATCGATATCAGTTTGGGCTATCTCTAATGCTTTATTCTACTACTTTAAGTATTGTATCTCACCTGAAGATTCCTTAGCACTTCCATGGTAATCCTGGTAAACTTCCTTCTGATGAGTAGGATCTGCGTACCTTGCATGCAAAACCTCCTCCCTGGTGATTGTAGGCTTATGGTGTAATGCCTCTCTTACGCGCGCCACTTCAGCTCGTGTAGTAATCTTCATTGTAAATGCCTCAGGTCCTTCTACTATCTTGGGCATCCATTGAGCTTCTACTACATGTTGGATTTTAACCATCCCAACACCTTTTTTTCTTACTTACTCAGACGCTCATATAAGTCCGGACACTCTTCATAGCTATGGTTCTTTTTGGAGAAAGAACATGTAATATTTTGAGGACATTTACACCTATAATGGTCAGGAGATCTACATGAATAACATGTTCCATGAGGGAACTCACCTCTTCCTCCACCACATCCTCATCCTCCATATCCACCATGATATCCACGTCCCTTTCCATGACCTCCTTCAAAATGCCCCTCATTCTTATCATAGCATGTTTGATTATGATCCTGATCCTGGTGCTCATTCTTACCCTTAGAATTAAGGGTTCTTTCCAAAGAAAGAACATGTAATATTCTGAGGACATTTACACCTATAATGGTTAGGAGATCTGCATGAATAAAATGTTCCATGAGGGAACTCACCTCTCCCTCCACCACGTCCTCATCCTCCATATCCACCATGATATCCACGTCCCCTTCCATGACCTCCTTCAAAATGCCCCTCATTCTTTTCATAGCATGTTTGATTATGATCCTGATCCTGGTGCTCATTCTTACCCTTAGAATTATCTGTTACACTTGTCTGTCGTACCCCAATGTCAATAGCATCCTGGATCTGACTAATCAACCGACAATCTTCAATATCATGGGTTATGGACCGGTAATTTTGCAAAAGTAGGATACATTCTTCCTTATCACGTGTTGTAACAAAGGACAAGGACTAGCATCATGGTTCAAATGACAGATCTCATAATCTAGTAGTAATGAGCATACATATCTATGAGGGAAACTATCCTTGGTGTGACCTTCCACTTCACAATTTGTACACCAAATTTCTGAGCGCATTTCATGGGCTGAATTTGCTGATATCTTCTCTAACTACTTTTCCATAGCTGTAATTTGTGCCTCCAAGAATGGACTAATGTCAGTGGAAATACTCCCAACTGCTGAACCGAACGATAACCAAATCGTACCAATCCAAGAACACAGATTTTAATCAAACACCATGATTAATAAGATAAAAGTAATTCACCATAATAACTTTACATAAACCTTTGCAAACAAATGAGTAGAAATATCATATATTATTATGGAACTCAATGTAATACATTGTGAATGGGCCTTGATTAAATAGGAAAGGAATAACAATCTAAGAAACAGTCAAGGTCATAGATCAAGCCATAAATCAAGGAAATAACTAGTCATCAAAGAACTAGTCAAGACCATAGATTTAGGAGAGAACTAGACATCAAGGATCTAGTCAATACCATAGATAAAGGAAAGAACTAGTCAAAACCATAGATCAAGGAAAGAACTATACCTAACAACTAGATAATATCTCATAATATCTAAATAAGATAAAAGAAATATCCACACACATAAGTGGGTGAGGATAAATACAATAAAGGTAAATAAAGTACCTAGGTGAACATGAGCTAAGGTAAATACCTACTCTAACAATTGCCTTAGCACACAAAGCTTCTTCTAGTGCTTCACATGGATCAGTGTATGTCTTATGTGACAATGTCCTTATAAATGGTGTAATCAATCCTCCAACAAACCATTGTGCATGTTGTCTTGCATGAATATCATAAGATAGCTTAAATAAAAGTTTCTTAAAATGGACATCATATTCACGTTTAGTATTTCCTTGCTTGATATCCTTGAGGGCACCTATACTCTTCTACTCAAACTCAAAGATATGGAACTCTTTCAAGAAATCATCTTTCAATGCTACATATTCCACGCAAGTTTGATCGGGGTCAAACTTCATGTACCGACTGTTTGCACGTCCCTATAATGTAGTAGCAAATTGACTTGCTTTACACTCAATATTCATGATCCATTTAGTGTGCCACAAGATTTCACACATATGCACATGCTCAGCAGCATCCTCTATACCTCCATACTATAGAAGATGAAGAGACATCTCCATATAAATGTTGTGTGTTTGTTACAGACCTTGACCACCTGATCCAGAACCTCCTATGTTTCCCCTACCTCAAGAACCACTAGATCCACCAGAACTAGAACCACTTATACTTTTTGATCCTCCACCTATAGTTAGAATAGGACCTATAGATGTACTCCCCTGTGCTCTGACAATAGTACTATACTAAACCCCTACAGTCTGTGAGGTAGTTCCACTTCCAGAGGTGAATCCAACATTCTGTGCACTCACATTCTCTATGGATGATGCACCTAAGAATGTTCCTCCAAATATCATTGAAGTCATTTATCCTGCCATTGATGTACTTACTTCGTGACTTACTCCTGCTCTCCTACTTCCCAAGTTAGCTTGGTGGTTACTTGTCGTACTAGATACTGGAAAACCAAACGTAAGGGCTAGGTCACCAGGTGGATTAAGATACATGTTTGTGGCCCAGGTAGTCTCTACTAGCACACTTCTATGTGAGGCCAAGGGGGATCTCTATCATGTTTTCCAAGATGGGGGAGTTCTAGATGCTTTGGATCCACGTCTTTGACGTGAGCTATAAATCCTTCACAAGCTATCTCTCTCCTCAGTGCCATACTTTCTACAACAGGACGTTGCTTCTCTATCTCCCTCTCGTACATCTCATTATACTTAAGCCACCTCTCCTCTCTCTGCCTCTCTACCACTAGGTCTGCCATCTTTCACCAAACTTGTTCCTTCCCTTGTGTGTGGTGAAGTTTAGTTAGCCATTGGTTTACTTTCCAGGTTCAAATTTACCATCAATATCTTGATCACCAGTGGAATACCTTGTAGATATACTCCTCTTGGATACCACAAAAATTGGAATTCAGCTACCTTCGAGCAAGATTATGTCGAAATGTAATATTCCAAAATATAACTGTTTAGAACACCACGTATCCACAACTCGAGGCTAGATCAAATCAGCATCACAAAGGGCCTAAAATTATTCCTGGGTCTAGACAAGTGCATGATACCTCAAATTCCACTTAGATATATAAGCAATAAGCCACTCGTATAGTTCTATTGGAAAGATATCAAAAAATATCTCGTATAAGTTTTCATACATATTCTATTCTACCCAAGTGTGTGCATTAAACTCACACCCATTGCTGAACCGCCATGCATATTCTTCCTTCAGATCATGTATCCATTCCTCAATACTTGCTAGAGTTAACTGGTATGTCTTCATCGCGACCCATCCTGAAAAAAATTAAAAAAGAGGTCCCAGCAACAGAACCAATGATGCAGCCTAGAATTTACTAGATAACACCCTAGACGCATTGGCATATCGCTTAGCCTAGACTGAGTGCTCACCAAAAGTGCACAAAGGTACTAGGTCCCTCTTTAGGGTTACTATAGTAGGATGTTAGCATGATGAAGGAAGAAACATATAGATCCATAGTTAATTCATCATTCTACAATACATGTCATATTCAGAATTATAAAAGAACAAGCTTAAACAATAATCATGATTGAATCAAGAACATGCATTAATCAATTACACACAAGAATGACACTTACATTCGTCCAATATCTTCCATCTATTAATAAACATAGAATCTCCTTACAGTAATGTCAATTTATACCAATGCATGCATGGATCTAATACAGTAATCCAATCATGTGCGCATACCTCTATACCTTCATACATCCATCTCTCTGTGTGTATATTCTACTATGTGCTTCACATCATATATATGGTGGGGACTTTCCCTTCACCGCTTATCTATTCCAAAAATAGGCCGCATGCTATTAATAACCACACTTCGTTTACAGGCATAACCACACATGTAAGTGTGTTATCTATAGACCTCTTACAATTAATTGAAGTGACAATCCTATTCTTAGTTCATCTCTATGCAAAGCGCTTAATCCGATCCTCTAAAGATAGACAATGTGTGGCGCACACATCTCTGCATCATTGGTGTGTTTTACATGCCATCTTCTAAAAATAGGTCTTCATGCTCAAAATCAGCTAAGTCCTAAATATTGAACTTGTCCTCCACGTGTGGGTTCTTCCTGTCCCTCCGTGCCCTTGATCTTGGCCTTCTCTCCCGCGTGGACTTCTTGTGTGATCTCTAACAAGTATTCTCTAATCAACACATGGGGTTATGGAAGGTATCAAAACAACTAAGTTCTTCATGGTCATACTTTCCTATCCTCTTTTCTCTTAAGGGAAATATATCAGAGTTTTTGGATGGCTTTGATACATGGTCTTCCTCCTTCGAAGGGGTGTTTTTTCTCCTCTTTTTAGTTCTTCTCTTTAGTATTCATGCATTAGGTTGGAATACCTAATGCATCAAAATTTCCTCAGCACAAATTGGGGATTGATCACCGCCAAATATTTATCAAAGTTCAGAAAAATCTAAAATCTTCAAAGTGTAATAATTTGAGAAAATTCCCTCCATGAAACAAATGGGTGTGTTCCTTCCATGTTTTATATCTTTTTTGGATTTTCTTGTTGAAAATTTACTTACATTAATTTAATTACATTTTGAGTTAAAGTTTAGTTTCCTATCACGGGAATTGACTACACTGTATTTTTCAGGTTTCATTTTGAAACGTGTCAACACCAAAAAAATGGGACATTAAAAAAAAAGTTATCGTGAAAAAAGAAAAAGTGTGTCTACACACTCATGTATCTTCTCCTTTACACATGTAATATAATTTCATACTTAAAGGGGGGGGAATTGAGACACTAAAATTTGGTAATTTATCCTTAAACACTTCTGATCTTGACATTGCACACTTGCATGCACAAATGCACTCTCTGCACTCTTGCTTAGGACACCCTGATAGCTCTTCAAATTCTTTCTTATATTTGCACACATATTTTTCATCAGTTTCTAAAATTTAACAACATAAATCACCTCTATAAACATATTTCCTTCAACTCATGAATTCAAAACATTATTTTTCCCTCTCAGTCAAAACTACCATTTTTTAGTTGGGTTATACAATTCTACAAACTGACCCTATCGTATGGTTTTGGAATGACACCTTGTACACTAAAAATTTCAATTCCATCATCTACATATGGACTAATATTTCCTTTTGGATGGCCTTTCATGTCATTTTAAACTTCAAAAGCATATATATGTAAGTAAACCATACCTCATTTGGAAACCAGGCACTTTAAGAACTCCTCATGTACAAGAAAACATAAAAGGCACTCTAAGCTTCCTAAACTATGAAACTAATCATGTACATCCATTAAGGTAACATCCTCTACAAGTTTTAAGTCTCCTTATAGTTTAAGGAGTCTACATATTGATGACGGTCGTCAATCCTTGCCATTAAAAATGTCAATCTGGGTTGGTGTCCGAAGGTTGTATGCATTAAGAGAAGAAGATCTTGGAAGGTAACTCCTTTAAACACAAACTAAACTTGCATAAAATAAATAACACTTGCTGAAATTAAAAGGCACACTTGCAAAAATAAATTTTGCATGAAAGAAACACACTTGCATGAATTGAAATACACACTTGCAGAAATAAAGGGACACTTGCATAAATTGAAATTGCTAAATTGAAAATAAAGGAAAGAGGAAAGGACGTCTACAGGTTCAAAAAAGAAATTACATAACATAAAAAAGACAGAAATTTACAACAAAAAGAAAACTGCAGAAATAAAGAAATTACATAACATAAAAAAACATAAATTTAAAACAAAAGGAAAACTGTAGAAATAAAGAAATAAAAATTAACACATTGATCCATCTTCCTTGGAATGAGTGGCCAGCTCATTCCTTAGAAGAGGATTTAATTCATACTTTTAATTGAAAACTTGTAGAAAAACTTTACTTCCAAAGATTGGAAAGAAAGAACAAATCTTGATTACTTGGGGAAAAGAAATTACATATCTAAGTGTGGAAGGTTACATTTATTATTTATGCATCCAACCAACTCCTTATTTTAGGAAATATAATCTAATCTTATCTTTATTCCAATCCTAACAACTAAGATCTCCATCTTCACAAAATATGGAGAGAGATATATTATTGAAGTCAAATCTTATCTCACTTATTTTAGGAAGATTTGCTCCCAAATCTTCTCCTTACTTTTCGGTAACAAGAATCATAATGATTCCCCCAAAATATTATTTTGACCAAATACCTTTCTCAGATTTTCCATTTGACTTTGTTGTTTTTGATTGTGGAACTTTTGACGCTTGTCAAATATGCTTTTTCTTCAGACTACAGTTCACTAAAAGTTAGATATCTCTTGATTGGTAAAACCTATAGAAAATTTGAATAAGTTTTTGTTAAACACATTGCTATAAACAAAAACCTCTCTCAGATTTTCCATTTGAATTTTTTTTTTGTTTATAGAACTTTTAGTGCTCGTCTGATACACGTTTCCTCGGACTGCAGCTCACTAAAAGTTAGATCTCTCTTCATTGGTAAAACCTGTAGTAAATATGAATGATATTTTTGTTAAAAAAAAATCTATGAACAAAAACCTTTCTCATATTTTTGATTTGACTTTTCTATTTTTGTTTATGGAACTTTTAGTGCTCATCTGATACACTTTTCCTCAAACTACAGCTCACTAAAAGTTAGATATCTCTTCATTGGTAAAACCTGTAGAAAATATGGATGAGGTTTTTGTTTAAAACATTGCTATGAACAAAATCCTCTCTCAAATTTACCATTGGAATCTCTGAGTTTTCACAATCCCTCAAAAGTTGTCATTCCATTGATGCAAGTTCTGAAACTAAAGTTGTCATTCCTTTTATGCAAGTTCCGGAACTAAATCTGCAAGTTCTGGAACTAAATCTGTGAGTTCCGGAACTAAACCTACAAGTTCTAGAACTAATTCTATGAGTTCCGGAACTAACTCTGTGAGTTCTGCAGCTAACTCAAAACAACTATAACTTTTGCATGCGACCTCAGATTGAGATGATTTTTTTTTAACTTGCATAATTTTTCAAGAGGAATCTGAATATGAAATCATATTTGATTTTGAATTTACTATTCATGATCAATTCCAATTTTTCCAATACTAGCATTATCTTTCCTTTATGGCCTGCATACACAAGACTTTACATCTTTTCTCAAATAATCTATAGGATTAGTCAACAAAATAGATAAAAAATATTTATAAAGAATGAATAAGATATATATCCTATATTCTATCTTAATCAAACTATAAGTTCCTACATTACATTTAAATTCACTTTCAAAGGTAACTTGGAAGGACAAAATAATGGTAATTTATAGCCAATTTATGGCCTCATCACATATTCCTTCCACAAGAAATTAAAGTGACCATTCCTAAGTATTTGAGAAAGTTTGAAACTCAAGTTCTTATTGCACTACGGTAAATATCACATGTTAAGAGAATGATACATGGTTTCATCTCTCTTTGGAGTAGTGGAAATACCAGTGATGCATAAGGGCGAACACAACCCAAGTAAATTTGTTTTATAGGAACTCCTTTCACTACAATGGTATCAAGGTTTGAGTAGAGATTACAAAGCCATTTTGAAGGTGATAAAATAATACTGACACTCAATTATAGGTATTTGAATCACTTAGGAAGTTCAAAACCCAAATTCCAAGTAGGTCTAAGACCATATAAAAGGGTTAGGACCATTAACCTAGTTGTATGGTTTTGACCAGGTTTAGTCTCAGGTGCCATTTTTTGTAACAAAGAATTTCCAGTATCAGATCAACTTTTCCCTACATTCATATCACTTATAATCTCATAGATCCACATAGAATCAACTAATTTCAATTCTCCTTTATTTTTTATAGCTTTTGGATCAATAGTCACTTTAAAAGCATCATTATGATTTGTGTAATTAATTTTAGAAGTTAATTAAATTAGAATATCCACCTGTTGCATTATTTTATCCTTATTATGTATGTTAATTATAAACACACTTAAAAAATTAAAAGGGAATGAAATATGAATTCACAAAAAAATGAGATCAGTATGTTATAGATGTTGACCTGAGTCCATCTTAGTGGATTTGCTAATTTGGGGGCATATCCTACACTATTTAGGTGTTTTTGTTTCAATACAATTACTTTCACTTCCTCATTATGATCAATAAATTTATTATACTGTGTCATATGATACTTTTTGGACTAATATGACCAACAAGAGTGTCTTGTACAATGAGCCATTATATTATCTTGATATATGTGCCTTTGGGATACTTTCTTTTATCATATTCAATTTATTTCTTGCATGTATATTGTCTTCCATGTATGTGGCCTTTGGATTTTATTTTTCTATCCTTAAGACATTTCAATGTCCCTTGTTTGTGGCTCTTTTCCTTTGTTATTGCTAACATATGTAACATTGCTTGTGTAATTATATGTTATATTACTGGTATTCTTGACATATTATGCACTTATTACATTTTTATTTCTCTATGTGTCATGGTTATAACATGTATACCCTTGGTGTCCACCGACAATAACCCTCCATGTGATTCAATTCTAACTATAAGATACGTATGACACGGAAACACATTATTTACTTTGAGATGAGTATTCCAATTTCACATCTCACTCACCTTAAAAGAGATGGAATTCAATGGGGTTTATTACACACACACATGTACAATATATATATAATTCATACTTTAGTAATATAAAGAATAAAGTATAGACACTCAATTATAATATTGTAATTAGTAGAGCTTTAACAATAAAATGTTCAGTTCATAATCAATATATAACAACACACACACACACACACACACACACACACACACACACACACACACACACACACACACGACTAACATTTCCTATAAAACATGAATCCTATAAAGGCTCCTATAACTACTCACTAAATCTGTACGAGTTATTTCTAACAACTCGTAACCAAACATATTCCTATATAATTTATTATAACAACTCATATTACATTACAAATAACAAATATGATTAATAATGTAAACATTATTAATTCATAACATTCACCCCATTAGTGTGAACATTATTAATTGTTAATATTGACCCTCTTAATGTGAACATGGGTAAGAAACATACCATCAAACTAGAAATAGAATCATATTTCAATGCATATTTTTAGGTCTACATACTGATATCTAGATATTGTTACACATGATCACTCACTTCACCACAATGAACTTATCACTATCCAACCACACTTCCAAGAATTCTGACAGTCAAAGGATCGTTGAAGTTAGCTACCCTCATATAGAACTATTTTTATAGTTCTACACCTTCCATGTTATATCACAACACATTCAAGAGAAAATAATGGAATTGCAAACATGATTGATCTTATGTTCTTATACACACACAACTGAAATAGTATAAAAATAGAAATTTGAGAACTATGTCCTCATCGTGTTTGTAGTCACCATCATAGATCATTGCTAAACTGGTCACAAATGGTATGGGATGGTTTTTGTTGCCACTTGGGAACCAATCAGTGCTTTATCCATTTTTGTGCAAATGTGCCACTAATGAAGTTTCATGGCTTAATCTTTCACAATAAAATACCCATTCTATATTCAAGATAGAACAACACGCACACGCGCGCGCACGCACACACACACACACACACACACACACACACACACACACACACACACACACACACACACACACACACACACACACACACACACACACACACACACACACACACACACACACAATATTACTAAAATGTCCTATAAAATTGGAAGCTTTTTAATGCTCCTATAATAGTAAATCAAAGAATTCATTTATGTTCATTTCAATTTCTTTAAGATCCTTTTATAATTATTTATTCATTGTTAGAATTCAAAGTAATCAAGATGAAAATAACAAACATAGCTATTAGGAATTCATGTTGCATACACTTATCCTCTTACTTTCCTTTCGTACTTCATGGCTTCCATTCTTCCTCACGATCTGACATATATACATGACCATTCTCAGTCTAGCTCAAAATTGAAGGAAAATATTTGAGCCTATCATTAACTCATCAGGTATTGATCAATATAAGGAAGACATAGACTTAGGAATACATTTGTTATTCTTACACTCTACTCCCATTCCCTTATATATTATCAACTAATTAGATTCCTTGAATGAGTAATCATATGTGCTGGACAATTCTAGACTAACCAATCAAACCACATCAAAAATACAAATCTTTAGTATTCTTTTGTTCTATATTGTCTTTATATTTGCATGACCCTCTCTAGAGAGGAGTATTTAGAGACAAATAAACATTTCCTGAAATACCTTCAACCTGTTGGAAGCATCTTTGGCCTAACTAACATAGATAAGGAGTTGAAAATTATAATTATCCTTGATTATAGAATCCCACGCATAGAGATAGGGAGATATTTCACCACCTTTTATGAGGAGGTTTCATACATGTAAGTTTATCAGTTGAGATTTACTCACCCATTGAATCTCAATCCTTAGTTGATTTCACCTTTAACATATCTATCACTTCCTATTATTCCCCTATTGTATTATATTCCCCATCTCCACATCATTTTCCACATTTTAGAAATTTTGGCCCGACCTCGATAATTTGAGTGCACATGAATACCAATGTCATTTTTCTTATGTACTAATTCTAGTGAACCCAACATGAAAGACTAGTTCTTTCTCATTTCCTTATTTTTATTTTATTTTTGTCTTCTCTCGCCCATTATTTTTTGAGTGTTATGAACCCTAAAAATATGTTAAGTCATGGGTTTGATAGATCCATTTTGGGTCTCAAGGCTTATTATGTTTAAACATAGTCTTAGAAGTTACCTTATTTATTTGGTTGGGTTGATATATATTCCTAGAGTATGAAATTACCAAGTGTCTCTTCTATTGAAGAAAAAAATTCTCTTCCAATGTAAGGATTTAAGATATCAATCAACAATAAAATTATTAAGGTTATTCCATACAACCTCCCAACTCTAATCACATGAAATTTATGAGAAAAGGGAGGCTTGATCCATCAGTCTTGACTAGACTATAGACTAACATGCATTCTTATGCTTTTCCAATTTACCTACAACCTATTATGGACTTATAACATGGTTTTCTCAAATGACCGATCAATTTAGAATTATAGATGAGTCATTTGATAGACTATAGGAATATATTGCCACCTTTTTGTAAAACAATGTCTTCCCCCTCCACTTAGGTCTAGAAGTACGTTTGTAAGAGGGGAAGTAACTATGGATCAATTTACGAAGGGGTATCATTCATCCCCTATGGATCACAATGTGATTAGATAAAATTAGATACTTATTATAGTAAGGGATAGTTAATCTAATCTATGAGGACATATAAACATAACAAATAAATGCAATAAGACAGTATGTAAATGAGATAAATAATAAAACTAATGAAAATAGAAACCCTAATGTGAAAGAAGAAAAAGGAAAGAATTCAGTTAACAAAATATGCTCATGGGACTGTGTCGTAGAGGAGACTATAAAAATCAAGAAGTGGGAACAACTATGTGCAGGAGTGCCGAAAAGGATGGAATCTGGAGGATCTAGCTGGATTGGAGTGCCTGGGATAGGACTGGGGCACCTACAGGTGCTTTGGTCTACAATCTGGGCACCTCTGATCTACGTAAAATCTTTGAATCTAATCTTTATAGGGCCAAAAGGTGATCTTGGAATATTTTTCATTTGTTGCATCAACTTCATTGTCTAGTGCCAGATGTCACCAATAACTCAAGATGGAAGAAAGACCTACAAGACCCCAAAACAAGCATCAAACCCTAAAAAGAAAAATTACATATGAAGGGGTCAGACTGACCTCAGCTGCCACAATGGTGGACTTACTAACTGAGTGTTGCACTACATCTCAGACCTGATGTAGTTATATGTGCAAGTGTGTGTGAAACATGCCCTAGGTTGCTCTTGTGTCAGTTGTCACTTTGTGAAGTAGCGAGAATAACTATGTGTAGAAAATGTAATAGAATGTGTGCATGGAATAGAATAGAATCCCTCCCCCTATGAAGTGTGATGCAGATGTCCTAGCCTTGTGCCTTGATGATGGAGCTATGTGGATGCAAGTGATCTCCAATGCAATAGATGGATGCAACTCTAGATGGAGTGATAGTAGTAAGTGATGCTAGGTCCCTCATTATGGTCTCATAACTTTATATTTATAGGGTTATCTTGGTCTAATTTTGTAATTAACCCCAAAAAGGCTAACCAAAAGAAAGATAAAGATGTAAAATAGGCTAGAAAGAGCCCAAAAGAGGTAGGAAAGCTCTATAAGGATCGAGGTGCCCTTGGTGGGACTAGGGCACCCACGGGGTGCCCCAGTCGAGGCTAAAATGACATGTGGGATGATAGAATCTAACTGGGCATATGGGTGCAAGAGATTCATAAAATGAAATAAAATAAAATAAAGTGGCCAAAGGATGGGGGTTAATTAGTACTTTCTTCCCTCAAGAACCTTCTAAATAGTAGTATGAGACCTAGGATAAATAAATGTCTAAAGTGCATGATTTTGTGACTACATTTTCCCCCACTTTATGTTGGTGAGTGGAAATATCGGTAACATAAAGTAGATAGAGATACATACCTGATGTCGATGTAAGAGTGATGAAGAAGGTGTGCCGAAGGACTAGACAAAATATTGGAATGAAAAAAATATGGAGGAGCGTGGAAACTAAAGATGAAAAATGTGTAAAGAAAAAGTGATGAGAGTGAACCTAGGGTGGAACACGTGTGTAGCTGTTGTGGTGTGAAGTGTACCTGCATGGTTAGTAAAGCATGTGTGTCGTGAAGTGTTGTTGTTGATTTTTGCTGTTATTGTTGTTTCCCCCATTTGACTGCTTGTTTCTCATACAGTCAGACCTACAAGGAGAAAACAATCAAGTAGTCAAATATGTATGTATGTAAGTGTAAAAATGCAATGTAAAAGACACATGTATATGAAATAATAAATGTAAAATATGTAAATGTAAATGGAACATGTGCACCTGATCCATGTCGAGAGAGAGAGTGTAGAAGGATATCATGTACTGCGAGTTTTTTAGGCGATCTCATGCCATAGGCCAAAGAAGTGTAGGGAGGAAATGCTTTGTGTCCTCTAAGATCTAACTGCTTCCTTGAATGTATGTAGAGATCTTTGTATCATCCTAGTTTTTTGGGTGATCTGATGCCACTAGTCTAAAGTAGTGTAGAGAGGCACACCCACTGTAACCTCCAAGCCTGTAACTGCTTCCCAGAATGCTAAGGACACCATGTCCTATAAAATCCTATGTATGGGGTTCGTAGACTGGTCTGAACCCACTCGATGAATATAACTGAACTGAACCGGTGTAGAATCTTTGTGTTAGTATGTAAAACCCCAAATGATGCCCCCCTCTTTAGGGGTGCATGCAACGTCACTGATAGGAGAATGTGGCCCCAAAAGAGGACCAACCACATGTACTCTGTAAACCCTGCAGGGGGAAAATGCGATTGGTAGAAACCAAGGCACACATAAACAAGAATGCTAGCCAAAACAAGTGTAAACACGCATTCATGTAGAAAACAATGTATAATCTACTTAAACAGTGTGTAAGCTACCAAGCAAAGTAATGTAACATGCAAGAAGACAAGTAAGCTTCACAAAGTGGGCTGCAAACATGGGACATCACTCATGATGTCACAAAGACATGCAATGCCATCATGGCTGCAAACAACAAACAAGTGTGCACACCAAACATAGGGCAAGGCCTGCAAATAATAACAAACAAATATAACATAGCATAACAAGTATGGAAACACATATCCCTACATAAAAAATGTTGCACATGAAGCACCCATTAGCATGTTAGAAAGATAACTAGTATGTCAAAAGTGTGTATAAGAAAGTAATGTAAAGTGCTAAGTACAAAATGAAACAATAACACCTAGAAGAGATGAATGTGGATGCCCCTAGTGACCAGTGTAGGAAGGGTAGAAGGTGAGCATCCATGTCGCATGTAAGAGACCTGTATCTGTGATCACAATGAGAAAAAGGTGTGAACCTGCATGTGTGGATGATATAGATAAATGACATACAAGTAATCTAACTAGCATGTGTAATAAAGTGATCATGAACAAGCAAAAGTAAGCAAGAATAAAACAACCATAATATGCAGCATGTTGTGGATGGATGGAATGGAATGCAAAATGGAGTGATAGGAGCTGCATGTGCCCCTCGAGTGAATGGAAGTGTATGAAGTGAGGTTCATTTTGTTTTCCCCCTCAACAGTCAAGAATGAACCATAAACAAGAGTGCATTGTCATCGAGAAATGGTCAAGTAGTGTGTGTTGTATCTAACACACTGTGATGAATGTGTAAGTGTAGTGATGAGATGCGACCTAGCGATGATGTGTGTGTGTTGAACCTTATAGCCGAAGCATATATCACGACCAAATGAATGTAAGAGTGATGATTTAGCCTAAGCGTATATCACTATAAGATGAATGGATGAGTGATGATTTAGCACTAAGCGTATATCACTACAAAATGTAAGGAGGGTGTGGTGATGTAACCTAAGGTGTAGACCACTAGAAAATGATAGAATAGGTGATGATTTAGCCTAAAGCGTATGTCACTACGAGATGAGTAGTAAGAGAGTGGTGATGTAACCTAAGGTGTATACCACTACAAAATGATAGAATAGGTGACAATTTAGCCTAAAGCGTATGTCACTAAGCCTAATAATGTTACATGGTGATTCTTAAATAGTAAAGTGTAAGTGTCCATTTGATTTGTAAACCTCGGCATTCGAGTATGGACCGAGGAACTAAAGTGTGTCATCGGGTAGTGAGTGTAGTGTAGAAGACAATGTAGTATATGTAATGATAAAATTTGACGTATGTGATGAGGAGAGTGTGTCCATATGCAAATGCAAGATGTGTAAAATGTGTGAAATGCAAGGTGAATAGAATGTGTGATTATGTGTGATGTATAGTAATGCAATGTATAGTATTGTGTAATAGGTGTAGTATTCCTAAGAGCATATAGTATGTAAAAATGCAATGCTAGATCGTAAAATGGTAAGGTGTAATATATGGAGCAACATGTAATGTATGTAGATAGAATAGTAATGTAATGTTAGACTCCTATATGATGAATACTAGTATAATATGTGAACCATGTGTGAAAATGTGCCTGGTGTAATATGTATGGTATGTAGATGTAAAAAAATAATGCAGTATGAATGTGATAGGATGTAAGATGTGTAGCAATGATGTATGCCTAATGATGACTATCATAATGTAGGATGTGTAAATAGCTAATTTCAAAATGTGTAGACTAAATGTAGAATGTAGGGTGTATGATGTATATGGTGCAATGATGTGTAACTCCTATAGTGCAGCGTAAGGTTAGTAAATAGTATGTATGATGCTATTAATATGGTAAGAGAGGCTCTAAAGGAAAGATATATGCAACCTATATGAGATGCATAGATGACAGTGTAAATGCATGCAGTGTGGATAATACATGTAATATCATGTAGTATGTAGGATGAATAGGCTATGTGATAAATATAAGAAAGCACAGTGTATATGAGTGACAAGCCCAATATTTAAATGTGATGAAACTAGTAGGAGATAAAATATGCAAGGAATATGCCTATAAATGCAAGGTAAACAATGTAAATGTATATGATGATGAAGATACCCATGTAAGAAATGTAATGCAAGGTATGACAGACTAGCAATATGTGTATGATGAGTGTATGCACAAATGTGCAAAATGTGTAGACAATCAGTGTGTGATATGAGGTGATGAAATGTAAAAGGTAGTATGTATGATAATATGCTAGTGATATGTATGGTATATGTGTAGTGTGTGAGGTTCATGTGTCATAATCCCTCAATAGTCAAGTGTGAACCATAGCACCAAAGTGTGTCATTCGGGTAATGATGCTATAATGTATGATGAATATGCCTAATGTGAGGAGATGAATGTAGGAAAAATATGATAAGGATAAATGTAGTTATGCTTAAGAATATGTGAGGGTGGGGAAGGTAATATGTTATTCCCCCAAGTGTATGTAAGGAGATCATGTAAAATCATCAAGAATATCATCATCCTCTGGGTCATAATCGAATGGGTAAGCATTAGTAACCTGATAAGCAACAAGTGTCTGGTTGATCACATAGTGAGCCATTGAGGTGTAAGGTGTACATGCCCATAACATATTCCTCATCAGTAAATGGAGGAAAAGGGAAACTGTGCGCATACCAATGAGTAAGATTCGTGTGTATAACCTAGGAAAGAGCTATTGCAGATGAAAACATGACCAAAGGGCATAGGAAATGAAATGTATATATGACTAGGATCTAAGGTGCCTCCAATATAAGTAAGCCAAGATTCTCCTAATGTGAGTGGTGAAGATCGATGGTTGTGTGCAAGAAATATCATGAGATGAAAGATACAAAGGCCATAGGTGACAGTAGATGATGACATACCCATAATAAAGATGAGGAACATATGGTGTAGGGTGGAGGTCCTCAAAACTAAGGCCTAAGAAAGCTAAGCCCTCATGTGTACATATAGTGACATCATATGTAGGGTCAAATGGAATGTGTTCCCAATATGAACCATTCATGAAGAGCGTGCAAGTGAATGGTGGGCGTGCTAAGGTAGGTGGTGCATGAGAAGGTGGATGTGATAGAGTGACACCCATAGGTTGGACAGGCCCCTGATAAGGAATCATAGTAGTAGTAGTAACAAGTGGCATAGAAGTGAACTTTCATCTATCACACAAATGGTACCATCAAGTGGTGGTAGGTGAGGTGGTTCTTCAATAGGTTAGGGCTCATTAATAATATTTGTGCGTGGAATGGGAAGACTAGTATTAGGAGCATGATCGCAATACTGGAATGGGTCACGGTCACAAAATATGGTATACTCCATGTTCTCATGTAAAAATTTGACACAATGATGTATAGTGGAGGAAACTTGCTTGCATGACATGAAGCCATGGCCTACCGAGGAGACAATTGTAGGAGACGAGGAATTCAACAACAAAGAAGACAATGTGGATAGTCTTTAGACAAATAGTAATGGGAAAATGTAATGTGACCAAGACATGGATGGAATGAGCTATCATAAACACGTAATGAAATACTAGATGGGCTAACATCATGAGTGAAGAGACCTAAACCTTCAAGGAATGACATAGGACACAAGTTAAGATCAGATCCATTATCAATGAGAGTGCGCTTAAAAATGACATTATGAATGAGAGATACGATATGTAAAGGCATGTCATTATCAAAAGTGTGAACATCAGTGGGAAGGTTGGAACTTGAAAACTAAGTGTGGAGAAAATGCATCAGCAAAGGCTTGATAAACTGAGATCAAGGTGCATGTTAGCACAAATACGAGTAATAGCAAGAAAATGTTGTACTCTATGTAATAAATCAGGATTTGCAAGCAAGTAATCATTGATTGAGATATTCATGATGACTCAACCCTAGGACTGAAGAAGGTGGAAGCGTAACTGAATGAGTCAGGTTCACCTAAATGATTAACTAAAATTATTTTCTTAGTGTAGTAAGGGATATTTAATTTTATCTAGGAGGACATATAAATGCAGCAAATAAATGCACTAAGATAGTATGTAAATGACATAAATAATAAAACTAATGAAAATAGAAACCCTAATGTGTAAGAGGGAAAAGGAAATAACTTAACTGATGATAGATGCTTGCGGACTATGTTGCAAAGGAAACTGGAAAAATAATAAGTAGGAACTATTGTGCAAGAGTACCGAAAAGGGTGGAGCTAAAGGATCTAGCTAGACTAGAGTGCCTGGAATAAGATTGGGGCACCTGCAGGTGCTCTGGTCTGTGAAAAATCTCTGAATCTGATCTTTATTTAACCAAAATGGGATCCAGACTATTCACCATTTGTTGCATCAACTTTTTTGTCCCATGTCGGATGTCTTCAATATCTCAAGATGGAAGAAAGACATGCAATACCCCAAAACAAACATCAAAACCTAAAAAAATAAAAATTCATATGAAGGGGTCAGATTGACCTCAACTGCCACAATGGTGCACTTACTAACTGATTGTTGCACTACATCTTAGACACAACGCCATTCTATGTGTAAGTGTGTGTGAACATTCCCTAGGTTTCTATTATGTCAGTCACACTTTGTGAAGTAGCAAGAAATAACTATGTGTAGAAAATGTAACAGAATGTGTTCATGGAATAGAATAGAATCCCTCCCCCTATGAAGTGTGATGCAGATGTCCTAGCCTTGTGCCTTGATGATGGATCTATGTAGATCCAAGTGATATTTAATGCAATAGATGGATGCAACTCTACATGGAGTGATAGTAGTAAGTGATGTTAGGTCCCTCATTATGATCTCATAACTTTATATTTATAGGTTTCTCTTGGCATAATTTCATAATTAACCTCGAAAGTGCCAACCATAAGAAAGATAAAGATAAACAAGAAGTCAAAGGAATGGAAAGAGAGAGAGAGGGAGTGGGAAAAAAAATTGAAAATTTGAGTGGGTGGCAATCATCTACGTATCAAAGGAAAAGAAATATGGAGCGAAAGGAGGAGGATCTCATGCATAATCCAGTTAGCAGAAAGGAGACAGAACAATGAAGAAATTAAAGAACAAAACTAAATCTAGCATAAATTCATAACAAATGAACATTAAAGGCCCTACCTCCTTTCTTTTGATAGGCCAAATTCAAAACAATGAAGAAATGAAGTAACATAACCAAATCCAGGAGGAAGTCAAGATCGATGGCATGGAGGAAAAAAGGCATGAAGTAGAAAAGGAGGAAGGGATCTTAGAGGAAGAGCATATAGTGGATTCCCTTATAGTTGAGGACACCTATGGAAGTCCGAGTTTCTTTTCTCAAAGGATGGAGACCACTTTCTTGTCAGTAATTAGTTTCACACGATTTGGATTGAGGAGATTCAGCCTGCAGAAACATTTTTTAGCCCAGAATCTACACAAAAATTATATTATGAGAAATTTTAGAAAAATACAACACCCACAGTGGATGTAGGAGGATCAAAGAATAGTGTGGGTAGACTCCAAAAAATAGTAATAAGAGAAAGAATATCCAGAAAAGAGGTCTATTCATTTTGTATACACTTGGAAAAAGTCTAATCCCATACGTGTCAGCCTATCACCCAGTGGGTGTTGGGCGCTCACCCAAGGCACGTACGAGCGTCAAGCCCCTCCTTTATGTGAGTCTTGTGAGAATACATTGATTAATGACAGAAACTTAGAAAAAGGGTAAAGAAACATGAATTCATTATGAGAACTTAAGATGAGGCATTATATTAACGCATCCATTTAGAAAACAAGAGAAATATCAAATAGATAACAGATCTAATTCATAATATAAAGAAGATGGCAGTAGGGTTTACACCCATAAAAATGTATATTTAGAGAAGAACCATATATTCCTCATTGATCTTAGTTTAGTAACCACATTACATTCCTTAAGGCTATAACAAACCAATTTATCAATGAAAATAAGCCTTGTGCATCAGAAATCCTAACTATGCTTCCCATATTACAAAAATGATCACACACCCATCCATCTAGATATGCCATCTCTCTTATATCCCTCTTAATGAGAATCCATAGAACCCATTACTATTTCTACAGAGCTTTGCCTCTTTAATCACTATGTGATTCCAATGACCACACACTTTTCTCAAAGAGTCATCTCTTCCTTCTACCCGAGAATCTCTATACATAGCTTTAGCATCCACTGCCATGCCTTCCTAAAGTAATAGATCGGTTACAAAGTGTCCATGTGGTCCTTCAATGGAGAAGTTTTCTTTCCATCTGAGCTCTCCACTTTCTGCAATGATGCCTTTCTGGATCCTTCTATCACATGGAATATTCCTTCCTTGACCACCAAGTTGTCAGGCTAGCACCTTATTCACTCTGCATTCTTAGTCAGGTCACGCTTTTCTTGTGTGCTACTAGGAATGTCGAATATGGCTAAGTCTTGAAACCATTTTCTTTTCCTAGCACATGCATTTTGGGTTTTACTAAACCCTCCTAAAACACTTGTCTTACATGCCTTCACCCCGTGCACGCCCTTCTTCATATAGGTCCCACATGCCCACATGCCTTCTTGTACTTAGCCAATATTTTGAAGCTCAATAACACCCCACATTAAGCATGTTCTCTATCCATGGGAATACCTTCCTTCAATGAATAAAGAATGGTAGACTCTAAATAGTTAGAATAAAGAATGAAGGAATGAAGAATGAGAGAAGAATGAATTAAAGAATGGGGGGAATGCAAAAGAATTTGTTTATTGCTGAAGGAGGAGTGGGAAATCCTTTCCAATATCTACCTCGAGCTTCTCTCGGGCATCTACCTCACTCTGCGCTTGCTGACAGAGGTCACCTACTAGGGTGATCACCTCCTCAAAAATTATCTCCTCCCCCTTAGAACTCATCGTATCAAAAATACCCTCCAGTTGTTTTCTAAGGTCATCGAGTGCATCCATTATGTAGGTGGTCTGGGGATATAACTCCTTTAGCTAGTTTTTGATCAATCCTCGCAAGGTATCGATAGCTTCTGATTTATTTTTCACTTTGGCCAGGATCTTATCCCTCTCTACTTTGTTTCCCTTATTCTTATCTTTAAATTCCTTGAGCTCTTCTTCATGTGTAGCAACTAAAATGCTTGCTACCCTATCACTATCAACACAATTATCATAAGTGGCCTCAACAAATTACATGGCAGCCTTTACATTGGCAAGGAGTTTGGTATACCGAGAAATGATCTCTACCACCTTCAATTTCTCCTCCCTTTTTGGGCACACCAATGCCTCTTCGACAGATTCTAAGGCAAGTGGACATCTCTCCATTGTAAGGATGTGAGTCAAATCCTCCAGGCACTGCAAGGTTGATTCATATTTTTTCTTGGGTGGTGCTAGGTCGGGATGCTTTAAGAAAATAACATCCATAATCATTTCAATTTTCTTATATAATTCAAACACCCTTGCCTTCTCCTCCTTCAGTTCACAGCTTAGTTTTGCACTGATTAGTTCTTCTTATTTCAGGTCCTTTCCTTTCTCGAGAAGTTCCTCCTCCTTCTTCTCCAATTATGCCACTAGGAATCTCACCCTATCATTCCTTCCAAAAAGTTCTAGCCTAAACCTCAACTGAAACCTTATTGAGTGTATTACATAACTTTATCATCTGACAACTATTGAGCATTAACCAAGGGGTTTATCCATTTTTTCTCTGGCATGTTTATTAGCACCCCTTAGATTACCTCGAACTCAGGTTCATCAACATGGGAATCAAACACCCGAAGATAACATTTTCGTGGTTTGTGGGTATGTGCCTTCTACGTAAAATGAGGGCATGGTCCAAGAATTGTTCTGTTGGTATTGTGCTCTAGAAGTGTGCATGCATATCACCTTGATTGGATTATTGATGTAACCCATTCCTTTCCCTTGTACTGCCACTACGCTCTTCCCACCTATTCGCATGTAACCTTAAGAAAGCTTACTACTAGGTTAGGGTCTCTGTCCTATGCTACCATACTCTTTTCCAATGCTCTCCTCTTCTATCTCCTTGAGTACTTCATCTGCACTATGCTCTACCTCTTGTTCCACTAACATTTTTTGGATGATGCCTCCCACTTATCTTTCTATGCGACCTCTTCTATTTGTCCCTTGGTGAGGCTTGGGGTCCTCTGATCTCTTGTTTTCACCTCTTCGCTCACCCCCTTTACCTTGAGCATATGCTTCCTCCTTGTCATCCTTCCTTTCATTTCCTTCTTCTTCTGAATCATGTATATCATACACAAGATGATTATGAACTTGTTCATCCTCATCGTCATCCTTCTCACCCTTATAGGCCTCCAAGCCCTTTGTTTCCTTCTGAGTCTGCCCTCTTCGCCACCTTCCATGTTTCTTCCTAACTGGTGATTCCAATATAGGAGAATCTTCCCTCTCTCTCTCTCTCTCAGCAGGGGTGACTCCTTCCTTGGCTGAATCTTCTTGTGTAGGAGGATCCTATTTCTCTGGCACCTCTTCTTTTGGGGTTTTCTCCTTATCTAGGGACTTCTTCCTATGCACATGTAAGTGCTTGGCTTAGTGCTTGCTTCCGACATGCCCATAGATTGTGCTGTCTTCACACTATGTGACCTTCTTCTCCTACACTTCTCTCTCCCTTTTCTTTGGCACAACCTTGTTCCTTCCTATGCGAGGTGCTCAGGAATGGATACATCATTTTCTAGGTAGGCATCCATTTTCAAAAAATTTGGCCTAATGCGCAAGTATACCCTTACTGCAGTCCTTCTAGATGATTGGTAGTGTTAAAGGATTCATCATCTACACTTTTTTGGTGAGCCATACTTCTCCACATATGCTTGCACTTCTTCAGATATACAATATTTTAGCATGCAACTCATGGTGGTATTGGTCTACTTCACCAAGGTCAAACCTTAGTATTTTTGGCCTCCTTAAAACGGTTGACCCCCGCTTGGAAGTATTGCGCGGTGAAGGAAAATGGCAAACTTGCACCATGGACTCTCAGTCCCATCCATCAAAGTGAATCTTCCGATGTAGAAGTGTTGTTATACATGTAGCAAACTCAACCTTCTTCACCTAGAAGCATGGGCAATTGCTCAGGTATCCTCCACTCTACCTTGAATGCATCGCACATTCTGGTTGTACCATTTTTCTAGGCATGCACCTTACGAGTGGCTGTCATGGTATCAAAAGATATATTTCTCAAATCTCTTCACAGGCAAGGGATCCCTTTTGGGTATTCCCATACAAACTTCTCCAGCATATCGGGAACTCCAATCTCTAAGAAGATGGTGGTGAAGAGAATGTTTTCAAACATTATATTTTCTCCCTCCTTCGTGCTACTAAAAATTTCATCTGTGATGAAGGAAGATAAGTTGTAGATGGTTCCTATTGAGATCTTTCAGCATACATGTAGTCATTCCTTGTTCACTTGGGTCCATATTTCTTGACCATTCAGCTTTATAACCAAATGCATGGCCATCCTCATTATAGGTTTGGGGATATCTACAATATCAAAGTAGTGTGAACCCTTCTTTTAGTTATAGGCCTCTAATGTCTCCTTTATGGCCTCTTTATCCTCTAAGTCATCATCTATGGAGTCTCCTTCACAAATCAGGCTAGTGAATTTTGATATGAGTTGAGGAGTTATGCACATTTTGTGGCCTACAAAATAGAAGTGGTCTTCATGCATACGCAACATCAACCACTGGTATAACCGCTTACGTTTTCCAAAATAGGGCAACTCATATAGTTGTAGCAACTTGACCTTACCCAACTTTACCTTCACCTCATCATTGTAGATTGGAATATCTTCTAGTGTCCTCATATCAGTTGGATAAACTAGTTCTAATGCCATTTAATTTTCAGTGGTGCTCATGCGATGGTTTTAGTTTCTCACAGCCATCTTCCTGATGTGTGATACCCATTCTTTCCCTAGCAATACTCCATTTGGGTACTGCATTTTTGCATACCACTCCTTATTAAAACCTGTTACGGAAGTTTTCTTTCCATTTACCTTCTTCTTTGGTGAAAAAGTCACCTTCTTTGGTCCTATTTTTCTACTTGTTAGCTAAACCATAAACTCGTCTTCCTTTCTCTACTTCCTAACTCTTCCCACTCTTGTGGCTCAACTCTACAAAAGAATCCTTTTATCTTCATGCCCTAGCTGCAAAACCCTAACTTGAAAAAACTCTTCCACAAGACAGTGTATTCTACTAAAACTCTCTCCCTATGCCCATGTACTCCTTCCACTCTAGTTTTCAAATCAACCCTAGCCACGGATCACTCACATCTCTACGATTTCTTCTTTGCACAAATATCTCTTTGTGGATGCCCTACTTCGCAAGAGCTCTTCAATTTTGTAATCACAAGGTAAATAATAATGTGCTTGACTTCATACTTATAGATTTTTCCTCCTTTCCAGAAATAAATGCTACACCACCTACCAACATACTTAGCATTAAATTTGGGTCTTTCCAATAAATTTGTCCTTAAGCGCCCTTACCCACGCATTTAAAACTATGTGAAAATATTTTACAAGCTTCTTACATGAAAAAAATCCTAATTGACTGAAGACTCTTATGTGCATGCTTGCATTGCCAAAGGCACTTCTTTTTTCCTTGACCTTATTTTTTCCCTTTCCTACCTCATGTTGTTTATGTGCTTTTTCTTCTTTGTACGTGGTTTTTATAAAGCCTTATCTTGACACCAAAAATTTTATCCATCGTTTCCACTTGCGTTCTTCTTTTTTTTGCCTTTAATCCTTTCATTCGGGCCTTACAACTTTCACTACCAGCTTGTATCACACTTCACACTACTTTGCATTACTCCACCCCACACTAAATTAGATGTGTGGTCCTCTGCACATACATAATATTTTGGAAGTAATAAGTGGTTATCGGTGCACAAGGTGGAAAACAAAACAAAAATAAAGGAGTAAGCAATGAGAAAGGGAAACACAAGAAAAGAAAATGCATAAAGGGAATTCCTAAGATAATTGGCAACACTATTTTATTTACAAACACAAGGAAGGATTATTTATAGTAGGGCTTCAGCCTACTCCCATTTAAATGGCCAGGTAACTTCATCCCATCTAGTGTTTGTAACTAACATGCACCTAAATATAGGATGTACAAGATGATGTAAGGGCCCAACCAATGGACTTTCAACTTCCCATGATGGCACAGAAACTTGGAATCATACAACAACACCATCTACCTGACCTCAAATTACTTATTCTTGATATGATAATCATGTCATGCCTTTTGTCTAGCCTTTTTAGTCTTCTAACTCCATCTAGTAAGTGATCATCTCTCATCTAACTGTATCAACTTATCGATCCTTTCCTCCAGTGTTTGTTCATCATCCAATCCTCCTATGCATGTTATACACAAGGATGGTAACATGAATTCAACTGGAAAAATAGGCTCTGTGCCAAACACCAATTGAAATGGTGTGGCCTTATTCAACCTTTTGTAGGTTGTCCTGTACACCCACATAATGGCTTATACTTTGTCATCCCAGTATTATCTTCCAACATCACAAATATTGGTCAACGTGTGACTCAATATCTTCTTAAGCACTTCAGCAGTCCCATTTGCTTAAGGGTGATAAGTGGTGGTCTTGTGATGGGCCACCATGAATTCTACTAACAGAATCTTGATCGTTTCATTTAGGAAATATGTACCCCTATCACTTATCAAGCTCAAAAGACATCCATACATTCTGATTATGGTTTCCCATAAGAACCTAGCAGTTGTCGTTGCAGTGTAATCCTTTGTAGGTGCTACCTCTACCCATATTGTCAAGTAATCAGTGTAAGTAATGATATACCACGAACTAGTCCTTCGTCTAGCTAGTGAAATTGGTGCTACAAAGTCAATTGCCCACTTTTCAAATGGCTTTGCACTAGCTATTGGCCTTAATGGCATCTCATCCCTCTTTCTAGGTTTTCCACGGCACTGAAAATGGTCGCAGGCCTTACAAAATTCAATACAATCCTAGTAGATGGTTTCCCACCATAGCCCTGTGAGTAGAATCTTTCACGTGGTTGCATTTCCTACATAATGCCCTCCTGCAATCCCACCATGCACTTCCTCTATAATCACCTCATTCTCATGTTCTAATACACATTGGAAAAGAACCTCATTATGGCCTAACTTGTACAGATCTCCACTAATCAACATGTAGGGTGTGGCGCGCATTGCTAACTATTTTCTCTCCAAATCCTTCATCTCGTCCGACACCACGCTTGTTATAAGGAATACCACAATATCTTCTAAGTCTAAGGGCATGTGCCATAACCTAAATAGTCACACATCTGTCATGGTATCCTCAATACTTTGTGTGTCCTCCCTTGAGTCAATCCTTGATAAGTGGTCAGGTTATGAATTACTTTTTCTTGGTTTTACAACCACCGTGAACTCAAACTCTTGAAATAATAGGAACCAACGGCATATGCGCCCTTGCAAAACTATATTTTTTACCAAGTAATTCAGTGCCATGTGATCTGTGTAGAATATAAACAGTGTTGCTAGTAGATACTGCCTTAATTTATACAACATTTAGATCATTGACAATACCTTGCACTCAGTAGTGGTGTAACTTTTTTCTGTTGGTGTCAACTTACTACTTGCAAAACACAAGGGGTGATCAATAATCCCCTCACCAAGTTGTGCTAGTACTATCCCAATGGATGTTCCTGAGGCATCAACAAGCACATGGAAAGGCTTATCCCAGGAAGGGAAACGTATTATGGGTGCAGTAACAAGCCTATCTTTCAAAATTTCAAACTCCTTCTATTGCACCTCTCCCCAATGAAAGGTACTTTTTCACTTTAGAAATTCTTCAAAGGGCATGGCGATCTTGGCATACCCTTTTATGAACTTCCTGTAGTATCCTTTATGCCCAATAAATCCACGCACTGCCCTATGACTAGTAGGCTCTCCCAATCCCACAATAATAACAACTTTTGCGGGATCCACTAACAAACCTTTCTTACATATAATATGTCCTAACATGGTTCCAAATGGAGTATTAAAGACACATTTCTTAATGTTGAGGGATATCCTAAATTTCTGACATCTCTTAAACATCAATCTCAAATTATCACAATGGTCTTTCACTAGCCCATACACCTTCCAGTCATCTAGGTAGACTTGAAGAAACTTATGGATGAAGTCCTGAAATTCTTGTACCATGATGCGTGAGAACATAGCAGGCACATTCTTCAGCCCAAAATTCATGACCGTGTATGCAAAACTTCCCCACTCAGTGGAAAATTTTGTCTTTCTCTAGTCTTCCTTTGGAATCCTGACTTAGTGATACCAATAGAATCCATCCGTGAAGGAATAGACCTCACACTCGGTTACTCCTTCTAGAATTTATTTAGTGAAGGGAGTTGGAAAAGGGTCAATGACACATACTGTGTTCAAGTCTATGTAGTCAACACAGATCCTTATCATCCCATCATTCTTAATGCTTATAACCATGGGGCTTACCCATTCCGATTCTTCCATAGCCTCAATGATACAAGATGCTATCATATTTTCTATCTCCTCCTTGACTCTTACGCGTAAGCTTGTATTCATTCGATAGGGTCTCTTCCAAATTAGGCTCACACCTTCCCTCAGCTTGATCCTTATCTCCCCCAAGGAATGGTGAACACCTTTAAGCTCATGGTACCCACATAGGAATAGATCCTAAAAATCACGCATCAGATCAATGATTTTTAAAACCTCTTTCTCCAACAAATAATTCCTGATGATAACTTCCTTAGGTTTTGTCTTTGTCCCAATGTTAACCTTCTTTATTTTCAAGGGTTCATGGTAGGTGCACGCTTTCTCATCAGCATTATCTATTACTTTGCACGTACCTTCAAAATGGTTAACATCCAAAATTTCCATTTCTTCCCCATCTACTACATAGACCATCTTTGTTTTTTACTTTTCAATGCATGCACGCTCAAGTTGTATCTCTTCAGATTCTTCTTCATTGAAACACATCTCCAAACTAGGTTCACCCAGCAATTCTAGTAACCTATATTTTTTCATGGAACTATATCCCATTATAAGGTGTTTGACAACTTGCAATGCCTTATCCACTGATGGCTTGGTACTATTGTTCCAAATCAGCAGCACCCCTGGATGCAAATCAGGTTTCTAAGTTGATGTTTCAGGCATCCAGTGTGATTGCACAACATTGAAACCTCTCTCCAAGTGTGGGACTTGTAAAATGAGAGAGGAATCTCCAAATTAGAGGTTGGTTCCTCAAACTCCTTTGATCAGATCTGTTATTTGCACAATTGCCGAGGTTTGAATCCTAATCCTACTCTAAATTCCAAGGAGACAAAGATAGAAAGTGCAAAAATTGAAACTAAACTAATAGGTGATACACCAAAGGAGTGGTGAAAACTTCTTATTCATGCAAATTGTCACAATTTCATAAAATGCAACATGAAACATCATACACAGGCTGATAAGATGCAATTAGAGGTCTGAAATGAAGCAAGACAATACAAACAAAGGACTGAAAATTGATCACAGAGTCTACACTGTCATTTTTCACTGTCAAAATCCTTGCATTTGCAACATCAAAGAGGTAGAAACCTGTTACAATCATGTAGAAGGTCTGATACTTGCAAAAATCACTTGTTGAAGGTGAAAGAAGAAGCTTTCTATCCTAAAAAAAATGTTCAACCTTTGAAAAATGAGCCAAATCTGGCTTTTACAGTGCATGGGTCGAGCCCAGGAGAGAGAAAACGTGTAAAAAACATGGAAGCCATTCCCCATTGAATGAAGATGCATTAAAACAACATGGGCATCCTTATAGACCCATGCCCTAACATTTTTGGCCATGCTGAAGAAGAATGCGACCCATTTTGCATTAAAACTGGTTGTTGAAACGTCATTTCTGGCCATTAACACGTGCTAGAGACGTTTCTTGATTTTATCTCTCCAAACTAAATAAAAATGCAAAATTGATCCTGAAATCATGTAGATAATTTCACCAGATTTCTATTGATATAAAGAACGTGAAAATCTGAGCTCTATATCGAAAGCTAGGGTGATTTGAAAATTTAGGGCAAAAACAGGCCAAAATCGGATCGGCGGGCAAAAGTTTGAATTTTTACCCGTTTGGTCTTTGGAAAAATTTTCAAATTTTCCCCGTGCTCCGCCACTCCAGGTGCCACGTGGCAGCTTCCTATTGGCCACGGGCCTCCTAAGGGAAAATTTCCCACAAAAACTCCGCCGAGCCATAACTTGAAAAATATGAGGAGTTAGGAGGAAAACTTTACCTTTCTGGAAAGATGAGAGAGAGCTCTATCCAATGGTGCCATTTTTAGAAAGATTTGAGTGCCTAAAAATCAAAAATGGAGACTAAGGCACAAGAGAGGTAAGAACACATGGAGTTAGCCATAAAAATGAGCAGGGGCACATTTTGGATAACAATTTTGGTGACTCAGAGGGGTCATCTGCCTACTAGATGAAGATATCAGTTGCCTAAAGCAACCCATTGGGCATGGAGTCATAAAAAATTTTGTTCAAAACCCCAACTGACTTAGAATGTTACAAGGAGGAAGATGGAATATCTCCTGATGGAAGAAAGGACTACAAAACATCTCCAGGGACAGCAAGCCTGTGCCAAAGCACTTAGGGAAAGCAAAACAATCTACAGCAAAACAATGTGCACAAGCACTTTGAGGAATGAAAACCTAAGCTAATATTTACAAGGTGGAGAATTTCCCTTTAGTAGTAATGCTTTAGATAGATTCCATTGACTGGAATATACAGTTCTTCGCCATCCAATGAAGACAATTGGAAGGCATTGCTGTCCTTACACTTTGTGACCATGTATGGGCCACTCCAAATGGCATCAAATTTTGAATGCCTTCCTGTTTTTGCTCTATCTGCATCCCATTTTAACACTAGATCTCCAACTTGGAAAGATCTACTCTTGGCCTTCCTATCAAAGGTCTTCTTGATCAAAGCTTGATCCTTCTCCATTGCTTGGGATGCCTGATCTCTGATCTCTTGGAGCTCCATCAACTCTGCATATCTCACCTCCATGGGCCCAAACTCTAGCAACTCTAACTACTTCATGATTTCCAATGTTGGCAACTCAAGTGACATGGGCAAGATTGCCTCTTTTCCATAAACAAGCCTAAATGGAGAGTTACCTGTGGATCTCTTGGGAGTTATCCTATCAGCCCATAAAGCTGATTTCAGTTTGGTATGCCAAGACCTTTGATTCTCATCAAGAGTCCTCCTAATGATCCTCAACAAGTTCTTGTTTGTAGATTCAGCCTGGCCATTACCCTGAGGGTAGTAGTTTGATGAAGTACTTAGGTAGATCCCGTTCTTGACAGCCCATTTAGTCACCTTAGATCCAATGAATGCTAATGCATTATCTAAGATTATTGTAGCAGGTATGCCAAATCTGGTTACTATCCCCTCATAGAAGTCTAAGATGTTAGACTCATTTGCTTCCTTGAGTGCTACTGCTTTAGTCCACTTGGTGAAGTAGTCTGTGGCTGTCAAAATCCACTTATGCCCTTGGCTTGAATTGGGATTAATGACTCCAATGAAGTCCAAACCCCATTTCATGAATGGCTGGTCAACTAAAATTGGATGCAATGGAAGGGCAGCAAGCCTCTCTTTACCTGTGAAGAATGCACAATTCTTGCACCTTTTGATCCACGCAAAGCAATCACTGAAAATCTTGGGCCAATAATAACCAGCCTTCATGATTTTTAAAGCTGTCACTCTTGGTGCAAAATGACCACCAGCTGGTCCACCATGGAACTCTTCCAACACCCTATGAATCTGATTTGTGCTAATACATCTCAGCAACACTCCATTCACATCTTTCTTGAACAAAACACCGTCTACTATGGCATATGGGACAGCCTGCAATCTGAAGTGTCTTCTTTGGGTCTTGTTCATCTATGGAGGGCATAGGCCTGTGTTTAGGAAGTGCATTATACCTTGGGTCCAGCAAGGAGTGGGGACAGCATTATCCTCTTCTTGAGTGCTACCTTGCACATGGTTGTCTTGAACTGTCAAAACACCCTCTTCTTTATTGCATACTCCTTTTTGCTTGCCCAGAATCAGCTGCTCACACAATCCTTTTCCTCTTACCAGCTTGGTGACTTTGATCTCAATGTCATACTCCATGACACGAGTGATCCAACCTGCCATTTTCTCATTCAAATCTTTGTTGAGGAGGAAGTCCTTTACTCCCGCATGAGAGACCAACAACTGAACCTTGTTGTTTGAGACTAGATGCTTGAATTTCTTCAAGATTTTGATTACTGCAAGTACTTGCTTCTCAATAAAATAATATCTCACCTCATAGTCATCTAGGCTTTGGCTGAAGAAAGCAATTGGTTGCTCATCATTGTCCTTGTTCTACTATACCAAAATGGCAGAAATGGTATCATTACCCCCAAATGCATAGAGGATGAAATCCTTGGAGAAGTCCGGGTTGATGAGAGTTGGTGCTTGAGAGATGGATTCTTTGATTGCTTCAAAACTATCCTTGCCTTCTGCTGTCCATTTGAAAGCCATGCTTTTCTTTAACATCTTGGTGATGGGCTTGACAAGGGCTGCAAAATCTGGGACAAACCTCTGAACAAAATTTATTCTCCCCAAGAAACTCTAGAGGGCCTTCTTATGGCTTGGCAATGGTAGTGCTCTTATGGCTTCAACTCTTTCTGGATCAATTGCTAATCCTTCTTTGGAGACAATGTGGCCAAGGAACTTTCCTTCATGGGCTAGAAAAACACACTTTTTAGGATTCAAGGAGACTCCAAATCTTCTACGCATTTGGAACACTTGTCTCAAATGAAAGAGGTGGTATGCTGTATTTTTTGAAAAAACAGTGATATCATCAAGATATATCAGTACAATGTTGTTAATCAAACCTTTGAACACCATGTCCATTGCTCTTTGGAAGGTAGTTCCAGCATTAGACAGCCCAAATGGCATTTTCCTGTATGCATAAGTTCCCCATTTAGTTGTAAAGGCTTTCTTGAACTGATCTTCTTCCTTCACCATAATCTGATTATACCCTGAATAGCCATCAAGTAGTGAAAACCTCTCCGAGCCAGCAACAACTTGTAAAATCTGCTCCATGGAAGGAAGTGGATAATGATCCTTGAGAGATTCTCTATTCAAATCTCTGAAATCAATGCACAATTTGATCTCTCCACTCTTCTTTCTGACTGGAACTAAGTTGGCAACCCAACTAGAATGCTTGATTGGGAATATGATTCTTGACTCAATCAACTTGTTCAATTCCTTCCTCATGAGAGGTTCCTTATGTGGATTGACTGGCCTTTGTTTCTTCCTGATGGGCTTAGTATTTGGATCCAAGTCAATGGTGTGCTGAGCTAACTTGGGATTGAAACCTTTCAAATCTTCGTAGCTCCAAGCAAACACATCAGGGAACTCTTGACACAGCTGTATGAACTCATACCTTTCTTGTTCAGTTGTCATCTTTCCAATTTGCAATGGTTTGTTCTCTTCCACCAAGATGGATATTGAATCTTCTCTCTTGACCTAAATGTTTGCTTTCTCTTTCCTAAACTGATCATTGGGATTGAAAATGGACTCCAAAGTGATAAGTTCCTTGGGTAGCTTGTTAGTTCTCAACTGTACCACTTGGTCACCATACTGTTGTTCCAATTTTTCCTGATTTTTAGCTGAGAACTCAGCTTCTTCTTGTAAGAAATGGATGATTTGTTGGTCATTCTCAAACCCTTGCCAACTTACATTGTTATCTGGCACTGAAGGCCTCACAATCACATGGATTTTTGGCTATACCTTGTCCTTTTGAATGCTTTCCACAATATCAAAGGCTGCCCCAACTGCTGCAAGCCTGTCAACATCTTGGTTATCTTTTCTAGGAATGGATTTTATGCTAAAGCCCTGAAAATCTTCAATGAGGTCCCACACCCTGTTCTTGTAGCAGTTGAGCAGATTATTCTTGACAGCATGCTACCCCTTAACTTGGTTTACAATCAATTCACTATCACCAAAGACTTACAAGTTCTTTATTGCCCAATGCATCCCTTGCACCAAGGCTTCATATTCAGCAGTGTTATTGGAGCATGCAAACTAAAATCTAAAAGCTGAATAGTACTTTACTCCTTGAGGTGAAATAAGCATAGCTCCACCTCCTGCACCTTCTCTACTCCTTGATCCATCAAAAAATAGCTGCCATACCTCATTGTCATCCTTGTGGTTTGGCTTGGTGATGCTAGGAATGGGCTGATCTTCTTGATGTATACAATAGACCCCTAGCTCAGATTCTTCTACTTCTTGATAAGGATCAAAAGCATGCACCTTGTTTTCCTATTCATCAAGAGTTAGATCCGGGATGCTTCCAACCTTGGTGTCAGCTTCATCAGTGCTAGGGTGATCCTCTTGATCAAATGTCAAACAATTGGCATTGATCTGACTTGGAGTGTAGGGCTCAATGTGGAAGTTTGCACTAGGTTCAAACCTGATTGTATCTTTGGTTCCATACCTCGTTCTGAACAGCATGTGTGACCAATCAGCAAACAAATATCCTCCAATATTGGCTGTGAAATCTCTTGACAAACATAGGGCAAAGAGTGGTGGAAGGTCTATAACTGATACATCTTGTAAAACAACAACATTTGGACATGCATGCAAGGTAAGACTCAAGTTTCTAATCACCCCCAACTATTTTTACTATTGTCCCATCCAGCTACACTACCCCTTTGGATATGGTTTCATATTGAAGTCCTAGCTAATCAGCTATTTGCTTGGGCATCACTGAGCTACTTGCCCCGGAATCAATCATGCAATTGTGCACCAATTGGTTTCCAATGATTAATGAGACATAAAAAGGAGGGGGATTCAACATTTTACCTTGTTGTCCTCCATGATTCCCTTCAAGCTGGGCAGCATTTGTGAGCACCTTCTCTTGCATTTGGACTTGCTGATTCGAAGTTAGCCAGTCCTTCATAGCAGCTTGTAGCAAATCTCTCTGGCCTGGGATAGATAGGGATTCCCACATTGATATATTTACATTTGTCTTCTTCATCTGATCAATGATACTAAATGGTAATGGAGGATCTCTTTGCTGTCACTTGGTTTGCATATTCATCCCTTGCATGTGGGCAGCAACAACTGGTATTTGAGTTGGTCTAGGAGTTGTTCTTGGCTGCCCTTGTGCATTTACAACTAGAATTTGTTTGCCAACCATTTGTGGAGCCATAAAACGTTGTGGATTGGTTGAAGCTAATGGCTTTTCTTCACCCAAATTCCTTCTTTTTGACCTTGTGTTGGCTGCAACACCTTGAGAGACTGTTTGATTTATGCCACAAAAATCCTATGCCTACCAGTTCACAAGTGTGGTGTCATTTGGAGCTGATTGCTGCTGGAATGTTTCTTGTTATTGGTTGTTTCCTTTACTGGCATCACCCTCCACACTAGTAGTTGTCACCATTAATGCTTGATTCAAGGCACCATTGAAGCACATGGACTGGTTATGAGGTTCATTGCATGGGAAACACCAATCATACTCTTGAGCTATATTTTTTTGTATTGGCACTAATGCTTTAGATGCAGATGTAGCATTGGGATTATAGGGCTGAAATGGTCTGTTGGCAGTAGGCCTAGCTTGATTTAGATTTGTAGTTGGATTGGGTGGTCTATGAGGTTAATATGGATACCTGTTAGGCTGAGCTTGAGGCTGGAAGGAAGGTCTAAAACCTTGAGCTTGTTGCCTTTTGAGTGTAACCAGCTCATTACCTAGATTTTGCAATTGCTTCATGACTTCTTGAAGTTCATTTGAGGCACTAGAAGATGAAGTGGAAGCTTCACTTGAATTCTAATTTCTAGGAGTGGGAATAGAAGCTAAATTAGGCACTTGGCTAATACTTGGGCTCTCTAAACTTGGAAATAATGGCATTGGAGGCCTAGGAGCCAGCTTGCAAGCTTGAATCAAACAATTTTCAGCTCTAATGGCAATGCTATAAGCAATGGGGATAGTTGTGCCTCCCATGGACTAAATTAACATAGAAATATCAAAATTTAAAGCTTTAAGGTAATAAAGAAAAGAACCTTCTGCTGTTGGCCTGATTGCCATTGGAATTCTCTCCCAAGTCCTTTGAAATCTGAAATTAAAATCAGTCAGCTGCTCATTGGGAGCTTTTTTTATAATTGTCAACTACTCCAAAAGGGACAAGTTGTCTCCCTTTTCCCCAAACTGCTCATGGAGGGCTATACATAGTTGATTCCAATTTTGAATAGAACCTAAGGCAAGACTCTTGAACCATTGCAAAGCCTTCCCCTTGAATGAAGATGCTAGCAATTTGACAGCAACTTGCATCTCATTGATTTCATGAATTGCACAAAGGTTGGCAATGTCTTTAACATGATCACCAGGAGTAGTCTGATTCTCTCCAGTGAAGTATGAAATGTTCTTCAAGGTTGCAATTAGAATTGGATTTTTTGCATTGAGAGCAAGTGGGTTACTGCCAGTGAAATTGACATAGGGGTTGTTTTGTGCCATTCTAATTGGTCTTAGAACCCTTGTTGACTAAATAAAAGGCCTACCAGGTGGAGTTGAGAGAGTTCTATTTGGTGGAGATGGAGACCTTTGGATTCTCCTCCCACTTTTCCTTATTCTTGGAGATAACTACAGATATTCAAATAGCACCTCTTCCTCTCCAGCTCTTGACCTTGTGTTGATTCTTCTCATGAGTTTTCAGGTCTGCACTGCCAAAACTAGCTGATTCTTCCCCTTAGAGTCACCAGATGTGTAATTTATAGCTCTTTTAAGCAAGAAAATTGCAGCAGATGCACATCAACTTTGCTGCAATGAAAATGAGACCTCTAAGGTCCCACCGGGCATGCCAAAATTGTTATTGCAAATTAGTAGCACCCCTGGATGCAAATCAAGTTTCTAAGTTGATGTTTCAGGCATCCAGTGTGATTGCACAACATTGAAACCTCTCTCCAAGTGTGGGACTTGTAAAATGAGAGAGGAATCTCCAGATTAGAGGTTGGTTCCTCAAACTCCTCTGATTAGATTTGTTATTTGCACAGTTGCAGAGGTTTGAATCCTAATCCTACTCTAAATTCCAAGGAGACGGAGATAGAAAGTGTAAAAATTGAAACTAAACTAATAGGTGATACACCAAAGGAGTGGTGAACACTTCTTGTTCATGCAAATTGACATAATTTCATAAAATGCAACATGAAACATCATACACAGGCTGATAAGATGTAATTAGAGGTCTGAAATGAAGCAAGACAATACAAACAAAGGACTGAAAATTGATCACAGAGTCTGCACTGTCATTTTTTCACTGTCAAAATCCTTGCATTTGCAACATCAAAGAGGTAGAAACCTTTTACAATCATGAAGAAGGTTTGATACTTGCAAAAATCACTTGTTGAAGGTGAAAGAAGAAGCTTGCTATAAAAAAAATGTTCAACCTTTGAAAAATGAGCCAAATCTGGCTTTTACAGTGCATGGGTCGAGCCCAGGAGAGAGAAAATGTGTAAAAAATGTGGAAGCCATTCCCCATTGAATGAAGATGCATTAAAATAGCATGGGCATCCTTACAGACCCATGCCTTGACATTTTTGGCCATGCTGAAGAAGAATGTGACCCATTTTGCATTAAAACTGGTTGTTGAAACGTCATTTCTGGCCATTACCACGTGCCAGAGGTGTTTCTTGATTTTATCTCTCCAAACTCAACCAAAATGAAAAATTGACCCTGGAATCATGTAGATAATTTCACCAGCTTTCCATTGATATAAAGAACGTGAAAATTTGAGCTCTAGATCGAAAGATATGGCGATTTGAAAATTTAGGGCAAAAACAAGCCAAAATTGGATCAGCGGGCAAAAGTTTGAATTTTTACCCATTTGGTCTTTGGAAAAATTTTCAAATTTTCCCCGTGCTCCGCCACTCCAGGTGCCATGTGGTGGCTTCCTATTGGCCACGGGTCTCCTAAGGGAAAATTTTCCACAAAAACTCCACCGAGCCATAACTTGAAAAATATGAGGAGTTAGGAGGAAAACTTTACCTTTCTGGAAAACTGAGAGAGAGCTCTATCCAATGGTGCCATTTTTAGAAAGATTTGAGTGCCTAAAAATCAAAAATGGAGACTGAGGCACAAGAGAGGTAAGAACACACGGAGTTAGCCACAAAAATGAGCAGGGGCACATTTTGGATAACAGGTACTGCGATACTCAAAAGCTTAAATGAGATCAACCATCAACTCCTACCAATTCCCTGTCTGACGGCGTGTCTGTGGGTGAATATACCATGCACGCACATAACCTTGTAAGGTGGAATATAACTTATGCACCCATAATGAAGGTGGTAAATCTTCTTTTCCCTCCATCTAGGCCTTCTCACATGCTTGGATATGAGAAGAGGCGGGTTCTTTGCCATGGTAGTCTTAGATAACAGTGGGTGCGTTACTTCTACAAAATGACAGAAAATGTGACTCTTACCTTGCGTCACTCTAGGATACTTTCACGATGTGTTTCCCACTAATGTGCTACAGTCCTGATCAAGTTATAACTAAGCATACTTCTTTCATCCTCGTTTTTCCACTGAGCCTCCATTTCTCATAAGAAATCATTAGGGCTTGCTCTTCCAGAGTAACTTGGTAGCTTCTTCCTTCTCATGTGCTTGACTGAGCACACCTTTTTCACCCTTGTTATAGATCCTCTCAATTGTCACCCAATTAACTCATAAGTCTTGTGTGCCTAATTATCACATGCCACACTAGTTATATCACTCATAGTATGAGCATCTTCAAAATGGATAACTCCCTCTGTAGGGTGGATCACCTCAGGGTCCCTGATAGAGTGCACATAGATCCTATCATGAAGGGCTTCTTCTCCTAAGGGCTCAGTATAGGGTGCTAACTTCCCATCTGTTAAGGGGATGATGATCACCCGTTCCTCCTTGTTCTCAAAACTATATATACCCCTTGTTAAACTGTAGAGTCAAACATTGTTTTTGTAAAACCAAGGGTGCCCGAGTAATGTTGGGAAATTTATCTGCCTTGGCTAGCACCATAGACTTCAAAATCCCCAGTGAACTTCGCCCCTTAAATAGTGATAACCATCATCCTTCAAGACACCAATGGGCATTTCCTTTGTCTTATTAGCCATATACAACACATTTGAGGATGGCTATAATAGTGGCCCTTCCCATTTGATGCCATGCATCCAAGGTGAGAACATTGACTTTTGTGTCATGTGTCGATCTGAGGATATTGCTCAGAAGCCACCCATCTAACAACAACATTCAGATGTAATATCCTTGTCATAGTCAAGGTAGTGGGGAGGAAGGTTGACATGAAGAACCTACCTCTCATGCCCTTCTCCCAGTGTGTGGTACCTTCTCCTGTAACCACTCTCCAAGAAAGGGAATGATATTCTCTTACCTCAACATCTTGCATACTTCTCCAACCTTATTCAGATCCTTTTGTGGAGCCTCATCATTATTCCTTTGCTCTAGACTGCCTTGAATTCTCCTTCATTCTCTAGATCTCTCCTTGTAGGATTTGAATCACATCCATTGTCTCTTGATACACTTCCTTCTGATGAGTAGGGTCTGGATACTTTCCATGTACCACCTCTTCTCTAATGACCAGCAACCTTTTCCTTGGTACTTCTCTCGCGCGCACAGCCTCAACTCATGTCGTAACTAGTACAAGTTCTAGTACTGACTCACGCGCCACTCTCAGCATCCATTGTGAATCACCCTTCTTTATGCTTACCATTCTTGCACCCTTGTCTTTCCGGTGCTGATGGCTCATGTGCTCAAACAGTTCAAAGCACTCTTCATACTTATCTTTTTTCCACACCACGAACATTACAACAGATCAGGACACTCACACTTATAATGATCTGTAGACCCACAATTATAGCAGGTTCCTCGCAGGAGCTCACCTCTTCCTCCATGGTTGCTACGACCACGAAATCCTTCACAGAAACCTCTTCCGTGTGCTCCTCCATCTATGTGCCCTTCATAGTGGAAATCATCATCCTTAGAATTGCTTTTAAGGCTAGAATGGTGCACACCAAGATCAATAACATCATGAATATAGTCAATCAACTTGCAATCCTTGGTATCATGGGTCACAGAGGTATAGATCTTACAATAGCAACAAACATTCATATGGATTATGCATTGTAGTAGAGAAAATCTATTTGCATCATGATCCCCATAGAAAATTTCACAGTCTACCGCCATGGAAAGTACCGACTTCCGAAGGGAAACTATTTTTTGTATGCCCCTCCACTTAATATTTTGTACACCAAAGACCACTACGAACCTCATGCATTGAATTTGCAGACTACTTCTCCAACTACTTAGCCATCGCAGCAATTTGAGCCTCTAGAAAAGGGCTCACTCCAGTATCAATGCTCCTAATAGCCTCAGCACACATGGTAGGCTCTAAGGCCTTGCATAGTTCTATGAAGGTCTTGTATGATATTACCCTTCTAAACTATGTTATCGATCTGCCAAAAACCATTTAGCGTGCTCAGAGGGGTGTATGCCATAGGATATTTTTTATAAGAGATTTTTGAACCATGTGTCATACTCTTGCACACTTTTTTTCATTCCTTTTTGGATCTCCTTCAAGGATTTGATGCTTTTTTTCTCAAACTCGGGGATATGGAACTTTTCTAAGAAGGTTTTCTTCAATGTAGTGTAATCCATGACCATCTGGTGGGGGTCATACTTGCGGTATCAGCTATGCACGCACCCCTATAACATTTTTGCAAACTGAATTGCCTTTCACTCCATAGTAGTGATCCCCTTCATGCATCATAACAATTCACACTTTTGCACATGCTCTGTAACATCCTTAATACCTCTATAGTCTAGTAGGTCTAAAGACATCTCAAAAACTACTTATGGGGGTGGCTGAGGCCCTTATCCACCTGACCTAGAACCTTAGTTTTCTCTCATGTTTCCTCCACCACAAAATCCACTAGATCCACCAGTTCCTATGCCTCTTAATCCACTAGATCCACCTCTAGATCCACCATATCCACCAAGTCCTCCTCCTGTAGCTGGTAACGGGCCTGAAGCGGTCGTGCCTAGTGTTCCCAACATCCCATTGAACTGTGCACCGACGGTTTATGATATTTCTCCGCTACCAGACATGTATCTTGCACCACTCCCAAAAATGATACACACACTCTGTGTACTTGCACTTTACCCAAAAATCCCTCCAAACATAGGAATTGTTTGTGCAGCCATAAATGTCCCAAACGAGAATTTATACCTCCTAGGTGTAGATCGGTTACTTCCACTGATGCCAACTAGGTTAGCAATACTTGTTTCTTGATTTGGAAAACTAAGCATCAGCGGTCGGTCACCATGTGGGTTTAGATGCACGCTAACGACTCTCCTTTCTCCACGTGCAACGAACTCTCATCAAAATCTGAAGGGGTTTCTCTCCTATGCTTTCCAAGATGGGGTATGCACAGACTGCTCAGGTTCTACATCTTCTTGTGCGTGAACCTCAATTCCTTCCCGTAACGCCTACCTCCATAGATCCATCACTCTCTATAACCTCATGCATTGTCTAGCGAACTCCCTTTCATGTGCTTCACTATACTTGAGTTGCCTCTCTTCCCTCTCCTTTTCTGTCCGTAATGTTTGTCATCTTCCTCCACCCTAGTTTCCTCGGCTATTGCTTAGAGAAGCTTAGCCGAGCCATGGGGAATGCCTCCAAACTTAGCATAATGATCAATATCTTCATAGCCAAATGGAATAGCTTGTAAAAGCATGATCCTCTAGGTTGCCTTAGGAACTCAAACTCAGAAACCTCTAGACATGAATACGTAGAAATGGCGTATTCTAGGGTATAACTGGTTAGCACTCTTTTCCACCAGTGATCAACAACATGCGTCTAAGTTAGATCCGCGTCTTGTACAACCTCTGGTAATCATCTTGGGTCCATACGCACAATATATAGTACCAACTTGATCTGGATGCATATGCTGAAATCCATTCATACAATTCTATTGGAAAAATAGTAAAAGAAGGTCTCATATAGACTCATGATATAAGTGTTCTTCTACCCATCTGCATGCATCAAACTCAGGTCCTAGTACTAAATATTTGAGAAAACTCATCCTCTGTGCTCTTAAACTATGCTTCAACACTTTCCAGGGTTAAGCACTTTGTCATCATGTGTCAAAGGAACCAAGATGTGGAGGGTAGCCATCCCTCACAACAACTTCGAAAAGAGGTCTTGACAATGACAATTGAAACCAAGATGTATTCATTTTTATGTCCTTATAATAACCTTCTAACCCCATGTCCTACGCTAGCTTTTCACCCAGTGGGCACCCAGTTCTCACCCAATAGTCCCGCGCAGGCACTGAGCACACTCCTTTATGGGATTCTTGTGAGTGACAGATACTTACAATGAGGCCCAACATACATTGCCCCAAAGCATTCATGAGAACTTAATATCGATCCATTATACTTAACGCATGCATTCTAACAACAAGATAAAATCTGCCAATGGGGTAAAAATTGGGTGGATTCGGTTAAGATAAAGATGGTTGTGTGTGGATTTCCACCCAGGTTCAATGTATATTTAGAACATAGGCATATATTCCTCATTTATCTTAGGTCAGTTTACCGGTGGTGGTAGGAGTTGTATTCAGGCCGGTAACGTTGCGGTAGTTATCAATGCAAATGGCAGGAGTCATGCATCATCGATCCGAAATGGTGCGTGGCTTCGGCTAGTGGTTATCGACGGTGGTCACATATTTGCATCCGTCTTGCTATGTAACATCGGTCTCCTATAGCCCTCCTAATGAAAATAGCGGCGGTGGATAAAAAATTACTATCATCGGTGTAGAGCTTCATGAATCTTCAATCTGTGTATGGTTTAATTGTACCATACACTTGTCTGAAGGACATTCATCCCTAGGGTGGGGCCTTCTACCCAAGCATCTCTGGTATATAGATTTAGCATCCAGTGCAAAAGTGTTTATCAATAAAAATAAAAGATCAAATCCATAAATATCTATGTGGACCAAATTACAAAATTCAAAATGTTGATTCTTAACCTATCCTAAGGTCTCCAGTTTATAACTTGATCAAGTCTATGGGGAAAATGAATCCAGGTTGCAAAAAGAAAATGTACTTCCTTGAACACTGAGTCTTTGCTAGCTAAGGACCTATCCACTCTACATGCTCATTCAAGTCACACTTAACTCCCAAATTTAGAAAGCCTAGAAAAGTCAGATACAAGATGAATATCGAGAAGAATTTGCTGTCTTTGATTGCGCACCATGGGTTGTACTAAGATGACTCCGAAAACCCTAGTCTTGGCTCAGGGTCACCCAACGTGTCATTCTTCATAGAGGTCCTAGAAGTCATAACACAAGCCATTTTTCATGTAGGTCTTTCACTTTACCCAGTGTGCCAAGAGGTCACTAGATCCAATATGTATGATATGGTGTCATCCATAGAGGGTATGAAGTGAAGGCATTTCAAAGCAACTTGGTGTATGATAGGATTCAAATCTTATTTGGTCATATATGAAAAATGTTGACAATAAATTGATCATGTTAGGAAACTTCATCAGAGGGTTAATGTGTTTCACATCAGCATAGGATATTATATGATATGAGTATGAGGAAGGGTGTTGCTTATAGGAGTTATTATCTAGGAGACTAAGATGAACTATGGTCAGATTTAAAGAGATTTTGAAGGCTCTTATGAGGTAGAGATGAAATATTGCAGTTGTGATGAAAATCTTGAAGCTTCAAGTTGACTATCTTGGATTTTATGTCAACGTTTCTACACTATTTGAAGGTCACTTTCTCTACCATCTAGTTTCCTACCTCAATTGGCTATGTGATTCATGATAAATAGCTAGACAACATGATGGAGGCTTGTCTAATTTCCATTCTGGGGGGTCAATGAGGTGGTGAATTTGGTCAGAACTTCATGTAAGATAAGAGTAGACTAAATTCATGAATGCTTATAGGGAAGAAGACTTTGCAAATTTATCTTGTGGAGAAATCAATTTGAAACTCATTCTGGCTTCAAAGAAGCGGGGAGGTACTATCTGCTTCTTTGAGAGAATCTATTATTCATACATACAAAATTGACAATAACTAACTGCAATGGTTTGTTATGGCTCTTCAAATCTCAAAATCTAAGTTTACTTGGTCAAGCAATCAGACCTCTTCGATAAGACCTCCTTAATTCAGTATTGGTCACAAAAGATTTCTCTTCAATTGGTCCAATGGCACCTAGGACAAGTTTATTCAAGGCATCTCATTTGCTTTGTTTAGAATTTTATCATACCATAGCCCCCTCAATCTAATGATTTGAAGAGTTATAAACATCTTAATTTTACACCTACCATGTTAGATTTTAGGTAGGATGAGTACCATGCACCCTAATCTTTCATATAAATGTATATTTGTAACTACCCATGGTGGAAGGATACCAATTTTTGGTAAGTATATAATGAAATCAATGGCATTAATAACAAGGATAACAGTGGAAATTTCAAAATGTTTTTTTTTGAGTTCTACTCGGTGATTCATCAGGTCTTACATTCAAAAGATCGTGAATCAAGGAGAACTTTAGAATGTATTCGAATCGAATTTATGGACAGATTGCTTTAGTGGAGCTATCAGTATTTGAGATTTCATGCTTCATTATTAATTTTTGACTGGGTGTGCATAATTTATCACTTAACATTTTCATTATTTTATTGAAGAGATCTACTATAGGCGAACATGAATACAAGGATTCAAACTGTCTTTAGAATGGTGACCAAAACACTTGTTTAATTGATTCCATGAGTCAGTGAATATGATCAAAGCTAGGAATTGATTACAATGATTTTGTGATCTTTTTGAAGCAAAGAGGATTTGATTATACATGCTCTCCAGATGAGGATATGAGGAAACTTTCTTTCTTCCCTAGCTTTCTCATACCTTTTTAAAGTTTACTTTGGAACAAGATATTTTACGGTATTAGCCATCAATATGAATACCGACTTTAAATTAGAGTTTTTGTTGTAGATTTACAAGTAGACATAATGGATTATTGAAGATAGTGAGAAGAATATCTCTTTGATTGGTACCAATTTAACGACTGTGCATTAGAGCCATTCTCTTTTTATGGACGGTCATTCATAAGCATTACATACTTGCTAGACTGGGTGCCCTATATTATCTGGTTATAGATGTACTGGGAAACTAGTCAAGAAGGAGGTGAAAACGGTTGTTTAGGACCACTTTGTATGGTCAAACATGCATCAAGCATACCTCATTGAGTCCTTCATGTAATTTAGATAATCTTAAAGATTGTATCCTTAGTTGGATGAGATGTAGTCCCAAAGGAGAACTTGTTTTGGTGTAACCACCTTTTTTTGGTTGTCATCCTACATCTATATATTCCATTGCTCTAGATTAATACATTGTATTTACTAGTGCTAATTAGAATTATTGCTTAAGTCATATATCTCACAATACATTGCAGGAGCTTTCCTAATGGGCTCATTTTTGACATATTTTAGATAGCATAATTTCTTATCCATGCTATTATCATAGTCCAATCGCTGGACAACAATCTCACACTACAATTCATCATTTTTAATTTTTAGAGTGCATTTGGCATGATAGGGTGAGACATGGGACTTTGATCTTAGAGTTCCAAATATAATAAGCCATATGACTTTTTTGTGCTTCCATCGTGAACCGTTACACCATTGGCTCATACAGGAATGCTTTTCTTATCCTAGGTTTTTTGTCATGATAAATGGAAAGCCTCATGGATTCTTCAAGGCTGAGAGAGTTCTAAGACAAGGAGACCCCTTATCTCCCTTTCTATACATTGTTGTGGCAGAAAACCCTTAGTAGATTGTGTTGTTATGCTATGAGGGAGGGAAGACTGGAGGGCATTAAAGTGGAAAATGATGTGGATCCCATAAACTTGCAATAGTTTTTGGATCATAATTTCCTCTTAGGAAAGGCGGAATTGAATGAAACAAGAACCCAAAAGGAAGTCACAAAATAATATGAAGCCGTAATCAACAAATTAACTTCCACAAAAGCTCATGTTTTTTTATATATGTTCAGCAGGAGCAAACAAATAGACTTACTGGCATTATGGGATGTAGAATCAAATCTTTTCCAAAAAACTATCTTGGGAGGCCCTTGTGTGGTAATAACATGCCAATGGAGTCATGGAACTTTCTGATAGAGAGATTTAAAAGAAAGCTTTCTTCATAGAAACATGCCCTCCTTACCTAAGTTGATAAGGCCCAAGTACTTCAAAGCTGTATGTAGGCGGTGGCTATCTATGTTATGTCTATCTCCAAAATCCCAAGAAAATTTAGAATAGCAATAGAAAGTATAAGAAAGATATTCCTATGGTATGAAACTGAGGATAAAAATAAGAATACTACTTGTGGCTTGGGAAAAAGTGACTAAACCCAAGAAGAATTGAGGATTGGGATTGAAAAATATGAATATCATGAACAAAGCCTTGATAGCAAAAATAGGTTGGAGACTCTCCAAAGAACAAGGGATGTGGGTCAATATTTTTCTAGAGAAATACTTGTAGAACGTTTATGGAAGCATAGTAATTTTCTTAATACTAAATTACCCAAGTGCTCAGCTCTCTAGGATAGTTTTTGTGACAGAAAACATGTGCTCTGTTAAAGGTGTCAAATGGAACATCGGGGATGGAAGAGGAATAGCTTTGTTTGAGGATATATGGTTGGATAACTCTACCCTGGAGGTGAAAGAACCATGTAATGAACTTAAAGAGTTCTACAAATAGGGAATATGAGACAAAGTCGAGGAATATTGGAACCATATTAATCAAGAACCGGGCTAGATTACTATATGCCCTCCCCTAGGCTAAAATGGTCTAAAAGACCCTTTTGCTCAAATTCAAGAATATGAAATTCCATCAAGAAGACATCACGCAGCATAGTATAATCTAATGCCATCTAATGTGGGTCATTTTTTTTGTACCAGTTATACACATGCCCCTGCAAAGTAGTTCTAAACTGGCTTACCTTCTGCTCCGAGGTCGTGATCCCCTTAGCGCACCATAGTAATTCACACATGTGTACATGCTCCGTGGCATCCTCGACACCTTTATAATTAGGAAAATTAATTTACATCTTGTAAAATACCTATTGATGGGGTTGTGGTCATTTTCCACCAGATCTAGAAACTTGATTTCCTCCTATGTTGCCTCTACCACTAGATCCACTAGTTCCACTAACCCCTGACCCTCTAGATCCACTAGATTCTTCGGATCCTCCTCCTGTAGTAGGTACAAGTCTTGAAGTAATGTAACTTTTTGTTCCCACTGTTGTGCTAAATTGATCTCCATCAGTCTGTGAAGTTGAATTACTTCTAGACGTGATACCCATGTTCTGAAAGCTCACACCTTGTCCAAATGATGCACATAACAGGATATCACCAAGCATAGGAAATTTTTGTGTGGCCATAGATGGATGTAATGTAAAATTATATCTACCTGATGTTGCTTGCTTACCAATTCCAACCGTACTAGTAATACTTGTCTCAGAAAATGGAAAACTAAGTAAAAGGGCTTGGTCATCAAATGGGTTCAAATGTGTGCCTATGGTCTATCTCCTTTCTCCATCTAAAGATATATCATCATAAGCTAAGGGGTTTCTCCTTCCATGTTTTCCAAGATGGGGTAGTACAGATTGCTTAGGTTCCACATCCTTTGCATGAACCTCTAATCCTTCTCACAATGTCTGCCTCCAAACATCCATCATTCTTACAATTTCATGTTGTCTCACTAATTCCCTCTCCAAGATTCATTATACTTGAGCCACCTCTCTTCTCTCTCCATTTGTTTCCATAGGATCCACCATTTCTTGCCACACCCGCTTCCATGCCCCGCACCTAGTGGGAGTTTAACTAGCCATAAGAAATGGTTATAAACTTAGAGTGATGATCATGAATCTTGATGGCTATCAGTATAACACATAAGAAATATCCCCTCAGTTCTCGAAAGAACTCGAACTCAGCAACCTCTAAAAAAGAATAAGTAGAAACTATGTACTCTAATGTGTATCTAGTCAACACACCACTCCACCAACAATCAACAACATGAGTCTAAATCAGATCAACATCATGAAGTCATTGATAATCTTCTTGGGTCCACACACGAGATTGATAGTACTAACTCCTCCTTGATACCTATGCCAACAACTATTCATATAGTTCCATTGGAAAACAACAAAATAATGTTTCATAGTGCTCATGATACAGATGCTCCTCTACCCATCTACGTGCATCAAACTCAGGTCTAGTGTTGAATCTCTATGCAAACTCATCCTCTTTGTTCCTAAACTAGGTATCCATGGTTGCCAAAGTCAAGTGCTCTGTCATCACATACCATTCTTTCAATAGATCCAAAATAGGTCTCGACAATGAAACCAAAATGTAGTCACTTTTTCCTACTCCCTTTAAACCCCAAACGCACTGGCACATCACCCATGCTGAATTGGGCACTCACCCAAGGCGTGTGAAGGTTTTGAGCCCCTCTTTTATATGATCCTTGTAATAATGTTCACCATTAATGGAGGAATATTGCAAAAATAGAAATACATACGTTCATTCTAATACAAAGGTAAAGAAACTAGATACAAGAACAAATGCACCAAAATATGAGTGTAATCATTATAACAACACAGAGGAATCAGATTTGAATCATGAGAAATATGAAGAATACAAGGGTTTGGAGCCATAAACATAGATATTCAAAATAATCCACCTCATATATTGATTCACAATTGTTTACAGTAACCAAATTACATCAAATGAGTCATCACATTTCGAATACATCAAGAAATGGCATCCTAACCCTACAAAATGATTCTAATCGAATAGTTATAGCCATGCTCTCCCTTGTGCATTTAAAGTCTCTCTTTCATCTCTTGAATCACATCATACATCTTCTTCCTTTCTTCCATCTTCTTCTCATCCCTCTTTACCCATCTTCATACATCTCATGCTTCAGATTCAAAAGCATTCTTAAATAGAGTGGGAGCTCTCCTTTACCACCTCAGCATCACTTAAGAGAAAACGGCATGCCAAATGTCATCATACCTTACCATACTCGAGTACTCTAAACATACAAGTGCCAGCTAACCCATAACTAACTCTACTTTATAGCTCTTAAACATAATGATTATACTCCTAAATACTCTTTCCTTGGGCCGCAAACCTCCATGTTCTAACCTTATCCACTATCATGCCTACCTGTATCCTCACGTGTTTTCCATGGAACACCATAACCAAAAATGTAGCTAAGTCTCAAATCCATTTCTGCTCTCATGTGCAAACCTAGTTATCCCTGTGTGCTCATCCTCATGCGCCTTCTTCCTAAACTTTCTTCCACGCACGTTGATCCTTTTCTCTAGGCTAAACAGATTTGGATTTCTTATGTGATTTAATTTTGTCATCCCAAAATTATTCAATTACAGATAAGTTATCATTCAAGGTGGCTAAAATGCTAATAATTTGTGTGGGGAAAGGGAGTAGAGTGGAAGACTAACACATGTAGTCCTAATTATATGTCTTCTTATTATTGATTAATACCTAATGGATTGATTATAGGTTTAAATATGTTCCTACGATGAGAAGGAAAGGCAAGAAAGAAGAATAAAAACCAGCTAAAGCAAAGAGATAACCATAAAACAATACTTCTATTACTTCCAGACATGTACAGTCGATTACAATGGTGTATGAGGTTGATATCCAAATGCAAAAACCAAATCTGAAGGTTTGCAACTCAAAATGCAAGGACAATGCCTTTACAGACTGAAAGGATCCAACCCTTATCGATGAGTAATTGCTCTTAAATTTACTAGATGAATGGATCAGATGAGAAGGAGGACAAAGAGGGAAATTCTGATTTGAAAACTCAACCACCAAAAACCAACAATGAATGCCTGGAAATCCACCTACAAATCTTCAAATGCACTTCTTCATGTCTATTTGGCATGTATGAGAAGGAAAATGGTGACAAGATATTAATCAAATCGGGTGGTTGGAGAAATCAGATCCTATATTAATGGCGTGATAGACGTTTTCTAGCTTCTTACCTAACCAATCCCACTGAAATTTGAACTTGAGTGATGTTAGAGTGTAACCCATTCTAGAAAATTTCAAACCAGACTGAGTGCATGTGTGTTAGAGCCCTGCAGTAAATGTTATGACCATCTAAAGTCTACAGATCACTCTGGCACACAAAACATGTGGCGCTCTAAGAATGGCTAAAGGACAGCCAACTATGCAGCTTTGTAATTTCTGCCACGTGTCAAACAATGGTTTTTCTATAGGATTTGGAACTCAGTTGGCATGCTTTGACTAGTTACATGTAGCACACTCAAATTCAAACATATAACATGTGGCACAAAAAGGCACAGAAGAAGGTATGAATGCGAAAACAAAGGGAAATGTGCACAAAGGTAGCCCGACGTTGGAGAAATGGGAGGAATAGCATGCCAAAGGAATGTATGGCATAGGTGCAATCATTATAATCTAATGTGAGTCAATTAGGAAAGGGGGCAAGCAAGTGTGCCAAGGATGACTAATTTGTGTGAAGAAATTCTAAGGCACACGGGCAGGAAGTACTAGGAGGAAGGAGAGTGCACAAAGATTAAGTGTGTAAGGAAAATGAAATAGAATAGAATAAAGGAGAAAGAAAATATAGCAAGTGTAGGAAGGGAGGATCATGTACAGGGTGTGTGAGGAACTATAACCAAGGAAATGTGTCAAAGGAGCAATTGAAGTGTGTGCCACTTGTAATGTAGAACCTCAAACATAAAATGGGAATATAAGTTGTCCAAATAACTAGGGGAGTTATTTTAGATAACAGTTTGGATGACTTTCATATTCATCTTCCTGCTAGATGAAGAAGATCAGTAGCCTAGAGCATCCATTGGGCATAGAGTTTTTGCATATATATGAACATCTAATCTGCAACTTTAAAGAACTACCCCTGAGTCACTCAAAGCATGTTCTGAACTCCATGTCATGAATCCTGCAAAACTATTCATAAATTGCTTAGGAAGCCTACTGACACTCAAGAAGCAATATAAGAGAACGTGCACAAAAAGCATTCAAGAAGAAATAACTATGTACAAATAAGATAACAGTGTGCACACATCACACTTGGAGGAATTGAAAGTTACTCTAATATATAAAAAATGATGTAAAAAGCTTAATAGGAATGGATTGAGATAGATCCTATTGACTGGGATTGATAGTGCACATCTTCGTCAAGCATGAGATAATTCAAAAGCGTTAGCCTCCTTGCAAGAAATGATAATATATGGGCCACTCCAAAGTGCATCAAAACTTTGAATGACACCCTAGTTTAGCTTTGTCAGCATCTCATTTTAAGATCAAAGTCCCCAACTTTGAAAGCTTGAGGCCCAGCCTTTCTATCAAAACACTTATTTGTTGATTGTCTGATGTTGTTCTAGACTTGATCATGTAAAAATTCCTTGATTCTTCAAGTTCAACCAAGTTCTTCCATTCTGATTTCTCTGGTTTATCCACACCTTCACAATTCCAGCTGATGGGCAAGTGATATCGAATTCAACTCAAGTCTTAAAGGAAGTGTAGCCTCCTTGCCATAGACAAGCTTATAAGGAGAAGTTCCTATATCCTTTTTCATTGTGATTCTATTTTCCCAAAGCACGCGTGAGACCTTTGTATGCCACTGTCTCTTGTTGATATTCATTATCCACTTCCTAATTATGATCAAGTTCTTGTTTCTCAATTTTGCCAAGCCATTTCCCTAAGGGTAATAGTTGGAGGTGGTCTTCAAGTATATACCAAGACTAATATCCCAATCAATCATTTTAGTATGAAGGTATGCTTTTGCATTATCATAGCTAATGGTTTGAGGAACTCTAAACCTTGTTACAATGCCCTCCATAAAGTCAAGGATGATTGACTCAGTTGATTCCTTGAGCATGATAAATTTTGTCCATCTGGTGAAGTAATCCATAGCTGTCAACACCCATTTGTGCCCAGCACTTGAAGGAGGATTGATCATACCTATGAATTCAAGTCCCCATTGTGCAAAAGGTTAATCCACTTGGATTGGTCATAGGGGAAGCACTACCAGTATTTTCTTCCTAGCAAAGAAAGCACATTCTTTACAGTTCATGACCCACTTGTGCATGTTTGCGAACAGGGTAGTCCAAAATAATCCTTCCATGATAATCTTCCTTGTTGTAGTCTTGGTAAAGAAGTGCCCACCAGAGAATCCATCATGAAATTCTACTAGCACTCTTTCAATTTGTGTGTCATCAATACACCTTAGTAGCATGGCATCAAGATTCCTTTTGAAGAGACTACCATCAATCAGAACATATGGAATAGATTGCAACCTTAGATTTCTTCTCTTTACTTTGTTCAAACTAGGAGGGTACATGCCCTCAGAAAGGAATGTTATCATGTCCTCCATCCAACTGTGTGTACCAAGACCTTCATTTTGTTTAGGTTCTCCATGTGGAAACTCTTCATCTAGAAACAAAGAAATTTCAGGTTCATTCTGCTCATCCTCATAAAGTTGTTTGCGGAGCACGCAACCTCTAACTAGATTCATGCCTTTTATAGTCACATCATATTAAATAATTTTGGTGACACATCACGCTCTTTTCTCACTGATTTATGCTCTCATGATGAAGTCTCTCACACTTGAGTGTGAAACTAACACTTTGATGTGATTTTAAGTGAGCGTACTCTTGAACTTCTTAAGTGCGTGCATGATGGCATAGACCTATTTTCCATGTGACTGTAATTTATTTCATAATCCTTTAGTGTATGGCTAAATAAATTCACTGGCTACTCCAATCCTTGTTCATTTTCCTATGTTAGGACAGTAGCAACACTCACATAAGCACTGTAGTTATAAATGATGAAGTCCTTGGAATAATCCGGATTGATGAGTGTTGGCACACAAGCAATTTGTTGCTTGATCTTGTTGAAACTCTCTTTTCCTTCTATTTTCCACCTGAATGTTATGTCCTTTTTGAGTATGAAGGTGATGGGCCTGACCAGGCTTGTAAATTTAGGGATGAATCTCCTACAAAAATTTATTTTTCCAACGAAGGACTATAAAGATTTCTTATCTGCCTATAGGGAAAGGGCCAAGATGGAAGAAAGATGCTCAGGATCAATAGTAATGTCATCTTTTGAGACAACATGGCTCAAAATCTTTCCATGTGCCACTATAAAATTACACTTCTTGGGGTTAAGAGATACCCTAAACTTTCTACATCTATCTAATATTTTCTCCAGGTGTGCCATGTGATCCACGCTCTGCTATGAGAAGACAGTTATGTCATCGAGGTAAACCAAGATGAATTCATCTATATATCCTTTGAAGGCAATATCCACATTGCGTCGAAAGCTCATGCTTGCCTTTGACAAACTAAAGGGCATCTTCTGTTATGTATATGTATCCCACTTGGTTTTGAATGTTGTTTTGAATTGATCCTCTTCCTTGACCAGAATCTGATTGAAACCAAAATACCCATCCAACATTGAGAACCAATGCACGCCAGCCATAGTCTGCAAAATCTACTCCATAGAAGGAAAATAATAGCGATCCTTCAAGGATGCCTTATTCAAATCCCTAAAATCGACACAAAGCCTAATTTCACTGTTCTTCTTACGCATTAGAACAAGATTCATTACCCAGGTAGAGTACTTGATGGGAAAAATAATCTTCATCTCAATGAGTTTAGACAGTTCTTTCCCCGTGAGGGGCTCTATCTTTGGATTGAATGGTTGTTATTTTTGTCTGATGGGCTTGATACTAGGATCAAGCTCAATGTAGTGTTGAGCAACACTTGGATCAAATCCTTTGAGGTCTTCATACTCCAATGAGAATATGTCACTATATTTTTGGCATAGAGAGATGAAATCTTGTTTTTCATCATGTGTGCAAGCTTTACTGAGCAGTAACTCATTATCGCATGCAATAGTGACTGGGGAGAAGTATTCTTGTGTTACGTGCATATACCTTTCTTCACCCTTAAACTCATGATCAGGGCTGAATATTTTCTCTAAGGTGACCAGCCCTTTAGGCAACTTGTTCTTCTTAAGTTGAATCACTTGGTTACCATAGTTATCATGCAAATCATCTTGCATGCTTGAAGAGAACTCAATTTCATTCGAAATGAACTAGACAATTTACACATCACTATGAAACACTTTCCAGCTGGTGTTGTTAAATGGAATAGATGGTTTGATTACCATTTTTGTGTGGTGCACGTTTCCTTTGATAAATTTCTCAGCTGGTGAGAACTGCAAACCAAGTGCAACCATCTGATTAGCTTCTTTATTCATTTCTTTTAGCACCACCTACAGATTTAGAGCATCAAATCTCTCAAGGAAGTCCCAAACTCTATGTTTATAGGCTTTGAGGATATTATTCTTTTTCGTACACTTATTTTTAACCTAGTGTATAACCAATTATGTGTCCCCAATAATTTGCAATGCCTTAATTTGTTTATTCTCTGCAATAAAAAGACCATGCACCAGTGCCTCATATTCTTCTACATTGTTAGAGCATGCAAATGCAACCTATGCATGAAGAATAATTTCTCATCCTTGGGAGAAATGAGAATGAATCCTACACTCACAATTTTTCTGCTTCTGGATCCATCAAATTATAACTTCCATAGACCCGTGCTTTCTTCATTCTACTTGAGTGTGCGTGGCAGCATAACATCTTCTTCAAGAATGAAGTAAGTACCAAGCCCAGTTTCAAAGGCCTCAAGCTTCTCAATATCGGGATCAAATTTTAGGTGCCTTTCCACCCACTCATCTAGCACTAAATCAGGTACAGGAGGTGAGGGGGGACAATTTGCTCTTTAAAAATTGAAACTTTCTCTTCTTGGATTAAGCAGTTAGCTTGGAGAGGAAATGGGTTATATGACTCGACATAATAGGAAAATATTGTCTTCACTTGTATGGTAAACCAATTACCATACCTTATCTTTAGTAACATATGGGACCAATCAGAAGATAAGTTACCACCAACTTTGGCAGTGAAATCTCTTAAGAAACACAAGGCAAACAAAGGGGGTAGGTCAATGATTGACAACATCTTGAGTTATAGTGAGGCTTGGAAATGCATGGAGGGTTAAATTAAGATCCTTGATGACTCCAAAAGTGGTAATAGTTGAGCCATCAAGTTGCACGACTCCTTTGGACAAAGGGGTGTATTTAAGGCCTAGGACATCAGCAATTTTCTTAGGCATGACTAAAGTACTAGCACCTGTGTCAATCATACAATTGTGTAAAAAAAAAATTCCTATGATCAAAGATATATAAAAGGGTGGGGTTTTGAAAACATTACCTACTTGCTTCTCCTCTCCTTGTCAAATATTGATAGCAACACATGTTTTTTGGACAACTAGATCAACATGCAAGAGTTGGCCCAGAGCTTCATGTAACAGGCCACACTTAGATTAAATGGCAAGGGTGTCCCACGTAGTGAATTTCAAATTTTTCTTCATCATATGTTCCACAATGTTGAATTGAATGCCCATTAAATTGTGCATTTGGGGCACAACAACATATTTTCTTTCTTGTTTAGATGCAAAAGCAGGGGACTTAGCTTGCACAAAGGCTTGACCTACCAAAGGAGGGGCACGCGCTACCTCAGAATGAACATTGCGCATAACCTCACATATAGGAACTTGTGAGCCTTTGTTGTTAGATGCCTTGGTTACATCTTTTTTCTTTTGAGGATCGACCTTTGTTTTGATAATTTATACTTACATGCTAGACTCAAGCATTCTCTTCTTGTACCTTCTATTGTCAATAACTTGGGCATACAATCTATTTGTGTCATATATAGCTTGATTGATTGCACAAAATTCCTTGGTACCAAAGAATATCAAGTTAGCTTCAAAAACTTCTAGCTTTTCTTGATTCTCAGGCTCACTTATGCTTGTGGAAGGTTCACATTTAGAAGAAACATGAATCATGTAGGCCTACGCACCTACAACATTAGTGTAGTGGTTTTGGCTATGAGGCATATTACAAGAAAAACACCACTCTGAATCTTGTGCCATGTTTTTCTAAACTGGGACAAGTGTTTGACTTGTGTTGGTCATTGGAAGGGGTTGCGCAAGAGGAATTACTTGCAAAGGCAAGTGCACATTGACATGCCATCTATCATTATGCTAGTTCTACCCATAAATTTGGTTTCCATATTGAATCTGTCAAGGTTGATTATTCTAGTTATGTGCCTACTACTTCTCCAAAGATATGACCTTATTGGAAAATTTTCTAATCAGGGTTTTCAATACCTCATCTTCTTTCTGTTGCACAGGAGAATAGGATGTGGATGCGGTAGGTTGAGATGTCTACATAAGAACATGATCAATAGAAGGTTGGGGTGCTAGAGACATCTCTGGGAATAAGGGAGTGGGAGGTCTGGGAGCTAACTTTCCCGCCTGAATAAGACTATTCTCTACCTTTATTGCAATTTTGTAAGCAACAGGTAGGTTTCTACCTCCCATGGATTGAATCATGAATGAAATGTCACTATTTAAAGCCCTTAAATAATACATGAAAGCATGTTGGGCTATAAGCCTTACCACTTGAGGGATTTTGTCCTAAGTCTTTTGAATTTTGATATTGAAATAAGTCATTTGCTCATTGGGCACTCATTTTGTTGTAGTCACCTATTCCACAAGTGATAGGTGATCTGAATTATATTCAAAATAGCAGCATATAGTTGTTCCAAGATCATCCTAGGTGGAAATAGATGTAGTACTTAGGCCTTAGTACCACTGGAGCACTTTTCCTTTAAACGAGGTTGTGAGTAGCTTGATTGCTACGTCGCCGTGCGTGATCAGATAGATAGAGTACAAATTTGCTACATCTTGATATGCTCAATAGGAGTGACTTGATTCTCACCATTGAAATATGGGATACTCTTGAGCACTGCTATTGATATATCATATTGTGCATTGAGATTGAGAGGGATTCTACTAGTGAAGTTATCAAATTTCCTCATATGAGGAGGTGGTTGTAGTGCCATGGTAGGGTGTGTAGGATTGTTGTGAGGAGGAGTGAAATGCACGTGACGTGTTGGAGATGGATATGCACATGTGAGTGTTCTACTACATACCCTCCTCAGAGATAGTTGGAGGTAATCGAAAGACACTTCAATTATTGTGCTTTGTCTCGTATTCACTCTTCTCATGAAAGGCACTCAAGACTGCTAAAATCAGTAGATTTGGAAGTGTTAGGAGTCATCAGATGTTTTTAAATGAGCCTCCAAAGGCTGTAAATCACCAAGTTCACACACTAGAACTTAGCGACGATGAAATTAAAGATTTCAATATTAGTCCCACCAAGCATGCTAGAAACTGTTGGTTGTTTAAAATTGCACCCGTATCTCAGATATGGTAAAATTGAGTTGTTTGAGTCAACAATGTGACTGTCTCCAAGTTGTGGGACCTTGTGTGCTTGAGATAGACCTCTAGAGAAGGTTGATTCCTCTACTTTCTTCTACTGCTACTGCTACTCCTAATGCTTAAATGAAAACCTAAGGTAAACATTCTAAAGGACCAGGGATTGAAGGATATGCAAAAAGGGAAAACTAAACTAAGGGAGGTGATAGCACCAGAAAGAAAGGGGATGAATATGATCAACTTTGAGTGAAAATGAAGGAGAATGTGTAGAGTGAGGCTAGACATGTGTAGCACAGGCCAGAATGTAGCCGCACAGTCATTTTCATGAAACACAATCAGATAAAAAGATGCAGTGGACGTGAGAAGGCACACCAAACACACAACGTGAAGGAAAGGAAAGAAAAAAGAACTGAAACAAGACAGGGCATAAGATAACCATAGGAAAAAAAGGAGACATGAGACACAGAGCTGACTAGGGCTAAAAAATTCATTGAGAGGATCCAGAAAATCAATCTCAAAGTCAAAGAACAACTAGAGAAATCTCAAGCCAAGTACAAAGCTAGGCATGATTAGCATAGGAAGGAACACAAGCTTCATGTTGGAGATAAATTTTGGCTTTACTTGAGCAAGGAGAGACTACAAGGTCAAGCACGGAAGCTCAAGCCCCTATGATATGGACCCTTCACCATATTGGAGCAAGTTGGAGAAAATGCTTTTTGACTTGATTTTTCGTCATTCATGAGGATGTACTCTATAGTAAACTACAAAAACTTGCACCTATATGAGCCATCCATGCTAGATGAAGATGTAGGACTGTAGTTGCTACCTTCCATTGAGGATTGCATCTTGGACTCACGAGGTGAATTGGAGGAGGATGTAGTGCTACAACAGAAGGTTAGAGAGACTAAAAGAGGTCCCCAGGAGTCTTGGTAGATCATACTGAAAGGAAAGACACTGAGGTAGGATCAGTGGTACTCGAAGGAGTAAGTGAGGGAATTATATCCTCATCTACTCCCCCACTAAGCTTTTGTGGGACAAAATCCTCCTAAGCAGGGGAGGTGTGATCCATAGGGATCCAAAATAACTCGACTTCATCAAAAATAGTCAGCACAAAGAAGAAAAACAATAAACGGAGGTTTTTTATTGTAAGAAATAAGACCACCACCCGGTGCAGGGTGTCGATTACAAAACCACCGCCCAGTCAGGGTGGTTGTCCTGGGACCGCCGGTCTGCATAGGGTGGCAGTCCTGGCCATTACGAACAGAAAAAAAAAATCAAAATGAACAGCCTCTGAATTTGAAAGGATGTTCATTTCTCTTCTCCTTCATGACCTTTCCCATTCTCTAGTGCACAGGAGGAAATGAGAAAGGCTATAAATACATGATTGTAGAAGTGTAGAAGATCATCGAAGCATGAGAGCAAGTGAGAAAGAAGTCTTAGTGCTAGAAATTGTGTTATTGTAGAAGAAAGGAGTGTTGAGAGAGAGCAAGTAATTGAAAGGAAGTGTTGAGATATTATCTACTTCCCTTTCATACTTATTGTAAATTTTGTACTTGTTGATTTGAATTGGCCAATAGAAGTGGGAAGAAAGAGTAATTTCCCTTCCCGGCTGGTTTTTCCTCCATTGGAAGTTTTCTAGGATAAAATTGTTGGTGTTATGAGCTTATATTCTTTCATTTACTACAATTGTTAATTATAAGCACAATAATAATTCATTCACTAGCTATCTCTGTTATTTTCTAATAGAATGTAAACATCAGCGATTAATTGTGATTTTGTGAATAATTCCAAAGTTGAAGAGTTTATAGATCAGGTATTGGTGGCCTCCTTGCAAGTGGAATGTTCTCAAAAGATATATTACCTGCAAGATGCAAACAACAAATTTTTAGAACCCATTATATAGTTAGGCCTTGTAAATTCTAAAAAGTAGTAACGTAATAAAACATGATAAATATTAAATATTACAATTACCTTGCACATTTAGAGACGTAAGTGTAACATTTCAATCTTGTGTGTCATAATGAGTTTGATCATCATCACCCATTTTAGTAGTTTCTTAATACAATAAATGTAAAAAAGAACAGTAGAAATATTAAAATACAGTACTACCTACATAATATATATTATTTATTTGAATTCATTAATTATATCAAAAGAAAACTTCATACATGTAGTTAAATATGATGGTAGACGCGATGCACATAGCGACCCCCCTAGGTCACTTTTGATGAGGAGCTCTTACTGGTGTTGATTCTGTTGAATCCATGTTAGAATCAGTAGAGACCTCTACAGGGGCTTTACCTCGAGCAATTGCCTCCTTATGAGTTGTTGTAGCAATAATTCTTCTCTACAAAAGAAAATCTTACAATTATTATTTTATTGAAAAATATTGAATTTAAAATCGTTATAACAAGAAAACTATAAAATTAACAATTACATGTTGTTCTTCAAGAGTGAGACCAATCATTTTATCATTAATTGCAGTTAGAAATTTAGCTTTCTAAAATTTGTAGAAAGCAATAATAAAATTGCAATAAGAGAATATAGTCTTGGATTTATTAGGTTGATTGGCATTGTGGGCACATGAGACATTTGTTTTTATTTGGTTGGACAAATATGTGCACCAATCGAATTGTTGACCTACTAGTGTCCGTAATAAATATTTAACTACCCAATACAGAATGTCTGCCGATCTTCCCTATAATACAATCCTGGCTTGAAAAAGTGATGCAACTACAAGTAAGAATCGGTTGGTAATACCTTGAAGAAGTAGGCCTCATGATGAACGAATAAGAGGAGCTGCAATAATAGAAAAAAATATTATAGGCTTGGGTGGTGGAAAAATGTTAAGAGAAAAAGAATTTTAAAATAATAAAATTACCATCAACTTACACACTGTAATGAGACTCGAAAAACTTTTTATCTTCATCTGTGAGGAAAACCTTTGTAGCAATGGGTGGCTTATTTTCGAATGGCAACCTAGTTAACCGATGTACGTCTGCAGGCTCAATTGTGAATGAAATTTCATGACTTCTCGGATGCACCAGGAAAACAGAAAAATTTCCATCATTCTCATTGTAAGAGGCAAGAATGTAATCAAGCACTGAAGTATCAGTATCGAATTGGGGCATGTCCACAAGCCTGGTAAATTCCTATTTTTCATGCCAATCCTTCTATGTATTTTTTGCTTTCAGAAGGGCTACAATCTATGGGCACATGAGGTTTTTGTATTGGAATTTGGGTGCAGAAGTAGATGTGGTGTTTTTCATTGTTGAAATTTGGGAGAACTTTAAAAATTGGAGAGCTTAGAGCACTGGAAATTTTCATAGAAAAGTGAAGAAATGAACCTTGTATGGGGATTTATAGGGTTCTGAATGGGTCAAAGGACACGTGGCTGAAAAGTATTGGCTAGTCAAGGTGGCTGCCCAACCCATAATTAATAAACCCATCCAACACTTAGTCATCCTACCATTAGCCATCCAACCCCTCAATCATCCAATGCCTTTAACCATTCAACCCTGAGCCATCTAACCCCCCAACTGTCCTATCCACCCATCCAACCCTTGGTCATCCAACCCTTAGTCATCCAACCCCTCAACCGACCAACCATCCCATCAAACCCCATACCCATCTAACCTACCCACCTAACCCCTTAACTGACCAGCTGACCCGTCCAACCCCATAACCATCCAACCTAGCCATACAAACCTTAGTCATCTAACCTTCCCATCCAACCCTTAATCGTCCAACCCCTCAATCGTCTAACCCACCTGAACAACCTTCCCACCCAACCTACATGTTAACCTGCCCAGCCTACTTTGTAAAACCAGGGAAATTTGTTCTTTATGAAATCGCCTTTTGCACGAAACATTTTTTCATAAATTCACCAATGATTCAAAAGTTGATTTTTGAGATTTGCCACAATTGCTAAACTAATTTTTCAGAGGGAACTTCTTAAAATGAACCCTATTGAGGGAACTGGTGGATGAAACAGTAAGTGCCCCAGTACCTACTTTACTAGAACAAAAACCCATGAGAATAAATTTGAAGTTTCCCATATGGGCCTTGTTCATTAATTTGATTATGGGGTAATGGTCCTTTGTCTAGTTTACTAGAAAATAGCACCTCTCTTAGGAAAGAATTGGTGAGTGTTGAGAACAAAATGTTAGGAAACGATTTTACATTGGGGAAAAATTGACTTTATCCATCGTTTTCTAAAGATATTTCACAAAGGAACGACTTTCTTGCAGTTAAAACCTTGTTATTCAAACAAGGGTAAAGTCCATTAAAGTTTGTGCCACATGAAATTCATCACGAAACTTATAAAGAATCATTTTTTCTTAGTTTCTACCTTGTCATAAGACAAGGTGAAACTCTTCCAAAGTTACACCATGTATTTTTCATCCCCATTTGATCTATCGCTTTTGTTCTCTTGTTTCCATTTTTGGACAAAAAAGAACAAACATACATGGAACTACCAAAAATAATCATGTGCACCACTTTTGTAGTCACTTACATGACCATGTCGTGGTAGGAATGTTAAGTGTTGAAAGTGTGTTGGTACATCCTCATGTTTTGGTAAGCCTATATCTTGACACCCACATCAAGATCATCTCATTAAATTTAGGTTGTCTCGTCATTGATTTCCCCTTGAGTTGTTACATTGTTCACATCATATCCATATATTTTTTATACTTACATCTTGTTTTCTTGTAAAACTTTTTATAAGTTTCTAGATTGTATTACTACATTGCTCGCATAGTATAAAATTCTTGTTATACTTAGACCTTGTTTTGTTACCAAAAATTGCCTTAGGTTTTTGGAAATTTTTGTTGTTACGCTGCTCACATCATATCAATACCATTTTGATACTAACTTCTCACTTTTCCGAAAATCTTGATTAAAAGTATCTTAGTTGTATTGTTGCGTTGCTCACATTGGTAACCTCCATTTTAAAATAACTTAGACTTTGTTTGTCTTAAAACTTGTTTGAGTATACCTTGAACTAAAATCACTTCAACACCATTTTAGTATTTAAGTCTTGTTTATCCCAAAATTGTTTTTAGTGTTAATATTGTGTTGGCGTTATTGAACGAAACCATATTTGAGATATAGGGAGTAGATATCTTTTGTGATTAGATCCTTGTTTGGAACTTTTTTGACTTGTCCTTGGTTCTTCTCATCATACAGTTTCATATTATTTGATTCCTTGATTCAATTTACCTCGATTATTTAGGATTCTTTGCCTTGCTTATTGGGCATTTATTGAGACATTTGCAGCCATCATGTTACTTTATTTTCGTAGGGTCCTTATAGTCTTTGTACACATTTATCAAACCCTAGCTAAACACATCCCACTATGCCTCCTATTACAAGAATAGGGCACCAAAAATTAGGGTTAAATCCTTTCATCAACGATAAATTAAACCCTTTATTTGAAGAATACAAGATGGTTGACCATAGTGGTGATGAGGGGAACTCTCATCAAGATAACTTTGAATTTTACAACACCCACATGGATAACTTTCTATTTTAAAATAGAAACAAATTCTTAATGTGTGTCATAGAATTAGGGGCTAAACTACCACCTAAATTTGACCATACTCTCCTAACAAACATGGTTCATGGGGAAGAAAAGGAAGAAATAACTCTTCGATCTATGGATGACATACTAAATCTGGGACATGCGTCTACTTCTGGTCCATAGAATGAGGAAGACACACCTCCTTAAAACATTGGTAGTTATCGTATACCTGTTGTTCACATTAACCATAATGTAAATGTAGAAAATGAAGAATATGAAGATTGTGAACAACCACTTCCATGTGAAACTCGTGAATTAAAAAAATGAGGAGGTCACAATCCAACAATAATTACAAGCCATTAGTCATCAATTGGTGAGTTTGGCTTCACATGTAAATAAAGACCCAAAAATAAAGGCTAAAACTCCATGTTTAAACAATCCCAAGGCTTCATATCAGGAGTTTTTCACTAAAACTCCACGTCAAGAGAAACCTAAGGCGGCATATCGTGAGCTATAAACTGATAACTGAGACGGTGAAACATCCAAATCTAACCATGTATATATGCCTACTTCACCTACACGTGGACAAATCTTCAATCATGAATGGCATTCTATGAAAAATTCCATCATTGATTTGCAAGAAATTAATGTAGGAAATAGTAAAAAATACCAATTTGAAGAACTGTGCCCTTATCCTTTTGATAGAGCGATGTTAAGAATTCCCTTTCCACCTCACTTCGACTACCCTAATTTTGATAAATATATGGGTAAGGGTGACGTGCACGATCATGTTAGAGGCTTCTTCATGGCTTTCCAAGAATTTACTTATAGTGACAATTATCTCATTTGCCTATTCCCATGGAGTCTTGGAGGCCAAGCACTTAAATGGTTCCTCCATATACCTACAGGGTCGATCTTCACATGGGCTGAATTGGCGAAAAAGTTTGTGCACCACTTTTCATTCAATATGGAAAGTGACATTACCATGTGAGACTTATGCAAATCCAAACAAAGAAATAATGAGAACTTTGTTGGTTTATTACAAATATGGTGAGGGTTAACTAGTCGTTTCCCTTGCTCAATACTAGAGAAATAGTTGGTTAACATTCTTGTGCCAAATCTACATCCCAAAATTGGTTTCCACTTGCAAATGCACTAGGATAATACTTTTGAAGAAGTTATATAAAAAGGAAGATAGATCGAATAGGCTTTAATATCTAAAGGGATATTGAAACCCTTTTCAAGATAAAATCATGAAACCAAACCTACAAACAAGCCTAGATTCTTTCAAAACAAGAACAAAGTTGTTGCATGTGATGTTATAACTAATTCTAACTGTGTGCAAGGAATCTAGAATAGTGCTCCTTTAAAGCTTACCAAAGGACTAGTTGTACCCAAATCAAAATATGTGCATTCACTCCTCTCACAGATTCTTTGTCGTCTTTATTAAAACAATTATACATGGTGAACATGATAAATTTTCTAACACTACGCCATATGCAGATGATGCACCTAAACTATCATTGTATAAAAACCATGAATATTGTGAGTATCATCGTGTTAACGGCCATGTCACTAACAATTATTTGAAGCTAAAGCACTTAATTCAATACCTTATTGATAGTGGAGAGGTTGAGATGGACTCACATAGACCTAGCAAATATTCTAATCAAAATTTTGGAATATACAAAGATCCATTTCCTAAACATAAGCAAGTGGATAAAAAGTCGGATCAAGGTTAGTTTTATCAAACTAAAATTTCCAATCATATTGTTGACTCTATTAATCCCTTTGATTCCCTTATTGTTTGTATTGATCCATCTATTGAGCATGTAAAAACTATTAGGATCAAGGCACGAGAGTGCATTGTGGCAACACAACATGTTCACCTTGTTATCCTATAACCTCCTCTGCCTACCCCTTAGGATAGTTACTATGATATTTTAAAATATCTTGAGAAAACCACTGCTAAGATTTCGATCTTAGATCTTCTCAAAATATATAATATTCATAAGGAAATTCTTTGCAAAACACTTCAGGGGTGAGGATTTTCAACTAATATTGATCCTTCATGCTTCCAAGCCTTGGTTCTGAAGATTTCTCCCTCTAAAAACATTACCTTCAGCCAACATGAGATTCCTAGTGATGAGCATACACACAACCTACCCTTGTATATAGAAGTCATTGTGAATCATAAAAATATCAAAAGAGTGTTTGTGGATAGTGGATCTGGTCTAAATATATGTACTTTAAAACTCGTTAGACAACTAGGGCACATTGACACTAATTTGGAGTCTAAAATCATCATGATCAAGGCTTATGATAGCACGGAGTGACAATTAGCTGGTATGATTACTTTTCTTATTGAAGTTAGGCCTACTAGTCATAATACCCAGTTCCATATCTTGGACTTGGACCTTCTATACAATATGCTCCTCGGCCACCCATGGATACATGACATGTAGCTCTGCCTTCCAAGTTCCATCAATGCATTAAATTATACCATGAAGGATAGATTTTTACCATTCTAGGGGACCCCCAAGCCTTCACCCATTACAGAGCATTGTCAAGTTATTTCCCTACTACTTATGAATGGCCTTCCACTAAATTAGATACCTAGTTTCAATCAAAGGCTCTTACCTCCCGCATTGATCTAGATACCTTTTGCTCTTGTAAGGATGGTTCTTCTACATTGACCTCTCCCTTTGCTTCATGGGAGATAAAAGTTCTTGCAAATAGATGTGGAGAATATAACCTCCAACAAGCCCTCTTAATTTCCAAACTCCCCTTATCACCCAGAACATGTGGTAGGCCTTGCTACAAATCTCAATGATCTCGGGAACATTGTAACATTAAGACTTTTACTCCTGGTGGCCTTTTAGCAGATGAGAAACTTCTCGACACTCCTATATCTCAATATCTTGATGATGACATGGCAGCGTGCTATCAAGCACCCAATTATACCATTCCAAATAAAATGATGTGTGTCATGGGAAATCAAGGATGTGGATGTGGTATATATGAGCAAGGTGTGCGAGAACCTCTTCCGACACCACATCACAAGGTTTACAAATATGGAATTGGTGTCCAACCATATGGGTCCCATCCTCTGGAGGTCAAGGTAACCTCTTCTGAATAAAAATATAGTTCATCTAACTATGACTGTGAAATAGCTTCCCGGTATAGTCTATACAATGACCTTGCCTCTACAAACATGTTTCTAGACATGGCTAGTCTAACCATATCCCCTACCATTCCTAAATAAAATCTTGTCCACCCTTCCATTGTTAACTAGGACCAACAACAACATGTACCAATTGATTTCTTTGAGAATGAAGAAGCAATTGGTGATTTTATGGGTCTCCATGCAACAACATGTACCAATTGATTTCTTTGAGAATGAAGAAGCAATTGGTGATTTTATGGGTCTCCATGATGGCATTCTTGTTGGTGATCATAATAAGGGCTTCTCAATTACTCTTGACACATGCACGTAAGTTGGGGAGGAGGCTAAACTTTATGGTCAAAAAAATTTAAAAGAGAACAAGGGAAAAATATTGTCAAAGAAGCCTTGTAAAAATAAAAATCCTAAGTCCCATAGTGAAAACCTCTTTGAGGCACTTACAGACAAACAAATTGAAACATCGACAGACAAAAAAAGTGACCACTCTAAAGGTAAAAATCTCATTGAGATGCCCTTAGAAGAAGATCTCAATCTCCCTCCTGATCCTACGCGTATGGAAGATGAATCAAAACTACTCGTGGAGGAGACTATAGATGTTAATATTAGAACAAAGGATTAACCTAGAATTGTTAATGTGGGAGTTTCCCTCTCAGTACAAGAATATAAGACCTTTTTCATGCTTTTAAGGGAATTTTCAGACATATTTTCTTGATCCTATTTAGACATGTTAGGCTTAGATCCATCATTGGTAGTGTATAACCTATTTGTGCATGAAGAAGCAAAGCCAATCAAGTAATAGCTTAGAAAGATACATCCTCATGTTTCCCTTCTGGTTAAAGAAGAGTTGGCAAAACTATTTCTAGTAGGCTTCATCGGGCCTATTGATTATTCAGAGTGGATTTCTAACATAGTCCTATTGGTGTAGGATTTTACCCACCTTGTGGCATTACCTACACGGTCTAATTTAGCTTGCTTAGGTCATAATAGGTCATTAAAGGGAAATGTACTTTAAGTCATATTCTATTTCTTCATTGAGAAGTTACCATTCTGGGTGACCTAATTTATCACTATATAATGTACCTTCCTATGTACTTTTTTGGCTAATGAAGAGTTAGATTTCTCGTGTACTTGTTCTTGTTGTAAAAGTACAACTTCTTCATCATTTGAGTATTTTTCTAGATCTTATTGCTACATACAGGTTTATTCATGCATTTGATCCTATCCAATACCAGTCCTTGATTGTGACCTACTCCTATATGGTATTAGAGCAATTTTGGTAGCCGAATGCCATAACCTTTTTGTGAGATCTTGCATTCTATATTTTTTCCATTTTTTCATTGATTTCAATTTTCAAGGGTTTGGTGGGGTTTCTAGAAAGTCCGTGCAGATCTATTCCTCCAAAGTCTCTACATGAAAAACGGACAATGCCATTGACTTCAAAATTAGCAAATCTATGTAATTTTGTGCTCAAATAGAAATATCCCTTTTGGGTTTATCTGGGTTTCTCAAATAACTTGGTGGGTATTTGTTATTTTGTATGAGAAACTTAAGGTTTTCTTAAATCTGAAGTTTTTAGGGTTTAAAATTTTTTTCTTCAAATTTAGAAAATCCGTGCAAGTTTGGGCTCAAATAGAAAAATCCCTTTTGGGTTTTTTTGGGTTTTTCGAATAACTTGGTGATTATTTTCTATTTTGTATGAAAAATTAGCCATTTTCTCAAATCTAGAGGTTTTTTGTATTTTTTCTCATTTGTAGTGTTTTGGGTTTTTTAGTGTGTTCAACAAGTCAAAAAATATTCCCAAGTGTAAATCAAGTTTTCAAGCATTTTCAACAAGTCAAAAAATCTACCCATGTGCAAATCGATTTTTCAAGTGTGTTCAACAAGTCAAAATTTCCACCCTTAGTGTGTCATGTTTATTACGCTATTTTGCACCTGTTGAGTTCCAACACTTTCTTTGCACCTATCTAGTTCTGATACATGCTTTACACATGTCGGGTTTTGACACCTACTTTGCACCTGTCAGGTTCTGACACCTTTTTTACAAATGTTAGGTTCTGATACCTTCTTTATACCTATTGTGTTCTGACACTTGCTTTACACCTATCGGGTTCTGACACTTGCTTTGCACTTGTTGCATTTTGAAACCCCAAAAAACCCTTTTTTGCATCACCTAAACTCTAATTTGCATAACTTTCAACTGAATGCTCCATTTTAGGTGTCATTTTTTTGAAAGTGCATGTTTTTTCGTGATCTTTTCATATTGGAGGTATCCTCATTCTTTGAAAATTTGAACCTCTATAAGCTTAGGGGGTGTACTTTGTGATCTCTTTTTTCTCATGATTTCCTTTCTATCTTCTAGCAAATTGTTTGATAATGGATATCAGTTTTGTGACACCACTCACACCATTTAACTATCTTGAATGGAACTCCAAAATACAACTCATTTTGAGGGGTAAGGGTCTACATCGGATAACAATGGGGCTTGAAACAGAACCAACTTCAAATTCAAAACAAAGTGAAATGGTTTAACCGTTGTGATGAAGCCTTTGGGTTTTTGTGTCTACCAGTGTCTCTAGATCTTCTCTTTCATATTGATTATGTTAAATCTCCCAATGAAGTGTGGACCATGTTGGAAAGTATCTTTGGGAAAACAAATGAAATGAGAGCACATGAACTGGAAAATGAAGCTCATTAGCTTGAGCCCCACCAACTTTGACACACTCCAGGACTTCTTCACAAAGTTCAAATCAATAAGATTACAGCTAAAGGAATGTGAAATTGATAAAAAAAAATAATCTCAACTCATTCTTTCTATCCTTTCTAAATTGGGTCCGAATTACTCAATTTTTGTCTCTACCTTCCATGCCACCAAGGATGCACTTGGAGCATCATGGAAAATGCCTTCATTTGACATGTTTGTTGGTTAGTTGACTAGGGAACAAGATAAGTTGATACAAATGGGTACTTTGAGGTCTTCCAAATCACATGCCTTGATTGCAAGGAAATGTGAAACCTAAGGCTTCTAACAACAAGGAGAAGAAACAAGAGAAGAAGGATCAAGGAAAGAAGAAGGATAAAAAACCATCACAACCAAAATCTTACACTGAATCCTCCTCCTCCGAAGCTAAACCTAAGAAGGAAAAGGTAAAGTGTGCTTATTGCAAGAAACTTGGCCATGATGAACACAAGTGTATGAAAAAGCATATTGACCACCTTACTCATCTTCTTGAGAAAAACAACATAGGGGTCCCTGAATCTATCAAACAAAATTCATCTAACCAAGAAACTTCTAAGGAAAAAGACAACAGTAAAGAGAAGAAGAAGGGAAAGGATTTAGTGGCAGTAGTGGCTTTAACTTCATCTTGGGTCATTGATTCTGGTGCTTCACACCACATGGGTTCCTCATAGGTTCAATTTTCTTCTGTGAAACCATGTAATATGTCTTCTATCACACTGGGTGATGACACCTCTGTAGCAGTTGTAGGGTGTGGATTAGTAGAAGTAGATGCTAAAGACATTCAATAATGTTCTAAGTGTTCCAACACTTTCCACCAATCTTGTTGTCAGTTTACTCAGATCACTCACATTGAAAATGGCATGAGATTCGAATTTAACCCAGATTCAGTCATCATCAGAGAGCTACATAGTGACACTACAGTTGCAGAGGGAAGGGCAGACCACCTGACACACTTATATACCTTCTCTCATTTTTCTCCAGATTCTTCTCCAACTGCTCATTGTTGACTCATTCAGATGGGGTTAGAAAATTATGGCATGAGTGATTTGGCCATCTTAACTATCAATACTTGGAACAATTGAGTAAACATGGAATGGTCGAAGGTTTTGCCTAAAGTTAGTTTCTCTAAAGGTCTCTATGAGGGTTGCACCCTTGGAAAGCATCCAGAAGAGATATTTGACAAAGGTAAAGCTTGGAGAGCTACACAAGTATTGGAGTTGGTTCACAGTGATGTCTCAAGGCCTTTTCCCAAAGATTCCTTCACCAAGGCACAATATATTCTCACTTTCATTGATTATTTTTCACAATATACCTGGGCTTTTATTTACTTATGTCAAAAGTCATATGTTTATGAATTCTTTCAGGACTTCAAGGCCCTTGCAGAGAAACAATCAGGGAAATTCATCAAGATTATACAAACATGAAATGGTGGGGAATATGTCAGTAACAAGTTTGAGCTAATTCTGCACTACAAAGGAGATTGAGTTACAACGAACAGTTACCTACAGTCCTTCACAAGAATGGAGTTGCAGAAAGAAAGAACAAAGTTTCTAAAAGAGATGGCTAATTGTATGCTCCACTCTAAATCTTTGGCACCCACAATACTAGGGAAAAATATATTAACTATGTTAAATTACATATAGAATTGTGCCCCTCATAAAGTATTAAAGGGAGTCACTCCTTTTGAAGCTTGGCATGGTAAAAAACCATCTGGTTAAGAAATTTAGAGTCTTTGGATCATCCAGCTATGGCTCATATCCCTAAGAAGAAACAAAAGGCTATGGAACCTCAGAGTCAACCAGTGTATCTTTGTGGGATACCCAGACTGGTGTTAAGGGGTACCGTCGTCTTCATCCAACCACACATGAGTTATTGATCGAAAGGAGTGTCAAATTTTAGGAAGGCCCACCAGATTCCACACCTGACTCTTCTTCTCTTCCATCAACATCACTTGGACTTTCTGAGGATGATTCTGACAGTTCAAAGGGAGCTTGAGCAAGTTCTATGCGCTTATTCCTGTTACTAAGGACTCTTCTTCTTCTAGATTTTGATACCAAATATAATGATTAAGATTCATCTCCTTCCACATCTAGCTATGAATCAGAATGATGATGCGCTTATTCGCAACACTCCAACCACTAGTCCTCGTTGGGCTAGACAAACTTTGCAGAGTGTAGGTACTTTGGTAGGGTATCCAGCAAATGTCATGACGTACACGATCAGATTTCAAGGATAGGCCTCAAAATTTCTTTGTCTCTATCTCTGATCCACAAACATTTTATCGAGGTTTATGGCAATCCTTATGTGGGACACTATTATACATGCAGGATTACAACTCCTTAATTAACAATCACACTTGGGATTTGACACCACTTCCTAAGGGAAGAAACATGGCTCGATGCAGATGAATCTAATTGGACCAAATATGCAATGGATGGGTCTGTTGACAATTTCAAACTGCAATTAGTTGCAAAAGGTTTCTCTCAAGTTGTATGGAATTAAATATTCTAAGACCTTTACACCTGTCACCAAAGTGAACTCGATCAGAATTACTCTTGTCATTGTCGTCATCGCTAATTACTGAGAATGTTCCATGAGGTGGATGTGAAGAGTTCCTTTCTTCATGGTGACCTAGAAGAGGAGATCTACGTGAAACAACCATAAGGTTTTGTTCCAGGATTCTTCATTGGTTTTTATACTTAAGAAATTATTATATTGTCTCAAACAGACCCCTCGGGCTTGATATGCCAAAACGGATTCCTTCCATCTTTTTGTAGGTTTAACCCGATCGCCATTCAGATCCCAATGTTTAACTTTTGTAGCAAGATTATTCATTTCTCATTCTGGTTCTTTGTGTTGATGACCTTTTAATCACAATGAGTTATTCATCGTCTATTGAAGTGGTGATAGAAGTCCTCAACAATAGATTCTCCACGAAAAAATTAAGTTTATTGTAATACTTCCTTGGGATTCAAATTTCACAATTTGACTCAGCGATATTCATCACACAAATTTAGTATGGTCTTGGATCTTCTTTCTCGATTTCACATTGTCTGATTGTACATGCAAAATAAAATTCCCTTCTTGTCTAGAATCAAGCTTGATGTTGATTGCACTTCTCCTTTGGTTGATGTCTACTTTGTATCGAGAAATTGTATGAAGTCTCATTTATTTGACTCATACTCAACCTAACATTTCATATGATATAGGCTTTGTCTCCATGTTCATGCAGGAGCTTCATGATCTACATTGGAAAGCAACTAAGAGAATTATCCACTACATTCAGGGTATACACAAATTCAGAAGTCACTATAGAGTTGGTGTTGACATTGACTTGGTTGGATATACTGACTCGGATTGGGGGAGTAATGTTAATTATTAACTAAAATTTAACTAGACTAAGGTAGTGCAAGATAGTTAATCTAATCTAGGAGGAAATATAACATTGTAAATAACTAGGTAAATGTAATGAAAAAAGATGTAAATGACCCAAAACAATGTACGAAAGGAAATACTAAACCCTAATATGTTAAAGAGAAAGGTAAATGGCTTAGCTGATAACAAATGGTTATCACAGAGTGTTGCAGGTCTAGCTGGAAAATCTGGGAGCAAGAATGAATACACTGAGGTCCCAAAATGGATGGATCTAAGATATCTGAGTGGACTGGGGTGCCTGGAATAGGAATGGGGTGCCCACGAATGCTCTGGTCTACAATCTGGGCACCCTAGTCTATGAAAAAACCATGAAACTAGTTCTTACAGGGTTGGAAGATGGGTTGTGACCTTCACTGCTTGTTGCATTAATTTCTCTGTATTGCATTGAATGCTCTGAGTATTCCAAGAGGAAGAAGTAACCTACAAAGGACCAAGAGGAAGTATCAAAACCCTAAAAAAATAAAGATGCAAAATTAATGGTTCAGATTGACCTCAATGGCCACAACAGTGGGCTTACTAAAATAAGTGTTACAGTACATTTTAGACTCGGATGTAATTTTGGTATGTGTGTGTGCATGTCATGCCCTAGGTGCTCTTATGCCAATCGCACTTTGTGAAATAGTGACCAATAGCTAAATGTAGAAAGTGTAGTAGAATGTTTGCATGGAATAGAATAGAATCCCCTCCCCCTATGAAGTGTGATGCAGATGTCCTAGCTTATGCCTTGATGATGGATCTATGTGGATGCAAATGCAATAGATGGATGTAGCTCTAGATGGAGTGATAGTAGATAGTGACGTTAGGTCCCTCATTATGGTCTCATAACTTTATATTTATATGGTTCTCTTGGTCTAATTTCATAATTAACCTTGAAAAGGCTTACCACATAAAAAATAAGAATGAAAAATGGCTCAAAAAGACCCAAAAAATGGCACGAAAGTGGAAAATAGACCAGGGCGCCCCTGAGTGGGTCTGGGGAGCCCATGGGCACCCCAGTATTAAATCTAGGCACCCCAATTAGGGTTAAGATGACACAGTATCTTTGGAAATGACTAGGTAAATAGGTACAATAGGTCACAAAATATGAAATAAAATAAATAAGATGGCCAAAAGGGACGGGGGTTGATTAATACTTTCTTCCCTTGAGAACCTTCTAAATGGTAGTATGAGACCAGGATAAATAAATGTCTAAAGTGCATGATTTGTGACTACAATTCATAATTGTAAATCAACATCAGGTTATAGTTTCTCTCTAGGTTTTCGTCCTATTATTTGGTCAAGGAAAAAGAAAAATATTATTGCCTTATCTTCTACTAAGGTAGAATACAAAGGAGTTGTAAATGTTGCTATGGAGGCCATCTGGCTTCAAGGGATTTCAATAGAGTTTGGTATTCAATACAAGTGACCCAGAGTCATCCTTTGTGACAACCAGAGCATAATCTTGATTTGCAAGAATCCAGTTCATCATCAACAAACTAAGCACATTGAAATTCACATGCATTTCATTAGAGAGCTTATTAATCAAAAGGTCATTGATCTTCAATATTGTATAACTTCATATCAGGTTGCTGACATCTTCACCAAACCTTTCACTGAGAGAAATATTCTTCACTTGTGATCTCTTCTTTGGGTATAAGACATGTCAGCATCATCTTCAAGGGACTTTCTAATCATCCTTTCTTCTTTTCTCTCTTTGGGGGGGGGGGAGTTTTTCCCACTGGGATTTCTCCTTTTCTCTACTTTATGAGAAATATGCATTGTTCTTGGGTACCTCATCAGGCCTTATTGTCAAGACACATTCATCTACTCACCTAAGCTATGATTAAGGGAGGGTGTTGATGTAGGACTTTACCCACCTTATGGCATTACCTACATGGTCTAATTTAGCTTGTTTAGGTCATAATAGGTCATTAAAGGGAAATGTACTTTAAGTCATTTTATATTTCTTCATTGAGAAGTTACCTTTTGGGTGACCTAATTTCTCACTATATAATGTACCTTCTTATGTAATTTTTGGGTTAATGAAGGCTAATCACTTAATGCAGAGTTAGATTACTCATGTACTTGTTCTTGTTGTCGAAGTATTTCTTCTTCATCATTCGATTATTTTTCTAGACCTTATTGCTACATATAGGTTTATTCGTGCATTTGATCTTATCCAGTACCAATCCTTAATTATGACATGCTCCTATAAGTCCCAATATAAAATAAACCCATTGGCATTAGAATTTATACGGACTTCAGAGACATCAATAAGGCATGTCCAAAATATGTTTTTCCTCTTCCTAACATTGACATGATTTTCAATTCAACTGTTGATTATGAAATGTTATCTCTCATGGATGGATTTTTAGGTTATAATCAGATTAAAATTGTAGAAGAAGATCGGTATAAAACTACCTTCACAACCCCTTGGGGACATTCTATTACCAGGTCATGTCATTCAGTCTTAAAAAATCAGGTGCAACCTATCAAAGGGCCATGACGGTCATCTTCCACAGCGTGCTTAGTGATATAATGGAAGATTATTTTGATGACATCCTAGGAAAATTTGGGACCAAAGTAGAACATCTTGAGATCTTACAATGGATCTTCCACCTTCTCATAGATTACAAGGTTAGACTAAATCTAAAGAAATGTGTCTTTGGTGTGCTATCTGGAAAGTTACTAGGTTTCATTGTATCAAGAAGAGGATTTGAAGTTAACCCAACAAGGTCATTGCCATTACTAAAATGCCTCCACCTAAAAACCTCAAACAATTGTTTAGTTTACAAAGAAAAATCCAAGCTATTTGGCAATTCATTTCTCAACTCGCAGATAAGTGTCATTCTTTTACACATCTACTTAAGAAAGATGTTGATTTCCATTGGGGTCCTAAAAAACAACAAGAATTTGATTTACTCAAGGATTATTTTGCCAAACCACATGTTCTAATGCCACCTACTTCATACAAGCCCCTACTATTGTATATTTCAGCTACTCAATTTGCAATCGGTGCGCTTCTGGCTTAGTATGATATAAATCAAAAAGAAAAATCAGTCTACTACCTCAGCCGCACTTTGATTGCTTATGAGCTTAACTACCCATAAATTGAGAAATATTTCTTGGCCATTTTTTTTGCTTTCCAAAAACTTCACCATTATCTATTGAATAACAAGATCAAGCTCATATCCAGAATTGATCCACTCAAGTACTTATTGTCTAAACCAGCACTTACTTGGAGGATGGTTAATTGGATCATCTTACTCAGTGCTTTTGATATTAAGTGTGTTAATTAGAAATGAGTTAAGGTGAAAGTAATTGCGGATCAATTAGTCGAATCCCCCTTGCTAGGAACAGAACCATTGAATCTAGATTTTCTAGATGCTTCTATGATGTATACTAAAGAATCCATCACATAGAAAATGTACTTTGATGGATCATTTACATTTCACGGTTCAGGAGCAGGAGTTGATCTTATCACCCCTGCAGGGGATAAAATTCCTTAGGCATTCAGACTTGGCTTCCCATGCACTAATAACTTAGCTGAATATGAAACCCTGATTATAGGCCTAAAAATTGCTATACGTTGGGAAATCACATAGTTTAATGTTATAGGTGATTCTCAATTAATCATCAAGCAAGTATACGATGAATATAAGGTTAAGGATGAAAAAATCCTCCCTTATAAGTAACTAGTAGATACATTAAAAGAGTTATGTGTACAAATCATGTTTCGGTAGATACCCAGAGGATAGAATCGCTTGGTGGATGCCATGGCCACAGTTGGATCTATGTTATGCATCCCAGTTGCAAACAATGGCATGTCATTCTTTATGGAACATCTAAGAGTACCAGCATACAACATGTCATAATCTTGTTTGGTGTGTGAATTTGTTGTTTCCTTATCCCCCTGGTATGTTGACATATATAATTACCTACATTATAGAACCTTTCCCCTGACATTTCCCATTTTGAGAAACAAAACCTAATCTAGCGCATAGCCCGTTATACCCTCCTTGAAGGAACGCTCTATCGTAGAGGCTATGACTGGAATCTATTAAATTGTCTTAATGTGAAAGAATCTATCTTAGTGGTCAAAGAGGTGAATGACGGAATCTGTGGGGCCCGCATAAGTGGAATGGTTCTTACTAAAAAACTATTGAGAGTAGGCTATTATTGGCCTGCCATGGAAACTGATTACTGTCGGTATGTCAATAAATGTTTGTTATGTCAAAAGTATGACAATCTGATACATGCTCCAGCACAGTCATTGCAACCCATCACAACATCATGGCCTTTTTCAAAGTGGGGACTCAATCTCATTGGAAAACTTACACCCACTTCCTCTGATGACCATAACCATATTATAACTGTCACTAAGTATTTCACAAAATGGGTAGAGGTTGTTCCTCTTACTTATGTCAGTGGTGTGCAGATTTCCAAATTCAAAATGAACCACATTATCTATCGATAAGGCATTCTCGCTACCATTGTATCTAAAAAATGGTAAGTTATTCAAGAATAAGATAGTGAAGGTGATGTGCCAACACTTCCAAATCAAGCAAAAATGGTCAACTCCTTATTACCCTTAAGGTAATGGATAGGCTGAAGCCTCGAATAAGACTCTTGTTTACATTATGGAAAATATGGTTAGTAAAATTGGTTGTAATTGACACTTACAAATTCATCCCACCCTCTGGGCTTATCGAACATCCATCCACACCCCTATAGGTGCTACTCCATATTCACTTGTTTTTGGCACAGAGGCTATTCTACCCCTTAAGATCGAGCTCCCGTCTTTGCTCATATCTTTGAAATATTATCTAGACAAAGTGGAAGACTATAGAGTGGCCAAATTTGTAGAACTGTGGATACTAGATGAGAAGCACCTTCATACACTAGACCATTTAAAAGTGTATCAAAATCGAGTACCTCACCATTTTGAGGTAGGGGAATCAGTTCAACACCACTAAGGATAAAGATGAGCCTAACTGGTTGGGACCATATATTTTGGTTGCTAAATTTTGTTTAGGAGCATATAAACTTGCCAACTCAAATGGTGATGAACTTAGGGAACCTATGAATGTCATGCATCTCACGCATTTCTACACCTAAGCATAGGGGACCTTGAAATATATATATATATATATATAATCATAAAAAGAATTTAAAAAGTATAAAAATCATAAAAATAAATAAAAGAGTAAAAAGAAATAAATTTGTCCAAGTGTGAAAACCACATAATTGTGGCACTTTGGACAAGTCCTTTGGTGAAAACTGATTTCCAGCACCATCGGAGGGTCTGTTGTTCACAAGCATCTCATACCTGAGGGTACGGTGGCTTTATCCTAAGATAGTTTTTGCTTGTGTCTGAGTTTCTTTTGATCATATCCTTTGTGGCCTTGATCTGTCTGATCCTACTCTTGTATGCAAGGAGTTTACCTTTGTACATTCCCATCTATTGCTGGGTGCATCTACGTTTATTCATTTTATTACATATAGCTTTGGAATTTTTTTATAAAATCACAAAAAATTAGCATAAAATTCTAGAAAAATTCAAAAACATTCAAATATGTTAAGTAAAAAAATTAAAATATTAAAAAACATCTCATAGAAAACTCAAAAACAATGTAACATTGGATCAAGAAAATACAAAAACAAAACAAAACATTTTAAAACCATTTGACAAAAACAAAGTAGTGTTTGCTTACTTAGTTGTTTGTTTATACATAGTTTTGTTGGCTTGTTTGTACATATTGTGTGTTTTTTTGCATCCTTTGTTAGATTAATTTGTTATTTTATTTCTTATATTAAGTGTTACTTTAATCTGTTGTGTAATTCATTAGATTAATTTTATTTGCATGCTGGTTCATTTTTGTAAATAGTTGTGTTGTTATTGTCGTTTAGAATGTGTATATATTATAATTGATTAAATTTTACTTCTTCTTGTTTTTTTTAATAAAATGAACATCAAACATGTATGCTAAACTAACATAATATAATATCATCAATGGGTAAATAGGGATTGTGTTTATCCCCCCCCTCATCATAGACCATAATAAAAACATGGGCTAAAAATTCTATATCATACAACAAAATGTGATAGTATCAAAGTCCATCATCATATACCCATATAAAACATCAATGTCCATTTACAAAAAGTGTCTCAATATACATCAAATACAAAGTAAGCCATCATGGGCATGGATAAAAAATGTGCCTTCATCTTTAGAATAAGAAAAAGCAATAAAAATATATCATGGCAAAAATGTGCCTTCATCATGAGGCATATACCAAAAATACATGTAATATAAGAGAGTCAACCTTGACTCTTACTGACCACCAGAATTTCCTAGCCCACAACTTAGAATGCTTGAATTGTTACCATATGGAGGCATATGACTAGGGGTAGGCATTTGCATAGCTGACTTGGATGGTCTATGCAATTTGGATCTAGATCGACTTCTGATAAGTTGACTACATGGAATAAACCTCTATCCCTCTAGCACGACCCTATAATAGGGAATGCAGTAAAAGGTAGCCTCACTTGTAGCTGATGAAAAATCATACACTAGATCGAGGGCTCCACCTACTAAAAATTCTCAATGGAGAGCATCACACTCTTCTATTAGTCTAGTGACATCTGCTTGCAACTGAGATCCTCTCAACTCACCACAATGCTCTCTCACTGTCGTAACCTGATCTCTCAGTAGCTATAACTTGATCCCTCCCTCTAATGTAACTGTGATATAGTTTTTTCCTTCAAGGCATATTGATATGTAGCACCTTGCTTAATATATCTCTGTGGTAGCCCCTATGTGGCCCCCACTCTGTCCCCATCACCCCACCTGCTGTAATGTCATGGGTCTACCTACTCTAAAATAACCTCTGATGGCCCATATGCTCCCAGAATGAGTGCTGAATCTCAAGCACATTTGTATCTATGGTGACCTCTATGGTAAAAAATCCCCATCCCCCAGACTCTGCTGAATGTCAACCATATTTATATACTGAGTAACCTGATCCCCATGGCCATCTACCCCCACCTGGTGCTATGTGTGGACTACACAACTAGCTGTATGATGTGGTGTATTTCCTTGTGATCACCTGTATCTGAGCCTACTGTGGCATAGGATGATGTGGTGGAGGTTACTAATGGTGGTGGACCATGTGGCTATATGTACTTGTGCCTAGCCCTAGCCCTGAGCTTGGCCTTATACCTATAGCTCAGCCTCGGTCTCTAGCTTCCTTAAATGGTCCTTAGGCCCTCTACCATAATGTCTGGCCATATAGTCCTACTGTTGCTGTTGCTATACCGATAGCTATGGTGACTTGTGGAATAGTAATCTTCCTTAGTAACACTGTAGCATATCAAGGACCCATAGTTTGTATTTTATGGTATCTGGATCTTCAACATGTGGTCTTGCCTATCACCATAACTGTGGGAAGACATCCTTGATAACTATCTAGTGTTCTCCATGCCCTAATGCGAGGCCCAAAGTCAAAAGTCTCATGCACTACTTGCACATACCATCTCTCATATACCCTAGGTATGAAACCCTGGAAGACTTTACTCTATCCAAACGATAACACTCTATAATGTGTTAGTGGTTACCAATCAGAAAGTGATCCACCTCAGCAATACTCAACTCAACCACATCATCCATTCCACTGATATAAATGGTATGATCACCAAGTCACCATCCGTAGTTGTAGGTCGTCAAAGGCTTATCTATACAGTAAGAAGTGTCACTTAGGTGAGGCCTAACATCCTCACCTAACTAGATATAATCCCATATAAGATGGCTCATTTATATCTCTAACTTGCAGCACTCTAAGAGGGTGTCAAATAGCTATGTGGTCCCATGCCAAAATCTATAAAAGAGTTGTAGGACTTAGACTCCTCATCTCTTTGTATGCAATCAAATGTAGATCCCTGTACAAATGGGCTAATATACACTGAACCTAGTAGAATACCTCCCCATCCATCAATATGTGAGCAACAACTTATCAAACCAAGGGGAAAATGTGTACATGTCTTGTTAAGTAATAAGTACCTGCTGATAAGAGCCGTAAGATACACAAGTATGCATGTGCAATCTACCTTCTCTCAAAACACCTATACAAATGCACGACCATGCTTCAATCAAGGTATATCCTCTAGTTGAAACATATCCCATATGTGCCCTAATATCCATCTATGATGCCCATCATATGTAACTAAACTCCCCTGGATAGGTACTTATGATAATTTGATACATGTTCTTGAGAATCATTGTCATCTCTCTAATGGGTAGCCATAATTTCTGACTCTCACTGTGCTACCTCTCTATGTTAAGGTAGTCAGGAGGCTATGATCCAACATGATGTGTGGAAGTTATGCGATGTATGATAAGGCATGTAGCCTCCCGAAATGCAATAAGAAAGCACCTCTCATGTCACGTAAAAGTATGCTCATATGCTCGTAGGCATCCATAACACTCTCATACATCCAGACTTAGAACATTCTCTCCTATAAATCACCCAAAATACAAATAATTAACATCATTTCTTCTCATAACATCTTCCTAAGGTGTTCTAATTACTTTTATTTTCTTCTAATCACTCCTAAGTTCTTATAAACATCTTCAAAATTCCTCTAAAAAGCTTTTGAAAGCCGGATTTTACACTAGTACACTCCCATTTTTGCGCTAGCACATCCCTTTTCATGCTATTGCATACCCATATGACGCTAGAGTATGCATTTTAACACTAACACATGACACACTAGCGCATGTAATTTACGATCATACTATCATTTTAACGCTAGCACATGCCGCGTTAGCGCACACATTTTCACGCACATGCTCTTATTTTCAAGCTAATGCATGAGCCTATCCTAACTAAAACCTAGTGTTAACACTAATGCACTTGGTTTCACACTACTATGTGAATGGCCCTTCATGCTAGCACATCCGAAGACACGCTAGCACACCCACAGGCTTGCACTAGTGTTAACCTGCTAACTTCCCCTAGTTATAAAACACAATAAATGTGCTAAAATTTCAATTTTTTGTGTGGTACTTACCAAGGAACCGTCTCACAGGAGGCCTCCCAAACTCTCGAAGTTGATCTAACACAATGTTTACAATCCTAAGTTCATGCCAACTCTCTCAAAATTTAGAGCACAAGTCTCACAAATCACAAGTAGGGTATGATATCTCAAAATGAGTCGCGATGGATTTTACCCCTCACACCCTGCTATTTATACCCTTTTAGCCCTAATTCTTCATTTTTATTGCCTCCCAGGGAGCTAGTATTACTAACATGTTCTTCTATATTCCTCTCGCCACATGAGATGACACTTCGTTACAATGTTTTATTATCTTAAATTGTCATTTTCATTGACATTTTCACCTACGATGGGGCATATTTTTGCTTCCCGACGACCTTTTCCTCTACATGTGGCATATTTTGGTTCCCAGAGTTTTTTGTTGATATAACCACAATATCGTCATTCTTCCACATCATATTCTTCACAAAATATTCAAAAAAATCAAAAAATCGTCAAAAATAATTAAAAATCCAAAAAATGGTAAATTTTTCAAAAAAAATCTAAAAAATTGGTAAAAAAAATAAAAAATCCCATAAAAAATTGGTAAATTTTTAAAAAAATCCAAAAAAGCATTTCACGCAGCCGAATCATTTACTAAGACACAACGTCCTCAAACATTGAAAATTTTCCTACAAAACTTCTTTCTTTGGTTCTTGCCTATTCGCGCACGTATGACTTATGGATAATTTTGATCTACCTCCATTAACAAATCTAGTTCTTTTACTATATCCATATTCCCTTGCACAAGCAGTTGCTTGAGGGTAGTTTCATAGTGCATGATTACTTTTTCATAAGACTTCTATGTAATTCATTTATTCACCTTACATGTATCCTTTCTTGGGGTATCATTTTTAACCCTTGTCATATAACTCGAACAAGAGAAATCTAAAGCTAAGATAACAAAAATATTGGTACAACTGTCTTGAACATTGTTTATTTAAGAACGTTTCTTTGTAATTATTTGGTTTTTTGGTCTCCTTGTTTACTTTCTCGTATTGCACTGTTTCTTGCATATTGCATTGATTCATTCCTCATAATAAATAAATTTTCTCCCGAACTAATGGTTCGTTGATTACATTGAGAAATGATGATAACAAATGGCTATTGAGCCAACTAGGGTTGAAATCTATTTCCATTTTATTCATCTCCTATTTTTCTTCATCACCATTTTTATTCTATTATAATTTTTCTTCAACACCATATAGGGAAATAGGGATTATATTTATCCCCTCAGACCCCTTATTTCTTCTATCCATCGAAACACTATGGCTTTTATTTCCCATTCACTAACATTGCACACTCACCTGCTAGGTTTGTGTCGAGTCTTCTTTTTCCTTATTCTTTTTGATCGTCGATCTACCTCTTCCATCACCCCATCGACACTCGAGGGGGCATCCTTCATTCTACTAATTTTTCTTCTATCCCTTCAAAATTTACTTGGCTATAATTGTCTACTATCTTTGAAGTGGCGACGTTGTTTACGCCACCCCAAAGAGGAGCAAATGTAGACACCTAAAATCCGCCTATGCAATTTTAATACTAAAATTTACTAATTGTCCTCTTTCCCATCATTTCTGTTATAATTAGTGATTTCCTTCTAATTAGCTAATATTCCCCTCCATTTTGGTCAATTAACGACACTTTGTTAATTAACTAGCCTTTTCCCCCCATTCTGGATGTCAATTAACGACACTTCGTTAGTTATAATCCTCCTCCAATCAATTAATTAACTATTATTAGTTAATTAAGTCTTTTAATCCTTGTATTTAATCAATAAAATCTTATTGGTTAAATCCCCCTTTAAATCATCCAAATCCTACCTATTTTCCTCTAAATCATACTCCAAATAGCTTTCTAAGCTTATCTTGGCCAATTAATTAATCCTAGTTGATTAATTAAATCATCTCCAACTCCCATGAGTTGCTAATTCTAATCAAATCTCTAAATCATGCTTATCTCTTTTAATTCTACTTTATCTTTTATCCCACATTCACTAGGTTTCTAGCTTCTCCCAAATTGGAAAGCTATATAAAGGACCTATCCCCCTTCCTTCAAACTTGCACCATGTTTTTAATGCCTTTATTAGCATATGATAAGAGCATTATCCACCATTGAAGAATCTTATTGATCTTGCATCCATTCATCCACTCTTTGCATAGAGTAGTAAAGGAAGATCCATACATGGAAATTTAGCCATATTGGAGATATCCTTTCCTCTTGTAGGAGATAGCCATCCTTTGATTTCTTTGTAATCTTAGGAGCAAGTTTACAATCTAGAAGGCATATCCAACTTAACAAGGAATTGCTTGATGTTTTCAAAGTTCCATTTGGATGCATTAGTTTGATAGCTTTTTATCTTTCATAGCCTTATCATTGATGTTAATGGTAGATTATCTTAGTTCATTTGAAACTACTTGGTGTTAGTTTCCATTAAATTAGCTTAGCTTATTTAGCATACATACACATTCCATTACCATTCTTACTCGTTGGGGCATCTAAATGCTTCACTGAGGAAAATTGAGACCATCTACCATATTTCCCTTTCATTCACTCACCAATTTGTATATGTCTATTATCTCTAAAATATTATTACTTCATAATAACACTTTAAATAGGGGAAAATGTAGACACCCTAAAAATGCATGTTTGTTCCTAGCCTATCCTCGAGTTATTCACATCCCAATTAGAATTGATTAATTTAATTAATTAATTCATACTTTGAATATCATAATCATGGTATAATTAATTAAATTAATTCTTACCCAATCTAGCTAAACTTAATTAAACATTTATTTAATTAAACGATTAATTATCCTCTCACACCCCATAGCTAATTAAATTAGTTATTTAAATATAAATAATTATATTTATCTAATCACACTCCACTCAACTCTACTTCTAGAATCCTACAAATGTGGGGAAAACAAATCTACATGTACAACCACCTTCCAAAACAAAATCCAAACATTTATTGCCCCTTCAAAGTTGTAAATGCACAAACCATATCCATTGGCTATTTTAGGAAATTATAATTATGACCTTGTACCCCATTCAAATCTTGATCCAAATTTATGACCTTAGCCTCATATATAAAAAGTAGTCCAATCCTTTGTAAATCATCCCCTGGAAGCTTTGTGTAATTACACCCAATTTTTGTCGAAATTACCATCTACATCCTCTTGTCTATGTGCTCGTAGCATTTTCCATTTCTAAATTTGGATATCAATTCAAGAGCATCCATAATCCAACAACTACAAGATTCCACAAGTTTATATACTTCTACATTTTTATATGAGATTTATAGGAGAAACTTGGAAGAAAGGTTTGTTGTTATGTTTGTTTATCTTTCACTTATGTTGAGTTTTCACTGCTTACATGTAGCATTTGTCTTGCAGGCCTACTTCCATCTGATTTAACAAAAATAAACATTTTGTATAAACCCTAATTACATAGTCATGAATGATAAATAAACGCTAAAGTACATATTTGACACAAGTAATAAGCTAAATATATATGAAAACCTAAGTGCAAGAGAGAGATAGTAGAATACTTAGCTAATTTTGCACTAGATCCTGAAGTATTTTGGAATGGAAAACTAGTGAACAAGAGGAGTAGATTGTCACAATTGAACATAGAAAATATTGGAACTGTCAGATGAGCTTAGAACAAGACTGGGGTGCCTAGGCACTGGGGACCTTTGTTAGGTGCATGTGACTGCGCATGGGATCATAAACTAATTTTTGTTGTATCACACAAGAGTCATTAACCTTCACTTTTAATTGTTTATATGTCACTAGATGATTGTCGAATTCACTTGTAACCTGTAAAGAGAAGATGGTCTACAAAACCCTCAAACTACATCAAATTCCAAAAAGAAAAGATGCAATATGGGGAGTTGGACTGACCCCGAAATTCACCCGAAAAAGTGAACTTACAACTGAGCACTACACTAAATCTTAGACTCCATGTAGTTCTTGTGCGTGTGTGATAGAATCATGCCCTGGGAATCTCTTGTGGAAGTGTACGTGATAGCGGGTGATAGCTATATGTACCAATGTAAGTATATGTGTGGATGGAAAAATGAACTTCCCCTCTTATGCGTGTATGTAGAAAATGTAGTCCCTTGTCCCTTGAATGAAAGCTAGATGGATGTCTTTGATACTCTTAGATGCCTTTAGATGCAACCTTAGGTGATGATATTAGATGCTTAGAGCTTGGTCCCTTTGTTATGGTCATAGAGCTTTGTATTTATATGATTCCCTTGTTTGAATTTTATAATTGACAACTAATATGCCGACCCATAAGAAAATAAGATGCCCAAAAGATAAAAGAGGCCTAAAAAGAGCAAGTAAGATAGGGGACGAGGGCACCTAGGCACTAACGTCCTAGCTGGGAGATGGTGTCCAGAGTCATGAAAGATAAAGCAATAAAGTTTAGACTCAGATGTAGGGTGTAAAAGACCAAAAAGAAGACCAGAAACAAAGTAAAGAGGCCAAATATAGTTGTCAATTACTAGTTTTCCCACTTAGGAATCATATGAATACAAGTATGTTGTTACAACCTAGAAATGTACCCAAGTGTGTGATTTTGTGTCTACACCAACCATGGTTATCTAATTTCTAGGCACCATGGTCTACTTAGATGCTCAGAAAACCTCCTTTGATGTGTCACAAGAGGTTTTCACTTGTTGTCCTTTTTTCACACTTAGATCTCCAAGGTACCCGTAAATCTACAATGAAGAAAACACCTACAAAACCCTCAAACAAACATCAAATCCTAAGAAAGAAAGATACAGAATGAGGGGTCAGACTATCCTCAACTACCACAATGATGGACTTACTACTAAGTGTTGCACTACATCTCAGACTCAATGTAGTTATGTGTGTGTGTGTGCATAATTGTGCCCTAGGTTACTCGTATGTGTGTCGCACTTGAAGTAGCAAGCAAGTAGCTAGATGTAGAATATAAATAATGTGTGCATGGAAACAATAGAATCCCCTCCTATGAAGTGTGATGCAGATGAACCAAAATTTTTCCCTTGTGATGGAGCTAGATGGATGTAAATGGAGCTATAGATGCCTTTTATGGATGAAACCTTAGGTGGACATAGTAGATGTTTAGTGTTTGGTCCCTTATTATGATCACATAACTTTATATTTATATGATTCCTTTGCTTGAATTTTGTAATCAACCCCAAAAATGTTGACTACCAAAAATATAAGATGCTCAAACAACTAGAAAGGACCCAAAAAGTGTGACCAAATTACAAAGAGGACAAGGGCACCTAGAGGGGATGAGGGCACATGGCTCTGGTGTCCTATCTGTGCGCTGGTGTCCATAATGAGAAATGTCAAAAGGTGTAAAGACAGACTGAACAAGTAAGATTACAGGACTGAAATCAAAAGCATAAAGCAAAGAAAGGTGGCCAAAGACATGGGCTAATTAATAATTTTCTTACTTAGGAACCATATGAATAGTAGTATGCGATCGAGACTAAATAATTACTCAATGTGCATGATTTTGTGTCTACAATCACACACACATAACTACATAAGTTTATAATGTAGTGTAACATTCAGTGAAAATCACATTGGGGTGGCCACCGAGGTTAGTTTGACTCAACCATATGCATTATTTATTCCATCTAATGTTTTCTTGAGACTTGTGTAGGTAGCTAGGGTTTGTTTTGTAGGTACATGTACGACAGAGGAACCCTATAGTGAAGTTGATGTGATAAAAAACAAAAGTAAAAAGCTAACTTAAGACCCTAAAAAAATCAAAAGTACATAAATTTCTTGGACACTAGCCCCCAGATTAGACATTATCACTTGGGGCAGTCATGTCCCCCTTTGGGCGGTTATGTTTGAAGAAGTTCCAGACTCTGGTTTCTCAAACAGAGTTTACACAGTCCATATCCAACCTTCTCAACTTATGTTCCAACCCAAAATTAGTCCATATCCAACCTTTTTAACCTATTTCCTAGCCTAAAATTAGTCCAGATCTTCTGATAAAAGCTAAGTCACTCTTATCTCCTATCTTGCACACTTACTTGTACTTCACATACTAAATCTTGTTTATTATTGATTTTTCTATTTGATCTCAGTCCTCTAATTATGTTTTCAATTTCATCAAATCAACGAGTTAACTCCAATTATCTCATAGAAAGAACTACATCGACTTCATGTTGTAAGCTAACAAGATTTTGAGCTTTTCAACTTTCTTGTAGCTTAAGTAAACCCATAGAAGGAACTAGTTCCTTTTTTAAGACATTCCCCAAGAAATATTATGGAAAGTAATAATTCAACTTCTATGCGTGATTTGTGTAAGCTTCCCTTTGCGACTCTTCACATTTTTTTTAATTACGTTGCTCAAATTTTTATGGATGTTATCATTCAACCTTTCACCGGCACATGACATCATTTGGGTGTTTGGCATATATAAGGTGATGTGCACTCGGATGGGTGAAGTACTTCATAAAAGTTCCCATCAACCAAATTATTACCACCCATTATACAGCATCGTGAACTTCATTGTTGTGCAAACTTTAGTCATTTGTAAACCTACACATCATCTTTTTACAAACTCTCGCATAAGTTCACAAAAAACTTCATAAACATGTAACATGTAGACAACTACTTGAAAAAAGAACTTGTTGGATTTCATAGAAAACTAAAATCTACAAGCATCATACACAATAGGAGTTTCATGTGGCCTCAAAAAACCTTGTAAAATTATGTACTTATGTGTGGCCTTACATACAAAGTGAAATTATAAAGTGTCATAATAATTCTACACTATTTATGTTGCACATTTGTCTATAGTACATCATAGAGCCTCACATGAAATGAAAGATATCACAAACAACATTTATATTGCATAGGACTTCACATGGCTCCAAAATCATGACACTTTTTGGCTGTGTGCATGAACACAAACTTAAATCCTTCAATTTTCAAACACTAAAAAACCTTATTATTTTCACATCTAATATTATTGATTGGTGCAAGATTGCTCGTAAATCAAAATTCACATGCATAAAAAATAATCTAGGAATATAATAAAATTACTCAAAGGTATAGGCAACCCCTTAGAATAGAGAAGGATGTTAGTCTCCCTCTGCCTCTACTCTCAAAAGCATCTAATTGAAATTCTTAAGAGAATCAGGGTTCAAAAGTGATACAGATTTTGTAACAATTCGACAAACTGTCATCATTAAAAAATAGTGAAAATGGGTCTATAAGTGAGGTGAAGTAGACCTAGACAAATTGACCAAAATAGATGACCTCATCAAGACCTATACCACTCCTCAAGTGGAAATACCAAAATGATTCTAGTATGGATATGAAAATTGTTAGATAAAGCAAAATTGTTTTGATGACCATGTTTTTCTACTTCTAGGCTTTGAAAGTCTTTGTCAATTTTTTGAGATTCACTACAAGTCATTGGAAAATTCTCTCTTTCCTTGAATAACTTATATGCCCAGAACACCTGGTAAAACCATAAAAAAGTAGAGGGAGTTGTCCAAAATAACTCCCCTAATTATTTTTACAACTTGCATTACCATTCCTGGCTTTGAAAGTTCATTATTGTAAGTTGCGCACACTTTGGTGGTTCTCTTGGCATAATGTCCCTTGAGTTGCAAATTCCTCATGCACACCCTTGTGTACTCTTCTCAAATTATTCCCTATACCTTACTCTGCTTCATTCCCTTCTGCAATGCCTTCGTGTATTTACATTTCCATTTCCATTGTGCGCCCTCCTATGCGTAACATTCGTGCGGTCCCTCTTCCATTCCCAGTCACGCACACCATTATGCTTGCACCTACTGACTTTGCTTCTAAAAATTGGCTAAGTCCCTGCGCATTTTCTATGTAACCCTTCATCTCTTGCTACCACACAATCTTCAATGCAAATGCTCTCACTCGTCCTTTTATTTCCTTTTACATGCCTCTTGCTCTCTACATGTGCCTCGTGCATTCCTCTATGTCGAGTCACTGTGCCACATGGTAATCTGTAAGACTTGAGTGTGCTTCACACGTAACCTATAAAAGTGCACCAACAGGGGCGTCGAATCCTTTCGACAAACCAGTGCATGGCAAATTTGGTAGAAATGAAAAAATAAGTAAATAGTCAGATGATCCTTTAGCCAATTAGAGTGTGACATGTGTCATTGCGTGTCTCAGATCACCATGTAGACGTCAAAACATCATAATTTTTGTTGCAGAGCTCAGATTAATGCACGTGCTTGGTATTGCTGGAAATCTATTCCGACATGGGCTATACACTCTAGATCATTCAAATTCAAATATTGGTGGGATTTGATAGGTGCAAGAAGCATGGGAAACATGTTTTCAACCATTAATGTAGAATCTGATCAGCTCAACCACTATATTTTATTCAAATATTGTCTCCTTCCTTCCTCTACAAGTTAAACATGGACATGGGGAGGTTAGATCTAAAAAAATTTGCAGGCAGATTCGTAGGAATTGCATTTATGATTATTGGTGGTTGAAGATTCAAATTTGATTTTCCCTCTTCTTCTCTTTATCCTCTCTCCTTCTTCTATATATTGCAGAAGCTTTTCTCTTAGTAAGGGTTGGATTCTTTCATATTCACAAGGGTATTATATAGGTATTACCTTTCATTTTTTGAGTTGCAAACCTTTGGATCTAGTTATCTGTACATGTGGATACTCACCTCTTGTACCATTGTAATCGACTGTGCATTATTTGCAAGCAATTAAAAGTTGTTTTGTGGTTGTTCTTTACCTTGACTCGTTTTATTGTATCTTCTTGCCTTTCGGTTCAAGTTTGTGGGTTGTTGTGCATTCTCACGTCCCTTATCAGGTTCTCCTTTCCATTGTGTTTCATGAAAATGAGATGTTTAAGTGTGTTTCATACTGGGGTATGTGTGTTTCATACTGGGGTATGTCCTGCCTTCCCTCCCTTTGTGCATTTCCTTCATTTTCGCTCAAAGTTGATCGTGTTCATCCCCCTTTCTTTCTGGTGCTATTGTGTCTACCTTAGATTAGTTTTCCCTTTCTACATATCCTTCTAACTCTAGTCCCTTGGCATGATTAGTCTTAGGATTTCATTTCAGCATTAGGAGTAGCCAGTAGTAGTAGAAATAGGTAGAGGAACCAGCCTTCTCCAGAGGTTTTTCTCAAGTGCATAAGGTCCCACAACTTGAATACAATCCCATTGTTTCCTCAATGACCCAATTCAACCTGATCTGAGGATGGGTGCAAGTTTGAGCTCCAACATTTTTTGGCATGCCCAGTGGGACCAAGCATTGAAAAGCTTAAATTTCATCATTACTAAGTTCTGGTGTGTGACTTAGTTAATTTCTAGCCTTTGGAGGCTTGTTTAAACACATTTGGTGACTCCTAACACTCAGATCTATTGTTTTTAGTAGTTCTGCACACCTTTCATGAGAAGGATACATACAAGATAAAACATAACATCTGAAGAATATTTTGAGTATCTCCATCTTTCTCTGAGAAGAAGAGTCACTAGAACACCCATGCGACACATCTCCATCTCCAAAACGCGACATGCACTTCCACTCCTCTTGATAGACTTGTGTAACATTACCATGACAACTCCTGCCACCTCTGAGAAACTTTGCCAACTTCACTGGAAGAAGTCCTCTCCTTCTCAATGCACAACATGATATGCTAAAAGCCATGCTCAAAAGTATTCCATACTTCACTTTGCTGAGAATCAAGTCACCCCTATTGAGCACATCCAGGATATAGCCAATGTGTGTTCTGTCTATTTGGTCACACATGATGATGTAGCAGTTAGGCTACTTGCGGCTTCACTCAAGGGAAAAACACTTCAGTGGTACAGATGTCTGAGACCTGCATCTATTAACAACTGGGATGAGCTTAGAATGACTCTTTGTCAATTATTTTGAAGATAAGTCAGATCAACTTGTCCTTGGTGGAGCAACTGAAAACAACAAAAAGAGCACCCAATGAGCAGATGATTGATTTTAATATCAGGTTTCAGAAGACTTGGGACAAAATTCCTCAAGTTGTAAGACCTACAACCCAACATACTTTTTTGTATTATTTAAGGGATTTGAATAGTGACATATCAATCATGATTCAGTCCATGGGGGTAGAACCTTACTTGATGCTTATAATATTGCAATAAGGGCAAAAAATAGTCTCATTCAGGCAGGAAAGTTATCTCTAGGCCACCCACACCCTTATTCCTAGAAATGTACCAAGCACCCCAACCTTCTATTGCCCTATTCCTAAGAAAAGTGCTCAACCCACTGCATCCACATCTTATTCTCCCATGCAACAAAAGGAATATGAAGAAATGAAAACCTTGATTAGGAACTTATTCTAATAAAGTTATATCATTAGAAAAGCAACAAGCGCAAGCCTTCAGAAATAGTTTTAATCAAGGGTATAACCATAGGCCATCAGCCCTTCAAAAACTAATATACAAATTAAATATATGGGTAGAACCAACAAAATGATAGATGGACATGCTAATGCGCACCTTCCTTGCAAGTAGTTCCTCCTATGCAGAGCCTCTTCCAGTGCCCAGTGTACAAGCCAAACACTAGTCCTAGTATATAATAATATGGATCAAGATTCAGAATGGTGCTTTCCTTGCAATATGCCTCATAGTCAATATCACTGCACCAATGCCTTGCACATGCATGACTTATATGATCACAAAATTCTTCTAACTGTGAACCTTCTACTAGTACAGACGAGCCTAAAAATCAAGAAATGCCAAAAGCTGTTCCTGAGGCCAACCTTATGTTATTTGGCACTAAAGACTTTTGTGTAATTAATCAAGCTGTGGATAGTCCAAATAGGCCATGCACCTAGGTTGCTAATAACACAAGATACAAGAAAGAGAATGCTAAAGTCTGGCAAGCAACCTTCATACTCTTGTCACACAGGTCGATCCTCAAAAGTAAAGAGATGCAGCTCATCAACCCAACAGTCAATGGCACATAGGTTCCTATGTGCGAGGTTCCATGCAATTCACTTACATAAGTAGTGCACGTACCCCTCCTTTGGTAGGTCAAGCCTCTGCACAAGTTAAGGCCCCTACCTCTGCACCTGAAATAATCAAGAAAAGATGTTGTTGTGCCCCAAATGCACAAGTCAATGGGCCTTCCATTCAACATTGTGGACCAGATGAAGAAGACAAATGTAAATATCACAATGTGGGACACCTTGGCCATTCCATCTTAGTGCGACCTGTTGCATGAAGCTTTGGAGTAACTCCCTACGCGTTGATCCAATTATCTCAAAAACCTCATGTTGCTGTCAATATCTATCAAGAAGAGGAGAAGAAAGTAAGAAAGGTTGTCAAAACCCCACCCTTTTATATGTCCTTGATCATAGGAAAACATCTTGTGCACAATTGTATGATTGATTCAGGGCTAGTACTTCTGTTATGCCTAAGAAAATTGTTGATGTCTTAGGTCTTAAGTACAACCCCATGTCTAAAGGAGTCTTACAACTTGATGGCTCAATTGTCACCAATCTAGAGTCATCAAGGATCTTGAGTTAACCCTCCATGCATGCCCAAGCCTCACCATAACTCAAGATGTGTCAATCATTGACCTACAACCTTTGTTTTCCTTGTGTCTATCAAGAGATTTCACTACTAAAGTGGGTGGTTACTTGTCTTCTGATTGGTCTCATATGTTACTTAGAACAAGGTATGGTACCCAGTTTACCATACAAGTTGAGCCTATATTTTCCTATCATGTTGAGTCATATGACCCATCCCCTCTCCAAGCCAATTGCCTAATCCAAGAAGGCCAAGAACAAGTTTCAGTTTCAAAGAGCAAATTATTTCCCCTCCTTGGCCTGATTTATTGCTAGATGCACATGGGCTGAGAGGCAATCACAAATTTGATCCATATGTTGCAAGACCTTGAAGCCTTTGAAATTGGTTTGTACTTACTGCATCCTTGAAGAATAATTTGTGCTAATTACCGTACCACGCTAGGTAAACAAAACAAAGAAAATTCTTATAAATTGTGGAAGTTGTATTTTGATGGATCTAGAAGTAGAAATGGTTTGCAGGCACAGGTGTTGTTCTCATTTCTCCCAAGGATGAGAAGTTATTCATTAGTGCACAAGTTGCAATTTGCATGCTCTAAACAACATGGCAGAATATGAAGCGTTGGTGCATGGTCTTCTTATTGCTGATAAAACAAAAGTATTATAAAGTATTTTTACATAGAATACTTTAAGGACTTCTGAGTTGGTCTATTCATACCAATGATGCATAAATTTTATAGTTTAAGCTTCTATAAAAATAATCTCTAACTAGCTTCCTATATGCAAAGTTATTGAAATAACTCATAACAGTTTACCTACCAACTTCGTGGATGGCTAATATGATGCTCCTGACATTCCCTTCTTAGTGCGAACATGGGGAAAAGTCTTGTACTACAAGGAAGTCGCTTCAGCCTGCTCATGATCTTGGTTTCTAGGACAATTCAACAACCTGCTGGATGGTTTCATCCAAGTGGTTATGCAACATGAGAGCATGGTAATCAAACATATGGTTTTTAAATAGATCCAACAACCAGCTGGATAAAGTTTCAATAGATGTGACTGCAACCAAATTATCCAGTTGCATCATAGTATGAAGTTGGCTCTTATAGGCTATCTCTTGACTTTATGACATTGCTAGAAACCAACTCACTAGATTACAACAATAGAAGATATAACATTACCTAGAAGGATTTCACATTACCTTTAGCTAGAAATAATGTTCTTAGTTGAGCCATTTGTTTCAGGGTGAATCATTTCCACTCGATCTTGCGCACACATAGGAGACTGTACCACTAGCCACTGGATTGTGTCCTGACAACTTTAGTCGTTTTAATAAATACTTTGCACACATTGATGTCTCAGCTATTCCCTAAGTAATGTGAATTTTTCAAATAAACACTGAAGTAATAAATTATTAAAGTACATGCTACTGAAGATCTTGACAAGTTAGATCTTGTTGCCAAGTGTTACTTAACATTGCCATTGATCATAGATCATCAAGCAGACCATGAAGACAAAAGAAGACGGCTAGTCAAAAGGATCAGATAGTCATCGTGAGTAAAGAGTTGAACACAACTCTAGAATTCCAACTGTGTAGAACCTCGGCACGCTGGCAAATAGGACCCTTTTTTGCCTGAAGAAGAAACATTTACAAATATTGCATTAAATACTCAAGCCACACATATGTCATAGTTGCTTGATATGCAGCCCTGTTCATTGGTGATGAACGAGAGAATGATTCCTTCCACTTGTTTATCCACATATGACATTGCACAGTAAAACTGTGATTTTCATGATCTTCATGAGAATAACATGATGTTAAATAATCATTGTAAAGTCCACTAAATATACAACTATAAGATGGAATTCTAGTTTCAGTTATGTCCAACATGTTTTTACCCCCTGATTACTGCACTCCTTATTATTTCATTTTAGAACTACTTTAGCTTACTTACTTTGATGAAGTATACCATAAGTCAATTGTTGCAAATCCAAATTATAACCCTAGAGACTAGATTATACACAAACGCTCCCACTAAAACCCACACTTTCAAAATATGGATTTACATGGGTGGCATGCACTTAGCTCGTGAAGATGAGGTAAGATCTTCTACAAAATTGTTGTCTGAAACATCTTGATAATAGCCATGCATCTTGACCAAAAGTTATGGCCATCGCATGCAAGTGATTCAAATAATAGAATGTCCTATAGTTTGTACGTAACTCCAGCTAATCCAATTAGGTAAGAGACTATAACAAATCTCATGGCGGGTTATGGTGACCACTGAATTCTTCGGCAGAAATACCATGAGACTGTATCGTGCATATGTCTTAATCGTTGAGATGATCTCGCAATCAACGCTCTCTCCATAACAACTGGCTTACAGTACCTAACCAAGGCTGTTCTAGGCATCAAGTTTCATTGTCACTATTATTCTAAGAGCCTTCAAATGTTCCTTGAATAGTCCCAGCTCTTGCGTACATTCTTTTTAAAGTGTATATCAATCCAAGAACACTCATCAATGTCTACTCAACATTACCCCACACTAAAGTACATGCTGACAAGTGTTTGGACAATGGGAATTTACTTCTGGTATGATCTCGACACTAAATCAATTAGAATGTATTGCAAAGAAGACAATTAAGAGGGTATCAATTGCACAGAAGCAAAAGAAAATCTTTAGTCTGCATCTCCCTCTTAAATCAGTGTGTAGGAGTATCTTGGATACGTAAAAATTGATTTTGAATCCAGTGTTTTCCAGTGGAATGCCTTGCAGATAAGTTCCCCTGGGATAAACATAAAAACCTAGTTATATCAGGTACCTCTGCAAACTAGTTACTTGCTCAAATTGAGTACTCTAACAATCATAGCTTTTAGCACACGCATGGAACCAAGTAGTCGATAGCACTTCAGTATTGATGCCTAAACTAAGAGGTCAAAATTCATTGTGGGGTATTGACAATTCTTCCTACGTCTAGGCAATTCCTTGAATAAATAAATTAATCAATTCTGCTTTAGACACATAAGTCAAACAATTTTTTGAAACTTGCAAATGATTGAGGGGTCGAAACTCCCACACAACATGGAAGTAAAGCACTCATGCAGAAACAGATCAAACAAAGTCTATACAGTGGAACTTATGGATCCTTGTAGCTAGGGACATTATTAGCATCTCATGTTGAGATCGCTCCTGAGTACTCTTCTTCAGCAGCTTTTTCCACTCCTCAACACTTCTTAAAGTAACCTTCTTGGTCTATCTATCATGAGACAAATCCTGAAAACATTTTTATAAAAAAGGTCTTCTGGTATGGAACCAAGATAGCTTTAACCTAGAATCTATATATGTGTAAGTTGTTGAACCCACATGCTCACATCACTCTAGCCTGTATTTAGTGCTACCCGAAGTGGGAAAAGAGGCACTATGTATATTATCATTGCTCCTAAAGAAACAGATTGAGGCGCTGTAAATTTTTGGGGACACTGAGTTGGTTATCCACTAGGTCACAAACAAGTGCACAAAAAAGAATAAGATTCTCAAATAGCTTATAAACATAGAGTTTGGGAAATCTTAGAGAGCTCCTTGAGAGCTCTAAATTTGTAGGTGTACCAAGTTTTTGAAGTGGTGCCAAGGAAGATGACATAGAGAAGCAGATCAAATGGCCACGCTTCAGTTCATAGTTCTCACCTGCTGAGGAATTTGTGATCTAAGGAAGCAAGCATAACATATCAAGATGGTGATAAAGCCATCTCTTCCAGGTAATGAACACCAGCTTGGCAAGTGTTTTAATAACAACGTGCAGATTGTCAAGTTCATTAAAAATGAAGTTGAATTCTCTTCAAGCATGCAAGCTGACTTGCATGACAGCTATGGTGACCAAGTGATTCCAACTAAAGACAAACAAGTTTCTTAAAGGGTTGGATCACCTTAGAGCATATTTTCAAACCTGATGATGAGTTCAAGGGTGAAGAAAAGTAATAAGCGTACGCATTGCGCAAGAAGATTGCTACCCCAGTCACTATTATGTGTGGCAAGGAATTTCTATGCTTGGAAAAGATTGCGCACAAGATGAAAAACAGGCCCTTCGTTTCTCTCTGTCAAAAACACATTGATATCTTGTCATGGGATCTATTCATGGGAGTATAAATACCTCAAAGGATGTGATCCAAGTGTTTCTCAACTCTCCGTTGATCTTAATCCTAGCATCAAGCCCATCATGACAAAATCAAAGGCCCGTCAATCCTAAAGATAAGAGCCCCTCATGAGGAAATAATTGTCTAAAATCGTTGAGGCAAAGATAATAATCCCTATCAAGTACTCAACCTAGGTCGCGAACCTTTTTCCAGAGTGCAAAAATGAATGGTGAAATCAGACTTTGTGTTGATTTTAGAGATTTGAATAAGGCATCCTTGAAGGATCATTATCCTTTGCCTTATATGGAGCATATTTTGCAGATAGTGGCTAGGTGCGCAAGAGATTTTCCATGCTGGATGGGTATTCTGGTTTCAATTAGATCATGGTCAAGGAAGAGGATCAATTCAAAACAATGTTTACAACCAAATGGGGAATATATGCATATCAAAGATGTTCCCTTTGGTCTTTCAAATGCAGGTGCACAACATTCCAACGAGCCATGGACATTGCCTTCAAAGGATATATCAATGAGTTCATCCTAGTTTACTTGGATGACATAATTGTCTTCTCAAAGCATAGTGTGGATCACATGATCACACCGGGAGAAATTCTTTGAGAGATGTAGAGAATTTAGGGTATCTCTTAACCCCAAGAAGTGTAATTTTTTATGGCATAGGGAAAACTTTTGGGCCATGTGGTCTCAAAGGATGGAATCGCTATTGATCCTGAGCACATTTCTAGCCATCCTTGCTCTTTTCTTGTCCTGTGCACAAGAAATCCTTGTAGTCATTCCTAGGAAAAATCAACTTTGTTAGGAGATTCATTCCTAACTTTGTAGGACTAGTTAAGCCCATCACCCTTATGCTTAAGAAGGACACAATCTTCAAGTGGACAACAAAAGGAAAAGAAAGCTTTCAACAAAATCAAGCAAGAAATTGCTTTGATGCGTCAACACTCATCAATCCAGATTATTCCAAGGATTTCATCCTTTATGCTTATGGAACTGATGCGAGTGTTGTTGTTGTCTTGACACAAGAAAATGAACAAGGACTTGAAGCAACCAATGTATTTCTTCATTCAGACACTGAAGGATTATGAGTTAAAATACAGTCACACAGAGAAACAAGGTCTACGCCATCATGTGTGCACTCAAGAAGTTCAAAAGTATGCTTACCACAAATCATATCAAGGTGTTAGTTTCACACTCAGGTGTGAGAGACTTCATCATGGGAGCAGAAATCAACAAGAAAAGAGTAAGATGGGTGACCAAAATCATGGAGTATGATGTGACTATCAAAATCCACAAATTTGGTTAGAGGTAGACGCAAACTCTGTAAGCAGACTTGTTGAGGACACAGTAATAATCAAGAGACTTCATTATTTTTGGATAAAGAACTAGAGTGCATGACAGAACCTAAGCCTAAATACAGAGATCCTAGTTCGCACAGTTGGATTGAAAGGACATGTTCACATTCATTTCCTCTGGTGCATACCCTCTGGTTTGAACAAAGTAAAGAGAAGACATTTGAGGCTGCATTCTATTCCATATGTCTCTCATTGATGGTGTTCTCTTCAAAAGAAATCATTGATGGTGTGTTACTGAGATGTATTGACGGCATGCACGAGTTGAAAAAGTGTTAACAAAATTTCATACGATGGATTCTCTGGTGGACACTTCTCTACCAAGTTAACAACGATGAAGATTATCAAGGCAAGGATACTTTTGGCCTACACCTGTTTGTGGATGTGCACAAGTGGGTCATGAAATGAAAAGAATGCACTTTCTTTTTAGGAAAAGAAGAAATTAGCAGTGCTTCCCCTCCGACCAATCTAAGCGGATCAACCTTTTGCATGCAATGGGGTCTTGACTTCATATGACATGATCAATCCTCCTTCAAGTGCATGGCACAAATGGGTTGACACCTACAGATTACTTCACCAGATGGATAGAAGCTATTCGCACTCAAGGAATCAACCGAGTCAATCATATATTGACTTTCTCGAGGGCATTGTAACAAGGTTTAGCATTCCTCAGACCATTATCTCTTGATAATGCAAAATCCTTCCTTGGTACCAAAATTTGTGATTGGGCGCTAAGCCTTGGAATCTACTTAAAGACTTCTTCTAACTATTACCCCCAAGGTAATGGCTTGGTTAGAGTCTACCAACAAGAACCTGATCAAAATCATGAAGTGGAATAATGAATATTAACCATAAGCCAGTGGAAAACATGAAGGTCTTGCACGTGCACTCTGGGCAGATACATAATCACGGTGAAGAAGGTAATATGGACTTCACCAGATAAACTTGTTTATGGAAAGGAAGTTTGAACTTCCTTTATTTCTTGAGTTTCCTTCATTAGAAGCTTGCCCAAAATTTGGAGTTTGAGGGCCTGGATCAGAGAGAAATCATAATGGTAGAGATTGTTAAACTTGAAGAAATAAGAAACTTCTTCCATGATCAAACTAGAACAACATCAACAATCAACAAATAAGTAGTTTGACAGAAAGGCTAGGCCTTAAGATTTTAAAGTTGGCGACTTAGTCTTAAAATGGGATGCTGACAGAGCCAAACCAGGGCGCCATTAAAAGTTTGATACACTTTGGAGTGGACCATACATCTATTAGTTCTTGCAAGGAGGATAAATCTTTTGAGTTGACTCACCTTGATGGAGGCACACTATCAATTCCAGTCAATGGGATTTATCTCAAACCCTTCCAATGAAGTTTGTTTTGCTACATCATTATAAATATTATATTAGTTTCAATCCCTCCAAGTGCACTACGCATGCACATTATTCTGTTTGTACATAGTTCTTTCTTCTTCACATGCTCCTTCCCAGTGTGCTCGGTTCTTTTGTCCACTAGGATGCTAATAATATTTCAGTACTGTTACAGGATTCAGAGCAGAGTTTAGAAAGTACTTCAAGTGACTTCAGGGGATATTTCTTCAAGATTCCAGATCAAGAATTTCATACTTTTCCAAGCTAACTCCATGCCCAATGGATGCTCCAAGCTACTAATCTCCATCATCTAGCAGGAAGATGGTCCCGCAAGTCATCAAAGTGTTATCCTAAATAACTCCCCTAGTTCTTTTGACAACTTACACCAACACCCCCACCTTGGCTATGAAGTTCAATATTGTAGGTTGCACGCACTCTAGTTATTACCTTGGTAGAATTTCCTTGGTTGTAGTTCCTCACGTGCCTTTACACGCTCTTCTCTACTTGCACGCCTTCCCATTTCCTTCTCCATTCCTCTATCTTTTTCCATTTTCTTTGTGCCCTCCTTGCGCATTCACCTTCTTCCCAAAAGTTTGTGCACCCTTATGCACCGCTTTGACTTGCCTTCTAAAAATTGGCTAATTCCCCACACATTTTCTCTGTGCCCCTTCCTCTCTTGTTGCCTCGCATTCCTCAATCAAATGCTCATGCCCATCCTTTGCTTTCCTCTTTCATGCCTCTTGCTTCCGTGCGTGCCTTGCGCATTCTTTTGCGCTTGTTATTGTGTCACGTGGCAATCTGTCAGACTTGAGTGTATTACACACAACCTATCAAAGCATGCCAACAGGGAAAAAAATCTTTGCAACCAACCAATACGCGACACGTGGCAAAAACGTCAAAATAGATAAATATTTGGCTGATCCTTCATCCAATCAGCGCATGCCAAGTGACATTGCGTGTTCAGATCGCCATGTAGATTTTAGAACGTCATAACTTTTGCTACAAAGCTAGGATTAATGTGTGATTAGTATTGTTAGAAAGCTGCCACGTGGGCTACACCCCAGATCATTCAAATTCAAATTTTGGCAGGATTTGCTAGATGAGAAGTAGGGAAAATGTGTCTTCAGCCATTAATGCAGAATCTGATCAACTCAAACACTAGATTTTATTCAAATATCGCCTCCTTCCTTCCTCTACAAGTAAAACAGACATGGGGAGGCGGATCTGACAGCTTTACAAGCATTCATTGCTGATTTTTGGTGGTTGAAGATTCAAATCCTATTTTCCCTCTTCTTCTCTTCCTCTTCTCTCCTTCTTCTATATATTGCAGAGCTTTGCTCTTTGTAATGGTTGGATTCTTTTAGTTCTCAAGGGTATTATCTAGGGATTGCCTTGCACTTTGAGTTACATACCTTTGGATTTGGTTCTCTGCAAGTGGATATTCGCCTCCTCTACCATTATAATCGACAGTGCATTATCTGGGAGCAATAAAAGTTGTTTTGTGGCTCTTCTGTCTTAACTCGTTTTATTACATCTTCTTGCCTTTCTTTTCATGTTGGTGGGTTGTTGTCCATTCTCACGTCCCTTGCAGGTTTTATTTTCCATTTTGTTCCATGAAATGGATGTTTAAGTGTGTTTTAGATTGTGGTATGCGTGCATGTCCTCCATGTGCACATTCCCTTCATTTTCACTCAAAGTTGATCTTGTTCACCCCCTTTCTTTCTGATGCTATCACCTCCCCTAGATTAATTTTCCCTTTCCGTACATCCTTCTAACATTGATCCCTTGGCATGATTAGTATAACATTTGATTTCAGCATTGGGAGCAGTAATAACAATAGAAATAGGTAGATGAACCGGCCTTCTTCAGAGGTTTGTCTCAAGTGCGCAAGGTCCCACAACTTGGAGACAGTCCCATGTTACCTCAATGACCCAGTTCAACTTGATATGGGATGGGTGCAAGTTTGAGTTCCAACATGAGTTAATAGGGAACCATGTTTACTCTTCATTATTACATAGGATTATGAATGTTTAGAGACAACACACCAAGTTAATATAATACAACTGGTAGTCTAGTGTAATGCAAACATCCCAAGTCTCATCCTTTTAATATATGTAACAAGTAAAATGCTCAATTCTCTTCTCTAAATACTTGATTATGAATTTGGCATGGGAATATTTCTCTTATAAATGAATTCCTTGCTTTTACATCTTTTTCATTTGTTTCACTTGTGTCCTAAATGAACAAATGCACTATGTATTTATAAAATTCTTTAATTCAAATTAGGACCCTATGAATACACAAGTCAACACACAGTGGGTGGGAAAGGACAAAAAATAAGAGCCAAAAATCTTGAAGCACCTAAAATTAGGGTCAAAAGGGTCCACAAATAAGGCAACCTGAATCATAGTAGTAGGGGTTTGGTTAACTCGAACTAGTAGTGCTAGGTTATGAAAAACCCAAAAAAGCAAAAAATAGGGGAGGAAGAAAAAAGATGTTAGGGATGAGAAAGAAAACAAATAGGACAACTAAAACAAAGGAAAACAAAGTGAGAACATGGTAGACAAAGAAGACTAGCAAAATGATAAAAGAAGATAGAGTCAAAATTCGAATAAACATAAGAAACACGTTGAAAGTCAAATAAACACAAGGAACAAGTCAACAATTATACAAACATAAAGAACACACCAATAAGAAAATAATTTAGATCAATACTAATATTTTAAATTCTACACCATAATCCATCATCACACTTAACATAAACAATTTTGAAAGTCCAATCACACCCCATTATCCATAATCAAACCTCATAATGAATAATGAAATGTGATCGTAAATGTCAATTCAAAATATTTGCCTATTTTTCCCCCAAAATGATGGAAGATTCTTCCATAAACTACAACTGTCTTTCAATATTTAAAATAATACACACGCAAAATATCAATATGATTCTAGCACATCTCTTAATACACATATCTATTTGAATGAGTGACATTCTAATTAAATGGGTAAATGAGAACAAGGAGTGTGGAACACACACACGCACACACACACACACACACACACACACACCACACACACACACACACACACACCCACACACGCACGCACGCACGCACGCGCGCACGCACGCGCACGCGCACGCGCACGCGCACGCGCACACACACACACACGCACACGCACACGCACACGCACACGCGCACGCGCACGCGCACGCGCACGCGCACGCGCACGCGCGCACACACACACACGCACACGCACACGCGCGCGCGCGAATATGATTCCAACACATCTATTGAAAAACCTAATTATATTTGACATAGTGATATTGTAACTAAATGGGTGAATGCCAATGAAAAGTGGCAACCAAAAAATTAAAAAAAACCAGTGGTCACTTTTTTTAATCCTAAATTAGTGAAAATCTCAGTTGTTGTTCTTTGGTTTAGATTGTACAACCTCCCCTATTTTACTTAAAGATGATCATATTAAAATTTTAGAAAATAAGGCGGGTTCTTTTGGTAAGATCGATGACACCTCTTTGGGAAGCAAATTTGCGAGAGTTTGTGCTTTAATTGATCTCTCCATACCTCTTTTCCATTTGGTTAAGTTGGCTTCTTCATGGGGGTCATGGACTCAATTTCTCAACTATGAGGGCCTTCCTTTCTAGTGTTTATGTTGTAATTCTTTGGGGCTCCCTCCTGCTCGTATTGTGTTCATTCACCCTCTTCTTAGATGGTATGGAGGAAAAGAATGGATCCTCATATGTGGATTTTGTATGTGAAAACAATACAAAGTTTTTTTGCGAGTAGTTCCATTCCCACCCGTTCCCCCTCTTTCTCTGTGGATCTTGTGCCCTGCCCAATAGATGGTTAAAGAGAAGGTGGTTGATATTGGTGGTGTTTCGGGCTCTTCTTAGTTAGCAAAGGTTGGCGTGGATTGCAAAGCTTTTGGTTCTTCTCTTATGGTGTCTTAGACGTTAGAAGTTTTTTGGTTGGATTCTTCCCCCTCTCGGCCCAAACGAGTGAAGCCCGTAACAAATTTGGACTCTACGACTAAATGCAAGGGTCTAGATCATAGACAAAACAATTCAGAGAGGACGTTGAGAAGATGGTGACCGATGACACTCAATGAATGATGGGAGACCTTATAACCTGTAGAGGGAGGAGATTAGCCATTGTTCGTGGTTGGTTTCCTGCATGTTGTACTTGGATGGCTCATTCTCTCTTATGCGGGCTTTCTTGATTTATTTTTCCCTGTAGGTGATTGTTTCATTGCTCATTTATTATAGGTTTGTTGTAGTTCGATTACATATTGGTTGAGTAGTCTCCGGAGAGATCTTCTTCATCCTTATCGTATCGCTGTGGATGATTTTGATCTCTATTGTCAACTAATGTATTGGTATGATGAGGGGGTTTGTGAGGGCTTTTTTTGGGGATTGGGCCCTTGTTATCTTAGTGCCCAATGCCGATTTTATTAAAAATGCTCGTCCAATCCTCATTCTCAAGGCAAATAGAAACATCAACCGAAGACGCGTAGCGAAATGAATTATTTGAGAATGAGATGTGACATTGTCCGAAGTGAGAAAGGAGTTTTCCAAGGGGACACATGCCTAATGTTTTTGCATGCAAAAACATTAGGTGAGGGACAATAACGTAATGCCAATTAAGCAAATCCTCCCCTTTTCCTATACTCTAGAAAGATACCCGTTTTAGCAGGGAAAAGAGGGTGTTAGATAAAAACCCGGGGTGACAAGTGTATTTAAAAAACACCTCCAACAACATAGGACAGCGAGGCCCATTTGAAGCGAACATGGAGTGTCTCGAATCCCATTATTATACGGCAACCACAATTATTATTTACAACGCCGCCGGCGCACAAAAAGATTTATACATAATTCAAAACCCTTTTCCCCAAAGTACACCCCGTGCCTTTCTCCTTTTTATATTGTAAATTAAATCATCATTGCACGGCTTAAACGTCGGAGAAGACGCAAAAGTCCCCTGTCGCATACGAACCTCTTCGCTCCTCGGATTCGCGCCACGTGTCCTACCTATCTCTCCCTTGGATGCCAATTGCCCTTCCCCCTGCAAAATAATTTAATATCAGTCGACTAATTAATACCATAATTTTGGCTCTGCCAGGGACTCTACTACCAGGGAGAAGAAATCCCAAAGTATGTACCTGCCTATCTTAAGGAAGGCAATGAAGCCACTGGTCAAGTAACTTTATATTTTTCAGACAGTATAAGATTAAATCTGCATCAAATAAGTCATCTACAGAAGCAGAACCTCTCTCTCTGTTTTTTTTTTTTTTATCATTTATGCACAGCAAATCCGTGACAGTGTGTCATTGTGTGCTTCAATCATCCGAGCAATCCATGATGAAATGCATTCTATAAGTTGAGCTGTTCATAATGAAGTGCATTTTATCTTACACAGCTTCTCCCGATCTTCTACTGGGTTTAAGCCCGAGGTGAAGCGAGCTAGTTTTTAGTTGCGGTATCGATAGTTTTGTCTGCGGCTACAAATCGGAAAATGATAATGTGAGGAGTTTAGACTCGGCTATGGCGAAGTACCGGAAGGCAACGGCGGCATCGGAGTGTACGGCAGTATCGAATAGGCTTGTGGCTTCGCTGGATTTGCAAGGAGAAAGAGAGGAGAGAAAAAAGGCGCCAAGAGATCCCCTTCGCAGCCCTCGGTTGTGTAGAAGAAGCGGGCCTGGAACGCCTGCGCCGTGCTGGAAGCTTTACGAGAATCGATCCTATGACCGCGGCGCCAGGAGAAATAGTACTAGAAAAATGAGCGCTCACAATAGTACTAATAATGGCGGCGGTAATGGCAAAAACTGTAATAATAATGACGATGCTTGTGCTGTAGTTTCTGCGCGAAAACTGGCGGCCGGTGTATGGGCGCTGCAGCAGCAGGAAGATTCGAGAAGCAGTGGCAAGCGCTTCGATCTCATCGGCCATTCATCGCCTGCACAAACCGGGCTGCACTGACCTGCGGGAGTTACAGGTCCTCATTATATTTGCTTTGGTTTTAATGAGTTTGTGTTATTATGACTCAGATTTAGTAAATGTTTTGCCTACATAGACCAAGTCTGGGATGAATGCTTCTTCCCCGTATTAAATTTGTGCGTTAAGAGTTTTTAGTTTTGTGGAAACTCGTTGATTTTAGCCTTCTCCCTAGGATTTCAGTAGACCTAAGCTATATCCTTGTGCTGGTTCCGATTATTCTGAAAGTTTGAGCCTGTACAAATTTTTTGTGTTTAACCTCGTTGAAAGTTCAATCTCTGCCGTGTTCATTTCCTTAACAAGGCATTACACGTAGCGCTTAACATTTCGGTACGAGACAATTGCTCCTTGTAAAGATCTTTATTTTTTTATTTGAAAAAATGCATCTCAAGCAACAGAATCGCATAAATGTCGGAAGTCTTTCTTCTAAGAAAGGCAATGCTGCTAATTTAAGTGTCTTCGCTTCAAGACACGTCAGACTCAACATCTTTCTTGACTCTCCTAGATTTACCTTTGAAAAGCAATGCCAATTTTGGGGAGAGGTTTTCTTGACCACCACTCGCCGTACATCTTAATATTCACTAGCTCTCCAACTTCAGGGTTTTTTTTAGAGGGGATTTGGTGCCGAATATTGTTAAATGTTACATTTTCCTCCAAGGATTTCACTAAACTTAGCGTGTAAATTTCGCTGTATTTTGGTTACTAAAGCATATTTGAAAAATACCCGGTTCCCATTATTTGTAAGGTTGGGGAAAATCTGAGAGTGGATATATTTTCCAATTTTTCCTCATTCAGAGGTTAAGTTTGCATCGATCATTTTCAAACCAAGCAAAAAGACTGGTAGAAAACCACTGCTTCTTTTGAATGTTATAAGATTTTGAAACTTTTTTGTGGCCGGAAGGGCGTTTTTTTTTACAAAATTCTAGCATTTACCAGAATTTTTTTTGCCCTGCAAGCCTATTTTCCTCAGAAAATTCCACATAAGAATGATTTTATGGCTCTGTTATATGTAGATTTGTAAAGAGATTGATTTTTTATCTAATTGTGCAAAAGCTTTTATGAAAGCTTCTGCCTTAATCTGCTAAATGTTCTTTTTTGGTATTCTTCGAAGTATTTGGAAAGACGTTGCTTAGTCTGGACTTTGTATTTTGCTTACCAAGATTGAAGATTACAAGAATGCCGATCGTTGTTTTTTTTTTCCGTTAATTGAAAGACTTTATTTTTTTTTTCAATTGGAAGCTAAATTCACCTGGAACTGGAACACAGCCTCGACCGTTGTCTTCTTATTTGCGAAGATTTTATATTAAAAAATGTAAACTTGGAAGGTCTGTTGGAAGGGTTTAAACTTTTGCTGTCCACATTCCCCTGTTTTTAACTGCTTGGAAAGTTTCTACAGAATCCTTTCGACACCTGTAGGTTGGAATATTTTTTCACAATTGACATCTTTCCTTTCAAAGCGACGTAGTATTTTGACACGATACGTAGCTTTTATTTTGAAACTGCTATGGTTTTTTATCTCTATTTGGTGACTAAAATATATTTTTGGTAAAAGATGTCAGTTTTTTTACTTTTCCTTGTTATGAACGTCTGGTTTTTATCGAAAGTGACAATTTTTCTGTAATCAAAATTTGGCCTTTCGTGTAAAGATCATATATTTTTAGCTTAGAGCTGTTCTGCCATTGGTCCGCTGATTTACCAGGTTTCTGCTCATTTATATTTGTGTTAAAAATTGACAATTCTTCAGCTCAGTCCCAGCAAATATATTCTGACGGCAGAATAAAGATGCAAATTTTGTATTACTGGGCATTTGTACATGTTCATGTTGTTTTAGAGATAAATTAAAAAAAGGGGGATATCTTCATCCTGGCTATAGATTAAAAAAAATACAACCAAAACCTCCTCCACCTAAACCAAGAGGGAATTCAAGACCGAAGTGTTGAACACCGGCAGTTCACGAAATTAGGGCTCACCGTTACAACTATACTAAATATTCCTTTTGTATTAAGATAAACAACAGAGTTTTGTGCGCTACTATCGACACCAAACTCAATACATGCCCTGATAACAGCATTCCAAGGATAACGGAAGTACTAACTTATGACAGCTAAGCTCATTCTATACCTAGTCTGATAAGATAAAAACATAACTGAAATTAATATTGACAGCTAATTATACCTCCAGAATTGTACTTGCGCATGTCTTATTGTAATGTAAGTGGAAACTATCCCTTCTTCTTGTTGATACAAGTCTAGTGTATTTTATTTATATTTTAATTAGTATATTCTCACATTCCTGAATATTTTGTCATCATGTTTTACATTTTTAGTACAAGAACATCTTAGGGTTTCCATTTTTCAAATGTCCTTTTAGTTTCTTACGCTCATGTGACTCTTACGCTCATGTGACTAGATTTTTCTCTCTGTATTATCTCGTTGCATTGGCTAAGAATTTAGCATTTATTCTTCAAAGTTAGGTTGCATCGGCGTGAACTTTGTTGTTTTAGATTCTTCATTGGCCATCTTCTTGGTTTGTCATGAGAAAGTGTTTAAAAAATAAAAACCTAAAATGCTCTGCTTGCTTAAGAATTTATTAGTTGTTATTTGTTCATTTTTGAAATGAAATCAAAATTTGGCTACGTAAGGTTGCAAAATGTCTTGTTTGTTTTAGAACGTTTCTGTTTGATAAGGGAAATGCAGGTTCTACTTTTGTTTTTGCCAATTTTGAAGTCTAAAGAAATTTTTATTTCACATCTCTATTGTCATCACTTGAATTGGTTATTTTTGGAAATGCTGTTATTTCTCATATATAGCCCTTGAGTATAATTGATTGCAGTAGCTGCTAAAACACCAGAAATGCATCTTTTGAGGCTTTATTGTGCAGTTTTTATAAAAAATTATGCATGTATGATGGGAATTATGCATGCTCAAGAGAAATATTTGAAGAGTCTGATAATGTTGTCTCTGATTCTGCTTTTATTATTGCCCATGTAGCCCCTTGACGCTTATGCAGAGAGTTCATATTTGTATAAACTTGCCCTGATGAGGTCGACCAATCATGGATCTTTAAGAAGACAAAAGAATGGATGGATTCCCGTCTCAACTTCTGTTTTAAGCAACAAGAACTGTCAGCAGGTATTTCAATTTTTCTTATTTGCTGATCTCTGTTTCCTCTACCCACCCTTCTTCTTCTCCTAGTATTGAGAATTCATCAATGCATACGAAAATTTGCATAATCAAGTATCAAAGCTGCATCCAGTTCCTTCAATGTTTTCATAGTTTGTGACCCAGCTGCAACTTTCTCTAGATTGATCCAGTTAAGCAAGCTTCTCTAATCTCAAATCCTGTACTGGAGAAAGCCACAAAATGGGACTCTGGGGTTAGAAAAACATCAGAAGATGTTGTCAGAACATACCACCAAATCAAGACCCTGGAAGAGCAACAGACTACAAGTGTATCTCTTGTCTTGGCTCTGCAAAATGAACTGGCACAAACTCGTCTGCGAGTGCAAGAGCTAGAGCATTCCCAGAAATCCTCCCGAAAAGAAGTTGACCGTTTTCTGAAAAGAATTTCAGAGGAGAGAGCCATATGGCAGAATAAGGAACAGGAAAGGATCAGGATAACATTTCAAAAAATGAAAGAGGAATTGAACAATGAAAGGAAAGCAAAGCGAAAGATGGAAGCCGTAAGTGCAAAACTGACAAAGGAGCTTGCAGAGGCTAAAATGACAATTACGAGATCTTTGGAAGACATTGAGAAGGAAAGAAAGGCAAGGCAGCTCATGGAAGAGGTTTGTGATGAATTGGCAAGAGAGATTGGGGAAGACAAAGCTGAAGTTGAGCAGCTAAAACGCGAGTCTATAAAAGTAAGGGAAGAAGTTGAAGAAGAGCGCAGAATGCTGCAGATGGCTGAGGTGTGGCGTGAAGAAAGAGTTCAGATGAAACTTGTAGATGCAAAGCTTGCATTACAAGAGAAGAGTTCAGCTTTAGATAAACTGCGAGGAGATTTGGAAGCATTTATAAATTCGAGAATGGCATCTCCAGGCCATGGTAGTGCATATGGTGCTGCTGCAGATGTGCGAGATGCTGAAGTGCTCAGGGAGGCTGCCTGCTCAATACAGATTCAAGACATGAAGGAGTTCTCATATCAGCCTCCAACTCCAGATAATGTTTTCTCTGCCTTTGGAGATTTACAACCATTCACAGTGAACGATGAGACATCTGATGCTAGGACTGGATGGGATCCAGAGGATGGTTGTTACAGCCCCAAGAGTCACACTTCTAAGATTCTTACAGTGACTCCTGAGACGCATGTTTTTAATAGAAATTTAATTAGAAGCCACCAAGATAAGAAAAGCAGAGATGGAGAGAGACAAACACATCTACAGGATGATGAAGTAAAAAGAAGAGGAGATGGTGAAGAAGAAGAGACCGAATGGGACTATGCAAGTAGTGGAGACGAGGAAGGATCTAGCAATTCTTTTCAAGAGAGCAAAAGCTCTTTAAATGGAGGTGAAGTTGATGGTAGCTTTTTGGAGAGTGAAACAGATTGGGAAGAGAACAAAGACTCTGCCATTGTCATCACAGAAATTGAAGCCTACTCTCCTACAGCAGGCCAATTGAGGACCAAAGATTCATCTGCAGGGCAATTTTGGGGATCAAATGCTGGGAAGGGAGAGTTTTATAAAAGAATTTCAATGGAAAACAATTTTCCTGCAAACACCAAGAGCTTAGTAACAATGACCTCCCCTGGCCAACAGTCTGTGAATGGGTTGATCAGTCCATCCAATGTTGGAGCATGGAGTTCACCAGATGCAGGCAATCCCCATATTGCTAAAGGCATAAAAGGATGTGTAGAGTGGCCTAGGGGCATCCAAAAGAACAGTCTGAAAGCAAGGCTTTTGGAAGCAAAGATGGAAAGTCAAAAATGTCAACTTAGACACGTCTTGAAACAGAAGCACTAGGGACCACAAGCTTCCATCCAATTACAAACAGGATCGGTAAAAAATAACTTTTTTATCTGATATTGGCTATTTAGCTATCAATGAACTTTGGATATGGAACCATTCTTTTGCAAGATAGATCATCAGTGAACCGTACTTCTACTTCAGAAGTCTGGAACATCAAGGGTACCTATACCATCGAGTCAAAGGCAGTCTCTGATGGGGTGAAGTTTGAAAAGAAAATTTGATTTATCTTTGGCTATCAACTTGCAATCATATCTGGACAGGCTTTATTTTACTCGATATGTGCTCTTATTTTGGATTCAAGGTTCCCATCATATCTTTCATGGATTCTAGTCTGCACTTTATAGCAGGTTGGTGACAATAAATCCAAACCAGCTCTGCCATCGTAACATACGGTACAGTTGCAGCAGAAAAGCAAGGCAATTGTATTTTTAATAAATTCGGATTTTTCAGTAGATACCTTGGGAAGTCTAAAATTCTAGCTTTTGAGGCTATCTTTTACAAGTAAATGTTTTATTGCCACTGCAAACTGTGAAATTTAACTTTCCATGGTCAAAGTACTTAGACAAGATCATCAAACTTACAAGATGCCAACATTTTCTGTATAGTTCCTATGAAAAACTGAACAATTAGTGATGTAATTAGTAAACAACTGAATCATGTATTGAAACTATTCTAGTGCTGCAAAAATAATATTTACAATTTGAAAACCACTGAGATGAAATGGAGGCCTTGTTATCTAAATTTCTTCATAGAAGAGGTAGAAAATGTCATTTATCTAATATGGTTGTATCTGCTACTAAACATAATAGCTAGTCTCAGACATGGCAAGGTGAAGGGTCAATGTTTAGTTGGACATTACATGCATAGATTGACATGGACACTGCAGGGAGAAGACTCGAAGTTTAGTTAGCCATGGTATGGATGCTACAGGGTCTTCGATGTGTCAATCAACAAAATATTAGAGAAATTGATTGAATTATGTTGAATGCTGCTATATCCGATGACTCCTCTTCCGTTGGGCAAAGCCTCATTAAACCTAAGGATATGCTATTCACCGCATCTGGGCTTAATACTATTCTGCTATTCAGTTTCGAACATTGTTTTGGTGGTAGTTGCATCTCCTATTCATGACATCTGGGCCAAATGCCATTCAATTTCAAACATTGTTTTGATAGTAGTTGCATTTCCTATTTATGGCATCTGGGTTTAATGTCATTCCGTTTCAGACATTGTGTTGTTAGTAGTTGCATCTCCTGTTTATTACTTAAATTTTCATTTGGGTGTGTTGCATCTGACCAATTAAAGCCTTCCTTTGCAAATGTTGGCTTTGTAAACTTGGTGATTTAATCCGAATGTGATGTTGGATTACCCTCATTTAAGTGAATGCATTAAATCACGTGCCTCAATTATTTGTGGCCCAATGTATATGATGTACAAACTCTAAGTTGCTCATATGCTTTTAACAACCTTTTGAAGCTGGAACATATTGGATACCACATTCCATCTGCAATGTGAGTTATTATCAATGGCAGAGTTATAAAAAGAGCAATTAGTCATCACTAGAAATTGGAAACAGAAATATTCATATTTGAAAGGGTATATTTTATAATCTTGCCTAGTAATAGTAGCTTCCTTCATTTGATGCCATTTTATATGTTAGCCCCCTCCCACCTGCTTCTATGTTTGTATCTACATTTGGGTTTTATCTTACTTCTCTTTATTGACGTATATAGAATGCACACAATAGGTTTTCAATGATTTCTCAATTAGCATGTAGAGGACTATCCAGTTGATACTGTCAATTATATCCTATATGAAGTGGTATTGTCCTTGCTTTGATATAGAGCTCGCGTAGCATCCTCTATGTAATGTTCATTTTCCTTTCCCAAATCTTGATGATTACAATTCTGCTCCTAATAGAAAGAGGACAAGTATCCCTCCAAGTGACTTTTGAGAGTCTTTTTGCTAAACCAAGGCTTTTTGAAAAAGTGGCGGCCCCTGTCCTTGCTAAGGCCACTTGTTTTCCTACAAAGTTATTGCCTCATTGTTCTTGCCACTTTATGACAAAACCATTAAAGGTGTCAAATGACTATAAACAACTAGCGTAGATGAGATAAAGATAACTTGTCCTCATGTTAAATCCATGATTTTAGGCAAGATTTGATAGAGATAAGTTGAGGTTGGCTTGAGTTTGTTAGGATCGAATCATCCTTGGTGGAGTCAAAACTAAGCTATAAAAAATGCAAGGAAGATGAGAAATGGGAGCAAGGAAAAGGAGAGAGATTAGGACAGAGGTAGTAAGGTATTGAAGAGCCAAGACGGCTCCAAGAATCTATATGTAGTAAGGGATGATCTTATAATATAGATATTAACTTAAATGAAGCATGTATTTCTTGTTTATATGAATGATATGTGTAAGAACAACTGAGTGTTTTGTGTTCCTTTATATATGGTTTCAAACACCTTTGTAGACCCTTTCATAACCTCACCAATGTTCTCCAAGCTACATTTGACCATTGTAGCATTGTTTATGGCTTCCAAGTCTGGATTCCCTAACCATGAGTAATCTGTGTTAACAATGATTGCCAATTTTTTATCCTCTTTTATTATGTTAAGCTAGTGAGACTTTGAGGATGGTGGTGTAGTTCATATGATAGAGTTAATCTTGCTTATTGAGACTAGAAGACATTTGAAATATATTCTCATATTCATAAGAAAGCTTTGTATTTTGGAGTATACTATAACTGTGCAGGGTGATTGAGCATAGAGAAACCATATAACATCAATAACATGAGAGAAATGGTATGGATTTATAAAGGACTATGGAAGTAATATGTTCTTGAAGAGGTAAGTAGATTGTTTAAGTGATTTTGTGATTTGAGATGGAGGCAATATCATAAAGGGACTGTCAAAGTTAAGAATCATGTAGAGTGGTATGTGTATTGCTCAGGAAGAGATAGAAAGGTTTTTGGGTTCAATAGTAGTCTTACCTTTGTTTCAATAAAAGAGGATAAAAAAGTGGCAATCACTGTTAACACAGTTTACTCATGGTCAGGGAATCCATACTTAGAGGCCATAAACAATGCTACAATGGTCAAATGTGCTTAGAGAACGTTGGTGAGGTTGTGAAAGGGTCTATAGAGGTGTTTGAAACCACGAAGAAACTCTAAAACTTAATAAGATAAAATTAAACCTAAATTTAGAGCTCTCGATATGGTAAACCCTGTTATAGGGTTTGAGAGCTAGAAATGAGCAAAACTTCGGTTTTAACTGGTGAAAAGCCTATAAATTGGTAAGAAGGTGGAGTGAGGCATAAAGAAGGGTATTATGAAGTTTCAAAGCAAACGAATAAGTTATTATAGGTCAAACACAAAAATCTCAGTTAGACAGTGCACATAAAACCCAATTTTGAGTGTTTAAGAAAATAAAAGGAATAAATACCTGAGACTACTTGTCAATACCACCTGAGACTTGTATAAGAGGTGAATGAAGGCTTAAAAAAAGAGATTAAATACAAGGTGAATAGAGAAAAAGTTAGGAAATCACAGTCATATGCTCTATTTTCGTAACATTTAAGAATTAGTTTGAAGGGTAAATTTCATAAAGTGACTTACAAACATTGGTAAAACTAGGTCACAAGGTGGATAGAGGATAGAATAAGGTGAGGATAAAGTTTGAGGAAGCCCTATGTTTTAGAACCAAAAACCTATAAAACTCAGTCTTAGACCTTAAGAAGAGACCTAATAGTGCATGATGACAGGTAGGTTGAAGAACTTCTCTTGAGAATTTGAACTTGAAACTTTGTATAAAGCAAGAACTCTATAAAGGGGGTCAAAATATGTGATTATTTTCTCAAGGTCCCGTGTCAGTGATCCAGAATAATAGGATTTGCACAAAAGGAGGGTTATAAGGACTAGACCTAATGCAAATAGTTCCAGGTGATTTGAAGGAGTTGAAATGAATGACATAGTCTAAAACTTTGGGTGAAGCTAAAGGCCCATAAAGGGTATCCAAAAAGGTATTTAGAATCTCCCGAGTCCTTGAGAGTTGTTTTGAACAATAAGGTTTATGAGAATTTAGGGCTAGTAGAGCTTATCTTTAGTATAAATGTGAATGTGATTCAATGAAGTTTTGACTTCTTAATGAAGGTCTAGATGCATGATATTTTAATGCAATTCAATTAAGAACAACCGAAAACAGTCCTTTAATTAGTATTTCTTATCTTTGTTGATTGCCATTGATGAAAGGACAATGAGCTATGAAGGAGATAATAGTTGATGCTATTTGGTTGGAAACATCAACCAAAGGTCTCAAGGACCAAATTCATTGATGAAATTCTCAAGACATCTCTTGTTTTAATGTGACACTTAATTCAATTGCAAATCCATTATAAAAGATCTTGACCTCACTAATGAATAGTTTGATATAACTTTTAAGGTGCAAGAAAGTCATCACCACATTAGAATCTGTATTGCTTTGTTGTCTTCATTACAAATAGCAAATTTTGCGAGCATATTAGTTTGATTTATATTTGGAGCTAGATATGAGGCACTTTGCTATGCAAAGTGAAGCTTCATCGTTTTACATGTTGTCAAATTATAATTTGTATTGCTTTGTTATCTTCATTACAAATTGCAAATTTTGTGAGCATATTAGTTTGATTTGCATTTGGAGCTATGTATGAGGACACTTTACTATGCTAAGTGAAACTTCATTTTTACATGTTCCTTGGTTAGAATTTGTATTGCCTTGTTGTATTCATTACAAATTGCAATTTTTGTGAGCATATTAGTTTGATTTATTGCATTTAGATTACTATTAATCTATTTTTGGATTGTTAAGTAGATTAATTGCTTGATATTTTCATGTAGTTAATGCAATCCAAAAAAAGTGATAGTAGTTACTATAGGTTGTGGATAACCTTTTGTGTGCTTAGGTGCATAGGTTCTAGGACCATGACATGCTAAAATGTAGATAGAAAGAACCAATTAAATGCAAGAAGCTTGGCAAAAAGGGTAGAGGGTGTGCCCGAATGTAGATATAAAATTTCAAATATGTGGGAGGCTTGGCAAAGGGGGTTAAAAATGTGCTAGAATGTAGATGGAAGAATCCAAATACTTACATGAGGCTTGACAAAAGGAGTAAGCAAGCAACTAAACACACAAATGGTTTTATGCAATTAGTGGCAACTATTACAAGTTTTGCTAAGTTGCATCCACTATAACAATAACTTAAGAAACTAATATACTTTTAAGAGTAGCATCTAAATTTAATGGCTTCCAAGTCTGGATATCCCTAATTATGATTTGCAATCTGTATAATGAAAACAATGAAAGCCATATAACTTCTATCCTCTAATAGCTATGTAAAACTAATGAAACTTTCAGGATTTGCATAATAAAGTAGTCCTCGTATGATAGAGTTCAATAAAGCTTGTGGAGGGATCTACCAACCTACATTTCAAGCATATTCTCATAGGTGAAAAAGGGAAGCTTTGTATGAATCCACAATCCAAGGTAGACTGTGAAGTGGTGATCTGTGCATAGAGAAATTCATTTCCAACAATGCAATAACATGACCTTGAGACATGGTATGGATTGGTAATAGGACGATGGAAGTAAGATGTTCTTGCATATCTAAGTAGATTGAACAACAATGAACATGAGAACAAATAAGCATAAGAGGAAATAAATCTTAGATGGACTGTGAAAGGTCAAATGAATCTTGTATAGTGGATCACAATGGGTGGATTGCTCAGGACAAATGAGTTGTATAGGTTGTTGGAAGCTTCAATAGTAGGCTTACCTTTGTTTCAATCATAAACGGGTAGGAGTAGTAAAGGTGGCAATCACTTTTGAGGACGATGAGCAGTCTTTCTCAAAGGTCATGTGACCACTTCTCAAATACTTAGTGGCTTAGTAGAGATAAATGCTATCATCTATTCGCTCAAATGTGCACTTAGAGAACGTTGAAATGAAATTGTGAAAGGAGTCTAGCACACCGTGTTTGAAACCACGATAGATATCTCTAGATCTTAATACATATATGCAATGAAAGCGGATATCCTAGAGCTCTCGATATGGTAAACCCTGTTATACAAAACAAGAGCTAGAAATGAGCAAAACTTCGGTTTTAACTGGTGAAAAGCCTATAAATTGGTAAGAAGGTGGAGTGAGGCATAAAGAAGGGTATTATGAAGTTTCAAAGCAAACGAATAAGTTATTATAGGTCAAACACAAAAATCTCAGTTAGACAGTGCACATAAAACCCAATTTTGAGTGTTTAAGAAAATAAAAGGAATAAATACCTGAGACTACTTGTCAATACCACCTGAGACTTGTATAAGAGGTGAATGAAGGCTTAAAAAAGAGATTAAATACAAGGTGAATAGAGAAAAAGTTAGGAATCACAGTCATATGCTCTATTTTCGTAACATTTAAGAATTAGTTTGAAGGGTAAATTTCATAAAGTGACTTACAAACATTGGTAAAACTAGGTCACAAGGTGGATAGAGGATAGAATAAGGTGAGGATAAAGTTTGAGGAAGCCCTATGTTTTAGAACCAAAAACCTATAAAACTCAGTCTTAGACCTTAAGAAGAGACCTAATAGTGCATGATGACAGGTAGGTTGAAGAACTTCTCTTGAGAATTTGAACTTGAAACTTTGTATAAAGCAAGAACTCTATAAAGGGGGTCAAAATATGTGATTATTTTCTCAAGGTCCCGTGTCAGTGATCCAGAATAATAGGATTTGCACAAAAGGAGGGTTATAAGGACTAGACCTAATGCAAATAGTTCCAGGTGATTTGAAGGAGTTGAAATGAATGACATAGTCTAAAACTTTGGGTGAAGCTAAAGGCCCATAAAGGGTATCCAAAAAGGTATTTAGAATCTCCCGAGTCCTTGAGAGTTGTTTTGAACAATAAGGTTTATGAGAATTTAGGGCTAGTAGAGCTTATCTTTAGTATAAATGTGAATGTGATTCAATGAAGTTTTGACTTCTTAATGAAGGTCTAGATGCATGATATTTTAATGCAATTCAATTAAGAACAACCGAAAACAGTCCTTTAATTAGTATTTCTTATCTTTGTTGATTGCCATTGATGAAAGGACAATGAGCTATGAAGGAGATAATAGTTGATGCTATTTGGTTGGAAACATCAACCAAAGGTCTCAAGGACCAAATTCATTGATGAAATTCTCAAGACATCTCTTGTTTTAATGTGACACTTAATTCAATTGCAAATCCATTATAAAAGATCTTGACCTCACTAATGAATAGTTTGATATAACTTTTAAGGTGCAAGAAAGTCATCACCACATTAGAATCTGTATTGCTTTGTTGTCTTCATTACAAATAGCAAATTTTGCGAGCATATTAGTTTGATTTATATTTGGAGCTAGATATGAGGCACTTTGCTATGCAAAGTGAAGCTTCATCGTTTTACATGTTGTCAAATTATAATTTGTATTGCTTTGTTATCTTCATTACAAATTGCAAATTTTGTGAGCATATTAGTTTGATTTGCATTTGGAGCTATGTATGAGGACACTTTACTATGCTAAGTGAAACTTCATTTTTACATGTTCCTTGGTTAGAATTTGTATTGCCTTGTTGTATTCATTACAAATTGCAATTTTTGTGAGCATATTAGTTTGATTTATTGCATTTAGATTACTATTAATCTATTTTTGGATTGTTAAGTAGATTAATTGCTTGATATTTTCATGTAGTTAATGCAATCCAAAAAAGTGATAGTAGTTACTATAGGTTGTGGATAACCTTTTGTGTGCTTAGGTGCATAGGTTCTAGGACCATGACATGCTAAAATGTAGATAGAAAGAACCAATTAAATGCAAGAAGCTTGGCAAAAAGGGTAGAGGGTGTGCCCGAATGTAGATATAAAATTTCAAATATGTGGGAGGCTTGGCAAAGGGGGTTAAAAATGTGCTAGAATGTAGATGGAAGAATCCAAATACTTACATGAGGCTTGACAAAAGGAGTAAGCAAGCAACTAAACACACAAATGGTTTTATGCAATTAGTGGCAACTATTACAAGTTTTGCTAAGTTGCATCCACTATAACAATAACTTAAGAAACTAATATACTTTTAAGAGTAATCTAAATTTAATAAATCAAACTAATATACTAATTATATTTGCAATTTATAATGAAAACAAAAAAGCATATAACTTCTAACCTAATAGCTATTAAAACAATAAACTTTCAATTTGCATAATAAAGTGTCCTCGTATCTAGCTTCAATAAAGTTGTGGAGGGATCTACCAACCTAATTTCAAGCACTTCTAAGGTGAAAAAGGGAAGGATGATGAATCCACAATCCAAGGTAGATGTGAAGTGGTTCTGTGAAGAGAAATTCATTTCCAACAATGCAAAATGACCTTGAGACAGGGGATTGGTAATAGGCGAGGAAGAGATGGCTGCATATCTAAGAGAGAACAACAATAACATGAGAACAAATAAGCATAAGAGAAATAAATCTTAGATGGAGTGAAAGGTCAAATGAATCTTGTATATGGATCACAATGGGTGGATTGACGGACAAATGAGTTGTATAGTTGTTGGAAGCTTCAAATGGCAAATTGACAATCATAAACGGGTAGGAGTAGTAAAGGTGCAAATTTTGAGGACGATGAGCAGTCTTTCCAAAGGCATGTGACCACTTCTCAAATAATGGTGGCTTAGTAGAGATAAATTATCATCTATTCGCTAAAGGCACTTGAAATGAAATGAAATTTGTTGGAGTTAGCACACCGGTTGTACAGATAATATCTCAGATCTAAACATATATGCAATGAAAGCGGATATCCTACCAGAAGAATTATACAAAACAAGAGATATAAATCAACACCAAACTTAACGCGGTTCACCCAGTGTGGGCTACATCCACCAAGAAATAAGCCAATCTATTATCCAATGCTTTGACAAGATATACAATTGAAGATCTACAATCTTCCACACCTCTCAAATGTACAATACTTTCTTTCACTCAAGCTTTTTAGCTTCTTCTCCAAGAATTCTCTCACACACAATTATTCTCACAATAATCATCAAATTTTGCAAGTTCTTCTTAATTCTTACTTCTAAACCCTAGCTTTCATGTTTATATGGGTGTATACAAACTTAGGGCACTTAGCCATGCAATTACAATCAATAGATATGCTTTTATGCTAAAATTAGATCTTATTCCCGTGAGTTAGTTAAAACACCCACACACAAGTAACTGACGCTGGTTATCCCTAACCGATGTTGGTTCCTCGTTGCATGACCAATGTCGGTCATAGGTGACCGATGTCGGTCATAGGTGACCGATGTCGGTCCCTCCTTAACCGATACTAGTTAATGTATTTCCTGCAAGTTTGATATTGCATGCTAATCCGAAGTAATTGAGCTCTACAACTCAACAATTTCCCACTTGGAGATTAATTACTACACCATACTTGTACAACATCAATCTTGGATCCTTCTTTAGCTCTGTTTCTTCCTCTTTAAGTCTCAAACTCGAAGACCAAAAAAAGTGGAGTATAGCTCCAACTTCTTGTTTGCTAATGACTTCGTTAGCATATCCGTAGGGTTCTCCCTCGTATGAATCTTTTCCAGATTCAATTGCCCATCCTCCAATACCTGCCACATGAAGTTATACCTCAACTGAATGTGTTTCGTTCTTGAATGAAATGCTGAGTTCTTTTCCAAATGAATTGCACTCTGACTGTCACTGAACAATTTGCAATCATCTCGCTTATTTCCCAACTCTTTCATGAACCTACTCATCCATATCATCTCCTTGCTAGCCTCTGTAGCTACAATATACTCTGCCTCTGTAGTAGACAAAGCCACAACCTTATGCAATCTTGAAATCTAACTTACTACTGTCCTGATGGGTGTCATTATTCCCTTCATTTAATCAACTCATGGTTGATGCCATATTCAAACTATGGTGTGTGTCTAAAGCTATATGCAATAAGAAGAATCTTAGTGAACTAGTAATTGATTGTAGATATTTATTATCTTTTTTAGTTTTATGGAGGGATTTTAAAGTGTCTCTAATATTATCTTGGCCAAAGCCTTATTAAAGCTAAACTATAAGAAACTTGCTTGAAATAAACACACATTTCTGAAATAAATAAATCCTTGCAAAACTGAAACACACTGACTCGGAAATAGATATGCACATTTACAAAATTAAATGCACATTGCTTGGAAATAAACACACATTGCAAAATTAAACACGCTGCTTAGAATTAAACACACATTTAGGAAGATGTTGCTTAAAATTCTTTTGCAAGGAAATGGAAGACGTTTACATCTAAAACACATGCATGAATAATAAATAACTTATAAAACATATTTTAACTTAAGAACCAAAAAGTACTTACAGAAACTACTAGATTAATAGATTTACACAAATGATCTTGAAAATATAAATACTAATAAAAAGATCCTTCTTCTTGGAGGAGTGGGCCCTTGCTCCACCTTGAATAAGAAATTAATTTAGTATTGCTCTCAAAATTAAATGGCTATCTTATTATTGAATCGTTTCATATTACAAAACTTAACTGTGTATATGTTTGTATATCTCTATCATCATCTATCTATCTTCAGGTCTTTATATATATTTCATCATCTGAGGATGCATTTACAATCATGAGTGTTCAATAGCTATCTATCCACTTGTAGGTTCTAGTGAGCCCAAATAGTGCTCAAAGTAGATATAAAATTTAGAAAACTAGCTGGACATATAGCTGTTGGTCTTACATAAGTATTTATGGAGTGTGAAGAGCCAACAGTTCATTGATCTGTTCCTGATTGGAGGGCCCATTAATTGCTCTATAACCGGATTTTGATAGAATAAAAAGATTCCCATTGATTCTGAAACTTTGGAGAAGTTTCTGGAACCAAAGGGAAACATTTTGGAACTAACTGTGAAAGTTCCAGAGCTAAGTGCTGGAGTTCCGGAACTAAGCCACATTCTAGCCAATTTCCTCAAAAGGTGCTGGTTGCTTCACACTTTTCTTATCTGACCAAATATGACCTGTTTTATTCCAAAAACTAAATTTCCACACATTTTGTTAGGAATTATAGAGTTTTTAAATGTTAGAACTAAATCAAACAAAATATGGACAATTACATCCTAACTTATACTAGATCAAACAAAATCCACAAAATGCAGTCAAACTTGATTAAAAGGAGAAGTAAAATGAGATCATTCATTGCACATTAATGAGGCATATTTTGGCCTTATCATCTCCCCCACACTTACTTGTTTGTAAGTCCTCTTACAAACTCTATTCTTCAAAACTTGGATTGTGAATTCTGCATTCCAAATGACTGCTAAGGTCAAATGGTTGAAATTGAATGTCCTAGTGCTTTTGTTCAGAAGTGCTGTATCTTGATCCTTCCTCTAGATTTTTTGTGCCAATCCTCAAAGTGAGTGGGATCATGAGGTTCTCTATTCTGCCATGGAGACATGGGTGTAAGAAGGAGAGGAGGCCTTGTTCTCATACCCATCTACATACCCCTGCATTTTTCACAAATTTGAGGAATGAGTGTACAAAAATTTCTGGCCCTTTCCAGACTCCATATTAAATTTGTGGGAGATATCACTTCTCTTCTTCTTAATGCTACAGTGAGGAATTCCCATCTCTTCAGGCATCCATCATAAATGTCCTCAAAGTTTTTCTCTTCATAAGAGGTGAAGGCATCAATAATTTTTTGCAGGCTGGCAATATAATGTGCCTTAAATCGGCTGTCAAAGGCATGGGACCTGAAATGTATAACAAAGGTAGATGGTTTTCCATAATGATCTCTCATGCAAAGGCCATATGAAATAGCATTTAATAAGTGTTCAATATCCCTCTCTTTCCAAGCTATCTGATTCTGGAGTACTAGAAACAAATGCATTAAGTTGGATTTCCCCCACATATAGATTAATCATGAAGCCTGTATTATTTTCTAACATAAAGTTGCAGAGATAAAATTCACAAAGAAGATTTTTTTGCTCTGCACTGGTTGAGGAATATGCTGTCATGAATTCTGCTTCATCCTTCACTTCATGTGGAAGGCCACATGAAATCCTTGATAGTTGCCAATGGATAAATTGCTCTTCTAGAAAGACACTGTATGCAGGAGAAGGTCTTCTACATATGAGTAATCTTTCACTCATTATATAAACCATATGTATCTTTGCCAGACATTAAAATTTTTCTTCCTCCATTTTATAGAAATTTTCTTCCCACTCTTTCCTTGCTTTCTTCTCCTCTTCCATCTTGCTTCTTAATTCCTGATTTGATATTTTGAACTCATTAAGATTTTTGCAGGTATCATCCCATAACTTCTTGAGTGGCCAGTAAGTTAGCTTTGTTTGTAGAATTTGATCTACTGAAGATATTTTTGTCATAGCACTCTGTTCACTAGCCAATTGTACAATTCTTTTTCTTTTTCCACCATTTGCTGCTTTACTAATGTCAATTCTTCATTCTTATTTGTGAGCTGAGTTTTCAATTTGTTCAATGAGTCATTTCTCTATGCTCCAATTTGTGTTTGAGGAAGTTTAATTCCTCATCTTTCTCCCTAATGATAAGTTCTTCTCTAGACAAGAACATGGCCTGCCTAAATTGTTGTTTTTCTTCTTTTTCTAGGAAGTTCCTTAGGGAACAAGCATTGTTCTTCCACTAAAGGGGATTTCCCTTTTAGTTTCCAAGATGCCAATTCTTCTTCCTCATGTGACAGTATTGCTGAGTCACCCATCTCCTGAAAATCCTGCTCTTCCAATATTTCATCTTCTTTCTCCAACTCCTCAGTTTGACTTGGTAGAGGAGGAGACATTGCCATGCTACCCAGAATATCAACAACTTCTTTCTCTAAACCCTCATGTACTTCAATATCCACTGGAGTTTCCCTAGAATTCTTATGAATTCTTTTCCTTTTACGAGCTTCAACATTTTCTGAAGTGGACTTTCTCCTTGAACTTATTCTGATTTTTACTTCACGGTCCAACTTGGGTGAACTATCACTGTCAGAGATAAGTATTAGTTCTTCTGGTATTGTTACAGAGGAAGGAATTTATTTTAAAGAAATAATAGATTTTGCAGCTTTGATCATCCTTTCAGACCTCCTCCTCTTTGGTACTTTAACCCCACTTATTTCCTTCTTTTTCTCATTAGGGGGATTAATTTCTAAGTTACTTTTAGGAGAGAAAGGGGTTGGTATTCCCCTTCTGATAATATCAGGGGTTTTCATGAACTTATTGAGGAATTTTCCCCATGCTTCTTCTCCATTTTTCTTAGAGAGAAAATGATGCTGACAAACTAGATGGATTAATCCATGGTGCCTAATTGTCCCTACACCCCAAGAATATCTTTGAGCCATTGTTTGGATGGAATCAAAGAGGAAACCAGGAAGGTTTACTATATACTCCTGTTTTTCTACCCCATACCTAAGATATATCAACATTTTAAGGAACCTCCCTTCCAACAGTCCCATATTGGCCATCGCAAGTTAGGTACTTAACTACCCAGAATGCTACTCTGTCGAAGGGTTTGGGTAGGCTAGCTCTTCTGACCCCCTTGATGATCTTCTTAGTATTATAAATGTACTGGGGTTTAGATTCACCCTCTTGCCTTAAGGTTTCCACCAGTTCTTTTAGGGTTCCCTTTAAAGAGTTTGGAACATGTACAATTGGTACCCCAGATACATTGCTCATTATATTACCAATAAAGGGAATTACAATTCTTTTAACCTTAGTTCTGGATTTGCTCTAAATTTACAACAAATTCTCTTACCAGTTTGTCATTGTATTTTGAGAATTTCTTCAGAAACTCCAGCCAACCTGCTTGTTCAAAAATGGCTGCTAATTCTCCATCTGCAAGAAGTTGCGTATCATCTTCTGGCTCTGACTTATTTTTGATACCCATGGCAAAGAGGATGATTTGAATTATTTCTTCTTTCAAATCCTTACTCTGCCAGGAGATAGCTACGGAACTACTGGATTTGGCTACGGAAACTAGATTTGGCTGTCAAACTCCTAGATTTAGCTGCGAAATTTCAAATATGATTCTACTATTTCTTCCTTGAATTTCTTTGCAACTACTCTCAATTTTTGTTTATTCTGCCTAAATAATAGTTCATTATTAATATGCCGCCACTTTTACTTATTTAGTCGGCATCACCTTCATGATTATTTCCTTTTAATCATAATGTGTAATAAATGACTCATTATACCACCTGACTTAAATCAAGTCTAATCACACATGCGGACTTTTAATTTAACCTTTAATAAGATCAAGACATAATTACCATCCTTGCTGATGTAATCCATCCACCTTGATGACTCATCATTCCTAAAAAAAGTGAAAAATAAAAATGGTTAGAAAAGATAATTGGAATTCCAAAGAAGTTCCTTTTATTTGAATCAACCACTTATTGAGGAGACCAACCGCCATTTCTAGTTTTCAATTGGCCTTTTGAGAGAATTTTTTTGGGGAAGAGAATTCCATTTACTGGTTTTCATTCCCTTCCCTTTTATATTTTTATATTTTATTTTTTTGGGGAAGAGAATGTCATTTGCTGTTTTCACTCCCTTCCCTTTATTTTAGATCCTTACATTTGATTACTTGATAATTTTGGAAGAACTAGGTTCTTCCATATGATCAAATTCCTTGTCTGCTTCAATTTGCTTCAAGAATTCATCCTTGGTAGGAGGCTTCCTATAGAGTTTTAGCCTGTGTCCATTGACCAAAAGTGTCCTTCTGCTACCATCAATGGGAAGTAGCTGAATAGAGCCATTGTCATATATCTTCTCAATCTGATAAGGTCCTAACCACCTGGTTCTCAACTTGCCTTTGAATTGCTGGTACTTGGAATCAAACAGTAATTCCCAATCTCCTATCTTGAATTGCCTTTCCTTGATATGTGTATCATGCCACTACTTCCTTTGGTCTTGGATTATCTCTGTCTGTTGAAGTGCTTCCAATCTCAGCTCATCCAATTCATTGAGTTGTAGAATTATTTCCTTTTGTGCTGTATCTAATTCAATACCCAATTTAGCTATTGTCCTCAATGTTTGTAGTTCAAATTTAATGGGTAACAAGGGCTTCTTCCCATAGAATAACTCATATGGTGAGAACCCTGTTGTAGTCTTCGAAGTTGTGTTATAAGCCCAGACAACCTCAGGTAGCCTTTTCACCCAATCTCTTCTACTTGCTTCAACTGTTTTGGTGAAAATATTTTCTAATTCCCTGTTTTTCACTTCTTCTTGTCCATTTGATTGTGGGTGATAGGGAGATGAATTTTTATGATTGATTTGATAGTACATTGTGAAGGCCTGGATCATATTGGACATGAACTGTGGGCCTTGGTCTGAAACTATACTTCTTTGTGTGTACCAAACTTCATCATAATTTTGTGCCAAAGGAAATCAACAACTTCATCTTCATTAGCATTTGTTAAAGCCTACACCTCTTCCCACTTTGTTACATAATCAGTACATACAAGAATGTACTCTTTTCCTTGTGAAGGAGGACTAAAAGGGCCAAAAAAATCCAGCCCCCACCTTTCAAATGGTTCAATCACTACTTGAGGTTGTAGAGGCATTTAACTAGTGAAAGTTGGTTGTCCCATCCTTTGATAGGGATCACACTGCTTGATGTATTTCTTCACATATTTATACAGAGATGACCAATAATAACCAGTGCCAAGTATTTTGTGGGTTGTTCTTTTCATTGAAAAGTGTCCTCCACTTGGTTCATCATGACATGACCTAAGTATGTCAAAGATTTCATCTTCTCTCTCACACACCTGCGTAAAACCAAATCAGGACCACATTTAAATAACATTCCATTTAACCATTTAAATTGTGCATTGTTTTGATTAATTTTTTCATTTGTTTCTTAGTAAAAGAAGGAGGAAACTTCCTTGTTGCAAGATAATTTTCCATATCAGCAAACCATGGTGTATCAGCTGAAATAGCAAATAATTGTTCATCTGGAAAGTTTTCCTTAACTGGATCTTGCTCCCTTGTAGTGGTTAATCTTGACAAGAAATTAGCTACCACATTAGATTTTCCTGGATTATCCACAATGGTAATATCAAATTATTGTAAAAGTAATAACCATCTAATTATCCTACCTTCCAACCACTAGTTTGTTCATTAAGTATCTAATTGTTGAGTGATCTGTATGTATAAATATTTTGTACCCTGTAATATAATGTCTGAACTTATTAATTGAATAGATCACAACAAGAAATTATTTTTCAGTGGTGGTGTAATTTCTTTTAGTGGGAGTAAGATTTTTACTAAGGTAGTAAATAGCATACATTTTCCTTCTTCATCTTTCTGTCCCAAAACTACACCAATTGAGTTATTTGAGGCATCTGTTTGGATGTGAAAAGGTTTCTCCCAATTAGGTCCTCTTAATATTGGGGCAGTGATTAATTTTTTTTAATCATTTCAAAAGCATGTTGACATTTTTCATCCCAAAGAAATTCACAATCCTTGGTAAGAAAACCAAACATGGGGGCAACAATTTTACTAAAATATTTGATAAAACGTGCCTATAGTACCTAGCATGTCCTAAGAATGACTTGATATCCGTGGGGGTTTGAGGAACAAGTAAGTCTGAAATAATCCTGATTTTATCTTGGTCAACTTGAATTCCTCTTTTGAAATGTGGTGTCCCAATACAATTCCCTCATCAACCATCATCAAACATTTCTCATGACTAAGAGACAAATGGTGTTGCTCACATCTTGTTAATATTCTGTCCAAATTTTTCAAGTCATCATCAAATGTTTCTCCATGCATAGTAAAATCATCCATCTATACCTCCACACAATCATTGGTTAGATCTGCAAAAATTATCTAGTACAATCCTTTGGAAGGTTGCTAGAGCATTACATAGTCCAAATGGAAATACCGTGTAGGAAAAGGTACCCCATGGACAAGTAAAGGTAGTTTTTTCCTAATTCTCAACAGCCACCCTGATTTGATTATATCCACTAAAGCCATCTAGGAAGGAAAAATACTGTTTACCTGAAAGGTTGTCTAAAACTTGATCTATGAATGGTAAGGGAAAACAATCTCTAAGTGTAGCTTTGTTCAATTACCTATAATCAACATTTTTTTCTCCATTTTCCATTCTTTTTAGGCACAATCACAAGAGGAGACACCCATTGACTATCTGAGATGGGGTAGATAAAGCCTACTTGCAATAAATTTTCAATTTCCTATTTGACTATGTCCCTCAAGGTTGGGTTGATCCTTCTCTAAGGCTTCCTAACTGGTTTAACATTTTTAGTATAAATGTGATGGGTACAAATACTTGGATGGATTCCTTTCATGTCTTTATAGTCCCAAGATAAAAGCTCTAGTATGACCTTTCAAGACATCAAACAATTTAGCTTCTTGATCATTTTCCAACCAACTGTTAATGTTCAAAATTTTACCTAGTTGAATCTCAATTTGTTTGGTTCCAGTGTGTGATGAACTAATTTGTTGAAAAGGTTCCATTAGGGTGGTGTTTAGTGGACATGAATGTGGTAACAACATATGATATGCAATAATGTCTCTAAAGTTCCCTTTAGAAATAATACTTGATAAAGGACAATAGGTAGAGTTATGATACTTATCTTGTCATTGGTAAAACTCCTCATAACTGATGCTTTCCAAACATTTCTTACTATTCCCTGATATCTTTGAGACTAAAGCTACTGATTCCATAGCTATTTTTGCCCCTCTTGAAGAGAAATCATGTTCCTCTAGAGCGAAGTTATTTACACCTGCATGGAATTGTTATGGTTCCAGAGATAAGTCTGAAGGTTCTAAAACTAAGTCCGAAGGTTTTGGAACTAAGTCCGAAGGTTCTAGAGCTATCCCTGATTATTCCAAATATAATTAGTGATCATTTAATGGATGCTTAATTATATTCTCTACCTCATGTACATGATCTTGCAATGTTATCATAGCCAAAGAAGACAAATTTTGTTTATTAGTATCAGGATCATCAACCCATAATTGTTCTTGATTATCAATAAAAAGTCGTGCAGAAGGATACATGGAAATTTTCTTAGAATTCTTACCATTTGAGATAGTTATATCACTTGATCTGCAATCAATTAAGGCAACAACTATAGCTAACCATGGTTTTCCCAAAATAATGGGATAACCAAGTGTTTTACCTTTTGGTCATAATATAAGGAAGTCCATTGGATACTCTCATGCCTCCACCATGACTGCCACATCTTCAATGATCCCTTCTAGTTTTTCTACCGACTGATATACCATCTGCAATATAGTGTTAGTAGGTTGTATACCTGTCAATGGTAATGTTTTCAAAGTGTCTACTATTATCACATTTATATATGCTCCCAAATAAACCAAAAAATTATGTATATGTTGATTTCCTATAGAGATAGAAATAACAGGCCTTACAGGATCCCCATATTTGGGAAGTAAAAGTTTTCCTGTCAATAAATCAACAAGTTTCCCATCTACCTTAATAGTCCTAGGGTACTGCTTCTTCCTTCCAGGTCTTCTCAAGCATAAAATTTTGATTAATTTGTTTAATTCAGGAATATCCTTGATTGCTTGCAACAATGGTATTTCAATATTTGATTTCCTTAATTCCTACACCAGCTCAGTTTCCTTGGTCTCAATAACTTCCTTAAGTCTTTCTAGAAATGGAGTTTCTGTAGAATTGTTATCTGGATGCTTCTCTTTTTCTTTTTCATCAACCTTAGGAATAACTTAACTAGGGGTTTAAATTTCTTCTGTCATCTCGGTAATTATAATAGGTGGACTATTAATTATTTTTCCAGATCTAGTTTGAATATCCTTACATTCTATGGCATTAATATCAACTGGTTTTTCTTGCTTTGTTCCATAGACAGGGGTTGTTTGTTTGTTTTTGGGATTAGCCATTAGTTGTGCTGGTATTTGTGTTTGAACCACATTTGCAATTTGTGAACCTTGTGCTGGAGAACCCATTATGGCTTGTTGATGCTGGTTGGCATATGTTTTCCCTTGAGCATAATTATTAGGGTTCCAACTAGGTTGTGACCAAGTATAAGGGCTACCTTGACCAGACCATGGTTGTTGGTGTCCTTGAGCATAACAAGCTTGTCCTACCCAATCCAGGGATTCCATGTTGGTTGAGGGGTCCAAGGTGGTTGTTCCTCATTTTGTGGTACTATTTGAGCCACCCATGACATCATCTAGGGATTGGGAGTAGATCTTGGTATGAACTACCCTTGACTAGGTTGTCTCTGGACAAAGTTTATTTCTTCTGTAGTGGATGAAGTGATGGTTTGTTTAAGTTGATTTTTTATGAATGGAAGAAGAGAACAAACATTAACTTCATGTTCCCTAGATTCACAAATAAGACATATTTGTATTTTATCCAGAGGATAATATTTTATTGTATGCTTCTTTCCACATCTAAGACAGTACATAGCTAATGGTTCAATATTAGCATTTGCTTTGACTTGCAATCCATCTATGGTGGAAGTTAATTGACTAGGATATCTATTTTAAAGTTTTCTAGTTCATCCATAAGTTTGTTCATGTCTAGATTTTACCTTTCACAGTTTTTCCTTTCCTAAGTCCACCCCTTGTTCTTGAATAACTTCTACAAAGGTCTTTAATATCATTCATTCTCAATTGATTGATGTTTCCACCTCCCATTAAATTAAGGGGTTACCTAGATTAATCATCTAAAAATTTAAGAAAAATGGTTTTGATTAGCTCTTCTTGGAGTAAAAATCCGTACCTTTTACTTATAAAGAGGAATCTATCTAAATAATCTTCCATATTTTCATCCTCTTCCTGTTTGATCCTAAAAAATTATTCCTTCCTGTTTCTCCCCCTACAGTAGTCCTGATATTTTTCTAGGAAGGCAGTCTCCATTTTCCCCCAAGTGGTAATGGAATTGGATGTTAATCCCATAAACCACCTCATTATTGCATCTTTCAGAGTAGATGGGAACAACTTGAGTTTTTGATTTTATATTTTGTAGTTATAGGTATGACACAATAATTTAAATTCAAACAAAAATTGGTCAGGGTCCTTAGATGACATCCATATAAATGTGGGCAAGTGTGTAGGTGAAATATCCTCCATAGGTGTATCATCATCCTCCAACTGAATTTGATAAGTAAAGGTCCTATCAGGTTCTCTTTTAGCTTCTCGTGCCATATCTGTAGTACCTTCTCTATATTTTTCCCAATCAATGTGGTATGTGATCCTCTTTGATGAAGGTGAGAAGTAAGGAGTAGGAGGTTGACTACTCAATTGAGAATCAAGACTTGCTCTAAGTGGGTCTTGGGATATAATCCTTCTCCTACAAGTTCCACTTCCTTCTGGTGATTGATCCAAAAATTCCAAAGGCAGAAGTTCCGCTTCTTGTCTAACAGGGGATAATGGTGCTTCTAATTCTTGCTCAACTTCTTTATTTGGACTAGAGGATGGTGATAATTCTTGCTGAGATATTTTTGGGAGAAATATACCCTTTGAGTCTCTTGGTCTACTCATAAATTTATGATAACGTAAGGAAGTTTTTTTCAATTACTAGATGTATGATTGTTTTTCCTTGTTGACATCTAATTAGACAATTCTAACTAGTGGGTCCCCAACAATGACGCCAAAGTTGATGGGTGTCATTATTCCCTTCATTTAATCAACTCATGGTTGATGTCATATTCAAACCAGGGGTGTGTCTGAAGCTATATACAACAAGAAGAATCTTAGCGAACTAGTAATTGATTATATATATATATATATATATATTAGTTTTCTAGGGGGATTTTAAAGTGTCTTAAGATTATTTAGTTGAAGCCTTATTAAAACTACACTACAAGAAACTTGCTGAAATAAACACACATTGCTGAAATGAATAAATCTTTACAAAACTGAACACGTTGCTGGAAATAAATACACGTTTGTAAAATTAAACACACTACTCGGAAATAAACACAAGTTACAGAATTAAACACAATGTTTGGAAATAAACACACGTTTGAAAATGTTGTTAAAAATTCTTGCAAAGAAATAAAATTTTAATCTACAACACCTGCAGGGACAATTACGTAACAAATTTTAACTGAAGAACCAAAAGTACTTACAAAACTACTAGATAATAGATTTATAAAAATTATTTGAAAATATAAATACCAATAAAAAGATACTTATTCTTGGAGGAGTGGGCCCTTGCTCCACCTTGAATAAGGAATTAACACAATATTGCTCTCAAAATTAAATGGCTATCTTATTATTGAATCGTTCTGTATTACAAAACTTAACTATGTATATGTTTGTATATCTCTATCATCATCTATCTATCTTTAGGTCTTTATATATATTTCATCATATGAGGATGCATTTACAATAATGAGTGTTCAATAACTATCTATCCACCTATAGGTTCTAGTGAAACAAAATAGTGCTCAAAGTAGATATGAAATTTAGAAAACTAGCTGGACATATAGTTGTTGGTCTTACATAAGTATTTCTGGAGTGTAAAGAGCTGAAATTTCATTGATTTTTTTCCTTATTGGAGGGCCCATTAATTGCTTTATAACTGGATTTTGATAGAATAAAAATATTCCCATTGATTCTGGAACTTTGGAGAAGTTCCGGAACCAAAGGGAAACATTCTAGAACTAACTGTGATAGTTCCAGAACTAAGCGATAAATTTTTCTAGAGCTAAGTGATGGAGTTCTGGAGCTAAGTGTTGGAGTTCTGGAATTAAGCCACATTTTAGCCAATTTCCTCAAAAGGTGCTGGTTTCTTCACACTTTGTTTATATGACAAAATATGACCTGTTTTATTCCAAAATTGAATTTCCACACATATGTTAGGAATTATGGAGTTTTTTGACGTTAGAACTAAATCAAACAAAAGATGGACAATTACAGCCTAACTTATACTAGATAAAAAAGCCACAAAATGCAGTCAAACTTGATTAAAAGGGAATTTAAATGAGATCATTCAGTGCACATTAATGAGGCATATTTTGGCCTTATCACATCCCACCTATTGTGAAAATATATCCAGTAGTGCTCCTCCTACCATCCAAATCTCCAATCATATTCGAATCAACATAGCCACATAATGAAATATCTGAACCTCCATAACATAACTGCATGCTAGATGTCCCTTTCAAATAGCTGAGTATCCATTGGACTACTTTCCAATGCTCTTTACCTGGATTAGACATAAATCTACTCACAACTCCCACTGCCTGTGCAATGTCTGGTCTGGTACAAACCATAACATACATGAGACTCCCAATTGCTGAAGCATATGATACTCGTGTCATGTATTTGACCTCCTCATGTGATGAAGGACACTGATATTTGCTCAATTTGAAGTGTCTAGTCATATGTGTACTTACAAGTTTTGAATCTTGCATGTTAAACCTTTCCAACACCTTATTGATATAAGCCTCCTGAGACAAATACAATTTCTTATTCTTTCTGTCTCTGTGTATTTGCATGCCAAGGATTTTTTTTGCAGCTCCTAAATCCTTCATAGCAAATGTGTGAGCTAGCTTTCCCTTAAGCTCACCAATGTCCTGCATACTAGATCCTGTAATAAGCATATCATTCACATACAATAACAAAATACTATAGCTCCCACTTTCAAGCTTCTTGAAATAAACACAATGGTCAGATTCACATCTCAAATAACCATGCTCATGCATGAAACTATCAAACCTCATGTACCATTGCCTTGGAGCTTTTTTGAACCCATACATACTCTTTTTCAACCTGCACACTAATTTCTCCTTACCATTGACTTCATACCCAAATGACTGCTGCATATAAATCTCTTCATCCAAATCACCATTAAGGAAAACCATCTTCACATCTATTTGTTCTAAATGCAAATCATGTATTGCAACTAAACTCAATACAATACGAATAGAAGTCATCTTTACAATAAGAGAAAAAATTTCACCAAAGTCAATACCTACTTTATGTGTAAATTCCTTTACTACAAACCTTGCCTTGTACCTTTTCTATCCACCCTCTTCTTCCTGTATCTTGTAAACCCAATTGTTCTGTAATGTCCACTTACCTGCTGGCAAATTAACTAAATCTCAAGTCTGGTTTTGTTTCAAGGAGTCCATCTCCTCATCCATGCCATGCTCCCACTGGACGCGAGTCTTATCCTGAATCGCTTCTTAAAAACTTTATGGTTCACCATTATCAGTCAATAGTAATTAAAATAGAGAATGTGTAAATCTTTTTGGAGGTTTACTTAGCCTTTATGACTTTCTCACAGGAGTTTGGGGTACTAGAGGCTCATTCTGGACCTCCTTGACATTTGTATCCAAATATGTCAGTGACTAATGCTGGTCACCTATAACTGACGTCGATTCTTCTAACCGATCTTGGTTTGGATCTTCTGTAACTGATACCAGTTTAGTTAACCGATGATGGTCAGGGGTCAACCAATACTAATTACTGTGTAACCATGTAGCTATAACTTTTAAATCCGAGAGCTTATTTTCATTCACAAACTTCTCAACCGGTTCTTCCTTGGGTACGAAAATTTGATCCCTTTACATTCTCTTTTCATTCCATTCAATATCACGACTCCTAATAATTTTAGAATTCTCTAAATCCTAAAAATAGAATCCGAAATCACCAGATCCATAACCAATGAAGGTGCATCTCTTGGATTTTGCATCCAATTTTTTTCTATTTTCCTTATCAATATGCACAAAACTTCTGAACCAAAAAATTTAAGAAAAGAAAGATCTACCTCTTTTCATTTTCAAGATTCCTCTAGTATTCCTCCATGTAGTGAAATTGAAGGCCCATAGTTAATCAAATAAACTGTTGTATCAATTTCTTCTACCTAAAACTGCAAGGGTAATTTAGAATGTATCCTCATACTTCTAGCACATTCCATGATTGTCCTGTTCATTCTTTCTACAACACCATTCTCTTGTGGTGTTCTTGGAACTATCCTTTCTCTTCATATTCCATTCACTGAAAAATAATCATTAAAAAACTTGCTATAATATTCACCACCATTGTCAGATCTAAAGCACTTTAACTTTGAATTTGATTCATTCTCAACAAGGGCTTTCCATCTTTTAAAAGTGTCAAAAACATCAGATTTTCGTTTAATACAATAAACCCATACCTTTCTTATAGCATCATAAATAAAAGTAACATAATACTGGGATTCTCCATGAGAAGCTACCTGAGTTAGTCCCCACACATTTGAGTGTATAAACTCTAATTTATGTTCATTCTTAGTTGCCCCAACTTTGAGAAATATCACTCTATTTTTCTTTCCAAAGATACAATGCTCGCAGAAATCAAGATCTAAATCTTTCAAATATGATAACTTACCCTTAGCCTTTAAGATCTGCATTCCTTATTGACTCATATGACCCAACCGATTATGACACATACATGCATCTAAATCTAAAGTAGATAATGTAGAAAATAAATCAGTACCACAAGTAGATAAATATAACGTTCCTATCTTCTTACCTCTTGCCACAACAAAAGCACCCTTGGAAGATTTCCAAGAGTATATGCTGTGAATGTAATCATGCAACCAACTTCACCTAGTTACCTGTACAGAAATAAGATTCCTCTTGATGTTTGAGACATGTCTCACATATTTCGATACTCATGTATTTCCATTCTACAATTTTAGATGAACTTCGCCTTTATAAGTAATACCGCAAGGTTCATCATCACCCAAATAAACATGTCCAAAATTTCCCTGGACATAATTTTTGAAGTAACCCTTATTAGGGGTTGTATGGAAAGAAGCTCCCGAATATAAAACCCATGATTCTTATTATATTATCCAAATAAAGAATAAGAGCATCTTACATTACCTCTGCAACAATATTTTCCTTTTTATTTAATTCTTTACCTTTGTCTGGGTGTTGTTTCTCTTTATCCTTTGACCAACAATCTTTCTTTGTATGTCCTTTCTTTCCACATTTTCAATAGGTAATTCCCTTACCTTTGGATTTACATATGCTATCCCTTGACTTTGATTTCCCATTATTCTTACTCTTGGATCTCTCCTTCTTGCCTTTTCTTTCTACATTCAAAGAATTCCTAGATGATTCCCTTGTACTTTTCCTACGAATTTCTTCATTCAAGATTATACTAACCACATCATCAAACTTCAAAATATTATTAGCAGATTCTGTATTACTAATAACTATTACCAAGCTATCCTAACTATCAGACAAAGAACATAAAAAAAAAAGTGCTTTCACTTCATCATCAAACATAATATCAACCGATTTTAACTGATTTACAATAGATCAAAAATCATTCAAATGACTAGATGCAAATCCACCTTCATGCATATTAGAACTAAATAGTTTCTTCATCAAATAAAATTTATTTGAAGCAATAGATTTTTCATATAAATTAGCAAGAGATTTCATTAACTCTACCGTATAATTCACTTTTTTAATATTGGAAGCCACATATGCTGCCAAGTTCAATCTTATAGATCCCAAAGTCTTTTTGTTAAGAATCTTCCATTCTGCATCAGTCATTTTCATAGCTCTAGAATTTTTTATCCAACGGTAAGTACAAATATCTTTGATACAAATAATCCTCAATCTGCATCTTCCATAATTGATAATTTCGGCCGTCAAAATTCTCTACCATGTATTTGTTTTTATTTTGCCATTGCTGTAGCTCTCACTCAATCAGAAAACCCTCTATGAGTAAATCTGTCAACACACAAAACCCTCAAACAAAGCTTTGATACCAGTTGCTAGAGTTAGCCCACCAGTTATACAGATAATATATCAGATCTAAACATACATGCAATGAAAGTGGATATTCTACTAGAATAATTATACAAAGCAAGATATATAAATCAACACCATATTTAATTTGGTTCACCCAGTGTGGGCTACATCCACCAAGAAACAAGCCAATCTATTATCCAAGGCTTTGACAAGATATACAATTGAATATCTACAATCTTCCACACCTCTCAGATGTACAATACTTCTTTCACTCAAGCTTTTACTTCTTCTCCAAGAATTCTCTCTCTCTCACAATTATTTTCACAATAATCATCAACTTTTGCAAGTTATTCTTAATTATTACTTCTAAACCCTAGCTTTCATGATTATATAGGTGTATACAAACTTAGGGCAGTTAGCCATGTAATTACAATCAATATATCTGATTTTATGCTAAAATTAGATCTAATTCCTATGAGTTAATTAAAACACCCACACACAGGTAACCGACGCTGGTTATCCCTAACCGATGTCGATTCCTCGTTGCCTGACCGATTTTGGTCATAGGTGACTGATGTCGGTCCCTCCTTAACCGATGCGGGTTACTGTATTTCCTGTAAGTTTGATATTGCATGCTAATCCGAAGTAATTGAGCTCCACAACTCAAAAAAATACTTTCCCCTTGCCTCTTCATGATGATGGGGATCCATGGATAGTTATTAATATATAGAGTCATAGACTATCCTGTCCATAACTTGAAGTGACTTAAGTTCTCCATTGTATTCTAACAATATGCCTATGTAAGGGGTAATGGGCTTGCCAAAATGATATGGGGTATTTTTCATAAAAAATATTAAAGCCGCCACATAATTTATGAGATGCATTTAATTATTACATGTCACTATCTTGTTTGGGAAATTAAATAATGGAGTAGCCAATTTACAACACATAATATTTGAGTAATATTCTACTATATATTTAGGTTTCCTCTTTCTTTTGGTTGATCTGAATAGGGGCTTATGGGCTGCCTTGTCTTAATTATGATATAAAAATGAAGATGACTCAATATGAAATTAATTATTGTGGATTCAATCTCTTGGTTCATTGTATTCGGAGTTTGGCCTTCAAACTAGTTGAAGTTTTTTATTTTAGTATTTTGATATGTTTAGTTGTTGTTTATCCAATGTTTTGTTCTATTTTTCTGTATATATCTATTTTAATTTTGCTCTTCTCTTGATCATCATTGTTATATGAAATGCTATGTATTTTTAATTGATTATGCATTCTATCTTAACACAATATACATATAATTACAAGTGATATTACAACAACATTGTGAGCAATAAATTTGCATTGCCAATGTAAGGACTAAGAAGTTAGGTTTATAATGGCGTAATACCTTTTGGGTAGCTTTTCTTGATTTTTTCCCTATTGAAGCATATTTTGATTTTTTTGGTATTTTTGTGGGCCTCCTAATTTTTGGACTTATTAGTTAATTAGATATTTTGACATTTTTGAACCTCGTACAAATTTGAACTTGTCACACCCTACATTTTCATTCTATTATGTTGGGAAATAAAGTTGTGATGTATTAAATAATTTGTGAAAGTGAGTTGAATAATGTTGTTACGAGGTTGTGTTTGCAGTTATACATATGTACATATTTCCCAAAAGGATATATATATATATATATATATATATGCGTAGATGTATACCCAACACCGTAACCACACTTGTCTCCTTGCATGTGTTGATTATTCAATATTCGTAACTTATTATAGTTGTACTTGTCTTGGATGATTTTACTCTACCTTGCTTGCTGTAAGTGATGAATTTGTAATGGAAATTTGTTGAAAAATTAGTTACATTGCCGAACTTACATTATTTCAGTGTTGGAAATAATTTTTGTTTTGATGTTTTGAATAATCTTCTTGTGATTGAAATACTAGTCATAGACTGCAAGACATTAAAACGGTCTTCATTGTTGTTCTGGAAATATTCTTGATCATCGGAAAGGTAAAAAGTTTAAATTGTTGTTATTTTGCTTAACAATGTTTAATAAAGAAAGTATTATTGTTGATATGATGACTTGATCTTGATTTGAAGAATAATGGCCATAGATAGTAATGTGGTGTCGATGGTAATAAGGGTAAGTTGAATGTTTGTTTACCATGATATTGTTTTAATTGGTCACAGACCATAATTGTAATTGTTAGTGGTTTGCTGTAATTTTTTCCTTAATACTTGGCATAATGAAAGACGATGTTGCATTGTTTGATTCTTATTGGCCATAGACCATGGAAAAATTGGTAAAGTCTAATGTTTTATTTAATGGTCATATGACGGATGACATTGGAACGTTTAAAGATTACAATGATCATGGTCTTTGACCATATCATTTAGCATTGAGAATGTTTAATTGTTGATTATTGGTCATTGACCAACACCACGTAAAATTGGTAGGTTATTATATGGTTTAAATAACGTCTTTGACTTCCCGTAGAACCACCATGCATTGTTAGAGGGAAAGTGGTGAGTTTAACCAAGCCACTACGTGGCACCTGCAAGCTATTAATGTCATTTAACTCTTATACTTGGATTTATGGAATTTGGGAAACTTCTTTGAGAAAATTTAGCATGCAAAACCTAAGTCATTTTTATCATTTCCTTTTGCTATTTGAGCTCTCCTTTTGGAGTTGCGTATGGAGTTGTTTAAGCAGATTTTTGTGGAAATTTTAATGGTTTGTCTAGCTAAAAATAGTGTTGTTATTTTTGGATATAAGGTGTTAAGATTGTATAAATATGGAAAACCCGAGGAGGTTTTGTTTTTCTCGATTTATCTGAAGATTTTGGCAAGGAAGGTAGTGGGAAAAGTTGTAGAAGTATGTATAGTTATATGCATGGATTATTAACTTCATTATTGTTGTTTCATTTCGAGATAGATGAATATTGTTTGGTTATTTTTCTGATCGATCTGGTATGTTATTCATTTGCAAGTTTTGTTTTAAAACGTGGAAAAACAATGGAGAAAATGTTTTTTCTTAATGGGTATTTGGAATTTTTTTTAAAAAAAAGAGTTCTCTTATGTACATACTTAGCTAGGTTCACATTTGTTGTTTAATGTGATTGCTTTTGTAAAAAGGGTTTTCTAGTTATATGGTAAATGATTTATTTTTTTGTATTTCGTTATGGGTTTGCAACAAAATATGGAGATCATGACTGTGTGCGTCTGGTTTGGTTGCATAAAGAAAATGGTAATAGTTGTTTGAAGTGGGTATTTAGTTGGAATACCTATGTGGATTTGTTTTGCTCGATGAGGTTGATTTCTTCATGAAAACGTCTTTGGATGAAATGATATTTTTGGATTTTGGATTCATAAAAAATACCTGGCAAAAGTTGTATTCTGAATGCCATATTTGGGTATGGTCATTCCTTATCAGTTAAAAATGAGATTTTGGAAGATATTGGTTAACGAGTGTATTTCTATTTCCTTGGAAAATTAGTATTTTGAATATACACGAGTTTATCTTAACCCTTTATGGGATTTACATTAAATAACTCATTAGGAGAGTTCATTATTGAATAAGTGAATACCAATAATCCTCTCTTCTTTGACTAAAAAAAAAATGTTGCAGTTCATTTATTATATCACCATAACAATGCTTGATCCTTGTGAGGATTCTAAATATTTGAGTTTTGATTTGTGAATATTTTCCTACTCTTTTACGAGCTTACAATAATTTATTTGTTTCATCTTGATACAAACTTCTTACCGAGTTATAAAGAAAAAGAGTTTGAGTAACTCTCTCTTCCCTTGACTGTTATGATTAAGAAACTTCATTTGACTGTGACAACATGTCAAGGATAGATCCTTGTGGAAACACGCTTCATTTAAGTTTTGAATAATCAATATTTTTCTTATTCCATTGTAGGCTTACACTGAATTGGTCAATTCATTTGATTAAGGTTAATTATTAAGTTATGAAGACACATGGATTTTCTCATTCATTGATTGTTATGGAACTTCTGTAATTTAATTAATAATGTGGGTGAACTAGACTCTTGTGAAAACTCTGTGCAAGTTGGTTGTGAATGTTAAATTTTTTATGATAATTTGTTTCCTTCCATTGTAGAGTTTTCATTTAAATAAATTAATAAGTTTAGTAACTTATTTTAAGTTGTTTTTTTTAATATTGGTAAATAGTTTTTTGAAAGGGACTATACCCTTGTGTACAAAAGGAGGCCTAAAAGCCTGAATAAGAGAGAGGAGCAGAGAAGCTGTATCAAAGCACAAAAGTTACAGCAAAGAACACCGAAGCCTAGAAACAGCAACACAAACGAGACTTAACAGCAAAACAACGGCAACAAAACAGCAAGCCTACAGCCAAGAAGCAGTAGTAAAACTGGACTACTTCTTGGCCGCTTGATCAATACTCATCTTTACTTTTTTCCAAGCATGGTACATACCCAGCGTGGTCATATGAGCAGCATCCGTCTTATCGAGCTCCTCTCTGGTTCTTTTACTCTCTTTCTCATTGCCCCAAAGAGTCATCGGGACACCGCTGAGATGCGAAACACTTCTTGCATGACCTTCGATGAATTCCTCTATGGCCCTGAATGCTGCAATATTATACTCATGCCTAGTCTTCGTTTTCCCAAGGCGGGAGTCTAGGGAGGTCAGTTTTTTGTATATTTCATCAAGCTGGCTATTGCCAATGCTCCCTTCTCCCTCAATGCTTTTTTTGCCTTTTTGCTTAGCAAGATTTTTTACCTCATCCTTCAGCAATTTAAGCTCAGCCTCTAAGGCCTCCAATCTTCTAGAAGGGTTATCCGTTGGTGCCGCCTGGGGACTGGCACTACTAATGTTCAGCAGATCACGAGCAATGTCATCCAAAGGTTCATCCCCCTCAGCAGTAGACTCAAGGTTGAGTCTCCTAGAAGCCCTGGTGACACGTTTAGAAGTAGAGACAGTGTGGGTGGCAGGGGCAGCAGCAGGAGGAAAAGAAGGAGAAGCATGAGCAGCCTGCATGGGGGCATCAGCACCGGAGGCGGGGGGGCAGCAGCAGGGACAGCAGGGGAGACAGGACTGGCAGCAACGGAGCCCAAAGCCAGGCCGGGAGAGGAAGGGAGACCGGGGAATTTAATAAGGCAGTGCTTGTGAATAAGCAGAATAAGCCCTTGGTGAAGGGGAACCGCCCGGGTATGCTTCTGGAACTCCAAAATGGAGCGCTCAAGAGAGTTTAACAGATAGTGGGGAAAGCAAACCAACCTACTCCTACGAAAGTGATTCAAAAAGACAAGGTGCTTGGCAGGGACAGTAACAAACCTGCCTTCCAAGGATATGTAGCGAATCATCATGCGGGTGACTTCATCATACGGAGAAGGAATTGAATTAACAAGCAGACCCGCGGTGTTGAATATAAGCTTCTCCTCCTCCTCCACAAATCTTCTCTCTTCAGCCTCTTTGATAACCCTCTTGTTGAAGAAGCGGTATCCTTCCAAGCTGAGGCCAGTCGCTTCGGCTATGAGTTCGTCATTAATAAGAATCTTCTGCCCTCCATAGTCGACCATCCTCTCATTCCAATCCTTGGCAAAGCGAACAGAGATGCTTTGATCATGCCCTTGCACTCTCTCCACAAAGTTGGTGAATCCGCCAATACTAAGAATGTTCCAGAGCTCAGTGTTATCTTTCCAGTCAGGGTCTGCACACGGCTCAATCTGGCAGGGAGGCCCTCCCATCTTCACAAGGATGTGCTGGTTACAACAATTTTCAAAATACCTTTGGGCGTTGAGAGTGATTCGTTTCTCGCCGTTGCGGGTCGCATAAAAATGGGAACTGTAGCCGTTGGTCCTCCCACGAACGGCTGTAGGATTGCCGATCTGAGTCTGCGTGAAGTCGCGCGTGAAAACCCTTATCCTGTCAGCTTTCACCTTGTAGTTATCTTCGGTTTTCGCGGAGCTTGGCAACCGAATATCAACAGCTATTGTACTTCCCGCGTGCGCTGTTTTTAAATTTAGACGGCTCCACTTGAAGTTCCTAAACAAAATCTTGCCATCATTTGGAGTAGATATCATATGCCACGCCAAATAAACTAAAACAGCACCTGTGGAAGAATTTATGGATTTCCTCCAAAGATTAAAGCATATCTTTAGAGATTGTTTGCGTGTGAAGGTCCGCATGTATGCTGTTGTGAAGCTGATTAGGGATACTATCATTATCCCAAATAGTGAAATTTATATTAATGCCATAATTGGCCATTGCATCGGCCAGCTTGTTACCTTCCCTGTAAGTATGTATGATTCTGATGCTGTTGAAGGTATGACTGATGCTTATGGACTCAGAGATAAAATCTTTGATATTCCAGCTAGGAGAAGAGGACTGATTAAGCAGATTAATAATATTAAGGGAGTCCCCTTCAACAATGAGGTTCTGGATATTTTGGGCCCGAGCAACTCTCAAACCCCAGAGAACAGATAAAGCTTCTGCAAAATGATTGGTTTGGATTCCCATTTTTCCAGCATATGCAACAATCAAATTACCTTTATGGTCCCGTATTGCTCCTCCTCCAGCAGCTGTTCCAGGGTTCCCCTTAGAGGCACCATCAAAGTTCAGCTTGAACCAATTGGATTCAGGGGGATGCCATTTGACCAAAGATCTATCCACACTATTCCCGGGGTTGCTCCAATATCCGATCTGCCAATTTGATAAGATGTGCTTTTCATTTTCAGGGTAACAATTGTTCTTAGGAGGTTTAAATCTGGCCATGTCCTCTTTGATGCCTTGGGAGATCTTGCCAGTAGTGAGTTTAAAATTCTGCTTCTTATTTCTAAAAACTATATTATTTCTATCCTTCCAGATCCTCCAAATTAAATGCGGGATGGCTAATTTCCAGATTCTTCTGATAGCACAATGTCTGAATGGTGGGTTCCATTGGTTCCACAGCTGAGTAAGATCCTCCGGCATCACCCAGAGAGCTTCAAATTTGGAAAGGACAAAGTTCCAAACTCTAAAGGCATAATCACAGTGTATGAACAGATGTCTAATGTCTTCATAGTTATTCCTACAAAGGTGGCACCAATTGGGAATGATAAAACCTCTTTTCATCAAATTGTCAGTGGTGAGAATTTTGCCTCTGATGGCCAGCCAAAGAAAAAAATTTATTTTGGGGGTTAACTCAGGCATCCAGATCAAGTTCCAGTTAAAGTCTGATTGGTTACTGTGGAAAAGACTGGTATAACCAGATTTGACTGAGTATTTACCCTCGTGTGAATTGCTCCAGATCAGCTCATCCTTGGAATCCAGCTGACACAAAGGGAAGAGATCCAAAAGGTCTTGGAGGGAGGAAATAGTCTGTTTCAGTTCAATACTCTCCATAGTAAGTCTTTTCCAATTCTTGTTGGTGCCATTTCCATCAATGTAGTCCTTAACTTTAGTTCCATATTTTCTTATAAGACTGTCCTTAGCAGTCCCAAATCTCTCCAAGAGATTATCATTGGACCAGTTATCCTCCCAGAAGTTAATGTCGCTGCCATCCCCAATTTTCCATTTGCTTCCCTTCTTAATGAAGTTTCTACTCTTAACCAGATTATTCCAAAAAATGGAACCATTGGGGAGTTGCTCATCATGCAGATAGGAGTAAACAGCTTGCTGATTCAAGTATTTTGTTTTAATGACATCAATCCAGGGTTGTTTCTCAGAAAGCAATCTCCAGCCCATCTTAGCAATGAGTGCCTCATTAATTTTCTCAATATTTTTTATTCCTAGCCCTCCCCTAGATTTAGGGGTGCAGACTTTATCCCAGGCCACAAGGTGAAATCTGAACTTTTCTTCCATGCCTTGCCATAAAATTTTTTTCTGAATCCTTTCAATTTTCTCTCTGAAGGAGGAAGGAATTTTGAATAGTGACATGATATATATGGGCAAACTTTGGAGTGTGCTTTTAATGAGAAGGCACTTACCAGCACTAGAGAGAGTGGTCCCTTTCCAACCGGCCATTTTTTTCTGAAATCTCGTCAATAAATCATCCCACACCGTGTGAGAGACTTTCTTCGTGCCAAGAGGGAGGCCTAAGTACGTTGCTGGAAGAGTACCAATTTTACAGCCCAGAATTTTAGCAATCTTGAGTTGTCTTTCCCCAGGGGTGTTAAAGAAAAAAAGGATGCTTTTGTCGTAATTGATCTCTTGCCCGGAAGCAGATTCATAAAGCTGCAGAAGAGCCTTGATAGCTTTAGCTTCAACCACTGAGGCCAGAAGAAGAAGGATAGTGTCGTCTGCAAACTGTTGATGAGAGACAGCTTGGCTGAGAGAAGTGGGTTTAGAACCATTTAAAAGGCCGTCTTCCACCGCTCTGCTAATTGTTCTACTAAGGCTGTCAGCCAGAAGGATGAAGAGAAGGGGGGAGATGGGGTCTCCCTGCCTTAGACCTCTGCTGCTGGTGAAGAAACCCACAGGCTCTCCATTAACAACCACAGAGAACCTGGCTGTAGATATACATGATTTAACAATTTTTCTAAACTTTTCTGTGAACCCAAATTTAGATAGAATCCTGTCAAGGAAGACCCAAGAAACTTTGTCAAAGGCTTTATTCATGTCGAGCTTAAGGATCATGTTAGCCTTTTTGTTATTTTCCATAGAATGCATAGTTTCGTGTACCATAATCACACCGTCTTGTATTATCCTGCCTTTAATGAAGCCACTCTGCTGCTTTGAGATGAGATCCTTCATTATGAGCTGCAGCCTAGAAGCAATAATTTTGGTGAAGATTCGAAAAATAGCATTAACCAGACTGATGGGTCTGAAATCCTTGAAATCTTTTGCATTCATTTTCTTAGGTGCCAGCACAATGTGTGTGTTATTGAGTTCTTTTAGAAGATTTCCCGATCTAAAAAATTCATTAACCGCTTTGAGAAGATCCTCCGAGCATATTTCCCAGAATTTCTGAAAAAAATTAATGGAGAATCCATCCGGTCCAGGAGCCTTATCCCCCTCAAGAGAAAAAACAACCTTTTTTAGCTCATCAAACGCGACCGCTTTAGTGATATCTCTGAATTTCTGGTCTTCAATATCATTCTGGGGGATTGCCTCTAGCATGAAGGAAATAGCTTCCGGATTGCTGACATTACTCTCTCTAAGAAGATTTTTGTAGAATTCAAGTGCTTGCTTCTTAATGCTGTTTGGATTTTTAGTAATACTTCCGTTGCTTTTAGAAACCTCTAATATCCTATTACTGGCTCTGTGCTTTAGAGTGGTCATGTGAAAGAACTTTGTATTCCTGTCCCCCTCTTTAAGCCAGATAGCTCTTGATTTAAGGCGCCAAAAGGATTCTTCTCTACTGCATATCGTGTGTAACTCAGAAAGAATTCTCTTTTCATTTACTTCATCTTCAACTGATCTCCCCATAGTATCCATTTTTAACTCAAGATCCTGAAGCTTCTGTTTTAATTCTTTCTTTTTTCCGAAGATGTTTCCAAAAACATTTTTGTTCCAAAGTTTGACTTGCTTTTTGACATTTTTGAGTTTTTGGACCAATCTGTACTGGGCAGTGCCTTCCCCATTCCAATCCCACCATTCCTTTATTCTATCATAGATATCAACGTGCTCCATCCACATTTTTTCAAATTTGAATGAGCTTCTTGCAGGTTTGGTCCAATTTAGAAAGCTTAAAGCAATCGGATTATGATCCGATCCAATTCTGGGCAGGGAAGAGAGGTAAAAGTCTTGGCTAAGAATCCAGTTTGCCGAGATAAGAGCCCTGTCCAGTCTCACCTGAATGAGCCCCTTTCCCACCCTTCTATTGTTCCAAGTATACTTATTACCATGCAGATCCACATCAATGAGGTTTTGTTCAGTGATAAAATCAGCAAGATCCTCCATACCATTAGAGAAGGTGGGGGTTCCCCCAAACTTTTCGCCTGGGTTTAGAGGGGAGTTGAAATCTCCCATGATAAGCCAGTTAGCAGAACTGTGCTGGTTTCTAAAGATTTTAAGATCAGCCCATAGTTTTCTTCTACCACTAGCAGAGTTAGGGGCATAGATATTAGACAAGATCCATTCACACTTTTTTTCAATAGTGACAAACTTAATTGCAAGATGATTAAAATTATCACTAAGGATCATACCAGTACAGTGCCTTTTATCCCAAAGAGTTGCCAGCCCTCCGGAAGCACCCTGAGAATCAACAGCCGCCATTTCAGAGCTATCCCAAAAATTATTTTTAATATTATCCATGGACATTGCTTTCATCTTAGTTTCTTGAAGAATCAAAATGCTGGGGTTACTGGAGTCCCGTAACTCCTTGATGTTTCTTTGCTTAGAGTAACCGTTAAGGCCTCTAATATTCCAAGATATAATCTTCATATGGAATGGTTGGTAGTTGGATTTGCTTGGTGGTTCAGTTGTCGCTGAACACCATCTGCAATATCCCTCTCTGTTTTCTTAGCTCTGAGAGTTTTTTTAGAGGGTCTTCCTCTTTTCGAGCTTCCTCCAAAATCAGCTAATCGTCTAACTGAAGATCTGGTTTTTCTGGAGGTAGAGGTGTCCCAATTGTCAATTTCCTTTTTCTTTTCACTATAAAGTGATTCTGGGATCCTTTCAAAGCCTTCCATTCTTTTTTTTTTCTTTTTTGAGATGACCAAAGTGAACCTAGAGTCTGGATCTTCCTTTTCCTTGGCAGGCGTAATCTCCCCTTCCTCTTGTTCCTTATGAATATTGACAGGAGTGTGATTGTAACAGACCTGCTCAGTCACTGTTGACATGCTGAGGTATGGCAGCGGATCCTCAATTCCTTTCTCTCCAGTAGGGAGAGACTCCAGGGGCTCAAACACCCTCATATCCTCCTTGATACAAGCTTCCTTTCTAACGAAAGGCAGGATTTCTTTCTCTTCTGAACCAGAAGGGATTAAAAAGGTCTTCTTTTCCATGGTAGGCGTGATCCCCCCTACCTTTTGTTCCTTATGGATACTGTCAGGAGTATGACCAGAAGCAGTTTTGAGGCTGCAACAGTCCTGCGCAGACGCTGTTGAAATGCTGAGGTATGGCAGCGGATCCGCATTTCCTGTCTCTCCAGAAGAGAGGATCGCCAGGGGTTCACTCACATCCATATTCTCCTTGTTGCAAGCTTCCTCTCTAATGAATGTCAGGATTTCTTTCTCATCTGAACCAGAAGGGATTAAACCTTCTTGTTCGTTCACTTCCAAGGAATCCTTAGCAAGGTCATCCTTCACAGAAGTTTCAAAAGGTTTGTCCGGAGATGCCTTCATAGTTGTTGATCACAAAGGAACTCTTAGAAAAATGATTTGAAATATTGTTGGTGAGGTACTCATAATACAAAAATTTCATGATACCTTTTTATAATGATGATAGGGAAAGAGTAAGGTTGACTGTTGATTGAATCTGGATTGACAATTGCCAACAATACATTGTGATAATTACCATGTGAAACTCTATTTTCTTCTTTCTTTTAATCTCTTGGATAGTGTGATAAGATATTATGAGGTCATGATTGGTTAAAATCCAGTATGGTTTATTTGTCTTTATGAATAAGATTCACTTTTTTGGTTATTGTTGTGATTTAATAAACTTTATTGAAGTTATTATTAACAAGTCATAAATATAATACTTGCTGTTGGAATGGTAGTTTGTTAGAGACATATGATACATCATTAGGTTCACTTCAATTGATAGTGGATATTTAAACTTATTAAACATATGGTGAAGATTTTATTTGTATCGAGATAACCTTATTATATTCATTTAGTTCGTAATAAAACAACATGAATGTGAGTGGATAATTCATGTTAGTTCATCAAATTGACCATGTGTACAATATTATATCTCCTAAAACATGATGACAGAGTAATTATTACAAAGTGATATGTTGGATTGGATAATGCATGATTCTTCATGCGATGACTATTTTTAATCTGTTTCAGATATTTGTAATGATTGTGAATGTATTTTAATTAAAATGTGAAAGTGTTACTTTGCATATTTTATCAAGAAAATTTGACCTTATGTACTGAATGATTATCTTTCAATAATCATTTTATTACTATGTACTATTGGTATTAATTATTAATTTAATAATTGTTGTTTAGATCATTATTATTGTGAAAAGTGAAATATTTATACTGTTGTTTTATAGCAGAGAATTTATTACAATTAAAGTTATAATGTGTTAATACAATTACCTTTATGATTTAATGATTACATTGTGAACATCTTACTTCGATGTCCTAAACAATATGCTAAAATGAAGATTATATCATTGTAATTATAAAACAATTATCTTTTAAGTAATGACAACAAACATATGAAAATATGTACTATCCTTTCAAGAAATTAATTATGTTATATCATGCAGGACATGCTTGATAAACCTACTATTTAATGACAACTATAAGTTGTGATAGTACCATATTAAATTATCATAAATAGTTATGATAACTAATAAAGATACTATGATTAGTTAACATGAATGAATGACGCATAGGGATAATTTTAGTGGTGAATATTCATAATATGGTGAAAATTTCATTTTAGGAAAATTTGAAAAGGTGATTTTTTCAGAGCGGGTCAGTGTCCTATTCACCTAAAAGTTACAGTATATATATATTTTTGGGTCGGCTTCACCTTCATTTGAAAACATCTCCTATAAAAAACTAGGTGATTTGCCAGGTAGTATACTATGGTACTACCACAAGTAGCTTACCAAATTACCAATACCGTGAAGTTTGAACTCGCATACTCTTAAGCACCAGAGATTATTGTTAGCCTGTTAGGGTTACTTGTTGACGCGCGATAGGGATATAGTTAACGCACGACAATGAGGTATTACAGACACGTGACAAGGAGATATTACAGATGCGTGACAAGGGGGTAAGCAGTTGACGCACAAGAGGAATAGAGTTAACGCGCGATAGTAACAATGATGCCTTGTTGACACATGATAGAGAGAGTTGGCACATGACAAGGGCATAAGAATTTGACATGCGACAAAGATAAATTTGACGCATGGTAGATCCAGTTGATGCCTTGGTGATGCGTGATAGAGACGGTTGAAGCCTTGTTGATGTGTGACATTGATAGTTGACGCGCTGTTGACGCACAATAAAGGGTTAGTTGTTGACGCGTGACATGGATTACCATAGTTGACGTGTGATAGTAATTTTGAATCTGACTCGCTGAGTCGCTACTTGGTTCTTTTGCTGACGTAGGAATCTGTTCAGAATAATGGAAGGTGCTAGTCCTAAGAATGTGAAGACCCTAAAAGTAACTAAGAAATATCAGAAGTCGTTGTTCAAGTATTTTGGAAACTCTACTGATATAGATATTGAAACTACCAACAACCATATACCTGCCACCAGAAAGAATCAAAATACTGACTGTGTGGAAGGTATTATTGAGCTGGACATGCATTCTGCATAGTGTCAAACAAATGAAACTTACGATAATATTCTAGATCTTGAAGATATTCTTCCTATTGGGGTGCAACCACAAGTGCATCAAGATATCACACATACAAATACTTCGCAAAATGGAACACAAAAATCAAATTCAAATTTCGGTTCACGAAAGAGGAAACTGGGTGATTGTGATATTGCTCAAAATTCTACTCAAAAAAGTAAAACATTGAAAACAAACAAGAATATGTGGACCATTGGTAGATCATAAAAGTTTGATTGGGCAGATAAATTTCTATTTATTGAACCTGTATAATCATCTAATTCTGAAGAGATCCCATCTGAATGTACATGTACAATATGTACGTGGAAATTGGGAAAGCAAAAAAAAATGTAAATGAAGCTGGACACTATAGAAAAACATTATGGAAAACAATATTTGACTATAATGGGGGCGGATGGCTAGAAAATCAAAACACACAGGTGGAAAACTGAAAAAGAATGCATGCATGTTAGATACACAACGTATTATGAGACAGAGTAGAAAAAATACAGACATCTTGTGGAAAAGGGAGGAACGATCACATCACAAATTGGTAAGATAAATCAAACAAATCTACATGCAAAACTCATACAATTCTCTACTTTATTTCACATACTAAAGAAAGGAAGACTGATTTTGGATTTCCTCGATTTCAAATTTTTGTATCAATATAATGGAATGCTGAACGTACCTCAGTCTCATTGGTCTGAAAGTAGGGGATGGGAAATGGAAAAATGCCTTTCGATGATAGAGAAGGAAGATTTGAAAGAGAATGTAAAAAAATCAATGTTTATCTCTCTTTCAATTGATGAAGTGACAACATTCGACAACACTGCATGGGTATGTATCCATGTCTATACTTTAGAAAATCATATAAGGACACCTCATCTGTTGGGTGTTATGAAAATGGTTGAAAACTGTAATACCAAAAACCTACATAAAATAGTTGTTTCTCATTTGAAAGATACTGTTGGAATGACTAATTATGAAATTACTACGAAGTTGGTATGCATCGGAGCAGATGGTGCATCTATCATGCATGGTCACCAAATAGGGCTATGTGTTAGATTACAAACAACAGTGGCCCCATATATGCTACCAATTCACTGTATGGCTCACAAAATGAATTTAGCGTATAAAATGGTAAACAACCATGAAAATGTTACTAAATTAGAAGAGCTTATAAGAGAACTTCATGCCTATATGGCAAGCAACCCAAAGCGATTTCTAGAGTTCCATACATTTGCAATTGGAATTACAGATGGAAAAAAAGTTCTGAAAGATGTTGAGACTAGATGGATCTCTTTGTATGAACCTGCATGCAGAGTTCATGAGGAGTATCCTTCATTGGTTGGTTTCATGCACAAATATCGTCATGAATTTGATAGGGAAAGGGAATTTTTGTTCCGTTTAATTGATTTGGAGACATTTCTTACATTGGTTGGTATTCTTCCAATGTTGTAGGAGATCGATACACTGATGAAGCATGCATAGGGGAGATTAATCTATATTTTGGATTTTATACGGATGAGAAAAATGGTATGTCAAAGTCTTGGTATCTTGTACTATTCCCAAGATAGTTTTGATACACCTATTTTTTAGAATTGGAAAGCTTTATTAGATCTTAAAAATCCCAATAACTATTTGAGATTTAATAACCACAATCACCTCTGCATCACTGTTAATGGGAGGGACATACCACTACACATTTTGTAAAAATTTCAAGATATTACAGGATCGGAACGAGAAGATGTTCCCATGACACGTAATTTCTTTGAGTCTGTTATAGTTGAAACAAGACTAAAGCTTAATTTTTTTTCAGAATCCTTATCATTAGAAATTAGAGAACGTTTCTCCAAAGATAAAATTCTTGAAGCGATGGGTGTGATGAATCCTAATTTTTGGAATACTGAAGGTGATCGTGCTGAATTTGTAAGAAAACATTTCCATAAATCCATGGGTACAATAATGGAACATTTCGCAAAGGCTTCTGAGTTCAAGGGTATGGAAATCAAAGGTATACTGAATGCTGATTTATTAAAATTTCAATCAACAAATTTTGCAACAACAATGAGGAACCAATATAAAAATTTAGACAAACCTTCTGAAAGTGGTGCTATTACAAGGCTGTGGCGAGGAATCGATCAAATTTCTATCTTACAAGAAGATATCAATGAATATTTCAGATTATATGAGTTATGCCAAACAATGATTTTGGGGTCTGTGGAGGATGAAAGGGTTTTCAGTGCATTATCATTTATAAAATCAAAACTGAGAAACATGTTGGATAAAAATCTGGAAATTTGCATGAGGTGTTATGTATCTCGATACTCCATGGAAACCTTTCCTTTCGACAGAGAAATTTCGCATTGGAATTCCCTTTACAAAAGAAGAGGTGTGAATAATACATCTACAAGTACAACTGTTCCCAATGTTGAGAGTGGAATTAGCGCATCGTCACACTCTACAGAAGAGAACATCGAGTTTGAAGAAGCTATTGATAATGGATTGTTTCAACTTTAAATAGGTATTTTCTTCACCTTAATCTTATTGTTTTTCACTTTAAATTTTTTTCAGCTCTTGTTATCATTAAAGATGTTACAGGTATATATATTTACATTTATTTATATACAATTTTTTTTTTGAAAATGTGGGTTGACATCCATTCGAGGAAGCTGGTACTTCTCGGGACTAACAATGTCTGGTAACTCACCCATCTATCTACTAATCCATTTCTCATGTTGAGTTTTCTTAAAACAAAGATCTAGCACATTACCAGTGATGATTTCACAGCCATCTAAAACACTAGAGGTAAGTTAAACCCTATCATATCATCTTTCTTGATTTCTTACAATTATGTTTAGTTTATTTTTTATATTTGCAAAATGCTTTGATATATTTTTTAAACTTTGTGGGATAAAATGACACAATTGAATTTTATAGAGGAAGATTTTTCCATATTATACAATTCATAATCCACGATCCATTATACAATTCATCATCCATGATCATGCTAGAAGCTAAATCTACAAGTATATCATTACAAGTATATCCATGATCATATCATTACAAGTATAGAGAAGAAGAATTATCTTAAAACAAGTTTAAATGTTTAGAGAAGAAGAATTATTGTGCTTAAAGCTGAATCTATGTCCACATAAAATTCATCATCATCCATATATATCATATCATCATCATATCATTATCATAATCCTGACACTACAATTATTATTAAAACAATTATTTATCTATTTTAAATTTAAAGAAATGTCTCTGTTCTAACACATTCCATTTTTTAAAACAATTATCCATTATCATCATTCATCATTATCTATATCCATTTTAATGTCATCATGATCATATCATTACAAGTATAGAGAAGAGGAATTATCTTAAAACAAGTTTAAATGTCTAGAGAAGAAGAATTATCGTGCTTGAAGCTAAATCTACGTCCACATACAATTCATGACAATACAAGTAAACAAGAAATATACGTCATCATCCCTATCTAATGTAATCATCATTACAAGTAGACCAAAAAACATAAACTCCATTTACAATCTTTAATATATAGGAAGTTATAAAATTAAAGATTATATAGTATTTCAAATTTTCAAAGGCTATGAAATCCAGATAATAAAATTTAATATTTCAAGTTTCCACACTCAATAATAAAAATTTTCAAGCCTCTTTTTCTATATCCATTTCAAATCCTGTGCTCCTTTCCCCAATGGTTTCTTCACCTGTGGCTGTACCCCTTTCCCTAATGGAAGAAATAACCCCAGAACTTATGAGATCTTCCGCAACACTGTCAAGATTTTTTAAAATTATTTCTTCTTACTTTGTCACATCTCCATGGGACAGAAAATTTGGATCAGCTGTTGCCTTAGCTTTGAATAATATTTCAGGGTCGAAGCTGTGCTCTTTAATTATCCGCTTCAATTTATTTTTTTATTTTTTAACCAAAACAATATTTTCCTTCAAATTCTTCACTGTGGATAAACTGTTCTTCACTATTTCCAAGTGAACTTGGAAAACCTTTTCTTGACTCTTCAAATTTTCAAATTTCAACTGAACAAAAAAAGTAATGTCAATTCAACATATTACTAAAATAAGAAAAATTTAAATTAACAAAAATTATTGTTTGAAAGTGATAATACTTACGACCGCTCTATCTCTCTCGGCATTTACAACTGCTACCAGATGCTTGTCCTTAGACCATTTGTTAAAATATGCCTGGGCCTCAGCACTAATATTTTCCAATTTGTTTAATGTCTTATCTAAAATTTCATCTTTATATTTGTTGTTATACGTGACAGTCCCACTTCTTACTTGGGTAAGTAAGGAATCCATCTTCGTAGGTTGATTTATTGTATAAACTATCCCTTTGCCTATAATTTTTCATAAGTACTTTAGCACTTCTCTCCCATTCTATGAGCTGACTGATATGAGGTAGAATAAACTCACCGACATGGGATTGACAATCATAACCAATTAAGTTCTCCAAAGGAAAAGGTAACAACTGTTCACCATCTATATCCGATGAAGATGATCTCGCTGGAGAGGTATGGAGGCTTTCGGGTAGATCAACTGCTACTTATTTATGCCTTTGGGTGGCCTGATCCTGTTTGTGATAAATATAATTAAGATTCGGAAAAAAAATCTAAAGTGAAATGTAATTCAATATGGGAAAGTATGTTGAAATTAAAGTATACCTGATGGCCTTGAATCATCTCACGGGTATTGAAAAATCTAGTTGGGTCATTGCTATTAATGCCCAAGTAATCTTCATCTAAATTTATATTATTCAAACCGATATGCCCGTTGCACTGGGCAAGCCACCAAGTGAGAGGGTTGGAATTCAAAAGGAGGAGGTAATGTTTAGTGTCCTGCTAGGGGCCAGAGCAATTGGCATGCATTTACCAATGTTATTTTTTCCTGATCCTCTGGTTGGCATTTTAAATATTATTGGTTGGGGGGGTGGTGCCACTGTTTGAACAGAAGGAGGACTGCAATGTGCTGAAAAGTTCAAGAAAAAACATATGAAAAACTAGAAAATAATGCAAAAACTACGAAATTAAACGAAGTAGTATTCAAAACTTGTACCTTGTTGTTTAGGGGTAGCTTGTCGTGGTGCTAAGGGTGACTGTGTTGCAGTAGTAATTGGTGGTTGTTAAAAAGATACAAATGCATGTGACTGTATTGAGTGAGTTGGGGAAGATGGTTGAGATTTTGAAACATGCGTATGGTCCAAAGTCCCTGCAATGTCATCAACATTGAATTGTATGTCAATTCAATTGGGTAAATTTTAATTTGGAAAATGAAAATAAAAATTTAGAATTTGTAAATAATACATGAAAAGGTATTACTTCTTTGGCCTTTAACAAATTCAAATTGTTGGGGATTCAGAGAGGAGTGAGCTTCCATTTCAGATTGGGAATCTCCCGAAGCCTCAGCTTGTTGTTGGCCTCTTCCTCTTGATAATGCCTTTTTTTGGGGAAGGGCTTCCATAAATCTTCTCTACAAACAGTAAATTGTTAATACATGTGCACAATGTAATGTCAAAATACAAACTTAATAGTTTATACCTGTTGTTCTTCAAATGGAATTGACAACTTCATCAATGCCTCATCAGTGCAAGTGGGAATTGGTTTTTCTTTTAAATTTAAAAGAGCCTCGTAATAAAGGCCAAGGAGATAGTTTGTGGAGTAAATGACAGGTTTTTTTGAAAGATTTGTATTTGTTATGTCAGTTCTTATTTTTTTTGATAAAAAGGTGCACCGATCAAATTTTTTTTTTGCGATAGTTGTAACAATGTATGCAATGGCCTAGTTTTGTATATCTATTTTCCAACACTACAAAACTATTCTGGATTGAAAAAAAGAAATCATTGTAGCAAGAAAGTGGTGTGTAATTACTTGCGTATCCACACCACACCTGGATTTATTGACATGAGTTGCAAATGAAAAAAACAATGGGAATTAATATAACATTAAATTGTATCACAATCAAAAACTGAATAAAAAATGACGAATGAAAACGAATTATAATTACAATCAACATGGAAACCGAACATCAATTCGAGATATTTCTTATCATCTTCAATGAGTGTTGCCTTCGTTATAACAAAGGGTAAATTTCTGAATGGAAGGCTCCTAAACTGATGAATTTCAGTTGGGTCGATACCGAATTGAAACAATCAGCTGTCATTCATAATAACATAAAACATGCCGTCCTTTGTATTGTAAGATGAGAGAAGGTAGTTCAAAATATCTTGGTTTGTTTCAAAATGGGGCATCTTAACGAGCCCACTAAACTCACATGCATTGATTAAATCCTTATATTCAGAAGTCATCTATAAAATAGTTTGGATGTGGGGGCACAAAGGATTCCTGTAGATGATCTTTCCCGTGGATAGGACTAGATTTTCCTCTTGATTTTTGTCTTGAGCTTGCACTTAGGATGCACTTGTAGTTGCCATTGTAGTTGTGCTTGAGTCTTTGAGAATGATGGATTCCTGTATATAAGAAAAATCAAGAGGCGGAAAGTGTAAACGTGAAAATGACCGATGGGAGGGTATTTATAGGACAAATCCAGGGTCAATGACATTTATCGACGCACGTTAACATGGGTCGTTGATGCATGTCAACAAGGGTTATTGACGCGTGTCAACGGCCTTTGTTGAAGCGCTTCAACAAGGGCCATTAATGCGGGTCAAAAAGGGCTATTGACGCATGTCAATGGCCCTTATTGACGTGCATCAACGACTCCTCTTGACGTGCGCCAACAAGGGTTATCAATGGACCTTGTTGACGCGTGTCAAGAGGAGTTGTTGACGCGTGTCAACAAGGGCCATTAATGCGCGTCAACAAGGGTCGTTGAGGCATGTCAATAGCCCTTGTTGATGCATGCCAATGACCCTTGTTGATGCACATCAGCACAGCGTCAGAGAGCTCTTGTTGATGAGTGTCAATGAGGCATCAGTGTCTGAAAATTTGTAGTCTCTCTGGCTCAAAAAAACTGGTTAAAATTCGGTTCTGGAAAACTGTCACATTCACATTTTGCTGAAACTGGTTCTAGGGATATTTGCCAGTTATTTTCCACCTCTAATTTTCTAGAGGTGTCTTAAAATGAACCCTGATGACGTATATCGATACGATAGAACCTAACATAAGATGAAGTCATAATTAATTTATAAATGAAGCACAAATATCATGAAACGACATTCATATCATTGAATCTTGTCAGTTCCTTCTTTGGATGGATACAGGGAAGATAACGATTAGATAATGACGTAAGTCATTATGTGAGCATTTCCTTTCCCATAGGGATCCTAAGATGAGACTGACAAGATCCAATCGATATGAATATCGAGTTATGGTCCCCGCAGCTTCAGAACTGAAACTTAAATCTTAAGCAATGAAATGAGATCCAAAAAAATATGATGAGATGGTTTTGCATTGATGGAGACAAGTTTCGATGTTTAGTGTGCTAACATGGGATTGAGCTTGCAAAATCAATGCTTGAAACCTTAGGCCCAAGTAGTGTAACTAGATGATTACAATGCTTGTTCACCATTATCCTAACTTAATGTGTCGGATGCCGGATGGAATTCAGTTTACTAATTTTTAGGTTGACACTAAGAATTGTACTTAAGTTCTTAGAACATATTATGAATGTTTAACCAATTGCATACAAGATATACACACTCTACTAGAGTGAATGAAGGGGGATCAAGTAGATCTAATTGACCCTTACAACTGCACATGGTTATATTGTTATCAGATGGATTGTACACTTAATTTTATGTTGGATTATATTTGCTGCAAGATATAAATAAAAGGCATTAAATGTCATTAAGGGGTTTGTTTTAAAAAAAATACCTTAATTTGGAGTAAAAATAAGAAGGGTGTTACAAAATTCTCTCTCTAAATTTAACTTATTTCAATGGTGACAACAATGCATGCATCTAGTAAACCTTAAGTTGATCTCAAGCCTTCACTTCTTAACCAAAGCTTATATCTATTAATAACATTGAAACTCAAAGGAAGCATATTAAAACATAAGGTAAAGGTATTCTAAGAAACTATCCATAAAAACATAAGGAGGTAGGAATTAAAAAATCAATCAAGAGTTGGGGAAAATCCTACTTTAATGGAATATCCTTCTTTTTTGTAACCTACTACTTTTAATTGCACTTATTTAATTAAACTATCTTATCATAATCATGTTATGTTTACATGTATCTAGTAAACCATAAGATGGCCTTGAGCCTTCCCTCTTGACCAAAATTTGGATTCATGATTGGAGTCTGACACTTACTAGAAGAATATTAAAAGTGCACCATGGAAAGATGCTTCTAAGCAATAAAGATCCATTGGAAACAAAAAATATGGAAGGACATGGAAAAAATAATAGATATTTATGGTGATCTTGAAGGTACAATGCACAAGAGTTCTCCATGAAAGTGTGGGAAAATCATTCAATGATGACTTGTAATGGAATACAAAAATGGTAAAGACATAATGTTACATTGCTACCCAAATCAAAATTGATGGGTTTAAAATTGAGATCTAAGGGGATCTATCAAGCACAAAGGGTGACATTATAAGTTTTAAAACATGTCGAGCATAAGAGGTACCATATGCTTGGGACTAGGGCTCAAGATTAAATCCTTTCAAATTCATTTTTATCTACCTTTTTTGAATTTGAAATATATTGCTTCATGTTTGGACCAATATTCCTAAAAATTATAGGAATATTTTGGATTCTATTTAAATCCAGACCTAAGGTCTTCCAAATATAATTTTTTTGGTCCTTTTTTGGATTTAGGGTATTTTGCTTCTCACCTTGTAGTTTGAACCAATAACATTTAGATTTTTTTTGAGTTTATTTGAATAGGTAGTTTTTCAACATTTTACCCATATTTTTTTGGCACTAGGTCTTAGAATTTTGAGGTTATTTCGATTTCATTAGGATGTATATTTAAAAAGAGATTTGACTAATGAGTGTTTACCATTGTCTTAAGATAAACATGTTACCTTACCTAGATTTGGGGTTCAAGCATTCCGTTTGAAACGAATAGGGGTTATTTCACAAATGTCAAGGATTTAATTTTTGTTATTCCTAGATGGAGGATCTCTCAAAAAAATTCCCCCCCTAGAATCCTAAGTTCATAGTGGTATGATGTGGAACTTGCTCTTCCTTGTCAGATAATTCTTCAACACTTCTAGGAGAAGGATAATCAAATTTGACTCTAATAGTTGCAATGATCTAGTTAACCATCCTCATGAGAATATAAATTGTAGATTACGATTTCTAAATAATAACATGACCCCACTCATCCACCAAGTGCCTATAATTGATTTCAAGTTATGGGAAAAATTTAGTTTCAATAATAACTTTTGTTTTCGATATAATCCACTGAAGATTGTTTTCTAAATACTTGTTAGTAACATTCAATGACAATATGGAATTATGGCCCACTTTAGGTTGGTAGTTAAAAATAATAAGACATATTTAAACATAGATATATGAAAATAAATTTTGGCCCACTTTAGGTTTGTAATTAAAAATAACATGATACAAATTCAAACATACATATACAAAAACCAAATTTCTTCTTATATGCATATATAAATATAATAAAAATATACGAAAACCAAATTTCTTCTTACATTATTTATACACGATAACACTTCATTATAATTTTTTTTGTTATATATATATATATAGTTTCATAATCAAATTGTTTTTGTGAAATGTGTGCCACATTACTTAAAGTTTATTTGAATATCATGGTTAGTCAAATGTTAAGTACAATATTTCAAATTTCAAAAAATTCTATGGATAACCAAGTGAAGTCATCTTAATCTAAATATAGCCATATAATTTTTCAATTGTAGTAATGGGGTTTGAGTAAGATCTAAAGGGGAACAATGTAATTGGGTTTTTTTGGGGATTCGATGGCACAATTTCAAAGCACATTGGCCATGGACTATGTTAGTCACATAATAAATTTTTTCCAAACAAGATTAATAATGAATTACTCCTCGAATATAAAAGGTTGTCCTCTAGGACCTTCCTAAGTTGGAGGATGATTAAATGTTTGAACTATATATTGTTGGTTTGTATGATGTGATCTAACATAATACCAAATGCCCATAAACAAAAAAAAACCATAAATGGTGCAATCTAGATGGATAATAATATTTAGATGAAAATATGACTAGAGCATGTGGGTTATCTTAGGGAACCCAATCAAGATCAAGAGATCGAAATACAACCAATATTAATTATTGGTAGGATTCTTCATCAAGATAATATGTACCTTTTTGTACACTGCATACGCTTAGAACACATTGAGACATTCGATATAATGAAAAACATACTTAATAATATACCTATGGACCTTTGTGGCATTGTACAAGGCTTCACGTCATACCCAACACACTTAGATAAGGAATGGACATGTCCTTTCATATTGTAATATGTTGATGTGGTATATATGTCATTGTAGGATATCTTGTAAAGAGTTGCAACTAATAGGAAAATAACTATAGAGGGATAGTTAGGAGATATAGAGGGCATGTTAGGTGGCTCTAATAGATAGTTATATTGAGTAACTTGAGAAACATTTTTTTATTAAGGGCAAATAGTTTTGAAGGGACTATACCCTGTTTACAAAAGGGCTCAAAAGCCAGATAGTATAGGTGAGAGAAACAACCCAGAGAAGGGCAAAACGACCAACCTAAGAGGGCTCATCAGCCAGATATGAAAATATATGAGAAGAAAGGATCTAAATGAACAATGATCCAAAAAGTAGCAGTAAAGATCAAAAAGCAAACAAAAGATATACAACATATAAAAACTCTGTAAAAAATTAGCTCCAAAACCGCCAGAAAACAACAACATCGTAGCCAAAAAAAAGCAACACAACAACCCGTTACTTGATAACCCTGTCAATCTTGGTTTTGATAGCCTGCAACAACATGAAGAAGTCAATGGTAGTGGCCTGAGAGGATTCTTTCAGATCCGCTTGAGCAATTGCAATATCCCTTTTCTCTTTGGGGCCCCAAATGTCTTCATTAGTCCCACTTAAACTGCAAACACTATGAACATGCTGTTCACTGAAATTATAAATGCTTTTAAGGGTAGAAAGTATGCAGTCATTGCGACTTTTTGCATTCCCCATTCTGCCATCCAAAGATTGTAACTTCTTGAAAACTTCAGCAATAACCCCCTCTTCATCATCACTTTGAAGTATTCCTTTTCCCTTAGCTTTTTCCATATTTTTTATAGTCCCTTTGAGCTCTTGTATCTCCTTTTCCAACCTGTCCACTCTGTCCATCAAGTCCTACTCCTTGGGTTCCTCCATCGGTTTGCTAATATGTAGGAGGTTCTCAGCAAGTTCCAGGTCTTTGTGACTCCTGAGGACCCGTTGAGAAGAGGGGATTTTAGTTTTTATTCTCTTGCTTTTCTTGCTGGAAGCAGTAACTTCAATCTTCTTTTTCAGCAGGGGGAGTGGAAGCGGTGTGAGCAGGTGGAGGTATGGAGGAAGAGGGTGGGGTAGGATTCATGGGGGGGCAGCTAGAAAAGTGGTGATGAATTAGAAGGATAAGCCATTGGTGCAAAGGGACAGCCCTAGAGTGACTCTGAACTTCCCTAATTGATTTCTCTAGCGAGTTTATCAAGTAGTGAGGGAAGCTGATGATGATATTTCTACGAAAGTGATTAAGAAATATCAAATGTTTTTGAGGTATAGTCACAAATCTTCCTTCAAGAGTTAAATACCTAAAAACCATCCTGGCAAGCTCAACAAAAGGCTCAGGAATCGACGCCACCTTGATGCCAGTAGTCACAAATTCAAGATTCTCCCCATCGTCCAGGAACTTCTTGGTCTCCACCTCCCTGTCAACCTTCTTATCGAAGAATTTGGTGCCCTCCAGGCTGAGGCCCATGATCTGGGCGATGAGCTCTTCTGTGATCTCAATCTCCATGTTACTGTATTTGAAAATCCGATTCTTCTATCCCTGGGTGAATCTAATAGAAATGTCTTGATCAAATCCTTGAATCCTTTCAATTAAATTAGACAGACCCTCGATTTGAAGGTAGTTCCACAGCACCGTATCCTCTTTCCACATCGGATTGTGGGTTGGTTGAGTTTTGCAAGGCGGACCCCCCATGTTTCCACTGTTTCTGTTCCTGTTCTCAATGGTAAAAATGCTATCACTATGCGGGACAGGCTGAGATTTGATGTTGGTTTTTGAATCTTTCCCTTCTGTGAAAGCAGGTTTAATTATTATACCATACTTGTAATTATTGCCCCGCTCCTCGGATTTCCTCCTATGTGAAGAAATGATGACAGTCCAGCTCACACATATCACATCAATCATACATATATTATGTGATGTCATCATATTGTACTTGAGGATCCGCACATTAGCATCCACTTTACAGCCGTTAGTGTTGATTTTCTTGGCCATGTAGATCATTGATTATGGCTTTATTGATTTGAGTGGGCAGAACGTCCCCCCTAAGCCAAGTTTGAAAGGTATTTGTCACACCAAGGTTTTCCAAACTATCAGAAACCCTATTTCCTTCCTGATATGTGTGGGTGATTTTAACATTTTCAAATCTCTTGCATATATCAATAGCTTCACCAATGAAATCTCTAATTGACCAGTTGGGGTGTTGCTTTTTGTTTAAAATATTGATGATATTTAGAGAATCACCCTCAATTATAATATTTAAAATATTACAATCTTTGGTAAGTCTTATACCCCAAAGAGCCGCCAGGGCTTCAGAGTAATGATTAGTCTGCCTGCCCATTCTCCTTGAAAAAGCAACAACAAAACAACCTCTTTGATCTCTGATGACTCCCCCTCCTCTAGAGTCCCCCGGATTGCATTTTGAGGCCCCATCAAAATTTAACTTGTACCAATCAGTGGGAGGCTTAATCCATCGGACGGTGCTTCTATCTATACCATTGTTATTCTTATTGAAGGCAGTGTCAATATTCCAATCATTCAGGATGTATTCTTCCTTCTCAGGATAAAGTCTATTTTTAGGAGGTTTAAATCTAGCAATATTATCTTTTACATCAATGATAATTTCCTTGTAGACTTTGTTACATGCCTTTCTAGTGTTTCTAAAAATGCTATCATTACGAGCCTTCCAAACTCTCCACATAGTGTGGGGGTAACTTGAGAAAACATTAGAGTAGGAAATATTTACATTAAATTTGAGATGGATGAATATGTATGGAATCTAGTACCCAATTTTTTGGTTACAAGTAAAATATTGTAATTTGTTTCATTGTATGGAATTACTTGTGCTTAGAATTAACACTAGTCAGGGTCCATATAATCTTATAATTCAATGTATAAATCCCAATTTATGTCAACATTTAGTGGGGTTGACTAAACCTTTACAAACTAGAGCCCATGAGAGAGTAACACATAATGAGGGATTAAAAGGTTTAAATGAGACAAAGATGAGTATTTGTTTTGGAAAACACATGCCTTGTGAAAAGAAGACTTTCTCAAACTTATGCCAAAATTTTATAAGGAACTAATGATCCATAAAGATTAGGAAAAATAAATTTTTCGCTAGCCAAAAATGAATTCAAGAAGATTTCAATATCAACAACAAAAAATATGAGGCAAGTTGTGAAATTGCCACATTGCACAGGGTGTCAGTTGTGCAACTGTTGTAGTATTTTAGAAACTAACGGCGTGGTTATGTAACACTAGTATATGCAAAGATATTATTTTGAAACAACCCCAAGGGTTACATAACCATTGGTATATTGAAAAAATAACAATTTCTCCCATATTTCCATTATAAGTCTCGTAATAGTTGAGAAACAATAATATTTCCAACTACTCCAATTCTTGGGATTCTTCAGTACATGAAAGGACATCCTAGGCATGCTATATTAGAGGTAGGGAAACTATGGAAGGAATTATGATTATAGGAACAATCACAGTTTGCCATTTTTTGTAGAAGGAAATATTTCATTAAGGAACAAAGAGGATAACTGTAGTGACCCCCCCGATGGGTGACTGGAAAACCATGTATACACCTAATTTTTCACTTTTCACTTTTCATCTTTCATACTTGTTACTAACAATCATCCTTATGCAAATAAGGGTTTCTGATGCATCTATTTCCTAAGTGGGTGCCTTAAGGGGCCTACCAGTAATGGGGAATGGTTATTCACATAACTATTATGGGTTAGAGATAGTACATGGAGAGAGTGTCACTATTTGGTCTTTGCCTTAGCTTGCATTAGGTATCCTTGTTCTCCTCGGTCTCATGCATATAATATTCATGATATATTACTTGCATTCTACTATTTTGTACCTTTTTAATCCACTTATATGACTCACAATACATTATTTTTACTTTTCATGACACAATACTTTATTTTTACATCCCTGGCTGACACAATTGCCATTGGGTGATTGTGTCGGTGTCATATTTTCTCATGGCCGACGCCATCACCTGCGGGTGATGAAGTCCTATATATACCTTCACTTTACTTGAAACTCATAAGAAAAGGAAGCTAAGACATCCAAACTTCCATTTTTATGCTCTTTTGCATCATCTTCACATCTGCTTGCTATGATATTATTTCATGTTTCATTTTTCTTGGATTGGATTGGACGCATCTCTTCTTGGATGCTTGCTTGCATTATTGGGTCATCACATAATGATTTTAGGATAGGAATGGTCTTCCCCTACTCCACCTAATAGTGATTCTATTTATCTCTCTCTCTATGTGTACTGCTTCTCTGAGGAGATAGATGCATCGACAACCACCCTACAAATATGAGGCGAGTTGCTCTAACCCTTCTTTGTCATTTTACATAGATTAGTTCAACTCATCTTTATTGTGTTATGTTATATTTGTATTATGCATGCTTGATGCTAGCTAACTTAGCACTCTTATCAATTATTAGCTCTTTAGTTACTTTGATTTTAGTTATTGCATGCTTCTTTCTTTTATTTGTTGATCCATACATCTCCACAGCCAACCACTGATATCCTAGTAGGGTTATTTCCTCTATCTTTACCGCGGGCCTTGGAAACCCTAGGTTGACCTAGTGTAAGGGTTACTTCCCTTTAGATATGCAACCATAGTGCTCATTGTAGCTCCTTTAAGTCTATCCTATTTTATTTTGGATTCATCTAAATATCCCAAAATACCAAAAAACCTAAAAACCCTCCTACACAGACATCATCACCCTTGGGTGATTCTATCAGTTTATGTCTCATTTATTTCCAGACACCTTTGATCCCTGTGTAGACCTCTCTGCATGGCTGATTTTCCTGTTCAACTAGATCTACTCCTAGACACCTTCGAACCTTGTGTGGGATTTTCTACAAGGCCAATTTTGTCTATAGCCTTTATCTCCAGACCTTTTCTCATCCAGATCAATACTTTGTCATGGATTATCTGGGCCCCGGGTCCTATAACTATGTTTTTCAATCATTTCCAAAAACCTACTATCCTAAAATTGAATTTCCCTTTTGTATGGACTGTTGCATCATAGGAGCACCTAAAAAGAATCGTTTTATCTGTTGTAATGTCCCACCTGAAGATGATGAGCTAGAAATCCATAATGATGATGCTTTTGACCATCCTTTTGAGATCCAAAAATTTCTATCTCAATTTTATGTAGGCACTAAATCATGCACTTTGGGTAATTATCTAGTCTAGATTGTATACTAATATTCATATGATTCATAAGTGAGAAAAGTAATAATTAACCCATGTATTTGGCCACCTTTCTTTGCTTTCTATTGCTACTTTTGGTCTTGCACCCTTACTTTCTCATTATTCCTTTTTATACTTTAACATTTATCATCTAGAACACCATAACCATTTTGTACTTTGTTCACACTTTTTGAGTCCTTTCTAGATGTTTCAGCATCTTATATTTTTGGTAGTCGGCATTTTCGGGGTTAATTAAGAAATTCAAGCAAAGGAATCATATAAATATAAATTTATGTGATCATAATAAGGGACCAAACACTAAGCATTATCTATCACCACCTAAGGTTGCATCTAAAGGCTATTCAAGAGCATCAAAGCATACATGTAGCACCATCCAAGGGACACAAGGGCTGTTTATTCTACATACACTTCATAGGAGGGAAGTTCATTCTATTTCATGCACACATATATTACATTTATTTATACCTAACTACTTGCTCACTTTTAAGTGTGACATGTACAAGAGCCACCTAGGGCATGATTCTGCAAACACACAAAACTACATTGGGTATGAGATGTAGTGCAACACTAAGTCGTAAATTCACCATTGTGATAGATGAGGAAAGTCTCATTCTGCATCTTTATTTTTTGGGATTTAATGTCTATTTGAGGGTTTTGCAGGTTCATAGTTCATTGCAGGTTTCCGGTGAGCTAAACGATCTTGGTGTGACTTTGTAGTGACAAAAGGGAAACAATAATGAACAACTAATGACCCTAAAAAGTTGAGTTTCCAATCATTTTTATAGACATGAGCACCTATTTCTAGTCTATAGCACCCATGGGTGTTCCTACCTCTTTACAGGCACCCCTATCCATCATGATCCTCCAAATTTGATTTTTTTTGTGTCTCTGTGTGATGCTCCTTCCTCTCCGTTCACCTGGTCAACACTTCTGTATAGTTCAAAATTAATTATGAATCAAATAAGTACATTCTTCTCCGCCTTGCAACTAGGGTTTCATACTTTATTTCTTAATATTGCTTGGGTTTATTTATGTAATTCATTATTATTTATTTACAACTGCAATAACATTTATATCAAGCATATAAATTCACGTTTTTGCTTAATCATTTTGTGAACCCGTTGCTTGAATACTCCTCCTATATAGGGATTTTATTTTCTTACCAAAATGGCTCAATATTATGGTGATTTTATTGAAGCTCATCGTAAAGACCTTAATTTTCATATTTCTAAGCATCTATAGGATTTAGATTTGCTTTTATTTTCTACTCATAAGGAAGCCACCAATCTCATGGAGCTTACTACTTCTGCCATTATCCCCACTTCCATTACTACTCAACCACCTACCTCTACACTTTTGTCTACTTATTTTATTCCCGTTTCAGTTCCTACTCTCACTAATCATTTCAATCCACCTCTTGTTTCTCATTTCTACCAAGTCTCTTCCACTAGTAATCAAGATTTGGCCTCCCTTTATTAAGATCTCCAAGTTCAAATCCGTCAATTACAACAGGCTACTTGTCGCACTTCTCCATCTTTGGATTCCACTTTATTACTTCACACTCCATTCACGCCTACCATCTCCACTTACCCAATTCCTCATATTTTTTTCACCCCCAAACTTGCCATATTCAATGGGAATAGTGACCCACAAGAGCACTTATGATTATTTCATGTGGCATGTCTAGATTTTACAAATGATCAGATTCTGCTAGCTAAGATCGTTCCTCGTAGTCTTCATGATTATGCGATGCATTGATGTTATGAACTACTTATCCACCCGATAACATATTTTACGCATCTAGCTAATGCTTTCCTCGATCATTTCTCTATCAATATCGGCTCTAAGATATCATACGCTCAATTTGCACAACTTAAACAAGGCTCTATTGAACATTTAGCAGACAATGTCTTACGATACAAAAATAACTTAGCTAAGATGTCTCATGTGATTACAAACTCTGAGATTCAATATTTATTATTTCAAAGTTTATTTCCACCTCTCAAGGAGAATGTTCTCTTCAAGACATCTCCTTCATTTGACCAACTATGTCATACTCTTAAGCTACACGAAATAAAAATATTATCTATAGTCAAGCTTAAATATCAAGAGCAAGCATCATCTTATACGTGCTTTAAAAGTAAATCAATATTTAATCCATCAACGACCAAACAAACTGAAGAAAAATTCACTGTTAACATTATATCTAACACCAAAGAACTTCAATGGCAACCGCATAGGCATACATACACTAAAATAACTATCACTCCACACATCTTACTACCATAACTTGTTGAGAGAAATATCATCACACTTCCTCCAACAGTTAATTTAGATCCATCTCGTCCAAAAGGTTGTAATTATGATGAAAAATTCCATTGCGAATATCATCAATCTGTAGGGAACTCCACATATCATTGTTTCAAACTTCGTAATCTCATTCAAGATTTAATCAACAATAATAAAATTGAGATTCCAGAGACTACGAATTCTACACCTGTTAATGAAAATCATAAGCTTAAAATATTCAATAATCCTCTTCCAAAACATGACAAGAAAGTGACTAATTCCTCAGCAAATCATACATATCGCACAGTGCCTCCTCCTATATCAGGGGCTCTTGATTTCCTAGTTTCTCATTTTGATATTTGTCCACCTATCATTTTGTTCTTTGATCACGATTATCATGCTACATTATCTTCTAATCACTTGCACAATAGTTCTTCTATCAAATCCATCACTATCAATAACACTAAAGTTGATCCATCATGGCCTATCAATGCATGTTTTGTTCCACTTCTTATTGCTATTTGCTATTCACTTTCACATATTTCATATACAATGGATAATTCATATAGAGTCATCAAACTTCCAGTTACTATCAGTCATCTCACCATTCTTGTGCCCTTCCTTGTAGCACAAATAGTTGAAGGGTGTGACATGATCTTAGGTCTCAATTGGATTTATAGGTCTCAATCTGTTATCTCCATAAACCACTTACGTCTAAAGTTCATTCACAACAATCAAGTTATCTTTATCAATGGTGTGCCACCATCTTGATCTACTCCATGGTCGCAACCTCCTCTTGAGGTTTCCATTGCATCACCAACTCTATCTACTTACCCGCGAACTATCAAACCTAAAGCACAATCTGCTCCTAGTTTTCCTATTTGCATACGCTCTACATGATCTCATCTCTCTGCTAGTACAATGCATCAGTATGGGTCCATCAACAGGACAACTCCTACAACTAGACGTATTTCACCACCTTGTTTTACTACACGTAGGTGTCCATCACCTCTGCGTTCTACTTCACATAGGTTTACATAAACTCCGCGTTATACTTCACATATATCTACATGACCATATTTTGTTACAAAAATCTGCTCACCGTATACTCATTAGTCACATGCATATAGGCTTCATTAAACTGCATAACATCTATCTCATATACCACCACTCTTCAAACATTTTCATACACCCTCATATCAACCAACATTGGATGGAGGACCCTCATATTTTACTTTCATTAGATCGTACACTCACCATCATATGATTAGGGGGGCATCACACTTATTTTTATCCCCTTGTAACATCAACAAGCATCTTATTTTCTCAACACTCCAAATATATACTTTCGCATACGACACACGCATATCGACACACTCTAGTATCATAATTTCCCGATGATGAACTCTTTTGCTATGGTTCACACTTGAATGTTGAGGGCATCCTATATACATGAAACTCACACACTACACATCACACCATGAATTTCACATCTCACATATTTCTCTCCTTCTACTCAACATCAACTTTACACATTCATGATATATATTTTTGACATCTACTTTCACATGCTGCAGTCATTACCCTATGAAAAACTCTAGTTCCATGGTCCATACTCGACTGCTGAGGGTATACATCTCAAATGGACCTCCTCACACTCACGCGTTTAATCAAATTACTCACTCCCTCATGCGTTACACTCTACACTTTGCACTTTGACAATCACAACTTTCTTATAAACACATTTCATACCATTTCTTGATGACACACTCTTGTTTATAGTTCATTCTTGATTGCTGAGAGGGTATAAACGAATTAAAATCATCTAATACATACACATCCACTCATGGGGCACACAACTCCTATCATTCACACTACATTCCATTATGTCTCATCCAAAACATATTGCATATCTTGGTTGCATTTGCTCTTGGTTACATTTACTTATTACATGTACACTTTATTACACATGATAGATGGATTTATTGTATGTCATTATCTTTATCATACACACATACACATTCACTTTCCTTTCTAGTTGTGATCACATATTCTACAGACCTATTACATGAACATGGACACTTGGTACAGTACCTATTACTAGTCCAAGAATGACTCCTAGGGGCATCCAATTTCGTACACTACAGGTGCTATTGTTTCATTTTGTTTTAAAGCACACTAATTTATTGGATTATACATGATTTAACAGACTTTTTAATCTTTCTAACATGCTAACGGGTGCTTCATGTGCAACATTTGTTTTACAGGTCTATTAAATTCCATGTTTGTTTGTTACATTACTTGTCATTGCTTGCTCCTTGTATGCCATTATTTTCAGGATTTTCCCTTTATCTTGTGTGCACATTGTCTACTTTTGGCTTCATTAACCTTGATTTTATTGTGACATTGTGAGTGGTGTCCCACGTTTACAACCCATTTTTTATGGTCTACATTATCTTCTTGTGTATTTACATTATCGTCTCGTGTCTTGTCTTTTACATCATAGCGGTCGGTCCTCCTTTGGGCTGCATACTCCTTTAACGATGTCACATGCACCCTAAATGGGGGGGGGAGTCATTTGGGTGAAACAATTACCCCATACAATGTTATACATAACACAACACGGTACTTGTACAACACAATTTTCAGTTTTAGGGCTCAAAATCAGACTTGGGTCCTTATCATAGAGAGGCCCTTCTTGGATGCCTATAACCAAGGGGCAATTACACAGTGATTGGTAGTTCAGAATAGTCTACATAAATCCACACACCGAATTTTATAGGGCACACAATCCTTAGCACTTGCATTTATACACACAACCTGTAGTGGTGTGCTACATTGTGGGAAGTAATTAAAGGTTGGAGGATAACACTAGAATTTTCTCCCTAAACTTCTTCCATATCATTGGTGGGAGATCACCCAAAAAACTCGTTCATCTACAACATCTTCAAGATCCTTTCTATACTATTTCCTCATCACGGATATGGTGCACATGTTCCTTTTTTCACATTTTCAAGAGCATCAAAACAACCTTCTAGAACCACCCAAGGGACACAAGGGTTGGTTATTGTGCATACACTTCATAAGAGGGAAGTCCATTTTATTCCATGCACACATCTATTACATTTATTTATATCTAGCAACTTCCTCACTATCAAGTGCGACACACACAAGAGCCACCTAGGGCACGATTCCACATAGACACACATAAAACTACATTCAGTTTGAGATGTAGTGCAACACTCAATTGTAAGTTCACCATTGTGACAACTAAGGATAGTCCAACCCCTCATTTTTCATCTTTATTTTTTGGGATTTGATGTCTATTTGAGGGTTTTGTAGGTTTATACTTCATTACAGGTTTTCAGCGAGCTCGACAATCTTGGTGTGAATTTGTACAAACAAATGGTGAACAAAAAAGAATAACTAAAGACCATGAAAATTTGAGTTTCCGAGCATTTTCATAGAGAAGGGAGCCTATTTCCAGTCTGTAGTGCCCATGGGAGCTTCTACCCCTTTATGAGTGCCCTTGTCCAGCCTGCTCCTCCAAATATGCATTTTTATGGGTCTCTGTGTGATGCTCCTGCCTCTCTGTTCACTTGGTCAACACTTTGATACAGTTCAAAATTAATTGTGAATCAACTAAGTACCTTCTCCTCCTCCTTGCAACTAGGGTTTCATACTTTATTGCTTAGTATTGATTGGGTTTATTTATGTACTTCATTATTGTTTATTTACTGCTACAATATAATTTAGATTAAGCATATAAATTCACATTTTTTCTTAATCAATTTCATCAATACAAGAGAGATTCAGAATTGATGCTTAGTAAGTGCATTTTTGATTTTGTCTCCAAACAACTTGACCATAGGACAAAAAGGGGAAAAATTTTGAAATAGGATCATCTAAAAATGCCTCTAATTCTAATCCTACCAATATTATTATTCTTTAACTTATTGACAAAATGAACCAACAACAATCTTCCACTACCGCTCAAATTTTCCAAATGCAATTCAATATGGCTCAGTTAGTGAACCTCACTCCAATGGGATCTTGGGGTACCACACCCCCTCTTTTTCCAAATGGGCCTAATGAGGTGCCAATTACTCAAGCCTACATCCAAAAAAAGTCTTGTGAGAATTCCAATAGGAGCCATTAGTACCTTATAGTGCTACTATGGACATTAGTAACATTGCTCCATCTATCTCTTATGAAGGGTCTACTAATCCCACCCTTCACACCAAGTCCTTTGGCAATATTTACAAAGAACGGATTAGAACTAACTCATACATGGTACCACTAAAATCTTAGGTAAAACCCTTACTAGGTAGATTATTTAGATTGGTACCATTATTTTATCTCCCATTAGTCTATAGTTGAGATAGAGTCCCTAGTGACAAACCTAGTAAGTGAATTCCAATATCATAATCTACCAAAAAAAAAACATCAACATTTTCATCAACTATCAGTCAAGCTAAAAATGAATCAGTGCAATCCTTTATCAAGTCGTTGTAATACCCTATCCATGTGGGGTAGAACATAACATGCCTAATAATAGCCTCTTTCAACTTTTTCTGATGAGCCTCGGAAATTCTCTCCTTCAAGTATAAGGTGAGGCCCTTTTCTCCTAATTCCCTGGAAGAAGGCCTTTTAATAATCCAAAATAAAATGACTATCTTATGATGATAAATTCAAAAGGGATCCTCCCAAGACACAAACTAATAAAAAAGTCTAAATATCCTTCAAACGATCAAAGAAAAATAATGTCAATAGACGATAGTATTCTAAAATACTCTTCATATTATTGCTTCTTCAAATAGGAATATTTTCAACATTGACCAATAACCTAATAACAACAAGATTAAACCAAAACTCTCGTCAACCATTGAGTAGGGAAGAGTTGAGAGTGTCATTTTCCCAAACCATTCACCTTGATTCTAGATCCTTCTCAACCCATTCCTCATTGGCATGATGAGAGTAAGTTTTGTTGGTGGAACATGCTAAATAGGGTCACTCACATGATAATTGTCATGCACAATCTGTGTGGCTACCATCAGCTTCTTCTTAGGACCCAACTTTTATTATGACACCATCGCTTGTGAATGTTTGATCGAAAAGCAGTCAAAGCTCATGATACATGGCTCAACAAGAAGGATTGTCACTGTGAATACATCAACCAAGCTAATGAGAAGATAAAGATATTATCCAATCCTATGCCTAATCATTATTTCATTGAAATGTTTTAAAAATCAAGAAAATGCTACAACTAATCTAGTAGACACTAGTTTACCCTCTTGAAAACACAGTTACACTTAATGATGTAAAACGTGTTATCTGATTATGTTGAACCAGAATATCTTGTAGACATTATAGCCTACGAATCATAGGGACATTTAACTCTTGATGTTCCTCATAATTAGTCCCCTCAATTCAAATACATGCCTCTCTGTAGAATCCATTATCGGCCCATGTATGGAAGTTCTCCTACAGTGGCTGATATGTATTTGGGTAGGTCCTATATCTCTGTCTATAGACACTATCTGCCTCTATGTAGACATCAAATTTGTAGGGCTGATGGTTGTAGGGACTAAGTAAAAATTAAGTTCTATAAGTATCTCTGACTACCCCCACTCCTTTTGACCCTATGTTTCTGAGGGTTACCAACAATCTCATCCTACTACACAATCTAGTCATGATGAGTGGGATCCTCTTGAAGAACTTGCCCAAACTGCTAGTCCAATTCCCATCTGGGAACTCATGTGCATGTTACATCACCATCATGAATGTCTCATGACTACACTATTTGACATGAATATTCCTTTACCTCCCTCTTTATGGGAAATAGTTCTAGAATTGGACATGGTTCAGAAGAAAGTATCCATGTTGATAATGTGAAGAAATATTTATTTGTATTGATCTTGCCACGGATACTCATTCATTCATTGTATTCATTTCCCCATCACTTCTACGATACTGGATGAAATCTTGCTTCATGCAGAACAATATTATACTCTTCATCTCAGTGTAGATCAGTAACACTTAAATTAAGCATGCTCTCATTGATAAGGGAGAAGGAACATGTGTGGGATAACTAGATTTCATCAAATCCCTTAGTTATTCCATGGATAACCTAAAATCCGCATGAACTACTTGCCAAGGATATGACCATGCCAAAAAATGCCTCCAATGTACAGGGTGTATTTGGTTACCCATCACCATTTATCCCCCTTGGAAATGTTCATGTCAAATTTATGGTATTCAATTTTCCCATCATCTTACAACATTCTCCTAGGGCAGCCTTGGACTCACTATATGTATGTCATTGCGCTCTTCTACATTGTTAGGAATGCCATATTTTATTAGTGCTCCATTAATTTTTAATGAATTATGTAAATTGCAGTAATATAATGAAACAGTCAAGAGTATATTTTGGTCTAAGATGCCATAATATGCAGAGTCAAAGTTAGAATAATACCCTGTAAGAATAAAAAAAACTACCATACAATGCTCATTCAAGGAATTGAGTCACACTTTTGGTTATCCCAACATGGGCATCCATCTTGTGAGGGTGAGTTGTTCAATATATCATCTACCAAGTACAGAAAAAGCTAAGTCATAGCATACTTTCACCTGGAGGCATGAGGATAAGTCAGTGTCCTTTAAATAGGATTTTTCACTACCTCAGAGGCCACAAAATGCTTTAGGCTGACACTTTTACCCAATTTGTGTGTGATGCCCATATAACTAAGGGGAAATGTGCAATATGTCGAAGCATCTCTCAATCCACCCAGAGAAATTATAATATTAGATCCAAGGGGACACTAATCCCTAGAATTATGATACACTGTGTAGCCAAAAGTGGACATCTACATAGATCCCCACACTATGAGGAAGTATCACCAATACCCCTTTTGGGACATATCATTGCACTCCCTAACTTTCCCATATATACTATTCACGGCACATAAGTGGTCATCCAGTGTAATGAGTCAAGCACATGCCTCCCAGTCTATTGTACAATGGATGATCGCCATAAGCCCAATGAATTCAACCACTCATAAGTAACATCATATTATGTCACTGACCTGCATCCATATACTAGATTACCATATTCCTTTGTGACTCATCTGGTTCCATACTGGTCCATAGGAGTTCCTTAAATTGGCATGTATGCATATCTCATAATTATTATTCCTGTGATTCCATGCCGTATAGAGTGTATGGTTCCATTGACTCCATGTATAACCATATTTGAAGTCTTGCATAGTGGATGATTCCATGACTAATTATCAATGATGGATTTCTACTCCTCATGACGACCCTAACATGTCTAGCTATGATTATTCCCAAATTCAGGATAGGGAAGTCTTATGCTATGAAGAAACCCTATGCAACAAAATAAATCAAGACGTGAATGTCATTTCAGTAAAAGAAGAACCCTCAAACACTATTGACACTTCTTTGTAAGTTCCTGAGCCTTAGAATAATCCATCGGCTATGCTCTCACTCCTCTCCTTCTGATTCATCCTTATTCCCTTCATCATCATCTTCAAATTCATCTTCATGATCCAATTTTACATTACTTTTTTCTTTGCTAAGTGTGATATCTTGCAATGTAATTTTCTTTCTCTTGTACCATAATTTCATGAATTTATTTTTCACATTAAGATTAATTGTTCCCAAGCTCTCTAACCAAGGATATCCAAGAACAATAGCCATACCATCCATATCTAAAGCATAAAAATCTGAATGTAAAACATATTTATCCATAGAGAGCTTTAAATCTTCAAAAACTTGAATATGCTTACCATCCACTTGAGATTCCTTAATATGTTTTGCTTGTACATGCAGATTTTTAGCTACATCCATATTGATGAAGTTATATTTACTGCTAGGGTTTATGGAAAGAATTACCTTTTTCCTTTGAATACACCCTTCAAACTAAAATATTGAAGCTTCCTTCTTTGGAGATGCACTATCCTGTGTACAACTTCATCATCAAAATTTTCTTCTTCTTCTTATTCTTCTACTATTTCCTCTTCCTCACTATTATCATTAAATTCTTATTTTTTTCCCCATCTATCCATGAAAACTTGTTCCAGTTCCTCCAAGGACCAATTAAACTTTTCCTTTTCTAACTCAGAAAACCAAATCTGTATAGGGCCACTAATCCACAATTTGAAGACCCAAATATTTGATGGTTGAGAGAATTTATGCCTAAATTTGTTCCACCATTCTCTAGCATCAATACTGCCATCTCCAAAAAAAGTTACCATCCCCATGATACAAAAAACTAGGGTTTTAGGAATAGACCCTTTTGATCAAACCTTTTTCTAACCCTTTCGGCTAAAATTCGGCCAAAAATCAGAAATCACAGAACACAAACCCCAGATTACTTTTTGATAGGTTTCCGAAAACGTAAGAAATTTAGGAAAATTCCTTAAATGGTAGTCTATGGAGCAAAATAGTGAAAAAAAATATAAATGAAATAACTCTGACAAAATAGATAGAACTAACTCATATGGTACCACTAAAATCTTAGATGGTAACACCTTACATGGAATGATATTACCATTCGTACCCAAATATTTTATTTCATAATTCGTCATTAGTTGAGATAGATTCCCTAGTGACGAACCCTAGTAAGTGAATTCCAATATCATAATCTAACCCAATAATAACGGATCAATAACTTTTGCGAATCAGCTGTCAGTAAGATAAAAAAATTGGAGGTGCAGATCCTTTATCAAGTCTATGTAATACCACTATCTAGGGTAGAATATCTAAAAACATGCCTAATAATAGCCTCTTTCAAATTTTCCTGAATGAGCAACATTAAAGCCTCATCCCACAAAGTACAAGGTGAATTTCTTTTCTCCTAATTCCACTAGAAAAGATCCTTGCTTATAATAAATCCATAAATTACAGAAGATACTGAATCTTACTAGAGGTATATGGGTCGAAGAAGCCTCCTCCCAAGACACAATACTATTCAAAAAAATTCATTTCCTTCAGCGATCAAAGAAACACCATATAATGCTCAATAAGGAACGATGTATTCTCCACAACACTCTTCAAGTATGGGTTTCTTCTTCGAATAGAACTATTTTCGATACATCTCTACCAAGCAGAAGACTCAACTCATACATCCAAGACCTCAACATAATGATACTCATCAACTCATGAGTAGGGAAGTAGTTGATGGCGTCATTTCCCCAAACCATTCACCAATGTATTCTAGATCCTTCTCAACCCAATTCCTCATGTGAGCTCATGATGAGAGTAACTAAGTGGTCAAGTCATATTGAGAGTCACAAGTCAAATATTTGTAAAAATAAAAAAATTACCTCACATTTTCAATAATTAGATCGCATTTGCGAACTTATACACGACGTCCATCTTATGGGATGTGTGCCACATTGTTGAAAGCATCCTCAAATCCAAAACATAGCTACAGTTATACAGCCTTTTATATGGAGGATGTGAGGGAATGGAGGCATGAGGAAAATACGTGTCCTCGATTTTTTCACTACCTGTCAGCATCTCCATCAAACTACTTTAGTGACACTTTTAGCTTTGTGTATGACCCCATATGAACATAATAGCCAATATGTGAAGATCTCTCAATAGAGAGAAATTGATAATATTCTAAGGAGACACTAATCACCTCGAATTATGATACCCTTTAGATAAAGGGGACATACAAGATCCCCACACTTGATGAAAGTATCACCAATCCCCTTTTGGGAATATCAACACCTTAACTACCCCATATATACTATTTGCACAAAAATGGCGGTCATCCAGAGTTAGGTCAATCACACGCCTCCTCAGTCTATTGAAAATCAGATGATGATAAGTCCAAATGAATTCACCCTCATAGGATCGACACTTGTGATGCTCCCTGAACTCATCATATATTAGTTACCTGCCTTCTTTGCCAGCCTTGTACCAAAAGGAGATCTTCAATTCTTTTAGTTATCTCATAAATACCACAACCCCCGTACCAGAGTTTATGGTTTAACTCAAAACCATATTTAAATCTTGTGTATTGGATGATTCCATGACCAGATTACGATGATGGTTACACTCTAGACAACCCTCATCTGGCTATTTATGCCCAGATTCAGGATAGGGAAGTATTACACTATGAAGAAACCCTATGCACCAAAAATAACTCAAGACGTGAATGTCATTTTAGTATAATAAGAACCACTCAGAAACTATTGAAACTTCTTCATCAGGTTCCTAAGCCTTAGAATTGACTCCATCGGCTACACTCTCACTTACTAACATTGACCTAGTCTACCCATTCTCTATAACATAAGAGGATGAATGGGTTTTCCAAATTTTACTACGAAGCCAATGATCTCATGGATAACGATCCTATTTATTGTGCCTCGATGAATGAGGGAAAATTCCAACACTTAGTAATTTTTGAGTTGTTCTAGGCTTTAATAGGATGAATCCAACTATTGTGGAACAAGAGGAATAGTTCCTTTATTACTCATGCTCCATGCATTTTTGCTTGGACTGCTTGCTATGCTTGAATTGGATATATCGGGTATTTTTGGAACTCTTGGAACAATTCCTAAGTTTCTTTCATTTGTTGATTCCTTGCATGACCCGATTCACCACACTCCTTTGTTTTCATCGGCTAAGTTGGAAAAAGCGAACACTTTGAGAACTCGTGGAACAAGTTCCTCCAGGCCTCAAACTCAACGCATACCCAATATACCTGCATTATATGAAAATTGAGTTTTTTAGTTGTGTTTCTCTCATTCCATCCAAGCCCGTCATGTTTGATTAAAATAAAATGAGGGGTAAAATTTCATTATAATGTGTTCCCAAGGACTCATTTCCACCTGATTTACCAATTTGTATGTTAATAGAGGAGACTAAACTATGTAAAACCTGAACATATATAAATCCTTCCCCACTCTATTAACTCTCACTATTACATTGAACTTTTTTACTGTTGCATCAAATTTCATCCCTCCTTGGGCATTTGAAAGTGCATATTTTCCCATATATTTTTCATTTCTTATCTGAATTCAAAAATTCAAAGTGCATCGGAACTGTTGTGAAGGCGACATCATTTTCATTCAAGAGGTGCAAAATTTTATCCTTTTTAAATCTATTTTAATATTGTTTTGAGTTTTGATCCCTTCCCCTCAAATCCTTCTCAAAAATCATTATTTTTCCCCGAGTCCTACCCAAATTTTCACCTTGAAGTTTCAATATGTTGGGTATGAGAATATCTCCTTTCTAAAAACCTTTGTCCCTAAGATAGGTGAAAGTGATGTGAACCATATGAATTTAGAATATTTTTGGGCTAGGATAAGAGATGATAACTCAACCTTGTTATCCTAATGTATTAGAGATAGTGATTTTTCTCATGCTATTGGTTTCCCCTCTTTAGTCTAATGCACAGAAATTATCCTAGCTTGTGCTTCCAATTTTGATCCGCCAACCAAAGATCTAAAATATCCTCAGGGGAAATTTATTACTTAGCTTGATTCCCATCATATTAATGTGGCCTTAGGTATTCCCACTTTTGAAGATTCTAAAATCTTAACCAGGGAAAAATCTCAAAGATTATATGACCTCAATCTAGATAAATGCAAAACAATGATTACTAAAACCTGGTTTAGGGTTAAAAGGAAATGTCCATCCAAGTTACCTAAGACCCTCTAAAAAATTTATTTCTTAGAGGATATCTCTTATATAATAACATTTCTTGCAAGGTTAATGTATCTGCCATAACCTCAGAAGTTTCAAAACTAGATAAGCGCTTATATCAACATAATTTGTGAAGTTACACAACACTTGAAATGAATAGAGATCATTTGTGAAAATATTACTTTTCAACTCACCTAGGTTAATGAGAGTAAAACATTCTATATGAACTCATGCCTAATGTATAGTATAGTATGGTATAGAATATAGATTGGATTAACATGCCAAGATAACAGGAAATGATCATCCATATATGATTTTTATAATCAACTCACCTATGAGAACATCAAAATTCATCATAGGAGAGTTAATGATACCTTCACTATGTTCTTGGTAATATTACTCAAAGGAAATATAGATAATAGGGTATTTTAGGAGGCCAGGCAATTGATTTCTACCTATGACAATTTATTTATATAATTTAGGAAGTTCTCCTATATTTGAACAACTGGATTCAAAGTTACACCATATAAAATTCCAATTTACTGCAATGATAAGATAGTTTTGGTCGAGCTTTATAGGTAGTTGGATATTCTTCATAGAACTTGTAGAGATAAGAACTTTGGTATATAATTTCCTATAAATCTAGGGAATTATACATGTATATCAACCTTGGGTTCCTAGAACATTGAAAGAACCATCTCTAATTTCAAATTTCACCCGTACCAGATAACGAATTCTTTTGATAGTAATATTTTCATTACAAACAATCTCAGGATGACATAGTACTACTTGCTAGCATTTGAGGATTAATGGGAGGATTATGCTGATGAATATAAATTTAGGAAAAGAGTATTTGGTAGGCTATCATTATACCAAATGAAATATTTCAAATTGTATATAGGTCCTGACGAAATGGTTGATGATGGCTCTGATATTTTCACTAGATAGTAAATAAAACCTATTCAATATATTCCTCTTTCCAATATTGACTGGTCACAAAAGGAGAAATATAATCCCAATGATCTTAAAACTCATGTACTTCAAACTCATGTACTTCTGAGATCAAGGCATTGGTTGAACAAGAAGATTAAAGAATTCAACAAGTCTCAGAAGAAAGCTTCTTCTTCACAAAAGGATGCCCCAAATCAAAAAAGTCCTTCCTCATCTCCTTTGGATTTAGGAACTAAGGTCTATATGAAGAAAGATAAGGCTAAGGAGGTTGAAAAGAAAATATAAACATATGAGCAAGAAATTGAACAAGACAAAACATAAGAATTGGGAAGTGAGACAATTCATGAGAAAATACCACGACATGTTAAATACGAAGAAGAAAAAACTAAAGAAAATAATGAAGAGGAGGATGTGGTTGATATATTTGCACTTGATTCAGTGAAAAGTAATGTTTCAAGGCTAAAGTTAGAGATTAAAATGCCTTCCTCCTCTTACATTACAACTTCCACTGTTGAGGTTCCTACCTCTCAACCTCCTAGTTCTCAAGTTGCTCTTACATTTCCTCCTCTAACAACATCTTCGGGGGATTATTTCACCTAGGTGCAACCTATGTTTGATAGTAGAAAAAGGAAGGATCAATATCAAATTAAAGTTCCTTAATTGGATGTAGTAGTTTCCCTCTTTGGTGCCCCCTCCTCCTCTAAAGAAAAAAAATACTACTTCACGTCTTGTTTCATATTCTACAGGGTAGAAATTCTTAGAAATTGCTAGACCGAAGGAGGATCAGAATGAAAAATAGATATCAATTTCAAATCTTGAGATGAAAAGAATTTCATTGGGTGAATCAAATCCATAGGGTGAAGTAAAAAACCTTAGAGAAACTATTTCTTAGGTCACTGGAAGAGTTGAAAATGGGAACCAAACTCAGTAACATCTAGAGTAACAAGGGCATGTACTTGTTAGTTTCATCAAGTATTTCCTCTCATTGGACAAGACTCCTCTAGACCTAACTCCTCTATCAACTCTTCCACCCACTACTGCCACTACTAGAATTGATTTAAAATCAATTACATAGCTTTGCAAGCATGCCACTTTTGACAAAGCTTTAAAAGCTTGAGTTGAAGGTATTCTTGTTTCAGGATTGTAATTCATTAATGAGGCATGTAAAATTTGGGTAGATGTTATCGAAGACCTCTAGATTATGGTTCTCACTGATGAGAAAATCCTTCTTTCTGAGAATATTTTCGATGATTCTAAGAGTAATTTGTCTAATAATTGGACTTTTAACATAAAATGAAGGATCAAAGTCCTTGAAGAGGCTACCATTGAATTAAGGAATGTAGTTCAGAAAGAGGAATCATTAAAAGCTAATATCTTTGTATACTTGCAAGCCTCCTTCAATGCCAACTATTCAAGGACAACTCATCAGATAGAAATTTAGTTGATCAAATTAAGGGAAATTTCAATGCACTCATCAAAGAGAATCTTTTCAATGAAGAATTGATTAATAAGGAGAGGATGGAAGAGTTGTTAGAACTCAACAATGTTATCATTGAAGCAACTAAGGGACTTACAAAATACAATGGGATAGTAAAATAAATGGAGTGTTCCCAAGGAATATGGTTGAAAAATCATTCAAACACCATCATCCCCAAGGATACATAGATTTCCACTGTAGTCACCAAATTACAGATGCATGTTCTAAAAATCAAAGTTCCTGCATTAGCTATTCCTTTTGTTCCTTCTTCTTGAGACTCTTAGTCTTGTTAGGAATATCTTGATTAGTGCTTCACATTATAATATAGTTTGTGTATTATTAATTATGGAAATGTAAAAGATGATTACTATTGTAATTAGTTGTTCTTATAAACAACTAATATTTGTTGGCTTGTGTAGTGGTTGAGTAGGTTGTACTCACCCATGTAAATAGCCTTGATGGAGTTAGTGGTTATACTTGTTTCCTAAATTATAGGAACAAGTTATTCTATATATTCTGTAATACAAAGCTGATATGAATATAGAAGATGAAATATTATTCTGTGAATAATATTTTCTGTACAAACCTGGTGTGTGGTTATTATTTGGTGTCAGAGCGATGACGGATCCTTCTGATGGTATATCCTGATAGTGCGGTTGATCAAGCTTTAGAACTTTGTGAAGTTGTGTGAAGATCTTGAGAGAAATCTAATTCATTCATATGAGGAGGACTGTTTGTGTAGCAATCATTACGTTGGTTATACACCTGCATTTTTTCCTGCAAAACCGATTTTGTAGGCATTGGGGACACCTGCATTTTTTCCTGCAAAACTGATTTTTGTAGACATTGGGAATGCTTTGCAGGTATTTAAGGAAAATGTGGCATGGGTCAAAGACATCTCACATCCCATGCATCTGCTCCCATACAAAATAGATCAAATTAGATTGAATCTTCAAGTTAAGTCTATCAAATGTCTAGTCTGGTTTGTATAAATTCTTTTATTGCTCAGATATATTGCATATTGCATATTCTTTGTTGCTCAAGACATATGAATTCCATATAGCATATTCATTTTGTACTCAGCGGAGTCTTGGCAGTGTATATTCAAAACATACTTGCTTCCTTCAATAAAAAGCTTACATTGATTTTTCTATTGAAAACTCTCATTTAATTTAGTGGTGACAATCTCTTGTTGATATGAAGAGCCACGTTTTTTTCTAAAACATCCCAAATATTGCTAAGAAGAATGCTTGAAGCATCCCGAATTTTGAAGCCATGTTTTTTTCTGAAGCCACATTTTTGTTAAAGCATCCTGAATTCTAAAGCATCCCAAATATTGTTGATAAGAAGATTGTTTGGTCAAAAAGAGGGAATCCCGAATCAGGAGAAAGATCAAGTGTTTAGCAAGGCCGTGCATAGTGAAATACATATGATAGCAATGCATGAAATGTGTCTGTTTTGCATAGAATTTTATTAAATATTCTGCTGCGACTTCTAGACACTTAGATCTGTACACATGCAGTCAGGGAATATTTTGTAAACGTGGATCAACAAAGATGTGTGAGAAGTTCTTTGTCAATTTGATCTCGTATGCAGATGTGAAGGTTAGGGATGCAGACTATTTAAAGTAACTTGGTTAAATCTTCAAAAACTGACGCCCACATTTTTTGTAGAGCTATGCATTGATATGATCCATGAATCTTGACCCCCAAAGACTCACATTTTAAGGTACTTGATTTGTATTAGTCACTAGATTCTATCGAAATTTGAGTTTTTTTTTTTGTTATTTTAATATAGTATATGTCAAAATTTTAATCAATAGCTTTTAGCTATATTAAAATTTTAATTGTTTGTAAAAAGGTGCAATATCAGTAGAAACTGACATCTTGTCATTTGAGTCAAATATTGTAAAATGAGCTTCATTAAAACGAATCCACTAAGTAAGTAGCATCTCGATGGAGGAAGGAGGCATCAGAGGAAGGAGGTCGAATGAGTGACCTATCGTCAGTCACCAACGACGGGGTTGCACAGAAGCTGTGGTGAGGCATGATGTATGGTGTGAGTATATGATTTTCAATGTGGTTTCCATTTTCTCCAGTGTGCTTCAGTTTGCAATGTTCTCTGTTTTGTGTGGGTATTGGATGGATGTTAGAAAGAAAGCTGTGTTGGAGCTGCAAATGACTGTCAGTGATCCTCTGACTGAATTGGTCCTCTGGACTACCGTACTTCGTTGGAAGATGGTCAGCTAGAAGAATACGTTCACTAGCATTAGTGACCATGTGCAGCAAGACCTAACTAGCAAGATCCATTCAGGTGTATGTTCTTCGATGCATTTTTTCTTCTCAGTATCTATATGAGTGGAATTTCACATTGTGGGGGGGAATACATACCAATGTTCCATTCCCATTCTGCACCCACAAACGACTTAGTCAAGGAAAGCTTCCAGTGGCTGTAGTGGCAGTTTTCTATGTTATTCGAGAGTTGAGTGGTAGTGATCAATGACAGAGACTACAATTAAGAACATTATGATTCTTATAGGAAGTAATGTTAAATTTTTTCCAATATATCTTCTATTGTGCAGTTTTGAGATATGCATGTTGTGTTTCCTACATAATTCCCTGATGTATAAGCATAGTGGGTGAACAGTAGCACCAGAGTAAGTAAGTTCATTGATCTTGAAAGGGTTTGTGGGAGGATCCAGAAAACCACCACGAGGTGGACAGTTGATGAGGTTCCTGTCACGTCAAGGTTTGTGGTAAGTCTGTTTAAAAACCATGGAAGGAAGCGACAGCCTTTCTTTTGGATCAAGGTCATTGAGTCACAGAGTTGGCACATGCCACAAGGGTGAGCATACTGCAGTTGAGAGTGGATGGATGCTTTCTCTACCATGTTCGCACTAAGGGGGGGAATGTTAGGAATATCTTGATTAGTGCTTCACATTATAATATAGTTTGTGTGCATTATTAATTACGGAAATGTAAAGATAAATTACTATTGTAAATTAGTTGTTTTATAAACAACTACTATTTGTTGCGCTTGTGTAGTGGTTGAGTAGGTTGTACTCACCCACGTAAATAGGCTTGATGGAGTTAGTGGTTATACTTGTTTCCTAAATTATAGGAACAAGTTATTCTATATATTCTGTAATACAAACCTGTATGAATATAGAAGATGAAATATTATTCTGTGAAATAATATTTTCTGTGCAAACCTAGTGTGTGGTTATTAAGTCTCACTAATTGTTCTATGTTGTAATTGGATTTATTGTATAAAAGTAAAATTGTAATATAAATCCAATTTCTATAAATCAATTAATTGATTTTTTAAAAACTTAATTAAGAGAAATTAGTTAGTTGAGGTAGTTATTCCCCCCTTAGCCTATAAAAGGCTTCACTTCCTTTGTACAAGGGGTTGGATATTGGTGTACTTTAAATGTAAGGACACATATTTTGGAAAGACAAAATAAGAACCATACTTTTCTCTCTATTCTTGTTCCTCCCATCTTATTTTCTTGATTCAATTGGTACATTGTTTGATTTATTTGGGATTTAAAGATTTGTATTCTTTTTCATGGAGTAATATCTTATGAACTTTGATTTAATATGCATCTTATGTGTTGTGGAATTTCCATTTAAACAAACATGTATATTCTTTAATTTCATTGACATGAAAAAGTATGATAAGATCTAGTATTCTTATCTGAAAGTGTTGTTTCTTCTTCATTAATCCATACAGTCAAGCGGTTAATATTGTAAAAACAAGGAGGATCTGCATATCCTCGATTGATTAGTTAGTTGTAACTGGGTTTCTCTAATTAAGTTGTCTTGCCATAATCTTGCTATTATAATTATTCTATTCCTAGTTCTTCATATGTATTTTGTATTGAGAATAATGAGGTCATTCATGTTCACTAATAGCCTCATTCCAAAATAATTAATATGTATATTTGTGAATAACTTAGAGTTCCAAGTTTTGGCTTAATAAGGGAACCTCCCCATTAAAGAGGAGGGAATGTTTCCCTAAATTGTTGATTGTTTTTACAACAACAAAATTTTCCAACCAACCATTTTTTCATGCCCATCGTGGGGCATGTATCACGACATCCATATAATATTTTCACCACAGTAAATATAGAGGTTTTGTCACACTATATGAGTCAAGATATACTCGAGTCTGAGGGAACAAGGTATTGAGGACCCTTCTTTTTAGTTTTAACAACATCATTATTTTTAGTTATCTCTAAAAATAAAGGGTAAAGGAAAGAGGTATACAAGCAAACTATTGTTGCAAAATCACAGCACCCTGGATGCAGATCAGGCTTCTAGGTTTGATCACTCAGGCATCCAGTGTGATTGCACAACATGGAAACCTCTCTCCAAGTGTGGGACTTGTGAAACTGAGAGAGGAATCTCCAGAGAAGGCTGGTTCCTGCTCCTAAACTACCTGCCACAAGCTATTCCAGTGCAGGAAAGCTAATCTAATCCTAATCTAACCATGCCAAGGAGAGAGGAGAGAGAGACGAGAGGAGAGAGAGAGAGAGAGTAGAGAGATCTGAGGAGAGAGAGGCCTAGATGATGAGATGAGGAGAGAGCGAGAGAGAGAGAGAGAGGGAAGGAGAGAGAGGAGAGAGGGGGGAGGAGACGAGAGAAGAGAGAGAGAGGAGAGAGAAGAGAGAGAGAGAGAGAGAGAGAGGGGAGAGAGAGAGGGAGAGAGAGGGGAGAGAGATAAGGGACCGAGAAGGGAGGGAGAGCCTAAGGGGAAGGGGGAGAAGGAGGAGAGGAGATACAAGAGGAGAGAAGGAGAGGAGAGATGGAAGGGGAGGGAGAGAGAGAGAGAGAGAGAGAACAAAGCCTACACTAAAACGGTGATACACCAGAGAAGGAGAAGTGTGGACATCTATAAAAACTACCATGGGACAAAGAGAGGTGAGCAATGAGAAGGATGGACAGATGCATCACAGGCCCAAGGATAGATTTCACACACAGAAAGTGTCCCAAAACTCCCTGAACACAGCTCTAAACCTACAATGAACATTCAAACATGCACAAATACCTGCAATTAAGAGAGGCAAGAAGAGAAGAAGCAAAAAACGAGCAAGGATGGACAGATGCATCACAAAACATGTTTTGTTTTTGCTCCAGAAGTTTGCACAGAACATCATTTCAATAGTAAAAGGAAAAAAAAACACCATTATAGAGAGCAAAGGAGGAGGTTCGAACCTCCATTTTTCAACCCTAGAGAAGAAAAGAAGGGAGGGCAGAGCAGAAAAGATGAATAATCTTTTATTTTTGAGCCAGATCTGGCTTTTTACATTGCATGGGTCGAGCCCAGGAGAGAGAAAACATAGGAAAACGTGCAAGCCCATTCCTCATTGAATTCCAATGCATTAAATCAGCATGGAGGACCTTACCAACCCATACCCTGTCACTTTGACCAAATGGTAGGAGAGTGCGACCCATCCTGCATTAATTCTGGTCGCTGGAATGTCACTTCTGGCCATGAACACGCGTCAGAACCGTTTCTCAATTTTATCTCTCCAGACTACACCAAAACTCGAGATTAGCCCAAGAATCATGTATAGGATTCTACTAGCTTTCCATTGATATCAAGAACGTGCAAATCCGAGCTCTGGATCAAAAGATATGACGATCTGAAGAAAACAGGCAAAAATGGATTTCGAAAACTTTTCCCGTGCTTCGCCACCTGGATGACACGTGTCATGTGTTGATTGGATGAACAATGTATTCAGCCTGTCGGGTTCGGGATTCTCCTCTGCATTTGCATCGGACTTGGAGGATGGCTCAACATATGTTTCATGTTTGTGTTTTCCCGAAACCCGCTTCCGCCAGATTATCCAAATTTTCCTTCGTTGTCGGGCTTTTCGACCCCTCCGACATGTCCTTGCGCCGTGTTTCCCTGACTTGTTTTCCAACTTGTCTTTGATGTCGGGTTCTTCAAACCTCCTGACATATTCCTTGTATGTCGGGTTTCCCAACTTCTCCGACACATTTTCCTTGCTGTCGGGTTTTCTGAGCCTTCCGGCATACCTCTTGTGAAGACACGTGGCCATTTCTCATTAGTTGTCGGGCCTTTCGGGTTTTCACGTCCACCGCGTCTTTTTGTCCCGGATGTCCCTATGCCTTTTGGGACAAATACCTCTGATCCACCCGAAATGGGCTTCCTTGTCCCTTATCTGCCGATGACACGTGGCGCAATCTGATTGGCTCTCATATTTTTCGGCTATCCACGTCCCACGCGTCCCTTTGTCCCAACTGTCCCACTTTTCCTTGTGCTGAAGTTTCTTGTTTCGGCTGAACCGGCCAGTTCATGTCCATTTGTCCCAAATGTCCCAGACTGTTTGGTGTGAAAGTTCTCCTTTTCGGCCGATCCGGGCAGTTTACGTACTCACGGTCCGAATGTTTCGGTGCTACAATTCCCCTTTCCGGCCGAACCGGCCGGTTCGGGTCCTTCGTGTACATTCGTTCCAATTGTCCCAAAGGCGACCTTGAGCAGGACTTAGCCAATTTTCACGATTTTTCCTGAATCAATCTTCTTGCCTTCTGCAACCTTTTTCGCATTTTCTCAGAGCTCGTTCTTTTCGACATGGACAGGGAAGTTAGAAAAATTTCTGAAGGGACCCTAGAAACATGATTTTTTGCCCTGGATCAAACAATTTTCCTGGGACTTGAGAATCCTGATGTATGTTATCAATTCAACCCTGGGGGGGTGAAATTGGATAACACAAACCTCTAGCACAGAGGAAACCAATTCCTTCTTAATGAGTAAGTACAACTCAAGCTTTGATTTTAGCGGGTGTTACTCTTCCTTTGTAATTTTTTTTCCTAAAATGACTGGACCTATACCTTGGAGACAAAATATTGGGCCCCTAACCCTTGCACAACCTCTTCATGACTTACCCAAAGGAAGTTGAAATAAATTCCCAAAATTTAAAGGAGATGGAAAGGTTGACCTAGATGAACATCTCACAACATTTTATGTTGCTAGTGGTGTCCTCAGAGTTGCACATGAAGATGTATCTATCAAGTTGTTTGTTAAAAAAAATCAAGAAAATGCTTCTGAATGGTTTTATCATCTTCTGACTATCAATATCACTAATTGGGATAAAATTAAAACCAAATTTAAGGCTAGGTTGAAACTAGAAGAGGATGCACATGAAATTTTTTCCCAGCTCTCTCAGATGAAGAATGAGCCTTATGAACTGATGAGGGACTTTGTATAAAATTTTAATAGATTGGTTCACAAAATTCCAACTGCTGCCCAACCTACTCCTGAGAATTTGAAATATTTCTTCATAAATTCTCAACTTCTTGAGGTGATATTTACATTAAGAAGAACATGTTTTGAAAATGTGAACAGAGATCAAAACTTTCCATAAGTGTTGAGGATGACTTGATTATGTCGAGTAAGTTGAAGAAAGAACCATATAAATCTAAGGCTTCCACTTCTGGTCCAACCAATTTTGTTTAGTGGATCCAAAAGTTAGCTAACGATTTGATTGCAATTAAGAAGTAACTTTCTCATAATATCCACTACAAAGATATTCCCAGATTTTTTTTTAGTCAAGAAATCGTTTTCCTACGTCTCAACCCAAGATTGCCATTGAAGCCCCTCCTATGAAGATTGCGATAAATGAAACTGTATGTACCTAAAATTGTATGTACTGCACCACCGGAAAGATGTTACAAATGCCCCAATGATGACACAGGTCTCTTCGCAAGGTGTTCAGGATCCAGAGAAGCTTTACGGATATTCGTTAACATCCCACATGCCCCACTTAGCCCCCGCGTGCTTTGTTTTCCCTTTTTTCCTCTTTTCTTTGCTTTTTGGTCTTCAGTGACGAAACCGCCGCCCTGAAGGGCGGTAGTCCTGTAACCGCCACCCTGAGCAGGGCGGCGGTCCTGTACGCGCTTTCCAAAATGTTCCGAAAATCGCGTCAAGCGTGAAAATTCAATTTTCACTCGCATTTCTCAACCACTAAAGCTTGTATTTATGTTTTTGCCGACTGAACAGTGATTTATCTTTGTTTAATGGTGGGAGAGTTCAATTTGAACTTGCCTTCTACTCATTGCAAATGCTATAAATATGTAGCTTGTTTACAAGTAAATGGTCTTGGTTCTTTGGTCTGGAGTCTTCATTCTTGAGCTTTAGTCTTCAATACTCAGTCCTAGATTTATTTTATGAATCATTTTATTTTAGCATGGATTAGAATTCTGAGTATTTAGTTATGCCTCACTGTACACCGACAACGATCCTACTAGGAATCATATAGGCCAAGCTTTGTTCTCTTGTGCCATCCCTCTCCTACTTGTACTTCGTTGTATTTCTCTGAAGCTGCTATTATTCATTGTTTGAGTACCTGCTGTTTATCATTTTGTTTTATCATTGCTGCAACAACCCTGCTAGGAATTGCATAGGCCAAGCCAGTTCACTTGCGCCATCCCTCTCCTACTTGTGCTTTGTGCCATTTTACTTCAAAGTAATTGTCATCCCAGTTCCTTCTCTTGCTGATGTTGCCATACTCCTACTCTTTCTGGATTCACGTGAACATGCAAGAATGAAGAGATCACTCTGAGGGGACAAGCTATAACACAACTGGATTTGCCTCTGCTCAGTAAACTCCAGGTTTAAATCGTCAAAGTTATTATCAAATAGAGTAGTGAATCATTTTATTTCAGTTAAAGCTCACTTTCAATATTGCCGGGGAAGCTGTGGGGAATGATAGTTTCTGAGAAACTATGATTTGTTCCTCACTTCTGAGGTAGGATTGAAGGTTTTCAATTAAGTTAATTAGCTGTCTTTTATTTAGATTCACACATCTGCACAGGTGAATAACCACACCGGGTTATCTCACTTGTTTAGTTTTAGTATAGAAGTAGTTTAATTGTTGCTTGTAATTATAATATCATATATTTTGTTTAGATTAGTTTCCCTTTCAGTAGTAGTATAAATTGTTATTTTCAGTTTAAGTTAATTTGGAGATTCCATAACTAGATTAAACGCTTAAATTCTAGTTAGGAGGGTAAATCACTAGGGAATTTATGCTACCCACTCATAGCCTCTAAATCTCTCCTTTTTCAGTTTAGCTACCAGGAGATCAAACTACCAGATCTTAGTCACTGATCCTCCCATGGTTAGCCATAAGAAAGTTGCTTGCCGATTCTCATCCTCGCTTGTAGGTTTTCTATCATAGAAAACTGACCATAATCCCGGCTGTGACTTCATCTAAGTCACCCGCATTTCAAACCACCGGCTGTCTCGGCACGACCTCGGGAGGTCGGGTACGGGGAAGGTCACTTGTCGATTATCATCCTCGCATGTCACTTTCCCATCGTACAGAAACCTCTGAGGTGTAAGAGGTAGAAGAAGAATTCATCACAGAAGAGGTTGAATATTCTTAAGAGGAAGAATATAAAGAAATCAATTAGGAAGTTGAATATTCTCAAACCAGTTATGTTGTGTACGAGTCTGAGGAGGATGATTATGAGAAAACAATGGCTGAGATGAATAAAGCATAATATGTAGTCATGACTAGAGAATAATTGAGCAAGAAGAAGGATGTTGTTTAACCTGACAAGAAGGAGAAAAATAAGGAATATCCTGTTGTCATTCCATTCATTGCAAAGAGAGGATCACATGTTCCTTCCATGACTAAGAAGGTAAATACTATTACACCTTCAAACATCCCTTCAACTTTAACACCTGTGTCTAAAACAAATTTAACTCCTAAGGTTGATATACCTAAGACTTCCTTTAAATCTATTCAAGAAGATTCCTCATCTTTGGGATGTTTTGATATCATAATTTATCATATAAAGAAAACTAAGATTTAGATCTTTGAAGTTGAATATTAGCAAACTCACCCAGAGGATTTTTCCAGGTTGTCAAGTTTGTAAATGCCAAGCCTTATCAGACCACCAATTCTTCTAAAGGAAATTTCCCCACTCCTAAGGTCCCTTATCCACAAAATTTGATGGCTTCTACTCCTCCCACTTATGAAAAGATTGATCCATTTTATGCGACTTTACTGATACCCATGCATAAGTTAATTAATTGTGTCATTGATTCTCGAGCATCAAATAATGTAATGCCCTAAAAATTATCCCATGTATTAGGTCTTATCCTAACTCAAACATTTGATTCATGCTACTCCATGGAGACTAAAGTGGTGCCTTTTGTAGGAAGAATAAAATATGCTCAGGTAGCCTTCGTAGTATTTTTAGAAAAAAGAGTTAAGGATACTATTTTGGTTGCTGACATACCTCATTCTTAGGTTATGATCTTAAGCATAAAGTTTTATAGAGATGTAGGAGGAGAAATCCAAATGGACTTATCTCATGCTTTGATCCCTGTAAATGGAGAAATGAAGAAATGTTGTTTGAAAGGCAAGCTAAGTGCCTAGTCTAGAAGACTGATGATACTTGGACCCTTGAATTTTATGGAAGATGTTCTACAACTGGTTCTATAGTCAGAGTAGTCCTTGCATCACCCGGTGATGAAATTCACCCATTATCCTACAAGTTATAGTTTTCTAATACCAATAATAATGTTGAGTATGAGGCCTTTATTCTTAGTCTAGTAGTAGCAAAAGAGATGGAAATCAAGAATTTTTGTGCACAGGCTGATGTGGAACTCATAGTCAAGTAATTTCGTGGCTCATTCCAGGTCAAAAATGAGAGGTTGAAGCATTAACACAATAAGGTATGGGATTTAATTGAAATTTTTGATGCCTTCTCGATTAATGCAATAACAATAGACAATAATTCCAGAGTGGATGCCTTAGCAATTTCAGGTTCTCTGTTTTTCCCTCATCTAAACTTCACCTATTATTAGTTCATGATTGATATGATTTTCAAACCCAGTGTCCTAGAAAATGTATAAAATTGGAAGGTGTTCAATGATGACCAACATCTCATTTATTTTTTTGAGTTACAGGAAATTTTTTATCAGTTGTAATTTTAAGGTAGTAAAGCTGGTTATCGGGAGTCTATTTCATCCAAAATTGAAGAAGGGATTGAATATGAATCAGACTAGGATGGGTGTATCAAGTTGAATGGTAATGAAACACCTAAAGGTATTGTTAGCCTAGAAGGTCTGTTTGATAAGAATGATCATTATATCTAGATTAGGATGTCACAGAGCACAGATAAACCATTTGAGTATGAAAAGTTAAAATTAGGAAATGATGAGGAACCTAAATTTGTTAATATAGGGAAGTGTTGTCATGCTAAAAAAGGAAGAAACTATTTGAATTGTTAAAAAAAATACATTGATGTGTTGGCTTATTCGTATGAATATTTGAAGAATTTTAACCCAAGAGAAATGTAACATTATATTCCTTTGAAGCCGAGTATTCATCCTTTTAGGAAGAAATAAATAAGATATAATCCTAAGATTAAAAATATGATTTATCAAAAATATAGAAATTATTAAGTGCAAATATCATCTTTCTCATCCATCATTCATCTTGTATTTCCAATATTGTGCTAGTACGGAAGAAGAATGGGGAAATAAGAATTTGTGTAGACTTATACAATCTAAATCAGGCTTCCTTAAAAGATAATTATCCTCTTCCCATGATGGATCAAATTATACAAGCCATGCCTAGTTCAGAGATGTTATCAATTCTTGATGGATTTTAGGTCTATAACAAGATTGACGTAGATGTTCAAGATCAACACAAGACTACCTTCACAACTCAATGGGGCATAGTTTCTTATAGGAGAATACCTTTTAGTTTAATAAATGTAGGTGCTACCTTCCAAAGAGCTATGGATTTAGATTTTGGAGATTTAAAAAAATGAATTCATTGTAGTTTACCTAGATGATCTCAGTATTTTCTATAAGAACAAGGAAGATCACTTTTAGCATCTTAAGCCTGTTTTTCAACGCTGTAGAGTTCATGGCATTTATCCCAATCCCAAGAAGTTTATCTTTAGAGTGAATGAGGGAAAGTTTCTTGGGAATTTTTTCTCAAGATATGGAATAAAGATGGATCTGAAATGGGTGCAAGCTATTCAAAATATTTATCTTCTTACAAGTAAGAAAGGTGTTCACAAGTTCAATTTCCTCATAAGGCTCATTCCACATTTTTTTGAGTTGACTCATAACATAAATAACATGATGAAAGAAAATAAATCCTTTCATTGGAGTTTATAAGTAAAGAAATATTTTAAAGAGATAAATAAGTCTATTGCAAGAACCCCTGTTCTAGTTTTCCCTAATTTTGTTAAGGATTTTAGCATCTAATGTTATGTCTGAGAACACACCTTATCTGTCATCTTAGTCCAAAATAATTTTCAAGGGTGTGAAATGCCAATTTATTTGATGAGTTTTGTCTTGAAGGCCCATGAATTGAAGTATTCTCAGTTTGAGAAGCATGCTTTTGTTGTAGTTAAGGTTGTGAAATAGTTCATATTTTATATCATTAAATCTCACTCCATCATTTTCATTCCAGATACTGCTGTTGAGTCTATTATAAATCAACATTTGGATCTAAGAGGGGTGGCTGGATTACCAAGGTTAAAGAATATAGCCTTGATATCGAGCTAGTTAAACTAGTCTGAGGATGGGGTTTGTGTCAACTAATTGTAGAGAGTTCAAAAGAAAACTCAAGTTATAATGAATCCACTGAAATGTCTACTGTTTTATTCCTAAGTTCCATGGATTGAATGGTATTACAACATGGATCAATTTCTTACATATGGAGAATTTACCACACATATTAATGCCAAATATAAAAAAGACATTAAAATATGAGCAACTAAGTATGTTATTTGGGACAACTCCCTTTTCAAGAAAGGAATTGATAATTGTTTCTTAAGATGTGTGGATAAGGAACACAAGAAGAGGTTGTTAATATATTACCATGATTAGGCTTGCAGAGGACATTTCTCTTCTTCTATGACAACTCACAAGATCCTTCAAGGAGGTCACTCTTGTCCAACCTTGTTTAAGGATGCAACTAAATGGGTCTCAAAGTGTGAAGTTTGTCAAAATTTTGTTGGAAGACCTAAGTTGGTCACTCTTCCATTGAATCCCGTTGTGATTTAAGAGACTTTCCAGAAAATGGGATTAGAATTCATCGAAAGTATCAATCCAAACTTTAGTGTAGGGCACACCCATGTTTTAATTGCAACAAAATATTTCAAAAAGTGGGTAGAAGCCATTCTGGTGAAGAAAACTACTTCTGAAGTTGTTTGTAACTTTATTAAGGAGAATATCTTGGTTCGATTCAGAGTTCCTAACAAGATCATGACAGATAATGCTCTTAACTTTTATTCCTATGAAATCATTGATTTATGTTATGGTTATGGAATTTCCCTTTCTCATTCTTTAGATTACTACCTATAGGGAAATGGGCAAGTTGAATTAACGAACAAGAATTTTGTGACTTAATTCAGAAAATTGGTTGATGAATCACATAAAAACTAGAATAAGAAACTATATGTTGCTCTTTGGGCTGATCTGATAAATCCTAAAAGAGCTATTGGAATGTCACCATTTCAGTGGTTTATGGGATGGATGCTCAGATTTTAGTCACTATTGAGTTGCCAGCCTTGCACTTGGATGAAGATATTAAAGATGAAAAATTCAAGGATACTATGGAAAAGAGAATCATGTACTTGCACATGTTAGAAGAAGAAATGAATCAAGTGGTTGATCATACCTCAGCTCAACATTAAAGATAATTTCCTACTTTGGGATAAAATAAGAGTACCTCACGGGAGCCATGGTAAGTTTGAATCACTTTGTACTGATCCATTTCAAGTTTGACACTTTTCTGGTGAAATCTCTTATTATTTGGCCTATATGGATGGGAATTCTATACCATTTCCATATAGTGGAAAATAGCTCAAGTTGTTCAAGTCTTGAGTGGGTGTCAGTCCCTTGTTTGTAGTCTTGTACATCGTGTAGACACCTAAAACTGGTATCTATGCCTTCATTCACTTGGGTGTGCATATTTAATCAAATACTCATCTAATCTTCATTAATTAATTAATCATATTACATGCCCAATGATCCAATCCACATTAATCTTTATGCCCATTAATTAATTAATTAATATTAATTAATTAATCTTCATTCATTTCCCTAACCAACCTTCTAATTAGGATGCTTTTATTCTAAACACACATCACCTCACTTTTTTAGATTTTATCCTACCTATTTTTATGCTCTAACTAACTTAAATTCATCCCCAAGCAACCTAATCCCACCTACATGCTTTAAAGAATTCAGCCAATCCTTAAAAACAAAGAAACATCCTGCCAAAAGCATAAAATCATGCCCATTGGATAAATTTCTCTGTAGTCAGTGGTGACGTAGTCTGGTCACCGCTGACCCTATAAAACTAGCTTCTTCCTTTCTATTCATCATTAGGAAATCAAAAAATCAGACGCTTACAATCTTCTAACTTTCTCTCAGCCTGAGAATCCTCTTGCCTGAGTAGTTCTGAGACATCCACATACTTCTTTTACATTCCTCCAATGTGATTGCATCATTCACAATAATCATTCATGAGATATTCTCATCATTATCGCATTCCTTTCCATATCTCTATCGTATTATCATATATGCTTTGCTTCTAACATCCTACGGGTACATAACAGATTTGGAAACATTAGTAGCCCTCTCCCACCACTCCTTTTGCTTGTAGGCTATCATTTTCATGTTATCATCCTCAGCTTTATACCTCTCTGATATAGTCATCACCGATCCTCCCTGGTCACCATCGACCAGGCTCCCTTCTATACATAAATAAATATACATATATATATATATATATATATATATATATATATTCTCCTTACTAGTCCTTTATCTTATCTTTTTTCCCCTGGTTCTCTTATGTAGATCCTTTTGTGTTAGCTACAGGTCCTTATCAGCTTCTAGATCACTCTCAGACTTTACAGGTCTACATATTTCATCTACAACTTAAAATCCATCCTCCTCAGTCACCGTTGACCTACCTCTGTACAACTTGGGTTGTCATAGACCTAGACCAAGTTACATTCAATTTACAGTTATTGCCATCTAATCAACTTTAGATTAATTCCTATCATTTTTTAGATTGAATATTGCTTTTGTTTCTACATGCTTTTGTTGTTTTTATCTCACCTTATCTAAACAAATGGGGGTTGAAATCTATCAAGGAATTCAAAAAATTATTGGATCCGATTAGTTGGGAAACCCCCACACTTGTCTATCTAATCAAAAAAAATTTCAGTATCATTTGCAGGAATATCAAGTTACAGCAACAAGAATCAGCCATCTAGTGCCCGTATCACATCCGAGGTAACATAAACCCTATATCCTTTCTGAGTTGCTAATTTTTGTAGTAGCTAGTGCATTAATTTGATAACGAATGAGAAATTTAGATGACATTCCTGACATGCCTAGTGAGACCCCCTTTAGGTGGTATTTTTATTTTCTATATTCTACTTTTTTCTACTAACACTGTAGTGTGAGGCTTTGATTTATTGCTTGCTTGTGTTGGGTTTATTTCTTGGATCTCTCATCACTCAAAAGTGCAGATAAATAGAAAAATCATTATCCAGGCATTTACCTTTTTCCTATTTTCACCTTTTGCATCAAGTATTTCCCTTTCTTGTCTATGTTCTCATCGAAAAATAACATTTCATTTTGGATTAAAAATAACCCTTCTTTTCTGCATCTTTCTTGCTCATATAGCATAAATATGGGTTCAATATTTTACATCACATGTCTTATCACACACAACCAAAAACTGCAAAAATAAAATCACACATCAAAACACTCCCTTTCCTAGTAGAATGATCGAGATTTTATCACCCAACGGGAAGCTGCCTAAGACATTTTCCAATGATAACTTACTTGAAACCAAACATAGTTCACCTTCTTCTAGGTCCTATGCTATCCAAACCCTTTTTCTTTTCATATTCTTAATCAACACATAAAAAATAAATTGTTTGCTTGTTTTGTCTGTTTAAATAACGGAACCAAAATTTTCCTCTGGTAGTTCTCAATAATCCACCATGACCCCATCCAAATCATTGGTTGCTTCTAGACCTTATTCTAGTCCCATCTATGATTATCTCCACCATAGACCCTATGCTTATCAATCACACTGACCAATTTTAGCCCCATCACCTTTATCCCCATTACCTTACACCATTCTTGTTTCTACCCAGCCATCTTTGTCTTCATTACCTCATGCCCTTACTGTGTCATCTGACATCACCATACCTAATTCACTTATGGATATTCCTAATGAGAATACCATCAGTGACTTCCTCCTTTGTAGATATCGATCAACACATCCTATTTCATCTTATGACATCTCCCCTTGATTCAAGATATCTATCTAACCTAGGGATATACCTTATGAGCCTCTTATATCAGATCTTACCATTATTTCCCCATCCTCATCATCTTACCATGACCTTGATCATCACTATGTTCCTACATCCCCTCAAAAAATCCCATCTTCATCACATGACATCTTCAGACAATCATTTTCCAATTCCCCACCACCTAGTTCATCTTCACCTTCTACATCATATGAATTTAACCCATTCTTAATCAACACCATACATCAGAAAAATTCTCCCACATTTATTTGACCATATTCATCATATATCCCTATCTTATATATTGTTCCATATGATCCTTAAAGAGATATCCTTACATCCACTACATCTACGATCCCACTACTTACCACCTTAACTTCCATCGCCTCTCTTATGTCCACATCTGGCCCTACTCTTTTCACATCTGCATTAGTCTTAGCCATATATACCTCTACATACACACCTGTCACCACACTTACCTTGACATCATTATCACATATTTCTCTACCCATGCACATATCTCCCGACATTGTATCCACCCCGATATCTCTACCACCTATCTCCTTGCTTATGACCGCCTCACTTATCTCATCCACACATAGTGTCCTGACATATACTATTCCCACATCCACATCTATTATCACACATATCACATCTCCTCAATCCACCTATGTGCCACTTCAAACACCTAAAATAAACATAGTTGACACTCATCCCTCTTCCATCCCTACCCCAACCCATCCCACTCATCCCACTTTAGACAAGCGCATCCAAATGGACTTGCATCGCTTAGGATCTAATTCATCACCTGTAGTTATCATAGTATGACATTAGAACTAGGCTAGAATACTAACACCAACTAGTTTATAATAGAGAATTGGATCCACATTTTATTATAACAATGCTTAAGGGAGCTAGGAGGATAATCAAGCCATAGTGGCTACTCCACAATAACCAAATAATGACTTGCATCATTGAATGAGTACTGTGTAGTAGTGACTATGCTGTGAAATTCCATCGAGTTCCATTAAGTGAAGCATCATAACTTAACAAGTTCACTAATTCATTTAATTCACATCTTGTTAATTCACCTATTAATCTTATCATTAGGTGTCATGCCTAAGGATCATTTAGGGTACATAATGAATATACCTTCATGCAAGGATCATAACGTTTGATTCACTTAAGTGTATGATTGTAGATTTAAGACTGCATTATGCTCAATTAATAAAGCATACCTTTTTCCTATAAATAGATAAGTGTCATGTTTACACTTCGAATGTATTAGCTATAAGGAAACAACTGTATAATAACATATATATGAATATTTACTTAGAGAAAACTTTACCTTTCCTAGATAATAAATCAAAGTATGTTTATTACTTACGACAATATACATAGCCCTTCCATTGGAAAACATAAGGCCTCATAAAATACCATATTATTCATGAACTTCAGATTTAAATAGCCTTTTAATTATAAATTATATATAATATGAAAGTATTCCCTTTTCATAACTTTATTATAATTCCCAAGTTCATCACAACTTCTTATTTAATAATAGTCATATAGATAAAGAGATCATCTAAGATAAGTCACCCTTCATTGTTAAATTATAACTTATTCAAATTCACTAGATAAAATTAATCCATATAGTCCTAGCAACTTGACATAGTTCATAAGTTAATTAGGTAATCATGTTATAACAACTCATTCAAACTTACAAGTATATAACACTTCATTAGTTAATACTTAAGTTTAATATAAAAGAAACCCACAAAAAACTTTATTTCTTTCATAATAGTATTCAAACATATAATTCATGTAACACTTTATTGACTTACATATTTTCTTGTTATAACAATAGGTTACACAAAAAACTATCTTTCTTTATTAAATGCAGAACTACTAATTCATCTTTTTCCAAACAATCATTTCCAATCACGATAATGTAACAAGTAATCTAATTTTATTAGTTTACAATAGTAGGTATCAAATCATGTTCATAAAATCGATCATAATCTTTTCTTTCAAATAGTTACAATAAATGGCCAAGGGTATTTCTCATTTCTATACATAAGTAATTCAATTAGGAATACAAAAATCACTTACTCCATTCAAATTTCTTCAATCAAAATAATAAATGCAACTTTATACATCTTCCTTATTTTATCTTTCACGAAGTTTATCTGCAAAATTGTTAGCATGTGTCAGTTCATATGAACTGAGCATGATAGGTAGTAAATCCTCAGAACATCATGCTCTATCTTAATAATTTCATAAAAGGTACACTTCTTTTCAGTGAAATTATTCTAAGGTTTAAAGAAATTATATCTATTCATTTGATCATACCATGAAAACATCATAATTGAAAACATAAATAAGATAAGTTTAACAAATGTGTTTCATTACAATAGTTCTAACAGATAATGAGTTAAGTCAATCAAGGTGACCTGAAACAATATAAATGATTCTAATCAATCATTCAATAAAAGTAAGAGAATAATATGATTTTAGTTATATAAGCCCATAATTATATGTCTATAATCATATATCTTGTTCAATAAGTTTAACAACTCAATCATCTAATTGTTATGTTATAGTCAAAAAATAATATTCAAGTAGTATTTTATTGTTAATAATAAGTATCGGATTAATAAGATCGTAGTCATATAATCCCATTATTATATGACTGAACCCTTATGTCTCCTTAGTAGAGTTATACTTCTTTAGAAAATAAGCCTTTATTATGTTTCAATCGAACAAAAACAAGCTTTTTATACAACATTAAAACATAGTACACAGTCAACTTATTTCCTACACTTACACTGCATAGAAATTCCAAATACATAAGCTATTTTAGAAGCAAAAAACTACCAAATCAGGGTTGGTTGAGGATGAAATGGATTATTACACAAATCATATCAAGAATAGAAGATATTTAGTCACAAATCAAATTTCCTTTCAAACTTAGCATGATGCCATTTGGTAGAAGCAACCAAGATTTTATACACAATCACATTAACAGTGACCACTATAACCTAGCCCTCCAAGTATTATATACCTTAACAAGCTACACTCAGAAGCACATCAACTTCACATCCATTAAGGAGGAAAAATATTAAAACAAATGCATTTGAGTGTGCAGTTGAGTTGGAATTCAATTGCACAAAACTCAAAACCCAAAATCACAATATTGCTTAAAACCTATATTGATCCCTACAGGGGTTGAATATGACCAGGGTTAATGATAAGAGAATATGGAGGTGAGAATGAATAACCAACAAGGTGTTGAGAAGATCACAATTTCCCCACTGAAAAATCAAGTAAAACTCTAGTATTCAAGATAAAATACAGTTGTTGGTTGATAAGATCGTAGCAACCTGTCAAACTGTCAAATGTGGCTCAAGAATCAAGTCACAAAGATGTCCATACAATGATGTCCATACAACGGAGACAAATTAACAAACTTCGTGATAAAATGCAATTTCCCTAAACCCCTTAACGGATCTGAGACACTACTTAGAAACCCAGTTAAAGATTTGGGAGTGTCCATAATGGACTTGAAATAAAACATTAAAACCAGTTACTATCTCCAAGAATGGAGTTCTTTGTAAACTCGATACATTAATACCTAGTAAGGGTATTGAATCAATACTTGATTCTTAAGAAGAATCAAATCTAAAATCTCTCAATACGGTCATTAGAGATTGATTTGACAAGCTTGCAAAGAACTAGATGAACATAAAAGAAAAATGAAAGAACTCATATAATATAAATTCCCAACACAACAAGTGAAAATGATATGCATCTCTTTTAAAGCCATGACCCAAGTTAAAGAATCCATCCATACAAAGTTTGAACTCATCCCAAATAGATGGGTTTTTAAAAAACAATGGATATAATGCTTCGAAAAAACACTTAAATTTTAAAAAGGGTATCACTAATACAAACTTGGCTAAGCCAGTCCATGATCAAAGCCATTTACATTTAGAAAAAACTCACAACCCAAAGTAAAGAATGCTTCATTTATTCAAAAAGAGCATTCATAGTTATACACACAAGCCATAATTCATTTCAAATTGACATACAATAATATTATGAGCCATCTTTTAGAGAACAACAAGATTCGAATCAATAATCAAGAATACAACCATATAATAAAAAATAACACAAAAACCACAAATCCTAGAACCTAGAACTAGATTCCATTTTAAGATTAGAGTTATTTTCACAAAATAATTGAATAGAGAAAGTTATTTTAATGAGTTACAACCTATTATGCTTGGTAGAGATCTTGAAATTCTTCTTTAAGCTCCCAAGATTCCTTTCCAAATTTCCATGATAATCTCCACAACCAAATCGAACCAGATTCCACCGAAAACCCTCCATCTCAACCTCATTACTATTTATAATCTTCATATTAATTTCTTCCTCTATTTTCTCCATGAAACAGTGAGATGATTGTCTATCAAAATATCAAATACCAGTATAAATAACAAAAATTCCACATGCAGAGTGAAGGAACTTGAGTAATCAATGAGAGACAAAAACCAACTAAACTCTTTTCACTGAAAACTAATATGTTTTCCCCCAAGGTGGTTTTGGTGAAAGCTTTAATTCCATTAATTCCTATGTTAAATGCCAGAAATCCCACCAACCACCAGTTTCCAACTAAAGTTGGCTTAGAAAACTTTCCATTGAACTTCCTTTTACTAAATGTTAGCGCCAGATTTGGTGTGCATGCCAAGTTTGACTTGGTATCCACTTAAAGTTGGTAGTGGAGATAATTAAATTGCACATTTAAATTTCCAATTACAGCATAAGTGGCACTTAATTCTTACGATTCCACTAACCCTACCTTATTAATGCCAACCATATTTAGGCTACTGGTTAGCGCTTAGGATTCACCTCCCTTTGATAAGTTAGGGTCAAATATTATTTAATATAAATGTCTCAACCTTATCTTAGGTTGATAATACTTGATCTCATGTGCATATGATTTAGTTAGGTCCTTAGGAAGTTATATATATATATATATATATATATATATATATATATATATATATATCACTATATATATATATATATATATATATATATATATATACATATATGTATATATATATCACCTTTTAGCATAGGTTAGGTTTGGTCTCCTCAAAACAATGAAAATAATAAGACCTTACCGCTTGTCATGCTTGCTTATACCATTAAGAAAAGGTAACCTCAAGACTAATAATGTAATCATGCAAAATTAGATTAGATGCACTGTCACCAGATCCATGATAAAATTGAAATTCTAGAAGTAATTTGAACTCAAGTAATCACTGTATAAAAGTCATAATTGCAGATTGGTTTTAGGATAATGCCTATGATCACTGAACTTGATCCCAGGTACTATCCAATATCGATAAAAAGTTATGAATTATTCCAAAACTTTAATATTTTTCCTGATTACCAAATCACCTGATGGTTCCAAGAAATTGATTCAAACTTTCCACAAGATGAAGCCAACAAGTTCATTTTTCAAACTAGTTAGGTAGTGATTACAACATTAGTACACTTGCTGCCATCTGATTGATTAATAAGACAAATCTCATCAGAAACTGACACCTTTCCAACAACATGATTTAAGAATTTTAGTAGAGCACACACTCAAGAACACAATCACATGTCTACGTTTTCAATCAATCCACAAGAAATAAAATATAAATGTAAGAAAAATAGAGACATTACATACCTCCCCTCTAAAAAGTATCATCGTCTAGATGATTAACTTAGTTCAAAACGGTTTTTAAAATATAGGTAATAATATATTTTATTTAACTATACAATTCTTAAATAGTAAACAAAATTTTGCCAAAAATTCAAGTTTTTCAAAGGTTCATAACATTATCAAAAGGCTATAACAACACTTATAAAAAAGTGCCTTGCTCAAAAACAAAAAAATCAGAGATAGTTCTTAAATTAAATACCTCAAGTACGTCAATATTTGACAGAAAAACCAAAATAAACTATGAAAAAACAAAGTTTTCAGTATTCTCATTATCAAGAAAAATGTTGTTTTTATCTTTCCCAGACTGTACCAACAGTCTAACTGGTATCACCATAATAATTTTTAGGTTCCAGAGTATTTAAATCCTTCATTCATTGCTTATTTTATAGTCCATCAATTAACAATTATAGTATGAATCTTCTTCTACGAATTGTTATCCTTGTTTCTCAAAGGGAAATCCTTAGTGTAGTGACCACCATCACAACATTTAAAACAACCAGCAAAAGGTCTCTTCCTTTCAAATCCGTTATTACTACCAGCAAAAATTTCTTGTCCATTATTTTTAAAGTGTCTAGCAATATTATTTCCATCATTATGAGTTTTAATTTTCTCCTTCTTCCCCCATGTATTTCCAGGTGACAATGATGAAGGAGTGTTACTCAGTTTATACTTCTCATCCTTGTGAGCAACAATGGATTGGAGCTTTTTCTCCTACTTAATGACCTTCTCAAATACTACTTCCATCATTGGTGGCACATGTACATAAACTTTACCACCCATTACATGTTTTAAGCCCATAATAAACTTCCTTATGCGGAATTTCTCATCTGTTTAGTATTGTGGTACATAAAAAGAGTTTGGTGAATTTCTACTAGTATTTAGTTACAGTCACTCTACCTTGCTCAATTTTATGAAAATTTGACATCTTTTGGTCATAATATAATTTGGGTAGCACACACTAACTAAAATAATCCATAAATTGGTCCCATGTGATGCTAGCTTCATCAATATTTAGTTCAACCTTACAGTTGTCCCACCAGGAATATGATTCATGGGAAAACTGGTAATCTCCCCATACTACTTTGGTTTCTTCAGAGAAGTTCCTTATTTTAAAGTACTTCTCCATCTCACCGAGCTAAATCTTAGCCCCATCTCCCAGTGTGGTACCATCAAACTTAGGTGGACTTATTCTGTTTGTGTCTTTCGACAACTTAGCCGCAAAGTGTACTCTTTCATTTAGAGGCTAATTGGGTACATTTTCATTATTATTAATAGCATTATAGTTATTTCCATCATTGAAATCTCTAGCATGTATGTTGTTTTCATTATGTCGTTATTCATGAGATGGTTCACTTTTAAAATCAACATTATTTCTAGCCACTTACTATTCAAGTACAACAAGCCGATCCCTTGTGTCCAATAGAGTAGCAAGGATCTCGTTCAACTTTTGAGCTATAGCTACTTCACCTCTTAGAGGCTAGTCATTCACAACTTCTCTCCTTGTTCCAACCATTTTCTGTTAACAAGAAATTAATTTTTTATCAATGATGGACTCAAATAGGTTCAAGAGCTGCAACCTTCAGCTCTGATACAAAAAGGTAACATCCTTATTTTAATACTTCATTAATAGGAGATTTTTTTTACCTTATGCTTCTTGATCTAAATACCCATATATTTAGATCCAACATAAATCTTAATGTTCTCTATTCCAAATTCACATAATTTAGAACAAACATTCATTTAGCTTATACATATCATAACAATAATCATATGCACTTATAATGACTCAGTACTGTTATCTTGTAAAATTGACGAGGGCAATTTTATAGGTAGTCATAGAAAATTTTGTCTTGGTCTCTTGTCAGGGACCCCTTTGCATTCGGAATGTCACAAAATCCCTTTCCGGGAAATCTAGTTCTCTGAACTTAGCCATTTTGGTCCCTTTTGGCTGGGCGCACCTTTTATCTGTGTTACACATAGTAAATCTATGCCCCCTTCATTTCCTTTGGTGCACCCTTTGAAGTGTTGACACATGTTTTGGTGCGCCTTCCCGTGATGTGCCTTTCTTGCATACGCCAAAGCACATGCACCTTCATGTTAACACATAAATTGTTGTGCCATGTTTTGGTGCGCCAAAGGGCATAAGAAATGAAGTGTTGACAGTATTAAAATCACGCCAAAGGTGCAAGTTTTTCCGTGTTGACATGCATTTATCCACGCCAAAGGGTGCACCGTTTTACGTGTCAATACATGTTTTGGTGCGCCTCTTGAAAAAGTGGTTGACACATTTATTGCACCTTTGCCTATATATAGGCGCACCCGCCCTGTCACTTTCACAATTGAAAAACACGTGATTATCTTTATTCCTCTGCACCTGTCAGTACGCTCGTTGTCCTTGTGTTGCGTTCATGGACCCCGTTTCATCTCTCACATTCTATATATTCCAGGTAGGTGGTTCTTTCTCCTCTTGTGTTTTGTTTTGGTTGTTTGTGTGGTAGGATAGAATGAATATGTGAATCCATTAAACCCTCCTACCGTTCTTACAACCTTCCCCCCCAAACCGTTTTCATCCTATTTCCAGATCTATTGGTCAAGAGGGATCTACCTCACAAAATCAACCTAGATCTCTTTGCTGTGCTCCCTTCACCATCTAAAATCCCTCAAAAAGAGGCCTGAAAGATCAAACTTGTCAAGAAAGAAATAAAACCTTAAAGATTAGTTTAAAATTGTGTTTTTCCCTTGGAGCAATTGCCACCTCTGCTGCATAAAATATAGTCGCACCAAGAAGGTGCACTTTATCCACTTGCAACATGCTTAATCCCCGTGCCATGTGAAAACCAAGTAAATCCTAAAAATTGGTGCGGGTGCATACCCTATTACAACAACAAAGTGTAATGCAGGCCTTTCCTGTGCCGCGCCAAATTCCCCTTATGTGCATAGAAAGATAGCGCAACACACATTTATCCTATGCCATCAGTGCATCAACATCCTCTGTTATATGCCAATTACATGTGCCATTGGTGCATCCTGATCTCATGCAACACCAAGTCTATTTGTGACCAGCCTAACCTTATATAGATGGCGCAGGTGCATCCCTGTCTACAATAACAAAAATGTCATATGTGAAATCCTTGCGCCCTGCACCCTTTGGCGCTGATTTTTTACTTGTAACACTCTTCTTCAGTGGGCCATTCTATTAACCATGTAGCCTACAGTGTCCTTGCGCCCTGCGTCGAGAGGCCTTTAAATTGTTAAACTCCTTATTGTGTAATACTCTAATGGAAGATCTAACAACTAACATGGCTCTTTTGTGTTGGGTTTCACTTCTTCTTCTTGCAAATCAACATCTGAACTCAAATCCCCATATGTCTACATCAAGAAGGAGGCCAACCAAATCAAAAGGTAAAGCTAAGCTTACAGAAGAAGAAATGGAATACAAGTACCAAAGGGTCAGAATGCCCGAGTCTCAGGCAGAATGTGACCTGGATATAAGAGACTCTGAGCTTGGTCACATCGATATGGAAGATTTCTAGGCTAGAACCAGGAGAGTCATAGGGAGTCCCTAGATGGACAAACTAGTAGGTAGTGGCCTGCATTTTTCTGGGGGGATCCCCGTCAGTGCAGTAAACAATGAATTCATGATGGTAGTAGCCCACTGCTACAAAAAAGACATAAGGTGTGTCCAAAATGAAAAGGGTGAAGTCATGATCAACCTCACTACCCGACACTTTGAAATCATGCTTGACATTCCTCACCACCGGCATTTTATGGCTGTAAGCTAAGAAGATTGCATCAAGGCTTGGGAGAACAATGAAGACCAGTGCATGCAGCTAATGAATGAGGTGTAACTAAAGAACAAGAAGGTGATAACAAGATGGCCACAAGTTATTCACCGTAGTGACTTCTTTGAGGAATTGAGTGATACTATCACGTTCCTAAGCAGAGTATTTGGGCTTTCTGACGCCCATTACTTTCATAAATGGATGCTCAGGTACCTAGAGACCATGAACAAGAATGTACCTGATCAATGCTTTGAGTGGGTGGAGATAATAAGTAGCACCATATTTGAGCAGCTCCAGTAACTCACCACAATGGGGAGGTTCTACATGAACTCCTACGTAGTCTACGTTGCAACCTCAGAGAGGGATTATCCAGCATTGAGCCGATGCTGGTTTGGCATCAGGTAAAGATATACGAGTACTACCCAAAGCTGAAGCTGGAGAACAACATCTCACAGTTAACCAAAATAAACGATGCCTTCTTCTACAGCATCGTCTACCTATTGAGGCCCAACATGACTCACGGTCGAATGACCAAGAGCATTGTCACAGCAAAAGAGAAGTGGGGGGCCTTATTTACACAATTTCCCACCTTCACCTATCTCAGGGCAGCTAACTTCCTGGGTGAGCCCACCAAATTACCGAGATACGCCAGCCCCAAGCTGATCCTATTGGAGCTATCCAGATAGCTCGTGACATACCACGAGAAGTGCCTGAAGAGAAAGAAGGGTGGAAATCCTTTCCCCCTTACAATGGGTAGATACACATGCATCTCTCACCACAAAGCCCAGGAAATGGTTTCCGAGCTAGAACTGCTCAATTTGAAGCACAACTTCCCGGCGAGGCCCACTTTTGATCCAAGGAATTACCTTCCTAAGGAAAAACTTGATCCAATCCATATTCCATAGATCGAGGACATCTATATCAACCTATACCATGAGGTCGAACTTAGAAGGAAGGACCACTCCCGTTTGGCCTTGGCAGAATTATTCAATACGGCATGGCCATCATTCCAAAGGGTTACCAAACTGCCGATCAAGAAGTTGATCATATATATCTAGATACAAATGGGGACAACTGGCCATTTGCTGTGATCGACAGAAAAAAGGCACCCCAGACCATTGAAGAAAGGGTCAAAGAAACTTTTCAGAGGATAGAACATTGGTGCAGGATGAATGGCCTCATCTACCTCGAGGTAGATTTTACTACGTCTCCATTGGGCAGCGCAGCTATCAGGCCAAAGCATCTACTTAAGGTCAAAGGCAAAGATAAAGATGGTGAATCAAGCTCTGCTCAAGAAGGAGCTCCTGAAAGTCCTCCTTTTGCTGCAAAAGAACATGTTGTAAGCCTGGTATCCCCAGAAAAAGAAGCGGCGGAAGGTGTTTCAACGGGTACATCCACTTAGGGTGTCACCACTACTACAACTGCTGAGATCCCTTCTATCCCTTCTCCTTCTCCTCCTTCTCCTCCTTGCGTGACCCAAGTGACCATTCCTTTGTTCATGTCCTCTCCCCCATCTTCTACTATTCCTCTTTCCTTGTCATCCATCTTCTCTTCTCTCGCGGAGCTTTCCCCCACCATTTCTTCTCTCATCTCTCAGCTCCCTTCCTTTCCCACATCTTCCTCCCCTGCAATGTCCCTTCCCCCTGTAAGCACTTTCTTGGCCTCCCTCTCGATGCCACCACCAAGTGTCTCTACCCATTTCCCCTCATCCAGTGCAGCTACTCCCTCTTCCACCTCTTGTTCCATTCCCTTAAGTCTAGCGTGGATCTCCCAGCATCTGAGCTAGCAAAAGAGGAAAGTCCCTATCGCGCCGATGGACTTCTCCGTCATCCCGGAAAAGGGGGATAAGAAGCAAAAGCCTATAACCTGCTTCTCTCAGAGTGCATCAGGAGAAAGAGTAATGGAGATTGCATATCCCGATCCTTCAAAGGGTAAAGAAGATCTGTCTCCGGCAGATTATACAGTGACCTAAGTCACAATGGGAATGTCTTTAGAAAGCCTTCAAGGAGAGGCCCTATCTGCAGTGGATGCCCTTTGCAAGAAACTTTAAGAAGCAAAGGAGGAGAAAAGGTTGCTAAAGGAACAAAAAACAATCTTCTCCATGCCCTGTAGAAAATGGGCAGTGCACCTCCTACAACTGCCACAGAAACTCCTGAGGTCCTAAGTCAGGACAAGATAAACGAGTATGCCAAAATTGGCGAACAAGGTATGGAAGTTTCCACATGGAGGGATCAAATCCTCAAAGACAGTGAGGAGGTAATAGTCAAGTTCACCGAGTTGTATCAGAACATCAATCAGGTGAAAAAAAGATCTCTAGGCGATTGCAGGACCTATCTCCGAGGAGTTGGACCATGCAAGGCTACAACATGAAACATTCCAGAAAATGCTCGACTGTTCAGTCAATGATCTAGTAAAATTTGGCATCTTCAGTCACCCCAGGGTATCCAGCAAGATCCTTGCTACGTTGGATTACTAGGTCGACCAAATGGAGTTCGTCCTGGAAAAGATTGACAAAGTCAAGGAAGAAGCCCTATATGCAATGCATCAAATGGAACAAATTGTTCTGAGAATGTCTCTAGGCCTGCTTACTCCTTCTTTCACCTTGAGAAAGGCAGACGAAACTATCCGGATCTTCAAGAAGATCCTCTCACAAGGGTTAGGGCCAGAAGCCATTTTCAACACCGAATGCATCAACAACATTTTGGCTTTTCGTGATTTTGTGGGGTTCCTGATGGAGGCAGGAAATGAATATTTCAAACTCCTTGAAAAACTCAGAGATGAGCAGGAGACCTGTGAAGTCATCGGTGATCATACGAAGGGTCCTTCTCGAGATCAACTTCAGCCCATGATCAGTAAATTCATGGAATATCAGACTCAGTTCCACATCACCTCTCCCAAACAACAACATAAGCAAGATATCCCCTTCCAACCGCGAGACGATGATGAATAGTTCTCTTCCTCTTGGCTTCTCTTTTTGTAAATATCTAATAGTATGTTGGTATAAACGATGACCTCATCCATGTTGCACCATGGGATTTTGTCATCTACCAAGTTGTCCAAAGTCAACATTGACTTTTAGATATTTTGTAATTAGTTGTTGTTTCCCTTTTGCCTTCTTTCTTATCCTTCTTCTATATATACTTGGATACTTGTTGTATTCAAGTGTGAATATTTTTTAGATGAAAAATAGAAGTAAGAAGAAAAGAATTTGATCTTTTGCAGCAGAATAAAAAATTAATACAAATATTAAGACTTTGTGCTGAATATGCATGTTATAAGCATTTTTATTTTTCTTATGTTGGATTTATGTGTTTATTCTATTAAATCTATCTCTAATTTTTTGTCATTTATTCATCAGTATTGCTTTGTTCGTCTATGCAGGTAGGTTTGGCTCTGTTTACTACCAGCCCAAAACATAGACCCTCTAACCTTTTTGCTTTGGAATTCATTTCTTTTCTTCCTTCAGATCTATTATTCTCCCCACCTCGTTTCTTTCCCTTCTTTTCACAGTTGGAAATACCTCTACTGGGATGAGATCTCAGCCCCTGAAGGTAGAATATTGTGAGACTTACATAGATTCCTGCTAGTAGAATAGCAATAAACCAGTTTCACTTTGCTGACTTAAAGATGGGTTATGCCCTGCACACTGTTGGCTCGTCTATCCATAGATCTGCCCACCTGAAAAATTCTCGGACCAACAGTTTTTGACGAATCTTCTAGGGATCGAACAGATCTAACAGATCTATGATAGTGGTATGTCAGAAAATCAGTGAAAGTCAAAAAAAAAATCACTACCTGTTTGCAAATTTTAGCTTTTGTTCAAAATCTAAAATTTTTGCAAAAGTGACCCAAGCTGAAAATTTTCTTCAGAGGTCCATAGATCTGGGCTAGTGAGAGATCTTTAGTTCGCTGAGTTTTTACAAAAATCTGTATTTTTCCATAGATCTGAGTTTTTGACAGTTTACCAAAATTTTCAAACTCTTTAAAAAGTCAACTCTAGATCTGAAAATCAGCTTACTAAGCTTTTCCATAATTTTATCCTCATTGATCTTTGTCATTAAAACCGCAATCGGTTGTTAAAAGAGGGATACAATTAAATATATATAAAAGTACACGCTGCTGATTTTTTTTAGAAAAATCAGAAAATCAGCAAGTACAACCAAAAAGAGTTTTTAAATCTACTCCAAAATATTACAGATCTAGAAGGTACACTGATGGGTGAACCATTTACTTGTAGCAGGAGAGCTCATAGAGAATTTGATCCTACTTTTGATCTTCTTCAAAGGAACAAATTCAGTGTTACACCAACATGCTTCTCGTCGCTAAGCTCAGCTGACCGGTCATCCAAGAGTGTCTCACCTCCATAAAGCAAGCACCCTCACAAGGTGCATCCACATCACTTTGCAGTGCTTTGTTGCTCAGTGGGACCATCCTCCCAACATGCGTTCTTTTTCCAGCTACTCATATGGCAGTACCATGGGGAAATGCTATGGGCCCTTTGGCTTTACCACATCCTGTTCATGTGCTCCCTCATGGAAACCGAAAGAATTTTCCTAAATTTGATGGTAGCGGGAACCAAAGTACGGATTCACACATATTTGCATTCATCATATCATATAGTATCCTATATGTGACCCATGAAGATGTGTCAGTTTACCTCTTTCTAGAGACCTTGCAAGGACTTGCAGCTAAATGGTTTCAGCATTTGCCGCCTGGATCTATTACCAGTTGGGCCACCTTGCGAACTGCATTCAAAGAAAGATATAAGCCTTCCGAGGATGCATTCACGTTACTGTCAAAGATCACTCACCTGGAGAAGGAGGTCAATGAAACCATGCACTATTTCATCGCCTGTTTCAACTCACTAATCAATCGAGTTCCACTTGCCATGCTGCCAATGCTGGAAAATCAGAAGTGTTTCTTCGTGAACGCCATGAGCTCAAAAGTAAGTTTCTTACTCTTGCAAGAACAATTCTCTACTCTGGTTCTCGCCCAAGCTGTTGCCATACAGTTTGAAGACAACTTGCTAATATCTGGTGAATTAAAGTGAGAGCCATCCAAGCTGAAAGTTTCAGCTCCTTCTCCCACCACTTCATCTAATCTGACATTCCAAAAGATGGCAAATGACTTGCTCGCATTAAAAAAGCAACTAGCTTAGTCTTCTCCCAGCTCTTCATACCGGGATATCCCACGAAGGAATTTTACTTCTAACAATGTTTCACAAAGGTTGCGCCTACCTGCAGCTGCTCCATGGTTGGCGCTCGAGGCCCCTCCGGTCAATGCTTTAGTTGAAATCAAAGAAGAGGAGAAAAATTATGAAGAACCTTCATCGCCAGGTGAAGATGATCAAGATGTCGATGAACCGACTGGTGACTCTACTATTGGGTATATGGAATTTGATGAGGAAGAATCTGACGAAGAAGAGGGTACCCAAGGATATGCAAGCTGGTAGCCAAATGCTGTTTTTACCCGCTCACAAGGAAAAGAAGCATAAGTGGCTACCAATATGAATCTTTGCTACTCGGTATGCAAGCCGCAAAGGAAAGAGGAATCAAGAATTTGAGAGTACAGGGTGATGCAGAGCTGGTCATAAATCAAGTTAAAATGATATACCAAGTGAAGAATGAAAGGCTCAGACATTACTGTAATGCGGTATGGGACAACATTGAGGAGTTTGATGCTTTTTCAATAAAAGCCATTCCACGAGCCCATAATGACATGGCCGAATCATTAGCTGTCTTAGCATCCCTCATGCTCCCCCACCTAAGTTTGAAAATAGACACATATATCATTGAGGTGGTTTTCCGCCCAAGTGTGCCAGACAATTCTCAGCATTAGCAGGTATACAACGATGAAAATCAACTCATTGCCTTTCTTGAAAAAGTGGAAAATTTTGGTGAGCTTCATTTTGAAGGATTCGTTTCCACATGCCGTGAGTTTGTTACTGATTAGAACAGGGAATCTGAAGGAAACGACGGCATATGTCAGCTTAAAGGAAATAAAATCCCAAAAGGTTTGGTTTCTCTAGAGTGTTTGTTTGACAGGAACGATCGTTTTGTCAAGAATAAAAGGTGAGATGATCCTAACTCCTCCCCAGAAACCGAACCAGTCAATTTAGGTTCGATAGAACATCTGCAGTTTGTAAACACTGGAAAATGTTGCACACCCGAAGAGAAGCGAAAATTCATCAAGTTGCTGAAGAAATACATGGATGTATTGGCGTGGTCCTATGCCTATCTAAAGTATTTCAAGCCAAAGGACATCCAACATGACATCCCATTGAAAGAGGATGTCAAACCCTTTCGCCAAAAGTAGAGACACTACAATCCTAAGATCTCAAGTACTATCCAGGCTGAAATTCAAAAAATGCTGGATGTAAGGATCATTTTTCCTATCCCTCACAGTACCTGGGTGGGAAAATTTGTGCCAGTACGTAAGAAGAATGGTGAGATACGCATATGCGTAGATTTTCGTAACTTGAATCAAGCCTCCCTGAAGGACAACTACCCCCTTCCCATAATGGATCAAGTTCTGTAAGTAGTGACTGGATCAGAAATGCTGGCCATGCTTGATGGTTTTTCAGGCTACAATCAGATCGAAGTCTCACTCGAAGACCAATACAAAACAACATTCACCACCCCTTGGGGTACATTCGCTTATATTAGAATGCCTTTTGGTCTGACCAATGCCGGTGCCACTTTTTAGTGGCCATGGACTTTACATTCAAAGGAATAATGGGAAAAGTCATCATAGTTTACTTGGATGACTTAACTATGTTCTCTAAATAGCAGAATGATCATTGCGATCATTTGGAGCAAGTATTGATTAGATGCCGGGAACATGGAATCTCCCTAAATCTGAAAAAGTCTATTTTCGGAGTCACAGATGGAAAGTTGCTGGGACACATTGTAAGCAAGGAAGGAACGAAGATAGATGCCGAAAGGGTTAAGGCTATTCAGAGCCTTACTTTATCTATAAGAAAAACCGACGTTCACTCTTTCTTCAGAAAAGTGAATTTTCTTAGGTGCTTTGTTCCCGACTTTGCTGAAAAGACTCGCCACATATCAAACATGATGAAAGGATCACCAACTTTCTGGTGGAGTGAAGAAGGAAAGAATTTGTTCAAAGATATAAAAGCCTCTGTTGCTCACGCACCAGTCCTGGTATGTCCCGATTTCTCCAAAGATTTTATCGTGTATAGCTATGCATCCGAACATACTGTATCAGCTATCTTAATACAAAAGAATTCTGAGGATGTTGAATCCCTGATTACATTTATGAGCTCTCCTCTCAAGCCTCACGAATTAAATATGCCTCAGTTAGAAAAGCATGCCTTCACCGTGGTCAAAGAAGTCAAGAACTTTAAGTATTACATTCTAAATTATCATACAACGGTACTGGTCCCTGACATGACAGTCAATTCCATCCTAACTCAATAGGAGTTAGGGAGTTTGCGAGGAAATTGGATTGCAAAAGTCCAGGAATACGATCTAGACATAAAACCCACCAATCTGGTAAGGGGCAAGGGCCTATGTCTGCTTATGGCTGAAAATCTGGATTCAAAAGACCCTAAGGAAAAGGATAATTGTGCCAAGGGAGCACAAAGCGATCTGGAGAAAGCTAATTCTCTACCCATGGTTCTATTTGTCACCACCAGTGACGAATGGTATTCTGATATCACTTTCTTTCTCACTTATGGTGAGTGTCCAGATCATCTAACTTCAAAGGAGAAACATGCTATAAAGCTCAGAGCGGCCATATATGTCATCTGGGATGATGGTTTATACAAACGTACAATAGATGGCATCTTCTTGCGATGTGTCAATAAGCCACAACAGATAAAGCTACTGGAGAGCTTTCATGATTCAGCCTGTGGTGGTCACTTCTCCTCTTCCGTAATGGCACACAAGATCATCCAAGCCAGGTACTATTGGCTGACGCTATTCTAGGATACAGCCACCTGGGTAGCAAAGTGTGAGCTCTGCCAACAATTTGTCGGCAAGCTAAAATTGGCTACTTTTCCCCTCAGGCCGTCGTTATTGATGAATCGTTTAGATAGTGGGGAATCGACTTTATCAGAGCACTCCATCCCCAATTGAGTGGCAGACATAGTTATGTCTTGACAGCAACAGATTACTTCACCAAATGGGTAGAGGCCATACCTGTCAAGCATGCCACTTCTGAGGTTGTTTGCAGTTTCATCAAAGAGAATATCATTATCAGGTTTGGCATTCCAAACAAGATTTTTACTGATAATGCTTCCAACTTCTCTTCATGAGAAGTTGTTGGTTTTTGCTATGAACATGGGATAACCTATGCCCACGCCTCAGATTACTACCCCCAGGGAAATGGTCAGGTAGAATCCAGTAATAAAAACTTAGTGACCATCATACGGAAGCTAGTTGATGAGAGTCAATGAATGTGGCACAAGTCATTATACGACGCTTTGTGGGTGGAACACATTACTCCTAAGAGGTCTCTCAGTATGTCACCTTTTCAAGTGTTATATGGGACTGACACCTAGCTTCCCATTTCTGTAGAGCTCCTTGCTCTGGGCTTAGCACGAGCAATCGAAGATGAGACTTTCCAAAATTCCCTTGAAAAGAGGATCATGTATCTATCAGAGCTTGAAGAGAAAAGAATAAGAGTGGTCGACAGGATCACTGAACATCAGAATCAAGTTAAGAAATTATTCAATAAAAAGGCTAAGAAAAGAGATTTCCAAGTGGGAGATCTCATCCTTTCGTGGGTAAAACAGAGAGAGCCAAAGGGCATGCATGGAAAATTTGATTCTCTATGGAATGGGCCTTTCAAGATCAAACAACTTAACGAAGAGAAAAGATTCTATCTCTTGTATCTAGACGGAACTGATCTCCTGCTTCCCTAGAGTGGGCAACACCTCAAAATATTAAAGAAGTAGAGCTCACTCTCTTCTTTGTACAGTTTGATTTTGTTGTGTGTTTGCTTTCGTCGTGTGTTTTTTTTCATCCTCACCCTTGTTTTTGACTCTCTAGCCCAATGGATAGACACATGTTGATCTGAGGTCCTCTACCTTTGAGTTTCGCTCAAAGATAGTCCCCAGAAAGAGCCAGCTGTTATCTTGTAAAATTGACAAGGGAAATTTTATAGGTATTCATAGCAAATTTTGTCTTGGTCCCTCATCAGCGACCCCTTTGCATTTGAAATGTCGAAAAATCCCTTTCCGGGAAATCTAGTTCTCCGAACTTAGCCATTTTGGTCCCTTTTGGCTAGGTGCACCTTTTATCTATGTTACACATAGTAAATCTGCACCCCCTTCATTTCCTTTGGTGCACCCTTTGAAGTTTCAACACATGTTTTGGTGTGCCTTCCTGTGATGTGCCTTTCTTGCGTGCGCCAAGGCACATGTGCCTTCATGTTAACGCATAAATTGTTGCGCCATGTTTTGGTGCGCCAAAGGGTGCAAGAAATGAAGTGTTGACAGTCTTAAAATCGCGCCAAAGGCGCAAGTTTTCCCATGTTGACATGCGTTTATCCACGCCAAAGGGTGCACCATTTTACGTGTCAACACATGTTTTGGTGCGCCTCTTGAAAAAGTGGTTGACACATTTATTGCACCTTTGCCTATATATAGGCGCACCCTCCCTGTCACTTTCACAATTGAAAAACACGTGATTATCTTTATTCCTCTACACCTGTCAGTACGCTCGTTGTCCTTGTGTTGCGTTCATGGACCCCGTTTCATCTCTCACATTCTATATATTCCAGGTAGGTGGTTCCTTCTCCTCTTGTGTTTTGTTTTGGTTATTTGTGTGGTAGGATAGAATGAATATGCGAATCCATTAAACCCTCCTACTGTTCTTGTAACCTTTCCCCCCCAAACCGTTTTCATCCTCTTTCCAGATCTGCTAGTCAAGAGGGCTCTGCCTCACAAAATCAACCTGGATCTCTTTGTTGTGCCCCCTTCACCATCTAAAATCCCTCAAAAAGAGGCCTGAAAGATCAAACCTGTCAAGAAAGAAAGAAAACCTTAAATATTAGTTTAAAACTGTGTTTTTCCCTTGGCACAATTACCACCCTTGCTGCATAAAATACAGTCGCACCAAGAAGGTGCACTTTTTCTGCTTGCAACATGCTTAATCCCCACGCCATGTGAAAACCAAGTAAATCCTAAAAATTGGCACGGGCGCATACCCTATTACCGCAACATAGTGTCATGCAGGACTTTCCTATGCCGTGCCAAATTCCCCTTATGCGCATAGAAAGATAGCACAACAAGCATTTATCCTGTGCCATCGGCACATCAACATCCTCTGTTACATGCTAATTGCATGCACCATTGGTGCATCCTGATCTCATGCAACACCAAGTCTATTTGCGCCGAGCCTAACCTTATATAGATGGCGTAGGTGCACCCCTGTCTATAATAACAAAAAAGTCATATGTGAAATCCTTGTGCCTTACGCCCTTTGGCACTGATTTTTTCCTTGTAACACTCTTCTTCAATGCGTCATTCTATTAACCCTGCAGCCTACAGTGTCCTTGCGCCCTGCGCCGAGAGGCCTTTAAATTGTTAAACTCCTCATTCTGTAATACTCTAATGGAAGATCTAATAGCTAACATGGCTCTTCTGCATTGGGTTTCACTTCTTCTTCTTGTAGATCAGAAATTGAATTCAAATCCCCATATGTCTACATCAAGCAAGAGGCCAACCAAGTCAAAAGTTAAAGCTAAACTTACAGAAGAAGAAATGAAATACAAGTACCAAAGGGTCAGAATGCTCGAGTCTCAAGAAGAATGTGACTTGGATATAAGAGACTCTGAGCTCGGTCACATCGATATGGAATATTTTTGGGCCAGAACCAGGAGATTTACAGGGAGTCCCTGGATGGACAAACTAGTAGGAAGTGGCCTGCATTTTTCTGGGGGGATCCCCGTCAGTGCAGTAAACAATGAATTCATGATGGTAGTAGTCCGCTACTACAACAAAGACACAAGGTGTGTCCAAAATGAAAAGGGTGAAGTCGTGATCAACCTCACTGCTTGGCACTTCGAAATCATGCTTGGCATTCCTCACCACTGGCATTTTGTGGCCGTAAGCCAAGAATATTGCATCAAGGCTTGGGAGGACAATGAAGACCAGTGCATGCAGCTAATGAATGAGGTGTACCTAAAGAACAAGAAGGTGATAACCAGATGTCCACAAGTTATTCACCGTAGTGACTTCTCCGAGGAACTGAGTGATACTATCACATTCCTAAGAAGAGTATTTGGGATTTCTGATGCCCATTACTTTCATAAATGGATGCTCAGGTACCTGGAGACCATGAATAAGAACGTACCTGATCAATGCTTCGAGTGGGCGGAGATAATAAGTAGCACCATATCTGAGCAGCTCCATCAACTCACCACAACAGGGAGGTTCTACATGAACTCCTACGTAGTCTATGCTACAGTCTCAGAGAGGGATTATCTAGCATTGAGCCGATGTGGGGTTTGGCCTTAGGTAAAGATATACGAGTACAACCCAGAGCTGAAGCTGGAGAACAACATCTCACAGTTCACCAAAATCAACGATGCCTTCTTCTATGACATCGTCTGCCTATTGAGGCCCAACATGACTCACGGTCGAATGACCAAGAGCATTTTCACAGCAACAGAGAAGTGGGGGGCCTTATTTACACAATTTCCCACCTTCACGTATCTCAAGATAGCTAACTTCCTGGGTGAGCCCACCAAATTTCTGAGATACGCCAGCCCCAAGCTGAACCTATTGGAGCTCTCCAGACAGCTCGTAACATACCATGAGAAGTGCCTGAAGAGAAAGAAGGGTGGAACTCCTTTCCCCCTTACAGTGGGCAGATACACATGCATCTCTCACCACAAAGCCTGGGAAATGGTTGCCAAGCTAGAAGTGTTCAATCTAAAGCACAACTTCCTGGCGAGGCCCAATTTTGATCCAAGGAATTGCCTTCCCAAGGCAAAACTTGATCTAATCCATATTCCATAGATCAAAGACATCTATATCGACCTGTACCATGAGGTCGAACTTAGAAGGAAGGACCACTCCCATTTGGCCTTGGCGGAAATTATTCAATACAGCGTGGCCATCGTTCCAAAGGGTTACCAAATTATCGTTCAAGAAGTTGATCAGATATATCTAGATACAGATGGGGACAACTAACCATTTTCTGCGATCGACAGAACAAAGGCACCCTAGACCATTGAAGAATGGGTCAAAGAAAATTTGCAGAGGACAGAGCATTAGTGCAGGATGAATGGCCTCATCTACCTCGGGGTAGATTTCACTACCTCTCCATTGGGTAGCACACCTGTCAGGCCAAAGCATCTGCCTAAGGTCAAAGGTAAGGATAAAGATGGTGAGTCAAGCTCTGCTCAAGAAGGAGCTCCTGAAATTCCTCCTTCTGCTGCACAAGAATAGGTTGTAAGCCTGGTATCCCCAGAAAAAGAAGTGGTAGAAGGTGTTTCGATGGGTACATCCACTTAGGGTGTCACCACAACTATAACTGCTAAGGTCCCTTCTATCCCTTCTCCTTCTCCTCCTCTCCTCCTCGCATGACCCAAGTGACCATTCCTTTGGTTGTGTCCTCTCCCCCATCTTCTACTGTTCCTCCTTCCTCGTCATCCATCTTCTCTTCTCTCGTGGAGCTTTCCCCCACAATTTCTTCTCTCATCTCTTAGCTCCCTTCCTTTCCCACGTCTTCCTCCCCTGCAGTGTCCCTTCCCCCTGTGAGCACTTTCTCGGTCTCCCTCTCGATGCCACCACCAAGTGTCTCTACCCATTTCCCCTCATCCACTGCAGCTGCTCCCTCTTCCACCTCTGGTCCCGTTCCCTTAAGTCCAGCGTGGATCTCCCATCATCTGAGCCAGCAAAATAAGAAAGTCCCTATCGTGTCGATGGACTTCTCCGTCATCCTGGCAAAGCAGGCGAAGAAGAAAAATCCTATAACCCGCTTCTCTCAGAGTGCATCGGGAGAAAGTGTAATGGAGATTGCATATCCCGATCCTTCAAAGGGTAAAAAAGATCTGTCTCCGGTAGATTATATAGTGACCCAAGTCACAATGGGAACATCTTCAGAAAGCCTTCAAGGAGAGGCCCTATCTGCAGTGGATGCCCTTTGCAAGAAACTTCAAGAAGCAAAGGAGGAGAAAAGGTTACTAAAGGAACAAGACAAAAATCTTCTCCACGCCCTGCAGAAAATGGGCAGTGCACCTCCTACAACTACCACGGAAACTCCTGAGGTCCTAAGTCAGGACAAGATAAATGAGTATGCCAAAATTAACGAACAAGGTATGGAATTTTCCGCCTGGAGGGATCAAATCCTCAAAGACAACGAGGAGGTAATAGTCAAGTTCGCCGAGTTGTATCAGAACATCAATCAGGTGAAAAAATATCTCTAGGTGATTTCAAGACCTATCTCCGAGGAGTTGGACCATGTAAGTCTGCAACACGAAACATTCCAGAAAATGCTTGACTGTTCAGTCAATGATCTAGTCAAATTTGGCGTCTTCAGTCACCCCAGGGTACCCAGCAAGATCCTTGTTACGTTGGATTACCGGGTCGACCAGATGGAGTTCGTCCTAGAAAATATCGACAAAGTCAAGGAAGAAGCTCTAGATGCAATGCATCAAATGGAACAAATTGTTCTGAGAATGTCTCCAGGCCTGCTTACTCCTTCTTTCGCCTTGAGGAAGGTAGACAAAACTATCTGGATCTTCAAGAAGATCCTCTCATAAGGGTTAGGGCTAGAAGCCATTTTCAACACCGAATGCAGCAAAAACCTTCTGGCTTGCCATGATTTTGTGGGGTTCCTGATGGAGGTAGGAAATGAATATTTCAAACTCCCTGAAAAAATCAGATATGAGTGGGAGACCTGTGAAGTCATCGGTGATCATACGAAGGGTACTGCTCAGGATCAACTTCAGCCCATGATCAGTAAATTCATGGAATATCAGACTCAGTTCCACATCACCTCTCCCGAACAACAGCAGAAGCAAGATACCCCCTTCCAACCGCGAGCCGAAGATGAATATTTCTCTTCCTCTTGGCTTCTCTTTTTGTAAATATCTAATAGTATGTTGGTACGAATGATGACCTCATCCATATTGCACCATGGGATGTTGTCATCCACCAAGTTGTCCAAAGTCAACATTGACTTTTAGATATTTTGTAATTAGTTGTTGTTTCTCTTTTGCCTTCTTTATTCTCCTTCTTCTATATATACTTGGATACTTGTTGTATTCAAGTGTGAATACTTTTTAGATGAAAAATAGAAGTAAGAAGAAAAGACTTTGAGCTTTTGTAACAGAATAAAACATTAATACAAATATTAAGACTTTGTGCTGAATTTGTGTGTTATATGCATTTTTATCTTTCTTATGTCAGATTTATGTGTTTATTCTGTTAAATCTATCTCTACTTTTTTTTCATTTATTCATCAATATTGCTTTGTTTGTCTATGCAAGTAGGTTCGGCTCTGTTTACTACCATCCCAAAACATAGAACCTCTGACCTTTCTACTTTGGAATTCATTTCTTTTCTTCCTTCAGATCTATTCTTCTCCCCACCTCGTTTATTTCCCTTCTTTTCACAGTTGGAAATACCTCTACTGGGATGAGATCTCAGCCCCCGAAGGTAAAATATTGTGAGACTTACACAGATTCCTACTGGTAGAATAGCAATAAACCAATTTCACTTTGCTGACTCAAAGAGGGGCTATGCCCTACACACTGTTGGCTTGTCTATCCATAGATCTGCCCACCCAACAGATTCTTGGACCAACAAGTACTAAACTATCTCTCATTTCATGAATCAGTATTAGACTGATCTCTCATGTGTATACCAAGTATACTTGTGGTTCCCTTATTCCATTAAGTGTCAATCAAGTGTTAACAACTAAAGTGCCTATCTGAGTATCCGTTATGGATAGCCATCTAACATCACGAATATTTAGTCCAGGTGAAATCAAGACAACCCAACCAAAAGCTTGTGATAATTTGGCCAAATTTTGAAGACATGTATGTAATGTCTTTATTCGAAGATGACATACTCGTCAATAGGAATATGTCTTTCATCTCACTCAAAAACTGTTATGTAGATTAGACTATCTTGACTTATTTCAAACACATCTATGTCTTTTTCATATACCAAGTAGAGCTACCACACATAGACTAGTACTGATAGTCTGCTTACGAAGACTAAGGGAAAAAAGTGCATCCAAATCGACTTGCATCACTTCAGATCCACTTCATCACCCATAGTCATCATAAGATGACATCATCAATAGGCCATACTACTAACACCAACTTATGTATAACAGAGACATAGATCAACATTTTATGATAACAATGCTTAAAGGAGTTGGGTGGATAATCATGCCATAGTGGCTACTCCAAAGTAACCAAATAATGACTCTTGTCATCGAATGGGTAAAGTGTAGAAGTGACTATGCTACGACAGTCCGTCAAGTTCCATTAAGTGAAACACCACTTAACAAGTTCACTAATTCATTTTACTCATATCTTGTTAATTCACCTATTAATCTTATAGTTAGGTGTTGTGCCTAAGGATAATTTAGGGTGTAATGAATATACCTTCATGTAAGGATTGTAACATTTGATTCACTTAAGTGCATCATATCATATTGAAGATTGCATTATGCTTAATTAATAAAGGATACATTTTACCTATAAACATATAAGTACCATGTTTGTATTTTGAATGTATTAATTATAGGGAAATAACCCCATAATACCATATATATGTATATTGCCTTAGAGAAATATTTACCTTTCCTAGATAATAAATCAAAGTATGTTTATTACTTATAACAATATAAGTAACCCTTCCATTGGAAAACATAAGGCCTCATAAACTACCATATCTTTCATGAACTTCAGATTTAACTAGCCTTCTAATTATAAATAGATATAATATGAAAGTATTCCCTTTTCATAAATTTATTATAATTCCTAAGTTCATCACAACTTCTTATTTAATAACAGTCATATAGATAAAGAGATCATCTAACATAAGTCACCCTTCATTGTTAACATATAAATTATTCACATTCACTAGATAAAGTTAATCCATATAGTCCTATCAGTTTGACATAGTTCATAAGTTACTTAGGTAATCACCCAATAATAACTTATTCAAACTTACAACTATATAAATCTTCATTAATTAATACTTAAGTTCAATATACAAGCAACACATGCAACAATTTATTTATTTAAGAATAGTATTCAAACATATAAGTCATGTAGCAATTTATCGACTTACACATTTTCTTGTTATAACAGAAGCTTACACACAAAATACCTTTCTTTATTCAATGTTCATAAAATCAAATCATAATCTAACTTTATTAATTTCCAGTAGTAGGTATCAAATCATGTTCATAAAATCGATCATAATCTTTTCTTTCAAAAAATTACAATAAATGGCCAAGGGCCTTTCTCATTTCTATACATAAGTAATTCAATTAGGAATACAAAAATCAACCATTCCATTAAAATTTCTTCAATCAAAAGAATAAATGCAACTTTATATGTCTTCCTTCTTTTATCTTTCATGAAGTTAATATGCAAAATTTTTAGCATGTGTTAATTCATATGAACTAAGCATGATAGGTACTAAATCCTCAGAACATTATGATCTATCTTAATAATTTCATAAAAGGAACACTGCTTTTAAGTGAAATTATTGTAAGGTTACAAGAAAGTATATCTTTTCATTTGATCATACCATAAAAACATCATAATTGAAACCATAAATAAGATAATTTTAACACATGCATTTAATTACAATACTTCTAACAGATAATGAGTTAATTCACTAAAACTCAAAAAAATCCTGATTAAAATTTAACAACTGGGCTGACTGTTCCACGACTGTTCCATGGTCGCTACCAGATGTATCTCTAACCCTAATCACATCCATGGTGGAGGCTCTACTCCTGGACAGGAAAAAAATGTGGCTACAGGTATGGGTTTCACGGGAGACACCAGGGCTAGGGTGGGAAATGGATCTCCTTCCTCCCCTGGCGATGGGTAGGCCCATAATTCGGCTCCTGCACGTCTGGCTGTAATGCGACCCTTTCACTCTTCAGTTGGAGGCGGCAAGGCCTTGGAGGCTAATCAAGAGACTCGGCCCTATCTTGGATTAATCTTACTTTTACATCCTCTGAGGATGGAGGAACAATCTCCAGTCAGGCTCCCCCTGGTGGGGATGGAGCACCTGTACTGGGAGTTCACCATGCTCTTGACAGGACTGGCCAAGGCGCATCTATTCACGGCCCCACTGTAACCTCATTCAAGGATGCATTAAGGGGCAAGGATTCTCCTATGAAGCCAGTAGACAATACTCCATGCATAACATTTGGGGAGGAGGTCATCACAAATAAAAAATACTACCAGGAACATGCTATGATCTGTAGATTCGGAGGACTCTGGCCTAGCCTTCCTGACCTACACCAATGGATTTCCAAGCACTGGACTCCTTTGCTCATTGGGAGGTTAGACTTATATCTGTGTGCTAAAGGTATCTTCATTGTGACTTTCTCTTCAATTGCTGATAAAAACTCTATCGCTTCCAAGCTTTGGGTTTGCCAATCTAAGTACCTAATCATTAAACCCTGGTTCCCCTCTTTTAACCCACTCACTGATTCTTTTTCATGCAAACCTATTTGGATCCGACTGCCCCATTTACCCCTCAAATTCTAGAGTGGTGAATGTTTGAAATCTACTGGAAACACCTTGGGAACTGCACTATTTATAGATTCTCAAACTTCTGATTACACCCACACTACCTATGCTCGAATCTTGGTGGAACTTAACATGGCTAAAAACCTCCCAGCAACCATTGATCTTAGGGTGCAAAGAAGAACTTGGTCACAACCTTTAGATTATGAAGGTCTTCCATTTTGATGCAGAAGGTGTTTCTATTTAGGTCATACCTCTATTGCTTGTGGGATGGAAAAGAGCCAGCATGAGAAACACAGTTGGTGGAAAGATGCCCTCTCGGAACATTTGGGTTTCGATGCAAAAGAGGACCTTGATTCAAATTCAAATGCTAAGGTTGAATCTGGCTTTGTCCCTGAAATCCCTTTATCAGAAAATCCTATTACCAACAGTAAGGAAATTGTAAAATTTTTATCTCATTTAGTTGTTGACAGCATGGAAAAATTATCTCATGAAAACAATGATGTTGTTTCAGTTGGAAATATTGCAACTTTGGAGGATTCTCCTTTTTCTAACCCTCCATTCGTGGAGGCATCATCAGGTTGGGTAACTGTCCGTAAAAAGAAAAAGGTTATTTTAAAGAATGCCACTTCTCTGCCTCGATGATTTGTCTCTCTTTTGGTGTTCGGCTGTTCTACATTGTCCCTTGTCTTTTTCGAACATTGATTTTTGGATTTGCCATGGTGCTGCAGTGCAGTTGCAGACTGGTTGTTGTTTTTCAACTTTTTTTGCTAGATTGTTACTAGGTGTTGGTACTTTTCTGAGTAGATTGTTTTCTGCTATTAGGCTTTCATGATTCAATCTTGGATTTTGAGCCTTCATGTACAAGGGTATAGTCCCTTTCAAAAAACTATTTGCCAATAATAAAAAAAATAAAAAATGAGTTAATTCACTCAAGGTGACCTGAAACAATATAATTGACCCTAATCAATCGTTCAATAAAAGTGCAAGAATAATATGATTGTAGTTATATAAGCCCATAGTTATATGTCTATAATCATATTTCTTGTTCAATAAGTTTAATAACTCAATCCTCTAATTGTCATGTTATAGTCAAGCAATAATAATCAAGTAGTATTTTATTGTTAATAATAAGTATAAGATTAATAAGATTACAGTCATATAATCCCATTATTATATGGCTAAACCCTTATGTATCCTTAATAGAGTTATAAAAATTTAGAAAATAAGCCTTTATTATGTTTCAATCGAACAATAACAAACCATTTATATAACATTAAAACATAGTACACAGTCAAGTTATTTCCTACACTTACAATGCATACAACTTCCAAATACATACGCTGTTTTAGAAGAAAACAACTACCAAATCAGGGTTAGTTTATGACAAACTAGATTATTACACTAAGAATATCAAGAATAGAATATTTTTAGTCACAAATCAAATTTCCTTTCAAACTTAGCATGATGACATTTGGTAGAAGCAACCAAGATTTTATACATAATCACATTAACAATGACCAATATAACCTAGACCTCCAAGTATTATATACCTTAACAAGATACACACAAAAGCACATCAAATTCACAACCCTTAAGGAGGAAAAATATTAAAACATATGCATTTGAGTGCATAGTCGAGTTGGAATTATATTGCATAAAACTCCAAACCAAAAATCACAATATTCCTTCAAACCTATATTGATCCTTATAGGGGTCGAATATGACAAGGGTTAATGATAATAAAATATGGAGGCAAGAATGAATAACCAGTAAGGTGTCGAGAAGATCACTGTTTCCCCACTGAACAATTAAGTTAAACTCTAGTATTTAAAATAAAATACAATTGTTTGTTGATAAGATCGCAACATCCTATTGAGCCGTCAAATGTGGCTAGAGAATCAAGTCACAAAGATTTATACACAACGATGTCCATATAGAGGAGACAAAGTAACAGACTTCGTGATAAAATGAGACTGCCGTAAAGCCCTAAATAGATCTGAGACACTACTTAGCAACCCAGTTAAATATTTGGGAGTGTCCATAATGGAATCAAAATAAAACATTCAAGCCTGTTGCTATCTCCAATAATGGAGTTCTTTGTAAACTCGAAACATTAATACCCAATAAGGGTATTGATTCAATACTTGAGTCTTATGAAGAATCAAAGCTAAAATCTCTGAATAATGTCACCAGAGATTGATTCAACAAGCCTACATAGAACCAGATGACCATAAAATATTGTAGTCACTTTTGCACCCACTAAAAACAAGGGAACCTCATGTGCGCTGACCTATCACCCAGCGGGGTACTAGGTGCTCACCTGAGGCGCGTGAGAGGGATTCAAGTATCTCTTTTATGCGAGTATAGTGGAAGGCATAGCTCATGATTCTGACTTAGTGATTTAACAGACATGAAGGGCTATAGAGCTCAAGAAGGATTCTACACCCCTTTAGTCATATTAGAACCAAAGTGTGTAATAGAAATAATAGAAAATAGAGTTGTACATCTACTACTATACTTCACCATTTAAGCAAGATTCATGATTATCTAAGAATAGAAGTGTAATAATAATATGCAGATAATACAAAGAAAGAGTCTTGATACATTTGTCATGGAAACCTTATCACATTCATTCATAGCATTTACTTATAAAAGATTACAGGAGGCAGACCATAGTCATGCGCCATATGTGGATCCATACATGTATTCTCACAAGTCAAAAAAATTTCATTCACCATTTCCCCATTACATCCTTGATCTTTGTTCCCATTTTCATCCCATAGTTCTCGCAGTAATCCTGCAGAGCTCTGCTACGTCATTTTTGTCTCTCTTTCTTTTCCAAGGGTGCACATATAAATAGGCCTATGAACTCTAACAAACTCCTCTGTAGCCTCAGATCTGGCCCCAAGTGTCAAGGTGTGGGTCACCCTGGGTGCATGCCTCTCCGTGTCATGATTAACTTTTTGGATCTTTCTATCACAAGGTATATTCCTTCCAGGACACCCTGTCGCCAGGCTAGAACCTTATCCAAATGGAACATCTTTTTCATGTGTTCTGTCCCAAAGGCCAAAAATGGCTAAGTCCTGAATTGTTCTTCGCATGGTGCGTGCATCTTGGGTTCTTCAAGAAGCCATTTTAACTCTACCTTGCATGCCTATACTTGCGCACTTTCTCCTGCCGTGCACACGCCTACGCACCCTTAAGATTTGGAAGATAAAATTAGGGGCCCAACATTACCCCACACTTCACCTGTTCTCCGCCCTTGGGAACCTTCTCAAAGAATGCAATATAAAAGAATGCAAGGCATTTCCTTGGAAAAGAATGGGGGGGAAAAAATAAAGAAAGGGGAAGAGAAAGAATAGGAGAAAATTTCCTAAAGAAGGAGGAGAAAGTTTTGCTAGAGGTTGGCCTTCTGTGTACTCCAAGTGCTGAATTCCTTCTGCACTTTAGTGCAGATGTCTCCAACCAAGGTGCTCACCTCGTCATAAGTTAGACCCTCCCCTTGTGTGGTAATGGTTTCTACCATAGTCTCCAGTTCTTTAGCATGGTCCTCTAGGGCATCCATCTTCATTGTAATGACCTTGTAGAGCTCTTTTAGCCGGGTTTTGATTGAGACTTTCCGGTTCTCAATGGTTTCAAATTTCTTTTCTACCTCAGCCATAATCCTTTCCCATTTGGATCTATTGCCCTTATTCTTTTCTCTAAATTCCTTCAACTCAGCCTCATTGCTAGCAAGCAGTATGCTTGTCACTTTGTCTTGATTTCTGTAGTGGTTGTAAGTGACCCCCGCGGTTTGTGCGGTTGTTCTTACGTTGGTGAGCACCTTGTTGTATTCAGCCATGAGCACGAAGACATTCAACTTGTCTTCTTTCTCCAAGTGCACTGCTACCTCTTCTACCAAATCTAAAGCCAAGGGCTTCCTCTCCATGGTGAGGATCTGAGTCAAGTCCTCTAGGCACTCCAGGGAGGATCTATACTTTTGTGTAGGAGGGTTAAGGTGTGGGTGCTTCATGATAATCGATTAGGAGATGAGCTCCACCTTCTTAGAAACTTCATGCACCCTGGCCTTTTCCTCTTGAAGCTCCCTTTGCAGTTGCACGCTGATTAATTTCTCCAAGCTAAGATCCTTCGTCAGTTTCACCACTTCTTCCTTCCTTTTCTCCAACTGGTCCTCTAAGGCTCTAACCCTATCATTTCTACTGAAGAGCCTAGCCTCGATTTCTAATGATAATTTGTTCAGAACGTTGCACAATTTCTCATCTAATAGTTGCTACGTGTTTACAATGGGGTTGTCTCCCTTTCCTTCACACAACATCAATACCTCTCCCTGGTTAATTTTGAATTCAGGCTCATCGAGGTGGGAGTTGAATGCCCAAGATAACATTTTCCTTGTTCATGGGTATCCTCCCTCAGGGTCAAAGGACTCCATGGCGGTGAGCTCCTTGGTGGGTGCGGTGCTTTGGAAACGCGTGTGCAAAACTTTTTTTGGGGTCATCAATGTAACTCATCGTTGTCCTTCCCCCTTTTGCATGTTTACTTCCCATGCGCACGCCCTTGGGAATAGTTACCAAGAGAGTTGGTCCTTTCATGCTACTTCCACTATTCTCCCTCTATTCCTTCTTGAACTTTCCGAGCACAAGGTCCGCGCTGCGCCCCAACTCTTCATTGACCAAGGCATTAATTATATTATCTACCTCTCTTGTTGCCTTCTCATCCACCTCCTCTTGAGTGAGCTTGGGCACATCTGGTTCCTTGGTACTATCCCCTTCGCTCCTCTCTTCACCACAAGCGCCTTCCTCCCTTCGGGTATCTTTCCTCCTTACAAAAATGAAGGCATCATTTTCATTCTCAGCCTCCTCTCCTTCTGAGTCATGGATATTAATTGGCTCTTGATCCACCTCTAGCTCCTCCCCTTCATCATCATCCCTTTCGCCTACATAGGCATTCAGGTCATTCATATCTTTAGACCCTTGTTACGCTGTTCTTTGTTCTTCTTCTCTCGCCAAAAATTCTAGAGTGGGGGATGCTATCTTTTCTTCATCTGAAGGTTCTTTAGGGGATGGTGGCTTCGTAGGCTCTGGGGTCTTTTCCTTGACCACTGTTCTTCTCTTCTTCAAGACATAGGTACTCGGCCCTGCGGTACCTACATCCTGCCTCCCCACCGCCCCTTTTTCTTCCTCTTCTTCTTCTTTCTCCTTGCGCTTTAACGCTAGCTTCTTCCTTCCCATGGGGTCGTCTGGGATGGATATTTCATTTTCTATGTATTTACCCTTCTCGAAATTTGGACTTATGCATAGGTAAATTCTAGTAGTAGCGTTCTCAGCAATCGGTAAGGTCATCGGCCTTACGATGTGCACATCTTGTGACATGTACCTTTCAACGTACGTGTGCTTTCCTGGATAGACCAGCTTCTTCCTCATCTCTCTGTGTTCACTATCAAGGGTGGACATGTCGAGTCTTAACTTCTTCAACTCCTTATATCTGTTTACCCCTATCTGGAAGAATTGAGCAGTAAATGAGAAGGGAAGTTTGCACCAGGGACTCCAACTGCCATCCACCAAGATAAATCTTCCAATGCAAAAGTGTTGGTACACCACGAACTCTGCTTCTCCTTTAGTCATCGCGGGGAGTTGCTCTAGGATCTTCCATTCTTCCTTGAATGCATTCCTAAGACGTGTACACCATTTATCCAAGCACGCCTTGTGCACACCCATCATTGACTCACAAGTATATTTCTGGAACCTGTCCATGGGTGAAGGGTTTTCATCAGGGTACTCCCATATGAACTTATCAAATGCATCTGGCACCCCGATTTTCGAGAACATAATGGTTAGTAGTATGTTCCCAAACAATATCTTTCCTCCATACTCTGCGCTACTTATAATCTCATCTACTATGTACTGGGAGATATTGTAAATAGTGCCTTGCATGACCTTTCTGCAGACATTCAACCAGGGATTGCTCACCTGGGTCCACCTCTCTTGTCCATTTAGCTTGGAAACAAGGTGCATGGCCATTTTCATCATCGGATCACTGATATCCGTGACGTCTTAGTACCTTGACCCCTTCTTATAATACTGGGATGCAATGGTTTCATTTATTGCCTCCTCATCTTGGAGGTTGTCTAGGATCACATCCCCTTTACAGCTTAGGCTTGTAAAGTGTGAGATTAGTTGTGGGGTTATGCACATCTTGCACCCTGCAAAGCAGAATAAATCTTCCTGCACATGCATCATTAGCCATTGGTACAGGCACTCAGGCTTTCCGAAGTAGGGCAAATCGTAAAGCTGGAGAAGCCCTGCCTTCTCCATTTTCACCTTGACTACATCACTGTAAATCAGCATCCCATCAGGTGTTCATTTTTTTTATGGGGCACACAAGCTCTAGCACCATTTCCATCACAATTATACTCAAATGATGATTGTAATTGATTACAGTCATTTGTCTAATGTGGGACTCCCACTCTTGCCCTAGCAAAACCCCATCCAAGTATTGCATCTCTGAGTACCATTCCTCATTAGTATCAAAGGGAATTTCATCTTCTCTCTTCTTTCCTTTTCCCTTCCCCTTTCCTTTCTTGGATTGTATTACAGGATTATCAACTGGTTTCGTGGCCATCATTTTACCCTTTGCTTTCATTCCTTGGTTGCCTTCGAGTTGTCTGAGAGTTTTCTTCGTGCACCCCGTGCCCTAGGGTACAAACGCTAATTTCTGATTTCCCTCTTTCGATCATGGTGTTCTTTCACAACTTTCCTCAAACCCATAAATCACTTTCTGCTCTACTTTGTAGATTAACTAGAATGATTGTGCGTGAGTTTATGAGATTCTCCTTCGTACGAGTTAGCTCTTGAACCCTAGCTCTTCAAAGGAAATTATTCTCCTTGTTTTCACAAAGTAAAATAATGAACTTACCATCCTTGTATTTATAGTTTTTCCCACTTTTACACATTAAAGGCTAGGCTACCTACCACCATATGACAATATTTAATGCAACATTTTCAAACAAACCCGACTTCAATGCTTTTCCTTACACGCCCAATCCTTGTGTGAAATGTTTTTCACCCGCGCCCAATCCTTGCGCGAAATGGTTTTTAACCTTCTGGATCACAAACAATCCATCTTGACAGAAGAATTTTGTGTGCATGTTACTAGCACCAAAGGAATCTCATCCATCCACATGATTCTTTCTTTCACCTACCTTGTGTTTTTGCACTTTTTCTCCTTTGTACGTGGATTTCCAATGGAACCCTATTTTGTCATCCATCTGCCTTTCTAATGCATATTTTCAACAAGGCCAGTTCGAACGGTCTACCAACTCAATATTCCTATAAAATAACTTCAAACCTCTCTTCATCACCTCACCCCACACTAAATATATGCATAGTTCTCTGTGCAATCATAAGTTTAAAAAGTAATAAGGTTACTGGCGCCCAAGGCACAAAACAAGACAACAACACGAAAGGGAAAAACAAGAAAGGAAAAGAATAAAAGGAAAATCTAAACTAACTGGAAAAAATACCTTATTTACAAACACCAAGAAGCATTATTTATAGTAAGGATTCAGCCTACTCCCATTAAAGTGTCTAGGTAATTCAACCTGCTCCCATTGAAGTGCTCGAATCAAGGATGTATGAAATTACATAAGGACCCAACCAATGCACCTTCAACTTTCTAGGATGACATAGAAATTTAGAATCATATAACAATACCATCTAGCCAACCTCAAACTATTTGTTTTTAATGTGACGGTCGTGCCATGCCTTTTGTTTAGCTTTTTCAGTTGTTTGGCTCCATCTTTCTAGTGAGCAACTTTCATCCAACTTTATTAACTCATCAATTCTCTCTTCCAGTGCTTGTACATCGTCCAACCCTCCTGTGCATGCTATATGCAGTGATGGTAGCATAAATTCAATTGGTAAAACAGCCTCCATGCCATACACCTGTTGAAATAGTGTGGCCTTGTTCAACCTTTTATACGTTGTTTGGTATGCCCAAAGGACTGTTGACACCTTGTCATCCCAATCCTACCTTCCTACGTCACATATTTTAGTCAATGTGTGACTAAGGATTTTGTTGAATGCCTTTACAGTCCCATTTTCCTGAGGATGATAAGGGGTCATCTTGTGATGGGCTACCATGAATTCTGCAAATAGGATCCTGATTGTTTCATTTAAGAAGTGAGTGCCCCTATCACTTGTTAAACTTAATGGGCACCCATACTTGCTGATAATGTTCTCCCACAAAAATATAGTAGCCATGGCTACGGTGTAATCCCTAGTGGGCACGGCCTCTACCCACCTTGTCAGATAATCAGTACAGGTAATAATATACCACGAGTTATTCTTTTGTGCAGCTGGCGAGATTGGTCTGAAAAAATCTATTGCCCATTTTTCAAAAGGCTCCGCACTGGTGATGGGGCGCAAGGGCATCTCGTCCCTTTTTTCAGGTTTTCCAAGGTATTGGCAGTGGTCACAGGCCTTGCAAAACTCAATACAATCAAGGTGAATCATTTCCCACCATAGTCCAGTGACTAGGATCTTGTACGCAGTTGCATTCCCTGCATAATGTCCTTTGGCAATTCCACATGGGCTTCTTCTATTATAGCTATGTGTTCATGTTCCAGTACACACCGGCACAAAACCTCATCACGACCCATTTTATACAAATCCCTATTGATCAACATGAAGGGCGTTGCACGTATGGATAACCTTTTCCTTTCCAGAGAATTCATCCCTTTGGGTGTCAAACCTTCCTTGAGAAAGATAACAATGTCTTATAGTTCTGAGGGCACACGCCACAATCTAAATAGTTTTGCATCTGACATGGTTTCCTCAATGCTCTATGCGTCCTCTCCCAAATCAATCCTTGATAAATGATCTGACCCACAATTGTTCTTTCCCAATTTAACCACCACTTTGAATTCAAATTCCTGAAATATAAGAACCCAACGACATATGCACCCTTGCAATACTAGTTTTTTTACCAGATAATTCAAGGCCATATGGTCAATGTAGAATATGAAAGGATTTATTTTCCAGTAGATATTTCCTAAATTTGTGGAGCATGTAGATCATTGATAATGCCTTGCACTCGGTCGTTGTATAATTCTGTTTTGTTGGTGTCAACTTCCTACTTGCAAAACACAAAGGATGATCAACAATACCCTCTCCTGGTTGAGCAAGAACGGATCCTATTGCTATACCAGATGCATCCACATGGACATGAAAAGGTTTATCCCATGATGGGAATCACATAATAGGTGTGGTGATAAGCCTTTCTTTTAGAGTGTCAAATTCCCTCTACTGCACCTCTCCCCAATGAAAGGCACTCTTGTGTCTGAGCAATATTTCAAAAAGCATGGCGATCTTGGCATATCCCTTAATGAAATTTCTGTAGTGCCCAGTGTGTCCAAGAAATCCATGCATGGCGCTCTAGATGGTAGGCTCCCCTAATCCCACAATAACAACAACCTTCACGGGATCTACCAGTAAGCCCTCTTTACATATAATATGCCCCAACAATGTTCTAAAAGGAGTTGCAAAGATACATTTCTTAATGTTGAGGGAGATCCTCAACTGCCAACATCTTTCAAACATCAGCCTTAAGTTATCACAATGATCCCTGACCAATCCATACACTGTCCAATCATCCAAATATACTTTAAGGAACATGTGGATGAAGCCCTTAAATGCTTGTACCACTATGCACAAGAACACAATGGGCACGTTATTTAAACCAAAGGGAATGACTGTATATGCAAAAATTCCCCACTCGGTGGTGAAAGTTGTCTTATCTTGGTCTTCCTTGGCAATCCTTACTTGGTGATATCCCAAGAATCCATCCGTAAAGGAATAGACCTCGTGCCCAATAACTCCTTCCAAAATCTCTTTAGTAAAGGGGGTGGGAAAAAGATCTATGATACAAACAACGTTTAATTCCCTATAATCCACACATATCCTAATCTTCCCATCCTTCTTTATGCTAATCACCATTGGACTTATCCACTCTGATTCCTCCATAACCTCAATGATACCAGATGCTATCATCTTGTCTAGTTCTTCTTTAACCCTTACGCGCATGTTGGGATTCATCCTGTAAGGCCTCTTCCTGACCGGGTGTGCACCATCTTTCAACCTTATCCTCATTTCCCCTAATGAATGGTGGATGCCTTTCAACTCATGGTATCTGCATGGGAATAAATCATCAAATTCACATAAGAGATTGATGATCTTTGGTACTTCCTTGTCTGACCAATAGTCCCCAATGATAGCCTCCTTGGGTTCCTCTTCCGGGCCGATGTTAACTTTATTGGTTTTGAGTTGTTCATGATATGCACACACACATGCATCCACACTGTCCAATTACTTCATGTGCCCCAACCAAATGGTCGACATTCAGGCTCTCTATGTCTTCTCCATCAACAACGTATACCATCTTTCCTTTCTCCCTTTCAGCACACGTGTGCTCGAATTGTATGTCTTCTGGTTCTTCCTCTTTAAACCGCGCTTCTAAAATAGGTCCACCGAGTAAGTTTACTAACCTATCTTCCACCATGGTGCAATCCCCCAGAGTGAGGCGCTTGATAGTCTACAACGCCTCATCAACTGGTTGCTTGGTACTTTGGTACTCGAATGTGTGGTCCAAGGCAGTCGTTAATTCCTGCCAACTTCCCGTTTGGTGGCGTGTTTTAGAATGGATATATCACGTGCGTGCATAACCTTGTAGTGTCAAATATAGCTTATGCACCCAAAGAGAGGGTGGTAAAGTTTCCGTGCCTTCTCCCCAAACCCTCTCACATGCCTAGATGTGGGAAGAGGCAGCTCCATTTCCATTGTAATCCTTAATAACGATGGGTACGTTGTTTTTTGAGAATCAGATAGTGAACGCAATTCAAACTTCATGTCATTTCAATTTTTTTTCACTATGTGTGATCCACCACCTTGCTACTGTGCCAATAAAAAAAAACCTAGCATACTTCGCTGCTCGTCCTCCCTCTAGTGAGATCCCATCTCTCTCAAAAAGACCTCAGGGTATGCATCCCTAGAATACTTTGTTATTGTCTTCCCTCCCATGTGCCAAACTATACACGGTGTTGTTACCTTGGTTACTGATCCTTTCAGATGTCACCCAATTAATTCATAAGTCCCACGCACCTAATTATCGTATGCTATACTGGTAGTATCACTGATAGATTGTGCATCATCAAACTGGATGACTCCTTCTATAGGGTGGATGGTCTCTGGATCTCTTATGGAGTGCACATATATTCTATCCAAGAATTCCTCCCCAAGGGCTTCAATATAGGGGATGGAATTCCCATCAACCAGTGGTATAACTACTCGCTCTTCCTTGTTTTCAAAGCTTATGTACCCCTTGTTAAATCAGAGAGCTGTATTATTCTTATAACACCACGGGCACCCAAGTAGAGATGGGAAATTATCTACCTCGGCAAGCGCCAAGACTTCAAAATCCCCAGTGAACCTAGTCCCCTGAATAGTAATGGTTGCATACTTTAAGACACCTATGGGCATCGCCTTTGTCTTATTTTCCATATACATCACATTTAAAGATGGTTGTAATGCAGGCCTTCCCATTTGATGCCAAACATCCAGAGTGAGAACATTAACCTCCACGCCTATGTCAATGAGGATGTTGCTAAGCAACCATCCATCCACTACTGCGTTAAGGGTAATCTCTTTGTCATAATCAAGGCTGTGAGGTGGAAGGTTTACATGCAAGATCTGCCTTTTGTGTTCTTCCCCGGCACATGGCACCTTTTCTCTCAACCATGCCCCTAGTAGGGGAATAATATTCTCTTGCCTTAGCAGTTTACACACCTCCTTAACCTCATCCAAGCCATCCCTTGGTGCTTCCACTGGCCTCCTTTGCTCATCTTGTCTAGTCTTCTCTTTTAAGCATTAGATCTCCCCTTGTAAACTTTGAATTACATCCATGGTTTCCTGGTAGACTTCTTTCTTATGAGCCGGGTTTGGATACTTCCCATGTACTACTTCTTCTCTCAAAACCAGAGGTCTATGCATAGGTGCTTCTTTTACGTGTGTGGATTCTACCCTCGTTGTTACCATAACAGGATCTAGTTCTAATTCATGTATTACTTGTGGAAGCCACTGCACATCAGCCTTCTTAATACTCACCATGGCAGCACCCTTATCCTTCTGGTACTGCTGACTCATATGCTCGTACAACTCTGGGCATTATTCGTACTTATGTTTCTTTCCACACTAGGAGCATTGTAGAATATCTAGACATTCACGCTTATAATGGTCTGTGGCTCCACAATTAAAACACGTCCCACACGGGAACTCACTTCTTCCTCTGCAGTTGCCACGATCATGAAATACTCTGCAAAACCCTCTTCCACGGGCATCTCCATCTTTGTGCTCCTCATACCAACGTTCATCTTCTTTGGAACTGCTAGCAATGCTAGTCTGGTGCACACCAAGATCAATTGCCTCATGAATCTGGTCAATCAATCTATAATCCTTGGTGTAATGAGTGGTTGAGGTATAAATTTTACAATAACAAGATACATTTTTGTGGATCGCGCACTACAACATGGGGAACCTACTTACATCATGGTCCTCATGACATATCTCACAATTTACTGCCATGGCATGTACCACCTTCTGAGTACATATCCCACCATTATCCTTTGTGTGTCCTTCCACGTTACAATCCATGCACCACATTCCTTCACGAATCTATAGAACTGTGTTGGCAGATAATTTCTCCAATTACTTAGCCATGGTAGTAATATGAGCCTCCAGAAATGGGCTAACACTAGTGTCAAAACTAACAACTACTTCAGTGCATAAAGCAACTTCCAATGCTTCGCGCAGGTCTATGAAAATTTTATGAGATAAGGCCCTCCTAAAGGGTGTGATCAATCCTCTGACAAACCACTGAGCATGTTGTGAAGGGTGGATATCATAAGACAACTTAGACAAAAGATTTTCAAAGCACACATCATATTGCTGCACGCTCTCATCCATTCCCTGTTGGATTTCTTTGAGAGAGCTAATGCTCTTATCTTCAAACTCAGGTATGTGGAATTCTACCAAGAATGCATTTCTCAACATGGTATAATCCACAACAGTCTGATGAGGGTCATAATTTCTATACCAACTATGCATGTGTCCTTACAAGGTCATCGTAAATTGACTGGCCTTTCGATCCTGGGTCGTGATTCCATTTACACACCATAGTAGCTCACACTTATGCACATGCTCCGTGGCATATTCTATTCCACTGTAATTTGACAAGTGTAGAGACATCTTGAAAAAGGCTTGAGGAGGTGGCTGAGGCCCTTGCCATCCTGATCTAGTCCCTTGGTTTCCTCTGGTGTTTCCTCCTCCGCTGGGTCCACTAGATCCTAAGCCACCAGCTCCACCACTTCCACCTCCATATTCTCCTGTGTTAGGTACAGGGCTTGTGTTTATCGTGCCGAGTGCTCCTGGCATCCCACTAAATTTTACACCAACAGTTTGTGAACTAGTACCACTCCCAGTTGTAGTTCCTCCACCACTTCCTAACATGCTTCAAAAACCATCCGTATATGTGCCTTGTCCAAACATACCACCAAATACCGGAATAGTGTGTGAAGCCATAGAAGTCCCAAACAAGAAATTGTATGTTCTAGGCACCGATAGTTTGCTTCCACCGATATCAAATGGATCAACTGTACTCTTCCCTCGTTCAAACAAACAAAGCACCAAGGTATGGTTGCTAGGTGGGGTCAGATGTGTGCCAACAACTCTTCCCTCTCTATGCAACAGAATCTCATTAGAATCCGCAAGGTTGTCTCTTCTATGCTTGCCAAGATGGGGTACCACAAACTGTTTGGGTTCCACATCCTCTGCGTGAACCTCAACTCCTTTCCACCATGTCTAGCTCCATAACCCACTTATAACCCCACATTGTCTATTGATCTCCTTTTCACATGCTTCATTATACTTAAGCCACCTCTCCTCCCTTTCCTATTTATTTGTCAGATCAGCCATCCTTCCCCAACCTAGGTTCCTTTCCTAGAGCTCAGGGTGGTTTATCCGGCCATAAGGAATGCCTCTAAGCCCATGGTTACCATCAAGATTTTGATTGCAAGAGGAATAACACATAAAAATGATCCCCTGGGCTCTCGCAAGAACTCAAACTCAGCAACTTCTGGACAGGAATACGTGGAAATGGCGTATTCCATAGTGTAGCTAGTCAGTATTCCCTTCCACCAATGGTCTATAGCATGGGTCCACTTTAGATTAGCATCTTGCAGGTTCTGATATGTTTCTTGGGTCCAAGGGTATGATCTATAATACCACCCTAATCTAGATGTATAAGCTGAGAGCCATTCGAATAACTCTACTAGGAAACATCAGAAGAAGGTTTCATACAACTCATGGTAAAGAGTGTCTTCCACCCATCTTTGCGTATCAAAACCAAATCTGGTACTAAATATCTGAGTGAATTCATCTTCCATGCTTTTAAACCAATCTTCAACACCTTCAAGTGTTAAGTGTTTTGTCATCCCTTTTTACAGAGATCATGATATATGCCATGTTCCACTATAACTTTGAAAAGAGTCCTGGCAATGGAACCAAGATGTAGTCACTTTTGCACCCACTAAAAAAAAGGGAACCTCATACATGCCAGGCTATCACCCAGTGGGCACTGGGCACTCACCCGAGGCATGCAAGAGGGAGCCGAGTCTCTCTTTTATGTGAGTCTAGAGGAAGGCATAGCTCATGATTTTTACTTAGTGATTTAACAAACATGAAGGGCTATAGAGCTCAGGTCGGCTTCTACACCCCTTCATTCATAATAGAACCAAAGTGCACAATGGAAATAATAGAACTAAGAGTTGTACATCTACTACTATACTTAACCATTTAAGAAACATTCACGATTATTTAAGAACAGAAGTGCAATAATAATATGCAGATAATACAGAGAAAGAGTCTTGATACATTTGTCAAGGAAACCTTATCACATTCATTCATAGCATTTACTTATAAAATATTACAAGAGGCAGACCATAGTCATGTGCCATATGTGGATCCATGCATGTATTCTCACAAGTCAAAAAATTTCATTCCCCATTTCCCCATTACATCCTTACTTGAATTCTGTACCCTTTTTCATCCCATAGTTCTCGCAGTAATCTTACAGAGCTCGGCTACCTCATTTTCGTCTCTCTTTCTTTACCAAAGGTGTGCATATAAATAGGCCTCTGAGCTCTAACAAACTCCTCTGCAGGCTTAGATCTGGCCCCAAGTGTCAAGGTGTGGGTCACCCTGGGCACATGCCTCTTCGTGTCATGATTAAATTTTTGGATCTTTCTATCGAAAGGTATATTCCTTCCAAGACAGCCTGTCACCAAGCTGGAACCTTATCTGAACGGAACACGTTCTTCATGTGTTCTGTCCCAAAGGCCAAAAATGGCTAAGTCCTGAATTGTTCTTCGCGTGGTGCACCATCCTAGGTTCTTCAAGAAGCCTTTTGAACTCTGCCTTACGCGCCTATACTTGCGTGCTTTCTCTTGTCGTGCGCACCTACATGCCCTTAAGATTTGGAAGTTAAAATTAGGGGCCCAAAAAAGATAAATGAAAGAACTCATATAATATAACTACCCAACACGACAAGTGAAATCAATTTTCATCTCTTTTAAAGTAATGAACAAAGTTAAAGAATCCATCCATACAAAGTTTGCACTCATCCCAGAGAGATGGTTTTTTAAAAAACAATGGATATAGTAATTCGAAAAGCACTTAACTTTTAAAAAGGGTATCGATAATACAAACTTGGCTAGGCTAGTCCATGATCGAAAACATTTACATTTTAAAAAAATCACAACCCAAAGTCAAAAACATTTCATTTCTTCAAAAAGAGCATTCACAGTTATACACACAAGCCATAAGTTGTTTCAAATTGACATGCAATAATATTGCGAGCCATATTTAAGAGAACAAGTAGATTCAAAGAAATAATCAAGAATACAACCATATAATAAAAAATAACACAAAAACCACAAAGCCCAGAACCTAGAACCAGATTCCATTTCAAGAGCATAGTTATTTTCACGAAATAATTAAATAGAGCACATTATTTTAATGAGTTATACCCTATCATGCCTAGTAGAGCTCCTGAAATTCTTCTTCAAGCTCCCAAGATTTATTTTGATATTTCCATGATAATCTCCATAACCAAATCAAACCAGATTCCACCAAAAACCATCCATCTCAACCTCATTAATATTTATAATCTTCACATTAATTTATTCCACTATTTTCTCCATGAAACAGGATAGACAAAAGACTAGTTCAAACAACAAAAATTCCACATGCAGAGTGAATGAACTAGAGTAACAAATGGGAGACAAAAACCAACCAAATTCTTTTCACCGAAAAATGACATGTTTTCCCACAAGGTGGCTTTGGAAAAATCTTCAAAGCCATTAATGCCTATATTAAATTATAGAAATACCACCAACTACCAATTTTCAACTAAATTTGGCTTATAAAACTTTCAATTGAAATTCCTTTTACTAACTATTAGCACCAAATTTGGCATGCATGCCAAGTTTGACTTGGTCTCCACTTAATGTTGTTAGTGGAGATCATTAAATTCCACATTTAAATTTCCAAGCACAACATAAGTGGCATTTAATTCTTACCATTCCACTAACCCTACCTTATTAATGCCAACCATAGTTAGGCTACGGGTTTAGGCTTAATATTTCCCTCCCTTTGATAAGTCAGGGTCAAATATTATTTAATATCAATTTCTCAACCTTAACTTGGGTTGATAATACTTGATCTCATGTACATAGGATTTAGTGTTAGGTTAATTATTTACCTAATATAATTAATTATTCATTATATAATAAATTATTTAATTAATGTTATTAATTAAATAATGTTGTTATATGGTTATATTCCTTCATAACCATCTAATTGTATTTATGTTTGCATACAGGTGTAGTTATATTGTTTTAACAATATAATTGTAATTATTTATTTATGCTTCCCGAATGTTATTGGAAGCTTATGTAATTTGGAATGTGGTTGCACCTATCCAACTTAGTTTCTTGTTTGTATTCAGATGTACAATATCTATAAGTATTGCAGATCCTTCCTGTGTAAATGGTTGATTTCACATTAATATATTTCACAGGATACCATCCCTGTTTTGTGAAACTACATTTGGTACCAGAGCGAGAATCTGGACCTGTGAAGGAGTGAAAGAGAGAGAAGTTGAGATAGAGGAGTTTTGGTGAAGTGTTTGCAACATCAGAGAGCCTGTGTAGCCTCTTGCAACCTCCTAGCCCCATCCCTACCTCCTCACATCCTTTTGTTCCTTCCAGGTGTTTGGAAGGAAATTTTTTTTGCGTTGGCGCACCCAGCACCAGGCAAAATTTTCTGCAGGTATATACATTATAATAAAAAAACAATTTAGGGGTTTTGTACAGATAATATTATCTGTTTGTTTTCAATTTTGGAGTGACCGATCTCCTAACAAAGCTTTCTGACCAATCTATTCAAGATATTTTTATTTAAAAATGGTTGTGCTATTTGGTTGAGGCGCCTCTGCGTGTTCCACGTCCAGGCCATCCTCCATGGCTCCCTTAGCGACCTGTGGCCTACAATAAACCTCCACACACTTGTATACAAGCTAGTTCCTACAACAAACTACTTCACACCCTGCAGACCTGCATAGTACAAGAAAATGGTGAAGAGACAACTTGCAACCTGCGTGAAAGAAATCAGTCAAAGCAATAGATAAAAGAAGTTATTCTAGCCTCCACTCTCCATGTAGCACCTGTAAACAAAGAAAAAAATGTGGAGTCAATTCTTTGTGACTTGCAAAAATAAAATACAGTGGAATTACATTAAAAAATGCTGAAAACTAAAGCAAATAGTAAGCAAAGCATTATCGGTGGTCATTAGCATCATACAAAAGAAAAAAAAAGGGTGTGAAAGGAAAAATTGTTGTTTTCAATCCAAAGAGGAGGATAAAGAAATAAATACATGACAACAACACACAAAAGCCATCAAAGGAGATAAAGAAAGGAGAGATCCATTTTCTACGCAAAGGAAAAACCCTAAATCAACCTCAAGTCGCAGCCACATGAAGCCTTATCCTTTTCCAAGTCACCATTTTTGAGGTGAGTCAAATTCTCCTTTAGTTAAATACAATTTGTTCATTTGATATAACAAATGCATAGGCACATTGGTGGATAGCGCATTAGCTGTAGGAGTGAGAGGTGTGTGGGTCAAATCCCACTAAAGACATTTGTTTTTATTTTTAGTGGCATAACAGTGAAACCGCCACATTTAGAGGTAGATTTAGCCAAAATATTATCTCTAAACTGCTAGTTACAACTAAACAGGGTTCCACATTTTTTGCAAGAAAATCCCTAATTTAGGGTAAATTTTTTTTTCCTTTATTAAGCTTGTTTTTCCATTCTGGGAAACTTTCTCCAAAGGGGGGATAGCTAAAAATTGCATTTTCAGCTATTTTTTTGCAATTCTATGCATCTTGGGTCATTTTGGGCTCCAGAGGCTACCAGGGCCCGCAAAATAATTTTTTTTTTGCTTGCCATTCAATTTTTCAAAAATTTTGAATGTAATTTGTATACTTCAACATAATGTCCTAATTTGCAGGTTGCCATAGTCAACTGAAAACCTTGTAACTTCTCAGAAACTGGCATATTTGTAATCAAAATCAGTATAAAATTGGTTTTGTAACACTCACGAGATCCTAGATCTCATTCGCAATGTTCAGTATAAACGGTGCCTCTGGGAAGCACTTACGGGTAAAGCCATCATGACTACTACTACACTTAACACCTAATATAGATGTAACAACGTCATCTTGGAATCGTCCCTTTAAATCGACAGGGAGTAATAAGGTCATAGTGCACACACTATGAACCATCCCATCCGTGTATGAATGATTGCACAAAATAAATCCAGACTAAGATATTATCCAAGTATATAGAAAAGTTACGTGTGCGTATGAGGATATTTCTTTGAGCCAGTGTCAATAATCACACAGACCCCATCAATATTGTCCTGGTACCACGTATTAAATTATTTCACGTACGTTAATGCATCTTTCATGTACCGCCAGGTGTATAGAAAGGGTGAGCTTCTTCCATATACCGCTGGGTATATTGGAAGGGCACATATATAGAAAGGTTCGGTATATCGGAATGACGGTAAATAGATTGGGAGACCTTATACCTGGAGTGATGAGAGCCAAACCCTTTCAGTGATCTCTATAAAATGGGCACTAGTTCCCCCAAATTTTTTCTTCTAGATTCACAACTACTCAGAGGAAACAACTATGTTGCATGGAAGATAAAAATCAAGACACAACTTGAGTTTGAAGAAATATGGCCTGCTGTGAATGGTACTATGACTAGATCAACTACTGATACAACAAAACAATAGTAGTTTGATAAAGCAAATCAGAAAGCCAAACTCATCATCTTGCTTGGAGTTTATGATGATGTGCAACCCCACATTCGAGATGCCAAAACAACCAAAGAAGCATGGGATAAGTTGAGCACAGTATACGAGGCCAAGAACAAGATTGTTATACTAAATTTACAGAGTCAGTTAAACACATTGAAATTCAAGTAGAATGAAAAAATAGAAGCTTTCCTAAGAAGAGTTTTAGAATTTAGGGCTTCACTCCTAGCCCTAGGAGAACTGGTTATAGATGATGTTCTCATTCCCATTTTTTTGAGAGCACTCCCCTCTTCTTACCGAATTTTTTTCACAACACTAAACGTGTCAGATACGACAATTAGTTTTGGCAAGCTGGTAAACCTACTGCAACAAGAGGAACCAATGCAAAATAAGGATGATGAAGAGGAGTAGGCACTGTCTTCACATCAAAAATGGAAAGGAAAAGGTAAAGGAAAACCTAATTCCTATCAAAAATTCCAAAATTAAAATTAGTATCAAGGGGATAGACAACAAAAGAAGCAATGTCCAATCTATAAAAGAGGACATAACCTATAATATTGTTGGTATAATACTTACAAGAAAGGTTCATCAAGCAACTCTAGACCTCCAAAAAAATATAACAAAGGACATTCTAACTACAATCAAGGGAAAAAAAAGGGGAACTGGAAAAGAAGACCCTACCAGCAAGGTAATATTACTGAGCAATAAGAACAATCAGACAATGAAGACTTCTTGTTCACTGCTTGATCAAGTGAACCATCCATGTTATCTAGTGATGTTTGGTATGTTGATTTGAGGGCCACTCGACACATGACCGATAATAGAGACTAGTTTATTTCAATGAGGGACATGCCATCGAAAAATCATGTTTCATTGGGAGATGATTCTTCATATATAGTTCAAGGGATTGGGAACATTTCTCTACCCCTTGGTTCATGAAAATGTAGAATATCAGATGTCCTATATGTCCCTGGGTTGACTAAGAATCTTCTTTTAGTCAGTCAACTGCTAGATCATAACCTAAAAATTGAATTTGATAGTCAATCCAGAAAGAAAACATGTTTGATTCGAGACAAATAAAGAGGCTTGAAAATAATTGCAAAAGCCTCCAATGTGGGACGCATGTTCCAACTGGATTTTTTTTATAGAGACAATCAAGCACTTGTGGGTAAGAACTCTGCCTCAGCACAGTTGTGGCATTGGAGATTTGGTCATGTAAGTTTCAAATGTCTTGAAACACTTCGTCGGCATAATATGCTACATGGGATACCATCTCTTCAGAAGGATACAGAAAAGTGTCCTCACTGCCTAGCAGGAAAACAACACAGAGCTTTGTTCCAGAGGAGTACATTTCAAGCTTGTTATCCCATAAAATTGATAAGGGAAATTTTACCAATAACCATACCAAAAATTTTGTACCTATCCCTCATTAGGGATCCCTTGCGTTCAGAACGTTGCATAATCCCTTTTCTGGGAAATCTAGTTTTCTGAACTTAGTCCTTTTTGGTCTTTTTGGTTGGGCGCATGGAATTGCTATGTAACATCACTTTTTGGTATGCCCCCTTTAAAACCTTTGGTGTGTATTTTCTTGTGTCAACACACCTTTTGGTGTGCCTTGATATGATAAGTCTTCCTTGCGTTCGCCAAGGCACATGCGCCTTCATGTTAGCACACATTTTGTCGCGCCTCCTTTTGGTGCGCTACTGGCGCACATAATATCATGTTGACACCACTTTTGGTGCGCCAAAGGGTGCACTTAGTTCCATGCTGGAAAATACTTTGGTGCGCCAAAGGGCACATGCTTTCCTATGTTGACAGTAATTTACATGTGCCCTTTACAGAGTTAGTGGCGCATTTATTACTAACTCACACATATATATATATGTGTTTGCGTGCCTGCAAATGTCATTATCTCCAGAGCATCACTTTTTATTCTCTAAGCCTATCAGCCCCTGCCTTGTCATTTTCAACGCGTTGTGGACCCGTTGCATGATTTTCACTATTTAATCCGGTAAGAGGTTCTTATCTCTTTCATGTGTTTGGTGTTTTTTGGTTCTTTGTATGCTTATTGTTTCGGTTTTGGGTGTGAAATATTGATCTGGCCCCCCGTCTTGCTATCTTTCCATATCCCTCCACCTCTGTCCAGATCTGCTGGTAGGGGAATTTTTCTGAAAACATGGTTTTTCCTTTTGATTGAGCCATTTCATTACCCAAATAACCCTGCAAAGGAGGAAAAGAAATGAAGAAAAGGAAGACTGTTTTTCTCTTTGGCGCATCGGCGAGTCCTGCAACATCAAAAACAGTTGCACCCCTTTGGCGCATTTGTCCCCCTCGCAACACGAATAAAATCTGTGCCAATGGCGCACCCATCATACCTGTTGCATCAAAGACTTTCACGCCCTCAAGGCACGCCTCCTTCACATGCTGTAAGCGCTAGCCTTGCACCCTCTTAGGCGCCTCAACCTTATTTGTTACATCACGTTTACGTGCGCCTCCTTCATGCACCCTGCATTTGTGCAACATCAGCTTGATCCGCGCTAAGTACAAAGTTTCGAAGGCACATACGCCTTCCTTGTCGCAAAAACATCATGTTGTGTAAACCCTCCATGCGCCGCGCCAAGCTGCCTTTCGACGCACGAAAAGTTCCTGTTACACAAACCATTCATGCGCCAAAGGGCGCACCAAATCCCCATGCAACATGATAAACCTATGCGCCTTTGGCGCATCCTGTCTCCATGTAACACGATGTGTCCATGCGCCCTTTACAAAATGTACCCTGCAGTATCCATGCGCCATGCGCCTTTGGCGCTGATTTAACCTTTGCAACACCTCTTTTCTGTGTGCCTTACCTATTTAGCCCTGTAAGCTGCAGCTTTCATGCGCCCTGCGCCCTGAGCATCAAAATCACTAACTCTTTCTTCTGTTAACATTTCAATGGAAGATCAAATGGCTAATACAACCTTTTTGGATTTGGTCTCGCTTCTTCTTTATGCAGATCAACAACTACACTCAAAAGAACATATGTCTACATTAAGCAGGAGACCTACCAAATCCAAAGGCAAGGCCAAACTTACAGAAGAAGAGATGAAATACAAGTATCAGAGAGTCAGAATGCCTGACTCCCAGGCCGAATGCGACCTAGATATCAAGGACTCAGAGTTGGGTCACATTGATATGGAGGAATTTTGGGTCAGAACTCAGAAGGTAACGAGAAGTCCATGGATGGAAAAACTGATAGGTAGTGCCCTACACTTCACCGGAGGAATCCCGCTCAGCGCTGTCGACAATGAATTCATGATGGTGGTCACCTGGTGCTACAACAAAGACACAAGGTGTGTCGTAAATGACAAGGGCGAGGTCATCATTAACCTCACTGCCCGCCACTTCGAAATAATACTCGGCATCCCTCATCACCGGCACTTTGTGGCCGTCAGCCGAGAGGATTGTATTAAGGCCTGGGATGATAACAAAGATCAGTGTATGCAGCTGATGAACGAGGTCTATTTGAAAAATAAAAAGGTGTTGACCCGATGGCCTCAAACCATCCACCGCAGCGACTTCTCAGAGGAGCTCAGCGACACTATAACATTCCTGAGTAGAGTGTTTGGGCTTCCTGACGCCCACTTTTTCCATAAATGGATGTTGCGGTACTTAGAGACCATGAACAAGAATATGCCTGATCAACGCTTTTGCTGGGGAGAAATAATAAGCAGCACAATCTCTGAGCAGCTTCAACAATTCCTTACAACGGGAAGATTCTATTTGAACTCCTATGTTGTCTATGCTGCAGCATCAGAGAGAGACTACCCAGGCCTGATACGAAGTGGAGTTTCGCCTTAGGTCAAAATATATGAGTACTACCCAGAATTGAGGCTAGAGAATATCATCTCTCAGTTCACAAAGATTAATGATGTGTTTTTCTATCACATCATCTGCCTGTTGAGGCCGAATATGACTTACGGTCGTACGACCAAGAGCATAGTGGAAGCTACTAAGAAATGGGGGGCCCTGTTCACCCAATTTCCCACATTCACCTATCTGAGGGCAGCCAACTTCTTGGGAGAGCCAACCAGACTGCCGAGGTATGCTAGGCCTAAGCTGATTTTGCTGGAGCTGTCAAGACAGCTGATCACATATCACGAGAAGTGCCTCAAAAGAAAGAAGGGTGGAACTTCTTTCCCCCTCATTGTAGGCCGATATACATGCCTTACCCACCATAAGGCAAAGGACATGTTCGCAGAGCTGGAGCTGCTCAATTTGAGACATGATTTCCTAGCCAGGCCTACCTTCGACCCAAGGAATTGTCTGCCAAGGGTAAAGCTCGATCCAATCCATGTCCCTCAGATCGAGGACATCTACATCGACGTCATCCATGAGGTTGAGTTCAGGAGAAAGGATCATTCTCACTTAGCCTTGGCAGAAATCATCCAATATGGGGTAGCAATTGTCCCCAAAGGCTTCCAGACTACGGAAGATGAAATAGACCAAGTATATACTAACACGGATGGGGACAATTGGCCTTTTCCAGCCATTGATAGAACTAAGGCACCTTAGACGATTGAGGAGAGGATCAAGGAGACTCTGCGCAGGATAGAGCATTGGTGCCGGATGAATGGGTTAATCTACCTCGGGGTTGATTACACAACCTCCCCATTGGGTAATGCACCTCCTCGATCCAAACAGCAACCTAAAGGCAAGGGCAAAGGCATAGAGGGTGAGTCCAGCACCACTCAGGAAGAAGCTCCAGTGAGTCCTCCTTCCACGGCACCCGAAAAAGTTATAACTCTGGCTTCGCTAGAGAAAGAATCTGAAGAGGATGTTCTAATAGGCCCATCCACTCAGGATGTCGGCATTACTATAGCAACTGAGGTCCCTTCTATCCTTTCTTCTTCCCTTCCTTCCCCTCCTTGAGTGACTCAAGCGGCCATTCCTTTGGTCGTGTCCTCTCCCCCTTCTTCTACTCCTCCCCCCGCTTCTTCGTCTATCTTCTCTTCCCTTGCGGATCTTTCCTCCTCCATTTCTTCTCTCATCTCTGAGCTCCCTTCCCTTCCTATGTCTTCCGCAGCTGTAGTATCCCTTGCTCCCGTGGGCACTTCTTCAGCTATTCTCTCCATGCCGCCTCCACGTGTCTCCACATTTTCCCCCTCCACTACTGTAGCTGTCCCCTTTTCCGTTTCCGGCCCTTCTCCCATAGGTCCAACCTGGATCTCCCAGCAGCTAAGTCAACAAAAGAGGAAAGTTCCCATCGCTTCGATGGACTTTTCTATAATACCATCTAAGGGGGAAAAGAAGCAGAAGCCCGTCACACACTTCTCTCAAAGTGCTGTGGGAGAGAGGGTTATGGAGATCGCGTATCCCAATCCCCTCAAGGAGAAAAAGGATCTGTCTCCAACATATTTTACCGTGACCCAAGTCACAATGGGGACATATTCTGAAAGCCTTCAGGGGGAACCCCTTTCTGTAGTTGACACCCTCTGCAAGAAGCTTTAAGAGACAAAGGAAGAGAAAAGGCAATTGAAGGAGAAAAACAAATATCTGCTCCAAGCCTTACAGAAGATGGGTAGTGCGCCTCCCACAACTGCCGCCGAGACTTTTGAGCTTCTCAGCCAGGAGAAAATTAATGAGTACGCAAAGATCGGCGAGCAGGGTATGGCCGTTTCCGCTTGGAGGAGCCAAATCCTCAAAGACAGTGAAAAAGTAATCACCGAGTTCTCTGACTTGTATTTGACCATCAATAAGGCAAATAAAGAGCTCCAAGCGTTAGCGGGGCCCATATCAAAAGAGCTGGAACATGCTAGACTGCAGCACGAGACCTTCCAACAAATGTTGGACTGTTCAGTCAAAGATCTGGTTAAGTTCGGCGTCTTCGGCCATCCTAGGGCCCTCAACAAAATCATGTCCACTCTGGACTACTGGGTGGATCAGCTGGAATTTGTCTTAGAAAAGATTGACAAAGTGAAGGAAGAATCCCTGGACGCGATGCATCAAATGGAACGGATCATTCTTAACATGTCGCCAGGGTTACTTACTCCTTCATTCACTTTAAGGAAAGATGATGAAACCACCCAGATCTTTAAAGAGATCGTTTCTCAAGGGATGGGGCCAGAGGTCACTTTTGATGCAGAGTCTATCAACAACCTGCTGGCCTGCCGAGACTTCATTGGGTTACTCATTGAAGTGGAAAAAGACTATTCCAAGCTCCCCGAGAAACTCACATATGAGTGCGAAACTTGTGAAGCGATCAGTGATAGGCACAAGGATCCTTCCTAGGATCAGCTAGGGCCAATGATCAAAAAGTTTATGGAATACCACTCTCAATTCCATATCTCGTCACCTGAGCAACAACAAAAGCAGTCCACCCCCTTTCAGCCGTAGGATGACGATGACGAGTAGCTTCTTCTTCTTCTTCTTCTTCTTCTCTCTCTCTCTTCTTCAGCTTTCTTTTCGAGAATATCTGAAGTATGTTGATAGAAATGATGACATCATCCATGTTGCATCATGGGATGATGTCATCCATCAAGTTGTAAAAAGTCAACATGACTTTTAGATATTTTGTAAATATCTTTGTAGATAAGTTGTTGGCTCCTTTTTGCCTTCTTTTCTCTTCTTCTTCTATAAATACCCCAATACTTGTTGTATTATGGGTGAATATCTTTCAGATGAAAAATAGGAGTAAGGAGAAAAGACTTTGAGCTTTTTGTAACAGAAGGAAAATATTAATACATTATTTAGACTTTGTGCTGAATACATGTGTTATGTGCATTAGAGCTTTCTTACGTTAGATCTGTGTGTTTATTCTGTTAAATCTGCTTCTATTTTATTGTCATTTATTTATCATCAGTATTGCTTTGCTCGTTTATGCAAGTAGGTTTGGCTCTATTTACTACCAATGCCAAAACATAAACCTTTTGACCTTTCTGCTTTGGAATTCATTTCTTTTCTCCCTTCGGACCTGCTCTTTCTTCATCCCCTCTTCCTTTCCTTTCTTTTCACAGTCAGAAACACCCCTACTGGGATGAGATCCCAAACCCCCGAAGGCAGAATTTGTGAGACTTGCACAGATTCCTGTTGGTAGAATAATAAACCAGTTTCGCTTTGCTGACTCAAAGAGGAGCTATGCCCTGCACACTGTTGGCTCATTTATCCATAGGTCTACCCATGTGACAGATTTTTGGACCAACAAAGCTCATGGTAAACTTGACCTAGTTCATACCGATCTTTACGGTCCAATGCAATCAAGTCATTCTGAGTTCGAGTACTTCATGCTTTGTGTTGAAAACTATTCGAGAAAAATGTGGATTTTCTGTCCTCGCAAGAAAAGTGAAGCGTTTGAAACCTTCAAAAAGTTCAAAGTAGTAGTTGAGAAAGAAACTGGTCATCACATCAAGAACTCTCCATTCAAATCAAGGTGGGGAATTCACTAGTGATGAGTTTAGAGACTACCTACAAACTCACGGGATTCATCGACAGATGCCTCCTCCACACACACCGCAGGAAAATGGTGTTGTTGAGAGAAGAAATCATACTATCATGGAAATGGTACGATGCATGATCAATGATTCTAGACTTGAAAAGACATTCTAGGCAGAAGCAGTAAAGACAATAGTGTATTTGTTGAATAGAGTGCCCACTGTTGCTCTCGATGGAGTAACACCACAAGAAACATGGTAAAAATGGAAACCATCTATTGCACACCTCAGAGTATTCAGGTGTAAAGAAAGCATGCACATACCTAAACAAAACAAAAATAAATTGGACATGAAGTCACAAAAAATAGTCTTCATTGGGTACAATGAAGAGACTCTTGGGTGTAGATTGATGGATCCTAAGACTAGAAAAGTCTACACTAGCAAATATATTGAGTTTTTCAAGAAGAAGGAAGCAGAGACTCCTCCTCCAGGCTCACAAGAAGTAGATTTTTTACCAGTTGTAAAAAATTGAAGATGATGTTCCCTCTGAAGATGAAAGTGATGATGGGGATGATGGTGTTGATCAGATAGAACCATGACCCATGGGAAGAGTCCAACATATGCCTAAATGGTGTACAAGTACATTACGAGATAAAATAATGGATGCTCCACCAGATACATCCACCCCTGGACCACGAACTCATAGTAAAGCAAGAGAGGAAGTTAACTTTTCCTTGATGATTAGAGTTATTGAAACATATGAGCCCTCAACAGTCCAGGAAGCCCTACATTAAAAAGCTTGGAAAGATGCCATGGATTCTGAATATCAATCAGTGATGAAGAATAACACTTGGCAACTTGTCGATCTTCCACTAGCGAAGAAATCCATTGGATGCAAATGGATATTTAAAACAAAGTACAAAGAAGATGGGACAATGGACAAGTATAAAGTGAGACTTGTAGCAAAGGGGTATGCACAAAAAGAAGGTATTGACTATGAGGAGACATTTTCTCCCACTAAGATAAAAATGATCAGGATGATCTTTTCTCTAGCTGCACAGTTTGGATGGAAAGTCCACAAAATGGATGTAAAAATTTCCTTCCTAAATGAAGATTTATAAGAAGTATACATGACTCAACTTGAGGGATATGTAGTACCTGGTCAAGAAGAAAAAGTATGCAGACTCAGGAAATCTTTGTATGGCATCAAACAGGCACCCCGAGCATGGTACATCAATATTTATGAGCATCTCGTACAACATGGATTTGTTATAAATCCATACGATCCCGATCTTTACCTCAAAATGAAAGGGGGGGAGATTGTGATTTTCGTTGTCTATGTCAACGATCTAGTCATCACTGGAAGTTTAGTGAGGATGATTGATGCAACGAATAAAGATCTTAATTGATATTTCGACATGACTGATCTCAAGCTCATGCATTACTATCTTAGATTGGAAGTGTGGCAGAAAGAGAATCATATTTTTGTTTCTTAGATGAAATATACCAAGACTATGCTCAATAATTTTAGGACGATGGATTACACACCAATTGCTAAACCCATGGAGAATAGACTGTAGTTATCTCGTTTAGATCCATCTCCTGAGGTAAGTGCCACTCTCTATCGGCAATTGATCAGGAGTCTCATTTACCTGACCTAAACTAGACTAGATATCAAATTTGCAGTAAGCTATCTATCCTGGTTCATGCAGGAACCCAAAGTGTGTCATTGGAAAGTAGCAAGGTGCATCTTGAGATATCTCAGAGGAACAATGGATCTTGGTCTAGAATACAAGAAGAACAAAAAATTCTTATTGATTGGATATTCGGGTTCAGATCATGAAGGTAACATTGATGATAGAAAATCCACTTCTGGATTTGTATTCTTTATGGGATCTAGACCAATATCATGGGGAAGTAAGAAACAACACTTCATTTCTCACTCTTCCACAGAAGCTGAGTATCGTTCTATAGGAGAAGCTGTTTGTGAAGTGATTTGGCAATGTCGCATACTAGAAGGACTTGGAATACCACAGGACAAACTGAACACCATGTATGTTGACAATGAAGGTGTTCTCAAACTTGTTCGCAATCCAATGTTTCATGAGAGAACAAAGAACATTAAGGTTTAAGTTCATTTCATACATAATCGTGTGTTGAAGCACAACATCCAACTTCAATTTTTTCCAACAGCTGAACAAAGGGCAGATATCTTCACAAATTCACTTGCACGTGACAAGTTTGAGTTGTTCAGAGAGTTCCTCTCCACATCCTTTGAGACAATGCACAATTAAGGGTAGGAATGTTAGGTTAATTATTTACCTAATATAATTAATTATACATTATATAATAAATTATTTAATTAATGTTATTAATAAAATAATGTTGTTATATGGTTATATTCCTTCATAACCATCTAATTGTATTTATGTCTACATACGGGTGTAGTTATATTGTTTTAAAAATATAATTGTAATTATTCATTTATGCTTCATGGATGTTATTGGAAGCTTATGTAATTTGGAATGTGGTTGCACCTGTGCAACTTAGTTTCTTGTTTGTATTCAGCTGTACAATACCTATAAGTATTGTAACTCCTTCTTGTGTAAATGGTTGATTTCACATTAATATATTTCACAGGCTACCATCCATGTTTTGTGAAACTACATTTAGTTAGGGCCTTAGGAAGTTATATATATCACCTTTTGCATAGGTTAGGTTCGGTCTCCGCAAACCAATGAAAATAACAAAACCTTACCATTTTTCATACTTTCTTATACCATTAAGTAAATTGATTATACAAACTAGAACTTCCAAGAAAAGGTAACCTCAAGAAAAATAACGTAATCATGCAATATTAGATTAAATGGACTATCACTATATCGGTAATAAAATTGAAATTCCAGAAGCAATATGAACTCAAGTAATCACTGTATTAAAGTCATAATTACATATTGGTTTTAGGAGAATGCGTTGGATCACTGAAATTGATCCTAGTTACTATCCAATATCAATACAAAGATAAAAATTATTCCAAAACAATAATAGTTTTCCAGATTACGAGAACACCTAATAGTTCTAAGAACTTGATTCAGACTTTCCATAAGTTGAAGCAAATAAGTTCATTTCTCAAACTAGTTAAGTAAAGATTACAACATTAGTACAATTGCTTCCATATGATTGATTAATAGGAAAAACCTCATCATAAACTGACACCTTTCCAGTAACATGATTTAAGCAGTTCAATATAGATCACACTCAAGAACGCAATCACATGTCTAGGTTACCAATAAATCTAAAAGAAAGCAACTAAAAATGTAAGAACAATAAAGGCATTACATGTAAGGACCTTCAGACTATTTCCCACAATCTTATTGAGTGAGAGGACCATCTTGATGAGTCCCCTTCTTCATCTACTACTTCATCCATAGCCCATCTGACCCCTTTTACCACATCTCCATCCAATCATCCTCTTGGGTCTCTTCACCTCTTTACATCATCTCCTATAACTTCTATTGATAAGGGTCCTCCCTTGTTCATCGATACTATTTTCCTTGATACAATGTCCTCCTGAAATCCATATCCTTTAATATCCATTATCCTATCCAAATCCCTTTCACTAGGGGGAACATCTTCCCTCCTCATTGAATCTTTAGCATCCCCTTCTTGTGTTCATAGATTCATCCTCCTACGTTAGGGGGATTTATTCGTAGGACTTGTCTATTCACAGATTAGTTCCTTTTCATATTCAAAATCATCCTATCTCATTCAGATCGGCTCATCCAATCACATTTTCTATCTCCTCTTCCCACGACCAATTTTGCGGTCATATTCGTGCTTCCCTTCAGAAGAACCATAGATTTATCTAAAACCTTCCATTACGGAACCTATCTCATAAATATTTATTTAACTTATCTCCTCTGATCCTGATTTATCTTGTTCCTATAGGGGGCCCATTTCCTTATCTTATATACATACCATTCAATTCCCTATTAGGAAACACTTGCTCTTTTTTTTGTTTGTCCTATCTTCTTATTGCGACCTTAACGTCATTGGCCTCATACAACACCACTGTAGAAAGGAGCCAACATGGAGAGTTTTCCCCTAACTGGATTAGACCATGCATTATTACACACAAGTATGGGTCGAGAGCCTATCATTTGGTCTCCCTGATGGCAAGCCAAAAGTGGAACCACTTAACACATTGCACTTGTGACCATTTTATTGTAGAACATTTACCAATGTTCCCTTACTCATGTATTCAGATCATTCCTCCATCTCATCCCCTTCCATATCTCATCGCGATGATTTGGAAATATGTGGTCTACCGTCACTTCCTAGATGTGACCTTAAGTATGGGCACCATGACTCTTCCCATAGCATATTCGTTATGGATAGGTTCTCACCTTTGGTGAGAACTTTGTGATCATTACATCCATCAACCTATTATTCACCTATTGGAACCATGCAAAGGGTCTAGCAGTGTCTCTTGTACAACATTATCCTCTCCTTGGTGGTCTAATTAGCTAGTCTCGACTCTCCCCCATGTAAAATCAAAATTAATGGATGCTTAAATCAAAATCAAAGTTATCAAAAATTATACTGATCCCTTGAAGGACGACTATCCATGAAAAAATAAGAAATAAAAAACATGAAATAAAAATCAAATAAATAGACCGATCCCTCGAAGGACGGCTATCATTTACTCTTTCCAACTATATATTGTATAAAGTAGACCATACCCTCAAAATATGTCTACTCCTTATGACACTTAAAGGCTTCCCACATTGATTAGACTTCTATTTTATCATCATCCTAAGAAATATTCCCACATTGATTAGATTTCTCTTTCCCCTTCCTAGAGCTGGGGCATAGTTTAGGGAACACCACTTTTGGAGATCCCTCTTTCCTCTGTAAAAGGTACATCTCAAACCCATTTTTTCATGACAAAATTAGGTTTATGAGATCATCTCATCCATTGTTTCCTTATGGTATTTGAAATGAATAACTATTGTTGGTTATTTGATAGCATTATTAGTGGTTGCATGTGCCTTACGTAACTTGGATCCCTTTTTGTTTACCTCAAATGCATTTGGAGGCATATTTTCCTCGTACGATCCTAACTATAGTGTAGTGTTGTTTTCACCTATAAGTCACCACCATTGCGAGGCATCTTTTTCTTAATCCTATAACATATGTCTTTGAACATATCTTTCTTCATCTAAATGACATATATGGTATCTATTTATCTTACAACACATTAATCATTAATCACATTAATTATTAATTTATTTCAATCACATCCTACGCATATGCATGTTAATCATCATGATCAAAATAAAATTTAAACACAAAACATATTACCACATTTATATCATCATCGATACAAAGGAAAATCTAAAATAAACATCTAATCATACATTTATTTCACCACCATCATCAAATACAAAACAAAAAATCACCATCACATCTAATATAAAATCCATCATCATGATATTAAAATCCATCACATCACATAATGAACACATGATAATCCATGACAAAACCATATATCATATATCAAAATGTATTTCAATACATCATGGCCCTATAGGAGGATCCCTCAAAGTAGAAAAACTATAAAAAATTGTAAAGTTAATGTCTGAGGCTCTCAAGTCCTCTCCCTCTGGGGCAACAACAACACCTGAACCCTGTCCACCATTTCCACCCTCTTGGCCTCCATCCTCTCATCGTGGCTAAGCTATGCTCGCTGTACTCCATGATGACCCAGCTCCAGCTGCTACCTACCTCTGGAGATACTCCCAATATCTCAGCATCCAAAGTAGCCTATGGATCACAATGTCCTCATAATATTTGGCCTTAGTGGCCAACACTAAGTACCTATCCATCCCAATCATGCTAAGAGGTGCCATCTATCCTAATCTTTGTGGCACTTTCTGAACACCACTAACCGACTATATTGCTACAATAGTAGTAAAATATCCAAAGTGGGCCCTGTAGGCCTCCCTCTTCCTGCAGTAGTGGTCTCTCTCCTGAATGAATTAGTATCTCTCTTGAGTTACCACATCCCAATGCTTTAAGAATGTATTCCTCTCTACTCTCATCTAATATAGCTTGGCACACAAGCGTGTAACCTCTACAATATTTCTTGATCCGTCTCCACCACCTCTTGGATTTTCCTCAACCTCAACCTCTATCTGCTCGATCTCCTCCTCTCCTCCCTCCTAAAATACTTGAGATGCCATATGCCAATCATAGTATCCCGCTCCTACTCCACCATCATTGTCATCATCCCATGACATGACCTCCTCCTCCAATGAGTCTACTATACTGGGACTCAACAACTCTCTGTCTAGCTCCTCCCTCCTATACAAACTCGGATCATGGGGCACTAATTGAATGACTCAAAAAACTACTATCTCACCTTTTCAAAATGAATGCCCTTTATCATCTCTGGTCATCTCCCCTACACCCATATCATCATCCTCATCCCCATTAGCTCCACATCCACACCAAGCCAGGCAGGGAAATCCTGATATGGATGCCACTTGATATGATAAACATCTAACTCTGTAAACATATCTACATACCAATCCACCTCTCTCTCTCCCCCATCTCTGAAGGCTTGATCATCCCTCCATGTCAAAAATGCCACCTCTAGCTAATTACGGTATCTTATGACCCATGGAAGCCATGGTGGCCTAATCATTGCAATCTGCTCATAGGCCCAGTAGTATAAAAAAGAAGCCTACATCCAGCCTTGACCTCTTTCCCGCCATGTATCTAGATAGCTAATGGTAAACCTAAGCCAATAGTGTGGTCTTGAATAAAAAAATTCTTGTGATTAACAATGTTGACCACTACCTCGGTTAGCGCACATGGAAACCAAGCTCCTCCCGAGTCAAGAAAAACATAACATGACAAGACCATCATAACAATACATATCAAATGAATACATAGTACCCTATCCTCATATCTCGAATCGTATGTAAAATACTTAGAAGAAAACCTGATCTGGGGCACATCGGCTCTAAATAGCTATGTCAAAACTACCAATTTGTCATCACTAGTAATGGGAGCTATTTGCTTCCCTTGTATCGGTAGCCTGAGAATTCGATACACATTCTCCAAGGTGATAGTAATCTCCCTTATCTTGAACCAAAATGTACATGTCTACCTATCCCACCTCTCAACTAAAGTAATCATAAGCCCCACATATCCTGGGATCATCTGATAGTATCTAAATCCACCTAATCCAATTATAGATAGATAGTACCACTCAACATCTATCACATCACCTCTAATATGCTCATATATATATGACACTTGATCTCTCAAATATAAGGTCTCTCTAGCCTTCAATCACAAATAGAACATACATACATTAGACCTATCATCCAAAATCCATTCAAAGTTTCATCCAAATTTCAATTTAAACCCTAATCTAGCCAATCTAACCCTAGTTGATGCTGACCTAGGTCGGGTTGACGCATTTTCGGGTTAGTCAATGAGCCTTAAGGTTCATTCAACATCGATCCTCCTAAGTCACCACTAATCACCCTTGGCATCATCCACTTTTTACAAAAAAATGTAGAAAAAATAAAACATTAAATTAAATAAAAAACCAGTGTGGGTTTTGTTACTCACCATCCTTTGTACCCTCTGACGTTTCCTCGTAACTCTGATAGCCTCTATTTCCTCCATCTCTATTTTATCGCTCTTCTTTTTCTCATCAACTTGACATGTGAAAATGAGAATTTTTGGCCAACCATTAGGCTTAGCCCACCGAAATTTGGCCGTCATCAACCCACATGGGTTGCCGTTGATCGACCTCAGTCACTATTGAATGGCCTTAACACCAACCATTTTCGCTTTCTCCCTAATTTATTACATCCATTTCTAGGGCATCTTCTTTTCTTTACCTTTAAATCCATATTTATGGTCATTTGTATTTTCCCTTTTGGGCATTTTTATATAATATTTTCAACTATTTCTTCCTTTGGGCATCTATGTTATTTATGTCCACACCCATGGCCATAATTACTCTTCCTTTGGGCATATACATACTCAAGTCCATATTTGTGGCCATATATTTTTCCTTCGGGCATGATTAATCATATTTATTCCATAAGTACACCTTTCATAACTATAATCACCCCTCTATTGGGAACTTTATTTTATAATCCTATCCAATCTGTGCATAAAGTCTTCATTTGAGGCCATACTCATATTCTCATTTGGGCTTACATTCATCATATCATGTCCACTGTTGTGGCCATATTCATTCCTATCATTAGGGAACCATTATTTTTCATCAAATTCCACCTTTGTGTCCATGATTTTCCCATCTTGGGACATAATTTTTCCTTTTTTCCTTTGTGGCCACACTTTTCCCCACTCGGGGCATACTTTGATTTTTCCTATTTTACCTTTACATCTATGATTTCCGCCATTGGGGTATATTACCCCATCACTCACTTTTTCATTTTTCCTTCTCAGCCATTTTTTGTGTCCCATTAGGCACCATATAATTCATCCTCATCCCTTGTGGAGACATACCTATTCACTCGATTCCTCGTGTACGAAGGATTTCACATATTTTTATGACTTGCCTATGACCCATTGGTCATCTTGGCCTACATCCGTACTGGAGTGATATTCACCCACTCATTGGTCTATAGAACATTGTTTTCCATCTCTTTTGAGACTGTACTTATCCCATGCTAATGTGAAATTGGATTCACCATCATAATTTTCCATCATTATTGTGATATTTGTTTCTTGGGGCATCTTTCCTTGGTTATGCTTTTACCCATCTTTCCATCACCCACCCACCCTTCATCATCTAGCTTTTTCAAATGTGTCATTGATTTCCCTTGGCACCATCGATCCCCCATTTAAGGGGGAGCCCATAATCAATCCTTTATCCTCATCCAACCCTTCTTGCTTTTGTGTGATGGCTTGCTAGTGCAAACAATTCAATAAAAAGGGGAAAAATTTAGACACCTAAAATTGATATCAATGACTTCATTCACCCGCGTGCACATATTTAATAAAATTCCCATCTAATATTCATTAATTAACTAAGTGACATTAATTAATTAATCATCTTACATGCCCAATTATCCCATCCAAATTTATATTTATGCCCATTAATTAATTAATTAATCTTCATTCATTTCCCTAACCAACCTTCTAATTAGGATGCTTTTATCCTACACACACATCACCTCACTTTTTTAGCTTTTATCCTATCCATGTTTATGCTCATAACTAACTTAAATTCATCCCCAAGCAACCTAATCCCACCTACATGCTTTAAATCATTTTAACAATCCTTAAAAACACAAAAACATGCAGCCAAAAACAAAATTCATGCCCATCAGGGAAACTTTACCCATAGTCAGTGGTGACCCAGCTTGATCACTGCCGACCTTAGAAAAAAGGCTTCTTCCTTTCTATTCATCATCAAGAAATCAGAAAAATAGACGCTTGCAATATTCAAACTTTCTCCCAGCCTAAGAATCATCATGCTTGAGAATTTTTTCCATGAAATTCAGATTTTACTAGCCTTCTAATTATAAATTAGATATAATATGAAAGTATTTCCTTTTCATAAATTTAATATAATTCCTAAGTTCATCACAACTTCTTATTTAATAACAGTCATATAGATAAAAGAGGTCATCTAACATAAGTCACCCTTCATTGTTAACGTATAAATTATTCACATTCACTAGATAAAGTTAATCCATATAGTCCTAGTAGCTTGACATAGTTCATAAGTTACTTAGGTAATCACCCAATAATAACTTATTCAAACTCATAAGTTCAATATACAAGAACACATGCAAAAATTTATTTATTGAAGAATAGTATTCAAACATATAAGTCATGTAGCAATTTATTGACTTACACATTTTCTTGTTATAACAGTAGCTTACACACAAAACTACCTTTCTTTATTCAATGTAGAACTACTAATTCATATTTTTCCAAAGTCAATAAATTAGGAATCAGTAGGTATTTAGATAGTTTTGTGTAAGTCAATTAGCAATTTATTGACTTACCCATTTAGATACCTACTTTATTACTTTCCATCAGTAGGTATATTTTCTTTCAAAAAATTACAATAAATGGCCAAGGGCCTTTCTCATTTCTATAAAGAAGTAATTCAATTAGGAATACAAAAATCAGTCATTCCATTAAAATTTCTTGAATCAAAAGAATAAATGCAACTTTATACGTCTTCCTTCTTTTATCTTTCACGAAGTTAATATGTAAAATTTTTAGCATGTGTCAGTTCATATGAACTAAGCATGATAGGTACTAAATCCTCAGAACATCATGATATATCTTAATAATTTCATAAAAGGAACACTGCTTTTAAGTGAAATTATTCTAAGGTTTAAAGAAATTATATCTTTTCATTTGATCATACCATAAAAACATCATAATTGAAATCATAATAAGATAAGTTTAACACATGCATTTAATTACAATACTTCTAAAAGATAATGAGTTTAGTCACTCAAGGTAACCTGAAATAATATAATTGACCCTAATCAATCATTCAATAAAAGTGCAAGAATAATATGATTGTAGTTATATAAGCCCAAACTTATATTTCTATAATCATATTTCTTGTTCAATAAGTTTAACAACTCAATCGTCTAATTGTTATGTTATAGTCAAGCAATAATAATCAAATAGTATTTTATGGTTAATAATAAGTATAAGATTAATAAGATTACAGTCATATAATCCCATTATTATATGGTTGAACCCTTATGTATCCTTAATAGAGTTATAAAAATTTAGAAAATAAGCCTTTATTATGTTTCAATCAAATAATGACAAACCATTTATATAACATTAAAACATAGTACACAGTTAAGTTATTTCCTACACTTACAATGCATACAAGTTCCAAATACATAAGCTGTTTTAGAAGTAAACAACTACCAAATCAGGGTTGGTTCAGGATGAACTGGATTATTACACTAATCATATCAAGAATAGAATATTTTTAGTCGCAAATCAAATTTCCTTTCAAAGTTAGCATGATGACATTTGGGTAGAAGTAACCAAGATTTTATACACAATCACATTAACAGTGACCAATATAATCGAGACCCTCTAAGTATTATATACCTTAACAAGCTACACACAGAAGCACATCAAATTCACATCCCTTAAGGAGGACACATATTAAAATAGATGCATTTGAGTGCGCAATCAAGTTGGACTTATATTGCACAAAACTCAAAACCAAAAATCACAATATTCCTTCAAACCTATATTGATCCTTACAGGGGTCGAATATGACTAGGGTTAATGATAATAGAATATGGAGGTGAGAATGAATAACCGGTAAGGTGTTGAGAAGATCACTGTTTCCCCACTGAACAATCAAGTTAAACTCTAGTATTTAAGACAAAATACAATTGTTTGTTGATAAGATTGCAACATCCTATCGAGCCGTCAAATGTGGCTAGAGAATCAAGTCACAAAGATTTCCACACAACGATGTCCATATAAAGGAGACACTACTTAACAACCCAATTAAATATTTGGGAGTGTCCATAATGGAATCGAAATAAAACATTCAAACTTGTTGCTATCTCCAATAATGGAGTTCTTTGTAAACTTGAAACATTAATACCCAATAAGGGTATTGACTCAATACTTGAGTCTTAAGAAGAATCAAAGATAAAATATCTGAATAAGGTCATTAGAGATTGATTCAACAAGCCTACACAAAACCAGATGACCATAAAAGATAAATGAAAGAACTCATATAATATAACTACCCAACATGACAAGTGAAATTGATTTGCATCTATTTTAAATTCATGACCAAAGTTAAAGAATCCATCCATACAAAGTTTTCACTCATCCTAGAGAGATGGGTTTTTTTTGAAAAAATGGATACAGTGCTTCGAAAAAGCACTTAAATTTTAAAAAGGGTATCGATAATAAAAACTTGGCCAGGCCATTCCATGATTGAAACCATTTACATTTAGAAAAAACTCACAAACCAGAGTCAAGAACGCTTCATTTCTTCAAAAAGAGCATTCACGGTTATACACACAAGCCATAAGTAGTTTAAAATTGACATGAAATAATATTACGAGCCATATTTAAGAGAACAACTAGATTTAAAGCAATAATCAAGAATATAACCATATAATAAAAAATAACACAAAAACCACAAAGCCCAGAACCCAGAACCAGATTCCATTTCAAGAGCATAGTTATTTTCATGAAATAATAAAATAGAGCATGTTATTTTAATGAGTTATAGCCTATCATGCCTAGTAGAGCTCCTGAAATTCTTCTTCAAGCTCCCAGGATTCATTTCGATATTTCCATGATAATCTCTATAACTAAATCAAACCAGATTCCACCGAAAACCATCCATCTCAACCTCATTAATATTTATAATCTTCACATTAATTTATTCCACTATTTTCTCCCATGAAACAGTGAGATTCATGTCTATCAAAAGATTAAAGACCAGTTCAAACAACAAAAATTCAACATGCAGAGTGAATGAAATCGAGTAAAAAATGGGAGACAAAAACACACCAAACTCTTTTCATCGAAAGATGACATGTTTTCCCCCAAGGTGGCTTTGGAAAAATCTTCAAAGCCATTAATGCCTGTATTAAATTATATAAATACCACCAACTACCAATTTTCAACTATATTTACCTTATAAACCTTTCTATTGAAATTCCTTTTACTAACTGTTAGCGCCAGATTTAGCATACATGCCAAGTTTTACTTGGTCTCCACTTAAAGTTGGTAGTGGAGATCATTAAATTCCACATTTAAATTTCCAAGCACAACATAAGTGGTGCTTAATTCTTACCATTCCAATAACCCTACCTTATTAATGCCAACCATAGTTAGGCTATGGGTTTAGGCTTAATATTTCCCTCCCTTTGATAAGTCAGGGTCAAATATTATTTAATATCAATGTCTCAACCTTAACTTAGGTTGATAATAATTGATCTCATGTACATAGGATTTAGTTAGGTCCTTTGGAAGTTATATATATCACCTTTTACATAGGTTAGGTTCGGTCTCCGTAAAACAATGAAAATAACAAAACCTTACTGTTTTTTCATACTTGCTTATACCATTAAGTAAATTGATTATACAAACTATAACTTCCAGGAAAAGGTAACCTCAAGAAAAATAATGTAATCATGTAATATTAGATTAGATGCACTTTCACTATATCGGTAATAACATTGAAATTCTAGAAGCAATATGAACTCAAGTAATCACTGTATTAAAGTCATAATTGCATATTGGTTTAAGGAGAATGCATTGGATCACTGAAATTGATCCCATGTACTATCCAATATCGATACAAAGATAAAAATTATTCTAGAACAATAATAGTTTTCCATATTACTAGATCACCTAATGGTTCTAAGAACTTGATTCAAACTTTCTATAAGTTGAAGCCAATAAGTTCATTTCTCAAACTAGTTAAGTAAAGGTCACAACATTAGTACAATTGCTTCCATATGATTGATTAATAGGAAAAACCTCATCATAAATTGACACCCTTCCAGTAACATGATTTAAGCAATTCAATAGAGATCACACTCAAGAACACAATCACATGTCTACGTTACCAATAAATCCAAAATAAAGCAACTAAAAATGTAAGAACAATAAAGGCATTAGGCCCTTTAGACTATTGTCCCACAATCTTATTGAGTGAGAGGAACACCTTGATGAGTCCCCTTCTACATCTACTACTTTCATCCATCAGCCCATCTAAACTCTTTTACCACATCTCCATCTAATCATCCTCTCGGGTCTCTTCACCTGTCTACATCATCTCCTATAAATTCTATTGATAAGGGTCCTCCCTTGTTCATCGATACTATTTTCCTTGATACACCATCCTCCCAACATCCATATCATATTAATATCCATTATCCTATCCACATCCCTTTCACTAGGGGGAACATATTTCCCCCCTCATTGAATCTTTAGCATGCCCCTTCTTGTGTTCATAGATTCATCCTCCTACGCTAGGGGGATTTCTTCTTAGGACTTGTCTGTTCACAGATTAGTTCCTTTTCATATTCAAAATCATCCTATCTCATTCATCTCGGCTCATCCGATCACATTTTCTATCTCCTCTTCCCACGACCAATTTTGTGGTCATATCCATGCTTCCCTTCGGAAGCACCATGGATTTATCTAAAACCTTCCATTACGGTACTATCTCATAAATATTTATTTAACTTATCTCCTCCGATCCTGATTTATCTTGTTCCTATAGGGGGCCTGTTTCCTTATCGTAAATACATACCATTCAATTCCCTATTAGGAAACACTTTATTTTTTTTTCATTTTTACTATGTTCTTAACATGAAGTTAACGTCATCAGCCTCATAAATTTATTAGAACAACACCACTCTAGAAAGGAGCCAACATGGAGAGTTTTCCCCTAACTGGATCAGACCATGCATTGTTACACACAAGTATGGGTCGAGAGCCTATCATTTGGTCTCCCTGATGGTAAACCGAAAGTGGAACCACTTAACACATTGCACTTGTGACCATTTTATTGTTAGCACATTTACCAATGTTCCCTTACTCATGTATTCAGATCATTCCTCCATCTCATCCCCTTACATATCTCATTGTGATGATTTGGAATTATGTGGTCTTCCGTCAATTTCTAGATGTGACCTTAAATATGGGCACCATGACTCTTCCCATAGCATATTCCTTATGGATAGGTTCTCACCTTTGGTGAGAAATCTGCGATCATTACATCCATCACCCTATTATTCACCTATTGGAACCATGCAAAGGGTCTAGCAGTATCTCTTGTACAACATTATCCTCTCCTTGGTGGTCTACTTAGCTAGTCCTAACTCTCCCCCATGTAAAATAATAATTCATGGATGCCTAAATCAAAATCAAAGTTATCGAAAAGTATACTGATCCCTTGAAGGAAAAATGTCCATGCAAAAATAAGAAATAAAAAAACATGAAATGAAAATCAAATAAATAGACCGATCCCTTGAAGGACGGCTATCATTTACTCTTTCCAACCATATATTGTATAAAGTAGACCATACACTCAAAAGATGGCTACTCCTTATGACACTTAAAGGCTTCCTGCATTGATTAGCCTTCCATTTTATCATCATCCTAAGAAAGCTTCCCACATTGATCATATTTCTCTTTCCCCTTCCTAGAGTTGGGGCAAAATTTAGGGAACACCACTTTTGGAGATCCCTCTTTCCTCTGTATAAGGTACATCTCAAACCCATTTTTTCATGACAAAGTTAGGTTTATGAGATCATGTCATCCATCATTTCCTTATGATATTTGAAATGAATAACTATTGTTGGTTATTTGCTAGCATTATTGTTGGTCGCATGTGCCTTACGTAACTTGGATCCCTTTTTGTTTACCTCAAATGTAGTTGGAGGCATATTTTCCTTGTACATTCCTCACTATAGTGTAGTGTTGTTTACACCTATAAATCACCACCATTGCGAGGCATATTTTTAGTAATCATATCACTTTTGTCTTTCAAAATATCTTTCTTCATCTAAATCACCTATATGCTATCTATTTATCTTACAACACATTTATCATTAACCACATTAATTATTAATTTGTTTCCATCAAATCCTACCCATATGCATGTTAATCATCATGATCAACATAAAATTTAAACACAAAACATATTACCATATTTATATCATCATCCATATCAAGAAAATCTAAAATAAACATCTGATCATACATTTATTTCACCACCATCATCAAATATAAAACAAAACATAACCATCACATCTAATGTAAAAGCCATCATCATGATATTAAAATCCATCACATCACATAATGAACACAAGATAATCCATGACAAAACCATATATCATATATCAAAATGTATATCAATACATCATGGCCCTATAGGAGGCTCCCTCAAAGTAGAAAAACTATAAACAATTGTAAAGTTAATGTCTGAGGCCCTCAAGTCTTCTCCCTCTAGGGCAGGAACAATAAATGAATGTTTTCCACCATTTCCCACCCTCCTGGCCTCCATCCTCTCATTGTGGCTGAGCTATACTCGCTGTACTCCATGATGACCCAGCTCCAGCTGCTGCCTACCTCTCGAGATGGTCCCAATATCTTGGCATCCAAAGTAGCCTATGGATCACAGTGTCCTCATAATATTTGGCCTCAATGGCCAACGCTAAGTACATATCCATCCCAATCATACTAAGGGGTGACATCTATCCTAATCTCTATGGCACTTTCTAAACAACATTGACCGACTATATTGCTACAATAGTAGTAAAATATCCAAAGTGGGCCCTGTAGGCCTCCCTCAACCTGTGGTAGTGGTCTCTCTCCTGAATGTTTTGGTATCTCTCCTGAGTGAACTTATCATATTGCTGCAAGGATGTATTCCTCTCTAATCTCATCTAATATAACTCCACACACAAGAATGCAACCTCTGAAAAATTTCCCGCTCCATCTCAACCACCTCTTGGATCCGCCTCAACCTTAGCCTCCATCTCCTATATCTCCTCCTCTCCTCCCTCCTCAACCACCCAATATGCCATATGCCAATCATAGTATCCCACTCATACTCCACCATCATTGTCATCATCCCATGACCCGACCTCCTCCTCCAATGAGTTTGCTATAGTAGGAATCGACAGCTCGCTGTCTAGCTCCTCCCTCCTATACAAAATTAGATCATGGGGCACTAATTGAATGACTCAAAACTACTATCTCACCTTGTCAAACTGAATGCCCTCTATCATCTCTGGCTGTCTCCCCTACACCCATATCATCCTCCTCATCCCCATTAGCTCCACATCCACACCAGGCTAGGAGGGGAAATCCCGATACGGATGTCACCTAATATGATAAACATATAACTCTATACACAAATATACATACCAATCCACCACTCTCTCGCCCCCATCTCCAAAGGCCTAATCATCCCTCCATGTCACCTCTAGCTGATTATGGTCTCTTGTGACCCATGGAAGCCATGGTGGCCTAATCACTGTGATATAATTATAGGCCTAGTAGTGTAGAAAGAAGCCTACATCCAGCCCTGACCTCTCTTTCCTGCCATGTATCTAGATAGCTCATGGTAAACCTGAGCTAATAGTGTGGTCTCGAATTAAAAAAAGTCTTGTGATTAACAATGTCGACCACTACACTGGCTAGCACCCATGGAAACCGAGCTCAACCTGAGTCAGAAAAAGCATAACATGACACTACCATCATAACCATACATATCAAATGAATACATGGTACCCTATCCTCATATCTCGAATCATATGCAAAATCCTTAGAAGAAAACCTAATCTGGGGCGCATCAGCTCTAAATAGCTACGTCAAAACTACCAATCTATCATCACTAGTAATGGGAGCTATCTGCTTCCCCTGTATCAGTAGCCTAAGAATTTGATACAAAATCTCTAGGGTGATAGTAATATCCCTTATCTTGAACCAAAATGTACATGTCTACCTATCCCACCTTTCAACTAAAGTAATCATAAGCCCCACATATCATGGGATCCTTTGATAGTATCTAAATCCACCTAATCCAACTGCAGACAGATAGTACCACTCAACATCTATCACATCACCTCTAATATGCTCATATAGAGATGACACCTGATATCTCAAATATCAGGTCTCTCTGGCCTTCAATCACAAATAGAACATACATACATTAGATCTATAATCTCAAATCCATTCAAAGTTTCATCCAAATTTCAATTTAAACCCTAATCTAGCCAATCTAACCCTAATTGATGCTGACCCAGGTCAGGTTGATGCATTTTCGTGTCAGTCATTGAGCCTTAAGGCTTGGTCGACATTGACCCTCCTGAGTCACCACCAATTACCCTTGGCATCATCCTATTTTTACAAAAAAATGTAGAAAAAATAAAACATGAAATTAAATCAAAAACCAATGTGGGTTTTATTACTCACCATCCTTTGCACCCTCTGGAGTTTCCTCGTAACTATGATAGCCTCTATTTCCTCCATCTCTATTTTCTCACTCTTCTCTTTCTCATCAACTTCACACGTGAAAATGAGAATTTTTGGCCAACCATTGGGCTTATCCTACCAACATCTGGCCATTGTCGACCCACTTGGGTCACCGTTGATTGGCCTCAGTCACCGTCAAATGGCCCTTAACACTAACCATTTGTGATTTCTCCCTAATTTATTACATCCATTTCTAGGGCATATTCTTTTGTTGACCTTTAAATCCACATTTATGGTCATTTATATTTTCCCTTTTGGGCATTTTTTATACAACATTTTCAACTATTTCTTCCTCTGGGCATCCATGTTCTTTATGTCGACACCCATGGCCATAATTACTCTTCCTTTGGGTATATACATACTCTTCAAGTCCATATTCGTTGGCCATATATTTTTCCTTCAGGAACGATTAATCATATTTATTCCATAAGTACACATTTCATAGCTATAATCACCCCTCTATTGGGAACTTTATTTTATAATCCTATTTGTTGTTGCAGACTCACAGCACCCTTGGATGCAAACCAGGCTTCTAGGTTGATGTTCAGGCATCCAGTGTGATTGCACAACATGGAATCCTTTCTCCAAGCGTGGGACTTGTAAAGATGAGAAAAGATTCTCCAGAGAAGGCTGGTTCCTATTCCTCTATTCAGATGCACACAAAAAATGTAGAGGGTTTGCTAAAACCTAATCTAACTTGCCAAGGAGACAGGGTAAGAAAATGCATAGAATAAAACCTAAACTACAAAGGTGATGCACCGAGGAATGTTAGACACTCGTTTTGCAAATTTAAACACAGACCACATAGATGCAATACAAAAACCATGCACAGGTAACCAAACTGCAATAAGAGATCAAAATGACAGCAATGAATACATGAGAGGGTTGAGAGTCAATCACAACACATATATTATTGCTCAAGAGTTGATACAGTACATTGCAGTGGCCAAGAGGCAAAAAGACTGGCATTACAACCCATATGAGAGGTTTGAAAGCTCCACAATTTCTCTTGCAAGCGAGGGAAGAAGGGAGGATGCAAAACAAGAATGTCCGACCCCTTAAAGGAGCTCTTCTTTACAATATATATCCAGAAATGAGAGAGGGAAGAGAGAGGAAATCCAGAATCTACCCCAACCACTTCTTGGTAGCATTTAAAATCATCTCATTATGACAAAAGCGGTGGATCTTAGCAAAACGAAGGGCTATCTAACAGGAGCGGCGAGCTGTCTGCTGCATTGAAGTTGGTTGTTGAAGCATTACTTCTATCTATCACCACGTGTCAGAGACATTTTCTTAATTTTGTCCTCCCTCTAAACTGCACCAAAATTCAATATTGACCCCAGAATCATGTAGAGAACTTCAACAGCTTTCCGTTGATATAAAGAACATGAAAATTTGAGCTCTGGATCGAAAGATATGATGATTTGAAGATTTAGGGCACAAAACAGGCGAAAACGGATTTTTAAATCTCTTTTCCCGCGCTCTGCCATCTAGACGACACGTGGCAGGCTCAGGTTCGGTGAGCAATTTTCTCTCTCCACCTTTTCACAGGTTTTTCTTGTGGGCCCCTTAAACTTGGACACTGTTGTCCACTCAAAATTTCCCCGTTCTTAAGAAGTCATTTTCAAAAAAAAAAATGAGTTTAAGTGTTTTTCTCTAAAGTGCCTAAGTCGTGAAATTAAGAAAATCTACGTTTTTGGGTCATTTTGTGTGATTTTCAGGGCTGTCGGAACTTTTTGTCCCAACTGTCCCAATTTCAAAAGTGCGTTCTATTCCCCGATCGGCCAAAATCCCAAAGTTGTTTCCATTTTCGGGCCCGTCGGAACTTTTCGTCCCAAGTGGTCCCAAAACTTATTGTGCGAGTGTTCCATTTCGGCCGAAAACCTGAACCACGTACTTCACGCGTTTTCATCTCAAATGTACCAAAATTCTCCGGACCTATTGTAACATTTTCGGCCGATTTGTCAGAGTCGCGTACTTCAGAGCTTTCCGTCCCAAAGTTAAAAGTGCAAGTTGTTCCATTTTCGCCCGAACCGGCCAAGTCGCGTACTCCGGAACTTTTTGTCTCAAATGTCCCAAGTTCAAATGGGCCTTTTGTTCCAATTTCAGCCGAAACACCCAAACCGCGTACTTCACGCGTTTTCATCCCAAATGTCCCAAAATGCATTTGTGCGTCTTCTCCCTGCTTCACCCGAATCGGCCGAGCCACGTGTTTCATGCATTCATGTCTCACATGTCCCAAGCATACAAAGTGTCTTTCGTGCTTATTTTTCCCGCTCTACCCAAATATCATGCTTATTCAAATTGGTGGGTATGTATTAAATGCGCATTTATGACCTTTCTCTCTCCTAAACGGCTATATAACAAGCATTTCCCCTTTGCATTTTTCGTACTACTTCCATGCTATCTTTTGCTTGAACCCTTGCAATTTGAAAACCTACGCGTGTATCCCCTCCCTCTGTAATTCCTTTCCGAGTTTAGGTTGCGGCTCTGAGACTATCAATATGAAGATCAAATTTCAGGGATAGGAACAAATTTCTCCACTTGAGTCTGCCGTTCGCAATATTGGGGACAACGAAGCTCACCATCTTGATTTCAGTGATTTTTGGGCAAGAATGGTAGACGCAAACCCTACACCAATGGCGCAGATGATTCACGATAGTGGTTTGGCTTTTGCTGGAGGTTTCCCAATCTCAGTATAGTGTGCTGATACCGTGCTTTCATGCAGAGCTCACTTCGACCCCGCTTCGAGCGAATTGACCAATATACATGGGGAACTCATCGCCAAATTAGATGCTGCCACCATTAGCACTGCTCTGAGGATTCCAGAGATGGATAATGCCATAGTCATTTCCCAGGATCAAGCACAGGCCCTGTTCGACCAAGACAATGACAAATATAAGGCACGAGTGGTGAAGTCCTAGCTTAAAAACCCTAGGAAGGGAGCTTCTCGTCTGACCAAAACCCTCTTTCGAGTAGATTTCAATGAAGAGTTGTCAGACTTCATAATCTTGCTGGCTTGGGTTATGGGTTTTCCCTCTACCAACGAATTTCACTTCTGGATGTGCCCGCTCATTAGCATGGTGTGCGAAGGAACACAAAATATCAATTGGGCATAAATCATAAGCATGAATTTGACAGAGTAGCTATCCAATGTGTAGCAAATGAAGAAGTTCTATATGACATCATACCTGATGTATACCCTGGCAGCATCACAACAATGGTTTGGCTTTTCTTACATCGACGCTCACAAAGATGATCTAGTATATGCTTACTGTCCGTAGTTCACGCTGGAGACCAGCAATCGTAATTTTAGAAGGGTCAATGATGCTTTCACCATGTACGTGGTCAGACTGCTTGAAGGTGATACTGCTAGAAGGTTTTCAGATGAAGCCATGAACCTGATATTGCAATATGGTGCTTATTTCATCCAATTCAGGAAATTTTCTTATATCAGGCTTGCTGGCTATGAGAGCACCCCTCTGAGGCTTCCCATGTTCTGCAATGATAAGATGGCCTTGATTGAAGTATGCAGGTAGTTAGACAAACTGCACAGAACCTGCAGGGACAAGAAGATTTCTGGCTTGCACTTTCCCATCTCTCTAGGAAACTACACTTGCAAAACAGCCCTGGACGCACTGAACATAGAGAGAGCCCTGGTACCTATCACCGTTCATTTCTTCAAGCCAAGAACCTGCTTTGACTTGAAGAAGTTTATTGAACAGAACATCAAGATAATCTACCATCATAGGGCAGATATAGAATACTACTGGGCTGACTGTGCAGATGATTTTGAGGCTAGGAGAAGGCATTGTGGCAGGTTCTCCCTACAATTGATCCAAGAACTCGGTCTGTACCAAGTTCCTGAAGGTCTCCAGGATGACAACTCTGATCTATACTCGTATGAGTATGAAAATGTGGTTAAGCACACTCCTTTGGAGGACCTGGATTGAAACAGGAAAGAGAGGGATGATCTGGCTGAGATCCTTGCTCCAGTCTTAGTCAGGACTAAGGTTTGGTTTGACAGGATGGTTCGAGAATTCAAGAGGCATTCAGGAGAATCCTCTTCTAAGGATGCTTCAACACCAAGAAGAGAAGCATCTATTCCAAGGTCAGAAACACTAGTGAAGACCCCTCTTGCCTCATCAATACAAGGACCTACAGCTTCCACTCCTTCTTCATCCACTCAAGTGTACCAGAAGAAGCTCAAGGAGGTTAAGAAGGAGCCTGTGGAAAGTGACCCTCAAAGAAAGTAGGAAAAGTTTCCTATGGGACCAGAGAACATCATTGTTCTCAGTGAAAGTGAAGAAAGCGAAGTACCAACTCTTGCAAGTGCTCCTAAAGATCCAGTTGATAAAGATAAAGAAATCCAGAGCACGAGCTTTCAAGGTGATGTTGAATCTTCTACCGCAATTGCCACAAGTGCCCCCACTCACCTCTCAACTCGAGTCAACAGCTGCACATACCTTGAGCGTCATGAGCTCTCTGTCTCTTGGTCCCCTTGCTCCCTACGTGCTGATTCCTCTTCCTCTTTTGCGTGGGGTGCAACCTTTGTTGACAAAAGGAAGAGGAAATTTTCCTCTCGGAGTTCAGGGTCAAATTGTGATGCTGTCGCAGCCTTGTTGGGCACCACTCTTCTCGTGCCAAGAAATCCAGAGCTACCTCCAGAATGGTGTCTGATGCTCAAGGTCAGCAATTCCTGGAGATTTCCAGGCCTACAACGGATAAATCAAAGCAGGACTTTGCAGGTATCTGAACTTAGAGCTCTTGAGAATCCCGATGGGAGAGTCTACCCTGAAGGTGAAATTCACCAACCTCCAGGAAATAGTCAGAATGTCATTGGGAGGGTAGAGAAAGGGCAACAAACTATTGAACATTGGAAGAACTGGCCAAGTTCTCACAGGTTTCATCAAGTCTCTTTTGTCTAAGGACAATGTTTTGGACCCTACTCCATTAACTACTCTACTCTCCCACCTCCTGTAATTCTAAGCCAGATGAAGTGCAGAGTATCAAAGATATGCACAAGTATTTTGTCTATGGCAGAGCTATTGAAGCCCTGGTGATGGAACATGCTTGTTGCTGGATTAAACTTCATCGATGAAGCTTTCAAACTCCATGAAAAGGTGAGCAATGTACAACTGAATCCTCCTCCACTATCAATATCATGGATAAATGAAGTCAGAGGTCTACTATGAAGTCATGGGACAGGTAGATGAGAATGTTTTTGTGGTGAGTAAAGTCTTTGATGATGCAAAGGATAATCTGTCGAAGTCCTGGGTCTACCAGTGTGGAGTGGAAGATCAGAGTCCTAGAGGAGGCTGTGGGAGAACTGAAGAACAGTTGGCAGAAGGGCAAAGCTTTCAAGACACTGGTTATCTCTGCTTTCAAGGACATACACTGTCATCTTCAGGATGAGGGCTTCTGTACTTCCCGTTCCTTGCAAGAAATCAAAGCTCATTCAGAGCTTTTGTCAAAGATAACCTATTCAAGGAAAGTTTCCATCTCCAAGGAGAAAATGAAGGAGATTTGGCTCTCTTCAATCTGCCATTGAAGAAGAGAAACAAAGATTATCACACTCATGTCGAGTTGATAAAGAGATGGAGAAGTGCCTAGATTTTGGACTCAAATCTACGACTACACATAAGTCCCTCGTGGAAGAGACATAGCCAAGTCATTGAAGAGATTCAGGCAGTAAATTTGAAGTCAGTCGGTCCCTCTCAGTGACCGACCACCTGTGCTTCTTCTCCTTATTTCTTCTCTTCTTTTCTATTTCTTTTTCTCAGATTCGTTGTAATAGATGTTGAGGTATTGCGATTGGCAATCCTTAACTAATCTTTAGTTAAAAGAAGGAGTTACAAAGAGTAACTGACTTTGTAAGCTATATAATGGCCTTCCACGCCATTCTAAGGGAGGAAGAACTTGGCATATTTTTCTGAAAAGTGTAAATAGATTATAAAGAAAATCAATACAGAAGACTTTCCATTCTTTGTCCTATCTGATCTCTGTTATTCCTAAGCTTTAATTTATTTTCTTTGTGAAAGCTCATTTGTCTCAAATTCTATAGTCTTACCAATGGCATACCCTTCACTTCGCAAGCACGGTGATCTTGTATAACCAGAAGGAAACTTGTTTCCTTGATTAATGAATCTGTGTTAATGTTAAGAAACTTTGTGTTCTAAGCAGATGTTATTTACAGAACTTTGTGTCGTTAAATTCCATCTTATTTATTCGATACAAATGATCTTGTTTCAATTCACCCTGCGACTTTTGCATACATAAATAATTACTCTGATATCTATAATTCTGCATGTTGCCTTTCTCTGCTCTTTCCCGTACTCTTTTCCTCAGTCCTTTTGTAATTGATGATCTTCATAGAAAACACTGTCGTGATATCCAAGTTTAACCAACAAATCATGTCTTGTACATTTGTAAATAAGTTTGTTTCTGAATAAGGGAACCTCTCCCATTAAAGAGGAGGGACTTCTTGTCCCCTGACTGGTTGCGCTTTCGTAAAGTCCTATCTGACGACCAACAGACATGTGGCACTATTTCATTGGTTCGGATCAGTGCTCAAAAACTTGCCCCTTTGACTTTTTGGACCTTTTTCCTTGCAACACGTGTCATGCTTGTGATTTGTCCATGGCCTGCCGGATTTTAGCATCCACCGCATCTTTTTTTCCCAGATGTCCTTGTGCTGAAGTTTCCTGTTTCAGCCAATCTGGCCGGTTCGCGTCCTTCGCGTCCATTTGTCCAAATGTCCCAGTGCTGTCTGGGACAAATTCCTTCCGGTTCGCCTGATTCGGCCGTTCGCATCCTCCGCGCACTCTGTCCCACTTGCTCCCAGTAAAGGACTTGGAAAAATTTCTTTCTTTCAGCCGATCCGGGCATTTCACGTCCATTTGTCCCAGAGGGTCCCTTTTCTCTATTTTGGCACCTGGAGGCTTTTTTTTCCGATCCACCGATCCGCGCCTTGCCGCTTAGAATTGTTCCACGTCCCAAGGTGCCGTTAGCGGACTTAGCCAATTTTTAAGATTTTCCCCGAATCAATACTTGCTTGGAAACAGAAAATCTCGATGCTGTTATCCAATTAACTCTGGGGTGAAATTGGAGAAACAATTGGGTTGAAATTTTCCGGTCACTTCCTGCTAGATTAGAAGATCAGTGTGGCCTTTATCATTTAGCGATCCGTTGTGCATGGGTCATTCATAAAACTGCCACTCACCTGAATGACGGAATGACTGCAACTCCCTCTACGAAGCACGCTGACTATAACAAAAAACTCAATCTAGGAGTGACAAAACCTCGTCCAAAGCAATTAGGGAAACTGAACCTAACTCAACAAGACAATGTTCATAAGCACTTAAGGGAAGGGAAAGCCAGGCTAATAGTTACAAAGGGTGAACCGTTTTAGTTGCATAGCAAAGGTTTGAGATAGATGCCTTTACTAGAGCTTGCAGTTCTCACCATCCCATGATGCCAATTGGAAAGCAATTGCGCAGCTCACTTCCGGGACCATGTTTGGGCCACTCGCCAGGATCAAGTTTTGAATGCCGGCTCAGAGTTTGTGCGCTGTCCTTCATCCATTTCAACACTAGATCTCCACTTGAAATATCTATCTTTGCCTTTCCGATCAAGGTATTCTTGATCAAAGCGTAATCCTTTTCCGGGCACTTGGGATGCACTGATTTCTGATCTCCTCACTCCATCAACTCTACATACCTCACTCCATGGGCTCAATGCAATAACTCCAGCTGCTTCATGAATTCCAAATGTTTTTGGGCAATCAAGTGACATGGGCAGGATTTCCTCTCTTCCAGAGACCAAGCCTGAATGGAGGTTACCTGTGTATCGTTTTGGGAGTGCTCCTATCAACCCATAAGGCTGATTTTAGCTTGGTATGCCAAGACCTCTCTGATTCTCATCAAAGATTTCTCCTAAATGATCCTCAACAGTTCTTTTTTGTAGAACTAGGCCGTGCCAGTAACCCTGAGGTAAGAGTTCGATGAGTGCTTAGGTAAACCGTCTTGACAACCCACTCAGTCACTTAGATCCAATGATGCCAATGCTTATCGAGCTTATGGTGTAGGTACACAACAGGGGAACAAGGTACTCAATCTGGTTGTTATTCCCTCAGAAAATTCTAAGATGTAGAAGCAGGTGGGGGTTGGCCTCTTTTGGGAGTGAGACTAAGTGGGTTGGCCATTTGGGGAAGTAGTCTGTGGCTATCAAATCGTTATATGCCCTTGGCTTTATTGGGATTAATGACTCCCAGAATTCCAAACCATTTGCAGAGCTGGGCTGGTCCACTGATAAGTTGGATGCAAGTGGAAGGCATAAAAACATTCGCTTTTCCTGTGGAAGAATGTACAATCGTACCCTCTTGACCATGTGTAGCAATCGCTGAAGATTTTGCCAATAAAACCAGCCTTCCATAATTTTAAGCTGTCACTCTTGGGCGGGCAAAAATGCCAACCAGCTGTCACCATGAAACTCTTCAAATAACCCTTTGAATCTGCCTGTGCTAATGCATCTCGCAGCACGCCATTTACATCTTTCTTGACAAAACTCCATCACACAATGGCATACGAGACCGCCTATATATGAAGTGCTCCTTTGGGTTGGTCATCTCTGGGGGGCACTTGGCCTGCACCTAGAAGTGCATAATCCTTCGGTCCAACCAATAATGTGAAATGGGGGAAGGCATTGTCCTTCTTCATGTTTACGCGTGGCTCTCTGTCCTGACTATAAAAAACAACCTCTTCTCATTGCTACTTCCCGTTTGCTTCCCTAAAGCCAGCTGCCTCACACAATCCGTTCCTCTTACCAGCTTGGTGCTCGTGATCTCAAGGTCATACGCCATGACACAGTGGATTCCAAAAAAAACCACCCCCTCCAGTTTCTCATTAAATCCTTGTTGAGGAGAATCCTCACTCCAGGCACTGTGAGAACGCAGCAACTGTACCCTTGTTTTTGAGACTAAATGGTGAATTTCTTCAAGCTTCTGATTACGGCAAGGTACATGCTTTTCACACATAAAAGAGTACCTCAACCCTCGCAGTCATCGAGGCTCTGTCAAAAAAATGAAATCAGCGCTCGTCATTATCTTTGTTCTGCTGTAACCATAAGGGCAAAATAGTGTCAATCACCTCCAAATGCATAGAGGATGAAATCCTTAGAGAAGTCGGGTTGATGAGAGTTGGTGGCTTGAGATATAGCTTCTTTGAATTGCTTCAAAAATCTCCTTGCCTTCGCTGTCCACTTAAAAGCCATGCCTGCTCTGTAACATTTTGGTGATGGCGTGACAAGCTGCAAATATGGGGATAAACCTGTAGACAAAACTATCCTCCAAGAAAATTTGAAAGCCTTCTTGTGACTTGGCAATGGCAGTGCTCTTATAGATTCAACCCTCTCTAGATTCAATTGTCAGTCCCTCTTTCGAGACAACATTGGCACAAGGAACTGTCCTTCATGTCAAGAAAGAGGCACTGCTTGGGGTTCAAAGATACTCCAAAAGTTCTCTACAACCTCGACACACTGCCTGATGTGAAAGAAGGTCTGCTACATTCGTTGAAGAAGACAGTGAGATCATCTAGATATATCAGCCTATCTTGTTGATCAAGCCTTTGAATGCCATTTCCATTTCCCTTTTGAAAGGTAGCAACCACAGCGTGGGAAAGAAAATGGCATCTTCTTGTAATCATTGTGACCCCATTTAGTTGTTAAGGCTGTCTTGAATTGGTCTTCTTCTTCACCATCATCTGATAGACCCTGATACCATCTATAGTAGAAGCTCTCGAACGAGAGATACTTGCATTATTTTTTCCATTGTAGAAGGGGTAATGAATCTTTGAAGAGATGCCCTATTGAGTTCTCAGAATCCACACACAACCTGATTTCTTGCTCTTCTTGCTACCGGACCCAAGGTAGGCAACGCCAGCTGAGTGGAGTGAGCGGGAATGAATGCTTGCCTCTATGAGCTTTATTCCTCTTCTTCAATAGAGCTCATGTGAGGGTTAAACAGGTCTGCACTGCTTCTACATGATTGCTTTATAGCATCTATACTCCAATTCTATGGTATGTTGTGCCGAATTTTGCTTGAATCTCTCAAGTCTTCCTAGCTCCAAGTAAGACATATGGAAATTCTTGACAGCTGTATGAAATTTAATTTCTCCTGCATCATTGGCCACTGTTACTCACTTGAAGTGTTTGCCTTCCCAACCGGATTGGCTCTGAATCGTCCATCTTGACCTATGGTAGCATGGTCTTACGGAACTGTCTTGGGTTGAAGATAGAAGCAAACTTACTAAACCATTGGGAAGCTTGTTTGTCCACGCTTGGCACTACGTGATCCCCATACTCTTGCTCTAGCCTGTCAGATTCCTAGCTGAGAATTAATCATATTTATCAATAAGTACACCTTTCATACTATAATACACCCTCTATTGGGAACTTTATTTATTAATGCCTATTTTGTTGTTGCAGACTCACAGCACCCTTGGATCAAACCAGGCTTCTAGGTTGATGTTCAGGCATCCAGTGTGATTGCACAACATGGAATCCTTTCTCCAAGCGTGGGGACTTGTAAAGATGAGAAAAGATTCTCCAGAGAAGGCTGGTTCCTATTCCTCTATTCAGATGCACACAAAAAATGTAGAGGGTTTGCTAAAACCTAATCTAACTTGCCAAGGAGACAGGGCTAAGAAAATGCATAGAATAAAACCTAAACTACAAGGTGATGCACCGAGGAATGTTAGACACTCGTTTTGCAAATTTAACACAGACCACATAGATGCAATACAAAAACCATGCACAGGTAACCAAACTGCAATAAGAGATCAAAATGACAGCAATGAATACATGAGAGAGGTTGAGAGTCAATCACAACACATATATTATTGCTCAAGAGTTGATACAGTACATTGCAGTGGCCAAGAGGCAAAAAGACTGGCATTACAACCCATATGAGAGGTTTGAAAGCTCCACAATTCTCTTGCAAGCGAGGGAAGAAGGGAGGATGCAAACAAGAATGTCCGACCCCTTAAAGGAGCTCTTCTTTACAATATATATCCAGAAATGAGAAGAGGGAAGAGAGAGGAAATCCAGAATCTACCCCAACCACTTCTTGGTAGCATTTAAAATCATCTCATTATGACAAAAAGCGGTGGATCTTAGCAAAACGAAGGGCTATCTAACAGGAGCGGCGAGCTGTCTGCTGCATTGAAGTTGGTTGTTGAAAGCATTACTTCTATCTATCACCACGTGTCAGAGACATTTTCTTAATTTTCCTCCCTCTAAACTGCACCAAAATTCAATATTGACCCCAGAATCATGTAGAGAACTTCAACAGCTTTCCGTTGATATAAAGAACATGAAAATTTGAGCTTCTGGATCGAAAGATATGATGATTTGAAGATTTAGGGCACAAAACAGGCGAAAACGGATTTTTAAATCTCTTTTCCCGGCTTCTGAAAGCTAGACGAAACGTGAGAAGGCTCAGGTTCGGTGAGCAATTTTCTCTCTCCACCTTTTCACAGGTTTTTCTTGTGGGCCCCTAAACTTGGACACTGTTGTGCATCAAAATTTCCCCGTTTATTAAGAAGTCATTTTCAAAAAAAAAAAATGAGTTTTAAGTGTTTTTCTCTAAAGTGCCTAAGTCGGTGTGAAAATTAAGAAAGAAAAGAAAGAAACTCTACGGTTTTTGGGTCATTTATGTGTGATTCAGGGCCCCCCCCGTCGGAAACTTTTTGTCCAACTGTTCCCAAAATTCAAAAGTGCGTTCTATTCCAAGAGAGGCAAAAATAAAAAAAGGGTTGCAAAGTTATTTTTTTTTTTTTTTTTTTTTTTTTTGTCGGGCCCGTGGAACTTTCGTCCCAAGTGTCCCAAAACTTATTGTGCGAAGTTGTTCCATTTCGTCCGAAAACACCTGAAACGCGGACTTCACGCGTTTTCATTCAAAATTCCAAAATTCTCCGGACCTATTGTAACATTTTGCGGTCCGATTGTGCAGAGTCGCGTACTTCAGAGCTTTTCCGTCCCAAAGTTAAAAAGTGCAAGTTGTTCCATTTTCGCCCGAACCGGCCAAGTCGCGTACTTCCGGAACTTTTGTCTCAAATGTCCCAAGTTCAAAATGGGCCTTTTGTTCCAATTTCAGCCGAAACAACCCAAACCGCGTACTTCACAGCGTTTTCATCCCAAATGTCCCAAAATGCATTTGTGCGTCGTCTCCCTGCTTCACACAGAATCGGCCGAGCCACGTGTTTCATGCATTCATGTCTCACATGTCCCCAAGCATACAAAGTGTCTTTCGTGCTTATTTTTCCCGCTCTAACCCAAATATCATGCTTATTCAAATTGGTGGGTATGTTATTAAATGCGCATTTATGACCTTTCTCTCTCCTAAACGGCTATATAACAAGCATTTCCCCTTTGCATTTTTCGTACTACTTCCATGCTATCTTTTGCTTGAACCCTTGCAATTTGAAAACCTACGCGTGTATCCCCCTCCCTCTGTAATTCCTTTCCGAGTTTAGGTTGCGGCTCTGAGACTATCAATATGAAGATCAAACTTTCAGGTGATTAGGTAACAAATTTCTCCATCTGAGGTCTGCCGCGTTCGCAATATTGGGGACAACGAAGCTCACCATCTTGATGTTCAGTTTGATTTTTGGCCACAGGAATGGTAGACGCAAAACCCTACACCAATGGGCGCAGATGAGTTCACGATAGTGGTTTGGCTTTTGCTGGAGGTTTCCCAACTCTAGTATAGTGTGCTGGTAACCGTTGCCTTTTCAGCAGAGGCTCACTTCGGACCCCGCTTCGAGCGCATTGACCCATATACATGGGGAACTCAATCGCCAAGCTTAGATGCTTGCCAACCATTAGCACTGCTGTCTGCGGATTACCAGATGATTGGATAATTGCCATAGTCATTTTCCTCAGGGATCACAGCACATGGCCCTTTGTTCGGACCAAGGACCATGACAAATCTAAGGCACGAGTTGGTGTAAGTCCTAGCTTATTAAAAACCCTAGGAAGGAGCTTCTCGTCTGACCAAACCCTCTTTCGAGTAGATTTCACTGAAGAGTTGTCAGACTTCATAATCTTGCTGGCTTGGGGTTATGGGTTTTCCCTCTACCAACGAATTTCACTTCTGGATGTGCCCGCTCATTAGCATGGTGTGCGAAGGAAACACAAAATATCAATTGGGCATAAATCATAAGCATGAATTTGACAGGTAGCTATCCAATTGTGTAGCAAATGACGAAGTTCTATATGACATCATACCTGATGTATACCCTGGCAGCATCACAACCATGGTTTGGCTTTTCTTACATCGACGCTCACAAAGATGATCTAGTATATGCTTACTGTCCGTAGTTCACGCTGGAGACCAGCAATCGTAATTTTAAGAAGGGTCAATGATGCTTTTCACCATGTACGTGGTCAGGACTGCTTGAAGGATGTACTGCTAGAAGGTGTTCAGATGAAGCCATGAACTGATATTGCAATATGGTGCTTATTTCATCCAATTCAGGAAATTTCTATATCAGGGCTGCTGGCTATGAGAGCACCCCTCTGAGGTTCCCATGTTTCTGCAATGATAAGATGGCCTTGATTGAAGTATGCAGGTAGTTAGACAAAACTGCACAGAACCTGAAGGGACAAGAAGATTTCTGGCTTGCACTTTCCCATCTCTCTAGGAAACTACACTTGCAAAACAGCACTGGACGCACTGAACATAGAGAGAGCCCTGGTAACCCTATCACCGTTCATTTCTTCAAAGCCAAGAACCTGCTTTGACTTGAAGAAGTTTATTGAACAGAACATCAAGATAATCTACCATCATAGGGCAGATATAGAATACTACTGGGCTGACTGTGCAGATGATTTTGAGGCTAGGAGAAGGCATTGTGCAGGTTCTCCCTACAATTGATCCAAGAACTCGGTCTGTACCAAGTTCCTGAAGGTCTCCAGGATGACAACTCTGATCTATACTCGTATGGAGTATGAAAATGTGGTTAAGCACACTCCTTTGGAGGACCTGGATGTGAAACAGGAAAGAGAGGGATGATCTGGCTGAGATCCTTGCTCCAGTCTTAGTCAGGACTAAGGTTTGGTTTGACAGGATGGTTCGAGAATTCAAGAGGCATTCAGGAGAATCCTCTTCTAAGGATGCTTCAACACCAAGAAGAGAAGCTCTATTCCAAGGTCAGAAACACTAGTGAAGACCCCTCTTGCCTCATCAATACAGGACCTACAGCTTCCACTCCTTCTTCATCCACTCAAGTGTACCAGAAGAAGCTCAAGGAGGTTAAGAAGGAGCCTGTGGAAAGTGCCCTAAAGAAAGTAGGAAAAGTTTCCTATGGGACCAGAGAACATCATTGTTCTCAGTGAAAGTGGAAGAAAGCGAAGTACCAACTCTTGCAAGTGCTCCTAAAGATCCAGTTGATAAAGATAAAGAAATCCAGAGCACTGAGCTTTCAGGTGATGTTGAATCTTCTACCGCAATTGCCACAAGTGCCCCACTCACCTCTCAACTCGAGTCAACAGCTGCACATACCTTGAGCGTCATGAGCTCTCTGTCTCTTGGTCCCCTTGCTCCTCCTGCTGATTCCTCTTCCTCTTTTGCGTGGGTGCAACCTTTGGTTGACAAAAGGAAGAGGAAATTTTCCTCTCGGAGTTCAGGGTCAAATTTTGATGCTGTCGCAGCCTTGTTGGGCACCACTCCTTCTCGTGCCAAGAAATCCAGAGCTACCTCCAGAATGGTGTCTGATGCTCAAGGTCAGCAATTCCTGGAGATTTCCAGGCCTACAACGGATAAATCAAAGCAGGACTTGCAGGTATCTGACTTAGAGCTCTTGAGAATCCCGATGGGAGAGTCTACCCCTGAAGGTGAAATTCACAACCTCCAGGAAATAGTCATAAGAGTCATTGGGAGGGTAGAGAAAGGGCAACAAACTATTGAACAGTTGGAAGAACTGGCCAAAGTTCTCACAGGTTTCATCAAGTCTCTTTTGTCTAAGGACAATGTTTTGGACCCTACTCCATTAACTACTCTCCCACCTCCTGTAATTCTAAGCCAAGATGAAGTGCAGAGTATCAAAGATATGCACAAGTATTTTGTCTATGGCAGAGCTATTGAAGCCCTGGTGGATGACATGCTTGTTGCTGGATTAAACTTCATCGATGAAGCTTTCAAACTCCATGAAAAGGTGAGCAATGTACAACTGAATCTCTCCTCCACTATCAATATCATGGATAAATGAGTCAGAGGTCTACTATGAGTCATGGGACAGGTAGATGAGAATGTTTTGTTGGTGAGTAAAGTCTTTGATGATGCAAAGGATAATCTGTCGAAGTCCTGGGTCTACAGTGTGGAGTGGAAGATCAGAGTCCTAGAGGAGGCTTTGGGAGAACTGAAGAACAGTTGGCAGAAGGGCAAAGCTTTCAAGACACTGGTTATCTCTGCTTTCAAGGACATACACTGTCATCTTCAGGATGAGGCTTCTGGTACTTCCCTTTCCTTGCAAGAAATCAAAGCTCAATTCAGAGCTTTTGTCAAAGATAACCTATTCAAGGAAAGTTCCATCTCCAAGGAGAAAATGAAGGAGATTTGCTCTCTTCAATCTGCCATTGAAGAAGAAAACAAAGATTATCACACTCATGTCGAGTTTGATAAAGAGATGGAGAAGTGCCTAGGATTTTGGACTCAATCTACGACTAACACATCAGTCCCTCGTGGCAGAGACATAGCCAAGTCATTGAAGAGATTCAGGCAGTAAATTTTGAAGTCAGTCGGTCCCTCTCAGTGACCGACCACCTGTCTTCTTCTCCTTATTCTTCTCTTCTTTTCTATTTCTTTTTCTCAGATTCGTTGTAATAGGTTGAGGTATTGCGATTGGCAATCCTTAACTAATCTTTAGTTAAAAGAAGTAGTTACAAAGAGTAACTGACTTGTAAGCTATATAATGGCCTTTCCACGCCATTCTAAGGGAGGAAGAACTTGGCATATTTTCTGAAAAGTGTAAATAGATTATAAAGAAATCAATACAGAAGGACTTTTCCATTCTTTGTCTATCTGATCTCTGTTATTCCTAAGCTTTAATTTATTTTCTTTGTGAAGCTCATTTGTCTCAAATTCATTAGTCTTACCAATTGCATACCCTTCAACTTCGCAAGCACGGTGATCTTGTATAACCAAGAAGGAACTTTGTTTCCTTGATTAATGAATCTGTGTTATGTTAAGAAACTTTGTGTTCTAAGCAGATGTTATTTACAGAACTTTGTGTCGTTAAATTCCATCTTATTTATTCGATACAAATGATCTTGTTTCAATTCACTGCGACTTTTGCATACATAAATAATTACTCTGATATCTATAATTCTGCATGTTGCCTTTCTGCTCTTTCCCGTACTCTTTTTTCCTCAGTCCTTTTGTAATTGATGATCTTCATAGAAAACACTTTCGTGATATCCAAGTTTAACCAACAAATCATGTCTTGTACATTTGTAAATAAGTTTGTTTCTGAATAAGGGAACCTCTCCCATTAAAGAGGAGGGACTTCTTGTCCCCTGACTGTTGCTCTTCGTAAAGTCCTATCTGACGACCAACAGACATGTGGCACTATTTCATTGGTTCGGATCAGTGCTCAAAAACTTGCCCCTTTGACTTTTTGGACCTTTTTCCTTGGCAACACGTGTCATGCTGTGATTTGTCCATGGGCCTGCCGGATTTTAGCATCCACCGCATCTTTTTTTCCCAGATGTCCTTGTGCTGAAGTTTCCTGTTTCAGCCAATCTGGCCGGTTCGCGTCCTTCGCGTCCATTTGTCCCAAATGTCCCAGTGCTGTCTGGGACAAATTCTTCCGGTTCGCCTGATTCGGCCGGTTCGCATCCTCCGCGCACTCTTGTCCCACTTGCTCCCAGTAAAGGACTTGGAAAAATTTTCTTTCTTTCAGCCGATCCGGGCATTTCACGTCCATTTGTCCCAGATGTCCCTTTTCTATTTGGGCCACCTGGAGGCTTTTCGACCGATCCGCGCCTTCCGCGTATAATTGTTCCAACTGTCCCAAAGGTGGCCTTGAGCAGGACTTAGCCAATTTTAAGATTTTCCCCTGAATCAATCTACTTGCTTGGAACTAAAAACTCTGATGCATGTTATCAAATTAACTCTGGGGGTGAAATTTGGATAACAATTTGGTGACTTTTCGGGGTCACTTGCCTGCTAGGTAGAAGATCAGTGGCCTTTTAGCGATCCGTTGGGCATGGAGTCATAAGCAATAACCTGAAATGAGCTTGATGCTGCAACTCCCTCTACGAGAGCACGCTGAACTATAAAAAACTCAATCTAGGAGTGACAAAACCTGCGCCAAAGCACTTAGGGAAACTGAAACCTAACTACAACAAGACAATGTGCATACGCACTTAGAGGAATTGAAATCTAGGCTAATATTTACAAGGGTGAACCTTTTATTTTCAGTAGCAATGTTTGAGATAGATTCCATTTACTAGAATCTGCAGTTCTTCACCATCCAATGAGGCCAATTGGAAAGCATTGCTGCTCTTGCACTTCGTGACCATGTTTGGGCCACTCCAAATGGCATCAAATTTTGAATGCCTTCCTAGTTTTGCCCTGTCCACATCCCATTTCAACACTAGATCTCCAACTTGAAAAGATCTATCTTTGGCCTTCCTATCAAAGGTATTCTTGATCAAAGCTTAATCCTTTTCCATTGCTTGGGATGCCTGATTTCTGATCTCCTGCAGCTCCATCAACTCTACATACCTCACCTCCATGGGCTCAAATTCAAGTAACTCCAGCTGCTTCATGAGTTCCAATGTTGGCAACTCAAGTGACATGGGCAAGATTTCCTCTCTTCCATAGACAAGCCTGAATGGAGAGTTACCTGTGGATCTTTTGGGAGTGATCCTATCAACCCATAAGGCTGATTTTAGCTTGGTATGCCAAGACCTCTGATTCTCATCAAGAGTTCTCCTAATGATCCTCAACAAGTTCTTGTTTGTAGACTCGGCCTGGCCATTACCCTGAGGGTAATAGTTCGATGAAGTGCTTAGGTAAATACCATTCTTGACAACCCACTCAGTCACCTTAGATCCAATGAATGCCAATGCATTATCAGAGATTATTGTGGTAGGTACACCAAATCTGGTTGTTATTCCCTCATAAAATTCTAAGATGCTAGACTCATTTGCCTCTTTGAGTGCTACTACTTTTGTCCATTTGGTGAAGTAGTCTGTGGCTATCAAAATCCATTTATGCCCTTGGCTTGAATTGGGATTAATGACTCCAATGAAGTCCAAACCCCATTGCATGAATGGCTGGTCAACTGAGATTGGATGCAATGGAAGGGCAGCAAACTTCTCTTTTCCTGTGAAGAATGTACAATTCTTACACCTCTTGATCCATGTGTAGCAATCGCTGAAGATTTTAGGCCAATAATAACCAGCCTTCATAATTTTTAGAGCTGTCACTCTTGGCGCAAAATGGCCACCAGCTAGTCCACCATGAAACTCTTCCAATACCCTTTGAATCTGACCTGTGCTAATGCATCTCAGCAGCACTCCATTTACATCTTTCTTGAACAAAACTCCATCAACAATGGCATACGAGACAGCCTATAATATGAAGTATCTCCTTTGGGTATTGTTCATCTCTGGGGGGCACTGGCCTGCACCTAGGAAGTGCATACTACCTTCGGTCCAACAAGGAATGGGGGAAGCATTGTCTTCTTCATGATTTACGCTTGGCTCATGGCTGTCCTGGACTATCAAAACAACCTCTTCTTCATTGCATACTTCCTTTTGCTTCCCTAAAACCAGCTGCTCACACAATCCTTTCCCTCTTACCAGCTTGGTGATCTTGATCTCAATGTCATACTCCATGACACAGGTGATCCAACCTACCATTTTCTCATTCAAATCCTTGTTGAGGAGGAAGTCCTTAACTCCAGCATGTGAGACCAGCAACTGGACCTTGTTTTTTGAGACTAAATGCTTGAATTTCTTCAAGCTTCTGATTACTGCAAGTACATGCTTTTCAATAAAAGAGTACCTCACCTCGCAGTCATCTAGGCTCTGGCTAAAAAATGAAATCAGCTGCTCGTCATTATCTTTGTTCTGCTGTACCAGAATGGCAGAAATAGTGTCATCACCTCCAAATGCATAGAGGATGAAATCCTTAGAGAAGTCTGGGTTGATGAGAGTTGGTGCTTGAGAGATAGCTTCTTTGATTGCTTCAAAAATCTCCTTGCCTTCTGCTGTCCACTTAAAAGCCATGCTCTTCTTTAACATTTTGGTGATGGGCTTGACAAGGGCTGCAAAATCTGGGATAAACCTGTAGACAAAACTGATCCTTCCCAAGAAAATTTGAAGAGCCTTCTTGTGACTTGGCAATGGCAGTGCTCTTATAGCTTCAACCCTCTCTAGATCAATTGTCAGTCCCTCTTTCGAGACAACATGGCCAAGGAGCTTTCCTTCATGTGCAAGAAAGATGCACTTCTTGGGGTTCAAAGATACTCCAAACTTTCTACACCTCTGAAACACTTGCCTGAGGTGAAAGAGATGGTCTGCTACATTCTTTGAGAAGACAGTGATATCATCTAGATATATCAGCACTATCTTGTTGATCAAGCCTTTGAATGCCATGTCCATTGCCCTTTGAAAGGTAGCACCAGCGTTGGAAAGCCCAAATGGCATCTTCTTGTAAGCATATGTGACCCATTTAGTTGTGAAGGCTGTCTTGAATTGGTCTTCTTCTTTCACCATCATCTGATTATACCCTGAGTAGCCATCTAGGAGAGAGAATCTCTCTGAACTAGATACTACTTGCAATATTTGTTCCATTGAAGGAAGCGGGTAATGATCTTTGAGAGATGCCCTATTGAGGTCTCAGAAATCCACACACAACCTGATTTCTTTGCTCTTCTTCCTGACCGGAACCAAGTTAGCAACCCAGCTTGAGTGCTTGATCGGGAATATAATGCTTGCCTCTATTAGCTTATTTCGCTCTTTCTTCATTAGAGGCTCAATGTGAGGGTTAACAGGTCTCTGCTTCTACCTGATGGGCTTAGCATCTAGATCCAATTCTATGGTATGTTGTGCCAAATTTGGATTGAATCCTCTCAAGTCTTCATAGCTCCAAGTGAAGACATATGGAAATTCTTGACAAAGCTGTATGAAATTTGATTTCTCCTGCTCAGTGGCCACTTTACCAATTTGAAGTGTTTTGCCTTCCCCAACCGGAATTGGCTCTGAATCTTCCGTCTTGACCTATATGTTAGCCTTTTCTTTACGGAACTGGTCGTTAGGGTTGAAGATAGACTCCAACGTTACTAAACCATTGGGAAGCTTGTTTGTCCACAGCTGCACTACTTGATCCCCATACTATTGCTCTAGTCTGTCCTGATTCCTAGCTGAGAATTCAGCCTCTTCTTGTAAAAAATTGACGATCTGTTGATCATTTTCAAACACTTGCCAATTGGTGTTATTATCTGGAACTGTTGACCTCACAATCACATGGATATGTGGCTATGTTTTTTCCCTTTTGATGTTGTCAACCACATCAAACGTTGCTCCAATTGCTGCGAGCCTATCCATGGCTTCATTTTTCTTCCTGGGTATGGACACAATGTTGAAAGCTTTGAAATCCTCAATGAGGTCCCATACCCTATTCTTGTAGCTCCTCAGCAAGTTGTTCTTTGTAGCATGTTGTCCTCTAACTTGGTTGATGATTAGCTCGCTATCCCCGAACACCTGCAAGTTATTTATCCCTTTTTTCCTAGCCCAATGAAGTCCATGAATCAAGGCCTCATATTCAGCTGTGTTGTTTGAACAAGAAAACTGGAAACGAAAAGCTGAATAAATTTGATGCCTTGAGGTGAAACAAGCATGGCTCCACCTCCTGCACCTTACCTACTCCTTGATCCGTAAAAAAATAGCTACCATACCTCTTTGTCATCATTATGGCTTGGCTTGGTGATGCTAGGAACAAGTTGATTTTCTTCATGTATACAATAGACTCCCAGCTCAGATTCTTCTACTTCTTGATAGGGATCAAAAGCATGTATCTTGTTTTCCCATTCATCAAGAGTTAGGTCTGGGATACTTCTAACCTTGGTGTCAGCCTCATCAGTACTAAGGTGATCTTCTTGATCAAATGCTGAGAAATTGGCATTAATCTGACTTGGAGTGTAAGGATCAATATGGAAGTTTGTAATAGGTTTAGACCTAATTGTAGCCTTAGTTCCATACCTTGTTCTAAACAGCATGTGAAGTCCCTTGACAAGCAAAGGGCAAAGAGTGGTGGAAGGTCTATGATTGATATATCTTGTAAGACAACAACATTTCGACATGCATGCAAGGTAAGACTCAAGTTTTTAATCACTCCAACTGTTGCTATTGCTGTCCCATCCAATTGCACTACCCCTTTAGATATTACTTCATATTGGAGACCCAGCTGATCAGCTATTTGCTTGGGCATCACTGAGCTACTTGCCCCGGAATCAATCATGCAATTGTGTACTAGTTTATCCCCAATGATTAATGAAACATAGAAAGGAGGGGGCTTCAACATTTTACCTTGTTGCCCTCCATGGCTTCCTTCAAGCTGGGCAGCATTTGTAAGCACTTTGTCTTGCATCTGAACCTGCTGATTCGAAGTTGTCCAATCCTTCATGGCAGCTTACAACAGATCTCTTTGTCCTGGGATGGATAGGGATTCCCACATTGATATATTGACGTTAGTCTTCTTCATCTGTTTAATGATACTGAACGGGGATTAAGTATCCTTTTTTTGTCCCTTGGTTTGTACACTTACTCCTTGTACATGGGCAGCAACAGCTGGCATTTGAGTTGGCCTAGGGGCTATTCTTGGCTGCCCTTATGTATTTGAAACTGGACTCTACATGCTAATCATTTGTGGAGCCATGGAAGGTGGTGGATTGGCTGGGGCTAATGGCTTTTCTTCACCCAAATTTCTCCTCTTTGACCTTGTGTTGGATGTGACACCTTGAGAAACTGCTTGATTCATGCCACAGAAATCTTCCGCTTGCCAGTTCACCAATGTGGTGTCATTTGGGGCTGATTGTTGTTGGAATGTTTCTGGTTGTTGGCTGTTTCCTTGACTGCCCTCACCCTCCACACTAGTAGTTGTCACCATTAGTGCTTGATTGAGATCACCATTGAAACACATGGATTGGTTACGAGGCTCATTTCATGGAAAGCACCAATCATATTCCTAAGAAATGTTGTTCTGTGTTGGCACTAATGCCTTAGCGGCAGATATGGCATTTGGATTATAGGGCTGGAATGGTCTATTGGAAGGAGGCCTTGTTTGATTCATATTTGCAACTGGATTAGGTGGTCTTTGTGGTTGGTATGGCTACCTATTAGGCTGAGCTTGGGGTTGATAAGAAGGCCTTAAACCTTGGGCTTGCTGCCTCTTGAGAGTGACCAGCTCATTACCTAGGTTTTGCAACTATTTCATGACCTCCTGGAGTTCATTTGAAGCACTAGAGGATGAAGTAGAAGTTTCACTTGAACTTTGGTTTCTAGGGGTGGGAACAGGAGCCACAGTGGGTGCTTGACTAGTGCTTGGATTTTCTAAGTTTGGATATAAGGGCATGGGAGGCCTAGAAGCCAGTTTACCAGCTTGAATAAGACAATTTTCAGCTCTAATGGCAATGTTATAAGCCATAGGGATTGTTGTGCCTCCCATGGACTGAATTAACATAGAAATATCAGAATTCAAAGCTTTAAGGTAATATAGAAAAGAACCTTCTACTGTTGGCCTGACTGCCACTGGAATCCTATCCCAAGACCTTTGAAATCTAAAGTTGAAGTTAGTCAGCTGCTCGTTGGAGGCTCTCTTGATAGTTGTCAGCTGCTCGAAAAGAGACAAGTTGTCTTCCTTCTCTCCAAATTGTTCGTGAAGTGCAATACACAGCTGATTCCAGTTTGTGATAGAACTAGCTCCAAGGCTCCTAAACCATTGTAATGCTTTACCCTTGAAGGAAGATGCCAGTAACTTGACAGCCACTTGCATTTCATTGATTTCATGGATTGCACAAAGGTTAGCAATATCTTTAACATGATCACCCGGAGTAGTTTGATTTTCTCAAGTGAAGTAGAGAATGTTCTTCAAGGCTGCAATAGGAACTGGATGTTGTGCATTGAGAGCAAGTGGGATGCTTCCTGTGAAGTTGACGTAGGGATTGTTCTGAGCCATTATAATCGGTCTTAAAACCCTTGTATACTGAATGAAAGGCCTGTCAGGTGGAGGAGTTGAGAGTGTTCTGTTTGGTGGAGATGGAGACCTTTGAATCCTTCTTCCTCTTTGCCTTCTTCTTGGAGATAATTGCAGGTATTCAAACAGCGCTTCTTCTTCTCCAACTCTTGACCTTGTGGTGATTCTTCTCATGAGTTTTCAGGCCTACACTGCTGAAACCAGTTGATTCTTCCCCAGTGGAGTCGGCAGATATGCAAATAATAGCTCTTATAAGCAAGAAAACTGCAGCAGATGCATATCAACTTTGCTACAAATAAAAATGAGACCTCTAGGTCCCACCCGGTGTGCCAAAACTGTTGTTGCAGACTCACAGCACCCCTGGATGCAAATCAGGCTTCTAGGTTGATGTTCAGGCATCCAGTGTGATTGCACAACATGGAATCCTTTCTCTAAGCATGGGACTTGTAAAGATGAGAAAAGATTCTCCAGAGAAGGCTGGTTCCTATTCCTCTATTCAGATGCACACAAAAAATGCAGAGGGTTTGGTAAAACCTAATCTAACTTGCCAAGGAGACAGGGTAAGAAAATGCATATAATAAAACCTAAACTACAAAGGTGATGCACCGAGGAATGTTAGACACTCGTTTTGCAAATTTAACACAGACCACATAGATGCAATACAAACACCATGCACAGGTAACCAAAATGCAATAAGAGATCAAAATGACAGCAATGAATACATGAGAGGGTCGAGAGTCAATCACAACACATATATTATTGCTCAAGAGTCGATACAGTACATTGCAGTGGCCAAGAGGCAAAAAGACTGGAATTACAACCCATATGGGAGGTTTGAAAGCTCCACAATTTCTCTTGCAAGCGAGGGAAGAAGGGAGGATGCAAAACAAGAATGTCCGACCCCTTAAAGGAGCTCTTCTTTACAATATATATCCAGAAATGAGAGAGGGAAGAGAGAGGAAATCTAGAATCTGCCCCAACCACTTCTTGGTAGCATTTAAAATCATCTCATTATGACAGAAGTGGCGGATCTTAGCAAAACGATGGGCTGTCTAACAGGAGCGGTGAGCTATCTGCTGCATTAAAGTTGGTTTTTGAAGCATTACTTCTGTCTATCACCACGTGTCAGAGACATTTTCTTAATTTTCTCCCTCCAAACTACACCAAAATTCAAGATTGACCCTAGAATCATGTAGAGAACTTCAACAGCTTTCCGTTGATATAAAGAACGTGCAAATCTGAGCTCTAGATCGAAAGATATGATGATCTGAAGATTTAGGGCACAAAACAGGTGAAAACGGATTTTTAAATCTCTTTTCCCGTGCTCTGCCATCTGGACGACACCTGGTAGGCTCTGGTTCGGTGAGAAATTTTCTCTCTCCACATTTTCGTGGGATTTTCTTGTTGGCCCCTTAAACTTGGACACGTGGAACTATTTCATTGGTTCGGATCAGTGCTCGAAACCTCACCCCTTTGAATTTTTGGACCTTTTTCCTTGGCGACACGTGTCATGCTGTGATTTGTCCACGGGCCTACTAGATTTTCACGTCCACCACGTCTTTTTGTCCTGGATGTCCTTGTGCTGAAGTTTCTTGTTTTGGTCGATCCAGCCGGTTCGCGTCCTTCGCGTCCATTTGTCCCAAATGTCCCAGTGCTATCTGGGACAAATTCTTCCGGTTCACCCGATTCGGCTGGTTCACGTCCTCCGCGCACTCTTGTCCCGCTTGCTCCCAGTAAAGGACTTGGACAAATTTTCTTTCTTTTGGCCGATCTGGGCATTTCACGTCCATTTGTCCCAGATGTCCCTTTTCTATTTGGGCCGCCTAGAGGCTTTTCGGCCGATCCGCGCCTTCCGCGTATAATTGTTCCAACTGTCCCAAAGGTGGCCTTGAGCAGGACTTAGCCAATTTTAAGATTTTCCCCTGAATCAATCTACTTGCTTGGAACTAAAAACTCTGATGCATGTTATCAAATTAACTCTGGGGGGTGAAATTTGGATAACACTATCCAATCTGTGCATAAATTCCTCATTTGAGGCCATACTCATATTCTCATTTGGGCATTACATTCATCATATCAAGTCCACTGTTGTGGCCATATTCATTCCTATCATTAGGGCACCATTATTTTTCATCAAATTCCACCTTTGTGTCCATGATTTTCCCATCTTGGGGCATACTTTTTCCTTTTTTCCTTTGTGGCCATACTTTTCCCCACTCGAGGTATGCTTTGACTTTTCCTATTTTACCTTTACATATATGATTTCCCCCTTTGGGGTATATTACCCCATCACTCACTTTTTTATTTTGCCTTCTCAGCCATTTTTCGTATCCCATTGGGCACCATATAATTCATCCTCATCCCTTGCGGACACATACCTATTCACTCAACTCCTCATTTACGAAGGATTTCACATATTTTTATAACTTGCCTATGACCCATTGGTCATCCTCGCCCGCATCCATACTACAGTGATCTTCACCCACTCATTGGTCTATAGAGCGTTGTTTTCCATCTCTGTTGAGACTGTAGTTATCCCTAACCGATGTGAAATTGGAGTCACCACCATAATTTTCCATCATTATTGTGATATTTGTTTCTTGGGGCATCTTTCCTTGGTTATGATTTTTTTTTTTCTTTTTTTTTTTTTTTTTTTTCTTTTTTTCTTTTTTTCTGGGTGGATATGAGAGGGGGGGTAAATCAATTTTTTTTACGGCTTTATTTGTACTTTTTTTTTATACCCATCTTTTCATCACCACCCACCCTTCAATCATCTAGATTTTTCAAACGTGGCATTGATTATTGAAGTCAGAACCAAGATTATTTGGTAGGATTATCATTGGGTAGGCAAATCAAAGTTATTGTCCAAACTATAAGATAGATTTCTTGACGGATGGTTGATATGGATCTGATTAGTTTCAACTAAAAGTACATAAAATGCTAATTAATGTACACTCCTGTTTCGGCGGTTTTTTTTCTTTCCCACTACTTGAAATGGTCCATAAAGAGAACTAGAATCTAGATAACTTAACACACTCATATACTTCACTTTTGCCTTACTTCACTTATTATATACTCCCCGAGGTCATGGCATTGGATGAATAGGAAGATTAAAAAATTCAATGAGTTTAAGAAGAAATTTTCTTCTCAAGAAGCTTCTTATTCACAAAAGGATGCCCCAAATAAAAAAAATCCTTCCTCCTCTCCTTTGGATTCAAGAACTAAGGTCAATATGAAGAAATAAAAGGTAAAGGAGGTTGACAATAAAATAGAAACATCTAAGCAAGAAACTGAATAAGATAAAACACATGAATTGAGAAGTGAGATAATTACACCACAACAAGTTAAAGAATAAGAAGAAGAGTAAAATGAAGAAAATAATGAAGAGGGGTATGTGGTTGAGATAGTTGCACTTGATTCAGTGAAAAATAATGTTTTAAGGCCAAATTTTTAGGTTAGAAGGCCTTCCTCCTCTTCCATTTTAACTTTCAATATTGAGGTTCTTTCCTCTCAACCTCCTAGTTCTCAAATTTCTCTTACATTGCCTTCTTTGACAAGATCTTTTGGAGATTATTTCACCTGGGTTCAACCCATGGTTGATAGTAGAAAGAGGAAGGCTTAATCTTAGATTTAATTTCTTGAATTTGATGTAGTATATTCCATCCTTGGTGCTTCTCCTCCTCCTCTAAAGAAAGAAAAGACTACTTAACATCTTGTTTCAGACTCTAAAGGGAAGCAATTCTTAGAAATTTCTAGACCAAAGGAGGAAAAAAATGAAAAATATATATCAATTTCAAACCTTGAGCTGAAAATAATTTCATTACGTCAATCAACTCCAGAGGGTGAAGTACACAACCTTAGAGAAACTATTTATAAGGTCATTGAGAGAGTTGAAAAAGGGAAACAAACTTAGGAAAAACTAGAGGAGCAAGTGCATGTAATTACAAGTTTCATAAAGTATTTCCTCTCATTGGACAAGACTCCTCTAGATCCAACTCCTCTATCCACTCTTCCACCCACTACTTCCATTGTCAGAATTGATTTAAAATCGATTACATAAATTCACAAGTATGTCACTTTTGGAAAATGTTTAGAAGCTTGGGTTGAAGGTATTATAGTTTCAGGATTGTAATTCATTGACGAGGCATGTAAAATATATGATGACATTATCTCATCCCAAAAAAAAATCAATTCAAGGATTGAGTGTATCGATAACGAGCTCAAAAATTGGGTATAAGTTATCTAAGACCTTCTCACTAATGAGAAAATTCTTATTTTTTAGAAGACTTTGATGATTATAAGAGTAATTTGTCTAAAACTTGGACTTTCAGTGTAGAATAGAGGATTGAAGTCCTTGAAGAGGTTGCTACTGAATTAAGGAATCATTAAAAGTTGATATCTTTACAGACTTGCAAGCCCTTTGCTACCAAATATTCAAGGAAAACTAATCAGATAGAAATTTAGTTGATCAAACTAATTTGAATTTTAATGCATTCATCAAAGAGAATTCGTTTAAGGAAGAATTGATTAATATGGAGAGGATGGAAGATTTGTCAAAACTCAACAATGTTATCTTTGAAGAAGCTAAAGGACTTTCAAAATACAACAGGATAGTAAAGGAAATGAAGTCTTCCCTAGGAAACTAGTTGACAAATATTTCAAACACCATCATCCCCAAGGATACAAATATTTCCACTACAGTCACCAAATTCTAGATGCATGTTCTAAAACTCAGAGTGCATACATCAACTATTCCTTTTGTTCCTTCTTCTAGATATTAGTCTCACTAATTGTTCTATTTTGTAATTGGATTTATTTTATAAAAGTAAAATTATAATATAAAGCCAATTTTTGTAAATTAATTAATTAAGTGTTTTAACACTTCATTAAGAGTAATTAGTTAGTTGAGGTAGTTATTCCCCCCTTATTTTATACAAGGATTAAATTTATTTGTACAAGGGGTTGGATATTGGTATACTTTGAATTTAAGGATACATATTTTGGAAATATAGAAGAACTCTACCTTTCTCTCTATTCTTATTCCTACCATCTTCTTTTCTTGATTCAGTTGGTACATTATTTTCTTTATTTGGGATTTGAAGCTTTGTATTATTTTTCATGGAGTAATATCTTGTTAAATTTGATTTAATCTACATCTTATGTGCTATGGAATTTCATTTAAGAAAGCATGTATGTTATTTAATTTCATTAACATGTAGGACCATGATAAGATATGCAGTCTTCTTATCTGAAAGTGTTGTTTCTTATTTCCTTCATCCATACAGTTAAGAAGTAATCTTGTAAAGCCAAGGAGGATCTAAATATCCTTGATTTTTTTATTAGGTAATAAGTTGGTTTTGATGGGATGCAAAAACTATAGTACACAACAAAAATAGATAATCTAGGGAAGAAAACTTTCCCTCCAAGGATCGAGGGCCAAAATAACAACCCAAAGAATTACAAGGCATAGAACGAATTTAATACATTTCAAGAAAAGAAAAGAAACTAGAGAAATACCCAAAAATAACAAGAAAATAAGGGAAACATAAACCAAAGAAACAGTCAACCCAAATTCAGCTAATATTTCCATTTCTTGCGACTCCTAGTTCTAGAACTTGGCCTCAGGTTCTGAACATCCATAGTCTAAGCCATCACCTGATGATCACCTTATTTGTCAAAAATTTTATCCTCATTTTCTTCTGAGTTATTGAGGATCATGAACATACTCTTCTTGGGATATTAATGTTTGGAAATCAAATCTTGGATGATAGAAACCCTCTGTTCTTGCATGATAAGCTCAACTTTTAACCCATTAATTTTATTATCCTAGATAAATGTTTACCTATGGCATTATTTCATTTCTTAAACTAGGTCCTTGGTAACCTTAAGCAAGGTATCAATGTGCACATCCATATTAGAAGAATGGGATTCCCTATCGATATCACTGAGATTTCTTCTCTGATTCTCTTACCATTTAAAGATTCCCCTGTTTTCATGTTGGACAGAACCTCCACCGGTACACATTCAATATTACTCTCCAAAGGGACCTTCTCCTTTAGGTTTTTATAACTATTGGCCAAGGTTTCATCATTTGAGCTAGTGGCTTTGGGTTGGGGAGGTAAGATAGGTTTACCATTCTTGAAAAGAAGAAAAATGAGACCACAGTCTAACAAAGTGTTAATTTTGTCCTCTTTAAAATATGACATTGACACGGTAAGAGATCTCATAAGAAAGAAGGGTAAGCTCATATTTTGATTCTTGTAAAAGTGATTGAGGATAGACAGGTGGTGTGTCAATTTTTTTTTTGAATTTGTATTCAAGAGCAATATATTTCATCACAACTTTGCACAAATCCGCCTATCTCGTGGGGAGGTAGTTTCTAGGTATGCCATCATAAAAAAATGGACTCTTTCATTTGGTTCAAATAAATTTGCAATATCATGATTTATTTGGTTTTTATTTGTAAAAGTTTGAGCCCATCCATGGGCATACCAGTGGCCTCAGCAATGGCTTGTTCAGTCAAACAAATTTCCATGCCCATAATAAAAACTCTACCCTTAAAGTTCCAAGTTTTGGATTAATAACTTAGAGTTCCAAGTTTTATCTCAATAAGGGAACCTCCACATTAAAGAGGAGGTAATTTCATCCCCTAAACAATTTGATTATTTCTACAACAAAAAAATTTCCAACCAAAAACATCCTTACCAGACACTCCCACTAGCCATTTATAACCTACAAGACATCTTGCCCTTATGGTTCCTCAGTCTTCTATGGCTGATACATAATGCACATGACATGAGGAACTAGGGAATGATGCCTCTGATTGTAAATATTATTGATGACATATGAATAATATTTAATCTAAGGTCAAAAGTGACAAAACAAAAAAGTATACATAACCTTCTGATTCAGATCCTTTCTTATATTATCATCATGGGTATTGTGTGCATATTGACTCCAACCATCAGGTTCTATGTCTCAAGCATCCCATCCCAGAAATACATTCACACACTCATAAGTACATGAAATATTCCTATTAGAGCCACCCATCTTCCCTTAGACCACCTAAACCTCAGCCTACATATGAGCCTCCACCTCACCCTAAGCCTCGCCCTACTCTTGATGATATGTGGTGTGGCATCCTTATTTGGTTGGAGGGTTGGATAGATGACACATTATTTTCCACATGGTTTGAAGTCCATCAGAAATTGGATATTAGATAGCACACTATTGAGGACCTTATGACCCATGCTTGAAGCCACATTTTGCATTAAGTTGACAACATTATCCCTGATACATTATGATATTTTTCCCCTAATAGCTAGTTACCTACTAGTACCATGATTGTATGTTAATTTATTATTTTGGCTTGAGCTCTCACCTTCGCTTGGGATCTAAAACCCTACTTAGGGTTCTTCAAAATCATCATCTACCTTTTATTGGGATCTTGATCCCCCCTTGGGTTGATCTCATTATATATAAATATCTCAAAAATATCATCCTTGCTTGGGATATTTTCTCCGCTTGGATTCATCACCATTTGTACTATGACATCCTACCATTGGATGTCTCGGCCTTTTTTTTTCGTCTCTTGGATTTTTCTCATCGTGTGAGTTGGGATATCTTATCAAACCACTTCTCTCTTGCTTTACATATCTATCACATTATCATTATTCCTAAGTACCATGTTATCATCATATACATGCATGTAGAAAACAAAAAGTGATAAGTAAATCATCACATCACCAAATATCCAAATACCATTAAAATTTATCATATATATATATAATAAAGTTTCTAAATAATAAAAAAAATCACACAAAATGGATTTGGCCCATCTCCAATATGAATCAAGCACCCTCACCCCTTGTGGGGGGTATTTAGATGTTTTTTTCCAATGGGTTTGTGCTATCTTCTCTCACTATGTGAGCTAGGGACATCAGGCCTCTCCATTTTCTCTCGCTAGCTGTGTCTCTAATGAAGTAATATTCTCCAAAACTCTTTGGGCATATGTTAGTCGAGTTGTATGCTCCTGGACCAGGGCTTCTTGTGCATGTAGTAGGATTTGCAACATCACATTTATACTGACTATATCCACATGCAATTACACATCTCTATATCTCTCCAGTTTCTCAGATGCCTCACCCACTAGACATAATGATGACATTAAATCCCTGACTAACGGTGTTACTGGATTCACCATCACTCAGTATCATGTAAATATAACACAAAGTCCATGATCTCATGGTGGGAGCTCCCAATCAGTGAGTGCCACTCCTTTGATGTCCACTTTGCAAAACCAAATACCAATATACATTACTAAAAATCTCACATACATCTATAAAAAATCATTTAACTAACTCATACATGGCTATTTGAGTCTCTCCATGATGGTATTTCTATCTCCTTAGCTACCCAATACCTCCTCTTCCTTATCGTCACGACAAATTTTGTATCTTATATATTGTGCCCATATGATACGGGGAACTAATATCACCCCCTCTCTCTGTTGTGGTCTGGGCCTCTGTGTCATATGCACAACCATATGAATTCCAAACAGCGTAAAATAAATTCTTCCTAACCATCACATGTTGTGATCTCTCAACCATGGTGATGGATGTCTGGATCCCTCTGCTATGGTGTCGGGAGCTGTTCTAACCTGTGACTCAGTGTCTTTGGATCCTCCATTTGATCCCTCCTATGAACTGCTATTCACTATGATCCATGGTGGGCCCTGAGTATCCCCACCATGTCTGCAATGTTTCCACCTTGGTACACCCACTACCCATACCTTACGAGGTAATAATGCTGGAACCCATACCTCTTCTCCTACAACTTCTCTGGCATGATGACACTGGTAGGTTGGCAATGGTGGTATCACTGCTAGTGTTAGTCATCCAAACTATCTTAGTACTTTATCCACCACATGTCTCTCAACCCAATACAAATAATGTCATGTCACCTTCATCATGGCCTATGGATACTCTACTCTAGGCCATCTGGGCCATTGATCCATGTTCCCTATGTAAGGATACCATATCACATCATCTGGACCCACTTGTGCTAATGTGTAGTATATCAGAAATGCTCTCACTATCAGCCCTTGCGCCCACTAAAGTACTCTTTGGGCATCTGCTGCTAATACATGTGGTTTCCTAGTTGGCCTATACATCGAGAATCACTCATATATATCCATGATGTCAATAATATGATGGGTCCCTCAACCCTATGGCCTCTATTCCATACCATGTAAAGATCATGAACCAACTACACCCATATGGTGGCTTCCCAACTAAATAGTACACCCTGATCCACAACATCCCAACATACTACTATAAAAATAATGGAATAGATCCATTGGCCTTGTGACACAATATGTGTTCCACCACAATACCCATCACTACCTTTTAGATGTCCATAATCCTTACTACTTACAATGTGTTGAGTTAAACACATAACATGCACTCATCATACGTATTTCTCCTTATATCCCATATGGCCAAGGCTCTCCACTTTATAACATCAGGTGTCAAGTCACAATACATGAAGGTCCCTCTAATCGGTAACCCCAACATCCCATGTACATACTCTAATGTCAAGTCCATCTCCATCGTCTCCCATCTTATCCACACTTGAAATATGTTAGACCGGGTCTCCCATACAACCAAAAATATCTAAAGTAAATTCATATCTTGTGGTATCTCGGGAATCTACATGATGCCCCCAAATCACTAACCCTATAGTTGGGCTATCTTTTCTTATTTTGAACCCACAATCATCCTAATGATCCATGATACATATATGGACCACCATAGTTGGATTTTACACATTATTTGCATCCAAAAAATCCCAATAAATATGTATTAGATGTTTACATCATAAATCCATATTCAAAAATACAAATTTGCATTCATTACATGTGCCATCAATCCCCATGATAGATGTCATCATCCGCTGGCTTGTTTCCTTGATGCCATCAAACTTATGGAAGACAACATCGGCCCTCCAGCTCACTTTTTGCCCATCTTGATGCCGTCGACCCTACTATTGTAAAGGGGCCGATGGCCTATAGCCAAATTGTGGTCATGACCTCCAAAAAATGACTTTTTAAAATGACAAAAAGACAAAATAAAAATCAAATCCCTTCTAAACCCACTTGTATTTTAACCTAACCTACCCAATGATGTAATAAAATGACAAAAAAGACTAATTTTGACATTTTATCGACTCTAAAAAAATAAATAACTTAAATGCACTTAATTTACTCTATATAATTTAATGCAATGACTTACTTATGGTTGAACACTAACACATGATCCTCCTCATTATCCTCCATCTCCACCTCATACTCATGCCATTAATATAAAATTCACCCATTTTTTGAATTCCATATCTCAATTCTCTCAATTCTAGAAATAGTAATAAGCAAATAACAATCAAAATTACTATATAAATATCAATTTTCTTTTCAAAATCGGTTGCAATTGGCCTCAATCTTCAAATATCTGTCATTTTCACTCTCAATCTCCGTATCTCACACCATTTTTTATGTTATGATGGAGATCTCATGCCATTTATTCAACTTATTACACACATCCTTTCAATGATGTTCGATTTTGACCTATTTGGGACACCATATAATCACAATATCATAACATCCATCACATGGGCCCCTAACTAGGTGATTTATGTCTTATTTTACTAATAATCCTCTATTGTTTCATTTTAGTTTTACTTCTCCATGGTTATTGTAGCATGTATTGCGCCAACACGTGGCAGGACGTGCGTTATTATCAGGTACGCATTAGTGGGTATATTTCATTTTAGCTAGTCCTTTGAAAATTTCTTTTTGTATGGTATCAATGTTATGGACTGTCTTTTTCCATTGAGTACCCCACATTTCACTATTGTGACATGTAGTGATCAACGACTAGGGCATATGTATACACTTTTTTTTCACTTTTCATCTTATATACATGTTAGTAACAATCATCCTTGTGTAGATAAGGGTTACTGATGCATCTATTTCCTGAGTGGGTACCTTAAGGGGCTTGTTATTCATGTAACCATTATGCATTAGAGACAATACACAGAGAGGGTGTTGCTATTTGGTCTTAGCCTTAGCTTGCATTAGGTATCCTTATCCTCCTAGGTCTCATGTATATCATATTTATGATCTCTTTCTTACATTTTACCATTTTACACCTTGTTCATGTAATTTCATGACTCATGACACATTATTTTTACTTTTCATGACATAATAATTTATTCTTAAATCCATGGCCACCAGAACCACCCCTGGGAGATTGTGTCAGTGTCATATTTTCTCATGGCTAATTCCATCACCCGCGAGTAATGTCATCCTATATATATACATCCAATTCACTTGAAACTCATAAGAAAAAGGAAGCTAAGAAATTCGAACTACCATTTGCTCTGCTATTTTGCACCATCTTTGCATCTTTGCATCTTTGCATATACTCACTCCACTTTTGGGCCATCTTGAATTTTTTTTGGATTGGAGTGGAAACCTCTCTTCTTGGATGATTACTTGCAATATTGGGTCATCATATAGTGATTCTATTAGTGCGCATAATTGGTGTGCCCTATTTAGGCACATTGTCACTAGTTTTGTTCCCATTTTAAAAATCGATTCTTTGTTCATTTTCTGTGTTTTCAAGATTTGTGCAATCCTTTGCATCAATTTGTGAATTATCGGCCTACTTTTTTATGCCATTTCCTGGAAAATTATTGCTTAGGAAGATTATAAATAATGGTGGCTAACATCTTTGTATGTTCCTAGAACATTTGACCAACTTTGCAAGACTAACATGTTTTGTGCAAAGTGTAGTTTCCTCCTCGACGCCTGTGAAAGGAAAATATTACGGGAGTTCTAGAGGCAGTAAGAAAATTGCAAAGATGTATGTTGTATCTTTTAATTATTCATGTGATATGTAGGTTAAGTTCCTAAACTCATAGTTTGAAGGAAATATATATGGCGGGGGGTTAGAATGAGGGATGATAAAGTAAAGTTAATGGCTATATGTTTGTGTAAAGTGTTGATTTGTTTAAAATCCTAGGAAAGTATGTTTGGTTGGACCTGATATGTGGCAATTTGTTCGGGGCCTAGAATTAACTTTACATTTTTAATTTTTTATGTGTTGAATGAAAGTTTTATTACGGGCCTGGAATATTGGTCTTGTTTCCAAATGAGTATTTGGAATATTTTCAATATTTTGATGTATAATAAAATTATAAGGATGATTTATTTTCCACGAAAAGGCCCAAAATTAATCAAGAAATCGATGGCGAGTTATTGTTGGGACCTAAAATATTGACTAAGTATGAAGGTGCGTGGGCACACGGAACCCCAGTTACAGGATGGTGCGCAAGGCAAAATCGTGCAAGAGAAAGTCTCAATGAAGCATATAGCGCGCAACACGTGAAAGGACGTTTAGGACTTAGCCAATTCAAGCAACAAAGACATAACATGTGAAAAGGGTGATCGGTTGCACTTGGATAACATGCCAGCCTGGTAACAGGTGGCCCAGGAAAGAGCATGCTAGTAAAGGAATCTTCTAGAAGACCATCATGAGATGGAGTGGAGAGCTCAAGCCTGAGGAAACATGCTCGCTGAAGGACCACATTCGACACTTGGTGACGGATCTGAGGGCATGACAAGGTGAGTTGGCAACCCAGGAAGGTGATAAATATAAGAGTCTGCGGACCAAGAAAATAGATATAGAGAGATAAACATAAGAGGAGAAGATAGGAGGGATACATAGAGAGAGATAACATGGGTAAAGCTTTGTAGGATTACTGTGAGTGAAGCTCTGATGTACTAAGCTCAGCATTATAAATTTTTTTTTGCATATTTATACAAGCCCAATGATGTGCATGACTACAATATGCCCTCTATGGCTCTTTGTAATGAAATGATGAATACAATGAAGTTACTGATTGCATTTAGATATGAATATAAGTGGGTTTCATGTATATTTCGTTCATAGAAGTTCTCTTTCCTTTTATGCTTTGAATGAATGGTTGTAGCTCTCTTTTTGTTATATCATATGTTATGGAGTCTTTTAAAACACATGGTCTGAAGAAACTACAAGGATGTGGAGGCCGTCCTGAGCCTTGTAATCCTTTTATGTCAAAAATTATTTCATGAATACTCCTATACTAATCATTGATGAATGCTTCCCACTAAAAACTCACATAAAAGAGAGAATCGACACCCGCGCATGCCTCGGGTGAGCGCTCAACTTTGTTGGGTGATAGGCCGGTGCACATGGTATTCCTTCCTCTTATAATGGGAGTAAAATTGACTACATATTGGTTTTGTTGCTGGGACCTCTTTTCAAAGTTATAGTGGGATATAACATGCATCATGATCTGTGTAAAGAGTAATGATGGATCGGTTGACATTGGAAAATGTTTAATCATGGTTCAAGAGCAGGGAGAATGAATTTTCCCAGAGATTCAGCACTAGACCTAAGTTTGATACATGTAGATGGGTAGAGGAGAATCTCTACCATGATCTATATGAGACTTTCTTTTGTTGCTTCCTAGTAGAGTTATTTGGGTGGCTTTTAGCCTATGCATCTAGATCAAGTTGGCATTATGGATCGTGGATATGGACCAAAGAAGACTACCAAAGGTTACAAGATGTAGATATGACATGGAATCATGTTGTAGATCACTAGTGGGAAAGAGTACTAGCTAGCTACACTCTGGAATACACCATTTCCATGTATTCTTGTCCAGAGATTGCTGAGTTTGAGTTTCTATGAGAACCTAGGGGATCATTTCTATGTGCTATCCCTCTAGCTATGAAGATATTGATTATTACCATGAGTCTAGAAGCTCTCCCAATGGCCAGCTAAACCGTTCTGAGTGCTAGGTAAGGAAGCTCAGGCGGAGGAAGATGTCAGATGATATGACAGAAAAGGAGAGGGAAGAAAGACAAATCAAGTATGGTGAAGCACGTGAAAGGGAGATTAATAGATGATGTGAATCTGTTAGTGTGATGGATCTATGGAAGCATATGTTACGGGAAGGGATTGAGGTTCACGCAGAGGATGTGGAGCATGAGTAGTCTATGCTACCCCATCTTGGAAAGCACGGGAGGGAGACCCCTTCGGCTTCTAGTGAGAGTTTGTCACATGGAGAAAGGAGAGTCATTGGCACATATTTGAACCCACCCAGTGACCGAGCCCTAGCGCTTGGTTTTCCCAAACCAGGAAGAAGTATTGATCCAGTTGAAACTAGTGGAAGAAACAGATCCGTGCCTAGGAGATACAATTTTACATTCCCTTCTTCTATGGCTACACATATTCCAGTATTTGGAGGAGTTTTTGGACAAAGGGAAAGTGTTAAAAATTTTGGTCTTGCATCAGGGGGTGGCACGAGACAAAGTAGCGGTGGCGGGGCACTATCACAGACCATCAGCGCACAGCTCAGTGGGACCGTGGGGGCACTTGGCACAGTTCCTACAGGCCCTATTGGACCTAGTGGTTCTGGTGGATCTAGTGGCTCTAGAGGTATAGGACCCGGTGGTCTTGGTGGATCAGGTGGTGGAGGAAACACTGGAGGGAACCAAGGATTTTGTTCAGGATAAGGACCCCAACCACCACCTCAAGTTTTATTTGAAATGTCTTTGCACTTACCAGATTACAGGGGCATTGAGGATGCTGTGGAATATGTTCACAAGTGTGAACTGCCACGGTGCATGAAAGGTATTACAACCCCAGAACAAAAGGCGAGTCAATTTGTAACAACATTGCAAGGGCACACACATAGTTGATATAGAAAGTATGATCCTCATCAAACAATGGTGGATTACACTACCTTAAATAATGCATTCCTGGCAGAGTTCCACATTCCTGAGTTTGAGAAAAAAATCATTAGCACTTTGAAGGAGATACAACAAGGAATGACAGAGATCATGTGGGAGTATGATGCACGCTTTAAAACTCTCTTGTCTAAATTATCATATGATATACATCCTTCTCAGCATGCACAATGGTTTTTTGGAGGGTTGATCATCCCTTTTAGAAGGGCCCTATCTCATAAGACTTTCACAGACATACACGAAGCATTGGAGGCTGCTTTGTGAGCTAAAGCCGTTGGTAGTATTGAGACTGGCATTAGCCCATTCTTGGAGGCTCAGATTGCCGTTATGGCTAAACACTTGGAAAAACTATCTACGAAATTGGTCCATAAGACTCACAGTGGTCTGTGGTGCACATATTGTGAGATAGAGGGGCATGTTAAGGATAATTTCCCTCGGAGGGTGGTACATGCTGTAACATTAGATTGTGAAATCTATCATGGGGACCATGATGCCAGTAGATGTCCCTTGCTACAATGCGTAATCAGAAAGAATGTATCCTATTATTGTAATATTTACACCTCCACAACCCATGATACCAAATATTGTAGGCTCATTAATCAGATACATGAGGCCATTAATCATGGGGTGCGCGAAAACAACATTGCCAGTAGTTCTAAGAATGATGATCACCATTATGAGGAGCACGAAAATGGAGGCGTGTGAGGAAAAGGTTTTCGAGGAGGATTCCATGGATTAGGTAACCACAGAGGAAGGAGAAAGTTCCCGTGAGGGATATGTTTTAACTGTGTATCTATAGAACATTACAAGCATGAGTGCCCAGACTTGTTGTAGTGCTCATGGTGCAGAAAGAAGCATAAGTATGAGGAGTTCCTAGAGTTATATGAGCATATGAATCAGCAACACTGGAAGGAAAAATGCACTGTGATGGTCAGCATCAAGAAGGTAGACATACAATGGATGCCTCGAGTAACACAGGATGAAGGTTTGGAGCCTATTTTGGTAACAAAAAGGGCAGAAGCCATGTGTGCAAGAGAGATACCAAGACAGAAGATTCTCATTTCAAGAGAAGAGGTCCTTTATGGGAAGTACCCAGACCCCGCACATCAGAAGGAGATATATCAGGACACTATGAATGTTATTCGAAGCTTGCAAGGGAAGATACAGTGTCTAAAGGAGCAATCTAGGAGGGAGGAATAAGGAAGGAGGATCGAGGCATAGAAATATGACCTGGATGAGGTCAAGGAGGTGTGCAAAATGCTAAGGCAGGAAAACATCATTCCTTTGCTAGGATCCTTGTTGAGAGAGAAGGTACCACACACCAAAGAAGAGCGCAAGAGGAAGGTCTTACACACAAACCTTCCCCCTCACAACCTCGAATATGAAAAGGATATTACATTGAATGTAGTTGTGGATGGATGGCTCCTCAGAAATATACTCATTGACACTGGCGTGGAGGTTAATGTTTTGACTTTGGATGCATGGCATTAGATGGGGAGACCTACGTTACAACAATCTTCAAATGTGTTGTATATGGAAAAAAAGACTAAGGCAATGCCCATCGGTGTCTTGAAGGATGCAACTAATACTATCTAGGGAGCCAAGTTTATTAGGGACATCGAAGTCTTGGTGCTCGCTGAGGCAGACAATTTCCCAGCACTACTTGGGCACCTGTGGTGTTACAAGAACAATGCAGACCTCCAGTTCAACAAAGGGTACATCAGTTTTGAGAGCAAAGAGGAGTGGGTCATTATACCCTTGGTTGATGGGAAGTCAACACCCTTCATTGAATCGTTGGGAGAAGAGGTTTTGGACAAGATTTATGTGCACTCAATCAGAGACCCTGAGATGGTACACCCTATTAACGGGGTTATCCAGTTTGAGGATGCTCAGTTAGTAAGTGATACCACTAGCCTGGCATGTGATAATTGGGTGCATGGGACTTACAAATTAACGACATGGTAGTTGAGAGGTTCAGTGACCAAAGTAACTAAGGTACGCATGGTTTGGTGCCTTGGGGGAAAATAACTGCCCAAGTACTTTGGAGGAGCCTTCCCTGAGATCTTTCTGCAGGAGATAGAAGCTCAGTGGAAAAATGAAAAGGAACAAAGGGAGATGCTGAGTTACGTCTTTAGCAGCACAACAGCTCATTGGTGGGCCACACATCAGGAGAGCCTTTTAGAATGGTGCGAGGTAAGAATTGCTCTCTCTGTCAGATTTTCTAGAAGTAATATACCCACCATCATTAAGGAGTACCATGGGAAGGATCCCACCTGTTTCCATATCCAGGAGTGTGAACGGGTCTAGAGAGAAGGTGCGAAAGCCTTACCACCATCCCTCTAGGTGCACAAGTTGTATTCTACACTGTAGGGTTGTGCGCATACATGGTACATTCATTCGAAGACACGCCGCCAAACAAGGAATTGGCAAGAGCTTGCAGCTGATCTTATTCAAACCTTTGAGTATCGGAGTACCAAACCATCAGTTGATAAGGCCTTATAAGGAATCAAGTTCTTTACAATGGGGGATAGTGCCAGAATGGAAGATAGGCTATTGGAACTACTAGGTGAACCAAGATTGGAGGCGCATTTTAAAGAGATTGAAGAAATAGAAGAATCCCAGCTTGAGCGCGCATGTTTGGAAAAGGAAAAGGGAAAGTTAGTATATGTGATTGATGGAGAGGAGTTGGATAGTTTAAATGTTAGCCATTATATGGGGGCACCTAAAGTGGTGGGTAGTGCAGATGCTCATGCGCGTGCCTATCATGAGCCTTTAAAGATGAAGAAGGTTAACATCGGTTCAGAAGAAGAACCTAAGGAATCTATTATTGGGGATTATTGGATGGAGAAGCAAGTATTAAGTATCATTGATCTATTGGGTGAATTCAAGGATTTATTTCCACGTAGGTACCATGAGTTAAAAGGCATCCACCATTCCTTGGGGGAGATGAGGATAAAACTGAAGGAAGGTGCACGCCCTGTTAGAAAAAGGCCCTACCAGATGAATCCCAACTTACGTGTGAAGGTTAAGCAGGAGATAGATAAGATGATAGCCTCTGGGATCATTGAGACAATAGAAGAATCAAAATGGATAAGTTCGATGGTAATTAGCATCAAGAAGGATGGGAAAATTAGAATTTGTGTGGATTATAGGGAATTGAATGCAGTTTGTGTCATTGATCCATTTCTGACCCCCTTCATCGAAGAAATTTTGGAAGGAGTCACTGGACGTGAAATCTGTTCCTTTACGGATGGATTTTTAGGATACCACCAAGTCTGGATTGTAAAGGAAGACTAGGAGAAGACCAATTTCACCAACGATTGGGGAAGTTTTGCATACACGGTCATGCCCTTTAGGTTGAAAAATGCACCTGTTGTCTTTTCATGCATAGTGGTGCAAGCATTCTAGCACTTCATTCATAAGTTTCTTCATGTTTACTTGGATGATTGGATAATATATGGTCTGGTTAAGGACCATTGTGACAACTTGAGATTAATGTTTGAAAGGTGTAGGTAGTTGAGGATATCCCTCAACATTAAGAAGTGTGTGTTTGCTACACCCTTTGGGACTTTATTGGGTCATATCATATGTAAGGAGGGCTTCCTGGTAGATCCCACTAAGGTTGCAGTTATTATAGGGTTAAGGGAACCTACTAGCTAGAGTGTAGTGCAGGGATTCCTTGGGTATACAAGATATTACAGAAAATTCATTAAGGATTATGCCAAGATCGCCACGCCTTTAGAGGAGCTAGTTAGACACAAAAGTACCTTCCATTGGGAAAAGACACAACAGAGGGCATTTGATACATTAAAAGATAGGCTTATTACCACACCTATTTTGTGATTTCCCTCTTGGGACAAGCCTTTCCATGTCCATGTAGATGCCTCAGGAACTTCCATTGGAGTAGTACTTGCATAACCACGTGAGGGGATTTTTGATCATCCTCTCTGTTTTGCAAGCAGGAAGTTAACACAAGTAGAGAAGAATTATACCACAACCAAGAACGAGGCATTGTCAATGATTTATGTGCTTTTAAAATTTAGACAGTATCTGTTGGTAACACCTTTTGTATTCTACACCGACAACATGGCATTAAAGTATTTAGTAAATAATCCCGTTCTTCAAGGGCGCATATGTCGATGGGTGTTGTTGTTTCAAGAGTTTGAGTTCACCATTGTAGTGAAGCCCATAAAAAGCAATTGTGGACCTAATCATCTATCAAGAATTGATTCTGGAGAGGACATGCAAAGTATTGAGGAAACAATGCCAGACACGCAACTGTTTAGATTACGGCGCGCGCCCTTGGATTTGGAAGAGATTGCAGTATTTCTAAATGAAGGTGTGGCGCTAGATGGAATGAAGGCATTAGAGAAAAACTAGTTGGCCATACGTGTCACACCCTACATTTTTATTTATGGAGATTTATACAAATTGGGATGTGATGAAGTTTTACGTAGGTGTGTGTTAGAACATGAGCTCCTGGCCATAATGAAGGAAGAACATACAGGAATGTACGGGTGGGGATTACGTAGGTGATGTCACCACATGTAAGATTTTAATGGCAGGATTATGGTGGGAAACCTTGTACAAGGATTGTAGAGATCATTGTAAATCATGTGACCACTATCAGGGCATTGGAAAACAAGGAAGGAGAGATGAAATGTCTTTGCGTCCTATTCCTAGCGCGGAGCCTTTTGAAAAGTGGGTTACACTTTGTAGGACTTATTGCACCGGAGTGCCTAGGAATGGGTCACGTTATGTTATCACTTGCATAGAATATCTCATAAGGTGGGCAGAAGCAGCCCCAACTAAATATTGCATGGCAAGTGACGGTGGCAAGGTTCCTATGGGAGAACATTATCACAAGGTATGGATGCACTGTAAGTTTGACTAGTGATAGGGGTACTGTATGATGGAAAAGTGACATACGAGCATGGGAATCTACAAGTACATCTTCCTCGTACCTGACCTCTTGAGGTCATGTCAAGAAAGCCAGTGAATGTTTGAATGTGGATAGATACAGACAAGCTAATCAAGTAATCTTAAATCCTTAATACAGCAATAATGGAATTTGTGAATCTAAGGTGCAAAGAAGGCCCTCCTAACCTAAATTAGTGTAATGGTTCATTCAGATATAATGGCTTCTCGGAGGCTCCAATCAATGTTGAGATCTGTCGAGATCTTGTTTCTTGGTTGTTGGATACGTGGGAAGTGACCTATGGGAGCTTCGTATATATCTCCAGACAAGGTCATAAAAGTGGTGATGGTAAGTGGTTTAATGGATTTGCAATTTAACTATGGGTGGTTTTTTGGTCTAGCCCATAAAATATTAGATTGATTGGCTTCTATATTTAATACGAGAGAACTGTAATATAATATCTAGCAGGAGTGGTGAAGATCTTAATACCAACGTTCGTAAGCTGGTGTTAATACTTAACTGACTTGTAGGCCCATTGGGTTGTGGGACTTGGGGATCATAACCATGTGATTTCGTGGTTGATGTGGACCTATTATGGTCATGTGAAGAATCAATACCTTCTCCCAACTATCCAATAATTGTATGCCTTTTCTAGCCTCTACGTTTAGAACCAGAAGTTGTATGATTTTCTCGAAGTTCCAAACAGGTCTTTTAGCAACTTGAATGTGTAGGCTAGTATCTATGTCAATGAGGAGGTCTCCTGTATCAAGCTGTGGTACTAAAGGATCAAAACCAAATGTTTGTCTCTCAGTTTGAACCCCTGCACAAGTCATTAAAATGTTTTATCAAGGCAATCTATAGCTAGGATGGTTTGACTAAAACGTGTAAGCCTTGTTCGTCTTTGATATTTAATCCTCTTAATTACTCACTAATTGCTTGCAAGTTTGTTGTTTCTCAAAAGACCTATATCCTAAGGTCCTGATCTATATCAGCTAATGTCATGTAGGTAGGTGTGGTTGAGGTACTATGGGTTCAAATATATACTCTCTAAGCTCTCTAGGTCTTGTGATTGTCATATAGAATGATTCAATTTTTAACTAACAATTAATAAATTGATTACAAAAGAAGTATTTTCACTATGCAAGTATTCTTCTATTTTTGTATTTTTCAACGACGTATTTCAGTGAAATTAAAGAGCAGCTACTCTAGTATATTTCTAAAATGGACAACTAATCTAGTAACATGGAATAAAAACAAGCATCGTAGCCTGGTATGGCTATTTGCCTGTACAGTTGTGATGTTATCCTAAATATATAAGAAAATATATATTTGAATTGAAAAGACTCTCGATCCTACCTCAGAAGTGAGGAATGAATCATAGTTTCTCATAAATTATCAATCCCCACAGCTTCCACAGTGACATCGAGAGTGAAATTTTGACTGAAACGAAATGATTTACTACTCTATTTGATATGCTGTAACTAGAACTTTGATAGCTCAAACCTGGTGTTTACAGAATAGTGGTAAATCTAGTTGTGTGTGATTTCATCCCCTCAGTGTGATCTCCTCATTCCTTCATGTCCTTGTGAATCTAGAAAGTGTGTATGTGATTGTATCAACAGAAGATAGCATTCGAACAATGGAAGCTTTGGATATAGACCAAATACAATGCGAGTAGGAGAGGAATAGCGCAAGTGAACAAACCTTGACTATGCAATTCCTAGTGGGATTTATTATAGAAATACAACACAAGTGCACTGAGAGTTATCAGAAAGCTATCCTTGTGATAAAATAAAACCTACAACTTTAATGGATTCTAGTCTAGAAATGAAGCTATTCTATGCTAAACTGATTGTATGCAAATGTCAATGAAACAAGATTGCAACAAGAAGATGATATGACTTGTAAAATGCCAACAATAGAAGAAAAACATGAAACTAACAGAATTCTAAGAAAGGAATTGAAAAACTAAACAAGAGAATTGAGAGGATGAGGGGCCATTTGCTTGAAAACAAGCTGGACTATTTATAACCAATGCATTTACCAGAGGGTAACTCTCATTAGAACTCTTTTACTAATAAACAAAGGAAAAACACTATTACCAGGGGACCAAAAACATTAATGCAAGCCAAATTGGTTGAAGAAAGTGTGTAAAAATCTGAAGATTTACATTTGACGTGATCGTCGGGAATGATCTTGAAAATACGTATAGGACCACTACCCTGTGCAGGGCGGCGATTATAGGACTGCCGCCCTGTCCTAGGTGGCGGTCACAGGACCACCACCCAGGCAGGGTGGCAGTTTTGTCACTGAAGGTAAAATGCAAGAAGAAAAGGGGGAAAAGGGAAACACAAAGCATGCAGAGGCTAAGTAGGGCATGTGAAATACAAGCGTATAGATTTTCTAGATTCTGAGCACCTTGCAAGGAGACCTGTATCATCACTGGGGCACGTGTAACATCGTTATGGCGGTGTAGTACCCTACAATTTTGGGTACGTACATATTACCCCCTCGGAGAAGTGTTCTTAGCGATGAATAGGCATAAAATAGTGGGTCCGAGTATGGCGGTCTCGAAATGGGGAGTTAGGAATTATACCTGACACGCCTGTGTGCTGAAAAGTCGCCATTCGAGATCCTGCTATCTGCAAAATAAAACATGGGACTTAAGTGTAGATAGATAAAACAATTTGAGAAATAATACTGAATTGATATGAAAAGAGGAATTACCATCTACGCGGGGTTTAGAACTTACCTCTGTCGGTGCTCTGACCCTATCAAAGACATTTGAAATTAATTTCAGAAAGCTATATATATAAAACAAAGTCATTTCACTATTCATTTGCGCAGATTGATTTGATAGATTTTTGAGCTCTGGGACCCACGGTGACGGTTTTCAATGAGAGTATAGTCAAAATGTTTTTGGTGAGATAGCAATCATGCCTCTGAGAGTGAAACATTAACTCATGAAGTCTCAGGTTAGTTCTTCTCGATTTATCGTTTTTAGACCTAAAATGTGGAAATGATGAAATATTTTACTTGGGGGGGGGGGTCATTTTTGAAAATGTTAGTTTTAAATGTGTCTTTAGGGGGGGGGGGCATAGGGTAGGTGTTCATTTTAGTAAAAAAGGTGTATTTGTTTGTTTTTAAGCATTTTTTAGGGCTTATGACCCGTTCGACTTTGCGGGACAGGACTGTCGCCCTGTGAAGGGCAGCGGTTACGAGACCTCTACCTTAGAAGGCGGTGGTTACGGAACCGCCACTTTGCATAGGGCTGCGGTCCATGACAAAGGACAAAAACAATACAAAGTTTAACCTATTTTTGCATGTATAGAATTTTTACGTGTTTTTACTAGTTTTTCAACTGGATTTCAGTACTAACTCACTTCTTTTTATGTTTTTGGGTGTATGCAGAAGGAGGAGGATATTAGATGGAGCCGGGAGAGGGAGTGTGATTGTCTCTCAAAAGTGTTAGAGGCACTCTCCCAGGCAGAGCAGGATACTCTCTAGAGGGCTGGTATTATGGAGGATTACCACAAGTTCCTCATGTTACACCTGCCAGTCACATACTATGTGCAACTTGTTCTCATATTGGGATGTGGATTGGAACACCTTCCAATTACTAGGAGTTAGGGGTTAGTGGTCCATTACCCTAGAGGATGTTTATCAATATACTTGGGGTTTCCGATCCTTGGGCGGCGGCTATCTTTTAAGACACCAATATCTAGATCACAGGTGGTTTAGTCAGCCACCTATATGGAAGATGCGGCTGTATCGATGGGATCGAAGAAGAGCATGAGGGATCCACTCTATTATTGAGTCAGACATTCCCTTATGCTCTGCAAGGCCATCATGGGAATCCTTGCATCCAAATTAATTGGGGATAAGGGAGGGGGCACCCTCTTATGTTGCTATGCCCCTATTATTACACAGATTGAGGGCCATGTATGTGTCTATGCCTGGGGAGTAGATATCCTCGGGACTACCTACCATGACTTATATAGGGTAGTCCATTTACAGGGACAGTCATTGAGCCACCTCGACTCTTGTCATGAGCTGGGTGTATGAGAACATCATTCCATATGGGAGAGGTGTAGAGGTGGAGGATCCCAGAGGCTATCAGGGCAGCGAGGTAGACGGGGACGACAGTTCTTAGAGCACCCGCACCAACCAGTGGCCTCTCTAACCATTGCAGACATAGAAGCCACCCCTTATCAAGCCATGGAAGGGGTATGGGACGAGGATACCATTACACTAATTTCTTGTCAGACCATGAGCCAGTTGATAGACAGGGCAGGGAAGTTGGAGATACACCCCTTTGACAGAGTTCCATAACAGTTTGGCCTCCCCTATAGTGACATGTTTCCTCTAGTGATACCAGTGTATAGATCTATTCGCGAGGCTCGAGGAGGCCTTAGAGGCCAGGGTTGGATTATTTTTACTCCTGGTACTCCTATTGCAGCTAGGAGGGTGGTACATGCACGAGGGAGAGCCGATGCTCCTCAGGCACCCTTACTTTGGATTGCCGCCGGTCCCACTCATAACAGTGATGAGCCTATTGACGCGGACTTTGAGTTTGAGGAGTTTACTAGGGGAGAAACCGAGGAGGAGAATGAGGACATAGAGATCAGTGAGACAGGTGGTGGGATGATAGTGATCCTGAGTGGCATGATACCCAGGAGATCCTACAGGCTGAGAGGGCGGAGTGGAGAGCAGAGAGAGTGACTCTGGTTTCAGAGGAGTTTCTCTCTCAGGACTTAGGTGGAGATGATGAGTCTGTTACAGGCCATCATGTTTCCCTAGATGTGGGCGAGGGGCACCAGTCAGTGGTGGCATTAGTGGCGGGCATGGATCCTAGAGATCCTTCTTGGAGGCCTGGAGATCCGAGTGAGTTTTCACTCTTCTCTTGACATTTGTTTTATTTAGAGTTGTCCTAGTTTATTATTTCCTTTTGTTTTGTTTATTCTTGGTTCTATTGTTGATCATTTTCTAACTTGTTTTCTCCTTTGTTTGCAGCAACTGCTTATGAGAGGTGAGACTTGATTCACCGAGTATGCACTGATACCTTGCTTCTCCCCTCGGAGAAGATTCGTGCTGAGCTTTCTATGGATGTGGGGGAGCCCTCAACAGCTGGTAGGCACACTAATGTTTTTTCCTCTGTCTGGCACATGATGAAGATCATGACTTCTCTCCATGCTGAGGTAGCTAGATATAGGACGGCCGAGCGCCTGATGAGGAGGAGCCATTCTTGTAGTGGGACGAAAGCTACTAGTCGTGACCGCGAGACCTCAGTACATTCAGAGTGCCGACATAGACAGATTCCTAGGCATGGTCGCACACCCTTTGAGGGATCCCACAGGGATTGAGAAACCATTTTGTAGCTTTTTTTCAGATGTCTATATGAGTGTTTTTGTACTTTTCGGGCTCATTGAGTGTTTTGACCATGCCTAGTGCATGATGGAATTGTAAATGAAACTTGATTTATATATATATATATATATATACATATTTTTGGATCTAGACTCTTGGCATCTAGAATTTCATTACTTGTTTCTAAATGTGTACTTAGATGTTTTTAGAATATTGTTTTCATGTTTTTAGAATGTATGCAATGGATAACAAATGATAGTAAACAAAACGTTTTACCTTATATGTTTTTGTAATGCTGATATGAGATGATACTAACATATGGTAGTACTGAACTTTTGAACTCTTTGGACAATGTTTGTAATTTCTTCTTATGTTGGCAAAATGTGATGAATGCATAGTTATAAAGAGATGAACTTGCCCCAATCCCAAATCCACGCAACTAGTAAGACGCAAGGGCTCAACAACAAGAGTTAGTAAGGGCACAAGTTGTATGAGTTTGATTGAATGGAATGATGAGAGACATATAAACTAGTAATAGAAACCAAGTTTAGACCTACACACCTACCCTACTCAGAACTACCACCAATCTTAGAAGGCTAGTCACTTTCCAGTTTAACTAGACTTAGATTCATAAATGGAAACCTGGTTGACAAACTCTAGTTTTGAGGATTTGATCTCTTTGGAATTTGGACATTTGGATATTTGCTTTCTCTTAATAGAATTTTATTTGTGTTTTTAGCATACCAAGATTTGTTAATTTATGTGACTAGACCCCACACACCCTGCCTCATGCCACTAGTAAGAAGCATGGATTTTTCACCAAAGGCAAGATATAGGTGAGTAAGGGCACTCCTTTCTTTTCCCAACCTCACACCACCAATAAGAGATGTAGGCTTATCACCGAAGGTTGATGGGGCAAAGAAGTGTGTAAAATAAAATATTTTGTTTACTTAGTGCTTTTGATTTCATTTGATTTTTACATTTCTAATCTATGACTTTGGGATATACTTTCGTTTAAAAGAGATTTAAGAGGGATAGATGTGACACAAAGAAGCTTCTAGAATAGACCGTAGGCAATGACAACTTCACCTAGTAGACAAAAAGAGAAAATCCAAGTATGTAGACCTTGGTATGGTTTTCATTAATGTTTATCTATCGAATTTGATGAGAAGATTTAAAAATACTTGATGATGTTTGAAGAGATGTATTTTGAATGCTTTTTCCAATACATTCAGCAAATTTGTAACAGATTGTTTAAGAGTAAGCTCCTGGACTACCACTTTTATGAAATGGACTGAATGAAGCAGCTAAAAGACTAATGCAATGTAGGTATCTATAATGTACAAGTAATGATTTTGATGTCTTATGCGTAAAACCATTTAAGATGCAAGGAATTGACAATTTCACCAAATTCCTCACCTTTTAGTGTGCACAAGAGATATGCACCATTTTTGTAGTCTTGCATGACTCGGTATGGGCCCAACCATTTGGGCAGGAACTTTCTTCCTTCACCAGTTTTCCTATCGATCCACCTATCTAGTCTTAGAACTAGATCTCCTTCATATATTTCTCACTCATAGAATTTTTTGTTGTATTGCTGGCACATCTAGTCGGCATAGGATATCTGCCATTGTTCGGCATTTAGCCTGACCTCGTTAAGGCTTTCTAGTTGAGAGAGGCGTACCTCCCTATAAGCTTCTTTGTCCAGATTCCCTTGTAATGAGATGCAGAGATTGGGTATTTCAAACCGCAAGCGGGAGAACTACTTCTGCCCCAAACACCAGCGAGAAAGGGGTTGCTCCTATTGGTGTTCTTATTGAGGTTCAATGGGCCCACAAGGCCAGATATAGTTTTAAATGCCAATCTCACTTATTCTCCTTGACTGTTTTGAGGAGAATAGTTTTTAACATTTTGTTTGTCGCTTCGGCCTGCCCATTGGCTTGAGAGTAGTAAAGAGAGGTCGTGTGATGGTTTATCTTGAACTTGCTACATAACTCACAGAATTCCTCATTTTTAAAGGATGTGCCATTATCTAGGATGATGACCTGTGGGACACCATACTTGCAAATAATTTGGTTCAGAATGAATTTGGCAATTACCGAACCTTGTATGGTGGTGAGAGGCATGGCCTCCACCCATTTGGTAAAATATTCCATGATCGTAATTATAAAATTATGGCCATCAGTTGATGAGGGAGAGAACTTCCCTATCAAGTCTAAACCCCACATGGAGAAGGGCCACAAAGTCACTATTGGTTGCAGGGAATATGCTGACATGTGAATCTAGTGAGAGAATTATTAGTATTTGTGGCACTTACGTACAAATTCCACTGCGTCATGATTGGGAGTGGGCCAAAAATAGCCCATTTGATGTATTTTTTGAGTGGTGGCGTGACCACCAAAGTGGCCTCCACATATCCCGTTGTGGGATTCATGAAGAATATTCTTGGATTCTTCCGTATCGATGTACCTTAGAAGCATGTCGTCGAAGGCTTTATGATATAGTAACCTATTCTAAGACAAAAATATTTAGTGGTAATAATGTGTAACCTCCTTCTTTGTTATAACGTGGAACCTTTTGGGTATGTATGGTCTATGATGAAATTGATGATATCAGTATACCAGGGACATGTGGAGATGAGAGGCCTTATTTCGATGAAGTATATACACTCATTTGGAAAGTCCATATTTACCAGATCGTCTCCATCTAGTGGATCGTCAGCCACCCAATTTGCAATGATTTGTCCCTTAACGGATTTCTAGTTTACGAACATCAAATCAAATTCTCCCATTAAGGTTATGAAACGTCCAACCTTTTTAGATAAAGATACTTGTGTGAGGAGTGTTCGTAAATGATCTGTCTTTACAATGACCCTCGTTTCCTGGTTTAACATATAATGTCTTATATGTTTTGTTGTAAAGACTATGGCAAGGCATTCTCTCTCTACTTGTGTGTAGCATGTTTCATAATCGAGCAACATTCGACTGATGAAATAGACCACAACGTTCTTGTTTATCATTGTCTTCTTGAGCCATCATGCATGCTAGCGAGACATGAGTGACTCGTGAGTATAGGATCAAAGGATGGTCTGGTTTGGGAGGAATTAGTGTGGGTGGAGAAAACAAGAAGTGTTTAACTGCTTCGAAGGCCTTGTTGCATTCTTCAATGCAATCAATACTATAATCTTTCTTTAATAGATTTTTGAGTAGATGAATGAAAAAACTTAGATCTGGGATGAACCTACAGATTGCACCGAGTTTCCCAAGAAATGATTCGATTCCAGACTCGTCTGATGGTGGGATCATGTCGAGAACATCCCATATTTTGGCTTGATCAACATCAATCCCTCATGAAGATATAATGTAGCCCATAAGTTTGCCTCCTATCACACCAAACATGCACTTCTCTGGATTAAATGTGATGCCATATTCAATTAATCGTGAGAGGATGATACAGAGAACTTCTGGATGATCACATCATTTCTTGACTTTGGCCAATAAGTCATCCACAGGATTCCACAATTTTTATTAATAAGATCATGGAATATATATGTCATTTCCCGCTGATACGTAGCACCGGCGTTCTTAAGACCAAAAGGCATGATAGCATAGCAATATGTTCCCGAGGGAGTTATGAATGTAGTTTTGGCTTGATCTTGTTTAGATATTTTAATCTGATTGTACCCTGAGAACCCATCCATGAAGCACAAACAGTTCAAATCCAGCTGTTGCATCAATGATGACATCAATGGATGGTAATGGGAAGTCATCCTTGGGATAAGCTTTGTTAATATCCTAAAAATCTATGCAAATGCAAATCTTCCCATTTCTTTTTTAGGATAGGAACAATATTAGACACCCATTGTGAATAGTCAATGGGCTTGATGAATCCTACTTGGAGAAGTTTTATTACTTCTTCTTTTACCATGAGAGCCACTTTTGGATTCATTGGTCTTGACTTCTGTTTAATTGGCTTCGCATCTGGCTTAGTGACAAGATTATGTACCGCAACTTGTGGTGTGATGCCCTTCATTTCTTTATAATTAAATACGAAAGCCTTTTGATGTTCTCTAAGGATTTAGGTGTGTATTTCTATCTCCTCTGGAGTTAACGATGATCCCAACTTTAAAATTTTTGGTTCCTCCTCCGTTCCAATGTTTATGTCAATGGTTTCTTCTATTAAATAAGCATTACCTTCTTCAAATTTAGGTGGGGCTGGAGGTAGTTCCAAGCTTTCCTCATCTTCTATCTTGTAGATATCGAGATCCTTCTGTGGAGGAGACTCTATCACAGGATTTCCAAAATAGGAAGAGGAATGTGGTATTAAGGAAAGATCAACTATGCGGTGAGCAAGGTGTAGCTCCGCATAGGCGTTTAGATATTCGAGAGTGACTTTATCATCGTCAAAGTGATCTATGATGGAAATATCATCCTCAGTCTCTCCATGAGTTAGGAGCGAGTTTGTTGGTATTTTATGCACTAATGGCTCAATATGAAGTGATATCGTGAAATTTGTATCCTCCAACTCACTATTTGGGGTGAAATAGGAAGCTGAGGTTGCTATCGAGTCTACGAGATGGTTCATATTCCCATGGGATTGCTTCAATTGATATGAAGCTAAACCCCTTACTTAGATCTAATACAGCTGTTTTGTATAGTTGTAAGTGCTTGGATCTAGTTTCATATACAAAAGAGACTTGGTTTACAACCAATTGTGAGTCTCCTAGTACTCTAATGTTGTCAATACCTATTCTTTTGGCTAGAATGAGGGCAAGGAGGAGAGCTTCGTACTCAGCCCCATTATTTGTACATTCGAAGTTTAATTTAAAGGTGAAAGGTAGGATCTTTCCCTTAGGTGAAGTAAAGATCACTCCCACCCCTAGCTCCGAAGTGACATCTAGCTCCATCAAAGTGGAGAGTCCAATACTTGTTTGGAAAAACGGATATTGGGATATCTGTTGTATCTATTTATTTATTTTTTTTGGTTACTTCTACCATAAAAAATTCATCTAATGGAAGAGAAGTAATTCCTAGGGTGTGTCCCATACCCATGGAATCAAATGGTAGGAGAATAGGTAAGTCTTTCTCTAGAAATTTGACAATTTTGGCGGTAGTCCCTAGTGACACCATTTTTATAACATTGGTCTCATTTTTGAGTGCTGGAATGTCCTCGGCTGTATTTGTAATCTCCAACTCTGTGGTGAGTATCAACTCTTCTCTTGGTTTGTAATTAATTGATTTGATGAGTTGATTTGTTGGGAGTTGAAACTCGGAGTGAACGCCCATTATTTTCTTCAAATCAGCTAGGTGTATATCGAAGGGTTTTGGGTCACCTTGTGCCACAAATATTTTCCCTAAGTGTAGAAATCTTATCTCTTGGAATAACGTGGAAGGGATTGCCTTCATGCGGTGTATCCATGGCCGACCAAGGATCATATTATAATTGTTTTCCCAATCTATAATATAAAACTTGGTGAGAACTGTATTGGGTCCTAAAGTGACTGGTAAAACTATGGTTCCAATCAAAGTGGCCTTGAAGCTATCATAACCTCTTAACGTATTTTGTGTTGTGGAACAGTTTGTCTCCCCATATCTTAAATTTTGAAGAAAAGTGAAGGGGACTATGTTAACTGCTGCCCCATCGTCAACCATTGTAAATTTGACATAATTATTGTAAACCCATACTTGTAAATGTAAATATGGGTCGCCTCTTTGTGTAATTGCAGCGTCTGTTGGCATTTTTCTTATATCAAATATAAACTCAGTATCCCTATCTGGCTGACCTGGAGGATAAACGTCAAAGTCTACATGGTTTACTTGCATTTCTGGAGGAGTGATGTTGATTAAATGACCAAGGCCTAATGCTTCTAAGAGGGAAGCCCTATGGGAGGGATAATTTTTTAACAAATCCAAAAATGAGATGTGAGAGAAGGTTTTATTTAAATCATTAATTAAATCATAGGCAGCTATGGGTTTTACCAGTGTTTGTTGACTATTTTCTGGTTCTAATGGATAGCTTGGAATAGGTTAGGATGTATAATCCCGTGTTCTTGTTAAGGTTTCTACGGGTAGCTTAGTGTCTAACTCCACTAAACCAACTATCTTAGTTTATGGTTGAGTTCCTAGTTAGGGTGTGACCAGTGGGTTTAATGAAGTTGAAGCTTCATGATCATTGTTTCCTATTACAGTACCCTTGCTTGTTCTACTAGGATCTATCCTGTTATTGTTATAATGGTTTGGGAGTGGATCATTAAAGATCTTGAGGGGTGCATTTTAAGGGAAAATTTCCCCCGTATAAGTGTTTGGCGTGGATACTGCAAAATTTGCTAAAAACCATATCTATAAAGAGTTGTTTTTGATCTTCTGAAAAACTGCATGAATTTATTGTAGTCACGACAAGTCCTAGTATCGTGGCCTTGAATTTTGTGAAAGCCACAATACAATTTGGGATTATAATTTCGAGGCTGTTGATTTAAAACCTGTTGTGGCCCAAAATTATGATAAGGTTGCTGGTTGTTAGAGTTAAAATTTTAAGGTTGTTGCCTTTGGTTTTGACTCTGATTCTAGTTGGGTTTTCATTTGGACTTTGTGTTTGGATTTGTCATTATTGTTGTTTTTGTTATCGTCATGGTGGACTATTAAAATCCACCGTGTTGATTGTTGGAGTAAAACTAATATTTCGCTGATTATTTAACAGGTGTCAAAATGTTTACAACATTTTCCCTTTTAACTTGGTTAGTTACCTCCATCTGTTGTAACTTCGTGGTTCTTGTTAAGGATCTTAGGTCCTTGATTAGCGTTCCCGGCATTAGGTATAGGCCACGGTGTTTTGATTGGTAGTAGTTAATTTTCCATTTGTCCCATATGTCTTGTGACCACTATCTATCGCTGCTTGGTTGATTCGGAGAGAACTACTCGAGTACTTCATTGTAAGTTCTTAGTGGGAACTTCTGGACTTCTTCCTTTATCTCTCTATTGAGATAATTAAGGAATAAATTGCATAGTTCCATTTGATCCATGTTTGGAGCACTGGATGATGAGTAGAGAATTGTGTGCCATCTTTGAATAAAATGAGCAACAGATTTGTTATGTTCTTGTTTGATATGTAAGAACTCCCTAATTCCTGTTCTTAATAATTTGTTCATGTCAAAAGATTTGATGAATTCTAACACGAGTTGTTTAAATGAGTGTATCGAGGCTTCAGGTATTCTGTAATACCAATCAAGGGTAATACCCTCCAAGGTTTTAGGGAATATTTTAGCGACAACCCCATCCCAAGGGAGTAACTCCCGTATGGCTGTGGTATAGGACTTAATGTGTGCACGTCGGGTCTCCTTCCCCGTTGTATTTGGGTAAATCAAGGGGAGGTCTTGGAAGCATAACACTTCGTATGGTGAATTCTAGAGGTTCTTTCAAATATTCTGAGTGAGTCCCTACTGCGTAGGCCTCGACCATCGATGGTGCCTGTTGAGGGGGTGGAGGTGGAATGGGTTGTTGATATGGCATATCATATGCATTTGTAGGGACATAAGGGAATCCCTGTGATTGAACAAACATTCCAGGAGAAGAGAACATGTCTCCTTGTGGTGAATTTGAATAAATGTTTAAGTAAGGAGGAGCATTGTTTTGGTACATGTTGTTTGGTGCCAAGCCAGGAGGTGTCATGTTTTCAACTGGAATGACATTTGAAAACGTGGTCCTAGTTGGTGTTTGTTGTGGGTAACTATAAGGATTTTTAGGAGGCATGCCTAACGTGCTTGTTCTTGTAAAGAGGTCGACTTGACTGGGATGATGCAAAGGGTTGGGAATTCCTGCTTGTCCAAAGTATGAATTTTGGTTTGCTTGAGCAAGTTCCAGCCCTCTAACCTTTTCAGCTAAGGCTGAAATGACCTCCATTGGCGAAGGTGCAGCGCTTTACCTTAAGGGTGTTTGTTGTATAGCTTGAGGTTGTAAAGGTTTATGATACGCTGCTATGAATTGATCATTACCCTACCAAGCTTCACCGAGGGTATTTCCCATAGGTGGAGGAATGGGGTGTTCTCCTAGAATAGGGTGTCAGAATGTATTTGCAAACTTCCTATTGGTGGATACATGTTTTGGAAACATTGTTCACTTTTAGCAAAGCATGCTAAGTATTCCTCATCCAAAAAGGGGAGTGGATCTAATTGTCTACTAATCTGTGGTCTGAACAATACCTGAGGAGATGAAGTGGACTCTCCAGTAAACGTCATATTGTTAGAGCCTAATGGATCTGGCTGTTGTGTTTATGTAAACTGATCAAACTCCTTGATTCGGAATGAAGAAATTGAGCTAGTTATTTTAGGGGGAGTTTGTGATGAAAAGTAATTATTTGAATATTTATTCACCCATACAGAAAGTGAGGGTGATGGTTGTCTATTTATTTGACTATAGTTTGTTTCTAGACCTAAGAGAGGTCAACCATATGCATCGCATCCCGAAATATTCGGGGGGTATATGAATACTCGTAGAATAATGGGAAAGAGTGAAGGTGGACGAGAGAAATGAAGAATAATAAAAGGAAGAACTGTTTGTTCATGTTAGGTTCACAATTTTTTTGGTGAAGCTGATGTGAAGGGCTAATGAGGTAGAGAAGATGAAACAGTTGTTTATTTCACATCGGATTCACGAATTTTATACGATGGAAAAGTGACATGCGAGCATGGGAATCTACAAGTACCTCTTCCTCGTACCTGACCTCTCGAGGTCGTGTTAAGATAGCCAGTGAATGTTTGGATGTGAATAGACATAGACAAACTAATCTGGTAACCTTATATCCTCAATACACAACAATGGAATCTGAGAATCCAAGGTGAAGAAGGCCCTCCTAACTTGAATTGGTGTAATGGTTCGTTCGGATATATGGCTGCTCAGAGGCTCTAATCAATGTTGAGCTTTGTCGAGATCTTGTTTCTTAGTTTTTGGATACATGGGAAGTGACCTGTGGGAGCTTCGTATATATCTCTAAACAAGGTCATAAAATGGTGATGGGTGATTTAGTGGGTTTACAATTAACTATGGGTGGTTTTCTAGTCTGTCCTAGAAAATATTAGATTGATTGGCTTCTATGTTTAATATGGAAAACTGTACTATAATATCTAGCAGGAGTGGTGAGGATCTAAATACCACTGTTCATAAGCTGGTGTCAATACTTAACTGATTTGTAGGCCCATTGGGCTGTGGGACTTGGGGATCACAGCCATGAGTTTGTGGTTGTTATGGACCTGTTATGGTCATGTGAAGAATCAATCCCCTTCTCCCAACTATCCAGTAATCATATGCATTTTCAGCCTCTATGTTTAGAACTAGAATTTGTATGATTTTCTTGGAATACCTAATAGGTGTTCTGGAAATTTGAATGCGTAAGCTAGTGTCTATGTTGATGAGGAGGTCTCCCACATTAGGTTGTGGAACCAAAGGATCACAACCAAATGTTTTCTCTCATTTGAATCCTTGCACAATCATTCAGATGTTTTATCAAGGCAATCTATAGTTTGGATGGTTTGACAAAAATGTGTAAGCTTTGTTGTCTTCGATGTTTAATCCTATTAGTTGCTCACTAATTTCTTGTAAGTTTGCTATTGCTCGAAAGACCTTTATCCTAAGGTCCTAATCTATATCAGCTAATGTTTTAGGTAGATTTGGCTGAGGCACTACGGGTTCAAACATATATTCTTGAGGCTCCCTAGGTCTTGTGATTGTCATACAAAAAGATTTAACTTGTAACTAACATTAATAAACTGATTAAAAGAAGTATTTACACTATGTAAGCATTCTTCTATTTTTGTATTTTCAATGACGTATTTCAATGAAATTAAAGAGTAGGTACTCCAGTATATTTGTAAAATGGACCACTAATCTAGTAACAAAATAAAAACAAGTAAAGTAGCCTGGTATGGCTATTCGCCTATGCAGTTGTGATTTTATCATAAATTTCTAAGCAACTATATATTTTGAATTTGAAAAGACTCTCAATCCTACCTTAGAAGTGAGGAATGAATCACAGTTTCTCAGAAACTATTAATCCCCATAGCTTCCCTGGTGATATTAAGAGAATTTTTAAAACTAAAATGAAATAATTCGCTACTCTATTTGATATGTTGTAACTACAACTTTGATAGCTCAAACCTAGCATTTATAGAATAATGTTAATTCTAGTTGTGTGTGATTTCATCCCCTTAGTGTGATCTCCTTGTTCCTTCGTGTCCTTGTGAATCTAGAAAGTAAGTATATGATCATATCAATAGAAGATGGTATTCAAACAATGGCAGCTTTGGATATAGAATGAATACAATGCGAGTAGGAGAGGGATAGCGCAAGTGAACAGAGCTTGACTATGCAATTCCTAGTGGGATTTATTATGGGAATACAACACAAGTGTACCAGGAGTTTCAGAAGCTATCCTTGTGATAAGATAAAACCTACAACTTTAATGGATTCTAGTCTAGAAATGAAGCTATTCTATGTTAAACTGATTGTGTGCAACAACAATGAAACAAGACTGAAACAAGAAGATGATATGACCTCTAGAATGCTAACAATGGAAGCAAAATATGAAACTAAAAGAATTATAAGCAAAGAATTGAAAAAATAAACAAGATTGAGAGGATGAGGGGCCATTTGCTTGAAAATAAGCTGACTATTTATAGCCAATGCATTACCAGAGGGTAACTCCCATTTGATCTCTTCTATAATAAACAAAGGAAAAACACTATTACCAGGGGACCAAAAACATTAATGTAAGCCAAAGTGGTTGAAGAAAGCATGTAAATTTGAAGATTTACATTTGACGCGATCCTCGAAAGGATCTGGAAAATGTGTATAGGACCACCACCAGGGCAGCAGTTATGGGACCACTGCCATGTCCTAGGTGGTGGTCACGGGAATGCCACCTAGGCAGGGTAGTGGTTTTGTCACTGAAGAAAAGGGGGAAAAGAGAAAAAAAAAACACCTGGAGGCTAAGTAGGACATGCGAGATACAAGTGTACACATGGCAAGCCTTTCTAGATTCTAAACACCTTGCAAAGAGACTTGTATCATCATTGGGGCATGTGTAACATCGTTCCAGCGGTGTAGTACCCTACACTATTGGGTACGTATAGGTAAACATTTTCTAAATGATATCGTGAAGATCCTGATATCTAAGTTCATGGTGGCTCATCATAATACTACAACCCTATCACCCTCAAGCAAATGGAACCATAGAAGCATTCAACAAAATACTAAGTCATACCTTGACCAAAATTTGTGATGTTGGAAGATAGGATTGGAATGACAAGGTATCAGTAGCTTTATGGGCTTATATGACTACGTATAAAAGAATAAATAAATCCAAACCTTTTCAATTGGTGTTTGGCGTGGAAGCTGTTTTGTCGGTTGAATTTATGTTACCTTCTCTATGAATAGCATGCACAGGAGGTTTAGCCGATAAACAAGTGCTAGAAGAAAAAATTGATGAACTAATGAAAATAGATAAGAGAAGATCACTTTCCCATTGGTGCCAAACAATAAAAGGCTTGGCATGATTGCCATATTAGAAATAAAATTTTTGAGGTTGGGTAGATGGTGTTACTGTATGATTCTAAATTTTTGTGCCATAATGGGAAGTTGAAAGTCCATTGGTTAGGTACTCCCTACACAAACTCGTACATCCTTGATTCAGGTGCATGCTAATTACAAGTGGATGGAACGAAGTTACCTGGACACTTCAATGGTAGTAGGCTGAAGCCCTACTATAAATAAGTCTTCTTGGTGTTTGTAAATAAGGTAGTTTTGCCAGTTAGTCTAGAATTTTCCTTTATGCATTTTTCTTTTCCCATTGTGTTTCCCTTTCGCGTTGTTGTTTTGTTTTGCACCTCAGGCACCGGTAACCTTATTACTATTTTTGGAGAATTTATGAGTGCACAGAGGACCACACATCATTTTAGTGTGGGGTGGAGAAAAGTGAAGAAGCGCGTGATCAAAAGTACCAAGGAAGTTGTGTTGAAGAACCTTGTTGAGTAGCCCGGTTAAAAGAGAGATGAAAAGAAAAGATAGAATGGTTGGTGCTAGGGTAAAGCTACTCATAGATCCCACGTACAAAGGAAAATGAAGCACATTTAAAGAAACATGAGGTAGGTAAAAGAAAGAATCTAGACAGAAGAAGTGCCTTCGGCATGGGATGAGCACGCGTAAGAGTCTCTTGTCAGGCTGGTTTGGTTACGCGCCAGAAGGTTAGAGGAGTTTTTTACGCAAGAAGGGCACGTGAGTAAAGGTGCTGAAGATGGGTTTTGTTTTAAAAAGCTGAATTAAATGAATAAAGTACGGGGTAGGTAAAGTAGCATTTAATGACTAGAAAAAGGAAAAACTATAAATAGAGGGTGGGGGCACTCTCATTTTACTTTACGAAAACAAAGAGTTGGAGATATAAGTGAAATATATAAGTTAGGAATTCTTCAGATTTGATCAGAAAGAAGATCTACGTGATAAAAAAAATAAAAAATAAAGAGCCAATTTGAGATTGCGAACTAGAAGGAAGGAATTACACGGGCTTGGAACAAAATGAAAATACGTTGTTTTGTGAAGAATTTATTGAAGTTAGGGTTCAAAAAACTAGGGCACATGTTTAGGAGATTTATATCACAGATATGAGATCAAAGGTTAGGAGAATGAAAGTAGAGTAACAAGGAGAGTACTGGAGTAATACAATTACCCTGACCATGGCACTGAATAAAGGGAAGGGCAAAGCGAAGGCTAAACAACTAGAACCCGAGGTGGAAACAAAAGAAGAATGGTATGCAGAAATAAAGTACCCTGATAGAGTGATGATGGGAAAGGAATGGGAATCCCATTTAAGAAACATACCAATCAGTGACTATAATCACCACACACCAGCACCATAGAGAAAGAAATGACATTAGAACTGGTATGCCCAACCAATAGGTGAACACCCAAAGGGTTGCCTATCTACAATGATGACATGAAGGTCAAGCTGGTGAAGGCAAGGTTGTTGCAACTCTACGAGTTGCCTTATTTTAGGAAGCCATATTTCTTGTACCAGTGGTTGATGTCTCGGGTGCATGAGGACTACTTCCACTTTGTTGGGCATAAGGTGCATGTTACTCCCTAGTTGATTACATAGTTTATAGGGCTCATATGCAAAGGAGGTAGACTAGAAGATGACCTTAGTGAAAAGGAAGCTATTCAAGAGACCATCACAGAGTATGCCTGCAAGAAAGGGTCATGGTATTATGACATCTCAAACATCAAGGACCTAGTTTTGAAGATGGCCGTACACCTGGTAATGAAACTGAATGGCCAATAAAGGTGGACGCAAGTCAATAGGCCATGGCTACATGTCTGTAGAAAGATTGCAATGGGGACTATTTACAATTTTTTATCATACATTGCTGAGGAAATTGTAAAGTACGCAAAGGAAGGGGATAGGATCCTCTTTGGCAATGTCCTACTCACCATAGTATTTGTAGAAGTTGGAGTTCCAGATGCACCAAATAAGTTTGTGTGGGAGTACCCAACCAAAGACCCTTCACCCGTGAAGATGTTTGAAAAGTATGCATGTGATACAATGAAGGATCCCAACAAAGCGTGGTTCAAAAAATGGTATATATGCTTGAGAGATGCATTCAAGGTAGAGTGGAGGATCCCTGAACAACTCCCAGTAGCCACCCAAGGAGAAGCTGAGTTTGCAGTGTACTAGCACTATTGCTTGGGCAGGTTCAAACTTGTTGATGAATCATGGAGCCCTTGGTGTAAGCTCCCTTTCACATTCACTTCCCAGTACTTCCAAGCGGGAGTGAACATACTTAAATAATTGAAAAAGCTAAGGCTGGAGCTAGGAAAACTATACCAGGAACATAGGGATATGAGGAAGAAAATCAACTATCTCAGAGGTAAGCGCAAGTATGTGGAGAAGTACATGTGGCATGAGATCCACATGACTAGACCAATAACACTTCCTATTGCTAGAGGATCCGCGATGCACGTATACATGCGCATAAGACCAAAATTTGAAAATGGCGTGTACTTGGTGGATGAGGTATCCATACCTGAAGACCCCTTGGGAATGAAGAAGCTAGTGTATAAGAAGAGGGGTAGAGGAGTGGAAGGAGCACCAAGTGTACCAACTACTTAGACAATGAGCATGCCTTCTACAAGCGCCAAGCCAAGCACCTATGTTTGGAGGAAAAAGTCCCCAATAAAGGAGAAGATGCTAGAAGTAGAGGCGCTCGAACAACCCACCACCTTAGAGGAGTCACAAGAGCAAGAAGAGAAGGCATAATCTCTTGATGAGAAGCAACCTCTCAGGAAGAAGAAGAAGGTAGATGAAGAATTTGAATCAGAGGTGACTGATAGCATGGAGAGATATCGGGGAGAAAGAGAGGATGAGAGCGAAGAGGGTGACGATGAGGGAAAAGAGCTAGAAAAAGACAAGGAACCTTTGGAGCCTCACATAGTTAGTGTCTATGACTCGGAGGAGGAGAGTGGAGAAGAAAAACAAGAGTTCATATTTATGCGTTGGAAAGGTGCACAAGGAGATGAAAGCACTGGAGATACAAAGGTAGATGAGAGGGATGCTAGGGGATAGAGGGACACAAATTTTAAAAATAAGTAGATAACCGAAGTGGAAAAGTGAGAAGTGAAGAAGATGCTTGAGATCCTTATAGACCAGGAATTAGAGTGGAGCGCAGACATAGTGTTAAAGGAAGGGAGGGAAGAGAGTGGTGAAAAGGGACACGATAACCTAGGAAGCCCCACTCTGATAGTTAGCTTCCCCAAAGGTGTGCACTTGGTTAGAAGACCTCTGGATGTAGAACATAGGTAGATGATGGGATACATGGATGAATTAAGGAAGGTGATATGCACATGATTCCAGAGCATGGTACCCACTGAAAGACTTATAGCCATGGGATCATTCGAGAAGAAATGCATGTACCCCAAGACCAAGAAGATGCTTTCTTGGGCATTTGAATCCCATGTCGAAAATCTAGAATTTGAAGTCTTCCAGAAGGCACTTATCACACTCCCAGAGTCTAAGGGAGACAACCCCTTAGTAAATGCCTAGGATCTCACAGACGACCAAGTATGTAATGCTCTAAACAAGGTCACGGTGGAAACAAAGGAAAGACTGTTCGCATGGAATGACAACATAAGGGATTTAGAGGGAAAGATGGCCAAGAAGGAGGAAGAGTTGGCTAAGGTGATTATAAACTTAAAACAAGAGGAATTAATTAGTGCACAGCTAAGGTGTGACCTCAAGGAGGAAAATGCAATGGTGTAGGAGGTCTACAAGAAAGTAGACTTTATAAAAAGCAATATCATCTTGAAACACCCAGATCTAACGCCTATCCCCCAGAGGTATGCATCGACACTGGAATGCCTAGAAGACTTAATGCACATCCTCACCATGGAGAGGTGACCATTGGCATTGGAATCTATGGAGGAATTAGCCACGTGCCTAAAGGAGAAGGACTGGTTAAAGGTGATAGGACTGGTTAAAGGTGATAGCACCAGTTGCCAAGTATAGCAAGGTGCTCACAGGTGTAAAGGTTGCTTCCCAATCTACTGAGGCCACATATGAAACATGCATGGATAGAGATAAGTGGTGAGCTCCTTGGTCACCACACTCAAAGCAGATCTGAAAGAGTTCCAGGAGAATAATAAGGGAAATAGGGTAGAGAAGGATAGAGTCCTAGCAGAAGTAGAAAGAAGATCTGAGGATATTGAGGCACTAAGGGGTTTAACCAAGACATGAGTGAAGGAACTATATCCTTAAATTACTAGGAGAATGGATAAGCTCACAAACCTGGGTAAAGATATGGAAAAAATTGTGGACACTTTGGGCGCCCAGGGAGCTGGCCTAAGTTTTGATGAGGTAAACCTCCTGGTTGGTGACCTCTGTCAGAAGGCACATAACAAGGTTGATGCATGGAATAAGTTGGAGAAATTCTTGCGGAAGGACTTCCCCAGCATTTTCATTTAATGTTCCTCTGCCCATTCTTCATTCTTTCCCCTATTATTTCATTCCTTATTCATTTTTGTAATATTCATCTACATCTTGGTCCCATTGAACCAACTTGCACCTTGGGAAAGTAGAATGTTTCTGAGGATGGAGAATAGGTGCAGTGTGGGGTGATGTTGGGCCCTAAAATATTGACTAAGTATGAAGGCACGTGGGCATGTGGGACCCCAGTTACAGGATGGTGCACAAGGAAAAAGTGTGCAAGAGAAAAGGCTCAAGGAAGCATATAGCACGCAACACACAAAAGGAGGTTCAAGACTTAGCTGATTCAAGGAACAAAGGTAGAACACATGAAAAATTTGATTTGTTGTGCATGGATAACATGCTAGCTTGACAACAGGTGGCCCAAGAAAGAGCATGCTAGCAAAGGAATCTTCTAGAAGACCATCATGAGATGAAGTGGAGAACTCAAGCCTAAGGAAACATGCTTGTTGAAGGACCGCATTCGACACTTGGCAATGGATTTGAGGGCACGACAAGGTGAGTTGGCAGCACGGGAAGGTGATAAATACAAGAGCCTGCAGACCAAGAAAAGAGATATAGAGAGATACACATAAGAGGAGAAGATAGGAGGGATACACACAGAGAGAGATAACTTGGGTAAATCTCTACATGATTACTGCGAGTGAAGCTCTGATGTACTAAGCTCAGCATTGTAATTTATTGTTTGTTTTTGCATAGTTATACAAGCCTAGTGATGTGCATGACTGTCATCTGCCCTCTATGGATCTTTATAATGAAATGATGAATACAATGAAGTTACTGATTGCATTTAGATATGAATATCAGTGGTTTTCATGTATATTTTGTTCATAGGTCTCTTTCCTTTTATGCTATGAATGAATGGTTGTAGCTCTCTTTCTGTTATATTATATGTTATGGAGTCTTTTAAAACACATAGTCTGAAGAAACTATAAGGATGTGGAGGCTGTCTTGAGCCCTGTAATCCTTGTATGTCCAAACTTCTTTCTTGAATACTCCTATACTAATCATTGATGAATGCTTCCCACTAAAAAATCACATAAAATAGAGACTCGACACCCGCGCGTGCCTCGGGTGAGTGTTCAGCTTTGCTGGGTGATAGGCCAATGTGCATGGGATTCCTTCCTCTTATAATGGGAGTAAAATTGACTACAATTATTCTTATGGGTTAGTTCAAATATTATTATGAGATGTATGTAGGAAATGGTATTGTTTGAAGAGGTTGGTTTCACAATTTAATTTTATGGTAGAATGTATGGAATTTAAAGGGAATTATTATCTTTTAAAGGATCGAAAAATATTGAATTAAGAAAATATGATATTTCATAAACAAAAAATAAAGTGAACATAGTGAAAACAATGTTTCCTATGAATAAAATGGGGTTCTATTAAAGGGGCCACTACCCTTGTTAATATGTATAAAAAAAGAGAATCAAAATTTACATGTATGAAAAAGGGTTAGTCATCAAAATCCAAAAATTATCCCAGGAGTAGTGATAGCTTGGATCTACATTTATTCATCAAAATCCACAAATATGAAATACATTTTCTACACGCCCCAGTATATCCAAATAGCTCAGATCTACATTTTATAAATCTCCCATGTGGTAGATTTCTTGTACTGTTTATCCAATATCCTTTGTGACATAGTCCCATGACATTTGCAAATCGGCTCATGCCTTTTTAACCCTTTTTGCACGTTAGGGTTTCATATTTCAGTTACTTAGTTACTTGGGTATTTTAGTATTGCATTTATTTATTGATTTTATAACATCAAATTAGGATAATATATTCCATTTTAGTTTAATCAAGCATAAATCTATTCCTCTATTCCATCCACCCTCTGACATAGGGGTGGTTTTCCCTTATGTGGTGTGGATGTCACGGCCAGGTTAGGAAGTTTCATTTCTAGCAAAGAAGGGGCATAGTAAGCCGTATATATATGCATATGTTCATCATGAATTTGGGGATGGTGATGGGACCAATGTTGTTTAAGTTTCTTTGTATTCAGGTCATATTCGAGAAGGATGAGATGGAAATATAGGGTTTGATAGACTAGAAAGGATACACACAACTCAGTGAGTCTATTTAAAAAATATAAAACTATTGAATTCTAGGAGGATCCATCTGGGGGATTTGCTCAAAAAATTGAGACATTAAACATGAGCTTGATAAAGGCCTCATTTGGCTCGGTTAACTGATAAAATTGAACCATATTTTCAATCTCTAAACTTGATGGATTTGGGCCAAGGAATGGTGATGCCATGATAGGGAATGATGCACAAGATTGAAATATGAGAAGGTTCTGTGAATGAAGGTTGATGGTTGTGACCCACTGGAGTAATAGGACAAATTTAAATAGGTGAGTTAATATGGATTGACATGCAAAAACCTTTATGTCCCCATTAATTTTCATATCTCTCCTAGATCACTTGACACAAATTGGAGTAAATCAAAACAAATCATTAATATAAGGCATATCCTTGGGAGGTGATTTAATGTTCATATATTTAAATAAAGGTATTATCAATGTAATTACTTTATTTGCCCCATCACAATTTGGTCTTAGGTGGAAAATAAATCAGCAATGTATATGTCACGTAATTATTTTCACTTGTTTGTGTTGGCACGATAGTGACAGGGCATGGGTGAGACAAAATTAAAGGCTAGAAAGGAGGAATATTCCTTATTATTCCTCAGAGGTTATGAAGGATGGTCTAAGTATGAATGAATCAAGATTCCAATGGAATATTTGAAAAGACCATAATGTGGATAACATTGTATAAGGAGATGGGGTTTTGGAGAAGAAAATGAGATTCTTTTGACCCACTTTTATCCTTATTAATATTTTTCAGAAAACTGCAATCGGTTGTTATTAAAAAGGGTAAAATTAAATATTGAAAGAAGTACATGCTGCTGATTTTTGCCAGAAAAATCAGAAAATCAGCAAGTATAAACAAAAATATTTTTGTAAATCTACTTCTAATTGTTGCAGATGTAAATGGGTACACTGGCGAGTGAACCATTTACTCATAGCAGAAGAGCTCATGGGGAAGTTGATTCAATTTTGATCTACTTTGAAGCCATAATTTTAGTATCACTCTAGCACGATTCGCATCACTGAGCTCAATAGATCGATCAACAAGAAGTGCCTCACCTCCACGACAGAGCCGGATTTCATAGGGTGCCTCAACATCAACTTGCAGTGCTCTTTTGCTAAGTGGAACCACACTCCCTGCTTGCATTCTTTTTCCTACTTTTCAAATGGTAGAAAATCTACCTGTACCATGGGGAAACGCCATGGGTCCTCTAGCACTTCCGTATCCAGTCAACCCCCTCTCTCATGGAAATCACAAAAATTTCTCGCGATTTGATGGGAGAAGAAATCAAAGCACAGACACGCATATAGCTGCATTTATTATGTCATGCTACATTTTAGATGTGATTCATGAGGACATATCAGTATGTCTCTTTCTGGAGACCTTGCAAGGGCTTGTAGCAGAATGATTCCAACACTTACCAGCTAGATCTATCACCAATTGGGCCACATTGTAGACTACATTTGAATACAGATACAAACCTTTAGAAGATGTATTTGCGTTATTGTCACAAATCACTCACATGAAGAAGGAAACCAATGAAAGCATGCACAATTTTATCACCCGATTCAATTCGCTGATCAACCATGTACCACTTGTCGTGATACCAACATTAGAGAATCAAAAGTGTTTCTTCTTGAACAAAATGAGTTTGAAATTAAGTTTCTTACTTTTACAGGAATAGATACCCACCTTGGCTCTTGCTCAAGCTATGGCCATTTGGATAGAAGACAACCTCCTTATATCTGGTGAGTTAAGATGGGAGCTGTCAAAACCAAAGGCTTCAACTTCTTCTCAGGCTACCTCATCAGATCCAACATTCTATAAGATGGTGAATGAATTATTCTCATTAAAGAAGCAATTAACTCAAACATCGTCTACCATTCCGTACTGAGATATCCCACAGAGGAACTTCAGTCCCAACAATGCCACCCAAAGGCCACATTTGTCTACTGCTTCTCTAAGGTTAGTAATTGAAGCTCCTCTGTTTAATGCTTTGGTTTAAATCGAAGAAGATGAACCAAATTACGAAGAGCCTTCATCATAAGGTGAAGATGATCAAGATGTCGGTGAACTGACTGAAAACTCCACTATTGGGTATATAGAATTCAAAGAAAAGGAATCTGATGAAGAAGAGGGTACCCAAGGGTATACGAGTGGAAAATTGTATGCAGTTTTCACTCGCGTGCAAGGAAAAGAAGCAGAGTTTGTTGCTGAAAAATAAAAGGAAAAGGCTGTAGTAACTCCGCCTCCAATGATCGCTAAAAGAGGTAATCCCCTTCCTACTCAACCTCAAGTTAAACCTTTTGTAAAGAAATATTTTCCTCTTGTTTCTCCTCCAAATCAACCTTCCTCCAATCCGATAAAGACCAGTAACTCTCCTCTATAAATGCAAAATGAAGGACTCATTCCTTCATTAGCGTGACCCTTGGTTACATTTGATATAGTTGATCACGCCAAAAAGACCAAGATCCAGATGTCTGAAGCTGAGTACCTTACCCAGAGCAGTTTATAATATTAACTAAGTATATCCAAAGCTAGGCTACCGTCCCTCCTACTATTTCCCCAAAAGGAATTCTTCCCATTCCTCCTACATCTTGCATAAACGTTACCTCGACTTTTGGGTCAGGAAAAATTGAACCTTTTTACCTATCTCTCCTGATCAATGGTCATAAACTAAGTAACTGTATAATTGATTTTGGAGCTTCTGACAATGTAATGCCAACAAATGTCACCCATGCTTTGGGCCTCACACTTACTAAACCTTTTAGCAGATGCTACTCCATGGAAACTAAACAGGTACCATTGATTGGTCAGATCAAGGATGCGCAGTTTGCATTCGTGGCATTTCCTAAGAAAAGGGTAAAAATGACTATTCTCATAGCTGATATTCTAGAAGCATATAGGATATTGCTAGGGAGGATATTTTGTAAATAAGTTGGTGGGGAAATTCATATGGACTTGTCCAAAGCCAAGATTCTTGTCAAGGGGGTGATGCAGGCATTAGAACTAGAGTCAAAAAAGAAATATACAGTCACCAACTCTGATGACCCTAAGGCTCAAATTATTTTTGAATCATCAGGGATGGGAAACTATTTCTTGTCTACCAACTTAGACAGAATGGATGTTTTCATCTAAAAGAAGGATCTCAACAAATTATGGACATTGCAGTTTGATGGCAGTTGTGCAACAAGTGGAAGTGGTGCTGGGAATATTCTAATATCTCATGAAGAGGAGACTTTCCCTTTTTCTTTCAAGTTATAGTTCTTCAATATGAATAATACTGCTGAGTATGAATCCTTATTACTTGGCATGCAAGTTACAAAAGAGAAGGGAATTAAGAATATGAGAGTGCATGGTGATGTTGAGCTAATTGTCAATCAGGTAAAAGGGATATATCAAGTAAAAAATGACCAACTTAGACACTACCACAATGTCGTACGAGATAACATCGAAGAATTTGATGCTTTCTCGATCAAAGTAGTTCCATGAGATCAGAATAACATGGCTGATTCATTGGCTGTCTCAGCCTCTCTCATGCTCCCTTACCTAGGGTTAAAAATGAATACATATACCATTGAAGTGGTTTTTCACCCAAGTGTGCTAGATAATTCACAACACTAGCAAGTGTTCAATGATGAAAACTAACTTATCACTTTTTTGGAGAAAGCTGACAATTTCAAAGAACTCCATTTCAATGGATCAGTTCTACATGTCGTGAGTCTCTCACCGGTCAAGCGCATGAATCTGAAAAGGATATGGTGATATAGCTCAAATGAAATAAGATTCCAAAAGGTTTTGTTTCCTTATAATGATTATTTAATAATCATGACCGTTTTGTTAAGAAAAAGTGATAGGATGATCCTTGCTCTTCTCTGAAAACTGAATCCGTCAATCTGGGTACTATGGAACATCCTCATTCCGTGAATATCAGGAAGTTTTGTACGCCCAAGGAAAAGTGAAAAATCGTTAAGTTGCTGAAAAAGTACATGGATGTGTTTTCGTGGTCTTATGATGATCTGAAGTCTTTCAAGCCAAAGGAAATTTGGCATGACATTCTTCTCAGGGACGATGTCAAGCCTTTACGTCAAAAGCAAAGGCATTATAACCCCAAGATCTTAGGTACCATCCAAGCTGAAATTTAGAAAATGTTGGACGTAAGAATTATTTTTCCAATTCATCATAGTACCTGGGTTACAAATATTGTGCCTGTACAGAAGAAGAATGGTGAGATACACATATGCATAGACTTTTTCAACCTGAACCAGTTATCCTTAAAAGATAACTATCCACTGTCGATAATGGATCAAGTGCTAGAGGAAGTAACCGGTTTAGAAATATTGTCTATGCTTGATGTTTTTTTAGGTTACAATCAAATTGAAGTCATTACTGAAAATCAGTTCAAGACAGCATTCACCACTCCTTGGGGTACCTTCACCTACAACAAAATGTTTTTCAGTTTGATCAACATCGGTGCCACCTTCCAACAAGCAATGGAATTTTCATTTAAAGGTATGATGGGAAAATTCATCATGGTTTACCTAGATGACCTGATTGTGTTCTCTAAAAAATGAAGTGATCACTGCGACCATTTGGAATAAGTCTTCATCAGATGTCGAGAGCATGGAATCTCACGAAATCCCAAGAAGTCAGTTTTTGGGGTCACTGAAGGAAAGCTGCTGGGACATGTCATCAGCAAAGAAGGAACTAAGATATATTTTGAAAGAGTCAAGGCTATTCAGAGCCTTACTTTGCCTACAATCGAGACTGGCATTCACTCTTTCTTCGGAAAGGTAAATTTTCTTAGATGTTTCGTTCTTGATTTTGCTGAGAAGACTCATCATATATCTAATGTGATGAAAGGGTCCCAAACATTCTGATGGAGTGAGGAAGGAAAGAAATCATTCAAAGATGTAAAAACCTCCATCACCTATGCTCCTGTTCTAGTGTGTCCTGACTTCAGCAAAGACTTCATCATTTATAACTATGCCTCTGCGCATACTGTATCAGCTATCTGGATTTAAAAGAACTCCAAAGTTATTGAATCCCTGATTGCTTTCATGAGCTCTCCTCTTAAGCATCATGAACTGAAGATGTCATAATTGGAAAAGCATGCCTTTTCCATAGTAAAAGAAGTCAAGAACTTTCGCTACTGTATTATGAATTCTTATACAATAGTGCTGGTTCCTGACACGGCTGTTAAGTCTATCTTGACTCAATAGGAGTTAGGGAGCTTACGAGGGAATTGGATCGTAAAGGTCCAAGAATATGATCTAGACATCAAACCAACCAAGTTGGTAAGAGGTAAGGGCCTGTGTCGGCTGATGGCTAAAAATAAAGACTCAGAGGTACCTGAAGAGAAAGCTGATTACATTGATGGAGAACAAAATAAACTAGAGAAAATAGATTATTTTCCCATTGTTCTATTCATCGCCACCAATGACGAATGGTATTCTAACATCACATTCTTTCTTATGTATGGAAAGTTCCCAATTCACCTAACCACAAAGGAAAAGTGAACGGTGAAGCTCAGAGCTGCATGATATGTCATATGGGATGATAGATTGTACAAAAGCGGAATTGATGGTGTTTTTATACAATGTGTTGACAAGCAGCAGTAGGTGAAATTGTTAGAAAGTTTTCACGACTCAGCCTATGGTGGTCACTTCTCCTCATCCATGACAACACATAAAATCATTTGGGCCAGGTACTACTGGCCAATACTATTTCAGGATGTAGCCACCTAGGTAGCAAAATGTGAACTTTACCAACAGTTTGTTGGAAAACCAAAGCTGGCTGCATTTTCCCTTAGGCTCGTCATCATTGATGAACCATCCAAGCAATGGGGAATTGATTTCATTAGAGCACTCAATCCTTAATCAAGTGTTGGGCATAGTTACGTCCTAACAACAACAAATTACTTCATGAAATGGGTGGAGGCCATACCTGTCAAGCATGCCACTTCTGAAGTTGTTTGCAACTTCATCAAGGAGAATATTATTGTGATATTTGACATTCCACACAAAATCATTGCTGAAAATGATTCCAACTTCTCTTCATGGGAAGTTATTGGTTTTTGTTATTGATACAGAATAACCTTGGCTCATGCTTCTGATTATTATCCTCAGGGAAATGATTAGGTAGAATCCAACAACAAGAACCTGGTAACTATCATAGGGAATCTAGTTGATGAAAACTAGTGGTCCTGGCACAAATCGTTGTACGATGCTTTGTGGGTAGATCATATCACTCCAAAGAGGTCTCTCAGCATGTCACCTTTCCAGGTGTTATATGGGATCGATGCTGAAATCCCTATCTCCGTGGAACTTCCTACTCTGCGCTTGGCTCGAGCAATTGAAGATGAAACTTTTCACAATTCTCTTGAAAAGAGGATTATGTACCTACGGAACTTGAAGAAAAGTGAGTGAAAGTGGTCGAAAATATCACTAAACATCAGAATCAAGTTAACAGGTTGTTCGACAAGAAAGCTAAGCAAAGAGATTTCCATGTAGGAGATCTTGTTCTTCTGTGGGACAAATGAAGAGAACCAAAAGGGATGCATGGGAAGTTTGACTCTCTTTGGAGAGGGCTATACAAGATCAAGCAGCTCAATGGAGGGAATAGTTTCTATCTCTCATAACTAGACAGAACTGAGATCTCGCTTCCCTATAGTGGGTAACACCTGAAGATCTTCAGGAAGTAGAGCTTGCTATCTTCTTTGTATAGTTTTCTTGTTCGTTGTGTTTTTTCTTTCTATTTTTTGTGTGTTCCCTTTCTTTTCCTTTTTGTTCACCCCCTGGTCACCCTTGTTTTTGACTCTCTGTAACCTAATGGATAGGCACATGAAAAATTTGGGATTCTCTACCCTTAAGTTTCACTCAAAGATAGTCCCTAGAAAGAGCTAGTTGTTATCCTGTAAAATTGGCAAGGCCAATTTGTAGGTAACTACAACAAAAATTATGTTTTGGTCCCCCAGGGAAGTTTGACCACGTTTGAAGAAGCCCAAAACTTCCTTTTAAAAAATCAAGTTGTTTCAAGACTTAGCCACTGTTAGCTTATCCTTCGGCATAGAAATTTTCATGTCGAAATGACTGAAACTGTGCTCTTTTACACTGGGCACAATTTTGTTAGTGTCGACATCCAAAAATATGCACCCCCTTTTAATCTGTTGGCGTTGAGATCATTGTGTTAACCTCCTAAAACTTGCGCTAAGCATATTTTATAAGCGCAACTTTCCTCATGTCGACACTCTAGAAATCGTGCCAAAGGAGGTTGGTGAGGTTATAAATGCCATTTTTTTATAAATATGAGCCTGACAGATGTCATTTTCATGAATTGAAAATTGTGAAAAGTATTTTCTCTGCATGTGTCAGTCATCCCTGTCAGCCCTCACGTGTCGTTTTTGAGCTTGTGGACCCCCGCGGTTTTCTTCATATTTTATAAATCCAGGTAAGTGGCTCCTCTCCTATTTGTTGTTTCTGTTTCGTTGTGTTAATTGTTAGGGTGTGTGTTAAATTATTAAAATCTAAGAACCTAATATATTCCCAACCCAGTTGAAACCCTCTTTTCCTCTCCTTCCAGATCTGTGAATCTAGAAGGCCCCTACCACTGAAGTAAACAACAACAAACCATCCCTCCCTATTTGTTGCCTTGCCACTTCTCTTCCTTGCCATCTAATGAATCCAAAAAAAAGAGAGAGAAGTAGTGGAAATCAAGAAAATTGCCAAAATCGTCTAATTGTTAGTCTTTGGCGCATTGTTTTTCCATGTTACACTTTCCAAAGTTGCTCTTTGGTGTACTTTGTACTTATGTAACATGAACTTTTTTTGCATCCAGCCAAAGAAAACTTAGCATATTTTGTGAGGTGTAAGCACAACTTCCACAACATCAACATAACATGTTGTATGCTACAGATTAGCGCCCCGCGCTTTATCCTTAGCACAACTTTTCCCATGTCGACACTTGGAGCCACTGCACCCATGTTGACACTTTCCCAAATGTGCCAAAGCATAACAAGCTCCTAAAGCCTACTGTAAACTCACACCATGTTCCCTAAGGCTTAAAATTGCTCATTCTCCCTTCTACAAGTTAAACCTAACTATTACGCATTCTAAGGCATTCTGTTATTCTGTAAAATTTCATCATGAATAACATGACAATTGACATGTCTTTTCTAGTGTTGGACCTTCTTGATACTTATTAAAGAACAACAACATCCATCCTTGAGCTCGCCTATGTCTTCATCAAGAAAAAGACCAGCTAGGACTACAGTAAAAGCTAAAGCTAAGCAGTCAGAGAAAGAAATGAAGTATAAGTACTAGAAATTCAAAATGCCAGACTCATATGTAGAGTGCAAATTTGACATCAGAGATTCTGAGATGGGTCATATTGACATGGATGATTTCTAGGTAAGGACCATCAAGGTGAACAATGGCCCAAGGATGGATAAATTAATTGGCAGTGGATTACACTTTATAGCTGGGTTTCTGGTGAGTGCCGTGAATAATGAGTTCATCATGTTGATTGCTCGATGTTATAACAAGGACACTAAATGTGTTGAAAATAAAAAAACACTAGACAATCATAAACCTCATAGCTCGTCACTTTGAGGAAATAAGTATTGAATACTGCATGCAGATGATGATGATAATGAAGATCAATGCATGCCGATGATGAATGAAATCTATTTAAAGAACAAGAAGTTGTTGACCAGATGGCCACAAACCATCTACTGTAGTGATTTTAATGAAGAGTTGAGTGATACAATCACATTCTTGAATAGAGTATTTGGGCTTCTTGATGCCCATTATTTCCATAAGTGGATGTTGAGATACCTAGAGAACATGAGTAAAAATGCACCTGATCAACACTTCGGCTGGGGTGAAATCATAAGTGACACCATCTTTCAGCAACTTCAAAAAGTTTTAACAACTGGGAATTTCTACATGAACTCCTACGTTGTATACGTCGTTGCTGCAGAAAGGGATTTCACAGGGTTAACTCGAAATGGGGTATGGCCCCAAGTCAAGATATACGAGTTCTACCCAGAGCTAAGGCTCAAAGCCAGCATCTCCCAATTCTCCAAAATAAATGATACCTTCTTCTATGAAGTAATTTATTTGCTAAGGCCAAACATGAGGCACAATCGAACCAGCCTGAGTGTAATTACTGCTACAAAGAAATGGGGAGCAGTGTTCACACAATTCCCCACATTCACATACCTCAGAGCTGTGAGTTTTGAGGGAGAGCCAAAAAAACTACCAAGGTTTACAGGGCCGAAGCTGGTCCTCCTGGAATTTTCAAGGCAGTTAATCACTTATCATGAAAAGTGTATGAAGAGAAATAAAAGAGGAACTCCATTCCCCCTTATAGTTTGCTGATACACCTTCCCTACAAATGCTAAAGCACGGGAGATGTACGATGAGTTAGAGATACTGAATTTAAAGCACAACTTCCCAGCAAGGCCAACCTTTGACTGCTGGAGTTGTCTCCCAAAGGAAAAAATTGATCCCATCCATGTTCCTGAGATCAAGGACATTTGGATAGACCTAACCCATGAGATAGACATTAGGTGGAAGGATCACTCCCGGCTTCCTCTGGAGGAAATCATCCACTATGGCATTGTCATTGTCCCAAAGAAATTCAAAGAGATTGATCATGAAATTGATCAAGTTTACATTGATGTAGATGAGGACAACTAGCCATTCGAGAATATCGATAGAGCTAAAGCACCAAAGACCATTCAAGAAAGGGTCAAACCCATATTGCAATGCATCAAACATTGGTGCAATCAGAATGGCCTTACATACATCAGAGTTGACTTCACAACTTTTCCTTTAGGAAGTGCACCTCCAAGGCCAGTCCATGTGTCGAAAGGAGAAGGAAAGGACAAGGTGGGAGAACTAAACAGACAAGAGGAAACTCTTGTAAATCTTCCTCCTACTTCTGAGAAGAAAGTATTTGACCTGGTATCTCCAGATGATGAGGGAATAACAAATGTTTTGACGGATACATCCACCTAGGATGTTATCATGACTGTGACTGCTGAGGTACCCAATGTTCCTTCTTCCATTCCTTCTCCTCCTCCTATCATTCAAGCTTCTATTCCTATGGATGTGTCTTCTCCTCTCCCTTCCTCCCTTCCATCTCCCACCTCTTCCATATTCTCCTCTCTTGTGGATATGTCACCCAATATTTCCTCAATCCTGATGAAGATCCCTTCCATTTCCACGTCCTTCTCTTCTTCGTTACTAACTCTAGGCCCCATAAGCATTGGTGCATTGGAATCCCCATCAATGCCACCACAAAATGTTTCAACAAACTTCCCTGAGGCCTCTTCAGTTGCTCCCCCTCTCACTCTCATTTCTTCTTCTTCCTCTTCTCCCACTCCCATAAGTCCTGGTTGGATTTCTGATCATCTGAGCCAAAATAAGAGGAAAGTTCTCATTGCAACCATGGATTTCTCCATCATTTTGAAGAAGGGAACCAAGAAGCAGAAAGTGATAACTCACTTTTCTAAAGGCACTTCAAGAGAAAGAGTCATGGAGATAGCTTTTTCGGATCCCACCAAGAGAAAATAAGATCTGTCTCCCATAGAATTCACGGTGACTCAAGTCACAATGGGGACATCATCTAAAAGCCTGCAAGGGGAAGCCTTGTCTACTGTAGATGCTCTCTACAAGAATATCCAAGAGGAAAAAGAGGATAAAAGGCTACTTAAAGAACAAAACAAACATCTCCTACAAGCATTGCAGAAAATAGGAAATGCTCCTCTAGTGACTGCCGCCGAATCCATTCAAGTTCCCAGTCAAGATAAAATAAATGAATATGTTAGGATTGGTGAACAAGGCAAGACAGTATCATCCTGGATTGAACGGATCCTCAAGGATGGTAAGAAAGTGCTTGGGAAATTCACATTTCATTATCAGGATATAATCCAAGCAAATAAGGAGCTACAAGCAGTAGCAGGTTCTATATCAGAAGAGTTGGATAATGCCAGGTTGCAGCTGGAAATGCTATGAGAAATGGTTAACTACTCAGCTGAAGACCTATTAAATGTCATTGTTATCAATCACCCATGTGCACATAAGAAGACTCTCACTACATTAGATTACCGGGTTGAATAGGTAGAATATATCCTAGAGAGAATTGAAAAAACCAAGGACGAAGCCCTGGAAGCACAACACAACATGGAGGATACAGTTACAAAATTGGCTCTAGGGATGCTCAGTGAATCGGATAACTTGAGGGAAGTAGATGAAACATTCCAGCATTTCAAGACTATCGTCACTCAAGGTTTGGTGCTAGAGGTCACTTTTGATCGAGAATCAATCAATAACCTCTTGGTCTGCTGTGATTTTATTGGCTTTTTGATCGATGCTTGTGAGAATTTCACCGAGTTACTTGACAAACTCAAGGATGAGAAATAAACCTATGAATTCATTCACGACCATTTTAATGGTCCTAACCATGATCAACATCAAGCAATGATCAGCAAGTTTGCTGAATACCAAGTGCAGTGTCACCTTGAATCTCCTGATCAAAAGAAGGATACCAAGTTTGAACAAAGAGATGATGAAGAGTAGTTTCTTATTTCTGGGATGAGTTGATCATTTTTGTAAAATATTTAAAAGTTTTTGTTGGCATACACAATGACCTCATCCATGTTGCACCATGGGATGTTGTCATCCAAAAACTTGCCCAAGTCAACTGTTGACTTTTATATATTTTCTAGATCTTTTGTTGTGGGTTTGTTTTTGTCTTATTTCCTCCTCTCCTTCTATAAATAATAAAATACTTGTTGTATTCCAGGTGAATATTTTTTGTATGAAAAGAGAAGTGAGGAAATAAAGACTTTGTGTTTTCTTGCAACAGAAGAAATATTAATACACATATTCATACTTTGTGCTTAATATGCATGTTATTTGCATCAGATATTTCTTAAGTTAGATCTATGTTTTTTATTCTATTAGATTCATTCCTACTATTGTCATATGTTCATCAGTATTGCTTTAATTGTTTATGCAAGTAAGTTTGGCTCTGTTTACTACCATCCCAAAGTATAAACCTTCTGATCTTTCCATCTTGGAATTCATTTATTTTCTTCCTTCATATCTATCCTCCTCTATTCCTTCCTTCCCACCTTTCTATTCATAGTTAGAGCTACCTCTACTGGGATGAGATCCCAAACCCCCTGAAGTTAGAATAGTGTAGATTTGCATAGATTCCTGCTTGATAGATTAACAATAAACCAGTTTTGCTTCATTGTCTTGAAGAGGGGCTCTACCCTGCACACTGTTGGCTTGTTTCCCCACGACCTTCCTAACCGATAGATTTTCGGGCCAAAAAGGGTGTAGAAGGTCAAATAGAAAATAAGAAACACAAAAAAAATGCTAAAACTAGCTGTCAATTGCTAGTTTTCTCACTTAGGAATCATATGAATAGTAATATGTGATTAGGACCTATAAATGTACCCAAGTGCATGATTTTATGTTTACTACATCAAATTCAAAAAATAAAATATGTAAAATGAGGAGTATAAATCACCCATGTAGTCACCCAACTAAGTGAGATTACAACTAAGTGTTGCACTACATTTCAGACTCCATGTAGTTCTTGTGCATGTGTGAGAGAATTGTGCCCTAGGATGCCATTGCAAAAGTGCACATGATTTAACAAATATGGAATTTTTAAAACCCTAATTACAGAGTAACATAGGATAAATAAATACTAGGTAAATATTTTGACACAAACAAGTAATCTAGTAAATTTGAAATCCTAAGTGTAAGAGAGAGAGAGTAAAAGACTTAGCTGATTTACACCTGATGCTGAGACTATGCAGTCTAGAGAAATTGATGAGTAAAAAGGGTAGAATATCACAACTTTTCTCAATAAAATCTAGAACCGTCATATATTCTTAGGCTAGGGAACTTAGACTGGGTTAGGGATGCTTGGGTGCTAGAGACATCTGTTGGGCAATTATGACTACAGAGGGGCTCAAAACCTATTTTTTTCTAGTGTCACACAAGTGTTGTTTGTTATGTCTCTTGGTCACTATTGGGCCTTAGAATATTGGTTAAGGACCAAACAATGTGTGGGCATGCGAGACCAATTTGAAGAAGGGCGTGCGGGGTAAAGGCATGTAGGATAGGGGTTTTATAAGCTTTTAGTAAAACCCACGGCGCACACTCCTGAGAAATCAAAGGGTTTCAAGACTTATCCATATTTGGCATTCCATGAAGCACACGAGAAAAGCATGACCCAAATATGCATGTGGAGTGAATAATGTGCCAACCTAGCAACTTGGTGGTTAAGAAAGGAATATTCCATATGATGGAAGGATCCAAAAAGAAATCATTGCAGAGAGTGGAGAGCTCGAATGAGAAGAAGCATGCTCCATTAGAGGACCACCTTGACACTTGAATAACAATTTGTTACTTTAGAAAGGCATGACGATGGGCAATATAACTATATATCGAGATGGTCGGGTAGAAGAAGGGACAACAAATATAGAGAGAATGAAAGGTGAAGCTCTGCATGAATGATAATTAGGTTCCAGAGAGTTAAGGTTCTCATTTAGAGGACTGTAGGGATAATATCTTGTTTATAAGGATGGGTGTGTGAAAATATTTATGTAATATGGGAGCATAGTTAGGATTTCTGATGCATAATTTTGATCTGCATTGTTACATTGGCCTATCATGGCTTAGTAAATGTAACATGGTTACTAAAATTTGACTAATATGAATATAAGATTTTGTTCTAAGTATATTTTTCATAGGTGTGAATCCAAGTATATTTCCTTTTTGGTATGGATCAAATTTTTTATTCATATAATGTTTCTCTAGCTATATTAATGGGTATATTAATATAATACCTCATCTTAAACTCTTAGAATGAACGCATGGTTCTTTACCTTTTCACATCTAAGTTTATGTCATTGATAAATGTATTCTCACAAGATTCACATAAAGGAGTGGCTTGATGCCCACACATGCCTCAGGTGAGCGCCCTAAGCCCATTGGGTGATAGGCCAACATGCATGGGATTAGAATGTTATTATAAGGGCTTAAAAATGAATACATCTTAGTTCCATATTTGAGACCTCTGGTTGAAGTTGTTGTGAGAAATGGATAAATCTACATCTTGGTTCCCTTGATGTGTTATGAATGAGTGCCTAACCTTAGAGAGTGTTGAAGCATGGTTTAGGAGAGTGGAGGATGAGTTTGCTCAAAGATTTAATAGTGGACCTGAGTTTGATACACACGGATGGGTAGAAAAGCACTTGTACCATGAGCTGTATGAAACCTTTTTCTACTACTTTCTAGTGGAACTATTTGAATGGATTTCATCATATGCATCCAGATTGAGCTCGTTCTATAGATCGTGTGTGTGGACCCAAGATGATTACCAAAGGTTGTAGGATGTGGATATAACTTAGATGCGTGATGTCTATCATTGGTGGAAAGGAGTACTGACTAGTTATACTCTAGAATACGCCATTTCTACGCATTCTTTTCCAGATGTTACTAAGTTTGAGTTCCTAAGTGAACTAAGAGGATCATTTTTACGTGTTGTCCCTTTGGTTATGAATATCTTGATCATTACCCTAATTTTATAGGCATTTCCTATGGCTGGCTAAGATTATATGAGCATTGGGTGAGGAATCTAGGGTGGAGGAAGTTGGCGGAAATTTCAGCTGAAAAGGAGAGGGAAGAGAGACAACTCAAGTATAGTGAAGCTTGTGAAAGGGAGATGGATAGAAAATGGAATGTTGTAGGTGTCATGGATCTATGGAGGTAAAAATTATGGGAAGGATTTGAGGTTAACGCAGAGGAAGTGAACCCTAATCAGTCTGTGCTACCCCATTGTGGCAAGCACAGGAGAGAATCCCCTTCAACTTCTGATGAGAGTTTGTCACATGGAGAAAGGAGATCCATTGGTGTGCATCTAAACCCACATTGTGACCAACCCCTGGTGCTTGGTTTTACAGATCAAGGGAGAAGTATTGCTAACTGAGTTGGTATCAGTGGGAATAACTGATCTATGCCTAAGAGATATAATGTCTCATTTGGGACATCTTTGGCTACACAAACCATTCCTATGTTTACACGAATTTTTGGACAAGGTGAAAATAATCAAATTTTGGTTATCGTGTCTAGGAATGGCATGATACACATAAATAATAGTGGTGAAATATCACAAACCATCAACACGTAGTTCAATGGGACATTGGGAATAGTAGGTGCAACCACTTCAGGCCATTTTCTAGCTACAAGAGGTGGATCTGGTGGTGTAAGGGCCAAAATACCTAGTGGACCTAGTAGATCTAGAGGGAAAGGACCTAGTGGGTCTAGTGGATTTGGTGGTAGAGAAAACACAGGAGGAAACCAAGATTGTGGGTCACGTGGACAAGAACCTCACCCACCCCTGAAAGTACTTTTTGAGATGTCTTTACACCTACTAGACTACAGAGGCATTAAGGCTGTTGAAGAGAATATGCATAAGTTTGAATTTTTATGGCACACAAAGGGGATCATTGTCCCTTAGGGAAAGGAAATTTAGTTTGAAACAATGTTACAAGGGTGCACGCATAGCTGGTACTCCAAAGATTACCCCCAATAGATGGTCATGGATTATATTGCATTGAAGAATGCCTTCCTAATAGAGTTCCATATCCTTGCATTCGAGAAAAAGAGCATCAATGCTCTGAAGGAGATCCAACAAGGAATGGTAGAGAGTGTGTGAGAGTATGACGCATGGTTCAAAAATCTCTTATCAAAACTATCCTATGAGATACACCCCTCTCAGCATGCTCAATGGTTTGTTGGGGGATTGATAACACCATTTAGAAGGACACTATCACACAAAACTTTCACAGACCCATGCGAGGCCTTGGAGGATACCCTTGAGGCTATTGAAGTGTTGATATCGGTGTGAGCCCTTTCCTAGAGGCTCAAATTGCTACAATGGCCAAGCAGTTAGAGAAACTATCCATGGACTCAGTGCATGAGGTTTGTAGTGGTTTTTGGTACATAAATTGTGAAGTGGAAGGGCATATAAAGGACATTTTACCTTAAAAAGTGGTATGCCCCATAATAACAAACTATGAAACCTACGATAGGGATCATGATACAAGTAGGTGTCCTCTACTACAACATGTGATCCGTAAGAATGTATCTTTTTATTGCAAGATCTGTACCTCTACGACCCATGATATCAAGGATTGCAGGACGATCGACCAGATTCATGATGCCATTGATCTTGGTGTGCGCTAGACAGGCTCTGCAAGTAGTTACAAGGATGGTGATCACAACTATGAAGGGCACATAGATGGAGGAGCGCGTGGAAGAGCTTTTCACAGAGGATTTTTTGTGTTCACAGTAACTGTGGTGGAGGAAGAAGTGAGTTCCTGCATAGAACCTGTTATAATTGTGGATCGATAAAGCACTATAAACGTGAGTTTTCTAATCTATTGCAATGCTCGTGGTTTGGAAAGAAGCATAAGTACAAGGACTGTCCAGAGTTGTTTGAGCATATGAGCCAACAACACTAAAAAGATAAAGGTGTTGGGATGGTAAGCATAAGGAATGATAACTCTCAATGGATTCCAAGTTTGGCACATTAATCAGAACTCGAACCTATCCTGGTTAAAACACGAGTATAGGGTGCACACGCAAGGGAGATTCCAAGACATAAACTAGTTTTTAGGGAAGAAGTGGTACATGGGAAGTACCCAGACCCTTCTCATAAAAAATAAGTGTATCAAGAGAATATGGATGTGATCTAGAGTTTACAAGGGGAGATCTAGTGTTTAAAGGAGTAGTCAAGCAAGTTGTAGCAAAGGAAGAATGATGAGGGTATGTAGAAGGATTTGGATGAGGTCAGGGAAGTGTTAAAAATGTTAAGGTAGGAGAATATCATTCCATTGCTAGGATAATGGTTATAGGAGAAGGTACCACATGCTAGGAGAGAGCACGAAAGGTAAGTCCTACATGACAACCTTCCTCCTCATAGCCTTGACTATGATAAAGCGATCACATTGAATGTAATTATTGATGGGTGGCTTTTGAGAAATATCCTCATTGATATAGGAGAGGAGGTCAATGTTCTTACACTAGATGCTTGGTATCAAATGGTAAGGCCCAAATTACATCCATCTTTGAATGTGCTGTATATGGAAAAGAAGACTAAAACAATGCCAATTTGTGTCTTAAAGGATGAACTTATCACTATTCAAGGGGCTAAGTTCACTGGGAACTTTGAAGTCTTGGTGCTCGCCAAGGTGGATAATTTCCATGCACTACTTGGGTGCCCTTGGTGTTATAAAAATAATTCCGACCTACGGTTTAATAAGGGGTATATCAATTTCGAGAATAAGAAAGAATGGGTCATCATCCCTTTGATAGATGGGAAATCAACACCCTATACTGATCCCTTGGGAGAATAAGTCTTGGATAGAATTTATGTCTGCTTTATCAGAGACCCTGAAATAATTCATCCTATAGAAGGAGTTATCCAATTTGAAGATGCTTAGTCAATGAGTGATACAACTAGCATAGGATTTGAAAATTAGGCACATGGGACTTATTAGTTAATTGGTAAACAATTGAAAGGATATGTAACAAGGGTAAGAAAGGAATGCACAATCAAGATCCTGGGAGGGAAGAAGCTTCCAAGTTACTCTAGAGGAGAAAAACCTGACGAGTTCTTACGGGAGATGGAGGCTCAGTGGAGAAATGAGGATGAAATGAGAGGTATGCTTAGTTATAACATGTTCAAAACTACAACGTGTTGGTGGGATACACATCATGAGAATCTCATAGAATGGTGTGAGGTGAGAGTCAAGTTCTTTATTAGGTTCTCTAGAAGTAACGCACCCACCGTCATACAAGAATACTATCGAAAGGAACTCACTTCGTTTCATATCCAAGCATGTGAGAGAGCCTAGATGGAAGGCACATAAGGTCTACAACCTTATTTATGGGTGCATAAGTTATATAGCACCTTACAAGGTTGTGTGTGCACATGGTATATTCACATAGAGACATGCCATTAGACAGGGAATTGGCAGGAGTTGTTGGCTGATCTCATTCAAGATTTTGAGTACCAAAGTACGAATCCATTAGTGGATAAGGCATTGCAAGTAGTCAAACACCTTACAATAAGAGATAGTGCTATGGTAGAATATAGGTTACTAGATTTACTGGGTGAACCTAGTTTGGAAACACGTTTCGATGAAAAGGAATCATAAGAGATAAAGATTGAGTACATGTGCATTGAAAAGGAAAAAGGAAAGATGGTCTATGTAGTAGATGGTGAAGAAATGGAAATTCTAGATGCTAACCATTTTGAAGGTATGCATGAAGACATAGATAGCACCGATGAGTGATTGCTCGCCTGCCATGAGCCCTTGAAAAAAAATAAGGTTATCATTAGGACAGAGGTAGAACATAAGGAAGCTATCAGTAGGGATTACTGGTTAGAGAAAGAGGTTTCAAAAATCATTGATCTCTTACATGAGTTTCAGGATCCATTCCCTTGTGGGTACCATGAGCTCAAATGTGTTCACCATTCCTTGGGGGAGATGAGGATCAAGTTGAAGGAAGGTGCACACCTGATTCAGAAGAGACCCTATTGGATGAATCCAAACTTATGTGTAAGAGTGAAGGAGGAGATAGATAAGATGATAACATATGATATCATTGAGACTGTGGAAGAATTAGAATGGGTAAGCCCAATGGTTATAAGCATTAAGAAGGATGAGAGGATAAGGATCTATGTTGATTATAGGGACTTGAATGTAGTATGTGTCATTGACCCTTTTCCAATCCCCTTCACTGAAGAAATTCTAGGAGTAGCTGGGCGTGAGGTCTATTCTTTTACGGATGGGTTCTCAGGGCATCACCAAGTCAGGATTACAAAATAAGACTAGAGAAAGACAACTTTTCCCACTGAGTGGGGAAGTTTTGCATACACGGTTATGCATTTTGGATTGAATAATGCACATGATGTGTTCTCACGCATCATGGTACAAGCATTTTAGGACTTCATCCATAAGTTTCTTCAAGTCTACCTAGATGAATGGATGGTGTATGGGCTAGTGAAAGACCATTATGAAAATTTGAGACTGATGTTTGAGAGATATCGACAATTGAGGATATCCCTCAACATTAAGAAATGTGTCTTTGTTACTCCATTTGGAACCCTATTAGGACATATTATATGTAAGGAAGGCTTGTTAGTGGATCCCGCCAAAGTTGTTATTATGGGATTGGGAGAACCTACTAGTTAGAGTGCAATGCATATATTTCTTGGACATATGGGGTGCTGAAGGAAGTTCATCAAAGGATATTCCAATATTTCCACACCTTTGGAAGAATTGCTTAAGCACAAGTGTGTCTTTCACTAGGGAGAAGTGTAGTAGAAGGCATTTGACACTTTAAAGGATAGGCTTGTTACTACACCCATACTATGTTTCCCTTCCTAGGATAATCCTTTCCATGTGCATGTTGATGCCTCAGGAATAACCACTGGATAAGTACTAGCACAACCTAGTGAGGGGATTGCTGATCATCCCTTGTGTTTTACAAGTAGGAAGTTGACACCAACAAAAAAAATTACACAACTACTAAGCACGAGGCAATGCCAATGATCTACACACTACATAAGTTCTGACAATATCTACTAGCAACACCTTTTATATTCTACATAGATCACATGGAACTAAAGTATTTGGAAAATAAGCCCATTTTGCAAGGGTGCATATGTCATTGGGTCCCTTTATTTCAAGAATTTGAGTTTTCATCTATGGTAAAACTAGGAAAAAGTAATTCAAGACCTTATCACTTATCAAGGATTGATTTAGGAGAGGACACGTAGAGAATTGAGGATACCATGTCTGACACGAAACTATTTAGGTTGTGGCACATGCCATCTGAATTGGAGGATATTGCAGTGTTTATTAAAATAGGTGTGGCATCGAATGGGATGAAGGTTTTAGATAGAAAATAGTTAGCAATACATGTCATGCCCTACATGTTGATAAGTGTAGATCTGTACAAGTTAGGTTATGATGAGGTTCTGCATCAATGTGTATTAGAACATGAGTGTGTAATGATTATGGAATAAGTACATGGTGGGGTTGCAGGAGGGTACTATACAGGAAATGGAACCACGCGAAAGATTATACTCATAGGGCTCTGGTGGGAAAGCATCTACTAGGATTGTATTGAGTTTTACAAGACCTGCAACCATTGTCAGTGCGTTGGAAAACCTAGAAAGAGGGATGAGATGGCATTAATGCCAATAGCCAACGTGAAGCCATTTGAAAAATGGGCAATTGAATTTGTAGGACCAATTTCACCTGCCACACGAAGGAATGGTTCGCGGTATATCACTTTACTGATTACTTGACGAGATGGGAAGAGGCAACACCTATAAGTTATTACACTGCAACGACATCTACTAGATTTTTATGGGAAAACATAATCAGCATGTATGGATGTCCTTTGAGATTGACTAGTGATAGGGGTACAGCATTTTCTGAATGAAACAGTCAGGATTATGTTAGCACAATTTATGGTGGCCCATCAAAATACTACCCCCTATCACCCTCAAGAAAATGGAACTGCTAAAGCATTTAACAAGATACTAAATCACACTCTAACAGAAATTTGTGATGTTGGAAGACAATATTGGGATGAAAAGGTATCAGTTCTATGGGCATACAGGAAAACCTACAAGAGATTGAATAAGGCCACACCATTTTAATTGGTGTTTGGCACAGAGCCTATTTTTTCCAGTTTAATTCATGTTACCATCACTGTGTATACCGTGCATAAGAGGATTGGATGATGAATAAAAGCTTGAGGAAAGGATTGATAAGTTTATGTAGTTAGAAGAGAGGCAATCACTTGCTAGACGGAGTTAGAAGACTGAAAAGGCCAGATAAAAGGAATGACATGATTATCATATCAAGAATAAGTAGTTTAAGGTTGGGAAGATGGTGTTGTTGTATGATTCCAAGTTTCTACGCCATCCTGGGAAGTTGAAAGTCCATTGGTTGGGCCCTTACATCATCTTATACATGCTTGACTTAGGCACCTACCAGTTGCAAGCACTGGATGGGATGAGGTTACATGGCCATTTCAATGGAAGTAGGCTGAAGCCCTACTATAGATAAAGTCTTCCTTGTGTTTGTAAATAAGGTAGTATTATCCAGTATATTAGGATTTCGCTTTATGCATTTCCTTTCCTTGTGCTTTCCCTTCTCGTTGCTTGTTCCTTTCTTTTTGTTCTATTTTGCACCTTGTGCTCTGGTAACCACTTTTTCTTTCAAAAGGTTGTGTATGCGTAGATGACCACACATCCATTTTGGTGTGGGGTGGGGTAGTGCAAAGTGAATAATTAGTTACGAGTGGAAGTTGTGTTAAATGACCTAGTTGAAAGATAAAAAGCACGTAAGGAGGAAAGAGCATGGAGAAGGTGGACAAGAAATTTTTGTGTCAAGATAGCTTAACAAAGACCATGTTCAAAGGATGAGAAGTGTAAGAATAACATGAGGTAGGTAAGGGAAAAAATCAGGTCAAGGACAAAAGAAGTGCCTTTGGTGCTACGGATGCACACGTAAGAGTCTTCAGTCGGTTAGGATTTTTGGACACCATAAGGGTGTAAAAGGTTTTTTGCGTAGGATTAGGTGCATGGGTAAGGGTGCTTAAGGTCGTATTTACCAGAAAAAGCTACATTTAATGCTAAGTACACTGGTAGGTGGTGGAGCATTTATTGCTGGAAAGGGGGAAAAATCTATAAGTATGAAGTCAGGCACGTTCTTACTTACCTTGCGATTACAAAATTGAATGGATCTTACAAACTAGGGCATCTACAAAGAGATAATTGTGTGAAGAGAGAATAATAAAGATCTAATTACATGACTAGGGTTGATCTATACACTAGGGTGGAAGGAGTACATGGGCATATGGAAGAAAGTTTCAAAGGAGCGTGCTATCTTGTGGAAGAATTTTCCAAGTTAGGATTTTACAGCTAGGGCATGAAAGTAGAAGGATTATTCCATGGAGTTGAGCCACAAGAGAAAAAAGAGCAAGAAATATGAGTAAGAAGAGTTTACATTGTAACCCAACAAGTAAAAATGGTACCAAAGAAGGTGACCATTTCACTAAAGAAGAAGGGTAAATGGAAACAAACTCTCACAACTAGTTTTAATGAGGAGTGGTATGCAAATATGCAATATTTAGATGGAATATTTTTATGGAAAGAATGTGTATCACACATCAGGAAGATGACCATGAGTGACTAAAACAATTGCATGAGTACCATAGAGAAGGAAATGACATTGGAACTGGTTCATCCAACTGATACGAGGACACCAAAAGGAATGCCGATCTACAACGATGAGGTGAATGTGAAGTTGGGTAAGGCCGGGTTGTTTCAGCTATATGATTTTCCCTATTTTAGCAAGCCTTAGTAGTTATACCAGTGGCTGATGTCACACATACATGAAGATCACTTGTATTTTGTAGGCCACAAAATGTGCATAACCCCTCAGCTCATATCAAATTTTACTAGCCTGGTTTGTGAAGGGGAGTCCATAGATGATGACTTGGATGATAAGGAGGCCATCAAGGAGACTATGGAGGCCTATTAATTCAAGAAGGGTTCGTGCTAGTTTTATATCACAGATATCCCTGACCCTATAATGAGGATGGCCGTGCACTTGGTTACCAAGTTAAATGGTCAAGAAAGGTAGAAACCAGTAAACAAGGCATGGTTGAATGTATGCAAGAATATTTTAGAAGGAACCATCTACAACTTTTCCACATTTATTATAGATGAAATCATTAACATCACATAGGAGGGGGACAAGATAATATTCAGAAATTTTCTCCTCACCATCATCTTCTTAGAGATTAGAGTGCCTGATGGGCCAAAGAAGTTTGTATGGGAGTATCTAGAAGAATATCCCTTGCCCACGAAAAGGTTTGAGAAGTATACTTGTGATACCATGACGGACGATCACAAGGCACTCCTGGAAAAATGGTACAAGCGAATGCGCAAGGCATTCCTGATAGAGTGGAGGATACTTGAGAAAATTACCGTGCTTGTAGGTGAAGAGGCTGAGTTTGTTGTGTATCAGGATTTATTTATTAGAAGATTCACTTTGACGGATAGGACTTAGAGTCCATGGTGTAAATTTCTATTCTCTTTCACCACACAGTATTTCTAGGCAGGGGTCAACCATTTCAAGGAGGCCAAAAGGTTAAGGTTTGAGCTAAGTGAAGTGGACCAATACCACCGCAAGTTACGTCGAAAGCTTTTATATCTGAAGAATCACGCATATGTGGAGAATTATGTCTCCCATGAAGTGTAAATGATGAAGCCATTGACGCTGCCATTTGCTGAAAGGACTGTTACAAGAGTATACTTGCGCATTAGGACAAATTTTGAGAAGGATTCCTACCTAGAGAATGATGTCTCCATTCCTGAGGACCCCACAAGGAGGAAGAAGGTTACACCAAAGAAAAGGGAGAGAGAAGTATAGTAGAAGAAGGCACCAAGTTTGCAAATAACACAATCTGTGGGCATGTCAAAAGCAAGTGCTAAGCCAAGAACTTATGCATGCAAGAAGAATTCCCCAATTAGGGAGAAGAACTCATAACAAGAGGAAACAAAGAAAAAGGAGCCTCCAACACAAGAAGAGTCACCAAGGAAGGAGTCAACTGCTGAAGAGAAAGAGAAGGAAGAGTCTCCTATACTGGAATCACCAGTTAGGAAGAAACAGAAGGTGGCAGAGAGGGTAGACTTGGGAAATAAAGGGCTTGGAGGCCTATAGGGGTGAGAAGGATGATGATGAGGATGAAGAAGTTCATAATCATCTTGTTTATTATATACATGATTCAGAAGAAGAAATAAGCAAAGAGAAAAATGGCGAGGAGGAAGTACATGCTGAAGGAAAAGGAGTGAACAAAGAAGTGGACACGAGAGATCAAAGGACCCCAAGCCTCACCAAGGAGAAAATAGAAGAGGCCATGGAGATGGAAGTGGTAGGAATTATCAAAAAATTTAGCAGAATAAGAGGTAGAGTGCAGTGTAGATGAAGTTCTCAAGGAGATAGACAAGGATAATATTGGAAAATAGTATGGCAGCATGGGTAAAGACCCTAGCCTAGTAGTAAGCTTTCCAAAGGATACGTAAACAAGTGGGAAGAGCATAGTGGCAACACATGAGCAAGGAATGGATTACATCAATTATCTAAGCAAGGTGCTACACAAGTACTTCTAGAGCACTGTGTCAACAGAACAACTCCTGGCCATGCCCTCATTTGACGTAGAAGACACATACCCATGAACCAGGAAAAGGCTATCTTGGGTGTTTGAATCCTATATCGATGAACGTGAGTTAAAAGTAAAAAAGGGGCACTAATGAAGATGCCAGAGATAATAGGGATAAACCCCTTGGTAAATTCTCAACAATTTTCAGATGAGAAAGTCTGTAATGCACTCAAAATGGTTTTAGTTGAGGTTGAGGCCAGAATTTTTGGAAGGAATGATAGGATGAAATTCCTAGAGGTGGAATTGGAGAAGGAGGAGGAGCTTCTTGAGAAAAGAAAGAATATGAAACAAAAAATAATAATAAGTGCACATCTAAGGTGTGAAATGAAAGAGGAGAAGGCAAGGGTTCACAAATTATAAAAGAAAATTAAGATGATTACAGATGCTATTATCTTAAAGCATCCCGACGTAGCACCACCAGAGAAAAATATGAATCAAGCTTATAGTGCCTGGAGGATTTTACTGACATAATCACAATGGAGAGGCAACCACTCACTTTAGAATCCACAGAAGAGGCACTAGTGTGCCAATAAAGTGAGGATAAGCTAAAGGTGATAGAGATTGTTGCTCGGTATACAAAACTCCTTGCTAATGTAAAGGCCACCGTGTAAGTTTCTGAGGTTGGTTATGATAATTACGCTAATAGGGATAGGGTAAAAAGAATTTTAGTTGCTACTCATGAAGAGGAGATCAAGGAATTTCAAGAGAAGAATAAGGGGAAAAAAGCAAAGATGGATAAGATCCTGGCCGAAGTGGAGAAGAAATTAGAAGCTATCGAGACCTTGTGGGGCTCGATGAAAAACTAGTTGAAGGAGTTATATCCCCAAATCACCTGTAGAATGGATGTACTCGATGAACTTGGAAACCAAATGGAGGGTATTGTTGATATGATGAGTTCTAAGGGGGAGGAGATAAGTTTTGAGTAGGTAAGTGCTTTAGTAGGTTACCTTTGTCAGCAAGATCAGAGTGAAGTAGATGCCTAGGAGAAGCTAGAGGTAGATATTGGAAAGAATTTCCTACTCCTCCTTCAGCAGTAAACAAATTATTTTACATTCCCCCATTATTTAATTTATTATTTCCTAATTCTTCATTCCTTCATTCTTTATTCCAACTATTTAGAATCTGCCATTCTTTATTCATTGAAGGAAGGTGTTACTGAGGAAAAAGAACAAGCTTAGTGTGGGGTGATGTTGGGCCTCAAAATATTGGCTAAGTGCCAAAGGGCGCATGGGCATGCGGGACCAATATGAAGAAGGGTGCGTGGGGTAAAGGTGCACATGACACGGGTTTTAGAAGGGTTTAGTAAAACCCATGGCACACACACCCAAAAAAGAAAAGGGTTTCAAGACTTAGCCATATTCAACAGTCAAGAAGCACATGAAAAAAGCATGACCCAACTACACATGCAGAGTGGATAAGGTACTAACTTGATAACTTGGTTGTCAAGAAAATAATATTACATACAATGGAAGGATATAGAAAGACATCATTGCAGAGAGTGGAGAGCTTGGATGAGAAGACTCATGCTCCATTAGAGGACCACCTTGACACTTGGCGACCAATCTGTTACTTCAGAAAGGCATGGCAATGGGAAATAAAACTATATAGATAGATGCTCGGGTACAAGAAGGAACAATAGATATAGAGAGAATGAAAGGTGAAGCTTTGTAAGAATGATAAGTAGGTTATAGAGAGTTGAGGTTCTCATTTAGAGGACTTTAGGGGTAATAGCTTGTCTAGAGGGATAGGTATTTGAAAACCTTTATGTAATATGGGAGAATAGTTAGGGTTTCTAATGCACAAGTTTGATCTACATTGTTACATTGGCCTATCATGGCTATGTGAATGTAATATTATTACTGAACTTTGACTAATATGAATATAAGATTATGTTCTAAGTATATATTGTTCATAGGTGTGAATCCTAGTATATTTACTTTCTGGTATGGATAAAATATGTTATTCATCTAATGTTTCTCTGGTTATGTTAATGGGTATATTAATATAATACCTCATCTTAAGCTCTAAGAATGAATGCATGGTTCTTTACCTTTTTGCATCTAAGTTTCTGTCATTGATCAATGTATTCTCACAAGTCTCACATAAAGGAGTGGCTCGACACCCGCACGTGCCTTGGGTGAGCACCGAGAACCCACTGGGTGATAGGACGACGCGCATGGGATCAAAATGTTGTTCTAAGGGATTAAAAATGACTACAGTCACATGTATGTCATTAGATGATCTACAAATGTTCATGAAACCTATGAAGAGATAAATACCTAAAAAAACCTCAAACTACTTAAAATCCCAAAAATAAAATATGTAAAATGAGGATTCAGACTGACCTCGAAGGTCACCCAAATGAGTGATCTTACAACCGAGTGTTGCACTACATTTCACACTCCATGTAGTTATTTTGTGTGTGAGAGAGAAAATTTCCCTAGTAATCCCTTGCACAAGTGTGTGTGATAGCGGGAAATAAATAGATGTACCAATGTAAGTAGATGTGTGGATGAAAAAATCAACTTCTCCTCCTATGCATATATGTAGAAAAATGCAGTCCCTTGTCCCTTGAATGAGTGCTAGATGGATGATTTGATGCTCTTAGAATGGCTTTGGATGCAACCTTAGGTAATGATAATAGATGCTTAGTGCTGGGTCTTTTATTTTTGTCACATAGCTTTATATTTATATGATTACCTTGGTTGAATTTTGTATTTGATAGTAGGAAGGCCAACCCATAAGAAAATAAGATACCCAAAAGATAAAAGAAGTAAAAAAAGAGCAAGTAAAGTATGAATAGGTCAATGTGCCCAAAAGCATGATGACGCCTGGGTGCTAGTGTCAAGAGTCATGACAGATAAAACAATGAAGTTTAGATTGGGCTGTAGGGTGTAGAAATCCAAATAGAAAATAAGAAACAAAGGCAAAAGGCCAAAGATAGTATGTGATTAGGACCTAGAAATGTACCCAAGTGCATGATTTTGTGTCTACATTTTCCCCCACTTTATGTTGTTGAGTGAATACTCGATAACATAAAGTAGTTTAGATTTTACGTACCTTTGTTACTTGTAGATCGATGGCAAAAGCACATTGAAAATAAAAGTGAAAGAGTGGAGTGATAAAAATGAAGCGTGGAAGATAATAAAGAGGAACTAACCCTAGGGGTGAAGTGTATTATGTCATACCATGTTGTTGAAAGAGGGTCTGAAAACCTGCAAGCGAGGATCACAAGGGACGACGGGCACATCAACGGACATGTGAACAGTAGCATGAAGAGATCTCAGGAGGAGCGAGCATCAACTGAATGTGCATGCAAAGATTCGACAAATGGGCAGAACTTGGTTAAGCCATAAAACTCTCCTCTATCTCATAGATCAAAAGACGTGTACATATAGGAGGTGCTGAGTAACCCCCAGTGCTGCAATCATGAAAAATCGAGTAGAGAGGGGGAGTTACATTCCCAGAATAGAAGTGTAACTCCCAATGACGCATATGACACACTGACGCATAAGGGAATCTCATAATGACACATGGACCTACAATCTCACCTAAGTGAGATGACTCACCTGATGATGTGGAAAATACACACACCAACACCCCCCCTTCATCGTAATTTAGGATGAGGCGGCAAGTCAGAAATAAGAAATGGGTCCCAACACAAAGCCTGATGAGGTACCCATGTACAAGAAAGAAGTCCCAAGCAGTGAAGGAAAACCCAGTGGGAAAAACATCCACCACAAGAGAACAAAACACTCTAATCTAAGAAAGATGCCAAAAATGGGTCCTGGCCATAGACGAGCCTAAAAGGGTACCCATGTACAAGGAGGAAATTTCTCGGAAAGAAGAAGAAGAGAGAAGAAGAGGGAGACGAGAGGAATGCAGAAGATGCCATGAACGGATCTGAACTCTACAGCTCTAGGAAGTCTCCCAGAAGAATGTTGATGACGAGATTGTCTACCTCTGGACTGAAGAAGAGCCACCCGCAACGAAATGTGTGCCTACCCTTAGGAAGGATAGAAATGACATGCTGGAAGTCCACCCACTCCAAAAAGGAAACTGAAGGCAGCAACACGAAGAACTCTGAGTCTGGTGCACTGAAGTGTGACATAGGTCTAGCGAGTGAGTGCCAAGGAACCAAAGGTAATGCCACGTGTGTAGAAATTTTAGAGTGAAGAGGAACACTTGCAGAAAGGATGTTTAAGTGATGTGAAGGGAACAAAACATCCTCCACAATAGAAAAGGGATCCATAGCTGAGGGTGGATCAATGAAGGTCTCTGAAAAAGTAGAAGTGGTAAGAGTCCCAGAAGGGGCACTCCCAATAATGGAGATGATGAACTCCTCTGAAACACCTATAGATGGAAGAGAAACTTGTAGTGTATCACAAGTGTACTCTGCGAAAAGACGAATAAGGTCAGACAGATACTCATCCCAATGAGGGGGCTCAACAAAATGAAGAGCGATGTCAGATAGGTATGAGTCATCCAATAAAGGTAGAGGAGGGAAATGGGCCTCGCACACTGGAAGTGGAAAGGAGGTTGGTGTAATGACGGTGTGAGACTGAGTAGAAGACTGCTCGATATCTGATGAGATGTGGGGGGTGACAACAATGTCTAGAATAGTGAGAGAAAGAGGAGAAGAGTTCTCTATAGTACTCTCAACATCAGAACTGGATGCACAATCCTCATCATCAGAAGTAGAACCAAACAAGTCTATATCAGTGAAACTGTCATCACACGAAGAAATGGAGGAGACAACTGAATCAATAACAGCAATAATGGCAGCAGTATGTGAAGGGTCTCCATATAAGTATTGAAGAATGCTCCAGACACGGTGAGGTGGATCTGAGTCTGCCACATGAAACCAGAGAAAACGAGAGACATGCATCATCATGTGACCAAAGACATGGTCACAAGTGTCGAGGAAGTCCTCTAGATAACGATGATCATCGGGTGCATGAACTGGCCCAAGCAAGAAGGGTAAAAGACCCTCGTGGGTGAAGTAATGTTCCATGGAAGCACGCCAAGCTGAATAGGTCTCTCTCCCGGTGAGAAGTGGCGGAGGCTATAAGGAGATCCTACGATGCTCACATCTAGAAAGAGCACTCTCCATGATGAAAAAATGCAAGATGCACAAAAGAAAGATGTCGGACTCGACCGATAATGCATCTGCATGTGTAGGCCCAAGAGTAAAATCAACCCCCCCAAAATGTGACACTTTATAAATGTAGTGTGTTTACAAAATTGGCAATTTCATCACGTAGTGTGTGAAAAATAATGAAACTTTGACCAAGGAAGCGCTTAAAAATGAGCAGCGAGTCAAAAGTTATGGCATAAATACAATTCCCGCAACTGATGGAAAAATGCACTAGATACTATAAACAAATTAAAAAAAATGCTCTAAATGGGTGCAAAGGGTGTCATGTGGGTACTCGTTGGAAATGGAATGGAATTTTAACAGGGGTTTGTTTTGACTACAAGGGGAGGTTAGCTTCCTGCCAACCCCGGACCTCGCCCTCCGTCTTCGACAAGCGTAAGAGGGTATTAAATAAGCCAAAATACAGCCTATAACTATTACAATTCCATGAATTGAAAAGAATGTTTTGTTTTAAGCCATAAAACATTAAAAAAGGGCTGAGAGGGGGCCCATGTTGGAAGGCCAAGGAGTTGAACCTGCTATTTTTAACACCAAGCTGAGTTAATGTGGTGTCCACGTGGTGAGCTGGTGTTGATTGCAGGCTAGAGTAGGTTGTTGGAGGTTACTAGAGGTGCTGCAGGTTTCCATGTGCCAATGTAGAGGCGTGGCAGTCTCTAAGAAATCCAAACAACACCAATACTAAGCGAAAAACCTTCCACGCAGGTGTAACCGCTGAGTTTGAACCAAACTTCTTTTTTTTTCAATGCAAAAAACGCAGGTTTGAAATGCCGAGGGAGTTGTTGTAGGCACGTGGGAGGTCGCTAGAGGTGCTGGGAGCAGGTGTGGCAGGTTGTACAAGTGGGAGGAGCCGTTTGAAGACCCAAAATTCCCAATAAACGTTTCAAGCAAAGACTGAGTTGTTGAATATGATGTTACAGGTTGCAAATTGCTGGAGATGTGTAAAACAATCGCTGGAGGTACTGGGAGTAGGTGTTGCAGGTTTGCACAAGCTGGAGAAGCTGTTTGAAGACCCAAAACACCAAAAAATGCCCAAAAACAGCTGAGCAAAGTAAAAAAATGTTTTTCCAATGGAAGAGGATTCTGGAGGAGCCGTTTGAAGGGAATAAGGTAGGTTTGATTCCTCCTTAGACCTGAACATAACCTATAACCAGCAAGAAGTACACAGATAACCCAAAAAGACAACCACTAGAATCTCGAAAAACACCATAAACTTGAACAACAACCCAAACAAACCATGATCAAACCCGAACAGAAGTATAAACATCTGAATCAATGCAAGAAGAGCACAACTAGAATATCCATTATGACACACGCTGAGAGAGATCTGTATATCACGCCAGAAGCCAAAACACATGCACAGAAACGCCGATGAGTGCACGGATCCACAAGATCTTCTCTGATACCATGAAAGAGGTTCTGAAAACCCACAAGCGAGGATCACGAGGGATGAAGTGTACATCAACAAACATGCGAACGGTAGCGTGAAGAGATCTCGGGAGGAGTGAGCATCAACCGAATGTGCATGTAAAGATTCGACAAATGGGCAGAACTTGGTTAAGCCATAAAACTCTCCTCTATCTCATAGATCAAAAGACGTGTACATATAGGAGGTGCTGAGTAACCCCCAGTGCTGCAATCATGACAACTCGAGTAGAGAGGGGGAGTTACATTCCCAGAATAGAAGTGTAACTCCCAGTGACGCATATGACACACTGACACGTAAGGGAATCTCATAATGACCCCTAAATGACACATGGGCCTACAATCTCACCTAAGTGAGATGACTCACCTGATGATGTGGAAAATACACACACCAACAGTTGTACCTAGTGTTTTTCTTGATGTAGGCCTACTTCTTGTTGTGTATTAAGGAAGAAACTATAAAAGAAGAGAAAAATAGTATTCAAAGTCATATGTTACAAAAACTCTATAAAAGTATGTAAAAATACAAAACACTAGTAAAAATAAAGTGTGCACTTGATCTGTGAAGAGTGAAAGGGATAGAAAATGTCCTGAATTATTGTAGAAGAGTGAGTTTTTTAGGTGATTCCATGTCAAGAGTGATATTTTTGGGTGATCTCATGCCAAGAAATTTTTTTTGGGTGATCTTTGTTAGGTTGTGGAGCCTATTTTCATGTGTGAAAGTGTTGAAGACTATACACTAAGAGTATTATACACTTTCCACAGTTGTCTCACCGGGGTTTGGGGCTGGGCCGGGCCCTGAACGGGGGTCTGATATACCGAGAAACATGCTTTTCTCATATGGGTGGGTTTTTTGACCCATAGGTTTATGGGATGGTTTTGGCCCATGGTTTTGATACCCACAGTTTTGTAAAACTACTTAAGTAGTTGTTTAATTATGTGGTTTTGTGCATATGGTAGGCATAATATAACATTGCAGATGTGTTTTGAATCTGGGTGTGAATTCTGTAGAGTTTGTTGAGTATAGCTCCAAATAGATCTGGGTATTGTATTGAGAGAGAGGTGTCTTGTAATAAAATCTGAGCAAGTGATTCTTGGTGGACGTATCCCAAATTGGGTGAACCATGTTAAATAATGTCTCTTTGTGTTGTGTTATTTTATTCTACACTTTTATTTGAGATCTGTAATATTTTCTACATATCATTTTCTACTGTTCTGATCCTGTGAGGTATTATTCTGCATATTTTATCCCTTATTTCCTAACAATTGGTATCAGATCCTGGTTTGGTTTGCTGAAGTGTTGAATCATAGGGAAATTTTAATCTTGAGTGGGAGATATGGAAGATGATGGAAGATCAAGGGTTGATAAATTAAATGGGTAGAATTTCAGTCTTTGGAAGATGCAAATGGAAGATTACCTTTATCAGAAGGATCTTTACATTCCATTGTCTGAGAAGGTGAAAAAACCCTCAAGCACGATGGATGTGGAATGGGATTTTCTAGATAGGAAGGCACTTGGGACAATCTGGCTGTGTCTTGCATCTTCAGTATTATTTAATGTTTCAAAGGAAAAGACTACAAAAGAATTGATGGATGCATTAGGGAAGTTATATGAAAAACCCTTTGCCTCTAATAAGATATTTTTAATGAAAAATTTATTTAATATGAAGATGTATGAGAATGGTTCACTAGAAGATCATTTAAATAATTTTAATACGATTGTAAATATGCTAGATTTGGTTACAATAGAATTTGATGAAGAAGTTAGGGCTTTTATTAATTTTGTGCTCTTTACTTGAGAGTTGGAATAACTTGGTAATGGCAGTAAGCAACTCGGTTCTAGCTAACTCAAAGTTGAAGTTTGAGGATGTTGTAGGGGTGATTCTAAGTGAGGAAATGTGAAGAAAAATTTATGGGGAATCTTCTACTTCAAGAAATTCTTTGACAGTGGAAACTAGAGGGAGACATAAGAATATAGGAAGCCGTGGAAAATCTAAAGATTAGGTAAGGTCAAAATTCAAAGAAAGATAGTATGTTGGCACTGTGGAAAGTTTGGGCATGCAAAGAAGGAATGTTGGGAGCTTCAGGACAAGAAGAAACAACAAGAAGAAAACAAGGAGGCAAATGTGGCAACGAGTAATGTATGTCAGGATTTTTTGATTCTTTCTTTACATAATATTACTAAATCTTAGGTTTTAGATTTGGGGGATTCTTTCCATGCTACTCCACATAGGCATTATTTTGTTGATTATGTTCAAGGGGATTTTGGGCATTTTTTTCTTAGTGATGATGAGCCTTGTAGTATAGTTGGAAAAGGATCTGTTTGGGTTAAGATGTAGAATGGGAATACATGGCTATTAAAGGATGTCAAACACATGCCTTCTTTAAAATGAAATCTGATAGCGGCAGGCTAGTTGGGAAGTGATAGTTATATTGTGATATTTACAATGGACTCTTGGAAGGTTACCAAGGGTGCTCTTGTGGTGGCAAAAGGTACGAAGTTTAGAACCTTGTTTTTAACCACTTATAAGAATAATGTTTGTAATCTTGTGGCTTCAGAAGTAGATACAACATTGTGACACTATAGGCTTGGTCATATGAGCCATAAGGGCATGGAGATCATTAAGAAGGATTTTCCTAGATATATAGAAACATGTTTGGAGTTCTGTGAGGACTGCATATATGGGAAATATAAGTGAGTAAGGTTTCTCAAGGTTGGACCTATAAAGAAAGAGAGTAAGTTAGAGCTGGTGCATTATGATGTGTGGGGGCCAACTCAGGTATCATTTCTTGGGGGTTCAAGTTATTATGTTAATTTTATTGATGATGCAACAATTAAAATTTGGGTTTATTATATTAGAAACAAATATGATGTATTTGACACTTTTGTTAAATGGAAAGCTTTGGTAGATAATGAAACAACTCTTAAGCTAAAATGTCTCAGGTCGGATAATGGAGGGGATTATTACTGCAGTGAATTTGATGATTACTATTCTAAGAATGGAATCCACGGGTAAAAAATGGTTCCAAGAACTCCGCAGCAGAATAGGATGTCAAAAAGGATGAACAAAACAATAATGGAATGGGCTAGGAGCATGAGGTTACGTGAAGGACTACCTCAATATTTTTGGGTAGAAGCAGTGATCACAACTATGTACTTGATAAATAGAGGACCCTCAAGTGCCTTGGATGGAAGCATACTTGAGGAGGCTTGGTATGGTAAGAAAGTTGATTATTCATTTCTTAGAGTCTTTGGATTTGAGGTGTTTGTCCATATAGACAAGGATGATAAGACCAAGCTAGAGGCTAAATTAGAAAAATGTACTTTCATTGGTTATGGTGGTGATGACTTTGAATATAAATATTGGAGTATTCAAGACAAGAAAATCATATGATCTAGGGATGTGGTATTTAATGAGAAAGTCATGTATAAGTAGCAGTTGTAGGAAAACATGGAAGAATCCAAGAAAGAATATGTAAGGAAAAAGGATCTTCTGGAAGGGAAAGTGAAACATGAATTAGTTCAAGAAACCCCTCAACAGGAACCCCAAAATCCTATATTGAGGAGGTCTTCTAGGGTAAGAAGAGAACCTGAATGTTTTTTTCTCTTTATTATTTATTAGTCACTGATAGTGGAGATCCAGAGAGCTTTGATGAAGCAATGTAGGTAGATACTAGGAAGAAGTTGGGGCAAGCAATGGATGAGGAGCATCAAGCTCTCATGGAGAACCAGACATGGGATTTAGTGAAGCTACCCCAAGGAAAAATAACATTATAGAACAAGTGGGTGCCAGAGTTAAAGAGGAATAAGGAGGCAAGAAAAGATACTAGGCACGGTTGGTGGTCAAGGGGTTTGCATAGAAAAAAGTTATAGATTTTGATGAGAAATTTTCTCCTATACTAAAAATGACTTCTATTAGAACTGTTCTAGGAAACGTTATAGTAGAAGACTTGCACTTAGAACAACTTGATGTAGAGACTACATTTCTCCATGGTGATTTGGAGGAGGAACTATATATGCAGCAACCAGAGGGCTATGAGGTCAAAGGTAAAGAGGAGATGGTGTGCAAATTGAAGAAGAGATTGTATGGCGTAAAAAAAACTCCACGTCAATGGTATAAGAAATTTTATATCTTCATGATGGAGCAAGGTTATATTAGATTTCATTCTGACCATTGCATTTATAAAAATAAATTTGAGGATGGAAGTTATATTATCATGTGTCTGTATGTGGATGACATGTTGGTTGTAGGTAAAAACATGTAGGAAATAAAAGTACTCAAGAAGCAACTAAGTGAATCCTTTGCTATGAAGGATTTGGGGGAAGCCAAAAAAATCCTTGGTATGAGGATATGTCGGGATAGAAAGGAACAGAAGCTAAATTTATCTCAGGAATATTACATTAAGAAGGTCTTGGAGAGGTTTAATATACAGGATGTGAAACCGGTTGGGACTCCTTTGGCAGGCCATTTCAAGTTATCAAAGGATTAGTGTCCCAAAGACAAAGCGGGAGAGAAACAAAATGTCCAAGGTACCTTACTCATCAATGGTTGGTAGTTTTATGTATGTCATGGTGTGCACCAGGCATGATATTACACATGAAGTGGGATCAGTGAGTAGATTTATGATTGATCTAGGTAGATATCACTGACAGGTAGTAAAGTGGATTGTTTGGTATTTGAGAGGGACGATGAGGATAGTTTTGTGCTACAGTGGATTAGACACCACTTTATGTGGTTATGTAGATTCAGATATGGATGGAGATGTAGAAAATAGGAGGAGCATGACAGGTTATGTTCACACTATAGGTGGGACAACAGTAAGCTAGATTTCACCACTACAAAAGTTGGTGGCTTTGTCAACCACAGAGGCTGAGTATGTTACTACCATAAAGGTAAGTAAAGAAATGATTAGGTTACAACAATTTCTTGAGGAGTTGGGGCATAAGTGGGAGGAAGGAAATATGCATAGTGATAGTCAGAGTGCTATACACCTAGCTAAGAACTTTTCTTTCCACTCTAGGACAAAGATAAGTTGATAGTCAGAGTGTTATACAGTTAAGCTACCATTTCATCAGGAAAAATTTGGAGGAAGAGAAGTTGAAGCTGGAGAAGATTCATACAAGTCAGAATCCTATAGACATGATGACCAAGGTGGTCACAAGGGAAAAATTGAAGCTATGTTCATCTTTGGTTAGTCTTCATGGAAGTTAGTGAAGGGTTGAGAAGCTTTCTCAGAGGAAAACTAGTCTCCAAGTGGGATATTGTTAGGTTGTGGAGCCTGTTTTCATGTGTGAAAGTGTTGAAGACTATATACTAAGAGTACTGTACACTTTCCATAGTTGTCTCACTAGGGTTCGGGGTTGGGATGGGCCTCGAGCAAGGGTCTGGGGGTAGCAACCCCCAGTAGTAGGGGTTTGGGGGTGCAACCCTTGAAAAATTGTTTTTGGCTTAAAATGTGCCCAATATACCAAGAAATGTGCTTTTCTCATATGGGCAGGATTTTTGACCCATAGGTTTATGGGACGGTTTTGGCCCATGGTTTTAATACATATGGTTTTGTAAAATTACTTAAGTAGTTGTCTACTTATGTGGTTTTGTGCATATGGTAGGCCTAATGTAACATTGCAGTAATGTTTTGAATTCGGGTGTGAATTCTGTAGAGTTTGTTGAGCATAGATCCAAACAAATATGGGTATTGTATTGAGAGAATGGTGGCTTGTAATAAAATATGAGGAAGTGATTCTTGGTGGACCTATCCCAAATTGGGTGAACCACATTAAATATTGTCTCTTTGTGTTGTGTTATTCTATTCTACACTTTTATTTGAGATTTGTAATATTTTCTGCATAGTAGTTTCTACTTTGCGATCCCGTGAGGGATTATTCAGCATATTTTATCCCTTATTTCCTGACACTCTCACACCAAGTGCAAGTTTTTTGGATGATTTGACGCCATGAAAAAAAAGTGTTCGGGAGAAAGGTATAATGTTATTATCCTTTCATGACTATTTCCTAAATTTATACACCATTGTAGTTGGTGTGATCTGTGTTTACTTCCATGTTGTTCCAGTTTGATCTAAGTAGAAAAAGGAGATAGAATGCCTTCTGATTGCTGGAGGACTATGCCTGTACTGTGTAAAATGATTTGTGAACTGCTGCCAATTGTGCTAATATGAGAACATAATTGTAACTTCACCCTGGTCATTGACGCCCTGGAAAGGTCAGTAGCACCCAAGTGTTGGTGTTTGTTCAAGACTAAGGGCCCAAGTCAGAATCTGGGTTGTTCTGTAACTATAACTTAAACGAGAGGATGAAATGATGATCTAAAATTGATTCCTTATAAGGGGAGGGGATGTGCATGGTAGCACCCAAGGAACATGCAAATAATATGGCTAGAAACATGTGTTAGTAGAAAAAGAAGCAAGCATGACATAGAAAAGTAGTGTAACAAGAAAATGTGGATACAAAAGAGACCATAAAAAGTGGGTTTCTTAAATGGGACATCACTCACAATGTCACAAGACAATCAAAGCTGATGTAGCCAAAAGCATACAATGCACACACATGAAAAAGGGCATATCCCGCAAACAACAACATATAATGACAAATAGTAACAATAAAATTATTTGAAAACCATAGTGGAAAATAGTTCCTACAAGAAAAATTTTGCACATGAAACACCCATTAGCATGTTATAAAGATAAAGTGTATGTCAAAGCATGTATAGATCAATGGAAATTAGTGTGCTAGTAAAAATAGGAAGTAGTAAATAATCTAACAATAACACCTGTTATGTGTAAGAGTAGAAATGAAGATGCCTCCAGGAGCCTTGGTGGGACTAGTAAGAGGTATAATGCTAAGCATCATTGTTGTGTGTAAATATCTATAGAAACTCTACATTCACAACTAGAGAACAATTGAAAGCACATGTGTATATGGAAATTATAATGACATACTAGATATCCATATAACATAGTAAGCATAGTATACATGTGAGTATAAGAAAACAAGAATAAGTGCAACCAAGATATGTAACATGTTGTGAGTGTGAATTGAATGGAATGCAAAGTGAATGTGATAAGATCAGTGTGCCCCCTGAGTGAATGTGGATGAGTATGAGATGAGGTTCATTTATAAAATACCCCTCAACAATCAAGAACTAAACATATAATAAAAGTGTGTCATTGGGAAATGGTTTGAAAATGTGCGCTAGAAAGATATATCAATGAAGCATAGAGCGTAGAGTGTAGAAGAGGATAGTATGATGTATATCATGAAGTGTGTAGTATAAAATGTGTAGAGTGTGAGGTTCATGGATGTAGTATGCCCTCAACATCCAAGTGTGAACCTTATCATGAGAGTGCTTCATAGGGTAATGGTTTGAAAATGTGTGGTAGATAGATAGAACATGAAGCATAAAGCATAAAGAGTGTGAAGGGGGCGGGTTTCATTTTAGATTTAGAAATTAGAACCTCAACAGTCAAGTATGAACCATGGAACTAGAGTGCTATAAACACAACATCAAATTTACACAGTAATATCACTCTCTGTATTATATTTTATGTCACAGTACAAGGGCTATTATATAGCTAGAAGTACAGCCAAACCACCTCTTAATAAATCGAGAGGTGTTACAACAAATAACCTGAAATAATATTCATGGGTAAAACATACTCTATGAATAATATATTGTTGAAACAATATATTATAACAATATTCAAACTTAATATTTAGTATATAACAATATTAAATATTAACTAACAAACTACTTATTTACCTTTTGGTAAATACCAAACTATAATGTAAACATTAATATTTAATTTCCTAACATTCCCCCCCTTAATGTTTACATGGTAGCATTAGAAATTTCACACTTCCTTTGCAGCCTACTACCTCTGCACGCTCATGATCTTGGTACACACTCAAACTGAAGGTAGAAGAAGGAAAACATCAACTTCTTATCAACCAAGCACTATCGGGAGCACATCTGACTAACGAGGATGGGAACACACTCAGGAATCATCTACTTATCAACCAGTCACTCTAGGGAACACATCTAACCTAGCAGTGTGGGAACTCAAGCAGGAACACATCTGAATAGCCTTAAATGGTTTTCAAGAGGATAAAACATAAACCTAGGTACAAACAAGAACACAGCTGACTGTTCTACCTCATCAAGCCTCATGATGCTACGTTTCACTGTGTTATTTTTTCTACACTATGTTTTTGCATTTGGGGAAATAGGAATAGCCACATACTCAACTGAAAAACTTAAAATGGAACATTGGATCATGTTGATCATGTTCCCCCCTCAATGTGAACATTTCACTTATTCAACACAAAATAGGAACTATGAAAAAGAATCACACTAGACATCAAATACTGAAAACACACTCACACCACAAAATGTGCCACCATAGCTTTGTGTGGCCCCGTCGTTGGTGACTGACGGGAGGTCACTGTCTGACCTCTAGTTGAAATTATCTAATAGAGAAAATCTTCATCACTTTGATTTTCTGTATAAGCAGTATTTCCTTCCTCTTCATTTTCTCCTTCGTCATCAACACCCATGGCATTATCTTGTAGTTTTCCATCAAGTAAGTCTTGTGCTCTTTTCTTGCAATTTGAGGACAAGTGGCCAGATTGTCTGTAGTAATAACAGGTGGGCCACTTCTTTTAATCTTTAGAAGATTATCCAGGTCTGAAAGAATATTTAGATCTTCTTTTATCTTGTTTCTTACCATACAAGGCTTTTTCCTCTGGTTTCGCAAACATGATTCTCTTTTCTTCATCTAACAAAGAAGAAATAAGTTCTTCTAAACTTGGATTTATTTTACTCAATGTAAATACCATGTTAGAATAGCATGGAGGCATGCTATTGAGTAATACTACTTTAGCGTCATCATCAGGGACATCTACACTTATTCCTGCTAGTTGATTGCAAATCGAATGAAACTTACTAATATGTTCCACCATGTTATCGCCTTCTTCCATCTTGAGGCTGAACAATATCTACTTTAAAGATATTACTGCGCTTCCAGCTTGTGATCCAAGCAATTTGTTCAATGTCTCCCAAATTGTGTGAGAGAACTTTTTAAAGTCTATATGATGCGAATAGGAATTTGATAGACCCGATCCAATAATCACTGTAGCCTTTTGATCTCTGCTTGCCCATTTTGTTGCTTCATCTGCATTTGTCGGTTTCTTCTCTTTTCCATCAACAATATCCCACGAGTCTTTGCTAATTAGGAACAACTGAGTTCGTACTTGCTAGGTGTGAAAATATTTACCTTCAAATTTTTCAATGTGACTCAACTTATCCATTATGACACTTCACAAATTAAAAAAATAGGTGTCGGTTGAAACCAAAAATGCACCTTTTTACAAACAAATAGACAATAATGACTATTCTCTTTTGTCTACATAAACCAAATCGACCAAAAAAAAGTAATATTAATCAAACTTTTGACTCTTATAGACATGGACCCAATAATATTTTACTACCCATATAACAAAATATAGTAATCAATTCATACCAAGCAATTTTTGTCATTTCTTGCCTCTATGCTACCACGTTGCCATGCCATTCTACATAGACTTATTTTATTTTGCATGTCTCTGTCAAGGAGCAGATGATAGATGAAGACTCCACATAGGTTGAGTGTAAGGAGGGTTGATAGAGCACATGGGCATGTATGAAGTAGCTCACGACTTGCCAAGAATAGATCAAAGCAAAGAAGAAGGAAAGAACACAACATAAGATTTGGATGCATGTAGATAATGAGTTTGATGGATTCACATAGTCCGAAGAATACAATATGTGTGACAAGTGATTTCAACAATTTATTTAACACTGGGAAAATTTGAATACAGGAATAATGAGATCTAATGCAAATAAATTCTTCCTCTAAACATGGATTGCAACACATATGGAATGTTTGAACAGATTTATGAATTCGCCCATACCTCATATGCCTACCAGAAATTAGGAGATGTTTGTTGGACTACACTACATGTTAGCGTAGATGTAATGCCATTCCAATGCTGCAGTAAAAGTTGTAAGCTAAGAAAACCTGATCACCAGTTTGGAGGATAGTGCAAGTCAGTGTGTAATGTAATGTAATCTTCAGACGCCTTTCCTTCTCCAAACACAACACAAAATTCTTACAAGCACTTCACAGGAACAAACACAGGCACAAAACCTGTCACATTTCTACACAGAATTGCTCACTTATCAAAATAAATTTTCCAAAACGATTTCTGGGTTTTATTCCCCGTGTTGCAAGATTTTTAGAACACTTTGAAATTATCAATTTCGTTAAGAAATGAGAAAGTTATGAGTATTTTACTAAAGGTCAGTTTTGGATCAAGCTTGGTGGAAGAGCCGCGTGTTGGAGATGACATCGAAGATAAAAAACAAAACATCGATGAATTGATATTTACCATTCCAATAGCACCACGTCATCAATTCGATTCTCCTTAACCAGGGGTAACAACAAATTTGGAGAAGCCCCTTAATAAATATTCACAAGCCCATACTCGAATTGGTTGTACACAGAGACAACACTGCTCAAATTTTGTTCTCAGCCCAATAAAAACATATCAATCTAACACATGATCTGATCGATAGATTGGAATAAATATACGCCTTTAGCTCTACCACAAGGACTATTACATCACTCTAATACCAACTATAAACACAACATAAAATTTATACAGTAATATCACTCTCTATATTATATTTTATGTCACAGTATAAGGGCTATTATATAGCCAAAAGTACAACCAAACCACCTCCTAATAAATCAGGAGGTGTTACAACAAATAACCTGAAATAATATTCACAGGTAAAACATACTCTATGAATAATATATTGTTGAAACAATATATTATAACAATATTCAAACTTAATATTTAATATATAACAATATTAAATATTAACTAACAAACTACTTATTTACCTTTCGATAAATAATAAACTATAATGTAAACATTAATATTTAATTTCCTAACAAGTGCGTCATAGGGTAATAACATGTGTTTGAATGGAATGCTAGAAATATGTTTAAACTAGAGTGTGGCATAGGGTAGCAAGACATGTCAGATATTCCAAGTGTTTTTAGTGCTTTATGACCACTCCCTTGAGTGAGAATTACCTTCAAGGGTTGTATCTAGCCTCCAGTTGACCCACCCAACTGAGTTCGGAGGTTTTGGGGCTCACTCTTGACCCCTCCTTCTCTCAGGTTACACCTTAGGTCCTCTCACCCTAGCCTAGGAAGAGCCAAAAGTATAAGGTGAACAACCACACCCTCTGTCACGTGCCTCCCTGTCACTCCCAAGAAGAATTGGTTTAGGTACACATGGGGATACCCTTGTCTCTGGCTGAAAAATGACACAATATAACGGCTCTTCCCTATCCTCCCATTCCTTTGGCCCCCTCTCCTCTCGCGGGTGTTAGATGGGGATCCAACCCACAAACTAGTGCAATTCCCAGGGACTTGTAGTAGTCACCATGGTTTTTAGTATGATTCTTGGTATTCAATTTTTTGTGATCTTGTAGTTGGTGGGTTGAATCATATCTCCTTTAGTATTCAATGGATAATTTAATTTTCTAGAGTGTTGGATCTAGTGGCTACTTTGTTTTCATGTGGTTGGGTTAGAATGATTTTCTTCATGGATATACTCTACTGATGATTTTACGTCATGTGTTTGAAGTAATGTCAGATTGTCAATATTTTTCAAAGTTTATGGGATGAGTCCTCGTTGATATGTGTTCCTTAATAGTGATTTTTTATTTATAAGATTTTATTAATGGTATGACATGGTCTTCTCCTAAATTCCCTTTCAAAGCTAATGCTTTCATACCTATAAACTTCAGGGGGGTGCCTGGGTACCCACACAAGATCCTTGATGGAATTAGGATTAGGTTACCTAGTTTTCAAGGTTATGGCAAGACTGATGTAGAGAAGCATATTAGTTTTTTTTAGGAAATAATGCAAGAATATGTTATAGAATATGAGGATGTTTTAATGAAATTATTTGTGCACACATTAAAAGAGGATGATACAGAATAATTCAACTCTATGCCTTCGTGTTCATTTTGGGATGAAATGGTCAAGATTTTTAGAACTCAATTTGGAAATGACCTTGGTTTTTATTTATCTGAATATAGTAGTGGTCAAAGAAAATCAGTTAAGGGAAGTAAGACCCAAGGATTTAGAGATGGAGAGATTGGAATCATTGAACAATCACTTGTTGCAGGTAAGCTAGTTGAGTATGATATTAGAAAAATTGGTAAAGATATTGACCTGATTAGTAAAGCTTCAACCTTTGATGGAAGTAAATATGGGAAGGAATTAGTGACCTTGAGGTAGGATGGCTTGGTTAGTATTGAAAAATGTGAGTTACGATTTGAAGGAAACCACCTATTGGGAAATCATACAGTTTACAGGAGCAAGGTATCTTTGACTGATCTTTTGTGTGCAAAAACAACAAATGGATTTTGGGAAGCTCTCATGGAAGTATGTTATTCTCCTTTGGAGGGTAATGATATAATGGAATTAGACCAAGATCACAATTCTCTCAGTCTTGAATCTTCTTGGGTAGGAAATGAGATGATTATTAAGCATGATGGGGGAAGTATTTCACAGGAGGATGGATGTTTGTTACTTGATTGATGCAGTGGTGGGATATGAAAGAGGTTACAAACTAGAGAGAAAACCATTAAATGAACCTACTTTAAATCCTTTGAAGACATACCTCAATTTCTTCACTGACCTTAGAGTGCACGGTTTGACTGTCCAATTTGATTCAGGATCTAATAATTCAACTATTTGTGTTAAAGACCTTCATGCAGACTTTATTTTTAATGTTGGTAACTTTGAACATCTTGTGCTGGATTACATAAGGAAAATGGTGGGATGTGTCAGCTTACTTGTAAAGTCGTCCTTATATGCGAATGCTTCCTCATTTCCTAATTAGGTGGTTGAATTTCAAAATTTGTTGGGGATCTTTGAGTGATAATAGGGAATTTCATGTTTATAGATTAATGTCCATTTGCAAACAAACCTTGTTTCCTTGGAATAAGAAGGAGAGGAGTGCCTAGATGTTGTTACCAATTATTTACTTGGTGAGTGTGTGTCTTGTAAAATGAATATTTTCCCCTTAGGAGGGGATGTGGAAGACACGGTTATGGGAGATTTAAGTAATGATAAAAAAATTTGATGTCATCCTTGATGCTTTTTTTGAGATTAGAAGGGCTTGGTTGTGTGGAAATTTGACCAAATATGAAGAATAACAATATATCAAGCATTTTGAGGAATACCATATTGTTTTGGAGTTGTCATATGCAGAGACATGTGAAGAAGAGAAAAATATTAATCAACATGCCCCACCAGTTGGGTATGACCTATATGTTGATCCAGTTACTGGTATTTTCATTGTGACCTTGGGTGATTTTTTTTCTTAAAAGATCATGCAGTTGTTGATTTTTGTTTTAGTGATCACCTTGAACACTATTGCCATAAAAAATTGGCTTAGTTATTACATTTGGATTGGAAATGTACACACCATGTGGGATCCAAGTTGTTTTCAATGGAAATTTTGAGCCCTTTGATCCATGGCAGTTCAGGTGTCTAGTGTATAGTATTTTTCCTTTGTTGTTTTGTTTCCTAGTTTGCTCTTTTTTTGTTTTATGTTGGTCTGTGTTTCTCGATCTATTTGTGTTTTTTTATTTATTTTGTTTCTATTATTGGACTCTATTATCCAATGGATATAAATATAAACTTATTCTTCCATGTTTACTTCTGGTGTTCTTGGGACACCCACAAGGGAGTCCATCCCCAAGTTGGAGCCGGTGTTAGTGCCCATAATTGTTGTGCCTTATTTAGGAACCATGCCATTGGTTTTGTTCCCATTTTTAAAAATTGGTTCCTTCTTCATTTTATATGTTTTCAAGCTTCGTGCAATCCTTTGCACCCATTTTCAATTATCAGCCTACTTGTTTGTGCCCTTGCCTAGAAAATGTTGGGCCTTGGAAATGTGAATAAGTATTGAAGAGCACATGAACACAATGCCTACAAAGGAATCACACTCAGGAGAGAATATGGTGAGTATGCACATGAATTCTAATGTTTTACACGCGGAGATAGAAAAGAGAGCTCAAGGATTGCTTCTAGAAGGATTGAAGACTTAGTCAATTTTGGGAAAGATGCTAAATATAGATGTGGAGTGAGTGACACACAAGAGAAGATACCATGTAGGAAAAGTCTATTTTTGGAGCAAGGAACTTGAAGTTCAAACTAGAGCATGAAGAATTGGAGGCTATGCAAGGCTATTTTGGGACAAGTGAAAGGTTAAATGACATGCAGATTTTTGGGTGAAAGATATGATTGTAACTGAAGTTAACTATAGATGAACTATTGTTAGAAGAGCTTACATGCTACCTTATTATATTTTTAAGAAGTGTACGGTTATTCTTAGCATGCAACCTATTTTGAGGATTCTTAGGCGGCAAAGGGAAATTCCCCACCCCTATATATATGTATAGATTTGCATGGTTTTAGTAGTTCCACATTTTAGTAGAGTCATGTTGTTGGTTTATGAGAGCACACAAATTATGGTGATACTCTTATGTATGTATTCAACTTATGTGTTTTACAATGTTTAATACAATGGATCTTTGTGGAAGGATATTTTTTCTTGACTTATTTGTAACTAGATCTTACATAGTAAACTTGATCTTGATTTTTGTTTAGCTTATTCTTGTATATGGTTGTGATCTAGATCTAGTTGTGGTTTATATTTGAATGGATGTTATGGATCCAGATTATATGTCTTTTCATGCTAACTCCTTGACAAATATATCATAAAAGAGGGACCTGTAACCCTTGTGTGATTTGGGTGAGTGCCTAGATCTATTTGCGTGATGTGCCAGCATGCCTTGGGCTGTCCTTGGTAAAATAAAAGACTACATTTTGGTTCCATTTCTGGGACCTCTTTTCAAGTTATTACAATGATGTTGTAGGATGAATACGTATCAATTGACTTTGGTTAGTATTGAGATTTGGGTATAAAATTTAGAGGAAGAGTTTGCTCACAGATTTAACACTAGACCTGATTTTAATGTGCATGCATGGGTTGAAGAACATCTATATCATGAACTCTATGAGTCATTATTTTTGTATTTCCCTATAGATCTATACGAGTGGCTAGTAACATATGCATCAAAGAGAAATTAGAGGCATAGAAAATTTTTATGGACTTAGGAATATTACCAGATTTTGCATGATGCTGATTTGGCTTGGACACGTGCTATAGATTATTAGTGGAGTGGTGTTTTTAATAGTTACAATTTGGAGTATGATGTGTCAATTTATTCTTGTCTAGAAGTTTATGAGTTCCAGTTATTGTGTGAACCCAAAGGATCCTACTTGTGCGTTATCCCTTTAGCTATTAAGATCTTGATTATATCTCTAGATTAGGAAGAACACCCTATGGATAGCTAAACCCCACCACATGTGGGGGAAGGAGTAGGTACAGTGAAATATGGAATACTTGGTGCTATAAAGGAAGAGAGAAGAAAGGTGGCTTAAGTATAATGAATCACATGAGAGGGAATTGATGAAGAAATGTGACATTAAGGAGTCTTGGGATTTAAGGAGAGAGATGGCTTGAGAAGGATTTGGAGCTCACGTGAAAGACATGGATTCAGAGCATCTAGTTTTCCCATCCTTAGGAAATCATGGTAGAGGATCTCCTTTGGCATATGATGAGATAACATCTAAGGAAAAATGACTAAGAACTGTGGGCATGCATTTGATCCCACCAAATGACCCAGCCCTTATGCTTGGTGTTCCAATTCCTGAAACAATTATTGATCAACAAGCTAGTGTTGATGATAGAGTAACGACAGGTAGATTTCATTTTCAGATGAGTGAAAGAGTTAATTATATAGCACATTATTCTATGGTAGTATAAACATTATCTTTGTTTTTTGAGGGCCTAGTTAGAGGTATATTTTCTGGTGCTTCATCATGTCAGAATGTAGGCGTGTAGAACATTAGTAACACATCTGGGAGTAGAACAACTTCGCAAACCATGGGAGTTAAATTTATTATAGTTGTTGTAACACAAGGAAACACATCCTCTGGTCCAGTTCCTGCTATAGGAGGAGGATCACATGGATCATGTTGTTCAGGATCTAGTGGATCTAGTGGCTTTAGAGGTGGAGGTAATACTGGTGAAAAAAAAGGTTCTAGATCTGGTCGACACAGTCTACACCAACACTAACAAGTTTATTACGAGATGTCTCTCTACCTACCAGAGTACAGAGTAATTGAAGATGAAGCTAAGCACATTCATATGTGTGAGATACTATGGCTCACTAAGGGGATCAAAAATCCTGAGCGTAAGGCACCTTAGTTTGATACTACCTTAAAAGGGTACACACATAGTTAGTACAAGAAATATGATTCAAACTAGACTTCTTTAGACTATAATGTGTTGCGTGATGCTTTCTTAGCTGAGTTTCATATACCTGAGTTTGAATAGAAAAGCATCAGTGTGTTGAAGGACATTAAGTAAGGCATGACTTAGAGTGTAAGGGAGTATGATGCACATTTTAAAACTTATGTTTTAAATTTTTATTATGATATTCACCCTAGCTAGCATGCACAGTGGTTTATTGGTGGTCTAATCACAACTTTCATAAGGGCACTTTCTCATAATACATTTACAGACCTGCACCAAAATTTGGAGGTAGTTATACGTGTTGAGGTAGTTAGAAGTGTAAACACTAGTGTTAGCCCATTTTAAAAATCTCATATTGCATCTATGACAAGGCAATTGGAAAAAATTTCAGCTAATTCAGCCCATGAGATGTACAGTGGTGTTTAGTGCATGGATTATGAGGTGGAAGGACATACTAAAGATAGTTTCCCCGGAAATTCAGTGCACACCATGTTGCTATATTATGAGATATGTCATTTGGATCATGATTTAAGTAGGTTCCCCCGATTGCAACATGCAATAAGGAAGAACATGTCTTGTTATTGTAAGATTTGTAAGTATACCACTCATGATACAAAGAATTGCATATTGATTGATCAGATTCATGATGCCATTAAAACTAGTGTATGTTAGAATAATGTTGCAAAAAACTCTAAGAAACAAGGTGAAAATCATAATCATAATCACAACGAAAGGCGCTCTAATGGAGGAGGTAGAGGTAGAGGTTATTATGGAGCATTCAGAGGCTGAGGTCATGGTGGTGGAAGAGGTGAATTCTCATGAGGGACTTGTTTCACATGTGGATCCCCTAATCATTATAGGCATGAATGACCTCAGAACATTATTTTCTCATGGTGTGGAAAGAATCACAAGTTTGAGGAATGCCAAAATTTTTATGAGCATATGAGAAATCAACATAAGTAGGATAAGGGTGTGGGAATGATTTGAGTACAACGCGCTAAGGAAGATAAGTGGATGTTGAAGTTATCACTTAACCCTTTGATGATATCTATGTTGGTAACTACACGTGATGAGGCTACATGCACGTGTGAGACTCTAAAGTAGAAACCTTTTATTACAAAATAGGAGGTATTGCACACAATGTATCCAAATCCTACTCATTAGAAGGAAGTTTATTAGGAAACTATGGAGGTTATTAGAAACTTGCATGGTGAGATAAAATTCTTGAAGCAGATGTTGTGGAAGTTGGAGCAGGAAAAAGTAGTTGATCTTCCTTAGAGAGACATTAATGAATTAAAGGAGGTTTGTAAGATGCTGCACTAAGAAGACATTATCCATTTATTAGGGGAATGGTTAAAGGAGAAGGTACCACTCTCTAGAGTTGAGTGTGAGAGATAAATATTACATGCAAACTTACCACCTCACAGTCTTGATTATGAAAAAGAGATCAATTTGAATGGATATTTTTATGGATGGTTGTTAAATAATATTTTGATTGATATAGGTGCATAAGTTCATGTACTTACATTAGATGTGTGGAATCAGATGGGGAGGCCGCCATTACATCCATCTTCAAACATGTTGTATATGGTGAACAAGACTAAAGCCACACCTATTGGAGTATTGAAGGATGCCACTATTACAATACAAGGGGTGAAGTTTACTAGGGATTATGAGGTCTTGGCACTTGCCGAAGCAGATAGTTTTCCACCGTTGCTTGGGCACCCTTGGTGTTACGTGAATAATATTGATTTGTGCTTTAATAAAGGTTATACTGGCTTTTAGAATAAAGTGGAGCACGTGATTATTTCATTGATAGATGGAAAATATGCACCTTATGTGGAGCCATTAAGTGGGGAGGATCTTAATAGAATTTATGTGAGCATCGTTAGAGATCCTAAAGTGCTTGAGCCATCAAAATAAAGTGATCTTCAATGGGATGATGCACAGTCTATGAGTGATACAACCAACTTTCTTGTGACAATTGGGCACATGAGACTTATGAAATGGTTGGGCATGAGATAAAAAATGTAGTTGCTCACATAAGAATGCCATGATGTGTTAGGTGCTTGGGTAGTAACTAGGTACCAAGGTACATTGACAAAGGAAATTGTGATGTATTTTTGTGTGCTACGAAATCCCAGTGGAAAGATCAAGTGGATAGAAGGTGTATGTTAGTATATACCTTACGTGGGACAACACCGTACTAGTGTATTCCACATAGAGATAGTATTTTATAATGGCGAGAGGTGAGAATTTCTTTCTCTACTATATTTTTTAGAAGCAATGCACCTACCAAGACATGGGAATTTCATGGGGGGCCCGATGCCTCGCATCAAGTTTAGGAGTGTGAGAGAATTTGGATAGAGGGGTAGGAGGGCTTACCACCTTCACTATGGGTGCATAAGATTTACTTCGCTTTGTGTGGTTGCATGCACACATGGTATATTTATGTGGAGTTGAATAGAGAAACAGAGAATCAGCAAGAACTGACTGCATGTATGATTCATACCTTTGAAAAATTTTCTACTAAACCATCGGTGAATGAGGCATTAAATATTATGAAGCACTTGACTATGAGAGATAATGTAAAGATTGAGTATCTTATTTAGGAATTAATAGGTGAGTAAGATCTAGAGGTGCGCTTAAAAGAAGAAGAGACAGAGGAAGAACAACTTGGGTGCACTTGGCTATAAAAGGAGAAAGTTAAGATGGTTTACATGATTGATGATGAGGAAGTAGAGAATCTAGATGTTGATCATACTATGGGTACACACAAGGTCTTGGAAAGTACAAATGAGGAGGTGCGCAAATATCATGAGCCTATAAAAATGAAGAAGGTCAAAATTGGGATAGATGTAAAACCTAAGGAGGCCATCATTGGTGCTTATTGGTCTGACTCAGAGGTTGTAAAAATAATTGAGTTATTGCACAACTTCCATGACTTATTTTATAGAGGTGATAAAGAGTTGAAAGGGGTACATAAATCTTTAGGTGAGATGAGGATCAAGTTAAAGGAAGGTGCACACCTAGTTAGGAAGATACCTTACATGATGAACCCTAATCTTTGCATTAAAGTCAAGGAAGAGATTGATAAGATGTTGGAATATAGGATCATTGAGATCATTGAGGAATCAGAGTGGGTTAGGCCCCATGGTAATAATCATAAAGAAAGATATAAGGATAATGATATGTGTGGATTATAGGGAGTTGAATACTGCTTGTGTAATATATCCCTTTCCCACACCATTTACATAGGAGATTTTAGAAGGTGTTGCAAGGTATGATATCTATTCCTTCACTGATAAATTTTCTAGATATCATTAGGTGCATATTGCTAAGGAAGATAAAGAAAAGACAACTTTCACCACTAAGTGGGGAAGTTTTTCATACATAGTTATGGCTTTTGGATTGAAGAATGCACCTGCAGTCTTTTCACATTTTTGTGCAAGCCATTCAAAATTTCATTCATAAGTTTTTGCAGGTTTACTTAGATGATTGAACTATTCATGGGCTAGTAAAAGATCATTGTGATTATTTAAGACTTATTTTTGAGAGGTGCTGATAGTTGAGCATCTCCCTAAACTTCAAGAAGTATGTCTTTGATACACCCTTTGGAATGCTTTTGGGACATATCATATGTAAAGAAGGCTTGTTGGTAGATCCTTTTAAGGTTGTCTATTATTTAGGGCTTAGAGGAACCTACTAACTAGAGCAAGGTGCATGGATTATTGGGACATACATGCTATTATAGACAACTTTATCAAGGGTTAATGCTAGGTTAGCCGCAACCTTAGAGGAATTATTGAAGAGTGACAGGGAAAATTTCCATTGGGGTAAGGTGCAACAACACATGCGCATTTGAGACATTGAAGGAAATACTTACTTATGTGCCTATTTTTTGCTTTCCTTCATGGACCAAACCATTCCATATGCATGTGGATGCCTTTGGCATGGCCATTGGCATAGTATTATCCTAATGTGGAGAGGGTATCATTGATTATCCTATTTTCTTTACAAGTAGGAAATCAACCCCGACTGAAAAAAATTATATAACTATGGAGCGTGAAGCATTGTCCATGATTTATGCGTTGCAAAAGTTTAGAAATCACTTGGTAACTTCATTCATATTTTATACAGATCACATGTCACTTAAGTATCTGGTCAATAATCTCATCTTGTAACGGTGCTTACAGTAGTAGTGAAGCCAGGCAAGAGTAACTCAGGTGGGGATGCACATAACATTAAGGATATAATGTTGGATGCATAAATTTTTCAGATAGAACTATGTGCTCTATGACTTAGAGGATATTTATGTATTCTTGTGTACATGTATGACACCTAAAGGAATGAAGGCTTTGGAGAAGAAACAACTTGCTATACATGTCGTGCCTTATATGTTAATTGGTGGATATTTGTACAAGTTAGGCTAGGATGAGGTTTTTCTCCAGTGTGTATTTGAGCATGAGCATACTGCCATCATGGAGGAAGCTCATGGCAGGTGTAGGTGGACATTATGCAAGAAATGCTACTAGACACAAGATTCTATTGGCAGGACTTTGGTGGGAAATGATTTACAAGGATTGTATAAAGTATTGTAAACTATGTGACCATTGTTAGTGCCTTGGAAATCCTAGGCATAGGATTGAAATGCCTTTAAGGCCTATTGTTAGTGCAGAACCTTTTGAAAAGTGGGAAATTGAATTTGTGAGTCCTATTTCCCCACCCATGTGTAGGACTGGATCACACTACATTATAACTTGTACATATTATCTTACAAGGTGGGTAGAAGCAGCGCCTACAAAAAAATTCATGATAGCTATGGCAGCAAGGTTTTTGTGGGAGAACATAATCAATAGGTATGGATGTCCACTGAGTCTGACTAGTGATAGGGGCACTCATTTTCTTAATGAGACTACCAGGATATTATTGGCAAAATTTATGGTGGCACACAATAAAACAACACCCTATCACCCACATGCCAATGGCACTGCCGAGGCTTTTAACAAGATATTGGGACATACATTGACAAAGATCTATGATTTTGGAAGGAAGTATTGGGATGAAAAATTCTCTACTATACTTTGAGTATACATAACAACATACAAAATATTGAACAAAGCCACACCTTTTCAGTTGGTGTTTGGCGCAAAGGTTGTTTTAACGGTGGAGTTCATGTTACCTTCCCTGTGTATTACGCACACAAATGGATTAGATGATGAGCAAGAACTTGAAGAACGTATAGATAAACTGATGCAGTTAGATGAGAAGCATATCATTGATCGGTGGAGCCAGAAGACATAAAAGGCTAGGCAGAAGGCATGAAATGATAGAGATATTAAAAATAAACAAATTTAAGTTGGACAGATGGTCCTTCTGTATGATTTAAATTTTTTGTGCCACCCTGGAAAGTTCCAAGTGCATTGGTAGGAACGTATGTTGTGACTTACATACTTGATTCATGCACTTGTCAGTTACAGGAGTAGGTTAAAGCCCTATTATAAATAAGACTTCTTGGTGTTTGTACAATAAGACAATATTGCCATTTAGCTTAGATTTCCTTTAATGCATTCATTTTTAATTGTGTTTCCTTTCATGTTGCTATATTTTGTCAATTTAGTTCTATGTTTTTTTGTAATAAGCGTGCTTGCAAGCCAGTTGATGATTACTATCTACATGAGTTCATGCGCATAGGACCGCACATATATTTAGTGTGGGGCAGATGGAAATTTAAGAGTGCACGGGAGAAAGTGAGATATTTACAAAGGCCTAAGTACCACATAGGAGCGCGTGTGTTGTTGGTGATGATGGTTACAGAAGAGATGATATAATTTCATAAGAAGAATGGTGATAATAAGGACGATGCCAAAGGAAAATCCACGTATAGTGAATGAGTGTAGTAGTGTAACTTGCAAGGTAGGCAACGACATGGATAACTACATGGTATGAAGTGCATAGAGGTTTATGTACTATGGTGCTGGGAGCACAGGTGTGGATATAAGGAGGTATGTGGTTGGTGAAGTAGTTTTCATGCCAAAATGTTGTAGTTGTTACACATGTCTAATGCTGTGGAAGCACGACTGAGAGCTATCGAAAAAGGTGGGAAAAGTGGGAAAAGTAGAATTTTATGTAGTCCTATGTTGGTAGTTGGCAAGAAATTGATGTGGGTAAAAATTTAAAACACTATAAAAGGAGCGTCGAGGTTAAATAATCTTTACCTTACCTTGCGTGAATTTGTGAAGAGTTATCAAGCGACCTAGGGAAAAATTTGATGATCAAGAAATAAATCGAGTGTAAAGTTGAAGGGTTTCAAACTAGAAGGTGAAAAACGAAAAAAAGAAGGGGAGTGTGAGTTCCAATGGGTCAGAATCTTATAGGTTGAGATGGTATTGTGATATTTCAAAGGAATCACGACTTCTCTGACTAGGGTTTCAAAAATTAGGTAACAAATTACAGAGTTTGATTGGGGAAGTGTATCAGCATTACGACTAAGGTTTGTAATAAGGAGTGTAGGAACAAGGGAGAGGTAAAATGTTGGATGATGCATAACTAAAAATGTCACCAAAGAAAGTAGTAACCGTGTTACCAAAAAAGAGAGGCAAGGAGTAAACACAAACCGACTCCCACAGTAGTTGTTTAAGAGGAATGGTACTCTGAAATGTAGTACCTAGATGGGGTGTTAATAGGAAAAGAGTGGGCATCCCATGTTAGGAGCATGGACAGTTAGTGACTATAACCATCGAACTAACCTAATTACATGTGACATGAAAACATAGCTTTTTCAATTGACAATAGATGAAAGAACTCCTAAATGATAAATTGGTATATGATGAAAAGGTGAAGAGGGTATTGAAGAATGATGGACTATTGTAGCTATATGAGCTTTTGTTCTTCGGGAATCTTGAGAGGCTATACCAATGGTTAATGTCGTGCATGCATGAGTATTATTTCTATTTTGTAGAGTAGAAGGATGTGCATCACCACGCAATTGATTGATAAGTATACTAGACTAATCAATATTAGTAACTCCTTTGATGATGACCTAACTAATGATGTTGAGGTGAAGAAATCTTCAGAAGTAGAGTTTGAGTACAAGAAAGGGCAGGTGCCCACATTCAATATTGTAAATTTGAGTGATCTTATCATGAAGATGGTCGTGTATCTACTCACAAAGCTAAGTGGGTAGGAGAGATGGACACAGGTGAATAAAATATGGTTGTATATATGCAATAAAATAGCAAAAGGAACCATATATCAATATTGCTTCCTTTATAAGCAGAAGATATAATTGATGCCACATGTGATGGTGATAAGATCATGTTTGGGAACATCTTGTATTGGTGACTAATGTTCTCTGAGATTCCAGTGCCTTATGGGCCTAAAGACAAGATATGGGAGTATCCTGTAGAATATTCCTCCCCTGCAAAAATATTTTCTAAGTATACTTGTGACACAGTGACATCAACATACAAGGCACACATGGAACACATGGTATGCAAATAGATGCATGATTCATTTGACACATGATTGGAGGATTCCAGAATAATTGCTCATTCTTGTGGATGGAGTTACTAATTTTTCTGTGTATCTAAACTTTTATATTGGGAGGTTTATGATAACTGATGGCACTAAAAGTACATGGTGAAAACTTTTTTTTGCTTTCATAGCATAGTACTTTTAGAGTGTTATGAATAGGTTCAAGGAGGCGCAGAAACTGAGGTATGATCTGAGCGAAGTGGATAAGGTGCTCCATGAGATGCTCCAAACACTTTTCTACCACAAGAAGCACACTTATGAGGAAGATGCAACATTTAGAAAGCATACTTTTTTTGAAGCCAGTTACATTTCCTATAGCTTCAATGGATGCAAAAAGAATATACATCTACCTTAGGCCTTGATTTTTTAATGGAGCATTCATAAAGGACAATGTAAGTCTTCCTGAGGATTCTTTCGTGTGGAATAATGTCAAACCAAATAAGTGAGGGCGCGAAGAGACCCCATATATGCCAGTAGAATTGAAGGAGTAAGAAAAGATAAAACTCCAGTTTCAAGTGTGTCTGCGTAGGACAAACTTCAGAAGTGGAAGCAGATAGGATACAAACACCTATGTTAGGAGGTATCCTAGTTAGAAGAAGGTCTCTCACTGTAGAAAAAAATAGAAAATATTTCATAGTTCAGAATCTCAAGGGGATGAAGATCCAGGAGGAAGAAAAAGGAGCTAAAAATGAGCGAAGAAACGATTAAGAAGTTGAGCTCCACAAGTGCATATTGTTGAATAATCATATGAAGAAGGAAAGGACGAGCACTTTGAGGATGAACATACAATGGATGTGGATGACGAGGGTGTGGGCATGACCAACACATATGATTATAAAGGAGAAACTAGAACCCTACATGAAGAGCATGATGATAGGCATGCACTACTCAACCCTGAACTAGAGAGCAGAGTAGAGAAAGAGGTCACAAGAGATTATTGAACACTCTGGTGGAGCATGAGGTTGTGTGCAAGTGTAGAAGAAGAATAAGAATGAACAATAAGGAAGGGAACATGGGTGGAGAATCGTTCCTTGCTGTAGGTTTCCCCAAGGGTGCTCGCATGGAAAGAGATGAAACATACATCCCCCAAGGACCTATCATGCAATATGTAGAGGATCCCAATAAGGTTCTACATGTGCGAGGTACCAGATCACGATACCTTATGGATCAACTATTTTATTTAGTCATCATTTTGATAAGAAGAGTGTACTACCGCATGCACAAGAAAAATGTTGTCTTGGGATTTTGATGTCACACATTGAGGAACCAAAATTTGAAGTAAGTGCCCATCCGTTACTGGATAGCCATGAATCAACATTTTCAAGATAAATGTACCTGATAGTATGATTCTCAATAACTAATAGATGAACAAGTGTGCAATGTGCTTAACAAGCTATCAAGTGGAGGTGGGTTCCATATTTTTTTGATAAGCACAATAATATAAGGTTTATGTAGAGGGAGTTGAAAGAGAAGAATAAAGAAATAATTGAAAGGGATAAAGAAATAAAGGAGAAGGAAGAAGTTATTGCGCAACTAAGGAAAGAGTTAAGGGATTAGAAAGGATGGACGCATGTGCTATACAAAAAGGTAGAATGCATAGATGATGCAATTTTAATTACGCACCCAGACTTGGACACCCCCAGATAAGAAAACATATGAATCTACCTTTCATTTTCTTGATGATCTAACGTGCATAATTACTTCCCACCCAGAAACCCTTACCTTATAATCTGCATAAGAAGTTATGGCACGTGATAGAAGCAGTCAGGAAAAGGAACAGATTGAAGGCACCATAACAGAATACAGAGAGTTGATGGAATCAATGAAGGTAGTTGCTCACATGGTAGAGGTCATATATGACAGATTGTCAAGGATTAGTGACCAATGTGGTGGGACTACTTGTTGGGAATGATGTAACAAATCTTAAGGAGTTCCAGACCAATAACATAAGGGGAACAAGGAAGAACTAGAGAAAATATTTGCTGAAGTTGAAAAAAAGAGGGAAGCAATTGATTCTTTAAGGGATTCAATTAAAAATAAGTTAAAGGAACTCTACCCACAGATCATACACAAGATGGATGTGCTAGTAGATATGGGAAAAAACTTGGAGACTCTGGTGGACACAATAAAGGCTAAGGGTGAGGAGCTAACTTTTGAGGAAGTCACTACTATAATAGGGGATGCCTTTACTCAAGGATGTAGTGAGTTCAAAGGGTGGAAAGAATTGGAAGCATTAGTGAATAAGGAGTTCCCCCTCCTTTTTGCATAGTAGCACTATCCAGATTCTTTCATTCATTTGGTGCAATCCATAGCCGGACGTATCTTTATTTCATTCTTTGATTTATTGGAGGATTCTTTATCATGTAGACATGGGTGATCAGATAAAGTGTTGCTGAGGATAGACAACATGCCTAGTGTTGGGTAATGTTGGGCCCTGGAAATGTAGCTAACTATTGGAGAACACATGCACAAGTGCAAGATCTGCTGAGGAATCATGCGCATGAGATAATATGGTGAGCGTACGCATGGATGTTAGTGTTTTGCACAAGTAGAGACACAGAAAGGGCATTCAAGGATTGCTTCTAGAAGGATTTAGGACTTAGATCAATTTTGGGCAAGATGCTAAATATAGATGTGGAGTGAGCAACACACAAGGGAAGATTCCATGTAGGAAGAGTCTATTTTTAGAGAAAGGAACTAGTAGTTCGTACTAGAGCATGAAGACTTGGAGGCTTCAAAAGGCTATTTTGGGATGAGTGGAAGGCCAAGTGACATGTAGATAGTTTTGGGCTGAAAAATAGGATTGGAAATTGAAGTTATCTATAGGATGAACTATTGTTAGAAGATCTTCCATGCTCCCTTGTTATCTTTGTAAATGGCGCATGACTATTCTTAGCATACAGCCTATTTTGAGGATGTTTAGGTGGTGAAGGGAAAGTCCCCACCCCTATATATATATATATATATATATATATATATATATGTAAATATGTATTCAATTTGCACGGTTTTAGTATTTCCGTTTTGTAGTAGAGTTATAATGTTGGTTTATGAGCGCGCATGACTTATAGTGATACTCTTATGTATGTATTCAACTTCTGTGTTTTTAAACTGATTAATACAATGAATATTTGTGGATGGCTATTGGTTATTGACTTATCTGTAATTGGATATTGCATAGTTAAACATGATCTTGATTCTTGTTTAGCTTATCCTTGCATATGGTTGTGATCTAGATCTAGTTGTGGTTTATATTTGCATGGATGTTATGGATCTGGATTACATGTCTTTTCATGCTAACTCCTTGACAAAGCTGTCATAAAAGAGGGACCTGACACCATTGCATGCTTTAGGTGAGCACTAAAATCTGTCTGAGTAATGTGACTATGTGCCTTGGACTATCCTTACTAAAATAATAGAGTATTGAAAATTATTTCTTAGGAATATTGAAAAGAATGGCTGCTGACATATTCATTTGTTCTTGGAACATTTGACCAAATTTGCAAGACTAACATGTTTTGTGAAAAATGTAGTTTCCTCTCCGAAACTTGTGAAAGGAAAATATTATAGGGGCCTTGGAGACCATGATAAAATTGCAAAGATGTATTTTATATATTTTATTTATTCACGTGATATGCAGGTTAATTTCCTGACCCTGTGGTTTGAAGGAAATATATAAGACGGGTCGTCAGAATGAGGGATTGTAAAGTAAATTTTTTTCATACAACCATATTTTTTGAAAAGTGTTTATTTGTTCTGAATCCTAGGAAATTATGTTTGGTACAACCTGATATGTGGCAATTTTTTTAGGGCCCAAAATTAACTTTGCATTTTGAATTTTTTATGTGTTGAATGAAAGTTTTGTTAAAGGTCAGGAATCTTGGTCTTGTTACCGGATGAATATTTGACATCTTCTCCAAAGTCTGGCATATAATGTATTTGTAAGGATGATTTATTTTCCATGATAAGGCATGAAATTAATCAAGCAATCGGTGGTAATTTATTCTTATAGGTTAGTTCAAAAATTGTTAAGCGGTGCATGCAATAAATGGTACTATTCGAAGAGGTGGGTTGCCTAGGGTAATTTTATGGTAGAATGTATGGAATTTAAAGTGAATTATTATCTTTTAAAGGAGAAAGAAAAATTCTAAATCAAGAAAAGGTGATATTTCATAAACAAAAAATAAGGTGAACATAGTGAAAATAGTGTTTCCTATGAACAAAATGGGGTTCTATTAAAGGGTCCCCTGCCCTTTCCCTTGTTAATACATATACAAAAAGCGAAGCAAAATTTACATGTATGAAAAATGGTTAGTCATTAACATCCAAAATTTATTTCGGGAGAACTGCAGATGCATAAAAAATTGGTCCCTGTATCGCATGAGCTTCTCATGAGCTACGGTGCTAAACATATATTAAATGTCACCTGTTAGGCCCAATGACATGCCTTTTTCCATCCAATCTAGTATTCTAACCCATGACCCGTTGAGAATCTATATGAACTCAATCTTTCTCCCGAGTGAGTTCACCCACTCATAGAAGTGGAGCCCCCCTTTCAGGTATGCATTTGTGCCCTTTCTTAAAGAGGCTAGATTTGTAGGGAATTGTGTCGCTTCGTTGGTTGAATCATTGAGGGAGGATTTTTGTCTCTCTAGGGGAGGATTCCTAACTATCATTGTAGCCTGAATTTAAACCATGGCGATTTCCACAGTGGAAAGCCACTCCTCTGTTCTATCCATCTGCTGACCTAGGGGTGGCTTTCTCTTCTGCGGTGTGGATGTTGGGGCCAGGCTAGGAAGTTCCATTTCTAGCATAGAAGGGGCATAATAAGCCATATATATGTATATGTTCATTATAAATTTGGGGGTGGTGATGGGACTAACGATTTTTCAAGTGTTCTTTAGTCAGGTGGTATTTGGGAGAGATGAGATGGAAATGTAGGTTCTGATAGACTAGAAAGGATGCATATTGGGAGGAACCATCTCGGGGATTGGATCAAACATTCAAGACACTAAACATGAGCCTGATAAGGGCCTCATTCATATCAGTTAATTGAAAAAATTCACCCAAATTTTCAAGCTCTAAACCTGATGGATTTGGGCCTAAGACTGGTAATGTCATGGTATTGACATGATTGAAATATGAGAAGGTTATACAACTTTGGGCTGATAGTTGTGACCCATTGGAGTAATAGACTACATTTAAATAGGTGAATTGATCTGGATTGGCATGCAAAAACCTTTTTGTTGCCATTAATTCTCATATCTCTCCCAAATCAATTAGCAAAAATTAGAGTACATCAAAGAAAATAATTCATAAAAGGCATATCCCCAGGAGGTGATTTAACGTTCGTATATTTAAATAAAGGTATTATTAATTTAATGTCTTTATTTCCCCCATCACAATTCAGTATCAGGTGGGAAATAAAATCTGCAATGGATATGAAATGTAATTATTTTCACTTTGTCATATTGGCACGATAGTGACAAGGTAGGGATGAGACAAAATTGAAGGCTGTCAAGGAGGAATATTCCCTATTATTCCTTGAAGGTTTCAAAGGATGGCCTAATTGTGAATGAATCAAGATTCTAATGGAATATTATCTAAAACCCTAATGTGGATAACTTTGTATAAGGATATGGGGTTTTGCCGAAGAAAATGAGATGCAGGGAAAATTTTAGTGGTGAATATTTGTTAATTCACAAATATTCCAGTTTTTAAAATTTGAAATTGGCAAATTTTTTGGGAAGGGAGTAGGCCTGGGTCACCAATGTTTTTTTTAGGGGTTATTCACCATCTAAGTGAAATATAAATTCATAATATTTTCCATAATATTGTCGACCGATAGCATATTTTATGCTACATGCTGACAACATAAATATATGTTTTTGGCCGGTAGCATAAAAATATGATACCGAATGACAACATATATTTATGTTTTCATCCAGTGGCCTAAAATATGCTATCGATCGATAGCATATTTTATGCTACCGGCTGACATCATACATTTATGCTATCAAAAGGTAACATAAAATATGCTACCAGGCCGGTAGCATATAAAAAAGCTACCATCCGGTAGCAATAGACCAATTTTTTTAAAAAAAGAGTATAGGATTTTTTTTTCTTGTGCTATATTTTAGGAGGACACATTTCTCATTGAGATGATCATTTTAACTTCTAAATTTTTTTTTCCCATACAAAATCAGTGAAATCTGTATTTTTTCACAAAAAAATCACTTTTTTTTCACCATATTTTTTTAGGACAAATTTCTCATCGAGTCGGTCATTTTAACTGTTTTCATCAAAAATTAATTTTTCAAAAAATTACATATATTTTTGACCAACATCATATACTATCAGCCAACAACATAATATATGTTGTCGGTCAGCAACATAAAAAAATTCTACCATCCGACAACGTATTAGCATGAAATTTAATTTTCCCAAAATATCCATTAGCGTGAAAGTCAATTTTCCCAGATTTACCAACGAATTTCTACGAATTTTTTAAGGGGGTCTTAAAATTTACCCTAAGGATATTTTTAGGAGGGGGGCTTTTCTTAGTGAAGGAGGTAACTCCTTGGGTGTACTCTGTGAGGATCATATGTGTGCTTCGACTATGGGAATCCACACATTTTGTGTAAGCATTGCTGGACTATCCATTTATTTTTAATTCATGGTAAGATGATTACATTTGTACAACCATTAACAGGCTTTGAGAGCATTTTTATATGTGTCCTTAGTCATTCCCTATAAATGAGTTGGTTAACAAAAATTTATTGGAATTATTTTTTCATGCTCCTTTGTTAATTGATTTTGGAAGTTGGATGATGTATGATTTTCCTTATGAGTCTCGTGTGAGTTAAGTTTAAGAACTTGTATGCTAACACCCTATTGATGGTTAACTGGTTTGGATGGTGAAGAGAATGACACCCTTTAGGGGTACTTTGGGGCATCATCTTTACATCCTGTAAAATTCCTCGCTAATCTACCGCAATAGGTGATATGTTTATGTACCTTGAGGGTCCATTGTTTATTGAACATTTAACATAATTCACACATGGTGTTTTAATATTATGGGTCTTGAGATGAACTAATGGGGGTTTTTGGGTTTTTTTCTTCCTTAGAGGTTCCTTGTAACAAATTTCCCTAGGAAAGTTTCCTTCATCTTGCTACTATGTCAAGAAATAATAGAGATGTCATGGTGTGATGGTTAACATAATTTCTAGGTCCTTCATTTTTACAAATCCATCCCCACTTTATAATTTCTCAACAATTACCCTGTTTACCTTATACGTCCTATGAATTTCATATTTATGGCACATCCCTCATGAGATATGTCAGTACAAAACACACCAAATATGCATACCTCAAGTGTTCTCACCCTTTCATTCATTATTAAAGTATCTTCAACATCAATATGTAGGGACACATGTGAACTCTTGGGGGTTGATGTTGAGATCAAATTAGATCTATCTCTATCAGCTTGTGTTGGATCTTCCTGGTGTTTGCAGTGCTTTATAACCACTCTTTCGAGTGAGTATTACATTCACTGGATGCATTTGGCCTTTGATTAACCCACCCGATTGAGTTTAGAAGTTGAGGCTCAACCCCAATCCCTCCTCTTAGGCTACACCTCAGGTCCTCTCACCCTATCCTAGGTAGAACAAGAAGTAACAAGAGGAACACCATACCCTCTATCACGTGCCTCCATGTCACTCCCAAGAAGGCTTGGTTTGGTTGCGTAGGGAGGATACCCTCATCCCCAGATGTAAAATGACATAATCTGTGAGGTCTTCCCCCTCATCTTGCACCTCCATCCCCTCCCCTCCTAAGGGTGTTAGATCAGGAGCCAACAAAGTTTTGGGAAAGAATGGTCTTACCCTACTCCACCTAATAGTGAATCTCTCTCTAGTTGATTCTTCACAGGGTATATAGATGCATCAACAACCACATTACAAGGAAAACATGAGTGCTCTAACCATTATTTTTTATTTTACATAGATTAGTTTAGACCATATTCATTGTGTTATGTTAGCTTAGTATTATGCATGCTTTATGCTAGTTAAATTAGCACTCTTATTAAATATCGACTCTTTAGTTACTTTCATTTCAGTTATTGCATGATTCTATCTTTTATTTTTTGATCCATACCTCTCCATACCCAACCATGGATATCCTAGTAGGGTTCCTTCCTCTATCCTAACCACGGGCCTTGGAAACCCTAGGTTGACCTAGTGTAAGGGTTACTTCCCTCTAGATGTGTGACCCTAGCACTCACTATATCCCCTTTAATTCTATCCCCTTTTATGTCGGTACTTTCTTATCTCCTACTAATTTCCTCAAATACCCTAGTTGAACAGATGAGTAAGAGTGCATGTTATTAAGACACATTTTGGCCCACATACAAAACACGTTAGATTTTTTTTCTAACCATAATTTTTAGCCACTCTTACATAACCAAGGACAAATAGTGATGGTATCGATTTCCTATTCCTACACCTACAATAAGCTTAATAATATAATACAAGTAATACAAAGTTCTATATCAAGTAGATTTAATTGTGTCACTTTATTTTGTCTTATATAACTTGCTTCCATTCAATTGAAGTGAATTAACAATGCATAAAATATTAAGTACTAATACCTACATGAGTTTGCATATAATAATTCATCCAATTAAACTAATACATTGTGTATTTAATTCATTAATTATTTTTATACATCTTACCCATTCTATCCAATTCCATTTCATAAATGTGAATAACAATATTCTAAGTAATTTTTTTGATTAGTTAGATTCAATAAATTACTTAAAAATAATCATCCATCTACGTAATTTTATCCATTGCATCATAATTATAAATCCATGATAAGATTATGAAAGTGTATTTTTTCCCTTCTATCCACAAGTGTACACCATTACATAAAGTTACACATAAAGTATGATATCCATTTTTCATTACATATGAAGTAGTGGTTTCCTTTACATAGTAGTTTCCAATACGTAATATTTCCCATATTCAATTAAAATGTTTATTATTTCTTTTCTCAATGTATAATGTAATACATATCACCATATATAAATTATAGAATCCATCATTTGCAACAAAATCATCTCCCATCATATTAGATCCATCTATAAGAGAAATAATATCATCAAAGTACTTTACCTCTAACCATGAGGCTTACACATCCCCCCACACCTCCCACAAAGTGAGAGTGGCCCTACTCTTCATGACAAGGAAGATGCAAGAAATCAATAAGGTAAAAGAGAATACCATGTGTAGTACAGTCACCCAAAAAGTGGTATACCTATGAAAATGGTAGGAAAATAACATCCTAGAACTAATAGAAGTAGTGAATATAATTTTAGCCAAAATACTTATGATAAAAAAATATACACATTCTTGATGAAATTTGACAATGTGATAGGGAATAAAATAATCCTAATTGACTAATCCTAAGGAAAGACCTTGAGTCTTTCTACAGTCTACTCCTAATCCCTAACACTTTTCAAGTGTGATCCACTGCATTAGGTTACCTAAACCATCCATACATGTCACTCCCTATTCCATTAACACATCTCTCAAAACACCCAATTTCCCCACTAACAATTCACAACAAGACATCTCTATATCCATTTTAACAACTTGGAGAAAACTATAACTAGAACACAAACAACACTAACCTTCATGAATGTCCCCTACAACCCATTCACATTATTGGTATAAGGATCTTAATCCTAGTTATTAATTCCCAAACAATAAAAACAAATCATGAATAAGATACAAACAATGACAACCTTCTTGGATGTCCCATACCCAAGGAAGTCATTATTGCTAGAATCATAAGCCTAGTTTTCCATCACATGCAAAGGAATATAAATTGTCTATAACAGTTTCCATATACATCTCTTCTATTTATAAATGTTCTAAGGTTTCATAATAATTCATATAAGGTTTATAAAAAAGGACAATCAATATGAAATCACTATCTCCTATCTTGTAGATATTAAATTCGTAAAAGCATATTATTTCATAATTCACATAAGTTACGTTAATCACGTAATAACTCATATTATAATGCATATATTTAATATTATGATTAAATCATAATACATAACAAGGGGTTTCATAAGCTTTCTAAGTTCTCTTAGGTGTAAGAAACCTATTCATAGTCTCATTATGATGTTATCATAAGTATAAAAAACATATTACTCCATGTTCTTTGTATGTTATCCTTGTCATAGATCTAATACAAAATAAAATTATTCATAATTTTCCTATCCCATTATTTATTCTATGGTTAGGAATCGTTATATCTATTACCTCATTAGGTATTAAGGTCATGTTTTAGTTTTACCATGAGGTTATAAGTCCATAACATGTGTTTTATTAATTTCCCATAAACCTTCAAAGTTATGTTATGTTTCTCATTTAGGGTTTTATCCTTAAAATCATATATAATTCTACCCCAAGACCCCTCCTTTACTATTTTGTTTTTAGTCATTCGGCCACATAGGTTAACTTAGTTTATAATACACTTAGTTTTATTATAAAGGTGGTTTATTTCTAACTTTCAACCTTTATGATTTTAGTAAAATATTAAGGTTTAAGTGTTGAACCCGCGAGCCCTCGCTTCATACCTCAGTGTCTTAGCCACTTCACAAGAGTAGCTATACAACATTTGCTTTATGGTTTTATTATTTGATAACAATTTTGTTTCTAGAAAAAAGGGGTCAAGGATCAAAATTGAGACCTCGATCCTACAAGTTTGATGACCTAGTCATCACATCAAATCACACATAAATCTATTCATTATTCCATACCCATTTTAAAATTGAATAGAAGAAAAACCTAGTTTTTTACTAATGGTTCTTCTTACTCTTTGCATTGCTAACTCTCTAATCTTATTGTTCTAGATTTGATTTAACTCTGTGCATTTGTGAGTGAAATATGTAAAGCCTGTGTATTCTTATGGATTCCTACATCTTCCTTTTTATAAAAATTCCTAGAGATATTCTTAGATCTTTCACCCCTAATATTTTCATCCATTTTTATTATTAACTTTTCTTTTCTATTTTACTCTTTTATCAGTAAAGTTAATTTTAGTTGTACATTTTTATGCATTCCATTTTGATTATTATAACCACTCAAAATTACACCTTCACCACCCTAGATCTATCCATCTATGGTTATACTTACCCTAGTGAAAAATTAGTTTGGCCTCATGTGTTCATTCCACATAGTCGGGAAGGGTTCGTGGATGGTTTTAGATGAAAGTGAGTTAACAACAATTTTCATGTGTGAATTTTTGTGGGGGTGAGTTCACTTAGGGGATCTCAAGATCGGTGATCTCCCCTTACTGACCGATTATAATTATACCTTAACCACCCCATATTTATCCATCTATGTCTATACTTACCCTAGTGAATATTTAGTTTGGCCTCATTCATTCATGCCATATGGCCGGGAAGGGGCCATGGATAGTTTTTGATGAAAGTGGTTCAACAACAATTTTCATGTGTGAATTTTGGTGGGGGTGAGTTCACTTGGGGGATATCGATCTCAGTAAGCTCCCCTCACTCATTCAAATTTTTTTTTCCTACATACACTATGGGATGGAAAACACAAGGGTTTTAAATTGAATCTTATGGCCCATCTTACTTGTCACCTTTATCCTTTTTTTTACCTCTAGTTTATAACTCAATGAACTTAATGTAAGTTTTGCGTATGTCAATTCTAAGTAACTTGGTTGCAAGGTGAGATTGGTTATAGAGAAATATAACTCAAACGACTTTCACAAAAGATTCATTGGTTCAATTCAATGTGGATAACTTGGTTCAAATTAAAATTAGTGTAATGTGATGCAGCTAGAATGCAATCTCAAATTCATTTAGATTATTATGCATACATTTGGTTGACTCATTGATGAGATCAGTGAGCTCAACCCTCATTTCACACTAATGGGAATAATACCACATGTATGATATACACACACACAAAATCAGAATTCCATAGAGGTAGAGTCATGACTATGGGCATTCCCACCTAAGGTTAGTTTTAGCTGGGAAGTGGTAAGAGCATATGACATCTTGATGTTCTTCGCATGGGTTAGCAAGATAAATGAGAACATAGGGATTGGAGGAGAAAATTAATTTAGTTGAATAAGTCCAATTAGGACCCATTAACCAAGTGATCCCTGCAATAAAACACCCTTTTACTATAAAAATTATTATTTTACTCATTTTAATAATGATGTCATCATTATTATTTTTCTCCCTATTCATAAAAGTAGTATTATCGTAAACACAATAAATGACATAATGAAATAACACAAGTGATCTATTGTAATAAAACTAACATGTGCACCTCATATGAAACACAATGTTATGTGATGTTGCTCGCCACAGCTATAGCATTCAACACTATCTCATTTTCACAGTACAACTAAATAAATCCCATTGCACAAGGTGACACATATAAAACAAAACTTAATCATAAAATTGAATCTATGGACTCAACTTAGGGTTTGACATTATTTCTCATGTACTGTGTCACATATGGAAAATATCTCTATCCTTACCCATTTTTTGAATCTTTTCAACTCTCCTCAATGCTATCATTTCTCAAAACTGGAGAACTTCTACACACAAGTAGACAAATACCAATTACATTATCCATTCAAATTAACAAATCAACTGAAATGAACTGTAAGCATCATATATGTATAAACAATAATCCTAAAACTATAATATGAATCAAAACATAATCTATTTCTAATAATCACTAATAAAAATTATTTTACTCCCAAAACATCTCATAATGCTAACTAAAGCAAATCAAAACAATATAATGTGTTGTATCAAATGTGTCAACAACTACCTAGAACTCAGAATGTATTTGAAATATTAAACAAATGAATACGAGATGTGATAATAAGCTTAATGAGGAAGATAACTATTATCTATACTTGTTTTATATCTCTTTTAAAATTCATTTTTGGCCATAAAAATAGGGAATATAGAAAATTTCCATTCCCAACTAGGTTTTCATCACCTCGAGATTTTCCATAATAAAACACTTATTGTTATATTTTATGAGTATGTTGTGTTCCATATCCATACATGAACTCATTATTCCATATTTCTAACAACTATAATACACTAATTTTAAGCTCATTAAAAATAATAATCTATCATTTCAAGCCAAAATTGAACATCATAATTGTGATTCCAAAGGTTCAATAGTAAATAGCCTAAAGAGTTTATTGATCATCTTGGTATCAAATATAATTCATATATTTGGGGAATTGTGGAAGTTTTTATTGATATGTATGAAGATGAAAAGATTGTGGGGAGACAAACTTATTTCTTACAATCTAGAGATATATACAAGAAAATGTAATTAAAGAATGACATACAAGGAAAATGAAGCAATGAAGGACTTTACCAGAATATTTCAAGAATAAAATCATGTATGGATCATGTGATAGTCCCAAGACACCATAACTAAACAAAAATAGTGCACTATTAGGAATAAAAAATCCATTGATGTGGTTGTTTTTTTAATCTATCCAAGAAGGTAATTTGTAAATAAGGAGAATAGCCTCATGAAGACAAAAAACCCATGGATGATCATGAGGATGAACAACCTCTAAAAGGCAAAGGTAAAGCTAAAGTAAAATCAAAGGATACACCTTTCAAATTATAAAATTAAGGTTTGGATTAGAAGCTTTGAAGAGAAATTAGATGCATAACTATTATATAAATCGTTAAAGCGAATAGAGGTATATTTTACTGTGCATTAAATTATTGCGTTACAAAATATCTCTTTTACATGTCTCGAAATGGAATGCCATGCTATAACTTGGTGGGAAAGTTATCTAGAGTCTTTTGAAAATAAAAAGAAGCTTGTTTTATCCATAAGAATTGTTACATAATAATTTTTATTTTATTAGGTTGTAGACACCATCGGCATCTCTACCCTTTTTTGTCAGCATGTGTATATTTCACCATGGTCCTAACTAGACCCCCTTTATTTAATTCATCTCCCTTCATTTAATTTAATACCCACTTATTACCCCATTAAATTTAATATTTATTAATAGACATTAATTAATATTAATTAATTAGTCAATAACCATTATCCATTATGCTCTAATGGACTTTCCTTTTAGGATAATTTTATCCCAAATCTACATCCCTATGATTTTTCTAGATTTTATCCTACCTATCTTTATCCCATAACTACCCATGACACATCCCTAAACAACATCTCCCTACCTACAAGCTTTAAAGCATTTTTCCATCCTTAAAAACCTGAAATCCCAAATGAATCAAAAAATCGACCCCATTGGGGAAATTTTCCCTGCAGTCAGTGGTAACCCAACCTAGTCTCTGTCAACCCTATAAGACTTAGTTCATCCCATTCCAAAAAGGATAAACACACAAACACAAAGATGTGACAAAACTTGGATTTCTTGCATTCTGTAAATCCATCTTTGAACCATGGTATCTCAACAGTTGTGTCAACCTTCTTACAGTCCTTGGAAGCTTGTTTTCATCACTTGCATGATTTTGGGAGGTTTTAATTTGATTATTTTCCTATCTGTGTTATCATTTATATCACTATTATTATCTATTAACATCTAACATATTACAGGTTTAGTTATTGTCGTAACTTCATTATTAACTTGTCCTCTCAGTCATTTTTCTTATAGGTTCCTCATTTAGCCTATCCACCTCCGACCTTATTTTACCCTATTATAGTCGCTGTCACCCAGCCCCAGTCATCATTGACCTAATCTTCTATCACTATACTTTCTATCTCTAGACCCTTCCCTAGTGCCTATTTCTATTTTGTTTATGCCTCAATTTTTCAGATCCATCATCATGTTTCTCTGTTGCATAAAAAACTAGCCTATCTACACCTCAGTTAGTCATCAACCCAAGCCTTGTTTTTTAACCAGTCCATCTAAACTTCTATTTCCTATCATTTTATGGTATTTTCTACCTCATATTCTCTTCTGTAGGTCACTTCCAGCATCTACAGGATTTTGTTGCATCCATTTTACAGTCAAATCTTTGCATATATGCATAATTATTTTGTTGTCTAGCTTCATCTGCTTAGGTCAGCGTCGACCTACATCTGTGCAGTTTGAGTCACCTTCGACCCTTCCAGGAAAAATATTTCAAATTTAGTTTAGATCAGATATGTATGTACCTTACATTTTTGCATTTTCATTTTTTGTGTGCCTCAAATTTTGCATATTATCCTGTTTATTGTCATTTATTTTATCAAAACATGGGGGTTGACATCTGCCAAGAAAGTTAATGATTATTGGATCTGAATTTTTTGGGTGACCCCCCATCTATCATCTAATCCATTTCCCTATTAGTGTCCTTTTTTTTCAGGTCATCAGCTTGTAGCACTGAGATCATTCACTTTTACACCCCTTCATCTGTATCACACATTCAAGGTACTTTAAACCCTCCATGTTCTGAGTTGTTTAGATTTCTTTAGTATCTAACATCATTAACTTGAATTGAATGAGAAAATTATAACAACATAGGCATAAGACTATCCAAAATATTAATTTGAAATATTCTAGGAAAACAAGTTGTCAAAGTGTGCATGATTATACTATAGAGTTACGAAGGCAAGCCACGTTGATGAAATTAGACATGGAGGATAAATTAAAATTGACCATATACTTGGGGGTTATCCATACACACTTAATGAGACATGTTATCTCAAGTAATATACATGATTAAGAAATAAATGAGAGGGAGGATCCTCATACAATGAATACACGTGTTAGTTCAAGAAAGAGAAAGAACAACCTTACAAGAAAGGAAATTGGAATGGTAAGAGAAATGTTACCACTTTAAAAACCTATAAGAATCCAAAGAATCATTATAATATAAATGGAAATGTAGGTACTACATTTTGTAGGTTGTATCCTACTAATATTCCAAAATAAGACAATCCAAGAAGTCTATAGAATATTTGAAATAAAATTTATAGGTAGAGATAGAGGGTAATTCCAATGTAGATGAGAACATAGATTGCGCATCTATCAACATAATAAATAAGGAACAAGAAAGAAAATCGTTTAACACATTATTTTAAATCAAGATCCATATCAAAAAAACTAAGATAATTTCCCTTGTTAATACTCAGTCTCAATATAATTTTATTTCTAATGTATTTGATAATGATCCCAATTCAATTTACCATGGTTAATTGGTCATTTGAACTGATTGAGCATGCATTTGCATAAATTTATAAGAACTATATTTTTCATGTTAGTCATGTAATTCAAAAATAAATTCATCATTCATATTGAATCCATTAGAGAATTTTGATGTGTTTGAGTAGTGTTGGATTGGGGAGATGCATTATTGAGTGTAGAACCCATCATGGTTATGTTTACATATGGACTTGTAGATGAGAAAAAAAGGGACAAGTTATTTGAGTTTCCCCAATAGTTACATACCTATTTAATTTAAAGGCACTATGAAGGATATTGTGAAGATAATCCATGCAAGTTTGAATAAGTTATGTATTTTATCCATAAAATTTATGATTCTCTTTGAAATTTTTTTACATTTTGGGTGTGATATCAACATAGTATTCTTGTTCACCCTTTTGTTCTAAATCATCAATATGTAAAACTATTTGATTAGTTTTAGATCTAGTGGAAAAATTAGAGGAAGGAGTGATGGATTTCTTAATATTAGAGGAATCCATGTTGGATTAATGTTGAGTTTGAATGAAGGAAGTTCACAAGGTTGAATTTTATTGATTTTTGTATATATGTTCCATTAAAGGGATAATATAGTAACCTTTAGGCTTTCTAAAGGGAGGAAATACATTTGGCTAAGAAGGCATGCTTGAAAAACCATTGATGTTAAAAAGAATGGAAAAATAAAAACTAATGTGACCTAATCAATGGTGGGGTAGTATTCATGTTTTTGTACATAATTAAATTTTGAAATTATCCTATGAAAATGATAAGTTTGGATTTTTTTGTATGATAAGAAAAATTCTCACATTATAAGTCGTTGTGTGTGTGTGTGTGTGTGTGTGTGTGTGTGTGTGTGTGTGTGTGTGTGTGTGTGTGTGTGTGTGTGTGCACGCGTGCATGTGTGCATGTGTGTGTGTAAGTGCATGTATATGCATGTATGCATTTATGTATGTATGTATACATGTATACATGTGTGTATGTGTGTATGCATGTATGCATTTATGCATGTATATATTTATATATGTATGTATATATGTACATCGCAAAATTATTATATTTACACACTGCTATGTTGTTCATCCAAAACATGTTAATTACCAAAAGTAATAATCTATTTATGAGAATAATTCCCAAAATTTGGATATTTCATCACTGGCTGATTGTCCAAAACCGTTCATCTCATAACTATAATGGAGCATGGTTCTATCCTATATGTACGGTCATTAAACCTCCCATATAATGAATCTTTTCCAATTTGAAAACATTATGTGAGCTAGTTCATTTCCCTAGATTGACCATGATGTGAATATTTATCCTATGGAATCCTATATAAGAAATTTTACACTTTATAACTCACCTATAATTCTCATAAGCTCAAATTTTAAATATCAACACTAAAACACCCAAGGATCTCAAAAATCTTCCTAAAGTAGTTACACATCAATTAGAATAGCCACCACACTTATCTGAAGCACTTAAATTAGGTTCAAGAGTCTAATTTCCTCCATTTCAAAGCATCTAAAGGTCTTAGAGCCATGTATTAACAAGGGAAATTAAAAAGGGATATGATAAGCATCTAAAGCATGCCACCACACTACTACCATGTTGAGTACATTCTCTACTCTATAGTTATCCCACTTTTTTTGTGTCAAGAAACATGAGGGAACAAATAGGGGTTGGATTATATATGCATGCACACTTACACATATACTAAGAGAAATACATGAGGCTTACTCTCACTCAAGCACATGTAGTGAAACATTTGGACTAGCTAGGTAGGGGTATAATTCTAAGGGTAGTCCAACCTCACCCACACATTAATTTCTCCTTTGGTTATCTAATGTTTTCATGAAGTTTGTTGCAAGTATCTAGGATTTATATTTTTTTTAGGTCATTATAAGCCATATATATATATATATATATATATATATATATATATATATATATATATATGTGTGTGTGTGTGTGTGTGTGTGTGTGTGTGTGTGTGTGTGTGTGTGTGTGTGTACATGTATACATGTATGTATTCATGCATGCATGCATGTATGTATGCATGTATATATGTATGTATGTATGTATGTGTACATATATATACATCACAAATTTATCACATATACACACTGCTATGTTGTTCATCCAAAACATTTTAATTAACAAAAGCAATAATCTATCTACAAGAATCACTCCCAAACTTTAGATTTTTCATCACTAGCTAGTTGTCCAAAACCATACATCTCATAACTATAATGGAGTATGGTCCTATCTGATATGTACGATCATGGAACATCCCATTTAATGAATATCTTCCAATTTAAAAACATTATGTGAGTTAGTTCATCTTCCCTAGATCAACCATAATGTGAATTTTTATCCTATGGAATCCTATATGAGCAATTCAATTGCACTTTATAACTCACCTATAATTCTCATAAGCTCAAATTATAAATATCAACACTAAAACACTCAAGGATCTCCCAAATCTTCCTAAATTAGTTACACATCAATTATAATAGCCACCTAACATATCTGAAGCACTCAAAGTAGGTTTAAGAGTCTAGATTCATCCATTTGCAAGCATCTAAAGGTCTTAGAGCCATGTATTAACAAGGGAAAGTAACTCTAAGTATTGTTGAAGGTATTCAAGGGAAAAGGGCATATTATAAGAATATAAAGCACACCACCACACTACTGCCATGTTGGCTACATTCTCTATTCTACAGTTATCCCACTTTTTTATGTCAAGAAACATGAGTGCACCAATAGGGTTGGCTTATATATGTATGCACACTTACACATATACTAAGAGAAATACACGAGGCTTAATCTCACTCAAGGGGATGTAGTGAAACACATGGATTGGATAAGTAGGGGTAGAATTCCAAGGGTATTCCAGCCTCTCCTACACACTAACTTCTCCTTTGGTTATCTAATGTTTTCATAAAGTTTGTTACAAGTATCTAGTTTTTTTATTTATCACAGGTCATTACAGATGGTGTCGAAGTTTTACAAGTCCTTGTGAAAAAAACACTCATTTATAAGAAAGTGAATTTATACAACCCTAATGTGCATAGGTCTAAGACCATACAAAAGGAATAAAAACCATACCACATTTTAGGAAGAGTTGTACAAACCTGTAGAAGAGTAGTTTATAGTTCTAGTTTCATAGAAGAATTATTTCTAGATCTAGAATCACTATTTTACCCATTCTACATGTAGTGCCTAGCTCTATCATGCTTGGTAGACAAGCCCATCCTATGGATGTCAAGCTATTTACGGTTCCTATACAAATATCTTTGTGCAATTTAGTTGACTGAATCATTGTAGTGCCTTACTATATGCTCAATCTAGGGCCAGACACAAGTCTTGATACAAGTGACAGATTCATGACCTTGATTAGAGTTTGATCACGATGTAATAAATATAAAAATAAATAATAATATATATAAATAATAATAATGATCAAAATAATATATGGATTTTTTCAAAATAAATGAATGCACTTTAGGAAAAATTATGGTGATTATGGTTAGTTTGGAAAAATGTCAAGAGGGCCACTTGGAATGCATAATTACTTTTGGTGAGTGGAATACAATTTACCAAACACCATGTGCTTAAATGGGGGTTTTCTTGAAAAATGTGCTAATGGGCCATGTGAAGGCCATGTGAATTTTTTGCCAAGATTTCAATGAATTAGGATTCCATGAATGTGTTTAGTGCTTCATCCCCCATACCCCTCAACCAATGTTCTTATACTTACACAAAGTTGGAGAAAAATGACTCTTTAGCAGATATATTTTTTATTACAATGGCTGCAGGACCTACACATAAAGGGGTTGTAGAAAAAAGGATTGAGAATATTTCAAAGTAAATGTTTGGTAGGTGCCAAATCTATACCTCCAACTTTTTCTAGCATATACTCCTATATTTCACCTAAATGGGAGCTATTGAACATGGTTTAGCTTCCATAAAAACACAATAGAGGGATTTGAATTAGATTTTATAGTTTCAGTACTCTTTTTGAAAAAAATCTTGAAATAAATGTGGCTCTTGGAACACACCCTAGCCATGAAAGATTATTTTTAGTATTATTTGCATAGAGCTACATAATCTCAGTGGAAGAGGGATGTAACACTTCTATGGCATGGTTTCCTCAGAAATGGGATCAAATTAATCTTGTATATGCATGGTTGGATTTCTTGGACCTACTGTATATCTTGAGGAAGCTCTGGATTTTATTTTCAAACATGTCAATTACTTCTTTGACGTCCATGTGTATTTTTTTTCTTAGTGCTTTGGGATGCATGTGGGTTTTTAACCAAGAATCTACACCTATTTCACTATATGCAACAAACAAGTTTCCATCCCAAGAAATTCACTTTTACTAGTGTACCACCTTCCTATGTAAAATGAGATATTTGGGGTAGGGTATGTGCATCCATCAAAGCATAAAGGATAGAGAAATTTTATAAGATGTTATAGCTATAAATTCCTTGCTGGACATGTATTAAAAATGCTAGGGAAAAAATAGTAGACACATGGAATTTTAAAAAAAAAAGTGTAAAAAAAATGTTGTCTCATGGAATGTGGTAATCTCATATTAAATGACAATATTTTCAAGTCTCCAAGGCCTTTCAAAGAAATGCCTCATCCAGATATCATCTCATGGAATTCCATAGTTACATGATATGAAAATAATGGGTTTTTTGAAAAGATCATTGATGCAATTAATTAAATTCCATTGGCAAGTTTAAATCTAAACTCTATAACCTTTGCAAGCATCCTCTCAACCTATGCTAATGGGAGATTTGGAACAGTCTATGTGAAACAATCAAATAATGATTGAATTTTTTTTAGTTAGATGTAAAGATGTAAAAACCATACCAAAGACACAATAATTTCTTTAGGAAATGCCTTCGAAAATTTTGGTCTCACTGGTCATGAATGGGGACTTCTTAGATCACCTCGTTTAATGCCTCGCTAGTTGATTCAGGAATGATTTTCTAACCTACATATAACATTATTTTTGCATTTATATGTTTCCCTTCTTGGTGGTATCAAAAAATAGTTCAAAGGAAGATTATTAATTTTGGTAGATTAAAATGATTTGTATCACAAAACATTATTTTTTTCCCTTATTTTTTGACCAATCAAAATGACTATTTTGAGGGTGTTCTCATTCAAATGTGCAACATGAAAATTTCAAAATTTAAAGCATGAAAATAGACCCAAGTGTCAAATTTTACTCCTAAGCCTTCTCAAACCCTCACCTGGTATGTCTAGCCCTGTATCATGTTTATCATGGTCTTGTTAGCTATCTTAGTGTTTGAAATTTGGTGTCAATGACATTTCATATCATTCAAAAAGTGTTTCCAATGGTTAGTTTCTCATTGAGCCTAGAAAGGTCAATTATCACCTTCCCAGGGTAGGCATGAATCCTCTGGGAATAAACCAAAGGCCCAGAATAACTCGAAAGTGGTTTTGAGTAGTTTTAATAGTGGTGGAATTTATTTTTAAAGATTTAGGAAAGTTTTGGGAGTCTTGGAGAAGTTACAGTGAAAGTATATTTTTTAGGGTTAAGGGGCTTGTAGTTGAAAAAAATACCTTAAATTCAATAGAGTATTCTAGGAGCTCTATGATGATTCAAAAGAAAAAATGTAACCATTGGAAATATTGAATATCCCTTGTTATGATAGAATCACAAAATTAGTTTCAAGACATGGTGTCTTCTCAGGGAAGACTAGTTTTTGCAAACTCATCTTGTTGTCCCGAATTAAAAAGGGGAATTTTTTAGATAAGGAGATAGAATTAGGTCCTATAAACCATCCTATTGATATTAAAATTATCTTTGGAGTCAAAATGATATAAATTTTTTATTTAAAAGACCTCTTGGAGCTCCGGAACAAGTGTCGTCAAGTTTCAAGGAATTATTCATTTTCTCAGTTAGTTTAGTCACACAAATGACCTAACTTTCCCTCTTTTCCATGTAAAAAAGGGGGAAAATGGGACAATAAAATTCACCCCTCCCCTTCCTTATCTTATTTTTAAGTCATCCTCACAAGACCCAATGATTTTTCAAGGTAGCTTGATTCTCACAGATATACCCTATTGTCCTGAAAGAAAAAATGTCATTTTTTGGATAAGGAGGAAAAGTAAGGTCTTTAAAACCATACCATTGATCTTATAATGATATTGGGAGTCAAAATTATATAAAAAAATTCATTAAAATACCTCTTGGATCTCCGGGGAATATGTTCTCAACTTAGCCATTTTCTCAGTTAAATGGGTTGCGGGCTTTACTATGTTGACTGTCCCAAATGTCTCAAATATACCAACTATCCCAAATTTCCATATATAAATTTTTACAAGAAAATGAACCCCGCCATTCATCATCTTTCACAGTTCTTCATATGACATCAAAATAGCTCTGCAGTGCTTGAAATTAGTCATCCTCCATATCCCTCTCATTGAACCTTATAATGACACATGACAGGCCAAGAATGAGGATCATTTTTGTTAAAATCCTATCCTTGGGATACTGAGGAAAGTGTGGAGACAGAAATTTTTCTCTCCCCCATGCATCCAAAATTGCTTCATGCCCTAGCTACTGCCTCTTCCAATTTGGTTGCCAAATGACTTTCAAAGCCCGAGAATGCATAACTATCAAGTGTTTTTCATAAAATAATTCATGTTAGGATGTTAAAAGCTCAAAGAATCCATTAATGGATTTCATCACAGCTCTAAACTTGAAACCCTAACCCTAGAAGTCTGATTTTTCTATTTCTAAGAATTTCAGTGGGCGAAACATGATGAAAATTGGAGCACGAGATCATGACGAAGAGTCAAATATAAAAATAATGTTCCCATCGCAAATGAAGGAAAAAATGATCACTTAATAAAATAGCACATTCCATTCCCCTTTAAATTCTATAAATATTAATTCCCTCAATTTGAAACTTCTAATCAACTAGAGAACTCAGAAACAATACAGAATGACAAACCTAGTAAAATTGTTGATTTTTCCAAAATAGCAAATCCGGAAAAAGTAACCTACTAGAAATATTAAATTTCTAAAAATAGTAAGGCATAATCAACAGAGGATAATTAAATGTTCTAGAAGGTTCAGAAGGTCAAATTTGAGGAAAGTAAGAGATATGTCCCAAAATAGCAGGCCTCGGTCCTACCTGCTAAAAATAGAAAGCCTCTATTTTGGATGCAAAAATTTGTAGTTGGATCTCATATTTCCAATTTTTGACATCTTCATAGGGTTATAGTATGATTTCATAGTTTAAAAAAGTAAATAAACTCTTTATAGAGGGCATGAAGCATAATTTTGATCTCAATTGTGTCTAGAAGCAAGGTAGAAAATCTCAATGTGCAACAGGTGAGAGCTAGAGACACTAAACAACTAGAAAATATTCAAAAAGAATCAAGGAATCCAATGATTAATTAGAAGAGGTCATCATTTTAATCATATGGATTTATCACCATCTCATCAAGGTGAGGTGGGTGAGCTCACTGAGGTGTTCTCAATGAGCTAGGTGAGTTGGTTAGAGTCAAGAGAGTTAGTCAAGAGCTTATCCTTTATCATAAGGGTCACATGAAGATTGGGGTATGCTAACATAAGAGTTCTCTTGAGATTAGAATATCAGATAAGTGATCTTCACTTGAGGATCCATTGAAATCAATATTATCAGGGAAAACCATCATGATCTTGCCAGGTGAGCTAGTTGAGATTAGCCAAATAAGCTTGATGAGCTGATTAAGCAACTCAAGCCAAGTGAGCGAGGAACTATCTCGTCTTTCTTCTTTTGAGAGCTCACATCTTGCAAGTCAGTAAAAAAATAATTTACAAATATTGTAGTGTAGTGTGCAAGAAAATAACACAAACATCAATAGGTTTGAGCATCATGAATGACAATTGCAAAATACTAAGAAGCATAAAAGTGATCCTCACTCTCATTGTGAGATCAAGAATGCATCATCCTGAGTGATGTTTATGTTCATCCTAGGCTCACATTGGAAGTTCTTGCAATAATGTTTCTAAACACTCATTTTGCGGTCCAAGGTGTTTGTGCATATGGAAAAAGTAAGAGATTGTAACCACCATGCCTCAGATCAACAAGTTCTACATTGGAAGGAGCTTCTTCAATAGATCATTAAATCCCCTTCCCTCATCCTCTTCTTTCCATTTCTTTTTATTCTTCATTTCACACAATATTGGTATCTTTTCCTATTTAATTAAGTGACAATATTTGAAAATTGTAAAATTATTCTCTCAAAATTATAAGAGAGATACTTAATTTGTCTCTTATAAAGGAAAATGAAAGGTCACAAGTGGAATAAGAACATGAAAAGTCATGTGGGAGGTAGGTGAAAGGTCAATTCAAAATTCTATAAATTGGAATGGATTCTCCATTCTAAAGCATTATGGATTTTGATAATTTCTACTCTATAGCAGTTGTGAATTATGTTTTGGATGTTGAAATTTTTATCACCAACACAATAAATAAAAGTTACATTCTTCCATTTCCTTTTCTCATTTTCCCTCTATTTTCTCTTTTTTGCAACTTTGAATGCATAATGATATTGAATAACCAAGAAGGAACTTGGTGTTCTTGATTGATGAACCTAGAGAATTATTTGTCTATAGTTTGTTGGTCTTTCTAGTAGCCTAAATTGTTGTTTTCTTCCAATTTAATGTTGAAATACTCTGGTTATTGTATGTGAACTCTTATATTTCCTACTCATAACAATAACCCTCTCTCCTAATTCCTCTCCTTTATACCTCATCACTAAATTTTCCTTCCTTGTACCATGTACAAGAACTTTTCCACAGATTTAATGAAGTGTGCATGTATAATCCTTGACCTATTTGGCAACCCCATAACATTTAGATAGAATTAGGATAGTTACATACAATAATGGGAGCCTCCCCATAAATAAGGATGGGCATAGCCCCGTGAGTATTTGTGGAAACACATAATCTTCCATATGAAAAAATATTTCACCAAAGATGTTTTGAAACTCTACTGTTAACTTTACAAGTTACCTTTACTGGGAGGGTCGTAATTTGTTTTGCAAATTTTTTACACTTCCATTAAAAAAAAGTACTTTTAAGATTTTTCCTTATCATGCGAAAATCAAATTCAAATTTCAGGTTTCCACTTATGTTTTTTTCTTACATAGTGTCCCAAGTTCCGATGTTTGAAATTCAAACTTCAGAGGTTTTTGAATTTAGATTTTTATTAAAAATTTTGTGGAAATACTTTGAAAAGTTCCAAAGTCCGAAAACCCAAAGTTCTAAAATTCTAAACTTTGGAATTTCAGGTTTTTGAGATTTAGTGGATTTTTTCATAAAAGTTGAGAAGGAAGTTTTGAAGTCAAAAAACCCTAAGTTTAGAAATTTTGAAACTTCAGGCTTTCGGGTCTTCGGGATTTCAGGTTTTCGGGGTAAAATGTATAATGAAAATTGTCATGTAGAATTTCACACACTGACCTTCGAAACATTAAATTCTTAACAACCTCACAGGGTCGGAATTTGGGAATTAATTTTCGGTTTACCTATTAAAAATCCAATTTTTAACTATCATTTTCACTTGGTAAACGTACTTTGACACTCTAATTTTTTATTGAATTTTTCACCGTGATACCCAAGGTATCTTTCAAGGTAATGTTTTTATGTTTTCTTCAATTTTGGTTAGGGTTTTGTTTCTCCTCTTTCTTGTTTTCAGTTTTTCTTCCTCATTATTTTTTAGATCTCATTTTATCCCAAGAATGGCTCTTGCTATTATGTTTCACTTATTCTCAAGTTTCCTTGGCTTGGGAAATGTCATTTACACTCAGAATTCCAAGCTTCACATTTTGTGGGCATTATAGTTGTTTTGAAGCCTTGAAAGAATTGTTGCTATTTCATGTTTTCCATTTCGGGGTTTCAAGTTTCAGAGCTAAGTAATTTCAGATTCTGGAATTTTTTCAGGCTTTAGAATTGTTGTCATTTCAGACTTTGACTTTCAGGGAAAAAAATCTCCTAGCATTTTGGAAAATAAAGAATTCAGGGTTTTTCAGGCTTCTGAAATTGACTTTGGCATTTGGAGATAGGTGATTTTAGATTTTAGCACCTTTCAACTTTGGGTTTCGGAGACTGTAGTTTTTGGAGGTTTCCACCTTCGGGTTTCAAAAGTTGGTAGTTTTGGATTTCAGAGGAATTAGATTTTGGAACCTTTTGGTTTTTAGATTTCATACTTTCAAAATTTAGAATTTTAAAAGTCTAATTATTTTATAGTTTTGGGTGTCGGCATTTTGGAATTATTCTTTTCAAATTTTTGGACCTTTCCAAGTTTTTTTCAACATCTGAAGTCCAAAATTTGGAACTTTGGACTTCAGACTTTCAAAAATCTAGGAGAATTTTGCAGATTGTTTCTCAGGTGTATACACAGGCTTCGAAATCCAAATTTGGTAAATTTTCAAACAAGCTAATGTCTACTTCTTCTTCAAAAGGAAAGGACAAGAGGAAGTATACCTATTTGGGGGTGTCTCCTCCCTCCTACTTATCTTCAGCCTTATAAAATATTGGAGACACTGATTTCAGACATGTATATATGGATGAATTTTGGTAAAGGGTTAAGGCTGCAAACAAGAAGCTTTGGATGAAAGTGATTTACAATAGAAGGATTCCTCTTACAGCTACTTTTTTGTTGTGAGTATAATGTCTCGAGTTCATGTTATTTGTAGCCTCACATTTCGACAAGGCCACCCACTCAGTAAGATATGATGACGGGAATGTTTTCATCAATTTGGACAGTGATTTATTTGAGGATATTTTTAAACTCTCTAATGTAGAGGGATATGCCACAATTTTTCTAGAGTCCACACTTGAGCACTGGGTGACAGAGAGTGAAGTTTGTACTAAGGTTGTTTCCAAGAGTTACTTGGCTAAAACTAAAGGCACAATGTCAAATATTCCTAAGACACTTCCACATTAAAACTTCATTCAAGAAGTTAATGAAATAATTATGTTGTTGATTAAGGTTTTTGAACTCCCTACAGATAGAGAGTTTCAGGAGTGGATGTTTTTGTACATAGCCAAAATTAAGAAAAATGAGGAGTTTATTCAGTGGGGTGAACATTTCAAAAATTCAATATGTTTTCAATTAGGAGATGTTCTGACCTCAAATAACTTCTTTATGACCTCTTATCTGGTTTATGCGGCGAACACAATACGAGAATATCCTGGGTTAGATTCAAAGGGAATCAGAATCTCTATTTAGATATATGACTATTACCCATAGATCACCATGGAAGAAGGTTCCAGAAATTTCAAGAGAGTTAATGATGCCTTCTTCGTTGTTGTATTGTATTGTTTAGATAAATATTTGTACAATCCAAGAATTTCAAATGAATCCTGGAGGGAAGTTTAGGAATGGGGAGGAATTTATATGTAGTTTCAAACATTCACCTATATTAGAGTGTCAAGATTCACAGGAGCCCCAAGTAAGTTTCTGAGATGTCTTATTGATAAGTTGGTGTTGCTAGAGCTAGTGCACCAGTTGCTTAACTATCACAAAATCCAACATAATCGACATAAGGTGGGAGTCCAGTTTCTATTTACTATAGGGAGATATTCATGTGCAAAAATGTGGAGAGAGTAATGTCTTAAGTAACTCTAAAAGCTTTTCATCCAAGGACTAACTTTGATTATTGGGAAAAGTTTGGTAGAACAAGGCTAGCCAGTGTGCATATTCCATAACTTGAGGAAATTTGGATTCATTGTCAAGACAAAATCATTGTGAAGCAAAGAGAATTTGAGAGGTTAAATTTGAGTGAATTTTATCCCTTTGGCATTACAGATGTACCAGAGGGTTTAAAGGATAATGAACAGGTATTGAATCCTACTTATAAAAGGGATAATGTCACTAACCAACAATTTCCTTGAATAAATTGGTCTAATATAGAGTGTAAAAACACTAAAGATAGGGTGAGCCCCATTCTAAAGAGAACATATGAATATATGGAAACTTTAGGAATCTCATCCAAAATGTCAGATCAACCTACAGAATCAATACATGCTCATTTAAAGACAGGTCAACGTACTCTTTAAAAGGGTAGAATGTCAACCCAAAGGCCCATTAAAAATCCATGCAAAATTTATTTTATGCTCAAGGGTTTAGGTTCTTTTGTTGAGGCTCCTTTTTCCAAAGTTACATCTATAGAGTTGTAACCTACCAAATTAGTTGATTTGAGTGTTTCACCAGTTATTTCTCAGGTATCATAGTTTCCTCAATCTTCCTCTCTCCCATCTTCACCACATTCAAATCCACTTTCTCCCACACCTTCCACCCTTCCTCTAGTAATATCTTCCATTTATTTCACTCCCATTTCTTCCATCCATGGCTCAAGTGTTTCCCTCTCTCCCTACACTCTCAGTGGGAGAAATAATAAGATCTCCATTTTCCACTCCACTTCCTCAGTAGTTCCCTCCTATTTCCACTTCCATTTCATCTAATCCCAAGGATATTTTGTCCACTACACCTTCCATTATCTCTAAGTCCCTACCACCTTCTATGACTACCACCAGTGTCATTGTACTGTCAAGTTTTCAAAACTCTATTATAACCATTCCCTTGATGTCTTCTACATCATATTCTGCTATACCTGAATGACTACATCATCAAACTCCTAAGAAGAAGAAAAAGGTGCATATCATTGATGTGGTTGATTTCAGTTCCTTATATCTCACCTCTAAGAAGCAAGATAAAATACCTAGGGTTGTATCTAACCTATCACTTAACCACTCTAGGGAAATGTTCACTAAAATAGTTACTCCTGCCATAGGTAAAATAAACTAAATGATTATGGAAGCAGACTACCAAATTTCTAGGTTTTTTATTGGGAGAGCTACTCATGAAGGTGTAAAATAATATGTACAGGTGGCTCTGGGGAATTTTTGGAAAAATGTGACAAAGATAAGGCAAACAAGGATGAAATGAAAGGAAAAGTTGAGAAGATCACTACTCTTCTCAAAAATATTACACAACCAGTGCAAGTTACAACCGGCCTTTCCGTTTCTTCAATATTTGATGATAAGTTCATCCATATTCTGGAAACAATTGGTCAGAACGGAAGAGTGGTTGGTAGTGTGATGGAATGTATAATTCAAGATGTTGATCCAATAATCAAAACAATTGTTGATTTGTATGATGAAAATTTTTCTGTGATGAAGTTGGATGGGACTCTCACTTAAGAAAATGATAATTTATATCTTAATTTGAAGACTTGGAAGGAACTTAAAAGTGTTGATTCAGATCTTCTCTTCCAAGAGGCATAATTGGGGATGTTTCAAAGTTTTTTGAATTTTAGAAGGCCATGGAATTTAGGGAAAAAGTGTTATAAGGCCTCATAACGAAGTTAAACGAGAAAAAAATTGAATCAGTTGAGGGAATAAATGATATTTCGGTAGAGTTCAAAAATATCAACTTCAAATTTATCAATGAAACCATTGATATTATCCATGTTCATCAAATTATGGAAATTTTAAAATCTTGGTTAAGGAAGATGAGGACGTAACAAATACTTTTGGCATTGAATCAATTGAAAAATTGGTTTCATATCAAAATTTTGTAAATCAGCTTAAGAAGGTTGTGAAACAATATTAAGAGAGTGCCAACCCAAGTTGCCTAGGAAGTCGAGACTGTAGATGTGGTAAGTCAGTATGCATGCAGACCAGTAGAGGAATAGGTCCAATGTATCATGAAATTCTTCATTGATTACAAGGATAGGTTAGTCGTATGGTAGAAGAATTAAGAAAAATCCCAAGAAGGAAAGGATACTATCAATTCTAGCTAGGCTTGGCAGCCATTGATGGATAACCTTCAAGCTTCAAATCAGTCAAAGTTGTAGGGTTGACTTGGAAAAATTTATGTAACTTATTTTTCTATTTTTATGGGAGGTTGTTCCCTAAGACATTAATGCACTCTATTTTTAGTATTTAGTTAGTTAGGGTGGAGCTATAATATCTCAACCTCCTTGATCTATAAATAGTTAGTTGCATTATGGTTTAATTTTTTTTTGGATCATTTGGGAAAGTAATCTCTAGTTTTGAGAGATTTCAAGAACAATATTTGAGCCTTTTAATTATATTCAAAACAATATTTTTCTATCAAGTATGTGATATATTTTGTAATTTAATGATTTATATATAACTTATGAATGTTAATTCATTGGGTATGATGGATTAATTTTCCTTTAAATCAGTTATCATTTTCAATTTTTGTGGAATGTGATATAAAATATACATATTTCATTTGTGGAAATTATTTCTTCCTTTCTATTATTTGATTTTTATATTCAGTTATATCAGTGCTTGAAAATATTTATGAGATGTGCATACCATATGTTTTTTCGTAATAGTGATTGTGAAAACAAAGTGGATCTTTCTGTTCAATTTATTCTTTGTGCATCACCATTTTAGTTGTTGTATGTTAAATTTCTCTATCCTTTATCTCAAGAATTTTATTTTTATTTCAAGTTTTATAGCCTTACACATTGGTATTAAATCAAGTGCACCAAGTTCCAAATGAATTCAGCCTTCTTCAGAGGTTCATCCCAAGGAAAAAAGGTCCCACACCTTGGGGATGATCCAACATTGCATGAGATCACCTAGAGATTCAACAGGTGCATGATCCATGTGAAAACATCTACTCAGGAGAGATCTACCCATGTGCACCCATAAAGATATCTAAAAATACAAAAAATAATCAAATAATTGAAAAATACCTTTTAAAAAATAAAAATCCTCTTTGCTATCCTTTTGAGAAATCTACACTTTTCAAGTTTCCTTCCTTCCTAAGCACTTAAGAAAATTTTGCAGAAAGAAGGTGTTTCACCAATAATTTGAAGCTTTCTAGGATGAAACAGGTAGAAGGTAAGTGGTTAAGGAGGAATACCTGTGAAACGAAGGAGGAAGGTAGAATGTGTGCATTGTTAGTGTTATCCAAGATGATCGTAAAGAACTCCTTTTTGTCTGGGAAGGACTACCTATAAATACAAAACAAGACCACAAAAGAGCATTAAATAACATATAACAGTGGACTACCTAGTGTATGCTAGATCCAGGAAGTGTGATGCTTCTTAGAGAGGCTATTAATCCATTGTTTAATTTAACGTAAATAGGAAACTAAAATAAAAAGGTCCTATTGTAATGCAATGATTTAGGTTTCGCAATACAAAACAATATGCTAGATTTAATGTTAAATACAAAATGTATCACTAACTCTAATGAAACTAATGGTTTGTTTGAGTTGGGTAGGTTTTTCAGAGGTTTGGTAAAGGTATGACTAATTAGGTGAGGTATGGGTTGGTTTTGGTTGAATAGAAGGCTTGTTGGTTTAAAGGTGTAAAATAACACAAAGACCGGTATCAATCGGGTGACCGATGCTAGTATAGGGATGGAACCAATGATGGTAAGGTAAACTAACATCTATAGGGGAAATGAGTAATAAATTAATAAAAATGGATTTTTATCCCCTCTGTGATTTCACAGAGAGTGAGGAAGGTGTGGTTAGGATTGTAATATGGATAATAAGACTCAAGAATTTAGAGGAAGAGGTGATAAAAGGTGGAAAGACTTGAAATGGTTAGGTAGGTGGATTGGTGGGAAGATGGAGATATCTAGGTAGTAGTAGGAATGGAAATACTGAAAGAAGTAAAATATCTATAGTAAAGTAATTACAGACAATGAAAACCACGTTACTTGTTGCTATGAAGATTTCGTGAACAAAGGTGGTTGGTGGTTGATAGGCGAAGTGATGGCTGGTTAAGTTCTGCGACAGTGCGACCTGTGTGTTCCCATGGATAATCCAACTCTTTGGAAGATTATTTTTTTGTTTGTGGTGCACTCTGGTGGTGTGTCATTTTCATTTAGATACATGAATGGATTTGAGACTCACACTTGATTGCAAAATAATTCCCAAAATTGAATGACCAACCCATGTAAAAGATTATAAAATTGTATATAAAGGAAACCGATGATGGTTTAGGTGAACTGGCGTTAGCCAAGGATAAAACATAATTAGTTAGGGTGAATTAGTCCAAGTTACCAAAAATATCCCAATATTTACTATGTTTGACATGATCTTGATTGCTAATCTAGGTCTCAAGTGAGGGTTGGTGCTTAGAAAAGTGGGAGTGTTGTTGGAGAAGGAATTTGACTTTAATTTTAGGGTTATAAAGAGTCCTAATTGGATAAGATAAGTAAAGAATAAGTCTTAATTAATTAATAGGATAGGAATAAGTCCATGGTGAGGTTTCTAGGTGATGTGTAAATTAACTTAATTAAAGTAATTAAGTCAATTAATAACGTGAGGATGAATATTAATTCAATTGTAAGTAATTAAATTAATATGAATGTGAGGTAGGGGGTCATGGTTAGATGAATACGTTACGTTAAATTAAAGGGGAATAAGGGGAGTGGGACCCAAATTTGGTGTCTACATTTCCCCCCTTTTGTCACGTAGCTTTTATTAACAAATGACGCTGATAAAAAATAGGAAGTCAGTGCCCTAGTTGTGAGTGAAGGTTGGGTTGCCTTAAGTATGGGTGGAGGTGATCCCCCTCAAACTAGGAACTGATGAGGTGTTAAATGGAGATGGTGAGTGGTTTGATGAATAGGTAAGTGATGAAAACAAGGGTAAGTGGGTTTTAGGTAAGGGTGATTTTGATTCAAGTAATAGGTGGTAATAGTATAAATCACACACACGTATAGAATGTGATATGGTACCAGTTAAAATAGCTTGCAAACTCTACTTCATCAAAGGTTGATAGTTTTATCCAAACAAGGTAGAAGTGGTTCAGGTATCCAAGGTATAGGATATGCTCCTAAAACACAAATAGGCCAGGTGCAGGAACGGGAAATAGGTGTGTTCCACGACATCAAAGATGAGGTCAGGATAAACAACATGACATTAGGCAAGGTAAGGTCATGAGGCTGAACAATACAAGTAGAATCATCACAAGATATAGCGAGTAAGATAAATCAAGTGTCACAATGGGTGAGTTTGGGTTGGGTGATTTAGGTAAGGTCGTAAGTAAAGTTAGGTTAGGGGTAAAAATATGCCCCAATTGATGGTGAAGTTGGGTTATAGATAATAAGGTTATTAGGTGTAGTGGTAAGGATCAGTTCAAACTGGGGTTAAGCAAAAAGGGTTTGGGGCAAAAAAATGTGGTGATAAATAGGCGTAGGTACTCAAAAAAGCTAATCGATACTAGTTAGGGAAAACTAATGCTGGTCAAATATTACTAACTGTGGTACACTAAGGCACATGATCGATACCAGTAAAGAAAAACTAACATCAGTCAGGTTGGGGGTTGGGTAAAAAGCAAAAATCTGTATGTTACGGATTCATTTTAACCCTTTCCACTTATAGAAAATTACAGAGTGAAGATATTTTAGCATTTTCCATGGAGAAAAGGATGAGGCATTGTACCAAGCTGAGTTGGAGGTATTTTAGTGGCTAGAGAAGCTAGGTAGATGGGTCCATGAGATCATTCAGAGTAATTTGATTGGTCAGAAGATTGATATTTTGATTGGAGGCATGGCTACAACAAGAGGAGGTGCTGAAGGTCCACTAGTTCAAAGATTGAAGGTGCCAGTGAAGAGGAGGTAGTGTGTTGAGGTAGAAATAAATCCATATTGTGTATTGTTAATTTATATTTATGGTAAAATGAACAAATGAGGTGGGAAATTGAAAATTTGAAATGAGGTTATAAATTAATGAAATTAGGTACTAAGAGGGTGAAATGTAGATTAATTAGGTGAGTAAATGAATTGGAGTGGGGTAGATTTTAGTTTGTTTTTTCAATTTTTTCAAAATTTGGGGTGTGGGGGTTTGGCCTCAGGGCCGAACTAGAGACCAACGTCGATGAGGCATAAATCGACACCAGTTTGGCATACCAGCATTGGTGGTTGAGATAGGTGACTGGTACTGGTTAGAGTGATCGATTCTGATTACGGTGACCATTACTAGTTATTGTGAAAAGTGACCTAGTTTATAAAAGGTTAAGTTATGGGGAAAGATGAACTTATAAGATAGAGAGGTAAGTGTTGTTAGAGAAATGAGAGGTAGATTAGAATTAAAGTAGGTGGGTTGAATATATATATATATATATATATCTAGAAATAGGCAGGTGTGGGTTAGGTAAAATATCAAAGGAGAGAAAGTGATGCAAAATAACATGGGGACTTATGTAGGCTAGATAAAATGGATGATAGGTTAGAGAAATAGTTAGGAAATAGATAATTAGGTAGAGTAATGTGGGTGTGGGGTGTGGGGATAGGTAGGGGTGAAGAAATGAGTAAAGTAGGTAAGTACTTGACATGGTTAAGTTTCATTGATGCATGTGTAACATCAGTTGACAATGCGGGATAGGGCCCCACCATTATTAGAGGTGATGCGACCTAGCGTCACAGAGGATGAGTGGACTCATATGCAAGAGGTTAGATTTTTTGGGATCAGGTGGTACAGGTGGATCTGATGGGATCATAGTCTTATGGTAGCACTCATCGATAGATGGGATGTAATAACCAACACATTCCATCTACCCACCGATGAGATAACTATCACGCTAGAGGATGTATACCGGATTCTATGTTTACCAATTTTTGGGGAGCCAATTTATTCGGTGTCATCTGATGAGGATTTTGAGGCGATGTTTACATTATTTGGGGAGATGGTGAGCGATGCGACTAAGCACAATATGAGTCTTGTATATGGGGCTCTATATGTTGTGCACCCGTTGGAGAATTGGTTAGCAGTATCGATGATGGTAGTAGTGGGATGTTATGCACTCCCTGACTTAGAGGGTGGCAAATTTCCCAGGGGATTGATGGGAGTTCTAAAAGATATGATTGAGGATCATTTATTTTTTACATGGATGGCTGCATATCTAACACAGATATACAAGGATCTACAGGGCTATCAAAGGATGCGATGGTATAACTTCTATTGTACATTCCTACTGCATTGTTGGGCATATCAGCACATAGCGGTTATGTGCCCACGGGGACTGCCGATAGTAGATTGGCATCATGGTGGTCAGAGGGTTGGATGTAGGAGATGGGTGGTAGTAGGTGGTCATCCATGATTGGAGGAGGTAACACATGACGTGGATTACTACAGACGTCAACTGGAGGGTTTATACACCATGGACATAGTTTGGAGACCTTATATTGGTTTTCCCATGTATAAAGGGATGGCTCAATAGTTATAGGGGTTAGATATATTGAGGTGAATACAAGATAGGCGTGGGAGTGAACACAAGATTATTCAAGTGGATAGAGTTGATGTCACTTTGTACTACATTAGGATGTTCCACCACCATTCCCAAAGTACCACAGAGATGATGTGGAGAGACCATTGTCTCCACCCCATCCTATAAGTCCTATAGGATAGGAGGAGGTATCAGTTGATATCAGTTTGGATGATGCATGGACCACTGTGGCATATAGATAGTGGTGGGTAGTAGAGTTACAAGAAACACCACCATGGCCAGGTCAGCCAAATTTTACCACAGTGATTGTGCAAAGAGATGCACTACAGGGATAGGTGACTGCTCTAGGTGTACAATTGACAGTAGAAAAGGTGTAGATGGCCACCTCTATAGGGCAGGTGACTACTTTACAGGTTCAGGTGGCATCCACTCAGGCATATGCATAGGTTCCTACACAGGATCCTTTAGAGGATGAAGTACATGTAGTGGCTATATAGGAACATGTCACTGATTTATAGGGTCAACTAGTAGTCTCTCAGACACAGGTTGCATCCTTACAATCCCAGGTAGTTACACAGGAAGTAGTACAGGGTCTTTTTTTTATAGGAATCAACACAAGGACAAGGTCCCTTAGTAGAGGAATGAAGATAGGGGCCACTATTGTTAGGGTAAGGTTCACCTGTTAGAGCTAGGCCGATGGCACCACCCCAGACTGTATCTATATCTAGGTTTAGGGATGCCTTGAAGGAGGCTCATTATTATTAGGATCAGCTGACCACAACCAGTATTGATGTCCCATCATATGCTAAACATAGGGCTTAATAGGTAACCAATGAGAGGATCAGGTCTAGGACTCGTAACTTAGGTAGTAGATGGGGTTGTCGGCCCCAGAGATAGGGTTAGGGTGAGGTTACTAGTTCTCATAGGCCAATCCCAAATGAGGGCAAGGAGGAGGAGATGGTGGCAAGATAGAGACCAGTAGAGGGTACATGTGAGGGTGGAGAGATCTTGGTATGGTGGTTGAAAGGGCGAGAGGAGGAGACATGTGAGAGCAGAGAGGAGGGCCTCAGATGGGGATGAGATATTTATGAGATGTGACATTGTGTTTTGATTTTGATATATATATCAGCCCACGTGCCAAATATTGTGAGATTGTAGATGATATTTTTTTGAGATACTTTGAATATTTATCCCATATATTTATTGATACAAAGAAACTCCCTTTTATATAGTTGATGATGATTATTGGACTGATGATGTACTAGTTTTCATTTCCATTTTTATTGTTATATTATGGAAACTAGGTGAATTAGGCATGGTTGACTTAGGTGTAGGCATGTTTGAGTCATGTATAGGCATGGTGGAGTTAGGTGTAGGCATGGTTGAGTCTAGGTGTAGGCATGATGGAGTTTGAAAATTTCCAAGTTACTAATTTTATGGAAATGATGTGTTGTAAGTATGTTGCATTTAAATTTCCAAGTAATTGATATCATGGAAATGTTAAATGATTTATGTATGATATGGTTTAGGTTATAAAATGGTAGGTATGATGAAACACTGTATGATTTTGTGATATATTAATCTCCAAGTTCTTGTGTAAAAGGAAACTAACTAGGTTAAAATGTGAATGTAAAGGGTGAAAAATGGTTAGGGGTAAAAGTGGCTAAGCCAACCTCTAAGGGCCCCATGCCCTAGGAGTGATACCTACATAGCCCTGAAAAAAAGGGGCTTGAGGCCAATGTAGTTCTCCCATAAGCTAGGGAAGAATATGATGGGGTAGATGAATGGGTTGGTAGGTTTTAGGCATGATTGATTCTAGGTCATTGAGGCATGGTTGGGTTTAGGTTGAATATGCATGGTTGAAGGAGAAGAAATTCTAGAATGTAGGTTTCAAAGGTCTAGTCCTGCATAGTAGAATCAATAAGTAAGAAAAGAGACAAATGGTAAAAGGGGTGGAATTCTCCAGAAGTGGCAAGGACCATAATGAACATACCGAGGATAGGTTTATGAACTTAAACCCCTAAAGGAAGTGCAGGATTGACTATTCTAAGAGTGAAGGAAGTTACATGATCACAGAATGTCTCATTTGCGGTACATCTCTTGAGTAGATGGAAGATAAGAAAGAAATGAAGATGAGGTGAAATGGGATGTTTAACGTAACCTTATTGTGAGATGACATTCCTCTTCTGCAAGAAACCCAAAACTGAAATAGGCAAGTCCATGATGAAAAAGTTGTACTTCTCTTGAGTTTTTGTATTTTCTTTTTTCCTTTGTTTGATATACTGATCGATGCAAGAAGTCTATATCAAATGAATAGAATGAATCCTTGACATCTTCATGAAGTTGATTGATATGAGAAGCTTCAGAATATTTTATTTTTTATTTTGTAGAAATAGTCTTCTTTTTTGACAGACTACGTACAGTATGGCTAGCTTTTTATAGTTGTCTTTCAAGGGAGCAGTCTATTTATATCGGTAAGATAGAAAGATAGATGTCCTTTTTTAGGGAGTCATCTATTTGCCAGAATTTTGACTCAAGGAGTTGAATTTGAAAATCCCATATATTACTTTTGAACTTTTTGGACTTTTAGGTCACAAACAAGACTATAAAGGAGTATAGGATTCTTTTATGAAGGAAAACCATAACACACAGAGGTTAGCCATAAAATAAAGGTTTTAAGTGACAAATGACCATGGGATTCCATCTTGAAAAGGATGAAAAGTATCCATGAGAATCATGCCATGAGTAGAGTCGTGGTACTCATATTGAAGATAAGGCTGAAAGGTGATGGATAATCACATGATTCTTGTTTAGTTGTTGATCCTTAAAATAGGTAAGTGGAAGGTGAAGTTTGCTCAAGGGATGAGCATATAATAGACAGAAGGTGATATAGGACTTGACTCAACAATAGAATGGTCAAAGATGTAAGGCATTGAGGGGCTTAAGTTCGAGTTTATCTTCAAGGGAAGATAAACGATAAACATCCAATCCATAGGCATGAATAATGATATAGGGTCCAAGCCATTTAGGAGTGAACTTGCCCCGTTCACTTTTCTCATCTTTGGCTAAATGTTGATTTTCCTTTAGGACAAGATCACCAACCTTGAAGGTTAGTTCTTGGACACATTTATTATAGGAACGTTTGATACGTTTTTGGTATATTTGAAGGTGATTGAGAGCATTTAGATGACGTTCATCTAATAACTCAAATTGTGCCAAATGGTCTTAATGAAAATCATCATCATTGAGCATATCTTTTAGTGAGATACAAAGAGATGGAATTTGGACTTGCAGAGGAAAGAAAACCTCTGTACCGTAGACTAAAGATAAAGGTGTGGTAGTAGTTGAGGTGCGAATACTAATGTGATAAGCCCATAAGGAAAAAGGAATGTGTGTGTGCCAATCCTTATTAGTATCGTCGACCAATTTCATAAGAATTTTTTTAGGGTTTTGTTAATTAATTAAGCTTGGCCAATTGTTTGAGGATAATAAGGTGAAGAAAAATTGAGTTTAATGCCGAAGGTGTCATATATTTTTCGTAGGGTTTTGTTTTTGAAATGTTTTCCATTATCAGTGATGAGACGGTGAGGAATACCAAAGTGAAAAATTATGTGATGGTTGATGATTTAACAAATTTTCTCAACTTTTGTAGAAATGAGAGGTACAAATTCCACCCATTTAGTGTAATATTTGGTAGTGGTAATAATCCATTGATGACGTTGAGAAAAATGAGGGTTAATCTCTTCGATAAGATGCAAAATCCATTGAGAGAAAGGCCAAAGGTATCATGGGAACTGTAAGGCATGACTAGGGGTGTGATTAAGATTATCATGTTATGCTATCAATTTTTTTCCCTTGGGGAAAAAATCAGATCTCGGGACCTGAAAAGTATTTTGTAGGGGGTACTCCATGGTTATCAAGTACAATATCAAGCTTTGATATCATTTATGATGTTTTAGAAGGATTGGGTATTATCCTGGACTAATTTTTGTTTCTAGTGATCTGAATGCTTTAGGTTTGCTTAGAGAAAGGAAATTACCTTAGTAGGCACATATATATCCAACACAAGAAAATTATGGTTAACATTGGCATTAGAATTTTTAGGTGTCTTATAGTACTTCCATGACACACTCATTCACTTGAAGGTTCAAAAATTTGAGAAGGGTCCATGCAAGAATTGAATATTTTTCAACACAAGTCATTCAGGAATACAAGCTAAAAGTGGCTCATCGAGTGGCTCGATGAGTTTTTTGGAAAGCCGATTGACATACATTGGTTTGAGTTAAATCAATGAGCTCTACACTGAGCACACTTGCCTAAATTGTAAAATGAAGAATCGTGGGTGCATTAGATGGTGGGAGCTTGTTGTGAAAAAGAAAGATCTCATAAATTACAAACCGAGGCTTGGATGTAAATTGGTACTAGAGGGTATGCATTACCAAAAATTCAAATTCGAGGTCATATCACTCAATGTCTCACGAAGACAAGACAACTCGGGAGAGGGCTAAGTGGAGGTCAAGTAGTTAAAGTTCCTTGCTGATAGTTCTAGTCGAGTTGAAGAAATTCCAAGCAAGTTCATAGGGAGCTTGATTCAGAAGTGGACTTTGGCTGAGTTTGAGGAAAGTATACAAAGTGTGGTGAGTCATCATTATACCTATGGGACATATCAAGAAATGTAGGTGGGAATGTGATCTTAGGTGACAATAACTCAATGATGAAGATACTCAAGAGGATCAACAGTGTTTAAGAGCTTGAAGGGTTGAAAAATAAAGAATTGGACACAAGCCTCAAGCTTAGGGTTCTATTAATTTCAATAGAATAGGAAGAAAGGTAATGTTCTCACAAAACATGTCATTTTTGCTAAGTTAAAGGAAGAAATAGGTCAAAATCATGAGAAATGGTCTTCGGGTGGGGTGATTAACTCACCTAAATGAATCCATTCGATATTAGTACTTAGGTGCATAGGAAACTGGGTGATGGATGGGAGAGTCTCAAGTGTTCAAAGAATAATCTTAGTTGACCTTGAAAATAGATGATGAGGAGAAAAAATCGAGTATATCTCAGTGCAGATTGAGCTACGACAGGTCTCGGTTAAAATGCATCATCAACCAAACAGTCATAGAGTGGGCTAAGCTTATTTGGTGGTGTGTGATTGAGTTGTTCATTTGAGTCACATCGACTGTGAAAAGTATCTTGACATGTAAAATTTATAGCTCGAATCTAGAGGGAGTGGTTTGTGCATCGGTTTAAAGAATTATCTCAAGCCATAATGCAAGAAATAGGTTCGTCAGAAGCTTCAAGTGTAATATATATGGAAGATTGATGAATGAGTTTTATGATTAGATTGAGATTGGTGTTGTAGATATTTGTTGGTGAATACTTAAATGGAGAGTTATTGTAAGGAGTTTGGAATCAAACTTAGTTGCAAGTTAATCATCCAACGAGCCAGGAGTCCCAACCTGAAATGGAATGATTCACCGTGTCATGAAGGTATAACTACTAAGCATTGTGAATTGATCCATGGAGGTCATCGACACAGGTGGACCGGGTTAAGAAAGTAGCTCTTATGGAGAACTTTTTACAAACTAAGTTATTGTTTACATAAACGTGAATCTCAAAATCTCATGTGTAGAGTCACGATCTAAGGCACTGGAAAAGATGAAATGGGTAGGTGAGTTTGTAATAAGCCATGATCTCGAGATCATACAAGCTCATGGATAAGGATGCATGGTAATAACAAAGCTCATGGGAGTCGATTTCAAGCATCGAATTCATCTCTAGGGAAGCCAAGAGACTCATGATTTGGCTAGTACAGTTACATAGTGTAGAGAACGATGGATCGAGCCACATAGATTGAGATGTTTGGTTTGGAATCATAGATCTGTAGTCGGAAGAATGGATAAATGTGTTACAGAGAGATGAAGATTTTGGGATTTTGGACATTTTAGGTTCGGAACTCATCCCATCTATTTGAAAAAAATTATCTTGAAGATTCCGAAGCCCGAAAGCCTGAAACTCTAAAATTCAGAGTTTTGGGTTTTCAGGATTTGGAAGTCCATGTCTTCGGGGTTCATGAAATGTTTGTGCTGCGAGTTATTTTGGGTTTCAGTTCTGAAGTGGACTGAGTCAAGATCTCATAAATACGAAGGCCGAATGAGCCATTTTTTGAGGGAATTAAACACATTTCTTACCGAGGTATGTGTGGGGAGTGCCATGTTTAATTAAAAACCTGAGTTCATAGGTAGGTGTCACCGAGTTGGTTTGATGTCAGGGGTCATGACAATATGTTCAAAGCATAAGAAAAAGTTAAGGGTTCTTAAAATCATAAGGATCCCAATACATTCCAAATAACCCAAAACTCAAGGTAGTGAGTCCACGTGTTGGGAAGCCTGACCAAAGAAGAGAAACTATACAAATTGGTTAGAAGGAATTTCGGGGGTGTCACCAAATGACATTAAAATAATCCATGTAATATAAATTTCAACCAAGTGGACCCCATAGAACTTCACATTGTTTTTTTTTTCTTCAAAATTTATTAACATAATATTTTTTAATGAAGGAAATTCAAATATTTGAATTTATGAAATCAATATGAGGAATTATCAAAGAGCTAATAGAGCTAAAATACCCAAAAGGTGACTTTTGCTGAGAAGACTACAACTTTCTCCCTGGTTGCCCATTTTTCACAAAATTATAGTCAATGGAATTGGGAGAACGATAAATACATGATGGAATCACTAGAAGATGAGATTTCAGAAATTTGAATTCCAAAATTATAGGTTTTCCTCATTCCTTGAATGGTGCCTCGGAAGGTGGAGGTGTAATAAATAAGCAAACATGGCCAACAATAGTGATGAATTGTTTCCTACATTCTGGCCTAGATTATAGGGTTTCTTCCTTCTTTCTCTCAACCAATCAGGGTTTTCTATATTTTTAAAATGTGTGCTTATTCTAAAGGGTTAGAAATTTTTAAAGATTCCCCTCTTCACAAGCTGAAATACTATGAATTTGTAGGCTCTTAAGCCTTTCTTCTCAAAATGTAATGGTAGCCCATGCCTTTTCCTTGATGTAATGATGCACTGTGCAAGTGCTTAAAGTAATGAAAATTATGTTTTGTGATCACTTACATGTCCTTTCATGATTTTTCTACTTCTATTTTCCTCTCTCATGTTTTTGGGTGAACTGTGTAACCAGGGGTTCTTTTGCAAGTTTTGGAGCTCATTATGCTTATGGAATGGTGGAGTATTATATGCAGCTAAGTTGTGGTGCGTGTTCACCCTTCTCAATTTCATCCTTCTTCACTGGAAGACTGATAACTTCTTTATCTGATCGATTTTAACAAAAGGAACGTATGCTTCCTAGTTTGTGATATTTGTGTCCTCTCTAAGTTGTAACAGGTGAAGTTGACTTGTGGTGCACACACCCTCTTCAAATTAACCATTCCTGAGTCTAGAAAAACCCTTTCTTGGTGCATCACCACTTCTAGTATAGGTTTTATTTTCTTGCAACTCTCTTTCCCTAAAACCCATGAAATGTTAGCATAGGTATAGTTAACTATTTATATGCCTTAAAAGTAGTGTACTGCTTAGTTTAGGAAGAGGAAGCTAGACTTATTTGGAGTTTCACCTCGACTTGAAGTCCCACAGCTTGAGAGGTGATCCCGTGTTACCCAATCACATTGAATCTCATGTTCACTTTCAGGCCATTCGGGGGGTGTAGTGATTTGGTGATAACATGTTGCTAACATTTCACATAGCATTTGACATAGTCATAACAATCTTGGTTTAAGGTTGGCCAGTAATACCTGAGGTGAAGGATGTGCTTAGCGATAGCAAAGTCACTAAAATGACCTCTGAAAAATCACGTCATAAACTTCCTTGATGGTGTATGGGATTTCAAAAATTTTAAGGCATCGTACAAGGATACTGTAAAAGCCACATTTTTAGATAATACCACGTATGATGACATAATGAGAGACACTTTTAAGGAAGGATTGTTGTCTATTACACGTAAGATCTAGAGGAAGAATTGAAACGTAAAGGTAGTTAGCAAACTGCTTATACCAGAGGTCACGTAGGTCAGTTTCAATGTTTCCTAAAAAGTTAACCTCTCGAAATAGATAAGAATGTGATTGCAACCTTTTTACTGAGACAAATATTTTTTAGTCAAAGGGCGAAGCAGGTATTTGAGAAAAGAGACAGGACACGGTGTCCGTGAATTTATTAGTGGAACATGGGGTGGTTTGAAGTTCATAATGGTCAAAGGTAGTTAAAAGCATGTCAACATGATGTTTATACTTTTGAGGTATCTCATTACGACACTGGTATATACCATTTACTTGGTTCACAACCAGTTGAGGGTCGCCAAAGATATTAATTGATTTAACATATAAGGCTATGGCAGTTTGAATACCTAACACAAGTGCTTCATATTTGGCAATGTTGTTAGTACAATCAAAATCTAGTTTTAAAGATAATGGCATAGGATCACCATCAAGAGGAATGAGGATAACTCCTGCACCACCCCCACGCTAAAATTTGGAACCATCGAAGAATAAGGTCATCTGGTAAATAGTATCATGTAGGGAGAGGGTAACAATGGATTCATCAGGGAAATCAAAGTTAGAAGATTGGTTTTTGGAGAGAGGTGCATCTGTGAGTTGGTCAACAATGGTTTTTCCTTTGACATAATTTTGATGGATGAATTCGAGATCTAGGTATGCAAGAAGCATAAGTCAACATGTAACATGCTAATGTTGGTAAGGCTTAGCATATATGTAATTAAAGGGGTCAGTGTTGGTGAAAACAAAGGTTTTTTGGTTGAGTAGGTAATGGAAAAGTTTAGTGGTGACAAATAATAAAGCTAGGAAAAGTTTCTAGGCATGAGTATATCTATTCTTGTAGTCTAAAAGTGTATGAATTATATAATAAAATACTTGCTCCATGTGTTGCTCATCATGATGAGTGAACATGGCACCCACGGAATGATCAGTGGAAGAAATGTAAAGGTAAAATGGTTGGTCAGCCTTAGGTTGAATGAGCACAAGTGGTTGGAGGAGGTATTATTTTGAGGCATCAAAGGATTTTTGGTATTCATCATCCCATTTAAAGGATACATAATTTTTGAGAAGATGATGAAATGGATGGTAGCTTTCAGAAAGATGAGAAATAAAGTGACGAATAAATTATAACTTTCCCTACAAACTACAAAGTTGACAAAGGTTAATAGGTTGAGGAATCTCAAGAATATCCTTGATTATAGCAAGATAAAATTTAATGCCATGAAAATAAATAATAAAACCAAGGAGATTTCCTGAGAGAATAACAAAGACACACTTTTTAGGTTGAAGGTGAATGCAATATTTGATGAGACGGTGAAAGACAACCTTAAGGACTATAAGGTGTTCAGCCTAATGTTTGGATTTGGTAAGAATATCATCAACGTAATATTCCAATATGTTATGCATGATGTCATGAAAGATATAATTCATAGCCCACTGATATATAACACCAACTATTTAAAGGCCAAATGGCATGACATGATAGAAGAAGGTCCCCTAAGGAGTGATGAAGGTGGTTTTGTGTTGATCTTCCTGTGTGAGTAATATTTGGTTATAACCCAAGAAACCATCCATGAGTGATAGCATCTCATGGCCAGGGGTGAGATCAACTAGTTGGTCAATACTAGGTAGTGGAAAGTCATCTTTGGGGAAAGCCAGGTTAAGGTCATAGAAATCTGTGCAAATAAGAAGTCTCCCTGTCTCTTTTTTGATAGGAACAATGTTAGAGATCCATTGGGGATAATCAATGGGTAGAATGAAGGAAACAAAAAGGAGGTGCTAGATTTCTTCTTTAACAAGAAGGGAAATGTGAGGATGCATTTTTTAGCTTATGTTTCACTTGTTTGGCATTAGGAATGGTTACGATATTGTGGACTACAATATTTGGGTCAATAATGGGCATATCGGCGTAAGACTAAGAAAAATTTTCCTATGATCTCGGAGGAAATAAGTGAAAGATTCCTGTTTAGTAGCATCTAAAGATTGGCCTATTTTTAGAATGTGTATGTCCTCCTGAGTGTGAATGTTGATTTCGATGGTCAATTCATTTAACATGCTTTTTGTCTCAGAAGGTAACAACAAATGAATATAATAATCTTCCACACTAAGGTAGGTGAGAATAGATTCATCTTCTTGACATTGAATGACGTTAATAAAATGCATATCATCATCAATCATGTAAGGATATAGGAAGAGAAGATAAGAGGGAGAATTTTCATCATGCTGATAAGTCAGAGGTCCTAGGGAAATGATGTTCATGAAAAAAAAAAGTTTGGAATGGATTTTGGATCCATAGACTCTATAGGTGAAGGTGGTGAGGTAGGTGAATGGGGTGGGGAATTTTTATCATCCTCAATGAGTTTGACTTAGGCATTCTTCGAAGGTGGTTCAAAAAATTTGATACAGCTACGGTCTTTATGCTTACGAGTGGTGCAAGGAATGATAGTATGGATACCTTGTTCATAGAAACCAAATCCAAAGACCTTTCAAGCACAGCAATGGAGGAGGGTGTGGCTAAAGTAGTGGTTGGTGAGATACTGAAGGTTAGAGGAAAATGGTTGAGTTTGGGAAGGTGGCTAGGGAAAGTTGGTAAAAGCATCAAGTCCCCCATACATTAAGTTGGTGTGAAGGTGGAGAGGACTGTAGGGGAAAGATTTTCCCATGTGGTGATCATAGTGGGGATGTTGGTGAAGGTTACCATACTCTTAAGGAGTAAGGAATGTGTCAATGTTATAAAGGTAGTAATCCCCTAGAGTGAGGCGTTGAAAAACATCTTCTAAGGGATCAATAGTTGGTATTGGGTAGCAGGAATGGATGAATCACTGGATGGATAGGAAGAAGAAGCATTGGATGTTTGAGAAGTAAATGGGTTGGCTGATGGGTGAGCTATAGAAGTTGTGGCAATAGTGGGAATAAAGGAGTTGGTTGTGGAAGATGTAGTGGAAGATTTGGTGGATAAGGTAGCGGATGAAGAAGAGGCATCGACGGTGATATATGGGATAGTTGTTGAAGAAGAATCAGCATTGGTGGTAGATTTATTAATTAGGATAAGGACATCGTTTGGTTAGTAGATACTATTAAAGGTTTTAAATGGTGAAGGATCGGCTAGGATGGTGTAGTTGTGTCCTTCATGTTCAAATTTTAAACAAAAATGTAAGGTTTAAGGAATAAAACCCATGGCGTAAATCCAGGGTTTCCTAAGCAATAGGTTGCAATGGAATTCCCCCTCTATGACAAAAAATAATTTAGGAATAGTATGAGGGCCCACGTGGATGTGGAGAATGATATTTCCAAGGGTAGAAGTTATGGCATCGTTAAATGAATGTTGCATGACTGGGTTATTGTGTATGTAATTAGAAGGGATGCACATTTTTTGATACACATGGGAGGAAATGATGTTAATATTGGTACCTCCATCGATCATAACGTGTCAAATGTGTATATTATTAACATAGGTGGAAATGAATAGGGTGGGGTCATGATCATTCGATTCAAGAGGTATAATCTCGTCATCAAAGAAACTAAGAGAGGTTTCTTGATGAGTGGTAGTGAGAGTAGAGGAAGGGGGTGAAGTGGTAAGAGAGGCAACATGGTGAGGAGTGATAATGGATGCAATAGACGTAGGGTCATTAGGTAGAACCTCAATAGATTGCAGGACCTTAATGAGGGCCTAAAAATGAGACTCAAAGGTTTAGACGAGGTTGTATAAAGACATTTTGAGAGGATACTGGTGTAATTTTTAAGCATTGTACGATGGGTAACCTCATCAGAAATAGGGTATGCGGGTCCAAAAATGGTGATTTTGGGTAGAGGAGTAGTGGATGAGCTGGTTGTTTTCTCCTTTCCTTTTTCCTTCTAGGATCAAGTAGAAACTTGAACCATATTTATCTGTGGTGAAAGATAAGGCGAGTCATGAAAGGTGTAGTGTTACAACATACAAAAATATGGTGAGGTAATATAATGGGTTTGTGAAAGCAATGTGGCACATCAACATTTTTGTGGAGGTTTGGCTAGCTCTCTGATGCAGACCATATTAATATCAAATTTTGGAGGAGGATAAAATGGTTATGGAGGTGGAGATGGAGGTTGTTGAATAGGTATGGGATGAGGCTGTGTGGTGATAGGTGCAGGTGGAATAGGGTCCTCATCTAAAAGATCATCATTGTCAAAGTTTTCTTCGAGAGGACATAGTTAGAGAAGAATAGTCTTAAGAGCCTTAAATTTTTCCACATCATGCCCTTGCATATGATGGTAAGTGAAAATTTTGGTATCATCAAACCCTTCTAGTTTATGTTTGAGTGGGTCATAAGGTCTAAGCAGTGGCAATGTAATGACAGAGGTTTCCAAAATTTTAGCTAAGATGTTGGCATATGACCCTGCCAATGGATCATAATGTGAAGTAAGTGTGGGTCTCGATGGAAGTGTGGGTAAATTTGGTGGGAGAGGAATCACTCGAGGTGGAATCAGAGGTTAAGTTAGTTTGACTACTTGTTTGGTAGATAATAAAATATTGGGTTTAGGTTGCACCTTCTTGGGTATAGGTGTAGTAGGTGAACTAGTTACTGGAGGCAATCTAGGTTTAACTATCTATTTGTAAGGTAGTGGGATTTTGGGCTTGGGTTACACCTTCTTAGGTAAAGGTGAAGGAGTGCATGATATATAAGGGAAGACAGATGGTAGAAGGGGACGGGTTAGCCAAGGCGATAATGTAGGTACAGTGGTAAGAGTCAATGTGGAAGGGACTGGTTGAGGAGAAGGGAATGTCATAGGTAATGATGAGGATACAAGAAGTGGTGTAGGTATAGGAGGTAGAAAGGATGTAGGTAATAGTTAAGGAGTAGGATGTGTAGGTAATTTGGGTGGAATAGAGGATCATGATGAGGCGGTGGGCTGCTATGTTTTTGTTTTACCTTGGGTAGGTGATCTATGAACTCTCCAACTTCGGAATTATCTAGAGAATCACAAATTAAACATTCTTTTTCTACTTTCAATTCAAAAATACAAATATAGCCAGTGAGTGAATTTTACTTATGCTTAGAATCAACAATTACAGGAAAGGAAATAATATAAACTCACATACACCAACAATTTTTATCCTAGAAACCTCAAGAGGAGGAAAAAATAGTTGGGAAGGGAAATTTCTATTTCTTCCCACTTTTATTGGACAATTCAAATAATAAGTAAAAAATTTACAATAAGTATGAAAGAGAAGTAGATAATATCTCACACTTCCTCCCAATCACTTGCTTTCTCTGTCTCAACACTCCTTCTACAAAACACAATTCCAACACTAAGATATTCTTGTTCACTTACTTTCATGCTTTGATGATCCTGTTCTCTTCTACAAAAATGTATTTATAGCCTTTCTCATGTCCTCTCGTGCAATGGAGAATAGGAAAGGTCATGGAGGAGAAGAGGCACATATAACCTTTCAAATTATGGGGTTGTTCGTTTCATGTTTTTTTTTTAAATTTTCTATCTAAAAGAGACTAGACCGTTGCCTAATGCAGATCGGCGGTCTCAGGACCTTCGTGTATTTATTTTCCTTCTTTGCGTTAACTGATTTGTTGAAATAGATTCATTTTGGATCCCTATGGATCACACCTCCCCTTCTTAGGAGGATTTTTGTCCCACAAAATCTTAGTGGGGGAGTAGATGAGGAAATAATTCCCTCACTTGCTCCTTTGAGTACCATCGGGCCTGCCTTGGTGTCTTTCATTTCAATCCAATCTGCCAAGACTCCTGCAGACCTCTCCTAGTCTCTCTAACCTTCTGCTGTAGAACTACATTCTCCTCTCTAATTCTCCTCGTGAGTCTAAGATGCAATCCTCAATGGAAGGTAACAACTATAGTCCTTCATCTTTATCTAGCATGGATGACTCATATAGGTGCAATTTCTCATAGTTTACTACAAAGTACATACTCATAAATGACGAAAAATCAAGTCAAAAGGTATTTTCTCCAACATGATCCAATATGGTGAAGGGACCATATCCTAGTGGCTTGAGATTCCGTTCTTGACCTAGTAGTCTCTCCTTTCTCAAGTAAATCCAAAATCTATCTACAACAAGAAGCTTATGTTCCCTCCTATGCTAATTGTGCTGAGCTTTGTACTTGTCTTGAGATTTCTCTAGTTTTTATTTGAATTTGAGATGGATTTTTTGGATCCTCTCAATGAATCTGTTTGCTCTAGTCACCTATGTGTCTCATATCTCCTCCTCATCCTATTGCCCAACTGCTATGTCTAGTGGATTTGTAGGTAGATATCCCAAGAATGTCTCAAACGATGACTTCATAGTGGATGTGTGTACTACTTGGTTATAGGAATGTTGAATGTAGGATAAGGACTCATCCCAACTCCTCGGGTATTTATTGTTATACCCTCTAATAAATTGTACCAAAGTATTGTTCACCACCTCTATCTTTCCATCTGTTTGTGGATGGAAAACCGTGCTCCTTTGTAACCTGGTATCCATCTTGTCCCATAAATTAGTCCAAAACTTCCCCCTAAACCTGGAATTCCTATTAGAAACAATAGACTTTGCCAAACCAAAATGCACCCATACATTAGCAAAGAAAAGATATACTGCCTCATGTGCTTTTACTATATTTTTACATGCCATAAGAATACACATCTTATTGAATCTATCAACAAAAACATAGAGATAGTCATGACCATGTTTAGACATAGGTAATCCTCCTACAAAATCCATAGAAATGTCCTCCCACAGACAAGTAGGTACTGATAAAGGCATATAAAAACCCCCTTCCTAGTCTTAGGGTTGTTGGTACAACAAAGTTTACATCCACATAAATTTTGATACTTCTTGCATATTGGGCCAATACATGTACCTTTGCAAGTGGGATAGGGTCTTACCAAAACCAAAATGTCACACTAATTTTGATGTATGTGCTTCCCTCATCAATAGAAGTCTTTCTTCTTTAGGAACGTAAATATTCCCCCATTGGTAGAGCAGCCCATCCTTGAGATAACAATCTTCAATCCCTATCCTTTCAATCCCTTGGGACTACAACTACTGAAATGTCACCTCAAAGTCTCTATCATGGGAATATGCATCTCTGTAAGCTTCTTTCATTAAGGGCTTGATCTAATATATAGTGACCAGACATGATAACTTCTCTTGTGTGGAAGGCCTAGAAAACATGTATGACACCAAGTTTCCACTACCCTTCTTGTATTTGATCACCAAATGGAACTGTTGAAGGAACCCCATCCATTTGTAGTACCTTGCGTGCTATAATTTAGACTATGCTTGCTAATATTGGAGAGGTTTGTGGTCATTGTGCACAATAGTTTCTTTACCCAACAAATAATGCTTCCATTTGTTAATTTCCTAAACTAGTGCATACATTTCCTTATCATATATTAAATATCCTTTAACTGCTAAAGTGAAAGTTTCATAATGATAACATACAGATTTACCTCCCTGAAGCAACACTGCACCCATAGCGTAATCGTTGGCATATGTCTCTACTTAAAAGGGATGTTACAAATTAGGAAGAGCAAGTACTGGAGCATGAATAATACATTATTTTAATAACTCAAAGGATTTGTCTTGTTCCTTACCCAATTCAAAACCCTTACTCTTTAAGGCCATTGTGTGTAGAGGTGTTGCAATCATTGAGAAGCTCGGAATGAACTTTTGCATGTAATTTCTTGTTGGTTTTGACCAATTAGTGATGGATTCTACCTTCTTTAGATCCACTTGTAGCTCTCCTCCTCTAACCACATGCCCAAGATAGAAAAGTGACTATATGGAAAATTCATATTTCTTCATATTACAAAGCATTTGTGTCTCCCTCAGAACTTGCAAGACTTTTTGTAAGTGAGTTAGATGTTATTCCCATGTGCACTAAAAATAAATATATAGTCTAGATACACAATGACACATGAATCTATGAAATCCCACAATGCATCATTCATCAATATCATAAATGTAGTAGGTACATTGCATAAACCAAAAATAAGCACTAACCATTCATACAAATCTTGTTTTGTCTTAAAGGAAGTCTTCCATATATCCTCCTCCTTTATTATGACTTGGTGATAACGTAACTTGAGATCTAACTTCATGAAGAATTTTTCATGCTGAAGTTGGTCCAAGAGATCATCTATGCGGGGAAGTAGATATTTTTTCTTTGTAGTGATCTTGTTCATAGTGCGGTAGTCGATGCACATTGTCCAAGAAGCATCCTTCTTTGGCACCATAAAAAAGGAGAACCACATGGTGAGGTGCTTGGACTTATCAATCCTTAGTCTAGTAGTTCCTGGAGTCGTTTCTTTACTTCAGTACTCTCAAGCAAGGATTTACTATACAACCCAATGGTTGGTAGAGGGGACTCTGGAAATATATGAATCTCATGATCTACTTCCTGTTTTAGTGGTAACCCACTAGGAGCCTAAAATAATTCCTAAAAAATACTGAATAATAGTATCCAAATCATGTTTTCCCTAGTTTGAAATCTCTGAAACTTGTACCCCATCTTCTTTATCCTTTAAAAAAAGTAAACAAAAATGATTATGATTTTCTCAAATAAGTCATTTTGCTAGGTTAGCACTCACCATAGTAACACGTGTCTTACGCTGGTGTGCCCAGGTGTTGTAACTGATCCCATCATTGACCCATCTATACCAGTTTTCCCTTCTCATAAATATTAAATCCCTAATATACAAGTAAGGACTCTCAAATACAACATCAAAAGCATCAAGTGGAATAATGTCAGCTTCTAAAACATCAATATACTAGGAATTTATCCCAAACTTGACATTACATCTTCTTATTACCTAAATTTCAACACCCTTCTTCACCTAACCCAAGGGATAAGGGTTTGGATGCTCATAAGTCTCAAGACCAAGCTCCTTTATAACTTCTTTAGAAATCAAGTTAGAATTAAAATTAATATCAACCAAAGCATTTACCATAGTTCTCTTGATATGGATTTTGATCTTGAAGAGTCTACTCATCTCCTCTTCCTGGTTGTCCATGTTGGTGGCCGTACATCCAAACCTTTCATCTATATCAGATTCATCTTAAATTTCCACCTCCCCTTCTATTTTTATAGTTGTCAAGGAATTCTTTTTGTCCTTGGTTCGGTTCTTCAGATGCAACTTCTAACATGTAGCATCAATATGACAATTGATATCATAGTTCTTGTAAAATTTATTGGGATCTTTACAAGTATTTAAAGTAATGGCAGCTTGTTTACCTTTACCTTTCCACTTACCCTTATTACTTTTTTTCCCATACTCTTTCTTTTGTTGATTTGTCTACTGATTTTCCCTTGGTTCTGATTCTTCTTTCTTTTTTTCATCATCTGTGTAGTATGCCTATACACACGCTTTGTTGAGATATTTGGGCTTTATGGAGATGAATTTTATTTGAAGGTGGGTGTGAAGTCCTCCCAAGTACTTAGTCATAATATCCTCGTCCTCCAATTCCATGTTTAGCAACATGTCCTACCTCTAAAACTACATAGTATATCCCTACACACTTTGACCACTTCCTTGTCTAAAATAATGCCATTTAATCATTTGGTTAGTCTTGTGGCCAATAGGATAGAAGTTAGCTCTAAGTAATTATTTAAATTCTTACCAATATTTTGTAGTAGGTTGCTTCTTCTTTTCACAAGTGGTTAGATGGGTTTCCCATCAAAACAAATCATGTCCCTCCATTTTGAGATGTGAAAAGGTGATCCTTTGTGCCTCAGTGACATTATGGACACTAAATTAGACTTATAACTATTTTAACCATTGATCAAGAAACTCCGCATCTACTAGTCCTTCAAAGCTTTTAATCTCAAATTTCATCTCAACTTTAAAAGGAGTATGATCAGATTTTACCTTTTCTCTTGTGTTTGAAGTCTCTTCTTCATGATCTTCCCCATAATATTCCTCATGGTGGCTCCTCCCTATGCCAAAATTTTTAGCTAAGCCTTGAACCACTAATTTCATGGAGACTTTATTGATAGAAGCCATATTCTACAAAACTACAAGTTCTTCTTGCCTTCTAAACATCCTATCCGTCATGATCTCTAGCATCTCGATTCTATGGACCAAGTTCTCTTCCTCCATTTGTCCCTAAATTCTCTGCTTCCACTTTCTTTTAGAAATTTCTGGATCACAAGGTAAAAACTCTTTTCCTTTAGATATCATCACTGTCATACAAATCCAAGAAGGAATACCAAATTCTTGGATATTTAATAGCTATGATACCAAAATGATCTGTAAACTCTTCAGCTTTGGAATTATCCACATAATCACAAATCAAACGTTGTTTTTCTACTTTCGATTAGAAAAAGATAGAGATAGCTAGTGAATGAATTTTTCTAATGCTTAGAATCAACAATTGTAGGAAAGGAAATAATATAAACTCACAAACACCAACAAGTTTTATCCTGGAAACCTTCATAGGAGGAAAAACCAGTTAGGAAGGGAAATTACTCTTTCTTCCCACTTTTATTGGCCAATTCAAACAATAAGTACAAAATTTACAATAAGTATGAAAGAGAAGTAGATAATATCTCACACTTCCTCCTAATTACTTTATTTCTCTGTCTCAACACTCCTTTTTTCTACAAAACCCAATTCCAGCACTAAGAACTTATTGCTCACTTGCTTTTATGCTTCGATGATCCTATTCTCTTCTACAAACATGTATTTATAGCCTTTATCATGTCCTCCCATGCACTGGAGAATGGGAAAGGTCATGGAGGAGAAGAGACGTAGATACATTTCAAATTATGGGGTTGTTTGTTTCATTTTTTCTATCTAAAAGAGCCAGGACCACTGCCTAATGCAGACCAGTGGTCTCAAGACCTCCATGTATTTAATTTCCTTCTTTGTGCTAAATAATATGATGAAGTAGAGTCATTTTGGATCCTTATGGATTAGTAGGAGGTTTTTTTATCAATGTTGATCGGTGGGGACCTATGATAGATGGAAGTGGAAAAGGTGACATAGGGGTAGTGGGTGAAGCTGGTGTATGCGGCCTAAGAGGTTGGGTCTTCCTCTTAGGTGGTGGAATAGTATTTAGGATGGCTTATGAGGATGTGACTAAATCTAGTTTGACAACAGGATGGATTAGGCTTGATTTTGGCATGACTCCCAATGTGATAATGGGTTTGGACGTGGAGGAAGATATAGGTGCAAGTAGGGTTTTAAGAATATGAAAAAAATTGATTGTAAAGGTTTAGGTGTGGGTGAGGGTGATGAAGAAGGGGTAGTTACAAATGACATGGGCACAATGGATTTGGTTGTCTGAAACACCTTTGGATAGATTGTGGAAGTGTTAGCAAACAACATCTGCATTTGAGTTGAGATAGGCAATCGAAGGTTTCCCCAAAGCATGGAATTGTCAACATAATCCAAGTGATCAGAAAAATGTGCTAATGACACCGATGTAGAGGATGATGATGTTTATTTATTATTAATCCATTTAAATAATGTCTTTGAGATAGGGAAATGGTTAGCCTTAGACTCTGTGGGTAGAAGAGATGAGAGCATATCAACATGATCCTTGAAATCTAGAGGAGAATTGTCACCAACATGAAGGGATGATACTAGTGGATCCCTTATGGGTAGGGGAGAAGGAAATTCGGATGAGGTATGTTCTTATTTTGGTGAAGAAGAAGGTAAGCATGAATATCCCATGGGTAGAAGAGTAAGTACTGTGAGTTATTCATTAGGTTGAGAGGTGAGTGGGGAAACTACATTAACAGATATGATGGAATCCTCCATATGTGGAGGAAAAGATAAGGGAGAATCCTCCATGGGTAGAGGAGCAGATTTAATAGGTCCCTTCATGGATGAAGGAGCTCATGCAAGAATCTCCTCGATAGATGGAATGGGAGGAAATTGAGTAGAAGGAGCTGGTATGATGTCAAAAATGACATGAAGCTCACAAACATTATTGTTACTAGTTAAAGTTTTACTAGTTTGGTTAGATGATGGGGTGTGATTTGGGAATGAATTCTTAAATATGTGAAGGTTATGATTAGCCAGTGTGTTAGAGTTATCCAAGATGTGATCTCCATTATATAAAATTTCTTGGATGGTGTTTTTGAAAGTTATACAATTACCGTCACTATGAACTCTAACCTGATGATAGTTGTAGTAATCATTTTATTTGTACCATACAAGCACAAGATGAGAAGGGTCAAAACCATTATGTGGTTTGATAGGTGGAAGAGTGATTTCTCTGTATTTTAAAAAAAATTCTAAAACTGAAGAATAGGGTTCTCCTATGGGAGTATATTTTCATTGCTCCCACTTGAACTAAAAATATTGAACAGGTGAAAGGTTGGAAGAAGGTTTTGATTGGTTGGATGGACTGTATTTCAAAGCTACTGCGTTGGAAAATAATTTTTCTATAGAATAATTATTTTATGGTTTGGAAGAAGAAGATGTACCATTTTCTATAAAAATAGTATTCTTGTTACGAAATTGTATATTCTTCTCTTCAATGACACAGATTTAAAGTTTCTAGGCCATGGTGAATGCCTCGGTAAATGTGCAAAAGGTTTGAACTTTGAGATTTGGTGATATGTGTATAACACAAACTCTGGTGAACAACTCTATCAACTCTTTCTAGGGTAATTTGAATGTGAGTTGCTTGATCAAGCTCCGATAACGAGAAAAAAAATCTACGATAGATTCATCTTCATAATGGTGTGTCACGTACAAGTCAATCATGGTGACCTTCTCACAATGTTGATAGAAAAGTGTTCTAGAAAATCCTGAGCCACTTGATTAAATGAAAATATGGAGTTCTTGGGTAGAGAACTATACCAATCTAAATTCGTTCTCGTTAAGGAAATTGGGAATGTCCATAAGAGAAAAGCGTCATCGTGAGTGATGAAATAACACACATTTTTAAAACACCACACATTCTATTGCAAGTCTTCTTTTCTATTGAATCATTTTAATTTAGGTATTTCCCAATGTGCAGGGTATGGATGAATTTGGTTAGATGGGTGAATGAGATTGTTGCAAATCTTGTCATATGCCAAAGAGTTACGTGAGCTACAAACAAATGATTCTAATATCTACATCTTGTCCATCATCATTTTGATAAGATCATTTGTGGGTTATGATGACGGATCACCCCTATAATATAAGGAGGTAAATAAGATGGGTATGATGTGGACAAAACTCCAGTATGTGGTGGTGCCGAGTTCAAACATTGTGATGAAGGAACATCAAATGGAATAGATGTGGAGGGAAAGTAACCTAGGTAAGTGGTAGATAAAATAGGGGGCTGTTGGTGATAGGTGTAGGTAGGTGGGGTGGACATAAATACTCTCATAGAAATCAGAGAAAGAGACTACGGGATGGAGAGGACAAGGTTTTGGAAGGGAGTATTGGTTTTCGACACCACTGGTGGCTAAGATGCAATAGGTATATGAGAAGTGGAAGGCACAGATAGACCTATATTAAGGGCAGTTGATGAAGGCATGGTGGATTTCATAGGGGCTATAGATGTCAAAGGTGTGATATATGCCATAGGTGTAATAGATATCGATGATGTAGGGTCAAGCTGGGAAACCACATCTGGTAAGGTGGAAGAGGCTAAGGCTATGCTTGTAGTAGTTGATGTAGAAGTGGGTACGAGAGTAGGAGGAATGGACATAGGCATGTCGTATATAATATTCCCTGATGAATCATGGGTAGATGAATGAGTAAGGTAATACTGCAGAGTGGTAGGGTTTTGATCAAGGAGTCTCAAAAACTCCTCATCACTAGTGGGTATGGTAAGAGACTGATTGGGGTCCATAGGTGATGAGATGGAAGGGGGCGATGGGCTAGGTGGAAGAGGTTGGTGGCTAGCGTGAAACAAGAGAGTGTTGGATTTTCTATAAGTCAAAACCATGTGACTGATAATAGAACTGGTGATATGAGCTCTTCTAATGATTTAGAAACAAAGAAAAGCGGAAAAAAATGGATCTAGAAGGTGGGATTTGATCGTTGTTTTGATTGAAAAATCAAAACACAGAGACCGATGCCAGTTGGGTAACCGATGTCGGTATGAAAGGGAAATTGCCACTAGTTTCTAGACCGATGTTGATTATTGGGAAGAAATGAAAGGTTTGCAAATCTGGTAATAAATGATGAAAATGGATTCTGAAGGTGATATCAAAGACTCAAAATTATATTGAAGTGAAAGAGGAAGTCATAGAAGGTGATAGGTGTGAACGAAACACTATTTGGGAAAATGAAAAAAACAAATATGAACCGACATCGGTCAATAAAATGATGGCGGTATGATTATATAATTGATGGAGGTCGTTGGAACGATACTGGTTACTATGAAATCTGTGAAAAGATGGAAAAAGTGAATTTTGGTGATTTAGATCAAATAAAAGGACCAACTCAAAAGTTGAGTATGACAATGATTTATCCCAACACACTCAGAAATAGTTGGAATATACCAACTATGATTGTGGAATATGTAGGTAGAGAAAAATGGAGAAAATGAACTCACACCTCAAAACACAAATCAAACAAAAGCTAACAAACACAAAATCCTATGTTGTGGCTTATGCCATTTAGGACGGACTTATGAATAGAATAGAGTTTTGGTTACCTAAGGTTCCTTATGGAAATTGACAACTATGGATGGTTTCAAGAAACTTTTGGCATGGTGTCCTTAATATATAATTTGTAGTACACAAGGCCATACTCTGATGAGATGACAGGCCAAAAAACTAGTTGGAGCCCAATGTCAATCCTCTGATCATGTGATTGTTGACAACTTCTTCTAGGAAATATGTTTTTTAAGAAATGTGTAGTTTTTTTTTCATTGGTTTGTTATACACAGAGAGAGAGTGTGTGAAAAATATGAGCTATGGTTCAATTTTTCAACCATCAGCTGGTCATGACTTCCAGCATATAGGTTGCCCACAATTTAAATGACCTATAATGCAACATACATAAATGAGATACAAATATTTTTAACCCAAATCCACAATGAAATTTGATGAGAGAAATAATGAATAGGAAAGAGTATGTCTTTCACTAATGCAATACAAAATAAAAGGAAGTGTTCTTTTTAATCCAAACTACAATTTTCACTAAGAAAAGTAGGAGAAGAAGAATGTTTCCAAGGGAGGATATTTAATGTGAACTCTCTTTAAAAAATATAAAGACACAATTATTCCCTAACAATGAACAATGCAAAGAACCCAAATGAGTCCCACTAGACATACCAAAATGTTTCACCAATAAGTTGAATCTTTCAAGGACAAAACAAATAGAAGGTAAGTGGTTAAGGAGGAATACCTATGAAGAAAAGGTGGAAGGTAGAATGTGCATGTTGTTGATGTTATCCAAGCTGATCGTAGAAAAATCCTTTCTGTCTTGGAAGGACAACCTGTAAATACAAAACAAGACCACAAAATAACATTAAATAGCATATGAAAGTTGACTTCCTAGTGTATGCAAGATCTAGCAAGCGTGATGCTTCCTAGAGAGGATGTCAATCCACTATTTAATTTAATGTAAATAAAATAAAAAGGTCCTATTGTAATACAATGATTTAGGTTTCTCAATACAAAAAAATATGCTAGATTTAATGTTAAATATGAAATGTATCATTAAATCTAATGAAACCAAAGGTTTGTTTGGGCTGGGAAGGTTTGTGAGATGTCTGGTAAAGGTTTGGGACTGATTAGATGAGATCTGGGTTTGTTTTGGTTGAATATAAGGCTTTCTAGTTTGAGGGTGTAAAATAACACAAAAACTGGTATCGGTCAGGTGACTGATGCCGGTATAGGGATGAAACTGACGATGGTAAGGTAAACCAATGTTGGTAGGGGCAATGGGTGATAAATTAATAAAAATGGATTTTTATCCCCTCTGTGATTGCACAGAGAGTGAGGAAGGTGTGGTTAGGATCGTAATATGGCTAAGAAGACTCAAGAATGTAGAGGAAGAGGTTAAGAAAGGTGGAAATACTTGAAATGGTTGGGTAGGTGGATTGGTGGGAAGATAGAGATATTTGGGTAATAGTAGAAATGGAAATACAAAAATAAGTAAAAGATCTACAGTAAAGTAACCATAGATGATGAAAACTAGGTTACTTACTTGTTGGTCTGAAGATCTCGTGAATGAAGGTGGTTGGTGGTTAATAGGTGAGGTGATGGCTAGTTTAGTTCCATGGCAGTGCAACATGTGTGTTCTCATGGATACTCCAACACCTTGGAAGAGAACTTGTTTCTTGTGCTACACTCTGGTGGTGTGTTTTCATCATTTAGATGTATAAATTGCTTTGAGACTCATGCTTTATTGTAATAAAATTCCCAAAATTGAATGACCAAACCTGTGTACAGAATTGTAAAATTGTATATAAAGGAATCGATGGCAGTTTAGGTGACCGACATCGGGTGAGGATAAACTAGCATCGGTTAGGGTGAACTAGTCCAAGTTACCAAAAATATCTTGATCTTTACTAAGTTTGGTGTGATCTTGATTGCTAATCCGAGTCTCAAGTAAGGGTTGGAACTTAGATAAGTAGGATTGTTGTTGAAGAAGGAATATGAATTTAATTTTAGGGTTTTGAAATAGTATCAATTGGTTAAGAAAATATTGGTGAGAAAAAATTTTAGGGGACAAATTGGTGGTTATATTTCCAATGCTCTAGTAGTCTAAGTCCCTCTACTTAACCGGTGTAGCTTCTGTATATGCATGTGCGAGTGAAAATGAGTTTTCTCTAGGTGGCCTTATAGACGGGGATCTAATAGGGGCACTCCACTAACCCTATGGAAAAGATAACAATATCTTTCTAAGGAATAATTTTTCTTAAGAGTGCGAAAGAGGAGTGATAAATGATATGGGGAGAACTAACGTTTCAGGTAGAAAATCAGATTCCTACACACACTAGTTAGAAATTTCAACACATGCATTTATGAGAAGAAACAAATCTACAAATAGAAACAAGACCAAATAGAATTTATTGATCAAAAAGTATCAAGAAACCCCTTAGTCAAAGAAAGCTAGAAACTCCTTGTATTGACTTCTTAAATAAAAGTTATACATAGTGTGGGAATGGAAGAAAAAAATAGTGAGGGGAAAAATGGAAGAAAATGGAAATCTCATTTCTTCTCTCAAAGGAAAATACACTCTTTAGTTCAAAAAATCAATCACCAACCATTTGAAATGGGAATGGCTTTACAATTTATAAAATGAGAGGTGACTCATTATCTACCTCCCAATGCCTTTTAATATGCCTCAGTACAACTTATAACCTTTTACATTCTTAGGAAAATATCAAGTCCCCTTTTAATGACTTAAGGGTGCCTTGTTACATTAAAAAAAAAATCATTTTAATTTAATTAAAGGCATTATGAAAAATTACAACCCCAACGAAGAATTATAATGGGGAGAGAGAAAGTGGGGGAAGAGAAGAGAGAAGAAGGGGGAGAGAAATAACTAAAGAGGAGTTCCTCAGATCCTTGAAAAATGATCCAATTAAGTGCACCAATGTAGTGAACTATACATCTCCAAACCCTTTGCACCCTAATAAAATCCTTCAAATTAACTCATGAATGCTTGCCAAGTTGAATGAACTATTCCACTAATGATCACAGCTTCCAACCTGTGTATGATAAACTTGTGACTCTAGCCATGAAGTGAGTGTTGGGAGACATTATTGAGTTCTCTGAGATGAGTCTTAAATTCCCTATGATAAATTCCCATGGATGATCCTGAATGATGGTGTGGACCTGAATGATCATCCCTCTATGTCCCATTATTCTAAAACTACCCATTGAGTATGACTTACCATTAATAGCGAGTACCCATATGGGAGACTTACTATTTATAGTAAGAGGTGATTCTTGTTTCTTCTTGACCATCTTGATGTGGTGAAATTATTCATTCAATCCTATGTACACTACCTTTTCCTTGGCCGCTTCTTGGGTTGACTTACTATTTTTATTAAGTGGTCATTTTCACTATTTTCTACTCTAAACACTCATTCTGACTTCCTGGTGACCTTTGGTACACACTGATTTTGCCACAAGTACTTTTGATGATGAATTTCCAAACATAACAAGTCTATATAGAAAAAATTACTATTTTTAGAAATTGGATTTTCCGGTGCTCGATTTGCGATGGAACATATTTTTTTGGACTCGTCTCATCATCACGATCACATCCTCCAAATTACACATAATTTTTCCCAATAGAATGCTTGGTAATAAAATTAAAAAATTTCACCTGGCAGTGGCTTCAAGCACAAAGCTTCCATGGTGGCCATTAATGGAACTCAAAATTTGTAGGTCTAGTTTTTTTATTCGTTTGCAATGAAAACAAATCCATTGCGATAGGTTTTTCATTTGGATTCCCGTGCACAATTTTTAATCTTGTTTCCATTACCGGATTGATGGGAAATATGAAAAATGTGAGCTGGTACATGAAATGGGGATTTTTTTGGAACAAATGTTTCATGGCACCATTTGACCTCCTATTTGTTGCATCTTGATCATCTTGAAAAATGTGGATGTCTGCAAAAGACGACACCTCAATATGGCTTGTATCTTATAAGATATGAAGCTTTTTTGATTGGGTGATTTCATGGTAATTGGGAAAACAATATTCATTTTCTCCTCATTCTTCATTTCTTCAAAAAATTTGATCAATCCTTCCCCTAAGACTTGTGTATTTCATGGATTCTAGTGTTTATTTGTTTTGGTATATGTAACTCCTTTGACAAACTGTTATATTTCTCTTTTGCATTACAAGCGTTGACATGTGATTTTCTTGATGTAGTGTGATCCTTTGCTTGTTGAAAATCATGCTTACCATAGATAAATAATTTTTTCTCTTGGATTCATTAGACTAAAATGTTGATGCTTGCAATAATCCATTTTCACTTCAGATAGGTGAGTTGTAATCTAGTTATGATGGTTGCAAACTTATCTCTAATAACTGACTCATCCTTGGATCAATTCCATTGATCCAAGGAATGTTTTAAATCTCCTCACTTGCTCTAAATGGTAAACTAACATTCAAAAGTTGAGAGACATAGCAAACTGAGATTTTGTATGTTTACAAATTATTTTTGGTCTTGTAAGATCGTTCCTGCATTCAGTTGTATGTTTTGTGTTTGGATCTTTAGGATTGATCTCTTCAGGAAATTTAATGGCGTTAAGTGGAACGAAGCCTAATTCATGATTATGAAGGGAATATAAGTCCTAAACCTATGGGATTTATCCTATATGTATTCTAAACTAAGGTAAATGTACCTACTTCCTAGTTATGCCTACTTATACAGGAGACAATCTATCCTAAGCTTCATATTCTATGTTGGGATGGGAAAAACCTAAGGTGATGTTAGGTATACTCTTAACCTATTACCTACTACTAAATTGGTTTGAATAATAACCTATCTTAAGTTATCAAATTACCTAAGGCAATGTTTATAAACCTAAGTTAATTACTTTCTAGAATAACCTAAGGCCATAAACTAAGTTATGGAAATCTATCCTAAACTAATGAAAGGGACCTAGGGTTGCATGACAAGTTGGCAATGGTTCTAAAGGAATTTATTTGATTTGATTTTTTTGAATAAATAAGAATTACTACCAATTTTGGCAGAGACATGTAAACTTGGTGGAAGCTTACGTGGAATCATAGTTAAACTTAGAAATGCATGCAGAGGTTGAAATAAAATTCACCAATTTTGGGAGGCGGGTGACAAGGAGAGATAGGTGGGAGATTGGGGAGTAATGGCATTAATGAACCTCAAGTTTTGTGAGAAAGTTGTCTTAGAAATAATGAGGGTGGATTTTTTGGAGATTGTTTGGTCTTGCATGCTTTGCAATTTTTTATCATCATGGAGCTATCTGGTTCTTCAAACCAACAGTTTGAATTTCACTTTGTGGTTGCTTTTGGTTTCCCTACTCTATTTTTGATCCAAGGAAATTATATGAGGCATTGGAGAAAGAGATGTTTGGTTGTTGATCTTTTTTGGAGGAGAAGAAGAGTTGAAATCCTGGTTGGAAGTCTCCTTCAAATTGTCAGAAGAACTATCAAGCATGATAGGATCTACCCATTAAGATTTCTTGCTTTCCTCTAAATGTTTGATTAAAATAAATCTTCTCTCATGAGATAAATGGTTACATGTTTTTTCTGGTTATTTACTTTCATGATTGAATGAATCTCTCTGATTTTTAGATATGAATCCATTGCATGATAATGTTAGTCTTTGGATGTTTTTCTCTATGCAAGTTCAATGGTGATATGCATATGGAAATTTCAAGGCTTTTTGTTTTCTTAGAACTCATATTTGAGGCTTTGTGTTGTTTAGAACTTGTATTCGGGACTGTCTACTTGAAAAGAGCTTGAGTAAATGGTTTTGATTTGAGTTTTAACTGGTAGTCTCTTTTGAATCTTCTCCTTGATGCATCTTGAGTTTGGAAAGGGTGGTACTACTTCCGTCCCAAACTGTACCATTTACTTTGAACATGTAATGGTGTGTAAATGTTTGAGGATATTCTACTCTCCTCTGTTATGGGTAACCCGCGTCTTGTTTGAAATTATTTGATTGTTTTGATAGAAGGATGTTGGACATTTTATATAACTGTATCTTGTTGTGAGTATATAGAACCTCTGGTTCGAGGACTATATTGTTACTTACCCTTCGGGTGTGAATTCAAACTCTTTTGGAAGCAATCGATAATGATTTTTTGAAGTATATGGAAGTCTTGTGTTCATATTTATACTTGTGTTAATTTGATTGGAACAATTACCTTCTTTACTTCGATATTTATGTGCTAGATGGAGCTTTGAAAGTTATTTAGTTGGGATTTTAGTTACAATTCGAGTTTATGAGTAATGTTGAAACTTGTTTGACTTAAAAACTTGTGTTGGATTTTTTGTATTCTCTTTCAGATCCATTTGAATGGATTTATGGTTGTTAAAGGAGACAGGAATTGAATACTCTTGTGGAATGTATCTTGTTTTGCCAAGATTTGTACTTCTACTTCAAAACTGTAACTGTTTACTTTCTCTTCTAAATGAACTCGAACTTATGTTTAAACAACATTGAATAGATGAATCGGGTTAGTGTTGATATTGTTGTTCTGATAAGGTTTGAATTCATAAAGAAAATAGAAGTTTTGTTTTCTATAAACTTTGTGTTTGGTTTTGTATTCTCTTTTGAGAACTATCAAAAGAAATTTTGGGTTTTAAATGGGTTTTTGGAATTCTATTGATGAAACACTGGTGAAAGAAACCTAGGATCAGATCCTTTCTATTGAGTTTCCTTTAAATTTTGTAAAGTTAAATTCAATTGTTCAAACTTCTCTGTAGATCGACCTCTCTTCCATGTTGTAGAGTGATTACTATCCTAGGCCTGTTCAAATTCCTGAGTTTGGTTTTCTACCCTTTCTATCTTGTATGAAATAGTGTGAACTCACTCTCCAGAAATGGAAACTTCCTTGTGGATTTTTTAGTTTAACTTGTTACTAGCTGGCTGTGAAAGTTCATGGCAATAGTTGTATGTTCGGGAAACTTTGGGACTATCATTTTTTGGTACTAGGAAAACCAAATCATCCCCATTTGACCTTTCTTGATTTTGGCTAACTTTTATAGATCTATGGTCGTGTCGATTTGGGAAGTGTGCAGTTGAGTCTATCTTGTAGAAAGGAAAATGTAATCATTTCTAGTCTGGCTATTTTGAACAAATGAGTCATGCATCACTAGGTTTTTGGATGGAATCCTTTCTGTGTACTCAATAATATTATGAATCTTCCTTGGATGGACATGAGTAAGAGATAATCCTTGTGTAAGTATTTCCTTACTTTTGGAACGTATGGTTTCAGATCTTTGAATGATATCTTCTATAATGTAGAATATACTTAAGGATTGCAAGTAGGATGATGACTATTTTGATTCTCTCCCTTCTCATATTGGTTTGGGATTCTTGTATCATATTTTGTCTCTTAAATGGTGAATCCTTTTATTGGTTTCCTTGAATTATGCAATTATCTAGGCAACAGTTTGTACTTTCTAAACCTATTTTCTATCCTTTAGATGAATTGTGAATCGTGGATAGTCTGTATTGATTCTTCTTCTTATTTATTTAATTTGTAGGATGAATCATCCTAAATATGCACTATGCTGAAATAAATTTGTCTGTACATGATACTAGAAACTTGGAAAAAATGACAATAAGGTTTTTGGTTCTGAAAGTAACTCTTTTCGTTACATAGTAAAGTTAAATTTTGTATTTTAGTTCAGAGAGAATTATGAAATAATTAGACGACAAGATTTGTTGTTTGTTTTTAAATAAGTAACTAATTGGGTTCAATTCATATATGATATAATGCAGTAGTTGCTAATTATATTATGCTCTTTTCTTAAAAGTGAATTCAGACTTATTATTTGTACTTCTTTTATGGTTGTTATTACTTATGCTTATTGGTATGATATATTAATTGTTTCATTAAAGCAAGGTTGTTTTAATGGAACAATTAGTGGAATGAACTTTGTTTTAATGCTTAGTGCTTATCATGCTCAATTCAATGAACTGACCCATGCTAGTAATTTTTGCAGATGGACTTCGTAAGTGATAAAAGAAGGAAAAAAAAATTTATGATGTATTGGCTAATTTAAAGTCTGGTTCTTTTGTAAAGAATTTTGATTCATTCTTGAGTTATATTGAAAAGAAAATTTATGTTCTTTTATGATCTTTATGTTGATCAACATGCAGTATATCTTAAATGCAAATTATTTTAAATTGTATATTTTATCATGACGAATTGAAAGGCTTAGAGACAGACTCCAAATTGTGGTGTAAATTCTCTTGTACTTAGTATGAAGGAAATAATAATGTTATCTTGTCGATATTCTTTATATCTGTTTGTATACCTATTACTTCCATTATTTAATAAGTTGGATTAAGGGAATAGTTCAAACTCCCTTACTAAAGTGTAACTTGTTAAGTTGCAAAAGATGTCATTCTCTATCTAAACAATTATAGTATAATAATGAAATATGTATCGGACATACAATTAAACTATAGGAGTGGTGAATGATAAAAAGGTTATGTTAACCCTAACATCTAATCATGTAGAGGAAGACACTTTCTCTCTTAAAGAAGGAAAAATAAAAGAAATGGTGGTTATGATCTTTAATCCTTGTACTTCATTTTATATAAAGTAAACAATAGCTAAACCTAGGTGGATGATACACCTTCTTTAGACAACTAAGTTTCATTAAAATTAACCATTTGATGTTTTTTCTGCCCTATTTTTTGGATAACTGCTTGTTATGCCGAGTTAATGAACATAAATGCAAACATAAGTTAATGAATTTCTTATTATTAAATCAGATTAATTATGGATAAATAACTTAATGAATGCTGGAATTAGGGTTAGGCATGGTTGCTGCAATTTGAATCTTAATCCAAATTTAATTATGAAGTAATGACCACCAAGGGGGTGTGTACATCATGATGAAGTAATTATAACAGATGTTGGCACATGCTAACTGTATGGATGTACCTTCGAGAAGACTAAGGGCTTCTTGAGGATACAGTGTTGCAATTTACATATGGCAACACCCTTCCGTAATTGTTCATCTAGATCTACACACATATGGACTTCAACTTAGTTTCTCTTTAGGTCAAGTTAGTAACATGATTAGAATAGGAAGTAGCTTTCTATGACTCAGGGTATCTAGGCACATTCAGACGACTTAGGTCAGCCGAGTATGCCCATATACCCTAAGTCATCATGAGTGTCGCCCTATAACAAATTATGTAGATAACCTGGGTTAGGGTCAAACCTTTGGTAGGTGGAGTGACAGAAGTCAGTAAATACCATTCTAGATAACAGTAGAGTGAGGTGAAGGATGTATTCTGAATTGATGAGTATGCCATCCAAGAATAGTAACATGAACAGTATGCTAAAAATCTTTGGCCAAAGTATTGCAAGTTACTGGTTGCGTTGTCCTATGTTACCTAGTTTAAAGAAATGTGATGTCAGATGAATATTGGTAACAAATATTTAGATAGGTTCTTTGAATAGATCACTCAGTACCCAGAATGGGGTAGGAAAACCAAGTATACGTAGTATACATAAATTATTCTATACTTTAAGACAAACATGAGAGATTGGTAATTACCGAGTCATTACAACTGCATATGGTTATCTGTTATGAGATTGATTAGAATGGAATGTGTGTTATAAATGATGTTTTATTTAGAACAGAGAACATTGTGGTAAAAATTACCTTGTTTCTAAAGTCTTAAAATAGGAATGTTACATTAGAGATAGTTTGAGCTTTGGCAATGGTGGAGTGGTGGTGAGAAGAAATGGTGGAAAAGTTATAGAGCAATGGTAGGGTGAACTATGAAGAAGAAATGAGGGAAAAAATTGGCTAAGTACCAGATTTAAATTATTCAAAAAATGCACAGAAGGGGCTGGGAACATTTTTATGTCCTTGACATCCCTCACCTCAAAGGGACATGAGGGAGATCAATTTCCATGGTGATCACGACAATGACATGTGGCAGAGATCTCACAACAGGGAATGAAGGCTTGACAAGCACTTGGGGGATGGAAATTCTCTCTTGAAGAGGTCACACAAGTGACAAAAATTATCCTTAGGGGATGGGCACATTTGTCAAGGTTTTATGTCCCTGACATGTGAGGGACATCAAATTCCATGCCACTCCAAGTGATGACACATGGCAGAGATCCGACGGTGAAGGGTTTTAAGCTCCCGTAAGCACCTAGAGGCTGAAATGGTGATCCTAGAGGTCATATATGGGTTTAGATGGATTCAAGGGGGCTAGGAGAATTTTCTTAACCTTGATGCCCCTGACCTTGAGGGACATCAGGGAGACAAAATCCCGCCAAGCTCCTGGATCTGAAAATTTTGACTAACTACTGAACCTTTGAGAACAACTTGTGATGGCAATATCTTGAGATCCCGATGGACATTTTTGATGAAATTTTTATATGATCTTGAATATAAATTTCCTTATGAATCTAATGGTGGAGTCTCAAGTCTTGATTCATCCATTTTATCCTTGAAAAAGTGGTTTTTTTATTTAGTACTCCACTTGTGCATGAGAAAAATTTGCTTGTAAAACCATTTAAACCAAACATTTGTGAAAAATATAATTTCACCATCTTGTAGATCTTAGAATTCCATTTATAATTTTTTTTCTCCTAACTCTACTCGGAGCTCCCGGAATCACCTTTTAAATCTTAGCATCGTTTTTGGCCTATGCATTGCCTAGGCCTGTAAACCATGATTTTGATCACACTTCTCCAAACTCCCCAAATCTTCCCTGAATCTTCCAAAATCACTTCCATGATGTTTATAGGCCTTAAATTCAACTCCAATTTGGATTCATCTCCTTCATTATGCTCCAAGGGGTTGCTCTAATCTTGGGAAGGCCAGTGATAACCCTTCCTAATACTTCCCAAAGACAACATTTTTTTTAGAACTCCTAAAATCACCTAGGGGGGTTGAATTGAATTTCCTAATTCACCTATGGGGATGAATTAACACTAATTTGGAGGTTACTAGATTGAATGGGCAGACCTAAGGTGCCTCATAATGGTAAAACATGAAAAAAATGTTACATGGGTATTATTGTCATACTTGGAAATCACCAATTTCATTGTTGCAAATTTGCACAATAGTTGGCTCTAGCTTGGGGACATGACATGAACTGAAGGTAGTGAATACATGACATGGAGGAATCTAGAATCTCAACTTTAGACATATGATCCATTGACTAGTGCCTTATCCATTGGGCCCTGTAGAGTCATGTACAACTTACAAAATAGATACATAGAGTGAAGAAGGAAACACACAAACACCGAGAATAATTAAAGGAAACACAAAATGCACATGGAAAGGAAACAATACACACCAAAAAAGGGGAAACACATCTAGCAATAACCTATGGTAAAAAATGGAGGACAACCTGCTTTCACTGAAGCACTTTTTATTCAAAAGTTACCCCTCAGTGGGAAATAATGAGTGATGTTGTTCTATGAAGCCATTAAATGATTCCAAAAAGTAGCTTCCTCTCCTTAACTATTTATTAATTATAAGTACTTTCATGACTGTGTGTGTTTTTTGTAGGAGTGAGTCCATGTGAGCTTCTTGATGCTCAGGTCTTTGCTTGGAAATTCCAGTGCCTTCATCCTCTTTGAAATCAATTTCATAGTGCTAGTTACATCCCACATTTATCCACATAGTTGATTCCTCATTGAGCTTCCTGCCGCTGCCCCAGGGTTGCTTTTCCTTAAAATTACTTGAACATTCTAGATTCTTTTCTTTCCCAAGTCTATGCTAGTTTACCTTTTTTCTATGAGAAACCTCAGACTTCTCCTTTTTCTCTACTCCACTGTGAGGTGCTTGAGTACTAATGACAGGATTTGAAGTGATCACATACTTTCCTTGTATGGCCATGACATGAGTTTAAAAGATTAAGAATCAGCTCAGGATCTTCCGCAACTTCCACTGTATCCAATAGTTCTTGCACAAAGATGTCCTTTGTTACTTCCTACAGCTCAAGGAAACTATCTAGAGGGATTACTTCATTATCTTAGGAATCATTTCATTCTATCAATTCCTTCATCAAGAGGAGATTTAGCTTTAAAGGCCTTAAAACTCCTTGGTTTAATTTCTTCATCATGGAAAGAGTCTTCTTCTTCAAATGGGAAAGAAAATATCTCCATTTCATCATTTCATCCATCAAGCATTGGATCAGGGGGGGTATCATATTTCTTTCTTTCAACATGGCCAACCTTCACATTGATTGAAGCTTTCAAATCAGATTCATGCTTATCTTGTAGGTTCATGGCTTGCATCAAGAGTTTGAGACAAAGCTCAGGATATTTTGTTTCTTCTACGGCTCTAAGTAGTTATCATACAAATAGTTCATTCAAACATTTCACATGTTCATCACAAGTTGGTCTTGTCCCTCCATGAATGACATGGCCAAGATTATATTCATCTCCAAATGGGAATGAAAATACATTGATTTCATTGTGGATAAGCACACAAGCTTATTTTTCCATTTGAGATTCACCAAGAAAATTTTCCTCTTCTTCATGGTTTGCATCGTCTGGTAATTTAGGGCTGCCCTCTTGTAACTAAAATCTCCTCAATGCTTCTTCAAGGTCTATACCTCTATGGGAAGGCATGTCTAGCCCTATCAAGATGGGAATATCCTCTTCCTCCTCACTTTTCACAAAGTGATTCATCTTCCTGGTATCTTGGTATAAGATGTTAGTTCTTGGACTTCCAGAGTTTCACACTTTGTACCTCTTCTTCTTCTCTAGAAGAAATTTTTCCACGTCTCCCTTAATTGGAATGGTTGCAGAAGACCAGTTCATCTAGATCTTACCCACCAACTACTGATAGAAATCACTTCTTAGCAACATTCCAAATGAAGTCAGAATGTTTGCTACCAAAGTCATCGTTAAAATTTTATTGTTTGGGAATCTAGTGAGAGCTATGCATCTTTGAACTTCCCTACAAGTGGGAATTATTTTGAATCGAGGGAGTAACAAGAGCCACTAGGTGGATTCATGGTGAGTTTGAGACCTTGGTGACCTTCAAAAGGCATCACATTGTCTGAGGTACTAAAATCTATTATGTAATTGTTCAATACATATTCTCCAACAAGAAGGGAGATGTAGAAAGGATTGACCTTGTTAGTCTTGAATGTGCTCAAGCAAAGCATGTTCTATGAGAGAGGTGCAGGTGGGTTTGGTAGTACTCCTTTAGAATAGGGTGTTACAACATTGGGTGTCAAACTTCCATTCCTGATATATCGAATGAATCTCTCAAATTGTTTAGGGTGAGTCTACAAATATTCGGCCTTAGTAATCTGCACTTTGGCTTTGTTCACGTATTTTATGAAGTCAAAAGGACTAGATGCGGGTGAGGGTGATGCAGGGAATGTTTTTTTTATTTAGAACAGGTTTGGGAGAAGGAGTAGATTTTTGGGGGACAAAGGGGATCTTGAAAGGTACACTAGGAGCTTTCAAAGAACTAGATTTTATAGGAGCAGATTTAGATTTAGAATTTGAAGAGGAATCAAAATACTTACTTAGAATTGTAGGGGGCCTTCTTACTTGTTATAGGATAAAGATTCAATGATGCATACTCTATGGAGGGTGGGATCAAAGATCCTTGACTGATTATTTTATTTTACAGAGTCACCACAGGAGAATTATCAGCCTTCTTTTTCTTTGCAGTAGTGGAGGGAGGGTGTTCCTTTCTCAAACTGAGAACGAATGAATACGGCACATGAGAAACTAGGTGAACCTTATTTTTCTTCTTCATCACCTCTAAAATACTCACAAAATCTGATTTACGTATCATTTTCATGCTCATCAACTTCTAGCAGATCATCACCTTCTCTTTCTTATTCAACATCTTCTTCACTTTCTTAAATCCTCTAATTTACATTCATGGGTGGGGTTTCAAAGGAAATCCTTTAGGGTGCTCTTGTAATTTGATTTCTATGGTTTTTGTTGAGAAAATACTCGTTCAAAAAATTCCCTTTTTTAATAATGCCATCTCATTCACCAATTTTTTGCATAAATGAATCTGTTCTCTCGTCTCCAAGATGTTAGGCCTTTCCCTTTGATGGATTCTTGATCTTTCCAGAGAAGATTATAATTTCATCAAGTTTAATGTCCATCCTTTGTGCTTCTATAATGTTCCTTGGTTGAACTATTCATAGGAAAAATCATACCTCCGATGATTGAGAATTGATGAAGAATCTCTTGACATTATTTTCAGATGGCGAATCATCTTCCGATATCCTACAAAGAAACTATTCAAAATGAGCCACGAAGTATCTTATAGTTTCACCTTATCCTTTCTTCATTTGAGCCAATTGCACTAAGAGATCCTGATAGTCTTCAGTTGATTTAAATATTTCCTCAAAGGAAGTCTCGATGTCGTTCCAACTAGTGATGGATCAGGCAGGCATGAGGTGGAACCATTATGTTATTTTTTCTTGGAGAGACTCCACAAACAATTTTACAGCAACATCTTCATGTTGGACACCAAGAATCCCACATGATGTGGTGAAGGCCGATATGTTCTCTTCAAGGATTTGTCTCCCATCACCTTTGAAATTTAGAAATTTCTTACGAGAACTTGTTGATAGATCATGAAGAGGTGGTTCAAGAGCAAGCAGCCTTGTATTTCTTCCCCATGGAACCATGTGTTGAGGTCTTTCTACTTTAGTTATTTCTTTTACAAAATATTCTTCAAAATATTCTCCTTCCAGGGACTCAATGCTCAATGGTGGTTGAAAAATGGGAGAATTTGAAGGGGGAGTATCAATAGGAGTTTGGATAGGATTTCCAAGTGAAATAATTAAATACCCAGATGGGGAGAAGGCTTGAGAGAAAAAGTATGGATTATATCTAATTCATTTTTGTTGATTTTGAAAATCCTTGAAATTGGAATCAACAACACCATTTAACCTTCTCAACCTAGTGCATCTTCCTTCAACCAAATTTTGGAAAATATTGTAGTGGGAAAATGAAAGGAAACTATGGGATATGAAAGGTCACGTGTAGGAACTTGACAATGTATCTTTCAAGGATGGATTTCCATGAACTCTTTTTTTTTCACTTTTTCAATATTTGATTTTTTTGAATTTTTGGGCCTTGTGGTCGTATTTTGGGTCTAGATGCTACTAAATCTTCCCCACGGTGGGCACCAAAAAATATTGGCAATTTTTTTTTTCAGGGGACAAAATGGTGGTTATCTTGCCAATGCTCTAGGTGTCAAAGTCCCACTACTTAATCCGTACATCTTCCATATATGCATGCACGAGTGAAAGTGAGTTTTCTCCGAGTGGCCTTATAGCCGGGGATCCAACATGGGTATTCCATTGACCCTGTAAATAAGCTATCAATCTCTTACTAGGGAAGAATTTTTCTGAAGAGTGGGAAAGAGGAGTGACAAATGATATAGAAGAACTAACGTTGTAGGTAGAAAATTAGATTCCTACACACACTAGTTAGAAATTTCAACACATACATTTATGAGAAGAAACAAATATGCAAATAGAAAAAAAACCAAATAGAATTTATTTATCAAAAATTCAAGAAACCCCTCAGTTAAAGAAAGCTAGAAACTCCTTGTATTGAATTCTTAAAGAAAAGTTGTACATAGTGTGGGAATGGAGGAAAACTAGTGAGGGGGAAAATGGAATAAAATGGCTATCTCCTTTCTTCTCTCAAATTGCAATACACTCATGAGTTCACAAAATCAATCAAAAAATCTTTGAAATGGGAATGGATTTACAATTTATAGAATGAGAGGTGACTTATTATATACCCCCAATGCCTTTTCATATGCCTCATTAATACTTATAACCTTTTACATTCTTAGGAAAAGATCAAGTCCGCTTTTATGACTTAAGGGTGATTTGTTACATTAAAATAAAGTCATTTTAAATTTATTAAAGGCATTATGAAAAAAACTCAACCCCAATGAAGAATTAGAATGGGGGAGAGAGAAAGTGGGGGAAGAGAAGAGAGAAAAAGGGGAGAGAAATAATTAAAAAGGATTTCCTCAGATCCTTGTTAGATGATCCAATGAAGTGTGCCACTGTAGTGAACTCTACATCTTTGAACCCTTTGAACCCTAAGAAAATCCTTCAAATTAACTCATGAACACTTGCCAAGATGAATGAACAATTCCACTAATGAATACAACTTCAAACTTGTGTGTGATATACTTGTGACTCTAGCCATGAAGTGAGTGTTAGGAGAACATTTTACATTCTCTGAGATGAGTCTTGAATTCCCTATAATAAATTCCCATGGATGATCCCGAAAGATGGCATGGACCTGAATGATCATCCCTTTATGTCCCATTTTTCCAAAACCACCCCTTGAGTATGACTTACCATTAATAGTGAGTACCCACATGGGAAAGTTACTATTTATAGTAAGAGGTGATTCTTGTTTCTTCTTGAACATCTTGATGTGGTGAAATTCATCATTTAATCCTGTGCACACTACCTTTGCCTCGGTCACTTCTTGGGTTGAATAATTATTTTTAGTAAGTACCCATATATGGTACTTAATAATTTTAGTAAGTATTCATTTTCACAGTTTTCTACTCTGAACACTCATTCTGACTTCATAGTGACCTTCGGTACACACTAATTTTGCCACAAGTACTTTTGATGATGAATTTACAAACATAACAAGTCTATATAGAAAAACTTACTATTTTTATAAAGTGGAATTTCCATTGCTTGGTTTGTGATGGAACATATTTTTTTTGGACTCGTCTCATCATCGCGATCACATATTCCAAATTTCACATAATTTTCTGACTAGAATGTCTAGAAATAAAATTTAAAATTTTCACCTGGCAATGGCTTCAAGAATAGAGTTACCATGGCGGCCATTAATGGAGCTTGAAATTTATAGCTATGGTTTTTGTCTCCGTTCATGATGAAAAAAACTCCATTGCGATAGGTTTTTCATTTGGATTCCATGTGCAAGTTTTTAGCTTTTTTCCATTGCCAGATTGATGGGAAATCCAACAAATGTGAGCTAATGCATGAAATGGGGATTTTATTGGAACAAATGTTTCAGGTAACCATTCAACCTCCCTTTTATTTTATCTTGATCATCTTGAAAAATGTGGAAGTATGCAAAATACGGAACCTCTATCCGTCTTGTATCTTGCAAGATATGAAGATTTTTTGATTGGGTGACTTCATGGTTATGTGAAAAACAATCTTCATTTCTTCAACACTTTTGATCAATCCTTCCCCTAATACATGTGTATTTTCATGGATTTGAGTGTTTATTTTTTTTGGTAGATCTAGATTGAGCTTTGGAAATGGTGGAGTGGTGGTGAGAAGCAATGGTGGAGAAGTTACAGAGCAATGGTAGGGTGAACTATGAAGAAGAAATGGGGGGAAAAGAGGGATAAGTGCTAGATTAAAATTATTCAAAAAATACACAAAAGGGGCTCAGAACATTTTTATGTCCTTGAAATCCCTCACCTCAAAGGGATGTGAAGGACATAAGTTTTCCACAATGGCATCTCACGACGAAAACACGTGAACGAAGCTCTAACGACAGGGAATGAAGGTTTAGCCAAAAAGCATGTTAGAAGCAGCTAGGGGACTCTGGAAAATGGTCACATGAGGGACCAAGAGACATTCCGCAGGGACTGTGTACATTTTTCAATGTCTCTCATGTCACAAATAGACATGTGAGGGTCATCAATTTTCACGGTGCAACTCAGGTGATGACACTTGTCGACATATCTGATGTTGAAGGGTTTGAGCTCTTGTAAGGACCCAGGTGATAAATTGGCAATCCTAGGAGGTTGATATGTAGGTTTAGACCAGAGAGATTCATAGGGGGATAGGTGCACTTTTTTTTTTCCATCATGTCCCTTATCTTGAGGGACATAAGGGACACAAAATTATGTTATGCTCTTGGAGTTGACATGTGTCCTTAATCAAATTTGACTAATTCTCGAACTTGCTCCTTGAGGGACAACTTCAAACAAAAATATATTGAGCTCCCCAATGGATTTTTTTTGATAAAATTTTATATTAACATGAATTGAATATTTCCTTTTCAATCCAATGGTTAGGGTCTTAGATCTTTATTCCTCGATTTAGGCCCTGAAAAATTCAGAGTTTTGGATCTAGTCCTCTACCCATGCCTGAGAAAAACAAGTTATCAAAACCTATTGCGTCAAATGTTTGGTGAAAAATATGATTTCACCATTTTTGTATGAATCTTGGAATTACCATTTCCAACGATGTTTTTTTTTGGCTCTTACCTCCATCCAGAGCTCTTGGAATCACCTCCCGAAGTTCAATAACTCTTTTGACCCTATGCACCGCCTAGGCCTGTGAATCCCTGTTTTTGATCAAACTGCTTGAAACTTCTCCAAATCCTTCCCAAATCTTCCAAAATCACTTCCATGATGTTTCCAGTACCTTAAAACCACCTTTTCATGTTGGATTTGGATCCTTCATTCCACTCTAAGGGGAGTGCATCTAGTCTTGGGAAAGCTCAATGGTAGCTCTTCCCAACACTTCCCAAAAAAATAGGAGTTTCCAAGAACTCCTAAAATCACCTGGGGGGTTTGAATTGACTTTCATAAATCACCTAAGGAAACTGAATTTAACCACTCATTTGGAAGGTCATTAGACTGACTGAGTGGACCTGGGGTCCCTGGGAAGGGTAGGACTTGAAACTTTTAGCTACAGGGGGTATCATTCTCATGCTAGAAAATTGTTCATTTTCCTTGCTGCACATTTACATGACAACAGGGGTTTTTTGTGTACTAGACAACTCATATATGAGGTTTATTGAATAGGAAATTGATTAAATTTTTGATATATGGTGATATTGTTTAGGGATTTTTTGTTGAAAGGATGTTTTTAAATCTAAGTTAATTAATAATGTGGGGTATGTTGTGAGCAAGTTGCGAAACTGTAAGGTTTTGGTCAATGGATATGATTGATACAGGGCAGGGGACAGATGGATATGTAAAAATATGTATGTGTCTTTCGGGGTATGTTTCAGAAAGGGAATAGAGTGGTTTGTGACCCAAGATGTTGTGAATGTCTATAGGTGGTACACTTGGAAAGGAACAAAAGTGAAGGCCAAGGGTTTTGATTTTTTTTGTATGGATTTAAGGAAGAATGAAGAGCTGGTTATGATAGTTCCTAGGTGTGTACCAATATGAAGAATAGGGGGGTCTTGAAAAATATCTTGAAGGTCATACTGAAGATGGGATGAGTATTGAACCACATAGTCACTCATTCCTCCTTGAGGATTAAAGGAATGGATATGGGGATAGACATGAGTAATTTTTTTGCTTACACAAACACCTATTCCATGGGTGAGAGAATAACTGGCTGAGATATGCTAGTAGGGACTAGCGGCAGAACTCCATGGGAGGTGTCCATGAACGGATGAAGAAGATAGAGGTATTTGTGTGGATGAAGATTCTATTTAGGTGGCAAGTAATGTTTTGAATGATGGTGTGGAACCATCATCTGAGGGGATCCTTGTGAGTGTAATGTGAAGTTTTTGATTGTTGTGTCTTATGAAGATATCACAGTTTGAAGTTCAAATAATCAAGACCACTAAAGACACAACATTGTCCTGTTTCTAGTCAACTTGCTCAGGATGGATTAAGAACCATATTTATTGGAGTACATGTGAGACTTCATGGTAAATTTGGATCAATGAGATGGGAACAAGATTCCGCATTAAGGATCCAATCACATAAGGCTATGGATCAATTTGAATGATGTTCTGGAGATGAATACCTCAATTGGCTAAAGTGAGTATGCATTAAGAGCTATGGGGTAGTTGAATCTACGAGATTTCTGAAAAGACAAGATCCCCACTATCAAATAAATGTTTAGGTGGAACAGGATCAGGTCATCTCAGATGAAGAAATTTCAAGAATACTTCAGGATGAATGTGTTTGTTCTTGATTTTCTACTCAGGGTGTTGATATGAATGTTTTTTCATTGATGCAATGATTCATTGAGCATCATGACTATGATGAGTATTGAGCATGTTGTAAGGTTTGATAGGAAGTTGTGCAAATCATCTAAATTGGAGCTAGGACATGTTTTTGTAGGGGCATCTAGATGTGGGGTTTTTATCCTTGTAAGGATTCACCATAATGACAATGTAACAAATCACCTAAATGAAGATGAAAAATAAAGCTAAATAAGTTGGTTGCAATCATAACATTGCAAATCACATAGAGAAGATTTTTATGTGATCTTGGATTAGATTTTGTGAATAAAAAGCTGAAATGTGTAAAACGGTTGAATAAGGTTCATAGGAAATGATACTCCTATGGATGGTTTTAGGAATGTTTATCAACTAAATCCTTGATATATCTGAAGGTACGCGAGGCCTAAATCTCTGATGGATCTGGTACGGGGTCAAGTTGGGCCCTACCCCCCTCAACTGACATGGTCCCAAAAACAATAAGGGATTTGGAGGTTCTTAGACAATATACCTATGCTTCCATAGTTGATTATACTCAGCTAGAAACATTGAGTCGATTTCAACTATTGGGTGATTGAAATCCTTGTCAAGTAAGTTTCACCTAGGTCAGAATTATTTGATGAAAGTTTGATATTCAATGTGGTTTGGATTTGTCCTGAGGGATATTAATGTCAAGAATGCAATAAATCCTTAATGTTCCTTTAACTTCCTAATCCTATGTGATCAAGCAAGATGACAAGGTTTTTTTAACCCCAAATGAACAATAGATTTGAAGATGAGGACAAACAGCAAAGTGCAATGCTTGAAAATAAAAAAGAAAGGAGAAGAATCTCGTTGCGAAATGTTTCCTTTTTTAATTTTTAATTTTTTGAAGTTTTTTTTAGCAAAGCAATAATGCAACAAGCAAAAGCCACCAAAGTAGAACCACCTACAAGAAGGTCTAACAACAGACAAAAAAAACAAAAAAAAATGATGCTTCCAGAGGTTCCACCTGACTGAGTAAGGTAGAACCTTTTGTAGTCTCTATTATCACCTACCTATTTCAGCAACCAATCCCAAATCATGTCAACATATAATCCAGTTTTAGTCCTGGAAGATCACCTCAAGGTGGTGTGCAAGCGCTGAGTCCCTCCTTTATGTGAGATTCATGAGAATGTATCCTTCTTAACACAAGGATGTAATATAAGCAGGAAAATAAGTGCATTCATTCATGGAATTTAAGATATAAGAACTAACTCCTAATCCTAATACATTCCAAGCATAGATTAACATGATCAACTAAAGGAAAGTAGAATCAACCCATGAATATCATCAAGAAAACCATAACACACACATGAACATAATGGAAAAAATACATAGATCAAGATCCATCACATGAGTGTTTCAGAATCACTTCATTATATTCATAAGCCAAAATATGGTAGCCAAGATTACATCAAGAGAGTTCCATTTTTGGAAATGTTCACACTAGTAGAGCTTACTTTACATCATAGAGCTCGCCATTACATATTTTTCATGCATATCTCCTACTCCCTATCTATCCTTACTTATTTCTCTAGTCTTTCTCTGCTGAAAACCATCATACTCATAGAATAATCATCCTCCTTCCATCTTAACCACTCATCATCTACATGTGAAATCTTGATAAGGGAATCCTTTCATCATTTCTCTACCACTACCTAGGAATATGCCAGCTGTTCACCATGTGTTTCCCTCAATTGAGTGCCTTCTAGCAATGCATGTGTCCAGCTAATCCTTAAAAACATTGACTCCTTATCCTTTCATGATAACTGTATTGATTCCCTGGAATATCCTTTCCTTGATCCGCAAGTCTCCATAGCTTATCCACATCTGTATCTAGTCACTTTTCTATTCACTCCCTATGCACATCTTTTCCTGTTGTCCCAAAACTTACTAAGTCCTGAATCCATTCTGCCCTGGTGTGAGCCTTTGTGACCTCTCCAAGAATTACTTCTGCGCGTGCCTTCACACCCTGCTTCTGTGCATGCCATAAGGCTTCATGCCTTAGGTACTTAGTTACTTTTAGGGGTCCAACATCACCCCACACTAAACTGGTTTCCATCCTGACAAACCTCTACGCTTCCCGAACAAAAAAAATGTTTTCAATCAAAATACTACTGCAAAGAATAAAGAATAGAGGTTGGGAGAGAATATGAATAAAGAATTGAGGAATGGGGGGAGATGCTATGCGACCAATTGGAGGAGTTTGGGGAACTCCACATCTATCTCATCCTTCAATTTTTCTAAGGCCTTCAACTCTGATAAGGCCTTTCTTGGTGCTTCACTTATGACACTTGGCACCTGTTCTGGGGTGATTTTCTTCCACCTTCCCTCTTTAATGTATTAATAGCCATCCCTAGCTCCATGTAGACACCCTCAAACTCATCCATCTATTCAGTGATGGAGTCTTGGAGCTTTCCGATTTTGAAATCTAACTTTTTGCGCTTTGTCTTGATTTTCTCCTTCTGGGTCCGTGGTGTAAACGACCAATCTGTGCGGGCTCCACCTTGTTGGTGGGGATGGTCATCCTGTAACACTTTTGAGGGATTCCTCTTCCTCTGTCACCCTTGCATTGATAATTGGCTTCACATTTTCTACAACTATTGAATCCCCTATCTACCAGTATATTCACCTCCTTGAGTTGGGAGAGAAAATCTTCCAACTCTATGATCTAGGCTTCAATTGTGGACCTTTTTTTGTTCTTTTTCCTTTGTGATCTCTGTAGTCTGTGGGGCCCATGCCATCCTTGATGTTAATGAGTAACATCCCCATGAGGTCCTCAAGGTACTCCATCTCATCCCCATAATTGGTCCTAGCCTGGCTCACCAACACCAGACATTGTCCCAAAATGTTTTTCACAAGGGAACCAACTCAGTCATATGCCTCCTTCGTTTGGGCCATGTTAGTTCTCCCTTAACCCTTAGAGTAACCTATATATTTCCTTTTCCTTGCTCTTCCTCTCTATGATCAAGCTCTGAATAATGGCCCCAGTATCCAGACTATATTAGATTACCTCTTAAGACATATTTTACAATGCATTGCATGCATGCTCATCTATTAGGTGTTAGGATCCATCACTTTGTATGTATCTCCTCCCTTCTTCTTCAAGTGAATGGTCTCGATCGCATGATCGTTGACCTCGAAACTCAGGTTCCTCATCATGGGTAGTGCATGCTCTAACTGAGCATCTTCCTGGTCCTCGGGCACACCCCCATCTTGATCCATCAAATCCCAACCATGTAACTTTTCTTGTGGGAGGGTGGCCTAGAATCTTGCAGGTAAGACCTTTGTGGGGTCATCCAAGAAGTCCATGTGTGGGGACATGGGTGTCCACTTCTTCCTTGTAGCTTTGCACTTGGTTATTTTCTTCTTTTCCCTAGGGGTGAATCCCTTATCCTCCTTTATAGTAAAGGAGTCCCCTTTATCTCCCTTTGGGATGGTGTTCTTTGGTGTAGCGGCCCCACACATTGGACTCTTCTTAGCCCCTATAGAGTGTTCTTCTCCTTCTCCCCTGCACCTCACCTGCATCCGTGGTTTTCACCCTCAGCCTCCTGACCCTCTAGTTCTACTTCTAATTCTCTTTGAAAGTGGTGGGGTCTTTTTCCTCTCCTTCCTCTGAGCCTATTATGGGGCTTGATGCGGTCGGGTGTCTTTTATCTCTTTTCTTCAAGATCTTCCTTCTCTTCCTCCTCCTCCTCATGCCCTATAAATGAAGCCTCGGTGCCACCATATACTAAAGTTTTAGCACCCTTTCTACCATTCCTTTGTGTGTAGTACTTCCTCTTTCTGGAGGTATCCAACCTTCCTTCATCTTGTTCTTCTTCCTCTTCCTCTTCCTCTTGCACTGCTTTCATAGGAAGGATTGGTGTATCTCGTGGCTTTTGAATGCAAGATTTTGTAACTTCCACCTAAATCCCTCCTTGTGTTTTATGGATACGCTACACAAACACCAAATGGACATACCCCTTGATGGTAATGTTGACTTGTGGGTGTAAGTAAAGAAAATATAGTTACAAAACTTTGACATAGGTAGGTTGAGTTCCATACTTGTATGTAGCTTGTAACATGTGGACATCAACATCCACCTTGTTTACATAAAAAATCAACTTCTACATGTCCTTGATCTGGTTGATGGTGCACTTCATATATTTGGTTGTGAATGTGAAGGGGATTTTGCACCATGGTCCCATTTCTCCCTTGGCCATCATAAACTTTGCTAGACATAAATGTTGGGTAATGGAAAATTTTACCTTATCTCCAAAAACTTGTGGTAACTTATGGGGGATGTGTCCACTCATTCTAAAAATCTCTGCATAAACACTCGAACCATTTATTCATCTGAGCCTTGTAAGCACTTGAGATGGTCCCATTGCAGGTGAATTTTGTGAATTGGACTGCAGGGGATGCGTGCACTGCAGGTGGGGTGAACCCAAACGTTTCTCATATGGGACACCAATCTCCCAGAACATAATCAATAATAGGATGGATCCCCAAGTGATCTTTTCTCTTGAATCATTGTTATGTACCCGTGCCTCTTTGATAATGTCATTCGTAATGAATTGGGAAAAATTGTATTGTGCCCTCTTGGATACCCTGTAGGCCACATACAGGAACCTCCAGTTAATGTCTGTCCACCTTTCTGATGTGCACCCAATTTGTAGCTAATGAGCCAGGGAGGAGACTCTCAACGTTGGGTCTGGGAGATCTATGCAATTACATGTGCCCTACCCCCTTCTCGTAGTTTAGATTTTTTCACCATCTCCTCAATCTTGGCAGTGGCACATAAATCAAGTACCATATCCTCTCTAGTGTTCTGTTGGCCCATAACCATCTGAATCAAATGGCTTGTGATCTTCATTCTTCTTCCTGTGAAGTAGAATAAATCTTCATGCACCCATGACATTAACCACCTAAAAATTGGGGTAGGTTTGGAAAATAAGGGTAGCTCCCATAGCTATAAAAATCTAGTCTTTTGCAACACTTGCTACACTGAGTTATCAACCTTAGGGTTTCTGAGCTCTTCCATCATTCTGAAGTGTCTGATACTAGGTCCTCCCACATCAACTTTTCATTTTCAGATGTTTTGTGGTTGTATTCACTGATCTTACATTTATATAGCTTCAAGCTCCACTTTTCAGCCTTAATAACTCCATAGGGGGTACTGCATCTCTGAGTAGATCTCCATGGGATCCTCCTTTTCCACCACTGGTTTCTTTATTCGAGCCTTCTTTGGTGCCATATTCCCTCTCCTTTTTTTTTGTTCCCTAGGTGTTATGTTCCTTTCTTTCGAATTGCCCTAACTCAACAACTTCCTCACTTCTCTTTCACACCACCTCCTTCCTGATCTCTTGTCTTCTTACCTTCATGTCCTATGTCACTAGATTTTACTACAACTTTGCACAAATCCACTAGTTCGTGATAGTACTTTGCGTCACTCTTCTTCAAAAAAAAACCTTCGTTGCACTTTGAGCTTAGGAGCACAAAAAAGAAATTCTCTAAGGAAAAGTAATCAAAATGACTATTCTTATCTCTTATTTATACTTTATCAATGCCTTAGAGTTCCTCTTGACCACATGTTTCTTAATGTTTCTTTTTAATGAAAATACTTTATTTCACCTTAATTCAACTTCCGCAACTTCCCCTCGTGCTTTGCAGTTATAACCTTTAGGCACTCCAATACCACTAAACTTCCATAGACCTCCTTCACGCGTATCTGTCACCGTGCCAAAGTACATAACCTCTCCGTGGTGTCTACTAAGTAGTTCCCCTATAATGTTTCCTACCTTATGTGATATTACACAATCCTTCCCTTCTTGTGGTCTTTAGATTATTTCAACCCACCTTCATAACTACATGAATTTATACAGCCTTAGCCACTACATGTTGCTCATTCTTCTTTTCTTCACATTAATTTTTCTAATAGTCCACTGTCGAAGAATTTTGCCTCCATGTTTAATATAGCTGTTCCATGTTCAATATAGCTGCTACCTCACCCCACACAAAAATGTTATCTCGTGGTACCCTATGCACATAGAACCTCTTATAATGCAATTAACTACCAGTGCACACCAATGCGCAACACCAAAGCCGAAAGTGACAACAAAGGAAACAACCAAAATAGAAAAGTACTAGAAGGATATCAAATATAATTAGTAAAAACTACCTTACTCTTTACTACACAAAAATCTTATTTATAGTAAGGCTTCAACCAAATCCCATTGAAATAACCTTGTAACCTCATCCCATTCAGTGCTTGTAACCAGTATGTGCCTGAATCGAGGATGTATGGTCCTAACTAATGGAATTTCATTTTCCCAGGATGGTACAAAAATTTAGAGTCATAAAGCACGACCATCTTCCCAACCTCGAATTATTTGTTTTTGATATGACAATCATGCCATGATTTTTGTCACGCCTTCTTAGTCTTTTGACTCCATATAGCAATTCATTGCCTTTATTCCAACTGCATTAACTTCTCCATGTGCTCCTGTAGTACTTTCTCATCTGCTAATCCTCCTACATGCATAATACACAGAGATGGTAGCATAAACTCTAGTGGTAAAAAAACCTCCACGTGAAATACTAATTGAAATGGTGCTGCCTTGTTCAATATTTTTTAGGTTTTCCTATATGCCTAGAGTATGGTTGAGACTTTGTTATCCCAATCCTATCTCCCCACATCAAAAATTTTGGTCAGCATGTGACCAGGGATAATTTTAGTAGCGAATATTTGTAATATGCCAAAAATTTCATTTTAGGAAAATTCGAAAAGGTGCTTTTTTTGGAGCGAGTTGGTGTCCTATTTGCCTAAAATTTACATTATATATATTTTTTGGGGTCGGCTTCGCCTACATTTGAAAACATCTCCTATAAAAACCTAGGTGATTCATTGGGTAGTATACTACGATACTACCACTAGTAGCTTACAAATACCATGAACTCACATACTCTAAGCACCAGAGATTACTATTATCCTGTTAGTAGTTTAGAGTCGGGTGACAAATGATATTTACTGATGCACGACCCATTGAATTTGTTGATGTGTGACAAAGGGGTTAGCTGTCGATGCGTGATAGTGATATAGTTGACACATGACAAGGAGGTATTATAGATGCATGAAAAGGGGGTTAGTTGTTGACATGCAACAGGGATATAGTTGATGCACGCCAAATAGGTATTATAGATGCACAATAAGGGGGTTTTTTGTTGACGCGTGACAAGGACGTATAACAGATGCGAGACAAGGGGGTTAGCTATTAACGGGCAACAGAGATATAGCTAACATTTTTTTGATGCACAACAAGGATATTTAAAGTGCTATTGACACATGATAAGATGGTTAGCTATTGACACGTGATAGGGATATAATTGACGTGTGACAGGGATATAGTTGATGCACAACAAGGAGGTATTATAGATGCACGATAAGGTGGTTAGTTGTTGACGCATGACAAGGAGTTATTGCAGACGCGTGATAAGAATTTTGTCTCTTACGTGCAACTTGGTTCTTTTGCTGACACAGGACTCTGTTCAAAAAAATGGAAGGTTCTAGTCCTCAGAATGTGAAGACCCTAAAAGTAACTAAGAAATCTCATAAGTTCATTTTTAAGTATTATGGAAACTCTGCTGATACAAATATTGTAACTACCAACAACCATATAGCTACCACTAGAAATAATCATAATATTGACTATGTGAAAGGTAATATTGAGGTGGATATGCATTTTGCATAGTATCAAACAAATGACACCTAGGATAATATGCTAGATCTTGAAGATATAACCGTTGATATGCCAAATCTTGAAGATATTCTTCCTGTTGTGGTGCAACCATGAGTGCATCAAGATATCACACCTAAAAATACTTAGCAAAATGGAACACATAAATAAAATTCAAATTCTAGTTCACGAAAGAGAAAACCAGGTGATTGTGATATTGCTCAAAATTCTACTCAAAAAAGTAAAACACTGAAAACAAACAAGAATATGTGGACCATTGGTAGGACATACAAGTTTGATTGGGCTGCTAAATTTTTGTTTATCGAACCTATACAATCATCTAATTCAGAAGAGATCCCATCTAAATGTACATGTACAATATGTACGTGGAAATTGGGAAAGCAAAAAAAGATGCAAATGAAGCTGGAAACTATAGAAAAACATTGTGGAAAACAATATTTGATTGTAACGGGGGATGGATAGAAAATAAAAAAAACAAAGGTGGAAAATAGAAAAAGATTACATGTATGTTAAATATGCAGCAGATTATGAATTAGAGAAGGAAAAACGTAGACATCTCATGGAAAAGGGAGGAACTATCACATCACAAATTGGTAAGATGAATCAAACAAATTTACATCCAAAACTCATGCAGTTCTCTACTTTATTTCACATACTAAAGAAAGGAAAACCAATTTCAGATTTCCTTGATTTCAAAGTTTTGTATCAATATAATGGAATGCCAAATGTACCTCAGTCTCATTAGTCTGAAAGTAGTGGATGGGAAATGGAAAAATGCCTTTCAATGATAGATAAGGAAGATTTGAAAGAGAATATAAAAAAATCAAAGTTTATCTCTATTTCAATTTATGAAGTGAAAACAGTCTACAACACTACTTGGGTGTATATCCATGTCTATACTTTAGAAAATAATATAAGTACACCTCATCTGTTGTGCGTTATGAAAATGGTTGAAAACTGTAATGTCAAAAACCTACATAAAATAGTTGTTTCTCATTTGAAAGATATTGTTGGAATGACTGATTATGAAATTGATACGAAGTTGGTATGCATCAAAGAAGATGGTTCATCTGTCATGCAGGGTCACCAAATAGGGTTTTGTGTTAGATTAAAATCAACAATGGTCCCATATATGCTACCAATTCATTGATGGATCACATAATGAATTTATCATATAAAATGGTAAGCAACTACGAAAATGTTGCTAAATTAGAAGACCTTATAATAGAACTTTATGCCTATATGAAAATAATCCTAAAGTGATTTCTTGAGTTCCAAAAATTTACAATTGGAATTACAGATGACAAAAAACTTCTGAAAGATGTTGAGATGAGATGGATCTCTTTATTTGAACCTACATGGAGAGTTCGTGAGGAGTATCCTTCGTTGGTTGGTTTCATGCAAAAATATCGTCATGAAGTTAATAGGGCGAGGGACTTGTTTTTCTGTTTAACTGATTTGGAGACATTTCTTACATTGGTTGGTATTCTTCTAATGTTGTAGGAGATCAATACACTAATGAAGCATACACAGGGGGGATTAATCTATATTGTGGATTTTATACGGATGAGAAAAATGGTATGTCAAAGTCTTGATATCTTGTATTGTTCCTAAGATAGTTTTGATACACCTGTTTTTGAGAATTGGAAATCTTTATTAGATCTTAAAAATCCCAGTAACTATTTGAGATTTAATATCCATGATCACCTCTGCATCACTATTAATGGCAGGGACATATTGCTACACATTTTGCAAAAACGTCAAGATATTATAGGGTTCCCATGAGACGTAATCTCTTTGAGTCTGTTATAGTTGAAACAAGAATAAAGCTAAAAAAATGCAGAATCCTTATCTTCAGAAATTAGAGAACATTTCTCCAAAGATAAAATTCTTGAAGCAATGGGTGTGATCAATCCTAATTTTTGGAATACTGAAGGTGGTCATGCAGAATTTGTAAGAAAACATTTCCATAAATCCATGGGTATAATAATGGAACATTTCACAAAGACTTCAGAGTCCAAGGGTATGGAAATCAAAGGTATACTGAATGCTGATTTATTAAAGTTTCAATCCATAAATTTTACAACAACAATGAGGAACCAATATAAAAACTTAGACGAACCTTCTAAAAGTGGTGCTATTACAAGGTTTGTGGCGAGGAATCTATCACAGTTCTATCTTATAAGAATACATCAGTGAATATTTTAGATTATATGAGTTATGCCAAACAATGATATTGGTGTCTGTAGAGGACGAAAGGGTTTTTAGTGCTTTATCATTTATAAAATAAAAAATGAGAAACGGGTTGGATAAAAATATGGAAAGTTGCATGAGGTGTTATGTATCTCTCTACTCCATGGAAACCTTTCCTTTTAATAGAGAAATTGCACATTGGAATTCCCTTTGCAAAAGAAAAGGTGTGAATAATACAGCTACAAGTACAACTGTTCCCAATATTGAGAGTGGAATTGGTGCATCGTCACACTCTATAGAAGCGAACATTGATTTTGAAGAAGCTATTGATAATGGATTGTTTCAACTTTAAATAGGTATCTCCTTCAGCTTACTTTTATTGTTTCTCACCTTAAATTGTGTTTAAAATCTTGTTATCATTAAAGATGTTATAGGTATATATATTTACATTTATTTAAATACTATTATTTTTTTATTTTTTTTGAAAACGTGGGTTGACATCCATTAGAGGAAGCTCACACTTCTTGGGGCTGACAATGTCAGGAAACTCACCCATCTATCTACTAATCCATTTCTTGTTTTGAGTTTTCTTAAATTAAAGATCTAGCACACTACGAATGATGATTTCACAACCATCTAAAACACTAGAGGTAACTTAAAACCCTATCATATGACATTTCTTGATTTTTCACAATTATGTTTAATTTATTTTTATATTTCCAAAATGCTTTGATATATTTTTTAAACTTTGTGGGATAAAATCACACAATCAAATTTTACAAAGAGGAAGATTTTTCAATATTATACAATTCATAATCCACAATCCATTATACAATTCATCATCCACGATCGTGCTTGAAGCTAAATATATGTCCACATAGAATGCATCATCATCCATATATATCATATCATAATCCTGACACTCTAATTATTATTAAATTCATCATATCATTATCATAATCGTGACACTCCAATTATTATTAAAACAATTATTTATCTATTTTAAATGTGTAGAAACGTCTTTGTCCTAACACATTCCATTTTTTACAACAATTATCCATTATCATCATTCATCATCATCTATATCCATTCTAATGTCATCATATCATTACAAGTATAGAGAAGAAGATTTTGAGAACGTTTAAATGTATCTATCGTACCACAATCCAAATTTTCTTACCACAATTATCCATTATCATCATCCAGATTCCATGATCATGCTTGAAGCTAAATCTACATCCACATACAATTCATGATAATCCATATCTATGAGATTATGATTCTATTGGAATGTCATCATCCACATCTAATGCAATCATCATTACAAGTAGAGAAGAAACATAAACACCATATACAATCTAGAAATTCTGTACATAATATATAGGAAGTTATAAAATTAAAGATTATATAGTATTTCAAAATTTCAAAGGCTATCAAATTAAATTTCAAATTTCAAATCCAGATAATAAAATTCAAATGCCATGACCATCACAGTCAATGTTTCAAATTTTCAAATATAGATTCTATTTTTCAAGTTTCCACACTCAATAATGAAATTTTTCAAACCTCAATTTTTTGTACCCCTTTCCACTCATGTACTCCTTTCCCCAATGGCAGAAATAATCCCAGAACTTATGAGATCTTCCACAACACTAACTATATTCTTTAAAATTCTTTCTTCTTTCTTTGTTGCATCTCCATGGGATAGCAAATTTGGATCAGCAGCTGCCTTGGTTTTGAATAAAATTTTAGGGTTGAAGTCATGCTCTTTAATTATCCTCTTCATTGTATTGTTTTTTTTAACCAAAACAATATTTTCCTTCAAATTCTTTTCTACGGATAAATTTTTCTTCACAATTTCCAAGTGAACTTGGAAAGCCTTTGCTTGACTCTTTAAATTTTCATATTTTAACTGCACAAAAAAAGTGATGTCAATTCAACATATCACTAAAATAGACAACTTCAAATTAACAACAAATATTTTTTGAGTGATAATACTTATGACCACTCTATCTCTCCCGAAATTTGCAACTGCTACTAGATCCTTGTCCTTAGACCATTTGTTTTAATATTCCTAGGCCTCAACACTATTATTTTCCAATTTGTTTAATGTCTTATCGAAAATGTCATCTTTATAGTTGTTGTTATACGTGATGGTCCCACTTCTTACTTGGGTAAGTAAGGAATCCATCTTCACAGGTTGATTCTGGACTGCAGCGTATAAACTATCCCTTTGCCAATAATTTTCATAATGACTTATTATCTCATTGATAAGTACTTTAGCCATTCTCTCCCATTCTATGAGCTGACTAATATGAGGTAGAATAAACTCATCGACATGGGATTGACAATCATAACCAATTAAGTTCTCTAAAGGAAAAGGTAGTAACTATTCACCATCTGAATCTGAATAATATGATCTCGTGGGAGAGGTATGGGGGATTTCAAGTTGATCAACTTCTACTTGTTTCTACCTTTAAGTGGCCTGATCCTGTTTGTGATAAACAAATAAATCTAAAGTGAAATGTAGTGAAAGCTGAATAAATTATGTTGAAATAGAAGTATACCTGTTGGCCTTGAATCATCTCACCTGTATTGAAAAATCCTATTGGGTCATTGCTATCAATGCCTAAGTAATCTTCATCTAAATTTATATTATTTAAAACCGATATTCTCATTGCACTGGGCAAGCCACCAAGTGAGAGGGTTAGAATTTGAAATGAGGAGGCAATGTTTAGTGTCCCACTAGGGGATAAAGGAATTGGCATTCTTTTACCAATGTTCTTTTTTCCTGATCCTTTGGTTTGGATTTTGAATATTATTTGTGGAGGAGGGGGTGATGCCGTTGTTTGTACAAAAGGCAGAGGAGTGCAATGTGCTGAAAAGTTCAAGAAAAATCATATGAAAAACTAGAAAACTATGTAAAAACTACGAAATTAAATGAATTACTATTCAAAACTTGTACCTTGTTGTTGAGGGGTAGCTTGTTACGGTGCTTGAGGTGTCCGTGTTGGAGTAGTAATTGGTGTTTTTTGAGCTGTCTGTTGTTGGGATTGCTAAGGTGGTTGTTGAGAAGACACAAATGCATGTGACTAAATTGAGTGAGTTGGGGAAGATGGTTAACTTTGAGAAGCACGCGTATGGTCCAAAGTCCCTACAATGTCATCAACATAAGATTTTATGTCAATTTAATATGGTAAAATTTAAATGGGAAAATGAAAATAAAAATTTGGAATTTGTAAATAATACATGTAAGGGTATTACTTCTCTAGTGTTTAACGACATCAAACGGTTGGTGGTTCGGAGATGAGTGAGCTTCCATTTAATATTGTGAATCTCTCGACGCGTCAACATGTTGTTGGCCTCTTCCTCTTGATGTCTCTCTTTTTTTAGGGAAGGGCCTCAAAAAATCTTCTCTACAAATAGTAAATAGTTAATACTTGTTGTCAGTCTAATGTCGAAATACAAACTTTATAGTTTATACCTATTGTTCTTGAAATGGAATTGAAAAATTCATCACTGCCTCATCTGTGCAAGTGGGAATTGGTTTGTCTTTTAAATTTAAAAGATCGTCATAATAAAGGCAAAGGAGATAGTTTGTGGTGTGAATGACTAGTTTTTCTAAAATATTTGCATTTGTAATGTCAGCTCTTATTTGTTTCGATAAAAAGGTGCACCAATCAAATTTTTGCTTTGCGATAGTTGCAATAATGTATGCAATGTCCCAGTTTGTTATATCTATTTTCCAACCCTAAAAAACTATTCTAGATTGAAAGAAGGAAATCATAGCAGCAAGAAAGTGGTGTGTAATTCCTTGCATATCCACACCACATTTGGATTTATTGACAAGAGCTGCAAATGCCAAAAAAACGTTGGAATTAATATAAAGTTGAATTGTATCAAAATAAAAAATTGAATACAAAATGAAGAATGAAAATAGTTTACACTTATAATCAATATGGAAACCAAAGGTTGATTCGAGGTATTTCTTATCGTCTTCGATGATTGTTTCCTTCATTGTAACAATGGGTAAATTTTTGAATGGGAGGCTTGTAAACCAATGAATATCAGTTGGATCGATACCAAATTGAAAAAATCGGCCATCATCCACAATAACATTAAACAATATGTCCTTTGTATTTTATGAGGAGAGAAGGTAGTTTAAAATATCATGGTCTGTTTCAAATTGGGGCATCTTAATGAACCCACCAAACTCACATCCATCGATCAAATCCTTGTATTTTGAATTCATTTGTAAAACAGTCTGGATGTGGGGGCACAAAGGGTTTCTGTAGAGTATCATGACTATGGGTAGGGCTTGTGTTTTGACTGTATTTTCCTCTTGAGCTTGGGATGCACTTGTAGTCACCATTGTAGTTGTCATTGAGATTTATTGTACTTGACCTGGAAAATGGATTCTTGTATACAAGAAATTTCAAGAGCCAATAAATTTAAAGGTGAAAATGGCCGAAGGGTATTTATAGGATAAAACCAGGGTTTTGAAGGCTCGTTAACACATGTCAACAAGGCTCATTAACGCACGTCAATAAGGCTCATTGACGCATGTCAACAAGGCTCGTTGACGTGCTTCAACGAGCCTTGTTGACACGCATCAACAAGCCTTGTTGATGCATGTCAATGATCCTTGTTGACAAAAACAAACAAGCATTGTTAACACACTTCAACAAGCCTTTTTGACACGCACCAATGAGCCTAGTTGATGCATGTCAACAAGGCTCATTGACGCATGTCAACAAGGCTCATTAACACACGTCAACAAGGCTTGTTGACGTGCATCAACAAGTCTCATTGACATGCATCAACAAGGCTCATTGACACATGTCAAAAAAGGCTCTTTGACACATGTCAACAAGGCATTAGTGTCTACAACTTTGTAGTCTCTCTAATTCAAAAAAAAGTGGGTGAAAATTCAGTTATGAAAAATTGGAAAATTTACCTTTTAATGAAACTAGTTCTAGGGATATTCGCCAGGTATTTTCCACCTCCAATTTCCAAGAGGTATCTTAAAATTAACCTTGCATATGACTCAGTATCTTGTTAAATGCCTCAATGGTTCCATTAGCTTGGGGGTGATAAGGGGTGGTATTTCAATAGGCCACCATGAACTCTAATAACAAAATCCTGACCGTCTCATTGAAAAAGTGTGTGCCTCTGTCACTAGTCATTCTTAAAGGACACCCATACCTGCTGATTATATTTTCCCATAGAAATATTTCTACTCTGGTTGCTGTGCAAACCTTCGTAGGCACTACCTACACCGACCTTATTAAGTAATCAATACAAGTAATGATATAGTGCACTCCAATCCTTCATGTGGCAGGTGAAATTGGTCCTACAAAATCAATCGCCCACTTCTTAAATGTTTCTATGCTAGCTATCCATCTAAAGGGCATCTCATCTCTTCTTCCTAGTTTTCCAAGGTGCTGGAAATGGTCACAGGCCTTGAAAAATTCAATACAATCTTGGTAGATGCTTTTCCACGAAAGCCCTACTAGTAGAATTTTCCACGTGGTGGCATTCCATGCATAATGTCCTCCTGCAATCCCACCATGTGATTCCTCCATGATTGCAACGTGCTCATGTTCTAACACACATAAGCACAAAACCTCATCGTGGCATAGCTTGTATAAGTGTCCACTAATTAACATGTAGGGTGCGATGCATATGGCTAACTTATTTCTTTCTAAAGTCTTCATTCCATCTGGTGCCATAACCATTTTGAGAAACACAACAATATATTTCAAGTCAGAGGGTCCGTGCCACAATCTAAACTGTTGCACATTTGGCATTGTATCCTTGTTAAACCTCTTAATTATTTGGCTAAGTACAAGAAGGCACGTGGGCATGTGGGACTTAATTAAAGAAGGGCACACAAGGTGAAGGCACGCAGGGAAGGTTTCTAGCAGGGTTTTACAGAATACAACATGCACGTGTAAGGCAAGATGGGTTTTGGACTTAACCATATTTGACATCTAGGTAGCACATGAGGAAAGCATGACCCGACTGCACATGTGGAATGGATAAGGTACCATCCTGGAAACTTGGTAGCCATGAAAGGAATATTCCATATGATAGAAGGATCTAAAAGACATCATTACAAAGAGTGGAGATCTCGAGTTTGAGAAGGCATGCTCCCATGGAGGACCACTTCGACACTTGGCAACCGATCTATAACTTTAGAAAGGCATGACAGTGGTTACTAAAGTTATAAATACAATCTCCCGATAGAGGAAAAGGGATATAGAAAATAAAGGTGAAGCTCTAAAGAAATAGAATGGAGGGTTCTAGGGGTTAGGGATTAGGAGAAATTTGGGAGTAATGGCATGTTTAGGGGGATGGATCTATGATTACCCTTAGGGTATAAGGGAAATAGTCCATGTCGTATTGTTGGGCCCCTAAAATATAAACTAAGTCCAAAAAGGGCACATAGGTACGCAAGGTTGAAAAAGCACACAAGATAAGGCACACAGAGAAGGGTTCAAGTAGGGTTTTTAAGAACCTGAGATGCGTGCCCACAGAGTAGAATCCAGGACTTAGCCATTTTGACCTATCAAGAAGGACATGAGAAAAACATGATCCAAGTGGATAAGGTGCTAGCCTGGCGACATGGTGGCCTGGAAGGAATATACTTTGTGGTATAATCTTATAGAAGGACATCATGGCAAGGAGTAGTGAGATCATGCATGGAGGAGCATGCACACATGGAGGACCACATTCAGACACTTGGAAACAGATCTAAGGCTGTAGAAGAATGAGTTGGCAGTTCAGGAAGGCTATATATACAAGTGCCTGTAGAATTAAAAAAAGGAGAGACAAGAGGAGAAAGGAAGAAAGTGGATAGAGGGTGGAGCTCTGCAGAAACACTACAAGGACTCTATTAGCTAGGGTAAATAAGTGTAGGAAAGGATGTATCAAGGGTTTGGGGGTTATAAATTTTCTTTTGAGAGCCTAACTATATGAATCCAGTTACAATGCATAACTGCGGTCTTCCCTTCTGTGACATTCTATAATGGGCCTAATGAATGTAATAATCTTATGAGTTTATGTGAATACAAACATTAATGGTTCTGATGCATACATCCTTCTTCATAGCTCTTTTTCATTTATGTTCATAAACTAAGTATGAATGCTTGTACAACTTCATTTTTGTTTTGGTGTAAGTTCTATAATATATTAAACACTTTTCTATTTAGAATGATTGTAAGGATCTAGAAGCCATTCTAAGCTCTATGGTTATTGTATGTCTTTATTCCTCTCAAATATCTTAAACTCAAATCATATATGATGTTTCCCACTAAAATCACATAAAGGAGAGACTCAGCGCCTATGCGTGCCTCGGGTGAGCACCCAGTGTCCAATGGGTGATAGGCTGGTGCACATGGGGTTTCCCTGTTCTTTGATGGGTGTAAAAATTACTACATCTTGGTTCTATTACCGGAACCTCTTTTCGAATTTGTAGTGGTACATGACATACATCATGATCTATGTAATGAGTGATGATAGATCATTTAACTTTGGAAAGTGTTGGATCATGGTTCAAGAGCATGGAGGATGAAGTTTTTGAGAGATACAACACTAGATCTATGTTTGATGCACGTAGATGGGTAGAAGGGAACCTCTACCATGATTTATATGAATTTTTTTCTGTTGCTTCCCAGTTGAATTATATGAATGAATCTCGCATATGCATCTAGATCAAGCTAGTATTATAGATAGTGTGTGTGGACCCAAGAGGAATACCAGAGGTTGCAAGATACATATTTGAGGTGGAATCATGTTGTGGATCATTGGTGGAAGGGAGTGTTGGCTAACTACAATCTAGAATACACTATTTCCATGTATTCTTGTCTTGAATTTGCTGAGTTCGAGTTTCTGAGGGAGCCCAAAGGATCATTTCTATGTACTATTCCTTTGTCAATGAAGATATTGAACATGACCATGAGTTTAGAGGCATTTACAATGGCCGGCTAAACCATTCTAAGTGCTGAGCGAGGAAGCTAAGGTGGAGGAAGATGGTAGATATTACAATGGAGAAAGAAAGGATGGAGAGGCAGCTCAAGTATAGTGAAGCACGTGAAAGGGAGATTGCTAGACAACGCGAGGTTGCAAGTGTGATGGATCTATGGAGGTAGATGTTGTGGAAGGAGTTAAGGTTCACATGGAGGATGTGGAACATGAGAAGTCTATGCTATCCCATCTTATCAAGTGTGTAAGAGAGACCCCTTCAGCTTCTGATGAGAGTTCGTCACATGGAGAGAGAAGAGTTGTTGGCACATATCTTAACCCACTTAGTGACCAAACCCTGGCACTTGGTTTTCCAGATCAAGGAAGGAGTATCATTGACCCAGTTGGTATCAGTGGAAGTGACATATCTGCACCCAGGAGATATAATTTTTCATTTCCCACTTCTATAGCTACCCATATTCTAGTATTCAGAGCAATTTTTGGACAAGGATAAAGTACACAAGCCTTCAGTCTCGTATCTGAGAGTGCCATAGGGTACATTAGTAGTAGTGGGACATTATCATAGACCGTCGACATGTATTTTAGTGGAACCTTGGGGACCCTTGCCACGACCACTATAGGACCTAGTGGATCTTGTGGGTTAGGCGGAACAGGACCTGGTGGATCTGGAGGATTTGGTGGCTCAGGGGGCACATGACCTGGTGGATCTAGTGGATCTAGCAGTGGAGGAAACACCAGAGGGAACCAAGGCTTTGGCTCAGGAGGACAAGGGCCCCAACCACCCCCTCAAGTCCTCTTTGAGATGTCTTTACATTTTCCAGATTACAAATGTATTGAAGATGCTGCAGAACATGTTCACAAGTGTGAGCTGCTATGGCGCGCAAAGGGGATCACAACCCCAAAGTGAAAGGCTAGTTAGTTTGCAATGACATTGTAAGGGCACGCACATAGATGGTATAGGAAATATGACCCTCATCAAATGGTGGTGGATTATACTACTTTAAAGAATGCCTTCTTGGCATGATTCCACATCCTTGAGTTTGAACAAAAGAGCATTTGCACCCTAAAGGATATTCAATAGGGTATGGCAGAGAGTGTGCGGGAGTATGATGCATGGTTTAAGACCCTCATGTAAAAATTTTCATATGACATTCACCCTTCACAACATGCTCAATGGTTTTTTGGGGGGTTGATAGCTCTATTTAGAAGAGCTTTATCTCATAAAACTTTCATAGACCTACACGAGGCATTGGAGGATGTTCTACACGCCAAGGTTTTTGGAAGTGTTGATATCGATGTTTACCTATTCTTGGAGGCTCAAATTACTGCTCTAGAAAAGTAGCTAGAGAATTTTTCTGTGAACTCAGCCCATGAGACTCGAAGTGGTACATGGTGTACCGATTATGAAGTAGAGGGGAATGTCAAGGATAGTTTCCCCCGGAGGACGGTACGCGCCATAAAAATAGACTAAAATTTGTCATGGGGACCATGATGCAAGTAGATGTCCCTTGTTACAAGTGCATAATTCAGAAGAATGTGTCTTTCTATTGTAAGATCTGCACCTCTACAACTCATGATAATAAGGATTGTAGGCTTATTGACCATATCCATGAGGCCATTGATCATGGGGTGCGCCAAACTAGAATTGTTAGTATTTCTAAAGGTGATGATTGCCATTATGAGGAGCACGTGGAGATAGAGAAGGCACAGAAGGGGATTTTGCGGAGGATTCTGTGGTCAGAGGTAACCAAGGAGGAGGAGGAAGTGAGTTCCCACGTGGAACCTTTTTTAATTGTGGGTCTACAAATCATTACAAATGAGAGTGCCCAGAGTTGTTGCAGTGCTCATGGTGCGGGAAGAAACACAAGTATGAGGAGTGCCCTGAGTTGTTTGAGCACATGAATTAGTAGCACCTGGAAAGACAAGGGTACTGTAATGGTAAGCATTAAGAAGATAGAAAACACAATGGATGCCACGTGTGACACGTGATGTGGGTTTGGAATCTGTTATGGTAACTATAAGAGTAGAGGTCATGTGTGCAAAGGAAATACCAAGGTAGAAAAACCTGGTTTCAAGGGAAGAAGTGGTACATGGGAAGTACCCAAACCTTGCACATAAAAAGGAGGTATATCAAGATACCATGGACATCATTCGAAGTTTACAGGGAGAAATCTAGTGTCTAAATGAGTAGTCCAAGAGGGAGGAGCAAATAAGGAAGGTTGAGGTGCCAAGAGATGACTTGGATGAGGTCAAGGAAGTATGTAAAATTCTAAGGTAAGAGAATATTATTCCCTTAATAGGAGCATGGTTGAAAGAGAAGGTACCACACACTGGAGAAGAGCGTGTGAGAGGCATAGGTCTTACATGCAAAACTTTCCCCTCACAGCCTTGACTATGATAGGAAGATCATGTTAAATGTGGTCGTGGATGGATGGCTCCTTAGTAATATCCTCATTAAAATAGGCGCAGAGGTCAATGTTCTCACATTAGATGCATGGCATCAGAGGGGAAGGCATGCATTATAGTCAGTTTTTGAATGTGCTGTATATAGAAAAAAAATGAAGGCAATGCCTATCGGTGTGTTAAAGGATCCAACTATCACCATTCGGGGAGTAAAGTTTACTGGGGACTTCAAAGTCTTTGTGCACTCACTGAGGAAGATAATTTCCCAGCACTTCTTGGGCGCCCATGGTGTTATAAGAACAATGCGGATCTTTGGTTCAACAAGGGGTACATAAGCTTTGAAAATGAGGAAGAATGGGTCATCATAGCCCTGGCTGATGGGAAGTCAACACCCTATATTGAACCTTTGGGAGAAGAGGGTCTGGATAGAATATATGTGCACTCAATCAAGGATCCAGAGATAATCCATCCTACTAACAGAATTATCTAGCTTAAGGATGCTTAGTTAGTAAGTGACACCACTAGTCTAGCATGTGATAATGGGGCGCATGGAACCTATGAGTTGATTAGATGACATTTAAGAGGATTGGTGACAAAGGTGACAAAGGCACACACAATCGGGAACCTAGGAGGAAATGAGCTACCTAAGTACTCAAGAGGAGCCTCCCCTGAGGTATTTTTGTAGAAGATGGAAGCTCAGTAGAAGGAGGAAAATGAAAGAAGGGGGATGTTAAGTTAAGTCCTACTAGGAACTATTACACACTGGTGGCCAACGAATCGAGATAATCTCTTAGAATGGCATGAAGTGATGAATTCCTTCTCTGTTCATTTCTCTATAAGCAACACACCCACCACCATCAAGGACTACCATGGTAAGGATCCTGTCTCTTTCCACATCCAAGTGTGTGAGATGGTTTGGAGAGGAGGTGCGGAAGATTTGCCACCATCCCTCTAAGTACACAAACTATATTGTACACTAAGGTTGCGCATGCATATGGTACATCCACGCTGAGACACACCACTAAATAGGTAATTAGAAAGAACTAGCGGTTGATATCATCTAAGCATTTGAGTATCGAAGCACCAAACCATCGGTGGATAAGGAATTGTAGGAGATCAAGTTCCTTACGATGGTGGATAGTGTCATGGCAAAAGATAGGCTACTGGAGTTGCTAGGTGAAATTGTCCTGGAGGTTCACTTTGAGGAAGAATACACAGAAGAGATACAGTTTAAGCACGCATGCGCAGAGAAAGATAAAGTCAAGATGGTCTATGTCATACATGGTGAAGAGATGGAAAATTTAGAGGTTAACCATTCTCTAGGATCACGTAAAGTGATGGATAGTACTGATGAAAGAATGCGTGCCTATCATGAACCTTTAAAGATAAATAAGGTTAATATTGGGTCGAAGGTGGAACCTAAGGAAACTATCATTGGAGATTATTGGTCAGAGAAGGAAGTCTCTAAGATCATTGATCTTTTACATGAATTTGAGGATTTATTCCTACACGGGTATCATGAACTCAAATGTGTTCACCATTCCTTAGGGGAAATGAAAATAGAGGTGTGCACCCGGTCTGGAAGAAAATGATAACATCTAGGATAATTAAATCTATTGAAGAATCGGAGTGGATAAGTCCTATGGTAATCAACATCAAGAAGGATGGGTGGATTAAGATATGTATGGATTATAAGGAGCTTAATGCAGTTTGTGTCATCGATCCTTTTCCAACCCCCTTCACTAAAGAAATTTTGGAGGGAGTCGCTGGGTGTGAAATCTATTCCTTTATGGATAGATTTGCAAGGTACCACCAAGTACGGATTGCAAAGGAATACCAGGAGAAGACAAATTTTTCCACTGAATGGGGAATTTTTTCATACATGGTTATGCCATTTGGGTTGAAGAATGTGCCTATTGTTTTCTCACGCATAGTGGTACAGGCGTTTTAGGAATTCATCCATAAATTTCTTCAATTTTATCTAGATGATTGGACCGTGTATGGACTGGTCAGGGACCATTGTGACAATCTAAGGTTGATGTTTGAAAGGTGTCGATAGTTGAGAATATCCATCAACATTAATAAGTCTGTCTTTGCTACCCCCTTTGGAACGTTATTGGGGCATATCATATGTAAGGAGGGCTTGCTAGTAGATCCTACCAAGGTTACAGTTATTATGGGATTGGGGGAGCTTACTAACCAAAGTACAGTGTGTGGATTTCTTGGGCATATGGGTTATTATAGGAAATTCATTAAGGGGTATGCCAATATTGATGCACCTTTGGAAGCGTTACTCAGACATAAAAGTGCCTTTCATTGGGGAGAGGCGCAACAGAAGGCATTCAACACATTGAAGAATAGGCTTGCCACCATGCCTATATTACATTTGCACTCTTGGGATAAGCCCTTCCATGTTCATGTGGATGCCTCCAAAATGACCATTGGGGTAGTACTTACATAGCATTCGACACATTGAAGGATAGGCTTATCACCAGCAGGATATAATTACACTACAAATGAGCAAGAAACATTGTCAATGATCTACACGCTTCACAAGTTCATACAGTATCTACTAAAAAATCCCTTTGTATTTTACACTGACACCACGGTGTTAAAGTACTTGGTGAATAAGCCCATCCTAAAAGGGTGCATATGTCGGTGGGTGCTATTATTTCAAGAGTTTGATTTCACCGTAGTTGTGAAGCCTGAAAAGAGTAATTGTGGACCTAATCATTTGTCAAGAATTAATTCAGGGGAGGATGCACAGAGCATTGAATAGACTATTCCATACACACAACTATTTAGGTTGCGGCGTGCACCCTTAGATTTGGAGGAAATTGCAATATTTCTAAAGGAAGGTGTGGCGCTGGAAGGGATGAAGACCTTGGAGAAAAAGAAGTTAGTTATATGTGTCGTGCCCCACATGTTAATTAATAGAGACCTTTACAAAATGGGTCATGATGTGATTTTGTGCCTATGTGTGTTAGAGCATGAGTGCATTGCTATAATAGAAGAAGCACATGGTGGGATTGCAGGAGGAAACTATACAGGAAATGTAACCATGCAGAAGATTCTACTCGCAAGGATTTGGTGGGAGACCATTTTTCAAGATTGCATAGAGTTTTGTAAGGCCTGTGACCATTTCCAGTGCCTTGTAAACCTAGAAAGAGGGATGAAATTCCCTTGCGACCAATAGCAAGTACGAAACCATTTGAGAAATGGGCTATTGAATTTTTTGAACCAATCTCACCAGCAGCATGAAGGACTGGTTCACAGTATATCATTACTTACACTAATTATTTGATGAGGTGGGTAGAGATAGCACTCACTAAAGATTGTACCATAGCTACAGCTACTAGATTTTTATGGGAGAACATAATTAGCAAGTATGGATGCCCATTGAGCTTGAAAAGTGATAGAGGTATGCACTTTCTCAACAAAACGGTTAGGATTCTGTTATTAGAATTCATGGTGGTCCATCACAAGACTACTCCCTATCACCCTCAATAAAATGGAACTGTTGAGGCATTTAACAAAATACTTAGTCACACGTTGACTAAGATCTGTGATGTTGGTAGGCAGGATTGAGATGATAAATTATCAACCATTCTTTAGGCATACAAAACAACCTACAAAAGGTTGAATAAGGCCACACCATTTCAGTTGGTGTTTGGTGTAGAGGCTATCTTACCATTTGAGTCTATGTTACCTTTGTTGTGTATAGCGCATGCGGGAGGGTTGGATGATGAATAAGTGCTTAAAGAGAGATTTGATGAATTAATGAAACTAGATGAAAGATGATCATTAGCCAGGTGGAGCCAGACAACTAAAAAATAAAAATAGAAGGCATGGCATGATCACCACATTAAGAACAATAAGTTTGAGGTTGGGCAGATGGTGTTGTTGTATGATTCAAAGTTTCTACACCACCCTGGGAAATTAAAGGTCCATTGGTTAGGTCCCTATATAATCTTGTACATCCTTGATTTGGGCACATGCTAGTTACAAGCGTTGGATTGAACAAAATTTCCTAAACACTTCAATGGGAGTAAGTTGAAGCCCTACTATAAATAAGGATTCTTGGTGTTTGTAAATAAGGAAGTTTTGCCAAATATTTTAGAATTTCCTTTATGCATTTCCTTTCTTGTGTTTCCCTTTCATGTTGTTGTTTTGTTTTGTGCCTTTGGCACCGGTAACCTTGTTACTTTTGAGGGTTTTGAATGCACAGAGGACCGTGTATCATCTTAATGTGGGGTGGAGTAATGTGAAGAAAAGCATGGGTAAAGTGTGAAGGTGGATTTTGTTGGAAAGACCAGCCGAATGGCCTTGTTAAAAGAGGTGCATGAAAGAAAGGGTGGAAAAGGATGGTTGGTGTCAAGATAAGCATACTTTCAGATCCCACGTATAAAGAAGGAAGAAGCACAAAAATAACATGAGGTAGGTGAAAGAAAAAATCATGACAGAAGAAGTGCCTTCGGCGCTAGTGATGCATGTGCAAGATTCTCCTGTCAAGATGGATTGGTTGTGTGTCAGAAGGTTGGAATATTTTCCATGCAGGGTCAGGTGCGTGAGTTAGGGCATAAAATGCGGGCTTTGTTTGAAAAATCTGCATTAAACGTTAAAATTACAGTGGTAGGTGAAGTAGCATTTAATGCTTAAAAATTGGAAAAACTATAAATAGAGGTTCGAACATTTCATTATTCACTTTGAGAATATGAAGAGAAGAGATTTTGTGAACTAGGGCTTCTAGAGTTGATCTATGCAAAGAAAAATTGCAAGAATTTGAGCGTGAGTGACCAGTTTGGATTTAAAAACCAGAAAGGAAGTGATTCACAGGCATGGGAAGAGTTGTGGAGAAGCATCGTTTAGTGAAAAGAGATTCCAGTTACGGTTTGGTATTTAGGGAACTGGTTGAAAAAGAGTTTCTTCGCCAGTTTGAGATCTAAACTTGGAAAGGGGTAGTAAAAAAAAGCAAGTGAAAGAATTTGAAGTATTAACATAAACAATGGCACCCAAGAAACTAGTTGGCACACCTAAGAAGGGAAAGGGAAAAAGTAAGAGTAAGCAACAATAAACTATCGTAAGTACAAAAGAAGAGTGGTATACAGAAATGCAGTACCCAAACGGAGTATTTCTTGGGCAAGATTAGGATTCCCATTTAAGAAAATGGTAGTAAATGATTACAATCATCACTCGAGCATGATCGAGAAGGAAATGGTGCTGGAGTTAGTGCACCTGATGAATAAAAGGACACCAGAGGGTTTTCCCATCTATAACGATGAGGTAAAAGTGAAGTTGGAGAAGTCAAGATTATTACAACTCTTTGAGTTTCCCTAATTTGAAAAGCTTGAGTGCCTGAGTTGGGCGCATGAGTTAGGGTGTAAAATTTGGGATTTGTTCGAAAAATCCGCATTAAATGTTAAAAGTACAGTGGTAGGTGAAGTAGCATTTAATGCTTAAAATTTTGAAAAACTATAAATAGAGGTTTGGACATTTCATTATTCACTTTGAGAATATGAAGAGAAGAGATTTTGTGAACTAGGGCTTCCAAAGTTGATCCGTGCAAAGAAAATTGCAAGAATTTGAGTGTGACTGACTAGTTTGGATTTAAAAACTAGAAAGGAAGTGATTCATAGGTGTGGGAAGAGTTATGGAGAAGTGTCGTTTGGTGAAAAGAGATTCCAGTTAGGTTTTAGTATCTAGGGAACTGGTTTAAAAAGAGTTTATTGACCAGTTTGAGATCTAAACTTGGAAAGGGGTAGTAAAAAAAATCAAGTGAAAGAAGTTGAAGTATTAACATAAACAATGGAACCCAAGAAACCAGTTGGCACACCTAAGAAGGGAAAGGGAAAAATCAAGAGCAAGCAACAAGAAACTGTTGCAAGTATAAATGAAGAGTGGTATGTAGAAATGCAGTACCTAGACGGAGTATTTCTTGGGTGAGATATGGATTCCCATTTAAGAAAAATGGTAGTAAATGATTACAATCATTGCTCAAGCACGATCGAGAAGGAAATTTTGTTGGAGTTAGTGTGCCCGATGAATAAAAGGACACTAGAGGGTTTGCCCATTTATAATGATGAGGTAAAATTGAAGTTGGAGAAGTTAGGATTATTGCAACTCTTTGAGTTTCCCTACTTCGGAAAACCTGAGTGCCTATATCAATGGATGATTTCACACATGCATGAAGATTAATTTCACTTCGCAGGGCACAAGATGTGCATTACCCCTCAGTTTGTTTCAAATTTTACAGGGCTCATCTATGAAGGAGAAAGTTTGGAGGATGACCTATGCAACAAGGAGGTAATTAAGGAAACTGTCGTTGCTTATGCATACAAAAAGGGGCCGAGGTAATTTGATATCACATACATCAAGGACCCAGGTAAACAAGTCCTAGTTGAATGTTTGTAGGAGGATTTCAGAGGGCACCATCTATAACCTTTCTACATACATCATATATAATATTGTCAGCAGCACACAGGAAGATGATATAATAATCTTTGGTAATATCCTGTTAACCATTGTGTTCTTAGAGATTGGAGTACCGGATGCAATGGAAAAATTAGTGTGGGAGTACCCTACTGAAGACCCTTCACCCATGAAGAGGTTTTAGAAGTACACCTATGATATTATGACAGCCATGCACAAGGTGCGCTTAGGGAAGTGGTATACGTGCTTGAGGAATGCGATCGGGGTGGAATGGAGGATCCTTGAACAACTGGTAGTGACCATGAAGGGAGAAGCCGAGTTTGTTGTGTACCAATATTTCTACCTTGGCATATTTAAACTAATAGATGAGACATGGAGCCTATGGTGCAATCTCCCTTTTGCCTTCATAGCTCAACACTTCCAAATGGAAGTGAACAAGTTCAAAGAGTCCAAGAAGTTGAAGCTAGACGTTGGTAATATTAACCAGGACCACAAAGAAATGCACAAAGGGTTGGTCTACCCCAACAAGCACACATACGTGGAAAATTACATGTTGCATGAGGTCTAAATGGTGAAACCCATGAATTTTCCCATTGCAGGAGGGTCCGCGGCACAAGTATACCTCTACATAAGACTCAAATTTGAGAAGGGCATGTATCTAGAGAACGAGGTGTCCATACCTGAGGACCCAAATGGCAAGAAGAGACCCGCACCCAAATAGGAGATAAAAGAACCAAAGAAGAAAGTACCAAGTGTAGTGGATATACAGGAAATAGGTAACCCTTAGATAAGTTCTAGAACAAGTATGCATTCCTGTAAGAAAAATTCCATAGTCAAAGAGAAGACTTCGGAGCCAGAGAATCCATTAGACAAGGAGTCATCGGAAGAAGAAGAGACAGAGTCACCTACATAGGAATCCCTAGTTAGGAAGAAGTAGAAAATGACGAAGGATTTTGATTCTGAGTACACTGAAATTTTAAGGGCCTACCAAGGTGAAAAGGATGATGACAATGAAGAAGATGATGATGAGGAAGATGAGCCTGAGGTAAATCAAGAACAACTTGTGTTCAGTGTACATGACTCACAGGAGGGAGAAGGAGAGAAGGATGAGTACTTCTTCATGTGGAGAAAGGGAAGCCAAGAGGAGGAAGGCACCCAGGACAAGGAAGGGAGCAAAGAGGTAAACAAGGAAGTGGAAAGAGAGGTTAAGAAGATCATTGAGACCTTGGTGGAATAAGAGTTGGAATACAATGCTGAGTTAGTGATGAATGAGGATAAGGAAGAGAGCACAGAAAAGGACCATGATAACACTGGAGGCCCCACTTTAACTGTAAATATTCCTAAGGGCATGCGCACGGGAGGAAAGCGTGTGGAGGAGGAGAAGCCAAGGATAAGTTATATTGATGACCCCAACAAAGTGTTGCATGCACAGTTCCAAAGCATGGTTCTAGTAGAGGAGCTCCTGATAATGTCATCATTTGACGAAGAGGGTGCGTACCCTAGGATAAGGAAGATGCTCTCTTGGGCGTTTGAGTCTCATATTGACGAGCCATATTTTGAAATATACCAAGGGGTAATCATACCAGTACTAGAGTCTAAGGGAACAAACCCCTTGGTAAATACCCTACATCTCTCAGATGATTAGTTATGTAAAGTGTTGAACAAGGTCACAGTCGAGACTGAGGCTAGGCTCTTCGAAAGAAATGACAAAGTAATATTTCTAGAGGAAAAGCTAGAAAAGAAGGAAGAGGAGCTGGCTGATAAAACTAAAGGCTTGAAACAAGAAGATTTGATCAATGCCCAGTTGCAGCGTGAGTTGAAGGACGAGAAGGCTAGATTGCGTGAATTATACAAAAAGGTGGAGTCCATTACAGATGCAATAGTGTTGAAGCATCTGGACCTAGTGCCTCCCGTGAAGAAGTATGGATCTACCTTGGAATGCCTAGAGGACTTAACAAGAATCCTCATCATGGAGAGGTAGTTGCTAGCCTTGGAATCTATAGAAGAAGTGGACACATGTTTAAAAAAGGAGGATAAATTGAAATTCATGGCACTCGTATCTGAATACAGCAAGGTCCTTGCTGATGTAAAGATTGCTTCCTGGACTGTTGAGGCCGCGTACGACAATTGCATGGACAGAGACAAATTGGAAAGCATGTTGGTCACCAATGATGAAGTAGAACTTAAAGAGTTCCAGGAGAAGAACAAGGGGAATAGAGTGGAGTGAGAAAATATCCTCACTGAGGTAGAAAATAAATCAAAATCTATTGAGGCCTTATGGGGCTTAGTTTAAAACTGGCTAAAGGAACTATTCCCGTAGATTACACGAAGGATGGATGCACTGGAGGATATAGGAAAGGAGTTAGAGAATATTTTTGACACCATGAGTGAACAAGGGGATGGGATGGGTTTTGATTATATGAGTGCCTTATTAGGTGATCTTTGCCAGACAACACAGAATGAGGTCAATGCCTGGAACAATCTAGAGGCCAACTTGTAGAAGAACTTTCCTCTCTTATTGCTTTAAGTAGCATCATTCCCCATTCTTCCTTATTTTTCCATTATTTGTCCCCTTTATTCTTTTTCCAATACGTTAAATCTTTGTGTATTCTTTATTCATTGAGGAAGTTTCTGAGGGTAGAGAACAGGTAAAGTGTGGGGTGATGTTGGGCCCCTGAAATATCAACTAAGTCCAAAAAGGGTGTATATGCATGCAAGGTTGAAAAAATCATGCAAGATAAGGTGCACAGGGAAGCATTCAAGTAGGGTTTTGGTAGAACCCAAGATGCACACCCACAAAGTAGAATCCAGGACTTATCCATTTTTGACCTATCGGGTAGGACGTAAGAAAAACATGACCCGAGAGGATAAAGTGTCAGGTTGGTGATAGGGTGGCCTGGAAGGAATATACTCTGCGGTAGAAGCTTCTAGAAGGACATCATGGTAAGGAGTGGTGAGATTAGGCCTAGAGGAGCATGCACCAATGGAGGACCACATTTAGACACTTGGCAATAGATCTGAGGCTGCAAAAGAATGAGTTGGCAGTTAAGGAAGGCTATATATACAAGCACCTATAAAAGTAAAAAAAAGGAGAGACAAGAGGAGAAAGGAAGAAAATGGATAAAGGGCGGAACTCTGCAGAAATAGTATAAGGACTCTGTTAGCTTGGGTAAATAAGTGTAGGAAAGGATGTATCAAGGGTTTGGGGGTTATAAATTTTCTTTTGAGAGCCTAGCTATATGAATCTAGTTACAATGCATGACTGCGGTCTACCCTTCTGTGACATTCTGTAATGGGCCTAATGAATGTAATAAGGTTACCCATCTATGTGAATACGAACATTAATGGTTCTTATGTATACATCCTTCTTCATAGATATTTTTCATTTATGTTTACAAACTAAGTATGAATGCTTGTACAACTTCCTTTTTGTTTTGGTGTAAGTTCTATAATCTATTAAACACTTTTCTTTCTGGAATGACTGCAAGGATCTAGAATCCATTCTGAGCTCTATGGTGTTTATATGTCTTAATTCCTCTCAAATATCTTAAAATCAGATCATAGATGATGTTTCCCATTAAAATCACATAAAGGAGAGACTCAGCATCTGCGTGTGGATCAGGTGAGCACCTAGTGCCTATTGGGTGATAGGATGATGCGCATAGGGTTTCCTATTCTTTGATGGGTGTAAAAATGACTGCACATATGCATGACTTGGCTCTACATTGTGATATGAAGATCTATAATGGTTTCATGGAATTTAATGTGGTACTTGAACATGTTGATATGAATATAAGGCTCTATTGTAAACCATATACGTGTTCATGAGTATATTCCTTATGAATGGTCCAGTTACTTACATGTTACTTGTTATTTCTCTTTTCTGGATACAATGAGATGACAACTTGTTCTAGGTTCTTATGATGTTGTATAGTTCTTTTATGCCCTTCTGCATTTGATTATCTATCATAAGATGATGCATTCTGACAAGACTCAAATAAAGGAGAGGCTCGGCACCCGTGTGTGCCTTGGGTGAGCACCCAACACCCGCTGGGTGATAGGCTAACGTACATGGGATTAGAATATTGTTCTAATGGCATAAAAATGACTACATCTTGGTTCCATTGTCGGGACATCTTCTCAAACTTGTGAGAAATGACATGAATATTACCTTTCCCTGTGATGCATGATGACAGAGCGTCTGACCTTAGAAATTCTTGAAACATGGTCCAAGAGCACAGAGGATGAGTTTTCTTAAAGATGGTAGAAGAGAACTTATACCATGTGCATATGAGACATTCTTCTGTTGTTATTTGGTAGAACTATATGAATGGTTTTCAGCATATGCATCCATTTCAAGATGGTACTATGGATCACGTATGTGGACCCAAGATGACTATCAGAGGCTGCAGGATGCAGATATGACTTGGACACATGTTGTTGATCACTGGTGGAAGAGAGTGCTAACCAGTTATACTCTTAATTATGTAATTTCTATGTATTCTTGCCAAGAAGTTGTTGAGTTCAAGTTTTTGAAGGAGTCAAGAGGATCATTTTTCAATGCTATTCCTTTGGCTATGAATATCTTGGTCATTACCTTGAGTTTAGAATCATTTCCCATGGCCGGCTAAAGCTTCTTTGAGCACTCAAGTATAGAAAATCTCATGAAAGGGAGATGACTAGACAACGTGAGGTTGCAAGTGTGATGGATCTATGGAGGTAGATGTTGTAGGAAGGATTTGAGGTTCACACAGAGGACGTGGAACTTGAGCAGTCTATGCTAGCCCATCTTGGAAAGTGCAAGAGAGAAGCCATTTCAGCTTTTGATGAGAGTTCATCGCATGGAGAAAGAATAACTATCGATGCACATCTGAACCCACCTGATGACCAACCCTTGATGCTTGGTTTTCAAGATTAAGGGGGAAGTATTTTTAACCCAGTTGGTATCAGTGAGAGTAACGGATCTACTCCCAAAAGATATAATTTCTCATTTGGAACATCCATGGCTGTGCAGGCCATTCCTATATTTGGAGTAATTTTTGGACAAGGTTGCAAGTACGCAAGGTTTAGGTATCACATATGGTAATGATGTAGGGCACACAAAGAGAAGTGGGATGATATCACAAACCATCAACACACAATTCATTGGGACATTGGTAACACTAGGAATGACCACTTCAGGTCCTTTTCCAACTACAGGAGGTGGATCTAGTAGGTCAGGAGGAACAGGACCTGGAGGATCTAGTGGATCTAGTGAAGGAGGAAATGCCAGAGGGAACCAAGGCTCTAGATCAGAAGGAAAAGGACCCCAACCACCTCCCCAAGTGTTTTTTGAGATGTCTTTCCACTTACCAGACTATAGGGGTATTGAAGATGTTGCAGATCATGTGCACGCGTGTGAATTACTATGGCATGCGAAAGGGATCACTACCTTAGAGTAGAAGGCAAGTAATTTTGTAACATTTTTGCAAGGATGCATGCATAATTGGTATAGGAAGTATGACCCCCATCAGATGGTGCTAGACTACACTACGTTGAATAATGCATTCCTAACAGAGTTCCATATCCCTAATTTTGAGTAGAAGAGCATCAGCACTCTAAAGGAGATATAGCAGGGAATGGAAAGGAGTGTGTGGGATTATGATGCATGTTTCAAGACTCTCTTGTCTAAACTATCCTATGACATTCATCCTTCTCAACATGCTCAATGGTTTGTTGGAGGATTGATAACACCATTTATAAGGGCTCTATTGCAAAAAAACTTTCACAGACCCACACAAGGCATTGGAAGCTTCCCTATGCGCTAAGGCTGTTGGGAGTGTTTATACTAGTGTTATTCCTTTTCTGGAGGCTCAAATTGCTGAAATGGAAAAGAATTTATAGAATATGTCTACAAACTCAATGCATTAGGTTTGTAGTGGGCTTTGGTATACAGACTATGAAATGGAAAGGCTAAGGCATGTGAATGATAGTTTCCCTTGGAAATTGGTACGCGCTATGGTGGTAGACTATGATATTTTCCATGGGGATCATGATGCAATTAGGTGCTCCTTACTACAACATGCAATTCGTAAGAATGTTTCTTGCTATTGTAAGATTTGTACCTCTACAACCCATGATACCAAGGATTGCAGATTGATTTATCATATCCATGATGCTATTCAGTCTTGGTGTGCACCGTACTAGCCTTGCAAGTAGTTTCCAAGGATGATGATCGTTATTATGAAGGGCACACAAAATGGAGGAGCACATGGAAGAGGTTTTCTTGGAGGATTTCATGGTCCTGATAATCCCAGTGGAGGACGAAGTGAGTTCCCATGAGGAACCTGTTATAACTGTGGATCTACATAGCATTACAAATGTGAGTGTCTTGATCTGTTACAATGCTCATGGTGCAGAAAGAAACATAAGTATGAATAGTGTCCAGATCTTTATGAGCATATAAACTAGCTAGCACCAGAAATATAAGGGAATTGGGATGGTGAGCATAAAAAAGGATGATTCATAACGGATGCCAAGAGTGATGCATGAGTCAAGGCCTAGATCTTGTAGTGGTGATGATGTGAGCAGAGGGCTGCGTGCGCCATAGAAATGCAAAGGCAAAGGACACTAGTTTTAAGAGAGGAAGTGGGTACATGGAAAGTATCTAGACCCTACTCATCAGAAGGAGGTGTATCAAGAAACTATGGATGTGATTTGAAGTTTACAAGGGGAGATCTAATGTCTAAAAAGCAATCAAAGTAGATGGAGCAAAGGAAAAATGTTGAGGCTCCAAAGGATGACATGGATGAGTTCAAGGAGGTATGTAGGATGTTAAGGCAAGAGAATATTATTCCTTTCCTAGAATAATGGCTGAGAGAGAAGGTACCACACATTGGAGCAGAGCACAAAAGGCAGGTTTTACATACAAACCTTCCTCCTCATAGCCTTGACTATGATAAGGAGATTACTTTGAATGCAGTTTTTGATGGATGGATTTTGAGTAATATCCTCATTGAAATGGTAGCAAAGGTCAATGTTATTACCTTATACAATTGGAATCAAATTGGAAGGACCATGTTACAACCATCTTTTGAGTGTGTTATATATGGAAAACAAAAGTAAGGCAATGCCCATTGGATTTCTGAAGGATGTATTTATCACCATTCAAGGGCCAAGTTCACTGGAGACTTTGAATTCTTGGTACTCACCAAGGTAGAAAAATTTCCAAAGTTTCTTAGGGTGCCCATGGAGTTTATAAGAACAATGTCGACTTGCAGTTTAACAAGGGGTATATCAGACTTTGAGAACAAAGAAGAAAGGTTGATTATCCCTTTAACTGATGGGAATTCAGTACCCTATACTGAGCCCTTAGGAGAATAATTCCTTGATAGAATCTATGTGTGCTCCATAAGAGATCCTAAGATAATTCATCCCATGGAGGAAGTTATCCAATTTAAAGATGTTCAGTCTTTGATTGATACCACTAGCATGGCATCCGAAAATTGGGCACATGAGACTTATGAGTTGATTGGGTGATACTTGAGAGGATCTGTAACAAGGTTAAAATAGGTGTGCTTAGTCAAGTTCTTAGGGGGAAAATAATTTTCCAAGTTTTTCTGGGGGATCATACCCTAAACATTTCTTGCGAGAAATGGAAGCTGAATGGAAAAATAAGGACAAGAGGAGGGGAATGCTCAATTATAACTTACTCATAACTACAGTGCATTGGTGGGCTACACATCAAGAGAACCTCATAGAGTGGCATGAGGTTAGAATTACATTTTCTATAAGGTTTTCCATTAGCAACATGCCCACAATCATACAATACTACCATGGTAAATAGACCGACTCATTTCATATCCAAGCATGTGAAAAGGCCTAGATGGGGAGCATAAAATCTTTATCACCTTCTTTATGGGTACATAATTTATATTTCACCTTAGAAGGTTGTGCATGCACATGGTATATTCATTTGGAGATGAACCATCAGACAGGTAATTGGAAGGAGTTGGCGGCTAATCTCATTCAAGATTTTGAGTATAGGAGCACCAACCCATTAGTAGATAAGGTGTTTCAAGTAATCAAATGCCTTACAATGGGAGATAGTGCTATGGCAAAGGATAGGCTACTAGAGTTGCTGGGTGAGCATTATTTGGAGACGTGCCTCAGTGAAAAAGAATCAGAGGAAGTACAACTTAAGTGCGCGTGCATGGAAAAAGAAAAAGGAAAAATGGTCTATGTAGTAGATGGTGAATAGATGGAAACCTTAAATTTTAACCATTTGGAACATACGCACGAGGTCATAGATAGTGTTGATGAGTGAGCATGTGCCTACCATGAGCCCTTGAAGACAAAGTAGGTTAACATTGGGATGGAGATGGAAACTTTGTTTGTTAACCATTCGGAAGGTATGCATGAGGTCATATATAGCACTGATGAGTGAGAACGTGCCTACCATGAGCCCTTGATGACAAATAAGGTTAACATTGGGACAGAGATGAAACCTAAGGAAGTTGTCCTTGGGGACTATTAGTCAGAAAAATAATTTTCAAAGGTCATTGATATGTTGTGCGAGTTCCAAGATTTGTTCCCTTGTGACTACCATGAAATCAAAGGTGTTCACCATTCCTTGGGGGAGATGACGATTAATTTAAAGGAAGGTATGCACCTAATTTAGAAGAGGCCTTATCACATGAATCCAAATTTGTGCATATGGGTCAAGAAAGAAATAGACAAGATGATAACATCTGGTATCATTGAGGGAGTGGAAGAATCAGAATGGATAAGCCTAATGGTCATCAGTATCAAGAAGGATGGTAGGATAAGGAGTTGTGTTGACTACATATATCTGAATGCAATATGTGTCATCGATCCTATTCCAACCCCCTTTACTGAAGAAATTTTGGAGGGAGTAACCGGGTGCAAAGTCTACTCTTTCACATATGGGTTCTCAGGGTACCACCAAGTCAGGATTGCAAAGGAAGACTAGAAAAATATAACTTTCACCACTAAATGGGGAAGTTTTTCCTACACGGTTATGCCTTTTGGATTGAATAATGCTCCTGTTGTGTTCTCGTGCATCATGGTACAAAAATTCTAGGACTTCATCCATAAGTTTCTTCAAGTTCACCTAGATGACTGGACTATGTATGGATTGGTGAAGGACCATTATGATAATTTGAGGCTGATGTTTGAGAGATGTCAGAAATTGAGTATATCCCTCAACATTAAGAAATGTGTCTTTGCTACTCCATTTGGAACACTGTTAGGGCACATTATATTCAAAGAATGCTTATTGGTAGATCCCACAAAAGTTGTGGTTATTGTGGGATTAGAGGAGCCTACTAGTCAAAGTGCAGTGCATAGATTCCTTGGGAATACATAGTATGTCAAGATTGTCGTGCCCTTAGAGGAATTATTAAAACACAAGAGTGCCTTTCGGTGGGGAGAGGTGCAACATAAGGAATTTGACACTTTGAAGTATAGGCTTGTCATGGAGCCCATATTACGTTTTCCTTCTTGGGATAAGCCTTTCCATGTGCATGTTGATTCCTTAGGGACAACTATGGGAGTAATAATAGCATAACCTGGTGAGGGAATTATTTATCATCCCTTTTGTTTTGCAAGTAGAAAGTTGATACCAGCAGAACATAATTACAAAACTACTGAGTGCAAAGCATTTTCTATGATCTACACACTGCATAAGTTTAGGCAGTATCTATTGGAAAAAACATTTATATTCTACATGAACCACATGGCATTGAAGTACTTAGTCAACAAGCCCATGTTGCAAGGGCACATATGTCGTTGGGTCCTATTATTTCAAGAGTTTGAATTCACAGTGGTCGTAAAACTACTATAGAGTAATTCAGGGCTTGACCACTTATCAAGAATTAACTTGGGGGAGGATGCGTAAAGTATTGAGGATACCATGCTAGACACACAACTTTTTAGGTTGTGGTGCACACCCTTAGACTTGGAAGATATCGTAGTGTTTTTAAAAATAGGTGTGGCGCTGAAAGGGATGAAGGTTCTGGAGATAAAGAAGTTAGCTATATGTGTCGCACCCTACATGTTGATCAGTGGAGACCTATATAAGTTGGGTCATGATGAGGTTCTGCACCGATGCGTATTGGAAGATGAACACATGGAAATTATGGAAGAAGCAGATGGTGGGATTGTACGAGGACACTATGCATGAAATGCTACCACGCAGAAGATTTTATTAGTAGGGCTTTGGTGGGAAACCATCTACTATGATTGTATTGAGTTTTGTAAGGCCTGTGAGCATTCCTAGCACCTTGGTAAACTTGGAAAGAGAGATTAAATTCCCTTGTAACCAATAGCCAGTGTTGAACCATTTGAAAAGTGGGAAATCAACTTTGTATGGCCGATTTCACTAGTTGTATGAAGGAGTGATTCACAGTATACTATCACTTGCACTGATTACTTGACACAGTGGACAAAGGTAGTGCCTACAAGGGGATTTCACTGTAATGACAACTGCTATAGTTTTATGGGAGAACATAATTAGTAGTTATGGTTGTCCTTTAAGTTTAACAAGTGATAGAGGTACACACTTTCTTAATGAAATGATCATGATTATGTTAGTAGAATTCATGGTGGCCCATCATAAGACTACCCCCTATCACCCTTAAGAAAATGGAACTGCTGAGGCATTTAAAAAAATAATAAGTCACATGTTGACTAAGATATGTGATGTTTGTAGTCATTTTTACACCCACCAGAAGAATAAGGGAATACCATGCGCACTGGCCTATCACCCAGCTAGGCACTCACCTAAGGCACACATGGGTGTTGAGTCTATATTTTATGTGAATTAAGTGGGAAACCATCACCTATGTCATGAACCTTAATGAATAAAGGTGGAAATGAGACATATATTCATCATAGGGCTCAAAAAGACCTATAGACAAATGTATTCATTCCAAATAGAGAGTGTTTATAGATAACAAACAAAACTACAACAGAAAGGAAAATACATAAGGATTTACATTTTTTCCATAACATCCATGAAAAGATATAGATATGAAATGAATCAATTATATTCATACTCATTCATGTTTGTAACCTCATTAAATTTAATGGATCCATTAGAATACCACAATTTGATCAAACCGAAGTCATACATCGCAGCAGGGATCATGTCCTTCATCCATACAAAGAAAAATTTACAACACATCCCCTTAATACATTACTCCCTTATATAGCTTCTACCCAATCCCATAGAGTTCTTGCAATATTTCTACAGAGCTTCTCTCTCTATACTCTCCTCCTGTCTATCCAATCTATATCTCTTTTTTCTCCTATGGGTGCTTGCATATATAGGCATCCTAGAGTGCCAACTCATCCTTCTGCGGCCTTAGATCCGATGCCAAGTGTCTAAATGTGGTCCTCCATGAGAGCATGCTTCTCCAGGCCTGAGCTCTCCACTTTTTTCCATGATTTCTTCTAAAACCTTCTATCGCAGGGCATATTCCTTTCATGGGCATCATGTTTCCAAGCTGACACCTTATCCAGTTTACATGCGCAGTTGGGTCCATGCTTTTCTTATGTCCTGCCAAAAATGCCCAATATGGCCAAGTCTTGAAACCTTGGCTCTATCTGTGAGTGCACCATGGGTTTTCTTAAACCCTTCCTTAAACTCTATCCTATGCACCTTATCCTTATGCACTATTCTTCAACTAAGCATTGTGCGCCTATGTGCCTTTATGTACTTAGACACTATTTTGGGGGTCCCAACAACATTGGAAGACAAGATTGGGATGAAAAAGTATTATTCGTTCTGATGGGCATACATGATAACCTACAAGAGGTTGAACAAGGCCACAATTTTTTAATTAGTGTCTGGCATGGAGGCTATCTTCCTAGTTGAATTCATGTTACCATCGTTGTGTATAGTGCACATAGGAGGGTTAGCTAATGAGCAAATGCTAGTGGAAAGAATTGATAAGTTGATACAGTTAGACGAAAGGAAATCACTTGTTAGATGGATTCAGAAGACAAAAAAGGTGAGACAAAAGGCATGGCATGATTGTCATCTCAAGAACAAGAAGTTTGAGGTTGGGGAAGATGGTGTTTTTGCATGATTCTAAGTATCTGTGCCATCCTAGGAAGTTGAAATTCCATTAGTTCGGACCCACATCATCTCATACATTCTTGATTCAGGTGCTTTCTAGTTACAAGCACTGGATGGGAAGAGATTACCAGGTCATTTCAATTGGAGTAGGCTGAAGCCCTACTATAAATAAGTCTTCTTGGTGTTTGTAATAAGGTAGTGTTTCCAATTAGTCTAGAATTTCCCTTTATGCTTCCCCTTTCTTGTGTTTCCCTTTCTTGTTTCTTGTTCCTTTCTTGTATTTTTATTTTGTGCCTTATGCAATGGTAACCACATTATTTTTCCAAGGTTGTGTATGCACAAAGGACCACACATCTGTTTTAGTGTGGGGTGGAGTAATGCAAATTATAATCCTGTGATACAAGTTAAGTGGCCTAATAGAAGGAAGCGCGTAAGGTGGAGAAGGTGCATGAGGAAATGATAGATGATAAATTATGGTGTCAAGGAGGCCATAATAATGACCACGTATAAAGGATGAAGAGCACATGAACAATATGAGGTAGGCAAGGGAAAAAAATAGGGTAAATGATAGAAGTGCCTTTGGCACTGTAGATGTGTGTGTAAGAGTCTTTGGTCAGATTGGATTTTTAGGTGCCTTAAGGTTGTCAAGTTTTTTATGCAGGATTAGGCACGTGGGTAAAAGATATTGAGGTCAGTTTGAAGGAAAAAGACGCATTTAGTGTCAATTATGGTGGTAGGTCCTATAACATTTTAATGCTAGAAAGAAGGAAAAGCTATAAATATGAAGTTGCGCACATCATTATTTTACCTTGCGATTATGAAGTGAAAGAATCTCTCGCGAACTAGGGCATCTAGAGAGATTTGTGTGAAGAAGAATTAGAGATATCTAAAGTCTGTGGCTAGAAAAAATCCACAAACCAAAGTGGAAGGATTATACGGGCGTGGTGAAAGTTGGTTGAGAAGCATCGTCTTGTTGAAGGATTTCCCAGTTAAGGTTTAACAGCTAGGGCACGAAGGAAAAAGGATTTATTTACAAGAGTGAGCTTTGAGATTGAGAAGAGTAGTAGAGAAAAGAAATAGGAAGGATTTTTTAAGTTTAGCCTAACCAGAAAATATGGCACCCAAGAAACCAACCATTTCATCGAAGAAAACAAAGGACAAGGATAAAGGAAAGCAAATCACTGCCTTTGTGAGAATCAACGAAGAATAATACACAAAAATATAGTTCCCAGATGGGGTATTGCTAGGAAAAGATTTAGAGTCACACTTGAAAAAGATGGTTGTGAGTGATTATAACCATCACATGAGCACAACTGAGAAATAAATGGTGTTAGAGTTGGTTCACCCAACTAACAAGAGGATGCTAGATGGAATGCCCATTTACAGTGATGAGGTGGAGATCAAATTGGAGAAGGGTGGATTATTGTAACTATATGAGTTTCCTTAATTTGGCAAGCTTGAGCACCTTTATCAATGGTTAATGTTAAGCATGCATGAGGATCACTTTTATTTTGTGGAACATAAGATGTGCATAACACCGCAACTAATATCCAAGTTCACAGGCCTCATTTGTGAAGGAGATATTATATATGATGATCTGAGCAACAAAGAGGCTATCTAGGAGACTATAGCCACATATGACTACAAGAAGGGGTCATGATACTTTGACATCACTAAGATTCTAGACCCTATTATTAGGATGGCTGCACACTTGGTGACCAAGATCAACGATCAGGAATGATGGACACACATGAACAAGGCATGGCTAAATGTATGCCAAAAGATATCAGAGGGAACAATCTATAACTTGTCTGATTTCATTGCGGATGAGATCATAAGTAGTGTGTAAGAGGGATAAAATTTATTATTTGGTAATGTCCTCCTCATCATTATATTTTCAGAGATTGGAGTACCTGATGGGCCAAAATAGTTTGTTTGGGAGTATCCAGAAGAGGATCCCTCACCCATAAAAAGGTTTGTGAAGTACACTTGTGAAACCATGACGAACGCTCACAAGGCGCACTTAGAAAAGTTGTACAAATGAATACACAATGCATTTAGAGTAGAATGGAGGATCCCAGAGTAATTACCAATGCTTGTGGATGGAGAGGAAGAGATTACATTGTATCAACATTCATGCATTGACAAATTTACATTGATTGATGGGACTATGAGTCCATGGTGCAAGCTACCCTTCCCCGTCACCATGCAATACTTCCAAGATGGAGTCAATCAGTTCAAGGAGGGAAAGAGACTAAGTTTCAACCTTAGTGAGGTAGATCTAGACCACCGTAAGCTTCACTAGAATCTCTTCTACCCAAATAATTGCGCATACATGGAGAAATATGTCTCCCACGAAATACAAATGATGAAGCCTTTAACACCGCCAATTGCAGGGAGGACCACAACAAGAGTGTATCTGCACGTAAGGCCAAATTTTGAAAAGGATAATTACTTAGAGAATGATGTCTCCATTCCTAAAGACCCTACAGGAAGAAAGAAGGCCATGCCAAGGAATAGATAAAGAGAAGAGGTGCAAGAGAAGAAGGCACCACTTGTTTAAACCGCGAAATCGGTGGGATCGCCAGCAGGAAATGCTAATCCTAGTACTTAAGCTCAAAAAAAGAAGTCTCCTATCAAGGAAAAAAACCAGAAGAAGAGGTGTTGGAGTATGAAGAACACCTCTCCTGTGAGAAATCACCAATGAAGAGATCACCTATCAAGGATAAAGAAAAAGAAGAATCCCTTGTACTGGAATCCCTAGTGAGGAAGAAGGAGAAGGTGACAGATAAGGTAGACTCATAAGAGATGGAGATTCTAGATTCCTACATTGGTGACAGGGATGATGATGATGAGCCTAAAGGAAGTGAAGACAATCTAGTCTATGAGGTAGATGATTCTGAGGAAGAAGGAGATGAGGAGTATAACAAAGAGGATGAGGAGAAAAATGACGAAGAAGAGGCTGAGGCTCAAGGAAAGGGGGTGAATGGAGAAGTAAATACAAAGGATCAAAGGACCCCAATCCTCACAAAGGAATAGATAGAATAGGCTACAGAGAGAGAAGTGGTGGGAATTATCAAGAAGTCAGTGGAACAAGAGGTAGAACGCTTTGCGGATGAGGTGCTGAAGGAAGTTGAGGAGGAAAGCGTAGGAAAAGAATATGGAAGCATGGGAGGAGATCCTAGTTTGGTTGTAATCTTTCCAAGGGCTACACACATAGGGAGGAAGAACATAGAAGTAGCACAAGGTCAAGGAATGGGATACATCGATGATCCAAACAAGGTGTTGCACGTGCGCTTTCAAATAACTATACCAATGGAACAACTCTTGGCCATGGCTTCATTTGATGAGGAAGGTGCATACCCTCAAATGAGGAAAATGCTATCATGGAAATTTGAGTCCCACATTGATGAGCTCGAATTTGAAATAAGCTAAGGAGCATTGATGAAGGTGCCAGAAACAAAAGTTGTAAACCATTTGGTGAATTCTCAATAATTATTAGATGAGCAAATCTGAAATGCGCTCAACAAATTTTCAGTTGAGGTTTAAGCTAAACTCTTTGGAAGAAATGATAGGGTGAATTTCCTAGAGGCAAAGCTGGAGAAAAAGGAGGAGGAGATCCTTAAAAAAAGAAAGGACCTATAACAGGAGGGGCTAATCAGTTTTCAGTTAAGGCGTGAGTTAAAAGACGAGAAGGAAAGGGTGTGTGAGGTATATAAGAAGATAGAGATGATCACAGATGTCATTATCTTAGAGAATCCAAACTTAACACCACCCACGTAAAAATATGGTTCATTCTTATAGTTCCTAGAGGACTTGACCCACATACCAACTATGGAGAGGCAACCAATTACCTTAGGATCCACAGAAGAGGAATTAGTGCACCAAGAAAAAAAGGATAAGATGAAGGATGTAGAAATTGTTGCTCAGTACAACAAGATCCTCGCCGATGTAAAATCCGATGCATAAATTGTTGAGGATGCCTATGATAATTACACAGATAGAGATGGAGTAGAAAGTATCTTTGCTGCAACCCATGAAGCATAACTCAAGGAGTTCCAAGAAAAGAATAAGGGGAATAGGGATGAGCGAGACAAAATCCTAGCTGAAGTGGAAAAGAAATCAAAGGCCATTGAGAGCTTAGGGAGATGAATCAAGAACCAAAAATAATTATACCCCCTAATTACTTGAAGAATGGATGTGCTTGACAATTTAGGAAAACAATTAGAGGGAACCGAGAGACAATGAATGCCAAAGGAGAAGGGCTAAGCTTTCATAAGGTAAATGCCCTAGTAGGAGACCTCTGTCAACAAACACAGAATGAGGTTGATGCATGGGATAAGTTAGAGGTAGATTTGATGAAGGATTTCCCTCTCCTCCTTAAACATTGATCATGATTTCCCCCCCATTCTTTCATTCCTTCCCCCAATTTTTCACTCCATTCTTTATTCAAAATTTTTGAGCCCATTCATTATTTATTCATTGAAGAAAGTGTTTATGAGGACGGAGAACAGGTGTAGTGTTGGGTGATGTTGGACCTCTGAATTATTTGGCTAAGTACAAGAAGATGCGTAGGTGCGTGGGACTTAATTAAATAAGGTTGCGCAAGATGAAGGCACACAATGAAGGGTTGTAGCAAGGTTTTGTAGAATACATGGCACGCACACACAAGGTAAGATGGGTTTTGGAATTAGCCATATTCGGCATCCAGGTAACACACGAGGAAAGCATGACTCAACTACACATGCGAAATGGATAAAGTGCCATCCTTAAAACTTGGTGGCAACAAAAGGAATATTCCATGTGATAAAAGGATCCAGAAAGACATCATTGAAAAGAGTGGAGAGATTGAGTTTGATAAGGCATGATCCCATAGAGGACCACTTTGACACTTGGAAACTGATCTATAACTTTAAAAATACATGACGATGGTTGCTAAGGTTATAAATACAAGCGCTTGATAGAGGGAAAGGGATATAGAGAAGAAAGTTAAAGCTCTAAAGAAATAGAATGGAGGGTTCTATGGGTTAGGGATTATAACTCTTGGAGTGATGGCATGTTTAGGGGGATGGGTCCATGATTACCTTGGGGTATAATAGACATGGTCCATTTCGTATGCATGACTTGGCTCTGCTTTATGATATGAAGGTATGTAATGGTTTCATGGAATGTAATGTGGTACTTGAACATGTTGATATGAATATAAGGATCTATTGTAAACCATATACATGTTCATGAGTATATTCCTTATACATTTTTGTTATGAATGGACCAGTTACATACTTGTTGCTTGTTATTTCTCTTTTCTAGATTCAATGAGATGAAAAATCATTCTAGGTTCTTATAATGTTGGATAGTTATTTTATGTCCTTTTATATTTGATTAAATGTCATAAGATGATGCATTCTCATAATACTCACATAAAAGAGAGGCTCGGTGCCCACGCATGCCTTGGGTGAGCACCCAGCACCCGTTGGGTGATAGGATGGCATGCATGGGATTATAATATTGGTCTAAGGGAATAAAAATGACTACAATCCTTAATGATCCATGTGCCCTCTCCTGATTCAATCCTCAATAAATGGTCAAGTCCTAAATTACTCTTACCTGGTTTCACAGCAACTGTAAACTCAAATTATTAAAACAATAAGACCCACCAACATATGCACCCTTGTAAAACGGGATTGTTTAGCAAGTAATTCAATGCCATGTGGTCCATGTAGAATATAAAGGATGTTGACAACATATACTACCTAAATTTTTACAACGCATAGATCATTGACAATACTTCATGCTCAATAGTAGAATAGTTTTGTTCTGTTGGTGTCAAATTCCAACTTATTAAATAAAGAGGGTGATCAAAAATCCCCTCACTAGGTTGTGCTAATACTGCTCCAATAACCATACCTAATGCATCAACATGCACATGGAAGGGCTTATCCCAAGAAGGAAAGCATAATATGGGCGCAGTGATAAGATTATTCTTCAATGTGTCAAACATCATCTCCTGCACCTCTCCCCAGTGAAATGAGCTTTTTTGTTTTAGTAACTCTTCCAATGGTGTAGAGATCTTGGCATACCCCTTAATAAATTTATGGTAATACCCCGTATACCCAAGTAATCCTAGCATTGCACTCTATTTTATAGGTTGCTCCAATCCCACAATAACGACAACTTTTTCAAGATCTACCAACAAGCCTTCCTTACATATGATATTCCCTAAAAGGGTTCTCAATGGAGTAGAAAAAAATATTTCTTAATGTTGAGGGATATCCATAACTATTGACATCTCTCAAACATCAACCAAAAATTGTCACAATGGTCTTTTATTATTCCATACATTCTCCAGTCATCAAGGTAGACCTGAAGGAACTTATGGCCCTAAAGGGAATGTGCTTGGTAGAAACCAAGGCACACACAAATAAAGTGGCCGGGAGATAAGTGTTAGTACAAGAAAAGACAAAAATGCATGTAGAAGACAAAATTTATGCTAATCAGACACTATGTAAGATAAGATGCAAGAAGATACTATAAAAAATAAATAAGACAATGTAGACCAAGAAAAGTGGGTTGCAAACATGGGACACCACTCATGATGTCACAATAAAATCAATGCTAATGAAGCCAAAAGTAGACAAGTGTGCATATAAGACAAAGGGAAAATCCTGTAAATAGTGGCATACAAAGATCAAGAAATGAAAATAAATGTAACAGATAACCATGGAAGTACATAGCCCTACATAAAAAAATGTTACACATGAATCACCCATTAGCATGTTAGAAAGATAAAAAAGTATGTCAAAGTGTGTATAATCTAATAAAGTAGTGTGTTATGAAACAATAACACCTGTAGTGTACAAAATTGGATGCCCCCAGGAGGATCTGTGGGACTGGTAATAGGTGTTGCACCAAACGTATGTGATTTGTGTATGAATCTGTAGAATATTTGATCACAACTAGAAGGAAAGTGAACACACATGTGTGTATAATAAAGATAATGACATATAAGATATCTATCTATCATGTGTAATAAGATGAACATGTAAAAGCATAAGTAAGAGATAGTAAATGCAACCAAGATATGCAGTATGTTGTGGATGAGATAGAATGGAATGCAGAGTGAATGATAGTAGCAACATTCCCCCCAATTGGATGTGTATGTATGAAATGAGTTTCATTTATTTATGCCCCCTCAGCATTCAAGAATGAACCATAAACAAGAGTGCTTCATGAAGAAATATTTTAAATGTGTGTGCTAAAAAGATGTGATCATCAAAGCGTAAAGTGTAGAGTGTAAAACCATGAGTGAATGAGCATGTTGATTAAACATGTGCATGTGATGAGGTCCATTTGAGATGTATACCCTCAACATTCAAGTGTGGACTGTGGAACTAGACTGCATCTTAGGGTATCATGTCATGTTGTATATGTTAGAGGGATATGTTGAATGTGTAGTGTACCTTGTTGATGTGTTTGTGAAAGATATTGAGTGTAAATACGCTGCATGTATATTGTTGAGATGTGTAATTTTTTGATGTATTATGTGTTGTTTTGGTCGCGCACAAAGGATCTAGGTTTTGTGAATGTGTTGAATGTCTAGTAGGATGCGCAAGACAAATATGTTGTAAGAGCACCAAATGTTTATTATGTTGTATATGTGTAGATTTTATATGATATTTGTATTGATTGCATACAAGAGATCTGTTTCACACAATATGAAATAGGTATGTGTTGTAGAGGATATATGTTTTGAAAGCACTAAATGCATCGAGTGTGTTGTGTTGAGTTTGTAGTGATGAGTAAGCGCAAGAAGTATGTATTGTTTATGTGTTGAGTATGTAGTATGTCATGTTGAATGTGTGGTAGAAATTTTCGTAAGTGCATTTATTTTTTAGTGATGAATATGTGTTAAAAATAGGAGTATGTGTAATTTAGTATGTGAGGTTCATGTGTATAGGATTCCCTCAATAGTCAAGTGTGAATCGTAACACAAGAGTGTGTCATTAGTAAATGATGATACGAGTGTGTATCAATATGTATATCATGTATGTGAAAGTGTAGATGTGAAGTGTTGAGAAAATTAGAAAATTGTTTGATGTTAGGGGGAGAAATAAGTACGATGCCCCCAAAATATTGATGATGAGTGTGATCAAGTAATGTTATATAAGAGGTCGTCATTGTCATGATCAAAAATAAACGGTGAAGCATCGGAGACTTGATAAGTGATAGTGTCAGGTTGGTCAAGTAAGGATCCATTGAGGTGTAAATTATACATGCCCATGACATATTCTTCATCAATGAAAGGAGGTAATGGGCATCCATGTGCATACCCACGAGTAAGATTTGGTGAATAGCCAAGAAATGATTCATTGCCAATCAAGAAGTGGCCAAACGGCATGGGAAATGATATATGAGTATGATCACGATCTTACGTGCCCCAAATGTAATCAAGCCATGATTTCTTGAGTGTAAGTGGAGAATCACAGGGAGCACATGTAAGAAACACTATGAGATAAAGTACTTGGAGACCATAAGCAGTGATAATGCAAACAAAACCATGATACAGACGATGATCATAAGGTAAAGGAAAGATGTAGTCGACTGTAAAGCCTAGTCGAGTCAACTCATCTTGTGTGCATATGGTATCTGAGAAATTAGGTTAAAATGGAATGTGTTCCCAATAAGATTCATTCATAGAAAGTGTGCATGTGAACGGAGGTAGTATGGATGTCAACTATGCATGAGAAGGCACTGAAGGTGGTATGATGTCCGATGTAGGAACAAGACCCTGATAAAAGATCATAGCAGTAGTATAATTAGGGGAGGTGGCAATACAAATAGGACAGTACCTAACATGAAAATATCATCTTCAAGTGGTGAAAAATGATCTGGAATATCCATGGGTTGTGGTTCATTAGTAGTATTAGATCATGGAGTAGGAATTTTAGCATTGGGATCATGATCACAATATTTGAAAGGGTCACAATCACCAGGAATTGTATACTCTATGCCCTCATGAATGAATTTGACATAGTGATGTACTATAGAAGGAATTGCTTGCATGGCATGAAGCCATGGCCAACCGAGTAAATAATTATACGAAACTGAAAATTTAATGATGAATAAACCCGTGTTAAGGTTTTTTGGCCCTACAGTGATAGGCAGAGAAATGTGACCTACGCATGGATGAACAAAATCATCATATGCATGAAGAGAAAGACACGATGGACTAACATTGGTAGCAGAAAGACCAAGATTTTTTTGGAATGACATAGGACAAAGATTAAGTTTAGATCCATTATCGATTAAAGTGTGCTTGACACCCACATTATAAATGTGGATCATGATATGCAAGGGTGGGTCATTGTCAAATATAGTAAGATCAGCATTAGAATTAGACAGTAAAGCAATATGCTGAGAAAATGCATCAAAAAATGTTTGATATACTGAATCTCGATGCATATTAGCAAGAATGCAAGTGGTAACGAGGAGATTTTTTATTCTATCTATTATTTTAGGATTGATAAGTAGGAAATCATTAATAGAGATACTCATTATGAAGAGACCCTAGAAAGATAGAAGTAATGAAAGGATGAGGATATTAAGAGCATTCAAATCAAGTTTGGGTTCACCAAAATGGTTACTCTAAATGTGAATTTATGCCTAATCTGATTTTTATTACAGCAGTAAAAGAATAAACAATTAAGTATAGAAATTAAGCCAAGAAAGTATGAAACCCTAAGTGTGAAGAGAGGATAGAAATCCTTAGTTGATTCATAGTTGGTCCTTGACTATGTCAAAGTTTTGATAGGATAAATAGAGGGGGGGCATTGCATAGAAACCCAAAAAAGTGTGTGAGCTGATGATCTACCTAGACAATGATGCTTGGAGAGGGACATGGGTGCCTGTGGGTGCCCTAGGCCTATTTCTGGGTTCCCGTGTCTGTCTAAATTCTCATAAAACATCCTTTGATTGGTCTCTAGTTGTTTTTTTATCACCTTTGGTCACTCTGAGCTCATACCATGATCTCCTAAGTCGTTGGAAACCTGCAATGAAGTAATGACCTATAAAACCCTCAAATAGACATCAAATCCCAAATAAGAAATATGTAGAATGAGGGGTCAGATTGTCCTCAGCTATCAAAATGGTGATCTTACAACTAAGCATTATAATACATCTCATACCTAATGTAGTTATTTGTGTGTGTGTGTGGAATTGTTCCCAAGTGGATTTTGTGTGTGTTGCACTTGATAGTGAGCAAGTAATCTAGATGTAAAGAAATATAATATATGTGTGCATGGAATAGAATGAACTTCCCTCCTATGAGTTTTATAAAGAATAACCAGCCCTTGTGTCCCCTGGATGGTGTTAGATGGATGCAATGGAACTCTTAAATGCTTGGTGGATGTAACCTTAGGTGGTGATAGCAAGTGCTTAGTGTTTGGTCCTTTATTATGATCACGTAACTTTATGTGTATATGATTCTCTTGCTTGAATTTTGTAATTAACCCTAAAAAGTTTGACTACCAAAATGATAAGATGCTCAAATGGATAGAAAGGACCCAAAATATGTGAAAAAATTACAAAGAGGTTAGGAGCGCCCAAAGGGGATGAGGGCACCTGACGTTGTTGTCCTAGTTAGGCAATGGTGTCCATGATGATAAATTTCAAAGTATAAAAAGGCAGACTGAGAAAGTAAGGGTGTGATACCAAAAGTGGTAATAGAAAGAAAAGAAAGGTGTACAAAGACATGCGTTGGTTAGTACTTTTCTTTCTTATGAATCATATAAATAGTAGTATGTAATTAGAACTAAATAGATACCCAAAGTGCATGATTTTTTGTCTACAACATTCATATGGTTCCTAAGCAAGAGAACTAGCAGTTGACAACTATATTTGGCCTCTTTTATTTGTCTCTTGTTTTCTATTTGGTCTTACACACCCTACATCCCAATAATAACTTTACTAAAAAAATTATGGCTTCAAACACTAACACCCATCCAGGACAATAACGCCCAGATGCTCATTTCCCCTCTGGGTGCCCCTGATGCTTTTCTACCGTAATCAATATTTTTGGGTGTCTTTTATCTTTTGGGAATATTTTTCACTTATGGGTCAGCCTTCCAATTGTCGATTACAAAATTCATACAATGGAATCATATAAATACATAGTTATGTGCTCAAAATATAGTACCAAACAATAAGCATCGCTATCATCACCTAAACTTGCATTCCAAAGGCACTAAAGTACACTAAAGGCATCCATCTAGCATCCTCTCAAGGGAAAATGGTTTCATACTTATACATACATAGCATAGAAAGGGGAAGTTAATTTTATTCCATCCACACATTCTACTACATTGCTACATTCTAACTACAGACTGCTATCAAGTGCAACTTACACAAGGGCATCCTAGGGCATTATTATCACACACACACACACACACACACACACACACACACACACACACACACACACACACACACACACACACACACACACACACACAAAACAACACCGACAAATAAATGGATTCTAAGATGTATTACAACTCTCGGTTGTAATTTCACTCTTGAGGTGACCACCGAGAAGTCCAACTCCCCATTCTACATTTTCCTTTTTAGGTTTGATGCGGATTTTGGGCTTTTTGAAAGTTACAGGTATCATTGGTGATCATAGTGTGAATATCAGGTGATTAATAGGAATCAACAACAAAGACCTTGTGACACAACAAAGACCAAATTCTGAGCTCTAGTATAGTCACTAGCGTACAAATCTATTCATCAGTGCCCAAGCACCCATGTCCTACAATGGGCACCCATGTTTAACATTATTCTCAAGTTCTAAATTTCACAATGACCAGTTACGACCCTATTTTTAGTCTTTTCATTAGTCATACCTTCTCAAATCACTACTTGTTCATTCATAAATTAGCTAAGTTCTTCTATCTCTCTCCCTTTCTTAGGGTTTCATACTTCACATCTTCTTTTTTTGTCATTATTGTATTTCAACACTTTTTCATCATTTATTTCAATAGTTACTATGTAATATAGATTTAATTAATTCAAATTAAAATAAATCAACAAGTACAAAAATAGTAAAATCATATACAAGTATGTAAATAATGTTACGAAAAAGGTGTAAATTTATAGACATGGGACACCCACGATGTCATGACATAATCAAGGCCCATAGGCCTACAAAAAAGAGAAAATAATAACAAACAAAATAGACATGATGCCACAAACATGAGACACCCATAATATTTCAAGACAATCAAGGCACATAGGCCATAAACAATGGAAATAATTTAAGCAGTAATACACACAATAAAGTATGCATGAAATAAGAGTGTCAAGATATAATAGTATGATAAAGTAGCTAGTATATGTGAAAATATGTGAAGCAAGAGATGTCGACATTGCACAAGACATGTGTGTAGGTCGTGTTAGCTCAAAATATATCATGTACACAATATATGTAATAAATTATAACGAGGAAGTGTAAATGAACTATAATAGAACAATAGCAAATGAATATAGTAAAAATATATGCCCCTATATGTATATAAAGTCTTGGTAAAGGGGTCAACAACACCTATCTTCATGTACTACTTTGTGTATGTCTTGCATCAATGCTTAAAATACCTCGTGAACACGTGTGTGTAAAGAGTAACAAACATGTTATCTATCAAACCAAAGTGATAACCAACATGTATTACGTAAATTTATAACAACTCAAGTGAAGTGAATGAGTTCTGATTTTGTGTTTTTACAAATATATGAATATTTTAGTATTTTGAAAGTGCTTAGCTATGTACCTGAAAGAGGGGTAGCATTGAGCTATATAGTGAGATCCTATGGATGAGGTGGAGAAACTGGTGAAGGAGTTGAATTTTATCCCTTTATTGTGTGAAAGTACATGACTCAAATGCAAGAGGTAAAATAGTGGTAATGGGATGGAGAATATGTATGAGGAGTATGGAAAGTAGAAGACCTGTGTGGAGGGATAGAAGAGAGAGTACTCCTAGACATACCATGGGTACTTGAAGTACTTTAAAAAATGTGTGAGAGAGCATGTGCACTAAAATACCTAGATAAGAATAATGTGAGGGGAGAAGCCACGAAGAAAAATGTGTGAAACTGAAGCCCATTATCAAAATACTTGGAAGAGTGAAATTCATGAGAGGTAGTGTGTGCAACCAAAGGCCTATCAGGAGACCTAGGAGATCTATAACCTTGAGTTTCATTGTGTACAAATAAAGGCTTATTAAGATACTTAGGAGAGCTAGAGTCATGTGAAGTAGTGGTTAGGGCCACAAACCTAGGGATGGAGAAGATGTATGAGAAGTATGTAAATTAGAAGATGTGTGTGGAAGGATAGAAGATTGAGTACTTCTAGGAATACCATGGGAACCTGAAGTCCTTCAAGAAACGTGGGAGAGAGTAAGTGCACTAGAATTCTTGGATAAAACCATGTGAGGGGAGAAACCAGGAAGAACAATGTGTGAAACAGAAGGATTTTCAAAAGACTTAGAAGATTGAAAGTCGTGAGAGGTAGTGTGTGCAACCAAAGGCCTATCAAGAGACCTAGGAGATATAGAACCATGAGTTGTAGTATGTGAAACTAAAGGCCTATTAGGTGACCTAGGAGAGCTAGAGTCATGTGAATTATTAGGTAGGGTGACATACCTAGGAGGGTTGGAGGTGTGAGGGACATTGTGCAAAACCATAGACCTATTCATAGATGTACTAGATATTGGAGTAGAATATACAAATGGACTATGAAAACTAGGAGAAGAAGCCTCAAATGGGATGCGTTTAATGGTGACAACTTTTTGGTTATGGATAAACTTAACACATTGGTAGATGATAGAAGGAATATCCCTAATATCAGGGAGACACAGATGTAAGGTACTAGAACTAAGATTAGAAACAACCAAAAATGAGGTCACAGTAGTGATAGAACCAAAAACGATAGGTAGAGTAATAAATCAATAATGAGTATTAGTATCAAATGTGAGATTCTATGTAGAAATACCATGATATTGGAGTATCATGAGAGTGCATACATTATCTTTATTATTTTTTTCAACCAAACCACCACATATAGGCACTTGTTTAATAGCTACACAAATAGATAAAATATCAAAGACAAACATCTCATCTATATCATAGTCATCGAAAGTAATGATTCTTGAAAAATATAATGTATGGGTGATAGTGCTAATCATTTTATCCAAGGGGTGATCATAAAAGGGTCGTAGTGACACCACCTAATAAATATTATGCACTTCAGTTGTAGATTTTTCATTTTTATACTTAGGAAGTGGATCATTGGTTGTCTTGGAAAATTCATTGGGTTCATCCCATTCAATAGCATGGGATTCTATGAGATCTTGAATGATATGAAAATTTTTAAGACATTTATTGATGAAATGACCAATACATTGATGATAGTCACAATAAGCATTGATATTGAACTTCTTACTCTAAGGCTTGTTTGTATCAACCTCAAATGGTGGAGAGAGAGAGAGAGATACAAGACTACACTAAAGAATTTTTTTCAATAAAATGTGTGGGGAATAAGTTAATTATTATCCAAAATACCCCCTCAGGGAATATTTTGCTAGCTTACATGATTATTTTGGATTTAGACAAGGTAAATTGATAAAAAATGGAAAAAATCATTATTGGGACACTCAACTTCCTCCTTACCTAGCCCTTCATTTCCATACTTACCTAAAAATAAAAAAAATGGGGTCATTTGGGGAAAAATCAGCTAAATCAAGCATGGGAGGAATAGGAGGAATTGTTCCTTTGTTCCTCTTGTTCCCCACATTGTCGCACCGGCCACAGGAGAGGTTTTGGGACTTAAATGCAAATGAATTAAGTTTTCCAGGAAACAATGGAACAATTTCCATGTTCCTTATGTTTACCACATTGTTCATCTAGCCAAAGGATCAGTTAGTGTACTTCATTTCAAAAAAATCAGGTTTGGAAGGAACAAATAGAATAGTTATGTCAGTTTGTTGGTTCTCCGATCAGCTAACATAGCTGACTATTGGAACAAGGGAACAGAGTGGGGGTAGAGTAATGCAGGTGAAGTGGTTAAAGTGGGCACAAATGGAATAGGTGGAACTATTCCAAAATTCTTCAGGTTCCTCAATCATATGAACCATCCACACTTGGATAAAATGCATTAAAGTTGACTATGGAATCCTGGATGAAACCTTGTCACGCCCATCCCGAGACTTTGAACTTATAAAGGTCATAACTCTCACCCTGTAACTCCAAATTTCATAAAATTGATATCGTTGGAAAGGTATCATCATGTAATACACCATAAATATTATATTTTTAAATTTTGGTGAGGTTATGTGGGTAAAAAATATTAAATAACATCCTAGCATTAAAATATACAGTTCTAGGTAGCTCAACAACCAAATTTAAGGAGGTATGGTTCCCATTCCTTCTCCTACAAGAAAATTTTCATGGAGGAATGACCTTGGAAGGGTACCCATTCAGTTATTTAATGCATGTTGTTGGTAGTTAAAGGTAAAAATTTGAGTTTCCCTCTCTTTTCCCTCCTCTCTCTTTCCAATCTTCTATAAATTGTAAAATGATGCTCATTTGTAAAGGTTAGACCCTCATAAAATGCAAGGACATCACATAAGTGTTGCATAAGTGTTTTATTTGAGTTTCATGACTCAAATTTCGATATTTGTAATGTTTTTGTGCCTTATTCCTCTAATTTAATGGTCTGTGCATCCTTATGAAGTAATAAAATTCATGTTTTGTGGTTATTATTTTCCCTAGCACGTGTTTATTGCATTATCTTTCCTCTCTATTGCATTTTTGGTATATTTTGCATGTTTTTTCTCCTTTTACAGGGTTTATTTTTATTGTTATCCATGGAAGTGAGAGTTTTAATGTTGTTTTGGACTGTGGTACTCATGTCTACCCTCTCCTCCTTCATTTTCCTCCCATTTCCACTCATCTCAAAGTTTATGTCCCCCTCTTCTTGGTGTTATCACCTCTCTTTAGCTTAGGATTTCCATTTTTATGCATTTCCCTCTCTCTTTGGTCCCTTGGATTGTTAGAATAGGATTAGATACTTTCATTTCCTGTTGTAGTAGTCATTTAGAATTAGGATTCGATAAAAGAACCAACCTTCTCTGGAGGTTTGTCTCAAGTAGCAAGTCCCACAACTTGAGATACAATCCCATGTTACCCAAAAACACTGATTTCTCATCCATTCATTCATGACAAATCAGAGTGTGTTTTTTCTGGCAATAACATTAAGCAAATAAACTATTGACAAACGGGTTAGAGTTACAACTTGGTTGAGAAATCACATTGACAGTGTCCTTAAAAGAAACCTTAACATCATTAGTATTTCCTTTGAATGTGGTTTTACTTGGAAACTTAGCATTATATTTGGTGAGATTGCTAGCAACATACTTGTGTTATTCATATATAATAAATTAGCTTCATGCTCCTTGAGTGCATGGCATAGATGGTAAAAAAAATTAATTTTTCAAATAGGATGGATTCTTACAAAGGAGGAAATAAGCTTTATGTGAATTAATATATTATTCATGTTGGTAAGCTTGGTCTTGTATCGTAAGACATAATCGTTTATAGGTTCATTAGACCCTTTTTTGTAATTAAAATAGTTTTTCATATGAAACTTTTTCCCCAATGTTAATAAAGAATTGTGCCAAAAATTGATTTTCTAAAGTGGTAAAAGATTACACAGAATGTGTGGGGAGATCATAAAACCATTTCAAGGCAAGGTCCTTATGACTCCTAGGAAATATCTTGGTGAGAAATATGTCATGAGAGGCATAATAAAAATAGACCACATGAAAAGAGTGAAGATGTTCTACATGGTCTCCTTTGCTATCATAAACAGGGAGTTTAGGAGAAATAAAATGATGGGCAATGACTAATAATTGACTTCAGGTGTAAGTGGATTATTTATTTGAGTATAATATGTATCATGAGCATAAGTAAATGTACCTTATTATAATTGAAATATTTAATCTAGTATGGTATGGCCAAAGGTTTCAAGGTCTTGTGTGCTAGATGGAGAAGTGTGCAAACCATGAGGATTGGATGTAGGATGTGTAGTGGCAATAGTGGCTATAGGAAGAGGAATAAAAACATTGTGAATTGGTAGGTTAGGTGCCCTTGAGGAGGTAGGAATTGTGGATCTAGGAATAACAGATTTCATAAAGGCAACAAAGAGTTGAGAGTGCCCAAAAAGAGATGTTTGACTAGATTTTTGAATAGATGTGATCCAGAGGTCAATCTAGTGAAAATATTTTACCAATATCTCCTGAAATCATTATATTATGTTAAAGGAATATGAGATATTTTTTCACCTATTTAAATGCAATAAAATGAACTCCGTTTGAGAAAGATATTGTCCACAAAAGTTCCCAATTGGAGGAGAAAAAATAGGGGCAACAAACCAATTGGAATGTGACACATGGTAGTGCAAAAATAATCTAAAAAAATGGTAAAAGGGTGTTTTTAGTTTTCACCTTCGGTCTTCGACACTCATGTTCAAACAAGTGGGCCCTACTATTTTTTGGTTAGGGGACCTCAGTCAGGGTCAACACACTCTTTTTTTGGAGGGGTACCTTTGCCTTTGTATCTTCATATTAACATGGTCAATAATTTGCATATAAATGCCTATGTTTTTTTCCACACCATGAATGTGGGATTAAAGATCTATATTTTTAAACCAATCACCATGCATTTTTTTTACCATGCACTGACATGTCAAGTTTGGGTGCCAACTTGGCCACTTACACCGAGCTAGGTCACACACATATTAACCAACTCTCCACATATTCTACACATCTTAATAGCCTCAGCGCTACTCAACTCACCAAATCGAGCCAATAGTCCAAAAATTGAGCAAGCATATAATAAATTGCAACCTCAACATGCTAACTTTTCATGCCAAACTAAGCAGCATTGGAGCATATCTACCAACTTGGGCACTTCACCTTCCAATGTCAAGTTGGATATTCAACATTCCAACCTTAGCCAACTCAACTCGCCAACCTGACTATCTATGATGCAGCCTAGAATCTACTATGAATAACCCAGGCACGCTGGCACATCACCCAGCCTGAGCTGAGCACTCACCCAAAGCATGCAAAGGTATCAGGCCCCTCTTTAGAGTTTCTTATGCAGGATGTTAGTGTGATGAAGACAAGACATGTTTAGATCCATAAATAATCATAAACATTCCACAATGCATAATCTAGATCTAGATCTTAGAGAATCATGAATTAAACAATAATTGTAATAAGATTAACCATACATGAACCAGTTTCAGTTAAGTCTAACACCATTATCCATCTAATATTATCCATTACATTAAACACTGTAAAACACAAAATCTTCTTACATTATAAAGTATCACCATAATTCATGTGCTCAACAGATTCAGCATCATAACTTTACAATAACTTTATCTCTATAAACTACATAGTTCAATACATATTTATAGGGGTGGGGACTTACCCTTCACCACCTATACACTTCTAAAAATAGGCTACATGTTGATAATATCCATGTGCCTTTACAATAACATGTACACATGCAAGTGTTCTAATAATAGAAGTCTTATAATTAATTGGAAGAAGTAATCCTATTATTAACTACAACCACGCATGGCACTTATCAATTGCTTGTTCCCAAAATATCATTTATGTGTCTCACAAGTCTTTTATCTTGATGTGTGTCCCACACGTTATCTCCAAATATAGCCCTTATCCATAAAAATAGCTATGTCCTAAGCCAAACTGCTCTGTGCATGTTTCCTTTCCTATTATTTTGCACCTTTAAATGTGTCCATTTCCCGTGCATGTATTCTTTATGTGTCTTCTCCTTAGAAAATTTTTATGTCTACTCAACATTACCCCACACTAAAGTACATTTTCATCCCAAAAATGGGGATTCGTTCTAATGTTATCAAAGAATAAAGAATAAAAATTGAAAGAATTCAAAGAATCATTGTACAAAAGAATGAATCTTTACTCTGCAACATCCTCTCTTCTTCAACTGGGAGGATCAACTCTAGATATTAAAAATTTAATTTCAGCCTCCAGGGTTTTCCAGTCATCTAGCATTGTCCTTGTCTTTTCTGGAATGTTTGTGGTTATGGCATCCAACTCATCCTGAGTAATCTTTTCCTTCTCATTCTACATTTCTTGGACAACATTTCCCATAGTAGACATCATTCCTTCCAAAAGATCCATCTTTTGCATTATAAGCTTCTTGATTTCATCTATTCTCTCCTTATGTGGATCTTGGGATGTTGCAAGGGCTTCACACTTTTTATTTTACTAGTTTCCAATCTATATGTGTTCCCTAAAGTTTCATCTTTCATTGTTGTCAGGACTTCCTTATCTTCAACCAGAGTCCTGATCCTTATTACTGCATCTGGTGCTACACACAAATTAAGAGCTTGGTCTGCTTTTCTTTAGCTCCTTTTTTAAAGTCTAGATCAACACCTCATACATTGAATTTTTTTTTATCATATAGGATCTTTCTCTCTTTTCTTCTTGTTCAACATCTTTTTGTGCAGGCATTCTAACTGGTCCATCTTCTAGCACCAAATCAACCAAAGAGCGCACATAATGCATAGCAGAAGGAAACTTTTTAGGTACCTTTGGTTAAAGATGAGGCCTTTCCTTTAGAATGTAATCACTAATTTCTTCAGCCATGCCAATAAAGGACTCATTTCTTTACGTGTTATTTTTCCTTTTCTACCTTTAACCACTCTATCTCTGCATTGTTTTCCTTGTTATCATCCATCAACACTCTAATGGTGGCAGTATTATCAATATTTCTTTTGTGCCACCTCAAAAGATACCTTGACTAAGGCATTCTTGACCTCTTCATCAGACATAAGAGTGGGCTTTATGGTCATGTTCCTGCTCTGTGGTGCCTTCTTTACTCTTCTCGAGACATAGGACTCCTCACATACATCAAAATCTAGTTCATCCATATGGGTGTACATGGACCAGGATAGTTGTTTCCTTGCACAAGTAGTGGCCATATCTGGATCCATCAACTCCCATCCATATAATTCCTTAAGGTCCATCGTGCTTTGAAACTGGGAATGGATTTATTTTTCTTTTATCCTCAGCATGGCCAATACTTAGCACAATATAATCTTTAATTCTCTTTGTCCTTGGCCTGTTTGGAACCTGAGTGCCAAGGTCTAGATTCAGCCCTTCTCCTATCTAAATTGTAGTCGGCACGTTGGATTGCTCGTGCATAGTCTCTTCTGCTTCTTTCACCTCTTCTTCTTCATCCTAGGGCTCCTCCACATCTTCCGATTGAACTGGGGTTCTAAGCGCACTCTCTTCAAACTCCTCCGCCTCCTCACTAAGCTTCATATTTCTTCTTCTCTAGTGATTCTTTCTGAGGGGAGATTTGAGGTGATCTTCTTACATGTTTTGATGTTCATGAGCCTTTATTCCTGGTTCTTCTGAATACCCTCTTAAATTGGTGCTCTTCAAGAACTACATCCTTTTCCAAGTCCTCTTCTCCTTCTTGTGCATGTGGTGGAGTATCTACACACTCACTCTCTATTTTGTATGTGGACTTCCTCTGGCCTTTATGGTCAAATCCTCCACTAATCCTTATGTTCTTCTTCTTCATTTATCTCTATGGTCATGGCAGGATTTAGAGCTTCCACATTATCAACTGTGTGTTTTCCCTTAGGTGGCCTTGGTAACAAAAATCCATTCTCCACATACTTGTTATTCTCTATCCTAGGCTTGAGCTGAAGATAGATGAGTGTGGCTCCACTATCCCCAATAGAAAAAAATTACTAGCTTTATAATTATAACATATAAAATGAGCCTCTTAATGTAGGTAGATTGACCTGGATAAACATATGTTTTTCTGAGAGTATGGGAGTCATAATCTACCTTGTCTATGTTGAATTTTAGTTGGAGTGCATCGTTAAACCGTGTGAACTGAGGCTTGGAAGTAGCATGTTTTGAAGGCATATGACATTTTTCACCATGGAATCCATGTCTCGTCCTTCATTACAAACCATGTGATGTAGAAATGTTGATATGTCGTGAATTGTATGGCCTTACCAACTACCAAGGGTAGCTCCTTTGGAATGTGTCATTCCTCTTCAAATACCACGTGAAGTTGGTCATACCACAATTCTTCCCTTTACTTGAATGGGCTACTCATTGTTCCTTCACATAAGTATTTTTCAAACCTCTCTGCGAGGGACTTTTTCTCTATGGGGTATTCCCAATTTTTTTTATTTGGCCCATTGGGCACTCCAATTTCTACAAAGATGAAATAATAGAATGGTGTTAAAACTTGTCTTCTCACCTATGCATGCTTCTTCAATAATAGTCTCTACAATATATCCTTCTAGATTGTAGATTTATCCTTCTAACATTTTCTTCACGATATATAGCCACATGGTATTTACTTATGACCATCTCTCTTGATCATTTAACTTAATGAGCAGGTTGCGCGGCTACCTGCACTATAGGATATGTCCTCAATTTGTATATGTCCATTTTGCGTGGACCCTTGGAGTATCCCAACTCCTTGTTGGTGGCTATAACAATTGTTTTATCAATTAGATCACTAATAATATGTGTCCATGTGCCCTTCATTCCTGTCAATGTAGTAATTAGGGTTGTTATGATCCTTACCCTCCATCCAAATAAATAGAAAAAATCCTCATGAAGTCTACTCATAAGCCATTGGTATAAAGCTTCTGGTTTTCCAAAATATGGGAGTTCATATAACTGATAAACTCCTACCTTTTAAGCAACTTCTCCCCAGTGTCCTCATACACTGGCATGTCCTCCACCATGTGCTTGTTGGTCTTCTTGTTCAACAATGCATCCAATTCTTCTTTGTTATCAGTGGTGCAGTGGTTGTAATCACTTACTTTACATTTACGGATGTGGGAATCCCAATACCATATGAATATCACTCCTTTTGTATATTGCATTTCTAAAAAGTTACTCTCGAGAGAAAATTCCACCTTTTTCTTCCCCTCCATACCTGTTACAGGTGTTTTCTTTGGTGACATAATAAAAATCCCACCTTTTATCTTTTATCTTCCAAAATATGGGAGTTCATATAACTGATAAACCTCCTACCTTTTAAGCAACTTCTCCCTAGTGTCCTCATACACTGGCATGTCCTCCACTGTGTGCTTGTTGGTCTTCTTGTTCAACAACACATTCAATTCTCCCTTGTTATTAGTGGTGCGGTGGTTGTAATCACTTACTTTACATTTACGGATGTGGAATCCTAGTCCCATCCAAATATCACTCCTTCTGGATATTACATCTCTGAAAAGTTACTCTCAAGGGAAACGTCCACCTTTTTCTTCCCCTCCATACCTGTTACAGGTGTTTTCTCTAGTGCCATAATAAACAATCCTACCTTTTATCTTCTATGGTCGAGTAATCTCAAACCCTAGCTTGAAACTACATACCCTTTCTCGAAAGCACATGCCCCATCCCCTTCTCAATGCTTCTGTGTGCTCAAACCCCTTTACTAATGGGGATGCAAGCCACTTCCATGCACAAATCCAGTCTCCACATCTGGTTTCGCAAATCTTTGCACCTCAACATGCTTTTCTTGGCTTGGTCACACTTAGGTCGCTCAAATACTTGTGATCATAAAGGTAAAAATGAACCCACATCACATCCTTATATATATTTTCAAAATGTTAGTGCATTTATTGCTCTTTCACCTACCATTGATTCTCTCATTAATTGACCATTTTCCTAATTTCCGTGTGGTACACCTTCGTGCCCTAGCTATAACCTTCTACCACACCTTTCTAACTTCTGGCTACAGAATTCTCTTTTGCATGCTTCCATGTGCCAAAGTACCTTGCCATTACACCCTCTTCTAGTAGTTTCTGCAACTACTACTTACCTCGCATTATACTTATCATTAATTTATTTCCATCTATGGTCTTCATTAGAAGAAATTTCCTTTCTAACAAAACTTTTACATACTTGAATAGCACTTGTAATAGTTTATTCTCATGTGTACTTTTTTGAATAAAAATTAACAACCACCCCACACCAATGGTATGTGTAGTCCTTTGCACATAAAAATACTTCAGATTGTAATTAGCTTCCAGTGTGCAAATGTGCTTATTACACAAAACCCCAAACTAAATTGACAAAGGATAGCGATGAAGAAGGAAATACATTAAAATAAATACAGAAAGGGAAATATATACTAAATAGAAATACTTCTCTTATTACAAACACCAAGAAGACCTATTTATAGTAGGGCTTTAGCCTACTCCCATTAAAGTAGTTAGGTAACTATGTTCCATCAAGGACCTCTAACTGATAAGTGCCTGATTCAAAGATGTGAGTGATGACATGTGGTCCCAACCAATGCACCTTAAGCTTTCCTAGATGGCACAAGAACTTGGAATCATAAATAAGTACCATATGTCCAACCTCAAGCTTCTTATCCCTGATGTGTCTGTCATGTCATGCCTTTTTCCTATCCTTTTCCTACTTCTGACTCCAACATGTTATGGTGCACCTCTCATCCAACTGTATTAACTTTTCAATTCTTTCTTCTGCATTCCTTTTCATCAGCTAGACCTCCAGTGTGCACAATATGTAATGATGGTAACATGAATTTCATTGGAATAACTGTTTCTATTCCAAACACCAACTGAAAGGGTGTGTCCTTATTCAACCTCTTATAGGTTGTTCTATCTACCCAAAGTACAATAGAAACTTTATCATCCCACTATTTCCTTCCAACATCACAAAATTTTTGTCAAGTTCTGGCTGAGGTATCTTATTGAAAGACTCAATAGTCCCATTTTCTTGAGGGTGATAACGTGTAGTCTTGTGGTGTGCAACCATAAATTCATCCAAAAATATCCTGATTGTCTCATTCAAGAAGTGTGTACCCCCCTATCACTTTTCAAGCTCAACAGACATCCATACCTAGTAAGAATATTTTCCCATAAGAACCTTTTTTTTGTAGTTGTTATATAATCCTTTTTAGGTGTTGATTTCTGCCCACCTTGTAGGATAATCTATGCAAGTGATGATATAGTGTGATCTAGTTACTACGTGCAGTTGGGGAAATAGGACCAAAAAAGTCTATATCCCATTTCTCAAATGGCTCTGCACTAGCAATATGCCTCAAAGGCATTTGATCTCTTTTCCCAAGTTTTCCAAGGCACTAATAGTGATCACATACCTTACAATAATATTTACAATCTCTGTACAGGGTCTCCCACCATAATATAGTGACTATAATCTTATGTGTAGTGTTGTCACCTGCATAATTCCCACCTGTAATACCATCAAGATCCTCTTCCATGATATCTATGCGCTTATGTTCCAATACACACAGACACAATAACTCATCTCTACCTAGTTTCTATAAGTCACCATTGATCAACATGAAGGGCGTCGTGTGAATCGTAAGTTGTTTCTTCTCTAATACTTTCATTCCTTCTGGCGCCATACCTGTGCATAAAAAAATAGCAATATCCTCCAATTCTTAAGGTGCATGATGTAACTTGTAAAATTGTGCATATGTCATTATATCTTCAATTATCATTGCATCCTCTCCTAATTGGATTCTTGATAAGTGGTCTAGGCCAAAATTACTTTTAACTGGTAATACCACGACCGTAAATTTAAATTCCTAGAATAGGAGTACCCATAAACATATGTGCCCCTGTAAAAAGGACTTATTTACCAAGTATTTTAATGCCATGTGATTAGTATAAAATATGAAGGGTTTTGCTAGCAATACTTACTGTTTGAATTTATGCAGAGCGTAGATCATTGATAAGGCATCACACTCTATATATGTGTAATTATGTTCTACAAGAGTCAACTTTCTACTAACAAAACATATATGATGATCTATAATACCTTCTCCAGTCTTAGCCAACACTATGCCAATGGTTAATGCCAAATTCATCCACATTTACATGAAATGGTTGGTTCCCATGAGGGAAAATGTAGAATAGGTGTTGTAGTAATTCTCTCCTTCAATGCCTCAAACTCACATTATTGTAGTTCTCCCCAATAAAATGTCCCTTTTCCTTTTAGTAACTCTTCCAGGGGGACGACAATATTTGCATACCCTTTGATAAATTTTCTATAATACCCTTGTGTGACCCAAGAATCCACTCACCTCACTTTGACTGGTAGGCTCCTCCAGGGCTACAATAGCTACAACCTTAGTTGGATCTACTAATAAACCTTCCTTACAGATGATATTCCCTAATAGATTTCCAAAAGGTGTAGCAAAAACACACTTCTTGATGTTTAAATAGATGCTTAACTATCTACATATTTTAAACATTAAGCTCAAATCATCACAATGATCCTTAACAAGCTCATATACCATCTATTCATCCAAGTAAACCTATAAGAATTTGTTAATAAAATCCTGGGATGTTTGAACAACTATGCATGAAAATATAGTAGGCACATTTTTCAAACCAAAGGGCATCAAAGTATATGCAAAAAATTCCCCATTTAGTGGTGAAAGTCATTTTATCTAAATCTTCCAGTGTAATTCTAACCTAATGATACCCAGAGAATCCATCTATAAAAGAGTAAACTTCACGCCTTGCAATACCTTCTAATATTCCTTGGTGAAAGGCATAGGAAAATGATCAATCACACATACAACATTCAACTCCATGTAATCCAAAAAAAATCCTAATCTAACCATCTTTCTTTATATTAATTACCATGGGGCTAACCCACTCTGACTCTTCTAGGGGCTTAATGATACCAGATTTTGGCATTTTGTTGATTTCTTCTTTAAATTTTACACGCAAGTTTGGATTCATTATGTATGGTCTCTTCCTGACTGAGGTGCCGCTCCTTCCTTTAGCTTAATCTTCATCTCACCTAATGACTCATGCACTCTTTTTAACTTAAGATATCCCCTAGGGAATAAATCTTGAAAATATCTTAGTAACTCAATTATCTTTTCCACTTTAGAAATCATATCAATAATCCCCAACTCTTACCTCCTTGGGTTCATAATCCACACCAATTTTAACTTTCTTTGTCTTCATAGGTTCATGATAGGTGCACGCGTTCTTATCCACATTATCTAACACTTCATGCATACTTGATAAATGAGCTATGTCCAAATATTCTTCTTCGTCATCATCCACTATGTAGACCATCTTTCCTTTCTCTTTCTCAAAACAAGTGTGCGTAAAATATATCAACATCTGTATCATCTACTTCATCAAAATGCACTCCCAAGTCTACCTCATCAAATAACTCTTGAATGATTTCTTCAGTCTTGGCACTTTCTCCCATAGTCAAGCATTTGATAACCTGTAATGCCTCTCTCACTGGAGGTTTAGTAGAAAAGTACTCAAAAGTCAAGGTCATTCCTACAAGCAAGTTCTACCAATTTCCAGTCTCCTTATGTAGTTCTACATAAACATACCAAACGTGTGTGCATCCTTGCAATGTGGAATAAAGTTTATGCACCCAAAGTGAAGGTGGTAATGATTTCTACCCCATTGTTCAGAGTCTCTCACACTTTTGAACGTGGTGCTGAATAGGTTAATTCCCATGATATATGTAGATTTGAGTAGGTGCATTTCTCCTTAAGAACTGAGTGGTTAGATCAATTCTAACTTCATTCCATTCTGTGAGATTATCCCTATGAACCATCCACTAGCCTGTTGTTGTCCTACGCAGGGTATATACTAACATATTTCTTCTTTCAACTTGATTTGTCCACTACTCCTCCATGGCTCATAGGAATACTGTAATATCTCCTTCTCTAGTATATTGGGGTACAGAGTTGATACCTATCCTTCTAATATAATGAGGATTTCTTCTCCACACAAATTCACTTCTTACTTCATGCCCAACCATCTCATAGATGTCATGTGCCCAATTGTCAAAAGCAATACTTGTAGTATCACAAATAGATTATGCATCTTCCCACTGGAGGATTCCTTCCTTAGATAGCTCAAGTACTTTTGGATCCACAATGGCGCATACATAAACTTTGTTCAATTCTTCCTCACTTAATGGTTCAAAATAAGGTGTAGATTTCCCATATGTTAAAGGAATAATAACTCTTTCTTCCTTGTTCTCAAAACTTATATACCCCTTGTTGAACCATAGATCAGTATTATTTGCATAACACCAAGGGCACGCAAGTATATTTGGGAAGTTGTATGCTTCATCAAGTTCTAGGACCTCAAAGTCCCTAGTGAACTTGGCCCCTTGTATAGTAATGTATGCATCCTTTAAAACTCTTATTAGAGTGGCCTTTGTTTGATTAGCCATAAACAACACATTAGAGGATGGTTTGTAATGGAGGTATGCCCATATGTACCTATACCTACCCAAAATTGTAGGGTACTACACCATCAAAACAACATAACACGTGCCCCAATGATGATACAGGTCTCCTCACAAGGTGTTCGGGATCCAGAAAAGCTCTCCAAGTATGCGTTGACATCCCTGCCCCACTTAGCCCTTGCGTGCTTTGCTTTTATCTTCTCCCCTCTTTTTCTGTGTTTCGATCTTCAATTACGAAACCGCCGCCCTGTTTAGGGCGGCGGTCCTGAACGTGTTTTTCCAAAACATTCTTTTATCGCGACTCACATAAAATTCAACATTTACCATCTTTTTTTTCACTGTCTTTGCTTGTATTTATGATTCTGGTTCCCTGGAATAGTGTTTTGGCATTTTTTATGGTTTAAGAGATCAAATTGGTTTTCACCTTTGGGTAAATGGGATTCTATAAATAGCTGGATTTTGCTCAAGCAAATGGCCCCCCAAATTTGCTTCTGAATTTCTCATTTCAATAGCTTAGCCTTTCAATTTTGCTTAGGATTCATAATTTCATTTGTTGTATGCATGGTTAGTATTGTTTAGCTGTCAGAAAGCCACATATTCTCCTTGTGCAAGTGCTGTTACTATTTCATCCAATCAGTTGGAGTAGGATAGTTTGATTTTCAATAAGAAGCCATTAAAGTTGCAGGTTTTGTTCGTCAAATAAGATAGTTTCATGTTCTGGACGTTTTATGTTACACGACTTGTAATAAATCCCACTAGGAATTGCATAAGCCAAGCTCTGTACTCTTGTGCTATCCCTCTCCTACTTGCATTATATTCAGTCTTTATCCTAAATTGCCATTGTTCCAAATATCTACTTCTGTTGACGTTAGTATTACACACTTTTCTCGACCCAAGTGAGCATGAAGGAACAAGGAGATCACATTGAGGGGACAAAGCCATACATAATTGGATTCACCACTTTTCTACAGAATCCAGGTTCAAGATTTCAAAGTTATAGTTAAAACATATCAAATAGGTAGTTAATCATTTCATTTCAGTTGATTTAACTTTTGATATTGGCAGGGAAGCTATGGGGATTGATAGTTTCTGAGAAACTATGATTCATTCCTCACTTCTAAGGTAGGATCGAGGGTCTTTCGAATAGATTAGATCAGTTATCTGGTTATTTAGAATAGATTTATAGTTGTACAGGAAAGTAGCTATACTCGTCTGCTTTGTTTGTTTTGATTTCATTATTAGCTTAGTTGTCAATTTCTAGATATATTAAATAATTTCTCTTTAATTTCTGCTCAATAGTTTATCAATAAATATCAGATTTAGGAATATACATAGATGTATCTTACATAGTTAATTTATTTCGTCATCAGTTAGCTTTATATCATTTCCTTTTGCATGATAATCATGGGACCTAGGGAGCCCAGAGAATACGTAATCAAGCCAATTGTACCTCAACCCAATCTGGTTACAACAATAACTGATATAGATTAGAATCTTAGAATCCAAGTCTTCCGAACAACAACAGACTTACAAAAAATCAGCTCACAGTTAAGAGGGTTAAACACAGAAGATGACTAAGCACACACATTTTGGTCAAACCATCCAAACTACATATTACCCTAGAAAAATATCCGCATGACTGTAGAAGGGCTTGAAAGAGAGAAAACATTCAGTTTTGACCCTTTGATCCCACAATCAGATGCAGGAGATGTTCTCACTGACAGACACTGGCTTAAGAATTCAGGTTGCTAGAACACCTGTAATATACTCTGAAAAGATTGCACAACTGTTAATTCTAAACATAGAGGCTGAAAAGGCATACGACTATTGGATACTAGGGATTAGAGATTGATTCTGCATATGACCATAGGAGGTCCGCAGATACCAAAAACTTACAGTTTTGATCCATAGATCCCACATCCCAATGAGTCTACAGGTAAATCTGATGTCAACACTGGCTTACACACATTAGTATTTAGATCCACTCCACTGTTGTTGCAGGCTCACAGAACCCCTGGATGCAGATCAGGTTTCTAGGTTGATCACTCTAGCATCTAGTGTGATTGCACAACATGGAAACCTCTCTCCAAGTGTGGGGACTTGTGAAACTGAGAGAGGAATCTCCATATTAGAGGTTGGTTCCTCAAACTCCTTTGATTTAGATCTATATTTTGTAAAACTACAGAGGTTCAGATCCTAATCCTACTCTAAATTGCCAGGGGGCAGGGTAAGAAGATGCATAAAATTAAATCTAAGCTAATAGAGGTGATGCACCGAGGAATGAAGAACACCTATCTTGCCAGTAAACACAGACCATTCAAATGTGATATAAGATCATGCACAGATAGCAAAAACTTGTAGTGAAAGACCAGGAGGATGCAAAATGAACACAGAGAGGGTTGAGAATCATCCACAAACATGTATTACTTGCTCCAAAGATTGATACAATACACTATAGATGCCAAGAGGCAGAGTCGTATTACAGTTCAAATGAGAGGTTCGAACTCCACAAATTCACCTGATAGGAGAAGAAGGGAGGAGCAAAATAGAAAATGTTCAACCTTTGAAAGAAGCCCCTCTTTACGATATATAGAAAGAATGAGAGAGGGAAGAGAGAGGAAATCCAGAATCTACCCCAACCACTTCTAGGTCGCATTTAAAATCATCTCATTATGGCAGAAGCGGCCGATCCTGGCAAAACGGCGGGCTGTCTAACAGAAGTGGCGAACTGTCTGCTGCATTAAAGTTGGTTGTTGAAGCATTACTTCTGTCCATTATTTCGTTCCAGAGGCGTTTCTCAATTTTCTCTCTCCAAACTGAACCAAAATGCCAGATTGACCCCGGAAACGTGCAGAGAATTTCACCAGCTTTCCATTTGATATAAAAAACGTGAAAATCCAAGCTCTGGATCGAAAGTTATGGCGATCTGAAGATTTAGGGAAAAAACAGGCAAAAACAGGTCGGTGGGAAAAATATTTGAACTTTCCCCGCACTCTGCCACTTAGATGACACGTGGCAGGCTCTGATTCGCTAAGCACTTCTCTCTCCTCCACTTTTCCTCAGGATTTCCTTTGAAATTCCCTTGTGGGCCCTTAAACTTGGACACATGGCACTATTTCATTGGTTCGGGTCAGTTCTTGAAACCTCACCCTTTGACTTCTAAATTTTCTCCCTCGTGACACGTGTCATGATTTGGTTGGTATTCGGGTCTGCCGCCTTTACGCGTCCACCGCGTCCATTTGTCCTGGATGTCCCAGTGCTGTTTGGGACAAAATCTTCCGAACCACCCGAAATGGGCTTCCTTTGCTCTCAGCCACTTCACCTTTTCACGTCCTTGCGGCCCAGATGTCCCAAATTATTTAGTGTGAAAGTTCTCCTTTTCGCCTGATCCGGGTGGTTCGCGTCCTCGCGGCCCTTCTTGTCCCACTTGTTCCAGAGCAGTTAGTCAATTTTCTTCTCCTTCGGCCGAACCGGGTTTCTACGTCCCACATGTCTTGACGGCCCGGATGTCCCAGATTGTTTAGACTGTCTGGTGGCCTTTCGGCTGATTCGTGCCCCTTCGGCTGATTCGTGCCCCGATGTCCCTCATTTCCTGACTGCTGCGAGGACTAGGACTTAGCCAATTTTCATGATTTTTTCTGGCCCAAGCTTGTTTTCTGTAACTTTTTCGCATTTTCTCAGAGCTTGCTCTTTCCTTCTTCGGCCAGGGGAGTTAGAAAAAATATGAGGGGACCCTAGAAACATGATTTTTTCCCTGAATCAATCCATTTGCCTGAGATTTGAGAATTCTGATGCGTGTTATCAAATTAACCCTGGGTGATGAATTTGGATAACAATTGGCGACTCAGTGGGGTTACCTGCCTGCTAGGTAGAAGATACCAGTTACCTAAAGTAGTCCTTTGGGCATGGAGTCATCAAATATTCTGTTTAGAACCTCAACTGACTCAGAATGTGCAAGGAGGAAGATGGAATGTCACCTGATGAAGGCAAGGACTGCTAAACATCTCCATGGACAGCAAGCTGTGCTAAAGCACTTAGGGAAAACAAGACTAACCTACAGCAAAATAATGTGCACAAGCACTTGGAGGAAAGAAAATATAATCTAATATTTACAAAGGTAGTGAACTTCCCTCTAGAAGCAACGCTTGAGATGGATTCCATTGACTGGAATCTGCAGTTCTTCACCCTCCAGTGAGGCTAATTGGAAAGCATTGTTGTTCTTGCACTTTGTGACCACGTATGGGCCACTCTAAATGGCATCAAATTTTGAATGCCTTCCTGGTTTTGCTCTGTCCACATCCCATTTCAACACTAGATCTCCAACTTGAAAAGATCTATCCTTGGCCTTTCTATCAAAGGTCTTCTTGATCAAAGCTTGATCCTTTTCCATTGCTTGGGATGCCTGATTTCTGATCTCTTGCAGCTCCATCAACTCTGCATACCTCACCTCCATGGGCTCAAATTCAAGCAACTCTAGCTTCTTCATGAGTTCCAACGTTGGCAACTCAAGTGACATGGGCAAGATTGCCTCTCTTCCATAGACAATCCTGAATGGAGAGTTACCCGTGGATCTTTTGGGAGTTATCCTATCAGCCCATAAGGCTGATTTCAGTTTGGTGTGCCAAGATCTTTGATTCTCATCAAGAGTCCTCCTAATGATCCTCAACAAGTTCTTATTTGTAGACTCAGCCTGGCCATTACCCTGAGGGTAATAATTCAATGAAGTGCTTAGGTAAATACCGTTCTTGACAGCCCACTCAGTCACCCTAGATCTAATGAATGCCAATGCATTATTAGAGATTATTGTAGCAGGTACACCGAATCTGGTCGTTATTCCCTCATAAAAGTCTAAGATACTCATTTGCCTCTTTGAGTGCTACTGCTTCTGTCCATTTGGTGAAGTAGTCTGTGGCTGTCAAAATCCATTTGTGCCCTTGGCTTGAATTGGGATTAATGACTCCAATGAAGTCCAAACCCCATTGCATGAATGGTTGGTCAACTGAGATTGGATGCAATGGGAGGGCAGTAAGTCTCTCTTTTCCTGTGAAGAATGCACAATTCTTACACCTCTTGATATATGCATAGCAATCACTAAATATTCTAGGCCAATAATAACCAGCCTTCATGATTTTTAGAGCTGTCACTCTTGGTGCAAAATGGCCACTAGCTGGTCCACCATGAAACTCTTCTAATACCCTTTGAATCTAATTTGTGCTAATGCATCTCAGCAGCACTCCATTCACATCTTTCTTGAACAAAACTCCATCAATAATGGCATACGGGACAGCCTGCAATCTGAAGTGTCTCCTTTGGGTCTTGTTCATCTCTGGAGGGCATAGGCCTATGCCTAGGAAGTGCATAATACCTTGGGTCCAACAAGGAGTGGGGGAAGCATTGTCTTCTTCATGATTGCCACTTGGCTCATGGCTGTCCTGGACTGTCAAAACAATTTCTTCTTTGTTGCATACTTCTTTTTGCTTCCCCAAAACCAGCTACTCACACAATCCTTTCCCTCTTACCAGCTTGGTGATCTTGATCTCAATGTCATACTCCATGACACGAGTGATCCAACCTGACCTTTTCTCATTCAAATCCTTGTTAAGGAGGAAGTCCCTAACCCCAACATGTGAGACCAGCAACTGGACCTTGTTGTTTGAGACTAAATGCTTGAATTTCTTCAAGATTCTGATTACTGCAAGTACATGCTTTTCAATAAAAGAGTACCTCACCTCGCAGTCATCTAGGCTCTGGCTGAAGAAGGCAATCAGCTGCTCATCATTATCTTTGTTCTACTGTACTAGAATGGCAGAAATAGTGTCATCACCTCCAAATGCATAGAGGATGAAATCCTTGGAGAAGTCTGGGTTGATGAGAGTTGGTGCTTAAGAGAAAGCTTCTTTGATTGCTTCAAAACTCTCCTTGCCTTCTGCTGTCCACTTAAAAGCCATGCTCTTCTTTAACATTTTGGTGATGGGCTTGACAAGGGCTGCAAAATCTGGGACAAACCTGCGGACAAAATTGATCCTTCCCAAGAAGCTCTGAAGGGCTTTCTTGTGGCTTGGCAATGGTAGTGATCTTATGGGTTCAACCCTCTCTGGATCAATTGCTAATCCCTCTTTCGAGACAATATGGCCTAGAAGTTTCCCCTCATGAGCTAGGAATATGAATTTTTTGGGATTCAATGATACCCCAAATCTTCTACACCTCTGAAATACCTGCCTCAGATGAAAAAGGTGATCCACTACATTTTTGGAGAATACAGTGATGTCATCAAGATATATCAAAACTATTTCATTGATCAACCCCTTGAATGCCATATCCATTGCCCTTTGGAAAGTGGCTACATCATTTGATAGGCCAAATGGCATCTTCTTGTAGGCATATGTTCCCCATTTGGTTGTGAAGGATGTCTTGAACTGATCTTCCTCCCTCACCATAATCTGATTGTAGCCTGAGTAGCCATCAAGTAGTGAAAACCTTTCTGAACTAGCTACAACCTGCAATATTTGCTCCATGGAAGGGAGTGGATAATGACCCTTGAGAGAGGCTCTATTCAAGTCTCTGAAGTCGACACACAACCTGATCTCTCCATTCTTCTTTCTGACTGGGACTAAGTTGGCAACCCAACTTGAGTGTCTGATGGGGAAGATGATACTGGCCTCAATAAGCTTGCTTAACTCTTTTCTCATGAGAGGTTCAATATGGGTATTCACTGGCCTTTGCTTTTTCCTGACAGGCTTGGATTCTGGATCCAGCTCAATAGTATGTTGTGCCAGCTTTGGGTTGAAACCTCTTAGATCTTTGTAAGTCCAAGCAAAGACATCTGGGAACTCTTGACAAAGCTAAACAAAATCATATTTCTCTTGTGAGGTACTTACTTTGCCAATTTGCAATGTTTTGTCTTCTTCCACTAAAATAGGCTCTGAATCTTCACCCTTTACTTGAATGTTCACTTTCTCCTTCCAAAACTGATCATTCAGGTTGAAGATTGACTCCAAGGTTATGAGGCCTTTTGGTAGTTTGTTAGTTCTCAGCTGCACCACTTGGTCACCGTACTACTGATGCAGCTTGTCTTGATTCCTGGTGGAGAACTCAGCTTCTTCTTGTAGGAAATTAACAATTTGCTGATCATTCTCGAAGACTTGCCAACTTATATTGTTATCCGGAACAACTGGTCTCACAACCACTTTGACATGAGGCTAAGGTTTTTCACTTTTGATATTTTCTACAACGTCAAATGCAGCCCCAATTTCTGCTAGTCTGTCAATGGCTTCATTCTTTTTTCTTGGGATGGAATTGATGCTAAAAGCTTCAAAATCTTTAATAAGATCCCATACCCAATTTTTGTAGTTCTTCAACAGATAATTTTTGGCAGCATTTTTCTTTTTGACTTGGTTTACAATCAGCTCACTATCACCAAATACTTGTAAATTCCTTATGCCTTTCTTCATTGCCTAGTGCAATCCATGAATTAAGGATTCATACTCAGCTGTGTTGTTTGAACAGGAAAATTGGAAACGGAAGGCTGAGTAATACCTTATATCTTGTGGTGAAATGAGCATAGCTCCTCCTCCTGCACCTTGTCTACTCCTTGACCCATTAAAGAACAATTTCCATACTTCATTCTTGTCTTTATGATCTGGCTTGGTGATGTTGGGGAGAGGTTGAATCTCTTCATGTAAATAATAAACTCCTAGCGCAGATTCTTCTACTTCTTGATAGGGATCAAAAGCATGTATCTTGTTTGCCCATTCATCAAGAGTTAGATCTGGGATGCTTCGAATCTTGGTGTCATCCTCATCAGTGCTAGGGTGATCTTCTTGATCAAATGCTGAGCAATTGACATTAATCTGACTTGGAGTGTAAGGCTCAATATGGAAGTTTGCAATAGGTTCGGATCTGATTGTGGCCTTAGTTCCATTTTTTTTTTTGAATAGCATGTGTGACCAATCAGCAGATAGATACCCCCCAATCTTGGCTGTGAAGTCCCTTGACAAACATAGGGCAAAGAGTGGTGGAAGGTCTATGATTGATACATCTTGTAAGAAAACAACATTTGGACATGCTTGCAAAGTAAGACTCAAGTTTTTAATCACTCCAATTGTTGCTATTGCTGTCCCATCTAGCTGCACTACCCCTTTGGATGTTGTTTCATACTGGAGCCCTAGTTGATCAGCTATCTATTTAGGCATTATTGAGCTACTTGCCCCGGAGTCTATCATGCAATTATGTACTAGCTGATTTCCAATGATTAATGAAACATAGAAAGGAGGGGGCTTCAACGTCTTACCTTGCTGTCCTCCATGATTTCCCCCAGGCTGGGCAGCATTTGTAAGCACTTTATCTTGCATCTGAACCCACTGATTTGAAATTGGCCAGTCCTTCATGGTATCTTGCAGCAATGTTGTTTTGTGTTGGCACTAATGCCTTAGAGGCAGATATGGCATTTGGATTATAGGGCTGAAATGGTCTATTGGCAGGAGGCCTTGTTTGATTCATATTTGCAGCTGGATTAGGTGGTCTTTGTGGTTGGTATGGCTGCCTATTAGGTTGAGCTTGGGGTTGACAAGAAGGTCTGAAACCTTGGGTCTGTTGCCTCTTGAGAGTAACTAGCTCATTGCCTAGGTTTTGCAATTACTTCATGACTTCTTGAAGCTCATTTGGGGCACTTGGAGATGAAGTGGAAGCTTCATTTGAACTCTGATTTCTAGGAGTGGGAGAAGGAGCCAAATTAGGTGCTTGACTAGTGTTTGGGCTTTCTAAACTTGGAAACAATGGCTTGAGAGGTCTAAGGGCAAGTTTGTCAGCTTGGATTAAACAATTTTCAGCCCTAATGGAAATGCTATAAGCCATAGGGATAGTGTAGATCAAGAATTTCACGCTTGTTACCTATCCAAGTTAATGCACCAAACTAAACACAAAAACCCTGAAAAAACTCCAATAAAATCGGTACCTGATGGCTAAGATCCGAAGATGTAGATGGATGAAGAAGCTGATGTAGATAAGACGGGTGCACATGAGCAATTCACACAATAGATCCGTGTATCCTGCAAAACACCGATGCTTGACAGAAAAAGACCACGTTAAAAGATATTAGGTGGACTGCCAGAGAAGCGGGTCCTGGCGAAGCGATAAGGCTTCCTCGACGGATGTCAGTCCCGTTTTCAATTGAAGAAAAGAAGCATGACATGATACAGATGTAAGTTAAAAAGCTAGATTTCTTATTGCAGTAATAAGACAATCTAATAAAAATAGCAGACAGAAAGTACAGAGAAAACAGGGAAAACTAGAAATAAGGCCAGATAGATTTGTTGTTACCGGTATCCTTTTACCTAATCTCCAGGGAAGGCGGAATAGGAGTAGGGGGATGATGGCGGGTGAAGTATGACAGCCACCCTGCACTTTTTGGTTCAGGACGGTGAATGACTCACCCATGGAAATATATTCAGATCCTGAGATTACCTATTACTGGGGCCCCGATTTTAGATCACACCCGGGATCAAGCAGTAGAGGGCCCTCGGTCGGTTATAGGAGGATAGGGCAATTACTCTGCCGCAATAGTATCTGGGGCGTGGGTGGATCGCTTCTCAGTACATGCAGGATAGCCCTCAGAGCAGGCGGATAGCCTTGATTCAGATGGCGATATCTTACTTTACCCTGCCCAGATTCAGGAGGTGGGAGATTCCCATTGTTACTGTTAGACTGTGTCTACGACATCTTACAGTACAGACAGGTTTTTGCCTTCGCCGATGCCCTGATAGCTTAGATATATCATGAGCTATAGATGTACACCACTGGTCGGAGGACAGGGATGACGTCAGTTTTGTGCTCCATTGCTGGGCATATGAGCACATAGCGGTGATCAGGCCATCCGGGCTTCCTTGGATGCCAGCAGGAGTGGGAGGGATTGATTATGGATTTCGGAGATGGCGGGCCGACATGGCCGCAGGGGATACAGGTAGATCAGCCGAGTGGTACTCTGAGCATTTCAGGACGCTGACACCAGATCAGGTTATCTGGAGGCCGTATCAGGCATTTCCGACATGGGCTGGTCAGGATGCCCACTTAGTAGCACTGAGACGGAGCCGGGTGGTCAGGGGCCGTAGGCTGGATATGTGGGAGCGAGTCCCATTCATGCGGATACTGAGACAGTTCAGCCTAGTACAGACAGTGCCGACCACCTACACGCCATATAGGCGGGATAGCAGAGAGACGGATTTGCCGATTTTGATCCCTGAAGACCCACTAAGAGAGGCCCCACCCTCCGCAGACAGTGATGATGACGCGGGGGTGGATGAGGGCTACGTAGCATGGTACGATACAGAGCTTCCACGACATCTCCCGCCATCTATAGATGCTAACGAGGAGGACATAGCTGCTATGCTGGACAGACTGGAGGTAGAGCATGCCACCCTTACACAGACACATCAGGTAGCTCTGGAGGAGATCAGGGCCTTGACAGAGGAGAGGGATGCCCTGATTGTGGAGAGAGACACCACTCGCCAGGAGTGAGATATAGCGATCCAGTAGAGGGATCGCTACCTTCGGCATAGGGAGGCCCTCAGGGCCAAATATGGAGAGACCGGTGCCACATCAGAGTCTGGTACACAGGGCACGACCCTAGGAGGGGCACCAGCAGCAGCACCAGCAGCATCATTATGAGCACCGGGTACTGTGAGCCTGAACACATACCAGTCTCTCCTCGCTGAGGTGAGATACTATGAGGATGCCCTAGCGCAGCATGCCCCAGATGTGCCTCGGTATGGGGTGAGGAGGAGAGGAGCGACGGCTACAGTGAGCGGAGCCTCAGGTGGAGGGAGTACTAGGAGAGATTGAGGTGGGTCGAGACCTCCAGCAGCAGGTGCATCGAGCTCGATAGGCGGCGGCAAGGAGAGACAACCAGGTGCAGAGGAGGGTGGAGGGGATAGTGTCCTCCACGCTTCAGATTTTACTATATAGAGATTTGATAGATTTTGTATCTGTATAGTGATGTAGCCTCGATTGGAAGGCATTGTATAGATGGCTTGATTGAAAGCCACCCATTTTTTGTACAGACACACATGTATATATAGATTGATCATGTTATTTGTCATATGATTGTACTCGTGCTTTTTAATTTTGATATACATGGATAGATGGATATAGATATAGACTGATAGCGTATAAATATATGTGATTGGATAGATATAGACTGATAGATGATAGAAATAGATGTGATTAGATAGATTGATATGTGGATATAATTTTGATAGATGGAGGTGATGTAACTTGGATGTACATGTGTTTAACTGTTTTGATGGATAGATTTAGATGGATGTGTTTGATGTATGGATTAGATATAGATAGATGTAATGTACTTGGATGTACACATTGATGGATAGATTTAGATATAGATAGATGCAATGTACCTTGGATGTACATTTTAATGGATAGATAGATGGATGCGTTTGATATATGGATGTAATTTTAATGAGAAATGAATACAGATTAGATGTTTGATAGATAAGACGAATTTTGATAAAAGATGAATTTTGATTGAATTTAACATGTGAAATGTCAATTTAACTAGATGCAAGACAGAGAAATGGGGAATACTCCTTGCAAGAGCTAAAGATGTAAATGGAAACAACCGTGACTTAGAAGAGAAGATAATCCGATAAGAAGAAAAAAAATGATAAGTCAAACTTCCAACCAACCATAGATAAGATCCAGATAGGAAATCGAAAGACCAAGCATACAAGGCCCTATATAAGATTAAAATGAACCTGACACTAACTAGTCGCAAACCAGATCTAGGATAGAAACGGGAAGAAAAGTAAGTAAGTATCTTGTCGGAATTTACAAGGGACAGAATACATGTCCATAGTAGGAAAATAGGATTCTCCATATGATCGACAAAAGGCCCTAAATCTCAGCTTCATGATTTTGACAGAAAAGCAAACTGATCAATGTGGGAAGTTTGCTTGGTATGGAAAGACTGATCGATGCGGGAAGTCTTTCAGTGATGCTAAAGAGTGTATAAACTAACTGGAAGGCTGATTAATTACAAGAAGCCTTGAATTTTTCTTTGAGAAACAGCCGTCCTTCAAGGGAGCCTTGAATTTTAATGATAGCCATCCTTCGAGGCTATGGTCTATATTTTTAGAATTTTTGATAATAGCCATCCTTCAAGGGCATGGTCTATTTTCTTTTTGATTCACTTGATAATGTATGGATAGCTGTCCTTCAAGGGATCAGTCTATCTTTGGATAGCATCTTTTTTTTTTTTTTTTTTTTTTTGAAATCTTTTTGAAAGAAGCTGAGTTTAGACCTAGATAGATCAGACGAGGGGAAGAGAACAAAGAAGAACATGCACTCATGCCTCGAGTAGATCCGATTAAGATAAGTACTTGGGACAGATGAAGTGGTGATTAAGGTATTCCTACCATGAGGAGGAACATATCCAAAAGAAACGTGCAATGAGTAGAGCCGCGATACTCATATTTAAGGTAAACGAGGCAATAGGCAGAGAACCAAACAATTTCGAATCACCACGAAAGTAGATGACTGGTTATTAGGACGGATGAAAGATCTGTGTTGCGACTAGATTTGTGTAAGATAGATTTTAACGTAGAAGGGCCGTAAATGCAAAGCATTAAGAGGTTCCGCTTCAGGTATACCATCCATGGAAGATAAACGATAAGCCCCAGACCCATATTTATGAGTGATAATGTAGGGGCCCATCCAGTTGGGAGCAAACTTACCACGTTGACTTCTTTCGAGTGTAGTGACATTTTGATTTTCCTTAAGAACAAGGTCACCAATTTTGAAGTCACGGTGCTGCAAATGCTTGTTATAAGCACGTTTGACTCGCTCAAGATAGATTTGATGATGCTCAAGAGCGTTGAGACGCCGCTCATCTAATAATTCAAGTTGTGCTAGACGATTTTGATGATAATCCTCATCGGAGATGAATTCTCTGAGAGAAACACGAAGAGATGGGATTTGGACTTCCAAAGGAAGGACAGCCTCAGACCCATAGACGAGAGAGAAGGGAGTAGCACCAGTAGGAGTACGAATGCTAGTCTGATAAGCCCAGAGAGCAAAAGGGATATGTAAATGCCAATCCCTACCAGCTCGACTAGTTACCTTTGCGAGGATATTACGTAAAGTTTTATTCGACGCTTCAGCCTGACCATTAGCTTGAGGATAGTATGGAGAAGAAAAACTGAGTTTGATATTGAAAGCGTTGCAAAGATTCTACAAATCAGCGTTCTTGAAAGACTTACCATTATCTGTGATTAGCTTGTGTGGAACACCAAAGCGACAAATGATGTGTTGATAGACGAAATCAACTATGGGTTTAGCCTTTGTTGAAGAAAGAGGGATAGCTTCTACCCACTTAGTAAAGTACTCAGTGGCAGTAATGATAGAATGATGACATTGTGAAGAACGGGGATTGATGAGACCAATAAGATCAAGGCCCCATTACGAAAAAGGCCACAAATCCGCTGTAGGTTGCAAAGCTTGACTAGGGATGTGCATTAGATTGGAATGTTGTTGACACCTGACGCACTTCTTAGTGTATTCACAACAATCTCGATTAAGAGAAGGCCAATAATACCCCAAACGTAAAATGCGCTTGGCTACAGCTAAGCCACTAAAATGTCCACCACAGATACCGTCATGGACCTCCTGAATAGCTTTAGATGATTCATGGGTTTTGAGGCATCGAAGTAAAATACCATCAAAGCCGCGTTTGTAAAGAAGGCTGCCTAAAATAGAATAGCGATTGGCGCGTTGGACAAAAGACCTTCTACCATTGGAAGTCAGATCTGGAGGAAGTATCGATGAGATAGATAATCTACTATCTGTTGATACCACTCATCCTGAGTATGGGTTGTGACAGCATTGATTGAAGTAGTTGCCCAAGATAAGATGGTTGATCTATCGTGCACAGCCACATAAAGACGTGAGTCTTCGGTAAAAGGTGGGATAAGTGAGGCTAACGAGGCCATGGTATCCACGAATCGATTTGCAGTGCGAGGAATGGCTTAGATGGTGAACTTATCGAAAGATTGGAGTTGAGCAAGAACGATGTCACGATATTTTGAAGGATATCATTCTTACATTGATAGACACCCGTGACCTGATTAACGATGAGTTCAGAATCACCAAAGATGTCAATATGACGAGCGCCGAGATTAATGGCATTTTGAAGACCTAAGACAAGAGCTTCGTACTCAGCCATATTATTGGTGCACTCAAAGTTTAATTTGTGTGCAACTGGGATAGGCATACCCCAAGGAGGAATCATCACGAACCCGCACCTCCCCCTTTTCTGGCATTTGGATCCATCAAAGAAGAGCTTTACTTTAAATGGAGATAGACCAAAATCAATTTGTTGGGATATATTCATCGGTGAACTGAGCAAGGGGGTCTTGAGTGTCGGAAGAGGAGCATCAGCTAATTGATCTGCAATAACCTGACCCTTGATAGCCTTTTGCGGGATAAACTCGAGGTCAAATTAAGTCATAAGCATGAGCCAACGAGTGATACGATCATTGTGATAAGGCTTTGCATGAATTGTCTTGAGAGGATTGACACTTGTGACAATGTAAGTTTTATGATTAAGGAGATAATGACGAAGCTTAGAAGTTGCGAAGAAGAGAGCACACCATAGTTTTTCAGCTTCGGAGTAACGTGGTCTCATACTCATGGCGGGTGCGACTGATGTAATAGACAGCTTGTTCTTTACCACAAGTGTCCCGAGCGAAATCATGGCTCCCAGAGCATGGTCAGTCAACAGAGATATAAAGATAGAAAGGCTTCCCCCTCGCGTGGAGGTGTAAGCAACGGGGGAGAAAGAAGATAAGCTTTGAGATCATCAAAGGCCTTTTGGCAATGCTATTCCCATCAAAATGAACATTTCTTACGGAGGAGATGGTGAAAAGGGTTGACAACGGTCCGACAGTTGGGAGATAAAACGACGCACTGACTGAAGACGTCCTTGGAGACTGCGGAGTTGCTTCAAGTTAGAAGGGGGAGGCATCTCAAGGATGGCTTTATTTTTACGGGGTCCACTTCAATACCCCTGATGGAAATGATAAAACCTAAAAGTTTACCAGTGAGAACGCCAAAAACGCACTTAGCTGGATTTAGACGAAGACAGAAGCGGATAAGCCTCTCAAAGAGAGGTGCAAGGATGAAAAGATGATCCTGAAGACGCTTGGACTTTCCGAGGAGATCGTCAACATAATATTCCATAGTTTTGTGCAAGAGATCATGGAAGATGTAGGTCATTGCTCGTTGATAGGTTGCTCCTGCGTTCTTAAGACCAAAAGGCATGACACGATAACAAAAGGTCCCCCAAGGAGTTATGAAGGAAGTCTTATGTTGGTCTTCTGGTGCGATGAGAATTTGATTATATCTAGAGAAACCACCCATAAGAGAAAGCATCTCATGACCCGCAGTTAAATCTACGAGTTGGTCGATATTAGGTAGAGGAAAATCATCTTTTGGACAAGCAAGATTAAGATCCCAGAAGTCGGTACAAATTCGAATTTTCCCAGTAGCCTTAGTTACTGGTACTACATTGGACACCCATTGTGGATAATCGATGGGTTGGATGAAGTTAGCCGAGAGCAAGCGCTGTAATTCTTCTTTAACAAGAAGGGCTACTTGAGGGTGCATTTTACGTAATTTTTGCTTAACTGGTTTGATGTTGGGAAGAGTAACGATATTGTGGACCACAATATCGGGATCGAGTCCTGGCATATCCTCGTATGACCAAGCAAAGGCCTGACGATGTTTGGAAAGAAAAGTGGTAAAGTCCCCTAATTCCTGTGGATTAAGGGATTGGCCGACCTTAATGATGCGAGGGTCTTCAGAAGTCCCTATATTAAGGTCAATAGTAGCTTCGCTGAGAAGGGTAGATGTGTCAGAAGGAATAGTCTTGGGGAGATATGAATCCTCTGCCCCCAGATAGGTGAGGACAGAATCATCATCTGCACAGTGGATAGTGTTGATAGTAGGAGAGTCGTCTCCAACTATTTCAGGGAAGATTAATGGTATAGAAGCGGACCGATTATTAGTCTCATAGGCTAACGGCCCTAAGGAAATGGTATTGATCAAAAAAAAAAGTTAGGTGGGATGGACATGTCATCGTTCACATCAAGTGATGCTTCTGACTTAGTGGGGGAAGATGGTTCTTCAGTAGGAAGAGGCTCATCGAGAATAGTGACGGTGGCTTTTGAAAGAGGTTTAAATCCTAAACCAAATTTCTGATGTGGCATGAGAGTAGGAATGGATTTGAGGTCATGTATACCTTGTTCATATTTTCCCAGGCCAAAACCTTTCCACGCACATCGATATAGATAAGTTTTTGCAAACGTGGGATTCTGTAGATAATCAAACCCTGTTAAGTAAGGTTGGTCCTAGGAGGAGAGTCTGGGCGATAGTGAGGCGTATCAAGACCACCGTAGATGAAATTAGTCTATTGATTGGGCAGACCAATGGTGACGATGTGACCGAGACCTGGTTGATATTTAGGTTGTTTGTCTGGTCTACCATACTCATTAGGTTTGAGCTGGGCATCAAAAGAAAAGAGAGGAAGCTCTCCTAGTGAGAAATGCTGCAATGTCTCTCTTCTAGATTTTGGTAATCCGGTAGTTTGGTTGCAAGTATGGAAGAAGATGAGGCCCTGTCAGGAGAACATGCATTTTCTTTTAAAGGGGCAGATCTTGTGGTCAGGTCGTATTGTGCGGAAGGAAAAGGATCTCCTGGATGAGTATATATTTTGCCCTCTATTGATATTTTAAGCATCGATGGAGGGTGGATGGGACACAATGCATTGCGCGAATCCAGGAGTGTCCGAAGATCATATTATAGTGGGAATTTTCCTTTGACAATGTATGAAGAGTTCGGGAAAGCAGCTTCTTACCCTACTCGAATGGGTAAGACCACAGTTCCTAGAGTGACTGCTAGCTGATCATTAATGATCGAAGGCGAAAGGCGGGGGTGACACTACATTCTTTGGTAACTTAAGTTGTTCGAATGTGTGCGAGAGATGACGTTGAGTGCAGCTCCACTATCGATCATAACATGTTTAAAGGTAGTGTTATTGATTTGGACTGTGATAAAGAGGGGAGCCTCCAAATCCTCTGAAGAAAGAGGAGGAATTTCCAAATCTTCAAATAAATTGGCGGTTGATGGTCCATTCATCCACAACACTGAGGGCTGGGGCTCATCGGAATTCACTGCGATGCGACGCGAGATTATCAATTAGGGCCTGACGATGTTGTGGAGAGGGATTGGATGAGGTCAAAAAGAGGCATTTTTACCAGAGCCTGGGTGAGTTGTTTCATAACACTCTCCTCAACAGACATGGGAACTTGAGCCCGAGGTGCAGCACGAATAGAGACCCTGGGTCGTGGGGCTGATGAGGAAGGAGAAACACCTTCAGGGGCTGCAGAAATGACAACCCGTGGTTCGAGAAGCTTAAGATGAAGAATGGGGGTTATCATAGTGTTGGTTCTAGTGGCCGATATGGGATTTGTGTAATTTTGGAAGGTGGAAGATCAAGTGAGTGGGACCACCAGATATTCCTTAGTGGATTGTTGGTCAATGTTCTCTTCTTAGATTTTGTAAATCCGGTTTAGTTTGGGTGTTTTGAGTTTGGTTGCAAGTATGGAAGCAGATGAGGCCCATCCTGTCAGGAGAACATGCATTTTCTTTTAAAGGGGCAGATCTTGTGGTCATGTCGCACTGTGCGGAAGGAAAAGGATCTCCTGGATGGGTATATATTTTGCCCTCACCTATATGATATTTTAAGCATCGATGGAGGGTGGATGGACACCAATGCATTGCGCGAATCCAGGAGTGTCCGAAGATCATATTATAGTGGAATTTCCTTTGACAATGTAGAAGAGTTCGTGATGAAGCAGCTTCTTACCTACTCGAATGGGTAAGACCACAGTTCCTAGAGTGACTGCTAGCTGATCATTAAATGATCGAAGGGCGAAAGGCGGGGTGGTGACACTACATTCTTGGTAACTTAAGTTGTTCGAATGTGTGCGAGGAGATGACGTTGAGTGCAGCTCCACTATCGATCATAACATGTTTTAAGGTAGTGTTATTGATTTGGACTGTGATAAAGAGGGGAGCCTCCAAATCCTCTGAAGAAAGAGGAGGAATTTCCAAATCTTCAAAATAAATGGCGGTTGATGGTCCATTCAATCCAACAACCAACTCGAAGGGCTGGGGCTCATCGGAATTCACTGCGATGCGACGCAGATTATCAATTAGGGCCTGACGATGTTGTGGAGAGGATTGGATGAGGTCAAAAAGAGACATTTTGACCGGAGCCTGGGTGAGTTGTTTCATAACACTCTCCTCAACAGACACGGGAACTTGAGCCCGAGGTGCAGCACGAATAGAGACCCTAGGTCGTGGGGCTGATGAGGAAGGAGAAACGCCTTCAGGGGCTGCAGAAATGACAACCCGTGGTCGAGATGCTGAAGATGAAGATGGGTTATCATAGTGTTGGGTTCTAGTGGCGATATGGATTGTGTCAATTTGGGAAGGTGGAAGATCAAGTGGAGTGGGACCACCAGAGATCTGAGTGGATTGTTGGGGCTCAGATGGGGCTAAGGTGACAGGAGGTACTTGTTCCTCCTCCTCCAGCAAAAGATCACTTTCTTCTAAAAGGTTGTTCACAACAACTTGAAGAGCTTTACATCCCTCGGTATCATGACCTGGGGTGCGGTGGTAAGCACAAATCAAATTAGAGTTAAACCAGGTAGGTTTCACTCCTTTAGGGTTATAAGGTTTAATCGGAGGAAGGGTTATGGATGAAGATTGGATAAGTTGATGAAGGATTTCGGTGTAGAATCCGGTAGATGAAGAGGAGGATAGAGATGATGAAGGTGGTTCTTTTACATTAACCGACTGCCGAGGTAAAAGAACTTGCATGTTAGGTTTAACAGTCTTTTTAGGGATCCTCTTATTTGTTTGGACATTTGGAGGGGCAGTCTTGGGCACTTGAGATGGGAGTAAGTGAGACATGATTGACTTTGGTGGAGGAGGAGCCCCTAAAATAGATTTTGAAGATGATGGAGATGTGACAAATTTTGCGGTCTTTGGAGACAAAGGGGGTTGCTTGGTCGAATTTACTAATGATTTAGATAATGTAGGTTTAGAAGAGGAAGAATCTCCCAAAGTAGGTGCAATCGGAGGAACATAGAGTGCCTTGGTTTTTGGTAATGAAGATGATGATCCTGATAGAAGAGGTGACTTTTTTTTAGTAGGTAAGTCTATTTTTCGGGGTATTGGTGAAGAATGTGTTGTAGAAGAAGATGATGGCTTTGATAAGTGTGTAGAAGAAAACACCTTCTCAGCGGGCAAATCTAATCGTTTATGAGGCGTAGAGAGAGATTTTTGTGGAAGAGCACCAAGAGTCTTGATGGTCCGAAATATGGGCTTTCCTTTTTCAGGGATGGTGACAACTTCAATGGCATAAGGTGATTGTAACCTTTTTAGAGGAAGCAGGTGGGGAGGTACTGATGGTGTAACGTTAGATTTTGGTTGTCTTGGTTTAGGTTCAAGAAACGAGTGTATAGGTGTTGGTGCTACTTCTTTTGATTTTTCTTTAATAGGCAAAGTAACATTAGTGATGGAAGAAGGGGGTGATGAAGAAGCAGTTCCTTGCGAAGGGACTACTTCTGATGCAGTAATCATGGATGAAACTACTGTAGGAAAAGAGATAGGAAGGGTCAAAATCGAAGATGCTTCCGTCGAAGTCGGCATAATTATAGGTACATTCACCAAGGGCATAGTTGCAGCGGGAATGGGAGCAACAGAAGTAGATGTGTCTGTAGTGGAAACTCGAAGGGATGTAATTGCCTCGAGTATTGAAAGAATGTCTAATGATGAGACAGATGAGGATGACACTGTCTCGGGCATGGATGGAAGGTTAGACAAAGGAGTGGAGAGAGATGACTCTGTGCTTAGTAATGTAGGAATATTCAAAGGCAGGCTATCTGAAGATGGTGAAATTCCAGTGATGGATGAAGTGGAAGGAGGTTCTGATTCGATTGATGTGTTTGCAGATGGCTTGGTTTTAGAAGAAGATTCTTCGGTAGAGATGAAGTTGATGGTATGAGTGTTTGGTTTTTGAGACTCTGAAGCATTATGGTTCGAGGCATGATTAGGAAAAGGTTGTTTAAAAACATCGAGTGCCTGATTTGGGGGAGCATTTGGGTTATCCAGAATGAGCTCGCCTTTATCAATGAATTTTTGGACAAGATTTTTGAAAGTCTGACATCGTTCAATGTCATGACCTTTGGTTCTATGATAATGACAGAAATCATTTTCCCTATACCAGAATGGACGTTCTTGGTTTTCATCAATATTCCTAATGGGGGGAAGTTTGATCATGCGAACTTCCAACATTTTTTCTAAGATAGAGGCATATGATTCCCCCAATGGAGCGAAGGATCGAGATGATGAAGTCCCTTTTTGAGAGGATGAGGGGTCTCTTCGTGATGTTTGATTAGGAGTATTGTCGGCTCGTGATGCTTTTAATACGATAGCGTTGGTGGATCCTTGATTTTTGTCTTTAGAAGGGGAAGAATTTGTTTTGGTAAACTGAGAAAAATCTGGTTTAGATTTAGAGCGAAGTTTTAGCTTCCCTTGCTCAATGGGGTGAGATTCAAGTTTACATGCCATCGTGAAGGCTTCTTCAAAGGTATGAAAAGTTTGGATCCTTAAAGTAGAAGAAATGTGATTAGCACAAGATCGAGTAAACAACTCGATTTGTTGGGATTGAGGAAGGGAGAAAGAAAATTGGTTGATTATCCCTCTCCAACGAGCGACAAAGTCTGCAATAGACTCATCATTGAATTGGCGAATTTTATAAAGATCTGTGATCGAGATCTTATGCGTGATATTTATTGAAAAGTTTTCAACAAACATCTGGGCCAATTGAGAGAAAGAAAATAAGGAATGTTGAGGAATGTTATTGTACCAGTCTAAAGCAGGACCCGCTAGAGACATAGGAAAGGTATGGAGCATAAGCTCCTGATCCTGGACTATGAGGTAGCAAGCATGTTTGAATGCTCGCAAATGTTGTTGAGGGTCTTCCCGACTATGAAATTTTGAAAATTTAGGAAGTTCCCATTGGGGAGGATAAGGCTTGAAAGCTACTGAGGGGTGAATGGGTTCATTACACACTTCTTCAAAGGAGTATGAAGGACGAGCCCCTTTTGTGGAGGCTTCCAAGTCTGCGATTTTCTTGAAGAGAATTTGAACCACGTCAGATTGAGGAGGAGGTACATTGGTATGTCCTACATAAGAAGTAAGTGGTGGATGTTGTTGAGGTGTCAATGGAGGATTCATCTGTTGATGGATAGGATGATAAGAGGAATAACCAGGTGTTCTGGGTGACACCGGGTGGGTATTTGTTGTGAGGTGGCTTGCGTATAGGCAGGCTGTGAGATAATAAGTGATTGAGAAAATGAAGGTTGGATGACGGGTGGAGCCTGTGATTGGTGGACTCCTATGTTTGTTGATTGGATCGGGACAGATTGAGGAACATGGGTGTTGGTTGGATTAGACATGTTGGGGAACAAGACCTGAAAGGGGCCTTCCACTGCCGGATTAGGTATTAAGGGTGCCGATGTTAAAGGATGGGCGAAGGTCACAGTTGCTAGAATATTGGAAGAAAGACCCCCTAGAGGACGAGAAGTAAGAGCCAACTGACTATTCGGAGGGGGTTGGCTCATGAAGAGGTATTGACCTTGGGACACGATGGAGGGCATAGATGAATTAACAGCAATATGCGGGTGTGCAGACGCATTCATTATAGCCAGGGTAGAAGACCTCTCAGAAGTAGGTTGTGGAATATTTGAGGCAACTGCGGTGTTAGGAATAGGTAAGACTATTTGAGAACTAGTCGATATGGTAGGTGGAAGAGAAAAGGGAGGCATAGGGGCCTCGCCCTTCTCCGTGGCTCGAGGCAAGAGCGATGATGCAAACTGCTCTACAAAGGCTTGGGATGATCCACGAGGATAATCGTACACTTGTTGGATTGGTGGTCCTTGATCGGATATTTGAATAGACTTGTGTACTAGGTAGTCCATGAGGGCTATCGGATTGCGGTCGAGGAATGCCTGGAATTCAGGATCCCCGCGGGGAACATACTCCAAGCCAGATGATATATCTGAAGGACTAGGGGAAGCTGGACGTGATGGGATTGCCTTGGCTTGATAGAAAGGATTATATGACCAGGATGGGGAACCAACTAACAGCGGTCCCGAGGAAGATTGGGGGAGTGCCGAAACCTCCACACTAGTGGTGATCTCGGAGGAAGAAGGAACCAGTTGAGCCATTCTTCTAGATTGTGACCGAGTGATAACCGTCATAAACACGCAGAAAAGAAGATTGACCTAACTAATGCACAGACAATTCAAGCAGCGCAAGTGATTATCTCCTTTAAATTTTGATGCTTTTAAGAAAAGAAAATGTTAGGGAAGGCTTTTTAGAACAGGAACTACTCAGATAGCCAAACTAAGGATGGTTTGGGTAATGTTTGGTGAGGAGTCCTGAAGGCACTTCAGTAAAAGACCGGTACGTGGCTTGATATAGGGGCCTACCCCCGCACTTCACACACCGCTGTAATAAGGGAGTCGGGTGCTTTGCCAATATATACCAAAATCTTCCGTGAATTTATAGCGCGGCCTGAGTACCGCGTAGGCTCTTCCTCTTGGATATCACTTCCAAGTAGGCGAGGCCAGGGAAGGAATTTTTGTTTAAATGCTTTATACCTAGTGATTTTGGCTTTGTGTGCAAGGGTGAGAAATAAAAATCAAATAGTGTCACTACCGATTTTGATCAATTTTTCAGCCTAATTAAAACTAGATGAAAAACATGCAGTAATGACAAAGAAAAGGTTCTTTTTAAGCACTTAAAAAATGAAGTGTTTGATTTCGATGAAGATAAGTCAAACAGATTCTTTCCCAAATGCGATTAAGTTTTTTTTAAGCACCAAAAATTGAAGTGTTTGGATGTGATAGACAACCAACAAAGAAATCCTAAAAAAAAAGGAGAAAACACCGCAAAAGAGAAATACCTGTAGATTTAGCTCTCTAAGGTGTGTGGGCTTCAAAAAGCGTGTTGTTGAGATTTTCCTCTCGAACAATCCCACGAACAAGCAAAGTGCTCCGCAAGAAGAGGTTAAGCAAACAACAAACAAGATCTAGAAAGATATATCCAGATAATGGTGAAACAGAAATTTCTATTTTTGGGGAACTAGAAAAATTTCGAAGATAACGATTTGGCCTAAAAAAAAAAGAAAGATTGAAATGATGAAAAGAAAATGCTCAAATAGGATAGATGGAAATCAGTGAAGAAAAGGAACAAAAGTTCAAAACTAGAAAAGAAATGAACTTACCAATAAGGGACTTTGGTTAGGTCCCATCGGGCGTGCCAGAATGTAGATCAAGAATTTTGCGCTTGTTACCTGTCCAAGTTAATGCACCAAACTAAACACAAAAACCCTGAAAAAACTCCAATAAAATCGGTACCTGATGGCTAAGATCTGAAGATGTAGATGGATGAAGAAGCCGATGTAGATAAGACGGGCGCACACGAGCAATTCACACAATAGATCCGTGTATCCTGCAAAACACCGATGCTTGACAGAAAAAGACCACGTTAAAAGATATTTAGGTGGACTGCCCGAGAAGCGGGTCCGGGAAGCGATAAGCTTCCTCGACGGATGTCAGTCCACGTTTTCAATTAAGAAAAGAAGCATGTATAATAAAAGATGTAAGTAAAAAGCTAGATTTTCTGATTGCAGTAATAAGACAGAATCTAAACAGCAGACAAAAAGTACAGAAAACAGGGAACTATGAAATAATGCCGGATTTGTGTTACCTGTATCCTTTTACCTATCTGCAGGGAAATCGGCGTCGACTGGGTAGAATCGGCGTCGATTGAGACGGATCGGCGTCGACTGGGTAAGATCGGCATCGACTGGAGGCAGATCAATCAATCAGGGACTGTGCGATAAGATTCGGGAATTGGAAGGTGAATGTGGTCTGCTGGATGTGCCAAAGTTGGCGAGACACTGGAACAGAGTCACCAGATGATAGATGGTTGTGTGCGATGCTGATGTGACAGAGACAGAGTAACGGTGCTCCTCTCAGGGATTGATTCAGACAGGATCTGCCCTAATTTGATACAATTGATGCTAAAAAGATCTCTCTTTCTCACAACCTGTATCTCTCTCGCTCTCTGTCCGTGCGTAAGTGCTTCCTTTTTTCGTCTGTTCGCTTTTTCGCTCATTCATGGTCTCTTTTTCGGTCCCTAGAACTGAGTTATGGACTCGCTTTTATAATCGGCGCCGCTCCTAGAAAATTGGCGCCGACCATATGGGTCGGCGCCGATCACGGAATAGACTCCCGAGATGGCCAAAATGAGCGATTTCAAGAAAGATAAGATTTATCCCGAATACGGGAAATATCCCGCTTAGGGAAGAGGAAAAATAGATGTGATACATAGATAGAATAAATTTGGGGTGGATAAGTGATTAAGATGCATGGGAAGAAGCGTAATCAAATATTTAATATTTAATCACTCATGGGTAAGATGTGATGGGGTGAATTAAATTTGGAATAAGTGATTAAATCACAAATTGGATAATATCCCAAGGGGATAGTTGGTGACGTAAAACGTGCCCCAGGTTACCTAAGCAAGTAAATGAATGAGAGGGACACTAAATTGAGTAACCAATTTTAAGTGTCTATAGATAGTTATGCCTCCCATGGACTGAATCAACATAGAAATATCAGAATTTAAAGCTTTGAGATAGTAGAGAAAAGCACCTTCTTTTGTTGGCTTGACTGCCACTAGAATTCTCTCCCAAGTCTTTTGAAATCTGAAGTTGAAATCGGTCAGCTGCTCATTGGGAGCCCTCTTGATAGTTGTTAGTTGCTCCAAAAGAGACAAGTTGTCTCCCTTCTCTCCAAATTGCTCATGAAGTGCAATACACAGCTGATTCCAGTTTGTGATAGAACCAGCTCCGAGGCTCCTAAACCATTGTAATGCTTTACCCTTGAAGGAATATGCCAGTAACTTGACAGCCACTTGCATTTCATTGATTTCATGAATTGCACAAAGGTTAGAAATATCTTTAACATGATCACCTGGAGTAGTCTGATTTTCTCCAGTGAAGTAGGGAATGTTCTTCAAGGCTGCAATAGGAACTGGATGTTGTGCATTGAGAGCAAGTGGGCTGCTACCTGTGAAGTTGACGTAGGGGTTGTTCTGAGCCATTCTAATTGGTCTTAAAACCCTTGTTGACTGAATGAAAGGTCTACCAGGTGGAGGAGTTGAGAGAGTTCTGTTTGGTGGAGATGGAGACCTTTGAATCCTTCTTCCTCTTTGCCTTCTTCTTGGAGATAATTGTAGGTATTCAAATAGCACTTCTTCTTCTCCAACTCTTGACCTTGTGGTGATTCTTCTCATGAGTTTTCAGGCCTGCTTGGAACCAATCGATTCTTCCCCTGGGAGTCACCAGATATGCAAATAATAGCTCTTTTAAGCAAGAAAATTGCAGCAGATGCACATCAACCCTGTTACAATAAAAATGAGACCTCTAGTCCCACCGAACATGCCAAAACTATTGTTACAGGCTCACAGCACCCTTGGATGCAGATCAGGTTTCTAGGTTGATCACTCTAGCATCCAGTGTGATTGCACAACATGGAAACCTCTCTCCAAGTGTGGGGACTTGTGAAACTAAGAGAGGAATCTCCATATTAGAAGCTGGTTCCTCAAACTCCTCTGATTTAGATCTATATTTTGCAAAAATACAGAGGTTCAGATCCTAATCCTACTCTAAATTGCCAGGGGGCAGGGTAAGAAGATGCATAAAATTAAATCTAAGATAATAGAGGTGATGCATCGAGGAATGAAGAACACCTATCTTGCCAGTAAACACAGACCATTCAAATGTGATATAAGATCATGCACAGATAGCAAAAACTTGTAGTGAAAGACCAGGAGGATGTAAAATGAACACAGAGAGGGTTGAGAATCATCCACAGACATGTATTACTTGCTCTAAAGATTGATACAATACACTATAGAATGCCAAGAGGCAGAGTCATATTACAGTTCAAATGAGAGGTTCGAACTCCAAAAATTCACCTGATAGGAGAAGAAGGGAGGAGCAAAACAGAAAATGTTCAACCTTTGAAAGAAGCCCCTCTTTACAATATATAGAAAGAATGAGAGAGGGAAGACAGAGGAAATCCAAAATCTGCCCTAACCACTTCTAGGTTGCATTTAAAATCATCTCATTATGGTAGAAGTGGCCGATCCTGGAAAAACGGCGGGCTGTCTAACAGAAGCGGCGAACTGTTTGCTGCATTAAAGTTGGTTGTTGAAGCATTACTTCTGTCCATTATTTCGTGCCAGAGGTGTTTCTCAATTTTCTCTTTCCAAACTGAACCAAAATGCCAGATTGACCCCATAATCATGCAGAGAATTTCATCAGCTTTCCATTTGATATAAAAAACGTGAAAATCCGAGCTCTGGATCGAAAGTTATGGTGATCTGAAGATTTAAAGCAAAAACAGGCAAAAACAGGTTGGCGGGAAAAATATTTGAACTTTCCCCGCACTCTACCACTTGGATGACACGTGGCAGGCTCTGATTCGCTAAGCACTTCTCTCTCCTCCACCTTTCCGCGGGCTTTCCTTTGAAATTCCCTTGTGGGCCCTTAAACTTGGACACGTGGCACTATTTCATTGGTTCGGGTCAGTTCTTGAAACCTCACCCTTTGACTTCTAAATTTTAACCCTCGTGACACGTGTCGTGATTTGGTTGGTATTTAGGTCTGCCAGATTTTTACGTCCACCGCGTCCATTTGTCCCGGATGTCCCAGTGCTGTTTGGGACAAATTCTTCTGAACCGCCCGAAATGGGCTTCCTTTGCTCTCGGCCGCTTCACCTTTTCACGTCCTTCGCGTCCTCGTGGCCCAGATGTCCCAAATTATTTAGTGCGAAAGTTCTCCTTTTCAGCTGATCCGGGCGGTTCACGTCCTCACGGCCCTTCTTGTCCCACTTGTTCCAGAGCAGTTAGTCGATTTTCTTCTCCTTCGGCCGAACCGGGTTTCCGTGTCCCATGCATCTTGATGGCCCGGATGTCCCAGATTGTTTAGACTGCCTGGCGGCCTTTCGGCCGATTTGCGCCCCGATGTCCCTCATGTCCCGACTGCTGCGAGGACTAGGACTTAGCCAATTTTCATGAACATAGAGGCCGAAAAGGCATATGACTATTGGATATTAGGGATTAGCGATTGATTCTGCACATGACCATAGCAGATCCACAACAACCACGAATCTACGATTATGATTCACAAATCCCAAAACCCAACGAGTCCAAAGGTCAATCCGACGTTGACGCTCGCTTACGCACATTAGTATTTAGATCCACTCCACTTCCACCAATCATAATCATACAGTTATCCTTGTTAGACGTAGCAACCAACAAAGCTAAAGATTTTTGGACTAGACCAAATAATCGACCGTAGAGTCCATTATACCCATCATCCATTTTCATGACCCTGTCTAGAGACATACACAAAACGATCCCAGGTCATTTTCCATGTATCCCACAATGCATAGATCGAATCATGCCAGAGCTTGATATTGATTAGAGCCTTTGAGCAATCACCCTCACCGATCGATTTGTCACACCAATTCAGGTTAGGAGGGCCTTCTTTTCCTTAGATTCGTAGATTCCACTAGTGCGTGTCGAAGACATAAGATTGTGTAACTATTTTGTCTACATCCCATGCGTATTCCATCCACACCGGCTATCTCGGCATGACCTCGGGAGGTCAGGTGCGAGGAAGAGTAACTTGGCAGATTCCCACACTCGCTTGTCACTTTTCCATCGTACAAAATTGGTGAACCCAACGTGAACAACATAGTGCTTTCTTTTTCTTTATTACCTCTTTCTTCCACCTTCGCTCTTTCCCATTATTCTATGGGTATTCATATACCCCCCAAATATGTTGGGATTCGATGCATATGGCAGACCTCTCCTAGGTCTTGAGGCATACTACACTCAATTGAATAAATAGTCATCACCCTCGCTCTCAGTATGGGGTGACAATTATTCAGCCAATCGGTTGTCAACACAAACTCCACCTCTAAGGACTAGATATAGCTCATCTTTCCAAATAGAGGAGTTGGATCAACTCGCTCAAACGTAACAAATGGAGCCTTCAGGCTTGAACAATATGATGTGCATAGGAGAATATGGTTCATCTCCTCAGGTGCTGCTTAGACCACAAATTAGTAGATAATCATATCCATACTTGGTTTTAGATGATGAACATTTAGTGCGTTATGCTAGGAATGAAAAATGATCTCAGAGTATGTACCCACCTATAGGAAGATTACAAACATAACCCGAGGTCTCTTTTCAAGAAAATACCTCCATACCACTACATATAGGAAATGCCCTAGGGGAAAATTGGCAGGGTAACGATCAGTTCATAGTGGGGTATCACGTGCCTATACAACATCAGGATATACAACAAACGCCACTAAGGAAAAATACTGTGACTTCACCAAATGAAGTCATTTCGACTCTAATAGAAAAGGTTAAAGGATTAGAACTTGCTCACGCAAGTCAAAATTCTCAATTCATGTAGGCAAGAAGTTCCAATCCTCCACACCATCCTAGCTAAGTAAACCTCCTCACAAGAAAAGGCATGTTGGACATGCCTCCTCAGTATTCACAACAAGCACCAACTAGAACCACCATTTCTAACATCGTTCTGGTACCTCTCGGTCTAGTACAAAATAATCCATTCCTAGACAATACCCCTTCATACTTAAACATGTACTCCAAGTCACCACAAGGAGATATGTTCTCCTCTCCTGGCATGCTTGCTCAACCACAAGGATTTCCTTATGTCCCAAAAAACACATATGCTACGCCATATCAACAACCCATTCCGCCTCCACCCCCTTAGCAGGCACCATCAATGGTCGAAACATATGCGATAGGGACTTATTTAGAATATTTGAAAGATCCCTTAGACTTCACCATATGAAGCGTCATGCTCCCAAGACCTCTTCCCAATTTTCCCAAATACAAAGGGGAGGGAGACCTGAATGCACATATCAAGGCCTATGCCACATCCATTCGAGAACTACTCCCTTAGGATGGGGTTGTTGCTAAAATATTCCCTAAAATGTTAGAGGGCATTTCCCTCGATTAGTATTATAGAATACCTGAATCCTCCATCCATTCCTTTAAACAACTCGTTTCAGAGTTCATTAAGGCATTTGACATGAACAAACTGTTGAGAACAAGAATCAGGGAATTCTTGCACATTAAGAAAGAACACAATGAATTTGCTGCCCATTTCATCCAGAGATGGCGTGCAGTCCTTTATTCTTCAGCCAATGCTCCAAACATGGACCAAATGGAACTATGTGATTTATTGCTTCATTCTCTCAGCAGATAGGTGAAGGAAGAATTCCAGAAGTTCCCACTAAGGACTTACGATGAAGTACTTGAGAGTGCTCTCTAAATAGATCAAGTGGCAATAGATAGCGGCTACAAGACATATGGAGCAAACAGGAGGTTAATCACCCCCAACCAGAATACTACGACTTATCCTACTACCAAAAATGTCAATCAAGGACCTAAAATCCTTAACAAAAATCGTGGCACAACCACAGATGGAGTAACTGACTAAGCTAAAAGGGAAAATGTTGTAAATAATCCACCACTAATTAACAATCAATGAAATAAAAATGTTAACCCAATAATTAATACAATGGATTTTAATCATCTACAACAAAAACAACAACGGTGGATCCAAACACAGGGTCCAAGCCAAAACTCAGCTGGATATCAAAACCAAAACCAAAACCAACAACAACAAATGCAACACTTTAATCCTAATAAGCAATGGTTTGATCATATTTTTGGACCACAATATGTGCCAAGCCAGCAACCTAGGAATTACAATCCCAACTTATATTGTGGTTTCCACAAGATTCAAGGCCATGACACTAGGATTTGTCACGATTATAATAAATTCATGCAACATCTACCATAGGAACAAAGATAACTTTTCATAAATATGTTTTTGGTAGATCCTGCATCACCAGCACTAAATACTTTTACAGGGGCAGTTTCCCCTCAAAATGCACCCCTCAAGATCTTCAATGATCTGCTCCCAAATCACAATAACAAAAAATTAAATCTGAATGGGATGAACAAAGGTGTAATGGTAGGGAACAATGATCATGAAGCCTTGAATTCACTAAACCCACCAGTTGCACCACAATTAGGAATTCAACCATGACCCAAGATAGTCAGTTTAGTAGAATTAGACACTGAACTACCCTTGGAAATTGTAACAAGGACACGAGATTTTTCCTCTCAGCCAAGTCCAAGTTACCCACTAGAGTTAGATAACATCCAACAAATATTAGCGAAACCCGTAGGTGCCTATGATTTAATAAATGACCTAACGAAAACCTTCTCTCACATCTCCTTTTTGGACTTACTAAAGAAATCTCCTGCCCACAGGGCTGCTCTTTTAGAGGCATTAGGTTTAGGTCATTTAATTAACATCACTCCACCTCCCAAAACACAGGTAAACCATATAGACTTCGATTTCCACCCTCTGGGGAAACCAGATAGGGATACCGAGTTTATATTTGAAGTAAAAAAAATACCAATAGACACTGAGATTACACACAGAGCTGATCCAACCTTACATTTGCAAGTGTGGGTTTATAACAATTACGTTAAACGTGTAATGGTTGATGATGGGGCAACAGTTAACATAGTCCCCTTCTCTTTCCTTTAAAATCTAGGGTATGGAGAAACAAATTGTTCCATGACTCAGAATAAATTAAGAGGCTATGATAGCCTTAAAGCCACTTTGATTGGAACTATAATACTACTAGTTACCTTAGGACCCAAAACAATCCTGACTGAGTTTTATATTATATATCAGGAAACCAATTATAATATAATCCTTAGCTAACCATGGATACACCGTATGAAGGCAATCCCTTCTACGTTATTTTAAGAAGTAAGATTCTTGCACTTAGGAAAGGTATTCATAGCCAAAGACAATCCAAAACCATTCGATATACACCTAGCAACTTAAAGAAAAGACTAGGCGCTCACTCTAAGTTTGAACTCCCAAAAAACCAACTTAATAAACTGACCGACATGAAACCAGAAGAAAATTTGGTACCTACAACAGATCTTGAGACTATGAGCCTAATCAAGACTATCCCATCCCTCAAGGATGAGAATAACATTGTAGAAACAGTATCATTAGGAACTACTACGAAGATTGTCGACTTTCTAGAACATGATCTACCAATTTTCCTACCATTTGATTCTGTAGGCATGGGATATACCCTAGGAGTTGGTTCTTTGCCAGCAGAAGATTTCTATATGGTAGAAGTAACCAAAGAAGAAGAAATTGATGTAGCAAATGTCCCAACGTCCATCTTCCCAACTAAATATTGGACTCTCCATTTCAATGGAGCAAGATGTCGTTATGGGGCTGGGGCAGATGTGATCTTTACTTCTCCCAAGGGAAAGATCCTACCATTTTCCTTCAAACTAAATTTCAAATGTACAAACAATGGCGTAGAGTATGAAGTACTCCTCCTTGGTCTCATCATAGGTAAGAGGTTCAGGGTTGATAACATCAGGGTGTTAGGAGACTCACAATTGGTATCAAACCAAGTCTCTGAGGTGTATGAGACCAGAGCTGAACACTTACAGCTCTACAAAATAATTGTATTAGATTTGAGCAAAGAGTTTGGCTTCATATCAATTGAAGCAATCCCGTGAGAACAAAATCTTCTCACAGATTCTATAGCAACCTCAGTGTCACGCTTCACTCCAAATAGTGAGTTGGAAGATACCTGTTTATTGGTATCCCTTCGTATTGAATCATTAGTGAAAAAAATGTCAAACCCTCTTTTAACAAACATAGCTGAGAAAAAATCTACTATCCTAGACCATGTTGATAGTGATAGAGCCACTCTAGATTACTTAAACACCTATGCAACGTTACATCTCACCCATCACATGATAGATTTTTCCTTAATCCCACATTCATCTTCCTACTTCGGAAATCCCATGATAGAGCTTCCCCCACAAAAGGAACTCAGCATGTACACAGTAGAGAATGGAGACGATCTGGAATTACCTCCAGCCCCGCCTGAGTTTGAAGAAGGTAACGCTTCTTTAATCGAAGAAATAATTGATATTAACATTGGAACGGAGGAAGAACCAAAGATCTTGAAACTAGGATCCTCATTAAATCTAGAAGAAATATAAATACACACTTGAATCCTCAAAGAACATCAGAAGGCTTTTGCATTTAATTATAAAGAAATGACAAGGGTTTCAACACACATTGCAGTACATGACCTAGTCACCAAATCAGATGCAAAGCTGATTAAACAAAAATCAAGACCAATGAAACCCAAGGTAGCTCTCATGGTGAAGGAAGAGGTAATGAAACTCCTCCAAGTAGGATTCATCAAATCGGTCAATTAATCTCAGTGGGTATCTAATATTTATCCCATTCTAAAAAATAATGGGAAGATACGCATCTGCATAGACTTATGAGACATTAACAAGGCATGTCCCAAGGACGACTTCCCCTTACCATCCATTGATGCAACAACTGGCTTTGATATTTTGTCTCTCATGGATGGATTCTCAGGATACAATCAAATCAGAATATCTGAATAAGACCAAGCCAAAACCACATTTATAACTCCTTAGGGAACCTATTGCTACGTTGTTATGCCATTCGGTCTCAAGAACGCTGGCGCTACATACCAGTGGGCAATGACATACATATTTCATGATCTTATTCATAAAATCATGGAATCCTATGTAGAAGACTTGTTAGCCAAGGCCAGGAAGCGTTGTGATCACCCAGAAGTGCTCTGCATCATCCTTTCATGTCTAATAGAATACGAAGTCACACTAAACCCAGAAAAATGCATCTTTGGTGTAACATGAGGGAAGCTCCTAGGTTACATTATATCATCATGAGGGATCAATGTAGACCTAGCCAAAATCTAGGTTGTTCTTGAAATGATCCCGCCTTCAGATGAATCTAGAATCAGGTCATTTCTTAGGAAAATTGGTGCAATCCAAAGATTCATCCCAGATTTAAGCTTTTTCGTTCATCCAATCAACAATCTACTCAAGAAATAGTACAGCATCGATTGGACCAAAGACTGCAATGACACTTTCGAAGTGGTTAAGCATTTCTTATTATCACCACCTACACTAATGCCTCCTAGACCAGACCACCCTTTAATCTTATATTCATGAGCTACCAATGTCTCACTAGCTTGCATGCTAGCTCAAGAAGAAGATGATAAAAGAGAATGTGTGATCTATTTTATTAGCCAAACATTACTCAATTATGAGACACATTATATGCACGTAGAGTGAGAATGCCTCACCATAGTCTTTACAACCAAACGCTTAAGACATTATATGCTAAACCAAGAAACAAGGGTCATTGTAAAAACAGACCATTTACGAACCTTCCTCACACAAGGGTCCTTGTCTAAAAAGGCTGGATGCTTTATAACCTTAATGGGTGAATTCGAATCAACATTTGTAAATCAGAAGTATGTTTAGGGACAAATTATTGTGGATTGGTTAGCTGATAACCCATTAGACAAAGGTGATCTAGTAGATCTAGACTTTCCCGATGAATGCATATATTACATTGAAACCAGACCTTCAATCTCAAAATGTCCTTGGTATACTGATATTATTAATTATATCATGGACCATACATATCTAGAAGGTTCTATGCTGCAAAAAATAAGGAGGTTGTGCATTATCATAGCTAAATACATTATTATAGAACAAGTACTCTATCGTAATGCTTTTGATGGAATGCTTCTTAGGTGTGTTGACACAGAAGAATCCAAGAAGATCCTCCATGAATGTCACAGTGGATTATGTGGAGGCCACTTTGGTGGTCATGCTACCACTCGTAAAATACATTAGATGGGCTATTTCTGGCCCACTCTAGAACACGACATAGTAGAATTTGTACGTAGGTGTCATAAATGCTAAGAATTCTCCCACAAGATTCACATGCCGGCACAAACCCTACAACCAATCGCTACTCCATGGCCCTTTTCTACGTGGAGCCTAGATTTGATAGAGAAATTCTCTCCCTCATCTACAGACGGCCATAACTTCATAATCACAGCCACCGAGTATTTTACCAAATGGGTAGAGGCTATGCCTCTCACCACTGTACCAGGTTTCATGACTGCCAAGTTCATTTTGAACTAGATTATTTACATGTACGGTGTCCCACAAATCATTATCACAAATAATGGGACTTCTTTTAAGAATGACTAGGTTCATGAACTATGCAATAAATTTAAGATAAATCATCATACGGCCTCCCTGTATTACCCTCAAGCTAATGGACAAGCTGAAGCAACAAATAAAACATTAAAAGCCATTCTCTTTAAAACGGTGAAAGAAAACAAAAAATATTGGCATTTAAAGTTATACCTGGCCTTGTGGGCCCACTGAACCTCGATAAAAACACCAACATGAGCAACTCCTTTCTTGTTGGTATTCAGAGCAGAAGTGGTTCTCCCACTTGAGGTTGAAATACCCAGTCTCCGAATCTCATTACAATGGATTCTGGATGAAGACGCTTATAGATAAGCATGTCTCTCCCAACTAGAAAGTCTAGATGAGGCCAAGTTAGATGTTGAACAGTGGCATAGAGTCTATGTTGACCGGATGTGCCGGATGTATAACAAGAAGGTCTATGAACGAGATATATATGAAGGTGATCTAGTTCTAAGACTAGACAGCCATATCGATAAAAATACCGGCGAAGGAAGGAATTTTTGGCCTAAATGGTTGGGCCCATACCGAGTCACAAAGGACAATGGAAATGGTGAATATATTTTATGTACACTGAAAGGTGAGGAATTTGGTGAAACTGTCAATTCCCTACATTTTAAATGATTTTATGCATAAGTGACCAGCACTATCTGTATAATTATATCTACATTACATCTTCATGTAGCTAGGTTCATTTTGTCCACTTATTTTGTACAAATTTTGTGATCAAGGAACTTATTCTCAAATCAATTCATTACAAACTTCTAATGGTATTGACATTAGATTTCAAATCATACTTCTTCACTCTCATAGTCGCATAACCCATTTCTGAATAATTTCATCAAATAAAGCTAGATATGACAAAGTTTTAATGGTAACAATACCAAGATCTGCAGGCTTGTTCTCACTTTGGTTTCTTCCTAGGATAGGTATCTGCCTATGGTCTATTCTAGAAGCTTCATCGTGTCACATCTATCCCATATATATATATATATATATATATATATATATATATCTTTGGAAGTAAGAACATACTAAAATTTAACTCAAACAAATAAGTCAAATATAGATCAAACAAAAAAAATTATTTTTACACATTTCCTTGCCCTACCAACCTTCGATGATGAGCTTACATCTCTTACTAGTGACGTAGGGTTGGGAAAGGATGAGAATGCCCTTACTCACATATACCTTGTCCATGGTGATAAGCCCACGCTTCTGACTAGTAGCATGGGACAAGGTATGGGGGGTCCTCTTGATAATAAACGTTAAAGGTAGTCAACAAAAAATTCAAATGAACCTTTGAAATCTTGAGTCAAAAACAAATGAATCAGATGTCTAAAATTCCAAGAGAGTTCAAAACCCCGAAAACCATATTTTATCTACCATGTGGCCATCTACGGATCTAAGTCTAGATAAACCACAAAACAAGTAACATTCTAAACTATGGGGTCACTTGAGTAGAGTAGGTTTGTAGCGTCCTAATTTTGTTCCACCAAAACTTTGTCTATCTCTTATCACTACCATTTCAACACATTTCATAACTTGTGCCCTTTCTAGCTCTCGGTGATGAGCCCTCACATCTTACTAGTTATGTGGACAAGTTTATCTACTCATCATACCGGTTTATCATCACATTTTTTCAAAACAAATATGAATTACCAAAAATTGCTTATAGAAACTAAAGTTTAAAACCACATTGTGTCTACATTATCATATATCAGCATCACGAAATACAAAAGGAAAGAAAACATTTGTATCATTTGTTCTCCATTGCATACATTCTAAGAAGCATATAAAAACAACATTATAATTTACATACGAAAGTAAGAACATTGATGCCAAGAGTTTGATCTACAAAGGAATATATAAATATAGTCAAAATTCCTGTACAATGCCATCATGTGCTAAGCATGGTCAAAACGCTCAAAGAGCCCGAGAAATACAAATAAATCATACAAACAGTCTAGAGAGCCAAACGGCTTCTCAACCCCTATGAGATCTCTCTGAGGGTGCACACCCATGTCTAGGACTCCGGCTGCGCTGACGCTCTGAGTGCACGGAGGGCTCACGGTCCTAAGGAGTAGCTACGGCCTCGCCATGAGAGTGACTCCTCATCAGGTGCTCTATTGTCCTGTACCCTACCAGCTCCGTACAAAGGTAAGTCACCATCCTGGCCATATGCTAGATAGGGGAAAAAACATCAGTATACCTACTGGCTGCTGAAGGCTCCCCTGCATCCACGAACAGCTCCGCACGGGTCTTCTCCATAGAGATCATCAAGGTATCAGTGCATACCCGACGAATCAGGTCTTGCCACTCATCAGCAATCTCTGCAATTAAAGGAGAAAAGCCAATTAGAAATAATCAAGAGATAAAAATAAATGTAAACAAAAGGAGAGATAGCGAATAAGGCAATCCTAACTAGAAACAAACATTAAAAAGAAGGATGATAACTCACTCGGATCTCCGGGCCTCCAGGATGGATCTCTAGGGTCGGCACCTACCACAGATGCCACCACTGACTGGTGCACTCCTCTTATACTTGGGGCCACATAACATTATACTATGGACTCATCCTCTCCACCCAAGCCCTGAGAGAGTGGCTCCTTTGAAACCAGAGTCACCCTCTCCACACTCTGCTCTGCCCTCTCCGCCTGTAAGATATCTTGAGTGTCATGCCACTCAGGATCGTTGTCCTCCTCTCCACCTAACTCACTAACCTCAACCTCATTCTCCTCCTCTGTCTATCCCCCTATGAACTCCTCAGAATTAGAGTCTATATCAATGGGGTTGTCGCTGCTGTGGGTGGGACCGGTAGCAATCTGAAGTAAGGGTGCCTGAGGAGCATCGGCTCTCCCTCGAGCTCGTACTACCCACCTAGTTGCAATGGGGACACCAGGAGTAGCAACTATCCAACCCCAGCCTCTAGCACCTCCTTTGGCCTCTCAAACTGATCTGTATACTGGCACCACTGGGGGAATCATACCCACATAAGGCAGGCCAAACTGCTGAGGCACTCGACCAAATGGATGTATCTCCATCCTCCCCATCCTATCCACAAGCTGCCCTATGGTGGAGCAAGAAATCAAAGTAAGAGCCTCCTCACCCCATAAACTTGCCATGGCCTAATAAGGTGTGGCCTCCATGTCATCAGTGGTCAAGGAGGTGACTAGCTAGTGAGGTGCTCTGAGCACCAACATGTCTATCCATCTGGCTTCCCTCACATCTACGAGATCTGCCACCTCTACACCACTCCCATAAGGGATGAAATGCTTGTAGACCCAGCTCATAACCAGGGTCAGATGGCTAAATGACCGCCCCTATAAATGGACCACCTGGTACAAATCATGATAGGTGGTCCCAATAATGTCAGCTCCCCAGGCATAAATCTGGCCATGTCCCTCAATCTGTGCAATGATGGGGGACCAGCAATACAGTAAAGTGTCTCCTCCCTTATCCTCGATCAATCTGGAGGCAAGGATCCCCATAATGGCCTGACGAATCAAGGGGATAGGCAGGCTAGGAATAGATTGGACCCTCAACCCCTTCTTCGAACCAGTGGAGATAACTACATCTCCCATATATGAGGCCCACTATGTTGTCTGAGCCTGTAACCCTGCTGTCTCAAGATTGAGTCGTCTCCCAATAATTGGGACCCCCAGGATACGGTAAATGTCCTCCAAAGTAATGGTCCACTCACCCTAGACCCCTAGTAATCGAAAAGTGTTCCGATCAGCATCCCAATATGAAAATAAATCACAAAGTATGTGACTAGACGGTGCAACGTGCGGGACCCGTGATATGCGTAGTATACCAGCCCTCTGAAGAGTGTCCTGCTCATCTTGAGAAAGGGCATCCAATACTACTGGAAGACAATCACACTCTCTCTCTCTCTTGACTCCATCGAATATACTCCTCCTTCACCTGCATACACCCAAAAACACACAAAACAGAGTAAGTTAGTATCCAAATGACATTAGAAAAATCATGAAAATAGGTAAGGATGCTAAAAATATAAAAATGAATTCAAATGAGTGTTTTTTTTACATTCTGTGTAGGACCGCCACCCTGAGTAGGGCAGCAGTTTGGTAATTTCCACCTTAAAGGCAGCGGTCATGTCCCGAAAACCCATGCGGGTCATATGCCCTAAAACGACTAAAAAAATCAAAATAAAGACCATTTTGACTCAAACAAAGCCTACCCAGTAGGCGCCCCCCCTAGATAGACCTATTAAAACTGACATTTCCAAAAATAACCCCCCCATGACAAAGATTTCACCATTTTAATATTTTAGGGGAAAAAAGGGTAAATCAAGAAATACTAACATGTGATCTCGCGGGTCGGTGTTCCACTCATGGAGGCATGATCACGATCTCATCCTGAATGTTTTGACTATATTCTCGTGAGAAATCGTCAACATGGGTCCCAGAGCTCAAAATCAACCAAATCAACACGTGCAAATGAATAGGAAAATGCACCCACTTTTACATATATAACATCATGACTTGTTTTGAATGCCCCTTTTCACAGGTTTGGAGTGCCAAGGGAGGTAAGTTCTTATCCCCACACAAATGATACATCCTCATTTCATAATATTTTAGTATTTATTCTTCGATCTATTTTGTCTATCTGCACTTGAGTCCTCTTTTCATTTTATAGGTGGCGGGAATTTTGGACGGCATCATTTCGACACACAGATGTGTCAGGTATAGCTTATAACTTCCCATTTCGGGACTGCCATACTCGGACCCACTGTTTTACGCCTCTTCATGGCTAAAACACTTATCTAAGGGGGCAATATGTACGTACCCAAAATTGTAGGGTACTACACCACCGGAATAATGTAACACGTGCCCCAATGATGATATATGTCTCCTCGCAAGGTGTTCGGTATCCATAAAAGCTCTCCAAGTATGTGTTAACATCCCGCATGCCCCACTTAGCCCTTGCATGCTTTGCTTTTCTCTTCTCCCCTCTTTTTCTTTGTGTTTTGGTCTTCAGTTACAAAACTACCGCCCTGCCTGGGCGGCGGTCCTGTAACCACCGCCCTGCTAGAGTAGCGGTCCTAAACGCATTTTTCCAGAACATTCTTTTATCATGAATCATGTAAAAATCAACATTTACCAGCTTTTTTTTCACCGCCTTTGCTTGTATTTATGATTTTGGTTCCCTAGAATAGTTTTTTGGCATTGTTTATGGTTTAAGAGATCAAATTGGTTTTCACCTTTGGGTAAATGGGATTCTATAAATAGCTGGCTTGTGCTCAAGCAAATGGCCCCTCAAATTTGCCTCTAAATTTCTCATTTCAATAGCTCAGCCTTTCAATTTTGCTTAGGATTCATAGTTTCATTTGTTGTATGCATGGTTAGTATTGTTTAGCTATCAGAAAGCCACATATTCTCCTTGTGCAAGTGCTATTATTATTTCATCCAATCAATTGGAGTAGGATAGTTTGATTTTCAATAGGAATCCATTAAAGTTGTAGGTTTTGTTTGTCAAATAAGATAGTTTTAGGTTCTGGACATTTTATGTTGCATGACTCACAATAAATCCCGTTAGGAATTACATAAGCCAAGCTCTGTAGTCTTGCACTATCCCTCTCCTACTCACATTGTATTCAGTCTGTATCCTAAACTACCATTGTTCCAAATATCTATTTATGTTGATGTTAGCATTACACGCTTTTCCGGATCCACATGAGCACAAATGAATGAGGAGATCACACTAAGGGGACAAATCCATACACAACTAGATTCACCACTATTATGCAGAATCCAGGTTCAAGCTTTCAAATTTCTAGTTAAAACATATCAAATAGAGTAGTTAATCATTTCATTTCAGTTGATTTCACTTTCGATATTACTAGGTAAGCTGTGGGGATTGATAGTTTCTTATAAACTATGATTCATTCCTCACTTCTGAGGTAGGATCGAGGGTCTTTCAAATAGATTAGATCAGTTATCTGGTTATTTAGAATAGATTTATAGCTGCACATGCAAGTAGCTATACTCGGCTGCTTTGTTTGTTTTTATTTCGTTATTAGCTTAGTTGTCAATTTCTAGATATATTAAATAATTGCTCTTTAAATTATGCTCAATAGTTTATCAATAAATATCAGATTTAGGAATATACATAGATGTATCTTACGTAGTTAATTTAGTTTGTCATCAGTTAGCTTTATATCATTTCCTTTTGCATGACAATCATGGGACCTAGGGAGCCTAGAGAGTACATATTTGAGCCAATCATACCTCAACCCAATCTGGTTATAACAATAATTGATATAGATCAAAATCTTAGAATCCAAGTATTCCGAACAACAGTAGACTTACAACAGATCAGCTCACAGTTAAGAGGGTTAAACACAGAAGATGACCAAGCACACACATTTTGGTCAAACCAGCCAAACTACAAATTACCCTAGAAAAACATCTGCATGACTGTATAAGGGCTTGAAAGAGAGCAAACATTCGGTTGTGATCCTTTGGTCCCATAGTCAGACGTAGGAGATGTTCTTATTAACATAGACGCCGACTTAAGAATTCAGATTGCCAGAACGCCTGTAAGATACTCTGAAAAGATTGCACAACTATTAATTCTGAACATAGAGGCTGAAAAGGCATATGACTATTAGATACTAGGGATTAGGGATTGATTCTGCATATAACCATAGGAGGTCCGCAACAACCATGAACTTATGGTTTTGATCCACAGATCCCACAACCCAATGAGTCTATAGGTAAATCTGAAGTTGACGCTGGCTTACACACATTAGTATTTAGATCCACTCCACTTCCACCTATCATCATCACACAGTTATCCTTGTTAGACATAGCAGCTAATGAAGCTAAAGATTTTTGGACTAGACCAGAGAATCGACCGTAGAGTCCACTATACCCATCATCCATTTTCATGACCCTATCTGGAGACATACACAAAACAATCCCAGGTCATTTTCCACGTATCCCACAATCCATAGATCGAATCACGCTAGAGATCGATATTGATTGGAGCCTTCGAGCAGTCATCCTCGCCAATCGATCTGTCACACCAATTCAGGTTAGGAGGGCCTTATTTGCCTTAGATTCACAGATTCCACTAGTGCACGTCAAAGACATAAGATTTCCTAACTAGTTTATCTGCATCCCACGCGTATTCCATCTCCACCAGCTATCTTGGCATGACCTCAGGAGGTTGTGTGAGGAAGAGTAACTTGGTATATTCCCATGCTCACTTGTCACTTTTCCATCGTACAGTACCCATACATCTAAAGTAAGCACATTCACTTATGCTCCTGTGTCAATCAATATATTTCTCAAAATCCATCCATCCACAACAACACTCAGAATAATCTCCTTGTCATAATCCAAGCTATGAGGGGGAATATTAGCATGCAGAATCTGTCGTCCATTCTCAATACTTACACATGGAGTGTTCCCCTTTAGTCAATTCCTTAGTAATGGAATGATATTTTCTGAGCACAACATCTTGCGTACCTCTTTCAAGTCATCAATATCTGAATGGACCGTCTCTGCCCTTCTTTTGTTCCAACTTTCTTGATTGTTCCTTTAAACATTGTATTTCACCCTATAGATTTTTTAGTACATCCATGGTCTCTTGATAAACCTTCTTCTAATTTTTAAGATCTGGGTATCTTTCATGTAAAACTTCCTCAGTGATGGTAGGCTTATGTGGTAATGTCTCTCTAACATGCGCAGCTTCAGTGCATGTAGTAATCTTCACAGGTATGACCTCAGGTTCCAGTGCCAACTTTGGCATCCATTGATTCTCTATGGTGCATTATATTCTAACCATCCCTGCACCCTTGTTCTCTTGTTTATGTTACTTGCTAAGCTACTCATATAATTCTGGGCATTCCTTGTAGTTATGATTATTCCCACAAAAATAACAAGCAATATTATGAGGATATTCACACCTGTAGTGGTTAGGAGCTCCGTATGTAAAACACATTCTGCAAGGAAACTCACCTTGTCCACCACCATGGCCTCAGCTCCCGAATCCACCACGGTATCCTCGACCTCTGCCATGACTTCCTTCAAAGTGCCCTTCATTCCGATCATAGTGCCCTTGGTTGTGATCATGATCATGGTGCTCATTTTTACTTTTAGCATTATTTGATACCCCTGTTTGTTGCACCCCAATATCTATGGCATTATGGATCTTACCAATCAACTTGTAGTCTTCTATATTGTGTGTTATGGACTAGAAAATATTACAATAACAATATTCATTCTTCCTTATCACGCATTGTAATAATGAGAAGTGGCTTACATCATGGTCTAAATGACATATCTCATAGTCTAGCAATAATGAACATACTGACCTACCTTAGTGTGCCCTTCCACTTCACAATTTGTACACCAAATCCTAGTGCACATCTCATGTGTTGAATTTTCTAATAGTTTCTCTGACTAATTTGCCATAGCTATAATTTGTGCTTCCAGGAATGGTCTCACTCTAGTGACTATACTTCTGACTTCCTCAATGTGCAATGCTGCTTCAAGTGCTTTGCATAGGTCTATATATGTCTTATGTGACAATTCCCTCCTAAATGGTGTGATCAAACCTCCAACGAACCACTGTGCATGTTGGATTTTATGGATATCATATGAAAGTTTAGAAAAAATTGTTTTAAAATGGGCATCATATTCTCGAACACTCTTGGTAGTTCCCTACTTAATATCCTTAAGCACACTTACACTCTTCTACTCGAAATCGGGGCTATGAAGCTCCTTAAGGAAAGCTTGTCATAATGTTGCATAATCTATGCAATTTTGATCAGGGTCAAAATTCTTGTACCAACTATGAGCACGCCCTTGCGACGTAGTGGTAAACTGACTTTCCTTACAATCAGAAGTTATGATCCCTTTTACGTGCCACAACACACATGTGCATGTGTTTAGTAGCATCTTTTAATCCCTTATACTCAGGAAGACAAAGAGACATCTCCATATAAATATTTTGGGGTTTATGAGGACTCTGCCCACCTGAGCTAGAACCTCTTGTGTTACCTCTACCTCCAAACCCACTAGATCCACCATAACTAGAGCCACCTATGCCCCTTGATCCTCCACCTATAACCAGAAGTGGACTAGTGGATGTACTACCTTGATTCCCTATAATGGTACTAAACTAAACTCCTACAGTATATGAAGTGGTACTACTCCCAGAAGTGAGTCCAAACTTTTGCACATTTGAGTTCTATGTTGATGATGCACCCAAAAGGGAACCTCTAAATAAAAAAGAAGAAATTTTCCCAGCCATAAATGAACTTTCTACATGATTGACTCATTTTCTACTACTCCCCAAACTAACTTGTCGACTACTAGTTATACTAGATACTAGAAAACCAAGCATAAGGGTTAGGTTTTCAGGTAGATTTAGATGCGCACCCGTGGCCCATGTCGTCTTTCCTAGCACACTCCCATGTAAGGCTAAGGAGGGTTCCTTGTCATGCTTTCCCAAATGAATTAATTCCAGATGCTCTGGCTCCACGCCTTCTACATGAGCTTCAAATCCTTCACAAAGCATCTCTCTCCTTAATGTCATCCACTCTAAAATATCACATTACTTCTCTATCTCCCTCTCACATGCCTCATTTTACTCAAGCCACCTTTCTTCTCTTTTCCTCTCTGCCACTAGGTCCACCATCCTTAACTAAACCTACTCCTGCCCCTGCGCATGGTAGGATTTAGCTAGCCATCGTATTTTATTCCAAGTTTAGGGTTACTATAAAAAAAAAATTTACAGGTGGAATGCCTTGCAAATAATTTCCCCTCGGATAACGTAAAAACTATAACTCAGCTACCTTTGGGCAAGAATAAGTGGAAATTGAGTAATTTAAAATATAGCTATTCAAAACACCAAAGAACTAGGTATCCACAACGTGCGTCCAAATTAGATCAGCATCATAGAGGGCCTGAAATTCTTCCTTCATCCATACAAGTGTGTGATACCTCCAATTCCTTTTAGATGCATAAGCAACCAACCACTTGTACAACTCTATCGAAAAGATAGCAAAGAATCTCTCATAAAAATAGTCATACAAATTCTACTCCACCCATGCTCGTGCATCAAACTCAGATCTAGTGTTGAACCTCCAAATGTACTCTTCTTCCAGATCTATTATCCACTCCTCAACACTTGCTAAAGTCAATTGGTATGTCTTCATTGAAAAACATCTTGAAAACAACTGAAAAATAGGTCCTAACAACGGAACCAATGATGCAACCTAGAATCTACTATGAATAACCTAGGTGCGCTAGCACATCACCCAGCCTGAGCTGAGCACTCATCTGAAGTGAGAAAAGGTATCAGGCCCCTCTTTAGAGTTGTTTTTATAGGATGTTAGTGTGATGAAGATAAGACATGTTTAGATCCATAAATAAACATAAACATTCCACAATTCATAATCCAAATCTAGATCTTAGAGAATCATGAATTAAACAATAATTGTAATAAGATCAACCATACATGAACCAGTTTCAGTTAAGTCTAACACCATTATCCATTTAATATTATCCATTACATTAAACATTGTAAAACACATAAGCTTATTACATTATAAAGTATCACCATGAGTCGTGTGCGTAAAAAATTCAACAGTATAACTTTACAATAACTTCATCTCTCTAAACTACATAGTTCAATACATATTTATAGGGGTGGGGACTTTCCCTTCACCACCTATGCACATCTCAAAATAGGTCCTATGCTCATAATAACCATGTGCCTTTACAATAATATGCACGCATGCAAGTACACTAATAATAGAAGTCTTATAGTTAACTGGAAGAAGTAATCCTATTATTAACTACAACCATGCATGGTGCTTATCAGCTACTCATTCCCAAAATACCATTTGTGTGTCACGCAAGTCTCCATCTTGATGTGTGCTCTACATGCTATCTCCAAATATATCCTTTATCCATAAAAACAGCTAAGTCCTAAGCCAACTTCTCTGGCACGTGTTTCCTTTCCTATTATTTTGTGCCTTTAAGTGTGCCTTGTTCCTACGCACGTATTCTTTATGTGTCTTCTCCTTAGAACAATAATATGTCTGCTTTACAGTCTACCAACTGAGCAAGCATAGTCAATAGCCACCAAATCCAATCGATTCCCAACATGGTAAAAAAATGTGCATGAGTGGCCCAATCCATGGGAATACAAGGTGGTTTAAGCCTTTTTAGAGGCTTATAATAAACCTTCTCTTGCAAATGTGGGCTATGACATCCTTACAAAGAAAATTGTGAGTGGTGGGTGGTTGGGGCAATTCAAACCCCCAATCTCACCTTTACTAAAATATATGTTTTTTCATTAAACCATAACACTTTCTCAACCCTATATATATGCAAGTTGCATTTTGTACAAAGTTATTGTTTAGACTAGGTATTTTTTATAATACGCTAGTTTTAGAAAAGTGAATTTTAGAACAATCTAGGGGCAGTTTTGGATCTCGGTGTAAACTGGAAATTTGTTTGTAATTTTGAGATGCTCTTGGTACATCTATAATTTTCCCATTTTGGATTTCTTTTGATGTCATTTTAAGGTGTGAAAGTCACTTTTTGATAAAGAAAGAAGGGAAGAGATTCTGTAAGTGCTTCAGGAAAGTGGAGGATGAATATTGAGCATCGCCAAAGTCTTTCAAAGTTCTGAGGACACAAATTTGTAGGTTTTTTATCCACATTTGTTTATTGTAAGTTTTATTATACTAGTAATGTTTACAGATTTTAATGGATCAGTTTGAAATGAACCCAGAGGCGTAGGCATTTTACGAACTCCGTAAACAATTCTGGTGTCATCTATTTCCTGATTTTGTATTCTTATTTCTAATATGTTTTTCACATTTAATCAATCAGATTTTAATTTAGATAAGCATATTACATCATTTAACAACATTTATGGGAAATCGGTAAAAGTGAAGTCATAATGGTTTTGATCAAACTATAGAATAATTTGATTTTGTTGATCACAAATTCAATTCTGGATTAGTTTATAAACATTTAAAATTCATATTTAAATAATTTTTAGATTCATTTCAAATCACGAAATCTAATAAGTTAATTTATCATGTTCTAAACAAGAAAAACAATAGAGGCCTATTGTCATTTACATATCAATTTTTGGTATCAAAGCTAGTTGAATTCATTGGTTTGGTTTTGGTTTGCATTTGATATCATTTTGGTTTTCAAACTCTGGTAGATTTATACACATTGTTGGCTTAATCTTCCATTTTCAGTGTGTATTATTTGTGAAGTACATGTTGTTTGCAAGTAGCCATGGGTAAATCCTTGAAAATAAAGAGGTTAGAAGATTTTGAAAGCATTAATAGATAGATTCGGGATTGAACATTTGAAATCAGAGTTAGAATCCAAGGATGATCTCTTGATCAGATTGCAATGCGGTGAATAGAAGAAGGATTTTCCTTCCACTTCAGATGTAAAAACATGACAAATGAATGCATTATAATTTTTTCACTATGTCATTATTCCTCCCATCTAGATTTAGATTCAGGTAACGCTTTTGGTAAATTTGAAAAACATACTAAGGCCATTGGATTTAAATTATTACTTAAAATGGGATTTGATGGAAGAGACCTTGGTAAGAATGATCAAGATATTTCTAACCCAATACAGGCAGAGGATCTCCCTCATTTTTAGGTTTGGGTTATTATAGTGTGGGAATGGAAATTAGACACTAATCTAAGAACATTGAAGGGAAACAAGCTTCTGATAGCCAAGTGATTGCCCTAATAGTATTGTAGGAAGACTCTTTGTAAGAAATTGTTGATTCATCGTCACATATTGATGAAGGGTTAGGTAAGAAATTTCATAGAAGAGGTAATGATATTCCACCTCCTCATTCTTACTCAAATCGTAAGCATAAGCATAAGGGAAATTGTAAAACTTATGATGATCAACTCTTTCAATTTAAACAATATGGGTTTGATATTCAGAAAATGATGTATGATTTTTTGTGCATGTTTTGTGGGTTAAGTAATCACTTTGTTGCCTTTTTGGAAGAGAAGTTATTTCTTGCAGAAGTGCTTTCTTGATGAGCTCAATGCTAAAGACCAATCTCATCATTCAAAGGTGAGAAATGGAAAACAATTTTCCTCTCCTAAGAAGAGGATTTATTGCACTCATTGTTGTATGAGTGGACACAAGGTTGAAAGATGATGGAAACTTCATCTAACACATCATCCAAAAAATGGTAAGAAGAATTTGGTTTATAATGTAAAATAAAAGGAATTTGTTAATCCACCAGCAGAAAGTAAAACAACCTTGGATCTATCCATAGATTGTCTATAAATGAGTCCATTTTATTTTGATATGGGAAATGAAAAACCATTTTTTTTAATTGATATATTTATATAACATTGTTAATACTGATGAGTAACATGTTTTTAATTCATTTTGTTACCTTTTCTTTTAGTATTCTTGTTGATATTGCTAAAGGAATTAAACTAAAATTTATAAAGCATTTATAAGGGAAAATGAATTTTAGAGTTATCAGATTCATGGGAGAAACTAAGAGATAGGATCATCATGCTCAGTTATCTTCTTATATTTGAAAATTTAAAAATACTCCATTTGAGTCACACGTTTAGCATTTTGAGTTCTTGATACAATTTGGGTAAAAGGAATTAAAATCATATTTTCAGCTTTGGATATTTTTGACAATAGTTTACGTAGGTTTTTGGGCACATTAGCAATGTTTAGTTTTCCATACTTGTATTTCAAAGTAACTATTGTTTTGAGTATGCATCTATTTTTGGCATGTATATGTTGGATGCATTTTAAGACCCATCTTTTGGGTAGTTGTAGTGATGTGGCAGTTTCACAAGGTCAGTGGACATTAGCTTAGTTGTTGGAATTTTGGCATCTATTTATTACTAATCTATTTTGGGTGAGATTATATTTGTATAGATTTGACATGTCATGGGGAATCATTTTGATAGTTGCCTATTTTGGTGTTTGATTGTCTATTTTTAAGTTGATCAATTTTTTGATGGTAGTTACAGTCACTGTGATTTGAAAGTTATAAAGGGATTCAGTTAGAAATTTGCCTATTATTGGTATTTGTTTATATTTTAAAAATGATCTATGTTATTTGTAGATGTTGGAAAATTCACAAGGAATCAGTCAAACTCTAGCCTCTTATTGGCATGTAGATTGTTCATTTTAAAACTAATCAATTTGCATATATTGTTTTCAATAATTTCTAGTAAATGTTTTCCTACAATGTTATTTATATGGATTATGTGTGTTTGTGATATACATGAAGATGATTGGTAGTTTCAGTGGGGATGTGTGATATGGAGGTCAATTTAGTTGATAGAATTTCCTTAGACTCCCAAAATCATTACATTACTGTAGAGGACTTTGAGATTTTTTTGTCACCTATTTGAACACATAACGTAGACTTCATTTGAGCAAGACACCATCTACATAAGTTCCTATTTGGAAGAGAAAAAATAGGGGCAGCAGTCGCAACATGTGGTAGTGCAATAATAATCAAAAAAATAGTTAAAAGGGTGTTTTTGGTTTTTTCCTCCGGTCTTTGACACTAAGTTTGAACAGTTGAGCCCCATTATTTTTTGGTTAGGGGCCCTCATCCAAGTTGGACACACTCTTTTTGCAAAGGGGTGTCTTTTTCTCCATATCTTCATGTTACAATTATCAATATTTTCCATATAAATGCCTCTGCGTTTCCCCACACCATACATGTGGGATTAAAGCTTTATATTTTTAAACCAATTACCATGTAATTTTTTACCATGCATTGACCTGCCAAGTTTTGGTGCTAACTCGACCGCTTACATTGAGCCAGCTCATAGACATCTTAACCAACTCTCCATGTATTTCACACAGCTCTCCAACCTTAGTGCTACTCAACTCACCAAACTGAGCCAATAGTCCACTGACCAAGCAAGCATATAACAACTTACCACCTAAACATACCAACTCTCCATGCCAAACCAAGTAGTCTTGGTGTATATATACAAACTTGGGCACTTCACATTCTAATGTCGAGTTGGATAGTTGACATTCCAACCTTAGCCAACTCAATTTACAGGCCCGATTGTATACCGACACAAGAAAGCACAATCAATAACCACCGACTTTAACCAAGTCCTGACATGGAAAAAAGGTCATGTGTGGCCCAAGCCATGGGAATACAAGGCGGCTTAATCCTTTTTAAAGGCTTATAGTAAACCTTCTCCCATAAATGTGGGATATTACATCCCAACAAAGAAAAGCATGGGTAGTGGGAGGTTGGGGTGGTTCAAACCCCCAACCTCGCCTTTACTAAAATATATTATTGGTTGGTTATCTATAACACTTTCTCAAACCTATATATATGTGAGTTGCATTTTGTATGAGGTCATTACTTAGACTATGTATTTTCTTGTAATAGGGCAATTTTAGAGCAATTTGGGGGATTTTTTGGTTCTTGGCGTAAACTGGAAAGTTGTCCATAATTACAATATTTTCATGGTGCATCCATTTTCCCATTTTATATTTCTTTTGATTTCATTTTAAGGTGTGAATTTTTTTTTGAAAGAGAACAAAGGGAAGATTTTTTTCAAATGCTTCAGGAAAATGGAGGATGAACACTGAGCATTGCCAAAGTCTTATGAAGGTATGAGGGCATTAATTTGTAGGTTTTAGATCCATATTTTTTTATTACAAGTTTTATTGTACTTGTAATTTTGACATATTTTAATGGATCAATTCAAAATGAACTCAGAGATGTAGGCATTTGCTAAACTCCGTAAACATTTCTAGTGTTGTCCATTTTTTTGATTTTGCATCTGATTTCTGATCTATTTTCCACATTTAATCAATCAGATTTTAATTCAGTTAAGCATATATTAAATCAATTAATGGCATTTATGGGAAATTGGTAAAAAATAATTCTGAATGGTTTTGATCGAACTGTTGAATAAGTTGATTTTGTTGATCATAAATTCAATTCTGGATTAATTCATAAACATTTAAAATTTGGATTTAAAATAGTTTTAGATTCATTTCAAATCATGAAAGATGACATTTTAATTGATTGTGTTGCAAACAATAAAAAACAATATGGGGTCTATTGTCTTTTATAGATCAAAATTAGATACTAGTTCCATTTTTTCATGATCGACAATAGTATCATCTCATGGTTGTAATCATAAGAATGGTCATTATTGGTTTCTATGTCATGCAATGGGACCTCAAGGGCATGATCAAACATGGATGGATTGATATCAATATGCAATGGGGAAGAATCCATAAGTCTATGGGGCTTACGAGTAGGAGGATAAAGCTCAATATGTTCAATGAGCTAATTAGTAAACCGAGCACTACGCCAAAAGGGCATAGAAAGAAAACATGTGTAATTTGAAATAATATGATAGAACTGAGAATAAATAACAACATATACTTATGAAGAAAGAGAAACCCTATGGTAACTAGAGTAGATGGTTAGGTTCAAATCATGTTTCGGGTTCACCAAAATGTTTACACTCTAATTAGATTTAAAATGAAACCTAATTGATTATAGTGAATCAGTACACTAAAGGATGTAAGGGATAACAACAAGTGATTATTCTAATTAATTAACTTACAACATTAATTACCAAAACTATAAAAATGATTTTATACTTGTAGCTGATATGTTAAATAAGATACAAACTTGAAAACGTAAAGGGATGAGTGCACTTAGTTGATTACAAATGATTTTGGGAGGTTCTGGGAGGATGCAATTTTGGAACAAGGAGATCTAAACATGATAATGCTTAATTTTAGAGAGTGTAATTGAAAAATTATTTGCCATTTCCAAGGGAAAAACATATAACTTTTTTAGGACCGTCTGTATGGTCTTGACCTTATTGTATGGTCTTGGACTTGTTTGGTTTTTGGCTTTGTAAATTCTAAAAAAAATCAATTTCTTGAAACTATATATCATTGAAAAACCCTATTTTTTGTTCATGTTACTAAGATTTATGAATATTATGATTGTGATCTTCAATCCTAACTATGGATGGGAATTACTTGAAAAATAAACATTATATGGGGTGTGGGCTCCCTCATGCACTACTGACATTAGCACAACTATGAAATGGCCTCAAATCACACATCTTTAACCACTTAACATGTGATATCTAAATGAATGCAACTAAATTTGACAACCACCTTTGACAATGCTTGAGTTGAGTTGGATCTTGTTAAGATAATTGGGAATGGGATGTTTGAATGTTTGTAGAAGTTAGAGATTGATGTCTTGACTTGGTAAGAAGCTTAAAACATGTAGATATTGTTGTCATAATGAAATTAGGTATGTTATTATGAGATTAAGAAGCCTTGGGTGCCTTTTACAAGTGTTGGAAGTGAGTATATCAATGTAGTGCCACAATATTTTCATGTTAGAAAATGTGGTAGTGTTTACTTGCTTATATAGGGTTTCATAGATGATTTATCAAAGAAAGGCCTACCCATTAAAGATATAATACCTAATAAAATATATGAATTTAAAAGTAAATTTTGATGACATGTCAGTCTTAGACCTTATAAGTTGGCCATGACTGAATATACTATCCTAATCAGACTATATAGTCTTGACCAAAGAAGAAAAATATACAACTTGAAATTTGGAACTCGTCAGTTGATGTTTGTATATATATATTTTGCATTATACTTTCATAATTTGATGTCATATCATTGTGCAATGATAAACAAGCTAAACAAGATACATTAGAATGTGCTTAATGGGAATGTAAAGGTTGTATTTTTCTTAGCAAGAGTGCATTATCAAAACTAGCAGTATTAAAGAGTGAATTTCTAAATTTGAGTGTCTATAAATATTTACCCAAGTTATAATTTATCATTAAGATAATCAAATATTACTATTGTATATATCATTAGTTTATTATTTTATGTATTATTCAAAATAACGTTTATTTTCTAGTCAAAGAAAATAGAACAATCAAACAACATTATATTTATGGTCAAGTAAATTGATACTTTGAAACTGATAAATAACTTCACATAATCAAAAAACATTAAATGATTTTCTTTCACAAGTATAATGGTTTTCAGATATTTTGAGGTTTTACATGATTTCTATGGATGAAAATGATTAGGATGTTAATGTTGTTTCCTTTCCCTATATTTTTGTTCATGATTGATGTTTCTTATTGGTCAGTGACCATTCTCTCTCCACAGATAATATGAAACCTATTAATGGAAAACCCTCCTTCATTAATATATCTAACATAACTCCTGATGAAAATTTCATTGGTCCTCATGGAGATCCAATTTCTTCGAACAAGATCCCAAGTTCTTTTTCAACCCATGTTGCTACGAAGGAGAGTTTTTCCTATGGCGCTAAATGAAATTTTGCAATTATAGTATAATCTCTATCAACTACTATTGCGGTTGTATGTTATGAATTTTTTGGTAAGACATCGAAAACTATATTTCCGTCATATACAATTGTTAATAGTGATTTCCATGTAGTGTTGTCCGTAATGAAGAAGGTTGAAGACACATACCTCCAACTTGATACATTATACAATTTCCTTTGTGAGTTGGGTTATGACCAATACTATGTTTTTGGTAATGAGAAATATAGTATAGAATCATTTAACGCTTACATTTTTGGCTTGTAATGTTATTTGACTACTCTAGCCTACTTCATATTCCTCATGTTTATGCTAGCACTAAATTTTTTTTGCCCAAACACATATATAAGTATCACTCTATTCATTGAGCATATAGGTTGAAGGAATTATAACACCTTCATCATACTCAAGTTACCTTTTGGTACAAAAGGATTTGGAATCCCAAAGATCATCCCATGATCAGTGGCTAAGTATGATTTGTGAGTTTTACATGTTCTCACAAGTTCTTGTACAAGGTTACATGAAACCAATCATATAAGAGCCTTTATAACCAAGGACCTCCTTAACAATATGCTTACACTAGATGTTTACCAATAAACTCAATAGCACTAAAGAGTTTACTAAAGACCACCTTTAAGGTCTTTCTACACTTCTTTCTGAAAAAGAAGTTAAGGAGGTATACACATGCCTAAAGATATTTGTACACATGCTTGAAGGTTTTTATTACAATGCATTTTTTATTTTGCAAATACCAAGTTCCATTAGGAGGTGACATTTTTATGCACACTCCCCCTCAATGGAAACTCTGATAATCCAATTATTTCACAAAAGTGACAAAACTTTTCAGCACTCAAGGATTTTTTTAAGATGTCAGAAACCTATTCTTGATTTGACATGAACTTGGGATCTATCCCACCACTTAACACCTTCTCATGGATGAAGTTTATATGTATCTCAATGTGCTTCGTCCTCTGATATTGTACTGGATTAGGTGCAAGAGCTATGGTGCTTTAGTTATCACATAAAAAAGGAACACTACCTTAACCCTTCATCTTTATCTCATCGAACAACCTCTTTAGTCATAGAGCCTCTTTTGCAGCTTCCATTAAACTTCTATACTCATCTTTAGTTGAAAAGATAGAAACAATTAGTTGGTTTTTACTGCACCAAGTAATAGCACCTGCACCAAATTTAAACACATAACTATAAGTATATTTTCTATCTAATACATTACTAGCATGATCAGAATCACAATATCCATGCAAGTTAGAATTTTCATCCTTAGTATAATGCAACCCATAATTGATTATTCCCTTAATATTTCTAATAATTATTTTTGCAAGATTTCAATGATCTCTATATGTTTCCTGCATAAACCTTGAAGCAATTCTTACTGCATAGGAAATATCTAGTCTAGTTATAGTTGATGTACCAAGTATCCTTAAAATTTTCAATAGACAAACCAACATGAGTTAATTGTGAACATCACAAAAGATTCTTTTTAAGATTAGGAACAAATAAAACATTATTCAAAATACAATTTACAAATTTTACTTTTCCTTTCTCTATTGCTTCTAAATATGAGTTATCACAAAGATACATACATTCATTGATTTTCGTAACATCAAATAAAGAATTGGAAATACCAGTCATATGATTTGAAGCACCTGAATCTAGAATCCATTCAAAATTAGAGGAAGAGTATAAAGCAACATATAATGTAATAGTTTTAGGAGCATCATTAGAACTATCCTTTTTCCTTAAATTATATTTAGATGAGACAGTTTGTTTCTGATTTTTATGGATAGGTTTCATAGGTTTACACTCTTCCTTTTTAAAGCTTACATGCAAATGTTCAGAAGTAACACTTTGATTATCAAAAAATGAAGATTTAGATCTAAACTTATAATCAGAGAAGGGCTTGCGAGGCTTGAACTTTGAATTCTGAGCACTAAGTGCCTAAGAGGCATTCTCCTTAAATTCGAAGTTCATCATCACTTTCTCTTCCTGTATCATAAGATAACTCAAAGGATTTAAGTCTGGTAATTCATCCTCATTCTAATATTTAGAGTTTAAGATAAAAATAAAATTCCTAAATCTTTCATGTATATTCAACTGAACAATAAAGTAGATTAATTTTTCACCAATTAAGTCACAATTGCATCCATCTAATTGTGCTTTGATATTTTTAATCTTGGTTAAGAAATTAACTACTTTTCATCTTCTTTCATAGGAGTCGTAAGCAATTCTAGAATAAGTTTAATAATCTTAGATAAGTGTGTACCTTCATGCATGAATTCTAATTATATCCATACATCTTTAGGATGTTTGATATCACCAATGTGTAGAAGATATTTATCATTCACATTGTAATGAATCATGAAAAGGGCCTCCTATGTGCGCTATGAGAATGCATTCATATTTTTTGTAGTCATTTGACGATCGGTGGGCGCAAGCTCAGCTCCTGAAACAATCGTTTAGAATTTCCTCGCCATAAGTTTTGATTTGACCCTAATCTTCCAAATATTATAATTGGCTCCATTTAGGATCTGGGATTTACAGAGGTAAAAATAATTGGACACTATTGTCTTTCAAATTTCCTGATCCTGAAAAGCATACCCCATTATGATATAATGCACCACTGAGTTAGAAACATATTAATCGAAAAAATGACAATACCCATATTTTATGATTAAAAACTTGTATTATTTCATTAAAAAATCAAGTCTTATAAAGAAATAACTAATTTGATCATAACAATATTAATAGAACCAAATCTATATTTATAGATCTAAAGAAAGTATTTGACCATAACTAATTTTGTCATAAAAATACATACTAATTAACTTCCCATAATCAAATAATTACCCACATTGTAAAGGGCATTGCATTATACCCCATACTTATCATTAAAAAAAATCTAACCATATAGAAGAGAAGAGGAAACCCCTAAGAATGCACAACTTCAAATTTCTAAAAAGTGTTAATGTAGATAAAGATCTGGCCAGCTTAAATTTGACATCTAAATGACTTTCATTCTACCTTATTTTTGATCTGTTGGGATGGTCATTTGACCGTCAATTTTAACACAGTGAAAATTTCCTAGATGGCCATCTTAAATTTGACATCTAAATGACTGTCATTCTTCCTTATTTTTGGTCTATCGTGATGGTCATATGACTATCAAATTTAACACAATGAAAATTTCCTGTGTATTTCTAGAATATGAAATTTCAGAATTTCTTCTTCTGTACATTTTCATACATATTCTGTTTATAAATTATAAAATATAAACAACTATATAATTTTTTAGAATAGTTTCTATAATATAAACTATAATGACCTTTATTCTACAATAAATTATTATTTAAAGAATATAGTTATAAAAACTATAAACTTATATTTTTTAAATCAAGCCCTATTAGAGGGGGGTCTAAAGGACACGGGCATTTTATTTTTTTTAAAATAACGTAAAAATAGTAAGAGAATTTTTACCAGGTGCAAGGAGATTTTGAATTGCATGAGAGTACAAATTAACCTGGAGATTTATAGAGGGGACAAGTAATTTCACCCGACTAATGAAATAATTTGAAATCCCTATTTTTATGAAACTTGTATACTCCCTTAATTTACTCTTGAATTTTACCTTTGAAAACATTTATCCTGCACACATTTAAAACTATGAGAAATAGAAATATTTCATATATTAATTTACCCTTACCTGTATGTAATTTTTCACACGCATGTAAACCCCTTTCACCTATGCAAACTCACATTAATTACTCACAAAACATTCAAAATTTTAGATTGCAAAAAATTGGGGAGAAGGGGCCCGATGATTTGTAAATACTCTTCCGGGTTGGTTGAAAAATCCCATACAAAATTAAATAAATTAAATACAACAACATTTGATCTAATCTATTTAATTTACCTTGCTCTGTTACCATGTTAGAATTTGAGGATTCTATTAATTACAGATTTAATCAATATTAATAAACTATGTAATATTAAATAAATAAACATCACATCACATTGCTTGATAATAAATTAATACTTACAAAAGTAAATAGCACATGACACAATATTTATAGCAAAAAACCTGAAGGTAAAAACCACTATGAAAAGTGACCTTTATTATAGAGAACTTTTTACATCTAGTAAATCACCTCCTCCTTAGAAACCCTAATCACAAGGGTAAAAACCTTTGATATATTATTTTTTTGAATATATCAAATGAGGACCCGAAGTCCTTTTTATGTGTGGTGATCAGGTATGTCTCCCAACTCACCTTTTCAACCATGTCGATTGACACATATACCAAGGTTTAAAATATTTAATAATAGAAATATAACTATTTCTTATCATTAAATATTTAACCTAAAGTATATTCCTAGGTTTGAATATTTAATAATAGAAATAGAAATATTTCTTATTATTAAATATTTAACCTATAATATAATGTTGGACCCATATTTAATTAAGGGATGGCCAGCCCACTTAACCATTATGTTCCAACATAAGAAAAGTAAATTATCTTACTCACTTTTTCCTCCTTGTCTACATTATACTCTCCATGGATAATGGTTTTTCCTACATTTGCTCTGATATACACTTTTCAAGTTTTAATTACTATCAACAATATTTAATGTTTTAATATTAGGGATTTTTTCTATGTTGTTTTAATATTGAAAAGAAATGATGATTAAACGAGCAAGCGTCCATATTGTAGATCAGTGTGGTGTGATAGTAGAGGCACGAAACCCTAATGGTGTCGCAGCCATGTGAAATGGAAAAACCATTCAGGGCAAGGAGACTGCGGTGGCGAAGAAGGGTGGGGAGAACCTTGTGGATGGAAGAATAGACGTAACCGTAATTTGAGAATTTATTTCTCTGGGAAAGGAGGAATGACTTAAATATATCAAGGTTTTGGTCATCATCCCACAGTTTGGATCCCTAAAACCGTAAATCTGGTCATCCCTCAGTGAATGCAAGAACTTTTATTCCTCCAGTTTTGAATGGCAGGCAGAGAATGGCTCCCATGGCTGAGGGCATAGCTACCCAGGGAAATCTTAGTGGTGGAGTAGATCCCTCTAAGGTTGTCGAGTCCAATTTTACTTCGTTTAAAGAATTCATTCAACAAAAAAACCATTTTCCATCTACCTCACCTGTATACATCATCGACCTAGCAAATGAAACACCTCTTCTGATTTTAGATAATCCTGAGATAATAGCACATCTTCAATCCTTATCACAGCTCATGGTCATCGAGAGATTCAATGACATATGGCCATCTTCTTTCAATATTTCACTCTAGATTTCTGAAAACTGGTCCAAAAATAGTGGTCTCCTTTTTCTCAAAGGGTTTCTTTGTGGTGCGGTTCAAGGAGGTAGAAGAGTATCAAAAATGTTTATTAGATGGTTCATGGTTCAAGGGAAGTGCAGGATTATTCCTCATGCCTTGGTTCCCTAAGTTTGACCTGAATACCTTCTCAGTCACAAAAATTCCTTTGTGGGTTCACCTCCCAAACCTCCTGTTGCATATTTGGTATGCTCTTGAGGATATCGGTAATTCCCTGGGGAAATTCTTAAAGGCTAATCTAGCTAAGGAAGCAACAGGCCTTCAAACCTATGCTATATTTTTTGCTAAGATTGACTTGAGTAAGGGCCTTCCTGATAAGATATTACTAAAATTAGGAAATTTTTGGAATTTCCAAATCTTAGACTATGAGAACACAACATTCAGGTGCCATATATGTCAAGAACTAGGTCATCTATAGCCTGATTATCCACAAGGTAAGAAGAATCAATAGAGAAAGAGTTTGATGAATAAATGAGGTTGGAAAAAATCCTCTACAAACTAAACTCATAATATTACTCATAAGGGGGATCTCAGAGAGGATCACCCAACTAAATCAAGGAATGATTCTAAGATACATGCCAATATGGCCCCCTCGATTAGGTCAGAAGAAATAGGACAGCAGTAGGTGGTGTGAAAAAGGGTCACGTATCTAACAATTTAGACAAATCAGATTCAAATAAGGAACATAATCTTGACCCTTCCAATAATCTCATGATGGTGGTCACTTTTGATCAAAATTATTAGCAAGAGGTCAAGAAAAAAAGGGCAAAAATGGGCATTTTTCTAACCTGCTAGAATACTACTCTTTGAATGAAGAGCGGTAACTGAAAGGGGTCAATCATGCCCTTTCTATGTTTGTTTGGTTTCATATTTTCATTTTTGGTTGGTCTTGTTTGTCTTTTCTATGATGTTTTTACCCCAGTCAAAAGTGTTTACTCATCAAATAAAATGTTTTAATATTGGGAATGTTAAACACATTTATTCCTTACTTCCATGTCTTTGTTATACATTGTAGAAATTTTTTATGCCTTCATTATGTTTTGCACAATGTATTGTTTAGACTATGCTAGAGAGGATGCAATGAAATGTATGTTATTTTACATCATTTTAACTTTATGTGAAGTACATCTACAACATCTAATAAAAAACACTTCTTATTTTGTCTTGTTGGATGTCTATGCCTTGTTACAAAACACTTATTTAACCTCACCTTATAAGTATTTTGATCAAGGTAAGCTTATTGGGTTGAGTACTTGTGTGTTGTATTTGGTGAAATATTTTCAATGCTTCTAGATTATGACCATATCTACATTTTCCTAACATCATTAGTCATCAATTTATAATAAACTCATAATGAAAAATTTGAAATTATTAATTATTTAACCTTTAAGAAACCCCAATCCAAAAATAATTCAAATACATCTTATTAGGATTGACTAATTAAAACATATAACACACAACACATGCAACAATAAACATTAACACTAACAGTATTAATTTTGTGCATGAATATAATGTTCCATAACACTCCATTCACATGTGTGAGGTGATTAGAATAGAGAGGAGAACATGCAAGAAGAAGTGTGGAGATACTATAAAAAAACTATTAGGATTATCACTAATTATTAACGATTTTAGGCCTTCACTTTTATTTGTATTTATATTTGATTAAAACTCTTTCACCATACTCTGAAAGTTGTTTCTATAGACACTAAATCACGTACTTGGGTACATTTCTAGGTCCTAAATGCATATCAACATTTATATGATTCCTAAGAAAAAAACTAGTGTTTGATAGCTATCTTTGGCCTCTTTTCTTTATCTCTTGTTTTCTATTTGGTCTTCCACACCCTATAGCCTAATTGGAATTTAACTGATTTATATTTTATGGCTTCAGAAACCAGTGCCCAACCAAGACAACTGCACCCAGGCACTCATGTCCCCTCTGGGCGCCCCTGACCCTTTTCTAGCTTACTCACTCTTTTTGGGTCCCTTTTATCTTTTGGGCATATTTTTCACGTATGGGTTGGCCTTCCAATTGTTAATTACAAAATTCAAACAAGGGAATCATATAAATACATAGTTATGTATTTAAAATAAGGGACCAAGTACTAATAATTATTATCATCACCTAAGCTTGCATTCCAAATGCACTAAAGTACTTTAAAGGCATCCATCTAGCATCCATTAAAGGGACAAGGGATGCATACTTCTGCATACACAACATAAAAAGGGGAATTTCATTCTATTTCATCCACACATTCTACTACATTGTTGCATTCTAGCTACAACCCACTATCAAGTGCAACATTCACAAGGCATCCTAGGGAATAATTCTTACACACGCACATAATAACCACATGGATTTTTAGATGTAGTGCAGCACTCAGCCGTAACTTCACTCTCGAGGTGACCACCGAGGTCAATCTGACTTCCCATTATGCATTTTCCTTTTTAGGTTTGATGTGGTTTGTGTAATTATACAAGTGAACTTATCTTTTACAGGCTACATGTACCTTTGGTGATCCAAGAGTGACTACCAAGTGATTAACAGGGAATACTTGTGATGCCCTTGCGATACAACAAAAGGTATATTATGAGCCCCTACACAGTCACCACCACCTAGGAGCGTTTGTCTTGCTATGGGTGCCTATGTCCAGCTCTATTCCTACACTCTAGATTTTTCAATGACCAGTGATGACCCTATTTTTAATATGTTCATTAGTCACGCCTGCCTAGATCACTTCCTATGCATTCAAAAATCAAATAATTCCTCTATCTCCCTTCCTTGATTAATTTTTTATACTTTAGGTTTATTGGGTTTTAAAATTGTACTTTAATAAACTATTGTTAGGAGACAACAAGTCCCTCATCTTTAATGGGAGAGGCTCCCTTATTGAAAGCAAGCAGTAAAACTTATATACAAATGTACAACTTTCAAAGTGTGGTTTCCTGATACTTTGAAACATTTTATGCCCAAAGATCATCAATATGAAAGAATGGAAGAACTAAGGAGATGAGAGAGGAAGAACATAAAAATACTTTCGGGAAATATAGATAGTAGAGTATAACCTTATACGTATTGATCAAAAGATATGCATAATGGAATCATTCACATTTATAATTGATATAATTTCATAGAAAAAAGTTCCTAAAATCATATTAACAAGAACACAAAGTTTCTTATCATGTAAAGATGAATGATTCACAAATTTGAACAAGGAAAAGAGGAATAGTAGAGGAAGAAAGGGGAAAACTTATGTATTGATTACTTTCAAATTTATTACATCTACAAAGTACCACGATGCAACCCACATAATGACATGGAGAATCCATTAAATAATCCTAAAAAATGGTTACATTCGATTTCTTGGTTCTTGCAAAAGAATTAATAGCGGCAAAAAATGATTCTCTATGATGCAGTCATTAAACCTATTTTGTAACTTGAAATATGAGTCGTTCATGTGGAAAATATCTGCACTGAAGCGGGCCTGAGGGTGCCTTTTGTATTTTGTGACTTTGTAGAGATTTTGTACTTTTCTACATTTTGGCCCACCCATCCACTTTTGATATGGGCTTGACACGTCGCTTTACTTGAGTGGGGATGGAGTCGTGGCTCACTTTTACAATTTTAAATCTTTTCAAAGAAAAGATCAAAAACTCAAAGTTCTCCACTGACCCGCCTCTCCTCTTTGACTTTTCAACATGGGATAAAGACCCTAGTGGAGTCGTGGATCATTTTATAACTTTTAACTCTCTTTTTGGAAATAAAACCAAAATCCCCAAATCTCTATGATGGCCCACCTTCGCGCTTTGACTTTTCAATGGCGGAGTCGTGGCTTACTCTATACTTTTTACTTTTTCAAACAAAGTTGAAATATTCAAATTGCTCTAACGATCCACCTTCCCGCTTTGAATTTTCAAAGCATCAAAACATAAAAGGGTCCCACCTTTTTTCCACTGTTTATTTCAACCAATCAGAATCTTTAAGCCACGAGGCCAATTTGACACTTTTGTAAAAAATAGAAAAAGGGACAAGTTTTAAAAGATAAACCTGCCACACCGCATCTAATCAAATATGTCCCCGTATCCATGGACATCGGGATAGAATTTGACACCTGTCATTCATGATTGTGGAGAAATAAAAATGAAAGGGAAAACCCCACCGTTTGTGCTCGAATTTCAAATTTTTCTCCATGGAAAGAGAAACTGCAAACAATACTAGGCTCGACATGATCCACAACCAAAGAGAAGGATTGACAACAACATTTGAATGAAGGAAAATATTATCAAGCATCTAGACAGGGAAATATAAAATACTTCAAACTATGAAGACTGACCAATTTTCAAGTGAAAAGAGTGATATTAAAACCAAGCACCCATGACTTCTAAACATGAATTTTTCTAAGTCACAAACTCAAAATTTTTAGAACTTAACTTGGAAAGTGAGGGGAATTTTGACGGTGACAACAGCTGGCTCTTTCTAGGGATGGCTTGACAGAGGAACAAGGAAAGATCAAAAACTATAGAAAAAATATGGGAAAAAAGACTAGTGCCTTATCCATTACGCAAATAGAGTTGAAGGTAACAAAAAATAGAAGACAACACACACAAAAGGGAAATAAACCAAAACAAGGAAATCTAAAAACAAAACATTATACACAATATACAGAAGGATTTCCTAATCACCTAGGACTTCAACAACTTCAAATATTTCCCACTAAAAAGAAGTTGGAGAGAAGATCTATCCATATAATCCAAATAGAAAGAAGTTTCTCCAGCAAAGTGCCTGATTTTGAAAGGACTAAGCCGAAGAGAATCAAAATTACCATGGCTTCCTTGAGGTTCATGTATTTTTTCCCATAGCAGAATAATGTATCCCACTTGAAAATCTTTGGGTCTAGCATTCTTATCAAACAAATATTTCACCTTCAGTTGATGAGCTGATATTCTATCAAAAACTTGCAACTTGTCTTCATCCAGCTTCTGGAGATACATGATCCTCTTTTCTAAGGAACTGATAAAGCTTGAATCTTCAATAGCCTTCATTAAGTGCAAGGTTGGTAATTCCACTATTACTGGAAGCTAAGCTTCAACACCATACACCACTTGAAATGGAGACATCCCAATTGCTCTTTTGGGTGTAATTATATCTACCCATAGAGCATCATAGAACTTCTTGTGCCAATTCCTTTGAGAGTCATTGACAAGCTTCTGAATGATGGTTACCAAATTCTTATTTTTTGATTCTGCTTGCCCATTCCCTTGGGGGTAGAAGTCTGAAGAATGAGAAAGGGAGATTCCATAGCCATAGTAGAAATCCATCATCTCAAAAGAATAAAAATTGGAATCATTATCAGTCATAATCTTGTTTGGTGCCCAAAACCTTATCAAGATGTTCTCTTTGATGAAATTACACACCACCTCAAAAGTAGTGCTTTTGACTGGAATAGCCTCTACCCACTTTGTGAAGTAATCTGTAGTAGTTAGCACGTGAGTATGCCCAGCACTGGAAGGTGGATTAAGAGTTCCAATGAAATCTAATCCCCACTGTTGAAAAGGCTCATCAATCACTAGTGGTTTTAGTGGTAAAGCAACCAACTTAGGTCTCCCAAAAAATTATGATAGGCTTCACACTTACCTACCCATTTTAATGCATCTCTGAACAATGTGTGCCAATAGTACCCTACACAAAGGATCTTATGGGCAATGACAGCATAAGAGAAATACCCTCCACAATCCTAATCATTAAAATATGAAAAAAACTTTTGTTTCTCTTTATCCACGCATTTAAGGAATCTTCCATCTATGCCTCACTTGAATAAAGATTTTTCCCATAATACATATGTGTAGACCTTAGCTTAATAGCTCTATTTTCCTTGGCACTCAAGTGGGATGGACACTCTCCATACGTAAGAAAATGTGCAATACCAGCATACCACTCATATGTTGAACTAAGGAAGAGGAAAACAAGAACATCAACCACTTCTTTGGACAATTCTGCATCAACTCCTTCATAAATAAGCTCACATAAGCCTTTACCCCAGACTAGCTTAGTTGGCTTGATATAAAGGTCATATTCTTGGAATTTTGCTACCCAATTACCTCTCTTAGTTCCAAACTCTTGTTGTGTAAGAATAGACTTGATGGTTGTATCACGTACAAACACAATAGAGTTAGAATTAAGAATATAAAAATGAAACTGCTTGACAGCTTTGACCACTGCAAAAGCATGTTTCTCCATCATAGTATATTTCAATTCATGAGATTTCAAAACATAGCTCATGAATTTAATTGTAATTTCATGGTCCTCAAAATTTCTCTGAGTTGGCACAACAGCCAAGGTACTCTATGTAGCATAGCAATAGATGATAAAATCCTTTATGAAATCAGGACATGCTAAGATGGTAGTCTTAGCAATGGATTTCTTGATACCTTCAAATTCTTCTTTACCTTTGGAAGTCCAACCAAAGTTTTTCTTTCCTTTCATCATGTGAGAAATGCTCATATTCAGTTCTATAAAATTAGGAATGAATCTGCTTGGGAAGTTTATCTTACCAAAAGGAGTGAACACCCTTTTTACTTGTGGAAAGAGGAATCTTTTGGATTGCTTGAACTCTTTCTGGATCTATCTTGATTCCTTCTTTAGAGAAATATGCCCCAGAAAATTTCCTTCAGTAACACAAAAGACAGACTTCTTAGGATTGAGAGAAACGCCATGTCCTCTGTATTTCTAGAGGACTGCTTCAAGATGCTAAAAGTGATCTACCCTTGTTTTGGAGAAAATAGTCAAATCATCAAGGTACACAACAATAAACTTTCCTTTTAGAATGCCAAAATCCAAGCCCATTTCCCTCTGAAAGGTGGCACTAGCATTGATAATACCAAATGGCATTCTCTTATAGGTAAAGATTCCCCAAGGAGTAGTAAAAATAGTTTTGTGTTGATCTGGGGTACTGACTTCCACTTGATTGTATCCATAGAATGCATCAAGCATAGACAACATCTCAGAGCCTATGACAGCATGCAAAACTTGATCCATCATGGGGAGAGGATAGTTATCTTTCAAAGAGGTCTAATTTAAATTCCTGAAATCCACATAGATGCGAATCTCACCATTCTTCTTTCTAATAGGCACAATTTTGGCAATCCATGTTGAATGATGTATAGGGAAAATGATCTTTGCCTTCAGTAATTTCTGGATCTCTTGAAAAATAGTGCTAGCAACCTTGGGATTGTATTACCTTTGTTTCTGCTTGAAAGGTTTGATCCCAAGTTTTGGAGGAATAAAGTGTTGTATTTCCTTTGGCTGGAAAGCCTTAAGATCATCATATGAATAAGCAAGAACATCAACATACCTTTTTAATAGATTTACTGCTTTCTTATTATCTTCTTGAGTGTAACATTTTCCAATGTTCACCATCTTGGGATCCTCGTGACTTCCAATATTAATCTTTTCACATTTAGCAGACTATCAACCTCCTTGGGAAGCTTTATACTTAAAGTACCTATCATGCTTATCAAACAGATCTTCTAGACTCACCAGTCCTTTAGGGATCTTGTTACCTTTCAATTTGATGTAGCCATCTTGATCCATCTCTTCCTTGATATCTTATTCATTAGAGGATACACACTCTCTAGGAAAAGTCTCACTTCCTTCAAAATATAATTGATCAAAATGATCCTTAAGCTCTAAGAAAGAGAGTAAATGTTGATCATCATTTGAAACCTTCCAATTGCTTGCATTATCTAGTAAACTGGGCCTATGAATCATTTCAATGGTAAATTTATCCTAAGAGACATCTGGGTGAGGAATCGATAGAGATCCTGAGATAACTAGAGAATCAACTCTAGTATTCTTCTCTCTTGGTACAGCTTCAATTGAGAAAGCATCAAGAAACTCAATATAATCCCAGACAAGGTTTCTATAATGTTTCAATCTCATATTCTTCACTTGAAAAAGATCCCTAAATTTTTTCACAATCAACTCTGCATCTCCATGAGCACAAATATTCTTCACTCCCATTTCTTTTGCTATGTTCAATCCAAGTATGAGTGCCTCATATTCAGTTGTATTGTTTGTATTTTCAAAACAAAGCTTGAATGAAAAAGGATGAATCTTCCCTTCTTGAGAGGTTAGCACCACACTAGCCCCAGAACCAGCTGAAGAACAACTTCCATCAAAATCCAGAGTTCAAATGGCACTGGGATCATGAATCACTCCCTTAGGAAGTTTTTCCTCATCTTGTGACATAATCATATAGTTACCATGTCATATATCTTCATAGAGTATCTATGTTTTTGGATCATTAATCTTTTGCACAACATACTCAGTCTATTTCTCAAGTATCACCTTCTTCATTTTTCCATTGACTGGGATCAAAGCATGCAAAAAATCCATCTAAATTTCACCTCCTACCTCCTTACATAAATTTATACTGAGCAACATCCCATAAGAGGGAGGAATATCAACAACCAAAATAGTGGCTGAGACCCTTTTCTCTAGAAAAGTGGCAAAAGCTACTTGTGCATCTTTAATTCTTCCAACCAAAGGCACTTCTCTACTCTCCATGGAATAGCAAGAACCAAAGGAATGTGTTAGATTCAAGCACAAATCATGAGCTACTTTTGCAGGCATTGCATTGTCTAATGCTCCTAAGTCTATAACACAATTATTGAGTTTATGGCCAGCTATGAGGAGAGTCACATAGAATGGTTCAATTTTCTCATTAGGGGAAGTGACTGCAGCCACAAGGCATGGTTGAGGTGAGGAAGAGGGAGTGTGAAAAATACATTTAGAAGTATTGGATGAAGCTTTGGATTTGGAATTGACAAATTTTACCATTTTAGCAAAGGATTTTGGATGGGCTTGGTAAAACTCTACCTATGGAATTTGGATTTTGGTATTTTTGAGGTGGTCAATGATATCAAAAGATCTAGAGGTGGACGGGGAATCATTGCTAGGAACTTGAGAGAATTTTGATTTATCAACTTTAGGAATTGAATGACAAGAAGTTTTGGAAATAGAGGTAGAAGAAGGAGGATTAGCATTACTCACCTTTTGTGTGGAGGCAGTCGGAATAGGATCTCCTCTTATTACAACCATTGGAATAGTTATAGGAAACTCCTTGGATTTCTTAGTAGGCTGCACCACTTTTTCTTCTTTGTTCATTTGCTCCCAAGTCATAACAGCATATGACTCACTATTCATCTCTGCAACTCTTTCATCATATCCATCTTCATCATCCATACCTTCAGTGGTAAGGAAATGAACTTGAGATCCACCAAGCTCCTCTAGTTCTTCATCAACCTCTTCTTTTGCTTCTTCATAGAGTTCATTAAACTCCTCATCATCAGGTTCTTGAACTTCACAAGTTGCATTGACTAGAACCTTGACAGGTGGGCCTTCAATAGCCAATCTATTCTGAGGAGGAAAATGGTTGATGGGCTGAAAATTCTTTCTTGGAATATCTTGGTAAGGAGCATGTTGAGCCAACTATTTCTTGATAACAATGAGATCATTTGCCAAATTTTGCACTAACTAATCAGAATTGGCTCCAAGATATGTAGAAGAAGATGCCATAGACTTGTAGGGTTCTTTTTTCAATTTACCATACATGGTCAGGTCATCCTCAACACTGATATCTAACTGTTGATCAACCTCCAGAGTTACAAGGTTATCTCTCCTTAGTGCATAACTCACTTCAGGTAACTGGGCATTGAGAAAGAAGCACTTTTGGATTTGATCCATTGGACAAGTGTTCTGTGGAATTTTATGAATTAGCTTGTTAAATTTTTCAACAAACTCCCTCATGGGCTCGAATGGTTCCTTCTTGATATGAGAGATTTGAGCTAATAGAGCATGCACATCTTCAGCAGGTTTGAAACATTTCTCAAACTAATTTGTCATGGTGTTCTAATTAGTGATTGACCCAGTAGGAAGGTGATAAAACCAATCAGTAGCATTGTCCTGTAATGTCTCCACAAAAATCCTGACAGAGACATCTTTATGTTCAACCCCAAGAATCCCACATGTAATAATGAAGGATGTAATGTGTTCATCTTGATAAACCTTCCCATCACCCCAGAATTTGGGAAAAATTTTCCTATTACCCCTAGGTAACTCATGTAAAGGTCGAGGAAGAGCAAGAGGCCCAACCTGTTGTCCCCAAGGCAAAGGGGTTGCCATCTTTGGAAAAATTGACTAAAGGGGAACGGAAACACCAAAAATTATCAAAGCACGAAGATTAGGATTGAGTTATTCTTGAGGAATTTTATTCTTGGAATTTATGTCTTTAACAGAAGGTGTACTTTTAGAATGAGTTCTTCTATTCCATCTTGTTGGAAGAAGAGTGAATTTTTGTTGCTCCAAAAGTTGAAAATGGGAATCTTCTATTCCGAGAGATTTCTTACCACAAGTATATCTTAGAGTCTCCAGATCGAAAATGATCTTGAATTTTTTCTTTTAGAAATGGATGCGTTTGAAACGAAATCCCCAGTAGAGTCACCAAAAACTCTTGGGTTTTAAAATTGTACTTTAATAAATCACAGTTAGGGGACAAAAATTCCCTCCTCTTTAATGGGAGAGGTTCCCTTATTGAAAGCAAGCACCAAAACTTATATACAAATGTACAACTTTCAAAGTGTGGATTCCTGATACTTTGAAATGTTTTATGCCCAAAGATCATCAATACGAAAGAATGGAAGAACTAAGGAGATGAGAGAGGAAGAACATAACAATACTTTCAAGAAATATAGATAGCAGAGTATAACCTTATACGTATTGATCAAAGGAGATGCATAATGGAATCATTCACATGTATAACTGATATAATTTCATAGACACAAAGTTCTTGAAATCATATTAACATGAACAGAAAGTTTTTTATCATGCAAAGATGGATGATTCAAAAATTCAAACAAGGAAAAAAGGAATAGCAGAGGAAGAAAGGGGAAACTTCTGTATTGATTACTTTCAAATTTATTACATCTACAGAGTATTAGGATCTAACCCACATAATGACATGGAGAAGCCATTAAATAATCCTAAAAAATGGTTATATTTGGTTTCTTGGTTCTTGCAGAAGAGTTAATGACGACAAAAAATGATGCTCTATAATGCAGTCGTTAAACCTATTTTGTAACTTCAAATATGAGCCCTCCACGTGGATAATATCTACACTAAAGTGGGCCTGAGGGTACCTTTTGTATTTTATGACTTTGTAGAGATTTTGCACTTTTCTAAATTTTAGCCTGCCCATCTACTTTCAATACGGGCTTGCCACATGGCTTTACTTGAGTGGGGATGGATTCATGACTCACTTTTACAATTTTAACTCTTTTCAAAGAAAAGCTCAAAAACTCAAAGTTCTCTGCCGACCCACCTCTCTGCTTTGACTTTTCAATGTGGGCTCAAGACCCCAGCAGAGTTGTGGATCATTTTATAACTTTTAACTCTTTTTGGAAATAAAACCAAAATTCCCAAATCACTCTGATGGCCCGCCTTCATGCTTTGACTTTTCAACAGCAGAGTCGCTTCTTACTCTATACTTTTTACTTTTTCAAACAAAGCTGAAATCTTAAAATTGCTCTGATGATCTACCTTCCCGCTTTGAATTTCCAAAGCATCCAAACACAAAAAGGGCCCACCTTTCTGCCACCACTTGTTTCAGCCAATCAAAATCCTTCGGGCCACGGGGCCAATTTGACAATTTTACAAAAAATAACAAAAGTGACAAGTTTTAGAAGATAAACCCACCACCTTGCATCCAATCAGAGATGTCCACGTATCCACAGACGTCGAGACAGAATTTGACACCCGTCATTCATGAATGTGGAAAAATAAAAATGAAAGGGAAAACCCCAATGTTTGTGCCCGAATTTCAAATTGTTCTCCATGGACAGAGAAACTGTAAACAATACCAAGCTCGACGCGATCCACAGCCAAAGAGAAGGATTGACAACAACATTCAAATGAAGGAAAATATTTTCAAGTATCCATACGGGGAAATAGAAAATACTTCAAACTATGAAGACTGAAGAATTTTCAAGTGAAAAGGGCGAGATTAAAACTGAGCACCCACAACTTCAAAACATGAATTTTTCTAAGGAACTAACTCAAAATTTTCAAAACTGAACTTGGAAAGTGAGGGGAATTTTGAGGGTGACAACAAGGTCTTAGTTTGTTAGTTTCATTATTGTACTTTATCATTTTTACATCATTTGTTTCAGTAGTTACTTTGCAATACTTATATTTAATTAATTCAAATTAAATTAAATCATTTGGTGAGCGCAATCACTCAAACCATACCTTTTAAGAATACATCAAGATCTATCTCCTTCTTCTTAATTCATGGATCAATATTTGTATCCTTATTTTAGTCCAACTAAGGCTTCTGGCATGACTACTAGTGCTACTGATTCTATGCAAGTTTATACTCAACATCCTCCTTGCTTCATCCCTCCAATTCCTGATCTAACCATCAATGTAGTTACCACCCGCAGCACCTGTCCTCCTATGGCTCCACATGTCTCTGTCCCATCGCTTATCACTTCTACATTTCCTATCGCCGCCTCTAAGGGTTATGACATTATTGAGAAGCATAAGAATACGCCAGGAAAAATTTCTCTTTATGATCTCTTGCATAGTGCACCTGATTTTTGTCATACATTAGAGGTCGCCCTTCATTCCATCTACATTAAAAGTAATAATTCACTTGTTGTCTTCACTCATCTCATTCAATCCCTCAAAAATATGCCACATGATATATCTTTTAGTGATGAGGATATCACTCCTTTGGCTGCTAACAATCCCTTTACACATTTTCTTATCACTAGTACTATTGGCTCCATTGGTATCAAGCATATACTCATTGACAATGGCTCTACTATAAATCTATGTGCTTTATACCTCCTCAAGAAAATCAGCATTACTGATGATTTAATAATAAAACCTCTACTATCATTTGAGGCTTTGATTCCACCACTCGCACATCCATAGGCGCTATCACCTTACCTTTACAAGTTGGGCCTGAAATAGTTCCTATTGTATTATTTGTTATCGATGCCTCATTTCAGTTTAATTGCTTACTTGGCAAACCCTGGATTCATGCAATACATGGTGTTCCCTCTACATTTAAATTTCTACATAGTGACTATGAACATACCATTGTTATTGACCCTGACCCATTCAATTTTTTCCACATAGACCCCATCAACGCCATGCCCATCCCTCCATCATAGCCTATTTTATACCAAAATATTGAATACATATGATTTTGTTTAGTCTATTGTTTCGCATCTTTCTTCTACCTCTGCATGCATGACATCCATTCCTACCATACTACTAATATCATATCGCCTACCCTATATATCTCCATAGCTACCACTATTCCACCCTTTATGGACCCTCTCACTCCTACATATGGCTCCACTCCTACCAATATCCTTGATACTACTATCCACTAGGATAATATTAGCAACCGATGATTCTGATGATGAGGTTGATGTCGTAGAGCTTAATGATGACACATTGCACAATCTTAACTTTACTCCTATCGAAATCGATGAGTCCTAATTCGAAGATAGTTTTTTTGTTATTGGCCCTAGTGAATATTAGTTCAAGAAACCTCTTCCTTCCACTAATGCCATGATACCTTTTCAGGAGACTGTCCAAATATTGGACATCATACCTCCTGATCCGACTATCTTTCTCTCTCCATCTTACCTCCTGATCTCAGCCATAACAGACAACGCACCTCCTTAAAAAGGTCTTTTGTTACATCATCATGGGGGGGCCTCCTCTATAAGCGTGGATTTGATGGTATTCTCTTATGATGCCTCACAAGTTCTAAAATTCCTTATACCATTAAGGAAGACTGTGATGGCATATGTGGAGGTCACTTCAGTTGCCTTTCTATTGCTATAGAGCATTCTTCACTTTGGCTATTACTAGCTGACCCTTAACTATGATTGTTACAACTACGTCAAACATTGTGTAAAATGCTAACAACATGCCAATCTTCATCATACACCCAGTCACACCTTACAGGTCACCCATGACCTTTGGCCGTTCTCTCAATGGGGTTTGAATCTTGTTGGAGAGATCAACTCCCATTCTTCCCAATGACATCAATGGATCATCACCGCTACCGAATACTTTACAAAATGAGTTGAATCCGTACCACTCATCTCCGAAAAAGCAAAGAAAATATGTGAGGTTCATCAATCATCACATCATTTTTTGCTTTGGTGTTCCTCATCACCTCAACACTAACAATGGAAAACAATTAAAAAACAAAACATTGCAAAAAATTTGTGACACCTTCGGCCATTCAGCTAAGTTTCTCATCACCTTATTAACCATATACTAACGGCCAAGCCGAATCCACTAACAAAACCTTATACAAATTTCTCATGAAAGTGGTTAAACAATACTGGGAAGGATTGGAATACCCACATTCCTTTTTCCCCTATGGGAATACTGCACTAGTATTCACACTTCCACTACTGCCACACTATTTTCTCTAGTCTACGGTATAGAGGTTATTCTACCTCTCGAAGTCTAGATTCCCTCACTCCGCATTTATCTCCATGACATGCTTAATTGATGACAACTTTTGTCAGGACTGTTTAGCATAACTAGAGTTATTAGATGAACGTCATCTTAACGCTCTTGATCACCTCAAGTTTACCAAAAAAATTATAAAATGTGCCTATGGAAAACATGTCCATGAACGAACCTTCCAAGTCAGTGACCTTGTCTTGAAAGAAAATCAACATGTAACCAAAGCAGAAAATGTAAATGGGGGAAAAATTTCTCCTAATTGGCTTGGACTAGACATCATGACTCATACTTATGGATCAAGTGCTTATCGTTTATCTTAAACTCGATGGTAAACCCAAACCTGAGCCCCTTAATGCCTTGCATATTTGACCATTATATTGTTGAATTTTAGTCCTACCTCACCTTTTGTCTCTTTCCATGCTCGTCCCTTGAGTGTTATCCACTTCATACACCTCAACAACAATTAAAAAAGAATCATGTGAGTACCTATCGCTTGTTATCTTCTCTTGAATATGTGTACCATGGCACTGCACATAGCATGATTCTCATGGATACTTTTTGTCTACCTTTAGATGAGATCCCATGGTCATTTCACCCTGATTTTCAAACAAGAATCTTATTCTTCACCTTGGTATTGTCCATGACTTCAAATCCCTCACATGGAACCCAACTCCTTGAGTCAAACTTCTAATAATAAAATATGACTCCCTCAAAAGGACATCTTCCTCTCGATAACCGCTTCTACAAATAGACTACTCCCTCGAAGGACAGCTATGTAAAGCCCTTAACAAAAAAAAAGTGAGAGAATTTGAATCTTCCCACAGTGATCAGCTTACAGAATGCCTCAAGGAGTTAAAGTACTCATCCCATATATACTTCCCACATCGATCATTCTATCTCAAATACGAGTCAAAATAGAAAAAATTTCAGTCATGGACTTACCCATTGTGACCTTGGATCTCTTACCCGAAGAACATGCTACCTCACGCCATATAGAAAATTAACCACCTTTCACCCTTCTCACCATTCCCCACTCCCATTTCCTATCACCTCAAGGGACCTCTTGGAAACCAAGACATTTGGTGATCATGTGACTAATTTTCACCTTATAACAATCAATCATGCAATGTCTTTAGGGTCTTACGTTCATCACCTCCTCCAAGGTATGACCCTACTTGGTATAATCCTAACCAATCAAGTGGCTTTATTACCCCCTCTTATATTTTTACCATCTTTATTTATGTTTTAATTACCTTATATAGGATTTGGTCCTCGACACTTACCTTTGGGGTATTCTTCTTCTTTTGCCACAATCAACATCACCTATACCAATTTTCCTTTAACCCACCCACACCTAACAAACCTAAACCCACAACATACCTAAAACATACTAACTCATTTTCATACCTCATCCTATTCTTCCCTAGCTCATGGGAGAACTACATCGGCCTGAGGTCCCTTTTTTCCAGGACTATGTAGGCAGCACTCCAAGGGCACAGGGGCCCTTGGAGGTTAGTTCGGAAACTCTCTACCCTAACCAGTTCATCCTCCATAATTCCTAAATCACATTCCACCCCACTTAGTTTCCTTTGTATATCAACAATTGGACATTAAACCAAATAGACAACAAGCTGCTTAACATTTTTATCATCATCACAACATACATTTTCTTATGACTACTATTTCTTTACCATCATCATACATATATTATAAATAATCTTAATAATATCCCATACTATCATTCATAATACAAAATTAATGAATCACAAATTCAACTACTTTAAAAACAACCATGCCTAAAACCAACCTTACTCGATTTGTGCCTAAGACATGAATCAACCATGCCTAAACCAACCTAACTCAATTAATGCCTAAGACCTAAATCAATCCATGCCTAAACCAACCTAACTCAATCCATGCCTAAACCAACCTGACTCGATCCATGCCTATGACCTAACCTGACTTCATCATGCCTAACTCACTTAATTTCCATCTATATCAAAACAACAAATCAAAAGTCTCATCAAAACATCAACACATCAAGAATCTCATGTATCTCATCATATAAATAAATGTGCATCTCAATACAACATACATGGATATCCCATCATGTCCATCATCTCAAAATCGTCAGCACGTAGACCGATTCTCAATACAAAATTTCATCGGCACTCAAGCCGGTCTTATATATAATAAAATAATGAACTAATACAAAATATCTTCAGTGTGCAGGCTAATATATACTCAAAATATACAACAAAAACTCTCATACATCCTCACTATCTTTGGCACGTAGGCCAGTATATTTTTAAAAAATGACTATAATACATCAAAATCAAAAGCCACATATCAGGCGTCTCGGCGGATATCCTCCATCTCTGTATTGCATGTACCCTCTGCCTCCTCCACCCCCTGTCTGGTGACCTGCTAGCATCTCCCCCACCCATCATAGGTGGTGGTTGAGTCCCTATTGTTTGCCTCACCTAGAGTTGGTCTCTGTGCACTGGTAGCCTCTCCCTGATCTAGCCTCGGAGCTTGATGGCCCCTTGTGCTCTCCACACTGTGAGTGCAGGATCTAGTCCTCTCACTTGATGCCTGTTGTGCCCAGTACTCTCCGATAGGATAGAAAGTCTATCTCGGCCTCCATCAGTTGGTCCTAGTAGTATCAAGCCTCACCTAGGGCATCATGTAACCTAGATACAGGCATGGTCTGTGGTGGCCCAATAGGCCTCAGGCCCCTGTACCTATCTTGCGGGACCCTATCCTGCTCTTGCCTATGAACTAGGACCCATTCCCGGTGCCTATGGTGGTGCCCCTATCCCTGTGCCTATATCTAGGCCTGTAAGGCCCCAATATGTGCCTGGGCTATGTCTAACTAGCCCTGCAAACCTGCCACTTGTGCCTATAAGGCCACCACCTGACCATCATCCTCCCCTCTGTCTCCATCCCCACCACTAGCCATTTGGGTCTACAGACTGGCCACCTGTACATGTAGCTCTGTTACCTCTGCCTCTGAGCTCACCCATTGTGTTTATACCATACCCAACTAGGTAATCAGAGTAGCCACTTGCTCCTATAGGTCATCTCTCTACACCATGATGGTGGGTAAATCTGGCTGCCCTGGTCTAGGTGGTATGGCTCGTAAATGCGCCACCCACCACTGTCTATACCTTTCTGTGACCCTGACATCATCTATCTATCAGTCCACTACCTGATCCTCCTTCCTTGTGGGCACTGTAGGCTATGGTAGAGGTAAGGCCCTCTACACGTCATCTCTCCTATACTACGGGAAGGGAAGATGTATGTCCTGTAATAGCCTGAACTGCCACTTGACTCTGTCCACAAGATCATCTCGTGCTCCCTGGCACGGAGACCTTGTATCCATCTCACTAGCTGGAGCTTAGCTAGCTCCTCATGCATATGCCTATATGAGGGGAATCCCACATACGGCTTCCATATAATGTCCACTCCAGAGAAACCCCTCTAATAACCATCAGAAATAGGCCACATCATGTGTGGGCCTATGTTGATCTCTGCTCTCCAATAGCTGGAACCCATCGCCTGTACCCCACCCACACAAATTTTGGTGGGAATGCATCTGCTCGGGGCATCCCTACTGGTCGCACACAAACTATGTGCTCATAAGCCCAGCAGTGTAGTAAGAAGGTATAACTTAGGATGAACCTACATAGCCACCCATGTGCCCATAACTCTTTGTACATCTACACCAGGAATGCTAGCACCCAGGAAAAGTAGGTCTCCTCTATCATCATGTCATGGAGTACCCCCATCAACAATCAGGGAAAATGTCCACCCTCTGCATCTGACAGTGCAAAGCAGCACACTACCTCCATCAAAATAACCACTAGCATCGTCTCCTCCAGATGGGCTAGGTACATCTCTCTATATCGAATGTTGGCACTATAGAATGTCGGCTCGGCCATCCCCTCGCCAAACACCGTCAACATCAGCTCCTCTGAGGCCTCAGAGGAGATAGAGTAGACCTGCATACCCAATATGGGTATCCATAGAATCCTTAACACATCCTCTAGGGTGACAATGGTCTCACCTGTCGGCAGGTGGAATGTGTTGCTTACGGAATCCCATCTATCGATGAGCATGACCATCAAAATAGACTTCCAGTCTACATGTTGGTAGCATCAAACTCCACTCAAGCCCACCACCTCCACATGTTACAGCTCCTCAAGGGTTACTGTGTCGCACACTATCATGAGTAGGGAGGAAACCCTATCCCACATACATAGCTGATCTCTCCCCTGCATCCAATAAGAACAACACATTAATTTACATTTTTATACCCATAATTTCCCCCTATCATTTCCCAACGCCAATATTTTACCCCTACATATCTTGATCCCCCAACTTATGGCACTTTTGACCCCTTTCTCTCCACATCTTGAAAGGTGTTGGTTATCTCTAACCGACCCCAGTCACCCCTTAACCAACATCAGTCACCTGTTTAGTGACCAATACTGGTTCAACCCTACCGACGCCGGCCAAACTTGACCGATGCTGGTCACTGTCGCAGAAAAAACCCGCTACCCCTAAACCCCCCTTTTTCTCAAAACCTACCCACCTTGACCCTTTTCCCCCCTAATAAACACCTAGACCTCCCTTCCACCTCATCCCGTCCCTTCCTCTCCCATTTCTTTCTCTCCCCATTCCTATTTTACCCACTTTCCCTCTCATTTCTAAATTTAAATTTTTTTTCACCCACCCAAAAACAAAAACCACAAAAAAAATTTGTAAATCCTATAATCTATCTAACCGAATACAACTAGAGTTGGACACTTACCTCATCGTGCTGCCATCGTCTCGGTGGCATGTCTAAATGCTACAATGGTGGCCTGCTAGATCCCTCTCCGGCCTTTGCCATCACTAACTCTCCACCCACATCTCCAACCAATATAATCACACACACCGATCCTATGGACCTGCCTCTCACAAACCAATCACCCACCGTTCACACCACCAACTCAATGCTCCATTCCATCTGGACACTTTTCCCTCTTTTCTCTCTCTTTTGTCATTTTCTCAATTTGATAAATGAAAAATGAATAACAAAAAAACACGAATTTTTTATTTTTATAACAAACCCGACCTAACCAACACCGATTCACCTTCACCGACATCGGTCGCATGCCCTACCCTACAATGGTCAGTTTCCTTATACCGGTGTCGGTTACCTTTGACCATTATCGGTCACCCTCTCTTGCACCAACCCAACATTTTATCCTATTACCCTGCCCATCACTCTTTTTATTTCCACAACTACCCCTTACCCTGATCATTTTTCCCCACCTAACCTCTACCCAAACCATTTACCTCACCCTCTTTCCCTCAACCTTTCCTGACTAATCTCATCCTCCTTTGGGGACTCCTTATTTTACCCATACCTCAGCCTTACCCACATCGTGACCTAGATATTTGGACCTTGACCATCTCTAGTGACCTTTGACCTCATGTGTTCGCTATACCTTGCGGCACTGTTATCTGTGTTGTTGACCTAATGACCTTACCTAGCCTATTGCCATGACCGTTTATTCTGACCCTACCTTTGGTTTACCGAAACATACCTAAACATTCCTACACCTAACCTACGTTGTGTTTCCTGACCATATCCTTTACCTTGGATACCAGAATCATTTCGACCTTGTTTGGATAAACCTATCGACCTTCGACAATGTAAAGTTTGACTGCTCTTCAACCTAGTAGCGTGCTGCGGTTTATACGTGTGTGTGCATTTGACTGTTGCTACCTTTGACCCTGGCCCATTACCTATATTTTTTGAGTAGACCTTTAACCCCTTTTCCCCCATTTCCCCACCTTCCCTTTTATCAAACCACTCACTGACTCTGCCTTCTACCTCGTCAATTCCTAGTTTGAGGGGGATCACCTTCACCCACACATGGGGCAACCACATCTTATTTTTATTAGCGTCGCTTACCAATACAATCTACTCAACTAAAAGGGGAAAAATGTAGACACTAAAATTAGGTCACACTCCCATTTGGTCCCTCGATAAATAAACACCCTTCATCGCATTAACCTAGCCATGGCCCCCTTCACTCCACTAATATTAATTTAATTAATTTATTTAAATTAATTCATTATCCTCACCATATTTATTATTTAAATATCTTAATTAGGGATAATGTCCACATACATCTCACTTAGACACCTCATCAAGCCAACTCATCCTAAGACCTATTCTTAGTAAGTTGCCATAACTAACTAAGACTTACCCAAACCCTAAAAATAAATGCCTACATTCCCTCTAACCATATTCCCACATGCTTACAAGAAGCTTCCAGTCTAATCCACGGGGTGAACGACACGAGATCCTAGAAAATCAAGGGGATCTTCCTAATTTAGTAAACCTAGAAAATCTCACCTTGACCGACACTAGTTACCCTTAACCATTATCGGTTAAGCCAAAACCACCATCGGTCACCTATTAATCCCAAAAATAACCTTATTTTGGAGGTTGGAAAACATTGGAATATTCCTGAGAGATATCGCATCTTCTGAGAATGAATTTTAGCAAGAACACACATGCAAGGAAGGAGATCAAGCATTTTCTCTTATACAGCCATCCAACATTCACCCCAACATAGATTTGATCCAACCAAGAAAAAGAGAATGCACATGCAGCCCATGCAGGAGCTTTCTAGCATTTGGTGATCCTCAGCAACAATCAAGCCCTTTCTAGTACCTTCATTCATCACTCATAGACACCCAGGAACAAATTTCAAGTAAGTGGAATAGTTTACTTCTTTGGTTCATTGGTTTCATCATTATATTTTCATCCTTTATTTACTTAGCCACCCATTGACCTCTATTCATAATCACCCCTCCACATACCCTTTAAAACCTCACCAAACCCCACCCAAATAGCATAATACCTCTTTCCAACCAATCAATTCCTTGCACAATCACAAGGGAGATCCAAAGCCCATTCGGTGGCATTCCCAGTATTCTACAGTAACCAGCACCAGTTTTCCCCAACCGGCATCGGTCACCCTTAACCAGTGTTGGTCTCTGTATTTACCCATACTACCCAAAGTAGTGACCTATCCACATATTCCCACATCACCCTTATTCACCTATGATCTGCCTGAGACCTCTGTTAGACTTGCAGAGAACCAAAACCAACTACTTGACCTTCAGATCTTATTTTAACTTATCCTGTTAGATTAGATCTTTCTTATTGTATTTTAGATGAGATACCCAAATCATTTTAATTATAATAGGATTTACTTTATTACCCACTTTAAAAAAAATTAAACAATGGAATGACAGCCATCTAGGAAGGATCACACTTCCCGGATCTAGCACACACTAGGTAATTCACTGCATATATTGTTAACTTTTTCTGGTGGTCTTGATTTTCATCACAGGTAGTTCCTCCTAGCCAAAATGAAGTTCTCATGATCAGTTGTGGATCAAGGAGTCAACACGAGCGCAACAACCCATCAACCAGCGTTTTCAACAGGTATTCCTCCTACGCCTATTACCCTATTTGTTTCATCAATATTTCAAAGAAACATACAAGAATCAGGTGAAACACAAGCTAAGATTTAAAACATGAAATCCCAAGAAAAAGAGGGAGATAGAATAACTTAGCTGATTTTTTCTCAATCTAGAACTGATATGGGTAGGGAGAAGTGATCAATAGGGTGTAAGTAGTGTCATTATTGATCTCTGTAAATTATGTAACTCACGAATAAGGCCAGATAGGGGTTTCCCATAGTAGGATGGGGGCGTCTAGTTATTGATGACCAGATTTGGGTGTTTGTGACCACGCAAAAGATGTGGATCTAATTTATGTTGTGTCAAAAATTTCACAATTGATCTTTGTTGATCACTTTTTGTTCACACTATGATTGCCAAAAGTACCACTAACCTACAAAATAGATGTTCACCTACACAAGCCCACAAACCACATCAAACCTAAAAAGGAAAATATATAATGGGGAGTCAAAATTACATCGGTGGTCACCCCGAGAGTGAACTTATAACCGAGTGGTGCACTACATATCAAACTCTATGTATTTATGGTGAGTGTGTGTAGAAATTGTTCCCTAGGATTCCCTTATGCAAGTTGTACTTGATAGCGGGATGTAGATAAAATGTAGAAATTTATAGTAATGAACCCCTGTTTTGCCATGTTTTATTCCATGTAAAACCCTATATTTCCATAATATCATTTTGTATTATGTATAATATTAACATTTTATAATTAATTAATTTACTATGTTTAGGAAGGAAATGTTGTGCATATTCATGTTATTTTCATCTTGTTATTGCTTCTTTAAATATGGCTTGAATGAACCTTTATGATTATTAACAATGTATTTGGAAAAACATATCTTAAGTCATCATCGGAGTTAATTACATAATATCACAAGACTCGTTTGTGCACTAGCACAAGACTTGCCTTATAGCGCAGGACTCATTATGGAGTGCATGACTTATCCATATCACTAATTCAGATTCACTTGAAATAAGGGACTTGCAAAAAAGAGATAAATGGCTCAGATGGTTGAACTATGAGTTGATATACTTGACACATCATTCAATACAACTACATGATCATGAAATGTGTATTACTACCTCAATCTTCATGCATATTATGAGGTCCATGCAATCCCAACTTAACTCCAGTTACTTGAAGATGTAATGTAGACAAACACTCGTGGATTTATAATCATCATGATTATAAGGAATCAATTAAGGATCTACAATATCTTATGGCGTTGATTAACTATTTCAAAGGAGTCAATTACGAGCATCATTTGTAGTTAACATGATTAATTCAATCCAAACATAGCATAGATTAATCCTTCCATGATTGTAACTGCTAAAACAATCAATGTTGTTATATGTATCTTCTAGTTAAGTAGTTGTCATTAATTATAAATAACTAGTTCTCTCCCATAGAGAAGTAGTTATTCCAATTCAATAAAGTGCATATTCAGGATAAAAATTTACTTGTGTGACTTACAACGTTGAACCTGATCAAAGGGAAGGAGAAAGAGCCACCCCTCCCCAATGAGAGGGGATGATTTACTATTCAATTCCTTTCTGAATTCCACATATTTCTGAATTATCAACATTATATTCTTTTAAGTACCTTTAATTATGTATTTAATAAGTATTTTGTTGTCAATCCTATTACATTTCTCAATTACAATTAGCATAGTATTTAGTTAATTTGGTTATTAAATAAGTATTGAGAATAATTTCAAATTGTTCCCTTTGTTGTAAGTAGCCATGGACACCACCTTGGACTAAAAAATATAATATAATTAAAGTGCGAGCATTAACGACACTCGTCACATTTCGGCATTGTTTTTGGGGAAAATATCAAGGTGTTATCAAAGGTTAAGGTGCTAGCTATAAGTGTTGTTTGGTTGTCTAGTAAGTTTCCATTTATAATTTTTATTTTCATAACTCTTTCTTTTGAAGTAAGAAGACCTTGTAGTGATAGAAAGAATTTTTTGTGATTTGGAGAATGTGGAACACGAACAGTCAAGTTAAGCATTGATAGTTAGGAAATTGTCCTCAGAATGATAGGATTTTTTGTTTAGACCTAGAGACCGTAGAGGTAGATTCATTAGAGTAAATTTTCAAAAACCCCCCTCAAAACCAACATGTGGAACAACTTGTTGACCCGAGTAATGATGGTTGATGAAGTAGATAACCCCAATGGTGAAAAAAATGGATACCCTCCACTTGGAAGAACGTTTATCTATCCCATATAATTAGATCCTAATGATCAAGCCCTTATGAAAAACATGTCCCGTTTTAATTTCACTAACCTTCTGCGGATTAGTCTCAGAAGATCCTGATCAATTCCTCTTTGAGTTCAAAGTTCTATGTCAAACCTATGATTATACCTTAGACACAAAATCGCAAATCATTTCCCTCCACTTTAAAGGATACAACTATGAGATGGTTCATGGGGTTAAACCCTAACTCCATCCATAGTTGGAAGGAGATAGAAACATTTTTCTTGGATAAATACCAAGACTATTATAGAGTCCAAGATAGGAAGGAAGAACTTTTTAGAATTCAACAAAAGGAGGAAGAGAGTGTGGAATATTATCTTCATCGATTCCTCTTCCTTCACATGAGGTTTGGTACTGGTCTGGATATTAATTTGCTCAAAATTTTATTCCTTAAAGGATTGGATGAAGACACACAGGAAGCCTTCAATCTTATGGGGAAAAGGAAAAATGAACAAATTATAATTTACAGAAATCATTTACCTCTATAGGAATTACTCCTGTAATCACCCCAACCTTTTTAGATAGAAAGGAAAAATGGATAGTGGTGATATATCCAAACTAAGGGAAGAAATTGTAAATTTGAGAACAAACCTCTTAGTTCAACTCAATACAACTATAGATAGGGAGAAATCTGGGAATAAAGAACCTTTGTTCATCTATTGTCCAAGATGTAAGGACAAGCATGGGCTTAAGTACTACCCCTTAGACAAGCTATAAATATGTATTGTCTATGATCTAAAGCATGCCACAAACCAATGTGGATTGTTTCCCTTGCTGAAGAACCATCTAAAACAAAACACACAAGATGAAGATAATTTAAACTATATGGCTCAGATATCTAGAGGATGTTTTGGTATTAGAAATTTTCCTAAACCTACCTAACCTATGACCGCACTATAGAGCAATCTGAGACCTTTTCGACGGTATTTAGAACTCCAGGATTGGAGTCTGGATGTAGAAGATATTGCAGGTCAAAGTTTTGGTTTGAAAACAATCCAAGTTGGTCAACAAGCTAATCATGTGTTGACATGTGGTAGTTGGCAAAAAGGTGAAAAAGGTTATAATTTATGTTTTGAGAACCTTCGATCTTTGACACCCAAAAAATTTTTTTGGGCCCCATTATTTGCTGGCTAGGGGCCCTCAACCTAGTTCGCCACACTCTTTTGAAGGAGGAGTGCCTATACCATATTTTCATATCATCAATATCATATTTTCAATTATATATACCACTTATTCTCCTAAATCTGCTAATGTGGGATTATATGTTGTAGAGTTGTATTTTTCCATTGTAGGATTGAATCATCTTGGGCAAGCTATGTTACTAGCTCAATGGAGTGATCAACTCCCCACCGAGTGTATCACACTATTTACCACTATACTCAGGCTTATTTCCATATTTTTGGGCCTTATCTCCTTATAATTCCTGATGGCCTTATCTCATTATACCAACATGGCACTTACCTTGGCCATAGTGAATGGATTACATAGCTATGCTTTATCCCCACATGACTCAATGGAAATGACTCGACCTTATACTTACACATTCAAACCATTTAGGCATATAGCAACAGCGTACTACTCGACACTTTGAATGGAGTAACGAACAAACCAAAGCCCAACACTCTGGGTGAATCACGCTTGGGAGGCCCAGGACTCAGCCGAACGAAAAATGCACAGCTTGCCATGTATATGTCGTTGAACTAAAGGGAGGAAGGTGTGCCTAAGTCACGTATTATATGGGAGGTCAAGCCCAACTTAAACCAAAAATCCCCCTGTTCTGCAGTAGATGAGGGATATTGAACCCACATTGCAAAAATGGTCAGCGCAAAAGACAATAGGGGACACTTGAACCCGCAACCTCCCCAATCTAAAGCCCATCTTCCTGACCAACTCACCGAAGTGTCTCATTGGATAGAAAGAAGAGCTTGCAAAGTTTTTAAAAGTAGGTTATAGGTCTGTACAAGGGGCAATAAGGATGCCTTTTGGAAAACACCATTTTTGGAGCACTTCTGCTTAAAACTAGATCTGGAATTATATGTGAAAATTGATCAAAATTTTAAGACGGTCACGATGGTGTGATAATTTTCCCATTTTTGAGATTTTGTGATGGATCTTTAAACTGTTGAAGTGACATAAAGTTGTAGATCCTAGGGGAAACAAAGTTGCAGGTGAATCAGTAAGGTGAGGGGCAGTTGTTGGGATACTCCAAAGTTACTTAAAGGTTTGATAACACAATTTTTGTAGGTTTTGATTCATTATTGGTTGAATGTAAAGGTTATTGTATTTTCATTTGTAACATTAGTAATTAATCAGTTCTCGATGAACCCAGGGATGTAGGAATTCTGAACTTCGTAAACAATCTGGTGTTGTTTTCTTATTTTTATTTTTTGTTTCTGATTTCTTGCAATTATTTAAGTTCATATTTTGAATGTGGATGAACCATTAATCAGTATTGTATAATTTAGAGAATTCATTCAATCAGGAAATAATGTTCAATTTGGGGCTTTGATTAAATAGTGAAATTTTGAGTAAATTACAAACTTAACTTCAGTTTTAAAATCAATCCTAAATCATATTTTAATCAATATTTTGGAGTATTAAGGCCTTTTAAGTTGATTAAAATTTAAGATCCTTTGAAATGGTTAAAAGTGAACAATTTAACACCTATTTTGGATCAATTTTTGGTATCATAGCATTTAGATTATTGGATTAGCTTCCGATTGTGTTTGAAGCTTTGATTTTAGTTTTCAGTGTGCAAAATTTTGGGGCTTTCTAATCTTTTATTGCAGCGTGTAGTGTTGGGAGGTATAGGTTGTTTACAGGAAATAGGAAATCATGGGCAAGTCATCCAAATAGGTAAATTGGATGAGCTTGAGGCTATTAACTGATAAATTCAAGAAGAGAACTCACTCCTAAGATAAATTTATTTCTCCTTAGAAAATGAGAATGTTTGGTTGAAACTGGAAATGCAATCCAAGGAGGAGCTCTTGGTAAAATTACAAAATGGTGAGAAACGGTCGAAGCCCTTGACTACAAATGCAAAAATCATGATGGATGCATTTACTATAAGTATGTCACCATTAGATTCATCATCCCATTCTAATTTGGATCTAGGTAATATTACTTTTGGTGGTTTTACAAGACACACTAAGGGTATAAGATCTAAGTTATTAGATAAATGGGTTTTAATGGAATTGGCCTTGATAAGAACAACCAAGGTATTAATAACCCAATACATATCGAGGATCATCCTCGTTATGCAGGATTGGGTTACTCTAGTGTGGGAAAGGATATTGGAGAGACATCTAAGAACGTTAAAGGAAAACAAGATTTCGATAGTAAAGTGAATACCCCACTAGCATAGTTGAATGAGAATGGTAAAAAAATTCAAAGAAGAGGTAATGAAATTCCGCCTCCTATTTCTTATCATAATCATAATTATGGGAAATAAGTTAAATCTATTAACTATCCACTCTTTCTTTTAAAACAATATGGTTTTGATATACAAAAGATGATGAATGCTTTTCCATGCATGTTTTTTTGAAGTACTAATCATTCTGTGGCCTTTTGTTGGAAGAGGAAAACATTTTTGCAGAAGCATTTTCCAAATGATTTGAAAAATCAATCTCGTGGTATGTAACGTCCTCATTTTAAGACTTCAATACAAGGGAATTTTTTTTTATTATAATCATAATGATTCACTGTTCTAAATTCACATAATTTAGAACCAACATTAATTTAGCTAATCCATCTTACAATAGTAAACCATATGCAGTTGTTATGAGTTGGTATTAAACCAATATCTCATATTTATTTTCATCAAGGTGCATACAAGTATACTTGTGCTTCCCTTATTCATTCAAGGTCGCTCAAGTGTTAATCTCTAAAGTACATATTTGGGTATCTATTATGGTTAACCCATCCGATATCATACATATTTAGTCTAGATGTAATCAAGACAATGCAACCAATGGCTTATAATAATTTGGAAAAAAAATTAAGTCATGTATTCCATGCTTTAATTCCTAGACATGGTACTCGTCGAAAGGAATATGTCTTTCACCGCACTCAAAAATGTTATCTAGATTCTGACTTACTTAGTAAGCATCAATCACTTCTAAGGTTTGTTTTAGATATGAATTAGGGATAGTTCACATAAACAAGTGTTGATAAGTCAACTTAGGGTGACTAAGGGAAATTAAGTGTATTTTAATTGACTTGTGCCACTTCGGATCCACTTCCTTCCCCATATTCATCATAAGATGACATCAGCACCAAGCCATACTCCTATCACAAATTGGTGTCTAACATGTACCTGTATCCATGGCTTTATGATAGTTACACTTAGGGAAGCTAGGAGGATTATCACTCCATAGTAGCTGCTCTGCAATAACCTTTTAATGACTCATGTCATTAAATGGGTATTATGTAGCAGTGACTATGCTACAACAACCTATCAAGTTCTGCTAGACAGAACATTGTATCTTAACAAGTTCATTGGTTCAATTAACTCTCAACTTTTTAATCTTTCCCTAAGTTATTCTATTCGTTAGGTGTTAAAAATATAAATGTCATGTAATTCTTTTAGTTGTATTTAATGTAGGACAAAAATCATACATTATCATTTAAACACACTTATTCCCTTAAGAACCATCTTATCTATTGATAAATATTATGTTTAGGTATGTTTTCATATTTTAAGGAGTAAACATAACTAATCAATCATCCAACACATATCACATTCAATCAAAATAATAACATTCTTATATCATTAGCAATTGACCTTTCATTATAATGTAGTTATATCCAATAAACATCATTTTATACATAACTACACTATAATCCCTAAGTCTATCACTTTTTTTTAATTTATAAAGAGGGTCTTTTAGATAATGAAAACAACATTAATAATTCCCCTTATACTATCTAAGATCAAATGATTATCACTTAAGCTACTTAGTTGATAAACCATTATTAACTCCGATATATCTGATATTTATTTACATAAAGCATCATTACTTTCAATAGTTTAGACCTTATGTTAGATAAAGTCTACAACAACAAATGTAAACTACCCTTTTTCTTTTCAAATGAAATAATGACCAAGTTCAACAATTTGAAATCAATCACTTAAAAAAATTTATAAGACAATGTACCAAAATGAACCATCTTTATTTTATACCAAAATCCAATATCAAAGTCATATTTCAACAATTTAATAAACAATTCCTTTCCAAAATAGTTACAATGAGTGGCCATTAGCCTTTCTAAAATTTAGAATAGAATTATATCAAATATTGAATAACATAATCATTTAATCAAATAATCTTTCTTCAATCAATAGCACAAATGCAAACTTCTAAACTTCGTCATTCTTTCTCTTTTCACGAAGTCTATCTACAAGATTGTTAGCATCTATCCATTCATACAAATTGAGCATGATAAGATCTAAAACTTCAGAACAACATACCCTATCTAATAATTTCAGGAAAGGAATGTTGCTTTTAACTGAAAATTATTCTAAGGTTCAAAACTAAATACACCGCTCTTTTTAACATTCACACATACATCTTTCAATCATTGAAATAATGAGCAGAAGATAACTAAGTACTTCAATCAAGAAAGAGCCTTGCAAGTTGTATTTAAGATATATTCAAGTACATTAATCAATAATAACTTGATTAAAAATCAATCCCATATATGCAAAAAGTGGATAAATGTCACATCCTTATAAGCCTTTGTGTGTGTGTGTGTGTGTGTGTGTGTGTGTGAGAGAGAGAGAGAGAGAGAGAGAGAGACTTATCAAATAGTCAAGTGCAATCAACATGATCTTTTCTCACTTATATAGCAACTTATACTTCCTCAGTACCATAATTATTCAATATATAGCGTAACTTATAATTCACAGCATACTCATATATGATAGTAGGATTCATATGGATGAATAGGAATCTCAATAAAAATCACTTAAGGTTTCGCTACGACATGGGTGACATTACTTAGCTAGTTACTACAAGCTAGTAGTTCTATGCTATAAATTAATAAGCCTCCATAGTCATTGCATTTGTAGGTATAGATTTGGATATCCAATCATACGATGATCAATTAACAATCAACGGTTAAGACTCTGAGTGAGCTCTTATTATCGACTTATATTAAATAAATATCCCTTGTCAAATAGAATGAGCATATGGATTAGATACATACCTAAATCTTCTTAGATTGAAGACCACAAAAATCCTTACATGGAGTTACAGCAAGAAGAGCTTAGGTCGGCCATACAGCCTTCAAGATTAGAGTGAACTGTTAATAGGTGGTTAGTAAAGTATAACATAAAGCCAAGTTTTTATACAACCAATAATATGCCTATGTTGATAAATATTATACGATTTAACCATCGTTAGGTACAAGCCACCAAAAAGGCTTCAATAAAGATTGTAGAAGTTAAAGAAATGATAAGACATAGTGGAAACACTTTGTGCCTTCATTTTCAAGAAAAATTTAAAGGAGAAAACGTATTACCAATCAAAACAATACCCAGACCAACATTCTAAGTATAATATCGTGAAGACGCCTAAATTGCTTTCCCATTAAATGTATCAAAATAGTAAGGTAAGACTGTTAATACTATGCAATAATATAATTATTATACATTCAATATAAATCAATATGTCTTGATATAAACACACACACAGATATATATATATATATAATTCTAAGGTAGATAGGTTCATCAAAAGATGAACATGATGAACTCACAATCTTTACTTGTTCCTATTATCATAAGAGAAAATACTTTATAATCCAAAATTTGAACCCAATATCTCTTATCAAACAGGATTTCATAAATGTCAATCTTTTAAGTGAGGGTAAAAACCAACCCCCACATAAACAATATGCTTTCATAGCAACACAAACTGTAATAGGTATTTCAGTAGTATGATCATGGGATAATAACAAATATTTCATCAAAAATAAAACCCATAACCATATCTTTTATCCCATCATTTCACAATCACAGAATACAATATACATTGCAAAAGTGAAGATGTTATAAAAGATAGCCCAGTACAAATTGGAAAATAAGATACCCAAAACCTTAAAATGATTTTCATTCAAGAGTAGAGTTCTCTTTATTTAGAGCTTATCATTCCTAGTAGATCTCCTAAAATATTATCTCCAGTCTTCATGATTTCTTCTCCAAGTTTGCACGCAAAACTCCACAGAATGATCAAAATGGATTCCACATAAACCCTCCATTCTCTACTCTCTTTCCTTTTAATAGCCCGAGTTATTTAAGATTTCCACTATTTCCTCCTCAATGTAATTGAGGATTCAATGCACATCTAAAAAATAGATGATGCATTCAAAAACCAAAAAATTGACATACAGAGCCCCAGAGCTCAAAAGGTAAAACAAAAAATCAAAACCAATTCCCCTCTTTTCCTTCAAAACCATAGTTGCCTTTTTCCAAGGTTGTTTTGGTTGATCCGATGCCATTAATGAAATGAAGGACTGTCAGTTACTTCCACCATTCCTTCCAAGTAACTACATTACGAATTCAATTTGGAGATCAAACCAACAGTTAACAAAACTTTCACTAAACTTTCTATCCGCAGTTTTAGCAAGATTCGCCAAGTTTTGCCCAGTTTTTGCTAAAGGGTGGCAGTGGCCCATTTAAATAACCAATTAAAATTCCAAGTATGATTATGGGGTGTAACCCTAGCTTGATTCACCATGCAACTAACCCATTTCAAATCCAACCATGGTTAGGTCTTGGTTAGGTCTTAAGTTTCATACTATAGCTTAGGATTTATTAAAATTGACTTTCATCCATCAACCTTGGGATAGTTTTTCATTATCTAATCAAATGTACATTGTGTAACATTAGGATCTTTTCAAATTTAAACACCACCATAGGATAGGTTAGTTTAGGACTAGATTAATCACAAATAATATATATATATATATATATATATATATATATATATATATATATATATATATATATATATATATATTCTTCAGCTTAAGCCTTAGTGTTTATCTAAACGAACCAATGTATGCCTTCTCTAAATCTGGCAGTTCTAAACAATTAGATTAGATTAAAGTTCTTAATGCCTAAAACCAAAATAGTAATCTTGAATCATTTAAATAGTTAAGTAAACTTTCTTACATACAGTCATAATAGTATATCGATTTATGAGAATGCCTTGGATCACTGAAATTGATCCAAGGTGTTTTTCCTGAATCTTAATATCAAAACAAAGATCTCAAAAGTAGCATTTTCATTAAAAATTTAAAAATCTTACCCCTTATCACTTAACTACTCCATAACTGGGTTTGCACTAACCAAAAGTTTAAGCTATTATGTCCACTTAAGAAATCAAACAAGTAAGTACTTTATGATCTTAATAGCATAAGTATATATTCTTCAATTCAAGAATGATAAGTCTACAAGCTCAATAAGTAAACAATGTCATTTCAGCAAACAGGATATAACAATTCAGTAGTGAACATCAACTTAAAACACAATCACATGTCATGCTTTCCAACCAACCACAAAGAATCAAGTACGGATATCAAAATAGTAGAGGTATTACATGGAAAGTAGGTGTGAAATGGTAAACTCTATTCCTCACCTTAGAAACATGAAATAAAGAGGAATTTTAGCACTCACTATTAGATGAGTGGAAACGAGGTTGTAAAATATTGGAAAATTCATCCAAATCATGGTAATAATAAGTTGGAATTTAAGGTAAAATAAGTATTTGAACCACCAGTTAAAATTAAATCAACCTTTGATCTATCTGTAATTGAACCATTGATGAGTACATTATTTTTTTATATGGAAAATGTAAACTCATGTGAATTGGATAGATTTACTTTTGCATAACAAGTAATTGTTGAAAGTATGCAAAAAAAATCAGAGAATTTGTGGATTTTTTATGTATGTTGAAAGGAAAATATTACATGTTTTTAATTGCTTTGAAATTTGGAAAATGGGGTCACCTGTAAAGAGGATCTAAGGGACATGATAAACATACTCATATTTTACTTCTTACATGTTAAGGTTGATAAATACCATTTTCTATTTTTAGCATTAGTATGCAGATTCGGTGGGCATGTGCTAATAATGTTTGTTTTTAGAAATTTACATTTCAATTATTTTTGTTAAATTTCATTGTGTAAATCTGGGACACCATTTTGGTTTTCTAGGTAATATACAAACTTATTGTGTCTATGCAGAGTACTTTCTTCATAAACGATGACCCTTGTTTTTAGGGTTTTTATTTGTGACTAATCTATGTAGCTATTATTAGTGTGTACATTATTTTCACTAACAAACCAGTGTTCAAGTATGCTTGGTGATCATTTGCAACAATTAACAAATCACCAATATGGGTAAGCATGTCATTTATTTCCTATCCTTTTATGGTTTGGCATGTATGGATAGAATTGGTAGATTCACATTGATTAAAGTTTTGACTATAGCGTTGATGGTCTAATTTAATCTGGATAGTGAATATTTGCACTGTGTTATAGTTTCAGATGGATAGTTTGCAATAGCCTAATTATGGGTAGTTTAGATGTCTGGTATATTTATCTGTGTTATGGAATTGTAAATTTTTGTAATCATTTGTATCACAAAGTGATAGTTAAATAATATATTTTTGTAATATAAAGGGTGTTATTATCTGGTCAGTTGTTTGTGATGGCATTACAGGGGATTTAACAGTTCACAATTCTATGTAGAGTTGACATGGTTGTAGTGTATCAGTTGGACACTAACTTAACTGGGTGTTATTATCTGATCATTTTATGTGACTAGATAATCAACTATTTGCATTTTATTAACCTATAATGCTTTTTCAGGTTCCTATATGTGTTTTTGTAGCTGCAAAAATAGTTAGCATGTTTTGTGGGTTGATAAACAACTTTTTGTGGACAAAAATCCTTGTCGGTTGGGAGGAGTGATCTGGAGGATTTTTAGGTGTTGGAAAGTTTCCTAAACCTCTCTAAACCATTACCATGTTTTAGAGCATTCAAATACCTTTTTGATGGTATGCATAATTCTAAGAATGGAGTCTGGATGTAAAAGATATCGCAGGTCAAATTTTTGGTTTGAAAACACTCCAAGTTGGTCAACATGTGAATCATGTGTTAACACGTGGCAGTTGGAAAAAAGGTGAAAAAGGTTATCATTTATGTTTTGAGAACCTCTTGATCTTCGACACACAAAAAATTTAGTCATCCCCATTATTTTCTAGCTTGGGGCCCTCTGCCACGTTCAACACATGCTTTTGAAGGAGGGGTGCCTTTGCCACCTTTTCATATTATTGATATCATATTTTTGATTATATATGCCAATTATTTTACTAACTCTGCTAATGTGGGATTATATGTTGCAGAGTTGTATTTTTGCATTACATGATTGAATCATCTTTGGTGATCTATATTACTATCTCAGTGGGGTGATCAACTCCGCATCGAGTTGATCACACTATTTATCATTGTGTTCAAGCTTATTTCCATATTGTTTGGTCTTATCTCCTTATACTTCATGATGGCCTTATCTCATTATACCAACGTGGCACTTACCTTGGCCATAATGAATGGATTACAAATCTATGATTTATCCCCACGTGAATAGGTGGTAATGACTCATCCTTATACTTGTGCAGTCAAACTATTCGGGCATAGCAATAGCATACAACTTGGCGCTTTGAATGGAGTAATGAATAAACCAAAGCCCAACAATCTAGATGAATCACAGTTAGGAATCATGTGACTTGGCCTAAGGACCAATTCACAACTCACCACGTATATGTGGCTAAAAAAGGGAGGAAGTCGTGACCTAAGTCACATATTACATGGGCGGTCGAGCCCAACTTAAACCAAAAATCCCCCTTATTTCACAGTAGGTGTGGGATATTAAACCCACATTGCAAAAACGGTCAACACAAAAGAAGATAGGGGAGACCTCATCATGTGACCTCCCCAGTCCAAATCCTATCTACCTAACCAACTCACCCAAGCATCTTATCAAATAGAAATAAGAGCTCATAGAGTTTTGAAAAGTAGGTTACAGGTCTGTGCAAGGGGCAGTAAGGAGGCCTTTTGGAAAACACCATTTTTGGAGCACTTATACTCAAAAATAGATCTCAAGTTATATGTGAAAATTTCTCATAATTTCAAGATGGTGGTGATGGTGCGATAATTTTCCCATTTTAGAGATTTTATGATGGATTTTCCAACTGTTGAAGTGACACAAAGGTGTAGATCCTTGGGGAAATAGATTTGCAAGTGAATTAGGAAGGTGAGGGGTAGTTGTTGGGATACTCCAAAGTTCCTTAAAGGTCTGAGAACACAATTTTTACAGGTTTTGATTCATTATTGGTTGAATTGAAAGGTTATTTTATTTCCATTTTTAACATTATTAATGGATCAGTTCTCAACAAACCCAAGGACATAAGAATTCTTAACCCCATAAACAATCTGGTGTTGTTTTCTAATTTTTATTTTTAGTTTCTAATTTCTTACAATTATTTAAGTTCATAATGTGAATGTGGATGAATTGTTACTCAATATTACATAATTTAGAGAAATCAATCAATCAGGAAATAATGTTCAATTTGGGTCTTTGATCAAACAATGAAATTTTGAGTAAATTACAAACTTAATTTCAATTTTAAAATCAGTCCTAAATCAGATTTAATCAATATTTTGGATTATTAAGGCCTTTTAAGTTGATTAAAATTTAATATCCTTTGAAACAATTAAAAGTGAAAATTTTAACACAAGTTTTCGGATCACTCAAAGGCAAGGAGGGAATTTTCAATCAAATGAAAATCAATCCTACATGAAAAAAATGCAATAGGTACCGAATGAATGGAATGCACCATGGCCATACCCCTAACCTTGGACTCAATTAGTCCTACATGAGTGGATTCTTTAGTGGAGTGCACCACAAATTTTCTATCAGTAACCCTGGGCTCCACACCCAAACATTCCTCTGTTTCAATAGTTTAATCCTCAATACCTACAATAGTGGAATGTACCTCAAGGATCGGGCAATAATATTATAATCAAAGAAGACCCCAAGGTCAACAAGATTTGTTGACTGGTCCTACAACTACTACCCCATCCAAACAACATGCCCATCCATAGGTTCCAACAAAAACTATGGTAAACCACAAAAAATGAGGCAAAGTAATTTGGCATACACCGTAGAGTCAGATAAAAATCCCACCGTAAATTTTGCGGATTTTAGGAATATCTTGTTGCATTCAAGAAATATTACATCAAAACCTTCATCTCTCGTCATAGAGAAAATCCCTGAAGAGAAAGAAAATCCATAAGAAATGCAACTTAGTCCTTTTTTTGAAGAAACATCCCAACCAAAAATTGACATTATTTTCCCATCCAGACTCTTGGAAAAACAAAACACTGTAATCTATGAACAACCAGAGTCAGAGTTAATTCAAGGACTGAGAAAATTAAGAATCAAAATTCCTCTGCTTCAAGCTCTTAAGGAAATTCCTGAATTAAACAAAACCATCAAAGATCTCTAATTTAATACTTCAAGAAGAAGAAAGAATCATCCTAAAATCATCCATGTTGATGAGAAACTTGCTAGTATACTAGAAGGGAATATGACCCCTCCTAAATATGGAGACCCTGGAAGTCATATTGTTACATTTTGCATGGAGGATGTCCATATCCCAAACATCCTAATTGAGCTAGGAGTTGTTATCAATGTGATGACCATGGATACTTTGCCCACATTGTCACTCCTTGAACCATAGTAAACCTCCATAGTTTTACAAATGGAAGATTAGTATGTAAACAAACCAAAAGGGATTATAGAAGATGTTACCATCACCATAGAATCATGGGATTATTCAATAGATTTTATGAGCATAAAAATTAAGAATAGGAATATTGGATACCCTTTAATCCTAGGACGCCCTTGGTCAACCACTACTTCCACCCTCATTGATTTCAAAACATGAAGCATGGTGATTAAAAATGGGCATGATTCCAAAAAGTTATCAATTTATCTGCCGCAAAACCTTTTGCTACATAAGATTAAAAAAATGGTGGAAGGATAATTCAGGTGAATCAAAGGACATCATCTATTCTCTGGCCATGGTCATAATTCAAGAACACTCAGATTAAATTTTGGATTATGAACATGAGTCCTACTCTGGACAAAGTATAAGTCATGTACCTAAGTCTTGAGCTAGGTTTATTTTTAATCTTGTCCTACAACTAATGGAAAAATGAGATGATATGATGGATGAAAACAACCAGCCTATCATCTTCCCCTTTTCATGAAATATATATTTGACTGATTTTGTCTTTCAAAATATCACTGTTGTTCACAAGTTACTTCCCCATAGGTGTCTTTTGAATGTGTTATTGAGAGAGTACCCTGTTGTAGATTCTCTTCATCCAGATACCAAACAACTACCTATTTTCCTAGGGAAAACATTGTCAGTCAATAGTTGACTGACTAGTTAGGAATAAAATTACATGTTTGAACTCTTATTCTCTCATCCTCAATCTTTTTCTTGGGAATATAGCGACATGAAGGGTATTCATCCCAGTATTTGTACACACCACATTTACACAACCGATTCTAGCCCAGTCAGATATCCACAAAGAAGGATAAACCCTTAAGAAATTTGTAAAAATAGAAATTAAAAAACTTTTGAGGGTAGGATTCATTTATCCAATCTCAGATAGCTAGTGGGTTTCTCCTTTAGTTATAGTTTCTAAAAATAATTGGAAATGGATGGTTTGTGTGGACTATAAATAATTAAATAAGGCAACTCATCAGGATTATTTTCCATTAACTTTTATTGATCAAGTCTTAGAAAAATTATTTGGAAAAAGGTATTTTTCATTCCTTCATAGGTTCACTGGGTATAATCAAATAAAAGTAGCATCTGAGGATCAAGACAAAACCACTTTTCCATGGGGAACATTTTCTTACAGGGTGTTACCATTTATGTAATGCTCATGCCACTTTTCAAATAGTCATGTTGAAAATCTTTGTTGATCTCACTCATGACTATGTTGAGATATACATGGATGAATTCACTATTTATGGGGTAAAATTCCAAGAGGAAATTGACAACCTAGACAAGGTCCTTTCTAGGTGTGAAAAACATCAATTATCCTTAAATCATGAAAAGTGTTTTTTTATGATGGAACAGGGGATAGTCTTGGGCCATCATGTTTCAACTGAAAGAATCAAAGTAAACCCTGATAAGGTAATTATTATTGTAAAACTTCCATCTCCTACAAATCAAATAGAGGTAAGAAGCTTTCTTGAACATGTTGGTTACTACAGAAGGTTTGTTTCAGACTTTAGCAAGATATTTTCTCCATTGTTTACCCTACTAACTAAAGACTCTGAATTTGAATGGATAGAAGCATGTCAACAATCCTTTAACACTATCAAGGACAAATTAACAAATACTCATGTCTTACGAGGCCTAAATTAGAAACTTCCATTTCATATACAAATAGATGCTTCTAATGAAGTGGTTGGGGATTTACTTGGACAACAAGTGGATGGAGAATCAATGCATGTTATTTATTATATCAGTAAAAACCTCTCCCATGCTGAAAGGAATTACACCACCACAGAAAAGCAATTTCTTACATTTTTATATGTAATCAACAAGTTTTTCCACTATATCATAAGCTATGAAGTGATTGTTCACGTTGACCATTCTATTATTAAGTATCTAATGAATAAACCTTTAGTGCATGGCAGGATTTTAAGATGGTTGTTATTACTGTAGGAATTTAATATTTAAATTATTGACAAACCAGGGAAATCAAATTTTATGGCTGATTTTCTTTCAAGACTAATCATTTCTGGAAATGATGATCAAGTCAATGATGATTTTCCAAATGAACATCTATTTGTAATTTCTACTATCTCTCATTTGTTTGCAAATATGGCTAACTATTTGGCTACAGGGAATTTCCCAACCTTTTTCACACAAAATAAAACATGCAATTGATTAAACAAAGTGTGATGTATACATGGTTAAATGGAATTATTGTAAAATGTGGACCTAACCATGTTTTACGTAGGTGTGTAGCTGAAGATGAAGTATTTGACATACTTAGGGCATGTCATGATGAGACATCAAGAGGACATTTTTTAGTTCAAAGGACCATTCACAAAGTCTTAGTAGTTGGTTATTATTGGCCTTCCTTATTTAGAGATGCCAAAAGGTTTGTGTGGAGGTGTGATCAATGCCAAAGGATGGGGAAGCTAACATTTACATCTGAGATGTCACTCCAACCTCAAGTTGTCTTGAAACCAAATTTGAAGTGGGGATTATATTTCATTGGACCAATTGACCCAACCTCTCAAGGGAAGGAGTAAATTATTGTTTACATAGATCATGTCACCAAATGGGTTGAGGTGCAAACACTACAATATGCAAGAGATGAAAAAGTTACAAATTTTTTATATGAACATATCTGTTAGAGATTTGGAGAACCAAGATCCATTATTTTAAACCAAGGACCACAGTTTATTTCAGGTGTAATCAGTTCCTTTGTGGAAACATACCAGCTGAAGAACAAGAATTCATCACCATACCATCCACATTACAATGGTCAAGTGGAGGTTACTAAAAGAGAGTTTGAAAATATCCTAACAAAAATAGTGGAATCCTCAAGGAAAATTTGGGTTCAAAAACTACCTGAAGCATTATGGGCCTACAATACTACATGGAAAAAAACCATAGGATTAACTTCTTATGAGTTGGTTTATGGGGAAAATCCCATTCTTCCCATAGAATTTGAAATTCAAACCTTGAGAACAACTGTTAAAGTGGGAATTGAATTATCAGAGGCACAATAAGAAAGTATTCTTCAACTAAATAAACTGGATGAGATGAGACTAGAGGAATTCCATCAAACTGAAATCACCCAACATCAAAAGCGGGTATGGCATGATGAATGCATTAAGCCAAGAAAGTTTTAAAAAGGATATTGGGCTTTTTTATTTGATTCAAAATACAATGATTTCAAGGGAAAGCTGTAGACAAGATGGATGAACCCATATCAAATTGAAGAAGTATTCAACAATGGGACAATTCAGCTAATTCCAATTGATGGTGAGAAAAAAGTGATGTTGGTTAATAGACATAGATTTAGGATGTACCACAAACTAGCATCCAGGGAAGAATTCCAGAAGATGCTTCAAGAAGATTCAATTTTGAATTATTTGGAAAAAAATTCTCTGTCCAAATAAACTTAGAACTTAGCTATTTTTTAGCAAGAATAAAGAGGAGATGGTTGAAAACTAGAAATGGAAACCATCATCCTCTGAGGCTTTGGTTGAAAACCAACAATGGCAATCACCACCCTTGAATCATGTAGACACTAAATGAAGAAAAAAACATAGAGGGAGGATAAAATCAACATTTAAATAATGACCAGTGATGTGACAAGTGAAATTAATTAGGTATGCACAATTATTCCCTTCTTAAATGTTCTAAGGTTTAATTCATGAAATACTCATTATTGTACTCATGTGAATTGACAACCTTATTCACTCCCAATGCCTTCCCACACTTCGCATGTCCCAAAAAATCCACCATCCATATCCATATTAATCACCACATGTACCTAATTACTCCATCCATTAATCACTATCACCTTGCGATTTGTTAAAAATTTCCCAATTTGTGTTGTTTTATATATAATTGTTTTGTCTCCCCTGTATTTTTCCCAATCTTTCCATTACACTATTATGTTACTACCAACTTTAATCTTATACTTATTTCCATCTCTGTAACATTGTATTTCTAGTCTTGTGCTCCGTTATTTTCCAACTATCCATAATTACCTGCTCTACGTAATGCACTAGTCATGGGGTTTAGACTTAGGCATAAACTAACAAATTCAACAGAGCTATTAGCTAATGCAAGATCAGTAGAAAATTTTGAAAATGAGGGATGGCTTGATTTCCTACTTGTATATAAATATTTTAACCCATAAATGATAGAGGATTTTTCCAAGAACATGGAGGAAGGATATGCTACTATAAGAGGTAAGAAAATTTCGTTCAGTCCCACTATAATTAGCCATATTTCAGGGATACCAGAAGAGGGTCAATCACTAAATAATAGGACACTCTACTATGAAATTATTAAAATATTTTCAGCGGGAAAAAATGAAAAATTAGAACTGGTTATGGACAATAAGGGAAAGGCCAAAGGCATAAAAAAGAGCACTCTCCCTGAGCCTTGGGCCAAAGTAGCCAAATGGATAATTAATTATTTCACATATGAGGGTCAGTATGAAATTATTTTGGGCCCTATTTTGTAAATTCTTATCCACCTTCACCATGGCCACTCTAAAGCCCAAAAAAAAGTAAATTTTTCTCAGTTCTTGTTTGATTTTTTCTCCACTACCACTGAAAAATTTTGTTGGGGTACCTCTTACTTAAAATTCCAAGGCCTAATACATTTGATTTGAAAACATAATTTTGTTAATAAAAGGCATGGCCTTAAGAAGTGGATGAAATTCTAGAAAAAAAACTCCCTAGAGCCTGAATTGGTCCTAGAGCCAGAGCCTTCCACTTCCTAACAACCTAATAAATGCCCTAGGACATCTAGGCATGCTCAAAACCTTAATGAGCCCCAAGTAGAAATTGTTCCTACTTAAGAAGAACATGAGGTAGCTGTCATTATGCAACCCCTACTCTAGACACCACTTGTGTCTCCCCCTCTATCTATATCACCCTCTGTTCCCATTTCTAAGAAATGAATTGGTCAAACCCCAACCATGATGGTGCATCTCCCGTTGCGGAAAAAGGTAAGGCACCCATGATAGGAGAACCTAATTCCCCTCCATATTTTGATACAATTTTTCCTCAAGTCTTAACCCTTTCCAAAATTTAGTTTGAACTCCAACATGCCCAATGGAGAATTACACACTTATAACTCCTCCTTCAAGCCAAATAATCCAGTCTCTCTCAGATGGAGTTGAAAAAATATTAAAAAATTCAACAACTCCACCAAACCATAAAACAACACAAAGATGCCACTCTTCAACTTCAACATGTTATGTAGGAGAAATAACAATAGATTCATTCCCTTCAAACTATGATAGAGGAGATAAATGCATCACTTGCAATATTGTAAGAGAATAGAAAGGAAATAAAGCTTGTGGTCACCAAAGAACAAATAGTTCAGACATATTTTGTGTTTCCTCATATTATTTTCTTAAGAGGAATGGATAAATGGTTAGAGGAGTGCTATAGAATAAGGGATTTGATGATGAAAATAATATTTTAAATAAATAGAACAAGTTTTTTAAAGAGAGTTAGCTTAATGCTTATTGGTTTTATGATCAGTTCCTCTCATGTAGGCCCCCATCTAATTTCTATACACTATTTTTAAAGTAGAAATTTCTAAAGTGGCATATTTCTAGAGTATGTTCTATGCAAGTTGTAGAATTTGATGATGATATGTAGTTTATTGGTGCATACATAAAAACAAATGACATTGCTAAGAATTTACTTTTTGAGCTTTATGTTCATAATTTCCTTCTCCCAAAACATATTGAGATTCTAAACAATTTATATGTGAGAGAGGTATAGCTGAGGGCATTCATCTCTACTTTGAGGCATCAGTCCAAATGAAGGGAATAAAGAGGAACATATGTTCGAATAGAATCTAATATAAGCCTCTTAAAGAGGCATGATCTTCCTGCACCCATCCATTTTTTCACAAGATTTCAGTCCCAGGTATATTGTTTACAGTTGGTGGATAGGTATAAAGAAATTATGAGAACTTGTGTAAATGATTTCAAGGAGAAATCACTCCCAGTGTTTAATGTTAATTTCCTTTCTTTCTAATTAAGATATGAACTAATCACATATCACTATAAAAAGGAGGTGATTTCACCCACTAACCTCCACTGGTCATTAAAAAGGGCCAAGGATCTCTGCAAGATCATTTTAGAAATTAAAGAGAGGTGGATTTCAATGAGATGTAGGCATCCATTACTCATAACCCCAGTACCATGATGTAATTCCACATATGATCAATCTGAAGATAGTTATACAACCTAGAGGAATGTGGTCTTTAATGTTTTTCATTTCTATAACACCGAGTTAGATGAGACTTGGTAGGCCTTTACCAATGAATACAATTGTTCAAGGATTATTGAGAGATTGAATAGGTAGCTAGAGGACATATTGAATCTTAGGTGTGGGGGAGTGATGAACCCCCTATTTTTCCATGTTTTATCCCATCTAAAACCATGTGTTGTTGTAATATCATTTTTCACTATGTATAATATTGACATTTTATAATTAATAATTTACTATGTTTTGCAAGGAAATGTTGTGCATATTCAATTTATTTTCATCTTGTTGTTGTTCTTCAAAAATGACTTGAATGAACCTTTATGAGTATTAACAATGTATTTGTAAAATCATATCTTGATTCATCACATGAGTTGACTATAAAGTAGTGCAAGAATTATTTGTGCACTAGCTTAGGATTCACCTTATAGTGTTGGACTCACCTTTGAATTGGCCCAGGATTTTCCGTGGAGTATAGGACTCGTCCAAATCACTAATTTGGATTCACTTCAAATGATTACTTACAACGTTGAACCTTATCAAAGGGAAGGAGAAAGGGTCACTCCTCCCAAAAGAGAGGGGATGATTTACTGTTCAATTCCTTTCTATATTTTGTATTAATTTGAATTATCAACATTGTATTATTTTCAGTACCTTTAATTTTGTATCTAATAAGTATTTTTTTTTCAATCCATTACATTTGTATTGGAGTGTGTGTCAATGAGGAAAGAAGAAGATGACTGGATACGAGGTTGTGTGGATTCAAGTATGAAGCCAACAAGAATGTGCAAACACAAAATATTCCAAAACTCATAGATATGCAAGGAAATAGCCTCAATTCCCATGAATTTCTCAATATCAAAAAGTGTACAAATAGGAGTGTGGTGTGTAACTCTCCCACAAATGTATTTTTCAAGAGGTAAGAGTTATATTCCTAGAATATTCAATTAAATGTAAGTCTTATGACACTCTATGAAGTACATAAGACCATAATGACACCTTAGGACACCCAAGCATGATGAATCACCTATGTGAAGGAAATCCAAGTACATAAAATAAATAAAAGTAAAATAACCTACACCAACATCCCCCTAAAATATAGCTTAGATGGTAACATAGATGAAAACAAGGAGAAGTGGGTCCCAACAACAAGCCTGATGAGGTACCCACACACAACAAAGATCTCAAGCAATGAAGGAAAACCTAGTGGGAAAAACATCCACCACAAGAGATGAAAAACACACTCTCTAATCTAAGAAAGATGTCAAAAATGGGTCCCATCCATTGAGAATCCTGATAAGGTACCCATGTAAAAAGTCCAATCTCTCATAAAGAAGAAGAAGAGAGAAGAAGAGGGAGACAAGAGGAATGCAGGAGATGCCATGGACGGATCTGAACTCTACAACTCTAGGAAGTCTCCAAGAAGAGTGTTAATGAGGAGATCATCTGCCTCTAGACTAAATAAAATCCACCCGTACCGAACTATATGCCTACCCTTGGGAAGGAAAGAAATGGTGTACTGGAAGTCTGCCAAATCTGTGAAGGAAATGGAAGGTAGTAATAAGAAGAAATTTGAATCTAGTCCACGGAAATGTGACATAGGTCTAGAAAATGAGTGCCAAGGAACTGAAGGTAATTCCACGAGGGCATAACTAATAGAGTGAAGAAGAGGAAAATCCATTGAAAGGATGCCCAAATTAAGTGAAGGTAATACAATAACCCCCACAACAAGAAAAGGATCCATAAGAAAGGTTAGATCAATGAAGATCTCCTCGAAAGTGGAAGTGATAAGAGTCCCAAAAAAGGCACTCCCAACAAAGGATATGATGGACTACTTTAAAAAATTGGTAGATGGATGAGGAACTTATACTACATCACAAGTGGATATTGCAAAAAGATGACCAAGGTCGGGCAGATACTCATCCCAATGAGATGGATCGATAAACAGAAGAGTGATGTCAGACAAGTATGAGTCATCCATGCATGAAGGAAGAGGAGTTTAAAGGGCCTCGCACACTGGGAGTGTAAAGGAGGTAGTAGATGTAATGACGGTATCAGGATGAGAATAGGACTAATTAATATCAGATGAGATGTGGGAAGTGGTGACATACTCTGGAATAGTGAGAGGAGGAGAGGAATCCTCATTATCACTGTCGTCGTCAAAACTAGAAGCACAATCCTCATCGTTAGAGATAAAAACAATTGAGTTTTTGTTAGTAGAATGGTCATCACAAGAAGCATAAGAAGAATACTATTGGGGGGAGCTACTAGAAGTCTAAGGTGAAGCAAGGTAGCACTCAATGGAAGTAACAAGTGTAGGGATAGTATCCTCAACTGAGTAACCAATATGTGAGGGAGCACAAGGGGAAATGGTCACATCTATCTCAGAGAAAGGATCTCTAATGAAAAAAGAGTGTGAAGAGTGAATGGAAGCTTTAACATGGTCAATAATGAGCTCTGATACCATGATGGAGGGAGGAAGGATGAAGACTTGGAGGTAATTTGTGTGCATCAAGGAATTGCACTCAAAAGTGGAATGGTGTAGCTCAAAGATTCAAGAAAGAACTCAATCATGGAGATAATGTGCATGCATTAAAAAATGGCTCAATCCCCATGCTTATATATCAATTAGGAAATGTGTACATATAGGGGAGTCCTGAGTAACTCCCATGCATCTAATGATGCCTACATGATGGAGAAGAGGAGTTAATTTCTGAAAACGGAATGTAACTCCTATGACGCATACTTACACATATGACAGACTCTGTGAGGGAATATGTCATAACTAACATGACACCTATCATCCATGTTCCCACCTAAGTGATATGACTCACCTAGTGAGGTGGAAATACACATAGTAAATAAATAAAAGGTGAAAAATACCACCTACACTAACACCCCCTTCATCGTAACTTAGGATGAGGAAAGGAAAGTCATAAAAACACACAAATAATGAAAAATGGGTCTCATCCAGAAGCCTGATGAGGTACCCATGTATAAAAAACTCTCAAAAAGTGGAATGAAAGGAGAAAACCCAGTGGGAAAAACTCCCCCCAAAAGAGATACAAACTCACTCAAGAAGACTAGAGAAGAAGGAGAATAAATGGGTCTCGGAAACATGGCTTGATAAGGTACCCATGTACATTCATACTCCATAGTAGACAGAGATGGAAGAGAGAAAGAGAAGGTCCTCTGAGAAGTGTGTCATTTTCTCATCATTCGGTTTGAGGTACCTCATGCCTTGTTTAATAACTATTTTACCACCCAACATCAAACTCATGCTTGTGCATTGGTCTACGGAATATTTTTGATCATGCGTGGTCATTTTTTGGCCAGTGGCCTAGCCTTTGGGACTATGTTATTTGTTGGTTCATTAGACAAGTTGTCAACTCATGCTTTATGTTCAACTCAATTTTTTTTCATTGGTTTTTTCATCTAGGTGAATCATGCATTGATTTGTTCATCATTTCAACTCACCCCATTGTCCATGTAGTGTTTGTTTACTAGTTGGATTTGACCTTAACTCTATTGTCACTTAGTCTACGAAGTTGTTTTAAACTAGAAGCTTGGTCTGCATTTGTTTTTTGACATATGCACTCATTTTTTAATCTCTGAATCATGCATTAGGTGTTTGGTTGCTCCTTTCTTTCCATCATTGAACACATCCCTCTTCTGGAACCTCTGGCTCTTATTCTACTCCTACTATGACCGTAATCAACTCACGTTATAGGCTCAGTTTATGTTGATCCTTGACTCGGTTTATGGCCTCTTCATTGATCTATCGTCCTTACATTTCCTCCATCTACATTAGAGAATCTAGCTCATGTTTGACTATGCACCCTCCCACATGCATTTTTGTGTGCTCGTCCTACTTTGGACTGTTTGGAATCTCATATTTTCCACGTTCTATGTTCCTCCATTTGGTCTAGGAATTTCTTACCACGTGGATCCTGCAGTCATGTAATAGTAGCCTTTAACCTCTGCTCAACATTTTTAGCTCTGATATCATATTGGAGTGTGTGCCAAGGAGGAAAGAAGAAGAAAACTGGCCATGAACTTTTATGGATTCAAGTATGAAGCCAACAAGAATGTACAAACACAAAATACTCCGAAACTCAAAGATGTGCAAGGAAAAATCCTCAATTCCCATGCATTGCTCAAGATCAAAGAGTGTAAAAAGAGGATTGGGGTGTGTAACTCTCCCACAAATGTAGTTTTCAAGATGTGGGAGTTACATTCCCATAATAGCCAATCAAATGTAACTCCTATGACACTCTATGACACGTGTAAGACAATAATGACACCCTAGGACACCTAATGATGATGAATCACCTATGTGGAGGAAATCCAAGTACATAAAATAAATACAGGGAAAATAACCTACACCAACAATTTCCCAATTATAGTTAGCATAGTATTCATTTAATTTCATTATTAAATAAGTACTAAGAACAATTTTGATTGTTCCCTTTGTTGCAAATATCCATGGACACCTCCCTAGACTGACAAACATAGTATAATTAAAAGTGTGAGTATCAACGATGCTCGTCATATAGTTATGTGAATAGAATAGAATGAACTTTCCCTTCTGTTAGGAAATAAGAGATAAAATATGTGGAATAATCCCTTACAGAATCGCAACAGTAGAAACTAATATGCAGAAAATATTACAGATCTCAAATAAAAGTGCAGAATAAATAACACAACACAGAGAGATAAGATTTAACGTGGTTCACCCAATTTGGGCTACATCCACCAAGAATCACTTGCTCAGATTTTATTACAAGCCTTCACTCTCTCAATATAATACCCAGATCCATTTGGAGCTATGCTCAAAAAACTCTACATAATTCACACCTGAATTCAAAACACATCTGCAATACATTTGCTTGTACTATCTATCATATACTTAAGACCATATAAATAGACAACTGCTTAAGCATTTTTAAAAAACTGTAGGTATCAAAACCATGGGAAAAACCCATCCCATACACCTATGGGTCAAAAATCTCACCCATATGAAAAGAGCACATTTCCCAATATGTTGGGTGCATTTTTTGGAGGCCAAAAAAAATTACGCCTAAAAAAAAAAATTCGGGGGCTACGCCCTCGGACCCCTGCTCGGGGCCCAGCCCAGCCCCGAACCCCGGTGAGGATACATGAAAAGTGTATAGTACTCTTAGTGTACATTCTTCAACACTTTCACACATAAAAACAAGCTCCACAACATAACAATCTCCCACTTGGAGACTATTTTTCCTCTGAGCAAGCTTCTCAACCCTTCACTAGCTTCTGTGAAGACCAACCAAAGCTGAACACAACTTTAGTTTTACCCTTGTGACCACATTAGTCATCATGTCTGTAGGATTTTGACTGGTATGAATCTTCTCCAACTTCAACTTCTCTTCCTCCAAAGTTGTCCTAATGAAATGGTACCTTAACTGTATATGCTTCGTCCTGGAGTGGAAAATAGAATTCTTAGCTAGGTTTATAACACTCTGACTATCACTATGTAGCTTACATTCCTCCTGCTTATGCTCCAACTCCTCAAGAAATTGTTGTAACCAAATCATCTCTTTACTTGCCTCTATGGCAGCAACATACTCAACCTCCGTGGTTGACAAAGCCACCAGCTTCTATAGTCGTGAAATCCATCTCACTGTTATCCCACCTACAGTGTAAATATAACCTGTCATGCTCCTCATGCTATCTACATCTCTAGCCATGTTTGAATCTACATAACCACGTAAAGTGGTGTCTGATCCACTGTAGCACAAAACTTCCCCCATGGTCCCTCTCAAATATCGAAGGATCCACTTTACTACATGCCAATGCTCTTTACCTGGATCACTCATAAATCTACTCACAGCTCCCACTGCATGGGCAATATCAGGTCTAGTACACACCATAGCATACATCAAACTGCCAACCGTTGATGAGTAAGGTACCTTGGCCATCTAGTTTCTTTCATGATCTATCTTGGGACACTGCTCCTTTGATAACTTAAAATGGCCTGCCAAAGGAGTCCCAATCAGTTTAGCATCCTACATTTTAAACCTATTCAATACCTTCTTAATGTACTCTTCCTGAGATAAAGTTATCTTCTGTTCCTTCCTATCCCGAGTTATCCTCATACCAAGGATTTGTCTAGCTGCCCCTAAATCCTTCATATCAAAGGATTCACTTAGCTGTTTCTTGAGTACTTTTATTTCTTGCATGTTTTTACCCGCAACCAACATGTCATCTACATACAAAAACAGGATAATATAACTTCCATCCTTAAATTTCTTTGTATACACGCAATGGTCAGAATGACATCTAATATAACCTTTCTCCATCATGAAGCTATCAAACTTCTTATACCATTGACGTGGAGCTTGTTTCAGGACATACAAGCTCTTCTTCAATTTGCACACAATCTCCTCTTTACCGTTGACTTCATATCCTTCTAGCTGCTGCATATATAGCTCCTCCTCTAAATCACCATGGAGAGATGCAGTCTTTACATCTAACTGTTCTAAGTGCAAGTCTTTTGCTGCCACTATTCCAAGAACAGTTCTAATAGAAGTCATTTTTACTATAGGAGAAAAAATCTCATCAAAATCTATACCTTGTTTCTATGCAAACCCTTTGACCACCAATCAAGCCTTATATATTTTCTTTGCTCCTTCTTCATCTTTAACTCTATACACCCACTTGTTCTACAATTCTCTTTTGCCTTCCAATAGCTTCACCAAATCCCAAGTCTGGTTCTCCATAAGAGACTTATGCTCCTCATCCATGGCTTGCTCCCACTTCTTACTAGCATCTACCTGTATTGCTTCATCAAAGCTCTCTGGCTCTTCACTATCAGTAAGTAATAAATGATAAAGAGAAGGAGAAAAATGTTCAGGTTCTTTTCTTACCCTAGAAGACCTCCTCACTATAGGAGTTTGGGGCTCATGTTGAGTAGGTTCCTGAACTGATTCATGGGTCACTTTCCCATCCAAAAGATCCTCTACCACCTGCATATTCTTTCTTGGATTCTTCCCTATTTTCTTGCAACTGTTGCTTATACATGACTTTCTCATTAAATACCACATCCCTAGACTGAATGATTTTCTTGTCCTTAATACTCCAACATTTAAATCCAAAGTCTTCAGCACCATAACCAATGAAAGTACATTTTTCTGATTTAGCCTCTAGCTTGGTCCTATCATCCTTGTCTATATGAACAAACACCTCACATCCAAAGACTCTAAAGAAATGAATAATCAACTTTCTTACCATACCATGCCTCCTCGGGTATGCCTCCATCCAAGGCACTTGAGGGTCCTCTGTTTATCAAGTACATAGTTGTGCTCACTGCTTCTGCCCAAAAAAAAAGAGGTAGTACTGCATGTAACCTCATGCTCCTAGCATGTTCCATTATTGTTATATTCATCCTTTCCGATACCCCATTCTTGCTGCGGATTTCTTAGAACCGTATTTTGCCTATAGATTCCATTCTTAGAACAGTAATCATTAAATTCATTGCTACAATACTCCCCTCCATTATCTGACCTAAGACATTTTAGCTTAAGACCTATTTCATTCTCTACCAAGGCTTTCAATTTAACAAAAGTGTCAAATACATCAGATTTTTTTCTAATACAATAAACCCAAAATTCCCTTGTTACATCATCAATAAAAGTAACATAATAACTTGAACCCCCAAGAGATGATACCTGAGCCAGCCCCCACACATCAGAATGTACCAGTTTTAACTTACTCTCTTTCTTCATAGGTCCAACCTTGAGAAACCTTACTCGCTTCTGTTTCCCATATAGGCAGTTCTCACAGAAATCCAAACCTATTCCTGTATATCCTAGGAAAAATTCTTCTTTATGATGTTCATGCCCTTATGGCTCATATGACCAAGCCTATTGTGCCATAATGTTGTATCTGCATCTAAAGCCACAAGATTACAATCATTAGTACTATCAATGGTTAAATACAAGGTTTCAAACTTCTTACCTCTTGCCACCACAAGAGAACCCTTGGTAACCTTCCAAGAGTCCAGCTATAAATATCACAGTATAACCATCATTTCCCAACTGCCCTGCCAATATCAGATTTCTTCTTAATGTAGGCACATGTCTGACATCCTTTAATAGCCAAGTATTCCCATTTTGCATCTTAACCTAAAAAGAACCTTTTCCAACTATGTTGCAAGGATCATCATCACCAATAAAAACATGCCCAAAATATCCTTGAACATAATCAACAAAATAATGCCTATGTGGAGAAGCATGGAAATAAGCCCTTGAATCTAAAACCCAAGATTCAGTAATATTGTGCAAAGAAAGAATCAAAGCATCCTAACATACATTACCCGTTGCCACACTTAACTTCTTGTTTTCTTCCTGTTGTTTCTTCTTCTCCCGAACCTCCCAACAGTCCTTATTTGCATGCCCAAGATTTCCACAATTCCAGCATACAATCTTGTTCTTGGAATTTGACCTTGCCTAATCTTTTGATTTTCCATGGTTTCCTCTATTCTTCTATCTCCATCTAGTTTCCACTGTCAAAGCATTCCCTGAAGTAGAAGATTCCCCAGATCTTTTTCTTCACATTTCCTCACTTAGAATCACCCCTACAACATCCTCAAACTTCAACTTCGAGTTAGCTAGAACCGAGTTACTTACCGCCATTACCAGGCTATTCCAACTCTTAGGTAAAGAGCATAGAATTAATAAAGCCCTAACTTCTTCATCAAATTCTATTGTAACCGAAGCTAGCATATTCACAACCATATTGAAATCATTTAAATGATTTATTACTAAACTATTCTCAGACCTATTCATATTAAACAAGTTTTTCATTAAATATATCTTGTTAGAGGCAGAGGGTTTTTCATACAACTTCCCTAATTCATCCATTAGATCTTTTGTAGTCTTTTCATTTAAAACATTAAATAATACTGAAGATGCAAGACACAACCGGATTGTCCCAAGTGCCTTCCTATCCAGCAAATCCCATTGCGCATCTTTCATACTCGAGGGTTTGTTCACCTTCTCAGACAATGGAGTATAAAGATCCTTTTGATAAAGGTAATCTTCCATCTACATCTTCTAAAGACTGAAATTCTATCCGTTGAATTTATCAACCCTATATCTTCCATCATCTGCCATAGCTTCCACTCAAGCTAAAAACTTTCCCTGTGATTCAACACTTTAGCAAACCAAACAAGGCTCTGATACCAATTTTTAGGTGAATAAGAGATAAAATATACAGAATAATCCCTTACAGAATCGAAACAGTAGAAACTAATATGCAAAAAATATTATAGATCTCAAGTAAAAGTGCAGAATAAATAACACAACATATAGAAACAAGATTTAACGTGGTTCCCCCAATTTGGGCTACGTCCAACAAGAATCACTTGCTCAGATTTTATTACAAGCCTCCACTCTCTCAATAAAATACCCAGATCCGTTTAGAGATATGCTCAATAAACTCTACAGAATTCATACCCGAATTCAAAACACATCTGCAATACATTTGTTTGTACTATCTATCATATGCATAAGACCATATAAATAGACAACTGCTTAAGTAATTTTACAAAACCATGGGTATCAAAACCATGGGCAAAACCCATCCCATAAACCTATGGGTCAAAAAACTATCACCTATATGATAAGAGCATGTTTCCCGATATGTCCAGTGCATTTTTTGAGGCCAAAAAAATTGACGCCTAAAAAAAAAATTTGGGAGCTGCGCCCCCAAACCCCTACTACTGGGGGCTGCCGCTCGAGGCCCGGCCCAGCCCCAAACCCTGGCAAGGATACATGAAAAGTGTACAATACTCTTAGTGTATAGTATTCAACACTTTCACACATGAAAATAGGCTCCACAACCTAACACCTTCCTATGTTGTGTATGCAGAGTTGCATCCCTTCTCCCTTGAATAGATTCTAGATTAATGCTTTTGAGTTCTTTAGGTGCCTTTTGAATGCAAGTTTAAGTGATGATAGTAATGTTTAGTGCTTAGTCCTTGATATTGAACACATAAGTATGTATTCATATGATTCCCTTATTGGAATTTCATAATTGACAACTGGAAGGCTGACCCATAAGTGAAAAATATGCCCAAAAAATAAAAGATACCTAAAAAGAGCGACTAAGGTAGAAAAGTCTTAAGGGATCCCAGAGGGGACATGAGCACTTGGGTGTTATTGTCCTGGTTGGGTGCTGGTTTCTAAAGCCATAAAAGATAAATCAATAAGATTTTTGTTGGACTTTACGGTGTATAAGACCAAATAGAAGACCAGAGACAAAGAAAAGATTCCAAAAATAGTTAACAACTAGTTTTCTTGATTAGTAATCATGTAAATGCTAGCATGATTTTAGGACCTAGAAATGTACCCAAGAGCATGATTTTTTTCTACATTTTCCCATACTTTATATTGTTGAGTGACTAATTAATAACATAAAGTATATAATTCATGTAGAGTGTACAAATAATAGTGTGTCAAGTTGACAAGTGAAGCATGGAATGATGCAAAGTGAAGTGTGGAGACTAGGAAAGGAAATTTACCCTACGGGTGAAGCATATGTGTTACGTTATGTAACACCTTGGACAAAATGTTATATTTCTCTTTGCATTACAAGTGTTGGCATGTGATTTTCTTGAATGAGGTGTGTCCCCTTGATTGTTGACAATCATGCTTGTTATCGATAAATCATTTCTGATCTTGGATTCTTTAGAATGAAATGATATGGCTTGCAAGAATCCACTTTCACTTCTTATAGGTAAGTTACAATATAGTTTTGAGAGTTACAAACTTATCTTCTTTACTGACTCATCCTTGGATCAATTTCAGTGATTCAAGGAATGTTTAAATCTTCTTAACATATTGAATGGTAAATTGACATTCATTAGTTAAGAGACATAGCGGACTGAACTTTTGTATTTTGCAAATTCTATGGTCTTGTGTGAAAGTGTCTTCATCCAGCTGTATGTTTGTGCTTGGGCCTTTGGGATTGATCTGTGCAGAACATTATTGGCATAAACAAAATATTCTTCTTCATGACTATGAAGGGGATCTGAATCCTAAAACTAAAGGATTAACCTAATGGCATCCTAAACTAGGTAAGAGTGCCTACTTCCTAGCTACGTCTACTTAATTGGGTTGTAATATAACCTAAGCTTATTATTCTATTGTGTTGGTGGGTGACCTAACCTAAGCTCTTGTGCTAAATTAATATCGGAAGGGGAGATTACTATAGTAATACTATACTATATTAACCTAATGCCTAATACTAATGGTTGTGAAATTAATCTAACCTAAAGTGGGTATTACCTTTGGCAATGTTATAAGACCTAAGGAAATTATTGTTAGACTAACTTAAGTTTTGGTAAATCTAGCTTGAACTATTTAAAAGGAACCTAAGGGTCACATGGCACTAAGGTGATGGTTCCAATGGATTTTAATTAATTTGATTGGGTATTAATGCAAGGAGGTACTACCAGTTTTGGCAAGGGCTAGTTAACTTTAGTCGAGCTTATGTCGAGGCTTCACTAAGTATGGAATTGCTTGTTGATTTGGAAATGGTATTCACCAGTTTTGGGAGGCGGTGGAAAGGAGAGATAGGTGGGAGAATTGGGAGTAATGGCATTAATGGATCTCAGTTTTTATGTGTAAACCATCTTGGAAACAAGGGAGGTAGATTTGTGGGAGGTTGTTTGGTTTTGCATGACTCACAAATTTTTCTCTACATGGAGCTATCTGGTTCTTTGAACTAGTAGTTTGATTTCTTCTTGGCTATTTTTGGTTTCTCTGGTCTGTTTTCGATCAAGGGAATGTATAAGAGGCATTAGAAGAAAAAAAATTTGGTTGTTGATCTATTGTGGAGAAGAAAAAGAGTGGGAATCTCAGCTAGAAATCTCCTTTGAATTTGCATAAGCACTATCAGGCATGATAGGCCCTACCCATTAAGATTTCTTACTTTCTTCTACGTGATTCATTAGAACAACTTTGCTCTCATGAGATAAATATTTGCATGATTTGTCCGGTTAGCTACTTGCATGTTTTTATGAATCTATGTGGTTTTTGGAATACAAATCCATTGTTAGCAATGATATTTTTTGGAAAAATTTATCTATGTTAGTTTAATGGTGGCATGCATGTGAAACTTGTATTGGGAGCTTTGTATTTCATTCTGAAACTTGTTTACAAGGTTGGTGTTTATTAAACGGGAACTTGTTGCCTTATTTTTCATTCTAAACTATTATGTATAGTCTTGTGTTTTGTTTGAGCTGGTACTAGAGCTTGTATTGTTCTGAACTTTTGTTGAAGCTCTGTGATCGACACTGTACTCATTTTTAGTACTTGTGTGATTCAAAATTGTAGTTTAATCGATGATTTTTGTTTTGTACATGTAGTCTGAGATGGAAGTTTTATTCTTATTTAAGGATTTGAAAATGCTTAAACTCATATTAGAGCATTGGTGTTTTGTTCTGATATTATATTTAGGGCTTCGTGTTTCGTTATAGGATTGTATTTGAACTTTGTGTTTGTCTGAGCCAATATTAGAGCCTTATGAAGCTCTAAAAAAAATTTCAAAGCTCATGTTTGACATTGTAATAGTATTCCATTCTTTCATGTTTTGAACTCATGTTAGAATCAACGTGTTTGATTCTATGCTTGTATTCTGAGATGGAGTTTTGTTGGTATTAAGGATTTGAAAAGATTTAAGCTCATTTAAGGATTGTCTGTGCAAAAATGTCTTAAGAGATTTGTTTTTTTTAGAAGTAGACCTAGTAATCTCTTTGATATCTTCTCCTTGTAGCTTCTTGTTGGAATGATTATGGAACTTATGTTTTGGAGAATGTACTACCTTCTTTGAACTGGATAGGGCGAGCGAATGTGAAGTTTATCTTTCCTTCTCTACCTTGAGAGAACCCACGTCTTGTTGAATTTTGACTATTTTGTTCATAGGATTAATAGACTGGAACAATGTCTTGTTGTGGGTTTGGTTGATTTTTAGTTCGTTTGGAACCGTCGTAACAATTTTAGACGGTTTATGGAAATGCAGTATTCATTATCCTTCTTGTAATACATGTATGAAACAAATTCCTACCTTGTCATAATATTTTTAAATGGAACTTGAGAGTCCTTGCTGTGATTTTGTTTCAGTTTCGATGGAGGTAAGAATGGGACATCTCTTGACTTAAACGTTATTGGACTCTCTTACTCTCTTTAGTTCTTTTTAATTGATTTATAGGTTTTATTAAAAATATGGATTGAGTACCTTACTGCACTGAATTTTGTTTGAAAGGATATATTTTATCTTTTTTCAGTTAGTTTTGTAGTATTGTTCTTATTTGGATCACAAACTACTTACTTCTTTGTATTGAGATGTTGAAGCCTTGTAATGGGATTTCAGTTCTTGAGTTCCTAATTACTTCTGAACTTGTATATCTTTTACTGTTTGAGGATTTCTACTGCTTGATGGATTCATTGAATGAATCTCCAAGTTTTATAGACAAAGGAACATGTTCTCTTGGGGACAGTATACTGCTTTGGGACTCTACTGTGTATTTTGTTTGTAGATTGAATGCAAACTTGTGCTTGATGAATGTAAATAGGTAAGCCAGTTTGTAAGATTTGTAAAGGAAAACTAGAAGTGTGATTTCTTTAACTATTCATTTGGTTTTGTGTTCTCTTTTGGGAACTAGATAAATAATTTCTAAGTTTGAAATAGAAATGGGAATTCATTTCATAGTATAAATGAAATGAATTATAGATTGGGTCCTTTTCTATTTGAGATCCCTTTTCTGTTGTTTTGATAAGTTCATTTGATTGAAATTTTATGTTTCCGATCTTATTTTGAGATGGAAAATTTATTGTGGAATGTTTGGTTTCAAATCTTTGGATTATATTCTCTAACATATGGGAGTCAGTTTTGACTTAAGGGAGGGACTGTTTTGACTCTCTATCCTACTTTGATTGATTTGAGATTCTTGTTAGATGCTTTTCCTTAATGTTTAATCCTTATACAGATATCTTGGAAGTCAGGTAGTTTTGTGCATTCTAAACCTGTTCTATCTTTCAGATGATTAGTGTATGGGGAATAGTATGTATTGACTCTTCTTTCTTTGCTATATGGAAAGATGAAGCATTCTAATATAAGCTTGGCTATAATTAACTTCTTTTGCTGCTTAGTAAATATAAATGTGTAATTCTATTATTATAGAACTATGAGACAATTGCATGACAAAACCTGTTGATTGTTTTAAAGTAATTGATAGGATCAATTAAACCTTGTGATATAATTTTGATGTTGCGGATTATATTAAGTTCTTTTCTTAAAATTAAATTTAGACTCTTTTATTGTACTTATTTTTTAGATGCTATCACTTTGATTATTGGTATGATATAGTAATTGTTTCATTAAAGCAGATTTGTTTTAATGGAACAATTAGTGGAATGAACTTTACTTTAATGCTTAGTACTTATCATGCTTAGTTCATTAAAATGACCCATGCTAGCAATTTTTGTAGATGGACATCGTAAGTGATAAAATAAGATAGAAACTTTTATGATGCATTGGTTTATTTAATTTTGGATCTTATGTAAAGAGTTTCAAATCATTCTTGAGATGTATTGGAATGGGAAAGTGATGTTCTTTTAAGATCTTAATTCTGATTGACATGCAAAATGTGTGAAATGTATAGTCTTGTAAATGTATATTTATCATCATGAATTGAAAGGTTTTGTGTTCGACTACAATTTGTGATGTGAACACTTTTTTACTTGTATGATGGAAATAATAGTGATATCTTTGCGGTATTCCTTATATCTGTTGTATATTATTGTTGTTATAAGATAATAAGTTGGATTAAGGAGATAAGTTCGATCTCCCCTATTATAATGAAATTGTTAAATTGCAAGGTTTCATTCTCTAACTTCACAATGATAGTTTAATAATGAAATATGCTTGGGACATACAATTAAACTATATAAGTAGCAAACGATAAAAAGGTTATGTTAAACCTAACATCTAACCATGTAGAGGAAGACTCTTCCTCTCTCATGGAATGAAAGATAAAAGGAATAGTGGTTATGATCTTTAATCCTTATACTAAGTTTATAAGGTAAACAATAGTTGAATCTAGGTGGATGACACACTTGATTTGGATAACTAGGTTGCATTAAGAACTAAACATTTGATGTTTGTTGTCCTATTTTTGGGATAACTGCTTGTTATGCCACATTAACAAATAACAATGCAAACATGAATTAATGAAGTTCTCCATATCTAATCAGGCTAGTGTTGGATAAAAAACTTAAGGAATGTTGGAATTAGGGTTAGGCATGGTTGCTATAATCTGAATCTTTATCCAATTTAATTATTGTTAATGACCACTAAGGGGGTATGTACATCTTGATGAATCAATTCTAACAGATGTTGGAACACGTCGACTACAGGAATGTACCCTCGAGAAGTCCTGGGACTTCTTGAGAATATATTGTTGCAGTTGACATGTGGTAACACCCTTCCATATTTATTCATCTAGATCTACGCACATTTGGACTTGAACTTAGTTTCTCTCTAGGTCAAGTTAGTAGCATGTTTAAGATAGGTAGTAGCTTTCAATGACTTAGGGTACCTTGGCACATTCGGATGACTTAGGTCAGCTGAGTATGCCCATATACCCTAAGCCATCGTGAGCATCTTCCTATAACAAACTATGATGATAACTGAGGCTAGGGTCAAACCTTGGGCAAGTCGACTGACGGTAGTCAGTAAAGACCATTCTAGATAACAGAGGAGTAGGGTGAAGGGCATATTTTGGAATGACGAGTATGTCGTCTAGGAATAGTAACATGATTAATATGTTGAAAATATTTGGCCAAAGTATCACAAGTTTTTGGTTGTGTTGTCCTATGTCACCTAGTTTAAAGCAATGTGATGTCAGATGAATATTGGTAACAAATATTTAGATAGGTTCTTTAAACAGATCACTCAGTACCCAGAATAGGGTAGGAGAACCAATTATACATAGTATACATAAATTATTCTATACTCTAAGTTAACATGAGAGATCGGTTGGTAATCGATTCATGGAATGAGAGATTAGTAGTATACTGAGTCATTACAGCTGTAGATGGTTATCTATTATGAGATTGATTGGCATTGAATGTGTGTTCTAAATGATGTTTTATTTAGAATAGAGAACATTATGTTTCAAAAAAAAATCCCTTGTTTCTAAAGTCTTAAAATGGGAATGCTACATGTTGTACCTATTGTTGTGCTTATATTTATTATTGTAGGTTTTTTTTATTGCATATTAAGGATCGACATGCAAAAGAAGAACAAAAGAGTAGTCAAAGTCTTGTCTATGAAAAAATTGAGAAAAAAATGTAAAATTATGTAAAAGTGTGTAAAATTAGTAGTAGAGGAAAGTGCACACCTGATGTAAAAGAGTGTAAAGGATAGAAAATTTTCCTGAAATGTTGTGAAGAGTGAGTTTTTTTTAGTGATCTCACACTAATAGTGATTTATTTAGGTGATCTCACCCCAAGTGCTATTTTATTGGGTGATCTCACACCAAAGATCAAGTGTTGGGGAGACAGGTCTAGTGTTACTCTCATTCCATGACAATGTCCGATAAGCACCACTATAGATAGTACATCCCTAGTTTTTTCCTGTTGTCCTGAATTATTTCGATTGAAATGGATTTACGATATTACATGCATGATGTAATTAGAGGACTATGCATGTAACTATAGAATTACTTTTAAGGCTTCTTTGAATTATTTTGATCTGATAAGTTGACTATATGTGCCACCAAAACATTAGTTCCTAGGTGAGGACATAGGCACCCAGGTGATGTTGTCTGAGTCTGGACACTAGTGTCAGTGTTGTGATTCTAACCCATGTCTAGTTTTGGGTCAGTTTATGACTGTGTTCCTATGTTGTTTTTGTACTATGTAGATTCTAAATTGTAGCTCTGTGCTATTGTAGGGGTGATTTTTTCACCCAATGTATGCCCCCCTCAGTTGGGGTACATGCAACATCCGTAGGAGTGTACAACCCAAATGAGAGGACATGATGCTATGTTGAAACTAACACCTACATGGGGGTAGTGGATGTACATGGTAGAAACCAAGGCACATACAGAAAAAGTGGCTAGTAACATGTGTTAGTAGTAAAATATAGTCATGTAATAAAAGACAATGTAACAAGTAAGTGTGCATGCAAGATAGACCAAGAAAAGTGGGTTTCAAACATGAGACATCACTCACAATGTCTCAAGACAATCAAGGCCAAAGTGACCAAAAGTATACAAAAAGTGATCAAGTAAGAGATAGGGCATAGCCCACAAAAAATGATATATAATAGAAAATAATGGAAAGAAAAATGTATCCAGCAACCATGGTGGCATATAGTCTTGTAAAGCAAATGTTACACATGAAGCACCTGTTTGCATGTTGGAAAGATAAAATGTATGTCAAGATATGTATGTATCAATGGAAAGTAATTTTCTAGTAAGAATAAGCAGTAGTATATGATGAAAAAATAGCCCCTGTAATATGTGAGAGTAGTCAAATGTAGATGCCCCCAAGAGCCTTGTTGGGACTAGTAAAAGGTACAGTGTCAAGCATCATTGTAGCATGTAAAAATGTGTAAGAGATATGAATTCACTCCAAAATACCAAGTGAACATGCATGTGTGTATATAAAAAGACATAATGAATATTTGACTAGAATAGTAAGCAAAGTGCATCATGTAAGTAGTATAAGCAAGCAAGAATAAGTGAAACTAAGATATGCAAACGTAGTGTATGAGTGGGACGGAATAGTATGTAATGTGTGAGTATGAAAGGAGTGGTGTGCCCCCCAACATATGTGTATGAGATGAGGTTCATTTATAAAATATCCCTTAACAATCAAGAATGAACCATAGAACAATAGTGTGTCATTGGGAAAGGGTTTGAGATTGTGTGCTAGAAAGATAGGTCATGAAGCATAGAGCATGAAAAGTGAATGTGGTGAGGTTCATTTCATATTTAGACCCTCAGTAGTCAATTATGAACCATGGAACTAGAGTGTATCATAGGGTAATGATGATAGAATGTGTGTATCAATATGTGTAAGAGTGTAGACACAAAATCATGCACTTAGGTACATTTCTAGGTCATAATCACATACTACTATTCATATAATTCCTAAGTGTGAAAACTAGTAATTGACATCTATCTTTGGCCTCTTTTTTATCTTTTTGGTTTCTTCTTTGGTCTTCCACACCCCACAACCTAGTCTAATCTTCATTTCTTAATATTTATTGACTCTAGACATCAACCCCCAGCCAAAACACCAGTGCCCAAGTGCCCTCATCCCCTATGGGTGCCCTTGACCTCTATGTATCTTACTCACCTCTTTTGGGCCTCGTTTATCTTTTGGGCATCTTGTTTTATTATGGGTCATCCTTTTAGTTTTCAATTACGAATTTTAAAAAAGCGAATCATATAAATACAAAGCTATGTGAACAAAATAAAGATTCAATCTCTAAGAATTTATCATCATCACCTAAGGTTGCATCCAAAGGCATTCTAAGAGCATCAAGGAATCCATCTAACACTCACTAAAGGGACACGGGAGTATATTTTCTACATACATTCATAGGAGGGGAATTTCATTTTTTCATCCACATATCTATTTTCATTACTCATCTAGTTATCACTTGTTATCAAGTGCATCTTATACAAGAGTTTCCTAGGGCATGATTTCTACACACACACAAGAACTACATCGATTCTGAGATGTAGTGCAACACTTGGTTCTAAGTTCACTCAGTCAAGTAACCACTAGGGTCACTCTGACTCCCCATTTTCATCTTTCTTTTTTATGATTTTATGTGTTTTGGGGTTTTGCAAGATATCATTTGTTTTGTAGATTACAGACAAATAAAACTATCATCCAGCGATATACAGGAAACCAACAACAAAGGTTAGCAACCACCTTGTGACACAAGAAAAAATAGATTATGAGCTCTCATGTAGTCACAAGTGCCTAACAGAGGTCTCCAGTGCCCTCACCCCAGTCCAGGCACCCTAGTCCAAGCTCATCCAACAATTACAGAATTTTTTGGGTGCGGTTGTGAAAGTCTCCTCCTCATGTTCATCAGTCTTCCAGTCGAGAACACTTTAGGATTTATTTTAAAATCATCTAAGTCTTATATTCCCTCTATTGCATCTAGGGTTTCATTTTTATCTAGCTTATTTCTTATGTCATATATGTACTTTAGCATTTTGTTTATCATATGCGGCTCTATAATTAGGGTTTTACAAAAATCTTATTTTTGTTAAATAATTTGGTGAACCCCCATTCGAACACTCTTAAATCCTCACTTCTTCTTATCATCCATATCTTAGGATCCTCTTCCCATGGATGTCTCCATCCATACCTTTTTGTAGGCTAATCCTACTAGTGTGAGTAAAATCATATCTTATTTGGCTAATACTCACATTCATCCTCATACTTTTTAAATTTAGGATAAAAAAAATTAACTAGGGACCCTACCTAGTTACAAAGAGGCCAAAGCCTAGAGTACGCATTACATGGTCCATAAGAACAAAACTAGATTGTATCCAATTACTCCATCCATTAATTGCTATCACCTTGTGATTTGTTAAAAAAAATCCCAATTTGTGTTGTTTTATATAAAATTATTTTTTCTCCCCTATCTTTTTCCCAATTCCACCATTACATTGTTGTGTTGCTACCAGCTCCATTCCTATGTTTATTTTCATCTTTGCAATATTGTACTTTCATTCTTGTGCTCCATTATTTTCCAACTTTACACAATTACCTACTCTATATAATGCACGAATCATGGCGTTCAGACTTAAGCATGAACCAACAAATTTAGTAGAACTATTAGCTGATGTGAGATCAATAGAAATATTTGAAAAGGAGGGATGGCTTGGTTTCTTGCTTTCATATAAAGAGTTTAAACCACAAATTACAAAGGAGTTCACTAAGAACATGGAGGAAGTATATGATACTATAAGAGGTAAGAAAATTCCATTCATTCCCACTATAATTAGCCATATTTCAAAGATACCAGAAGAGGGTCAATTAGTTAATAATAGGACACTCTATTCTAAAATTATTAAAATATTTTCAGTGGGAAAAAATGAAAAATTAGAACTAGTTATGGACAATAAGGGAAAGGACAAAGGCATAAAAAATGAGCACTCTCCCTGAGCCTTGGGATGAAGTAGCCAAATGGATAATTAAGTATTTCTCCTGTGAGGGTTAATACAAAATTATTTTGGGCCCTATTTTGCAAATTTTTATCCACCTTCACCATGGCCACTCCAAATCCCAAAACAAAGTAAATTTTTCTCAGTTCTTGTTTGATTTTGTCTCCACTACCACTGAAAAAAAAAATTAGGATGCCTCTTACTTGAAATTCCAGGGCCTAATGCATTTGATTTGAAAACATCATTTTTTTAAGAAAAGTCATGGCCTTAAGAAATGAATGAAATTCTAGAAAAATTATTGCGTAGAGCCTAAATTGGTCCTAGAGCCAGAGCCTTCCACTTCAGAACAACCTAAGAAACACCCTAGGACATCTAGACATGGTCAAAACCTCAATGAGCCCCGAGTAGAAATTGTTCTTACTCAAGAGGAACATGAGGTAGTTGTCATTATGTAAACCCTTCTCTAGACACCACATGTGTCTCCTTTATTTGTATCACCCTCTATTCTTGTTTGTGAGAAATAAATTGACCAAACCCCAACCATGTTGGTGACTCTACCATTATGGAAAAAGGTAAGGCATCCATGATAGAAGGAGAACCTAGTTCCCCTCCAGATTGTGATACAATTTTACCTCAAGTCTTATCCCTTTCTGAAATTCAATTTGAACTCCAACATGCCCAAAAGAGAATTACTACCTTACAACTCCTCCTTCAATCCAAATAATCCAATCTCTCTTAGATGGAGTTGAAAAAAGATCAGAAAATTCAACAACTCCATCAGACCATAGAACAACACAAAGAGGTCACTCTTTAACTTCAACATGCGCTAGAAGAGAAAGAACAATAGATTCATTCCCTTCAAACTAGGATAGAGGAGATAAATGCATCACTTGCAATTTTGTAAGAGAATAGAAAGGAAAAAAATCTTGCCGTCACCACAGAATAAATAGTTCAGGATAGAATTTTTTTTTCCTCGGATTATTGTCTTAAGAGGAATGGCTAAATGGATGGAGGAGTGTTATAGACTAGGGGGAGTTGATAATGAAAATAAGGTTTGAAAGGAAGAGAACAAGATTCTTAAAGAGAATGTGCTTGATGCCTATCAGTTATATGATCATGCCTTCTCATGTACGCCCCCATCTAATTTCTATGCACTATTTTTAAAGGAGAAATTTCTAAAGTGGCATATTTCTAGACTATGTTCTATGTAAGATGTAGAATTTGATGATGATATGTAGTTTATTGGTGCATACAGAAAAACAAATGACATTTCTAAGAATTTACTTTTTGAGCTTTATGTTCATAAGTTCCTTCTCCCAGAACATATTGAGATTCTAAACAATTTATATGTGAGAGAGGTACAGCTGAGGGCATTCATCTCTACTTTGAGGCATCAGTCCAAATGAAGGGAAAAAAGAGGAGCATATGGTTAAAAAAATAGCTAATATATGCCTCTTAATGAGGCATGATCTTCCTTTCCCCATCCATTTTTTCACAAGATTTCAGTCCCATGTATATTGTTTACAATTAGTGGATATCTATAAAGAAATTATGAGAACTTGTGTAAAGGATTTCAGGGAGTAAAACAATCCCAATGTTTAATGTTAATTTCCTTGTTTGCCAATTAAGATATGGACTACTCATAGAGCACTATAAGGAGGTTATTTCACCCACTAACCTCCATTAGTCATTAAAAAGGGCCAAATATCTAAGTAAAGTCATTTTATAAATGTAGGAGAAGTGAATTGGAATGAGATATAGACCTCCATTAGTCATAGCCCTAGTACCACGATGGGATTCCACAGATGATCGACTTGAAGATAGTTATAAAACTGGAGGGATACAGTCATTAAGTTCTTTGGTTTCTATAAGACTGAGTTGGATGAGACTTGGCAAACCTTTACTAATGAATACAATTGTTCAAGGATTGTTGAGAGATTTAATAGGTAGAAAGAGGACATGTTGAATCTTAAGTGTGGGGGAGTGATGAACCCCTATTTTACCATGTTTTATCCCATGTAAAACCTTGTGTTTCCATAATATCATTTTGCACTATGTATAATTGTTTCACAGGATTCTTAGTAGATTAATTAAAAAGATAAGGGTAGAAGGCCAAGGAGGAATTCCTACTGTAATTTTGGTTCAAGGTTATGTGTGCATTCTGATTTCTGATCCAAATTGATTTTGTGAAATTCCTTTTGGATAGGAGGAACTACCTGAAATAAAAAGAAAAACCACATAACATAGTTAATAGAAAAAGGTTAGTGGATTGCCTAGCATGAGCTATATCCAAGAAGTGTGATACTTCCTCAACAGTTGTTAATCCACTGATATATAATTCAATATAAAATAAATGAACATGTAAATAAATGAATCTAATGCTAGTGTTCTAATTTAGGTATCTCATATTACTATCAATTTCAATATAATTAAATGCTTTGATAATTAAACTAGTGAAGGTATCAGGTCAGGTTGCAAGTTGGGCAAGTAGTATGAGGGTCACAGGCAAGGTCTGGGTAAGGTTTAGGAAATTTTGATTAGTTTTAGGCTGAGTGGGGATCTTACTGGTATGAGGCAGTTTACCAAACACGGAGACTGATGTCATTCAGAATATGACTAATGATGGTTAAGGTATGACTGATGATGATTCAGGATGACTGATCTCGGTTATTGTGGATAATGGTAGAATGTCAAAGCAAGTGTCAAGGCTCTCTCTATGTCTACACAAAGATATGAGAAGGTATGTGATGAAGTTGTAGGTAGATTATCAGGCTTGGATGAGGATTTTGTGAGGCTTTTAGGGTGTTAAGGTCAATTTAGTGAAAGTGTGATAGGAGACATAGTAACCGACATCAGTCTAGTGACCGATGCCGGTGAAGGAAATCAATGATGGTTACGATAATTGGCATTAGTAGGGGAAATTTGGTGAAATTTGATACAAGGTGATTTTGGGTTTCTTTATGATTGCACAAAGAGTGAAGGGGGACTAGTTGGGTTCGTAATAAGGTGAGGAAAAATAAAGAAAGTATAAAGGTTAGGTATGGAGAGCCAGAAGGTTATGGGTGGCTTGATAGGTATACGGGCAAGAAGGTGGGGATGGAGGAATGCAGGGAAGAACAAGATCTAATAAAAAATATAAAGAAAATATTAAGTAAGTACGAAAATGATGTGAAATTAAATGCACTTACTTGTATTTTGCAAGCCTTGTTGGTGAAGGAAGTTGATGGTCGATCCACGATGAACTTGGTGGTCAGTGTCATGGCAGTACTTCCTTGGAGTTCTCCCATGAATTTCAATGCCTTTAGATCAGTCTCAGGTACTTGCTTTGGCATCTGGATAAATGTATTTTGTTGTCTTGATGTTAAGAAAATGTTGGTTCATGCTTAAATACAGATAGCTCTCTCAAAACTCAAAGTGACCAACCTGGGAAAAGGGTTGCAAAACTTTATATAGGTAACCGATGATGGTCAAGGTGACCAGTGTTAGTTGTAGGTTAACCGGCATCAGCTAGGGTGGGAAATCCTAGGTTTACCAAAAATATCAGATCTTGGTTATTTTTGGTGTGCTCCTCTTGTCAGTCTGGGTCTTAAGTGATGGTTAGAATTTAGATAAGTGGGGGTATTGTTAGAGAAGGAATAGGAATTTAATGTTAGGGTTAGACTAAGTCTTTTTTGATTAAGATAAGTACAGACTGAGTCTTAGTTAATTAATAGGCTAAGAATAAGACCATGGTGAGGTTATTAGGTGATGTGGCTAGGTGAGGTGTAAATTAACCCAATTAAAGTAATTAAATTAATAAATAATGTGAGGATGGGCATTAATTCAATTGTAAGTAATAAAATTAATATGAATGTGGGGTAAAGGGGTCATGGTTAGGTAAACACATTATGTTAACTGATTAAAAGGAAACTAAGGGGAGTGTGACCCAAATACGGTCTTAGGTGACCGACACCGGTTAAATGGAACCAATGACGGTCAAGGAAAGTTGGTGATGGTCAAGGCGGCCAGTGTCGGTTAATGTTAAGGAAGGATAGGGGTAAGAAGGGATATGTATGAAAGGAAAATAGGTAAAAAGGGATATGTGAAGATTGTATGTAGAGGGAGGCGGGTAAAAATATGATTTTGGTAATACGAGATAGGTAAGTAGGTGAAGTGAACCGAGAGAATGGGTTATAATGATAAGAGTTAGTAGGTTTGCAGGTGAATTACGAAAAAGGGGGTAGGTACAATTGATGTGGTTAGATATGGTTTATTGGGTAATATTTGATTTGAGGTAGTCAAATCTTGACATGGTTGTGTTGGATACGTAAGGCTAGATATTAGCTTAGGATGTAGGAAAAAGTACCACCCCTATTGATACATATGCAGTCCAGTGTGACCGTGGATGAGTGGTCACATATAACTAAGGTTAGACTTATTGGAATCCGACACTATAGCATATAGATCGAGATCATATTTTTATGGTCATGCTCATCGATAGATAGGATTCAACGACCAACACTTTTCATCTACCAATGGGTGAGATGGCCATCACCCTGCAGGATGTATACAGGATCCTACAACTACTAATTTTTGGGGAGCTAGTTTATTCTATTACTTCTAAGGCATCGATAGAGCTAATAGTGGTTGGTTTTGGTGAGCTGATGGGTGAGCCAAGGTATTACAACATGAGTCTCACTTATTGAGACATGTATGTAGCCTACCCACAAGGGACAAGGTTGTTTGTACTGATGATGGAGGTGGTAGATTGTTTTGCCATGCTTGATTCTAAGGGAGGGAGATTCCCATGAGCACTGATGGGAGTACTTTAGGATATGATTGAGGAGCATATGCACTTCACTTGGGAACTGACTTTCCTAGCTCAGCTATATAGGGAGCTATGGGCTTATGGGAGATTGCGATGATTCAGGATGTGTTGTACTTTTTTACTACATTCCTGGGCATACAAGCACATCGTATGTTTGTAGCCAGTTGGTTTTCCACAACATGATTGTTCGAGGGTGGATTTCTTAGAGTGTGATACAGACATTGGGTACCAGTTGGTGGGTATCATAGGGAAGCTAGGGATACATGTGATGTGTCATATTACAGGTAGCGGTTAGAGGGCCTTTTGGCCATTGATATTATTTGGAGGCCTTATGTTGACTTTTCATCTTATGGAGGCATGGCTAAGGAGTTAAAGGAGCTTCAGCTACTAAGGTGGTTTTAGGGGTGGCATTCTGGTGAGCATGAAATTATACCCGTAGATAGGGTTAGATGACAGTTCGGGCTACCATATGATGTTCCCCCACCCTTCCCACAATACCGGAGAGATGACATAGAGAGACCCATGCCTCCAACATATCTGAGTGTTCCAATAGGGCAGCAGGAGAAAGCAGTAGATAGATGGATTGATGATGTTGGAGTCATGGATGTGTATAGATAGTGGTGGGTGGCACAACTAGGAGTGGTGCCACCGAGGCCAGGACAGCCATACTTAGCTATCATCATAGTGTAGAGGGATGCCTTATAGGGTTAGGTGGTTGCCCTTCAGGCATAAATTATAGTTTTATAGGGTCACAAACACAAGTTTCCATTTTGCAGGCTCAAGTGGTGGCCCTAAAGGACCAAATAGCTTAGGGACAGGCGCCTGTTTAGGGTGGAGATGGTGATGGGGGATAGGTAGCCACCTTAAAGACATAGGTAGCAGGTTTACAGTGCCACCTAGCCACTGTACATGTACAAGTTGTGGCTTTATAGGCCTAGGTTGTAGAACAGGGTCAAGTACCCCCACAGGGCTAGGTACAGGGTCCCATATTATAGGCACTGGTACAAGAAAGAGGATAGGCATCAGGGTAGAGGCGGAGGCCAATATTAGCAAGACAAATCTCAAAGGTTGAAGTGAGACCTATGACACCAACTCAGATGGTGATGATGGTAATGTTGATCAGATAATACTTGTTTGAGAACACATGAGGAGTCCATGTGGGAGAGAAGGCCAGTGTCAAGCCCATGGAAGGACAAGAAGGACCCATACATGGAAGGAAATTTCATCTTTCATGACTTAGCCAATTTTGAGCATGAAGAACTATTTTTAGAAGATGGCGTGCGGAACACACCAACAATGTAGATACGTGCATGTCATGCATTCTCTATCTTTGGAGGAGCAGATCGAAGCATTTTTGCATGGAGACGAGCTAAGAATAGAATTGACACTTCAGTTAACTGCAAGAGGTCTATAGATAGCACACTTGTATGTGTGGCTATGTCTAAAAATAGTGTGTGGATATCAATAGCATGTAGCCTATTTCTGGAATAGATAAGCGGTGAATGGCCAGTACCCACCCTATATATATGATGTTAGGTACATAGTAAGTAAGTGTAACAGAGAATATATAGAGTGTGTGTATGTATGTGGTAAAGAGATATACGCATATGATTGAATTTTTGTATCAGATCCACACATGCATTTCTATAGACTGACATTAATGTAAGGAGCTTCTGTATTTATTTAATAAATGGAAGATATTGGCTAAATCTAAGTGTCATTCTGTGTATAGTTACGTAGTGCATGTTATTAATTCAATCATGATTACTGTTTAAGCTAATTCTTTCATAGATCTGAGTGTAGCATGCATTTTAGAATGATGGATTAGTTATGAATCTATATGTTTCTTCCTTCATCTTGCTAATATCCTACTACAGTAACCTTAAAAAGGGACCTGGTACCTTGTGCATTTTGGTGAGTGCTCAGTCAAGGTTAAGTGATGTGCCAGTGTGACTAAGGTGTTATCTAGTAAATTCTAAGTTACATCATTGGTTCCATTGCCGAGACCTCTTTTTCAGTTATTTTCATGATGGTTCACAATGAATATGTACCGGTTAACTCTAGCAAGTATTGAGGAATGGATACATGATCTGGAGGAAGAATATGCATAGCAGTTCAGCAGTGGATCTGAGTTTAACGCACATGCTTGGGTAGAATAGAATCTGTATGACAACTTATATGAGAGCTTTTTTTATATCTTTCCAGTAGAACTATACAAGTTGTATACTACTTATGTGTCTCAGTGGAACTAGGGGTATCGCACACTTGTCTGACATAGGAAGAATTTCAGGCCCTTTATGATGGTGATCTGATCTAGACTTGTGTTATGGATACATGGTTTCATGGTGTTCTAAATAGTTATATTCTGAAATATTCAATTTCAACGTACTCTTTCCTAGAGGTAGCTAAATTCTAGTTTTTGTGGTATCCAAGGGGAACGTATTTGAAAGGTATTTCGCTAGGGATCAATATCTTGATGGTAACTCTAAACCTAGAGAGTAAAATGATGGCTAACTAAACTTCACCACACGCGAGGGTAGGAATATGTTTGGTGAAAGATGGCATACCTAGTGGCAGAGAGGAAGAGAAAGGAAAGGTGGCTTAAGTTTAATTATGTGCATGAGAGGGAGATAGAGAAGCAGTGTTACATTACAAAAAGTATGGCATTGAGGAGAGAGATGGCTCGTGAAGGATTTATAGCTCACGTAGAAAATGTGGAGCCAGAGCATTAGGAACTCCCCCATCTTGGAAAGCATGATATATATCTGTCATTTTCCTCACACACAAGTGTGCCAGTAGAGACTACCTGGACTGCGGGTGCGCATTGTAATCCACCTGGTGACCTAGCCCTTTCACTTGGTTTTCCAGTATCTAGTATGATAAGTAACCAGAAATCTAATTTGGGAAGTAGGAGAGTAGGAGTAAGTCAGGGATTAAGTACATCAATGGTAGGATATATGGCTTCAATAATCTTTGGAGGAACATTCTTAGGTGCATCATCCACACAAAATATGAGTGCGCGGAATGTTGGATTCACCTTTGGAAGTGGAACTACCTCACAGACTATAGGGGTTCATTATAGTACTACTATCGGAGCACATGGGAGTACATCTATAGGTCCTATTCCAACTACAGGTGGAGGATCAGGAGATGTAGGTGGTTCTATTTCTATTGGATCTGGTGGTTCTAGAGGTAGAGGGAACACATGAGGTTCTAGATCTGGTGTTCAAGGTCTACAACAACCATAGAATATCTATATGGAGATGTCTCTTCATCTCTCAGAATATAGAGGTATAGAGGATGCTACCAAACATGTGCATATGTGTGAAATCTTGAGGCCCTCTACATGGCTATCGAGCGCAAGGAAAATTAGTTTGCTACTACATTACAAGGGCGTGCACACAGCTAGTATAGGAAGTTTGATCCTAATCAAACTTGTGTGGATTATACAACATTGAAGGATGTTTTCTTAAAGAGTTACATATCCCCAAGTTTGAGTAGAAGAGTATTAGTGCACTCAAGGATATCAAGAAAGGCACTTGTTATCCATATTTCACTCCCAAGCTAAATATTAGATTGAACAATGACCCTGCATAGAAGAAACCTGAGAAAAATCATTCAAATCCTGTAAATTAATCACAAAAAGATTCATCAAAGAAGTGATAGAGGCCAAAAGAGATCAAAGGATCCTATATAAAAGAAAATGACTTTTTCGGGCCATTTCTACATTTTAAATCCATTCTCCAAGTTATAGGTAGGTAGAACTATAAAATAGAAGAGTTAAACAAGAAGGTAAGATGCTACAAAGAAGCCAGAAGAAAGAAGAAGAATGAAAAAGATTAAAATTCCTCATGCTTGAAACAATTCAGGAAAGGGTCCAAAATTGACTAAGTATGGAGGAGGCAGTGGAAGAGACCATGTGTCCTTGCGGCACTTCTCCAAAGATGGACCCAAATAGAGAGGCTCAAACAAGTGCCACATCTCCATGTGTCCTAGGGTGGATCGGAGGTAGGGTCAAATGGTCAAACAGAGTCAAAGGTGGATAGGGCGGGCCTCAAAAAATTGGCTAAGTATGAATGAGCAAGTGGAGAGTGCCAAGTGTAAGTGTAGTGCATCTCCAAGAGTTGGTCCCAAGGCAGAGACCGAAGTGAGTACGAGCTCGCCACATAGCCCAAAGTCAATAAGTAAGAGGGACCGTTGAAAATTCCACAAAGAAGTGGAGTTCGATAAGTGTTAACTCAATGCTCTTCCAAAGGCAAACATTGGGTCGGGTTTGTAAACAAGCACGGTGCCTCCACGTGTCCTCAAAGGGGGCAGAGTTAGTTGAATAGTCAATGCATAAGCTAGGCCAGTGGAGGCTGCCAAGTGTCTTAATGACACTGATTCAAGGGTCAAATAGAGAAAAGGTTCCCAAGCGAGTGCTAGACTGATGCGTGTCCCAGGGGAAGGTGGGGCATCAGGGAAAAGTTAGTTTTTCACCCTTCACCCCAAAAGGAGTAAAAGTTACAAAATGGCTTGTGACTCCGCCAAGGAAAAAGTCAACATATAGACTCGATTCAAAGCCAAGGTGGGGATTCGAGGAAAAAATTGAAAGTTTTCCTTTTGTCCAAAAGGCATAAAAGTAAAGATGGAAGTGCATTTCCCAGCCAAACAAAAGGAGCTACGTGTCCATGCGGAGCTTCGGGGCCACGGGAGTTTTCTGTATTTTGTGATTTTCGTGAAAAAGGAGAAAAGTTAAGTTCTAAGCCTATAGACCTGATTTTTACCCCAATCTAGCCACCACGTTTCCTAATCCAAAATGGGGACCTATTTTTCAATTTTTTTTCCCACATCCATTTGTACAGAATTGATGCAAAACTTCAAAGGGGCATATCCTTCAACTCAAGGCTCAAAATATAGCAAATTTGACACCGTTGGAAGTGTCTCAACGTCCTCTACACCATGGAAGGATTAAAAATTCATTTTTTGTAGGCCCTGGTAGGTAAAATGAAGAAAATTCTTCCAGGCCATTAACGTAGAATCCATTCTCTTCATTTACCAGATCTTATTCGATTCGATTCACTGGGGAACAAGAAGTGACATATTGTGCGTGGATTTACAGAAGGCATTGATATTCAGTGGTTGAGCTTTCAAGGCAAGATTCAATGTGTATCTCATGGTGGTTGGAGTAGAATGTGACTTTTCCCTCTTCTCTCTATTTTCCTTCTATATATACTGTAACACTTCTCGTTTGAAGAGGAGAGACATTCTGGGCATAGACAAACTCTATCAAATTTGTTTCTCGATGCCATTTTTGAGCAGCAAACCTCCTCCCATGCTTGGAAAATGTATTTTTTCCTCTATTCTAGAAATGTAATGGTCTGTGCACCTTCTAGAGTAATAAAAAACATTTTTTTGTGGTGTTCTTCAACCATTTGCATCATTTTTTTGTGTCTTTGTGCCTCACCCTTTCAATCTTGGTTTTATGTGTATGTATTTTACATTTGTAGGTGTAGGATGTTGTGTTTCATGGAGTTTGATGGATGATTTGTAGATCTGGGCCGTGTCATTTTTTTCTGACCTCCCTCATCTCCATTTTTCTGTTTCTTTCTCCCTCAACAGAATATCTTGCTTCCTTTGCTGGTGTATCACTGCTTAAATGTAGGCTCTTTTTTTCACTCTCTCTCTCCTTGATTCCTTGGAATGGTTAGATTAGGTTAGATTTAGTTTTCTTGCACTGGAGTAGCTCGTGGTAGGTAGTTTAGGAACAAGAACCAACTTTCTCTGGAGATCTTTCCCACTTTTGCAAGGTCCCACACCTTGGGAAAAGTTCAATGTTTTGCAATCACACTAAATGAGTTTGCCTTAGAAAAACATATCCATAACTCATTTGGGGGTGTTGTGATTTTGCACTAACAGTTTTGGCACACCTGGTGGGACCAAGAGGTCTTCATTTAATTTCATCAAGTTGATGTGTTCTTGGTGAGATTTAACCTTTAAAGGCACTTTCAAAGCACATCCGGTCAAAAACCCATTCTCTGAGTTGTAGACCTTTTCCACCCATATCCACTCATTTTCATCCATTTTCTTCTTCCATATCTTTCATTTTCCCACACTCCATGAAGTTGTGAAATCATGACTTCATTCGCTTCATGGAACTCACACTTGCAGCAACAACAATACATTCCACCTCCAATGCTTTTCACAACTCCTCCAAATCAGCATTATGAGTAGATTCAAAATCATTATACCTATCCATTGCAGCAATGCCAAAATGAGTTTGGCCATAAATCTTATCAAGGAGAGAGATATGCATATAATGATAAAAACCAAATGGAGGATGTTGGTTTGTTAGGGAATATTCAAAAAATGGAGGCTAGCATGGTACAGTCCAGAGGCATAGCACAAATGAAGGCATTCAAGATTGGTTTCAGGGCACCTTATCTATGGGAAGGCCCTTTTCCTAGACACTACAGCCCTCAAGAGAAGCTTGACTTCATGGTTGAAATGCTGCCCCAACTTGCACAATGGATTGAGGAGATAGAAGCATATGATTAAATTCTAAATCAACCTTGTCAATGCGTAAGTCATTCAACAGCTCCTTGTCTTTCTTTTTCACCCTCTCAAGCTTTACCATTTCAGCATGATCAAGAGTCAAGCCCATCAGTTTTTTCCCCAAGTGTTAGTTTCATCCCTCCATCCGCTATTCTTCGATCCCATCTCATTTTCTCTTCCCTTTTCTCTTCCAAATCGAAATTCCCTCCACAAGATCCAAAAGAAATATCCTCCCCTCCAAAGAAACAAGAAGTTTCATCTCCTCCCTCTCCACCATAAACAATTACAAAGTTGATTGAACCCCAACCTGCCACTCGTCATGTTTTCCCAGGTCCATGTTGGGAAGAGTTCCAAGAAACCACTCAAGGAGAATAGCAAGAAGAAGAGCCCAACAGAAAAGAAATGACAGACAATCTGAAGAGTTGGGCTTTCAAATTTAGGTTTACAAAGATCCCCTTGATGGTTAAGCCAATAGAGGAGGTCAAGATTTAAGAACCAGTGGTGGTTGAGGCTGAATTTGTAGTAGGAGAATAGAAAGAACAAGAAGAAGTAGATCAGCAATCAATTTTCTCATAATGTAGTGTCTATGTTAGCACTTTGTTTAAAAAGAATGATGATCTAATTAAACTTACACCATCAGCCATGGAAGGAGAGAAAGAATCAGCTCAAAGACCCTTTGGAAAGGAGTAAATGGGTGAAGCAAAATCAGAGTTTGTAGAAGCAGAAGAAGGAGACATCATTGATGTTTTCTTGCTTTCATTAAAAGGGCCTGATTTGGTCAATAAACCCATCATGGAGGAAAGCTCTAAAAGAGATCTTACAGCCCCAACTTGTCCTCTAGAATAGCAAATTGGAGATTTTGATTTGACAAACTTCATGCTAGAGGAAGAGTTTGATCAAGAGTAAGATAGTCTTCAAGTAGCAGAGGAAGGAGAATACTCTCCAGATCCAAAAGAAGAGGAGTACATTCCAGTGGTGGAGGAGAGCATTCATTTACAGTAGCCTACATTTTATAGCAGTCCTCTGGAATCAAGTTTAGAAGATATTGATCTTCCATGTTCTTTAAAAGAGGAGGAAGGCAAAAGGCAGGAGGATCTCACCACTTCTTCCACACCATCCATCTAAGAAGGCCCACAAGAAGACCCCATTTTTGGAGTTGAATTTCATAGCAAGGGGCACATTCAAAGGATCAAACTGTGCCCAATCAGGTACTTGGCTTCATTGGGGACAAAGGAGCAGCCACAACAGTCATGCTTTCTTCTAAGCATTAGGATGAGAATCAAAGTACCAAGGGTCATCATCAATACCTCTAGAAGTCTGATGCAAGTCAGCTGGAGGAGGTATTTTCCATTAATACTGATACTTTGATGATTTGGGTGGAGGACCAGCTTATTGTCAGTTTTTCACTCATCCAGCCAGCCATGTTCAGTGCTAAATCAGTTGCATGGCTGCCTTTTTTTAGGAAGGGAAGCTATTTCTCCCTGCTAGTTACAGGTTTTGTTTGAGCTCCCTTTGCTCTTGGTTAGAGTAGTGTAGGTAGATTTGTTTTCAGCAAAATAAGTGCTTATGCACACTCTGCATGTCTCATTTGAGACATGTATGATTTTATTTTTGTATATAACTTTTGTTTGTATTACTCAAGAGGGGCATGAGGTTAGGCTCTTAAACTATTTAAGGAAAGAAGGCTCATGTTTTCCTATGACAAATGCAAATTGAAATAGAGAACTAATGCAAAGCAACTAAAATCCATTTCAAGATAGTCCATTTGAGGGACAGATGAAAACCACGGGTCGAATCAATTTTCTAGTATCAGAAATCATTTTCTCAAGGTTTTCTTATGAAAATTGAGAGTGCAGGCTCAGGGACAGGTAAGATATAGAAAATGCTTGTAGTCAGGCTTGTAATGGATCGAGGATTAGTTCTATGTTTATCAAGCACACTCCATGCCCAATGGATACAACAAGGCAACTGATCTCTTCATCTAACAGGTAGATGTCCCTATGAGTCACCAAATTGTTATCCATATTTCACTCCTGAGCTAAGTATTGGATCGAACCATGACTCCGCATAGAATAAACCTAAGAAAAATCATTCAAATCCTACAAATTGGTCAAAAAAAGATTCAGCAATGAAGTAACAGAGGCCAAGAGAGATCAAAGGATCATGTACAAAAGAAAATGACTCTTTTGGGTCATTTCTACATCTTAAATCCATTCTCCAAGTTACAAGCAGGTAGAACTATAAAATAGCAGAGTTAAAAAAGAAGGGAAGATGCTACAAAGGAGCCAGAAGCAAGAAGAAGGAAGAATGGTGAATATTCAAAGTCCTCATGCTCGAAACAGTTCAGGAAAGGGTTCAAAATTGACTAAGTATGGAGGAGGTAGTAGAAGAGACCACGTGTCCTCATGGCGCTTCTCCAAATATGGACCCAAACAGAGAGGCTCAAACAAGTGCCGCATCTCCACGTGTCCCAGGGCAAAACGGAGGTAGGGTCAAATGGTCAAAAAGAGTCAAAGGTGGATAGGGTGGGCCTCAAAAAATTGGCTAAGTATGAATGAGCAAGCGGAGAGTGCCAAGTCTTAGTATAGCACATCCCCAAGATTTGGTCCCAAGGTAGAGACCCAAGTGAATGCGAGCTCGCCACATAGCCCAAATTCAATAAGTAAGAGGGACATTGAAAATTCCATAAAGCAGCAGAGGCCAACAAGTGTCAACTCGATGCTCTTCTAAAGGAAAACTTTGGGTCATGTTTACAAACAAGCACGGTGCCTCCACATGTCCTCAAAGGGGGCAGAGTTAGTTGAATAGTCAACACATAAGCCAGGCTGGCAGAGGCTACCAAGTGTCTCAATGGCATTGATTCTGTAACATTCCCCAAATTAGTACATTAAACAAGTAAAATTTTTTTTTTGATAAATGCTTCCTAGTTCTAAATACATAATTTAGAACTCACAAATCAAAACAACCATTCTTAAAACAGATAACCATATGCAGCTGTAATGACTCGGTGCACCACCGATCTATTCATTCCATGACTCGGTGATCTACCGATCTATTCATGTGTTTCACAGAATTGGCATTTTTACTAACTCTTCCCTAATCTGGGATTTCAGAATGCTATGTCCAAGGAACCTATCTGAATAATCATTACCATTATTCATCGGCATCTCGTCCCTTAGACTAGGTGACATAGGACAACGTAATCAGCAGCTTGCGATACTTTGGCCAAAGTTTTGAAACATATTGTTCATGTCTCATATTCCTTGACGACATACTCGTCAATCTGGAATACGTCCTCCACCCTACTCCGATGTTATATAGAATGTCCCATACTGACTTATGTCAGCCATCCCTCCCCCAAGTCATTCACTCAGGAACAGATTCATAACATGACAATGTTATAAGGATGCTCTTGAGGACTAGGGATAAGCTAACATACTGGATAAACCCTAGTTAACCTAGTGTGTCAATGTACCCCAAATCTCCAAGGGCAGCCTCATAACATGACCATGTTCCTAACCAGATCCCGAGTAAAAACTTGTTCGAGTTTAAGGTGTAAATCTTAACGATCAATGCAAAGGGTTTCGCCATAAGCCACCTGCATTGTTGTATCCTCAAGAAGATCCTAATATTCTCGAGGGTATAACCCTGCAGTTGACATGTGCCAACATCCTACAAAACCACCTCGGAAAGATCTACTTATCCTAAGGTGTTACATACGTTGAGTTGAAACTATACTTTAAGACTCTCCTTTCCGATTAGTCTTATCCCAACTCCTGGGCTCCTCATCATTTAGTTTCCTTACTTAATTAAGATCCATTTCACAAAGAGAAATTAATAAGATTTGAGATCTCGTCAAGAGTTCTTTTATTCACCATAATCTTAATCAACGAAAATGGGCAGTAGCCCTAAGTCTCCTCTTAAGGATGATAAATATACCTTTTTAGGTTTATATCGGTTTTCCAAAACTGTATTATATCATACTTATTTGTATTAAGATATAGTGATTTAGATTCATTATGTACGTTGCCTTGGCTTAGATCAAGGTTAGAGAGTAATAGATTACTCTTCCCATTCAGCTACCTATTAAGGTGTATTTGAACCTTAACTTCTAAGAAGACAGTGGTCTAATTTCCAAATTAGCCTGATATGAAATATAACAGATCTACTAATCATACACAAGTATTTAGTCACAAAATCTTTACAAGGCCTACTTAGAGAATCCTAATATCTCCAAGGTATACAATAATAATAAAAATGCACTTCTAAACAATCAAACCAAAGAGGATCAATCCTTCAAAATACAAATACAGACATATAGTATCAAATCCCTCATTTCATTTAATTCCAAGCCAAATAATTACAATCTAGGTATTCAGCATATTTGATACAATACTCAACAACATAAGATCAACTTTCTCATATAATACAATTAGAGAAGTCAAGTTGGAATTTATCATAAAACCAAATTAAATAATCTGAGCTTCATATCAGATCTGCGTGCCTTTACCACTTATGAAAACCATCTGCGAAAATTGCCAACACGGGTCAGTTCTGTGAACTGAGCATGATAAGCACTAATTCTTAAAGCAATTGCAATCCACCAATTGCTCTCATTAAACACCCTGTTTAAATGAAATCATTTCATCAAACATGTAAACATAATTCAGACTATGCTCTTTCTGTAATTCAAACATGACTTTTAATGCATAACTCATATTATAGTTACCAATTAGTTTTAAATACTTTTCAGATGTTTCATCATATATATTAGAGACTAAGAAGAAAAAATGTATCCAAACCAACCATCCATCTGAATCACTAGGACAGCAATAATCCACAAATTATTCCATTCAACAACACAAATGAATTTCCTAACAGTTCGTGTATCCAACAAATATGTTTTTACCCATTCCAAAAAGGCAGTTTATAACATTCCGCAAGCTCAACTGACGAGATTCTTTTATAATCATAACATATTTCAATGGTATTGACAAGTATACCTACTTATACAGCAACACACATTTTATACCAGTCTCTCCATACAATACCACAGTCTATTCTTGTTATGCCCTTACCGTAGAGATCACATAAGGATACAAGAAGAAAGAACACAAAGTTTCCAGACTAGGAGAGAGTATTTTCTTATTCCTCCTATTATGCATCAACATATACTTTATAGCATAGGAAAAGAAACAGAGACAGTCAGATTCCCATATCAATCATGTTCTGTACTGTACTGACTCCTCTAGAATAATGCAATTACATTTACACATGCGACTAAACAGTCGAGATTACAAGAAGAACTACAGTTTCATCTAAATTCCATAATAAAAATCACCTGTAGCCATTAAGCAATACAAGAGCTCTTGCGACAAAGCAGTAGTAAATAATCCTAACATAATAGACTCAACAAATCTTTCCATATCATTCATCAAACATGAAAATACCCTATGCCATCGCCTAACATGGCACATCTAGGAACTCTTTATCTCAGTCAAATACGAGACTAGATAACACTATAAACAAAGGACGTTCCATATGCAAACATAGTGACATTTCCACTGAGTCGAAACACATACATACACAGCAACATTAAACTGAGTCTAATCTCTATGATGATACAGCAAGGACTTATTTCAGAACCCTAATTCAAGAAAGAATAACCACAACAAGGATTTCACATAAGTCAACTCCATATCAATAATTCATCAAAGTTTCATCCGAAGTCGAGCTAAGACAAAAATAAAGCAGGGACTCAAACAGAGTCAAGTTTGTAATGAAAACCCAACACTTAATTCCCTAGAATCAAACTGAATATATACACAACAATATTTATAAAGAGTGTATTCAATATGCATGCACAGCGAGGACTTAAATCAGAAATCGAGTCAACACACAACACATCATGGACTTCATCAGAAGTCATGTTCAAATGGAATACTGCAAGGACTCTAACAGAGTCATAACCCACCAGTACTCACAACCAGGGTTTCAATTGAAGTCTAATTCATACAACAACAACTCAAAGACTCCAACTGAGTCAATACCAAATAGTATTCACTACAAGGCTTCTACAGAAGTTGAAAACATAAGATATGTTTCAAGGACTCCAACAGAGTCATTTGCATAAATAATCCTTGCAAACCTTCGACGGTGTCTAACCAAAATTGAAAACACAGTAAGGACTTCATAGAAGTCGTGTTCAAGTAAAATAAACACAGTAAGCATCCCAAATAGAAGAAACATAAAGTATTCACAGCAAGATTCAACAGGATTCAACAACAATAATAGCACAGTCGGGTCTTCAGTTGAAATGAATCCAAAAAGAAGAATAAATACAGTAAACATTTCAACAAAGTCTTCGAATAACCCGAGATCCCCAATCCACAGGAAAAGAAAAACCAATACATTGCTTCAAACCAACTGTACTAAAATCACCTAAACAAAGTTGTTTTAATGAAAGCATTTGAAGTAAAGCAAGATTTTTAAAAGTTAGGGCCTATCATGCCTGATAGTGTCACATAAAAATCTGAAGAAGACCTCTAAATGTGCTCGCGTCTTCTCTTCTTCTTCCATGATAGATTAAACAACAATAAATTGTTACCTTCATGCCTTATAAACTTTCCCCGACAGAGAAAAGAGTTAGATATTCTCATGGTTGCCATGCAACACAGAGTAGACTAGTTCAAAGAACCAGTCATCAAGTAGAGAGAAAAACGGAACGCATGGAAAACCAAAATACCAACAAATTTTGCATTTGCATGCCTTCCCAAGCAATCCACGCTCGGGAACTAAAGTTCATCAATGGCATTAACTCAATATTCCTACCTATTCTCCATTGCCACCGACTGCCTAAGTTGGTGATTTCCAAATGAAAGCAAACTACCATTTCCAAATTTGGCAATGCTACCACGTCAGGTCACAATAGCCGTTAGCAACCTCCGCTAAATCCTAAGTCTTTCATCCTTATCCACCTCATTTAATGCCATGGAAACCACCGCCCATGACTCGCGCCCCTTCATAGGTCCCCCTCCATCCATTATCCTTAGTTAGGTTAGAAACATAGGTTAGATCATAAGGTAAGACATTAGTCTTACTTCCATAGTGCTAGGTGTAGCCAACCTTAGGAGCATTAAACCTATATTTTAGGGTTAGTTTAGATTAGAAATCAATCAACCAATAGGTTATAGTTTAGGTTAAGGTTATTAACCTTAACCAATTCAATCAAGGTCTCATAAGTAGGACCGATCAGTTTTAGAACCAAGCAGGGTATAACATTCCCGTAATGGATTCTATCCTGTATAGCTAATAAGCTTGCAGTATACAGCAAAATTTCTTACCTGGCTTAAGGTCTAGACCTTCCTGATATTATGATATCAGGAACCAAATTCATTTTTACATGATCAGCCTAAGTTAAAATCCGAAATTGCTTATTCAACACATTTAGACCTTGCAACTTTCGTAAGGTCGATATTTTTTTTGTTCATCCTGAATAGACTTAAAACATCTCTTGGATCAATGCACTGATCCAAGGCTGAGTCATAAAGATGGTTAAATCCACAATTCCTCCTGAAATCAATTGAACTCAGGTGCTAAAAATGAAAGAAATAAAAGAGTCCAAGTATATCCTAACTCAGTCAAAGATCTTCAAGAGAAAAGAAGATACAATCCATATCAAGCATGACTTCATAATCAAAGGAACACATCCTCATACAAAAGAAATCATATATCAACACTTGCATGCTCAGGAGGAAGTAACAATAGTTCAGGGTGTTACAGATTCAAGGGTCGAATAGAGAAAAGGTTCCCAAGCGAGTGCCAGACTGATGCATGTCTGAGGGGAAGGTGGGCATCGGGGAAAAGTTAGTTTTTCACCCTTTTCCTTAAAAGGAGTAAAAGTTATAAAATGGCTTATGACTCCACCAAGGAAAAAGTCAACATATAGACCTGGGTCAAAGCCAAGGCGGGGAGTCAGGGAAAAAAGTAAAAGTTTTCCTTTATTCCAAAAGGCATAAAAGCAAAGATGGAAGCGCATTTCCTAGCCAACCAAAAGGATCCACGTGTCTATGCAGAGCTTCGAGCCTGCATGAGTTTTCTAGATTTTGTGATTTTCACGAAAATGGAGAAAAGTTAATTTCTGCGCCCGCAGACCCGATTTTTGTCCCAATCTGGCTGCCACGTGTCCCAATCCAAAAGGGGGACCCATTTTTCAATTTTTTTCCCTCCCATTTGTACAAAATTGATGCAAAACTTCAAAGGGGCATATCTTTCAACTTAGGGCTCGAAATATAGCAAATTTGACACCATTGAAAGCATCTCAACGTCATCTACACCATGGAAGGATTAAAAATTCATTTTTTGTAGGCCCTGGTAGGTAAAATGAAGAAAATTCTTCCAGGACATTAACATAGAATCCAATTTCTTCAACTACCAGATCTTACTCGATTCGATTTGCTGGGGAACCAGAAGCAACATATTGTGGGTGCATTTGTAGAAGGCATTGATATTCAATGGTTGAGATTTCAAGGTAGGATTCAATGTGTATCTCATGGTGGTTGGAGTATGATGTGAATTTTTCCTCTTCTCTCTCTTTTCCTTCTATATATATTGTAACACTTCTCATTTGAAGAGGAGAGACATTTTGGGTATAGAGAAACTCTATCAAATTTGTTTCTCAACACCATTTTTGAGCATCGAACCTTCTCCCATGCCTAGAAAATGTATTTGTGCCTCTATTCCAGAAATGTAATGGTCTATGCACCTTCTAGAGCAATAAAAAACGTGTTTTTGTGGTGTTCTTCAACCCTTTGCATCATTTTGTTGTTTCTTTGTGCCTCACCCTTTCAGACTTAGTTTTCTATGCATGTATTTCACATTTACAGGTGGAGGATGTTGTGTTTCATGGAGTTTAATGGATGATTTGTAGATATGGGTAGTGTCACTTCTGTCTACCTCCCTCATGTCAATTTTTCATTTTCTTTCTCCCTCAACAGAATATCTCGCTTCCTTTATTGGTGTATCACCGCTTTAGTGTAGGCTTTATTTTTCCCTCTTTCTCTCTCCTTGGTTCCTTGGAATGGTTAGATTAGGTTAGATTTATTTTTCCTACACTGGAGTAGCTCATGGTAGGTAGTTTAGGAACAATAACCAGCTTTCACTGGAGATCTTTCCCACTTTTTCAATGTCCCACACCTTGGGGAAAGTTCAATGTTATGCAATCACACCAAATGAGTCTGCATTAGAAAAGTAGATCCATAACTCATTCGGGGGTGATGTGATTTTGCACTAATAGCACCACTGAGAGTGTATGTGATTATGATGCTCATTTTAAGACACTTCTATCTAAGCTATCTTATGATATTCACACTAGTCAGCATGCATAATGGTTCGTTGGAGGATTGATTACACCTTTTAAGAGGGAGTTGTCACATAAGACATACACTAATCTGCGTGAAGCATTGGAAGTAGCTTTACATGCTGAGGTATTTGGGAGCATTGACACTAGCGTTATTTCATTCCTAGAGGCACATATTGCAGCTATATAAAAATAGTTAGAGAAGTTATCAGCAAATTTACCCCATGAATCATGCTCAGGAATTTGGTGTATAGATTGTGAAGTGGAAGATCATACCAAGGATAGTTTCCCTCACAGATCTGTAGGCTCATTACTATTGGACTATGAGATTTGTCATTTGAATCATGATGCTAGTTACTGTCCTTTTTTATAGTGCATGATAAGGAATAATGTATCTTTCTTTTGCAAGATTTGGAGGTCCACGACCCATGATACTGAGGATTACCAGTCAATTGGTCAGATCTAGGATGTTATATACATTGGGGTATGACAAACAAGTATAACAGATAATTCTAAGGGTAAGAATGAACACCAGGATCAGGATCATAATCAAACATGTACTATGATAGGAATGAAGGGCGTTTTGAAGGAGGTCATGGAAGGGGACGTGGATATCATGGTGGATATAGAGGATGAGGCCATGGTGGAGGAAGAGGTGAGTTCCCTTCATGGAACATGTTATACGTGCAAATCTCTTCACCACTATAGGCGTGAATGTCCTCAGAATATTACATTTTATTTCTGTGGAAAGAACCATAGCTATGGATAGTGCTCAGACTTATATGAGCATCTAAGTAACAAGCATAAGGAAGGAAAATAAAGGTGTTGGGATGGTTAGAATCTAGCGCAAGGTAGAAGATTAGTGGATGCCAAAGATAGAAGAAGGCCCTGAGGCATTGACAGTGAAGATTACTACGCACTCGTTGAAGCAACGCGCATAAGAGAGGCATTGGACCAGAAGCCTACAATCACCAAGGAGGATCTTTTGCATGCAAGGTACCTATATCCTTCTCATCAAAAGGAAGTTTACCAGAATATCATGAAAGTGCTAAGGAATCCTCAGGGTGAAATATATTACCTAAAGGAGTAGAAGAAAGCATCAGAGACATGGTCTAAAATGATGTTGATGATCTGCGAGAGGTGGGCAAGATGTTGCACCAGGAGAACATTATTCCACTATTAGGAAGTTGTTTAAAAAGGAGCACTCCATGCGCGCAAGTCTTGAGATCTGAAAGGTAGTTTCTGCATGTAAATATTCCCCCTGATAGCCTTGGCTATGACTAAGAAATTACTCTGAATGTTGATGTAGATGGGTGGTTATTGAGCAACATATTGATTGATACAGGTGCGGAAGTAAATGTGCTTACATTAGATGCATGGGTACAAATGGGGAGGCCTCCATTACAGCCATCATCTAATGTGTTATTTATGGAAAACCAGACTAAGGCCACTCCCATAGGATTTTTCAAAGATGCATCTATAACTATACAAGGGGCCAAGTTCACTAGGGATTTTGAGGTATTAGCACTTGCAGAAGAAGACAATTTTCCAGCCCTGTTTGGACGCCCTTGGTGTTATGTGAATAATGTTGACTTGAGGTTCAATAAGGGGTATATTAGCTTTGAAAACAAGGAGGAAAGGGTTGTGATACCTTTGACAGATGGGAATTCTACACCATATGTTGAGCCTCTAAGTGAGGAGGACTTAAACAGAGTTTATGTACGTGCTATTAAGGACCCAGAGGTCAATGACCCATCAAAAAAAGATCATCCTACAGTGGGAGGATTCTCATTCTATTAGTGATACTACAAGTATTACTTATGACAATTGGGCTCATGGTACATATGAATTGGTAGGGTGTGAGGTAAAAAGTGTGGTTGCACGCAGGAATGGATTTCATTCAGTTTCGACAGATAGGTAGCATAGTACCTTGGTATACAGGGGCAGAAGATCTTCCTACATTTTTTAAGGCCATGGAAACATAGTGGAAAGATCAAATTAAGAGAAGAGCTATGTTAGTATATACCTTATGTAGGACAACAACGTGCTGGTGGGTAGTCCACAGAGATAATCTTATAAACTGGGAAGAGATTGGAGTCGCTTTGTCTACTAGGTTTATAAGGAACAATGCACCTATGAAAATATGAACTTATCATGGTGATCAACCTATTTAGCATCACATTTAGCAGTGTGAGAGACTCTAGACAGTAGGACATGAAGTATTACCACCTTCACTCTGGGTGCATCGCCTGTATTCTACGCTACAAGGATGTGCATGCACCTGGTATGTATATGTAGAACTACATCGAGAGACTAGAAACTGGCAAGATTTGATTGCAGGAATGATCCAGACTTTTGACTACTTCTCGACTAAACCTCATGTAGAAGAGGCATTAAAATTTTTCAAGCGCTTAACTATGGGAGATAGTGCAAAATTAGAAGAGCATATTCAGGAATTATTTGGTGAGATAGAGTTCGGAGCATGTTTTGAAAAGGAAGAAGAACTGGACTCCATACTACTTCAACGTGCTTTCCTTGAGAAACAGAAAGGAAATATGGTTTACATCGTAGATGATGAGGAAGTTGAGAACCTGGATATTGAACATTCACAAGGGGTGCACAAGGTCTTGGACAGTGCAGAAAAGGATACGCATGCACCTATCACGAACCCATGAAAATAAAGAAGGTGAATATAGGTTCAGAGGCTGAGCCTAAGGAGGCCATAATTGGAGACTACTGGTCAGACTCGGAGGTAGAAAAGATCATTGAATTACTTAGGGATTATTAGGACTTATTCCCTCTAGGGTATCATGAACTTAAAGGTGTGCATAAATCACTTGGGGAAATGAAGATAAAAATTAAGGATGGTGCATGGTCAGTCAGAAAGAGACCTTACAGAATGAATCCTAATTTGCACAAAAGGTAAAGGAAGAGATTGATAAAATGTTGAAATTTGGAATTATCAAGCCCCTTGATGAGTCAGAATGGGTTAGCCCAATGGTGATCAGTATCAAGAAGGATGGATGAATTAGAATATGTGTGGACTACAAGGAGATGAATGTTGCATGTGTCACATATCCATTCCCTATGCCATTCACTGAGGAAATACTCGAAGGAGTTACAGGGCGCGAAATATATTCCTTCACAGATGGGTTTTCTGGGTATCATCATGTTAGGATTGCTCAAGAGGATCAAGAAAAGACAACATTCACTACTGAATGGGGTATTTTTTCCTATACTGTGATGCCTTTTAGATTGAAAAACGCGTACCTGCTGTATTCTTGTGCATAGTTGTTCAGGCATTCAAAGATTTTATTCACAACTTCTTACAGGTCTACCTAGATGATTGGACAGTATATGGGCTTGTGAAAGATCATTGCGACAATATGTGCTTAATGTTTGAATGATGCAGACAGTTGAGTATCTCTTTGAACATCAAGAAGTGCATATTTGCTACACCATTTGGAATATTGTTGGGACATATAATCTATAAGGAAGGTTTTCTGGTTGATCCAGCGAAGGTTGCAGTCATTTTAGGCTTGGAAGCGCCTACCAATCAAAGTGAGGTGTGCGGATTTTTAGGTCATACAGGATATTATAGAAAATTCATCAAAGGGTATGCCAAAATTGCTACACCCTTGGAATAATTACTGAAGGGAAAAGGTACATTTTATTGGGGAGAACCGTGGCAGCGCGTGTTTGAGATATTAAAAGAGAAACTTACTACTGCACCCATTCTACGCTTTCCCTCATGGGATAAGCCATTTCATGTGCATGTGGACAATTCTAGCATGGCCATTGGCGTTGTGTTAGCTCAAGCTGGAAAAGGTATTATAGATCATCCAATCTGTTTTGCTAGTAGGAAGATGACTCCTGCTGAATGGAATTATACAACTATAGAGCGTAAAGCTTTTTCCATGATCTATGCATTACACAAGTTTCGACAGTACTTGTTAGCAACACCATTTGTGTTTTATACATATCACATGGCATTAAAGTACTTGGTAAACAAGCCCATCTTATAGGGGTGCATATGCAGATGGGTGCTCCTATTTCAAGAGTTTGACTTCACATTTGTGGTGAAGCCAGGGAAAAGCAATTTTGGACTAGACCATTTATCTAGAATCAACTCAAGAGAGGAAGCACAGACAATTGAAGAAACCATGTCAGATGCACAGTTGTATAGGTTACAACGCGCGCCCAAAGAATTAGCAAGACATTGTTGTCTTTCTACGAATAGGTATGGCACCAGAAGGATTGAAAGCATTAGAAAAGAAACAGACTTGCTATACACGCGGCACCGTTTATGTTAATCAGTGGTGACCTCTATAAGTTAGGCAGAGATGAAGTATTATGTCGTTGTGTATTTTAGAGCATGAGCGTAAGGATATTATGGAAGAAGCTCATGGTGGTATTACAGGAGGCCATTATGCAGGTGATGCGACTACCTGAGAAGATCCTACTTGCTGGATTATGGTGGGAGACATTGTATAAGGACTGTAAAGAATATTGTAAGGCATGTGATCATTGTCAACACCTAGGAAAACTAGGGCAAAGAGATGAGATGCCTTTGAGACTGATTCCTAGTGCTGAACCATTTGAGAAATGGGCCATTGAATTTGTAGGACCTATTTCTCTAGCTGCGCACAGGACTAGATCGTGCTATATCATTACTTGCATAAATTATCTCACATGGTGGGTAGAAGCAGCACCTATGAAGGACTGTACAATAGCTACAACAGCTAGGTTTCTATGGGAGAATGTTCTTACAAGATATGGATGTCCCTTAAGCTTAACAAGTGATAGGGGTACACACTTTTTGAATGAGAAAATCAGGATCCTATTAGATGAGTTTATGGTTGCACACCATAAAACTACACCTTACCATCCTCAAGAAAATGGAACTGTAGAGGCTTTCAACAAGATTTTGAGCTAGACTTTGATAAAAATTTATGATGTTGGAAGAAAGGATTGGGATGAAAAAGTGTCAGTTGTTCTTTGGGCATATAGAATAACTTATAAGAGATTGAACAAGCCACACCATTTTAGTTGGTGTTTGGCACGAAATTCGTTCTCCCTATAGAATTTATGTTACCTTATTTGTGCATTGCACGCGCTGGAGGTCTAGCTGATGAACAGGATTTAGAAGATCATATCGAGAAGATGATTCAACTGGATGAGTGTCAAGCCATAGCATGATGGAGTCAGAAGCAGGAAAAGGCTAGGTAGAAGGCATGGCATGACAGAAACATAAGGGATAAGAAGTTTGAGATTGGACAAATGGTACTTCTTTATGACTCAAAGTTCTTGTGCCATCCAGGCAAGCTTAAAGTACATTGGTTGGGGTCGTATGTTATCACTTATATACTTGAATTAGGTGCTTTCCAGTTAGAAGCACTTGATGGAACATGGCTACCTGGTTACTTTAATGGGAGTAGGTTGAAGCCCTACTATAAATAAGTCTTCTTGGTGTTTGTAATAAGGTCAGTATTTCCATTTAGATTAGGTTTTCAATTCTGTATTTCCTTAATGTATTTCCTTCATTGTCGATTATGCTTTGTCAATTTAGTTGTTGTCTTTATGTAATAAGCGTGCTTGCGTGCATGAAGCTAATTACTATATAAAAAATGTCTATGCGCAGAGGACTGCACATACCTTTCATGTGGGGTGGTTGTATTTATCCAAGTAAAATACTGTGGGAATTGAAAGGTGAAAGGAATAAGATGCTACAGGTGTGCTTTAAGTCAAAAGAAGATTGCTTCTCAAAAGTGACCAAGGATGGAGATGAATGAAAGGATAGTATAACACGAGGTAAGCGGAGGCCATGATAGTTACCGGGAGAAGGTACAGTGATGAGGTACTCATGTGCAAGGGTGCGCGCTGAAGAGAAGTCTGTGACAAGAGGGTAGGAAGGTGTGCTAGAAGGTTATAGCAGGGGCACGAAGATGTACCGCGTGGGATGAATGAATTTGGTCAATAAATGAGGGGATATTTGGTAGGTGAAAGAGCAATAAATGCATCAAAATTTGAAAAAAAATTATATAAGGATGGGATGCAGATTCATTTTTACCATTGCGACTAAGAGAATTTGAGGAAAGAGCTAATTGTGAAGAGCTGAGTGATCGAGTTAAGGTGTGAAGGGTGTGAAACCAAGCATGATAAACAGATCTATGTGAAAAAAAATTGCATCCCTGATGGTGAAGGGTTTGAGTGAAGCAGGGAGATAGAAAAGAGTTAGGTTACGAAGTTTCCACCTAGGGCACGATTGAATCGAGCTAGGGTTTGATTTACAAATTTGCAGAGTTAAAAAGGAGACATTTGCAAGGTAAAAATGGCACCTAAGAAGGCATCTGCAGCAAAAGTAAAAGGAAAGAAGAAGGTGGTCATTGAGGAAGAAGAGATGGCACCCAGAAATCTATTTTTTAGAAATGAAATATCCAGAAGGAGTCATCATCGGCCAGGAATGGGATTCACCCATCAGAAAGAGCAAAGTAAGTGAATACAATCACAGGACTATGGAGAACAAGAAGGAGCTTGATTCCTTGCTCACTGCTAGGAAAAACAAGCACACAACGGATGACATGCCAGTTTATGATGATGTAGGCGAGAAGCTTCTGAAGAGAATTGGGGTCTACAAATTATATGAGCTTCCATATTTTGGGAAGTATGAGCCCTTGTATCAATGGCTCATGAGCAGGGTGCATGAGGACTTCTTCTACTTTGCAGGACGCAGAGTTAGAATCTTGTCTGTGCTTATCTCATCAGTTACATGTTTGAAGGCCACATGAGAGGACATAAAAATTGATCTCACAGATAAAGCCATGATTTTAAAGACCAAATAGGAGTTAGGGTACCTGAAGGGTCCATGCGGAATGGATATAGAAAAATTGAAGAACTGTCCAGTTGTGCAAGTTGCAGCACACCTTGTTACAAAGTTGAATGATCAGGAGTCGATGGTCATAGGTAAATACTATGTGGTTACATGTTGTGCGTAAGATGTCAAAAGGGGAAATCTACAACATTGCAGGCTATATTGCAGAGAAAATAGTCGAAGAAGTGCGTGCACAGGAGGGAAGATCAGCTTTGGGGTTGTTCTACTATCACTGGTATTCATGGAGATTGGAGTACCAGACGGATACCGAAGGAAAAGGTATGGGAATACCCCATGGAGAACAAGTCACCAGCTGAAAGGTTCAACAAGTATCTATGTAAAGGGGCCATGACAGATGACATAAAGCAAAGGGTGGAGAAATTGTATGACAGGCTCCACATGGCATTTGGAGAAGAGTGGCGCATCCCAAAGGACCTACTAGCAATGGTAGGGAAACAAGTCCAGTTTGTTGTATATCAACATTTCTACATCACGCACTTCCCAATGAAAGATGGAGTTTAGAGCCCTTGGTGTAAATTTCCTTATGCATTCACTACAAGGTATTTCCAAGCATTTGTTCACAGATTCATAGACACGTGCCAACTGGTATTCAATGTAGATAAGGTAGAATGTGACTACCACACGTTGAGAAAGAAGTATGTGTATCCTGGTAGAAGTGCTTATACAGAGAGGATCATTTCAGAGGTGCTGAATATTAAGCCAATAAGTTTGGTTGTAGTAGATGTGGGGGCAGCATTGGTATATCTCCAGTTGAAGCCAAAGATGGAGAATAACAAGTATGTGGAAGGTGAGTTTTTCGCACTTCCAGCACCACCAAAGGGAAAGCATACAATGTATAACATCCTAGTGCCTAAGCCCAGAGAGCCAATTGAAGTGGAGGATGAGGAGGAGGAGCGCGAAGATAGTGGTGGTTTGGAGCATAGAGGTAGGAGACATCCTACAAATAAGGGTGAAGTTGAGCGCACATTACACCACCTCAGCCACAAGAGGGGGATGATGAGGACTTGAATGTAGTCCAAGGGGAGCACAGATTTAAGAAGGTGTTTTGAAGAACCAGGACCCAAGGTGCTACTCCAACCATGGTGCGCAGATCACCCATACTCTCTCCACAGAAGGAGGCAACCATGCAAAGGAGGAAACTGAAGTTAAATGAGGAGGTGGAAGAGTCAGAAGAAAGCGCGCCTAATTCTCCTACACTTCCAGAGAACATAGAAGAATAGGGTGAGGGATCAAAGGGAAGAGAAGAGGATGAGAAGAGACTAGAAGAGGTAGCTGCAGAGAATGTTCAGGACATGGAGACACAAGTCCCAAATTTGGAAGCTAAAGTTCCTAAGCAGTAACGGTCTAGAAGAACAAGTGGAGACCACATTCCACCAGCCATGGGGTATGCAGAGGATGCAGGAAAAATTATCCGCTCTGCTTCCAAAGCATGATAGCACAGAAGGATTTATTCATATGGGAGCTAATGGATGAGGATATGGCGACTGTGCGCACTCGAAAAAAACTATCATGGTCAATGCACACCCACATGGATAATCCTGACTTTGATGTGTGTGAAGAGTCATGCATTTCGAGATGACTAAAGAAGGCACCCCAAGCTAGACACATGATAGTAAATCCTACTGTCATGATCAGATGATCAGGTCAGCAATGCATTCGTGAAGGTTTCTGCTGAGGTGGCTAAAAGAAATATGGACAAAGCTGCAACGATTAGAGCACTGCACGAGGAGCTAAAGACAAAGGTTGTAGAGATAGTGCACATAACGTAGGAGAGGGACTTCACGCAGAAGAAAAATGAAGTATTTATCAGCATCGCAGAGGATATTGGAGACAATGTCATCATAGCAAGGCCACACTTGGAGGCCAAGGTACCACAGACATTTCCTTCAATGATACATTATGCAGGAAAGTTGGTGGACTTAGTACATGAAGATGAACCTATGCACATGCCAGTGCCAAGAAGCTCAGAGCAAGATGTCAAATGGTAAAAATCCTCGATGATGCGAAATATTGTATCTTATGAAGGGCTATTACAAACATTACAGGAAGTATTGAAGAAAGTAGACCAGGATTTAAACATATGCATAGCTTCAGAGGTGTTTATCAACATAAAGACCCTAGAAGAGAACAATTATGTCCAGAAAGTAATGAAGGATGAGACATTGGGCCACGCAGAAAGATTGTCAATGGTTAAACAGAAGCGCGAGGCCCTGGCAGGACAAGAGCCACACAAGACTCGGATGGAAGAGCTTGGGAAGCTAATTACGTAGAACATGGATCTTTTAGAATGAGAAATGGCATCAATGTCTAGTGTTGTGTTAGTTCTTCAGAATGAAAAAGGAGAGATTGTGAGGGATGAGTTGGAATCCATTGTTGTGGACATCCTAGAAAAAGTGGAACAAGCACTCACTGAATGGCATATTTTGGAGGCCGAAATAAAGGAGTATCCAGAGTTGATACTACAAAGTGATACAGAGGAGCATGTATGATAAAAATTCTTTATTTGCCTACATTATTTCATTCTTATTCTTACCATTATTCTATTCTTTACTTCAATTTTTGGAGATACCCAGTGTCGGGACGAAAATGAGATTAGTGTGGGGTAATGTTGATAAGAGAATACTTGTTAGAGAACACATAAGGATTCCACACGGGAGAGAATGCCAGGATTAAGGGTGCGGAAGGACAGGAAGGACCCGCGTGTAGAAGGCAAGTTCAGCTTTCAGGACTTAGCTGATTTTGAACATGGAGACATCTTTTAAGAAGATGGCATGCGTGACACACCAAAGATGCAGATACATGTGCCCATGCATTTTATATCTTTGGAGGAGCGGATCGAAGCGTATTTTCATGGAGATGAGCTAAGAATATAATTGACACTTCAGTTAACTACAAGAGGTCTATAGATAGCACACTTGTATGTGTGGCTATGCCTAAAAATGGCGTGTGGCTATCAATGGCATGCGGCCTATTTATGGAATAGATAAGTGGTGAGTGGCAAGTCCCCACCCTATATATATGATGTTAGGTACATGGTAAGAAGAGATTGTAACAAAGGATATATAGAGCGTGTGTATGTATGTGTGGTACAGAGATATACGCATATGACTGAATTATTGTATCATTTCCATACGCGCATCGGTATAGATTGACATTACTGTAAGGAGATTCTGTATTTATTAATAGATGGATGATATTGGCTAAATCTAAGTGTCATTTTGTGTGTATTTGTGTAGTGCATGTTATTAATTCAATCATGATTATTGTTTAAGTTTGTTCTTTCATAGATCTAAGTGTAGCATGCATTATAGAATGATGGATTAGTTATGAATCTATATGTTTCTTCCTTCATCTTGCTAACATCCTACTACAGCAACCCTAAAGAGGGACCTGGTACCTTACGCACTTCTTGTGAGTGCTCAGTCAAGGCTGAGTGATGTGCCAGCATGACTAGGGTGTTATCTGGTAAATTCTAAGGTGAGTGAATTTGCTTATAGGTTGTAGTGAGACATGTGGCACCAACTCAAATGGTGATGATGGCAAGGTTTAGGGATTCCTTGAACGAGGCTTGTTATCATCAATATCACTTAACAACTACCGGTATATATGTCCCTTCATATGTTGAGTACAGATCCCAGTAGGTAGTGAGTGAGAGGACTAGATCCTGCCCTCATATATCAGAGAGCAAAGGGGGTCGGTGAGACCAGCAACAAGGTTAGGGCGAGGTGAGTAGTTTACAAAGGCTAGGCCTAGGTGAGGGCCAAGAGGAGATTAGACCAATACCCATGGAGGGTGGAGAGATGTTGGCAAGGTGGCAGACAAGTCAGGAAGAGGAGATAGGTGAGACTAGCCCAAAGGATATCAAGTGGGGTGATGTTTAGTTACCAGAGATGATCAATGTTTTTATTTTTAATATATATATACCGGTCTACGTGCCTAATATAGTGAGGTTGTAGTTATGAAAAAAAAATTGATTTTGAGTTTTATATCAGCCTGCGTGCCAAAGATAGTGAGGTTGTATATGAGTGATTTGAGATACTTGTATTTATTTGTATCTATTTTTATATGTATTGATACACAGACTTTCTCATTTATATATAGTTGATGATGTTTATGTATTAATGATGTATTTGGTTTTAATTTCCATTATTATTGTGTATTGATGGAAACTAGGTGAATTAGGCATGATTGAGTCAAGGTCATGTAGGCAAGATGGAGTCAAGGTGAGTTAGGCATGGTGGAGTCTAAGTGAGTTAGGCATGGTAGAGTCTATGTGAGTTATACACGGTGGATTCTAGGTGAGTTAGGCATAGTGGAGTCATGTAGGAATGACAGAGTCGGGTATAGGCATGGTTTGGTTATGTTTTTGGGTTTGATTTAATTTCCAAGTTATTGGTAGTATGGAAAATAAATTATGATGTATATGTATGTTATGGTGTAAATTTCCAAATATGTGATGTCATGGAACTATGAAATGTTTGATTGGATGTTTTAACAATGTGATAAAATGGTGGGTATGTATGTTTTGAGATACTTAATTTCCTAGTTTTGTATAAAATGGAAAACTAAAGAAGCGTGTGAATAGAAAAAAGGGAAATTATGTTAGGGTAAAGAGTGGCTGAGCTAACCTCCAAGGACCCCATGCCCTCAAAGTGCTGTGTACATAGCCCCAGCAAAAATGGGCCTCAGGTCGATGTAGTTATCCCATAATCTAGGGAAGAATATGATGAGGTAGAAAGATGGGTTGGTAGGTTGTAGGCATGATTGAGTCTAGGTCAGTTAGACATGGTTATGTTTAGGTCATTAGGTATGGTTGAATATAGGTGTCAAAGGACTAGTTGAGTTTAGGTTATTGAGGCATGGGTGATTTTGGTGAAAGGCGAATCCTTAAAATGTAGGTGTCGATGGGCTAGTCCTATATAGGAGAATCAACAAGTAATGAATAATGTGTATGGTAAGATGTGGCAAAAAGAGTCACCTAATTAATAAGAATCCTAATGAGTCTATCATACCAAATATTGACTTATGAACATAAGACCATAAAGGTGTTGCATAATTGATTGTTCTAAGTGTAGACACTAAAATTGGGTCACACTCCCCTTGGTCCCTCACACATAAATACCTTGAACACATCCACCTAGTCATGGCCCCATTCACCCCACTAATATTAATTTAATTAAATTAATTCATTGTCCTCACTATATTTATTATTTAAATATCTTAATTTAGATAATGCCCACACATCCACCTCACCTAGACACCTCATCAAGCCACCTCACCCTAAGACCTATTCTTAGTAAGTTTTCATAATGAAATAAGTCTTACCCAAACCCTAAAAATCAATGCCTAAATTTCCTCTAACCACACTCCTGCATACTTAGAAGAAGCTTCCAGGTTAATCCACGAGTTAACGACATGAGATCCCAGAAAATCAAGGGGATCTACCTAGTTTAGTAAACCTAGGAAATCCCACCCTAACCGACGTTGGTTAAGCCGCAACTATCGTCGGTCACCTTTTAATCCCCAAAAGAACCTTATTTTTTAGGAAAAAAGGTTGGCAGATTCTTGAGAGATAACACATCTTTTGAGAACAAATTTTTGGGAGAACACGCATGCAAGGAAGGAGATCAAGAATTTTCTGTTGCATAGACATCCAGCATTCATCCAACAACCACCCAGCACAGATTTGATCCAACCAGACAAAAAGGAATGCACATGCAGCCCATGCAGGAGCTTTTCAACATTTGGTGATCCTCAACAGCATTCAACCTCTTACCAACACCTTCATTCATCACTCACAGGCACCCAAAACCAGATTTCAAGTAAGTAGAACATTTTACTCCTCTGGTTCATTCATTTAATTATTATATCTTCATCCTTTGTTCTCCTAGCCACCCGTTGACCTCCTTCAATACTCACCCCTCCATATCCCCATTAAAACCTCACCAAATCCCATCCAAACAACTTAATACCTCATTTCAACCAGCCTAGTCCTTTGTGCAATCATAAGGGAGATCAAAAGCTCATTCTGTGGAATCTAGGGCCTATACCCGCTATGACTGCCACATTTGCTACATCCGTGACACCCGCCACATCCACTATACCTTCGACAACCACCTAGAACACATCCTCATCCACCCCTATGGTCTCACATATACCCGTAGCTACACTACCACCTCCCATGTTGGTGACCCCTACCCCTTTTCAAAAAAATTTCCTTTCTATTAAATAGTCGTTAGCCCCCATTACCACTAGGGTTACCACGACCCTTCCATTTCCATATACATACTATCAGCAGCCTCCTATTTCATCTGTTATTCACTCTGGGTACGTACCTCCTATATCACTACCTCCTTCTCAATCTACCTACATGACAGCACCATATACTGGAGTGTCACCCCCATTATTCCCAAAACCAACTCTCTCACACTACAAGAGGCACCCAGTCATTGCAACCTACCAACGACCTAATCAAATTGATGTTGGATAAGATGCAGACATTTGAAGCATCGGTTTCCGACTCCCGCAACACTCTCACCTACAACGAGATTTAAAACAAGCCCTTCCACCCATCCATTCCTATTCGTCCATACCCCGTACATTAGGAGATTCCTAAATTCAACTACTTTAATATCAAATAAGACCCACAACAACATTTTTGGTCATTCAAACATGGGTTCTACTTAATCTCTCATGATGATGCTTTTCTCTTGAGGACCTTTCCCATGTCTCTGACTAGACCTACACTAGATTGGTATAGTGGGTTACCTAGACACTCTATATTCTCATTCAATCAAGTCACCCAAGCCTTCTTAAATCACTTCTCCATCAATATCGTCAAGAAGGTTACCATGACTGACCTATACTCTACGTGTCAATATGAGGATGAATCTATCACAGATTTTTTCACTCACTAGCATAGCCTGACATATAGAACTACCACAAATAGAACTCGTTGAGCTCTTCACATGGGCTTGTGCTAGACATATCTCACCAACCCTACAGGTTCATACTTTCTAAACATTTGATGAAGCATTCACCATGGCACGAAAGTTAGAGATCCGGGCCATCAAAGAGAAGAAAATCCAATACGCAGTAAAAATTTGACATTCAAGTTGAATGATACTTCTTCTTCTTCCAAACTGCAAAATAGTTATTCAAAAACTAAGGGCACCGCTAATGTAGTGGTACTCAAATCCAGTCTAGGTCATCCATCAAATCAGGTTACCCCCTCATCTAATCTCTCACCTGTCTAGACTTTTCAATTCAAAAAAGAATAGCAGAAATACACCCCAATCAAGGAGCCTTACTCTTCTGTCTTAGAAAATATTATCAAAGCTGGGGCCATCACCCTTCCACCCATAAAACCACACACAAGTTTTGACCCTGCTCGCCCCATGCCCACATGGTATAATGAACATGACTTCTATAATTATCATTGAGTAAATGGTCATAGTGAAAGTAATTGCATCACTTTCAAAAAAATGTCCAAGAAATGCTCAAGAAAGGCGAGTTAACCATGGATAATCCTAATGCACTTGCCAACCAAAACCTACACATCTTAGAGAAACCATTTCCTAACCATGCCCCTTCGTCTGATCAAACCGGTGAGACCTCAACTCATGATACCCATACCTGCAAGGTCCATGCTATTTTTAGTGATGCACCTGTTGCTTCCCATATTCTGTCCATAGAGGAGATTCTAGCCCGCCATCCTCCTTCCACATTGAAACCAACCTCCCATGTTCCTTCACCCATATAGGAACACCTTTCACCTCCTTCCTCAACTATGGATGAGTCTTTCACTAACATCGAGACCATTTAACCTTTGGCTTCTCCACTTAGAGAACCGATACTCATAGTGCTTCTTCAGTTCACAGAGGATACTTGTTTTCCTCCTCCACCCACGGAGGATACTTGTTTTCCTCCTCCACCCATAGAGGAGCTCCCATCATCTCCTCCACCTATAGAGGAGCACCTATCATCTCTTCCACCTATCATAGACCTAGTTGAGATACCTTTTCCTCTTGGTGAGCATTCTCCATCAACTACCCAAGATCCTGCAGACTTACTTTCGGCTCTCTTACCCACAGAAGTTGAAGCTAGCCAATTCCCCATATCTGAGACACATTTTACGGGATTAGCCATTAGGTCCTCATCAACTACACCTATAGATGTGTCATTCTCATGTTTGGTCGATCACTTAGATTATGTGGATAGGGCCTTACTTTGGGGTGCCTTTGGCTTCATGTCTCAACACAGATGCAGATGTCACTTGTTGATACCTCCACTATCTACCCAAAAATATTTCTACCAATCCAAACGAACTCAACTACCTCTATCAAAACTTCTTCCATGACACCCATCATAGCTCAATGTACACCCTTACCCATAACCCAAACTACATCTAAAACCCAAACCCACACCTACATCATCTTCCTCGAATAAACCTATTACCACTTTAGGGGTCACCCCAACCACCAGCCTTACTCATCCACCTATCAAACTGGATTTAGCTACATCCTCCAAATTCAACACCACACCTACTCTGACACCAAAACAGAAGAACCAAAACCATAGAACTCATACCCTTGTTGAGTTAATCACACCTGCACCTATCTCGTCCGTCTTAGGACCTCAACCCCCCAACATGGTTAAGAAACCTCCACCCATAATTAAACCAAAAATACAATAGCCCACTCCTTCCTCACAAACCTCTAACCTACCCAAGTTCCAGACATGACTTACACCCACACCTGTAGCATCTTTACCACCCATACCCCCAATACTTTCCAAAACTTATTCACTACCCACTACACTTTAGTCTTTGTCTCTCACACCCCCTACTTGACCTACATCATCTACCTTTATAGCACCTCCATTATCCCCATGGGTAACTCACCCTCTTCCCCCATCTAATTTTCCTTCCAGATCTTGTACACCCATAGCATCTTTACCCAAGAAGGTGCAACATAAAAACAAAAATCCACAACCCTTCAATAAGGTAGTCAAAGCAACCATACACCCTCCTTCCCATTCATCTACCATACCCCTACCCAAACAAACATGACCAACACCCAATACTACTCCAGCACCCAAAACCGTGGCTCTACTCACTCCTCCTCTGGTAAGGACCGTTCCTCAACAATCAGTCATACCTACATCCAAACCCACTTTCACCTCTCATTACAACCCACTAGCAGGATCCTATGCCAAAATTTTAACCAACCTCCTAGAGACTTCTGTTATCACATTGCCACCACTCAGACCTTACGACCCCCTCAAACCGAAGCCAAAGGGGTTTGATGACACTAAAATTTCTGCCTACCATCATGTGCCAGGGCACGATGTGGAGAACTACAAGGCCTTGAAAACCATCCTTATCTAGTTGTGTCCTCCAGAAGCCAACTTTGAAGATGACGACCTTCTTTATAAGGATCTTGCCTCACCGACACCCATTCCCACACTATCCACTCAACAACCACAACCTCCACCCCCACAGCCCCTAGAACCACCCCAAAGATTTGAAATTAACATGGTTCACATCAGAGAACTTGCCACACCATCACCCAAATGTCGTTGCACCCAGCTCACCTCACAGGGTTTTTCTCTTTTGATAGGTTTCTACCCATCATGTCATTATACCACTCATCCCACACCTTCTTCATTTGCTAACTCCCCTCAGATCAACATGATACACATCAATACACGTGCTCAAAAGGATAAAGGTAAAGAAAAGGTTATTGACCCACCAACCAATCCTAAACCCAACATACCATCTACACCCATACCTAAAATCACTATTCATAGCCCCACATACCCCATTTCTAATGGAGTCACACATCACACCATGCTCAAACAATTACAACAATCTCCCCTCAAAAAGTCCTTATATGACCTCATCCAAACCTTGGAATCCCATTGTCAAGCTCTCATCAAAGTTCTTCAATCTATCGAGGTTTTACCCAATGACCCTACACCCGTAGCCTCCATTATCACACCCCATCATGTAGCCTCTCTCACCAAATTACCACCTTTATCCACACCACACTCTACTCACCAAGTAGCCTCCCTTAGCTTCTCAGAGGAAGAGATTTCACCACACTAAAATGATGACCCATACCTAGCCCTCTTCATCTCTTTCCACATTGATGATATACAGGTGTGACGTGTGATGATTGATGGGGGCGCTAGCATTAACATCATTTCATCCCATGTATTCACTCAAATGTGCATACCCAACAATTACATTCATAAACATCTGGTTATGTTGCGTTCATTCAATGACACTATCACCTCTACATTAAGCACTGTCATCCTCCATATTCACGTGGGTCCCCACACTATTCTAGAATTATTTTATGTTTTGGAGGGGGAATTTCAATATAACTTATTTCTTGGCAGACCCTGGATTCGTGTCATGGGTTGCGTTCCTTCCACTTTGCATCATTGTGCAAAGTTTGAGCATGAAGGACATACCTAAACTATCCCAGCAGATCCATCACCTTTTAAAACATGCAACATTATTTACTAACCCAATGATGTGCTCATACCTATTAAGGCATCTACCTCCATGACCCCTACCACTTCACCTACACCTCTACTTACCAGTACATTCACTACCTCAACCGCACATGCCTCCTCCATTCATACTGCTGTCATAACCTCCACAACTGACCCATCATCCTCCCAATCCGTTAACTCCACCTCTACATCAACCTTTGACACATCATCCATTCTAGCTACCCACATACCAACCACTGATCCTTTAGAAGGCATTTTTCAATGCCTCACTCTGGGGGAGTACCGCCTATATAGTGTCAACACATTCCTTACTCCACAAGAGTATGGGAGTATTCACCAACACCCTCACTATGATCACCACATAGGAGAACACCTCCTTTATGGTCCTCCTCATCTTTGTACCAGTCTCACCTATGGGAGACTAGATACTTACATGTACACACCAAAACCACCGTCACAAACCTGCCCATTTTTTGCTGACTTCCAGTCTCTTACTAATAACCGTTTTTCCCACACCTTCTGTAGTGCCCTATTCAAGAAAAAAAATGTAAATTAAATGTGTGGTTGTTGGTGGATTCTTGGCATGTGGGGGTTGAGCACATCTTCCAGAAGTAATTGCAACTGCCCAAGACATGTGGGCTCTCTGACATGCGTGTGGGTCTCTCTTTCACATTTTAGACATGTCTTTATCCTTTCTTAAAAATACATGCAATTTGTATGAGACATGATTTAACGACACCAAACTCTTCATTATATTATTCTGTTATAGAAGGAAATGATGAAGAAAATGTAGCATCTGCAAAAGAGCCAGTGACTACGCAAGACCAAGGAGACTAGGCTTCGGCTCTAACAACAAATCAGGATCAAGAATTGTAAGATAATACTTCTACAGACTATAAAAAAGGAGGTAAGAAACCCGAGAAAGAAGGGATAGAAGCAAAATCGCAAGCCTATATTTACATTGATGACTAGGAGTGATGTGTATCACTTGGAGGGAAGGTGCAGATGGTGCACGTATGGCCCAAATATAACTCTCTGAAGTCATCTTTTTGAAGGAAAGATCCATATTAAATTAATGATTGGTAAACCTAACATTTGCTAGCTTCTCTTTGCCTCATTGTTACATATCTATTCCTTTTGTTTTCTTTCAAGAAATATCCTGTGAAATATATCTTGTAGGTTTTCTCATAGTGATTTTACAAATATACTAATTTTACACTACTTTAGTTTCTTGAATTTCATTTGTTATGGACATGTATAATAAACATGGGTTCCTCATGGGAAAATCACACTGTTTAACCTATGAAACAAACAGGGCTCCAACCTGATCAGTTTACATTTACAAGCATACTATTGGTCTATACCAAATTGTGAGCTTTGGAATCGGGTATGGACATCCATCAAAGCATAAAAGATAGAGGAAGGAATGTTGTCATTTGTTGTAGTTGTAAATTCTCTAGCATATGTGTATCCAGTATATGTAACATTACACAAGACAGGTGAACTGGTTAACAAAATGTTTCTTTAAAAAAAAAGAGAGAGAGAAAACGTGGTTGTCAGGGAAACATCAACTTCAGGTTATGAAAAAAATGGGTTTGTTGAAAAGGCTTATAATCTTTCAAGAGAATGCAATTATGTTACGCCCTTAACCTATTGCTTGTATTAGGATATGATTAGCCGACTTGTGGCTAACCATATCATTTTATTATATCATTTATACTTTCTCATGCTTAGTAGGTCGGCCTTGGTGGTGGCCATAACATATGAATAGTATATATAGGGGATTATAGGTAGTAATTCATGATCATTTGAGCCTTTAAGTATTATTGTATGGTTTAGAGGTTTCCCCCTTGAAGTGGTGAAGCTATTCTAATTGCATATTGAGATCATTATTCTGGAATATTGTGTTATTTGGTGTTATATTTCTATTCATGATCTAAATTATACAAGTAATTTCATTACAAGTGGTATCAGAGTGACCACCCAGGTTCAAGTCCCGACACGGGTAGCTACGTCGGCATTGTAGTGTTCACCTGGGGCTCATATAGGGTAGGGTGTGGTCCCACTATACGGGCACAAATCTAACCAGTGGTCTAGGCTATAGAAGCGTGGTGGGATGTTATGATCCTCATGTGCGGATTTCGCTAATACCTCGAGGTTTTGGTGTAACATTTCCTCTATGGGTACCATCCACCATCCACCACATCATCATTGTGAGGAAAACCATGGGTTAGAGCAATAGAAGAACACATTCGGTATCAACAAGAGGTCCTCTCTAGTCTCAAGGAGAACTTGGTCATGGCACAAAACCACATGAAGCAACAGGCTGATTAACATCGCATGGAAAGGCATTTTGAAGTCGGTGATTGGGTTTTTGTGCGGTTACAACCGTATAAGAAAATGTCTTTGAAACAACAAAAAAAGGATAACAAACTTTCACCAAAGTATTATGGCCCCTATCAAGTATTGCAAAAGATTGGTACTGTAGCATACAAATTAGAACTTCCACAATCCACCAGAATACATCTAGTCTTTCATGTTTCTTGCCTGAAGAAAGTAATTGGATAGAGAGTATCATCCCAAATAGTGTTACCTGATCTCGATGAGGAGGGGAGGGTCATCTTGGAACCTGAATGCATCCTTCAAACATGCACTAAAAGATTGAGGACATGGATTATTACTGAGTACCTGATCAAGTGTAAGAATATGGACAATGAAGATGCAACATGGGAAGATATGACATTCCTGCAGTAGCACCCAGAGCTTCTCAACATTGGGGACAATGTTTCTTTGAAGGAGAAGGGCATGCTAATCCCTTAACCTATTTCTTGTATTAGGATATGAGTAGCCGACTTGTGGCTTACCATATCATTTTATTATATCATTTATACTTTCTCATACTTAGTAGGTCAGCCTTGGTGGTGGCCATAACATATGAATAGTATATATAAGGGATTGTAGGTAGTAATTCATTATCATTTGAGCCTTTGAGTATTATTGTATGGGTTGGAGGTTGCCCCCTTGAAGTGACGAAGCTATTCTAATTGCATATTGAGATCATTATTCTAGAATATTGTGTTATTTGGTGTTATATTTCTATTCATGATCTGACTTATACAAGTAATTTCATTACAAATTAGGTGTAAATCCAAATCCCTCATCATTTTCCAGCGTCCTCCCAAGCCTATGCAAAATTTAGAGCTCATAAACTTGTGCACCCATCAGAGCATAGAAGGAATTTTTGGAGATGGTATGGAGCAGATGTGCTACACGTATTATCCAATCTGTGCAAAACTTTAATTTAGATCCCGATATTTCTTCATGGGATATAATCAGCCACCCTCAAATTGGGCTAAAATACTTTTCCATGGGTCATGAGGTTGTGTAGTTCCATTCATTGTGTGAGTGATGGAATCATTCAGAAGTGTGTGATTCATATGACATTTTCAGTCGACAAAAAAAAGAGTGCACTTGATCATAACTGTAGCTTGGTTCATTCATGGGGGGTCAAAGAAAATTGTTTCAATGGCTTTAATGTTCTAATACAATGTTATGGAGATAAGAAAGGAAAGAGATTCTAAATTTGGATTGATAAGATCCATTCCATGAGACTTGCCTCTAATATTTTACTTGTAAAGTTTGATAAATGGGAGCCTTTCTACTATTTAAGCTTCACTTTTTGCTATTTAGCTGGCAATGTAGGTATAGCACAGGGTGGTAGCCTTAAACATGTCATCCACATCAAAGAAACTCAAATTAGTTAACATTAATGCACCAGTTAAGCTTATGGTAGCTATCTAGAATGGATCTAGTGGAAAGGTGTCTGGGAACTTCAAGAAAGTGCAAAATATGGAATCTTGGCCAAATCCCCATAACCATTTGACTGAATTTTTGGAAGAGTGATGAAGTTGTGTGGAATACGGGTGAACACTCTTGGAGAAGCTCATGTCCAATGGATGCTAGTATTGTCAGGCATGGTTCATCTCCCCTTCTCTTTCATAACTCTCTTACTTTAGTTTTTCATTTGCAACTTAATATAATTTTAAAATATTAGGATTATAATACATTTATTTCTTATATATTAACTTGTTGCAAAACAATAAATTGTTGTGTCGTAAATCATGAAATCAAAATAACCCTTTTGTATTAAATCATGAACTTCAACCCTCATTCTGAGGTGATATAGAAAACATCCTACCCAACTAGATCACTTCAATATTGTTTTATTGACAAGATGAAATTGACTTCCCAGTAAAAAAATGTTGACCATCTCCATGTTTAAAATACATAAGTTTGCATTTTTTTGAAGACTCGTTAAGTACCCTTCATAACTTCGAAAATGGGATGTTAAGCTTCATCCATTTACCTGGTTATGTGAGGAGTCACCTTAACTTTTGGTTTGACCCTGAATGATTATTTGTGATATTTTTGATGCCATACTACGAACAATGTTACACCGTTTTGAAGTGGTGAGAAGAGACTAAAACTATAAAGTTGGCTTTCATTTTGAACTGCCATTTGAAACCTGGATAGAGAAATAATTATCTGTTTTCACAAACCTCTAGTGTTTTTACTAGACAATTTATATGGAAATTTCAGTTTAGGGAAATAAACTTTTCTGTATAGTTTGGAAAAGCCATTTTGTAGGCCTAGGTCATAGTTTGACAAGGTCAAACTAGACCAATTTTTGACTTGTCGCTGTTTGAAAATGGTTTTCTAGATCTCAGTCATGTCGACTCTGATGAATTCTCCTTACATAGGGGAACTGGTAGGAAGTATCTCATTGTGCATTCATCCATTAAACGTCATGTTTTGGACATGGTTTTTTGATCCCTCGAGCTAACTTTTATTCATTTGTAACTAGGTCAATTACGACCGATGGCCCCGGAAAACTAGCCGCCAAACATAAACCATTCGCCAGTTCCAAATTTTGTCTGTTGCTATGAGCCTCTGAGCCTGATTTGAACGTTTTTGTAGCTAGCAAGAAAATGTAAAAATAGGGACCCCTCGTCGGGTTGCCAAACCACCGTGGAAACTTTTGAAACATGTAAATAACTGTTTAAAAACTCTGTAGTGTAAGTTTTGTGTGAAATAGAACTTTTGACTAAATGGTGTTTTCTCTCTCTTCCTTTCTCCTTCTCTCTACTTGGTTACGAAATGAAGTGAAATGAAATGTAATGAATACATGTCTCCAAACCTTTTCTCTCGAATGCAAATTATAATTATTATTACATGTAATTGAGAAACTGAGATACATGTTAATTATGTTAGATTAGGGTGGATTCCATGCCAACGATTTATCGTTGATTTCATGCTCACATGGTTTTGCAGGATGCAAGAATGATGGCGAAAAGGTGATGTGTAATTCATTATTTATTATTGTAAATTTATATGGGTCATTGTAAAATGAATATATGTATAATGTAGTCTCATGTTATAGAAAGGTTATATTTGATAATTTGCTGATACGTATGAGATGCTAGTTTTAAGGGATGTCTTAGGAAATGTGGATCTAATCATAGGTTCATTTTGATACATAGTTACATATGGTAAAAATGTTTGATATATATATAAGGTAAATGAATTTGAAGTTAACATCTTGTAGTGCATATTTCAGTATTCAATAAATCATTAATTAATTAGCGTGTTGTATTCTTACCTTGTAAATGTAATAAAGAGCTATTTAATCGAAAACACTCAACCCTAGTATAAGATTCGATGCATAACATGTCTTCATGTGTGATCCTCTATTACCATAGAAGAGATTGAAAACTATCAGAATGAACTTAAACTTTGCACTTGATGGAACCTCCTAGCGTAGGGTAAATAAGACCCCTAAGAATGGTGTTACCGTCATGGTTGGTATGTTTAGTGACCTTATCGTCGTGAACCTGATGGTAATAGGAATGACTTGGATTCAAACTTTATTATGGAGTAAGTAGAGCTATCTACTCCCTTCAGTATCCTAGTGGAATACCAAGTCTTCCATGAAGTTAGATCTATAAATTAAACTTCATCATCGAATGAATTCACTATTGGGATCCAGACATGACACAAATGGAGATTGTGAAATAGTTGTATCTATGACTTAAACTCTTGTTATTGAACTCTTTAGTTCCTCGTAGCTAAATGTGTCACCTTGGTGGCTAATAACAATATACGTTCATTGGTCTTTCATAAAGGTTTTTTAGCTTAAATACATGTCCTCTCACCTTAAACTCATTTATAGTATGAGGCATTAGAGCCCTTAGGTGAAAATTGGAATTAAACAAAACCTTGGTCGATTAAGGAGGTTAACTTATGGGTGGACAATTGTTCAGTAACTCCTTAGCAAATGCAAAATTGTATTTTAAATTAAGTTGACTTAAGAGAAGTGTCCCAAGAAACCAAAAGTCTTGTTACCCCTAATACCTTTCCCTTATGTCCTATTTATGACATTAAGAAATAAATAATATTTCACATGTGTAATCGTGAAATGCAAAAAAATGGGGCCTTACCTTGAACACAAATCACTTATGGTTCATGTGTAGTTTATAATGCTTCTAACCATGTACTTCTTTAAGATGTCAGACAAGTACTTTCGCAACTCTTTTGTTAAAATGTGATGGTAATAATGAGGACTTCAATATGATAAAAAATGCTAAAGCATAGAATAGTAAAACTGAGATTTGAGATTAGGAATAATGTCACTCTTGGAGTCCTTATCACTCAATTAAACATTTTCATGTGTTACAAAGAATATGAATTGCCTTAGTGTGATCAAACTTTGAGAAAATATATATATATATATATATATATAGATATATATATATATATCAAAATGGAATTCCACAAGTCATTGAATTAGAATAAACTATGGTAGGGAAATAACTATACTGTGATCGAAGAATGTTTTGGGAAAAATCTATCTTGTATCTAAATCTCCCTTAAATCCTAATTTTGCTTTTTGGTCATCAAGTCTAAATTCACTTGGAGTTGTAAGGGTAAAAATGTAGACATCAAATAAATGTTGGAGAAGAATATTCTTAACTATAAGAATAAGATAATTAAGTACTTTTTATGTCAATTTGAATTATGCCAAATAAGTATGTAAGTTATGGAAATTTCCATGAAGGATAAAAAGCCAACTTAAAATGGTCGAACTGTAAATTAAATGTGGAATGAACTTAAGAATTTGTAGATGAAAAAAAAGAGAAAGTTTTCCTTCCATGAATAATGTTCTTGGAATGTTGATCGTAACTAAAATGCAATTAAAGAAAAGATGTGTTGTGGGTTTTCCTATCCTTGAGTCCTTTTCTTGTGGTTGGGTCATTGCTAGTATTCATTCATTGAGAAAAGTGTGGCATCGACATGTCTATGGTGTTTTCCTGTGTCTATGTGAGTCGATGACTTATGTAAGTGTCTTATGCGTCTGTTGAGTATTCTTTACTTGGAGCCCTTGTGGCGTTGTGTAGTGAGCAATGTAAGTCAAAAAAAAATTATCCTGGTATTTTATTGTTGTGTTGATGTGTAAAACTAATCGGGGCATTACATTTGGTATCAGAGCGAAGGTTCATGCTCTCGAACCTCTGGGGAAGATTGGAGTTGTGATGGTGTTGCATGATGGTTGTGGATATTGGAAGAGTAATGTGATATAAGCGTGATGTGAACTATGTCGTAATTGTGAAATTGTGAATGCACATGTTGTGTATGTCACTTAGTGCGTATATTTTTTTATCATGTTGATGTGCTTGTGATGAGAGTATTCTCTCTCCTTTTCATGGATTCTATGAGGAATTCATGTGTGATGAACCACCTTATTGTGTGTGAAAAAGAATGTTATTGTGGATTATGAGTGTTGGAGCATTTTGGCATTATGTGATATGAAGGTGTATTGATGTATTACATGAAAAAATTGTTGTAAAGTGAATTGGATCATATCGTTATGTTGTCACTATGTTGTGATGAATCGTGTGTGTCACCATGTTGTATTGTCACCATAATTGACTATATGTTGTAATGTTAGACATTGTGTTCCTCATACGTATAATTTGTGTAATATGTGATGGTTCATGTCATGATTTAGGGGCATATGGTGAACGTATGATCCCTATTGTACAGTGATTGCACTTTGGGTGCAGAATGTGGTAATGTGATGTATCATAACCCATGAAAGTAATGATTATGTTATACCCTGTATATATACCATGCATAATACGCTATGGTTAATGTGTGTGAATCACCATTGTGTTAGTGATGTAGTTATATGTTATGTTGTGGACCCTACACTAACCGACCCTAAGGGAAATCGGTAAAATGTGTATGTTTGGAGTGAGGAAATGTGTACCATTGACCAGTCACTCGATATGAGTATGAGATAGGAAGTGGAGCCTCACATAGGCTGAAAACCCACTTTTGTTCATTTGGTATGTGTGGCACTTGCTCAATGGGTGTCATGCATATTGTGTTTCACGGACACCTTAGGCTCAGTAGATGGTGACTTGTACTCCTTTCTCTCTCTATGATATGGTTATCGTATGGATTCAACCTATGTGATTTTGACTATGTTGAGCCTTGTCAAAGTGGTGGCGGGATGATTCAGATGGAGATGATGACAGTTGTATTATTTGATATGTTATTTTATGAGCTGAGGCTCGATGTTCCCAGTGCCAGCAACTCATTGAGTACCCCCCTGGTGGCCATATAAGGCCACGTAGTTATTGTAATGTGTTATTCTTATACATGTATTTTATTCGTAAATTGAAAACTTTCCCTTTTCTTGCTAGAACCAACAATTTTCTTGATTGACATGTTCTTATATTTTGGGCATTTATTTGGTTGATGCACTAACATGTAGATATTTTTGCACTAACTATGGTTATTTGGCCATTTGTTTTGCTTAGATTTAAATTTTTTTAAGTTTAAAACTTTTATAGCCTAGCCCAAGGCTTTAGATCTTGCCACTTGGCATTTGAATGGTTTGTTATGTTGGTTCTAATGTCGTAATGTATTGGAATAGGGTCATGGGATTCACCATGGAGTGGTGGGACCTATGGACCCACTTTGTTGTATGGGGTACGCCCCAAGGAGTTACAAATAACTAGTAGGTTGTTGAACCATGAGTTATTATGTCACTTGGGTTAGAGGTATTTGGACTCTATGTGCCTAGGGCCATAGGGTGACCGACCTCTTTTGGGGAGCAAAAAGGAAAAATCTTTATTTTATCTTTATTTTAGACTTGAGGGAGGCATAAGAGACTTGAGGGAGGCATAAGAGACTTGAGGGAGGCATAAGATACTTGAGGGAGGCATAAGAGATCTGTGTGGGTGTGATTGATGCTTTGGGAGGTATATGGCATTTCTTTGTGATGCTTTGGGGAGGCATATGAGTTGTTTGGTGATGCTTGGGAGGTATATGTAGTTGTTTTTGTTATGCATTGGGAGGTATATGTAGTTGTCTTGTTATACTTTGGGAGGTATATGCAGTTGTTTTGTGATGTTTTGGGATGTGTATCTTGTGAGTTGGTTGTTATTTATGATGTTGAGTGATTGATGTTCCTGTTGTTGGTATGATGTTGTTTCCATCTTGACCTATGTAGCTACAGTTATGGTCTAGAGTTGTGTGAAACCTTTGTATGTGTACTTGTTGGGAATTCCATGTTTTAGTAGTCTACTTATGTTATGGGTATTATTGTGTCGGGGCATGTTTGTGGAAAGTACTATATTGTGTGGGCTATGTATGTTCTTTCCATGGTTCAGTTAAGTTCTTGTGATGTGATATAGTTGTGAAGGTATGTAGAAATATGTCTTGTGAACCATTAGTGTTTTGTTTGGCCTTGATGTGGTATTGTGATATCAAGTTTTGTTGGGCACCCATGAACATAAGAACAACAAAAACTTAAACAATGAAATACTAAGAGTTGAGATTAATAAATACTTTAAAGGAAAATACTACTAAGTAATAAAGTAAAAGAGAATTGTCAATCTTCATAGAACATTAAAATTTAAGATATTGTCAAATTTAGTTTGCTTCCTTGTGGTCATGTTGTATCGATAAGTTCATATTTGTTAAAATGACATGTGTCATTATTGAATTTCTTTCCTACATATCCTTCAAGCTTTGATGTTGTGTCGCATTGAGGACGATGCTCTTATAAGGGGAGGGAAATGTAGTGCCCTACAAAATAATAAAATAAAATAAAATAATAAATGTGTAGATGTTGGTCAAAATTCTTGGCGTGAAAATCAAATTTAAGAACGTGGGACCAAAATTAATTGAAGGGAGTAAGACATGTGGGCTCTCTGACATGTGTGTGGATGGGCAGCCTTACACATATTCACACATGTCTTTATCCTTGTTCCAAAAATACACACAATTTGATCCATGAGATCTACATGATTTAACTGAAACCAAGTCTTCATTAAAATTTAGTTAGAGAAGGAAATGATGGCAAATTGCATCTGCAAAAAAGTGACTACACAAGACCAAAGAAACTAGGCTTCGGCTCTGACAGCAAATTTTATCAAGAATTGTAGGTAATACTTCTGGAGACTGTAAAAATGAGGTAAGAAACCCAAGCATAAGGCATAGAGGTAAAACCCATCAGCCTATATTTAATTCATTTGGAGATTTGTATCACTTCCTGAAGAAGGTGTGGATGTGCACACGTGTAAAGGAAACTTCTAGCTTTGAAGTCATCTTTTTGAATGACTGAGTCCATATTAAATTAATGATTGGTAAGGATCCTAACCTTCGCTAGCTTATGTTTGCACTAAATCATTGTTACATATCTATTCCTTTTGTTATTCTCTATGCAAGAAATATCCTATAAAATAATGGATGCCACCTTGTAGGTTTTCTCATAATTGATTTTGACAAATCTACTAATTTTTCATGGCTTTAGTTTCTTGAATTTCATTTGTTATGGACGTGTACAATAGACATGGGTTGAACTCACAAGAAAATCACATTGTATTCCTCCCTGTAAAATAAATAGGGCTACACCAAATATTTACATTTGAAGTTAGCATACTCTTGGTCTATGCCAAAGTGCGAGCTTGGAATTGGGTATGGACATCCATCAAAGCATAAAATATAGAGGAAGGAATTGTCTAGAGTTCTTAGTTGAAAAATTTTTCTATTTTTATCAATGCGTATCCCTTTTAGGTTAACATTACACAAGACAGGTTGAACTCGTTTGGAAAATGTTTCTTGAGAAAAAAAAATTTTGGAGATTGAAAACTATCAGGGAAACATCGTTGGAAGCAGAACAGGTTATGCAGAAAATGGATTTGTTGAAAAGGAATAAAAAATCAAGATGGAATGCAATTATGTGTAAATCCAAATCCCTCATCATTTTCCAGTGTCCTCCCAAGCCTATGCAAAATTTGTGAGCTCATAAACTTGTGCAGTGGAATCAGAGGATAGAAGGAATTTTTAAAAATTAGCATGGGGTAGATTGGTGGAGGTATTACATCCAAGTCGTGCAACACTTTAATTTATATCCCAATATTTCTTCATGGGATATAATCATCCACCCTCAAATTGGAATAAAATATTTTCCTTGGGTCATGAGGTTGTGTAGTTCCATTCATTGTTTCAGCGATGGATCATTCAGAAGTTTGGATTCAGTGGGGAGTTTTCAGTCATGAAAAAAAAAAGAGTGCACTTGCATCCTAACTGTAGCTTGGTGTCATTCCTAGGGTTTCAAATGGGAAAAGCTGTTCAAATCAATGGCTTTGATGTTCCAAGGAAATGTTATGGAGTCAAAAAGGAAAGAGATTCTAAATTTGCATTGATAAGATCCATTCAACGTGAAGACTTGCCTCTGAATTGGTTTCCTGTAAATTTTGATAAAATGAGCCTCTACTGGTTAATCTGCAGAAGAATTTATTATTTAGCTGGCATGTGTCAGGTATAGCACATGGTGGCAGCCTTGACGTGTCATCCATCCTCAAGGAAACTCTATTAATTAGTTTATTAACACACCAGTTAAGCTTATGGTAGCTGTTTGGAATGGACTAGTGGAAAGGTGTTTGGGAACTTCGGAGAAATTAGGTGTAAAACATGGAAGCTTGGAGTTTTTGGACTGAATTCCTGGATGAAAATGCCGTGTGGAATACGGGTGAACACTCTTGGAGAACTTTGTGTTCTCCCTAATTTCTTAGTATTTTGCCAGGCATGGTTCATCTATCCTTATCTTTCATAATTCTCTTAATTTATTTTTTCTTTTGCAACTTAATATAATTTTAAAATATTAGGATTATAATACATTTATTGTTTTATATTAACTTGTTGCAAAACAATAAATTGTCGTGTCGTAACTCACAAAATCAAAATAACCCTTTTGTATTAAACCATGAACTTCAACCCTCATTTTGAGGTGATTTAGAAAACTTCCTACCCAACTAGATCACTACAATATTGTTTTATTGACAAGATGAAATTGACTTCCTAGTAAAAAAAAATGTTGACCATCTTCCTTGTTTAAATAGATAATTTTGCATTTTCTGAAGACTCGTTAAGTACCCTTCGTAACTCTGAAAATGGGATGTTAAGCTTCATTCGTGTACCTGGTTATGTGAGGAGTCACCTTAACCTTTGGTTTGACCCCGAATGAACATTTGTGATATTTTTGATGCCATATTGGGAGCAATGTTACACCGTTTTGTAGTTGTGAGAAGCTACTAAAACTATAAAGTTGGCTTTCATTTTGAACCGCCATTTGAAACCTGGATAGAGAAATTATTATCTGTTTTCAAAAACCTCTAGTGTTTTTACTAGAAAACTACATGGAACATTCAGTTTAGGGAAAAACACTTTTCTGTATAGTTTGGAAAAGCCATTTTGTAGGCCTCCGGTCGCAGTTTGACAAGGTCAAACTGGACCAATTTTTGACTTGTCACTTCAGAAAACTTGTCGCCGTTTGAAAATGGTTTTCTAGTTCTCAGTCCCATCGACTCTGATGAATTCTCCTTATATAGGGGAACTTGTAGGAAGTTTCTCATTGCGTTTCATCCATCGAACGTCAGTTTTGGATGTGGTTTTCTGAGCCCTCGAGCTAACTTTTATTCATTTGCAACTGGGTCAATTATGACCGTGGCCCCAGAAAACTAGCTGCCAAATGTAAACCGTTTTCCAGTTCCAAATTCCATCAGTTGCTATGAACTCTTGGTATATAAGTGGACACGTAGAAATTTAACCGTGGTGTGTTTTCTCATCAGAAGACAACATTTGAAAGTGGTTTCTCAGCCTCTGAGCCGATTTGAATGTTTTTGTAGCTAGCAAGAAAATGTAAAAATAGAAAGTTGTGGGACCCTCGTCGGGTTGCCAAACCACCATGGAAACTTTTGACACATGTAAATAACTGTTTAAAACTCTATAGTGTAACTTGTTGTGTGAAATAGAACTTTTGACAAAATGGTGTTTTCTCTCTCTTCCTTTCTCTTTCTCTCTCCTGGGTTACGAAATGAAGTGAAATGAAATGTAATGAATACATGTCTCTAAACCTTTTCTTTCGAATGCAAATTGTAATTATTATTATATGTAAATGGGAAACTAAAGAAATGTTAATTATGTTAGATTAGGGTGGATGCCATGCCACGATTTATCGTTGATTTCATGCTCACATGGTTTTGCAGGATGCAAGAATGATGGTGAAAAGGTGATGTGTAATTCATTTTTTATCATTGTAATTTATATATGGGTCATTGTAAAATGAATATATGTATAATGTAGTCTCATGTTACAAAAATTTATATTCGAAATTTTTTAATATGTATGAGATGCTAGTTTTTAGGGATATCTAGGAAATGTGTATTTAATCATAGGTTCAATTTGATTCATAGTACGTATGGTAAAAAGATATATATATATATATATATATATATAGGTAAATGAATTTGAAGTAATATCTTGTAGTGCATATTCAGTGTTCAATAAATGATTAATTAATTAGTCTGGTTGTATTCTTACCTTGTAAATGTAATAAAGAGATTTAATCGAAACACTCAACCCTTGTATAATATCAGAGCATAACATGTCTTCATGTGTGATACTTTTTACCATAGAAGACATTGAAAACCATAGAATGAACTTAAATTCTGCACTCGATGGAACCTCCCTAGTTTAGCGGGTAAATAAGAGCCTTTTAGAAATTAATGGGTTTATTCAGTCATAGTCGGTATGTTTAGTGATGGTATCGTCATAAATCCTTTCCCAACGTGTTAGGAGTGGTGAGCGACACTTGGAAGTCAAACTTTATTTTGAGTAAGTAGAGCTATTCTCCCTTAGTATCCTAGTGGACTACTTAGTCTTCCGAAGTTAGATATATAAATTAACTTCTTCATTGAATGAATTCCCTGTTGGACCCAGATGACATAAATGGAGATAGTGAAATAGTTGTACTATGACTTAAACTCTTGTTATGAACTCTTTAGTCCCTCTCAGCTAAATGTCTTATCTTTGGCTTGTGACAATATAGTGCCTTGATCTTTCACGAAGGGTTGTATAGGAGTAAATATGTTTTTAACCTTAATCTAATCTATAATAGGGATTAAATCCTTGGTGAAAATTGGAATTAAATTAAACCTTAGTTGATTAGGAGGTTAACTTGTGGGTAGAAAATTATAAGTAACTCTTTGCAAAAAAAAATTGTTTTGAAAGATGTTGACTTTAGAGAACCCAAGAAACTGAAATTTTGTCCTGTAATACCTTGTTATGTACCCTTTTATGACATTAAGAAATAAATAATATTTCACATGTGGAATCGTGAAATGCAGAAAAATGGGACCTTACCTTGAACACAAATCACTTGGGGTTCATGTGTAGTTTATAATGCTTCTAACCATGTACTTCTGAAGATGGTAGACAAGTACTTTCGTAACTCTTTTGTTTAAAATGAGATGGTAATAATGAGACCTTAATGAGATGTAAAAGTAAAGCATATAAGAAAAAACATGAGATTTGAGGTTAGGAATAATGCCACTCTTGGAGTCCTTATAACTCAATTAAACATTTTCATGTGTTCAAAGAATATGAATTGCCTTGGTGTGATCAAACTTTGAGAAAACAAAAAAATATATATATATATCTAAATGGAATTCCACAAGTCATTGAACTAGAATAACTATGGTGGGGAAATAATTACACCGTGATCGAAGAATGTTTTTGGAAAAAGCTATCTTGTATCTAAGTCTCCCTTAAATCCTAATATTGATTTAACCTGGACATCAAGTTATATTACTTGTGTTGTAAGGGTAAATTTGTAGACATTGAATAAATGTTGGGAAGAATATTCTTAACATAAGAATAAGATAATTAAGGACTTTTTATGCAATTTGAATTATGCCAAATAAGTATGTAAGTTATGGAAATTTTTGTAAAGGATAAAAAGCCAACTTAAAATGGTCGAACTATAAATTAAATGTGGAATGAACTTAAGAATCTGTAGATGAAAAAAAGGAGAAAGTTTTCCTTGCACAATAATGTTCTTGGAATGTTGATCATAACTAAAATGCAATTAAAGAAATGATGTGTTGTGGGTTTTCCAATCCTTGAGTCCTTTTCTTGTGGTTGGGTCATTGCTAGTATTCATTCATTGGGAAAAGTGTGGCATTGACATGTCTATGGTGTTTTCCTGTGTCTATGTGAGTCGATGACTTATGTAAGTGTCGTATGCGTCTGTTGAGTATTCTTTACTTGGAGCCCTTGTCATGTTGTGTAGTGAGCAATGTAAGTTAAAAAAAAAATTATCCTGGTATTTTTACTGTTGTTTTGTGTGTGAAAAATCGTGGGCATTACATTTGGTATCAGAGCGGAGGTTCATGCTCTCGAACCTCTGGGGAAGATTGGAGTTGTGATGGTGTTGCATGATGGTGGTGGATATTGGAAGAGTAATGTGATATAAGCGTGATGTGAAATATGTCGTAATTGTGAAATTGTGAATGCACATGTTGTGTATGTCACTTAGTGCATAATTTTTTTATCATGTTGATGTGCTTGTGATGAGAGTATTCTCTCTCCTTTTCATGGATTCTATGAGGAATTCATGGGTGATGAACCACCTTATTATGTGTGAAAAAGAATGTTATTGTGGATTACGTAGTATTAGAGCATTTTTGCATTATGTGATATGAAGGTGTATTGATGTATTACATGACAAAATTGTTGTAAAGTGAATTGGATCATATCGTTATGTTGTCACCGTGTTGTGATGAATCGTGTGTGTCACCATGTTGTATTGCAATTGACTATATGTTGTAATGTTAGACATTGTGTTCCTCATACATATGATTTGTGTAATATGGGATGGTTTATGTCATGATTTAGGGGCATATGGTGAATGTATGATCCCTATTGTACAGTGATTGCACTTTGGGTGTAGAATGTGGTAATGTGATGTATCATAACCCATGAAAGTAATGATTATGTTATACCCTGTATATATACCATGCATAATACGCTATGGTTAATGTGTGTGAATCACCATTGTGTTAGTGATGTAGTTATATGTTATGTTGTGGACCCTACACTAACCGACCCTAAGGGAAATTGGTAAAATGTGTATGTTTGGAGTGAGGAAATGTGTACCGTTGACCAGTCACTCGAGCTGAGTACGAGATAGAAGTGGAGCCTCACATAGGCTGAAAACCCACTTTTGTTCATTTGGTATGTGTGACACTTTCTCAATGGGTGTCATGCATATTGTGTTTCATGGACACCTTAGGCTTAGTAGATGGCGACTTGTACTCCTTTCTCTCTCCTGATATGGTTATCGTATGGATTCAACCTATGTGATTTTGACTATGTTGAGCCTTGTCAAAGTGGTGGCAGGATGATTCAGATGGAGATGATGACAGTTGTATTATTTGATATGTTATTTTACGAGCTGAGGCTCGATGTTCCAAGTGCTAGCAACTCATTGAGTACCCCCCCTGGTGGCCATATAAGGCCCACGTAGTTATTGTAATGTGTTATTCTTATACATGTATTTTATTCGTAAATTGAAAACTTTCCCTTTTCTTGCTAGAACCAACAATTTTCTTGATTGACATGTTCTTATATTTTGGGCATTTATTTGGTTGATGCACTAACATGCAGATTTTTGCACTAACTATGGTTATTTGGCCATTTTTTTGCTTAGATTTTATTTTTTTAAGTTTAAAATTTTTATAGCCTAGCCCAAGGCTTTAGATCTTGCCACTTGGCATTTGAATGGTTTGTTATGTTGGTTCTAATGTCGTAATGTGTTGGAATAGGGTCATGGGATTCACCATGGAGTGGTGGGACCTATGGACCCGCTTCGTTGTATGGGGTACGCCCCAAGGAGTTACAAATAACTAGCAGGTTGTTGAACCATGAGTTATTATGTCACTTGGGTTAGAGGTATTTGGACTCTATGTGCCTAGGGCGATAGGGTGACCGACCTCTTTTGGGGAGTGAAAAGGAAATTTTATCTTTATTTTATGACTTGAGGGAGGCATAAGAGACTTGAGGGAGGCATAAGACACTTCAGGGAGGCATAAGAGACTTGAGGGAGCCATAAGATACTTGAGGGAGGCATAAGAGATTTGTGTGGGTGTGATTTGCTTTGGGAAGTATATGGAGTTTCTTTATGATGCTTTGAGAGCACATGTGTTGTTTGGTGATGCTTTGGGAGGTATATGGAGTTGTTTTGTGATGTGAGGGAGGTGTATGGTGTTTGTTTACTTTGGGATTTATGTGTACTTTTGTGAGTTTGAGGTGTGTTTTGTGATGTATTAGGATTGATGTTCTTCATTGAGTTGGTATGTTTTATGATGTTGTTTCCATCTTGAACCTATATAGCTACAGTTATGGTTTAGAGTTGTGTGAAACCTCTGTATGTGTACCTGTTCGGAATTCCATGTTGTAGTAGTCTACTTATGTTATAAGTATTTTGTGTGGGCGCATGTGTGTGACAAGTACTATGTATTGAGGGCTATGTATGTTCTTTCCATGGTTTGGTTGAGTTCTTGTGATGTGATATAGTTGTGAGGGTATGTATCATGATGTCTTGTGGACCATTAGTGTTTGTTTTTGTTCTTGTGTGGTATTGTGATGTCAGTTTTGTTGGGCACCCAAAAACATAAGAAAACAAAATCATTAAACAATGAAATATTAAGAGTTGAGATTAATAAATACTTTAAAGGAAAATACTAATTAAGTAATAAAGTAAAAGAGAATTGCCAATCTTCATAGAACATTCAAATTTAAGATATTGTCAAACCTTAGTTGCTTCCTTGTGGTCGTGATTGTATCGATAAGTTATCCTTGTTGGTGACATGTGTCATTATTGAATTCCACCTTTCCTATGATATCCTTCTAAGCTTTGTGTTGTGTTGCATCAAGGATGATGCTCTTATAAGGGGAGGGAAATGTAGTGCCCATTCAAGAAAATAATAAAATAATAATGTAAATGAAAAATAAAAAATGGTTGTTGGTGGATTCTTGGATGTGGGGAAGAAATTACCAGAATTAATTGAGTGGTTGAAGACATGTGGGCTCTCTGACATGTGTGTGGATCTTCTTACACATTTCTGACATGACTTTATCCTTGCTTTAAATTACACACAATTTGTATGAGATTTGCATGATTAACCACACCAAAACTTAAATAATTAGCATTATTTTGTCATAGAAGGAAACGATGGAAGTAGCATCTGCAAATGATCCATAAATGCAAGACCAAGGAGACTAGGCTCCTTTCTGACAGCATTTTAGATCAAGAATTGTGACACTTTGTAGCTATAAAAAAGACAGGTAAGAAACCCGAGAAATACATACAGTTCAAACTGCAAGCCATATTTACATTCATCCCAGGTCGATGTGGATCTCTTGGAGGGAAGGTGTCAGAAACATGTCATGACCTAAATCTAGCTTCCAAATCCATCTTTTTGAAGGAAAGATCCATACTTAAATTAATGATTGGTAAACCTAACCTTTGCTAGCTTCTGTTTATTGACCTATATCTATTCATTATTTTTTTCTTTCAAGAAATATGCCTATAAACTATATCTTGTAGGTTTTCTCATAGTGATTTTACAAAACTAATTTTTCATGGCTTTAGTTTCTTCTGCATTTGTTATGGAGTTGTGTCAATAGAATTGGTGTACTCAAGGAAAATCACTTGGTAAGAAATAAATAGGGCTCCAATAAATGTTTCATTTGCAAGGACTCTTGGTCTATGCCAAATACAGCTCTGGAATTGGGTATGGACATCCATTGTGAGCTAAAATATAGAGGAATGAATGGGTTAGATGTTGTAGTTGCAAAAGCATATGTGTATCCAATATATGTAAACTTAGAAAGACAGGTGAACTCGTTTTGTTATGTTTTTTAAATCCTTCTTGGAGCATAAACATGGTAATCTAGGGAAACATCGACTTTTTATGCAGAAAAAGGGTTTGTTGAAAAGGCTTATAATCTTTCAAGGGAATGCCATTATGTGTAAATCCAAATCCCTCATGCATTTTCCAAGTGTCCTCCTGTGCCTATGCAAAAATTGGAGCTCAAACACTTGTGCACCCATCAGAATACACATCCTGGAAATTTTGCAACATATGGATAGATAGATTGTTGAAGGTTTATAGCCGAAAAACTTTAATTTAGATCACAATATTTCTTATGGGATAGTGTTGGTCAAAGCCACCCTCAAATTGAATAAAATATCCATGGGTTGATGTTGTGTAGTTCCATCATTATGTGAGGATGGAATCATTCAGAAGTGTGACTGCATTCTTATGACATGTCGACAAAAAAAAGAGTGCACGACGTCCTAACTGTAGCTTGGTTCATTCCTGGGGGGGTCAAAGAAAATAATTTCAAATGGCTTTGTGTTCATAAGACAATGTTATGGAGACCAAAAAGGAAAGAGATTCTAAATTTGGATTGATAAGATCCATTTGTGAGACTTGCCTCTGATATTTTGGCTTGTAAAGTTTGATAAATGGGAGCCTTTCTATTGGTTTCTTCACTTTATGTTATTTAGCTGGCAGTGTAGGTATAGCACATGGTGGCAGCCTTAGACATGTCATCCACCTCAAGGATAACTCAGGAATTAGTTACCATTAACGCACCAGTTAAGTATGGTAGCTGTTTGGAATGGATCTAGTGGAAATGTTTGGGAACTTCAAGAAATTACAAAACATGGAGGCTTAGCCAAATCCCCAGAACTGTTTCAATGAATTTGATGAAGAGCGATGAAGTCGTGTGGAATACAGGTGAACACTCATGGAGAACCTCGTGTCCTATGGATGTTAGTATTGTCCAGGCATGGTTCATCTCCCCTTATCTTTAATAACTCTCTTACTTTAGTTTTTCATTTGCAACTTAATATAATTTTAAAATATTAGGATTATAATACATTTATTTGTTTTATATTAACTTGTTGCAAAACAATAAAATGTCGTATCGTAACTCACGTAATCAAAATAACCCTTTTGTATTAAACCATGAACTTCAACCCTCATTTTGAGGTGATTTAGAAAACTTCCTACCCAACTAGATCGCTTCAATATTGTTTTATCGACAAGATGAAATTGACTTCCCAGTAAAAAAAAATGTTGACCATCTCCCTGTTTAAATAGATAATTTTGCATTTTTTGAAGACTCATTAAGTACCCTTTGTAACTCTGAAAATGGGATGTTAAGCTTCATTCATGTACCTGGTTATGTGAGGAGTCACCTTAACCTTTGGTTTGACCCCAAATGAACATTTGTGATATTTTTGATGCCATATTGGGAGCAATGTTACACCGTTTTGTAGTTGTAAGAAGCTACTAAAACTATAAAGTTGGCTTTCATTTTGAACCGCCATTTGAAACCTGGATAGAGAAATTATTATCTGTTTTCACAAACCTCTAGTGTTTTTACTAGAAAATTACATGGAACATTCAGTTTAGGGAAAAACACTTTTCTGTATAGTTTGGAAAAGCCATTTTGTAGGCCTCCGGTCGTAGTTTGACAAGGTCAAACTGGACCAATTTTCGACTTGTCACTTCCAGAAAACTTGTCGCCGTTTGAAAATGGTTTTCTAGTTCTCAGTCCCATCGACTCTGATGAATTCTCCTTATATAGGGGAACTTGTAGGAAGTTTCTCATTTGCGCGTTCATCCATCGAACGTCATGTTTTGGATGTGGTTTTCTGAGCCCTCGAGCTAACTTTTATTCATTTGCAACTAGGTCAATTACGACCGATGGCCCCGGAAAACTAGCCGCCAAACGTAAACATTCACCAGTTCCAAATTTCGTCAGTTTCTATGAACTCTTGGTATATAAGTGGACACATAGAAATTTAACCGTGGTGTGTTTTCTCATCGGAAGACAATGTTTGAAAGTGGTTTCTTAGCCTCCGAGCCCAATTTGAACGTTTTTGTAGCTAGCAAGAAAATGTAAAAATAGAAAGTTGTGGGACCCTCGTCGGGTTGCCAAACCACCGTGGAAAATTTTGACACATGTAAATAATTTTTAAAAACTCTATAGTGTAACTTGTTGTGTGAAATAGAACTTTTGACAAAATGGTGTTTCTCTCTCTTCCCTTCTCTTTCTCTCTCCTTGGTTACGAAATGAAGTGAAATGAAATGTAATGAATACATGTCTCTAAACCTTTTATTTTGATTGCAAATTGTAATTATTATTATATGTAAATGGGAAACTGAAAAATGTTAATTATGTTAGATTAGGGTGGATGCCATGCCACAATTTATCGTTGATTTCATGCTCACGTGGTTTTGCAGGATGTAAGAATGATGACGAAAAGGTGATGTGTAATTCATTATTTATCATTGTAATTTATATAGTTCATTGTAAAATGAATATATGTATAATGTAGTCTCATGTTACAGAAGGTTATATTGGAAATTTGTTAATATGTATGAGATGCTAGTTTTTAGGGATATCTAGGAAATGTGTATTTAATCATAGGTTCAATTTGATTCATAGTATGCCTATGGTAAAAATATTTGATATATATAAGGTAAATGAATTTGAAGTAATATCTTGTAGTGCATATTCAGTGTTCAATAAATGATTAATTAATTGCTTGTGTATTCTTACCTTGTAAACATAATAAAGAGATTTAATTGAAACACTCTACCCTTGTATAATATCGGAGCATAACTTGTCTTCATGTGTGATACTCTTTACCGTAGAAGACATTGAAAAATGTAGAATGAACTTAAACTCTACACTCGATGGAACCTCTAGTTTAGGGTAAACAAGAGCCCAAGAATGGGTTTATTCATCTTAGTCTGTATGTTTAGTGACATTTTCATAAACTTGTACAAATGATAGGATCCGACACATTCAAACTTTATTTTGAGTAACCACGATAGATCTATCTCTTCTTTATAGCCTAGTGGACCTTAGTCACCTTGTCTTCCGAAGATAGATTTAAAATTAAATTTACTTCATTGAATGAAATTCTCTATTGGATTTAGACGACATAAATGGAGACCCAGTGATATATTTGTATTATGTCTTCACTTAAAACTCTTGTTAGTGAACTCTTTAGTCCCTCACAGCTAAATGTCTTATCTTTGGCTTGTGACAATATAGTGCCTTGATCTTTCATGAAGGATTTATATAGGTAAATATGTTTTTAACCTTAATCTAATCTATAATAGGGATTAAATCCCTAGTGAAAATTGGAATTAAATTAAACCTTAGTTGATTTGGAGGTTAACATGTGGGTAGAAAATTATAAGTAACTCTTTGCAAAACAAAATTGTTTTGAAAGATGTTGACTTTAGAGAACCCAAGAAACCAAAATCTTGTCCCGTAATACCTTGTTATGTCCTTTTATGACATTAAGAAATAAATAATATTTCACATGTGGAATCATGAAATGCAGAAAATGGGACCTTACCTTGAACACAAATCACTTGTGGTTCATGTGTAGTTTATAATGCTTCTAACCATGTACTTCTTCAAGATGTTAGACAATACTTCTGTAACTCCTTTGTTTAAAATGAGATGGTAATAATGAGACCTTAATGCGATGTAAAAGTAAATCATATAAGAGTAAAAATGAGATTTGAGGTTAGGAATAATGCCACTCTTGGAGTCCTTATAACTTAATTAAACATTTTCATGTGTTACAAAGAATATGAATTGGCTTGGTGTGATCAAACTTTGAGAAAATTATATATATATATATATATATATATATATATATATATATATATATATATATATAAATGGAATTCCACAAGTCATTAAATTAGAATCACTATGGTAGGGAAATAACTACACCGTGATCAAAGAATGTTTTTGGGAAAAATCTATCTTGTATCTAAATCTCCCTTAAATCCTAATATTGCTTTCTGGACATCAATTCTAATTCACTAGAGTTGTAAGGGTAAAAACGTAGACATTGAATAAATGTTGGAGAAGAATATTCTTAACATAAGAATAAGATAATTAAGTACTTTTTATGCAATTTGAATTATGCCAAATAAGTATGTAAGTTATGGAAATTTCTGTAAAGGATAAAAAGCCAACTTAAAATGGTCAAACTGTAAATTAAATGTGGAATGAACTTAAGAATCCGTAGATAGAAAAAGGATAAATTTTCCTTGCACAATAATGTTCTTGGAATGTTGATCGTAACTAAAATGCAATTAAAGAAATGATGTGTTGTGCATTTGCCAATTCTTGTGTCCTTTTCTTGTGGTTGGGTCATTACTAGTATTCCTTCATTGGGAAAAGTGTGACATCAACATGTCTATGGTGTTTTTAGGTTTCTATGTGAGTCGATGAATTATGTAAGTGTCGTATGCATTGTCGAGTTCTGTATTTGGAGCCCTTGCGGTGTTGTGTAGTGAGCAATGTAAGTCAATAAAATTATCCTGGTATTTTTACTAATGAGCAAGGCCTTCATACCATTATTCCATGCACCACCTGTAAACATAACGACCGTAGTGGTATCGGCTTTCTTTAACGACTACCAAACAAGCCCACATTTAACCCATCGAGGACATCATCCCTTCTCCGCTTTCTTCACCCTCTCTTCCTTCATAACCACCTTCACCGACGGAGTCAATGGATCCAAAATCTATCCCTCCTGAATTTTTTTTCATAAAAACCATTTCATTGGGGCCTTTGACTTATCAACGTGAGGGTGAGGCTCCTTCCTCTCTTCCCTTCCTGTATCCTAAAATGATTGATGATGATACACCTTCAATTAGCGTCATCCAATGTCAAGATGATGAATCCATACTCACCTACCGTGGTTTAGAAGACTCATATATTCATCAGTCATTACCCTCTGAGACGCAAACCATGTTGAATTAATCAACTATCAAGATCAACATTCATACTCAGTACAACCCGCACATCCTAAAGATCGTTCAATCTTTAGATGCTGCACAACATGAAGGAATCACTTATTTTCTCAAAGATAATAACCATGCATTTACTCTGTCTTATGCAGACATGCCCGGTATTTACCCCACCATAGTGGTCCACAATATTGTAACCATTCCCAATGCCAAACCCATCAAATAAAAGCTGAGGTAAATGCACCCTCGCATTGCCCTTCTTGTCAAAGAAGCTTCAATGCCTTCTTTCTATTTGCTTCATAATACCCATTGATTATCCTAATTGGATTTATAACATTTTCCATGTCATTAAGTGACAGGGGGACTCCGTATTTACACAGACTTCCATGACCTCAACCTAACCTGCCCGAAAGATGACTTTCCCTTACCCAGTATTGATCAACTGGTTGACCTTACCACTGGTCACGAGATGTTATCACTCATGGATGGCTTCTCAGGTTATAACTGAATCTTCTTGCCCCAGAAGATCAACACAAAACCGTGTTCATCACCCCTTACGGGACCTTCTGCTACCGAGCCATGCCTTTTGGCCTTAAAAATGCTGGTGCCACATATCAACGGGCTATGACTTACATCTTCCGTGACATCATGCATCGCATATTGAAATATTACATGGATGACCTTCACACCAAATCTAAACACTAATCCAAACACCTTTTCGTCCTCAAAACCATTTTTGACCGCCTCATTAAATATTGTGTTCACCTTCAACCAAAGAAGTGTGTCTTCGCGGTTCTCTCGGGAAACCTCCTAGGATTTATTGTTTCCTTACATGGTATAGAAGTTGACCCTCATAAATTCAAGGCCATTCTGGAAATACCTCCGCCCACTAACCTTATACAACTCCATAGCCTACAAGGTAAGTTACTGTCTATTCACCATTTCATTTCATAATTATCTGATCAGTATCAACCATTTCATCATCTACTCAAGAAGGATGTATCCTTTAAATGGGATGATGACTGTCACAAAGCTTTTGGGGCCTTAAAACAATATCTCCTCTAACCACCTGTACTCATTCCACCTAAGGATGATCAACCTTTCTACCTATACATCTCAGCTATTGATCACTCCTTGGGAGCCATGCTCACTCATCGTGATGAACAACATAGGGAGCAGGTGGTTTATTACATAAGTTGTACTCTTTTGGATTACAAAACCTAATACACCCATCCCAAAAAACTTTTCTTATCCTTAGTTTTCATTTCCACCAAACTCCGCCATTATCTACTCAACCACAAAACCTATGTTGTGACCAACACCAACCCCTTACACTTCATGTATGCCAAACCTTATCAAAATCAATGTGTCGCATGCTAGCTTATGCTTTTAGCTAACCTTGACCTCGAATTCATTCATCAAAATTCCATCAAGGGCCAAGCCATCGCTGACCAATTAGCTGACGCACCTATTTCCAGGGATCAACCCTCTAATTTTTAATTTCCAAATGAGTCAATTGGTACCCTTTCGTTGGACGAGCCCGCTTACCAAATGACACTCTTCTTTGATGGTTCCAAGTGTCAATGTGGGGGTGGGTCTAGTGTTATCCTCAATCCTCTTAATGGTGAACCCATTCCTTTGTCTTTCAAACTATATTTTGATTGTACAAATAATATCACCGAATACGAAGCACTCATATTAGGTCTTCAAGCCGTCTATGCCCTAGATGTCAAATCAATCAACATCTTTGGTGATTCTCAATTGGTCATAAACCAAGTCAATGGTATATACCAATGTTGTAACAAGCTGCTTCAAAAGTATAAACATCATGTAGACATAATTTTAACCACCTTTGACCATTACACCCTTCAAACTGTCCCACGTTCAACTAACAAATTTACAGATACCATGGCCTGCTTGGCTTCCCAAATACCCACCGATTCTAAAATATTTGTCACCATACAACGACTCTAATCACCTTCTTATTTATCACATGAATTTTACTCTATCGGAACTGTTACCCCAGACCCAAGTGACCTTTGGTACAAACAATACTCTGACTATCTTTCTCTCTCCATCTTACCTCTTGATCTCACCCATAATGGACAACGCATCTTCCTTAAAAAGGTCTCTCGTTACGTCATCATGGGGGGCCTCCTCTATAAGCATGGCTTTGATGGTATTCTCTTACAGTGCCTCACGAGTTCTGAAATTCCTTATACCATTAAGGAAGTTCATGATGGCATATGTGGAGGTCACTTTAGTGGCCTTGTTGCTATGCATATTCTTTTCCTAGGCTATTACTGGCCGACCCTTAACTATAATTGTTACGACTACGTCAAACGTTGTGTAAAATTCCAACAACATGCCAATCTTCATCATACACCTAGTCACACCTTACAGGTCACCTGTGACTTTTGGCCCTTCTCTCAATGGGGTTTGGATCTTGTCAGAGAGATCAACCCATATTCTTCCAAATGACATCAATGGATCATCACCGCTATTGAATACTATACAAAATGGGTTGAATCTGTACCACTCATCTCCACGAAAGCTAAGAAAATATGTGAGTTCATCAATCATCACATCATTTGTCGCTTTGGTTTTCCTCATCACCTCATCACTGACAATGGAAAACAATTCAAAAACAAAACATTGCAAAAACTTTGCAACGCCTTTGTTATTCAGCTATTTTTCTCATCACCTTATTACCCACAAACCAATGGCCAAGCTGAATCCACTCACAAAACCTTAAACAAAATTCTCATGAAAGTGGTTAACGATATTGGGAAGGATTGGCATACGCACATTCCTTTTTCCCTATGGGCATACTACACTAGTATTTGTACTTCCACTTCTGCCTCACCATTTTCTCTGGTCTATGGTATAGAGGTTGTTCTACCTCTCAAAGTCCACATTCCCTCACTCCGCATTTCTCTCCATAACATGCTTAATGATGACGAATTTCTTCAAGACCATTTAGCACAACTGGAGTTATTAGATGAATGTCATCTTAACACTCTTGATCACCTTCAAGTTTACCAAAAACGTATAAAACGTGCCTATAACAAATGTGTCCATGAACGAACCTTCCAATTTGGTGACCTTTTCTTCAACGAAAATCAACATGTAACCAAAGTACAAAAAATTAAACGGGGCAAATTTTCTCCTAATTGGCTTGGACTATACATCGTGACTCATACTTCTGGATCAGGTGCTTATTGTTTATCTTAATTCAATGGTAAACCCGAACCTGAGCCCCTTAACACCTTGCATCTTTGACCATTCTATTGTTGACTTTTAGTCCTACCTCACCTTTTATCTTTTTCCATGCTCATCCCTTGAGCGCTATCCACTTCATACACCTCACCAATGATTAAACAAGAATCATGTGAGTACCCGTCACTTGTTATCTTCTCTTGAATATGTGTACTATGGCACTACACATAGCATGATTCTCATGGATACTTTTCTTCTACCTTTAGATGAGATCCCATGGTCGTTTCACCCTGCTTTTCAAACAAGAATATTATTCTTCACCTTGATCTTGTCCATGACTACAAAGCCCTCACATGGGACCCAACTCCTTGAGTCAAAATTCTAATATAAAATATGACTCCCTCAAAAGGACATCTTCCTCTCGACAACCACTGCTATAAATAGACTGCTCCCTTGAAGGATAGCTATGTAAAGCCCTTAACAAAAAAAAGAGCGAGAGAATTTGAAGATTCCCACATAAATCAGCTTCACGAAGACCTCAAAGATTTAAATTCCTCATCCCGTATAGACTTCCCATATCGATCAGTCTATCTCAAATATGAGTCAAAACAGAAAACTATTTAGTCATGGACTTTCCCATTGTGACCTTGGATCTCTTGCCCAAAGAACACGCTACCTCACGCCATATAAAAAATTAACCACCTTTCACCCTTCTCACCATTCCCACTCCCATTTCCTACCGCCTCAAGGGACCTCTTGGAAACCAAGACATTTGGTGATCATGTGACTACTTTTCACCTTAGAATAATCAATCATGCAATGTCTTTAGGGTCTTATGTTCATCACCTCCCCCAATGTATGATCTACTCGGTATGATCCTAACCAATCAGGTGGATTTATTGCCCCCTCTTATCTTTTGACCATATTTATTTATGTTTTGATTACCTTATACAAGATTTGGTCCTCGACACTTACCTTTGGGGTATTCTTATTCTTTTGCCATAGTTGACATCACCTATACCAATTTTCCTATAACTCACCCACACCTAACGGACCTAAACCCACAACATACCTAAAACCTACTAACTCATTTTCATACCTCATCCTATTCTTCTCTAGCTTAGGGGAGAACTACATCGGCCTGAGGTCCCTTTTCACAGGGACTATGTAGGCAGCACTCCAAGGGAATGGGGCCCTTGGAGGTTAGCTCAGCCACTCTCTACCCTAACCAATGCATCCTCCATCTTCCTAAATCACATTCCACCCCACTTAGTTTCCTTTTTATATAAACAATTGGACATCAAACCAAACAGACAACAAGTTGCTTAACATTTTTATCATCATCACAACACACATTTATTATGACTATTATTTCTATACCATCATCATACATATATTATAAAGCATCTTGACAATAGCTCATATTATCATTCATTATACAAATTAATGAATCACAACTTCAACTACTTTAAACACAACCATGCCTAAACAGACCTGACTTAACCATGCCTAAACCAACCTAACTCGATCTATGCCTAAGACCCGACTCAACCATGCCTAAACCCACCTGACTCAATCCATGCCTAAGACCTGACTCAATCATGCCTAAACCAACCTAACTCGATCCATGCCTAAGACCTAACTCAACCATGCCTAAACCGACTTGACTTGATCCATGCCTATGACCTAACCTGACTTCATCATGTCTAACTCAATTTCCGTCCATATCAAAACAACAAATCAAAAGTCTCATCAAAACATCAACACATCAAGAATCTCAAGTATCTCTTCATATAAATAAATGTGTATCTCAATACAACATACATGGATATCCCATCATGTCCATCATCTCAAAATCATCGGCACACAGGCCAATACTCAATACAAAATTTCATCAGCACGTAGGCCGGTCTCATATATAATAAAATAATGAACTAATACAAAATCTTTTCGGCACGTAAACCGGTATATGCTCAAAATATACAACAAAAACTCTTGTACATCCTCACTATCTTCTACACGCATACCAGTATATATTAAAAAATGACTATAATACATCAAAATCAAAATCCACATATCATGTGTCTCAGTGAATATCCTCCATCTTTGTATCGCCTGTACCATCTACCTCTTTCGCCCCTATCTGGTGACCTGGTAGCATCTCCCCACACATCATAGGTGGTGGCTAAGTCCCTGTTGGCACCTCACCTGGAGTTGGTCTCCATTCACTAGTAGCCTCTCCCTGATCTAGCCTCAGAACTCGATGGCCCCATATGCTCTCCACACTGTGAGTGTGGGATCTAGTCCTCTCACTCAATGCCTGTTGTTCCTAGTACTCTCCATAGGATATAAAGTCTATCTCGGCCACCATTAGCTAGTCCTGGTAGTATCAAGCCTCACTTAGAGCATCCCACAACCTAGATACAGGCACGGTCTATTGTGGCCCTATAGGCCTTAGCCCCTGTACCAATCCTGTGGGACCCTATCCCGCTCCTGTCTATGAACTTGGACATGGTCTTGGTGCCTGTGGTGGTGGCCCCTATTCCTATACCTATATATAGGCCTGTAATGCCCCAATCTATGCCTGGGTTGTGGCCAAATGGCCCTGTAAACCTACCACCTATGTTTGTAAGGCTGCCACCTGACCATTATCCTCCCCTCCATCTCCATCCCCACCACCGGCCATCTGGGTCTGAAAATTGGCCACCTGTACATGTAGCTTTTCTACCTCTCCCTTTGTGCTCACCCGCTGTGTCTGTACCATACCCAACTGGGTAATCAAAGTAGCCACCTACCCCTGTATGGGCATCTCTCTACATCATGATGGTGACTAGATTCACCTGCCCCGGTCTGGGTGGTATGGCTCATAAATGAGCCACCCACCACTTTCTATACATGTCTTTGACCCCGACATCATCTATCTATTGGTCCACTTCCTGCTCCTACTACCCTGTGGGCACTGTAGGCTGTGGTAGAGGTAAGGGCCTCTCCACATCATCTCTCCTATATTGCAAGAAGGGCATGGGTACGTCCTATAATAGCCTGAATTACCACCTGACTCTATCCACTAGGATCATCTTGTACTCCTCGGCACAGTGACCCTGTATCCATCTCACTAGCTAGAGTTGAGCTAGCTCCTCGTGTATATGCCTATATGAGGGGAATCCCACATACGGCCTCCATATAATGTCCACTCCGGACAACCCCTCCAATAACCGTCGGAAATAGGCCACATCATGTGTGGTTCTATCTGATCTCCACTCTACAATAGCCGGTACCCATTGCATGTACCCCACCCACACAAATCTTGGTGGGAATGCATCTACTCAGGGCATCCCTACTGGCCGCACACAAACTATGTTCTCATAAGGCCAGTAGTGTAGTAAGAAGGTACAACATAGGCTGAACCTACGTAGCTGCTCATATGCCCATAACTCTCTATACAACTACACTAGGAATGATGGTGCCCAGGAAAAGTAGGTCTCATATATCATCATGTCGTGGAGTACCCCCATCAATGATCGGGGAAAATTTCCACCCTCTACATCTGGAAGTGCAAAGCAACACACTACCTCCATCAAAAGAACCACCAGCCTCGTCTCCTCCAGATGGTCTACGTACATCTCTCCATATCAAATGTTGGCACTATGGAATGTCAACTTGGCCATCCCCTCACTAAACACCGTCAGCATCAGCTCCTCTAAGGCCTCGAAGGAGATCGAGTAGACTTGTGTACCCAATATGGGTAGCCATAGAATCCTGAACACATCTTCTAGGGTGACAGTGATCTCGCACGTCGGTAGGTGGAATGTGTTGGTCATGGAATCCCATCTAAAATGAGCGTGACCATCAAACTAGGCTATCAGACTACATACCAGTAGTGTCAAACTCCACTCAAGCCCATCACCTCTACATGTTGTAGCTCCTTAGGGGTCGTTGTGCTACGCACTTTCACAAGCAGGGGCGGAACTCTGTCCTGCATATGAAGTTGATCTATCCCCTACATCCAATATGAACAACACATTAATTTACATTTTTATACCCATACTTGCCCCCTATCATTTCCCAACACCCTATTTTACCCCTACCTATCTTGATTCCCTAACTTATGGTACTTTTGACCCCTTTCTCTCCACATCTTGACTAGTGTTGGTTATCTCTAACCGACCCCCGGTCACCCCTTAACTGGCATCGGTCACCTATTTAGTGACCGATACCGATTCAACCCTACCGATGTCGACCAAACTTGACCAACGTCGGTCACTATCGTGGTAAAAACCTACAACCCCCAAACCCCCCTTTTTCTCAAACCTACCCACCTTGACCCTTTTCCCCCCTAATAAACAAACACCTACACCTTCCTTCCACCTCATCCTCTCCCTTCCTCTCCCATTTATTGCTCTCCCCATTCCTATTTTACCCACTTTCCCTCTCATTTCCAAATTAAAAAAAAAAATCGCCCACCCAAAAATAAAAACAACAAAATAATTTACAAATCCTATAATCTATCTAACCGAATACAACGAGAGTTGGATGCTTACTTCATCATGTTGTCATCGTCTTGATGGCACATCTGGCCACTACACTAGTGGCCCACCCGATCCCTCTCTGGCCTCTGCCATCACTAAATCTCCACCCGCATCTCCAACCAATCAAATCACACACACCGATCCTATGGAACTACCTCTCACAAACCAATCACCCAATGTTCACACCGCCAACTCAATGCTTCATTCTGTCTAGACACTTTTCCCTCTTTTCTCTCTCTCTTTTTGTTTTCTCAATTCGATAAATGACAAATGAATAACAAAAAAACATGGATTTTTTGTTTTTATAACAAACTTGACCTAACATGATGATTGTTTGATTTTTCTTGGGGATGCAACTGGATCTTACTCTATGAAAGTAGGATATAATATTCTCATCTCTCGTTCTGGCCAAGGACTTCCATGTTACTATGGTTGTTGGCATCCCAGTATCTCTCCTAAGGTGGCAATCTTTGGTTGGTTGGTTTTGAAAAATAAGGTTCTTACTCAAGTTAGGCAGAGATCATGGGGTTACGCTAGTCCTTCCATGTGTTTTCTTTGTGGTGTTGCAGAGGAAGATCTTGATCACCTCTTTTTATTTTTCCCTTTTACGTCTAGCCGCTGGGATTGGCTCCTAAACAAATTAAATCTAGCCTAGGCACCTTGTAATAATATTGGTGTGACTCTTCTCTCTTGGCCAAGCTTTAATATTAACAGCACCCTCAACTCTATTTTGTACGTTACCCCGTACTTCCTCCTCTGGCACATATGGTGGAAATGCAATATTCATCTCTTCAGGGAACAATCTACTGAGTTGCCATCATTTCTTAACAAGCTAGAAGTGGCCATATCTGAGAGAGTTAGTGTTAATTGTTTATCACATTATACTTTCTCCTCCAAGTATTTCGTTATCATGCACTCATGGCCACTCATAAAGCAACTCAGACCTGGCTCAATAGTTAAAAAAGGCCTCACACAAGTTGAAAAATCTATTCATAGAAAAAGGGCAAGGTGGCATCCCCCTCCGAAGGGCACATGGAAACTTAATTTTGATGGTGCTTCTAGAGGGAATCTAGGTAAATCAGGTGCAGGTTGTATTCTCAGGGATGAATTTGGTAATCTAATCAGATTTGGATCCTACCCGCTCAGAGATGGCTCGTGTAATGCTACTGAAGCCCAAGCACTCCTAGAAGGAGTCAAGATGGCTGCCCAGTTAGGTTGTCCTCATTTATTTATTGAAGGGGATTCCCAAATTATCATATGTGTAGTTTCTAGAGGCACATCCCCTTCATGGAAAATCAACATCTTTATCCCTTAAATTCTTTATTGGTTAGATAAAATCGGCTCCTAGAACATTACTCATCACTATAGAGAAACTAATCGAGTGGATGATTTTCTTACAAATTATGCTATTGATCACCCTGTCGCCATTGTCACTTCAGGTACCGATAAAGATTGGATTGGGCTGAAAAATTTAATTTCCCATGAGCGAGCTAGCTCTTCTTCATAGTTGGGATGTGGCCTCTCACATGTGCAACGTTCCTTTTAAGTGTGGCGATGGCTCCCCTGCTGCTGTGTGTTTTGAAATTTGTTCTCACGCTATCAGTTACTTCACGTCTAACAATGGCTTTTTTTAGCTTTCCTTTCGTTACTCTCCACATCTCAGTGCCGAATGTCACCTCTACACTGGAAATCAATCACACTCGTCTTTCTGGTGTCTTTCAGTTCTTTTCAAACCAGGAAGCTGAAGCTATAGAGACCATTTTGGGTGACCCTTACCTTTTTTGATCCTGTCAGGCACGTACCAATGCTAATACTAATGTCACCTTCATCTCCTTCTGCATACTTCTGGAGGAGGATTTAATCGTCATAGAATTCCTTGCCAACTTTGTTGTCTACCCCACCTTCCGTGTCAGCCTCCACAAAAAACTGACTGACTTCTCCTTGTCGGACCCCCTTCTCTGGGTCAAGGAGCTCAATGACCTTGTTATTGGTTCAGGGTGTGACATCAAATGGATATGTAGCTAGTATAGGGAGCTTCTCCATCATGCTCAAAGCGTTAACACACTCTTCACATCAAGGTGACTCGATCACCATCTGCTTCCCGAAATAGACATTGACGCCATTGGCTTTCCAATTTACTCCACCATAGATCAATGGAATGCTCTCAAGGATCGTGCTCGAGATGCGTACAGGTTTCTTCTCCAAGAGTCTAATTGGCATGCTGGCATCAGCTTCGGTTGATATAGTGAATTCTGCAACCTACCTTTTTGTGTCTGCATTGTTTTGTTTCAATTTGGGTTTTTTCTTCAGCTCTCTCACCATGTCGTTGGCTTCTTCTCCTCCTTCCTCTTTTCTCTTCTTTTTTCTTCTATTATCCCCTCCCCCTTTCCTTTCTTCCTCCCCTCTTTCTTCCCTCTCTCTTGTAATTCTAGGGTCCTCCCCCCGGTTAATAACTCCAGTTAAAAGTGCTTAAATATCAAAAAAAACAAACAAACCTGACCGAACTGATGTCGGTTCACCTTCACCAGCATCGGTCACATGCCCTACCTTACCATGGTCGGTTTCCTTAAACCGGCGTCGGTTACCCTTGACAGACATCGTTCACCCTATCTTACACCAACCCAACATTTTACCCTATTACCCTACCCATCACTCTTTTTATTTCCACACCTACCCCTTACCCTGATCATTTTCCCCACCCAACCTCTACCCAAACCATTTACCTCACCCTCCTACCCTCATCCTTTCCTACCTAATCTCGTCCTCCTTTAGGGACTCCTTATTTTACCAATACCTCGGCCTTACCCACATCCTGACCTAGATATTTGGACTTGGACTATCACTAGTGACCTTTGACCTCATGTGTTCACTATACCTTGCGGCACCATTACCTATGTTATTGACCTAATGACCTTACCTAGCCTATTATCATGACCATTTATTTTGACCCTACCTTTGGTGTACCGGAACATACCTAAACGTTCATGCACCTAACCTACGTTGTGTTTCCTGACCATATCCTATAACTTGGATATCGGAATCATTTAGACCTTTTTTGGATAAACCTATCGACCTTAGACAATGTAGAGTTTGACTACTCTTTAACCCGGTAGTGTATTGTAGTTTATACATGTGCATGTGTTTTACTGTTGCTAACTTTGACCCTGACCCATAACCTAGATTTCCTGAGTAGACCTTTAGCCCTTTTCCCCATTCCCCACCTTCCCTTTTATCACATTTACCTTTTATCAAACCACTCACCGACTCTACCTTCTACCTCATCAGTTCCAGGTTTGAGAAGGATCACCTTCACCCACACATGGGGCAACCACATCTTATTTTTGTTAGCGTCACTTATCAATACAAGCTATGTAACAAAAGGGGGCAAAATGTAAACACTAAAATTAGGTCACACTCCCCTTTGGTCCCTCGACAAATAAACACCCTTCATCACATTAACCTATCCATGGCCCCCTTCACTCCACTAATATTAATTTAATTAATTAAATTAAATTAATTCATTATCCTCACCATATTTATTATTTAAATATCTTAATTAGGGATAATGTCCACATACATCTCACCTAGACACCTCATCAAGCCAACTCACCCTAAGACCTATTCTTAGTAAGTTGCCATAACTAACTAAGACTTACCCAAAACCTAAAAATCAATGCCTACATTCCCTCTAACCACAGTTTTGCATGCTTACAAGAATCTTCCAGTCTAATCCGCAGGTGAACGACACTAGATCCCAGAAAATCAAGGGGATCTGTCTAGTTTAGTAAACCTAGAAAATCCCAGCTTGACTGACACCAGTTACCCCTAACCATCACCAGTTAATTCGGAACTGCCATCAGTCACCTTTTAATCCCCAAAACAACCTTATTTTGGAGGTTGGAAAACATTGGAACATTCCTGAGAGATATCGCATCTTCTGAGAATGAATTTCAGTGAGAACACGCATGTAAGGAAGGAGATCAAGCATTTTATCTTGCACATCCATCCAGCATTCACCCTAGCACATATTTGATCCAACCAAGCAAAAGAGAATGCACATGCAGCCCATACAGGATATTTCTAGCGTTTGGTGATCCTCAACAATATTCAACCCCTTTTTAGTACCTTCATTCATCACTCACAGACACCCAAGCCCAGATTTCAAGTAAGTGGAACAGTTTACTTCTTTGGTTAATTGGTTTCATCATTATATTGTCATTCTTTGTTTCCTTATCCACCCATTGACCTCCATTCATACTCACCCCTCCACATACCTGTTAAAACCTCACCAAACCCCACCCAAATAGCCTAATACATCTTTCCAACCAATCAATTCCTTGCACAAATCATAAGGGAGATCCAAAGCCCATTCTGTGGCATTCCCAGTATTCCACAGTAATTAGAACTGGTTTTCCCCAACCGGTGTCGATCACCCTTAACCGACGTCGGTCTCTTTATTTACCCATACAATCGAGAACAGTGACCTATCCACCTATTTCCACATCACCCTTATTCACATGTGATCTACCTGAGACCTCTATCAGACTTGCAGAGAATCAGAACCAACTACTTGACCTTCGGATCTTATTTTTACTTAGCCTATTATATTAGATCTTTCTTATTGTATTTTGGATGAGATACCTAAATCTTTTTAATTGCAATAGGATTTACTTTATTACCCACATTAAATTGTTTTAAATAGTGGACAGTTCACTGCACATATTGTTAACTCTTTTTGGTGGTCTTGCTTTTCATTACAGGTAGTTCCTCTAGCCAAAAGGAATTTCTCACGATCATTTGTGGATCAAGGATTCAACACGCACACAACAACCCATCAACCAGCATTTCAATAGGTATTCCTCCTATGCCCATTACCCTATTTTTTTTATCAATATTTCAAAAAAACATCCAAGAATCAGGTGAAACACAAGCTAAGATTTAAAATATAAAATCCCAAGAAAAAGAGGGAGATAGAATAACTTAGCTGATTTTTTCTCAATTTGAAACTAATATGGGTAGGGAGAAGTGATGAATAGGGTGCAAGTAGTGTCATTATTGATCTCTATAAATTATGTAACTCACGAATAAGGCTAGATAAGGGTTCCCATAGTAGGATGGGGGTGTCTGGTTGTTGATGACTAGATTTGGGTGCCCATGACTACATAGAAGATGTGGATCTAATTTATATTGTGTCAAAAATATCACAATTGATCTTTGTTGATCACTTTTTGTTCACACTATGATCACCAAAAGTACCACTAACCTACAAAAGAGATGTTCACCTGCACAAGCCCACAAACCACATCAAACCTAAAAAGGAAAATATAGAATGGGGAGTCGGAATGACCTCGGTGGTCACCCCGAGAGTGAAATTATAACTGATTGGTGCACTACATATCAAACTCCATTTATTTATGGTGAGTGTGTGTAGAAATTGTTCCCTAGGATTCCCTTATGCAAGTTGTACTTGATATCGGGATGTAGATAAAATGTAGAAATTTATAGTAATGAACCCCTGTTTTGCCATGTTTTATCCCATGTAAAACCCTATATTTCCATAATATCATTTTGTATTATGTATAATATTAACGTTTTATAATTAATAATTTATTATGTTTTGGAAGGAAATGTTGTGCATATTCATGTTATTTTAATCTTGTTATTGCTTCTTTAAATATGGCTTGAATGAACCTTTATGATTATTAACAATGTATTTGGAAAACCATATCTTAAGTCATCACAGGAGTTAACTACATAATAGCATAGGACTTGTTTGTGCACTAGCACAGGACTCGTCCATATCACTAATTCAGATTCACTTGAAATAAGGGACTTGCGCAAAAGAGATAAATGGCTCATATGGCTGAACTATGAGTTGATATAATTGGCACATCATTCAATATAACTACATGGTCATTAAATGTGTACTACTACCTCAACCTTCATGCATATTATGAGGTCCATGCAATCCTAACTTAACTCCAGTTACTTGAAGATGTAATGCAGACAAACACTCATGGATTTATAATCATCATGATTATAAGGAATCAATTAAGGATCCACAATATCTTATGGCATTGATTAACTATTTCAAAGGAGTAAATTATGGGCATCATCTGTAGTTAACATGATTAATTCAATCCAAACACATCATAGATTAATCCTTCCATGATTGTAACTGCTAAAATAATGAATGTTGTTATATGTATCTTCCAGTTAAGTAGTTGTCATTAATTGTAAATAACTAGTTCTCTCCCATAGAGAAGTAGTTATTCTAATTCAATAAAGTGCATATTCAGGAGAAAATTTTACTTATGTGACTTACAACATTGAACCTGATCGAAGGGAAGGAGAAAGGGCCACTCCTCCCCAATGAAAGGGGATGATTTACTGTTCAATTCCTTTCTGCATTCCACATATTTTTGAATTATCAACATTATATTCTTTTGAGTACCTTTAATTATGTATTTAATAAGTCTTTTTTATTCAATCCATTACATTTCTCAATTACAGTTAGCATAGTATTTAGTTAATTTAGTTATTAAATAAGTATTGAGAACAATTTTGATTGTTCGCTTTGTTGTAAGTATCCATGGACACCGCCCTGGACTAACAAATATAGTATAATTCAAGTGTGAGTATTAATGACACTAGTCATATTTTGGCATTGTTTCTGGGGAAAATATCAAAGGTTAAGGTGCTAGCTATAAGTGTTGTTTGGTAGTCTGGTAAGTTTCCATTTATAATTTTTATTTTCATAACTCTTTCTTTTGAAGTAAGAAGACCTTGTAGTGATAGCAAGAATCTTTTGTGATTTGGAGTATGTGAAACACGAACGGTCAAGTTAAGCATTGATAGTTAGGAAACTATCCTCAGAATGATAGGATTTTTTGTTTATACCTAGAGACCGTAGAGGTAGATTCATTAGAGTAAATTTTCAAAAACCCCCTCAAAACCAACATGTGGAACAACGTGTTGACCAAGTAAGGATGGTTGATGAATTAGATAACCCCAATGGTGAAAAAAATGGATACCCTCCACTTGGAAGAACGTTTATCTATCCCATATAATTAGATCCTAATGATCAAGCCCTTATGAAAAACATATCCCCTTTAATTTTACTAACCTTCTGGGGATTAGTCTCATAAGATCCTAATCAATTCCTCTTTGAGTTCAAAGGTCTGTGTCAAATATATGATTATACCTCAAACGCATAAAATCTCAAGTTATTTCCCTCCACTTTAAAGGATACTGAGATGGTTCATGGGCTTAAACTCTAACTCCATCCATAGTTGGAAAGAGATAGAAACATTTTTCTTGGATAAATACCAAGACTATTGTAGAGTCCAGGATAGGAAGGAAGAAATTTTTAGAATTCAACAAAAGGAGGAAGAGAGTGTCGAATATTATCTTCATTGATTCCTCTTCCTTCACAGGAGGTTTGGTACTGGTCTAGATATTAATATGCTCAAAACTTTATTCCTCAAAGGATTGGATGAAGACACACAGGAAGCCTTCAATCTTTTCAGAAAAGGATACATGAACTAATTAGAATTTACAGACATCATTTACCTCTATAGGAATTACTCCTATAATCAACCCAACCTTCATAGACAGAAAGGAAAAATGGATAGTGGTGATATATCCAAACTAAGGGAAGAAATTGTTAATTTGAGAACAAACCTCTTAATTCAACTCAATACAACTATGGATAGGGAGAAATACAGGAATAAAGAGCCTTTGTTCATATATTTTCCAAGATGTAGGGACAAGCATGGGCTTAAGTACTACCCCTTAGACAATATATAAATATGTATTGTCTGTGATCTAAAGCATGCCACAAACCAATGTGGATTATTTCCCTTGCTAAAGAACCATCTAAAACAAAACATACAAGACAAAGATAAGTTAAACTATATGGCTTAGATATCTAGAGGATGTTTTGGTATTAGAAAGGTTTCATAAACCTCCCTAAACTATGACCCGTGCTATAGAGCACTCTGAGACCTTTTCGACAGTATGTAGAACTCTAGGAATGGAGTCAAGATGTAGAAGATATCGTAGGTCAAAGTTTTGGTTTGAAAACAATCCAAGTTGGTCAACAAGCTAATCATGCGTTGACACGTGGCAGTTGGCAAAAAGGTGAAAAGGTTATAATTTGTGTTTTGATAACCTTCGGTCTTCGAAACACAAAAAATTTTGTGGGCCCCATTATTTTCTAGCTAGGGGCCCTCAGCCTGGTTCACCACACTCTTTTGAAGGAGGAGTGCCTATACCATCTTTTCATATTATCGATATCATATTTTCGATTATATATGCCACTTATTTTTCTAACTCTTCTAATGTGGGAATATATTGTGTTGGAGAGTTGTATATGTGAATTACAGGATTGAATCATCTTGGGTCAGGTGATGTTATTCTTTAGCTCGATGGGGTGATTAACATCCCCACCAAGTTGTATCACACTTTGTTACCACTATTGTTCGAGCTTATCGATCACATTGAATTCTATAGCCTGATCGAATTATACTTCATGATGGTCTCGATCATCATTATAGTCAACATAGCACTTACCTTGGCCAAATTATTGAATTGATGTACATAGGGATGCCTTATTCACAACATGACTAGACGGTTCCAAATGACAACGACCATTATACTCGTGGAGTCAAACCTTTCAGAGGCATATAGCAACTCAGCAGACTACTTGACACTTTGAATGGAGTAAAGAAACAAACCAAAGCCCAACAATATGGGTGATGAAACGCGCTTGTTTGGCCCATGACTCATGGGAAACGACAAATGCATAGCTCAACCACCGCATATGTGACTGAACACAACACAGCCACACGGTGTGCCTGAGTCATAAACCACATGTATGCGGTCAAGCCCAACTTAAACCAAAAATCCCCCTATTCAATGGTAGGTGTGGCCATATTGAACCCACATTACATAAGGGGGCGGGTCATTATAGAATTTAGGGGAGACCTGAACACACAACCTATCTACTATAAAGCACATCTTCATTAATCGACTGGCCCAAGGGGATCACCAACTGGGTATATAATGATCTCACAAATTTTTGTTGAAGGACATTGCAGAGACTCTGTGCAAGGCAGGAAATAAGGATGCCTTTTGCAGAAAACCTCCATTTTTGGAGCACTTTTAGGGTGATTTTTCAGAGCTCGGTGTTATATAACAAAAGTTTCTCATAATTTTTATATGACGGTCATGATTAGTGTGCCTTATTTTTCCATTATAGAGCTGTCGTGATGGATGTTTCCATTACTAGTTGTTTTTCGGTGGCATTGCAAAGGAAGAGAACTCCATGGAGAGTTCCTGTGAAGGTCATGATGTAACACAATTGTGGATAGGTTTCTGATAGGATTATTAGAGTCTGAATGTAAAACTTTTTTTAAGCTTCACTTCAGGTATAAAGGTCTATTGTCATTGATCAGTAGGGTCAATTGTAATTCTCAAGGATGTAGGAATTCCGAACTCTGTAAACAATCTGGTGTTTTTTCTAATTTCTATTTTTTGTTTCTAATTTCTTACAAAGACGTAACCTTATATTTTGAACTGTCGATTAGCAATTTAATCAGTTTTTGGATGTTTTATGAAGATTTTGATCAGATAAAATCAGTAATTGGTTTTTTACTAATTTGGGGCTTAAGATCAAACAATCATAATTTTGAGTAAATTACAGACTTAGGTTTGAATTTCAATATCCATAATCCTACAATCAGAATAAGTGTATGCAAATTTCAACTTTATGATTAAAAATCAGTTTGAAGTGCATTTTTAAAAGCTGAATTAATCAGTTTTGGAGATCCTTTTAATTACGATTAAAATTGATGTTAAATTCCTAGATCACTATGTATCTAGATCAAGTTTTGGTAAAAGTAGCATTTAGATTATTGGAATAGCTATACTGATTGTGTTGGATCAAGCTTTGGTATCAGAGATGGATTTCAGTGTGCAATATTTTCTGGGCATTTCTAATCTTTTATTGCAACAATGTATTGCTTGGGAGTTGGCATAGGTTAGTTTGCAATGTGAACAAGTACAGGTGAGTTATGGGCAAGAATCATTGAAACAGGAGACTAATTGGAGGAGCTTGAGGCGTATTAATCTGTCAAATCCAAGAAAATAACTCTCCCCTAAGATCTATTCATTTATCATTAGAAGAGGATAATGCTCAACTAAAATCTATAATTGGAAGCCAAGGATGAGCTCTTGGTAAAGATTGTAGAATGGTGAGCAGAAAGGGGAGAGAGCCATTGAATACAAATACAGAAACAATGACTGATGAATGTATTATAAATATGTCACCATCAGATTCCTCATCCCATTCTGGATTCAGATTTAGGTAAATATGTACTTTTGGTGGTTTTTTAAAGATACACTAGAGGGCATTAGATCTAAATTGTTAGATAAAATGGGTTTTAATGGAATCGACATTGGTAAGAACAACCAAGGTATGGACTAACCTAATACATAGTCAAGGATCATCCTCATTATACAAGTTTTGGGTTATTCTAGTTTGGGAGGGGATATTGGAAAGACATCTAAGAACTGTTGAGGGATATGACAAGATTCCAACAAGTAAATTTTATATACCCCGCTAGCACAACAAAATGGGAATGGTAAGAAATTTTAAAGAAGAGGTAATGAATTTTTCCACATCCTATTTCTTATCATAATTATAATTCTGGGAAACATGTTAAACCTTGTTGAGGATACAATCTTTATTTTAAAATAGTATGAGTTTGATATACAGAAGATAATGAATTGATTTTCCTATACACATTTTTGTGGAGGTACTAATCATTATGTAGTCTTTTGTTGGAAGAGGAAAATCTTTTTGCAGAAGCATTTTCCAAATGATTTGAAAAATCAATCTCGTGGTATGTAACGTCCTCATTTTAAGACTTCAATACAAGGGAATTTTATTATTATTATTATCATAATGTTTCACTGTTCTAAATTCACATAATTTAGAACCAACATTAATTTAGCTAATCCATCTTACAACAGTAAACCATATGCAGTTGTTATGAGTTGGTATTAAACCAATATCTCGTATTTATTTTCATCAAGGTGTATACAATTATACTTGTGTTTCCCTTATTTATTCAAGGTCACTCAAGTGTTAATCTCTAAAGTACATATTTGGGTATCTATTATGGATAACCCATCTGATATCATACATCTTTAGTCTAGGTACAATTAAGACAACGCAACCATTGGCTTATGATAATTTGGAAAAAAAATTAACTCATGTATGTCATTCTTCAATTCCTAGACAAGGTACTCATCGAAAGGAATATGTCTTTCACCACACTCAAAAATGTTATCTAGATTTTGACTTACTTGGTAAGCATCAATCACTTCCAAGGTTTATTTTAGATACAAATTAGGGATAGTTCGCATAAACAAGTGTTGATAAGTCAACTTAGGGTGACTAAGGGAAATTAAGTGTATTTAAATTGACTTATGTCACTTCAAGTCCACTTCCTTCCCCGTATTCATCATAATATGACATCGGCACCAAGCCATACTCCTATCACAAATTGGTGTCTAACATGTACCTGTATCCATGGCTTTACGATAGTTACACTTAGGGAAGCTAGGAGGATTATCACACCATAGTAGTTGCTCCGCAATAACCTTTTAATGATTCATGTCATTAAATGGGTATTATGTAGCAGCGACTATGCTATAACAACCCATCAAGTTTTGCTAAACAGAAACATTGTATCTTAACAAGTTCATTGGTTCAATTAACTCGCAACTTGTTAATCTTACCCTAAGTTATTCTATTCATTAGGTGTTAAACATATAAATGTTGTGTACTTCTTTTAGTTGTATTTAATATAGGAAAAAAATCATACATTATCATTTAAACACGCGTATTCCCTTAGGAACCATCTTATCTATTGATAAATATTATGTTTAGGTATGTTTTCATATTTTAAGGAGTAAACATAACTAATCAATCATTCAGCACATATCACATTCAATCATAAGAATAACATTCTTATATCATTAGCAATTTACCTTTCATTATAATGTAGTTATATCCAATAAACATCATTTTATACATAACTACACTATAATCCCTAAGTCTATCATTGTTTTTTAATTTATAAAGAGGGTCTTTTAGATAATGAAAACAAACTTAATAATTCCCCTTATACCATCTACGAACAAATTATTATCACTTAAGTTTACTTATTTTGATAAGCCATTATTAACTCCATATCTGATATTATTTACATAAAGCATCATTAATTTCAATAGTTTAGACCTTATGTTAGATAAAGTCTACAGAAACTAATGTAAATTACCCTTTTTCTTTCAAATCAACGAAATAATGACCAAGTTTCAACACTTTGCAATCAATCACTTAAAAAAGTTTATAATACAAGTAACAAAATGAACCATCTTTATTTTATACCAAAATCCAATATCAAAGTCCTATTTCAACAATTTAATAAACAATTCCTTCCTAAAATAGTTTACAATGAGTGGCCAGTAGCCTTTATCTATTCTAAAAATTTAGAATAAAAGTATATCAAATATTTGAATAACATAATCATTTAATCAAATAATCTTTCTTCAATCAATAGCACAAATGCAAACTTCTTAAACTATAAGGTTCAAAAAGACATGAAAGCACTCTTTTGAACGTTCACACATACAATCTTTCAATCTCAAAATAATGAGTACAAATGGCGATACTAAGGTACTTCATCAAGGGACTCCAAGTAAGACTTCGCCCTAAGTTCCTTCCAGTCAATTCACAGATTATATTTGAACACCATAAATTAAGATCAAATCCAACGAAATCGGTCGCCGAGAGTCTACAAACCTTGATCCCGAATGATCCCCCTGAGATCAAAATATGTACCTTGAATTTATTAAAACCACCAGTTGCCAAAAAGGGCCCACGACACCCCCTTAGACAATCTTAATCCAATGACATCTCAATCGCCATACGCTTGTCAACGCATATATAGTATGATATCCTTTTTTTGTTTTTTCTCTTGCATTTCCGAATATATCGCCTTAGCACACAGTGTAAAGGGATCATCATCCTACGACGGAAGGCTGATAGGTTAGCGCGAGATAAGAGAGAGGAGGAGAGGAGAGAGAAAAAAAAAGCGAAGAGGACAGAGAAAAAAGCAGAGAGAGAAAAAAAAAAAAAAGAAAAAACAAAAAAAAGAAAAGGGGGGGGGGAGGAAAAGGGGGGGGGGAGAATCACACTAAAGAAAAAAAAAAAATCACGAAAAAAAAAAGGAAAAAACAGAAAAGAGAGAGGCGAAGAGATGTAAAGAGATGAGGAGAGAGAGCATATAGTCTAGGAGAGTAGAGAGAGAGAGAGAGAGGAGACGATCTCTCAGTCTAGCGCTAGCAGAACTATCTATATCGCCTAGCTCACTAGGGGGGGGAGAGATTAGAGCTAGCAGAGCTCTCTTCTAGCTACTCTATCTAGAGGCGGATCAGACGTGAGAAGAGACAGGTGAGAGAGAGAGTGTTGTGGTGTGTGGACTTATCAAATAGTCAAGTGGGGAATCCACATGATCTTTTCTCACCTTTATATAGCAACTTATACTTCCTTGGTACCATACTTATCAATATATATCATAACTATCATTCACATCATACTCAATATGATAGTAGGATTCATATGGATGAATAGGCATTTCAATAAAAATCACTTAAGGTTTCGCATATGACATGGGAATGAAATTAGCTAGTTACTACAAGCTAGTAGTTCTATGCTATAAATTAAGAAGCCTCAATAGTCATTGCATCTGTAGGTATATATTGGATATCCAATCATATGATGATCAATTAATAATCAACAATTAAGACTTGAGTGAGCTCTTATTATCAGGGGGGGGGGGCGTATACTAAATCAATATCCCTTGTCAAATAGAATGAGCATATGGATTAGATACATACATGAATCTTCTTAGCTTGAAGACCACAAAAATCCTTACATGGAGTTACAGTAAGAATAGCTCAAGACGTTCATACAGCCTTCAAGATTAGAATGAAACCGTCAACAGGGGGTTAGTAAAGGTATAACATAAAGCCAAGTTTTTATACAACCAATAATAATACACCTAGGTGATATATATATTATACGATTTAACCATCATTAGGTACAAGCCACCAAAAAAGGCTTCAAGAAAGATTGCAAAAGTTAAAGAACTAATAAGACAGAATGGCAACACTTTGTGCCTTCATTTTCATGCAAAATTTTAAGGAGAAAACGTATTACCAATCAAAACAATACCCAGACCAACATTCTAAGTATAATATCCAGAAGACTTCTAAATCACATACCCATTAAAGGTATCAAACTAGTAAGGTAAGACCATTAATACTATGCAATAATATAATTACTATACATTCAATATAAATCGATATGTCTTGATATAAGCACACACACAGAGATATATATATATATATATATATATAGAATTCTAAGGTAGAGAGGTTCGTCAAAAGATGAACATGATGAACTCACAATCTTTACTTGTTCCTATGATCATAGGAGCAAATACTTTGTAACCCAAAATTTGAACCTAATATCTCTTATCAAACAGGATTTCATAAATGTCAATCTTTTAAGTGAGGGTAAAAACCAACCCCCACATAAACAATATGCTCTCATAGAAACACAAACTGTAATAGGTATTTCAGTAGTATGATCATGGAATAATACCAAATATTTCATCAAAAAGAGAACCCAGAACCATATATTTTATCCCATCATTTCAAAATCACATAATACAGTATACATTGCAAAAGTGAAGATGTTATAGAAGATAGCCCAGTACAAATCTGAAAATAAGATACCCAAAACCTCTAAATGATTTTCGTTCAAGAGCAGAGTTATTTTCAGTTAGAGCTTATCATGCCTGGTAGATCTCCTTAAATCTTATCTCCAGTCTTCATGAGTTCTTCTCCAAGTTTACACGCAAAACTCCACAGAATGATCAAAATGGATTCCACATAAACCCTCCATTCTCTACTCTCTTTCCTTTTAATAGCCCGAGTTATTTAAGATTTCCACTATTTCCTCCTCCATGCAACTGAGGATTCAATGCACATCTGAAAAATAGATGATGCATTCAAAAACCAAAAAATCAACATGTAGAGCCCAAGAGCTCAAATGGTAAAACAAAAAATCAAAACCAATTCCCCTCTTTTCCTTCAAAACCATCGTTTCCTTTTTCCAAAGTTGTTTTGGTTGATCCAATGCCATTAATGAAATGAAGGACTATCGGTTACTTCCACCATTCCTTCCAACTGACCACATTTCAAATTAAATTTAGAGATCAAACCAACAGTTAACAAAAATTTCACTAAACTTTCTATCCACAGTTTTAGCAAGATTCACCAAGTTTGGCCTAGTTTGTGCTAAAGAGTGGCAGTGGCCCATTTAAATAACCAATTAAAATTCCAAGTATGATTATGGGGTGTAACCCTAGCTCGATTCACCATGCAACTGACCCATTTCAAATCCAACCATGGTTAGGTCTCGGTTAGGTCTTAAGTTTCATAATATAGCTTAGGATTTATTAAAATTAACTTTCATCCATCAACCTTGGGTTAGTTTTTCATTATCTAATCAAATGTACATTGTGTAACATTAGGATCTTTACAAATTAAAACACCACCATAGCATAGGTTAGTTTAGGACTAGATTAATCACAAATTATATATATATATTCATCAACTTAAGCCTTAGTGCTTATCTAAATGAACCAATGTATGCCTTCTCTAAATCTGGTCGTTCTAAACAATTAGATTAGATTAAAGTTCTTAAGGCCTAAAACCAAAATAGTAATCTTGAATCATTTAAATAGTTAAGTAAACTTTCTTACTTACAGTCATAATAGTATATCGATTTATGAGAATGCCTTGGATCACTAAAATTTATCCAAGGTGTTTTTCCTAAATCTTAATATCAAAACAAAGGTCTCAAAAGTAGCATTTTCATTAAAATTTTGAAAATATTACCCCTTATCACTTAAACACTCCATAACCGAGTTTGCACTAACCAAAAGTTGAAGCCATTATGTCCATTTCAGAAATCAAACAAGTAAGTACTTTATGATCTTAATAACATATGTATATATTCTTCAATTCAAGAACGATAAGTCTACAAGCTCAATAAGTAAACAATGTCATTTCAACAAACATGATATAAGAATTCAGCAGTGAACATCAACTTAGAACACAATCACATGTCATGCTTTCCAACCAACCACAAAGAATCAAGTACGGATATCAAAACAATAGAGGTATTACATGGAAAATAGGTGAGGAATGGTAAACTCTATTCCTCACCTCAGAAACATGAAATAAAGAGGAATGTTTGCACTCACTGTTAGATGAGTGGACCTGAGGTTGTAAACTATTGGAAAATTCATCCAAATCATGGTAATAATAAGTTGGAATTTAAGGTAAAAGAAGTATTTGAACCACCAGTTAAAATTAAATTGACCTTTGATCTATCTGTAATTGAACCACTAATGAGTACATTCTGTTTTGATATGGAAAATGTAACTCATGTGAATTGGATATATTTACTTTTGCATGCCAAGTAATTGTGCAAGTAATTCTGTTTTGGCATGAACCAAAAAATTCATCAGAATATTAGCTGATGTGAGATCAATAGAAATCTTTGAAAAGGAGGGAGGGCTTGATTTCCTGCTTGCATATGAATATTTTAAACCACAAATGACAGAGGAGTTCACCAAGAACATGGAGGAAGGATATGCTACTATAAGAGCTAAGAAAATTCCATTCAGTCCCACTATAATTAGACATATTTCAAGGATACCAGAAGAGGGTCAATCAGTTAATAATAGGACACTCTACTCTTAACTTATTAAAATATTTTCAGTGGGAAAAAATGAAAAATTAGAAGTAGTTATGGACAATAAGGGAAAGGACAAAGGCATAAAAAGGAGCACTCTCCCTGAGCCTTGGGCTGAAGTAGCCAAAAGAATAATTAATTATTTAACCTGTGAGGATCATTATGAAATTATTTTGGGCCCTATTTTGCAAATTCTTATCCACCTTCACCATGGCCACTCTAAAGTCCAAAATGAAGTAAATTTTTCTCAGTTCTTGTTTGATTTTTTCTCCACTACCACTAAAAAATTTTGTTGGGGTGCCTCTTACTTGAAATTCTAGGGCCTAATACATTTGATTTGCAAACATCATTTTGTTAAGAAAAGTCATGGCCTTAAGAAATGATGAAATTCCAGAAAAATTATGCCCTAGAGCCTGAATTGGTCCTATAGCCAAAGCCTTCCACTTCATAACAACCTAAGAAACACCCTAGGACATCTAAGAATGCTCAAAACCTCAATGAGCCCCAAGCAGAAATTGTTCTTACTCAAGAGGAACATGAGGTAGTTATCATTATGCAAACCTTTCTGTAGACACCACATGTGTCTCCTCTATTTGTATCACCCTTTGTTCCTATTTGTGAGAAATAAATTGATCAAACCCCAACCATGCTGGTGACTCTACCATTGTGGAAAAAGGTAAGGCATCCATGATAGAAGGAGAACCTAGTTCCCCTTCAGATTCTGATACAATTTTACCTCAAGTCTTATCCATTTTTGAAATTCAATTTGAACTCCAACATGCCCAAGAGAGAATTACACATTTACAACTCCTCCTTGAATCCAAATAATATAGTCTCTCTTAGATGGAGTTGAAAAAAGATCAGAAAATTTAACAACTCCATCAAACCATAGAACAACACGAAGAGGCCACTCTTCAACTTCAACATGCTCTGGAGGAGAAAGAACAATAGATTCATTCCCTTCAAACTAGGATAGAGGAGATAAATGCATCACTTGCAATTTTGTAAGAGAATAGAAAGGAAACAAAGCTTGTGGTTGCCACAGAACAAATAGTTCAGATTGAATTTGTGTTTCCTTGGATTATTGTCTTAAGAGGAGTGGCTAAAAGGATGGAGGATTGTTATAGACTCAAGGGATTTGATGATGAAAATAAGGTTTGAAAGGAAGAGAACAAGATTCTCAAAGAGAATTTGGTTGATTCCTATCAGTTATATGATCAGGTCTTCTCATGTAGGCTCCCATCTAATTTTTATGCACTATTTTTAAAGGAGAAATTTCTAAAGTGGCAGATTTCTAGAGTATGTTCTATGAAAGATATATAATTTGATAATGATAAGCAGTTTGTTGGTGCATACACAAAAACAAATGAATTTGCTAAGCATTTACTTTGTGAGTTTTATGTTCATAAGTTCCTTCTCCTAGAACATATTGAGATTCCAGTCAATTTATATGTGGGAGAGGTACACCTGAGGGCATTCATCTCTCCTTTGAGGCATCAGTCCAAATGGAGGGAACAAAGAGGAACATATGTTTGAAAAAAAGCTAATATATGCCTCTTAATAAGGCATGATCTTCCTTCCCCCATCCATTTTTTCACAATCTTTCAATCCCATGTATATTGTTTACAGTTGGTGGATATGTATAAAGAAATTATGAGAACTTGTGTAAAGGATTTCAAGGAGTAAAACAATCCCATCGTTTAATGCTAATTTCCTTGCTTGCCAATTAAGATATGAACTACTCGCATAGCACTATAAGGAGGTGATTTCACCCACTAACCTCTGTTAGTCATTAAAAAGGGCCAAAGATCTCTATAAAATAATTTTATAAATGCATGAGAAGTGGATTGGAATGAGATATAGGCCTCTATTAGTCATAGCCCTAGTACCACGATGGAATTCCACAGATGATCAACCTAAAGATAGTTATACAATTGGAGGGATACAGTCATTAAGTTCTTTGGTTTCTATAAGACTGAGTTGGATGAGACTTGGCAAACCTTTACTAATGAATATAATTTTTCAAGGATTTTTGAGAGATTTAATAGGTAGAAAGAGGACATGTTGAATCTTAAGTGTGGGGGAGTGATGAACCCCTATTTTGCCATGTTTTATCCCATGTAAAACCTTATGTTTCCATAATATCATTTTACACTATGTATAATTGTTTCACGGGATTCTTAGTAGATTAATTAAAAAGATAAGGGTAGAAGGCCAAGGAGGAATTCCTACTATAATTTGTGTTCAAGGTTATGTGTGTGTTCTGATTTCTGATCCAAACTGATTGTGTGAGCTTCCTTTTGGCTAGGAGGAACTACCTGAAATACAAAGCAAAACCACATAACATAGTTAATATAAAAAGGTTAGTGGATTGCCTAGCGTGAGCTAGATCCAAGAAGTGTGTTACTTCCTTGATGGTTGTCAATCCACTGATATATAATTTAATATAAAATAAATGAACATGTAAATAAATGAATCTAATGCTAGTGTTCTAATTTAGGTATCTCATATTACTATCAATTTCAATCTAATTAAATGCTTTGATAATTAAACTAGTGAAGGTATCGGGTCAGGTTGCAGGCTAGGCAAGTAGTATGAGGGTCACATGCAAGGTCTAGGTAAGGTTTAGGAAATTTTGATTGGTTTTAGGTTGAGTGGGGATCTTGCTGGTATGAGGTAGTTTACCAAACATAAAGACCAATTTCATTCACAATATGACCAGCAATGGTTAAGGTACGACTGATGACGATTCAGGATGACTAATCTTGGTTATTGTGGATAATGACAGAATGTCAAACTAGGTGTCAAGGCTCTGTCTGTGTCTACACCAAGAGATGGGAAGGTATGTGATGAAGTTGTAGGTAGATTATCAGGCTTGGGTGATGCTTTTGTGAGGATTTTAGGGTGTTAAGGTCAATTTAGTGAAAGTTTGATAGGAGACATAGTAACCGACATCGGTCTAGTGACTGATGTCGATGAAGGAAATTGACGACAGTTAAGATAACTGGCATCAGTAGGAGAAAATTGGTAAAATTTGATACAAGGTGATTTTGGGTTTCTTTTTTATTACACAGAGAGTAAAGGGGGACTAGTTGGGTTCGTAATAAGGTGAGGAAAAATCAAGAAAGTATAAAGGTTACGTATGGAGATATAGAAGGTTGTGGGTGGCTAGATAGGTAGATGGAAAATAAGGGGGGGATGGAGGAATGCAGGGAAGAAAAAGATCTAATAAAAAAGATAAAGAACATATTACGTAAGTACAAAAATGATGCAAAATCAAATGCACTTACTTGTATTTTGCAAGCCTTGATGGTGAAGGAATGTGATGGTCAATCCACGATGAACTTGGTTGTCAGTTTCATGGTAGTACTTCCCTGGAGTGCTCCCGGGAATTTCAATGCCTTTAGATCAGTCTCAGGTACTTGTTTTGGCATCTGACTGAATGTATTTTGTCGTCTTGATGCTAAGAAAATGTTGGTTCATGCTTGAATGCAAATAGCTCTCTCAAAACTCGAAGTGACCAACCTGGGAAAAGGGTTGCAAAGCTTTATATAGGTAACTGATGATGGTCAAGGTGACCGGTGTTAGTTGTAGGTTAACCAGCATTGGCTAGGGCGGGAAATCCTCAGTTTACCAAAAATAGCAGATCTTGGTTATTTTTGATGTGCTCCTCTTGTCAGTCCAGGTCTTAAGTGATGGTTAGCATTTAGATAAGGGGGGTATTATTAGAGAAGGAATAGGAATTTAATGTTAGGGTTAGAATAAGTCTTTTTTTATTAAGATAAGTAGAGATTGAGTCTTAGTTAATTAATAGGCTAATAATAAGTCCATGGTGAGGTTTTTAGGTGTAAATTAACCTAATTAAAGTAATTAAATTAATAAATAATGTGATAATGGACATTAATTCAATTGTAAGTAATAAAATTAATATGAATGTGGGGTAAAGGGGTCGCGGTTATGTGAACACGTTATGTTAACCGATTAAAAGGAAACTAAGGGGAGTGTGACCCAAATACGGTCTTAGGTGACTGACACCGGTTAAATGGAACCAATAACGATCAAGGAATCTCGGTGATGGTCAAGACGGCCAATGCTAGTTAATGTTAAGGAGGGATAGGGGTAAGAAGGGATAGGTATGAAAGGAAAATAGGTAAAAAGGGATATGTGAAGATTGTATGTAGAGGGAGGTGGGTAAAAATATGATTTTGGAAATACGAGATAGATAATTAGGTGAAGTGAACCGAGAGAATGGGTTATAATGATAAGAGTTAGTAGGTTTGCAGGTGAATTAGGAAAAAGGGGGTATGTATAATTGATGTGGTTGGATATGGTTTATTGGGTAATATGTGATTTGAGGTAGTCAAATATTGACATGGTTGTGTTGGATATGTAAGGCTAGACATCAGCTTAGGATGCAGGACAAAGTACCACCCCTATTGATACGGATGCAGTCCAGCATGACCATGGAGGAGTGGTCACATATAACTGAGGTTGGAATTATTAGGATCTGATGCTATAGCATATAGCTCAAGATCATATTTTTATGGTCACGCTCATCGATAGAGAGGATTCAGTGACTAACACTTTTCATCTACCAATGGGCGAGATGATCGTCACCCTAGAGGACATATACAGGATCCTACAGCTACCAATTATTGGGGAGCCAGTTTATTCTATTACTTCTAAGGCATCAGTAGAGCCGATAGTGGTTGGTTTTGGTGAGGTGATGGGTGAGCCAAGGTATTACAGCATGAGTCTCACTTATTGAGACATGTATGCAGCCTACCCACAAGAGACAAGGTTGTCCATACTGATGATGGAGGTGGTAGCTTGTTTTGCCATGCCCAATTCTGAGGGAGGGAGATTCCCATGACCAATGATGGGAGTACTTTAGGATATTATTGAGGAGTATATGTGCTTCACTTGGGAGCTGGCTTTCCTAGTTCAGTTATATAGGGAGCTATGGGCTTATGGAAGATTGCAGCGATTCAGGATGTGTTGTACTTTTTTACTACATTGTTGGGCATACGAGCATGTCGTATGTTTTTGGCCAGTTGGTTTGCCATAACATGATTGGTTCGGGGGTGGATTTCTTAGAGTGTGATATAGACATTTGGTACTAGTTGGTGGGTAGCATAGGGAAGCTAGGGACACATGTGATGTGTCATATTACAGGCAACAGTTTGAGGTACTTTCAGCCATTGATATTATTTTGAGGCCTTATGTTGAATTTTCATCTTATGGAGGCATGGTTGAGGAGTTAAAGGAGCTTCAGCTACTGAGGTGGTTTTAGGGGCATCGTTCCAGCGAACATGAAATGATACCCATAGACAGGGTTAGATGATAGTTCAGGCTATCACAAGATGTGCCACCACCCTTCCCACAGTACTGGAGAGATGATATAGAGAGACCCATGCCTCCACCATGTCCAAGTGTTCTAATAGGGCAGCAGGAGAAAGCGGTAGATAGATGGATTGATGATGTTGAATTCAGGGTATAGATAGTGGTGGGTTGTACAGCTATGAGCGGTGCCACCGAGGCCAGGACAGCTAGACTTAGCTACCATCATAGTGTAGAGGGATGCCTTATAGGGTCAGGTGGCTGTCCTTTAGGCATAAATTATAGTTTTACAAGGTCGTAAACACAGGTTTCCATTTTTCAGGCTAAAGTGGCAGCCCTATAGGACCAAGTAGCTTAGGGACAGGTGCTTGTTTAGGGTGGATATGGTGATGGGGGATAAGTAGCCACCTTAAAGGCATAGGTAGTAGGTTTACAGTGCCACATAGCCAATGCACATGTACAGGTTGTGGCTTTACAGGCCCAAGTTGTAGAACAAGGTCAGGTACCCCCACAAGCCCAAGGACAGGGTCCCATATTATAGGCACTTGTTTGAGAACACACGAGGAGTCAACGTTGGAGAGAAGGCCAATGTCAAGGGTGCAGAAGGAAAGGAAGGACCCGTGCATGGAAGGCAAGTTCATCTTTCAAGACTTAGCCAATTTTGAGCATGAAGACCTATTTTTAGAAGATGGCGTGTGAAACACACCAACGATGTAGAGACGTGGGCGCCATGCATTTTCTATCTTTGGAGGAGCGGATCGAAGCATTTTTGCATGGAGATGAGATAATAATAGAATTGACACTTCAATTAACTACAAGAGGTCTATAGATAGCACACTTACATGTGTGGCTATGTCTAAAAATAGTGTGTGGCTATCAATAGCATACATCTTATTTCTGGAATAGATAAGCGGTGAAGGGAAAGTCCCCACCCTATATATGATGTTAGGTACATAGTAAGTAAGTGTAACAGAGAATATACATAGTGTGTCTATGTATGTGGTAAAGAGATATACACATATGATTGAATTACTGTATCAAATCCACACGTGCATTGGTATAGATTGATATTAATGTAAGGAGATTTTGTATTTATTTAATAAATGGAAGATATTGGCTTAATCAAAGTGTCATTGTGTGTATAGTTATGTAGTGCATGTTATTAATTCAATAATGATTAATGTTTAAGCTTGTTCTTTCATAGATCTGAGCGTAGCATGCATTATAGAATGATGGATTAGTTATGAATCTATATGTGTCTTCCTTCATCTTGCTCACATCCTGCGATAGCAACCCTAAAAAGGAACCTGGTACCTTGCGCACTTCGGGTGAGCACTTAGTCAAGGCTGAGTGATGTGCCAGCATGAATAAGGTGTTATCTAGTAAATTCAAGGCTACATCATTGGTTCCATTGTTGGGACCTCTTTTTTAGTTTTTTTTCAGGATAGTTCATGATGAAGACGTACCGGTTAACTCTAGCAAGTATTGAGGAATGGATACATGATCTGGAGAAAGAATATGCACAACGGTTTAGCAGTGGATCTGAGTTTAACGCACGTGCTTGGGTAGAATAGAATCTGTATGACATCTTATATGAGAGCTTTTTCGCTATCTTTCCAGTAGAACTATACGAGTGGCTACTGCTTATGCGTCTCAGTGGAACTGGGGGTATCGCGCACTTGTTTAGACATAGGAAGAATTTCAAGACCATTATGACGTTGATATGATCTGGACTCATGCTTTGGATACATGGTTTCGTGGTGTTCTAAATAGTTATATTCTGAAATATTCAATTTTAATGTACTCTTGCCTCAAGGTACTTGAATTACAATTTTTGCGGTATCTAAGGGGAACGTATTTGCAAGGTATTCCGCTAGGGATCAAGATCTTGATGGTAACTCTAAACCTAGAGAGTAAATCGATGGCTAACTAAACTTCACCACATGTGAGGGTAGGAACAAGTTTTTTGAAAGATGCTAGACCGAGCGGCAGAGAGGTAGAGAGAGGAAAGGCATCTTAAGTTTAATGATGTGCACGAGAGTGAGATAGAGAAGCAGCGTTACATTACAGAAAGTATGGCATTGAGGAGAGAGATGGCTCATGAAGGATTTATAGCTCACATAGAATATGTGGAGCCAATAGTAGGAACTCCCCCATCTTGGAAATCATGATATATATCCCCCCTTGGCCTCACATAGAAGTGTGTTAGTAGAGACTACCTAGACCGTGGGTGCGCATCTTAATCCACCTAGTGACCTAGACCTTTTTCTTGGTTTTCCAGTATCTAGTATGACAAGTAACCAAAAATCTAATTTGGGAAGTAGGAGATCAGGAGCAATTTAGGGATCAATTACATCAATGGTAGGATAGACGGCTTCAATGATATTTGGAGGAACATTCTTAGGCACATCATCCACATAGAATGTGAGCATACATAATGTTGGATTCACCTCTGGAAGTGGAACTACCTCACGAACTATGGGGGTTCATTATAGTACTATTATCAGAGCACATGGGAGTACATCTACAGGTCGTATTCCAACTAAAAGTGGAGGATCAGGAGATATAGGTGGTTCTAGTTCTGGTGGATTTGGTGGTTCTGGAGGTAAAGGGAACACATGAGGTTCTAGATCTGGTGGTCAAGGTCTGCATCAACCACATATCTATATGGAGATGTCTCTTCATCTCTCAGAATATAGAGGTATAGAGGATGCTGCTGAACATGTGCATATGTGTGAAATATTGTGGTGTGCTAAAGGGATCATGGCTTTAGAGCACAAGGCAAATCAGTTTTCTACTACTTTACAAGGGTGTGCACACAACTGGTATAGGAAGTTTAACCCTGATCAAAGTTGCGTGGATTATGTAGCATTGAAGGATGTTTTCTTAAAAGATCCATATTTCACTCCCGAGCTAAATATTGGATCGAACCATGACCCCGCATAGAAGGAACCCAAGAAAAATCATTCAAATCCTACAAATTGGTCACAAAAAGATTCAACAATGAAGTGACAGAGGCCAAGAGAGATCAAAGGATCCTGTACAAAAGAAAATGACTCTGTCGGGCTGTTTCTACATCTTAAATCCATTCTCCAAGTTACAGGTAGGTAGAACTATAAAATAGCAGAGTTAGACAAGAAGGGAAGATGCTACAAAGGAGCCAGAAGCAAGAAGAAGGAAGAATGGAAAAGATTCAAAGTCCTTGGGCTCGAAACAGTTCAGGAAAGGGTCCAAAATGACTAAGTATGGAGGAGGCAGCGGAAGAGACCACGTGTCCTCATGGCACTTCTCCAAAGATGGACCCAAATAGAGAGGCTCAAACAAGTGCACCGCATCTCCACGTGTCCCAGGGCGGAATGGAGGCAGGGTCAAATGGTCAAACAAAGTCAAAGGTAGACAGGGCGGGCCTCAAAAAATTGGCTAAGTATGAATGAGCAAGCGGAGAGTGCCAAGTGTCAGCGTAGCGCATCTCCAAGAGTTGGTCCCAAGGAAGAGACCCAAGTGAGCGAGCTCACCACGTAGCCCAAAGTCAATAAGTAAGAGGGACCATTGAAAAGTCCACAAAGCAGCAGAGGCTGACAAGTGTCAACTCGACGCTCTTCCAAAGGAAAACTTTGGTTGGGTTTGCAAACAAGCGCAGTGCCTCCACGTGTCCTCAAAGGGGGTAGAGTTAGTTGAATAGTCAATGCATAAGCCAGGCCGAGTGGAGGCTACCAAGTGTCTCAATGGCACTGATTCAAGGGTCAAATAGAGAAAAGGTTCCCAAGTGAGTGCCAGACTGACGCGTGTCCCAGGGGAAGGTGGGGCGTCAGGGAAAATTTAGTTTTTTGCCCTTTGCCCCAAAAGGAGTAAAAGTTACAAAATGGCCCATGACTCTGCTAAGGAAAAAGTCAACATATAGACCTGAGTCAAATCCAAGGCAGGGAGTTGGGGAAAAAAGTGAAAGTTTTCCTTTTGTCCAAAAGGCATAAAAGCAAAGATGGAAGCACATTTCCCAGCCAACCAAAAGGAGCCACGTGTCCATGCGGAGCTTCAGGGCCGTGGGAGTTTTCTGGATTTTGTGATTTTCACTGAAAAAGGAGAAAAGTTAAGTTCTGAGCCCGCAGACCCAATTTTTGTCCCAATCTGGCTGCCACATGTCCCAATCCAAAAGGGGGACCCATTTTTCAAATTGTTTTCCTGCCCATTTGTACAGAATCGATGCAAAACTTCAAAGGGGCATATCTTTCGACTCAGGGCTCAAAATATAGCAAATTTGACACCGTTGGAAGCGTCTCAACGTCCTCTACACCATGGAAGGATTAAAAATTCATTTTTTGTAGGCCCTGGTAGGTAAAATGAAGAAAAGTATTCTAGGCCATTAACGTAGAATCCAATCTCTTCAACTACCAGATCTGATTCGATTCGATTCGCTGGGGAACCAGAAGTGACATATTGTGGGTGGATTTGTAGAAGGCATTGATATTCAGTGGTTGAGCTTTCAAGGTAGGATTCAATGCGTATCTCATGGTGGTTGGAGTAGGATGTGACTTTTCCCTCTTCTCTCTCTTTTCCTTCTATATATACTGTAACACTTCTCGTTTGAAGAAGAGAGACATTCTGGGCATAGAGAAACTCTGTCAAATTTGTTTCTCGATGCCATTTTTGAGCAGCGAACCTTCTCCCATGCCTGGAAAATGTATTTGTGCCTCTATTCTAGAAATGTAATGGTCTATGCACCTTCTAGAGCAATAAAAAACATGAGTTTTGTGGTGTTCTTCAACCCTTTGCATCGTTTTGTTGTTTCTCCATGCCTCTCCCTTTCAGTCTTGGTTTTCTGTGCATGTATTTCACATTTGCAAGGTGCAAGGATGTTGTGTTTCATGGATTTTAATGGATGATTTGCAGATCTGGGCCATGTCACTTCTGTCTGACCTCCCTCATCTCCATTTTTCTGTTTCTTTCTCCCTCAACAAAATATCTCACTTCCTTTGCTGGTGTATCACCACTTTAGTGTAGGCTCTATTTTTCCCTCTTTCTCTCTCCTTGGTTCCTTGGAATGGTTAGATTAGGTTAGATTTAGTTTTCCTGCACTGGAGTAGCTCATGGTAGGTAGTTTAGGAACAAGAACCAACTTTCTCTGGAGAGCTTTCCCACTTTTGCAAGGTCCCACACCTTGGGGAAAGTTCAATGTTATGCAATCACACCAAATGAGTCTACCTTAGAAAAGTAGATCCATAACTCATTTGGGGGTGCTGTGATTTCACACTAACAGTTTTGGCACGCCCGGTGGGACCAAGAGGTCTTAATTTCATTTCATCAAGTTGATGTGTTCTTGGTGAGATTCACCTTTAGAGGCACATTCAAAGCACATCTGGCGACTCCATCTGGTCAAAAACCCATTCTCTGAGTTACAGACCTTTTCCATCCATATCCACTCATTTTCATCCATTTTATTCTTCCATCTCTTTCATTTTCTCCCACTCCATGAAGTTGTGCAATCATGACTTCATTCCCTTCATGGAACTCACACTTGCAACAACAACAATACGTTCCACCTCCAATGCTTTTCACAACTCCTCCAAATCAGCATTATGAGCAGATTCAAAATCATTATACCTATCCACAGCAGCAATGCCAAAACTAGTTTGGCCATGAAGCTTATCAGGAATAGGGATATGCATATAATGACAACAACCAAATGGAGGATGTTGGTCTGTTGGAGAAGATTCAAAAAATGGAGGCTAGCATGGTGCAGTCCAGAGGCATAGCACAAATGAAGGCATTCAAGATTGGTTTCAGGGCACCTTGTCTATGGGAAGGCCCTTTTCCAAGACACTACATCCCTCAAGAGAAGCTTGACTTCATGGTTGAAATTCTACCCCAACTTGCACAATGGATTGAGGAGATAGAAGCATATGAGAAAATTCTGAATCAACCTTGTCAATGGGTAAGTCATTCAACAACTCCTTGTCTTTCTTTTTCACCCTCTCAAGCTTTACCATTTCAGCATGATCAAGAGTCAAGCCCCTCAGTTGTTTCCCCAAGTGTTAGTTTCATCCCTCCATCCCCTAGTCTTCCATCCCATCTAAGTTTTTCTACCCTTTTCTCTTCCAAATCCAAATTCCCTCCACAAGAGCCAAAAGAAATATCCTCCCCTCCAAAGAAACAAGAAGTTTCATCTCCTCCCTCTCCACCACAAACAATTGCAAAGTTGGTTGAACCCCAACCTGCCACTCCTCTTGTTTTCCCAAGTCCATGTTGGGAAGAGTCCAAGAAACTAGTCAAGGAGAACAACAAGAAGAAGAGCCCAACAGAAAAGAAATGATAGACAATCTGAAGAGTTGGGCTACCAAATTTGGGTTTACAAAGATCCCCTTGATGGTCAAGCCAATAGAGGAGGTCAAGATTGAAGAACCAGTGGTGGCTGAGGCTGAGTTTGTAGCAGGAGAAGAGCAAGAACAAGAAGAAGCAGATCAGAAATTAGTTTTCTCAGAATGTAGTGTCTATGTTGGCACTTTGTTTGAAAAGAATGCTGATCCAATTGAACTTGCACCATCAGCCATGGAAGGAGAGAAACAATCAGCTCAAAGTCCCATTGGAAAGGAGCAAATGGGTGAAACCAAATCAGAGTTTGTAGTAGCAGAAGAAGAAGACATCATTGATGTTTTCTTGCTTTCATTTGAAGGGCCTGATTTGGTCAATAAACCCATCATGGAGGAAAGCTCTAAAAGAGATCTTGCAGCCCCAACTTGTCCTCTAGAACAATAGATTGGAGAGTTTGATTTGAAAAACTTCATGCTAGAGGAAGAGTTCGATCAAGAGCAAGATAGTCTTCAAGCAACAGAGGAAGGAGAAGACTCTCCAGATCCAAAAGAAGAGGAGTACATTCCAGTGGTGGAGGAGAGCATTCATTTGCAGCAGCCTGCATTTTATAGCAGCCCTCTAGAATCAAGTTTGGAAGATCTTGATCTTCCATGTTCTTCAAAAGAGGAGGAAGGAAAAAGGTAGGAGGATCTCACCACTTCTTCCACACCATCCATCCAAGAAGGTCCACAAGAAGACTCCATTTTTGGAGTTGAATTTCAGAGCAAGGGCACATTCAAAGGATCAGACCATGCCCAATCAGGTACTTGGCTTCATTGGGGCCAAAGGAGCAGCCACAACTAGTCATGCTTGCTTCTAAGCATGAGGATGAGCATCAAAGTACCAAGGGTCATCATCAATACCTCTAGAAGTCTGATGCAAGTCAGCTGGAGGAGGTATTTTCCATTAATGTTGATACTTTGATGATTTGGGTGGAGGACCAGCTTATTGTCAGTTTTTCACTCATCCAACCAGCCATGTTCAGTGCCAAATCAGTTGCATGGCTGCCTTTTTTGAGGAAGGGAAGCTATTTCTCCCTGCCAGTTGCAGGTTTTGTTTGAGCTCCCTTTGCTCTTGGTTAGAGTAGTGTAGGTAGATTTTTTTCAACAGAAGAAGTGCTTATGCACACTCTGCATGTCTCATTTGAGACATGTATGATTTGATCTTTGTATATAAGTTTTGTTTGTATTGCTCAAGAGGGGCATGAGGCTAGGCTCTTAAACTATTTAAGGAAAGAAGGCTCATGTTTTCCTGTGACAGTTGCAAATCGAAATAGGGAACAAATGCAGAGCAACTAAAATTGTTTCGAGATAGTCCATTTGAGGGATAGATGAAAACCATGGGTCGAATCAATTTTCTACTCTCAGAAATCATTGTCTCAAGGTTTTCTTATGAAAATTGAGAGTGCAGGCTCGGGGACAGGAAAGATATAGAAAAGGCTTGCAGTCAGGCTCGCAATGGCTCAAGGATCAGTTCCATGCATGTTTATCAAGTCAGACTCCATGCCCAATGGATGCTTCAAGGCCACTGGTCTCTCCATCTAGTAGGTAGATGTCCCCGTGAGTCACCAAATTGTTATCCATATTTCACTCCTGAGCTAAATATTGGATCGAACCATGACCCTGCATAGAAGGAACCTGAGAAAACTCATTCAAATCCTACAAATTGGTCACAAAAAGATTCAAAAATGAAGTGACAGAGGCCAAGAGAGATCAAAGGATCCTGTACAAAAGAAAATGACTCTGTCAGGGCCATTTCTACATCTTAAATCCATTCTCCAAGTTACAGCAGGAAGAACTATAAAATAGCAGAGTTAGACAAGAAGGGAAGATGCTACAAAGGAGCCAGAAGCAAGAAGAAGGAAGAATGGTGAAGATTCAAAGTCCTCGGGCTCGAAACAGTTCAGGAAAGGGTCCAAAATTGACTAAGTATGGAGGAGGCAGTGGAAGAGACCACATGTCCTCGCGGTGCTTCTCCAAAGATGGACCCAAATAGAGAGGCTCAAACAAGTGCCGCATCTCCACGTGTCCTAGGGTGGAATGGAGGCAGGGTCAAATGGTCAAACAGAGTCAAAGGGATAGGGTGGGCCTAAAAAAATTGGCTAAGTATGAATGAGCAAGCAGAGAGTGCCAAGTGTCAGCGTAGCACATCTCCAAGAGTTGGTCCCAAGGCAGAGACCCAAGTGAGCAAGCTCGCCATGTAGCCCAAAGTCAATAAGTAAGAGGGACCATTGAAAAGTCCACAAAGCAGCGGAGGCCGACAAGTGTCAACTTGACTCTTCCAAAGGAAAACTTTGGGTCAGGTTTGCAAACAAGTGCGGTGCCTCCACGTGTCCTCAAAGGGGGCAGAGTTAGTTGAATAGTCAATGCATAAGCCAGGCTGGCGGAGGCTGCCAAGTGTCTCAATGGCACGTTGATTCAAGGGTCAAATAGAGAAAAGGTTCCCAAGCGAGTGCCAGACTGACGTGTGTCCCAGGGGAAGGCGGAGGCATCAGGGAAAAGTTAGTTTTTCACCCTTTGCCCCAAAAGGAGTAAAAGTTGCAAAATGGCCCATGACTCCGCCAAGGAAAAAGTCAACATATAGACCCGAGTCAAAGCCAAGGCGGGGAGTCAGGGAAAAAAGTGAAAGTTTTCCTTTTGTCCAAAAGGCATAAAAGCAAAGATGGAAGCACATTTCCTAGCCAACCAAAAGGAGCCACGTGTCCATGCGGAGCTTCGGGGCCGTGGGAGTTTTTTAGATTTTGTGATTTTCGTGAAAAAGGAGAAAAGTTAAGTTCTGAGCCCGCAGACCCAATTTTTGTCCCAATCTGGCCGCCACGTGTCCCAATCCAAAAGGGGGACCCATTTTTCAAATTTTTTTCCCACCCATTTGTACAGAATCGATGCAAAACTTCAAAGGGGCATATCTTTTGACTCAGGGCTCGAAATATAGCAAATTTGACACCGTTGGAAGCATCTCAACGTCCTCTATGCCATGGAAGGATTAAAAATTCATTTTTTGTAGGCCCTAGTAGGTAAAATGAAGAAAAATCTTCCAACATTAACACAAAATCCAATCTCTTCAACTACTAGATCTGATTCGATTTGATTCGCTGGGGAACCAGAAGTGACATATTGTGGGTGGATTTATAGAAGGCATTGATATTCAGTGGTTGAGATTTCAAGGAAGGATTCAATGCATATCTCATGGTGGTTGGAGTAGGATGTGAATTTTCCCTCTTCTCTCTCTTTTCCTTCTATATATACTGTAACACTTCTCGTTTGAAGAAGAGAGACATTCTGGGCATAGAGAAACTCTGTCAAATTTGTTTCTCGATGCCATTTTTGAGCAGCGAACCTTCTCCCATGCCTGGAAAATGTATTTGTGCCTCTATTCCAGAAATGTAATGGTCTGTGCACCTTCTAGAGCAATAAAAAATGTGTTTTTGTGGTGTTCTTCAACCCTTTGCATCGTTTTGTTGTTTCTCCGTGCCTCTCCCTTTCAGTCTTGGTTTTCTGTGCATGTATTTCACATTTGCAGGTGCAGGATGTTGTGTTTCATGGAGTTTAATGGATGATTTACAGATCTGGGCCATGTCACTTCTGTCTGACCTCCCTCATCTCCATTTTTCTGTTTCTTTCTCCCTCAACAGAATATCTCGCTTCCTTTGCTGGTGTATCACCACTTTAGTGTAGGCTTTATTTTTCCCTCTTTCTCTCTCCTTGGTTCCTTGGAATGGTTAGATTAGGTTAGATTTAGTTTTCCTACACTGGAGTAGCTCATGGCAGGTAGTTTAGGAACAAGAACCAGCTTTCTCTGGAGAGCTTTCCCACTTTTGCAAGGTCCCACACCTTGGGGAAAGTTTAATGTTATGCAATCACACCAAATGAGTCTACCTTAGAAAAGTAGATCCATAACTCATTTGGGGGTGTTGTGATTTCACACTAATAGGTATCTTATGATATTCACACTAGCCAACATGCGCAATGGTTCATTGGAGGATTGATTACACCTTTTAAGAGGGAGTTGTCACATAAGACATACACTAATCCATGCAAAGCACTAGAATCAGCTTTGCATACTGAGGAAGTTGGGAGCATTGACACTGGTGTTAGTTCATTCCTAGAGGCACATATTTTGGCTATGGAAAAAATGTTAGTGAAGCTATCAGCAAATTTAGCCCATGAAACATGCTCAGGAATTTGGTTTACAGATTGTTAAGTGGAAGGTCACACCAAGGATAGTTTCCCTCATAAATTTGTATGCTCATTACTATTAGACTGTGAGATTTGTCATTTAAATCATGATGTTGGTCATTGTCCTTTGTTATAGCGTGTGATAAGGAAGAATGTATCTTGCTTTTGTAATATTTACAGGTCCACGACCCATAATACTAAGGATTTTTGGTTGATTGGTCAGATCTAGGATGTTATAGACATTGGGATACAAAAGATAAGTACAACAGATAATTCTAAGCGTAAAAATGAGCACCAGGATCAGGATCATAATCAAACACACTATGACAAGAATGAAGGACGTTTTGAAGGAGGTCATGGAAGGGGACGTGGATATCATGGTGGATATGGAGGACGAGGCCATGGTGGAGGAAGAGGTGAGTTCCCTCATGGAACATGGTATACGTGTGGATATCCTGACCACTATAGGTGTAAATGTCCTTAGAATATTACATGTTCTTTCTGCAGAAAGAACCATAGCTATGAAGAGTTCCTGGACTTATATGAGCATCTGAGTAAGTAGCATAATAAAGAAAATAAAGGCACCGGAATGGTTAGAATCCAGTGCACGGTAGAAGATCAGTAGATGCCAAAGAGAGTAGGAGGCCCTGAGGCATTGACAGTGAAGATTACTACATGCACTAAAGTGGCACGCGCAAGAGAGGCATTGCACCAGAAGCCTATGATCACCAAGGTGGATATTTTGCATGTAAGGTACCCAGATCCTGCTCATTAGAAGGAAGTTCACCAAGATACCATGGAAGTGCTAAGGAATTTTCAAGGTGAACTATGGTACTTAAAGGAGTAGAAGAAAGCATCAGAGACATTCCAAACTGATGTCGATGATCTGTGAGAGGTGTGCAAGATGTTGCACCAGGAGAACATTATTCCACTATTAGGAAGTTGGTTAAAATGGAACACTCCACACTCAAGTCTTAAGACCAGATGGCAGATTCTACATGTAAATCTTCCCCCTGATAGACTTGACTATGACAAAGAAATTACTCTGAATGTTGTTGTAGATGGGTGGATGTTAAGTAACATATTGATCTATACAGGTGTAGAAGTAAATGTTCTTACATTAGATGTATGGGTAGAAATGGGGAGGCCTCCATTGTAGACATCATTTAATGTGTTATTTATGGAAAACCAGACTAAGGCCACTCCCATAGGAGTTTTGAAAGATGCATCTATAACTATACAAGGGGCCAAGTTCATTAGAGATTTTGAGGTATTAGCACTTGTAGAAGCAGACAATTTTCCAACCTTGCTTGGACGCCTTTGGTGTTATGCAAACAATTTCGACTTGAGGTTTAATAAGGGGTATATCATATTTGAAAACAAGGAGAAAAGGGTTGTGATACCTTTGACATATGGGAATTCTAAACCATATGTTGAGCCTCTAAGTGAGGAGGACTTAAACAGAGTTTATGTACGTGTTATTCAGGACCCAGAGGTTAATGAGCCATCAAAAGAAGGCATCCTACAGTGGGAGGATTCTCATTCTATTAGTGATACTATGAGTATTTCTTGAGACAATTGGGTTCATGGTACATATGAATTGGTAGGGCGTGAGGTAAAAAACATGGTTGCATGCAGGAATCGATTTCATTTGGTTCAATGGATAGGTAGCACAGTACCTTGGTATATAGGGGTAGAAGATCTTCCTGGATTTTTCAAGTCCATGGAAACACAGTGGACAGATCAAATTAAGAGAAGAGCTATGTTAGTATATACCTTTTTTGGGATAGTAGCACGCTGGTGGGGAGTCCACAGAGGTAATCTTCTAAACCAGGAAGAGATTGGAGTCACTTTGTCTACTACGTTTATAATGAATAATGCACCTATGCAAATCTACACTTATCATGGTGATCAACCTGTTCAACTTCATATTCAGCACTATGAGAGACTTTGGATAGCAAGACAAGAAGCATTACCACCTTCACTCTGGTTTCATCCCTTTTATTCTATTCTACAAGGATGCACATGCACCTGGTATGTATATGCAAAACTACATCAAGAGACTGGAAACTGGCAAGATTTGATTGTAGGAATGATCTAGACTTTTTACTACTTCATGACTAAACCTCCTATAGAAGAGGCATTAAAATTTGTCAAGTGCTTAACTATGTGAGATAATGCAAAAGAAAAAGAGCATATTCAGGAATTATTTGGTGAGACAGAGTTCGGAGCATGTTTTGAAAAGGAATAAGAACTAGACTCCATACTACTTGAACGCGCTTGCCTTGAGAAAGAGAAAGGAAAGATGGTTTACATCGTAGATGATGAGGAAGTCAAGAACCTAGATATTGAAAATTCATAATGGGTGCACGAGGTCTTGGACAGCGTAGATAAGGATATGCGTGCCTATCACAAACCCATGAAAACAAAGAAGGTGAATATAGGTTCGGAGGTTGATCCTAAGGAGACCATAATTAGAGACTACTGGTCAGACTCGAAGGTAGCAAAGTTTATTGAGTTACTCAGGGATTATCATGACTTATTCCCTCGGGGGTATCATGAACTTAAAGGTGTTTATAAATCACTTAGGGAAATGAAGATAAAAGTTAAGGATGGTGTACGGCCAATCAGAAAGAGACCTTACAGAATGAATCCTAATTTTCACGAAAAGGTAAAGGAAGAGATTGATAAAATGTTGAAATCTAGAATTATCATGCCCCTTGATGAGTCATGATGGGTTATCCCAATGGTGATCAGTATCAAGAAGGATAGATGAATTATAATATGTGTGGACTACTGGGAGCTGAATGTTGCATGCATCACAGATCCATTCCCTGTGCCATTCACTAAAGAAATACTAGGATTTGTAGGGTGTGAAATATATTCCTTCACAGATGGGTTTTCTAGGTATCATTAGGTTAGGATTGCTCACGAGGATCAAGAAAAGAAAACATTCACTACTGAATGGTGTAGTTTTGCCTATACTGTGATGCCTTTTGGATTGTAAAACGTGTCTTTTGTATTCTCGTGCATAGTTGTTTAGGCATTCAAATATTTTATTCACAACTTCTTACAGGTCTACCTAGATGATTAGAGAGTATATGGACTTTTGAAAGATCATTGTGACAATGTGTGCTTGATGTTTGAACGATGCAGATAGTTGAGTATCTCTTTGAACATCAAGAAGTGCATATTTGCTACAAAATTTGGAATATTGTTAGGACATATAATCTAAAAGGAAGGTTTGTTGGCTGACCCAACGAAGGTTGCAGTCATTTTAGGCCTGGAAGTACCTACCATTCAAAGTGAGGTGCCTGGATTTTTAGGTTATACAGGATATTATAGAAAATTCATCAAAGGGTATGCCAAAATTGTTGCACCCTTGAAAGAATTACTGAAGGGAAAAGGTACATTTTATTAGGGAGAACCACAGCAGCACATGTTTGAGATATTACAAGAGAAACTTACTACCGCACCCATTCTATGCTTTACCTCATGGGATAAGCCATTTCATGTGCATGTGGACACTTCTGGCATGGTCATTGGCATTGTGTTAGCTCAGCCTGGTGAAGGTATTGTAGATCATCCAATTTGTTTTACTAGTAGGAAGGTGACTCCTACTGAACAAAATTATACAACTACAAAGCGCGATGATTTTTCCATGATCTATGCATTGCAAAAGTTTCGACAGTAGTTGTTAGCAACACCATTTGTGTTTTACACAAATCACATAGCATTGAATTACTTCGTAAAAAATACTATCTTACAGGGGCACATATGCAGATGGGTGCTCCTATTCCAAGAGTTTGACTTCACAATTGTGGTGAAGCCAGGGAAAAGAAATTTTGGACCAGGACATTTATCTAGAATCAACTCATGAGAGGAAGCACAAACAATTGAAGAAACCATGCCAGATGCATAGTTGTATAGGCTACAATGCGCACCCACAGAATCAGAAGACATTGATCTCTTTCTATGAATAGGTATGGCACTAATATGAATGAAAGCATTAGAAAAGAAACAACTTGCTATACGTGTGGTACCGTTTATGTTAATCAGTGGTGACCTCTAAAAGTTAGGCAGAGATGAAGTATTCCATCATTCTGTACTAGAGCATGAGCATCAGGATATTATGGAAGAAGCTCAGGGAGGTATTGTAGGAGGCCATTATACAGGTGATGCGATTGCCTGAAAGATCCTACTTACTGGATTATGGTGGGAGACATTGTATACGGACTGTAAATAATATTGTAAGGCATGTGATCATTGTCATCACCTAGGAAAACTAAGGTAAAGAGATGAGATGCCTTTGAGACCGATTCCTAGTGCCGAACCATTTGATAAATGGGCCATTGACTTTATAGGACCTATTTCACCAGCCACACTCAGGACTAGATCGCGTTATATCATTACTTGCAAAAATTATCTCACACAGTGGGCAGAAGAAGCACTTACAAAGGACTGTACAATAGCTACAGTAGTTAGGTTTCTATGGGAGAATGTTCTTACAAGATATGGATGTCCCTTAAGCTTGACAAGTGATAAGGGTACAAACTTTTTGAATGAGACAATCAGGATCCTATTAGATGAGTTTATGGTTGCATACCATAAAACTACACCTTACCATCCTCAGGAAAATGGAACTTCTCGGGAAAATGGAACTTCTAAGGCTTTTAACAAGATTTTGAGCCAGACTTTGACAAAAATCTATGATGTTGGACAAAAGGATTGCAATGACAAAGTATCAGCTGTTCTTTAGGCATATAAAATAACTTACAAGAGATTAAAAAAAGCCACATTGTTTCAACTGGTGTTTGGCACGGAATCTGTTCTCCGTATAGAATTTATGTTACCTTCTTTGTGCATTGCACACACTGGAGGTCTAGCTAATGAAGAGGCTTTAGAAGAGCATATCAAGAAGATTATTCAACTGGATGAGCGTCGAGCCATAACACAATGGAGTTAGAAGCAGGAAAAGGCCAGATAGAAGGCATGGCATGATAGAAACATAAGGGATAAGAAGTTTGAGATTGGAAAAATGGTACTACTTTATGACTCAAAGTTCTTGTGCCATCCAGGAAAGCTTAAAGTACATTGGTTGGGGTCGTATGTTATCACTTCTATACTTTAATTAGGTGCTTTCCAATTAGAATTACTTGATGGAACATAGTTACCCAGTTACTTTAACGGGAGTAGGTTGAAGCCCTACTATAAATAAGTATTCTTGGTGTTTGTAATAAGGTAGTATTGCCATTTAGATTAGGTTTTCAATTATGTATTTCCTTCATTGTTGCTATGATTTGTCAATTTAGTTGTTGTCTTTGTGTAATAAGCACACTTGCACACATAAAGCTAATAACTATATAAATAATTTCTATGCGCAGAGGAATGTACATACCTTTCGTGTGGGGTGGTTGTAGTTATCCAAGTAAAATACTATGGGAATTCAAAGGTGAAAGGAAAAATTTGTTACAGGTGTGCTTTAAGTCAAAAGAGGATTGCTTCTCAAAAGTGACCAAGGATGGAGATGAATGAAAGGATAGTATAATCCGAGGTAAGAGAAGGCCATAATAGCTACCAGGAGAAGGTATAGTGATGAGGTACTCAAGCACAAGGGCACGCGCTGAAGAAAAGTCTATGTCCAGAGGGTAGGAAGGTGCGCTAGAAGGTTCTAGTTGGGGCGCGAAGATGTACCACACAGGATGAATGAATTTGGTTAATAAATTTGGATATTTGGTAGGTAAAGGAGCAATAAATGCATCAAAATTTGAAAAACATTATATAAGTATGGGATGCAGATTCATTTTTACCGTTGTGACTAAGGGAATTTGAGGAAAGAGCTAATTATGAAGAGCCAAGTGATTGGGTTATGGTCTGAAGGGTGTGAAACCAAGTGTGACTACTAGATTTGTGCGATAAGAAGCTTGTGTCCCTGGTGGTCAAGGGTTTGAGTGAAGTAGGGAGAGAGAAAAGAGTTAGGTTACGAATTTTCCACCTAGGGCATAATTAAATCAAGCTAGAGTTTGATTCACAAAGTTACAGAGTTAAAAAGGACACATTTGCAAGGTAAAAATGACACTTAAGAAGGCATCTGCAATAGTAGTAAAAGGAAAGAAGATGGTGATCATTAAGGAAGATGAGATGGCACAAAAAATCCATTTTTCAAAAATGCAATATCCAGAAGGAGTCATCGTCAGCCAGGAATGGGATTCACCCATCAAAAAGAGCAAAGTAAGTGAATACAATCACAGGACTGTGGAAAACAAGAAGGAGCTCGATTCCTTGCTCACTACTAGGCTGAAAAAGTGCATGGCGGATGACATGCTAGTTTATGATGATGCAGACGAGAAGCTTCTAATGAGAATTGGGGTATACCAATTATATGAGCTTCCATATTTTGGGAAGTATGAGCCCTTGTATCAATGGCTCATGAGAAAGGTTCACAAGGACTTTTTCTACTTTGCAGGACACAGATTTAGAATCTCATATGCGCTTATCTCATTAGTTACAGGTTTGAAGGCCAGGGGGAGGACATAAAAAGTGATCTCACAGATAAATTTGTGATTTTAACGACCAAACAGGAGTTAGGGTACCTAAAGGGTCCGCGTGGAATGGATATAGATAAATTGAAGAATTGTCTAGTTGTGCAAGCTGTAGCACACCTTGTTACAAAGTTGAATGATCAAGAGTAGTGGTCACAGGTAAATACTATGTGGTTACACGTTGCGTGTAAGATGTCAGAAGGGGAAATCTACAACATTGCAGGCTATATTACAGAACAAATAGTCAAAGAAGCATGCATAGGAGGGTAGATCAGCTTTGGGGCTCTTCTCCTATCACTAGTATTCATGGATATTGGAGTACCAGATAGACCGAAGGAAAAGGTATGGAAATACCCCATGAAGAAAAAGTCACCAATTGAACGGTTCAGCAAGTACCTATGTAAAGGGGCCATGACAGATGACATAAAGCAAAGGGTGGAGAAATGGTATGATAGGCTCCGTGTGGCATTTGGAGAAGAGTGGCATGTCCTAAAGCACCTACCAGCATTGGTAGGGAAACAAGTCTAGTTTTTTATATATCATCATTTCTACATCATGCGCTTCCCAATAAAAGATGGAGTCTGGAGCCCTTGGTGTAAATTACCTTACGCATTCACTGCAAGGTATTTCCAAGAATCTATTCTCAGACACGTAACGACTGGTATTCAATACAGATAAGATAGAATGTGACTGCCACATGTTGAGAAAGAAATATGTGTATCTTGTTAGAAGTTCTTATACAAAGAGGATCATTTCAAAGGTGCTAAATATTAAGCCAATAAGTTTGGTTGTAGTAGATGTGGGGGCAGCATTGGTGTATCTCCAGTTGAAGCCAAAGATGGAGAATAACAAGTATGTGGAAGGTGAGTTTGTACTTCCAGCACCACCAAAGGGAAAGCTTACAATGGAGAACATCCCAGTGCCTAAGCCCACAGATCCAATTGAAGTGAAGGATGAAGAGGAGGAGCGCGAAGATAGTGGTGGTTTGGATCATAGAGGTAAGAGACATCCTATGAATAAGGGTGAATCTGGGTGTGTAATTACACCACCTCAGCCACAAGAGGGGATGATCAGGACTGTAATGCAGTCCAAGGAGAGAAAAAATTTAAGAAGGTGTTTCGGAGAACTAGGACCCAAGGTGTTACTCTAACAACGGTGCGTAGATCACCCAGACTCTCTCCACAAAAAGAGGCAATCATGAAAAGGAGGAAACTAAAGTTAAATGAGGAGGCAGAAGAGTCAGAAGAAAGCACACCTAATTCTTCTACACTTCCAGAGAACATAGAAGAACAGGGTGAGGGATCAAAGGGAAGAGAAGAGGATGAGAAGAGACCAGAAGAGATAGTTGCAGAGAATGTTCAGGACATAGAGACACAAGTCCCAAATTTGGAAGCTAAAGTTCCTAAGTAGCAATGGTCTAGAAGAACATGTGGAGAAAACATTCCACCAGCCATGGGGTATGCAGAGGATGTAGGTAAAAATGTCTATGCCCACTTCCAGAGCATAATAGCACAGAAGGATTTATTTGGATGGGAGCTTATGGATGAGGGTATGACAACTATACGCACTCAAAAAAAACTATCATGGTCAATGCAAACCCACATGGATGAGTCTAAATTTGATGTGTGTGAAGATTCATGCATTTCGAGATGACTGAAGAAGGAACCCCAAGCTAGACACATGATAGTAAAGTCTACTGTCATGTCAGATGAGCAAGTCAGCAATGTATTACTGAAGGTTTCTACTGAGGTGGCTCGAAGAAATATGGACAAAGCTACAATGATCATAGCACTATGTGAGGAGCTCGAGACAAAGGATGTAGAGATAATACGCATAACGTAGGAGATAGAATTTACGTAGAAGAAAAACGAAGTATTTATAAGCATCACAGAGGATATTGGGGACAATGTCATCAAAGCAAGGCCACACTTGGAGGCCAAGGTGCCACAGATGTTTCCTTCAGTGATACATTATGTAGGAAAGTTGGTGGATTTGGTACTTGAAGATGAACCTCTACGCATGTCATAGCCAAGAAGCTCAGAGCAAGATGTCGAATAGGACAAACCATTGGTGATGTGAAAGATTACATCTTATGAAGGGTTGTTGCAAGAATTACAAAAAGTATTGAAGAAAGCAGACCAGGTTTTAAACATATGCACAGCTCCAGAAGCACTTATCAACATAAAGACCCTAGAAGAGAACAATGAGGTCCAGAAAGCGAGGAAGGATGAGACATTGGGTCATGCAGAAAGATTGTCAATGGTTAAACATAAGCGTGAGGCCCTGGCAGCAACACAAGACTCGATTGGAAGAACGTGGGAAGCTAGTTGCGCAGAAGATGGATATTTTAGAAGGAGAAATGACATCAATTTCCAATGTTGTGTTAGTTCTGTGGAATGAAAAAGGAGAGATTGCGAGGGATGAGTTGGAATCCATTGCTATGGACATCTCAAAAAAAGCAAAATAAGCAGTCACTAAATGGCAGATTTTGGAGGCCAAAATAAAGGAGGAATATCCAAAGTTGATACTGCAAAGTGATACAGAGGAGGCTATCTAATAGAAATTATTTATTTGTCTACATTCTTTCATTCTTATTCTTCCATTATTCTATTCTTTACTTCAATTTTTGGAGATACCCATTGTCAAGACAACAATGAGATTAGTGTGGGGTAATGTTGATCAGAGAATACTTGTTTGAGAACACACAAGGAGTCTACACAGGAGAGAAGGCCAGTATCAAGGGCATGGAAGGATAGGAAGGACCCATGTGTAGAAGGCAAGTTCAACTTTTAGGACTTATCTCATTTTGAGCATGAAGACCTATTTTAAGAAGATGGCGTGTGAAACACATCAATGATGTAGAGACGTGCACGCCATGCATTAGCTATCTTTGGAGGAGCGGATCAAATCATTTTTGCATTGAGACGAGCTAAGAATAGAATTGACACTTTAGTTAATTGCAAGAGGTCTATAGATAGCACACTTGCATGTGTGGCTATGCCTAAAAATGGCATGTGGCTATCAATAGCATGCGGCCTATTTCTGGAATAGAAAAGTGGTGAACGGCAAGTCCCCACCCTATATATATGATGTTAGGTACATAGTAAGTAAGTGTAATAGAGAATATACAGAGTGTGTGTATGTATGTGGTAAAGAGATATATGCATATGATTGAATTATTATATCAGATCCACACGCACATTGGTATAGACTGACATTAATGTAAGGATATTCTATATTTATTTAATAAATTGAAGATATTGGCTGAATTTAAGTGTCATTATTTGTATAGTTACATAGTGCATGTTATTAATTCAATCATGATTACTGTTTAAGCTTGTTCTTTCATAGATCTGAGCATAGCATGCATTGTAGAATGATGGATTACTTATGAATCTATATGTTTCTTCCTTCATCTTGCTAACATCCTGCTACAGTAACCCCTAAATAGGGACCTGGTACCTTGCGCACTTCAAGTGAGTGCTCAGTCAAGGTTGAGTGATGTGCCAGCGCGACTAGGGTGTTATCTATTAAATTCTAGGTTGAGTGAATTTATTTATAGGTTGCAGTGAGACCTATCGCACCAACTCAGATGGTGATGATGGAAAGGTTTAGGGTTTCCTTGAATGAGGGTCATTATTATTAGGATCACTTAACGACTACTGGTATATATGTCCCTTCATATGTTGAGTACAAAGCCCAACAGGTAGTGAGTGAGAGGACTAGATCCCACACTCATATATCAAAGAGCAAAGGGGGTTGGTGAGACTAGCAACAGGGTCAGGGCGAGGTGATTATTTTACGAAGGCTGGACCTACGTGAGGGCCAAGAGGAGATTATACCGAGACCCATGGAGGGTGGAGAGATGTTTTCAAGGTGACAGACAGGTTGGGAAGAGGAGATAGGCGATACTAGCCCGAAGGATATAAAGTGGGGTGATGTTTAGTTACCAGAGATGATCAGTGTTTTTATTTTCAATATATATATCAGTCTAGGTACCTAAGATAGTGGGGTTGTAGTTATGAGAGTTGTTGTGATTTTGAGTTTTATATTGGTCTGCGTGCCAAAGATAGTGAGGTTATATCTTAGTGATTTGAGATACTTGTATTTATTTGTATCTGTGTTTATATGTATTGATACACAGACTTTATCATGTATATATAGTTGATGATGTTTATGTATTAATGATGTATTTGGTTTTAATTTCCATTATTATTTTTTATTGATGGAAACTAGGTGAATTAGGCATGATTGAGTCAAGGTCATGTAGGCATGATGGAGTCTAGGTGAGTTAGGCATGGTGGAGTCTAGGCGAGTTATGCATGGTGGAGTCATGTAGGCATGACGGAGTAGGGTATAGTCATGGTTTGGTCATGTTTTTGGGTTCGATTTAATTTCCAAGTTATTGGTAGTATGGAAAATAAATTATGATATATATGTATGTTATGTTGTAAATTTCCAAATATGTGATTTCATGGAATTATGAAATTTTTGATTGGATGTTTTAACGATGTGATAAAATGGTGGGTATGTATGTTTTGAGATACTTAATTTCCCAATTTTGTGTAAAATAGAAAACTAAAGTAGCATGTGAATAGAAAAGGGGTAAAATTGGTTAGGGTAAAGAGTGGTTGAGCTAACCTCTAAGGGCCCCATACCCTCGAAGTGTTGTGTACATAGCCCTAGAAAAAAGGGCCCTCATGTCGATGTAGTTATCCCATAATCTAGGGAAGAATATGATGAGGTAGAAAGATGGGTTGGTAGTTTGTAGGCATGATTGAGTCTAGGTTAGTTAGACATGGTTATGTTTAGGTCATTAGGTATGGTTGAATATAGGTGTCGAAGGCCTGGTTGAGTTTAGGTTATTGAGGCATGGGTGATTTTTGTGAAATGGGAATCCTTAAAATGTAGGTGTCGATGGGCTAGTCCTATATAGGAGAATCAACAAGTAATTAAGAATGTGTATGGTAAGAGGTGGCAAAAAGAGTCACCTAATTGATAAGAATCATAATGATTCTATCATACCAAATATTGACTTATGAACATAAGACCATAAAGGTGTTGCATAATTGATTGTTCTAAGTGTAGACACTAAAATTGGGTCACACTCCCCTTGGTCCCTCACACATAAATACCTTGAACACATCCACCTAGCCATGGCCCCATTCACCCCAATAATATTAATTTAATTAAATTAATTAATTATCCTCACCATATCTATTATTTAAATATCTTAATTTAGATAATGCCCTCACATCCACCTCACCTAGACACCTCATCAAGCCACCACACCCTAAGACCTATTCTTAGTAATTTGCCATAACTAACTAAGTCTTACCCAAACCCTAAAAATCAATGCATACATTCCCTCTAACCACACTCCCACATACTTACAAGAAGCTTCCAGTCTAATCCACGGGTTAATGACATGAGATCCCAGAAAATCAAGGGGATCTGCCTAGTTTAGTAAACCTAGGAAATCCTACCCTAACCGACACCGGTTACCCTTAACCACCGCCAGTTAAGCCACAACCTTCGTCAGTCACCTTTTAATCCCCAAAACAACCTTATTTTTTAGGTTGGAAAAAAGGTTGGCAAATTCCTGAGAGATAACACATCTTTTGAAAATAAGTTTCCAGGAGAACACGCATGCAAGGAAGGAGATCAAGCATTTTCTCTTGCACAGACATCCAGCATTCATCCAGCAACCACCCAGCACATATTTGATCCAACCAGGCAAAAAGGAATGCACATGCAGCCCATGTAAGAGCTTTTCAACATTTGGTGATCCTCAACATCATTTAACCTGTTACCAACACCTTCATTCATCACTCACAGGTGCCCAAAACCAAATTTCAAGTAAGTAGAACATTTTACTCCTCTGGTTCATTAATTTAATTATTGTATCTTCATCCTTTGTTCTCCTAGCCACCCATTGACCTCCTTCAATACTCACCCCTCCATATCCCCATTAAAACCTCACCAAATCCCATCCAAACAACTTAATACCTCATTTCGACCAGCCTAGTCCTTTGTGCAATCATAAGGGAGATCCAAAGCTCATTCTGTGGCATTCCCAATTTTTCATAGTAACCAGCACCAGTTCTCCCCAACCGGCATCGGTCACCCTTAACCGGCATCAGTCTCTATATTTACCAATAAATCCTAGAACAGTAACCTACCCACCTATTCTCGCATCATCCTTAATCACCTGTGACCTACCTAAGACCTATGTCAGACCTATAAAGACCCCAAACCAGTTACTTGACCTTTGGATCTTATTTTAACCTAGCCTGTTAGATTATATCTTTCTTATTGTGTTTTAAATGAGATACCTAAATCATTTTAATTACAATAGGATTTAATTCATTACCAGCACTAAATTGTTTTAAACAGTGGAATGACAGTCGTCTAGGAAGTATCACACTTCCCAGATCTAGCACACGCTAGGCAGTTCACTGCACATATTATTTAACTTTTATTTGGTGGTCTTGTGTTCCATTTCAGGTAGTTCCTCCCAGCTAAAAGGAAGCTCTCACAATCAACTGTGGATCAAGGAGTCAACACGCGCGCAATAACCTATCAACCATCATTTTAACAGGTATTCCTCCTATGCCCATTACCCTATCTATTTCGTCATTTTCAAAGAAAGCATATAAGAATCAAGTGAAACATTTTGGCACGCTCGGTGGGACCCATTTGGGGTTCCTTACACTTTTATTCATTCGTAAAAAAAATTGTGTGTTTGTTTCCCTTTTGAAAAGCATACACATTAATTTTCTTCCTTGGTAACCTTCTTTTTCTTTCTATTTCCTTCAAAAGAAACGTTTCTTTTGGTGTACTTAAAAAGAACCATTTCTTCTTATTTTCCACATTTTAGTGAAAGAGCATCCCTCTTCCTCTTCATCTATTTGTGTCATCAAACTCCATATTTCAATTTGGGCTTAAAAATAAGTGCATTCAATTCTAATTTATTGCATTATCTCACATTAATTGAGGGCAACCTATACACTGGAAGTCATTCCCAACTGATGGTTGACAAACGAATCGTAGAAAACACATCTCTTTCTCTTTGAGTCCTGCTAAATTGCACAAATTCAAAACAAATACATATTCTTAAACAACATCTTTCTTGGGAATGCCTATCAATGATCGTGTTGATCTGAGGATTGGTAGGTACTCCCCAGCACGTTGCTCTATCGAGTCATACTTTAGAGCGAAGCCCGCCCCTGCCATAACATACCTGAAACCTCACCTTTTAGATCTCCTTCTTTGTAGGAAGCCATCCTCGCCAAAAAATTCTATTCTATAGTTCATGAGTCAGTCCTTAAATAGCATAAGCTAAACAAACATAATAGAAAAGGCACTCTTAGGATCACATTTTTCTTAGTGTTTATGTTTGGCTTGCGTTTTGAGGTGAGAGGTCGCGTTCTTCATTCTTCTTGTTTCTCCTTGCGCGCTCCTCCTCATAGTTGGTGTATTCTACCTTCTTCTGAGTGTTCTTGGACCACATTCTCATCATTCTCAAAACTCTGGGTTTGATTCCACATCAGATTTTAATTCACAACCACTTTTTTTTCATCACTGTTTCAATTTCAAAGTGACTAGTTTCGTTCCAGCGACTATCGTCGGTTACCCTCTGACCGTCATCAATTATACCAAACCGGTGTCAGCTTCAAGTCCTTTTGGGTAACCTACCCAAAAGGACATTTATTCACCTTCTCCAACTATTTAGAGTCCCTGTCACTACTATCATTCCTATTGACCTTGTAAATCTCGTCAGTATTCGGCATACCTGTCAAATTTGGCCTGATACCTTGTTTTTGACCAATTGACCATTTCTCACACTGATCGGTAATGGTTACTTGTAACCAGCATTGGTCTTCCCTGACTGGCATCAGTTATCCTGTGCCACTATCTAGCTAACATTTGGTACTTAATCCATTTTTTACCACTTGTTCTTCCTATTCCCGTTGTATTTTTGTGTCATTTACAGAAAGGTAGCCCAGCCTGATCAGTACATATTCACATGGTACTGACGCATCGACAAGTTAGCACCCTCGTATTCCACACAAGTTATCAACCACTCCCACCTATCCCTTCACCACCTTCCATTTTATCACCTGCCATGGAACCTATCTAACCTATCACTATTGCTACTGAAGATGAGGATTTCACACAACTCCTTGACCAAAACCCTACCGCCTTGCAATTTTAGTTGATATATCGCATTCCCTTTCCCACTCATCCACTCAAGATGCCTCGGGTCAGTGCTATATCGCATGCCCGTATCTATCCCCCCAACTCTCACTCCCACTCCTGCATCAGTGCCATCTGGCTCTGTGTTTCCATCATTTACCTTGCCCCCAGTCATTTCACAACTAGGTCCTATACCTACTATGAATCCAGCGTCTGCCACATCTGTTGCACCCACCACATCGACCATACCTTTAACAACCACTCAAAACACAACCTCATCCACCACTATTGTCTCACATATACCAGTGGCTACACAACCACCTCTCGTGTTGGTGACCCCCACCCCCTTTCAAAGTGTGGTCCTTTCTATTCCCCAATTGTTAGCCCCCATTACCACTAGGGTCACCACAACCTTTCCACCTCCATATACGTACTATCAGCACAGATCAGCACCCTCTTGTTTCATTTCTTATTCATTCTAGGTACATACCCCCTATTTCACTACCTCCTTCTCAATCTACCTACATAGCAACACCATATACTGGAATGCCACCCTTATTACATGCCCAACACCAACCCTCTTACGCTACAGGAGGCACCTAACCATTACAACCTACCAACAACCTAATCAAATTAATGATGCACAAGATGCAGACATTAGAAGCATCGATTTCTGGCTCCCCCAACACCCTCATTTACGATGAAATTTGTAATGAGCCTATCCACCCATCCATCCCTATCCACCCATACCCCATGCATTGGGAAATGCCTAAATTCAATCATTTCAATAGTAAGGAAGACCCACAACAGAATTTGCAGTCGTTCAAACATGGGTGTTACCTAATCTCCCACGATGATGCTTTGCTCTTAAGGACCTTTCCCATGTCTCTGACTAGACCTGCGTTAGATTGGTATAGTGGGTTACCTAAACACTCTATATTTGCATTTAATCAAGTAGCCCAAGCCTTCTTGGATCACTTTTCCATCAATATCATCAAGAAGGTTACCATGACTGACCTATACTCCACGCGTTAGTATGATGATGAATCTATCATATATTTTGTCACTCGCTGGCGTAGCCTGATCAATTAACTCACCTTCTAACTACCGCAAACTGAACTCATTGAGCTCTTCATGCGGCCTTGTGCTAGACACATCTCATCGACCCTGTAGGTTTAGACTTTGTGAACATTTGATGAAGCATTCACCATGGCATGAAAGTTAGAGATTCGGGCCATTGAAGAGAAGAAAATCTAATTATGCAATAAGAATTCAGCATTCAATTCAAATGATACCTCTTCTTCTTCCAAACCACAAAGTAATTATTCAAAAGCTAAGGGCACCACTAACATAGTGGTACTCAAAGCTGGTTTGGCTCATCCGTCAAATCAGGCTACCCCTTCATCTAATCTCTCACCCATCTAGACTTTTCAATTCAAACAAGAACAATGGAAATACACCCCAATTTGGGAGCCTTACTCTTCTGTCTTAGAAAATCTCATCAAAGCTAGGGTCATCACCCTTCTTCCTATAAAACCACACACTAGTTTTGACCCCACTCACCCCATGCCCGCATGGTATAAAGAACACAACTTCTATAACTATCATCGAGTAAAGGGTCATAGTGATGGTAATTGCATCACTTTCAAAAACATTGTCTAAGAAATGCTCGAGAAAGGCAAGTTAACCGTGGATAATCCTAACGCACCTGCCAATCAAAACCTACATATCTTCAAGAAAGCCTTTCCCAATCATGCCCCTTCATCTGATCAACCCGGTGAGACCTCAACTCATGATAGCCATACCCACGAGGTCCATGCTATTTTTAGTGACATACACGTCACTTCCCAATTATCCCATATTCCTTCCATAGAGGAGATTCTGGCCCGAAATCCTCCTTCTGCATTAGAAACTACCTCACCTATTCCTCCACCCATAGAGGAACACCTTTCACCTCCTTCCTCACTCGTGGAGGATCCCTTTACTAATATCGAGACCATTTCACCTTTTGTTTCTCCACCTAGGGAACCGTCACCCACATTACTTCTTCAATCCATGGAAGATACTTGTTTATCTCCTCCACCCAAAGAGGAGCACACATCATCACCTCCACCCACAGAGGGGCACCCATCATCTTCTCCACCTATAGAAGAGCACCCATTTTCTCCTCCACCTATCAAAGATCTAGTAGAGATACCTTTTCCTCTAGGTGAGTATTCTCCATTAGCTACCCAAGATCCTATAAACCTACTTTCAACTCTCTTACCGATGGAAGCTGAAGCTAATGAATTTCTCATCTCTAAGACACATTTTACAGGAATAGCCATTAGATCCTCATCAACATCACCTACAGACATGTCGTTCTCACATTTGGCCAATCACCTAGATTTTGTGGATAGAGCCTTATTGTGGGGGCATCTTCTGCTTCCTGTTTTAACACAAATGCAAATGTCACTTACTGATACTTCCACTAACTACCCAAAAATATTTTGGCCAGTTCAACCAAGCACAACCACCTCTATCACTACTTCTTCCATAACCCTCTGCACCACTCAACATACTCCGTTACCCATAACCAAACATACATTTAAATCAAAACCCGCAGCTTCATCATCTTCCTCGACTAAACCTATTACTACCTTAGGGGTCACCCCAACCACTAGCCTTACTCATCCACCTAACAAACTAGATTTAGCTACATCCTCCAAAGTCAACACCAAACCTACTCCGGCACCCAAACAAAAGAACCAAACCCATGGAACTCATACCCTAGTTGCGCCAATCATACCTACATCACCTTCACCCTTTCTATTTGTTTTAGGACCTCAACCTCCCAACACGATCAAGAAACTTCCACCCATCAATCAACCAAAAACACAACAGCCCACTCCTTCCTCACAAACCTCTAATCTACCCAAGTGCCCGACATGACTTACACCTACACCTACAGCATCTTTACCACCCATACCTCTAATACCCTCAGTAACTTCTTCATTACCCACTACACGTCAGTCTCTGTCTCTCACACCCCCTACTCGACCCACATCATCTACCTTCATAGCACCTATGTTATCCCCATGGGTAACTCGCCCTCTTCCCCCATCTACTTTTCCCTCTAGATATCATACACCCATATCACCTTTACCTAAGAAGGTGTAACCCAAAAACAAAAATCTGCTACCCTCCAATAAGGTAGTCAAAGCAGCCATACACCCTCCTGCCCATTCATCTACCATACCCCTACCCAAACAAATATGACCAACACCCAAGACCACACCAACACCCAAAACCATGGTTCAACCTACTCCCCGTAAAAAATATAGATACGGCCGCCGTTCACCGGGGCTTCAGTCGCTAGGCCGACTCGATTTTCGTGGACCCGGCCCATACTATATTATTCAAATATACAACTCGCACAGGGGCGATGCCCAGGTGAACGATAGCGAACCTAGAAGAGCTAGAATTCTAACCTTGCGTCAGAACCTACTCCCCTATCTAGAGATTCTATCGGGGCCTCCGTCTTCGGGGGGGGCGGTCTCATCAGAGATAGGGGTATGGCCCATCTACTAGGAGAGGATATGCCTACCTCGATAAAGTACAAAACTTAACCATTCCACCGATATACAAATAATATAGCTATGATTAATCTTAAAAAATTGAGTCCTTTACGAGCACCATAATAGGAAATAATATATTCAGTTAAGGAGAGTCCTTCACGGAAATTTCCTTGAATCGGTAAATCAATGATTTTTCCGTGAGGATCTGACATTAAGCCTCTCATACCTACTAATTGGTGAACCTCCTGTAAGGACATTTCCACAACAATCAATTGCACCTACACCCAAACCCACTTTCACTTCCCATTGTGATCCACTAGCGGGGTCTTATGCCAAAATATTAACCAACCTCCTTGAAACTTTTTTTATCACATTACTGCCACTCAGACCTTATGACACCCTTAAACCCAAGCCAAAAGGGTTTGATGACACTATAATTTGTGCCTACCATCGTGTGCCAGGGCATGATGTGGAGAACTATAAGGCTTTAAAATTCATCCTTATCCAGTTGTGTCCTCTGGAATCCAAATTTGATGATGACAACCTTCTCGATGAGGACCCTGCTTCAGTGACACCCATTCCCATAGTCCTTCCCTCACTACCCACTCAACAACCATGACCTCCACCCCCACAGCTCTTAGAGCCACCTCCAAGATTTGAAATTAACATGGTTCACATCAGAGAACTTGTTACACCATTACCTAAATGTCATTGTTCCCAGCTCACTTCACAAGGTTTTTCTCCCCCGGTAGTTTTTTGTCCGTCATGTCGTTATACCACTCACCCTACACCTTCTATGTTTTCCAACTCCCCTCATATCAACATGATCCATGTTACTACCTGTGCTCATAAGGATAAAAGTAAGGATAAGGCAACTGACCCACCAACCAATCATATACCCAACATACCATCTGTACCCACACCTAAGATTACTATCCATGAACCCACATACCCTATTTCTAATGGGGTCACACATCGCACCATGCTCAAACAACTACACGAATCCCCCCTCAAAATGTCCCTATATGACCTCATCCAATCCTCCAAATCCCATCATCAAGCTCTCATGGAGGTTCTTCAATCTATAGAGGTTTTACCCAATGACCCTGCACCCATAGCCTCCATTATCACACCTCATCATGTAGCCTCTCTCACAAAATTACCACCTTTATCCACACCTCACCCTACTCACCAAAAAGCCTCCCTTAGCTTCTCAGAGGAAGAGATTGCACCGTACCAAACTGATGACCCAGACCCAGCCCTCTTAATCTCTGTTCACATTGATGATATACGTGTATGATGTGTAATGATTGATGGGGGGTGCTAGCATTAATATCATTTCATCCCATGCATTCACTCAAATGCGCATATCTAACAATTACATGCATAAACATCTTGTTATGTTGCATTCATTCAATGAGTCTATCACCTCTACACTAGGCATTTTCATTGTCCACATTCACGTGGGCACCCACATTGTTCCAGATCTATTCTAAATCTTGAAGGGGGGATTTCAATATAACATGTTGCTTAGCAAACCCTGGATTCATGTCATGGGTTACTTTCCTTCCACTTTGCATCATTGTGTAAAGTTTGAACATAAAGGACACACCTATACGATTCCAGCTGATCCATCACCTTTTAAAACATGCAACATGATCTACCAACCCAATGACGTGCTCATACCCATTAAGGCATCTACCTCCTCCATTCCTACCACTGCCACAACCTCCACAGCCCGACCCATCAGCCTCCAAATCCGTTAGCTCCACCTCCGCGTCGACCTATGACACATCATCTATTCCAGCTACCCACATACCAACCACCAATCCCTTGGAAGGAATTTTTCAATGCCTCACTCTGGGAGATTATCACTTATATAGTGTCAACACATTCCTTACTCCACAAGAGTATCGAAGTCTTACCCCACACCCTCATTATGATCACTGCATAGGAGAATGCCTCCTTTATGGTCCTCCTCATCTCCATACTAGTCTCACCTATGGGGGACTTGATACTACCACTTACACACCCAAACCACCGTCACAAACCCACCCATTTTCCGCTGAATTCCAGTCTCTCACCAATCGTCGTTTCACCCACACCTTCTTGCACCAATGTGCGTGGAAGGGTTTTGGTTTTGGCTTTTACAAACAAGGCCACCATACTTTCATCCTATGTACCACCCACAAACATAATGACCGTAGTGGTATCAGCTTTCCTAAACCATCTACTAAGTGAGCCCACATTGAACCCATCGAGAATGTCAGCCCTTCTCTTCCTTCTTCACCCGCTCTGCCTGTATCACCACCTTCATCGACGGAGTTGATGGATCCTGAATCTATCCCTCCTAACTTTTTTTTTCATAAACACCATTTCCTTGGGGCCTTTGACTTATCAACATGAGGGCGAGGCCCCTTCCTCTCTTCCCTTCCTATATCCTAAAATTATCAATGACGATACACCTTCCATTAACGTTGTTCAATGTCAGGATGATGAATCTATACTCACCTACCTTGGCATAGAAGACTCATATATTCATTGGTCATTATCTTCTGAGATGTAAACCATGTTGAATGAATCGACTATCGAGATCAACATCCATACTCAAGATGATCCACACATCCTAAAGATTGGTCAATCTTTAGATGTTGCTAAACAGGATGCCATCACTTCTTTTCTCAAATATCATAACCACGTATTTGCTTGGTCTTATGCATACATGCCTGGTATTGAACCCACCATAGTGGTCTACAATATCGTAACCATTCCTGATGCCAAAGCCAGCAAACAAAAGCTGAGGAAAATACACCCTCGCATTGCCCTTCTCTTCAAAGAAGAACTTCAGTGCCTTCTTTCCATTTCCTTCATATTACCCATTGATTATCCTTGTTGGATATCTAACATTGTTCCTATCACTAAGGCAACAGGGGGACTCCCCATTTACACGCACTTCCATGACCTCAACCTCGCTTGCCCAAAGGATGATTTCCCTCTATCCAGTATTAACCAACTGGTTGACCTTACCACTGGTCACAAGATGCTATCACTCATGGATGGCTTCTCAGGTTATAACCAAATCTTGCTTTCCCTAGAGGATCAACCCAAAACCACGTTCATCACCCCTTGGGGGACCTTCTGCTACCGAGTCATGCCTTTTGGCCTTAAAAATGTTGGTTCCACATATTAGTGGGCTATGACTTACATCTTCCATGATATCATGCATCATATATTGGAAGATTAGGTGGAAAATCTCCTAGCCAAATCCAAAATTTTCTCCGAGCACCTTTCCATCCTAAAAACCATTTTTGACCACCTCATTAAATATTGTGTTCGCCTTTAGCCTAAGAGTGTGTCTTCACGGTTCTCTCAAGCAAGCTCCTGGGATTTATCATTTCTTTATGTGGTATAGAAATGGACCCTGCTAAATTCAAGGCCATTCTGGAAATGCCTCCGCCCACTAACCTTAGACAACTCTGTATCCTGCAAGGTAAGTTGTAGTCTATTTGCCATTTCATTTCACAATTATCTAATTGGTGTCAACCATTTCATCATTTTCTCAAGAAGGATATCTCCTTTAAATGGGATGATGACTACCACAAAGCTTTTGAGGCCTTAAAACAATACCTTCTCTAACCACCCGTACTCATTCCACCTAAAGACGATCAACCTTTCTACCTATACATCTCAGCTACCGATCATTCCTTGGGAGCCATGCTCGCTCATCGCGATGAACAACACAGGGAGTAGGTGGTTTATTACATAAGCCATACTCTTTTGGACTATGAAACCCGATACACCCATCCTGAAAAACTTTTCTTAGCCTTAGTTTTTCATTGCCACAAAACTCTGTCATTACCTACTCAACCACAAAACCTATGTCGTGACCAACACCAACCCCTTACACTTCATGTATGCTAAACCTTACCAAAATCAACGTGTCACACATTGAATTATGCTTTTAGTTGACCTTGACCTTGAATTCATTCATCAAAATCCCATCAAGGGTCTAGCTATCGCTAACCAACTGGAAAATGCACCTATTTCCAGGGATCAACCCTCTAATCTTGACTTTCTAGATGAGTCAATTACTACCCTTTCCTTGGACGAACCTGCCTATCAAATGACACTCTTCTTTAATGGTTCCAAGTATCAACATGGCGGTGGGGCTGGTATTATCCTCATTCTGCTTGATGGTGAACCCATGCCTTTGTCTTTCAAACTAGATTTTTATTATACAAACAACATTTCCAAATACGAAACGCTCGTATTAGGTATCCAAGCTTCCTACACCCTAGATGTCAAATCAATCAACATCTTTAGTGATTCCCAATTGGTCATAAACCAAGTCAATGGTATATACCAATGTCGTAATGAGATACTTCAAAAGTATAAACATCATGTCGACATACTTTTGACCACCTTTGACCGTTACGCTCTTCAAACAGTCCCACATTCAACCAACAAATTTATAGATACCATGGCCTGTTTGGCTTCTCAAATACCCACTTTCCCTGTCAATTCTAAAACCTTTATCACCATACAAAAACTCCAATCACCCTCTTATTTACCTTGCAAAGTTTACTCTATCAAAACCATTGCCCCCAATCTGAGAGACCTTTGGTATAAACAATACTCCGACTACCTTTCTCTTTCCATCTTACCTCCTGGTCTCACCTGTAATGGACAATGCGCCTTCCTTAAAAAGGTCTCTCGTTACGTCATCACGGGGGGCCTTCTCTATAAGCATGGATTTGATGGTATTCTCTTATGATGCCTCACAAGTTCTGAAATTCCTTATAAAATTAAGGAAGTTCGTGATGGCATATGTGGAGGTTACTTCAGTGGCCTTGTTGTGGCTAAGCATATTCTTCACCTGGGCTATTACTAGCTAACCCTCAACCATGATTGTTGTAATTATGTCAAACATTGTGTAAAATGCAAACAACACGCCAACCTTCATCATACACCCATTCATGCCCTAGAGGTTTCCTGTGACCTTTGGCCCTTCTCTCAATGGGGTTTGGATTTTGTTGAAGTGATTAACCCCCATTCTTCCCAACGACATCAATGGATCATCACCACTACCAAATACTACACAAAATGGGTTGAGGCCATACCACTCATCTCCACGAAAGCTAAGAAAATATGTGATTTCATCAATCATCACATCATTTGTCACTTTGGTGTTCCTCATCGCCTCATCATTGATAATGGAAAATAATTCAAAAAAAACATTACAAAAACTTTGTGGCACCTTCGACATTTAGCTAAGTTTCTCGTCACCTTATTACCCACAAACCAACGGCCAAGTTGAATCCACTAATAAAACCTTAAAAAATCTCATGAAAGTGGTTAACAATATTGGGAAGGACTGGCATACACACCTTCCTTTTTCCCTATGGGCATACCACACTAGTATCTGTACTTCCAATGTGGCCACACCATTTTCTTTGGTCTACGGTACCGAGGTTGTTCTACCTCTCGAAGTCCAGATTCCCTCACTCTACGTTTCTCTCCATGACATGCTCAATGATGATGAATTTTGTTAGGACCGTTTAGCACAGCTTGAGTTATTAGATGAACATCATCTTAACACTCTTGATTACCTTCAAGTTTACTAAAAACGTATCAAACATGCCTACGACAAACATGTCCATGAACAAACCTTCCAAGTTGGTGACTTTGTCCTAAAAGAAAATCAACATGTAACCAAAGCAGAAAAAATTAAACGGGGAAAATTTGCTCCTAATTGGCTTGGACCATACATCATGACCCCTACTTACAGATCAGGTGCTTATCATTTATCTTCCCTCGATGGTAAACCTAAACCTAAGCCCCTTAACACCTTACATCTTTGACTGTTCTATTGTTGACTTTTACTCCTACATCACTTTTTTCCTCCTTCCATGCTTGTCCCTTGAGTGCTCTCCACTTCATACACCTCACCAATGATTAAACAAGAATCACATGAGCACCCATCACTTGTTATCTTCTCTTGAATATGTATACCACGGTGTTACACATAGCATGATTATCATGGATACTTTTTGTCTACCTATAGATGAGATCCCATGGTCATTTCACCTTGCTATCTGAACAAGAATCCTTTTCCTCACCTTAGTCTTTTCCATGACTTCAAATCCCCACATGGGACCTAACTCCTTGAGTCAAACTTCTAATAAAAATATGACTCCCTCAAAAGGACATCTTCCTCTCGGCAATGATAGACTGCTCCCTCAAAGGACAGCTATGTAAAATCTCTTTCAAAAAAATGAGAGAGACTGCAGCTTCCCGCATCAATCAGCTTCACGAAGACCTCAAGGAGTTCATTTCTTCATCCCATATAGACTCCCTGCATCGATCATTCTATCTCAAATACAAGTCAAAATAGATAACTCTTTAGTCATGGAATTTCCCATTGTGACCTCAGATCTCTTGCCCAAAGAGCATGTCACCTCATATCATATAAAATTACCCACCTTTCACCCCTCTCACCATTTGCACCCCAATTTTCCTACCGCCTCAAGGGACCTCTTAGAAACCAAGACATTTGGTGATCATGTGACTACTTGTCACCTAGGAACACTCAATCATGTAATGTCTTTAAGGTCTTACATTCATCACCTCCTCCAAGGTATGATCTACTCGGTATGATCCTAACCAATCAGGTGGCTTTATTTCCCCTTCTTATCTTTTAACCATCTTTATTTATGTTTTTATTACCTTATATAAGAATTGGTCCTCGACGCTTACCTTTTGGGTAATCTTCTTCTTTTGCCACAATTGACATCACCTATACCAATTTTCCTATAACCCACCCACACCTAACAGACCTAAACCCAAATCATTCCTAAAACCTACTAACTCATTTTCCTACCTCCTCATATTCTTCCCTAGCTTATGGGAGACCTACATCGTCCTAAGGTCCCTTTTCACTAGGACTATGTAGGTAGCACTCTATGGGCATGGGGCCCTTGGAGGTTAGCTCGACCACCCTCTACCCTAGCCAATTCATCTTTCATTTTCCTAAATCACATTCTACCCTACTTCATTTCCTTTTTATATCAAAAATTGGAAATTAAACCAAACAAATAACAAGTTGCTTAACATTTTTATCATCACCACAACATACATTTATTATGACTACCATCATCATCCATATATTATAACGCATCTTTAAAATAGCCCAGATTATCATTCATTATATAAATTGATGAATCACAACTTCAACCAATTTCAACTCAACCATGACTAAACAAACCTGACTCGATCCATGCCTAAACAAACCTGACTTCACCATGCCTAAACAAACCTGACTCAATCCATTCCTAAACCAACCTGACTTGATCCATGCCTAAACTGACCTAACTCGATCCATGCCTAAACCAACCTGACTCGATCCATGCCTAAACTAACCTAACTTGATCCATGCCTAAACCAAACCTGACTCGATCCGTGCCTATAACCAACTTGACTCCATATCACAACAAAAAATTAAAAGTCTCATAAAACACTGAAAAAATCAATAATCTCATCCATCTCATCATATAAATAAATATGTGTGTCTCAATACAATATACAAGGATATCCCATTATGTCTATCTCAAGAAAATCATTTACACATAGGCTGATACTCAATTAAAAATTTCATGGGCACGCAGGCCAGTCTCATATACAATAAAATAATAAACCAATACAAAATATCTTTGGCGCGCAGGCTGGTATATGCTCAAAATATACAAAAAATCTCATACATCCTCACTATCTTCGGCACGTAGGCTGGTATATATCAAAAAAATGACTACAATACATCAACAATCAGGAGCCATATATCATATATCTCGGAACACATCCTTTATAGCTATGTCACATGCACCCTCTACCTCCTCGACCCTAGTCTGGTGACCTGCTAACATCTCCCCACCCATCATGGGTGGTGGCTGGGTCCCTGCTGGTGCCAAACCTAGAGCTAGTCTTCGTGAGCTAGTGGCCTCTCCATGATCTGGCCTTAGAGCTCGATGGCCCCATGTGCTCTCTACATTGTGAGTGTGAGATCTAGTCCTCTCACTCGAGGCCTGTTATGCCCAGTACTCTCCATAGGATAGAAATTCTATCCCGGCCACCATAAGCTAATCCTGGTAGTATCTGACCTCACCTACGGCATCCCGTAGCCTTGATTTAGGCACGGTCTGTGGTGGCCATATAGGTCTCAGCCCCTGTACCTATCATACAGGACCCTATCTCGCTCCTTCCTTTGAATTGGGACCCTGTCCTGGTGCCTGTGGTGGTGCCCTCTCCCCCGGTGCCTATATCTTAGCATGTAAGGCCCCAATCTGTGCCTGTGTTGTGGCCAATTGACCCTACAACACTAAATCTAAGCGTGTAATTACACCACCTCAGACACAAGAGGGCATGATGAGGACTTGAATGCAATCAAAGGGGATCACAGATTTAAGAAGGTGTTTCAGAGAACTAGGACCCAAGGTGTTACACCAACCACGATGCACAGATCACCTAGACTCTTTCCACAGAAAGAGGCAACCATGCAAAGGAGGAAACTAAAGTTAAATGAGGAGGTGAAAGAGTCAAAAGAAAGTGCACCTAATTCTCCTACACTTCTAGAGAACATAGAAGAACGGGGTGAGGGATCAAAGTAAAGAGAAGAGGAAGAGAAGAGACCAGAAGAGATATCTATAGAGAATGTTCAAGACATAAAGATATAAGTCCCAAATTTGGAAGCTAAAGTTCCTAAACATCAATGGTCTAGAAGAACAAGTGGAAAAAACATTCCACCAGCCATGGGGTATGTAGAGGACGTAGGTAAAATTATCCATGCCCACTTCCAGAGCATGATAGCACAGAAGGATTTATTCGGATGGGAGCTAATGAATGAGGATATGGCAACTGTACGCACTCGAAAAAAACTATCATGGTCAATGCAAACCCACATGGATGAGTCTGAATTTGATGTGTGTAAAGAGTCATGCATTTCAAGATGACTAAAGAAGGAACCCCAAGCTAAACACATGACAGTAAAGCCTACTGTGATGTCAGATGAGCAAGTTAGCAATGCATTGGTGAAGGTTTCTGCTGAGGTGGCTCGAAGAAATATGGACAAAGCTGCAATGATTAGAGCACTGTGTGAGGAGCTTGAGACAAAGGATGTAGAGATATCATGCATAACGTAGGAGAGGGACTTCGCACAGAATAAAAATGAAGTATTTATCAGCATCACAAAGGAGATTGGGGACAATTTCATTAGAGCAAGGCTACACTTGGAGGCCAAGGTACCACAGACGTTTCCTTCAACGATAGTGGACTTGGTATTTGAAGATGAACCTCTACGCATGCCATAGCCAAGAAGCTCAGAGTAAGATGCCAAACAGGAGAAAGCCTCAGTGATGTGAAATATTACATCTTATGAAGGGTTGTTGCAAGCATTACATGAAGTATTGAAGAAAGCAGACCAAGCTTTAAACATATGCACATCTCCAGAAGTGCTTATCAACATAAAGACCCTAGAAGAGAACAATGAGGTCCAGAAAGTGATGAAGGATGAGACATTGGGCCGCGCAAAAATATTTTCAATGGTTAAACAGAAGCGCAAGGCCCTGGTAGCAGCACAAGACTCGACTGGAAGAAGTTAGGAAGCTAGTTGCGCAAAAGATGGATCTTTTAGAAGGAGAAATGACATCAATGTCCAGTGATGTGTTAGTTCTGTGGAATGAAAAAGGAGAGATTGTGAGGGATGAGTTGGAATCCATTGCTGTGGACATCCCTGAAAAAGTGGAACAAGCACTCACTGAATGGCAGCTTTGTGAGGCCGAAATAAAGGAGTATCCAAAGTTGATACTGCAAAGTGATATAGAGGAGGCTGTCTAATAGAAATTATTTATTTGTCTAAATTATTTCATTCTTGTTCTTTTCATTATTCTATTCTTTACTTTAATTTTTAGAGATACCCATTATCAGGAAAATAATGAGATTAGTGTGGGGTAATGTTGATCAGAGAATACTTGTTCGAGAACACACAAGGATTCTACAAGAGAGAGAAGGCTAGTATCAAGGGCACAGAAGGACAGGAAGGACCCACACACAAAAGGCAAGTTCAGCTTTCAAGACTTAGCTAATTTTGTGCATGAAGACCTATTTTTAGAAGATGGTGTGCAGAACACACCAACAATGTAGAGACATGCGCGCCATGCATTGTCTAACTTTGGAGAAGTGGATCAAAGCATTTTTGCATGGAGATGAGCTAAGAATAGAATTGACACTTCAATTAACTGCAAGTGGTCTATAGATAGCACACTTGCATGTGTCGCTATGCCTAAAAATAGTGTGTGGCTATCAATAGCATGCGGCCTATTTCTGGAATAGATAAGCGATGAAGGGCAAGTCCCCACTCTATATATATGATGTTAGGTACATAGTAAGTAAGTGTAACAGAGAATTTATAGAGTGTGTGTATGTATGTGGTAAAGAGATATACGCATATGATTGAATTACTGTATCAGATCCACACATGCATTGGTATAGACTGACATTAATATAAGGATATTCTGTATTTATTTAATAAATAGAAGATATTGGCTGAATCTATGTGTCATTCTATGTATAGTTGCATAGTGCATGTTATTAATGTAATCATGATTACTGTTTAAGTGTGTTCTTTCATATATATGAGCATAGCATGCATTATAGAATGATGGATTAGTTATGAATCTATACGTTTCTTCCTTCATCTTGCTAACATCCTGTACAGTAACCCTAAAGAGGAACTTGGTACCTTGCGCACTTTAGGTGAGTGCTCAATCAAGGCTGAGTGATGTGCCAACATGACTAGGGTGTTATCTGGTAAATTCTAGGCTAAGTGAATTTATTTATAGGTTTCAGTGATACCTATGGCACCAACTCAGATGGTGATGATGGCAAGGTTTAGGGATGCCTTGAACGAGGCTTGTTATTATTAAGATCACTTAACGACTATGGGTATATATGTCCCTTCATATGCTGAGTACAGAGCCCAACAAGCAATGAGTGAGAGGACTAGATCCCGCACTCATAGATCAGAGAGAAAAGGGGGTTGGCAAGACTAGCAACAGGGTCAGGGCGAGGTGACTAGTTTATGAAGGCTAGGACTAGGTGAGGACCAAGAGGAGATTAGACCGAGACCCATGGAGGGTGGAGAGATGTTGACAAGGTGGTAGACAGGTCGAGAAGAGGAGATCAGTGATACTGGCCCAAATAATATCAAGAGGGGTGATGTTTAATTACCAAAGATGATCAGTGTTTTTATTTTCAATATATATATCGGTCTGCATGCCTAAGATAGTGAGGTTGTAGTTATGAGAGTTGTGATTTTGAGTTTTATATCAGCTTGTGTGCCAAAGATAGTGAGGTTGTATCTGAGTGATTTGAGATACTTGTATTTATTTGTATTTGTTTTTATATGTATTGATACACAGACTTTCTCATTTATATATAGTTAATAATGTTTATGTATTAATGATGTATTTGGTTTTAATTTCCATTATTATTGTGTATTGATGGAAACTAGGTGAATTAGGCATGATTGATTCGAGGTCATGTAGCCATGATGGAGTCAAGGTGAGTTAGGCATGGTGGAGTCTAGGTGAGTTAGGCACGGTGGAGTCTAGGTGAGTTATGCATGGTGGAGTCTAGGTGAGTTATGCATGGTGGAGTCATGTAGGCATGATGGAGTAGGCTATAGGCATGGTTTGGTCATGTTTTTGGGTTTGATTTAATTTCCAAGTTATTGGTAGTATGGAAAATAAATTATGATGTATATGTATGTTATGGTGTAAATTTCCAAATATGTGATGTCATGGAACTATGAAATGTTTGATTGGATGTTTTAACGATGTGATAAAATGGTGGGTATGTATGTTTTGAGATACTTAATTTCCCAGTTTTGTGTAAAATGGAAAACTAAAGTAGCATGTGAATACAAAAGTGGGAAAATTGGTTAGGGTAAAGAGTGGATGAGCTAAACTCTAAGGACCCCATGCCCTCAGAGTGTTGCGTACATAGCCCCAACAAAAAGGGGCCTCAGGTTGATGTAGTTATCCCATAATCTAGGGAAGAATATGATGAGATAGAAAGATGGGTTGGTAGGTTGTAGGCATGATTGAGTATAGGTTAGTTAGACATAGTTATGTTTAGGTCATTAGGTATGGTTGAATATAGGTGTCGAAGGCATGGTTGAGTTTAGGTTATTGAGGCATGGATGATTTTTGTGAAATGGGAATCCTTAAAATGTAGGTGTCGATGGGCTAGTCCTATATAGGAGAATCAACAAGTAATGAAGAGTGTGTATGGTAAGAGGTGGTAAAAAGAGTCTCCTAATTGATAAGAATCATAATGAGTCTATCATACCATAGATTGACTTATGAACATAAGACCAGAAAGGCGTTGCATAATTGATTTTTCTAAGTGTAGACACTAAAATTAGGTCACACTCCCCTTGGTCCCTCACACATAAATACCTTGAACACATCCACCTAGCCATGGCCCCATTCACCCCACTAATATTAATTTAATTAAATTAATTCATTATCCTCACCATATTTATTATTTAAATATCTTAATTTAGATAATGCCCTCACATCCACCTCACCTAAACACCTCATCAAGCCACCTCACCCTAAGACCTATTCTTAGTAAGTTGCCATAACTAACTAAGTCTTACCCAAACCCTAAAAATCAATGCATACATTCCCTCTAACCACACTCCCACATACTTACAAGAAGCTTCCAGTTTAATCTACAACTTAACGACATGAGATCCTAGAGAATCAAGGGGATCTTCCTAGTTTAGTAAACCTAGGAAATCCCACCCTAACCGACACTAGTTACCCTTAACCACTTCTGGTTAAGCTACACCTGTCGTCGGTCACCTTAATCCCCAAAAAAACCTTATTTTCAAGGTTGGCAAAAATTTTGGCAGATTCCTGAGAGATAACACATCTTTTGGGAATAAGTTTCCGGGAGAACACGCATGTAAGGAAGGAGATCAAGTATTTTCTCTTTCAGAGACATCCAGCATTCATCCAGCAACCACCCAGCACAAATTTGATCCAACTAGACAAAAAGGAATGCGCATGTAGCCCATGCAGGACCTTTTCAACCTTTGGTGATCCTCAACAGAATTCAACCTCTTACCAGCACCTTCATTCATCACTCACAGGTGCCCAAAACCAAATTTCAAGTAAGTAGAACATTTTACTCCTCTAGTTCATTCATTTAATTATTTTATCTTCATCCTTTTTTCTCCTAGCCACCCATTGACCTCCTTCAATACTCACCCCTCCATATCCCCATTAAAACCTCACCAAATCCCATACAAACAACTTAATACCTCATTTTGACCAGCCTAGTCCTTTGTGTAATCATAAGGGAGATCCAAAGCTCATTCTGTGGCATTCCCAGTTTTTCATAGTAACCGGCACCGGTTCACCCCAACCGGCGTCGGTCACCCTTAACCGGCATCAGTCTCTGTATTTACCAATACAACCTAGAACAGTAACCTACCTACCTATTATCACATCATCCTTAATCACATGTGACCTACCTAAAACCTATGTCAGACCTGTAGAGACCCCGAACCAGTTACTTGACCTTCGGATCTTATTTTAACCTAGCCTGTTAGATTAGATCTTTCTTATTGTGTTTTAAATGAGATGCCTAAATCATTTTAATTACAATAGGATTTACTTCATTGCGAGCATTAAATTGTTTTAAACAGTGGAATGATAGCCATCTAGGAAGTATCACACTTCCCAGATCTAGCACACACTAGGTAGTTCACTACACATATTGTTTAACTTTTATTTGGTGGTCTTGTGTTCCATTTCAGGTAGTTCCTCCCAGCCAAAAGGAAGCTCTCATGATCAGTTGTGGATCAAGGATTCAACACATGCATAACAACCTATCAACCATCATTTTAACAGGTATTCCTCCTACGCCTGTTACCCTATCTGTTTCATCATTTTCAAAGAAAGCGTCTAAGAATCAGGTGAAACACTAAGGTTGAATAAATTCACATGATCACGAAATGTCGCATTTGTGGCACACCCTGGAATGGGAAATAATTTAGGGTGAAAAGGTGATGAGGTGAAAACAGTTTGGTTTTTAGCGTAACCTAGTGTGAGATAACACGACTATTTGGCAAGAGACTCAAGATCAAAATAGGCAAGTCCATGACAAAAAATTTATCTTTTTCTTTTTGCTTTTGTTTTTATAGATTGATCAATGTCGGATATCTATATGGGATGAGTAGATTATCTCTTTGAGGTCTTTGTGAAGTTGATCGATGTAGGAAGCTTCAAAATATTTTATTTTATTTTTTACAAGAATATTCTTCTTTTGATGATAGACTATGTATAGTATGGCTAGCTTTGTATAGTTGTCCTTCGAGGGAGCAGTCTACTTATAGTAGCAAGATAGAAAGATTAGATTTCCTTTTTGAGGGAGACATCTTTTTGCTAGAAGTTTTTCTTAAGGAGTTAAATCCCAAGTTACTCTTGAAATTGTTTTGCTTTTGGACTTTTAGGTCATGGACAAGACTATAGAGAATGATAGACTCTTGTGTTGAAGACAAAACCATTACACACAAAGGTTAACTATGAAAGAGAGGATTTAAGTGATGAATGACCATGGGATTCCATCTTTAAAAAGATGAAAAGTATCCATGAGAATCATGCCATGAGTAGAGTCATGGTACTCATATTGAAGATAAGGCTAAAAAGTGACGGGTAATCACATGATTATTGTTTATTCGTTGGTACTTTTAGGTCATGGACAAGATTATAGAGAACGATAGGCTCTTGTGTTGAAGACAAAATAATTGCACACAGAGGTTAACTATGAAATAGAGGGTTTAAGTAATGAATGACTATGGGATTCCATCTTGAAAAAGATGAAAATTATCCATGAGAATCATGTCATGAGTAGAGTCGTGGTACTCATATTGAAGATAAGGATGAAAAGTGACAGGTAATCACATAATTCTTGTTTATTCGTTGATCCTTAAAATAGGTAAAATGGAAGGTGAATGGTGCTCAAGGGATGACCATTTTAACTAGACAGAATGTGATATAGGACTTGATTCAATAATATAATGGTTAAAGATGTAAGGCATTGAGGGGCTCAGGTTCAGGTTTACCTTCAAGTGAAGACAAACAATAAGCACCTGATCCATAGGTATGAGTAACGATATAGGGTCCAAGCCAATTAGGAGCAAATTTGCCCCATTTACTTTTCTCCTCTTTTGTTACATATTGATTTTCCTTTAGGATGAGGTCACCAACTTGGAAGGTTCATTCATGGACATGTTTATTGTAGGCATGTTTGATAGGTTTTTGGTAGATTTGGAGGTGATCAAGTGCATTGATATGGCATTCATCTAATAACTCGAGTTGTGCCAAATGGTCTTGGCAAAAGTCATCATCATTGAGCATCTCTTTGAGTTAGATACAAAGAGACGGAATCTAGATTTCAAGAGGTAGAATAGCCTCTGCATTGTAAACCAGAGAGAAAGGCGTGGCAGTAGTTGTGGTATGAATACTAGTGTAATAAGCCCATAAGGAAAAAGGAATGTGTGTATGCCAATCCTTTCCAGCATCATCAACTACTTTCATAAGAATTTTGTTTAAGGTTTTTTTGGTTGATTCCACTTAGCCATTTGTTTGAGGGTAGTAAGGTGAAGAAAAACTAAGTTGAATACCGAAGGCATCACAAAGTTTTTGTAGGGTTTTATTTTTGAACTATTTTTCATTATCGGTGATGAGACGGTGAGGAACACCAAAGCGACAAATGATATGATTGTTAATGAATTCACATATTTTCTTAAATTTTGTAGAAATAAGAGGTATGGATTCTACCCATTTAGTGTATTATTCAGTAGTGGTAATAATCCATCCATTGATGACGTTGGGAAGAATGAGGATTGATCTCTCCGACAAGATCCAAATCCTATTGAGAAAAAGGCCAAAGGTCTCGTGCAACTTGTAAGGCATGACTAGGTGTGTGATGAAGATTAGCATGTTGCTAGAAATTCACACAACATTTGACATAATCACAAAAATCATGGTTTAAGATTGGCCAATAATAGCCCGGGCAGAGAATGTATTTAGCGATAGCTAAACCACTGAAGTGACCTCCACAAATTCCATTGTGAACTTCCTTGATGGTGTAGGGAACTTCGGAACTTGTAAAGCATCGTAAGAGGATACCGTCAAATCCACGTTTATAAAGAAGACCACCCACGATGACATAGTGAGAGATACTTTTGAGAAAGGCTCATTGTCCATTGTGAGTAAGATCTGGAGGCAGAATTGAAAAGGAAATGTAGTCCACAAACCATTTATACCAAATGTCACGTGGGTCAATTTCAATGGTTCTAACAAGGTTGACGTATCAAAATAGATAGGAAGGTGATTGGAGCCTTTGTACTATGACAATGATTTTTGAGTGAGAGGGTGAAGCGGGGATGTGAGAAGTAAGGCAAGTCATGGTGTCCACAAATTTATTAGTGGAATGCAAGGTGGTTTAAAGTTCATAACGATATGCGCTAGTCAAAAGTATGTCAACATGATGTTTATACTTATGCAGTATCTTGTTACGACACTGATATATACCATTCACTTGGTTTATAACCAATTGAGAGTCTCCAAAGATATTTATTGATTTAATGTATAAGGTGATGGTGGTTTGAATGCCTAATATGAGTGCTCCATATTCAGCAATATTGTTAGTACAATCAAAATCTAGTTTGAAAGATAATGGCATAGGCTCACCGTCAAGAGGAATGAGGATAACACCTGTACCACCCCCACGCCTACATTTGGAACCGTTGAAGAATAAGGTCTTCGAGTAAACGGTATTTTATAAAGAGAGGGTAATGATGGCTTCATCTGGGAAATCAACGTTAGAAGATTTATTTCTAGAGAGGGGTGCATCTGTCAGTTGGTCAGTGATGGTTTGTCCTTTGAATAATTTTTGATGAGTTAATTCAAGGTCTAGGTCTGCAAAAAGCATAAGCCAATGCGTAGCATGTTGATGTTGGTAGGGCTTGGCGTACATGTAATGTAAGCGGTACGTATTGGTGATAACAAAGGTTTTGTGGTTAATTAGGTAATGGCATAGTTTAATGGTGACAAAAACTAAGGCGAAGCAAAAAAATCAGCATGAGTGTATCTAGTTTCATAAGTGTCCAAAATGGTACAGCTTATATAATAAACTAATTTCTCCCTATGTTGCTTGTCGCGATGAGCGAGTGTGGTACCCAAGGAATGATCAGTAACAGAAATGTAAAGGTAAAATGGTTGGTCATCCTTAGGGGGAATCAGCACAAGTGGTTGAAGGAGGTATTGTTTTAAGGCTTCAAAGGTTTTGTGGCATTCATCATCCCATTTGAAGGAGACATCTTTTTTTAGGAGATGATGAAATGGGTGGTAGTGGTCAAAAAGTTACAAAATAAAATGATGAATAGATTACAACTTTCCTTGCAAACTACGCAGTTGATGAATTTTGGTAGGTGGAGGCATTTCGAGAATAGCCTTGATTTTAGCAGGATCAACTTCTATGCCATGCAAAGAAACAATAAAACCAAGGAGCTTACTAGAGAGAACAGTGAAGACAAACTTCTTAGGTTGAAGGTGAACACAATACTTGATGAGACAGTCAAAGATGACCTTAAGGATGGTAAGGTGTTCGGCCCCGATGTTTGGATTTGGAAATAATATCATCCACGTAATCTTCCAATATGTGATGCATAATGTCATAAAAGATATAATTTATAGCCAGCTGATATGTGGGCACCAGCGTTTTTAAGGCCAAAAGGCATTACATGATAGTAAAAGGTCCTAAAAGGAGTGATGAAGGGGGTTTTGTGTTGATCTTATGAGGCAACTAATATTTGGTTATAACCTGAGAAACCATCCATGAGGGATAGCATCTCATGGTTGGTGATGAGATCAACTAGTTGGTCCATACTAGGTAGAGGAAATTCATCTTTAGGGTATATCACTTTTTTGACAGGAACGATGTTAGAGATCCATTGGGGATAATAAATGGGTAAGATGAAGGAAACCGAAAGAAGGAGTTAGATTTCTTCTTTGACAAGAAGGACAATGTAAGGATGAATTTTCCACATCTTCTATTTTACAGGTTTGGCTTCAAGAATAGTTACAATATTATGGACCACAATGTTTTGGTCAATACCAGGCATATATGTGTAGGACCAAGAAAAAAAATTTGCAATAGTCTCAGAGGAATGAGATAAAAGATTCCTGCTTAGCAACATTTAAAGATTGACCTATCTTTAAAATGTGCGGGTCGTCGTGCATGTGGATATTGATTTCAATGATCGATTCGTTTAACATGGTTTGGGTGTCATATGGTAATGACTAGTGAATATAAGAATCTTCCCAACCAAGGTAAGTAAGAATAGACTCATCATCCTGATATTAAATGATGTTAATAGAAGGTGTATCATCATTGATCATGTCAGGCTACATGAAGGGAAGGGAAAAAGGAACCTCACCATCTCGTTGATAGGATAGAGGTCCCAAGGAAATGGTGTTCATGAAAAAAAAAATTAGGAGGAATGGATTCTAGATCCATAGACTCCGTAGGTGAAGGTGGTGAAGTTGGTAAATGGGGTGAATGAGAATTATTGTCCTTAATGAGTTCAACACAGGCCTTCTTGGAAGATGGTTCAGAAAATCCAATACCACTTTTGTCTTTATGTTTACGTGTGGTGCACGGGATGACAGTATGGCGGTATTTTTCATAAAAACCAAAGCCAAAACCCTTCCATGCACAATAATGGAGGAAGGTGTGGGAAAAGCGGCGGTTGGTGAGATATTGAAGGTCAAATGAAAATGGTCGCGTTTGGAAAGGTGGCTCGGGCGAGTAGGTAGAAGTATCAAATCCCCCATACATTAAGTTTGTGTGAAGGTGGGGAGGACCATAAGGGAAAACCTTGGCTATATGGTGATCATAGCAGGGATGTTGGTGAAGGTTACCATACTCTTGAGGAGTAAGGAATGTGTCGATGTTGTACAGGTGGTACTCCCTAAGAGTGAGACATTGAAAAAAACCTTATAAGGGATTGGTAGTTGGTATGTGGGTGATGTAACCTATACTTTACCACGAACAACCCAGGTGCACTGGCACATCACCCCAACCTGAGTTGAGCACTCACCCAAAGCGTACAAAGGTATTAGGCCCCTCCTTAGAGATGCTTACACAAGATGCAAACATGATGAAGATGTAATGTATTCATATCCACAAACATCATAAATAGTCCACAGAGCATATTCTACATCTAGATCTAAAAGAATAATGAATTAAGTGATAGATATAATGAATTCAACCATGTAAGAACTAGTTTCAGTCATGTTTAACGCCATTATTCACCCAACACACTCCATTATATTAAAACACAATAAACACATAAGCTTCTTACAATAAGTAGTATCATAAGTTTATGCACTCATCAGATCTGGCAGCGTAACTCCACAATAGCTCATACACAGCACTCTCTCCTAATCTACGCAGATTACTACATATTTATAAGGGTGGGGACTTGCCCTTCACCACTTAAGCACTTACAAAAATAGGTTACATGCTGAAAATAATCATGCACGTTTACAATAACATGCACACATGCAAGTGTGCTAATAATAGATCTCTTACAGTTAACTGTCAGTAGTAATTCTATTATTAATTTGAACTCATGCATGGCAATTTAGTAGATGCTCTTCCCAAAATAGCATTTGTGTGTCATGCAAGTCTCCATCTTATTGTGTGCTCCATACACTATCTCCAAAAATAGCCCCATAACCATGAAATTGGCTAAGTCCCAATTCAATTTGTCTTTTGTGTGTGCTTCTTTTCATATCCTTCCACGCCTTCAAATCTACCTTGCTACCACGTGTGAATCTTTTGTGTGCCTTCTCCTTAGTGTCATACTTTTTCTACTAACCATTACCCCGCACTAAACTGCACTGTTGCCCCAGAAATATTTTCCTCATGATGCCTTAAAGAATAAGAATGGAAGAATATAAAGAATGAATTGTTGTACAAAGAATATATTTTACTCTCTAGTACCCTCCTCTTCCACCAGGAGAATTAACTCTAAACATTCTTCCTTAATTTTAGCTTCTAAAGCTTGTCAATCATCTAGCACATTTTTGGTCTTCTCTGGGAGATCTATAGCGATACCCTCCAATGCATCCTGGGGTCATCTCTCCCTTTTCATTTTGCAAGACTATGAAAAAAATTTCCATAGCAAACATTCGTCCCTCCAGAAGATCCATCTTTTGTGTTATGGGGCTTTCCAAGCTCATCCAGCCTTTCCTTATGCAGTTGTTATGTTGTTGCAAGGTCTTCACACTTTTGCTTCACTAACAGAAATCTCTTTGTGCATCCTAAAGTCTCTTCCTTCATTTCTTTCAAAACTTCATTATCCTCTAATATGGTTCTTATTCAGATTATTGATTATGGAGTTGCACAAATTTTTAATGCCTGGTCTTCTTTCTTCAGCTCTTCCTATAAATTCTGGAGCAAGGCTTTGTAAATTGAAATATTTCTAACCATTAAGGCCCTTCCTCATGAAACCATTCCATGCCCTAGCTATAACCTGCTCAGCATGCCTTCTCACCATTTTTTCCACAGACTTCTCTTTAGCGTGCTTCTATGCCCCCGGAGTACCTCACCATTGTGCCTTCCCCTGGTAGTCTCCACAGTCATTGCTTACCTTGCGTTATATTGTTCCCTCGTCTATCTCCATCTATGGTTATCATTTTTTTAAATAAATCCTCTTTTGACAACTCCTCTCCAAACTTGAATAGCACCTATAACAATTTTTTCCTTTATATGTACCCAGTTGTAAACAATAACCACCCCACACCAATGGTATGTGTAGTCCTTTGTGCATAAAAATACTTCAAATGGTAATTAGCTTCCAGCACATAAACACACTTATTACACAAAACACCAACTAAATTGAAAAATCATGGAGACAAAAAAAGGAAATATAGAAATGAAAACCTAGTCTAAATGGCAACACTGCCTTATTAAAAATACCAAGAAGACTTATTTATAGTAGGGCTTCAGCCTACTCCCATTAAAGTAAATGGGTAACCGTATTCCATTAAGTGTCTCTAACTGACAAGCACCTAATTCAAGTATATGAGTGATGATATACGGTCCCAACCAATGTACTTTAAGCTTTCCTGGATGGTGCAGAAACTTAGATTCATAAAAAAGCACCATTTATCCTATCTCAAGATTTTTGTCCCTGATGTGTCTTTCATACCATGCCTTCTTCCTGGCCTTTTCCTATTTCTCACTCCAACGTGTTATGGCTCTTCTCTCATCTAATTGTATCAATTTTGCAATCCTTTCTTCCAATGCTTTCTCATCAGCTACACCTCTAGTGTGCACAATACACAAAGAAGGTAACATGAATTCCATTAGAAGAACTGCTTCTGTGCCAAATACCAACTAAAAGGGTGTGGCCTTGTTCAAGTACTTGTATGCTATTCTATATGCCCAAAGCATGGTAGAAATTTTATCATCCCAATATTTCCTTCCAACATCACAAATTTTTGTCAATGTCTGGCTCAAAATCTTATTAAAAGCTTCAGCAGTCCCATTTTTCTAAGGATGATATGGTGTAGTATTATGGTGTGCAATTATGAACTCATCCAATAGAATTCTGATTATCTCATTCAAAAATTATGTGCCCCTATCACTGGTCAAACTCAATGGGCATCCATATCTTGTAAGAACATTTTCCCGTAAGAACCTGTCCATTGTAGCTATTGTATAATCCTTCGTAGGTGTTACTTCTACCCACCTTGTAAGATAATCTGTGTAAGTGATGATGTAGTGTGATCTAGTTTCTACGAGTGGCTGGTGAAATAGGACCCACAAAGTCTATATCCTATTTCTCAAATGGCTCTGCACTAGGAATAGGTCTTAAAGGCATTTCATCTCTTTACCCAGGTTTACCAACGTGTTGACAGTGATCACACGCCGTATAATATGCTTTACAATCCTTGTAGAGGGTCTCCCACCATAATCCAGTGTGTAGTGGAATCATCCGCATAGTGCCCACCTACAATACCACCATGATCCTCTTCCATGATGTTCGTGCGCTCTTTCTCTAGTACACACCGGCACAAAACTTCATCTCAGCCTAACTTGTATAGGTCACCACTAATCAACATAAAAGGATCCGTGTGAATTACAAGTTGTTTCTTCTCTAAGGATTTCATTCCTTCACATGCCACACTTGTTCGTAAAAAGATAGGAATATCCTTCAATTCTGAAGGTGCGCGTTGTAACCTGTATAACTATGCATTTGGCATTGTATCTTCAATTGTCTACATGTCCTCCCCTAACTGAATTCGTGATAAATGGTTGGGGCCAGAATTACTTTTTACCTAGTTTTACCACAACTATGAAATCAAATTATTGGAATAAAATCACCAATCGACATATGCACCCCTGTAAAATGGGCTTGTTTACCAAGTATTTCAATGTCATGTGATTGGTGTAAAATATGAAAGGCATTGCTAAAAGGTATTGTCTAAATTTATGTAGTGTATAGATCATGGAAAAGGCTTCGCGCTCTATCGTTATATAATTTTTCTCTGCATGAGTCAACTCTTTACTAGAAAAATAGATAGGATTATCTATAATACCTTCTCTAGGTTGAGCTAACATTGCGCCAATGGTCATGCTAGAGGTGTCCACATGTACATGAAACAGTTGGTCCCATGTGGGAAAACACAGATTAGGTGTTGCAACAAGTCTCTCTTTTAGTAACTCAAATGTGCACTACTGTGTTTCTCCCCAATAAAATGTCCCTTTTCCTTTTATTAACTCCTCCAATGGTGTGGCAACCTTAGCATATCCTTAGATAAATTTTCTATAACACCCAGTGTGACCCAAAAATACATGCACCTCACTCTAAGTGGTAGGTTTTTTTAGGCTGACAATAACTGAAACCTTAGCTGGATATACTAACAAACCTTCCTTGCAGATGATATGCCCTAACAAAGTGCCAAAAGGTGTAGCAAACACGCACTTTTTGATGTTCAAAGAGATGTTTAATTATCTACATATTTCAAAAATTAAGTGCAAATTATCACAATGATCCTTAACAAGCTCATACACCATCTAATCATCCAAGTAAACTTGCAAGAAAATATGAATAAAATCCTGGAATCCTTGAACAACTATTCGTGAAAATACAGCATGCACATTTTTCAAACCAAAGGGCATCAAAGTATATGAAAAAATTCCCCATTCAGTGGTGAAAGTTGTTTTTTCTTGATCCTCTTATACAATCTGGACCTAATGATACCCAGAGAATCCATTTGTAAAAGAATAGATCTCACTCCCTACAATGCCTTCTAATATCTCCTCTGTGAAAGGTGTAGGAAATGGATCAATCACACAAGCAGCATTCAATTCTCTTTAATCCACACAAATCCTAATCCAACCATATTTATTTATACTGATAACCATGGGGCTAACCCACTTTGATTCTTCCAGGGGCTTGATAATTCTAGACTTTAACATTTTGTCAATTTCTTCTTTGACCTTTATGCGCAAGTTGGGGTTCATCCTGTAGGGTCTCTTCCTGATCGGGTGCACACCTTCCTTAAGTTATATCTTCATTTATCCTAATATTTCATGCACTCCTTTGAATTCATGGTAGCCCCTAGGAAATAAGTCTTGAAAATCATGGAGCAACTCCACTATTTTTGCTACTTCATATTCATACCAATAATCTCCAATTATTACCTCTTTAGGTTCAACATTTGTACCAATATTCACTTTCTTGGTCCTCATAGGTTCATGATAGGCACTTGCGTTGTTATCTACACTATCTAAGACCTCATGCATACCTGTTGAATGATCTATATCCAACTCTTCTACTTCTTCATCATCCACTATGAAGACCACCTTTCCTTTTTCTTTCTCTGAACAAGCATGCTTAAGTGGTGTCTCATCTATCTTTGTTTCTTCATCAAAGTGTGCTCCTGAGTCATCCTCGTCATATAACTCTAGAATAAGTTCTTCCACCTTTACACTGTCTCCCATAGTGAAATTCTTTATAACCCTTAATGCCTCTTCTACTGGAGGTTTAGTAGAGAAGTAGTCAAAAGTCTAGACCATTCCTGTAACCAAATCTTGTCAATTCCCAGTTTCTCTATGTAGCTCTGCATATACATACCAAGCACTTGCATAGTCTTATAAAGTTAAATAAATTTTGTGCACCCATAGCGAAGGTGGTAAAGCTTCCTACCCTTCTATCCAGAACCTCTCACACTTCTAAATGCGGTGTTGAATAGGTTGATTACCATGATATGTGCATATTTGAGTTGGTGCATTGCTCCTGGAAAACTGAGTTGTAAGAGAAATCCTGAATTCATTCCATTTTACAAGATTATCCCTGTGAACCACCCACCAGCACATTTTTGTCCCACGTAGGGTATATGCTAACATCCTTCTTCTTTCTAACTAGTCTATCCATTGTTCCTCCATGGTGCGTAGGAATACCATATGGTCTCCTTCCCTAGTGTACCAAGGTACAAATTTTTTACCTATCCTCCTAACGCAATGAGGTTTGTTCTTCCTCCAAAATGTGTTCCTTACTTCATACCAACCATCTCATAAGTACCATGAGCCCAATTATCACAAGCAATACTTGTAGTATCACTAATAGATTGTGCATCTTCCCACTGAAGGATTCCTTCTTTAGATGGCTTGAGTGTTTCTAGGTCCTGAATGGCGCATACATAAATCCTATTCAGATCTTCCTCACTCAAGGTCTCAACATAGGGCGCATATTTTCCATCTGTTAAAGGTATAATAACTCTTTCCTCCTTGTTCTCAAAATTGATATATCCCTTGTTGAACTAAAGATCAACATTATTTGCATAAAACCAATGGCATCCAAGAAGAGTTGGGAAACTATCTGTTTTTGTAGGCACTAAAACCTCAAAATCTCCAGTGAACTTGGCCCCTTGTATAGTAATGGAGGCATCTTTTAAAACTCCGGTAGGAGTGGCCTTAGTTCGATTAGCCATAAATAATACATTAGAATATGCCTATAATGTAGGTCTCCCCATCTATACCCATGCATCTAAAGTAAGCACATTCACTTCCACGCATGTGTCAATCAATATATTAGTCAAGAGCCATCCGTTGACAACAGCATTCAGAGTGATTTCCTTATCATAGTATAAGCTATGGGGGAAGATTTTCATGCAGGATCTAACGCCCATTCTCAGTATTTATGCATGGAGTGTTTCCCTTTAGCCAACTCCCTACTAATGGAATAATATTCTCCTAGCACATCATTCTGCATACCTCCTTCAAGTCATCAATATTCGAATGGACCATCTTTGTTTCCTTCCTTAGTTCCATCTTTCGTAGTTTCTCCTTTAAACATTGTGTTTTCCCTTGAAGGTCTCTGAGTACCTCAATTATCTCCTTATAAACATCCTTCTGGTGCGTAGGATTTGGGTATCTTGTATGCAAAACGTCCTCTGTAATGATGATAGGATTCTATGGTAACGCCTCTCTAGCACACGTAGCTTTAGCGTGTGTAGTGATCTTTACAGGTAATACCTCAGGTTCCAGTTCCAACTTTGGCATCCATTGATTTTCCACAGTGTTTTGTATCCTAACCATCCATGTGCCTTTGTTCTCCTGTTTATGTTGTTTTCTAAGATGCTCATATAGATTTGTGAATTCCTCATATCTATGATTCTTCCCACATAAAGAACATGTAATATTCTTAGGACATTCACGCCTATATTGGTTATGTGGTCCATATGTAAAGCATGTTCCATGAGGGAATTCACCTCATCCACCACCATGGCCTCGAATCCACCATGGTATCCTCAACCTCTTCTACTTCCTCCTTCATAGTGCCCCTCATTCCAATCATAATGTTCTTGATTTTGATTCCGATCCTAATGCTCACCTTTACCCTTAGATTTATTTGATACTCTTGTCTTTCGCACACCAATATCTATAGCATCATGGATCTTGTGTTCAAATAAGGTTGCAGATGCTATGGAATGGGGTAAGAACACTCAAGAAACCCCAAAGCTTTGTGAAAAACCAATCAATGGACCATCAGTTAAGAAATAAGTAATGATTCCTACTTTTAATGCATTAGTTTGAAGCAAACAAACAAACTTAACAAATATAATTACCCTTTATTCTTGAAAGCTTAAATAAGAGAGCCTAATAAGGATCTAAGCAATCAGTTTTTGCTTAAGAGAATGGGATCTCACCATTAATGGCTTCGAGGCAAATGGTTCTTCCTTTTTACTCTATGGTGTGTGATGTGTTGCAAAGGATAAAGCAAATAGCTCAATAAGATGAAATAAACTTCATAATCCTAGCAATAATACTATAGTTTATGTTAGAGGGAGGAAATGTTCTTCTAAATGATAGGGGTAGTGGGCTATTTATTGTTTGCCATTTGGGAAAGTGGGATATTTGGGTGCATGTGGGACAAATAGAAAAATCTAAAAATCACCTTTAGCAAGTCAAAGTAAGATTTGACTAGGTTTAGAAGAGATTGACCATAGTTAAGACTAGTTAACCATGTTTAGAGAGTAATTAGGATTTTGAGAGGGTTCTGAGAGGTCTAATCAATCCAATGGAATGGATTGATAGTCTAGGAGGAGAATAATTAGTGCAATATTAGGAATAATAGTGCGTTGATTAAACTACAGGTGTCTACATTTTCCCCTCTTTGAGGTGAGGTAAGCTACATCACTTCAAATAAACTAGACAAGTATAACCAAGTAGAAAAAAAATTGAAGGGCTAGAAGAAAAATTAGTATGGTGAAGGTAGGATTCCCCCTTGAGTGTCAATGGGGTGATGGAAGAATTCGATCAACGATTGAAAAGATAACAAAAGAGAGAAAAGAGAGATTGTGAAGAGAAGATTAGAGAACAACAAGAAAAAGGAATATCGAGCTATCCACAAACTATTGCAAACAATTTTTAATAATCATTTTTCTTAGCATCCTCATCATCAGCCTTTATTCAAATACAAGCATATGATGGAAGTATAAAATGACCTGAAAATCCAAGATACAAACAACCGCCCATTGTAAAAATAACAACTCCATGTAATATACAAACATGCAATGCAATACGAGAAGTCAAAAAACTCATCTAATAGGGAAATATGTACAATTACACACACTCAAACCAACAATGTTCAAGATAGTTGCAAAAATAACTTTTTATCGAGATGTAGTCCCAAATGTTCTAATAAATGACAATGGTTTAAAATGATGCCCCAGGAAATTTGTATATGCAAGGAAAAATATGGAGGACACTTGGGTCCAATGGAAAAGTGATGTGCATGATGAAAACAGTACCAGGAAACTAACAGTGCCCCAGAGTACAGAAGAAGTAAGCATTGTAGCTTTGTAAGATGATTGTAGAGTTAGGTGATCCACGCATCGTTGTCTTAAAACATGTGAAAATGTTAGCAAGATATGAGGTGAGTGTCATGTGAGAGACATAGATTTCAGCCATAAATGAGTTTATTACCAATTTTAGCCCATTTTTCAAAGTTTTTACTATATTTTTGGCTTTTTAATGGTTTTACAATTTTTAAATTTTTGATCAGTTAGAAGAATTTACATAAGAGATCAAATATATCCTAAAAGCATGTGCAATTGCCTAATGGTGAAGGAAAGGGTGTCAGATAGAGAACAAATTCCCTAGCGAGAAGAATTACAAGCAACAATAATTATTTTATAAAAATAATCATCGTGATGGGAAAAGAAAAAGGAAAATATAAGAGAAATGACGGAAAATATAAGAGAAATGACAGAAAATTTAACGAAAAATTGTTGCCTAGAATATTCGTAAATCATTCCAAGTCAAAGAAGTGACCACATAGTGGTACTGAGTGCTTCAACTTGCAAAAATTAGTAAAAATAATTATTTAAATACAAAAATAATCATTTTGGCAAGTAGGTGAAGGGTTAGGGTGATCGTGATGGAGAAAACATGCCCCAAGGGCATCACGACAACTTAATATACCCACCTAGGGGGTAAAACAATCACGACCAATTCATTTGCACAAGAGCTCTTGAAAAAATTTACGGCAAGCGAGAGCGATAGCCCTGGAGTGAGATGGTGAGACTACCAATCGTAAAAGGATGAGAAGATCACATTATCGAATCGGAAATGAGGCACCACGAAGTAGTTGCACTCCAACGGAATCGTGAAAGCTCCAGCGATAGCAAGGAAAAAATGATCAGTAATGGAAGAACTTGCTCAACAGAAACAAAGCTTGCATAGAGGAAAGACAGCGGAGTGTCTTGGCATGCTCATAAATGAATAGAAAAGGGGTACATATAGGGTGCTGAGTAACCCTAGTGCATGACACATATGAAACCCTAAACCTAACCCTAAACCTAACCCATGTGAGATGACCCTCCAACATGAGAGGAGGACACATAGGATAACTCACACTAACACCCCCCTTCATCGAAGCTGGGGTAGCGGCTGTGATGAGTCAGACGGAAGAGGAAGACACTCCTAAACAACTAAGAAAGATGTGTCAATGGGGCCCGGCAACTAAAGGCCTGATAAGGTGCCCATATACAAACACAATCTTCCTAGAAGAAGAAGAAGAAAAGAAGGACTACATAGCCCTAAGAAGATGGGCAGCTGCAGAAGACCTCACCCCAAGAAGAGACCGTAAGTGAAGAAACTTCATCTCAGTGAAGGGCTTGGTGAATAATCTGCAATCTGATCAGCTGTCTGAATGTACTGAATGTCGATGATACCATCATGAATAAGCTCCCGTATGAAGTGCATATGGATCTCAATGTGCTTCGTCCGCTGATGCTGAACTGGATTTCTACAAATAGAGATAGTGCTCGTGTTATCACAGTAGATAATGGTAGGCCACCGAAAGTGGATGCCAAACTCTGTCAGAATACCCTGTAGCCAAATAGCTTCTGTGGCAGCGTTAACTGCTCCTCTGTATTCTGCCTCTGTAGATGATATCGCAATTGCATTCTGCTTCTTGCTAGACCAACTAATAGGACCCGAACCAAGAGAGAAACTGTAGCCAGAAGTAGATTTCTGATGATCTAAGTCACCGGCCCAATCAGAATCTGTGAATCCAATCAAGTCAATATCAACCCCTCCATGATAGTGTATGCCATCAGCATAAGTGCCACGAACATAATGAAGGATCCATTTAGCTACTTTCCAATGCAGCTCATGTGGCTCCTGCATGAATCTGGACACGATCCCAACAACATATGATAAATCTGGTCGAGTGTGAGTCAAGTAGATCAAGCTCCCAACTAACTGTCGGTAAAGAGTACCATCAACCAAGGGAGTAGAGCAATCTGAAACCAACTTAACCCTGGAAAGAAAAGGAGTAGGAGAAGACTTGCAATCAGACATCTGAAACCGAGCTAGCAAATCAAGAGCATACTTAGGTTGTGAAATCAAGATTCCCGAGTCAGATTGTGAAATCTGGATCCCAAGGAAGTAATGAAGCAGACCTAAGTCAGTCATGGAAAACTTGTTGGCTAAGGTGATCTTCACAGAATCAATAATAGAGGAAGAGCTGCCTGTGATCAACAAGTCATCAACATATAGAACAAGAATGAGTATGGAGTCATCTTGCCATAGAATATAAACATTTGGATCAGAGTGACACCTAGTAAACCCTGATGTAAGTAAGAAGGAGTCCATCTTGGCATACCAAGCCCGAGGGGCTTGTTTAAGGCCATAAAGAGACTTCTTTAACTTACAAACGAGGGAGGAATCTTGGACATAACCCGGAGGTTGTTCCATATAGATCTCTTCCTCTAGGTCACCATGAAGGAAGGCACTCTTAACGTCCATTTGATGGACTTTCCATCTGTTTGCTGCGGCAATGGCTAGGGTCAGTCGAATAGAAGTCATCTTCGCAACCGGAGCAAAGGTTTCTGTATAATCAACCCCAGCTATCTGGGAGAAACCCTTAGCTACTAATCGCGCTTTAAACTTTTTGACGTCTCCATCTACTCCATACTTTGTTCGGAACACCCACTTACACCGAACGATTTTTCTTCCTTTCGGAAGAGTGGTGAGATCCCAAGTATCGTTCTTCATGAGAGAGGAATACTCCTCATCCATGGCAGAATCCCACTCAGGAATACCAGAAGCCTCCCGGAAAGACTGTGGATCAGAAGCAGAGGTGAAGAAAGAGTGGGGTCCAATGAAATCTGAGTGAGTACGTCTCATATCCGAAGTATCTCCAACTAAATCTCCAGCACTTTGCAAAGTTTTCCTGGCCCAAAGGGGACCAGGAGGATCAGGCTCAGAGTCAGAAGATTCTTCACTTGAGTGAGAAGGGACATAGTCCTCATCATCACTACTGTCAGAATCAGAAGACTCAAAGGTCTGATGGTCGGGAGGATCCGGAAGAGGAGCACGCTCAACAGTATCATCATCTGATGAGTCAGAATCTGAATCAGCGAGCTGAAGAACCTCAATAGGTGGAGAAGTAGAAGTCGAAGAAGACTCATCGAACTTAACACTTCTCTCAATATATAGCTCATGAGAAGTAGGATTCATCAATCGATATCCCTTCACGCCATCAGGATACCCTACAAAGATACAAGGTTTGGATTGTGGTTCCAAGGCCTTGCGTTTCTTCTTGGGAATCCGAGCCATAGCCTTGGATCCGAAGACTCGAAAGTGCTCAACATCAGGCTTGCATCCAAACCAGGCTTCAAAGGGTGTCATCCCTCTTACTGCCTTGTGTGGAACACGGTTCTGAATGTAATTTGCACAATTCACTGCTTCGGCCCAATACTGCGGAGGAAGAGACTTCGAGTGAATCATACAAGTGGCCATCTCCTTCAGAGTACGGTTCTTTCTTTCTGCGACTCCATTCTGCGAAGGGCTATAAGCAACTGTATGTTGCAAAGAGATCCCTTCAGAAGTACAGAAATCCATGAACCTATTGTTTACATATTCACCTCCATTGTCAGTTCGAAGAACCTTGATAGACCGTTCCACCTGTTTCTCAGCAAGAGCCTTAAAGTCCTGAAAATGTTCAAAGACTTCAGACTTAAGCTTAAGAAAATATACCCAAGTATATCGCGAATAGTCATCAATGAAGGTTAGCACATAAAGAGCTCTAGTAAATGAAGGAGAAGGAAATGGACCAGAAACATCGCTGTGAACAAGATCCAAGGGACGAGTGGCTCTCCAGGCTTTTCCTTTGTCAAAGTTCTTTTCAGGATGCTTTCCAAGGGTACAACCCTCACAAAGACCCTTAGAAAACTTGACGCGAGGCAACCCGTTGACCATTTCATTTTGACTCAATTGTTCAAGGTAGCGATAATTTAGATGTCCAAAACGCTCATGCCATAGCTTACTAACCTCATTTGCATGAGTGAGCAAGGCAGTGGGCGTAGAATCAGAAGTAAAGTGGGAGAAGGTGTACAACCGTGAACGGTGATCTGCCTTTCCCTCAGCCACTGTAGTGTCATTGTTAAGCTCACGAATAATCACCGAGTTAGGACCAAATTCCACTCGCATTCCTTCACCAAGGTGAGTAATTTGGTAAACTGATAGGAGATTGGTAGAGAGATCAGGAACACTCAACACTTGGTTAAATGTTCCCCCATCCATCTCTACCGATCCACTACTGGAAACCGACACTGTCGTGTCATTACCCATCGTGATTTGGGACATTCCACAAGGTTCGATGTTGGAAAACTCAACATGCGAAGAACCCATGTGGTGCGAGGCACCAGAATCTATAATCCATGTCGATGAAGGAGCAACTTTGGCTACAAGGGCCTTTCCTTTCTTCTTATCATTTTTAGCACCTTTTGCAGCAGAAGACTCGGCCTTCGGAGCACTTTGTTTTATGGATTCAGGAACACTTATTTTATTTTTCTCAAGTAAATGAGATAAGTGATCAATCTGTTTCTTAAAACAGTGTTGCTCGTCGTGACCAGTCTTCTTGCAATAGGAACACAAATACTTGCTTTTCTGTGCCTTAGGCTCAGAAGTCGAAGTGTTTGTGTCATTTTTAGGTTTGATCTTGGTTTCTTTCTTAGGTTGATCCTTTGTTTCTTTCTTCTTTTCAGTCTTCTTTCCCTTGCTAGTACTTGCTACAAGGGCATGTGACTTGGACTTGAGAGACCCCATTTGAATGAGTTTGTCCTGTTCTCGAATGAGTTGGGATGAAAAACAGTCAAAGGAGGGCATTGTCCAAGTATCGCCCAAAGCAGCTTTTGTAGCGTAGAAAGTTGACACGAAGACAGAATATTCGGGACCTAGCTTAGAGAGAATCGACAAGATCAGTTGAGAATCTTTCTTTTCTACTTGACATCCTTTTAACAATAATCTAATGTGGACAAATTTCGAGAAGAAGGCTTGTAGGTTTTCAAAGTCACTAGGATTTAACCCTAGTAGTTCGTTTTCCAACTCATGCGCTCTCATGTCATCTAGTTGTCCAAACATCGCATCCAGCATTTTCCACGCAGATGTAGGTGTTTCAGACGCCTCAATGTGGAAGAGCAAGTCAGGAGAAATGGACATGCAAAGAAGACCTAAAGCTTCATCACTACGGTTTAACCACTTAGATTTTTCAGGTTCGTCATCTGGTTCAGTCTCAGTTCCCATGGTGATGCGGAATAACCCTTTACCCCTTAGTTTCATTATTATTTTCGATCTCCATTCGAAAAATTTGAACGGCGTAAGCAAAGGAATTGAAAGTGCATCCATAGTGAGAGAGAGAGAAAGAAATGCAGAAAAGAAACACAACCACCCAGGACAATAACAACCCCCCTGCTTTCGGCACTTTATAGTTTAGTGCGTTGATTACAATCGGGTCCGTGCGTGTGGTTTGAAACACTTGGTAACTCGTCTTGCAATTAGCGTAATAACGCGCAAGAGAGGAGACCACAACAGTGTTTCGTGGAGCGCAACAAAAAAGGAACACCGTAAACAAGCACAAGCAAAAAATAGAAAGGAGGTGAAAGCCAACCCTGGTGGTGAGAAAAAGTGTCTCACATCACACGAAAGAATCCCTTTGTCATAAGACTGTGGCGGACGCGCTCACAAGTCCACGAAAAAAAGGAATAGAACAAAGCTCAAAAGAATGAGTTGACTTAAGCAATACAAAGACACCCCCCAGAATGCGGCACTTTATAAAATTAGTTGTTTACAAAGCTAATGATCCCATCATCTAGAGTGTGAAAAAACATGCAACTTTGACTAAAGAAGTGCTCAAAACCGAGCAACGAGTCAAAAGTTATAGCAAAAACCAATTCCCGCAATTTGATGAGAAAAAGCCAATAAGCCTGCAAACGGATTAAAAAAGCACCCTAAACGCATGCAAAGGGTGTCGTATGTATGCTCGTTGGAAATGACATGGAATTTGAGATAGGGTTTGTTTGTATTGCGAGGGGGGATTAGCCACCTGCCAATCCCGGACCTCACCCTTCGTCTTCGGCACTCGACGGAAGGTTAAAAATACAAAAGCCAAAGACCAAATTATAATGCCAAAGAAATATTTGTTTAAATAATGTGAAATTAGAATAAAAATTAAATCTAATAATTTTAAAGGCTAATTAGATCAAATCTAAAAAAGACTTTTAGATGAAATATTTTTTAAAAGATAAAGTTTTAATTAAAAGAAACACATATTTTCTTAAGAAATTTTTAGATGAATTTTTTAAAAAACTTCTAAATTGAAGTTTTTTAAAAAAAACTTTTAACTTACACTAAAAGATTTTTAAAAACTTACTAAAAAAAAATTGATTTAATTTTGTTTTTAAAAAAAACGGCTCATTTTTTTTTAAAATTTTTGAAAAAAGCCCGTTTGAGTAAGAAAAAGAAAGAAATGAATTGAAAACTTACCAAAAACTGACTGGTGTAAGTGTAAACCAGCATAGGTGTACACAGTTGCACATGAACAGTCATGTTTTTGTTGCAACACCAAAAAAAACAAAGGGAACAGGCCACGCCAAAAAAATGAGGATAAAAATGCATGGCAGGGAAATGATAAAAAACGGCCGTGCCAAGGGTAAAAAAACAGAGAAATGTTGCCTGGCCACAAAAAGAGAGTGTACACACCTGGCCAAAAAAGCGTTGAAGTGTTGAAAAGGCCTAGGAATGTTTTACAGTCCAAAAAAACGTGTACAAATGATTTTTACAACCCTGTCAAGCAAAAAAAATGTGGCAGATGATTTTTACAACGCCTGTGAAAAAGTCCAAAAATGGTCAGACATGGACAAAGTTGATCCACGAGCAACCACTGACAGAAGAACTCAAAGATCCTGCAACCACAGACTAACATGCATAGACAAATATCCTGCAAAAAACCAGAGATCTTAAAAAAATTTCACTTCCATTTTAATAAATTTAAAAAAATGAAAATGAATCTCTATTTTGGATTTTGTTACATCCAACTAAAAAAAGTAGTTAAAAAAACCTGATTTCTCAAGAACTCAAGGATTTTGCAAAAAACCTGCACATGCACAAGAAAAAAACACAAAAAACTTTCCGAGAAAGCTTGTTAGAGATATTAGCAAGATAATTTCCAGAAAATAGTGATCAAAAGACTTGCATGCAGAGTAAAATAATGAAACCAAGTAAGAGTAATAGCAACAAAAAACAAATCGAGTGCACGTTTACCCGATCTCAGCTCTGATACCATGAAAAGAGTTTGCGAGAATCGAATCGGAAACGAGGCACCACGAAGTAGTTGCACTCCAACGGAATCGTGAAAGCTCCAGCGATAGCAAGGAAAAAATGATCAGTAATGGAAGAACTTGCTCAACAGAAACAAAGCTTGCATAGAGGAAAGACAGCGGAGTGTCTTGGCATGCTCATAAATGAATAGAAAAGGGGTACATATAGGGTGCTGAGTAACCCTAGTGCATGACACATATGAAACCCTAAACCTAACCCATGTGAGATGACCCTCCAACATGAGAGGAGGACACATAGGATAACTCACACTAACAAGGCACAAGGACATGCATGTCGGAGGGTGAGCATATGTGTCGCGTTGGAGGTGTATGCATTCTGGGTAGGGTAGGAAGAATAGGAAGAATAGAGGGGGAGTGTATGTGTTATGTAGGGAACGTATGCATCAAAGAAGAGGTGTATGCGCTGAGACAGGCGTGTAGGCATCGAAGTGTAGGTGTACATGCCAGGGAGAGAAGGGATTTTTTCCCTGCAACCAAAATAGCTAAGTATAGATGAAAAATATACTAGATGGTTCGTAGGATAAGGTGAAAGTTAGTATAATAGATGAATGAAGGAATAATTAGATAGAAAATTTGATAGGAGTGGATAGAAAATTAGATCCTAACACATGTCCCTTTATTTTACAGAGGAGACTTCCCATTCTACATACTCGCGAGAGGTACGGCCAGCTGGCGGCGATAGAGGCACAGTTCGATGAGGATGACAGGAGGATATTGGATATCCTTTTATATGTCATAGGATTAGCCTACATGGCCAATATGCCATAGATTACCCTGGATCATAGCCTATAGATAGCCATAGCTGAGAGGTGGCACAGTGAGAGTTAGTGTTTTCGGCTCTCGACTAGTGAGATCACTATTACACTGGAGGACGTATGGTGTATCATGTGGGTCCTTATCTAGGGTCAGCTTATCTAGTATACTCGTCACTAACCTGACATTGATCAGTGTATCCTTGAGCTATGTAGTGTCTCGAAGATACCGCGTCGTGGGATGACTATTAGATTGTCACGCTGCATCGAGGACCCAAAGCTTGATCGTGTGGTACTCTACACGATGACCTTTATCAGCAAATTTTTACTCCCTAACAAGATTGGTGCTTCATTTCCACTTGGTCTCCTTACAGTGATATGAGGTTTGATTGATGGGGAGACATACTGTTGGGGTCAGTGCATTCTAACACACTTATACGGGGACCTCTATTTGATCACCTACTATCATCAGAAGATGGTAGGACCAGCCAGATTGCTACATATTTGGGCATCAGACCACATTACTATTGGTCACCCCCTTAGGTGTTTTAAGAGTTTGGGCTCTAAAGGAGCCTTCTACTATGGGTTGAATTCTGATTAGAGACATGTATGGCCTCACATGGGAGATTTCTACCACTACCCGCCATGAGTTGGATGAGCTATAGCAGGCTTTCATGGTATGGATGCCTTATAGACATTTCCAGTGGCCAAAGGATGGCCTAGAGCTCATTACCTTGACTGTTGAGGATTTTATGATGGGCAGTTATAGCTATATGCAAGAGATTTATAGAGTAGACAGGTGTCAGAGGCAGCTTGGTATTACCCACGACATACCTGGGTCAAATATGTGGTATACTCATAGGGCCAAAGAGCATTTTGATATGGGGCCATAGATAGCTAGGGGCATGGCCTTGACTAGATTTTTATAAGTGGTACCAGCTATGTGGGTACCCCTGAGAAATATCAAATATTTTGGTTGTATGTCAGAGTATGCCCCCTGGTACCATAGAGTAATCCCGCACCGCCTAACCATTCCTAGAGCAGCCTACGAGGTAGGAGTGAGGGCACCCCCTGTGGGGCATCCTAGTGGTGACGAGGGTGGAGCCTATAGAGGCGATGATAGTGATGATGATGATCCATTTGATGGCTAGCATCATGTTAGGGGAGGGGGACAGGGTCCTCCATTACAACAGCCTCAAAGATAGGGACCCCAACTCCGGCAAAGACATGGACCCAAGGCACCAGACATAGAGTTACCTCCTGTAGGCATTCTAGTGGGGATATATGCCCCTTTACAGTAGGTAATTTTAGAGCAAGGTCCGCCACCTCATGCTCTAGAGGGTGGTGGCGATGGTGGATAGTTGGCTTCTCTTCAACAATAGTTACAGGTGGTGATAGTCGTACAGTTACAGGTATCTAGTGAGAGAGATGAGGCAAGGGCACAGGTACAAGCCCTTACAACAGAGTAGGACCAAGCCTACATTCAAGTATAGGTTTTGATAGCTGAGAGGGATCAGGCCAGAGCACAAGCCACTCAAGGCAGGGATGGTGCAACCTTGCAGTACCAGATTAGCTAGTTGGTAGGATAGGGGGCTCAGATATTGAATCTTTTACATTAGTCACAGACGCATGTGTAGATGGTTATTGCATAGAGGGACCACGCCCAGGCCCAGGCATAGGGTTTTATTATTCAGAGGGATTGGGCCTAAGCCTAGGTATAGACCATTATGGTAGATAGAGATCGAGAGGTTGTCGCCACGCAATAGGACCATACTGATAGAGGCCGACTAGTAGGAGAGCAAGATGCTACCTTTCAGGAAACCACTATTTTTGGTGATGCTGACATGATTCAGGATGTTATGAGGGCCAATGGCGAGGCTTTATATTATAGGACTTCCTATTTCAGATAAGTCCTAGCAGAGTAGCGGGTGGCACCTTTTGAGTAGCTAGGTGTGAGTGTGACAGGTTCCCAGTCATGGCGGTCAAGTCACTCAGTTAGATTAGTGTGATAGCCAGTTACAAATCAATCGGCTGGACAGCAGCCAGCTAGATAGCAAGGTGGCACCCCCGGTGCCACCCCATCATAGCCACCACTCTTTTTTCCCCTAGGACATAGACCTGGGAGCCCCAGAGAGGGTGTGAGTTGTGGTTGATTTCCTCAATTTACTTTTTGTACAGGTGTATTGTATGTATACATGTCTCTTATGAAGGCTGATTTTGATCGATGTATGTACCATTATTTTGATGACGCCTCTTGATGAAGGCTCAGTTTTTTATGCATGCCCCTTTTAGATGTCATATTGTATCGATGATGTATACTTGATTTTTGAGATGAACAATTATAGATGTATCCATATAGTTTAATGATTCATTATTGTGTCTTGTTGTTTTATATGCCTTTATGATTATGGTTTATGTTCTGTAGATGATTGTATCATGATGTACGTTCTTTCTCTTATTTATGTGACATACTTTATCCTTGCAGATGTTTACGTTTCATGTTTTTTACATTTATGATATATCCATAGTTAGTATCATATGGTTTGGATTTTATGGGATGTTTCTATTTTATATTCTAGTACCTGTGATGATACTAGATGATATTGGCATGGGGGGGATAGATTTGTGATTATGCACAACCCCTCTTGCCCCCATTGATGATACAATATGTGATGATTAGCTTAGCATACATGCATGATTTAATACTTAGCATTTTTGTATATATGATGTAGTAGAGGATTTTTATATGTGATAACAAATGGATTGTGCAGAAAACATAAATATACACAAAACAACATAAACAATGTAATCAGAAATGAACCCAAGAAAACTTTAATAATACACTAAATTGAAATTCAAAAATGAATCCCAACAGGTGCACACAAGCTACGAATGAACCTAATGCCACATATAATTAAATCAAACAAGACTCAATCTATTATAAACAAATGAATCACCACACCACGCAAAAAATATTCTCAATCAAAACTATACAAACCAACTAAAAGAAATTAAATTATTACCTTGTTTTTGTGGGACAACATTGATATATTTTCTAATGTTTTTGAGTTATCTAGAAAGATAAATTTTCAAGCCTATCGTTCATGTTGTTTTCAAGGTTTTTCCTGAAACAATTTTTGTCACGTGGGTGCATCTTTGTCCCTAGAAGGGAGATTTTCTGAATGTTTAGATTTTGGTGTACTTTCTTCTAAATTTTTTTGCATTTTCTAAGGTCATATCCAAAAAGCAATGTACAAGGACAAAGAAGCATGGATGCCCCCAGTGTGATGTTGGAATATACAAAGGGTAGAATTTTATGCACATATGTACAAAAAAGTGGAATGTTAAGGTGCCCCCAACATTAGATGGGAATATACAAAGGCACATCCTTTACATAGATATGAGAGCAAATAAGCCAGATCATGGTAGGGTGAAGATGGATTTGGTAGGGTTCCTAGACCTAGCAAAGGAAGTTACACCTAGAAAGAAGTGAGGGTTACCCATCCTGATGCAAGAGTGACTTGTGACCGACCAATCCTCTTTGAGTGTCGGAGACCGGTTTTGACCCAAAGACTTGCCCACCGTGCCATAATTGTGTGGTTTTCACATGTGGATGACCTGCTTCTTCTTTACTATTTTCTCAATTTTCTCATGTTTTGCTTTTTTTTCTTTGTTTTTCTATTTTTTAGTTCTTATCTGATATTCTCGTCATACTTAAGTGTAGAACCGTCTTGTCACCCTCAAAATCCCCTCCTCATTTTCTAAGTCAAATTTGAATATTTTGTGCTCCCACCCTCTACAAGTGTTCAAGTAAAGTTAGAAGTTTGAAAAGATAGAGAAATTCATGCTTTGAAGTTGTTTAAACTCTCCAGTCTGTGTGGTTTGATCAATTTTTTGTTTCCCCGTCTAGACGTGTGAAAATTCTATTACAGCCTCCATTTGAATGAAATTTCCCATCTTTTCTATGGTCATGGATCTTTGAATCTTGTATTGTTCTCAATTCCTTGGTTCATGAAAGAATTTTGAAAATTGGGTGCGAAATGGTGGATTTTTCTTCTTCTCTGCATTTTTTCCACAGTCGTGAATGACGGGTACATGGACATATCTAATTGGAGGTGGGTTGGCGGAGAAATTTTTGTTTTTGAGCCTTTATGTAAAAAGGGCTAAAAGTCATAAAGTGACCCGCAGCCCCACCAAACACAAAGGAAAAAGTCAAATCTTGGGCCCACCGTTGGAAAGTCAAAGTAGGGAAGTGGGTCGGTAGAGAACTTTGAGGTTTTGAGCCTTTTTGTAAAAAGGGCTAAAAGGCATAAAGTGACCTGCAGGCCCGATCATGCTATAAGTGAGAAAGTCAAACATTAAGCCCGCATCAAAGGTCAAAGCAAGTGGGCGGGCCGGTAGAGCAATTTATGTTTTTGAGCCCGCATTGAAAAAAGGTAAATTAATAAAAGTGGCCCACAACTGTGTCTCCACTCAAGTGAGGCCACGTGTTTAGACCATATTAAAAGCAGGTGAGTGGGCCTAAATGTTCCAAAATGCCAAATCTCTATAAAGTCACAAAATGCAAAAGGAATCCTCCACGCCCGCTCCAGTAAATTTCTCCCACGTGGACGACTCTAGTTTAAAGTTTCAAAGGCAAGATGAACGGTTCAAATTCAAAGTTACAAAATGAGTGTAATGGTTGCATTATGAAAAGTCTAGTTTTTTTTCTCACCATTAGCATTTCTTTACAAATTCAGAATCTGAACGGACGCGAATGGTTGAAAATAAATTGTAAACCGTTTCTTGCTAAAAAAGAAGAAGTTGTAACCGTTTCTTGAAGGATATTTAATGGCTTTTTCATGCCATTTTACAAGGTTTGAAATTGATCTTGTAAGCTTGCGAGTGCATTGTACTTAGAGAAAGCAAAGGAGATAGCCAATTTTCTTCAACTTTCCTCCATTCTCAAATTTCTTCCATTCCCACGTTATGTACAATCTATGTTTAAGCATCAATACAAGAAGGATTTTGTAGCCTCTTCGATGAGGATATTTTAGAAACTTTGATTTCACAATCTTATCTCGTCTTATTGCCATTTACAGGGTTGTTTCTTCTCATGAATGAATGTGTTGAGGTTTCTAACTAGTGTGTGTAGGAATCTAATTTTCTACCTACGACATTAGTTCTCCTACCTCTTTTCTCACTCCCTTTCCCACCTTCATAGCAAATTTCCCCCCCTTACAAATAACTACAAGCATTTTCCACAGGGTCAGTGGAGTGCCCCTGTTGGATCCCCCGCTGAAAGGCCATGACATAAATCCACACTTTCTCGCGCATGCATACACGGAAGTTACACCGGTTAAGTAGAGGGACTTATATTCCTAGAGCGTTGGCAAGGAATTCAAAAAATTTTCCACCCAAAAAATTCCCTCGCCAACAAACCGTTTGAGGTGCATGGTGTTCATAGGATCTGGAAGCTCTTTACCATCCGAGTATGCAATTTTATAGGCTTCTGATCCATAGTTGGAAACCACCACATAAGGTACTAGCCAGTTGGCCTCAAACTTACCTTTCTTTTCTCATTCTTTGACGGTATTCTTCTTATTTTCTTTTAGCACTAGATCTCCTACATCAAATTCCTGATGAATGGTGCATTTTTTATATCCCCTAGATACTCTATTTTGATAGAATTTCAAGTGATTTAGCACTCTGATACGCTTTTCATCTAATAGTTCCAACTTTGCCAGTCAAGAAACTCTATAGACCTCATCTTTATCAAGATAGTCCTTGAGAGATATTCTCAGGGAGGGAAGCTCCACTTCCAGAGGTATGATGGCTTCAGTGTCATAAACAAGTGAATATGGGGGCACACCAGTAGGAGTGCGGATGGAGGTTTGATAGGCCCAGAGGGCGAGATGTATCTGTAAGTGCCAATTATGGCCAGTCTTACTATCCATTTTCTCTATAATCCGTACAAGGGTTTTATTGGTGGCCTCATCCTGTCCATTACTTTGGGGGTAATAGGGGGTAGACCACTTGAGCTGAATATGGAAATGTTGGCATAATATCTTAACTGTTTTATTCTTGAAGTATTTACCATTATTAGTGACAATGGCTAAAGGGATACTGTAACAGCAAATGATATGGTTCATGATGAATTTGGAAATTTGCACATCAATTTCATAAGTGAGAGGCACATCCTCTACCCATTTAGTAAAATACTTAGTGGCAATGATAATGTGAGTATGGCCATCTGAAGAAGAAGGATGGAACTTCCCTATGAGATCTAGACCCCATTTAGAAAATAGCCAAGGCATTGCAATAGGTTGCAAAGCCTTTATTATCGCATGTATTAAGTTTCCATACTTCTCGCATAGCTCACATTTCTTTACAAAATTGCAGTAGTCTAATTTCCATGGTAGGCCAATAATAGCCTACTCTTAATAGTTTTTTAGCCAAGACCATGTCATAAGTGTGTGCTCCACAAATACCACCGTTTACTTCCTTAATAGCATGGATTGAGTTAGTATCATCATAACAACAAAGCAGATTCCTGTGATAGCCATGACGATAAGGGGTGCCTCCTAAGAGGGTATAACGGGTTATACGGCGGATAAGGGCTTTCTCTTCAGAATGGGTAATGTCTGGTGGAAAAGTGTCATCTTATAGTTATCGAAAGATAGGGTCATACCTGGGGGATAATGGACCAATAACTTCACATGCCAAACATGACTCTGGCATATCATATGTGGGCATTTGCAAATTCTCTAAAAAGAAAGGAATTTTACTTTCTTGAGGTGGAATGTGTGATAATGATCCAATTGTAGCCATAGTATATGCGGATCTATTTTGTGACCTTGGCTTTTGCTCAAAGATGATCATTGTAAAGTATTCCTTCAAGGTTTCGACCATTTTCTTATATGGAATTAGCTTCTCATCTTTAACTTTATACTCAACATTAACTTGTTTAATGATAAGTTAGGAGTCTCTAATGACTCGCAGTGTTCTGATATTCCAAGTAATAACTAGCTTGAGGCCAGCAATGAGTGCTTCATATTTCGCAATGGTGTTAGTGTAGGGGAACCTTAAATGGAATGTTCTTAGGATAACTTCACCTATGGGAGTGATTAGCACTACACCTGCCCCTGATTCGTGGAAGGTGAAGGATCTGTAAAAATGGACTTGCCATTCTACAGACTCTTCAATATACATCATAGATGCATCTGGCAGATCCAGACACAAAGGTTCCATCCCTAACAGAGGAGCTTCTGCTAGTTGATCTGACAATACCTATCCTTTTAAGGAATTCTAATTTACAAACTCAATATCAAAATCACTTAGCAGAATAATCTAATTAGTCATTTGTCTTATAAGGGTAGGTTTGGATAAAAGGTACTTGAGAGGGTCAACTTTGGATACGAGTTTAGTTTTATTGTTTAGGAGATAATGGTGAAGATTTTGGAAGGTAAAGACAACTACCAAGCAAGCCTTTTCAATCTTTGGGTAATTCCACTTGTAAGCAATCAAGGTACGACTGAAATAATAAACTACCCTTTCTCTATGGTTTAGATCATATTGGGCAAGCAGTGCACCAATGGCAAACTGAGTACTGGAAATGTACAAGATGAGAGGTTTACCTGGGGTAGGCGGCATGAGTATAGATGGGTTGACTAAGTAATGTTTTAGTAGTGCAAAGGCATTTTGATAGTCTGGTCCCTAGTTGACTGAAACATATTTCTTTAATAGATGGGTAAGTGGGTGACACTGATCCACAAGCTATGAAAAAAAGCAACAGATTGCCTAAATTTTCCCTCGTAGACTCCTCAGTTGTTTGAGAGTTATAGGTGGAGGCATTTATGTGATAATTGTAACCTTTGCAAGGTCCAGTTCTATCCCTCTTTGTGAAACTATGAAAACTAGAAGTTTTCCTGATAAGACGCCAAAGACACACTTCTTATGATTCAGGCAAACCTTATAATCTCTGAGACGCTGAAAAATGTCTTAGTACTTTGGGGGACTCTCCTCTACATTTAGACTTGGCTAGGATGTCATCAACATAATCATCCATGATGTCATTCATCATGTCATGAAAGATGACAGACATTGCACGTTGATAGGTGGCCCCGGCATTCTTGAGTCCGAAAGGCATGACCTTGTAACAGAACGTTCCCCAAGGAGTCATGAAGGCCATCTTATGTTGGTCTTCTTCTATAATCTGAGTCTAGTTATAACCTAAAAATCCATCCATTAAGGAAAACATTTCATAACTAGCGGTGGAATCCACAATCATATCAATGTTAGGTAAGGGCAAATCATCCTTAGGACATGCTTTGTTGATATCACAGAAATCATTGTAGATTTTTATGCCAATGAGCTTCTTTTGAATAGGGACTATATTAGATATCCACTCTAAATAGTCCCTAATACATGGATGATGCCATGGGCTGCTCAGTCAGTACCACAAAACTGGGGACAACCACCTTGGGTACCTCAACCAACTTGGAACCCTCAAGATTGGGAACATCAAGCTGAGTATGCTCAGGGGCATCAACAGCCATGGGTTGGTCAAGGAAATCCTTATGCTTGGTCACAACCTAGATGGAACCCTAGTAATTATGCTCAAGGAAGAACATATCCAAATCAAAATCAACAGGCCATCATGAGATCCCTGCACAAAATTCACAAAATGAGAATGTAGTCCAAACACAAATGCCATCACAGCCAGTAGAAAATCCAATAAACAAACAAACAACTTCTATTTATGGAACAGAACTAGAAAAATCAGTTGATTTACATGGTATGGATTGTAAGGATATTCAAACTAAATCTAGGAAAATAATTAATAGTCCACCCCTTATAATCAATTAAATGACAGAAGAAAATGAAATCCCTAGTACTATTGTTCCAAAAGAGGTTATAGAAAGAAAAGAAAAGGAGCCAGATAGCAACACTACTGAGACTCCATTTCCAGATAGATTCAAATAATCTATAGAAATCAAAGAGTCTGAATTGGTATAAGAATTAAGGAAATCGAATATTGAAATACCATTATTACAAGCAATTAAGGACATTCCAGAATTGAACAAATTAATCAAAATATTATGTCTGAAAAATCCTATAAGAAATAAACAATACCCCAAGATTATCAAAGTAGATGGGAAAGTTGTTGATTTATTAGCAGGAAAACTTTTACTTCCCAACTATGGAGATCCTAGAAGTCCTATTATTTCTGTCTCTATAGAAAATGAGGATGTACATAATGTTTTGATAGATTTGGGAGATGCTATCAATGTAATGAAAGTAGATACTCTGAAAACATTACCATTAACGGGTATACAACCTATTAATACCATATTGCAGATGGTAGACCAGTCTGTAGCAAAACCAGAAGGAATTATTGAAGACGTGGCAGCTATGGTGGAATCATGGGAATATCTAGTTGACTTCCTTATACTACAGCCAAAAGGTAAAACATTGGGTTATCCCATTATTTTGGGTAGACCATGGTTAGCTACAGTTGTTGCTTTAATAGATTGCAGGTCAGGTGATATGACAATCTCGAATGGTAAGAACTCTAAACAAATGTCCTTATATCCTACTGCATGACCTTTTACTGACAATCATGAACAATTGTGGGTTGATTCTCCTAAAACTGATAAACAAAATTTTTCTTATTTTGCTATGATCACACTACAAGATCATGTAAGAGAAGTAGAAGAGATGTTTAATCCACCATTGGATGATAACCTGTTGTCCTCGAAGCAATCAGAAATTGTTTTGGAACCTGTGAACTTAGTTCTGGAACCACAAAATTAGTTCCAAAACCTGTGAACTTAGTTCCATAACCTACAGATATAGTTCCAGAACCACCACATTTAATTCCAGAAACACGAGAACAACAGTTCACTTTGATTGAAAATGTTTTCGCTCCAGAGGAATGATAATTCTCATGGGGAGAGGATGAATCAATAACTTTAGTTTCAAGTACATCAAGAAGTAGTGGAGAATTTCTAGAAAGTAGCAGTGACGAATAATTTGGCTTGCAAAGAGATAAGTATCATAATTCTCATTATTGTCCTTTTTCCAGTATTTTGTCTCAAGGAACTTTTGGAGATGTTACTACATACCATATGTTGTTACCACATGTATGTCCATTAAATACTTTAATGAACCCCTTCCCACAAATCAGTTCATCACATATTGGAACCAAGCATGTCGAAATTCAATCGGGTAAAATTTTAAACATTAACAGCTGGTTAAAGGAGGATGAAGAAGATAAATTGGTTGATGTTCTAAAAAATCATGCTAAAGTTTTTGCTTGGGATTACAAAGACATGAAGGGGATTCATCCAAGTATCTGCACTAATCACATCTATACTAAAAACATTAAACCAGTTAGGTAGCCTCAAAGAAGGATCAACCCAGCTTTAAAGGATATAGTCAAACAAGAAATTGAAAAACTATTACAAGTAGGTTTCATCTACCCTATCTTAGATAGCCAGTGGGTATCTCCTCTTGTAATTGTTCCCAAAAAGAACAGACAATGGAGAATATGTGTTGACTATAGGGAACTTAACAAAGCCAGAATGAGAGATTATTTTCCCTTACCATTCATAGATCAAGTCCTAGATAAACTTTCAGGTAAATAGTACTTTTCTTTCTTGGATGGCTTTAGTGGGTACAATCAGATCAGAGTTGTTGCTGAAGATCAGGACAAAACTACATTTACATGTCCATGGGGAACCTTTTCCTATAGGGTGTTACTATTTGGTTTATGCAATGCTCCTGCAACTTTCCAAAGAGTTGTACTTGTAATCTTTGATGATCTGACAAATGATTGTGTTGAGGTATATATGGATGACTTCATTTTAGATGGAGATACATTTGAAGATGCTTTGAGAAATCTAGATAGAGTGTTAACAAGATGTGAATAAAACAACCTATCTCTTAGTGATGAAAAGTGTTTGATGATGGTGGATGAGGGGATTGTATTAGGACATCATATTTCAAAAAAAGGAATTTAGGTGGATCAAAAAAAAAAATGGAATCATTTCAGATCTACCTATTCCTCATACCCCCACATATATCAAATCATTTCTATGGCATGTTGGGTACTATAGGCACTTTATAAAATATTTCAGTAAAATTGTTGCCCTCGTGTTTAATTTGCTAACCAAGGACTGTGAATTTCTTTGGGATGAAAAGTGTCAGCATGCTTTTGAAAAAATTAAATAAAAATTAATCAATTCCCCAATATTGAGAGGACCTAATTGGGAAAATCCATTTCATATCCAAACAAATGCCTCAAATTATTCCATTGGTGCAGTACTGGGACAAAAAGATGAGGAAGGAAAGATGTATGCCATTTATTATCTTAGCAAGAATCTTACTCCCAAGGAAAATAATTACACCATCACTGAAAAAGAATTTCTTGTTGTGATTTATGCAATCAATAAATTCAGACATTACATTATAGGGTACAAGATATTTGTACACACAGATCATTCAACAATTAAGTATTTAATGAACAAACTAGTGGTTGGAGGAAGAATAATTAGATGGTAATTACTTTTGCCAGAATTTGATATTACCATTATGGACAATCCAAGTAAATCTAATGTGGTAGATGATTTTTTTTTTCAAGACTAACCACCACAGTGGAGCAAGATCCAGTCAAGGATAACCTTCCAGATGAACAATTGTTTGTAATTTCAGCAAGCATACCATGGTTTGCTGATATGGCCAATTATCTTGCAACATGGAAGTTTCCTCCTTCTTTCACTAAGAAACAAATAAAGAAGTTAATTAAAATCAGTGCACAATTCAAATGGTTTAAAAGGAATGCTATTTAAATGTGAACCTGATTTTGTCTTACGCAGGTGTGTAAGAGAGGATTAAATCTTTGACATCCTTAGAGCATGTCATGATGAACCAAGTGGAGGACACTAATTAGTGAAAATAACAGCTCATAAGATACTTAGCACTAGTTATTATTGGCCATATCTATACAAGGATGTGAAGAGATATATCAAGAGGTGTGATCCTTATCAAAGGATGGGATAGCCAGCTTTCACCAATGAAATGCCTCTTCAGCCTCAAGTTGTGGTTGAACCATTTGAGAGATGGGGATTGGATTTTATTGGTCCCTTTAATCCTCCCTCACAAGGGAAGGAATATATTCTTGTGTGTACTGAATATGTAACAAAATGGGTAGAAGTGCAGGTATTGAAAAATACCACTGAGGAAGCAGTTGTTGATTTCTTATGGAATAGAATTATGATAAAGTTTGGAGCACCAAGGAGCATAGTTTCATATCAAGGACCACAATTCATGTCTAATATGATCCAAGCTTTCATAAGGTATTACCAAATCAATCATAGGAAGTCATATCCTTACCACCCATAGTCAAATGGATAAGCTAAAGTGACAAACAGAGAATTGGAAAACATCCTTACCAAAACAGTTGAAACTAGGAGAAAAGATTGGGTAAAGAGACTACCTGAAGTTGTCTGGGCTTATAATACAACTTTGAAAACTACAACAGGGTTTTTACCATATGAATTAATCTATGGGAAAAATCCCTTGTTGCCTATAGAGTTTGAACTTCAGACATTGAGGACAACAGTTAAGGTGGGAATTGAGTTGAATGCAGCTCAAAAAGAAAGAATCATTCAACTCAATGAGTTGGATGAATTAAGGTTGGAAGCACTTCAGCAGACAGAGATAATTCAAGAGAAAAGGAAGCAATGGCATGACACACATATCAAGAAAAGGAAATTCAAAGTAGGAGGCTGGGCATTGTTGTTCAATTCTAAGTACCAATAGCTCAAAGGCAAATTGAGAACCAAATAATTGGGACCCTATCAGATTGAGTAGATATTTAACAATGGTTCTATTCAGTTACTTCCCATTGATGGCAGTAGCAGAACACTCTTGGTCAATGGACATAGGTTGAAACTCTATAGGAATCCTCCCACTAAGGATGAATTCTTGAGGAAGATTGAAGCAGACAAAGAATTTGATCATATGGAAGAACCCAGTTCTTCCAAAATGATCAAATAACTAGATGATAGATCCAGAATAAAGGGAAGAAGATGAAAACCAAAAAATGGCATTTTCTTCCCCAAAAAATAATAATAATAATAAAAAAAAAAAATCTCTCAAAATTCAATTAAAAACCAGAAAATGACGGTTGACCTCTTTTTGGCTAGTTTAAATAAGGGAATTCTTTTGAACTCCAGGTGTCTTATCTAATCATGTTTTGTTCCACTTGTAGGAATGACGAGTCATCATAGCAAAAGGATTACATCATCGAGGATGGTAATTATGTCTTTTAACTTATTTAGGGTTGATTAAATGTTTGCATATGTGATTTGACTTAATTTAAAAAGTAGGTATGATGAGTCATCTATTTATACATTATGATTACAAGTGTGTAATCATGAAGTTGATTTGGATGGAATAAGTGGCGGCATGGTTATCATTAGTAATTATTATTGCAAAAATCAAAAGAAATAAGTTGCAGAGATATGTTGAGGAAAGAGCATCGAATTAAGTTTGTGTTCCACAACAAAGAACAAAGAATTCAGAAGTTCTCTAGCTAAGAACTGAGGTTTCGCATCTAAGAACAGAGGTTCTGCAGCCAAAGTCGTCAGTTTTGTAGCTAAGAAAAAGGGCCTGCAACCAATTCACACAAAATCAAAAGAGATAGAACTCAAGCCAATATGGGGATTAAGAAGAAATCAGAACTAGAGGATGATTCCCAGCTGCTCACAGACAAAGAAGTGGCATCCATCTTTGAGCATGCAGGATGGCTAGAGTTCCTGAAGAAATTTTCAAGGCATGATGACGAATTGGTAAGAGAATTCGTCATAAACCTAGAACAATCCAAAACAAAGGTGATAAATATCTTTATTCCTTTTTCTGTAAATACTGTAAGTAATGTGTCTAGAGTGCCAATTGTGCATGTCCCACAACCTACCAAGGGGACTTTAAAAGAACTGATTGAAGTCTTACTACAAGAAGGAGAAATTGAACCCCAGTACATCTATAATATAAAGAAAATCATAAAAGGGGTCAGAAGGACCAGTTTTCCCAAACCCTTTGACAAGGTAGCGTTTTGGGTAGTGAAATATTTAACCTGTGATGGTCAGTTTGGGTCTGCGGGAAAAGAAGTCCTAAAAATGCTCATATATCTAAAGTATGAAGCCACAAAACCTGAGTACATAATAAACCTTCTAGGGTTTCTTTTTTATTCTATCCATACCATGGCTTAGAGGTATTCCTGGGGTGTTGGAACAATTAGGCATCACGGTCTAATTCATTTAATATTCCAGCACCATTTTCTATCAAAGAAGAATGGAGAAGAAATTTGGGACAAGTTTCTTGGCAAGTTCAAGAAAAACCCTAATATTATCATAAGGACAATTCCAACCCCATTCTCTCCTTCAACTAATCTAGAAATTGATGCCCCTACAGAAAGACAGAGGGAAATGGAAAGAGAAAATATACCAAAAACAAGAAGGTTGGTGAGGAAGATAAAAATAGTAGAGCCTTCTATACCTGTGAACGAAATTCCTTCTTCTGCAACAACTTCAGGGGAGCCAATATCTGTCTCTGATGGTGATAGCTCACCCATGCAAGAGCAAGAAAGAATAGTAAGAAAAACCTCTAGAAGGAAATCCACTGTTGGGCATGATGAACTTCCCCAGAGAAGAAAAATTCATAAGAAGTCAAAGGAAACCCCAGAGGGAAGAAGTGAGCAAGAAAGGATGGAAAAGGAAGTTGCTGATATTTTGGGCAGCATGGCCATGACTCCTCCTTAGCCAAGTCAAGCTGAAATGGATAAAGGAAAAGAAAGATTTGAAGAGTAGGATTTTTAGGAATTGACTGAACCATCAGCAGTGCCACATGAAGAAGAAGAGTTGGCATCCTGGAGAAGAAAAGGAAAATTTCCTTTGATAGAGGAAGAATGTCCAAAGTAATTTCAGAGGAAAAAGAAAGACAACAAGTTAAAAATGCTCTGTTCTTGTCTAGAGCAGAGCTCGTTATTAGAGAAAAGGATGAGGAATTGAATTTCCTCAAAATTAAATTAGAATAAAGGGAAATGCTCGTTGATGAGCTAACAACTCAGCTTGTAGCCAAGACTGAGGAATTATCAGTAACCAAGAAACAACTGATAGAAAAAGAGGAAGAATTTCAGACTTCCCAAAAATAGAGTGTTGTGTCCACAGCCTCTGCACATAGTGAGTTGACCTATTTTCTACTCAAACAGTTATGGAATGATACTTGTAGGGAGCTCAAAGAAGCCAAAACCTCAAATAAAGAATTGAAGACCAAGATGGAAGAATATATGAAGGTAAGAAAATAATGGGAAGAAAAGTTTTATAAGGAGGAAGGAAATAAATATAAATGTCTTGCCAAAATTCATATGGTTTGTATTATGAGTGAGAAATTTATTTCCTGTAGGAGGCCCTCTCTTTCATGTAGTGTGTTTTTAGAAGATCAGTTCATTCACTGGCAGCTATCAAGAATTACATGTAGGCTTCTACATGAACAAAAAGATGAATCTGAATTCATGTTAGCTTACTCTCTCTCCAGCCCTAGGCAGAAAAATATTCTGTGTGAATTTTATCTTTGCAATTTTATGCTACAGAAAAACATAGGATTTATGATCAATTTGTATGTAGGGGAGAGCCAACTCAATGCATTTATCTCTGTTCTACAAAACCAAATTTCATGGAAGGAAAGGGAATCTAAATTTTTATTGAAAGCTAGATCAACAGGTCTTTGTATGAGAGCTCATTATGGTAAACCCTCTACCTTCTTCACACATTTTAGAACTCATTGCCTTTGATATGAGATTCAAGACACATTACCTTGCCCATTCTGTAAAAGATTATTTATGCCTTCACCTCCTATGAGGAGGAAAAATTTGAAGATATTTATGAAGGATGCTCAAAGAGGTGGGTACTCCTTACTGTTTCTTTGAAAAGAAGGGAAGTAATTTCCCCTACAAATCTGATTTGGAGTTTAGAAAGGGTAAAAGCATTATGCACAATAATTCCCCAAGTCAATGAAACCTATGGGAAAATATGGATGAGAATGCGAACAAGGCCCCCTCTACTTCTCACCCCCCCATGTCTCTTTGGAAAAATAGAGAACCTCAAGACCCAATTGAATTTGAATAGTGGGAGAGGAAACTAGAAGCACGAGCTGGGTATAGTACATCTGAGCTTAAGCATTGGGAAATCCAATTTTCGGCCATTTGATTTGAGCAATCAAATGGAATACAGAACATATGACCCCAATTTTGAAGAATGAAGTTTGTAAAGGTACTTACAAACAAGTAAGTTTGGGGGAAATGATGAGGCCAGAATATGTCCTGATTAATGTATAATATATGATCTCATCTTACTCTACTTTTTGTTAAATTTGATTGCATTGTGTGACTTTTAGTTAATCTAATATGAGTTAGGATGTAATTGTCTGTCTTTTGATTGATTATGATTCTAATGTTTAAAAGTTCTGAAATTCCTGATGTAGTATGTGTTTGAATTCAATTTTGTAATAAAGCAGGTCTAATTAGTTGAGGAAATGAAGTAGGTGGTGTTCAGTATGTTTTTGATTAGCATCTGTTCCTTCACAGCTTAGTTCTGGAACTTCCAAGCTAGTTTTGGAACTCCATCACACATTCATCATCTAGTTCCAGAACTTTTAGACTTAGTTACAGAACTTTCAGGACTTAGTTCCAGAACTCTAGTATTTAGTTTCGGATTTTTTGGACTTAGTTCTGGAACTCCTGGGGATAGCTTCGGAACTCTCACAGTTTTGATCCTTAACAAATTCCTATGGTTCTAAAACTTCTCCAAAGTTTCGGAACCGATGGGAGTTATCTATTTTAACCACATCCAAAGATTTTGCATCTATGACCCTTTCAATCAGGAAAGGATGAGAAGATTTCTGAATGCAGATCCGAGGAGAGTTATCTACAGCTATCTAATCAACCACAATCTAACTCAGCATCTATTTTTGGGCATGATTCGATTTCATCAGAATCGATTGAGATAGTTGTGATTGTAAAATGTATATAAAAGCAGACCTACAGTAAATATATATATAATAGAGATATAGAATCTGATAGGATATAGAAATAGAATAGAGAAGAGAAATAGACTAAGTACTCATATCCAGTACGTTTGTAATTCTGAATGTTTTATCAATAAAATAGCCATTCTTTTTGAGAGAATTATGAGTTGTTAAATACTGATTCGAGGAGAAGCAAGGGCCCACTCCCCTAAGGACCAGGAAATTCGGTTATTTGGTATTTATATTTCTTCAACAAATAGCTTAGATCTGTTAATTATGTATTGTTTTAATTCTTTCAGTTAAACTCTGTTGTATGCTTTTTCCTGTAGGTGTTTAGATAGATTCTTATATTTCTTGCAATTGTTTTCAAGCATTCTGAATTGGGTGTATTTATTTCCAAAAGCAAGTGTGTTTCCATTCTGCACAGTGTGTTTCCTTTCAACAAAGCTTTCAGTGTGTTTACTTTCAGCAAGTTTTCATAGTTTTATTTAAATAAGGTTTTACCAAGAAGTCCTTAAGACATTGAAAAGATCCCTCAGAAAATACAAAAATAACTACAGTCAACTACTAGATCAATGAAATTACTCTTGTTGCATATAGCTTTAGATGCACCCCTGGTTTGATATGACATCAACAAGAAGTTGATTAAATGAAGGGAATAATGACACCCATCAATGGAGCCCTTGGGTATGCTATGAAACCACTCCAATCCCAGTGATCCTAGGTTGTGAGGGAAGATTCATATTAATAATTTATCGTTGTATGTGACCTCTTGGAAAGCCATACAAAAAAAATTTATGTGATCATGAAGATCACTCTTGCATTTATGCTTATCGAATTTAGGAACAGTTAAATGTTTTGGGAAGGATTTTTGCAACATGTCTTTATCAAAGGGGTAAGGGAATAGTTCTTCATATGAATATTTCCTATTATGTCCTATGTTTCCCTCTTATAGCATAGTAAGCGTATATTTCATCAATTTTAATTCTTGTTCAATGATTTGTTCCTTTGGTTTGCGAGATTTTTCTTTACACCTTATCCACTTTAAAGGTCACATCACTATATGGATCAAAGTGGAATTCATTAGATTTCATCTTGATTTTATCTTTGTATACATTCCTACTTGAAGAGCCTAAGTTTTCTAGTTTTTGGCTTAGTTTCAAGATTTGTTTCTAAAGGATCTCTTCTTCGAGATTAAAGTATCCTCTTCCTCATAAAAATTGGGAGGCAGTGAAAGTCTTTGCGTTCAATCTTCACTTTATGTGAAGGCTTTGTAATAAGGTCTCTGTGGATCACCAAGTGGCTTGGAATGGCTCTCCTTCAATGGTATTATGATGTTGACTAGAAGTATGAAGTGTACCCTACTGTTAAAAGAGTTATCTACGTCTAAGATCAATATTATTTCTTCTGTTTTATGGTTAATGCCCTTCGTTTCCACTTTTCACTTCCTGTGGAAGCTCAGACCCCTAGTTCTAAGACTCTTGTGCAAGTACTTGATCCCTGGTTGTAATAAGAAGAGTTTGTCAAAGCGGCCTAAGTCTAATTGGTGTTGTTCTTCAAAAGAGTCAGACTCCTCTCTGCTATGATCAATCAATGGATCTGACGTATCTTGACTTGTGAGAATAGAGAGCGTACTAAGTTATTTCCACTAAATAGGAATTATTTGAAAGGATTTTCTCCTAAGTCGCAATCGGTCAGTCAGTTTAGACGCCGTATATCGTTATTCTAGGCATCACTCAGCCAAAAAGGTTATACAAGGTTCTGTCTAAATGTTTTTTGAAGTTTATGCAAAACCTAGGTGTAAGTTTCCAAGTCAGTTATATAAGTACTGTGTAAATGTTGTTTTTATGACTCAAGGAACACTCATATGAACACTCAAATGCAACAATCACCCAAATTGTTGTTTCACCAAGTTTACATCCTAACTAGGATTCCATGGTGAAAGGACCAAAGAGGATAGTACCAATATCATATCAATACCTAGGTCAAGTTATAATTCTAACGAGGCCTAAGTAGTTAGAAGTGGTACTGACGCAATCCCTCAACGAGGTATACTAAAAACTAGTTTGAATGCAAATGAAAGCTGAAGTTTTCTTGAAAATGGAAGTTGCAAGCATATATAGCGTAACAACACTATCTTGATACATTAACCAAGCAAGCAAGGTGTTAGTATCAAGATGATGTTATTATCGATTATATATAAGGCAATATCAACACTCTAAAAAAAAAAAACTTAGACAACGTCAGAATTGAAACAAAGTAAGAGTATAACAAGAGACTTGCTAGTTGTGCGAGAAATGTAACCACACAATAAAAGGACTTATATCAAGTTTTTAAGAAACTGAAAAACCTAATGTAAGTACTAAAATTGTGTGATTAGAATGCAAGCATATAAACTATTAACCTAAGGAGAGATAAAAAATGACGAACCAAAATTTCTAGTAGTGAAGACAATCTTGAAATCAAGATCAAAGAACTTTACCAAAGATATGAAACTGTACCTGTGCACACTTTAGACATTTAACAACTCAAGCCACAAACATGGATGGGCCTAAATAGACAAAACATTGGTGAGTATTATCTCTAATAAAATGTGTGAAGTATGATTCTTTCTCACCCCAAAAAGAAATGGGTGGTGAGAATGCAAGGGTATAGATAAAAAAGGATGAACATAAACTAAGTGCCACATGGGAAGAGTTTTGCCTTGATCTGACAGATGAGAATAAAACTGAGCTAAGTGGGATGTAGTGTAATTCCATGATGAAAGAAACTTAGTTCAAACTTACATTGTGGGTTATTTTCCTTGTTTTGAAAAATAAGGTTTCAGACTCCACGTGAGTTGTCACTTCGTGATGGCTTCACACGACAAAAAACTAGTAAAGTGGGCTCCAAGACAAAATGGCCTCCTTAATAGGACCTCTCAACTAGGTGTCAGAAGATTGTATAGGATGTGAGCTTGATTTACCCAAATATTCATAATGATTAATTTTGGAGTATCTCAGCTTTACTATACCCCCTTCCGATACAATGAGCAACTAGTGCATTCAGTTGTACCGTCACTTGGAACCACAATATGGACAATATTTGACTCTAACTCACAATGCAAAACTAGTCAAGTGGGTAAGCGGAGCACTTCCAATGTTTCATCCACGAGGTTACTCAGTAGTGGATTACTTTAGGGGTCTTTGAACCACCCCCAATTATTGTAGCTTAAGGCATTATGCCAAAGAGGTTATGTTCCAATTGAGCGGATAGGGATGTACCCTTTTTCTGAAACTTGTAATACAATATGTGAAGTGAAATGGTGTGTTTTTTTATCTTGCTTACCTTAATGTGGTTTTAAGTAGGAAACTATTTGGCAAGCATGTATGAAAGTACGTGTATTAGATAGGTTTGTGTTTCATTTTTACATGCCTTTCTTTTTTTGATAAGCATTAGGACCTACAGGATAACAGAGTTTAGTAATTTTTCCATGACAAACTGATATCAAGAAAGAGAATTCACACTTTGCTTTTGATTCTCTAAGATTGCCCTAAGACACAAGAGAAGAGCATACGTAACGCAAAAAACTAAGAAATATACAAATGGAAATTACTAAATGCTTTAGAATCATAGAAATATACCTTTGCTCAATTTTAGACTTTCAACACATTCTCAAAGCAATAAAAGTACATAAGAATCATTTCTGATTCTCCAAGATCACCCCAGAAGGTACATGAGGGAGAGAGCATACATGACCTTATTATTATAATTAAGCATGCAAGGTTTATCCAATGAAAACAGTTTAGTATACCCATGCTAAAAAAATAAAACCTGTAATGACCCTATATCTACTTTAGGAAACAACTAATCTTAGAAACTAGAGAAAAGTTTTAGTATTGCCAACTCAGACTGCCAGCACACTCATGCATGGGTTAGGGCATGTGTGGGTGGTTTAGGATGGTTGTACCCCTATATGTAATTCTAAATTCATAGTGCACCTACGCCACCCACAGAGATGTATATGCTAGGGTAAGTGTGCCTGTCAAACTAGGATATAGGTATGTGAGTTTCAAGGTGTTGGGTGTGTGTGCCAAGGGTATAGGCATGTGCACCAAGGTATAGGCATGTGTGCACCTGGTAAATTTTTTGACAGTGGGTCGAGAGTACACATGGTACTTATGCATGGGTTTGGGTGCCTAAGCGACACTAGTAGAAATGACAGTTGGCAATGGTCGATGGAGACACCGATGGTTTAGGTGTGTGCACGCAAGCCTATTCTGGGCATGTATGCGTCAGCTGGTTTAAGGTACATGAAAAATGGTTTTGGGTGTCTGTAACGCCCTCTACTAAAAATGACCAGTTTGAGAAGCACCTACACTTGATAGAAAGGTGTGTGTGCACCTTCTTAAAAAACCACCTGCAAAAAACACGGAAAATGAAAATTTTCAAAGTGTCAAACAGATTAGAAGGTTAGCCATTAGAATCCTAGTTTTTAGCATCAAAATTAACAAAGAATACACGATCAAGGATGAGGTTAGCCTACCTTAAAAGATGGAAAATATCATGTAAGGTAACAAGCTATTTAACACTATAAAAACATGTAAAGTGGTTAAAAACTGAAAATAAATATCTTAAAAAAAGACTGCATTAATGGGGGATGGACTTCAAGTGTCCCACCGGGCGTGCCAAATGTGTTCAAACAAAGGTTACAAAATGCTATGGAATGGGATTATAACACTAAATAAACTCCAAATATTTGTGAAAAATCGATCAATGGACCATCAGCTAAGAAGTAAGACAAGGATTTCTATTTTAAATGCATTAGTTTGAAGCAAGCAAGCAAACTTAACAAATATAATTACCCTCTATTCTTGAAAGCTAAAATAAGTGAGCCTAATAAGGATCTAAGCAATCAGTTTGTGCTTTAAGAGAATGGGATCTCACCATTAATGGATTCAAGGTAAATAGTTCTTCCCATTTACTCCATGGTGTGTGGTGTGATGCAAAGGATAAAGCAAATAACTCAATAAGATGAAATAAAACTCCTAATCGTAATAATAATACAATAGTTTATGTTCGAGGGAAGAAGTGTTCTATTGTAAATGAGAGGGGGCGAGTGGGCTATTTATATTTTTCCATTTGGGAAAGTAGGGGAGATTTCGGTACATGTGGGACTAAATAGATAAGTCCAAAAAGTTACTTTAGGGAGTCAAAGAAAGCTTTAACTAGGTTTAGATCATGGTTAGGACCATAGTTAAGACTAGGTTAGGATAGTTAATCATGTTTAGAGAGTAAATTAGGGTTTTGAGAGGGCTTCTGAGAGGTCTAATCAATCTAATAAAATGGATTGATAGTATAGGAGGAGAATAGTGGAGTGCAATATTAGGAATAAGAGTGATTTGAGCCAACTACAGAGTGTCTACATATCTAGACCTATTTAACCTGCACTCTTATATAGAGTGAATACGTGGACCAGAAACAGTCTTACAATAAGAGGGGAGTTAGATAAGTCCTAACTCGTGCTGTATGTCATCAATTTGTGCAAAGGAGGACGTCATAGTTCAAGTGCACATATCTCAGGAGTAATAGTCCTTTAATGAACAGATTATTCTACAGGTGTAACTATAGGAAGGAGAAGGGGGATCCACTTCACAATCTGGAGCAAGAAAATCCTAGAACTCCAGGGTCTCATGTGCCAAAATCATTGATGAGTTTCTACATACTGCTTTGGGAAGGCTGCAATCTGTAGGGTTGTAAGAATGGTGTAGAGTAATCCCAGTGTCTATAGGGCTTCCTAACTGCCATAGCTTGTAAATTTGCCTCCAGGGCTTCACTTTGACCTAGTGTCTGTCAATTATGTGCCATTATTTCCTTCTAAAAATTGTAGCTTTTGTTGAGGGCTCCAACGAACCATTGGTGCAAACCCTATCCATGGGTAAGGATTTCATAAAACCAATCATGGCCACCTTCACCATTGCATGTAACTCTGGCATGTGTCATTCTCATCTCCATATCTTTCAATAGTGCCTTTGTAAATCAGCATCGTCCATGGGAATGCGCACCTATACTCATCTGCATCAACCTTATTCAGGGATATAGAAATCTTTAAGGTTAGATGAATAACTTTTAAGGATGCATAGTGGAGGGTACGTTTGATCATGCTCATACTTCCTGTACCATGACTATGTGTGCATCCCATATAATTGTACTTAGAGGATTGACTTGCCTTGCGAAATGCAGGGATGGAGGGGAATCCCTTTTGCTGATGTGAATGAGAATCCCAATGCATGCGAATGATGTCCATGCATTGTATAACTTCATGAAAAAATGAAAATGGGAAGAATATGGAAGATGAAAATGGATCTTCATGGAAGATATTGAATGGAATGAAAGGGGACCCTGTCCCATGTAAATCTAGAATACTGGGTTACCTGAATTAGTGGAGTCGTCCATATACCACTTGAAACTACATCCAATAGAGCTGAAATCTTCACCCAAGTGCATCATCAAACCCGTACAAAGAGAAGTGGTACCAGAAGATGCTTCAAAACTGTCACACCAGGTGTGCCAATACTATTGGATTTGGTACTGCACGGTAGCTAACAGTATGTACAATGGTGAAACTTACTCCCAGAAATGTGCCCCAGATTATGTTCACTCCGCTTCTCTGCACCGATGCATGTACCTAAAATTGTTGGATTTGGTAGCAACGATGGCTAAGGCATTATCCCTGCAATCGATGTACTTGCTGAAATGTAGATATTTCACCTGCTGCTCCCACCAGGCATACCAAAACTAGCTTGCTGACTATTGGTATGTACTAATTGCTGGATATATTGCAATGCGCAAGGGCTAGGTTGTGAAATGTAGAGCTTTCACTTGCTTCTCACACTGGGTGTGCCTAGGTCATATCTACTGAGCATGGTAGCATGTGTGGATGAGGAGGGTTACAATTAAACATGCTTGCCCAAATGTATATATTTCATGATTCTCTATCTCCACGCCTTCTGCATGAGCTCAAAAATGCTTAGAGTTTAACCATTGCACCTCTGCCCCGATGTCATAGACAACTCAGCAATTTTGAGGCAACTGCTGGGACTATCTCCCTCAGTCTCATGGGACCTACAAAATGAGATAGATCTCTGGAGCCAGGTTGTCTTCTCTCTACCTATCTGAATGCTAGGTCACTACTCATAAAATTGAAATAAAATCCTATCCTAAACATGTTCAAGGGACCAAGCGTGGTAGAAGGTTTATGTAGAAAATCGAGATTTTCCTAATCTAAATTAAGGTGATAGCATCTAGATCTTAATTGCCATTGGAATGCACTCTCCACAAAGGCAACATAAAGAGGGAAAATGTGGGAAAAAGAGAGAATTAGCTCACCACAGACAAGAACCATGCATATTTAGCTTTATTTGCATGAAAAACACATGAAATGGAGCCTACAAGTAAGAGGGAACAAACAACATGCCAAGATATGCAAATAGAAAGGCAATAAGGAGAAAAAAAATGTAAGACACGGGCAGAGAGATAGCCACAAAATATGATTTTATTACTAGAGGATGCACAGTCAGATTACATTCATGGCAGAAGGTGAAATACATTACAGAGACCAAATACAAGGTCTAAAACCTGTGAGAAGTCAACCACTATTTTAGCATGGTGTCGTTACAACAAAGAGAGATCTGTTTTAATGAGCACAACTCTTACATTTATAGAAGATAAAGGAGAGAAGAAAAGGAGAAAGGGATGGAAAACTAAATTTGAATTCAACCACCAACATTAAGTTCTCTAAAAAAGTAGTGCACCTCTGGATATCCACTGCAACACACCATTTCCTAAAAATGATCTCCCATACTACATTAAATGTGGGTAGTTATGCTACATGGAACTACATCTCTTGCATGTTGGAGACATCTTCTGTATTTCTGCCTAACAATATTCCCTTTAATTTATTAAATCTGATTTTATTGCGTGGAGGAGGTCAATATTCTTCAAATCATATCAGATTCAAAATATCTTATTCTAAACCTCCATCAATTATAACTCCTGTGGAAAAATGTTGTCCTCCTTGTTATGGCTCTTTTCACTTTTTAACTCTGCGTGTTTTTTACCTCCGTGGATTCATCCTCATGTTTTCTACAACTTTTGACTTCCATAGTATTTCTTTCAATGTCATATCCTTTGTTAATCCTATGTCTCACCTTTTATGGTGTTGCATGTCTTATTTTTTCTTGCGGATTTTCCATCTCTTCTACTTTTACCTATGGCCTCATCCATCAAAGCATAGATTTAATATAACAATTTTCGGTTCCTTTTCTTCACTTTTTTCCCTTCTATTATATCCGTGGTTTTTTTGACTTCGACAACTTTATCCCCTTAGCCATGGATTTTGCCTTCTCATCTGTGGTATGCTGAAATGCTTCTGTGGCTAACATTCATTTACCTGCTGCTCTATTCTACTTCCGCGGCTTGCTCCAACTCTTTGGAACCTTTCTTCCAAGTTTGCAATAGTATAATTTGTTATATTTTGCAAGGGGTGAAAAAATAAACAACACCATCCACCGAGGTTATTTCCTACTAAATTTTTAAGAAAATAGTTTAGTGATAAAACTCAGTTCTAATGATGTAGGGTCAAAAACAGTGTTTCTCAACAATATTTGGTCTTCATATGAATATAGGAATACATCCATATTTGAGGTTCATTCTTCTCCCACCATGTATATGGATTTTTTGATTCTATAATTTCTTATAAAATCCTTATGGATTTTGGAAGCTTGGATCTATGGATAGTTGCTAAATTTTAGCTCTACAAATAACTCAAAAAATCATTTTTCATGATTTACCTTGGTTACTATATTTATTTTAGATTTAATAATCTATCAATCTTGAATTAGCATGTTCTACATTAATGGTGCATAATGCATGACTTGATGTTTCTTTATTTTAAGAAACATTCCCCTTTTAATGTAGGTTTTACACTTGTACAAGCTAAATTTTATCATATCCACTATATTTAATTGCCTATTTTGACTTCTTTATGCCACATGGATGTCATCTGGAAGGCCACATATATTAGTTATATTGGTTCTTTTAATTTTATATGTTGTGTCCTTTGACCCTTTTTCTCGCACTTAAGAGATGTGAGGATTCACAAGGGTGAAGTGCGAGCATAGTCTTTGAGTTTTCCCTTCTCTCATTTTTTTAGGTATGAGGTTTTGGATCCTTTAATTTTAGAAGTGTGAAGTGTAATTTTGGAGTCCTTTTTTATATTTGGACATTGATCTCTCACATTTAAGAATTGTGAGATTTTAATTATCACACTTGAGAAGTTTTAGAGCTTATTTTGGAATTAATTTCTCATATTTGGAATGTGGGATTCTTCTCTTTGATGAATTTGAGGATAAGTTAAATTAAGAGTTAGTATAATTCATCAATTTGAAAGTAAAAAATTCTCACGAATGTAAAGTGCAAGGAAAATTTCTAGATAGCTACGAGATGTGAAGAATAAGTAGAAAGAATTTACTACAAACAACCCAGGAGCGTTGGCAAATTCTCCCTTTGTCCAAACAAGTGTGCGATACCTACATCACCCAACCTACACTAAGTGCTCACCCAAAGCACACAAATGTACCAGGCCCCTCCTTAGAGTTGCTTATATAGGATGCAAAGCACACAAATGTACCAGGCCCCTCCTTAGAGTTGCTTATATAGGATTGCGAACATGACGAAGATGTAACGTATTCATATCCACAAACAACATAAATATTCCACAGAGCATATTCCAGATCTAGATCTAAAATAATGGTGAATTAAGCGATAGATATAATGAATTCAACCATATAATAACTAGTTTCATTCATGTTTAACACCATTATTCACCCAACACACTCCATTATATTAAAACACAATAAACACATAAGCTTCTTATAATAAGTAGTATCATAAGTTTATGCGTGCATCAGATCTAGCAATATAACTCCATAATAGCTCATACACATCACTCTCTCTTAATCTACATAGATTACTACATATTTATAAGGGTGGGGACTTTCCCTTCACCGCTTACCCACTTATAAAAATAGGTTGCATGCTGAAAATAGTCATGCACCTTTACAATAACATGCACACATGCAAGTGCACTAATAATAGATTTGTTACAGTTAACTGGTAGTAGTAATTCTATTATTAATTCGAACTCATGCATGGCACTTTAGTAGATGCTCTTCCTAAAATAGCATTTGTGTATCATGCAAGTCTCCATCCCATTGTGTGTTTCGTACGCTATCTCCAAAAATAGCCCATAACCATGAAAATGGCTAAGTCCCAATTCAATTTGTCTTTCACACGTGCTTTGCTTTCTTATCCTTCTATGCATTCAATTTTTTCTTGTTACCACATGTGAATCTTTTGTGTGCCTTCTCCTTAGTGAAATACTTCATCTGCTCAACAGTGGGTAGTGGAAATGGATGAATTACTGGGTGGTGAAGAAGAAGAAGCATTGGTTGGTTGAGAAGTAGATGGGTTAGTTGTAGAGGCTACGTGACAACAGTGGGGATAGAGGAGTTAGGTGTATGGGAGAATTAATGACAATGTTGGCAGATGAGGTTATGTGTGAAGGGGAAGTGACATCACTGGTGGAAGATGCCTTAACTAGTATAAGGACATCATTAGGTCTAGTACAACATGTTACAGGTTTTGAATGGTGAAGGGTCAAGCTGGAATGGTATAGTTATGTCCTTCATGTTCAAATTTTACACAATAGATGTAAAGTTGAAGGAACACAACCCATAACGTCGGATCCAAGGTCAGTCAAGGAACAGGTTATACTAGAATTCCCCCTCTAAGATGTAGAACAATTCCAAAATGGTATGGGGGTCCACGCAAATGTGGAGAATGATGGTTCCAAGGGTCAGAGTTATGGAATCATTGAATAAACACAACATAATTGAGTTATTATGCATGTAATTGGTGAAAGGATGTGCATTTGATTGTATGCATGGGAAGATGATAATGTTGATGCTAACACCGCCATTGATCATAACATGTCGAACGCGTATATTATCAATGTAGACGGAAGATGAATAGGGTGGGATCAGGACCATCTGATTGGAGAGGTACAATCTTGTCATCATAGAAATTGAGAGCGACTACTTGATGAGTGGTAGCGGGTGCAGAGGAAGGCGAATGAAGTGGTGAGAGATGCCACATTGTGAGGGGTGATAATGGAGACCACAGGCATAAGGTCATTAGGTAAACCCTCAATAGATTGCAAAACCTCCATGAGGGCCTGTCGGTGAGACTCAGAGGTTTAAACAAGGTCGTAAAATGAAATTTTGAGAGGAGATTGGTGTAACTATTTGATCATTGTACAATAGGTGAAACCCCGTCAGAAATAGGTTATGTGGGTCCCCGAATGGTAATTCTTGATGTGGGTACAGATGGTATATTGGGCACAGGATTTGCAGATGGGCTAGTTTCTTTTTCCTTTCCTTTGTCTTTCTGGGCGCAGAGTGGAAATGTTAACTATATTAATATGGGGTGAGGAAGAAGCCGAGTCATGTTAAGTGTAGCGACAAGATACATGTAATAGAATGATGAGGGCATATATTGGTGTTGTGCAAAGAAGGCAGCGTATTGACATTTAGGAAGAGGTTTGACTAATTCTCTTATGCGGACCATATTGATCTCGAATGTTGGAGGTGGATACAAAGAGTTGTGGACGTGGAGGTGAAGGTCATTGGATAGGTAAGGGAATGAGGGTGTGTGGTGATAGGTGAAGGGGAACAAGGTCCTCATCTAGAAATATCATCGTCATCAAAGTTTTCTTCAGGAGGACAAAATTAGAGTAGAACGGACTTTCAAAGCCTTAAAGTTTTCTACATCATGCCTTGGCACACGATGGTAGGTGAAAATTTTTGTATCATAAAACCCTACTGGTTTAGGTTTGAGTGGGTCATAAGGTCTAAGTGGAGGCAATGTGATAATTGCAGGTCTCTAAAAGGTTTACTAAGGTGTTGGCGTAAGACCCTACCAATGGATCACAATGTGAAGTAAGTGTGGGTCGAGATAGAGGTGTGAGTTATTTTAGGTGGGAGAGGATGTCATGGGAGGTGGAATCAAAGGTGGAATAGGTTTGATCATTGGTTTGGTAGGTTGTACTATTTGAGGCTTCTAGTGTATGCACCTTCTTGGGTAAAGGCGTAGCAAGATGAACTAGTGATACAAGGTGTTGTAGGTTTGACTACCTATTTGGAAAGTAGTTGGTTTTTCAACTTTGGTTCCACCTTTCCTGGGTAAAGGTGAAGATGATGTGCATGATGTAGAAGCTAAGGTAGATGGTGGAAGAGGATGGGTTAGCCAAGGTGATAACGGAGGTGCGGTGAAGGTTTTTGGAAGAGGCGAGGTTGAGGGTATTGGTTAAAGAGTGGGGAATATCATAGGTAGGGATGAGCCTACTAAAATTGGTGTGGGTATGGGTGGTAAAAAGGTTGCAAGTGACAAAAAAAGGTGTATGATGTGCAACTAAGTTAGGTGTAATAAAGGCTTCGCAATGTGGGGATGTGAGCTGTACTATGTTTTTAGTTTACATTGGAAAGGAGGTTGCTTGGCCAAGGTGGATGGGTGAGGTCCTAGGATAGACTGGAAGCGGTGAAGGTGACAAAGGAGTAGTAGGCAGAAACCAGTGTATGCGATGCCTAGAAGGTTGGGTCTTCCTTTTAGGTGGAGGAATGGTTTTTGCATGGGTTTGTGAAGATGTGGATAAATCCAATTTGACAGGAGGATGGACTAGGCTTGATGTTGGCATGACTCCCAATGTGGTGATGATTCTAGATGTGGGGGAAGGTGTAGGTGCAGGTAGGTTTTTAGGCATAGGAACAAATTTGATTGTTGGTAAAGGTTTAGGTGTAGGCGAGGGTGATGAAGAAGAGGCCGTTATAACAGGTTTGGGCATGGTTGGTTCAGTTGTCTGAAATACCTTTGGATAAATTGTAGAGGTATCAACAGACGACATTTGCATTTGGGTTGAAAAAGGTAGCCGAAGGCATCCCCAAAGCATGGAATTATCAACATAATCTAAGTGGTCAGCCAGGCATGAAAACGACACTGTTGTAGGAGGAGATGATGTTGACTTGGTAGTAATCCTTGTGAAAAACATCTGTGAGACAGGGAACTGGTTGGCTTTGGAATCTGTGGGTAAGAGATCCGAGAGAAAATAAACAGGATCCTGACAAGGCTAATGGGGAATTGTCACCAACAGGCAGTGGCACTTCTAAAGAATCCCCTATGGGTAGGGGAGATGATGGGTAGGATGAGGTAGGTTCCTCTTTCGGTGGAGAGGAAGGTGAGCATGACTCTCCCATGGGTAAGAGAGTTAACACCAGCATGTTTTTCATTAGGTTGTGAGGTGAGTGGTGAAACTGACATTAGAAGATATTGTGGACTCCTCCATGGGTGAAGGGGGAGATGAAGGGGAATCCCTCTGTGGGTGAAGGAGTAGATGAAATAGGTTCCTCTGTGGGTAAAGGTTCTCGTGTAAGAATATCCTCGATAGAGGGGATAGGAGGAAATTGAGGAAGGGCTGGTACGAATTCAAAAACATCATGAACTTCACAGACATTACTGTCATTAGTCGAAGGTTCACCGGTTTGGTTAGATGATGGGGTGTGATTAGGAAACAGGCTTCTTGAAGATATGCAATTTCTGATTAGCCGGTGTTTCGGGTTATCCAAGATGAGATCTTCATTGTCTAACATTTCTTGGAAAATGTTTTTGAAGGTTATACAATTACCATCACTATGACCTTTAAAATGATGATAGTTGCAGTAATCATGTTCCTTGTACCATGCAGGCATAGGATGAGTGGGGTCAAAACCAGTATGTGGTTTGATGGGTGGAAGAGCAATTGCTCCGGATTTTATGAAGTTTTTCTAAAACTAATGAATAGGGATCTCCTATGGGAGCATACTTTCAGTTGCTCCCACTTGAACTGGAAATCTTGAATGGGAGAAAGGTTGGAAGAAGGATTTGATTGATTGGATGGGTGAGATGGGCCAACTTTTAAAACTACTGCATTGGCAGATCCTTTGGCTTTGGAATAATTATTTTGGGGTTTAGAAGAGGAAGAGGCATCATTTGACTTGAATGCAGAATTTTTGTTACGCAATTGAATTTTCTTCTCTTCTATGGCACAAATTTCAAGTTTTCTAGCCATGGTGAATGCTTCATCAAACGTACAGAAGGTTTGGACTTCGAGAGTTGGTGAGATGTGCCTGACACAAGCCCTAGTGAACAACTCTATAAGCTCAATTTGAGGAAGTTGGAATGTAAGCTAGTTGATGAGGCTTCGCCAACGAGTGATAAAATCTGCGATAGATTCATCTTCGTATTGTCATGTTGAGTACAAGTCAGTCATGGTGACCTTCTTGATGATATTGATCAAAAAATGGTCTAGGAAGGCTTGAGCCACTTTGTTGAATGAGTAAATGGAATGTTCAAGGTAAACCACTATACCAATCCAACGCAAGTCTATGTCAAGGACATTGGGAATGTCCGTAAGAGTTGAGCATCGTCATAAGTGATTAGATAACATGTAGTCATTAATGTACCCCTATCAAGGAATAGAATGTTGTTAAGTATACATTAGCCTAGTCACCCGTCTGATAGCTGAGCGACCTAACGGCGCCGTCGGGTACGGAGTCGCTCAATAATGTGGAGTTTAGTGGGTAACAGTCAAAGTCAATATGAATGTTGCTTAAGAGATTTAAAATTTGTCGAGTTAAGACATGTTAAAACCAAAGATTTAGGTAACGGCCTCTAGATCCTTGCAATCATTACATGATTAGGAAGTACTTAACAGATTATATAACTTGTACCATAACAGAAAGGAGTATACAGGTCATAAATATTTTGTGTAATTTTAAATGTAAAGAGAGTCTATGAGAAATGTGGTATGCATGTAAAATTGATAAGGTTCATATAACTGGTAATCATTACAGAGATGGAGCCATTATAGAATGTCACAGAGAAACAGACCACAATTATGCATTACTGGAATATGTAGCTTGGCGTCAAATTGAAAAATTTCTTATCCCCATACCCATTAGAGATTCTTTCCCAGGATGGATTAAGCACTGGAGAGTTCTTGTATATTTTTACAGAGCTAGGCCACTCTTCTAGTTATCCTCATTTAGCATCTGAAAGGTTAGTTGAAATATTATAGGAAGTGTGCTGGGCTGTCAACTCAGTCCTAAAGGTGTGTTGAAGAATCCGATGCAAAGGTGTAATTGTAAAGTGGTCTCTCCATAGTCTTGCTGAAGTACCTCAAGGGTGAGATTGTCCAATTTCACCATGTGTAATATCTAGAAGCTTCTACCTTTGATGCTTTCCTAGCCAACCTATCATCAAGTTGGCACCTTATCCACTTAGTCAATGGCATTCTTGAGTTCATGCTTGTCATGTTTTCTATCCAGATTACATCCACCAAATTTGGCTAAGGCTTCTAAACCCTTGGTTAGTTTGCGTGTGCCGCATAGCACGAGGAGTTCCTTAAACCCGGTGAACCTTTCCCTACGTGCTTTTTCCTTGCATAGCCTCTCTTCAACTAGTGACCTGACAGGACATATGGGAATGTTTGCAAGAGTAGAGCAACATCATAGGGGCCGATTAGATAACATCCATGTTTGAAAGACCACAAGTGTTGTTGTGGGTCCTCTTTATTGTCAAATCAATTGAATTTGGGCATTTCCCAATGTGTAGGGTATGGAAGAATGGGAATAGACATATGAATGGGCTCATTTTAAATTTTGTCATATGTCAAAGAGTTGTGAGATCTAGAAACCGATGCTTCCAATGTTTGCATCTTTTCCATCATCATTTTAATAAGGTCGTTGGTAGGTTGTGATGACTAGGCACCCTCTGTAGTATAAGAGGGTAGATGGTGAATGTATGATGAGGATGGCATCCCTAGTATATGGTGGTGTTGAGTATGAGAATTGCGAGGGGGGAATAGATGCAGGTGGAAAATATCCTGAATAGGTGATAGACAAGATAGGTGGTTGTTGGTGATATGTGTAAGTAGGTGGGGTGGATGTAGTGATTCTTGTAGTGATTGGAGGTAAAGAGTGTGGGATGGAGAGGATGATGTTTTGGAATGGAATATGGGTTGCCGACACCATGGGTGGTTACGATGCAATAGGTATATATGAGGTGGCAGTGTACAGATAGGGCTATGCTCAAGGTGGTTGATGAAGGAAGAGTTGACACCATGGGAGAAACTGACATGTCAAAATTATGACCGATGTCGTAGGTGCCACATATATTGATGATGTGGGGTCAAGTTGGGATACTACGGGTGGTAAAGTGGAAGAAGGTAAGGTTGAGCTAGTACTAGCCGACATAGAAGTGGGTGCGAGGGCAGGAGGAATGGACACATGCATGTCGTATACCAGTTGTCCTGATGAATCTATCGAGTGGATGAATGGGCGAGATAATATTGTAAGGCAACGAGGATTTTGGTCAAGGAGTCTTTTGAACTCCTCATCACTGGTATTGATGATAATGGGCTAGAGTAGGATCCATAGGTGACAGGATGGAAGGTGGCGATGGGCTAGGTGGGAGTGGCTGAAGGCTTGCGTGGAATACAAGGGCATTGGCTTGACTACGAGTCAAAACCATGTGAGTTGGTGTAGGATTGGCAATTTGCTCTCTGTAAATGACATAGAAAAATAGAAGGAATGGAGAAAAATAGTTCCAGAAGGTGAAAACTAATGTTGTTTTAATTAAAAATTTTAAAACACAGGAACTAACGGTGGTTAGGTTAACTGATGATGGTGATAGAGGGTGACCGATGATGGTTAGGGTGACCGATACTGGTTACTATGGAATAATAAGTTTGGTAAAGATAATAACTGATGAAAATGAGATAAAATTTGGATTTGACAGTGATTTCAAAGGTCTAAAGGTATGATGATGTAATGAGAAACCCCAAAAAGAATAGAAATGTGATGAGTGTTATTTTGGTAAAATAACCCAAAAAAGTAGGAAACTGACAATGGTTAGGTAAACCGATGATGGTCAGATGTAAATCAGTGATGGCTACTGGACTGATGCCGGTCACTGTGAAATTTGAAAAGATGAAGAAAAATGGGATTTAGTGACTTAGATCAGATATAATACCAACCTAGAAACCTGAGTATGGTAATGATGAACCCTGACACACTCAGAAATAGTCAAAATACACCAACTATGATTGTGGAGTGTGAAAGGAAGAAATAAAATGGAGAAAATGACCTCTCAACTTCAAAACACAAATCAAGAAAAAACTAAGAAACACGAAATCTTGTTGGTGAATTTTATGTTTTAGCTTATGTTATTTAGGACTGACTTGTGAATAGAACAGAGTTTTTGGTTTGATAGAAGGTACCCTATGAAAAGATAATAACTAAGGATGGTTTCAGGTAAAATTTTGGTGGGGGTGGTCCTTTTTCTGAGATAATGACTGGACAGAGAAACCACATGTGGGCACCACTATCAATCCTATAATTATGTGATCATTCACAACTTCTTCCAGGTAGGATGATGTTTAAGAAGATGTGTAAATTATTTAAGTGGTTTGGTATAGAGAGTGTGCAAAGTGAACTACTGATTGGATTAGTCAACCATCAGTTGGGCATGACTTCCAGCGTATAGGTTTCCCTCAATTAATGTGAGCTACAATGCAACAAACTAGAATGAAATGCAAATGTTTTAAGCCCAAATCCACAATTACGTTCGATGTAGAAAATGGAGAACAGGAAGAGGAATGCTCTTTCACTAATGCAATGCAGTAGAAAGAAAGACGTGTTCCTTTTAAAGCACCAAAATCATGATTTATTTTAGACAATAGAAAGAAGGAGAAGATTCCAGAGAAGAAAATTAATATGAATACTTTTCAAAGGGAAATAAACACACAATTTTTACCTAGGAATGAACAAATGCAACAGAACCCCTAATGGGTCCCACCAGGCATGCCAAAATGTTTCACCAGATTCTTAGTAGATTATGAAACAGATAAGGGTAGAATGCCAAGGAGGAATACCTGTTGTAATGTTGATTGAAGGTTGTGCAGGCGAATCTAATTTCCTGATCCAAACTGATTGTGTGAGCTTCCTTTTGGCTAGGAGGAACTACCTGAATACAAAGCAAGACCACAAAACATAGTTAATAGCAAAAGGTTAGTGGATTGCCTAGCATGAGCTAGATCCAGGAAGTGTGATACTTCCTCGATAGTTGTCAATCCACTGATATATAATTCAATATAAAATAAATGAACATGCAAATAAAAGAATCTAATGCTAGTGTTCTGATTTAGGTATCTCATATTACTATCAATGTCAATCCAATTAAATGCTTTGATAATTAAACTGACTGAAGGTCCCGGGTCAGGTTGTAGGCTGGGAAAGTGGTATGAGGGTCACAGGTAGGGTCTGGGTAAGGTTTGGGAAAGTTTGATTGGTTTTGGGTTGAGTGGGGATCTTGCTGGTCTAAGGTTTACCAAACACAGAGACGATGTCAGTCAGGATATGACCGATGACAGTTAAGGTATGACCGATGACGGTTCAAGATGATCGATCTTGGTTATTGTGGATAATGGCAGAATGTCAAAACAAGTGTCCATGCTCTCTTCGTGTCTGCACCAAGAGATGGGAAGGTCTATGATGAGGTTATAGGTAGGGTATCCGGCTTGGGTGAGGTTTTGTGAGGTTTTTGGGGTGTTAAGGTCAATTTAGTGAAAGTCTGACAGGAGACATAGTAATCGTCGGTCTGGTGACCAATGCCAGTAAAGGGGAAACCAACGATGATTAAGATAACTGGCATCTGTAGGGGAAATTTGGTGAAAGTTGATAAAATGTGATTTTGGGCTTCTCTGTGATTGCACAGAGAGTGAAGGGGGGCTGGTTGGGTTCGTAATAAGGTGAGGAAAACTCAGGAAAGTATAAAGGTTAGGTATGGAGAGCCAGAAGGTTGTGGGTGGCTGGATAGGTAGATGGGAAAAAAGGTGGGGATGGAGGAATGCAGGGAAGAACAAGATCTAATAACAAAAGATAAAGAACCTATTAAGAAATACATAAATGATGCAAAATCAAATACACTTACTTGTATTTTGCAAGCCTTGTTGGTGAAGGAAGGTGATGGTCAATCTGCGATGAACTTGGTGGTCAGTGTCACGGTATTACTTCCCTGGAGTGCTCCTGTGAATGTCAATGCCTTTGGATCAGTCTCAGGTACTTGTTTGGGCATCTGGCTAAATGTATTATGTTGTCTTGATGCTGAGAAAACTATGGTTTGTGCTTGAATGCAGATAGCTCTCTCAAAACTCGAAGTTACCAACCTAAGAAAGGGTTGCAAAACTGTATATATGGTAACCAATAATGGTTAAGGTGATCAACGTCAGTTGTGGGTTAACTAGGGTCGGTTAGGGTAGGAAATCCTAGGTTTACCAAAAATAACAAATCTTGGCTAGTTTTGGTGTGCTCCTCTTGTCAATCCTGGTCTCAAGTGATGGTTAGTGTTTAGATAAGCAGGGGTATTGTTGGAGAAGGAATAGGAATTTAATGTTAGGGTTAGACAAAGTCCCTTTGTCAGTTAAGATAAGTAGAGATTGAGTCTTAGTTAATTAATAGGCTAAGAATAAGTCCATGGTGAAGTGTATAGGTGATGTGGCTAGGTGAGGTTTAAATTAACCTAATTAAAGTAATTAAATTAATAAATAATGTGAGGATGGGACATTAATTCAATTGTAAGTAATTAAATTAATATGAATGTGGGGTAAAGGGGTCATGGTTAGGTGAACACGTTATGTTAACTGGTTGAAAGAGAACTAAGGGGAGTGTGACTCAAATTTGGTGTCTACAATAATATTGACATTTTATAATTAATATTTTTCTATGTTTTGCAAGGAACTTTTGTACATATTCTTGTTATTTGCATTTTTTTGTTACTTCTTCAAGTATGGATTTAATGAACATTTGTGAGTATTAAAAATGTATTTGGAAAATATTATCTTGATTCATCACAGGAGTTAACTACAGACTAACGCAAGACTCGGTATTACACTGGGGTAGGACTCACCTTTGCATTAGCATAAGATTCACCTTTACATTAGTGTAGGACAATTTGTTAAGCACAGGACTCATCTAGATCACTAATTTGGATTCACTTGAAATGATAAATTACAACGTTGAACCTGAACAAAGGGAAGGAGCAAGGGCCTCTCCTCCCCAATGAGAGGGGATGATTTACTGTTCAATTCCTTTATGTATTTTACATTAATTGAATCATCAACATTGTATTCTTTTCAGTACCTTTAATTTTGTATTCAATAAGTATTTTGTTGTCAATCCATTACATTTGTATTGGAGTGTGTGCCAATAAGGAAAGAATAATACAACTGACCACAAGGTTGTGTGGATTCAAGTATGAAATCAACAAGAACGTGCAAACACAAATACTACAAAACTCGTAGCAAGGAAAATCCTTAATTCCCATGCATTTTTCAAGATCAAAGAGTGTACAAAGAGGAGTGGGGTGTGTAACTCTCCCACAAATGTAGTTGTCAAGAGGTAGCAGTTAAATTCCCAAAATAATCGGTTAAATGTAACTCTTATGATGCTCTATGATGTGTGTAAGACCATAATGACACCCTAGGACACCTAAGCATGATGAATCACCTATGTGGAGGAAATCCAAGCACATAAAATAAATGCAAGGAAAATAACCTACACCAATAATTTCCCAATTATAGTTAGCATAGTATTCAGTTAATTTTGTTAGTAAATAAGTACTGAGAAGAATTCTGATTGTTCCCTTTGTTGCAAATAGCCACAGACACCACACTAGACTGAAAAACATAATATAATTAAAGTGTGAGTATTAATGACACTCGTCATATAGCATGTGTGAATGGAATAGAATGAACTTTCTCTTCCTATGTTGTGTATGCAAATTTTCAGCCCTTATCCCTTCAATAGATGTTAGGTGAATGATTTGGAGTGATTTATGTGCCTTTTGAATGCAATCTTAGGTGATGATAGTAATGCTTAATGTTTGATCCTTTATTTTGAACACATAACTATGTATTCATTTGATTCCCTTGTTTGAATTTCATAATTGACAACTTGAAGGCCGACCCATAAGTGAAAAAGATTCCCAAAAGTTAAAAAGAGGCCCAAAAAGAGCGAGTAAAGTAGAAAAGGCTCATGGGCACATAGAAAAGGCTCAGGGGCACCCATAGGGGACATGAGCACTTAGGCACTACTTTCCTGGTTGGGCATTGTTGTTTGAAGACATAAAAGATAAATCAATAAGATTTTGTCTGGGTTATAGGGTGTGTAAGACCAAATAGAAGACAAGAGACAAAGAAAATAGGCCAAAGATAGTTGTCAACCACTAGTTTTCTTGCTTAGGAATCATGTAAATGTTAGCATGCTTTTAGGACCTAGAAATGTACCCAATTGTGTGATTTTGTGTCTACATTTTCCCCCACTTTATGTTGTTGAGTAAATACTCGATAACATAAAGTAGATAAGAGATGTGTACCTTATAATCTTGTAGATTGTGCAGCAAATAGTGTGTCGAGTTGACAAGTGAAGCATGGAATGATGCAAAGTGAAACATGGAGACTAGGAAAGAAAAGTGACCCTAGGGGTGAAGCGTATGCATTGAGTTGTACATATTTTTGTGCTTTTATTTGTTGTTCTAGGTTGTTTCTTGATGCATATTAAGGACGAACCTGTAAAAGAAGAATGAAAGAGTAGTCAAAGTCTTGTATATGAAAATTTTGAGCAAAATATGTAAAAGTTGTAGTAAAGGAAAGTGTGCACTTGATGTAAAAGAGTGTAAAGGATAGAAAAATTTCCTAAAATGCTATGAAGATCAATTTTTTTTGGCGATCTCATGCCAATAACGATTTCTTTGGATGATTTCATGCCAAGTGTGAGTTTTTTTGGGCAATCTCATGCCAAAGAGCAAGTGTTGGGGAGAGAGGTATAGTGTTACTTTCCTTCCATAACACTGTCTGATAAGCACCACTGTAGATGGTATGTCCCTGATTTGTTCCCTTTGTCCCGAACTAGTTCTGATTGTATTGATTATTTCAATTGCATACATGTTGTAACTAGAGTATTGTGCCTGTAACTATAAAATTGTTTTGAAGGCTTATGTGAACTATGTTGATATGATAAGTTGATTGTATCTACCCCAATGGAATTAGTTCCCGAGGGAGTACACAAGCACTCAGGCACTACTTTATGAGTCTGGGTGTTGGTGTTAGTGTTGTGATTCCAACCCAAGTCTAGTTTTGGGTTGTTCTATGATTGTGTTCCTATGTCATTTTTGTACTGTGTAGATTTTGAAATACAGCTTTGAGCTATTGTAGGGGTGATTTTTTCACCCAATGTATGCCCCCCTCATTTGGAGTCCATGTGACATCTGTAGGAGTGTGTAGCCTAAATGAGAGGACCTGATGTTGTGTTAAAACTGACACCTGCATAGGGGTAGGGGATGTGCTTGATATAAACCAAGGCACATGCAAACAAAGTGGCTAGTAACATGTGTTAGTAGTAAAATTAATCATGCAAGAAAAGACAATGTAACAAGCAAGTGTGCATATAAGATAGACCGTGAAAAGTGGGTTTTAAACATGGGACATCACTCACAATGTCACAAGACAAACAGGGTTGAAGCGTCCAAAAGCATACAAATAGTGATCAAGCAATACATAGGGCATAGCCCGCAAACAATGGCATATAATAGCAAATAATGGAAAGTAAAATGTATCAAACAACCATGGTGGCATATAGTCCTGCAAAGAAAATGCTACACATGCAACACTTGTTAGCATGTTAGAAAGATAAAAATTATGTCAAGTTATGTATGTATCAATGGAAAGTAATGTACTAGTAAGAATAGGTAGTAGTAAATGATGAAAAAATAGTACATGTAATATGCGAGAGTAGTCAAATATAGATGCCCCTAGGAGCCTCGTTGGGACTAGTAAAAGGTTGCAGTTCCAAACATCATTGCAGCATGTGAAAATACGTAAGAGATCTACATTCACTCCAAAATACCAAGTGAACATGCATGTGTATAGATAAAAATACATAATTAGTATCTGACTAACATGGGAAGCAAAGTGCATCATATAAGTAGTATAAGAAAACAAGAATAAGTGCAACTAAGACATGCAAATATAGTGTATGAGTGAGATGGAATGGTATGCAATGTGTTAATATGGAAGGATCAGTGTGTCCCCCAATGGATGTGTATGCGATGAGGTTCAGTAGGAAAGGGTTTGATATTGTGTGCTAGAAAGATAGATCATGAAGCATATAGCATGAAATGTGAATGTGGTGAGGTTCATTTCAGATTTAGACCCTTAGCATTTGAGTATGAACTGTGGAACTATAGTGCATCTTAGGGTAATGATGATACAATGTGTGTATTAATATGTGTAAGAGTGTATACAAAAAATCATGCTCTTGGGTACATTGCTAGGTCCTAATCACATACTACTATTCATATGATTTCTAAGCAAGAAAACTAGTAATTGACATCTATCTTTGGCCTCTTTTCTGTCTTTTTGTTTTCCTCTTTTTTATTCCACACCCTACAACCAAGTATAATCTTCATTGTTTTATATTTATTGACTCTAGACACCAGGGCCCAGGCAGGACACTAGTGCCCAAGTGCCCTCATCCCCTCTTGGTGCCCCTGACCTCTTTGTATCTTACTCGCCTCTTTTGGGCCTTTTTTATTTTTTGGGCATCTTGTTCTCTTATGGGTCGACCTTTTAGTTGTCAATTACGAACTTCAAACAAGGGAATCTGATCCAAAAACATAAGTTATAATTTTCAAATTTTAACCATTCACAAGGATCTAGGAGCTCAACATCAATTTTACGGAATTTAAACATTCCAAAATTGATTAATTGCCTTTCAAAATATGCACCTGAATCTGATTTATTTAATCACAACATTAACATGTGCATACACTTATTCTGTTGTGGATTATGGATACTAAAATGCTCTTAAGTCCATTTTCCAGTTATAGGATGTTTTCTTAATCAAAATTAAAAAATTCAATTACTAATTATATCTGATCAAAAGATTCATCAAAAACAGAAATAAAACATTCACAACAATGAAATTGATAACAGAGTTCACCCGAAGGCTGCATCTCCAGATTCACGAATGTGAATCAATCTATTAAAGTTGAAAGAGGTACAATTACCCTTCCATAATGACAATAGACCTTTGTAATCTACAAATGGGTTGATATCAGACCTCATGGAACTCTGTAATTTACCAAAAATTGTTCTAAAGTCTATCCTTGGCCCCTACAGTGTCTTCACAATGTGATCCCCCTGCCCATGTTCCCGAAAAACACCTACAAATGGATATTTTTAAACATTACATGAAAACAAATTACATTTATGGATTTCTCATGAAATTCTGAACACTTTTCTTTTTTGCTCCAAGGCCTGGTTAGGCCCTTAAGTGCTCCAAAATTAAGGAATTCCACAATATTCTCCTGGCTACCTTAGACAAAGTCCTGCCATTGTGCTTTTATAAAAACCTGCAAGCTGATTTAATAACCCGAATGAGCCATAGGGCGAATCGGTTGGAGCGATGTGCTTTGGACCCTTTAGGTCACAGGTTTGACCTGTTGGAACCTCCTTTTGTGTCAGGTTTGTTAATGTAAAGTGGGGGAAATCCCACAATTAATGTGGGGTGGACCGTTTAAGCATTTAATAAGGTAGGGCATGGATAAGGTTTATCTAGTTTTGGTACAGAGTTTGCATAGGAAAAACTCACAGAATAATTAATTTGACACAATAACATTTCTTTCTTCTATATTCTCACCATCACAATACATGGCTATTATATAGCCAAACAAATAGCCAAACAACCTTTAATTATTTAGGGAGGTGTTATAACAAATAACCCGTAGTAATACTCACGGGTATAACACTCCAACCACTAACCAATACGACTAACCACCCAAACCTATATTAGAGAGTTGTTTATTAACAACTTCACTATTACAATAGTAATTACATTTCTACATTTATAATTACTAACACCACAAATATAATGTAAACATTATTTTCCTAACATTCCACCCCTTAGTGTTTACATGGTGAAGTAAAATAACGTTCGAAAAACTGGAAACAAAATCATATGCCACTACGTACTTTGCTCATGGTCTTGGCATAACTACTTAAACTTGGATCTAAAAGTTGGCTAGATCTTTGTCAACGCATGACCAATCCACTACACCATAATGAATCCCATCTGACCGACGATGATCAGGAACTTCCATCAGGATTCACCTACATATCAACCAGTTACTCTAGGGAACACATCTCCCGCTAGTCAGCATGGGAACTCCAGTAGGAACGCTAGATTTCAGCGACCGATCAATGGTTTTCCAGAAGTATGACAGTCGACAGAATCTAGGTAATCAATAGGATCACATCTGACAGTTCAACCTCTTCAAGACTCGTGATGTTGCATTTCACTGTGCAACCTATTTGTCACTAGGTTCCCACAATGCACAACCTTATGTAGGAATGCTCACATCATACATGTGAATAGGAATGAAACTTTGTTCTTATTTTTCACATCGTACTTACAAGCAAACAAAAATTTGGAAAAAAAATTCACGTCACATTCTACTGAAGAATCACAATGTTCTTAGTTGTAGCCAAAAGTGTGGCCCCGATCACTGGTGAATGATCTCAAACAACGTAGGATTGAACTACCACTGGACGCTGCCCTTGACTTTAGCCATTTTAGGTGTAGAATGCTACTAAATGGAACATTGGTGTTATCATTCCCCCCACAATGTGACAATTTCGAACGTCAGATTCACACTGAACCAGGAGCACTGAAAAGCAAATCAAATCATTACTGTTTTAGAGATGCCAGACATACCAAAATGACGGGCCCCGTCGAAATTGGTGACTAACGAGACTTGATTTTGACACATGATGACAACTAAATGACTATAAGACTTGTAACATTGACACAAATGACTTTTGACAATAATATTAACGACATACACTATTTTGACGAATCAAGTATTTAGTTTGATGACTATGAAACCTAAATGGAATAACGACCCAAAAATACTTATATGCAATATATCTTGTGACTTGGACGTCAAAGGTATTGACCGATTAATACATCCGCGAGGCAAAAAATTTAACTGTAATTTTTTCAATAATTTTACAACTGATTGGTCAAATAATTTGCAAACTCTTTTGACTATAAATACTCAAAAGTTAAGAAACTAAACATGAATAACTATGAAATAAGACGAAAGTATGACTATGACTCACAATAACTAACACAACTTACAATGACACCAATGTCATATGATGATAATTCGTAGACAAACATAACAAATTGAATGACTATTGTAGAGTACGAACTAGGAGTACTCATGCATTCCTATTAACATGTACTCTTAGAATCACAATTAAAGATTGGATTTGACAATGCTAGCTTGACATATCTATGCAAAGACTGTATCACCAGCAACAACTCGCAAACCTATTTGTTCTGACACCCTTGAAAAGATATATAGGCACCTAAATTAACCAATTGAAAATTTATGAAAATGCATCCAATGAACTCTTGTATTTCACTTCCTCACCAAATGTCATCATCATTCTTCTACGAACAATGTCAATAGGATATGAAGCAAGACCAATGCCAATTGTAATACACCAACCAAAGAGGAAACTTGCAAGGAAGTTATTATGAAGATTTATAACCAAAACAATTGGCTTTAGGGAATCATACATTCCATAGTACAGACCTTGATACACAATAATTCCCACACACAATATGTTGAATCCATGGTAAATGCCAAAAATACCGTCTAATTTTATGGTTTTCCAGTAAACATCAATAAGGCCATTAAATTGCCTCTTTCCTCCTTTCTTTGAATGACTCTCCTCATAGCCTATGTTATGGAATTCTTCAATAGAGCTCCTCAATTCTTACGGACGAATAAAAAAGAGATGACTTTCTTGTGAAGTATCCAACACAATAGAAGAATAGAGTTTGACGATTCATCATTTGTGTTGATTATAACTGATCTTCTCCATATTAAAAGGTTTATGCACTTTGTCAGCTAGAAAATGTGACACAAAATCCTCCAACAATAATCTACACGTTTAGGCAGTTAAAAATCAGGTAACAAGAAGATCTTTGATACACGTAATAATAGATTGGTCATGGATTTTTGAAGATTAAATACGGATGAGAGCAGATCTAATCAGGAGCTTACACATCTAGCACATAAATAATTTAGTCCACAAAAAAATCCAGAAGCATCCTTTCTCATCAATCAAGGCAACCAAAAAGTGGAATGTATTTTCTCCCATACAGTCTCTCAGGTCTCCATTCTTGCTCTGATACCAAATCTAATTTCGATACAGAGTTTGCATAGGAAAAACTCACAGAATAATTAATTTGACACAATAATATTTCTTTCTTCTAAATCCTCACCATCATAATACATGGCTATTATATAGCCAAACAAATAGCCAAACAACCTTTGATTATTTATGGAGGTGTTATAACAAATAACTCATAATAATATTAACAGGTATAGCACTTCAACCACTAACCTATACGAATAACCACTCAAACCTATATTAGTGAGTTGTTTACTAACAACTTCACTATTACAATAGTAATTACGTTTCTAAATTTATAATTACTAACACCACAAATATAATGTAAACATTACTTTCCTAACATTATACATGGCATATGCCACACTTGCCCCTTTTGTCAAGCCTCATAATGTTCGCCAAGTTGTATACTACCTCGGCCACACTGTGCATTATTTCATTGTGCCATGCATTACGAGGGTGCCAAGCTGGAACAGTTTGACTGCGCTAAAGGTGCCAAGTTGTTTGGTTATCCACCCATTGATGCACTATGCATTGATCAACAAGTTATAGATTGTAATGTTTATCTCGCCAACGTGATCCCACCAAGATAATAGGAAATAAGGTTATCCCGTCCCAAGGAAATAGGGAATAATTTCATCCCGAACCATATGGAATAAGCCTGAACAATGTGGTAAATAGTGTGATCAACTCGGTGGGGAGTTGATTACCCCACCGAGCTAATAAAATAGCTCACCCAAGCTCAATTCAACCCTGCGATGCAAAATCAACTCTCCAATACAATAATCCCACATGGGAAATGTTAGAGAGATATATGGCTTATATAATCAAAAATTTGATAATGACAATATGAAATAGGCAGCAAAAGCACCTCTCCTACAAAAGAGTGTGTCAAACCTGACTGAGGGTCCTCGGCCAGCAAATAGCAGGGCCCACCAATTTTTCATTCATCGAAGACTAGAGGTACTCAAACATGAACTTTCAACCTTTTTTAAATTTTGTCATATTGCCACATGTCCACGCGACATTCACCAGTTGACCACTTTGAACTATTTTCAAACCAAATCTTTGACCTGTGACATCTTCTACGTCTGGACTCTATTTCTAGAGTTTTTCATACCGTTGGAAATGTCTCAGAACACTCTATAGTGTGGTCATGGTTTAGGGAGGTTTAGGAAATTTCCAACACCCAAAAAATATTTTGGATCAAAATCATATAAATACAAAGCTATGTGACCAAAATAAATAACTGAGCTCTAAACATCTATTATCATCACCTAAGGTTGCATCCAAAGGCATTCTAAGAGCATCAAGGCATACATCTAGCACTCACTGAAGGGATAAGGGAATAAATTTTCTCCATACATGCATAGGAGGGGAAGTTCATTTTTCCATCCACACATCTATTTGCATTGCTACATCTAGCTATCACTCGTTATCAAGTGCATCTTACACAAGAGTTTCCTAAGGCATGATTTCTACACACACACACACAAGAACTACATGGATTATGAGTTGTAATGTAATGCTCGGTTGTAAGTTCACTCACTCGGGTGACTGTTAGGGTCAGTATGACTCCCCATTTGAATCTTTCTTTTTTAGGATTTGATGTGTTTTAGGGTTTTACAAGATACTATTTGTTTTGTAGGTTACAAACGAATACAACAATCATCCAGGGACATACATGTAACCAATAGTGAAGGTTAGTGACCACCTTGCGACACAAGAAAAAATAGATTCTGAGCTATTATGTAGTCACATGCACCCAACAGAGGTCTCCAGCGCCCAGACGCCCTCACCCCAGTCTAGGTGCCGTAGTCCAGGCTCATCTAACAATTACATAATTTTCTAGGTGCAGTTATGACAGTTTCCTCCTTTTGTTTATCAGTCTTCTAGTCCAGAACACTTCAGGATTTATTACAAAATCAGTTGAGTCTTCTATTCCCTATATTGCATTTAGGATTTCATTTTTATCTAGCTTATTGCTTATATTAGATTTGTACTTTACCATTTTATTTATCATATGTGACTCGATAATTAGGGTTTTACAAAAAGATTATTTTTGTTAAATCATTTGGTGAACTCCCATTCGAACACTCGTAGATCCTCACTTCTTCTTGGTATCCATATCATGGGATCCTCTTCCCATGGATGTCTCCATCCATGCCTTTTTGCAGGCTAATCCTACTTGTGTGAATAAAACCAGATCTTATTTGGCTAATACTCACATTCATCCTCGTACTTTTTTATTTAGGATAAAGGTTTTTTTGTTGGGGACCCTACCTAGTTATAAAGAGGCCAAAGCCCAGATTAAACATTACATGGTCCATAAAAACAAAACAAGATTGTATTAACCAAATAGTCAGCAAGAGTCCAAAATACAACACAAAATAAGCCCAAAGAAAGCCCAAAGTAAGCACTAAGTATGCAAAATCATAGCAGAAAGTTATCCAAAATGCTACAAAGACACAAAAGAGTCCAACAACTAAAAATTTGTTATTTCATTAGCTTATGAAATTTATTTTTGATGTAGGACAGTCCCTTGTTGATCTCATTGAGTCTTGTATCCTTCTTGCACTTCTCTTTTCCCTTGTGATCTTTAATGTGTTTGCTGATGTGAGAGAGAGAGAGAGAGACTCAATAATGTATTTCAGGATTGATAGAATGTCACAATAATTTTTTCAAATGGCTTTAAGTTCCTTTTCAATCTTGGAGATGCTCAAACCAATGTCCTCAGCTAATTTCATTTCTGATTTGTTCTTCCCTTTGACATTGTTAAATTTCTTCAACATCTCTTTGAGTTCCATGACTTCATCCTTGATATTGTTGTACTTGCCTTCCATATCTTCTATGCAGGCTAATTGAGTGGGATTTTTACTCATAGACAAGAGTCCAATGACATCTTCACCCTCCTCTTGAATGGGATGGGAATGGGATACAATCTTATCAATAAAGGGGTTTTCCCAAGCCCTGTCTCTCTTGTGAGGGGGGGTTAGAGGAAGAAGTCACTGAGAGGGGAAGAGTGGAGGTGGAGGGTGTAGACGCGGGAGGAGTAGAGAGATGGGGGATGGGATCAAAAGAGGATGGGTCAGGGGGTTTAGAAACATGATTGGAGGATGTCAGGGGGGCAAGAGTGGGGGGCTTAAAGGGGTGGGCAACATGGGAATCCAAAGGAGGAACAGGAGAATGTTAGGTTTTGGGAGTGGAGAGGTTGAAACATACGTAGAGAAGAAGAATCACCGCATGGTGAAGTGGATAGACTCTTTTCCCTCCCTTAACTAAATTAACGGAATGCTCAAGGGATTATAAGAGGAAAAAATGAAAATTGATAGGGTATTTCCTCCTTAAAATATTGAGGAAAATTAAATGATAGGACATCATTACCTGGAAGTGACCCTCAAGGGTGATGTATTTCATGATAAACAAGCCAACATTGTTAAAAGGCCGAGGGAGAGATTCCTTGTAGAAACTGCCCTTAGCACACTTGATAGACTCATCTTTGCACAAAAATTTCTTTTCCTCCACAATAGTATCAATATTGTTTTTATATAATGTAGTCATTTTTATGCCCTTTCAAAGAACAAGGAAATTTCATGTGCATTGGCCTATCACCCAATGGGCACTGAGCGCTCACCCAAGGCACGCGCGAGCATCGACCCCCTCCTTTATGTGAGTTGTGTGAGAATATTATTTATGACAGAAACTTAAGTGAATAGAATGGAAACGAACCATACATTCATCTTAGAGCTCAGAACGGGCTTCTTAGACTAATGTATTCATTCAGATAAGAAAAACATTACAAAACATAGATCTAAATCACAACAAATAGGAAATGCACAAGGGTTTACACCCACTCACATGAAATATATATATATATATATATGTAATTGATCCATACATATATAAGTAAAAATGGAACCACATATATCCATATTAAACACATTTGGTAATCACATTACATTCATTGAGGCTATCACAGATCCATATCATAGTGTAGACCAAAGTCATGCATCAGAACTGGACTTAAGCCCCTCATAGAACAAAGAAAAATATTCAGACCCATCCCCTTGATACCTCATACTCCTATAGATCCTCTAAACTCAACCCATAGAACTCTCGCAGTATTTATGCATAACTTCACCTCTTTCCATTCTCTTCTTGGTATATATATCTCTGACGGGTGCTAGTATATATAGCCTAAGCAAGCACCACCATGCCTTTCTGAAGTTGTAGATCGGTTGTCAAGTGTTCAAGTGTTCCTCTATGGGAGCATGCTCCTTCAAACTCGAGCTCTCCATCCTTTGCCATGATGACCTTCTCGAATCTTCTATCACAAGGTATATTCCTTTCATATGCACCAAGTTGTCAGGTTGGCACCTTATCCACTCCGCATGCACAGTCATGTCATTTTTCCTCATGTTCTTCCCGCTATGCAAAATATGGCTAAGTCCCAAAGCTTTTTCTCTGCTTTGCATGTGCGCGCCACTAGTTCTACTAAACCCTCCTAAAACCTTGTCTTACGCGTTTTCGCCTTACGCGCCCTTCTTCAAATAGGTCTTGTGCACCCATGCACCTTCTTATACTTGGCCAATATTTTAGGGGCCCAACATCACCCCACACTATGTTTGTTCTCTGCCCTCAGGGACATTTTCTCAAATAAAGAATGACTATCCTTGAATAGCTTGGAGAAAGAATAAAGGAATGAAGAATTTGGGGAAGAATGAAAGAATGGGGAAACTATGATTACTTTTGCAAGAGGAGAGGGAAATCTATCTTTAATTCTGCCTACAACTTATTCTAGGCATCAACTTTGTTCTGTACCTATTGACAGAGGTCACCGACTAGGGCGCTCACCTCTTCAAAGCCTAGCCCTTCTCCTTTTTAGGTGAGATGGTTGCTTTCTTTGGTGTCATTCTTCTGGTTAGGTTAATACTTCAAACACCTTCTCCTTACTCTACTCTATCACTTTGTCCAATCTCAAATCTCAATCTTGTGAAGAAACCCTTCCAACTCTATGCCCTAGCCGTTAAACCCTAACTGGAAAAGTTCTTCCACAAGATGACACTTCTCTACAATTTCCTCCACGCTCGTGTACTCCTTTCCTACTGGTTTGTGGATCTATTCTAGTCACACACTCTTATACTTCTCTGGTTCTTCTTTGCACAAATCACTTTTGGATGCCCTAGTTCATGAGAGCTTCCTTCACTTCGTAATCGCAAGGTAAAATAATGAAGTGCCTGACCTCTTACTTATAGCTTTTCCTTCTTTCCAGCATTAAATGTTATTATACCTACCACCATACTTTAACATTAAATGTGGATTTTTCCACCAAACCAAATTTAAGTGCCCTTACTTACACACCCAATCTTGTACGAAAAATTCTACAACCTTCTGGCGCGTAAATAATCCATCCTGACAAAAGACTCTTATGCGTGTGTCAATAGCGCCGAAGGCACTTCTTCTATCCTTCACTTGATTTTTTCTTTCACCTACCTCATCTTGTTCATGTGCTTCTTCCTCCTCTATATGTGGTTTCTATGAAATCTTATCTTGACACCAACCTTTCTTGTCCACCTTCTTTTCGATGTGCTTCTTACCTTTATGCACTTTTTATCCATCAACCGAGCCATTCACCACAACTTCTACTGCCAGTTCAACTTGTATTACGGGCCTATACTTTGCATCACTCCACCCCATACTAAAATAGATGTGTGGTCCTCTGTGCATGCACAACCTTCAAAAATTAATGTGGTTACTAGCACCCAAGGTGAAAAACAAACAACAGAATAAATGATGAGAAAGGGAAACACAAGAAAAAAAATTACATAAAGGAAAATTCTAAACTAATTGGCAATATTGCCTTATTACAAACACCAAGAAGACTTATTTATAGTAGGGATTCATCCTACTCCCATTGAAGTGACCTAGTAACCTCGTCCCATCCAGTGCTTGTAACTGAAAAGTGCCCGAATCAACTTATCAAGAATGTACGAGATGATGTAAGGTCCCAACCAACAGACTTTCAACTTCCCAGGATGGCGCAGATACTTGGAATCATACAACAACACCAACTACCCAACCTCAAACTTCTTGTTCTTGGTATGACAATCATGCCATGCCTTTTGTCTTGCTTTTTCTATCTTCTGACTCTATCTAGCAAGTGATCACCTTTCGTCTAACTGCATCAACTTATCAATTCTTTCTTCCAGCGCTTGCTCATCAGATAACCCTCCTGCGTGCGCTATATGCAGCAAAGGTAACATGAATTCTACTAGTAAAATAGCCTCCACACCAAACACTAATTGAAATGGTGTGGCCTTGTTCAACCTTTTGTAGGTTGTCTTGTATGTCCATAGAATGATTGATACCTTATCATCCCAATCTTGTCTTCCAACATCATATATCTTAGTTAACGTGTGACTTAGTATTTTGTTAAATGCCTCAGTAGTTCCATTTACTTGAGGGTGATATGGGGAAGTCTTATGATGGGCCACCATAAATTTTGCCAAAATAATTCTGACTATTTCATTGAGAAAGTGTGTACCCCTATCACGTGTTAAACTTAAAGGGAAATCATACATGTTGATTATGTTTTCCCATAAGAATCTAGCAGTTGTCGCCATGGTGTAATCCTTTGTAGGCCTTGCCTCTACCCACCGTATCAAGTAATCAGTGTAAGTGATGATATACCACAAACCAGTCCTTCGTGTGGCTAGCGCAATTGGTCCTACAAAATTGATTGACAATTTCTCAAATGGTTCAACACTGGCTATTGGTTGCAAAGGCACTTCATCTCTCTTTCCAAGTTTCCCAAGGCATTGGAAATGGTCACAAGCCTTGCAAAACTCGATACAATATTTGTAGATGGTTTCCCACCAAAGCTCTGCTAATAAAATCTTCTACGCGATAGCGTTTCTTGCATAGTTTCCTCCTACAATCTCACCATGTGCTTCTTCCATAATAGCTATGCACTCATGTTCCAATACACATCGGCGTAGAACCTCGTCATGACCTAACTTATACAAGTCTCCACTAATAAGCATATAGGGTGCGGTGTGTATTGCTAACTGCTTTCTTTATAGGGCCTTCATCCCTTTCAGTGCCACACCTATTTTTAAGAACACTTTGACTTCTTCCAAGTCTAAGGGTGTGTACCACAACCTAAATAGTTGTGCATCTGGCATGGTATCCTCAATGCTTTACACATCCTCTCCTGATTCAATCCTTGATAAAATGGTCAGGCCCTGAATTGCTCTTTCCTTGCTTCACCACTACTGTGAACTCAAATTCTTGAAATAGAAGGACCCAACTACATATGTGCCCTTTCAGAACAGGTTTGTTGACCAAGTACTACAATGCCATGTGGTCCGTGTAGAATATAAATGGTGTTACCAACAGATACTACCTAAACTTGTGTAGCGCATAGATCATGGATAGTGCTTTGCGCTTGGTAGTGGTGTAATTTTACTCCGTTGGTGTCAAACTTTCTACTTGCAAAGCACAAGGGATAATCAACAATTCCCTCTCTAGGTTGTGCTAGTACTGCTCCCATAATTGTTCCTAAGGCATCGACATGCACATGGAAAAGCTTATCCCAAGAAGGAAAACATAGTATGGGCATCATGACAAGCCTATCCTTCAAGGTGTCAAATGTCTTTTGTTGTGCCTCTCCCCAAAGAAAGGTACTCTTGTGTCTAAGTAATTCCTCTAGGGGCGCCATGATCTTGGCATATCCCTTGATGAACTTCCTGTAATACCACGTATGCCTAAGGAATCCACGCACTCCGCTTTGACTAGTAGGCTCCCCTAATCCTATAATAACTACAACTTTAGTGGGATCTACTAGCAAACCTTCTTTGCATATAACGTGTCCTAATAGGGTTCCAAATGGAGTAGCAAAGACACATTTCTTAATGTTAAGGGGTATCCTCAATTGCTGACATCTCTCAAACATTAGCCTTAAGTTGTCACAATGGTTTTTCACCAATCCATACACAGTCCAGTCATCCAAGTAAACTTGAAGAAACTTATAGATGAAATCTTGAAATGCTTCTACCAAAATGCGCGAGAACACAACAGGGGCACTTTTTAATCTAAAAGGCATAACCATGTAGGCAAAACTTCCCCATTCAGTGTCAAAAGTTGTCTTTCTTTGGTCTTCCTTTGCAATCCTGACTTGGTGGTACCCTGAGAACCCATATGTGAAAGAGTAGACTTCACGCCTAGCCACTCCCTCTAAGATTTCTTCAATAAACGGGGTTAGGAAGGGATCAAAAACACATACTGCATTCAGGTCTTTGTAGTCAACACAGATCCTGATCCTCCCATCCTTCTTGATGTTGATGACCATTGGGCTTATCCATTCTGACTCTTCAACAGCCTTAATGATACCTGATGCTATCATTTCGTCTATCTCCTCCTTGACTTGTATGAGCAAATTTGGGTTCATCTGATATGGCCTCTTTTAGATTGGGTGTGCACCTTCCTTCAACTTGATCTTCATCTCCCCCAAGGAATTGTGAATGCCTTTAAGTTCATGATACCCGTGAGGGAATAAATCCTGGAACTCATGCAATAGATCAATGATCTTTGAGACCTCCTTCTCCGACCAATAGTCTCTAATGAGAGCTTCTTTGGGTTCTGCTTCTAACCCAATGTTAACCTTCTTCGTTTTTAGGGGCTCATGGTAGGCACGCATCCTTTCATCAGCGCTATCTATAACATCATGTGTACCTTCAGAGTGGTTAACATCTAGAATTTTCATTTCCTCCTCATCTATGACATAAACCATCTTTCCTTTTTCCTTCTCTAGGCATGCGCGCTCAAACTGCATCTCCTTTGACTCATCCTCGTCGAAGCATGCCTCTAAACTAGGCTTACCTAGCAAATCTAGTAGTATGTATTCTACCATGGCACTATCCCCCATCATAAGGCACTTGATCACTTGCAATGCCTTATCCACTGATGGCTTTGTGCTCTAATATTCAAAAGCTTGGATGCAATCAGTTATTAGCTCTTGCCAATTTCCCGTCTGGCGGCGTGTTTCTAAGTGGATATACCATGCATGCACACAACTTTTTAGTGTGGAATATAGCTTATGCACCCATAATGATGGTGGTAAGGCCTTTTTGCCTCCTATCCAGGCCTTCTCACATGTTTGGATATGAAATGAAGTGGTCTCTTTACCATGATAGTCTTGTATGATTGTGGGTGCGTTGCTTCTAGAGAATCTGATAGAGAAGGCAATCCTAACTTTGCGTCATTCTAAGAGACTTTGGCGGTGTGTAGCCTACCACTATGTTACAGTCCCAAGTAGGACATAGTTCAACATCCCCCTTCTTTCATCCTCACTCCTCCATTAAGCTTCCATGTCCCGTAATAAAATTTCAGGGTATGCCCCTCCAGAGTAACATGGTAACTTCTTTCCTCCTAGGCACTTGACTAAGTGCACCTTGGTCACTCTTGTTACAAACCCCCTCAATTGTCACCTAATTAACTCATAAGTCCCGTGCACCCAATTGTCACACACGGTGCTTGTTGTATCACTCACAGACTGAGTATCCTCAAATTGGATAACTCCTTCTGTAGGGTGAATTATCTTCGGGTCTCTGACGAAGCGCACATAAATTCTATCAAGGGCCTCTTCTCCCAAAGGCTCAATGTAAGGAATTAACTTCCCATCTATCAAAGGGATGATGACCCGTTCCTCCTTATTCTTGAAACAGGTATATCCTTTATTAAACCTCAGGTCAGCATTGTTCTTATAGCACCATGGGTGCCCAAGCAATGTTGGAAAATTTTCTGCCTCAGCAAGCACCAAGACTTCAAAGTCCTCCAGTAAACTTATCCCCTTGAATGGTGATCACTGCATCCTTCAATACTCCATTAGGCATTGCCTTAGTTTTATTTTCCATATACAGCACATTCGAAGATGGCTATAATGCAGGTCTTCCCATTTTATGCTAGGTATCTAATGTAAGGACATTGACTTCTACTCCCATGTCAATCAATATGTTTCTCAACAACCAACCATCCACAACTACATTTAGTGTGATCTCTTTGTCATAGTCAAGGCTATGGGGAGGTAGGTTTGCATGCAGCACCTACCTTTCACGCTCTACTCCAGCGCGTGGTACCTTCTCCCGTAGCCATTCTCCTAGCAAGGGAATAATATTATCTTGCCTTAACATTTTTCACACTTCCTTGACCTCATCCAGGTCCTTTTGCAGAGCCTCAACATTCCTCCTTTGCTCTTGTTTCCTGGACTACTCCTTTAGACACTGGATTTCTCCCTGCAAACTCTAAATGACATCCATTATCTCTTGATATACTTCCCTCTGATGAGCAGGGTCCAAATACTTCTCGTGCACCACTTCTTCTCTTGAGACTAGAGTCCTTTACTTTGGTACCTTCTTGGCGCACGCAGCCTCTACTCGTGTTGTCACCAAAACAGGTTCTAACCCTGACTCACGCGCCACTCTAGGCATCCACTATGTGTCAAAATTATTTATACTCGCCATCCCAGTGCCCTTGTCCTTCCGGTGTTGTTATCTCATGTGCTTAAACAAATCAGGACACTCCTCATACTTATGCTTCTTCCCACACCATGAGAACTGCAATAAATCTAGACACTCGCATTTATAATGTTCTGTAGATCCACAATTATAACATGTTCCTCATGGGAACTCACTTCATCCTCCATCATGGTTACTGTAACCATGAACTCCACAAAAACCTCTTCCACATGCCCCTCCATCTGCATGCCCTTCATAATGATGATCATCATCCTTTGAACTGCTTGCAAGCTAGTCTGGCTCGCACCCAGATCAATAACATCATGGATTTGATCAATCAGACTGCAATCCTTGGTATCATGGGTCGTAGAGGTACAAATCTTGCAATAGCAAGAAACATTCTTGCGGATTGCGCGCTGTAACAAGGGACATCTACTCACATCATGGTCCCCATGAAAAATTTCACAATCTACTGCTATGGCGCATACTAACTTTCAAGGGCAACTATCCTTTACATGTCCCTTCACTTCACAGTCTGTACACCAAATCCCACTATGAACCTCATATACTGAGTTTAAATATATATTTTCCAATTTCTTGGCCATTATAGCAATTTGAGCCTCTAGAAAAGGACTAACACCAGTGTCAATGCTTCTAACAACTTTAGCACGCAAGGCAACTTCCAATGCCTCACGCGGGTATATGAAAGTCTTATGTGACAAAGCCCTTCTAAATGGTGTTATCAATCCTCTGAAAAATCATTAAGCATGTTAGGAAGGATGAATGTCATAGGAGAGCTTTGACAATAGTCTTAAAACATGTGTCATACTCCCGCACACTCTCTGCCATTCCCTGCTAGATCTCCTTCAGAGCGTTGATGTTATTCTACTCGAACTCCAGAATATGGAACTCTACTAGGAAGGCATTCTTCAACGCAGTGTAGCCTACCACTTTCTGATGGGGGTTGTACTTCCTGTACCAGTTATGCGCGTGCCCTTACAACGTTGTTGCAAACTGACTTGCCTTTCACTCTGGGGTAGTGATCCCCTTCACACGCCATAACAACTCACATTTGTGCACATGCTCTGCAACATCTTCAATACCCCTATAGTCTGGTAGGTGTAAAGACATCTCAAAAAACACTTGGGTAGGTGGTTGCAGTCCTTTTCCTCCCTATCCAGAGCCTTGGTTCCCTCTGGTGTTTCCCCCTCCACCAGATCCACTGGATCCACCAAGTTTTGTGCCTCTAAATCCACTAGTTCCACCTCTAGATCCACCTATACCCCGGCAATGGGCCTGAAGTGGTCGTGCCTAGTGTCCCCAATGTTCCACTGAACTATGCATCAACGGTCTGTGAGATTGATCCACTGCTAGAAGTGTATCTCGCGCCACTCCTAGATGCATTGCCCAAACCTTGCGTACTTGTACTTTGCCCAAAAATTCCTCCAAACACCAGAATGGTATGTGCAGTCATGGATGTTCCAAATGAAAAATTATATCTCCTAGGCACCGATTGGTCACTCCCACTGATACCAACTGGGTTATCAATACTTCTCCCTTGATTTGGAAAACTAAGTGCCAGGGGTTAGTCACCAGGTGGGTTTAGATGCGCGTCGACATTTCCTTTTTCTCCATGTGACAAACTCTCATAAGAAGCTGAAGGGGCCTCTCTCCCATGCTTACCAAGATGGGGTAGCACAAACTGCTCAGGCTCCACATCCTCTACATGAATTTTAACACCCTCTCGCAACGTCTGCCTTCATAGAGACATCACGCTTGCAACCTCATGTTGTCTAGTCATCTCCCTTTCATGAGCTTCGCTATACTTGAGTCATCTCTCCTCCCTTTCCTTTTCAACCGCAATGTCCACCATCTTCCTCCACCCTAGCTTCCTCTCCCAACGCTCAAAGAATCTTAGCTGGCCATGGGGAATGCTTCTAAGCTCAAAGTAATGACCAAGATCTTCATAGCCAGAGGAATAGCACTCAAAAATGATTCTCTAGGCTCCCTCAGAAACTCAAACTCAGCAACTTCTGGGCAAGAATACATTGAAATGGCATATTCTAAAGTGTAATTGGCCAACACTCCCTTCTACCAGTGATCAAAAGCACGCGTCCAAGTCAAATCTACATCCTACAACCTTTGATAGTCGTCGTGGGTCCACACATGCGATCTATAGTACCATCTTGATCTGGATACGTATGTTATAATCCATTCATACAACTCTACTGGGAAGTAGCAAAAGAATGGCTCATACAGCTCATGGTATAGGTTCTCTTCTACCCATCTACGCATATCAAACTTAGGTCCAGTGCTAAATCTTTGAGCAAACTTGTCCTCTGTGCTTTTGAACCATGTTTCAACACTTTCTAAAGTCAGACGCTTTATCATCACACATCACAGGGACAAAGATGCATGTCATTTCTCACAACAACTTCAAAAAGAGGTCCTGGCAATGGAACCAAGATGTAGTCATTTTTATGCCCTTTCAAAGAACAAGGAAATCCCATGCGTGTTGGCCTATCACCCAGTGAGCATTGGGCACTCACCCGAGGCACACGCAGGCACCGAGCCCCTCCTTTATGTGAGTTGTGTGAGACTGCATTATTTATGATAGAAACTTAAGTGAAGAGAATGGAAACGAACCATACATCCATCTTATAGCTCAAAACGGGATTCTTAGACCAATGTATTCATTCAAATAAGAAAGACATTACATAACATAGATCTGAATCACACCAGAAAGGAAATGCACAGGGGTTTATACCCACTCACATGAAATATATATAAAAAACTGATCTATACAGATATAAGTAAAATTAGAACCATATATATCCATATTAAACATGTTTAGTAATCACATTACATTCATTGAGGCTATCACAGATCCATATCATAGTGTAGACCAAAGTCATGCATCAGAATTGGATTTAAGCCCCTCATAGAACAAAGAAAAATATTCAGACCCATCCCCTTGATGCCTCATACTCTTATAGATTCTCTAAACCCAACCCATAGAACTCTCGTAGTATTTCTGCATAGCTTTGCCTCTTTCCATTCTCTTCTTGGTATATCTATCTCTGATGGGTGCTAGTAGATATAGCCTTAGCAAGCACCGCCATGCCTTTCTAAACTTGTAGATCGGTTGTCAAGTGTCCAAGTGGCCCTCCATGGGAGCATGCTCCTTTAGATTCGAGCTCTTCATCCTTCTCCATGATGGCATTTTGGAATCTTCTATTGCAAGGTATATTCCTTTCATGGGCACCAAGTTGTCAGGCTCGGCACCTTATCCACTCCGCATGCACAGTCGGGTCATGTTTTCCTCATGTTCTACCTGATATGCCAAATATGGCTAAGTCCCAAAGCCTTTACTCTACTTTACACGCATGTGCCACTGGTTCTACTAAACCCTGTCCTACGTGCTTTTGCCATGTGTGCCCTTCTTCAAATAGGCCTTGCATGCCCACCACCTTCTTGTACTTAGCCTATTTTAGGGGCCCAACATAGAATGTTAAACCCTTTCAGTGGAGGTCGGTAACCCAAGAAATGACATCCTCTATGATCTCAAAATCAATTCCTTTGTATTTTACTCTCATGTATTTCCATTTTTTAGCAAATTCCAACAAAAGGTGAAGGTCATGATCCTTCACACGCTCTGTGAAAGTAGAGAATCCCTATTTTCCCATAATACTCCAAAGTATACCATCTTGATTCCATTCTTCACAACTGATAGGTTCAAATCTACACCTTTCACCCCCCATGTTAAGAAACTCAAAATTACTTCTATTGTAGATGTTTGCAACAATGGTGAGGCCCAAATAGTGAGGATGAAGGTTAAAATCCCAAATAAAATTCCTTGACATGAAGGCAATCACATGATGTTTAAATGACTCGCTCATTTCTTACACATGCCTCAATATTAGGCAGAATGTTGTCATTTGCTTCCCAGATTTGGTAATCATTAAGTTTAACACTTATATTTGCCATCAAATCTACCACTTTATTACCTTCACAGAACATATGTTGGATTACTTTATTGGAAAAATTGTTCCTCAATGATGTGTTTAATTTTTCAATTGACATTGTTTGTACAATTGAGGCAATTAGTTATGTTGAGAGAGTATCTCTCAATGATTAGGTTGTTGATGTTAATGCTCCTTGCAAGCCTAAGACCCCAAAGTGTAACAAGAGCTTCAGAATAATGGTTAGAGTTTTTTTTTTTACTAAGGGCAAATGGTTAGAGTTGAATCCCATGGGTCTAGCATATAACCTAATTATTTGACACTTTTCATTTTTTATACACCCCCACCACTGGATATTCCCGACTTGCCCTTTGAGGCACCATTCATCCTCATACTTCTCCTGAATATGTGTATCATAAATTTACTATAGCTTTATCTCTCAATGAAGAACATATTACTTTTACATCTGCTGAAATTGCTTCTCAAGATGTCTTAAATTATAATCCTCCCCTTTATATCAAAGTTCAAATTAATAATATCCAGGTTAAGCGCACTTTAGTTGATAATGGCTCTAGCTTTAATGTTTGTAATCTGCAATTCCTTTAGTATCTTGGATATTTTGTAGCATTCTTAACACCCTCCTCTATGCACATTCATGGATTTGACAATATTCCTAAACAAGTCTTAGGTACAATCACGCTTCCCATTACTCTTGGGCCATGCACTTTGCCCGTCACATTTCATGTAATGCCTAACAATCTTAATTACAATCTTCTTCTCAGAAGGCCTTGGATCCATGGCATGCATGTGGTCCCTTTCACCCTTCATATGTGTATCAAATTCTTATACCAGGATGTGGTCTATGAAGCCTTAGCACATCCCTCTCCATTTTCCTATTGTAACACTATCGATCATTCAATTCATATGGGTATCGATATCTACTTCATTATGGTTTCAATGGAACTAGATTAGGCAAATATGTAAAAGGAGTCAAAGAACCTCTTTCAATTTAGACACAATCCACCAAACTCATCCTCGGATGTCTCCCTAATCTCACTCCCTTTATTCCTGCCATATCTCCTCTTGAGATTTACACCATTTCACATACTCACCATCATAAAAAGAAATTTCCGTTCGATATCAATGTTACAGCTTACTTTGGCAAATATAATACTCCTAACACATTTCCACTTCCACCACCATGGCATGCTTTCTCTTCCATCCTCAGATAGATCTCCATCACACACTTGGGGGGAATCACACTTACTTCCCCCCTCCTAACATTATCAGCTTTCTAACAATTCCACTCTTACATTTTGTGCTCCATACTTTCTATTTCTAAGCAATCTTACGCAACTTTATACACTTTGTATCGTCATTACCCTATGATGCACTCTAGTTCCACGATTCATACTCGACTGTTGAGGCTCTAAATTTGAAATGAACCTCACCTCTTCTACACTTTGTGCTTCATGATCTATCTTGTTAGCATCTCTTTCAAACCATTCTCCTATGATGCATTCTTGTGCGAAGGTTCACATTTGACTGTTGAGGGCATACTACATCCATGAACCTCACACACTAATCATTTCACACTAGCACTTCATGATACATCTTTCTATCCTCTTCTATAATATATGTTGTATACTTCATTGATCTATCTTTCTAGCGCACACAATTCAAACCATTTTCCGATGATGCACTCTTGATATATGGTTCATTCTTGACTATCGAGGGGTATTTTATAAATGAGCCTTACCTCACACTCATACACATCCACTCAGGGGGCACGATGCTCCTATCACATTCATATTACATATCATTCCATCTTACTCATTCACAACATACTACATATCTTGGTTGCACATATTCTTACTTGTTTATACTAGTTACATGTACACTTTACTTACTATGTTAGACAAATATCTAGTATGTTATTATCATTTCTATATACACATACATGTTCACTTGTTCTCTATTTGTGTATACAAACTTTCTCCAGATATTCACATGCAACAATCATGTTTGGCATTGTACCGCTCACTGAGGCTCTTGGGGGCATCTACATCCATACACATCACAAGTGCTATTGTTTCATTTTATATTGCTTCCTATTCTTACTAGCACACTACTCTATCGATATAAACACGTCTTGACATACTTTTTATCTTCCTAACATGCTAACAGAAGCTTTATGTGTAGCATTTATTCTGCAAGAACTATTTTCCACCATGGTTGTCTAATATTTTGCTTGCTTTTGTCTTCTATTATATGCCATTGTTTACTGGTTATGCCCTAAGTCTTGCTTGTTCATTGCTTATATGCTTTTGTCTATTTTGGCCCTAATTATCTTGTGACACAGGTGAGAAATGTCCCATGTTTGAAACCTTATTTTCGTGGTCTACATTGTCTTTTTGCTTGCTAGATTACACATTGTCTTCTATGTACGTATTTGTCTTGATTGCACTCACACGTGTCTAGCCACTTTGTTTACATGTGCCTTGGTTTCTAACATGCACATTCCCTCCCCCTATAGGGTATTAGTTTCATATCAATGTCTGGTCCTCTCATTTGGGTCATATCCTCCTAGTGACATTGCATGCACCCCAAATGAGGGGGCATACATTGGGTGAATCAGTCACCCCATACAGCATCTCAGAGCTTCAGTACAGACCTGCACAATATATGAAAAAAATAGAGTTACAGACATAGAATGACCCAAATTCTAACTTGGGTCCTCAATTTAACACAGACACCAACACCTAGATGCAAACATGAGCACCTAGACATTCTTGACCTTTCCTGGGTGCCAATGACTAGGGGGCAATTATAGTTACTTTCTCATATTGGCACAGTTTACAATGTAGTTTTCATAGCACAAGCACAACCCTCCAACAATCAGAATGCATTTTATCTTGTTTTTTATATCAAATTGGATCAAACATGGAACAAAGTAAGATCACAACCATTTGTAGTGGTGTATAAATTTTAGGAAGCAGTCAGGTATGAAGAACAACTCTAAACCTTTCTCCCCAACACCTCTTTTGTTGTGGTGTGATATCACCCAAAAAACTCGTTCTTAGCATGAGATTGCCTGAAAAACTCGTTCTTTGGCATGAGATCACCTAAAAAACTTGTTCTTCTATAGCAGTTCAAGACATTTTCTATCCCTTTCACTCTTTATAGATTAGGTGCACACTTTCCTTTTTACATATTTTTTCACATGTTTACATTCTTTTACATGCTTTTGCAAGAGATTGCATAATACATGACTTTGATTACTCTTTCACTTTTCTTTTGCAGGTTTATCCTTAATACACAACAAGAAGCATCCCTACATCAAGATACAACAATAACAGGTACAACACATATGCTTCGCCCCTAGGGTCACTTCCTCTTTCTTAGCTTCCACTTTTAATTTTTATCACTCCACACTTTTTCTTGTCTCCTCGACACGCTTTCGCAATCAATCTACATGGTTATCAAGAACACATCTCTTATCTACTTTATGTTATTGAGTATTCACTCAACAACATAAAGTGGGGGCAAATGTAGAAACAAAATCACGCACTTGGGTACACTTCTAGGTCCTAATCACATACTACTATTCATATGAATCCTAAGCGATAAAACTAGTACTTGACATTTATCTTTGGCCTCTTTTATGTCTTTCTAGTTTCCTCTTTGGTCTTACACACCCCACAACCCAGTCTGATCTTCATTATTTTATCTTTATTAACTCTGGACACCAGTGCCCAACTAGGATGCCATCGCATAAGCACCCTCGTCCCTCTAGGCACCCTTGACCTATTTATGTATTACTCACCTCTTTTGGCCCTCTTTTATCTTTTGGGCATCTTGTTTTCTTATGGGTTGGCCTTTTAGTTTTCAATTACAAAATTCAAACAAGGGAATCATATAAATACAAAGGTATGTGACCAAAATAAAGGACCAAACTCTGAGCATTAATTATCATCACCTAAGGTTGTATCCAAAGGCATTCTAAGAGCATCAAGGCATCCATCTAGAACTCACTCAAGGGAAAATGGACTACATTTACCACATACATGCATAAGAGGGGAAGTTCATTTTTCCATCCACACATCTATTTACATTGCTACATCTAGCTATCACTTGTTATCAAGTGCATCTTGCACAAGAGCTTCCTATAGTCATAAAGGCATACACTGACTATTACAATTATACCGCTAAGTATGTTATTTTATATATGGATCTTACGTAAGAAAATTATTCACTAATGACCCATCCTCTAGTTATGTCGTCAGTATAGTTAGTAGTTTTCATTTATCTTGCACATTTGTCAGTCTAGTTAGTCTTACACAGTTTTCTTACACAATCATCAGTTATTTACACAATTATAGTCATCTCTCAAGGAGTCTTAGGTGTCGTTATTTACTTAGTTTTTGTCTCTAGTCTTTGACTAGGGAGCCTAGGAAGGGATTAGGGTGCCCATGGGCACCCCATGGTCCTCATTTTTAGGCACCCTTGTCCCGGTTGCACTTGGTTCTCATTTAGAGTTTTGAGGTCAGTTCTTTTAATGGTTTTCCCGCCCATTCCCCTAGGTACTAGTTGGCATGTGGAGTCATTAGTGTTGAAATTTGAGCAAGAGATCCCTATATAAACACAACATACTTACTATCTTATGGGCAGACTATTTCTACTAAGGGCTAGTTATCTACACAAGGCAAGGGACTGCATTTGGGCACTATTTACATCACACACTACATAGGAAAGGGAATTCTATTCTATTTCATCCACCATTTTGCATTTTATCTAGCTATTTCCCATTATCTCTGTGTCATTAGCGCTAGGGCACCCTAGGCACATCATTACACACACAATCACACATAGAACTACATTGGGTCTGAGATGTAGTGCAATGCTTAGTTGTAAGTCCACCCATTGTGGCCGCTAAGGACAATTTGACCCCTTCATATGAATCTTTCTTTTTTAGGGGTTTGATGCTTTATATGGGCTTTTGCAGGTGAATTCTTCATTGTAGATTTACGACATCATCAATCAAGCTAGTGCAACATACACATGACAAAAGATAGAGTTATTGCGAAGACAAGTGACCAACTCAGACTCAGGCTCTAAGTTTTTCTTCATACTAGGGTGCCCATACTACAAACCAGGGTACCCACAGGCACCCTAATCCTACCCCAGGTGCCCATTCTGGCCATATCTATCCACTACCTACAACTTTCTAAGGTGTGTTTTCATAGTCTATTCTGCCTATTCATCATACTCAACCAGTTCCAGGATCACTATGCGAGGTAAGTTCTATTTCAGGTTAGTAGATTTTCCCTCCTATTTCAATTATTTCATTTCATTTAAAATATCAAATAAATTATTTAGCACTTATATTCTATTTCATTTCAGTTATTACATTGTTGTACTATTTAGATTAACTTAGAAAAATTCAGATTTTAGTTAATCATTTTGGTGAACCCGTACTTTAGAATATTTTTTCCCTAAGATCCACTTCAAACCCTAATGGCTAAAGATAGTTCATCTTCTTCTCAGCCTATCATGTCTCATTTTAGTGTTAATCCTATCTATGATGAGGTTGTCATCACTGAGCTCACAACTCTCTATAGTAATCCTACTATGCCAGATGATATTCAACAACAACTTTTAGATGGTCAACAATATGTGCCTACTCATTTTGAAGATTCTCCCATTGGAATTAGTATTGTTGAGGATCCAGATAGCCTTCACTCATTGTACACCATGTTATGGCTACTAGTGATCCTCCTTCTGATCTTTCTAAGGAAATTATAGATGATTCTCTTATCAATTACTATGTTTGGTATTGACAATCACTCACATGTGCATACTGATTCTTCTCCTAGTCAAACCACTATTATAGTTCCTATCTCATGATTCTCCTACTTCTGATATTTCTTCTCATCATTCATCACATACTAGTTCTCATACACCTTTATATTATGTTGATGATCCTATTGATAATACACTTAATGATATTCTCATCTCTGAATCTTTATCTGATGTTGATGACACGTTTGATAGCCATGATTCTCCTACTTTTCATTACTGTTGAGTGTGAATCTATTCCATCACCACTTTCTCTTGAGGTTTTATTTAGCATAGTGCATGAGTCATCTCCATCTATGGGTTCTTCTTCTCCTATCATTTCATCTCTTCTTATCACATCATCTACACCTATTAGTTCATCTTCTCCTATAGGTGTGTCTCCATCGGTCACTTCACCTCCTAGGGATGTTTCCGATGCTACTCCTACCTCTGCTATGGGTATTCCATCTATATCATCTACTATAGATTCTTCGGACACCCACTCCTAGTGTGCCCTTAGCATCGGGATCTCCACTATCTTCTCTTGATATTCCTATGATTACTCACAATGGAAAGTTACAACTACTTAATACATTATTTCCATCTTCTACTATTCCTTCACAAGATATCATATCTCTCATGCATGTCGTAGGTCAATTACAATCTCAGGTTTAGTCTCTCACTTTAGAAAGTAGGGCTTATTATGCTTTCTATTGACAACAACTCATTACATGGTAACCCTATTCCCAAGAAGATTCATAACTTTGCATTTCCTAAGGACTTTATCATGCCTACATTCACATGTTTTGATGGTACTGGTGACCCTCATGCTCATCTCAAACATTACCACATGGCTATGACCCATATTCTAATGATAGTTTATTACTTAAGGCCTTTCGACACAGTATTATTGATGAGGCTTTACAATGGTACACTCATCTTCCATTTGGGTCCATTAGTACTTACTATGACATGGAGGACACTTTCCTTCATCATTTTATCATCAATAATGGCCCTAGAGTTACTTATGACCACCTACCTACTTTACATCAAGGTTCATCAAAATCTATCAAGGATTATATCTTACAATTTAATGCTTGTATGCATCAACTAGTATTCCAACCTACTGATCTAGAGAACAATTCATTTTCTGTCATGGTTTAATTCCCACGCTTAAAAAATATTACAGTATGATACATGTGAGTCATTTATTCTTCTATGTTATAAAGTCATTGACCTAGAGACAAGATCTTCTTTTACACATATCATTGATCCTCCACCTCTACCTCTACTCCTATTGTATCATCTACTTCTCCTCCATTGACATCAGTTGAGCATCCTACATGATCTCCACCTTTTCCTAGCAAGACAAGCTCAACCCACTACATCACAAAAGCATCATTCTTCTCCTCCTCCGTGATAGAGATACTTCTCCTTCCACTCCATATATGTTACGTGAACCATTACACTTCTCTCATCATGCTAGACCTCATGATGTGTTGCATGTACTTTAATTGAAAATCAGTCTAATCCACTTACCATCCAACCAACATCATCCTCAACATAGGCTATAACGTCAGCATGACCAACCTTATTGTAATTATCATCGCATCAATGGCCATAGGGATAATGATTATTTTTCCCTTCGTGATAGATTACAACAATTAGAGGATAAGGGCATCATTTCCTTTGGATCTCACTCACATGAGTGTCCATCTCTCCTCTACCTCGTAGGTTTCTACTACAGTTGAGTCATCTTCTCCATCTAGTGCTCAGGTTATGATACTGTGTCCACCACACTTTTTCACTCATGCCACTCTCCACCACATCCATCACTCATACCATCCATCCATTGCATCCATCTTATCCACCCATCATGCTGCTACTTCACATTGGCTTCACCACCACAACATCCACACATCCCACTACTCTCCATATGATATTTAGTTTGGTTCATATGCTCACACTGCTTCCATGCCACATGCTTCCACTTCACTACTTGGTCTCCTGGTAGGTGATTATTATCACCTTACCCCCTGATGACACACTTGTGTTCTTATGGTTCTTACATGACTATTGAGGGTTTTTCTATAAGAACCTTTCATCACGTGCTTTGTCGATTCATCTAGCGCACTCAATCATTTCCCAATGATGCACTCTTACTTTACATGGTTCATTCTTGACTATTGAGGGGTCTTAACTAAATGAACCTAATCATCCATACATTAGGGGGCATTTTCAATCTTATTCCCCCCTATATTCATCACACTAACATATTACGATCACATTACATTATCACGTCAACACACATTCATCATGACACGTTAGTTTGGAAATCATACATTATCTATTTTTACATACATTCTACTATCATCATTACACTAACTATGCATTACAAATTTGATTCAACAAATATACATCTTACACAACTCATCAATCAAATTACATATATTATCTATCATCATTCACATTACACATTTTATTTATCATTATCAACATCATAGTGTAACTCTACATCAATAAACTAACATGATACATACAACACATTACTATACATTATGGCAATAATCACTAAATCATACATCATCAATCACATTACATGACACCAATACACATCACAATAACATATAAATTCATCCATATATAGCCAATATATCATATATATATATCTAAATAATCATCATTACAAAAACATATCATCATTGGGGGGTATCCCCTTACATAAATACAACAATACAATCAAATCTCATCATCACTATCACTCTCGGGTACTACGAGAGCCTTAGAACTTGATGCTTCACCACTAACTCTATGTTGTTGGTCGCAACCTCTGATACCTCTCAACCTACCTCTGCAATAGGGTAACCTCAGTAGAATCTCTATAAACTGACACTACAACTTGACGTAATTTCCGTAAACACATTTTGCCAAGGGACCACCACCCACTACCTCTTTCTCATTGAGTCTCCTCACATGCCTCATCTCTCTCACTCTAGGAACATACATATGGTTGTTGTTATGGCCACTGGCTCAAACAAATGGGCATGCTCTCCCATAATGGTCATCTACATGCTCTAATATCCCTCCACCCACCAGTACATCGGTGGGCACATTCCATTTCAATGTGTGGATGGATGTGTCTACTATTAAGGACCAATATGCATCACCTAAAAAATAGTCAAACAACATGCATTAGATAACCATAATCTACCACATAAGCAAATGATAAAACACATAACACATATACTATAGATACTCGCACTCCACTCTAGCTACCATTATAGGATCGGGGGCATGTGCTTCCCCCTCTACTCCTCCTCCCTATGGTAATCCCTCTACCTCCATGAATATGAGAAATAAGAATACCCATCTATGTGTTTCCCACCATGCTCAGTACCTCTCGCATACACCCTACATCATCCCCATCTATTGGCTCTATCACAGGATCGGCCTCATCTAGTACTGGGAGGTACTAGCTGCTCTATTATGGGCCCTAGTCTAGCTCCATCCCTCTCTGGTGCTCTAATGGCTCTCAACCATATATATGGATCTGGGGGCACATATTGAGCCATGCCAAACTGTTTTGATACTCTCTCAACCTGGAATAGCTCAGTCACTCCTAGAAATCGATCCTCTAACCACATAGTCCTATGAATACATGTAACTCTACTGCATCCTCAGGCCATCCCCCATAGTCTTGGTATGGCCTCCATATCACTGTCTTAGGCCCCATCCTATCTATAAGTGCTCTATAGGTATCCAGTGTCCATTTTCCACCCACATACATTAATCCACCTCCTAGCAAATATCTCTGGTCTAGCCCACTTTGCTTCTTGGACCTCCTACTAGCCTCAACACTGATTGGTGCTCATAGTCCCATACATGTGCAATAATGTTGTAGCTCCTATAGCACCTCCATGCTCCCCATGAGTAAATCTGATATAAGTCTCTATATAGGTGTCCCAACACACAATGTGCCCATGCATATCTAGTACTCTCCTCCTCAATCTGACAACATATGTCTCACATCTTATACAAGATGCCTACACCACCTCCCTCGATAGCAATAGATGATGAAATGAAAACTACTATGAAATTCTACAAACGCGGAACACCAGATCTCAATATAGCATCCAAACTGATATGGGCCTCGATAGGTACTCAAGTCCCCAAAAAATACCATCTAGCATCTCTCTTCTTCTCTCCATGTTATCCACTTCCACATGACATAAATACTCTCTCACCAACAACTGATAACCTGCAATGTATGTGATACACATCCTCCAAGGTAACAGTCATCCCCCTATAGGAAACCAAAATGTACATGTATCCGCACACCACTCTTGCAATAGCACCATCAACATGGGAATATTATGGGGCACATCCCCCATATGTGTTATTTTTTTAGGCCAGCACGGTCCATAACATCCCAATCATCATCTAACAAACCTATCCCAAGAAAATTACTCAAATGATGACCCCCACAGAACTCCCTTGAGTGAATATCCCTCTACACAACACAAAACGACAATAAACACCAGTGTTAGAACACTATACAAATCTAAATACATTCACTTACAACATTACTTATACACAAAATCACATTTACATCATTCTATACTACATACACACACTTCTTGGACTAGGGCTCCCAAATGCAAGTACTGGGGCACCTAGGAGTAGGACACTAATGCCTAGGTCTAAGTGCTCCTGTCCCTGGGGGCCATTAGCATCTCTCACCACTCTTGTCCAGGTCTAAAACGGTGAGAAAATTATAAATACCAATTTTACAAAAATTCAACAAAAATAACTATTACACCACACACTTTTTGAAAAAACTCACACTTACCAACTTTTTCATCATACATGACTACCACTGTGGTCACCACCATCTCAAATACACTAGGATCATGTTTCTCTCACTTGCAGTATCCTCATACACTTAGCACTCACTCTCACAATTATGTAAAAGACAAATGAAGTGGCTAAACATTGTTTCACCTTCTTACTTATAGTTACTTTACATCACCCACTTTACTATGGCCATTATTTCATAGCTATTGTGTCAACTAATACACACCACATGATTTTTGTCATATCTTGAGCATTTCTACTCCAATTTACACGATGTTTGCAGCATTATTTTAAGAATTATACTTACCATCGTAATATACACATTAAGTTCATATTATCTCTCTTAGAAATTGTCTTTCACTATAATCTATACACATTTTAACGATTTTCTATCACATTCTATCTATTTCGTGCTTACTTTTGGCTTAGTATTTGTTTATCATTACTTCCCCTTTCACTGAAAGGGGGCATACTATTGGGTTCATCTTAAAATTCCCCTTACACCACCATGTGATCAATTAACACTATTAATTCTTCATTTCAAAAAATTACTAATACATTATGCAACATTTCACCATTAATTCCCCCTAATGACCTAACCTGGGGGCAACAAACATACAATTTCTCTATGCGACATTTCATCACTTCCTTATAATGACCTAACTTGTGGGCACTAAGCATTAAAATATTTCTAAGTGATCATTCACTAATTTCTATCGCTTCCCCCTAATGACCTAACCTAGGGGTAACTAGCATAAAATATCTCTACGAGTAACCAAGAAAAATAATCAATCAATGTTCAAAATTCTAACAATCAAAATCATACCATCTAATCAATACAATACACTACAATTTACCTCCCAGATGACCTAACTTGGGAGATTAAATCTATCACTTTCCTAGATGACCTGACTTGGGAAGTTATTCTACATTTAGATTTTCCTTCCAGATGACCTAACTTGGAAGCCATCACATCTAGATGACCTAACTTAGAAGCCATCATTAGTGGGGGCAAGAGTACCTTTTCTATGCCACTCCTATATGGGTCAATTATTTTATCAAATTATTTGGATCTAAAAATCACTAAATATTTGATCTGAGTCCGTCTGTAGTAGCCATATCTTGAGGATGTACTTAGAGGTTGGAGAATAACACACCTTTCTCCCTACACTCTTCCTCTGGCGGCAGGACACCCAAAATCCTTCGGTAGATTATTCGTATACACACAATCAAGTTTCAGAACTGATTACTCCCTTCCCCATTTCAATCGTCATCATACAACATTCAAAATTGATGCCAAAGAATCATGGTTTGAATAAGCCTTTGAAAGGCATTTAACATGTATTAGGAGTTTATAAGCTTTCTCTCCAAGTTCTAGTCTTAAATATTTGAATTGTGATGTAAAGTTCTCTTGTAAAAGTTGAATTTTGGTGTGAATCGGAGTACTAGGTGAATGTGAGTTGTCATATCTCTAAGATATATGTGCGAGAAGTGTAAGAATAGTCCAAGATATTGTGTTGTCAGTATTTAGCTATTAAAGGTTAGGATGATAAACAAATTCATTAAATTATGTTTGTATAGTTGAGATATAATCTCACTAAATATAGGAATTTAGGCCTAGATAAGGACTACCATAACTTAGTCAAGTAGATTCATGGGATTCTAAGGGATTAGAGGTCAAATTATCTCAAGGAGAGAATCATAATATGATGTATTATATGATGTTTTAAGAAGAAGTAATGAAGAAAAAAAGGCTGAGTTTGTCTATTTTTTAATTATTTCTTGAAAATTTGAAGTGTTTATACTATGAGATTAGCATTGAAGAGGATCTAAGATGTAATGTGAAGTTAGAAAATGAAATGGATCTCTTCCATAATGGTCTATGCAAACATCATACACATTTATACATGAATTCTCAATGTGCTCATGAATGGTGAAGACTATATTGTCTTGAACCAGTCATGTAAGTAAGTGTTTGTGTATGTTTTGATCTTGAATATCCAATAATATTGAATTGTTTGGTAGTTTCGAATGATATTTGACTTGGAAAATGTTATTTGAGTGTCCTATGGGTGAATAAGATAAGAATGATGCCCAATTTTCAAGCATTATATTGAGAAGTTTGAATGTATAGTCAGGTCTAGGATTACAACAGTCTTAAGAAGAGAGGAATAAGGTGGACTAAGAGGTTTATCATCATTAATAAAAGGTGAAATAGCTACTGAAAGGAGTGTGAATTCCATATCCTTATCTAAGAATCATCAATTTTTTAGAAACGCCTCAATGGAGATTAAGAAGCCCTTGCATGTACAAGTTGGAGAAGAAGAAACCCTCAAAAGAAGAAATATCCAATGTTTTCATGTCCACTGATAAGAGAATCATCTTCAACATGATTAGATAGGCCTAATTGTTAAATTTTAGATCTTGAATCATAATGTATTGAAATATATTGTCAAATTTAGCTTCTTGGGCTAGATTGTGCATCACAGTGAAGAACTTGTTCGGATCACTATCACGGTCTTAGAAGCATCAAATCACCTCATTTTACTATGAAACTTTGTACTAGTAGCAATGAGGGAGCAAACTAAGTGTTTTTAAGAAGAATCATTGAATTCTATTGGATAATTTGTCAGATAATCATGACAATTAGCTAGGAGGTTAGAAAACATGGTGAAAGGCCTAATTTGGAGTCTTACATTGCAAAGGAAGTACCAAAAAATATGAAGAGATAGATAATGAAAAAATTCCACACATCTTAAAATCCTTAGTTGGTGCCCAGAATGATCACTATTTCCTATTGAAGCCCTCTACAAAAGCTACATTTCTTTACAGTTGTCTATCACTGACCTAGTCAAGGGTTTCAAGAACCAAATACAAAAGGAGGAATACAGAGAGTTCTAGACCTAATTAAGAATTGGAATTTTGGGAACATGTTGATATAGTGGAAGGTAAATTGATGAACCTAAGACAAGCTTCTGGGAACTTGTGAAAGTTAATGTGCATGGTGATTCCAAGAACATGGTCTTAAGGGATTAAAGAGGGTAGTCTTACTAAAAAGGTGAAAGATAGTGTTTTGAAAGCTTGGGATGCCTTTAAATGAATGTTCTAACATTTTTGAGCATGTTATAGTAGGATTCAAGATTCAAGAGACCTAAAGAAGACCTAAAATCTCAAGAATGCATGGAGAGCCAAGTGCATGGAAGATAGGAGCAAAGAGAAAAGTAAATATCTTGTCATTTGAATAATTGACAAGTTATTACATGAATGTAGAAGACATTGTAGGAGGTGTGTAGGCAAGAAAAAGGTGAAATTTCATGGTAAAGTCTCTCAAAATTCTAGAAATTGTTTATTAGCATTATATAACTAGAGGCCTAAAGGAAGAAGGGCAGTCTAAGTTAAGACTATGAATGAAATGTTTCCTTGATTGTGGATCAAGGTTAAGAATAAAATGAAGATTTTGGAAAGCCAAACAAAGTAAATTGGTAAAAATTTGCATTCTTAAGACAATCTAGTCATTGAATAAGAACTCCATTTTGCCAAGTTTGGTAAATGTGATGAATTTCTCTCTTGAATGGCTGAGATAATGATGAGTAGTGAATGGTCCTACACCATGTGTTACTATTAGAGCTATACAAGGGCATCAAAAATCATCAATCATCTAGCATTACAATCATCACTCACATTTAGCTCACTTTATCATGACATTAAATTTCTTGCTACATTGCATGGATCAACACGTGGATCCATGGTTTGACATACTATATGGTTCTTTCAACAAAATTTTACTACCACATTTGTGCGTTCTACTACAACATGGGATTCTCTGGACTTCTCTCAAGTACGCATCTCTATCTACTTAATGTTACCAAGCTTTTCGCTCACCAACATAAAGTAGGGGAAAATGTAGTCACAAAATCATGCACTTGCTATTACAATTATACCACCAAGTATGTTGTTTTATATATGGATCTTGCATACGAAAAGTATTCACTAATGATCCATCCCCTTGTCATGTCATCAGTTTAGTCAGTCATTGTCATCGAGTGTCTTACACCGTCATTTATTTGCATAGTTCGGGTTGTCTCTCATGGAGTCTTAATTGTCATCTCTAGTCTTTAAATAGAGGGCCTAAGGAGGGATTAGGGTGCCCGTGGGTGTCTGGGTCCTTATTTTTAGGTGCCCTTGTTCCAGTTGCACTTGGGTCTCATTTAGAGTTTTGAGGTCAGTATTTATGGTTTTTCCTCCCATTCCCCTAGGTACTACTAGTCAACATGTCAGGTCATTAGTGTCAAAATTTGAGCAACAGATCCCTATATAAACACAACATACTTACTACCTTATGGGCGGACCTATTTCTACTAAGGGATAGCTACCTACTAAGGCAAGGGACTATATTTGGGCACTATTTGCATCACACACACTATATAGGAAAAGGGAAGTCTATTCTATTCCATCCACCATTTTACATTCTATCTAGTTATTTTCCCACTATCTCTACATCATTGGCGCTAGGGAACCCTAGGCACATCATTACACACATAATCACATAGAACTACATTGGGTCTTAGATGTAGTACAATGCTTAGTTGTAAGACCACCATTGTGACCGCTAAGGATAGTCTGAACCCTTCATATACATCTTTCTTTTTAGGGGTTTGATGTTTTGTATGGGGTTTTGTAGGTGAATCTTCATTACAGGTTTACGACATCATCAACGAAGCTAGTGCGACATCCACGCGACAAAAGGCAAGTTATTGTGAAGACCTAGCGACCAACTCAGACTCAGGTTCTAGGTTTTTCTGTAGACCAGCGGCGCCCATACTAATCCTCCTCCAGACACCCCAGTCTGGTCAGATCCACCACTTCTGCAATTTTGCTGAGGTGTGTTGTAACACTCTATTCTGCATGTTCATCATCCCGCCTAGCTCCAGATCACTGTGAGGTAAGTTCTATTCAGGTTAGTAATTTTTCCCTCATATTTCAATTATTTTATTTCATTTAAAATATCAAATAAATTATTTAGCAATCATATTTCGTTAGTTATTGCATTGTTGTATTATTTAGATTAACTTCTAAAAATCCATATTTTAGTTAATCACTTCCTAGGGCACGATTTCCACACACACATAATAACTACATGGAGTATGAGATGTAGTGCAACACTCAATTGTAAGTTCACTCAGTTGGGTGATTGTTGGGGTCAGTCTGACTCCCCATTTACATATTTCTTTTTTAGGATTCTGATGTGGTTTTGGGGTTTTGTAGGATACCATTTGTTTTGCATGCTACAAGAGAATACAATGATCATCCAATGACATACAAGTGACTGACAACAAAGGTTAGTGACCACCTTGCGACATAAGAAAACTATATTCTAAGATCTCATGAAGTCACAGGTTCCCAACAGAGATCTCTAGCACCTAAGCACTCTCGCCCCAGACCAGATGCCCTAGTCTAGGCTTATCTGACAATTACAAAATTTGTTTGATGTGGTTGCGAAAACCTCCTCCTCCTATTCATTAGTTTTCCATTCTAGAACACTTCAAGATTTATTTTGAAATCAAATAAGTCTTGTATTCTCTCTATTGCACCCAGGGTTTCATTTTTTATCTAGCTTATTATTTGTGTCAGATTTGTACTTTAGCATTTTATTTATCATACGTGACTTTGCAATTAGCGTTTTACAAAAAAAATTATATTTGTTAAATCAAAGAGTACTGAAAAAGAGTAAGTGTGAAGCATGGAGCATGATAGTAGATACTATAAACAACTGATGATGCTAGGAGGGGGGAAGAAAGTGTGATTCCCCAAAGTGTGAGAAGGATAGAATGCTTTCTAATGATAGTAAAGGGAAAGGGAATTCCACCTGATATCTGAGGATACAAAGGCATATGTGATGATGCTCTAAGATCGGTGGAGTATGAGAGTAGTGTCATGCATGTAAAGGAGGCCTATGTGGTGAAAGCAGTGGTGAACACCTATGTAAAGGGGCTACTCGAGTAGGGGACTTAGGCCGACGAGGTGGACTATTAGACCAATAAGGATGACAAGGTTGTGAAGTAGGTCATGCGTGAATAGGAGAACTAAGTGTAGAGTGTGCCTTATATTTGAGAGGCCCTGGAGGCCTAGGTGTTGTAGATGGTAGAAGGATATCATCAAGACTAGGTTTAGGTAGTGGTGTACATGGTGGAATGCCTTTAATAGTGATAAATTGTTTATTATGAATGAACTTGAGACACAAATGATTCATGGAGGGAATATCTTTAGCGACACAAAGCCAAGGAAGACCTAAGAACATGTCACATCCTTTTATTGAAGATAGCCACAACGTATGGCATAGACATGGTAAGAGGCCCAACTATAACGGACAACCTGATGTAGCCAAAATAATTAGGAACTGGATATGTGATATTAGAGATTGAACATTTTATATCCATAAGAAGTGCAATGGAGCACACACTAATAGGAGCCGTTGGATATATCATGGTGTTATTGACAGTGTATGAACCAATAGAAGTGTTGATGTGTAATGAATCAGAAGTGAATGTAGCATGATAATTGTGATCTGAAAATGAAATGGTTGGTGGTTATGCATCAACAGAAGTGAAAAAGAAGTCAAGGGGCTCCAATGAAGGAGGGGCATAGCTCGATATGCATGATTAGCAAAAGAATCGGGAGCTTGTGTGTCAGTGCTTAGGCAAAATATCATTGAAGATTTTTATCTTTTTATTATCAGTTGACTAGATTAAAAGTAGACTGGAATCAATGATCTCAAGTGAATTATTGTCAATAAGATCTTGAATGAGATGTCTGAGTTTGAATCGGTGATCAGCTAGAATGTCTGATGCATGGGTGATAGTCACATTTAGCATTTTCAACATAATTACGGCCACGGGGGTGAGATGGATCACGATTGAGTGGCAGTGAAAGAGTGATTAGATTTCTTTCAATGAGTTGAGGAAATAGAAATTGAGGTGCATATGGTAATTTGGAGAAAGTATGACTTGGAGGTTGTCATTGAAGCTTTTCAGGAGGAGAGACAACATTAATAGTTTCCTTTCCTTCAGTGGCCTTAGAAGATGGCTTGAATATTGATTTAGCTTGAAACCTATTAAAAGATGATGAAGGAGTATCTTAATACTTGATTTTTCCCATAGATAGGAATTTTACCTCATGAATTTTAAGCATATGGAATAATTGATCAAATGAAGGAGAGGTTTTAAAGATAACACTCTCCTGAAGTGGTGGTAAGCAGGCTTTGAATAAAAATATCTTGCAATTATGAATTAACAAGTACATTGGTCATTTTAGCTATATTTTTCTTGTATCACAAAACATAGTACAGTTAGATGCTCATTAGATCTTTGTTTAATTTGAGTGAGTTGTGCATAAGAGACTCTTAGTGCCGATATTGATTGAAAAGTGAGAAAAAAATTGGCTAGATACGTAAAATAAGTTAACGAATGAACAAGTAGATCATAAAAACAACACATGGCATAATCTTGAAGACTTCAAGGAAATAGCTTAGCTAGTAATGTATGATCATTCGCATAATCGAGACATGCGACATAAAAATATATGAGATTCTCTCGAGCGGTCACCATGGTCATTAAAGGTGGGCAGCTTAGGGGTGACGAAGTTTAGAGGAAGTGAATAAGCAAAAATGGTAGGTACAAAAGGAGTGTCAAGAAGTAAGGAGGAATCAAGAGATGGAGAAGAGAGTGAAGTAGCCTATTGTAACTGACGGATTTGAATTTGCAGATCTTGATATAAAAAGCTAGGTCATGGGTGCCGGAAGAGGAACTGGGTTGTGTATTAGAAGCACTGGGATGAAGGAGGGGAGCGGTTGAAATAGGAAATGGAAGTAGGAATGTTAAGGGGTTGGGTGGAATCCATGAAAATCAAAGAACCTATAAGAGGTACAAAATCACAAGAGTGTTTGGCAACAAGTAAAGCATTGAGAACATGTGGAATATGCACAAGGATTGGCGTGCAAAACCTAATGAAAATCAGTAAGCGTGTCTAATTGTTCTTGATTAACATTAGTGTTTTCATCGTAGGATTGTTTGTTATCAAAGGTTTCAATATTTTCCATAGGAACATTATGTGAGTTAGCAAAGGGGTTATTAGATTCAGCCATTAACTTATATGATTTATGAATAGAGGGAGGAATCTCAATGTACTCAAACCAACCAAAATGACCAATATGGGTGACGGTCATAAAAGGAAAATCCTAGAATGAAGGTTGGATCTGAGCGATGGGTTCACCAAATGATTTAATTTAATTTGAATTAAATCTAATTGTAGAGTCACTACTTAAATAAATGATGTATAAATGTTGAAATAATAAGAATGACACAAAAAAACTAAGATTTAAATAAAATATGAAACCCCGAGCAAGAGAGAGAGAGAGAGAGATAAAAGAACTTAGCTGATTTTTTAAAATTATTTATCTCTGTAAATTATTGATCTTTGTAAATTATGTACATAACGAACAAGGTCAGAATGGGGTTCCCACACTAGGACAAGGGGTGCTTAGGCTCTAATAAACCAGATCTGGGTGCCCGTGACTGCACAGAAGCTCTAGATATAATTTATGTTGTGTTGTAAGAGTATCATAATTAATCTTTATTGATCATTTGTTATTTTCACTATGATCATTTAAGGTACCTATAACCTGTAAAAGAGATGTTCACTTGCATAAGCCCACAAACCACATCAAACCTAAAAAAGGAAAATGTAGAATGAGGATTCGAGCTAACCCCGACGGTCACCTCGTGAGTGAACTTATTGATCGATCGTTGCACTGCATCTCAGAATCCATGTAGTTCTAGTGAGTGTGTGTAGAAAGTGTGCCCTAGGATGCCCTTGTGCAAGTTGCACTTGATAGCTAATTGTAGCTATAATGTAGAAATGTGTAGCATGTGTGAATGGAATAAAATGAACTTCCCGTTCCTATGTCATGTATGCAAAGTTACAGCCCTTGTCCCTTGAATAGATGTTAGATGAATGTTTTTGAGTGCTTTAGGTGCCTTTTGAATGTAAGCTTACATGATGATAGTAATGTTTAGTGCTTGGTCCTTGATTTTGAACACATAACTATGTATTTATATGATTCCATTGTTTGAATTTCGTAATTGACAACTAGATGGTTGACCCATAAGTGAAAAGATACCCAGAAGATAAAAAGAATGAGTAAGGTAGAAAAGGGGTTAGGGGCTCCCAAAGGGGACAGGAGTGCCTAAGAGTTGTTGTCCTGGCTGGGCGCTAATGTCTGAAGCCATAAAAGATAAATCAGTAAGATTCCAATTGGGCTATGGGGTGTGTAATACCAAATAAAAGATAAACGACAAAGAAAAGAGGCCAAATATAGTTGTCAACCACTAGTTTTATTGCTTAGGAATCATGAAAATGCTAACATGCTTTTATGACCTATAAATTTACCCAAGTGCATGATTTTTTGTCTATATATTCATTTCTTGGCTATACTCAAAATCTTACTCGATGGTTATGCACATGATTATCCATAACCACCTTTTACTAATGAATAATATACCATGGGCATGTACAAATTACGTCACATAGGCTCTTTATATGATTAACCTCACATTATTGCCTACTAAGTCATTGATCCAACTCCAATCGACTATGATCCTAACAATGACAATTCTCCTAGATGAGTTTACTTGATTCTTCTCCACCTCACACACTTGGGGGGCATCGCGCTTCCCCTCTTCTAGTATTATAAGTTTTTTATAGTATGTATTATCACACTTCATGCTTCACACTGAATCTTTTTTGTTACTCTTACACATCTTGATACACACCTTATATCATCATTACCCTATGATGCACTCTAGTTCTACGGTTCATACTAGACTACTGAGGGTCTAAATCTAAAATGAACCTCACTGCATTCACTTTTCATACTTTATGCTTCATGAACTATCTTTTTAACACATTCTCAAACCATTTCTCAATGACACACTCTTGTTTTATGGTTCATTCTTGATTATTGAGGGGTCTCCTATAAATGAACATATCTCATACACATCCATTGGGGTTCGTGGTGCTCCCATCACATTCACACATTGTATACCATTCCATCACACTCATACATTTTATTTACATATCTTGGTTGCACTTACGCTTGCTTTCTTGTACTACTTACATGATGCACTTTTCTTACTATGTTAGCCGGATACTTACTATGTCATTATCTATGCTATATACACACACATGCATGTTCACTTGGCCTTTTTGAGTGAATGTAGATCTCTTACATATTTTCACAAAACCCTCAAAGAGACATCAAATCCTAAAAAAGAAAGATGCAAAATGAGGGGTCAGACTGTCCTCAACTATCAAACATGTGAATTTACAACTGAGCAGTTGCACTACATTTCAGACCCAATGTAGTTCTAGGTGTGTGTGTGTGGAATCGTGCCCTAGGTGGCTCTTGTGTGTGTCACACTTGATAACAAGCAAAGTAGGTAGATGTAGAGAAATGTAATAGATGTGTGCATGGAATAGAATAAACTCCCCTCCTATGAAGTGTATGCAAAATAATGCAGTCCTTTTCCCTTGAATGGATGCTAGAATGGATGTTTGAATGCTCTTGAATAGCCTTTGGATGCAACCTTAGGTGGTGATAGCTAATGCTTAGTGTTTGGTCCTTTATTATGATCACATAAATTTATATTTATATGATTCCCTTGCTTGAATTTTGTAATTAACCCCGAAAAGGCTGACTACCAAAAAGATAAGATGCTCAAATGGCTAGAAAGGACCCAAAAGATGTGAGTAAAGTACAAAGAGGTTAGGGGTGCCCAAAGGGGATGGGTACGCCTAGTGCTGCACTTAGTGTCCTGGCTGGGCATTTGGTGTCCAGAATGAGAAATGTGAAGGTATGAAAATCAGACTGAGAAAGGTGGTGTAAGACCAAAAGTAACAATAGAAAGAAAGAAAAGATGGCCAAAGACATGGGTTAATTAGTAATTTTCTTACTTAGGAATCATATGAATAGTAGTATGCAATCAGGACTAGATAATTACCCAAAGTGTGTGATTTTGTGTCTACATTTTCCCCCACTTTATGTTGTTGAGTGAAATCTCTTGATAACATAAAGTAGATAGAGATGTGTACCTGATAACCATGTAGATTGATGGCGAGAAGCGTGTCGAGAGACAAGGAAAAGTGTGGAGTGATAAAAAGGTGGAGCGTGGAGACTAAAGATGAGAAAGTGTAAAAAGTGATGAGATAATGACCCTAGGGTGGAAACACATGTTGTAGATGTCACCAATGTGCCTATTGTTGATGTCGATGTTGATGTGTGTGATGTTTTTGATGTTGTTGTTGAATGATGTTGACTATTGCTTCCCATACGGATGGACCTGCAAAAGAGAAGAATGAACAAGTAGTCAAATACACATGTATATGTGTAAAAAGCATGTAAAGAAGTAAAATGAAAAATGTGAAAAAGGAACATGTGCACCTGATCCAGTGATGAGGAAAAGAGTGTAGAAAAGGATCATGTAGATGTTGTGAATCCTGAGTTTTTTGGGTGATCTCACGCCAGTTGTGTCGGCTGTGAGTTTTTTGGGAAATCTCATGCCAATGATCTGGAAGAAGTGTAGGGAGAAAATTTTGGTGTCATCCTCCAACCTTTAACTGCTTCCCACAATATGTAGAACACCACTGCAGATGGTGTGTAAAAATATGATCTGGTTCGACCAATTCTGATCCAATGTTGAATGTTGTATGTATGGTGGGTGTTAAGGACTATCTACCCTGTAAAATCCATTGTGTGGAGTGTTGTAGACTGTGTTGCACTGAAGAATTTTGTGTAACTACCCCCTAGTCACAGGCATCCAAGGAAGGGTCAGGGGAACCCAAGAACTACTGTCCTAGTCTGGGCATTGTGTCTGTGTTGTAGTAAGGACCCAAGTCAGATTTTGAGCCCTGTCTGATGTTGATGATTGTGTTGTACCGGTATTGTGTTGTGTTGTGTGATGACTGTAAACTATTGTATGGGGTGACTGATTCACCCAAATGATGCCCCCCTCATTTGGGGTACATGCGACGTCACTGAGGAGAATGTGGCCCAAAGGAGGACCGACTGCTGTGTTGAAATTGTGCCCTGTAGGGGGAGGGAGTGTGCTTGGTAGAAACCAAGGCACATGCAAAAACAAGTGGCTAGGAGACAAGTGTTAGTACAACAAGACAAACATGCATGTAAAATGTAAGCTAGCAAACAAGCAGACAATGTGTAAGATTCAAGAAGACGCAAGAAGACAATGTAGACCGCATGAAAAGTGGGTTTCAAACATGGGACACCACTCACGATGTCACAAGACAATCAAGGCTGACTAGGCCAAAAGCAGACAAGTGTGCACACAAGACAAAGGGAAAAGCCTGCAAACAGTGGCAAATAATGACAAGCAACAAACAATGTAATAGAAAACCATGGAAGCAAATAGACCTGTAAGACAAATGTTGCACATGAAGCACCCATTAGCATGTTAGAAAGATAAAAAGTATGTCAAGGTGCATGTATAATCTAATAAAGTAATGTGCTATGAAAAAAATGAAACAATAACACATGTAGTGTACAAAAGTGGATGCCCCCAGGAGCCTCTGTGGGACTGGTAATAGGTATTGTGCCAAACATCCATGTTGCGTGTATAGATCTGTAGAATCTGTGATCACAACTAGAAAGCAAGTGAATGTGCATGTGTGTATGGAAAGATAATGACATACAAGATATCTATCTAGCATGTGTAATAAAGTGTACATGTAACAAGTAAATGTAAGCAAGACTAAATGCGACCAAGATATGTAGTATGTTATGGATGAGATGGAATGGAATGTAGAGTGAATGATAGGAGCAAGCGTGCCCCCTAGTGAGTGGATGTGTATGTATGAGATGAGGTTCATTTATACATGCCCCCTCAGTAGTTCAAGAATGAACCATAGAGCAAGAGTGCGTCATCAGAAATGGTTTGAATTGTGTGTGCTAGAAAGATGTGATCATCAAAGTGTGCAAAGCATAGAGTGTTAAGCATGCGAGTGAGTGAATGAGTGAGTGAGTGAATGTGTGAGTGTGGTGAGGTCCATTTGAGATGTAGACCCTCAGTAGTTGAGTATGGACCATGGAACTAGAGTGTGTCATAGGGTAATGATTGCAACGTGTGAAAGTAGATGTCAAAAAGATATATCATGAATGTGTAGAGTGTGTAGATGTATAATGCACAATAGATGTTGTGAGAAGATGTAGATGATGTGAAGTGTGTATGTAGTATGCTGTGTGAAGTATGTGTAGTGTAGTGTGTAGTGTGTGAGGTTCATGTGTATAGGATGCCCTCAACAGTCAAGTGTGAACCATAAGCATGAGAGTGTGTCATCAGGAAATGATGATATGACATATGTATCAAGATGTGCATGATGTGTATGTGTAAAGACTAGATGTGAAGTGATGAGAAAATAAGACATGTGTTCAATGTTAGGGGGGAAGGGGGAGAAATAAATAGTGTGATGCCCCCCCCCCCCCCAAGTGTGTGATGATGAATGTGTTATCTGATAAAAGTGAAAGATGAGGGTCCTCCACCTGATGCTTGTGGAGATAAAGGCATGTGATCATGCTCTAAGAGTGGTGGTATATGAGATAGATGTTGTGTAGGTGAATGAAGCCTATATGCATGCGACTGATGAGTATATTGTGGAGAGTGGGCACCTTTGTGTAACAGAATGTGGAGGTGATGGACACCTATGTGAAGCAGAAGCAGAGGTGATGAACACCTATGTGAACCAAAGAGCGCGGAGGTGATGGATACCTATGTGAAGCAAGAGCGTAGAGGTGAACACCTATGTGAAGTGAAATGAGGTGGTGAAGTATGCCTAGATGAAGGAGTTTCCTAGTGATGGACCTAGAATGATGTGATGGACTAGTAGATCGATGAGACTGTGTAGGCATGTGTGAATAGGTGAGCTAGGAGCAGTTTGTGCTTTAGTTTTGATAGGTTGTGGGGACCTAGATGCTCTAGCTGATGCAATGGAAACCTCAAGAGGAGGTTTTGACCATGGAGTGGATGGTGGAACACCATTGATAGAGATGACTTGGTTGTTGTGAATGAATTTCAGATGCAAGTGATTCATGGATATGATAGACTGAGATCTGCGAATCCAATTGAGGCCTAAGAGCATGTCACACCCTTGAATTGTTGGTGCCACAAGAAAAGGTACAAGCATGGTGAGAGGACTGACAGTGACTTGAAGCTTGACAACCCCATATGAGTTAGGGATTGGATATGAAATTTGCGAGAGTGGATAGCCGATAGCAACAAGAAGTGCAATAGAACACGTGTGATGTGCCATGATGGATCAACTTTAGTGTTATTGATAGAAATGGATCTGATAGAAGCACTAATGTGCAAGTGATCAGAAGAGAATGTAGCATGATAATCATGATTGGAGAAAGAAATAATTGGTGGAGAAATGTCAGCATGAGCAACTAGGAAATCAAGAGCCCCCGATGCAGGAGGAGGCACTGCGTGATATGTATGATTAGCTGAGGAATCAACCACTTTTTTGTCATGTTTTGGAAGAGGATTGTTGAAGATCTTGAGCTTATGATTTTCATTGATAGGTGCAAAAGCCATAGGCTCTGGAAGCTCAATTGCATTATTATCGATCAGATCTTGAATGAGATTGCAAAGTTTTAAAACAACAATCTGTAGAATGTCCAATGCATTGATGATAGTCACATCTGAGTTTTTCATCATAATTATGACCTTTAGGATGAGATGGATCTAAATTAAGTGGAGGAGGAAGTGTGATAAGATTGCTTTTGACAAGTTGTGGTAGTAGAATATGTGGAGCAATAGTTAATTTTGTGTATGTTCGCTTAGGTGGTTTCCATTGAAGCTCTTTAGTATTAGATACAACATTCAACAATGATTTTTACTTCAGTAGGTTTGGTTGATGGCTTGAAAGTTGATTTATTTTGAAAGCACTGTAGAAGATGAAGCTTTGTTCTTGATACTTAAGCTTACCTATAGATAAGAGTTTAGTTTCGTGTAGCTTAAGAGTATGACATAGTTGATCAAATGATGGAGATGTCTCAAAGAGAACACTCTCTGAAGAGGCAGCAATAGACTTTGAATGAATAAATCTTGAAGTTCAGAGTCCACAAGCACATTAGACATCTTAGCTAAGTTGTTTTTGTATTGTAAGACATAATCCGCTAGATGTTCATTAGATCCTTGTTTAAGTTGTGTGAGTTGAGCATATGAGATCTTAGAGCCAATATTGATAGAGAAATGAGTGAGAAAAGCATCAGCTAGATGCGTGAAAGATGTTACCAAGTGGATAGGTAGGTCATAGAACCAACGCATCACATAATCTTGGAGACTACGAGGAAAAATATTTGCAAGAAAAGTATGATCATCTGCATAGTCTAGGCATGCTACATGAAAATGCTGAAGATGTTCTTATGGGTCACCATGGCCATTGAAAATGGGAAAGCTTAGGGGTGAAAAAATTGAGAGGAAGTGAATAAGCGGAGATAACGGGTGTGAATGGGGTGTGAAGGAGTAAAGTGGAATCCAAAGATGGAGATGCATGAGAAGTAGCTTGTTGTAAGTTGGATTTGAACTTGGAGATCTTGATAAAGAGAGGTTAAATATTTTGATTATTGGAAGAAGAAACCATGTGTGCATTGGGAGCATGAGAATCAATGGGGGGTAGGTGGAGTGAAATGAATTGAAGTGGGAGTAGGGCCATGAAAACGAGGAAGAACTAGAAGTAGGTTGAAGAGTAGAAGTAGGTGGTTAAGTAGTAATATGGAAGTGGGGATAGATCATGCAAAGCATTAAAATTTGTGAGATTGGTGGCTTCCTTGAAATTGGTATAAATCATAAGATTGTCTAGATCCTATGGATGCTCAGTTGATATGATCATTAAGGTATTTAAGTTGCTCAAGCATTAAGTGAATTCGCCATAAGATTGAGCGGGATAGTGATAAGAGGATAACCAAGCGGGGACCTAAAGAAAAGGTGGATTTAAGCACATGGGTTCACCAAAATGATTAATCAAAATATGAATAAATGTTATAAAAATGCTTAATCTAATTGTTATTGTAGCAGTAAATGAATATGCAATAAGTACATAAATAACCCAAGTAAACTAAGCTAGAAAATGTGAAACCCTAGTTGCAATGAAGGGATAAAATGACTTAGCTATTTCTCAAATATCCTGAAGGTGCACAAAGATGGAAAAATGGAAAATATGAAGCACAAACTATCACACCAAAGCTCAAAAAAATGTAGATCTAGAGGAATATGTTGGACAGGGGTGCCCAGAAAGGGGCAGGGGCACCTGTGGGTGCCACAGACTGTAGTAGGGCACCTGTGACTAAAAATGCTCAAAAAACCATCTTTGATTGGTCGCAAGGTGTTTTTGTCCTTTTCCTTTGGTCGTTATGAGGTCACACAATGATCACTGAGGTCACTGGAAACCTGCAATGAAATAATGACCTACAAAACCCTCAAAGAGACATCAAATCCTAAAAAAGAAAGATGCAAAATGAGGGGTCAGACTATCCTCAGATGTCAAACAAGTGATCTTACGACTGAGCACTTGCACTACATTTTAGACCCAATGTAGTTCTGTGTGTGTGTGTGTGGAATCATGCCCTAGGTGGCTCTTGTGCGTGTCACACTTGATAGTGAGAAAAGTAGCTAGATGTAGATAAATGTAATAGATGTGTGCATAGAATAGAATAGACTCCCCTCCTATGAAGTGTATGCAGAATAATGCAGCCCCTTTCCCTTGAATGGATGCTTGAATGTTCTTAAATAGCCTTTGGATGCAACCTTAGGTGGCGATAGTTAATGCTTAGTGCTTGGTCCTTTATTATGATCGTATAACTTTATATTTATATGATTCCTTTGCTTTAATTTCATAATCAACCCCGAAAAGGTTGACTACCGAAAAGATAAGATGCTCAAATGGATGGAAAGAACCAAAAATATGTGAGTAAAGTAAAAAGAGGTCAGGGAAATTTACAGCCGCATAAAATATTGATTTTTCCATATTTTTACAGTTAAGGCAGTGAACTAAAGAACCTTAATATTTCCCAAAATGTCCACCTGAATTACTTGAAAATTTAAAGAGAGCTTGATATTATTATAAATGACATTAGAAGACTATTTTTAGGATTTTACAAAAATTAAAATGCTGCTAGAAAAATCACAGCGTGCCCTAGATAACTGGATATTCAGAGGTTCGTAACTCTTCGAATTCAAGCGCAAATATTATGAGTCTTTAGAAATAACATTATCAAATATAGGAAATGACATTTCAACCTTTAGATCTGAAAGGGGCCAACTAGAAACCCTCCAAATAAAGGTTGCAAGTCACCTAGCTTGGAAAAGGGTTCGACATTGATGAAGATGCCTCCAAAGTGATGTTACGCCCTACCCAAATGGCTGCCATAAATATGATCTGAAAGCCCTCTGGTTATCTTCCCCAAAAGCCCCCAAAACCCTCAAAACTCTTCCTCTGAAACCTCTGATAATATCTCTATCACACATCCCAAAAAGCAGCTCCAAAATGACAAGTTAGGGTAGATCTCTCACTACCGAAGAATGCCCTGCTAGCTAGGGATGGGTCTCTCACCACCAAAGCTAGGGTCCCTGTGGGATTTTACTCCACAAGCTGTAGATGCGCAAAGAACAGTTACACATGAAGGAGAATAAAATGTATGCAAAAATTCCCTTTCCTTTCTCTCCCAGCTCCTTATATACTTCTCCATGGAAAAATAGCCCCAACTACCTTAGACGCATGTCATTCAATGAAGGGGCCAATAAAATAAAAGTAACTAAAGTTACTTTTAACTTTTTGAGTCGCCATGGTCCAAAAGTGACCCCCAAACATGAAACTTGGATATTAGAACCACGAGGCCCCTTCCTAATAGCTCCCAGTGTCCACAACCCCTTAGGTATGACCACGGTTTGGACTCGACTTGGGCCTTGGGCCTTTTGGCATAGGAAAGGGGACATTATAGTCCTCCCTTCATAAATTTTGCTTGTCCTCAAGAAAATGCAAATTATGATGCTGTAAAATTTGCTCTCCCTCCCAAGTAGTATCCTCAAGTGGCAGTCCCTTTCATCACACCAAATACTCAGTGATTACTTTGCTCTTGATCCCCCTCTGTCTCTCTTTAATAATGGATTCTGGTTCTAGCACCAACTTCCCCTCCTCATCTAGTGGCGGTAACTCTGTAGATGGTGCAATATGTTATCTGAGTGCCTTTTTAAGGCATGAAATATGGAAGATATTATGTATCTTACTCTACTCTGGTAGCTCTAGCTCATATGCAACTGTCCCAACTCAACGAACTACCCGGTATGGACCATAAAATTGTGGTTTCAATTTCTCTACACCCTTCTGCTTCAGTGAGGACTGCCTATATGGATGTAAACATAGGAATACTAGATCCCCAACCTCAAAAAACATCTTTGTCCTTTGTCGATCTACATATACCTTCTATTGATTATGTGCCTTCTAAAGATTCTCTTTGAGAGCCTTCAGAATATCCTGGTTCTCCTGTAACCAATCTCGAGCTTTGGGAGCTTGGCTATCTGGTAATACCAAATCTACAAATTCCTAGTGTCGTACCCATACAAGGCTAAAAAAGGAGTCATACATATGCTCATTTAGTAGGTGGTATTGTAGCAATACTCACCCATGTGTAACCATTTAATCCATGCCTGTTGGTGTCCTGTCACATAAATCCGCAAGTAGCCCTCTATCCACTTATTGACTATCTATGTATGCCCATTTGTTTGTGGGTGGTAGCTAGTGCTAGGAGTCAACTCGTACCTACTAGTCTGAAGATTTCTTGCCAAAAGGTGCTCATGAAGATCTTGTCCCCGTCGTTGACAATATTTTTTAGGCAACCCATGTAGCCTAAAAATACCGGTAGAGAAGATGCGAGCCACATCCACTGCCTCGTGCCCCTTAGGTAGGGAAAATAAATGAGCATACTTAGTTAACCAATCAACTACAACATAAATGCAACTATGCCCATGTACCAAGGGAAGCCCTGTGATAAAGTCCATAGATATGCTTTCCCATTTCTGTTTGGGAATGGGGAGAGGCTGAAGTAATCCTGTTAGGAAAGAATGCTCAGATTTGGTTTGCTAGAAAACCATACACTCTCTGACATGTTTAAGGACATCATCCTTCATCCCCTTCCATGAAAATCTCTCCCTGATGAACACGTATATTTTGAAATACCCAGGATGTCTAGCTAGTGGTGTATCGTGTACTACTCAAAGGATCTTCTCCTTCATTTTGGATCCTGGTACAAGAAAAATCCTATCCTTGTAGAAAATGAGATCATCCACTACTTTGTATCATTCGTTCTGTTTAATACCATCCATGATCTCACATGCAAACTGATTTTTGGAATACTCAACAAGTATATGAGCCTTCCAATCCACTAAAATCTCAGACATAGAACTAAGCATAAAAGTGAAGTAAGGCCTCCTGGATAAAGCATCAGTAACAATATTATTCTTACCTCTAGTGTACTCTATGTCAAGGTCATATGTTTCTACCTTTTTCACCCATCTTTGCTGGCAATTGTTGAGCTCCTTATGTCCCAAGAATAACCTCAAATTGTTGTGATCCATACGAACCATGAATTTGTTTCCCACAAGGTACTATATGAATTTGGCCAAAGCTTGCATAAAGGCCAACATCTCCTTGTCATAAATTGAATACCCTCTCTCCACGGGTTTCAATTTCTGACTCTCATAGGTGATGGGATGCCTATCCTGGATGAGCACTGACCCAACACCCTCTCCTGATGCATCACACTCTAGAATGAATGGGCGAGAGAAGTTTGGTAATGTGAGGATGAGACACAAACTCATCACCTACTAGGTGATCAAAAACCTGTTGTGCTGTGTATGACCAAGCAAAAGCCCCCTTCTTGGTCAAAATGGTCAATGGAGCAGTCAACCGAGAGAAATTCTTCACGAACCTCCGGTAGTATGTGCACAACCCGAATCCTCTTAATTGTGTCAATGTCCTAAGTAGCGGCTTATCCAGGATTACCTGTATCTTCTCTCTAAGGATTGCCCGTATCTTCTCTCTATCCACCTTCACTGTACCCCCACCAATTACATATCCCAAGTATAGAAGTTCGATCATGTCGAACTCACACTTAGAGGCTTTCGCATGTAATGAATTAGCTTCTAATATCCCCAATATCTCACCCAGGTGCCTGATATGGTCCTCTTAAGTCCTGTTGTAGACTAAAATATCATCAAAGAAAACCAATACAAACTTCTGCAAGTGGTGGTTGAACACATGATTCATACAAGACTGGAATGTAGCTGGAGCATTAGATAATTTGAAAGGCATCCCAAAGAACTCAAAGTGACCGTAATGGCATCTGAAAGTTGTCTTATGCACATCCTGCTCCCTAACTTTGATCTGATGATATCCAGAATGTAAATATATTTTTGAAAAATAGATTGCACCATGTAGCTCGTCCAACAACTCATTAATGTGTGGTACGGGATACTTGTTCTTTATTGTCTTCTTATTCAAGGCATGGTAGTTTATACACATCCGCAGGGTCCCATCCTTCTTCTTCACCAATACCACCGAAGAAGCAATAGGGCTGGAACTTAGTCTAATATGCCCCATATCAATGAGCTCATGTATAGTCTTCTCGATCTCATCCTTAAACCATTTGTGGTGACGGTAAGGAGAAGTAACCACTAGTCTAACATCCTCGAGCTCAATCACATGCTCAAATCCCCTATCTGGAGGTATGTCACCAAACACTGCACTATGTCTGTCTAATAAGCCCTGTATATCCACATGGTACTCTTGTTGTCCATCCTCTAATTTCTTGGCCGAAACCAAACAATGTACTGCCCAATCCACCCCATCGTGCCTATAGATCCTCTCAATCCTCTTGGCCGTAACAACTCGGGGTGCCCCTCAAGATAAGCCCCTCAAGATCACATTCCTCCCTTTGGACTTAAATTTTAGCTCCATCATCTGGAAGTTAGTCTGAAACTCACCAAGGGAATGGATCCATAGTACCCCAAACACTATGTTGGTCTCTCCAATACCAACAATATAAAAATCATTGGTAAATGTATAGTTACCCATCGTGATGCTCAATTGGGGAACCCGTCGTGTTCATCACATAGAATCTCCATTGGCTATAACCACGTTGAAGCCCTCAAAGTAACCCTCACCTCTCAACCAATGAGGCATCAATAAATTTGTGGGTTGCCCCACTATCAATGAGTACCACCACTCTTTGTCCCTGTAAAACTCCCCTAACTCTGAATGCATTGTACCTCGAGGTACTAGACAAGGTGGCGATAGTCTCATGGGGTAAAGTCTAACTATCATGGCTCAACACCCACACTATCTAATGCCTCATCATCATCATCCTCTAATCCTTGTGTGTCCAACTCCTCGTCACCATCACTCTCCTCAAAGACCTTTATGAATTGGGCCCTCCCTCTACCCTTGCAATCGTGTCCTGGAACCCAAGGTGTGTGGCAATCGAAACATAGTTTCTTTCACCTCAATTCCTCCTTGTCCTCTCTAGATCCGAATGGTCTCCAAGCTATATCTTTCCTACGTGGAGGTACCTTCAACTGCGAACCCTCGGTTCTAGAAGGGAAACCCTTAGGCTGCACTCGAGGTGGAAAACTCAACTTAGGAGTGGATAAATCCAAGTCACGAGCTCTCCTAATAGCCTCATGCAACAAAGAAGGCTCAAATGCCCTCACAAATCCAACGAGAGTATCTGTCAAACCTAATGTGAATAAGGAAATCAACCCCATCTCTATAACATCAGGTACCATGACCGATAGTCTCTGAAAATCTATGATATACTGATCCACGGAACTGGTTTGCCTCAAATGAGTCAACTCTCTAAAATTCCTGTCGGGGTCCCTCTTATCAAATCCACACACTAGCCTCTTTGTGAACTCTGCATAAGTCGTGATGTATATGTGTCCCTGTGTAATCAAACCATGATGCCACCAATCATGAGCGTCTCCCTCTAGATGTAAGATTGCAAACTTAATTGCATCTTCCTCATGCATATGATTCAAGTCGAAGTATGTCTTCAACTTCTGCACCCAAGACTGTGCAGTACACTTCTTAGAACTGTCGAAGTGTGGAACAAAAATCTATCCTAACCTCCTTTACATCTCTGGTACCTGTACCTGGTAATCTCTCCTAGGCCTGCTGCCAATCTTCATTTTGCAATATTCTTGGAATGGCATGTCGTCACGAAATCCATCACTTAAGGTCAGGTACCTTTCCCAACAAGACTCCTCATCTACAATATCCCCTGGTTGTTGTACCTATGAAACTTCTGGATCCTTTAAGAAAGAAGGTTCGTGAAACCCCAAAGGCCTAGTAGAAGAATGGGGGGACCATTGCCCTGAATGTCCACCGTCACCTCTTTGACCATGTTGTCCCCTATTGCTATTTTCTCCTCTTTCCACATGAGTATCAAATCTATCATGTGCTAATCTCTCAGTGAGCTAGCTCAAATAGAGATTGGTAGTCTCCTGTTGTTTTACCACATTGGTGAACAATTGTTTCATTAGATCTACATCTATATCTTCATTATCTCTATCCCCCATCTTTCAATCCCAACAGGCTGGAGAAACAACTGCTCTAATACCACTGAAATATCCCTTGTGGGATACCACTTAAAAATGCACCAAAATATTGAAAATTTGCAGCCACATAAAATACTGATTTTTCCAGATTTTTACAGTTAGGTCAGCGAACTAAAGAACCTTAATATTTCCCAAAATGTCCACCTGAATTACTTGAAAATTTAAAGAGAGCTTGATATTATTATAAATGTCATTAGAAGACTATTTTTGGGATTTTACAGAAATTAAAATGTTGCCAAAAAAATCACAGTGTGCCCTAGACAATTGGATATTCAAAGGTTTGTAACTCTCCAAATTCAAGAGATAAAATTATGATTATTTAGAAATAACATTAGCAAATATAGGAAATGAAATTTCAACCTTTAGATCTGAAAGGGGCCAACTGGAAACCCTCCAAATAAAGGTTGCAAGTCACCTAGCTTGGAAAAGGGTTGGACATTGATGAAGATGCCTTCAAAGTGATGTTGTGCCTTGCCCAAACGGCTACCATAAATCTGATCTGAAATCCCTCTGGTTATCTTCCCCAAAAGTCCCCAAAACCCTCAAAACCCTTCCTCTGAAACCTTTGATAATATCTCTGTCACATAGCCCAAAAAGCGGCTCCAAAATGACAAGCTAGGGTAGATCTCTCACTACCGAATAATGCCCTGCTAGCTAGGGATGGGTCTCTCACCACCGAAGCTAGGGTCCCTGTGGGATTTTACTCCACAAGTTATAGATGTGCAAACAATAGTTGCACGTGAAGGAGAATAAAATGTATGTAAAAAGTCCCTTTCCTTTCTCTCCCAGCTCCTTATATACTTCTCCACGGCAAAAGAGCCCCAATAACCCTAGACGCATTTCATTCCATGGAGGGGCCAATAAAATAAAAGTAACTAAAGTTACTTTTTCCTTTTTGAGTCGTCGTGGTCCAAAAGTGACCCCTAAACGTGAAACTTGGATATTAGAACCACAAGACCCCTTCCCAATAGCTCCTAGCGTCCACAACCCCTTGGGTATGACCACGGTTTGGACTCGACTCGGCCCTTAGGCCTTTTAGCGTAGGAAAGGGGACATTATAGAGTCATATGAATAGTAGTATGCAATCAGGACTAAATAGATACCCAAAGTGTGTGATTTTGTGTCTACACCACTATATCCTTTGTCAGCCCCCCACTAAGGATCCTAGGGGCATCTACCTTTCCTACTCTTACACATTGCAGGTACTATTATTTAATCATATACTAATTCCTATTCTTACTAGCACATTACTTTCCATTGATACATACATGTCTTGACATACTTTTTATCTTTCTAACATGTTAATGGGTGCTTCATGTACAATATTAGCCTTGCAAAACTATATGCCACCATGGTTATTTGATGTACTTTACTTGAAATTATTTTCCATTGTATGTTATTTGTTGTGAGCTATGCCTTTTGTCTTATATGCTCATTGTATGCTTTTGGCTGCTCTAGCCCTGATTGTCTTGTGACATTGTGAGCGATTTCCTATGTTTGAAACCCGCTTTTCACGGTTCATCTTGTTTACACTCTTGTTTGTTACATTATTTTCTATTGCATGCTAGCTACTTCTTTCTACTAACACATGTTATTAACCACTTTGTTTGCATGCGCATCCCCTACCCCATGTAGGTATATAGTTCAACTTAACATCAAGTCCTCTCTTTTGGGCCGCACACTCTTACAGTCGTCGCATGCACCCCAAACGAGGGGGCATACATTGGGTGAAAAAATCACCCCTACAACAAGTCATAGCTACAGTTCATATCACTATAGTATATCAACAACACAAGAATATAGTCATAGAGCGGCCCATAATCAGACTTGGGTCAGAATCACAATACAAACATTAGTGCCCAGACTCAGATAGTAGTGCTTGAGCACTAATGTTTGATTTAACAAAAATAGAATTATGTTAAACCCTAATTATAGAGTCACGTATGATAAAAAACACTAAAGTACAAATTTGACACAAGCAATAAGCTAATAAAATATGAAACCATAAGTGCAAGAGAGAGAGAGTAAAGGACTTAGTTGACTTACACTTGATCCAGGACTGACGAAGACTGGGAAAATTGATGACCAAGAAGGGTAGATCGTTGCAACTATGCACTATAAAATCTGTAACTGTCGGATGAGGCCAAACTAGGGCACCTGGACTGGGTTACGGGTACCTGGGCGCTAGAGTCTACTACTGGACGCCCATGACTGTGAATTATGCTCAAGTGTCGCTGATAGTCATTGTTGGTCACCTATATGTCGTAATATGATTGTTGGGTGTGCTTGTAACTTGTAAATCAAAACTTCACCTGTAAAACCCACAAACCACATCAAATACAAAAAAGAAAGATGCAATATGGGGAGTCAGAATGACCCCAACGGTCACCTGACTAAGTGAACTTACGATCGAGAACTGCACTACATCTCAGACTCTATTTAGTTCTTGTGCATGTGTGAAAGAATTATGCCTTAAGATGCCCTTGTGCAAGCGCACATGATAGTGAGTAGTATCTAGATGACCAATGTAGATAGATGTGTGGATGGAAAAATGAACTTACCCTTCCTATGAAGTGTATGCAGAAGATGCAGTCCTTTGTCCCTTGAATGGATGCTAGATGGATGCCTTTGATGCTCTTAGATGCCTTTGGATGCAACCTTAGGTGGTGATAATAGATGCTTAGAGCTTGGTCCTTTATTTTGGTCACATATCTTTGTATTTATATGATTCCCTTGGTTGAATTTTGTAATTGAAAATAGGAAGGCTGACCCATAAGAAAATAAGATGCCCAAAAAGAGTGAGTAAGGTGGAAAGAGGTCAGGGGCGCCTAGAGGGGATGAAGGCGTTGGTGTCTGAAGTCATAAAAGATAAGAAAGTGAAATATTGGTTGGGTTGTAGGGTGTAAAAGGCTTGAAAGAAGACAAGAAACAAAGCAAAGAGACCAAAGATAACTGTCAATTATTAGTTTTTTCACATAGGAATCATATGAATGCAAGTATACTTTTAGGGACCTAGAAATGTACCCAAGTGCATGATTTTGTGTCTACAATGTCATGAGGGCACCAACAATAATTTTCTCATATCAATATAGTTCATAGAAGTCTTTAGAGCAATTCTACAGCTACGTGCAAAGTCCTCTAGTCACAAAATGCATTATATCCCCTTCAATCAATACAATTCGAAACTAATTCAGAACAATCGGAACAAAAATAACAACATGAACTAAATCAGGATGTAACATTTGCAATGGTGCTTATTGGGCACAATCATGGAAGGAGAGTAAAACTAGACCTCTATCCCCAACACTTGTTCTTTAGCATGAGATCACCCAAAAAAACTTGCACTTGGTGTAAGATCACCCAAAAAACTCACGCTTGGTGTGAGATCACCCAAAAAACTTGCACTTGGCGTGAGATCACCCAAAAAACTCACTTTTGGTGTGAGATCGCCCAAAAATCTCACCTTTAACATTCAAATCAGCAACTACAAGCAACATGACATTTTTCTATCCTTTACTCTTTTACATATCAATTGTACACTTTCCTTTTACACACTATTACAATCCTTACATACTTATGCACATGTTTTTATAATCTATCATATACATAACTTTGACTACTTTTTTGCTCTTATTTTCTAGGTCCTTCCTTATAAGAAGCAACACACATAAGCTACAACAACATGCTATAATGCATACGCTTCACCCCTAGGGTCCACTTCCCTCTCCTAGTCTCTGCGTTTCACTTTGCAATCATTCCACACTTCACTTGTCCACTCAACACGCTATTCGCTGCACACTCTACATGATCATAAGGTATGCATCTCTTATCTACTTTATGTTATTGAGTATTCACTCAACAACATAAAGTGGGGGCAAATGTAGACACTAAATCACACACTTGGGTGCATATTAGGTCATAAAAGTATGTCAGCATTTACATGATTCCTAAGAAAGAAAACTAGTGGTTGATAACTATCTCTGGCCTCTTTTCTTTATCTCTTGTTTTGTATTTGGTCTTCCACACCCTATAGCACAATCATAATTTAATTGATTTATCTTTTATGGCTTCAGACACCAGCGCCCAACCAAGACAACAACACCCAGGCGCTCCTGTCCCCTTTGAGCACCCTTGACCCTTTTCTACCTTCCTCACTCTTTTTGGGCCCCTTTTATCTTTTGGGCATATTTTTCACTTATGGGTTGGCCTTCCAGTTGTCAATTACAAAATTCAAACAAGGGAATCATATAAATACATAGTTATGTGTTCAAAATAAGGGACTAAACACTAAACATTACTATCATCACCCTTACATTCCAAAGGCACTAAAGTACTTTAGAGGCATCCATCTAGCATCCATTCAAAGGATAAGGGATACATACTTTTGCACACACAACACAGGAAGGGGAAGTTCATTTTATTCCATCCACACATTCTACTACATTGTTACATTCTAGCTACAACCCGCTATCAAGTGCAACCTACACAAGGCATCCAAGGGCATCATTCTTACACACACACTCAAGAACTATAGAGTCTGAGATGCAGTGCAATGCTCGTCCGTAAGTTCACTCTTGGGGTGACCATCGGCATTAGTCTGACTCCCCATTATGCATTTTCCTTTTTAGGTTTGATGTGGTTTGTGGACTTGTACATGTGAACTTCTCTTTTGCAGGTTACATGTACCTTCAATGATCCAAGAACGACTACCATGTGATCAACAGGGAATAATTATGATACCCTTGCGACACAACAAAAGGCATATTCTGAGCCCCTACGCAATCACCAGCACCTAGGCACCTTTGTCTTGCTACGAGTGCCTGTGTCCAACTTTGTTCCCGCACTCCAGATTTTTCAGTGACTAGTGACGACCCTGTTTGCAGTTTGTTCATCAGTCGCACCTACCAAAATCACTTCCTGTCCATTCAGAAATCAACTAATTCCTTTATCTCTCTTCCTTGCTTAGGGTTTTATACTTTAGGTCTTAGTTTTCTTGTGTCATTACTGTACTTTATCATTTGTACATCATTTGTTTTAATAGTTACCCTGTAATACTTAGATTTAATTAATTCAAATTAAAGTAAATTAGTTTCTTATGACTTTTTTGTTTTTTTATTTTTCCTTGGTTTTTCAAAACATTGTTTGGGATGCCACTAAATCATGAAGAAGTAGCATAAAACAATCCACTTACACCATAGTCAAATGTCAAATCTATTGTAACTCAATCTTAAATAAATTTCCAATTGAATTTCCATGTAAACTTGTAAATATAATTAAAAATATGTTGTCCAATGATGCGAATGATTATATACATTGTGTTCCATAATTCTCCATCTAAGATATTAATCTAACATTTGCAATCGAATCCCCCCTAAAAATACCTACTATATAATTAGTACTTGCAAAAAGTAACCTGCTGAAACAACATAACTCTGTACACTATACACCGTCGACCCACTATCTACATCGCAAAATCTCTTAATCCTCCAAATACATCAGATAAACATGTCGATGACAATTCCTAATTTTTTATTTCAGAAAACAAATTTAAATATACCTTAACTCTGATACAACATATGTGCACGTGACCCTCAACACATACACCAGGTGTCTTCGTCTAGCAAAAGTATAAAATTGAAATTAGTTACAAATTAAATTCCAAAACTATCCCACTGACAACAAACATTGAATTCACATAGCTTTTGCATTTTTCCTACACCGCTGAAAAAAATAAATAGGGAAAAGGCTTCTTCCCCAAGTTTAAACTCAATTTATAATTTAATCCACTCCATTTAAAAATTATATTTCAGAAGCACCCAAAATTCAAAACAAATTCCAGAGCGGATACTAAAAGAGACAATCCATATCCAGGTGCAAAAGTATTGCTTCGAAGATTGTATTTTAATGTTGAATATATATTTCTAATGTAATGAAAAAAGCAACATTTACCCTTTTTTTTGCATATCCCACATTCATTGTAATCCATGACACCACATATCTTTTAGGGCTTTTGTTGATCAGTTCACATGCATAGGTTAGTACCATGTTAACAAAGGTGATTCAATCATATTCGACCTATGTTACTAGAAATAAGAAACAAAACGTACACAAAAACACAACAAAAAACGATGGATGTTTGTTGTTGGAAATTGACTACCGAAAACACGTCGTTGGAAAAACAACGGTTCCCTCTGTTGTTCGCCCTAACATATGCAAATAGACTGCATCGACATATCTTTGTTCTCCACTCTTTCTCCTACATCTACATTTTGATTCCCCTTCCCTTGCTCAAAATCAGGCTTGCCGCATTCAGACAGGAATGCAGAGCTCCACTTCAATTAAAATATCAACAAAAAGCATAATAACCAAACGACGTCACCATACAACGAATATCACACTCAAACAAATGAACATTCTTGGGTCACATCCTTGACCCAACATGCCAACCCTCTCTAGCGACATACCTCGGTTCATTCTCCTCTTCAAGATGCGTAAAGAAAGTTCTGTACAAGAATTGATCTCCTCCCCTCACAACACAAACACTTTATATGCAACGAATTCTATCCAATAACACAAAAATATTCACACTGTGCTATGTAAATTGAAAAACAATAATAATTATCGTTTACGTTGTATGTTACTACCTTTTGCACAACCCAAAACAAATTAACATTCCATACATTTCCAAACAACAAAACAAACTTTCCATTGTTGTTTCTCCTAGTTTATAACACGTGTAATTGCTACTAAATAAATTACTATGGGAATGGAAGCATAAAGGGATTAAAAAGGGTATAGGAAGATAAGAGGGGGTCCTTAGGGTTTGAGGACATATTGATAAAACCCTATATAAACTCTTTAAATTCATTCCCCACCTCTATTTTTACGCATTCATTTTGTTTGCAACGCCGCTCTACAGATTTTTGTTCGCTGTTTGGATTGAATCGGAGGCCGCATCAAATTCATCAATCTTGATCTGGTATGTACTTTGTACACTCTCTTCTTTTATGTTTTCCTTTTTCATTTCTTTTCTAGAAATGCAGAATAGAGGATGCCATATTCCGAAACCCTTCTTCTGTTTCTTTCAATTTTTTTTTTTTTTAAATTCTGTTATTTTTCGCGATTTAAGGTGTTGGCGATCTTTTAACCAGCTATCTCTTTTTTTTTGTTCTGTTTTTGTTTTTACCGATCGCTGCCAAAATATTTCGTGCGTCTCTTTGATACCCTTGTTCTTTAATACGCTTGGTAAGTCTTGGGCAGCGGCGCCTTTCATGTAGCGTTGTACAAGTTTAAGATTTCTAAACATGTGTCATTCTGGGACACTGTAACCTTTCCACATGTTCACTGGAGCAAAAGAACTTCAAGATATCGCACCCCCTGGGTTCGGGTCTTGTTAGCGCTCATGACAAACATACACACACTATGTTAAAAGCCCATTCAAGTAGGACACACTGGAAATATTGTGGAAATTAGACAGGCTTGCTCCTGTCTGTTTTGCAATGGAACATTCCAACAGAAACTTACCATGTGCTTACCAGACTCACCTTACCTTGCTTTCTTTTTTAGGAAATTTTACATTGCCTGTTACTCATTGGCATACAACAAACACAGCATGTTGATTTAATAGAACATGCTATTATGTTGTGAGTTTTTGCACCCGTGAGACGTACCTACAGGGTGCAGATATTTTTGAAAAACCAATGTGCTACATACGTGGAAATGGTTTCTATTCCTGGTTATAACCAGTAATGGGAGTCTGTATTTGCAGTGATTGTTGGAGTGTTTAACTTGACTGCGAAGTTTAACTCCTTTCGACGTCCTTCATTTGATCTGGAGCAATAAGGTTGTTGATAGTACTTATAATTTCACGGTCTTCATTATAACTGAAGATTGGTGTTATCTCTGGGGATGGTTTATTGATTAACCCTTTCATTAAGTCCTTTTATCCTCAATACTTTGTTCATCAACTGGTTTCTTTGAGTTCTTTAACATTGTGATTTTGGACATTTGTAAGCTAATGTGATGTTTTTCAAAATTTTCATTTGCTTGTTTTTTTCAAGTCTTATAGTTTATTTTATTTTTCATTGTCTTGTAAACATCTTTTATTTTTCAAAGCAGACAGTGGTTTTATTTTTCCAAGCAGATTTGTATATTAGTTGGGTCACTGATTATTTTTCTTTTTGTAATGGATAAATTTTGTGCTTAATGTGGTGTGGAGTCCTTGATCCATGACCACATGGGTTTCCACACACTGTTAATTATTTTTGCTTGGAAGCATTTTATTTGGTTTTGTCGATACTGCATCTTTCTACTTGAGATTTATTGTTGTGTTCTGTATGGGTATGTACATAATTGTAAGTTTGAGGAATTATCTTTTTGTTTTGTTTGTTTTCTTAAATTTCATTTCATGCTTCAGTTTGTTTTCGGTCTATGCCTAAGTTTGCTTTCTTCATTTACAGTTTTCTCTTTTCCAAAGTTCTTGCTTAGTTGTGAATGCAACAGAAGTTCTGGATGAGGATTACTGTTTCTGTTCTTGCTGAGTTATCCAACATTTTTGGTCTTTATGGTTTATTATCTTAACTATGAGAAATGCCTGTGTTTTGTGCGCACATTGGGGGCGACCTCTTTATTCATACTTATATTCAGCTCTGCCTTTGACAAATTTACTCTATAGTATCCTCCCTTTTAAAGTTCATTTGGTAATCTCTATCAACGCATATATCATGGCCCTTACATTTCCTTTGAGATTCTCACTCTGCAAAACCTGGTGCAATTTCACTTGTTCTTTCTCCCCTATGTCTGCATCCCTCATTCTGCAAATACTCCTTTCTACTCTGCCTCCACCACAGTTGCCCTTCAAGCTTTGTAGGTGACATTCAGGACGATTGGAGACAAGAGAACGGCTAACATGCGGAACACCAGAGCATCTCAAGATATGCATGATGACCATGATGAAGAACAAGTTGATCTTGATGGAGATGAGGAAGAACCAGAAGAAATAATGGACGAGGAAGTTGAGGACGAGGGTGATGTTGAAGAGGAAGAGAAGAATGATGGTCAAGAAGGACTTGATCTTGATATAGCAGAGGATGAGGGGTCTGGCTCGCAAGATGAACAAGAAGCAGACCATGAAGCAACCACTTCAAATATGGACCACGAGAAATCATCAGAAGATGATGGCAATCATGACACTGTAGAGGATGCTCCAGTATTAGATGATAATAGTGAAAAGCTTGAGAAAGACAAAGTCGAAAGTAATGATGAGGATTTGTTGGCTCGCCCCCCACATGGCACCGAAGTCTTTATAGGTAATCTACCCCGGGAGACTACTAAAGAAGATTTGACAAGTCTTTGCGAGCAGCATGGGGAGATTTTTGATGTAAGTTTGTTTTTGGTAACATTTTTTAATGTGTTCTTTTTCATTTTTAAATGCCAGAATAATGTCTTTGTAATAATGCACTTTCCTTATGCTAAATATACTTGTGTAATATTTGACAGATTAGTATTAAACGAGAGGCAGACAGGGCAGAATATGCCTTTGTTACCTTTACAACCAAGGATACTGCCAAGATTGCCATCGAGAAACTGAATGGTGCTGAGTTTAAGGTACTTCTGACACTTTCTATTGTAAACCCGTCAAGTCATTTTTTTCCATGAATTAGAATCTTTGCATGATGTGAGTCACAATGTTATCTAAAAGTATTTTTCAATTACAGGATAAGAAATTAAGGGTTTCTGAATCTCAACCAAAAAATCGACTCTTTTTGGGTAACATCCCTTCAAATCTGAAAGAAGAAGATCTTTCAAAAGTTGTCTCCGAGCAAGGACCTGGGTTTCAGCATGTAGAGTTGATAAAGGTATGACAACTAAAGGCTGCACAGATTAATTAGTTTGATTGCGTGTTAAGTTATTGCAGACAAGTTACGTTTGTTAAAATGTAGCTTACGCGTTTTTTGTTTCGACTTCAGGATCCAAAAGACTCTACAAGGAATCGTGGGTTTGCTTTTGTTGAGTATTATAATAAAGCATGTGCTGAAAAAGCAATGAAAAACATGGTACATTCAAAATTTAAGCTGGATGAGAAGGTTATTACGGTCAAATGGGCATCTAGTCAACGGACTTCTTCAACTGAAGAGGTAATTGATGTAGTTGAATAATTTTTTAGTTCTATTCTTTAAGGTTTAGGATGCATTTAAATTATCAATCCTAGTTAGAAATGTTGGGTATTGCGTTTGATTCTTTATTTATCCATATTATTGTTCATAGGCTTTGAGGAATTCATCAACATTATACAAATGTTCAATATGTAATATATTCTGTTTTTAATTGAAGTCTGGCATTGTTCATCATTGATTTTAAAAAAAAAGGGGAACATCAAATAAAAAATAATTAAAAAACCCATCCGCAACCCGGCATGTGGAGCTTTAACAGGAAGGGAAAGAAGCCAACATGCAAAATTACCAGCAATAAAAGGAAGAAAGAAACCTAACAAAATTTGACCCTATGTAACCCATGACTGATGGCTCAGCTTCATATCATCATCATCGAGAGAATCAGCCAACTGGTTGTAATTCCTTCTGATGTGTTTCAAGTTTTGATGAAAAGAAAACTCCTAGAAAGATCTTTAATTTCATATAAAATTGGTTTTAACTTAGGATTGAAAATAATCCCTTGCAGCCTCTTGAATAGTCTTATCCTCAGAATCATTCTTGCTTTCCCTTTTAATGACAGAAATAAAATTTCCCATTCTATGAGCAATCAATGCTTTATGAAAAAATTTGGAGTTTGCATCACCTTGTTTAACTCACAGAGGTCTGGTCTCTGCATTGAAGTCAAAAAAGGGAATTTTCCTCTTCGTGGAGCTTCTTTAATTGGGATAGAAGGTCGTTTTCCTCCACTCTGCTAGCTTTAGATTCTTTGCTGTTTTGAGCCATATTGCTTATCATTTCCAACCTCATACAAATTCGCTGTTTCAGCTCATAATCATGTTTCATTATGCTCTTCCACCTCTCCGTTATCCCGTTCATATTACTGAACTGCCTGGCCTGGAACCTATACATCTTCTTCCATATAACAATGATTTCATTCTACCACTTCTTGACATTTCAGCAAAAATTTTCACTGTAAAGTGAGATTTAAATCACCACTCCAATTTTGCAGCTCATTCTCTGAGACATCCTGCCAAATGCTTTGCCAACACTCTTTTGCCAAAGAATGAAGGTATGGCTCATAAACATTAGTGAAATGAAAAACTCTTTTCACGTCTTGGTGTTCCAAGGATATTCTGATTCTAGAGGCCTCCTTGACAGTTGCAATTAATTTCCTTTTTCTGCTGTCCCAAACTAATGGCTACCCCCCCTGATTGACCCCTAGATCCATTGCACTCATTCCCATACTTATTGCTGTCCCACACGTATTTAATTTCTAACATCTCATTCTCTGACATTTTGGTTTTTTGAAGAAATATTACATCAGATTGCAGATCTTGAATCTTGCTTTTGAGGGTTCTCTTGACCGAGGTTGAACCCAACCCCCTTATGTTTCAAGAAAAAATATTCATTTTCTAAGCCTGCGGGGAGCCTTCTTAGCCTTCCCTACCTGAACTATTAGTTGAGTCTGATCTTTTCCTTTGACTGACCCTGCCATGTAATTATTTTTATGTTTCTGAGATCCTTCCTACACAGTCTTTTAAGAATAGGTTTGCAAAGCTTTTGATCTGGTGGGTTGCCCTGTTTTTCTTTTAATCGAAGTACCACAATCAATTTGGGGTTCTATTTGGCTCAAAGACATTACACCTCTAGGGGCAATTTCTACCTCAATCTCTATCACTCTCACCTTCTGATTCGACACCATCAAACATTACTCCCTTATTTGTTCCACTTACCAGCTCATTCTGAGTTTTTTGTGCTTTGCTAAAGCTATTAGCTTCCTGAGTTTTTTCCACTGTCTCAAGCTCTTCCTCTTTAGTGAGATTGGAATTGGAGCATCCAGCATCTGCCGCCATACCAGAAATATATGCTAATTACTAATTGTTGACAATTTGAGCTTCTAAAGCAGCAAACTGGTTTTGAGTAGGCCCTTCTGTCTCTTTCTAGGCACAATGGCAAAACCTTCAATCTTATTAGCGTTGGGATTTTCCTTTGATCTTGTTTCGGCTTTGGTAGGGCAGTTCCTGAGAAAATCCTGGTAGTCATGACATTGAGCGAATTCAAAAGGAATTTGCTCATAATCAAGCACTTGTTTCCAGATAGGATTCATGAGCTCTTTCAATGTATTCTGGGAGACCCTCAGAGAATGATTTCTAGTCAAATGTAGGTAAAAGTTGAATCTGCAAAGAGAGGTCATTTCAGCAGCTTTAATGAATTTTCCAAGAGACTTTCCTATAGCTCGGAAGGTTTCTTCCTGCCAGAATTGGATGGGGAAAAATGGTAGATTTACCCAAATAGGAATTGAACTGGGTATTTCTTCCCTTGGTCAAAATTAGCAACCCAATATTTCATGAATAGGTTGCTTCTTGCCACGAACTAAGGGCCCTTTTCAAAAATTGTCTCATGGTCTTTAATGCTGTGGAAAATAACCAGAAAGAAACCTCTCCCAGTAAAATAGATATAGGTTCTTGGGAAATTAAAGGAAGCCAATTATTTCTTACCCAAGCTTGATTGCCCTTCACAGAAGGCCAGAGGTTTTAAAAGCTGCAAATTAGCCCACATGCAGACAACTCATAGTCCTGGATGATATTTTGCTTCCCAAATCTTACCTTTGGAATTTGATCCTCTCTTTCAACAAAGTCATCTTTTATAATTGGGGTGGCAGCATACATTTTCCTCCGCCTTGAATCTGTCATGGCACTGATGATTTTGCTAGGGTTTCGCTCCATTTCCCTCAGAGATAGAGAGCCTCACTTATCGTAGTAGTCCCACCCTCTCACAAAACAATGACTATTATTGTATACAGCTGCAGCTGGGAGGAAGAATGACCTGTACAACACATGTAACAAGTCGTCCAGCAGTAAGCTCCCACAATGGAAACGTTGCTAATGTCCTGTTCCAAGCTTCAGATCTCATCGATTTCTGGCCAACAACAAGACATTTTCAGCAGTGAAAGATTATTCACAGCTAATCGGCGCAGGGTTTCAGCCCGGTACGAAACCCTAATTGAAATGTGTGCCTGAAATGCAAAGGGGCCATGGCCTGCTTGTCCCTGCCAATCTTTCTCCTGATTCAACTACTTCAATAGTCTGTAGGGGGTTTCAATGTCTTTCAATATTTCCCTTGTGATCTCATTATTGTTCTGATTGCTTGCATTTGATGACTTATTCCATGCTAAAGTAATGATGAAATATAGGATGTTTTGTTGTCTTTCTTATTTTGTATTCTTAGATTCTAGAGCTCTACTCTACTTATTTTACTTTTGTCCATACTGCTCTTGTTTGATGACCATTTTGGGACTAAACTAAGGTATGTTTTAATTCACATGTCAGGTCAACTCTGTTTATGTCCACAATTTGCTAGATAATGTAACAGAGGAACAATTGAAAGATATTTTGATCTCATTATTGTTCTGATTGCTTGCATTTGATGACTTATTCCATGCTAAAGTGATGGTGAAGTATAGGATGTTTTGTTGTCTTTCTTATTTTGTATTCTTGTAATCTTAGATTCTAGTTTTCTACTCTACTTATTTTACTGTTATCCATGCTGCTTCTGTTTGATGACCATGTTGGGACTAAACTAAGGTATATTTTAATTCTCATGTTAGGTCAAGTCTGTTTATGTCCGCAATTTACCAGATAATGTAACAGAGGAACAATTGAAAGATATTTTTGGGCGACATGGGGAGGTTACCAAAGTTGTACTACTAGAACAGAAGCCTGGGCAGGCAAAACGTGATTTTGGTTTTGTTCATTTTGCTGACCATGCCACCGCTTTGAAAGCAGTGGAGAAATCAGAGAAATACGAGCTTGAAGGTAAATTTAGCTTTGTTCAAATAAATCTTTGCTGTGTTAGTATTAACTCTTGCTTTTAATAAATTACAATCTAATGTTTGAAGCTGCTTTTAATTTAGGGCGGGAGTTGACAGTTTCTTTAGCAAGACCTTTGAGTGACAAGAAACCACAAAGTATGGCAAATTCCTACCCCTTTCAAAGATCTGTCATACCAAATTATCAGCTACAAGGTGGATATGGCTATGGTGCAAACATGTATGGGGGTTTTTGGTGTCGGATTTGGTTCTGCAGGGTACACTCAGGTAAATTTCACAGAATAGTATAAAGAAGCAACAGTGATATATCTATTTTTATTTACATTTTTGGTAAAGAAAAGTGGATGTAACTGAGTTGTTTCCAAATAGATGATTGAAAAAGAGTCCGTGGAAATAATTTCAAAAATCTAACTAAATGTAATGTTTATGTGTTCCACACCTAAATTTATTATATGCATAATATTTTCCCTTCACACTTATAACTGCATGTATTATGTTTTCCCTTTACACTCATTTCTGCCTGCTAGTCTCTCGGCTATCCAGTGTTATCCCTATTGTAACTGATACTGCTACTTGATGAATATTCCCACGTATCTTGCAAATAAATGTTTAAAAATGAGAACCTTTGGAAACAATTTCAAAATTTAATGAATTAAATGTAATGATTTTTTTGCTTTCCCATTCCAAAAACTATATGTACTTTGTTTTCTCCTCACACATACTAACTGCATGTATATTGTTTTCCCTTTACACTTAATAACTGCATGTATAATGTTTTCCCTTTATGCTTATCGGTGCATGTTGTCTCTTGGTTGTCTAGTTCTATTCCTATTGTAGCTAATGTTGTCACTTCATGAATATTCTCAAATGTTCTTGCAAGCCTGTCATATATGGCAGAGGTCCAACGCCAGCAGGGATGACGATGGTACCAAATGATGCTTCCAGATGGCCGTGTTGGATATGTGTTGTAAGTACATATGTATAACATGTGTTGTACCTTTTTGCTTACAAGTACAAATGCATTTAATTTGCATTGTTATTCTTTTGTGATCAGGCACAACAACCTGGGAATGGGGTAGGAGGATCTGCACCCTACAGAGGGCAAGGTTCTACTTCTTCCAGGGGTGGAGGTAGATCCAATAGAGGTGGTTCAGGGTGGTGGCAGGCAAGGTGGTGGAAGAAGCTCTGGTAATTGGTGGGGGAAGTCGTCGTTACCGACCCTACTGACATTGGGGGAAGTCTCTTTGGTGGCCTTCAGATATACCTTTCACCAAAGCAATGCATGGTGTCTTTCTGTTCTTTTTGTTGTTGGACCATTCAACTTGTTGATTTTAATGAGCTCCTCAGTGAGCAAAGGATTAAAAGAACTTTGCTATGTAGAACAAGTTATGCAACAGAAGAGTTGTAAACCTAATCTCACACAGTTTCTTTTTAGCCTGTAGGAAAATGATTGCATACGGGGGACATATTTATTACCATGGATATTTTTTCATTTGTTTTTATACATGGGGTTCTAGTGCTTGTATCAATTTGGTTTCACAAGTCACTGAGCCTATTAGTTTCAATTTTCCTTCCTAGTGATTGCAAATTCTGGTTTTCTGGCTTTTTTCAATTTCAAGGGATTCTGAAGAGGCAATTGTGCTACTAATTTTACAAAGAGCAGGAGCCGATGTTATTTTTGGAACTGCATTTTGTAAGCCACAAATAAATCATTTAATTTCTAAAAAGGGCCTTAGACCAAATTTGACTAAGTCTTCATTTTAATTTGCTGAAGAACCATATATAGTGTTATAAATTTTTCAATGTTATGCCCAATATATTGAGCATGGAATGTAGGTATTATGTTTAGTGTCAAACTGAGAAACATACTGAAAAAAGAACAGTGCAAGATAATTCTACACCTCTCAAATGCAAATTTAAAGCAGATCCAAGATAATTCAATATGGCCGAATCTGAAAAATCTATGTACTGAAGCACTGTACAGGAACAGAGGTTTACAGCTCTGATGAAAATCCATCATCTTCCCTTCACTAACTTGGAATTAAATACTGTAGGAAGGAAATATTGGGAAGGAGAATACCTATCTTTAAAACTGTCGTCGTTTGGGGAACTATGTTTTGATGGGAAACTTGTTGGGAATTCAGTCTCAAAGCTGCTTTGCGAGGGAATTGGTGCATCAAGTGGTGCTTGATGCTTTGGGAACTGATGCTAATTGAACTAATGATCAAAGCTCTTTGCAATTTATAATGGAGTGAGCTATGCCATTGGAACTAAGAGGGCAGTTGTTGGAATTAGAATGGACAAAAGATATTGGTTATCTGGTAAATGGTCCAACATATTGAAAATGGTTTTTGTTTTCTTGAACTGTATTTTAAAAAAAATTTCTTGCTCGTCATATAGTAGTAATTGGTTATTTCTAGGTTAGGATTGTAGTTTAATTCACTAGCCAAACAAAGATTTCTAAGCCTTGGAAAGTTTTGCAAGTATGTGCGATTCTTAAGATGCATTTGAGGGTCATTCTAGATTAGTTAGTAGATTAAAACTAGCTAAACAGAGCTTTCCAAGTCTTTGACAAGCTATTAAGAATTTGCTATTTTTAATATGCATTTAAGTCATCATTATTATTCTATTTTTGTATTTGGAGTGTAAAATCTTATATCAAGTTGGACCAACATAGTACCCTTTAATTGGATATTGTAAATCTTTTCATTGCAGCAAGTTCCAAACTTCTCGTTTTCATGAAGGAATATCTTCTTGGATTGTCATAATTTTTGAAACTGAAAGAGATTCATTCCAAGCTAAATGCACATTCTTTCTAATTGTTCAAGTGTTTTTCAGGAAGTTCCATTCATGTACTTTGATTCATTACACAGTTGTAATAGGGTTTCTCTGAGGTTTGACATTGCTAGGAAAAAGATTTTTCAACAGATGTTATGTTTCTTGTATAGTAGTGGATCTCAACAAACTGTCTAATGGCCTTCCAAAGCTCTCCATCAATACGAGTTATAACAATTAGACTGTATTTCATCGCCGACTGTAAGTTGCCGATATGTTTTGTGTTGGGTACTTAAAAAAAAATCGAACCGGAGACCTGTCTATTGCAAGTGGATAGTCTTGACCGATCACATCACTACACATGTAAATGCTATTAATCTGTCCGAATTGTATATATATCGACCTTCGTGAAAATTCAGGAAATATAGAATCCGACAGTAAGGTAGGGGCTTTTGTATTTCACTATTTGCACAAAAGTGCACATGGAATGACATGGTCAAATACAAGAGTTCTAGGCCAATTTTTGTAAATTTTTCCAATTAATATTTTTAGTTTAAATTACAAATTGGCTTAGCAGAAGGGGTGGTATTTGTTGAAACAAAGTTGTTTTTATCATATTGTATACATTTTCCTCGACAGTCATGCATCCTTGGCAAACTATTTACCACTAAACAATTGCCTACAAACTATTTGATATCACCATGCTTATGTTGGGAAAGGATCTCTAAACAATCTTAAAGACATCTTGGAATATCATTGATGAGTACACCTTAAACCCATTTATTAAACTCTTCACTGCAACCAAATTCCTTTTGAGGCTGGAGTCTTGTGAGTTGAGTTCATCATGTCAAATGGGAGAATTTATCCTTTGGAAATTGTGCAATGGGGAAAAAATCTGGTCTCTGTCTGTTTTTTTGTTTAGAAGTGTTTTTGCATGTTCTACCATCTTACATGCATAGTTGCCACAGGAGAAATACCATGTAGGTCAAGACCGTTATGGTTGGGGCAGATCAAGCATCAAACAATATCATTTTTTGCAAAATTCATGGGTATAATTTGCACATGTAAATTTTGTGTCATTTGTCTCTCGTTTTAGTACTGTTTGTGCATGTTCTAACTTGTTCCATGCATAGAAAACAAATTGTTTCACCATGATAAAATATCATTTAGGTCACAAGCCCATCTGGAAACAAGAGATATAAGAAAAACATTGTGGCAGTTGGTCTTTCTATTACATTCCAACTTTTTTGATGCACATGTGAGGGATCACTGCGATGTAAAAAATATCACTTAGGTCTAAACCCATATGCAAACCACAAATTAGGTATCAAGGAGTGTAATAGGATTTCAAGTGCATGATGTTTTTGCACTTGATAAAAAAAGTTTATCAGAAGCATTAGTTTTACTACATTTCAACGTAAGGGCTGGGTCCTACACAAAGACGCTTATTATTATACCATAAGTGGAGTCCATTAGACGTACAACCCATCTTTTCAACTTGAATTTGAAGTCCAATGATTTTGTGGTTCCCTTGTTTGAGTAACTAATAGCATTGGTATTGGAGCTGAGGCTAGGAACATAACCAACGAATATTAAAAAGTTGGTACATATATAAGTGCTAGAAATTGTACCCAAATATAAGCTTCTATCCATTTGACTACATACAAAAGTCATGATCGCATTCCATTAGGTGGTCTAATAACTAGAGATTGAGATTCATATATAATTGGATGTACATCATCATATAGACAGAAACATGGTTTTGATCATAGTGTATAGGTCTAAGAGTGACTTGTGTCAAAATATACCCAATTGTTTCTCTGAAAGTGGTAAGAGTTGGCAAAAGATATGCCCAACTCTAGTGGCTGTCCTCAGATAGGCAATGCTAATTTTGATGGTTCTTAGACTATGTTCTTTGATGGGGCATGTTCAAAAGAAGGGGTTGGCGCTGGAGTTGCTTTTTGTTCTCCACAAGGGATTGTGTTCAAATTTGGTTAAAGTTAAATTTTAAATGTACTAATAATGTAGTAGAGTATGAAAATTTGCTAATCGGATTAAACACCACCCTAAAATTTCAAAATCAAAGATGTGATTGTCAAAATTGTCTCAGAACTAATCATACATCATATTAGAAAAGTGTATTCATTAAAAAATGAGAGGTTGAAACAATATAAAAACACTATATGAGGCTCACTTGACATTCTGTCTCCTTCAACATCATTTACATGGACATATCATTGAACACAGTTGCAGATAGACTTGCTGTCCATGCACTTCTTAGTATCAAGACCAAGTAGATGCCTCTTATTTCAACTATGATGTTAAAGTGCATTTGAATAGTAGTAAGATCCCAAGAGGACTAGTTGCACTTGAGCGAGCCTTTGATGTTATAGATAAAGTAAGACAAAGGGACATACTTGTAATGTGAGACAATGAAGAAGTAAACTTGCAAACTGTTGTGTCTTTTAGCCTTGTTTTTATAGGTAAATGGAAGATGAAAGGAAGGCTCTGATTGTAATATTAAGGAAATATAGAGATTGTATGGCGTGGTCCTATGATGAGCTAAAGGCTTATAGAGAGGATTTGTTTCAACAAACAACCCCCTTACATCCTGATGCAAAGCCATTTAGACAAAAAAAGGCCTATTAATCCAACGTTGGCAACTAAGATGGAAGTAGAACTCCGAAATTTGAGAGGAGGGATTATTAAACCAATAAAATTCTCCTCGTGAGTTGCCAACCTTGTTCCGATAAAAAATAAAAATGGGTATATCAGATGTTATGTTGATTTTAGAAATTTAAACAACATGTCTTTAAAAAACAACTATCCCCTACCAAACATGAACAAACTTTTACAAAGAGTTATTGCATCAAAACTTATGTCTATGTTGGATGGATTCTCTGGCCATAAGTAGATTGTAGTCAAAGAATCAAAGAGGTTTAAGATTGTTTTCACAACCCCTTGGGGCACTTATGGCTGTATATACATGCATTTTTGATCTAAAAATCAATTTTAACTAGCAATTGTGCACATGCTTAACTTTGCTTTGTATTGATTTTTGATATAAAAATTGACTATTATATCCTTTTGTATTTTTAATAAAAGAATTACAATTGAAAGTACTGTGTAAAAACAGAAAATAAATAGATGAATCACCAGCAATTTGACACAAGAATTGATAACGGAGCTCGGCACTTATGGCCTACATCTCCGGGTCCGGTTGAATGAGATCGATCTATTAAAATATTGAAAATAAATCTTTACAAAGATTTATACAAGAATCTGATCTTCTCAACACGTTTCCTCTACCAAAAATAATAGGAGTCACTTTTTACTTCATCTCAAAATTCCATCTCTAGCTCAAGGTATGAGCAAAACAATAACACTGTCACTTTCCCGTGTCTATACTAGTAAAACATAGCTCCTTTTATAACATTTCATAGCTCTGGGTGCAATGGCTGGGCACCTATCTTTTTACCCAAGCGGCCCAGGTTCAAATCCCACTCCATGTGGGGCGCATTTTACATAGGGATAAGATCCCACATTTGTTGGGCGTGAAAATAGGAAGGCATTTATATAGGTGGCTGGTGTATGTTGTTATTAGCTTAAGAGCTATCTTATCCCCAAGGATGGGGCGCTCAATGTGGGTGATTGGAGAGATAAGGGGTGTGACATGGCAGGTATTTGTGCATGGATATTTTAATAAATGGCTGTTTGGAAAATGTGAGTTGAAATATAAGGATAATAGTTGGCAAATTTAATTGGAAATTTAATAATGTGGCCAATGTGGAGTAATAAATGGGTGTGGCTAAATTTTTAATATTATTATTTATTTATTTTCCATATTGCCACGTGTCACATTTTCATTGGTCCACTTTGAGCATGCACATGTTCAACCTGTGCACGATCCCCAAAATTTTCCAGTTACCCAAAAATTTCAGCGAGCCATAACTTTTGCATACGAGCTCCGTTTCCTGCAAACAAGATATCGACGGAATCATCTAATTTTTCTCCATGCCATGGAACTGACTGCAACTGATTCTGAGAAGATATTAGATTGGTGTTTCTCTGTGAGGATCCTCTAGATCATTCCTCCCCACTGAGAAACTTTTGGACCCCAAAAGTCAACTTAATTGGTGAATAGGTGAGGGTATTTCTCCCTCACCTTTCCGGTTTCCATCCATTTAGCCTTGTTCAGATGAATGCCTTTGAACCCAACACGAAGATACTCAATATCACCCCTTCGCGAAGTTCTAACCTTCCTGTCCAAAATGATGTCTTCCTGCAACTCATCAAGATACTCAGGAGCAAAATCATCAATGGAAGGCATTATGTTAGCATCATCATGATCAACAATCATAGGCGGTTCATACAATCTTAAATTCTCAACATTTACAACTGAGTAGATTTGCATATATGGAGGTAAATCCAACTGGAAAGCGTTGTTACCAATTTTTTCCAATATTTGGAATGGACCATACCGTATAGGTTTCAATTTTTTACCTTCACCTGTCAGTCTTTCCCTGCTGATGTGAAGCCAAACTGAATCACCAACTTTGAACTTGTGATCAGTTCTATGTTTATCATGCCTGGCTTTGTACTTAGCCTGAATTTTCTCCAATTGTTCATGGACATACTGATGAACCTGTTGAATTCTCTGAACAAATATTTTAGCCCTGTCAGAATCACTTGAACCATTAACAACAGTTTCATGTCCATAATATACATCTAAAGGAGAATTAGGCAGATATCCAAAACAAGTCTCAAATGGAGACTTCAAAGTAGAAGAATGTAAGGCACGATTATAAGCATGTTACACATAATATAGATGTTCATCCCATAACTTAGGATGTTTTCCACAATAGCCCCTAAGAAAATGTACTACTGTGCGGTTTACAACCTCTGTTTGACCATCAGTCTGTGGATGAAAAGCAGTGCTCTTTTTCAGTTTTGTGTCCATTAACCCCCACAATGTTGACCAAAATTCCCCAAGAAATCTAGAATCCCGATCAGATATAATTGAAGTAGGTAATCCAAAATGAACCCAAACAAACTGAAAAAATAAATGTGCAGTTCCCTCACCAGTTATTTGTTTAGTACATGGAACCAACACACACATTTTGCTAAATCTATCCACTACCACATATAAGTAATCATGTTTCTTCTGTGTCATGGGCAAGCCTCCTACAAAGTCCATGGAAACACTTTCCCAAGGCCTTGTTGGAATAGGAAGAGGAGTGTAAAGTCCTAATTTCCTATTACTTGGCTTGCTTGTGGCACAAAGAACACATCCCTTAATATACTTGTTTACATGTTCATGCATTCTAGGCCAATAACAATATTTCTGTAAATGTGCAACTGTCTTACTAACACCAAAATGCCCTAAAATAAGAGAAGTATGTGCTTCCCTAATCATATGCACATGTTCATTTTCTGGAATACAAAGTTTACCAGAATGATATAACAATCCTTCATGCAAATGATAATCTTTTTCTCCTACTTGTTTCCCACTTAATAGATCCTCATACACTTCTCTAAAATCAACATCATTAACATATTGTTCCTTGTAACTAACATGAGCCAAAGAACTATGTTGTAAAAGGATAGATGCTACTACCACTGGTGGTCTAGATAACATATCGGCAACCTTGTTTTGAATACCTTTTTTATACCTTATTACAAGATGAAATTGTTGCAAAAATCCCATCCACCTGAAATGTCTAGACTGCTGCAATTTGGTTTGTGTTTGTAAGTACTGAAGCGGTTGATGGTCAGTATGTATAATTGTTTCTTTTCCCATTAAATAATGCTTCCACTTTTTAACACTTTGAACCAAAGCATACAACTCTTTATCATAAGTTGGATAGTTTCTTACCGCACTTGTAAAGGTTTCTGAATGGTAACACACTGGTTGTTTGTTCTGCATCAAAACTGCCCCCATTGCGTAGTCACTAGCATCTGTCTCAATCTCAAATGAATGCTGCAAATCTGGAAGTGCCAAGATCGGAGCGGTACTTATCTTCTCTTTCAGTGTATCAAAGGCTTTCTGTTGCTTTCCTCCCCACTGAAAGACCTATTTAATACTTGTCAAAGCATGCAAAGGAGATGCAATATATGAGAAGTTAGCAATAAATTTTCTCCAGTACTGAACTGCACCTAGAAAACTCCTAACTTCTGTCACATTAGTGGGTCTAGGCCATTTCACAATAACCTCTATTTTTGCAAGATCAATTCTCAATTCACCATTTCCTACAATATAACCCAAGTAAATTAAAGATGTTTTTCCAAATTCACATTTTGACATCTTCAAATACAATTTCTCTCTCCTTAGTGCATCTAAGACTTTCTGGATGTGTTTAACATGTTCATCCCATGATTTACTGAAAATAAGAATATCATCTAAGTAGACAATAATGAAATTATCAATGAATGGTCTAAAGATATCATTCATAACTCTCATGAATGTTGCCGGTGCATTGCACAAACCAAAAGGCATCACTAACCATTCAAACAATCCCTGTTTCATTTTAAAAGTAGTTTTCCAAACATCACCTTCTGCAATTCTTACTTGGTGATAACCACTTCTTAAGTCTAACTTAGTGAAATAAATTGCATTCTTTAATTGATCCAGTAAATCATCTATTCTAGGAAGAGGGTAACGATTCTTTATAGTAATCTTGTTTAAAGCACATGGAAATCAACACACATTCTCCAAGTGCCATCCTTCTTAGGAACCAAAATAATTGGCGAACCACATGGGGATGTACTTGGATGAATTATACCTTGAGCCAAAAGTTCCATTACCTGTCTCTTGATTTCCTCATTCTCTACTACTGACAACCTGTACATTCCGATATTGGGAAGAGGTGCATCCTGAAGCAACTGTATCTCATGTTGAACCCCTCTTTTGGGAGGTAGACCTTGTGGATCCTGAAAAACATCATCAAAATCAGAAACAATTTTTACCAATTCATCCTTATGTTTCAGATCACAAGTCTCAAAAGCCATCTCATGTTCTTTCTCTTTGGCTTTGACCACCATGAGCACAAAACTTTTGCTTGAATTTACCAGCCTTTTCATTTGACCTGCAGTTACCAAGGATAGATTATTCTTTTCATGGTGAGCTCTAACAATAAACTCAATTCCATCCTTTACAAGCAAATATTTATTTTCTTCCCTATAGAAGATTGCTTTACGATCATACAAATAAGGACTTCCCAAAACCACCCCACAAATATCCAAAGGAACTACATCCAATTCAACCTCATCTATAAACTTGTCTGTAATGGAAAATATGAAAGTACAAGTTTTAGTTACCTACAGTTTTGCATCATCACAAACCCAACCCAAAGGATAAGGCTTAGGATGTGGATTAGTTTTGAGTCCTAATTTCTTTACAACCTCCTCAAAAATTAGATTAGCTTGAGATCCACTATAAAAAAGAGTATCAATTTTCGTATGTTTTGAAATCACTCTAATGTGGAAAAGCTCATTCCTTTTCTTATCATCATGTATAGTTTGTTTACTAGAAGAAGATGCAACATTTGTAGTACTATTGTTGGAAATTGAAAGTTTTGATTTACCTTGAAAACTCATAGCTATGATCTTGGTTTCATCACTTGAATCTGACCCAAGATCATGAACTGCAGTGTTTGTTTTCTTTTCCTTTCCTTTCTTAACCATCCATTTAGGTTTCAATTCAAGATGTAATTTCCAACATTTAGACTCATCATGGTTTTTTTTACAATGATTACAAAATGGTTTTTCATCTTCCTTCTTAACAGTAGAGTTTGTCTTATGCTTACCCTTTCCTTTTCCTTGTTCTTTCGAACCTTTTTCTTCAGATTGCTTGTTCTTTTGTTTAAAAGAAGAGAAAGAGGACTCCTTTGTCATTTTCCCTTGTGCTTCCAAATGGGTTGCTTGAACACATACTGCATCAAGATTAGTAGGACCTAAAACAAGTATCATATGCCTTAGATAACTATGCAATCCACCAATATATTTAAGCAGTGTTTCTTCTGTGTTTAGGGAAATTCCCAGAATTAGAGCCCTTTTCCTAAATTCTTGTGTGTATTCTTGAACACTTTGTCCCTTACTTTGTCTTAATGTTTTCCAATCCATCATAGCTTGTTGCTTATAACCAAGAGGATAAAATTGTTGCCTAAGATTTGAAACAAATTCAGACCAAGAAGTGATTTCTATACCTTTGGTTTCTTCCACTTCTTGAAGCTTACTCTCCCACCAAATGAGTGTTGTGCCACCCATCCGAAGAGTTTCCAAATGAATCTTTGCTTCATCATCAACAATTCTCTGAACCCTGCAATATACTTCTATCTGCTTGACCCAGTTATCCAACTTCTCTGCATTTAGCTCTCCAGTATACATAGGCAATTCAAACTTGATATCTAACTTTAATGAAGGAAAATCAGATTTCAAAGGGTCTCTTTTAGGATTATCAGAACTAGAGCTTTCTTCTTTCTTACCTTCTCTAGTTCCCTTTTCCCTTTGTCTATCTTGGTACATTTCTTCCACCATTTCCTTCATCTGTAGGAATGATTGACGAAAGTTTTCTTCCTCTCGATCTGCCATTGTAGGACTTCAAGATTGTCTGGTACCAATTTTGGGATCTCCTTCAACTTAGTTCTCCTTCACCCTTCTTAGATCGAGACCTTGTTAACATCCAACACACAACTTGCAATCCAAAATCTGTTAATCTGAACCAAAAATCAGTCAAAACCAGCTCTGATACCAGTGATCTAAAAATCAATTTTAACTAGCAATTGTGCACACACTTAACTTTGCTTTGTATTGATTTTTGATATAAAAATTGACTATTATATCCTTTTGTATTTTTAATAAAAGAATTAAAACTGAAATTACTGTGTAAAAACAGAAAATAAAGAGATGAATCACCAACAATTTGACACAAGAATTGATAACGGAGTTCGACACTTGTGGCCTACGTCTCCGGGTCCGATTGAATGGGACTGATCTATTAAAATCTTGAAAATAAATATTTACAAATATTTATACAAGAATATGATCTTCTCATCATGTTCCTCTACCAAAAATAATAGGAGTCACTTTTTACTTCATCTCAAAATTCCATCTCTAGCTCAAGTTATGAGCAAAACAATAACACAGTCACTTTCCCGTGTCTATACTAATAAAACATAGCTCCTTTTATAACATTTCATAGCTCTGGGTGCAATGGTTGGGCGCCTATATTTTTACCCAAGTGGCCCAGGTTCAAATCCCACTCCATGTGGGGTGCATTTTACATAGGGATAAGATCCCACATTTGTTGGGCGTGAAAATAGGAAGGCATTTATATAGGTGGTGGTGTATGTTGTTATTAGCTTAAGAGCTATCTTATCCCCAAGGATGGGGCACTCAATGTGGGTGATTGGAGAGATAAGGGGTGTGACATGGCAGGTATTTGTGCATGGATATTTTAATAAATGGCTGTTTGGAAAATGTGCGTTGAAATATAAGGATAATAGTTGGCAAATTTAATTGGAAATTTAATAATGTGGCCAATGTGGAGTAATAAATGGGTGTGGCTAAATTTTTAATATTATTATTTATTTATTTTCCATATTTCCACGTGTCACATTTTCATTGGTCCACTTGATGAGCGTGCACGTGTTCAACCTGTGCACAATCCCCAAAAATTTTTCAGTTACCCAAAAATTTCAGCGAGCCATAACTTTTGCATACGAGCTCCGTTTCCTGCAAACGAGATATCGACGGAATCGTCTAATTTTTCTCCATGCCATGAAACTAACTGTAACTGATTATGAGAATATATTAGATCAGTGTTTCTCCATGAGGATCCTCTGGATCAATTTTGGTTTTATAAACGTTGGAGGAACATTTCAAAGGGCAATATTGGTATCATGCTCAATATTGTAGGAGAAATGTACTAATTTTTTTTCAAAGTGCTCAAAACATGTGGTAATGGATGCATTGGGTAAATGCATAAACCAGTTGAGGGCGTGTCCACCTAGGCTACATGGAAAGAGTCTTAACAAATAGGCATAACTATATGCCACCTCTTGGTAAGCCATATAAAATTCTTCAACATGCTCTTTTGGATTAGTTGTGACTCTGTATTTTTCAAAGTTGGGGGGTTCGAAATATATGGAGGAAAGGACACAAAGTAGTTTAGTATCCAACGAGCATTGGCATAAGTCTTCAAAGTTGTACTTCTTATCATGCACACATAATTGTAACCCTTGGAGAGCTTTGATTGCTTTCCATTCTTGGACGAATGACAATCCAACATTGGGGTCGATGATATTAGGAAGTTGGCTTCATGAGGATCTTTATCTAAGTGAGTGAGAAGTAGGTTGTTTAGAGGAATTTTGATGATAAGGTTGTTCATTGGTATAGATACTTATTTTAAAGGCTAAGATGGTTACTTGACAGGATACTTACTGTGTTTAATCTTAGAGGGCTTGCCTATAATCACGTTTGTCTTGCTGCTCTAGCTCAGTTCTTCCTTTGCTAGCTTGAAAGTAGTTTGCAGTGATGGATTCAACACGTGGATCTTCTCTTTCAAAGGGGTTGTGTCTTGCAGATGGGCGTCCTTGTTTGAGTTCATGTTGGCCATTGACATAGCATATGTTATCAAGGTTGTAATTGGGTCGAAGTTTGGCTCCAATATTGAGAATCTAGTGTAGAAGGTCATCCCTATTTTCATAAAGGTATTGATTGAGTTGAGCTCTAAATTATGTGGTTGAGAATGGGTCATTATGACTACCTTAAACTTATTCATGATTGATTAGGATTTTCTCATCATCATTGTGTACTTACTCATTGGCCCAAGGATTAATAAGGGGATTTTCATTGTTTGTGTTATTGTTTTCCATTTAGAGTTGATAACATGTTTCGTGTGCTATGAGTTCTTGTTTGGTTTATTGATTAAGATTGTGTGGGATGTGAGAGGAAGTTGTGTAGGAATGTAATAGGAGATGATGATTAGATGAAGGCAAGACTTGGTTAATATTGATTTCATTGGGGTTGATAGTTGATGGGGAGGGTATACATGTCCTTGGGGTTTATAAGATTGATTTGTTGTTTAATTGTTGATTGATGGGTTGATGATAGGTTATACGCTAGTTTTGAGATGTAGAGTTCAATCAAGCCTAGGAATATCATATGGATGAGCGAGTTTGGATTAAGAGGGATATGATGTGAATATGGGCGAGGTTATTTAAGATGAAAATTTATGTGTAGGTTGGTTAAGATCTTAGGTGGTCAAAAAATCTTGTGGAAATGTTATAAAACAAGAACGAATGGTAAGAGAATTATGGGTTTTGGTGGATGATAAGAGAGAACATGGGTAGATTAGAGGTTATGATACAGATGTAGGATAAGAGTTTTTGGGTTGTTTGATGTGAACATACAATGGATGAGTACCAAGTAAATAGATGAATGAATGTTGATTAGGGTAGATTGTGTTCTAATGAAGGGTTTGGTGTTAGGTTTACAAACACAATGGCCATACACAACACAAAAAATATTACACAAGCCACATTCCCTATGTTAGTAGTAAATGGGTGTGCAACACACTAGTAGCACACCAATATACCTCACATAAAGTGGTAACTAGATTGGTCACCCAACCCTCAGTTTTATAAGGTACAAAGTGAGTTGCTTCGGGAGTGTTGTGCCCCATGCACTACTGATTGTTTACGACTGAAAGGTTTTACAACTCGGCTAAATAAGGCTTGCCAGTGTATCCCTTATATACCTTGCTATATGTGGATCCCAAAAAACGATTTGTATGCTGGATCTTTAACTGATTGGACTTGCAAAACCAAAAATTAGTAGTTTGCAATTCAAACTAGGTCTTCATCAAATGAAAAACCTGCACATTCACAAAAACGATATAACAAAGAGCAATTATAACATTACAAGGAGTGAAAACAACATTCCTATAAATACGAAATAATTAGTGGTGATTACGATGTTGTTTGGTCGAATACGAGATTGTTATCTGCAGAGTCAAGGGTTAGTAAAATGACGTTGTCTAGACCAAAAATGAGACGATTAAAACAAATACGACATGGTTAGTAACGATTGTGACGTTGAGGGTTTTTTATTAGAAGCAAAGAAAAACACAAAATCAAAAAATGAAACCGAGATTCTTGGCGAGATAAAATGATATTGGATAACTATGAACTAGCTAGATGATAAAAAAGTGATTATAAACTAAGAAAAACAAAGTATTATACCTTCTATTTCGAGAATGACGCATTCACAAAAAATATGACACAGTCAACTTCGATTACAATATGATTGAATAATAACAACAATGTTAGTATCGATCACGATGCACTCAAGTGTGATTATGACGCTTCCTTTAAGACCTGTTCATAATTCACAAAAATTGATGATATCCTACACAACAAGGACATTAGGGTGTGCAATAACGACGATACACCATGACACACAAAATATCACAAAAAAATCAATTTTTGTCTTAATTTAGCACTTTTTAGAGTCTGAGTTCTTCACAACAGGTTTATGAGGTTCTAATAATAAGAAAATAAGGTTTAATTGTGTGTGAGGAGCCAAGTTCTAGTCCCATCGGGTGTGCCAAAAATGTGTCAAGGTTAGTTTAAGCACATGCAAAAAAAGCCATGAAAATAAGTCAAGACCTTGAACTTAGAACCAAACTCAACACCTCAAATTCAGAAAGAAAGATAATTGATACAAGATAATCATATTTGTAAGAGAATTTTACTTCATTTTACCTTATATTCAAATTGTCTTTCGTTGGAAAATATTTCCCCAAGGTCGCTTGAAAGTTACTTTGTTGCTCATTTTTTATGGCTTGAAGATTGTTCAAAATTTCGGCAGCACTTCGTTACTATTGGCTTGATGGCTCACAAAATGCAAGAAATACCATTTAAGTCAAAACCCATATGCAAACCAAAAATTAGGTATCAAAAAGTATAATAGGATTTAGAGTGCATGATGCTTCTGCACTTCAAAAAAAGAGTTTATGAGAAGCATTAGTTTTACTACATTTCAACTTAAGGGCTGGCTCCCACACAAAGACGTTTATTATTATACCATAAGTGGAGTCCATTAGACATACAACCCATTATTTTCAACTTGAATTTGAATTCCATCAATGATTTTTCGGTACCCCTGTTTGAGTAACTATAATATTTGGTATTGGAGTTGAGACTAGGAAAATAACCAATGAATATTAACAAGTTGGTAGATATAGAAATGCTAGAAATTGTACCCAGATATAAGCTTCTATCCATTTGAATACATACAAAAGACATGATCACATTCCATTAGGTGGTCTAATAACTGGAGATTGAGATTCATATATAATTGGGTATACCTCATCATATAAACAAAAACATGGTTTTGATCATAGTGCATAGGTCTAAGAGCTACTTGTGTCAAAATATACCCAATTGTTTCTCTGAAAGTGGTAGAGTTGGTAGAAGGTATTCCCAACTCTAGCGGTTATCCTCATATATATAGTGATAATTTTGATGGTTCTTGGACTATGTTCTTTGATGGGGCACGTTCAAAAGAAGGGGTTGGAGTTGGAGTTGCTTTATATTCTCTACAAGGGATTGTGTTCAGATTTGGTTAAAGTTAAATTTTAAATGTACTAATAATGTAGTAGAGTATGAAAATTTGCTAATTAGATTAAACACGACCTCTAAACTCAAAATCAAATATGTGACTGCCAAAGGTGTCTCAAAATTAATCATACAACATATTAGAAAAGTGTATTCATTAAAAAATGAGAGGCCAAAACAATATAGAAACACTGTATGAGACTCACTTGAGTTTTTTTGCCTCCTTTAACATCATTTACATGGACAAATCATTGAACATAGTTGCATATCAACTTGTTTTCTATGCGCTTCTTAGTATCAAGACCAAGTAAGCGCCTCTTATTTCAAGTATGATGTTGAAGTGCTAGTGAAAACTAATAAGATCCCAAGAGGACCAGTTGCATTTGATAGAGCCTTTGATGTTACATATAGAGTAAGACAAAGGGACATACATATAATGTAAGACAATGAAGAAGCTAACTTGCAAATTGTTGTCTTCTAGACTTGTTTTTATAGGTAAATGGAAGATGAAAGGAAGGATTTGATTGTAATATTAAGGAAATATAGAGATTGTATGGCATGGTCCTATGACGAGTTGAAGGATTATAGAGGGGATTTGTTTCAACAGACAACCCCCTTACATCCTAATGCAAATCCGTTTAGATAAAAACAAAGGCTTATTAATCCAATGTTGACAACTAAGATGGAGGCAAAACTCAGAAATTTGAGAGGAGGAATTATACAACCAATAAGATTCTCTTTACAAGTTGCCAACCTTGTTCTGGTAAAAAAGAAAAATGGGGATATCAGATCGTGTGTTGATTTTAGAAATTTAAACAAGACGTCTTTAAAAAACAATTATTCCCTATCCAACATGGACAACCTTTTACAAAGAGTTACTACATTAAAATTTATGTCTATGTTGGATGGATTTTCTGGCCATAAGTAGGTTATAGTCAAAGAATCAGAGAGGTTTAAGATTGTTTTCACAACACCTTGGAGCACTTATGGCTATATATGCATGCATTTTGGTCTTATAAACACTAGAGAAACATTTAAAAGGGAAATATTAGTATCGTGCTCAATATTGTAGGAGAAATGTCTTACAAAATTTTCAGATAGCTCGAAACATGTGGTACTGGATCAATTGGGTAAATGCATAAACCAGTTGAGGGAATGTCCACCTAGGCTATGTGGAAAGAGTATTAACAAATAGGCATCACTATATGCCACCTCTTGACAAACCATTTATAATTCTTTAACATGCTCTTTGGATTGCCTGTGGCTCTGCATTTTTCAAATTTGGGTGGTTCGAAATATGGAGGAAATGACACAAAGTAGTTTAGTATCCAACGAGTAAGGGCACAAGTCTTCAAATCTGTACTTCTTATCATGCACACCAAATTATAACCCTTGGAGAGATTTCATTTCTTGCCATTCTTGGGTGAATGACAATCCAACACTAGGGTAGATGATATAAAGAAGTTGGCTTCATGAGGATCTTTATCTAAGTGAGTGTGAGAAGTAGGTTGTTTAGAGGACTTCTAATGATAAGGTTGTTCATCAGTATCGAGACTTATTTGAGAGGATAATGTGGCTACTTGATGGGATATGTGTTGTATTTGATCTTAGAGGGCTTGGTTATAATCATGTTCGTCTTGTTGCTCTAGCTCAGTTCTTCCTTTGCCAACTGAAAATCAATTCGTCGTGAAAAATTCAACACGTGAATCTTCTCTTTCAAAGGGCTTGTGGCTTGTAGATGGGTGTCCTTGTTTGGGTTCATATTGGCCACTAACATAGCGTATGCTATCAAGGTTGTAATTGGGTTGAAGTTTAGCTCCAAGATTGAGAATTTTTTGTACAAGGTCATCCCTATATTCATAGAGGTATTGATCGAGTTGAGATTTAACTTGTGCAGTTGAGAGCGAGTCATCATGGCTACCTTGAACTTATTCATGATTGACTAGGATTTCTCATCATCATTGTGTACTTACTCATTGGCCCAAGGATTAACAAGGGGATTTTCATTGTTTGTGTTATTATTTTCCATTTAGAGTTGATAACAGGTTTTAAGTACCATGAGTTCTTGTTTTGTTTATTGATTAAAATTCTGTGGGATGTGAGAGGAAGTTGTGCATGAATGTAATAGGAGATGATGATTGGATGAAGGCAAGACTTGATTAAAGATCTAGTTTTTTACCCACGAGTGAAGCAATAACCTATAAAATTGATTTGATTGGGGTTAATAGTCAATGGGGAGGGTATGCATGACCCTAGGATTTATAAGATTGATTTTTTTTTTGGTTGTTGATTGATAAGTTGATGATAAGTTATATGCTAGTTTTGAGATGTAGAGTTCAATCAAGCCTAGGAAGATGATATGGATGAGATAATTTGGATTAAGAGAGATAGGATGGGGTGAGGTTATGTAAGATGATAAATTATGTGTAAGTTGATTAAAATCTTAGGTGGTCAAAAAATCTTGTGGAATTGTTATAAAGCAAGAATGAATGGAAAGATAATATGGGTTTTGGTAGATGATAAGAGAGAACGTGGGTAGATTAGAGGTTATGATGTAGATGTACGATAAGAGTTTTTGGGTTGTTTTATGTGAAAAGATGATGGATGAGTAAAAAATAAATAAAGGATTTAGATGAGTTTGAATGATGAATGTATGGTGATTATTTTTAATGAAGGTTTTGGTGTTAGGTTTACAAACAAAATAGCCGTACACAATACGAAAACAATATCACGTAAGCCATATGCCCTATGTTAGTAGTAAATGGGTGTGTAATACACTAGTAGCCCACCAATATACCTCACGTAAAGTGGTAACTAGATTGGTAACCGCAACCATCACTTAATAAGGTACACAGTGAGTTACTTCGGAAATGTTGTGCCCCTTGCAGTATTGATTGTTTGCGACTGAAAGGTTTTACAACTAGCCTAAATAAGGATTTTTAGGTGCATCCCTTATATACCTTGCGGTATGTAAGGCCCAAAAGATGATTTGTATGCTATATATTTAACTAATTAGACTTGTAAAACCCATAATTAGTAGTTTTAAGGTCTTAGTCAAATGAAAAACCAACACATTCACAAAAACGATGTTACATAGAGAATTTATGACATCATAATGAGTGTAAATAAGGAAGTCCTACAAATACAACACAATTAGTGACGATTACGATGCAATTAGGTCAAATACGAGACTGTTATCTGCACAGCCAAAGGCTAGCATAAATGCTTTTTTCTAGACCAAAAATGACACGATTAAAACAAATATGACATGGTTGGTAACGATTGTGATGTTGAGGGTTTTTTATTAGAAAGAGAAAAAAACAAAATCAAAAGATGAAACTGAGATTCTTGGTTAGATAAGATGATCTTGGATAATTATGAACTACCAACATAATAAAAAGGTGACTAGAAACTGAAAAAAACAAAGTAATATACCTTCTATTTCAAGAATGACACTTTCACGACAAATATGACATAGTTGAATACAATTACGACACGATCGAATAATAACAACATTGTTAGTATCAATCAAAACACGCTCAAGTGTGATTGCGACGCTTCCCTCAGGACCTATTCATAATTCACTAAAATGATGACATCCTACATAAGAAGGACATTAGAGTGCGTGATAACCATGTTGCACAGTGACACAAAAAATATCATAGAAAAATCAAAATTTCTTTTAATTTTGTGCTTTTTAGAGTACGAGTTCTTCACAACAATTATATGAGGTTATAATAATGAGAAAATAAGGTTTAAGTGCGTGTGAGGAGCCAATATCGAGTCCCAATGGGTGTGCCAAAAATGTGTCAAGGTTATTTTAAGCACATACAACAAAAGCCATGAAAATATGTCAAGATCTTGAATTAGAACCAAACTCAACACCTGAGATTGGGCAAGAGAGATAATTCATGCAAGATAATCAGATCTGTAAGATAATTTTACCTTAGATTTGAATTTTATTTCTTTGGAATAGATTTCTCCCAAGGTTGCTTGAAAGTTACTTTTTTGCTCATTTGTTGATGGCTTGAAGATTGTTCAAAAATTCAGCAGTAATTCGCTACTATTGGCTTGATGGCTCACAAAAATGTAAGAGTTGGTTTATGCTCTCCAAGTTGGAAATGCAGGGTGGTGAGTTTTATTAATAGAGAAATGGAGGGTGATGATTCATCCAATTGGAATTAATATAAATGGTTGAGAAGAAAGGATAGGATGGAAAATTTTAGATTTAGATAATTGTAGAGATTGAGAGATATTTCCATGTATTTAGAATTCATGGAAGGTGGTGGAAGATTCAAGAGGTAGAATTTTTTAGAGATGGAGAGCTCTAAAATTTGATTAAGTTATTTTTTTTATTGATAAATGCTTTTGACTAGAGCTTTGAACTAGGGGCTTGATGGGATCCCACCCTTACAGGAAAGATAACAGCATACAAACAAGGTCTATCAACCAAATAAGTACTATAGAGTACGATTACAAAATAGAGGCTAGATAAGCATTGGACCTCTACAAAATAAGAAAACCAAAAAATAAATATCAAAAGAAACAGTAATTATCAGATAATTCCATGATCTCTAAGGGTTTGGAGTCTACAGACTCAATCTTATTACCACCTAGTTTTCCACAGGAACCAAGCTTGGAAATCCTCGCTAGGAAGGGGAAGAATGACCTGGCATGAGAAAAAAACTATTGAAGCCCATTAGGAGGAGGAGGAGCTAAGGGTTAATCTAGACCTGTGATATTGAGAGGTGGAACATGCGAAGGGCTAGAGCCTTCGGATCGGCAGATGGAATGGACAAAGATAACGAACTGTAGTAGGAGATGGTTTCGCTGCTTCAATTCCATAAAAAACCCATGATATACCCACTTAGAGGAGGCTGAGGAATCATCATAAGAAAACAATGAGGTGAGACACACCTATTCCACAGCTTCCTCTAAACCACAGTGATGTCTGGGGAGAATGAAGTGAAGAGAAATGGACAAGACAACGCCTTTGTCAGGATTCAGAAGGAGGAGGTGAGAAACGAAGACACTAGAAATTTCTGAATTGACCCTAGCACGACCCAAGTGATGAAGATTTATAGGGTTGATAATATTTTCAATGACTTGCATCACCTCAGGGGAACCAACATGGAACATTTTGTGAAGTCAAAAAGGGGATACCAAAGAGAAGAAGGCCACTTCTACTTTTCACCATGGAGATGGAGGAGTGGATAATCAGGGAGCACCATTCTACAGAAAAACATAAGAGACAAATGAAGAAGAGCAGGGAATTTGCCACCGAATGCCCCAATAAAAGAAATTTCCTAGGGATTGAGCATCTGCCACTGAGTTGGTTTCTTGAAAGGAACGCTGGATCGACTACTCTTCTACCAAATATAGTCAATGGAGGATTTGAATAATTAGGAAATGAAGTTTCCAAGCCTCCGTTTTACCCTTCTTAATAGCTTGAATGATGACCTCAGAGTCACCTTCAATGAAAAGTTTGAATAGTTAAGATCGATGACCATTCTGACACCGAAAAGAAGAGCCTTAGCCTCTATTATATTACAAGATCCAATAGTGAGATTGAAGGAACCTGCTTTGATCAAATTACCTTTGGCATCCCTAAGAATGAATCCTGCCCTTGATGTGCCTGAATTGCCTATAGAGGCTCTGTCGAAGCTAATTTTGTAGAACCCAAGGGGGAGGGACTTGATTAAGTTAGTTAATGATGATTAAATGAGGGATTAGTTAGAGGATTTGTATGAGATACTAGTTAGTAGGCTATATAGATTTGTTAGGAATATAAAATTCCTAAAAATGATGATGGAATTAAATTCGCATTAAGTGAGATTAATTGAAATATTAAAACGATGGAATTGACGATGGTGTGAGTATGGTAGAATGAAATATTAATAATATTAGTTAGGAGGTCTATTATTAAACTTAATAATGGTTAATTTTTAAGTGTATATATTTATAACCATGTTAGGTAATTTAAACAACCTTTCCTCTACATTTCACCTAAGCTCAAATGGATGAGGTAGAAGCTTCTCATCCGCCTGCTTGTGCACTTATGGTGCAATACTCCATAAGTACACACTATTAGAATCTTGCACGAGTTCCACAAATCAAAAGATTTATTTATCATCCATGAAAAAATCCACCTATTGAAGGGAATCTACACTTGGTAAGTGTAAGTAGTGCATCCTTTCTCCTTGTTTAATCTTGAGGTATAGTTTGATATAGATTATGATCTACATTATCGTTATTTCCTTGTTTGAAATTTAATCTAACATATACATTTCTTGCATTCTTGGCGGGACCTCCTTTGTCTAATCATGTTTATTGAATTTTTTTGGAGGTCTTTTGATTATTGTTCTTGTTTTAATAGGTACAAATTTGTCTCAAATCAGTTATAATCCTATTCTAACCTTTGTTTATTAGTTTCCATCATTTTTGTATTAGATTTTCATTTGTTTCAGTTTAGGATTTCTACTATGTATCAACATTTTTGATCATGAGAGTAGAATTTTTACAATGTGTAGTGTCATTTTTGCTTTCCATATCTCTTTTACATGTTATGGATTTTTTGATCCAAAATGTGGCATTTTGTTCTCTAGAGCGGCGTTTCTGATCACACGAGTGGTGTTTGTGCACTCTATATAGTATTTTATGGATTGTGTCATTCCTAATTAAACATGTGACATTTCTAACCAATCAAGTGGTCTTTATGCTCACTCTTGTGGTGTTTCTACATTTTGGGTATCCATATTTGATGTGAGACATTTTTTATTTTCCCATAACATTTTTAACCCACTACAAGGTGTTTTTGCATCATACTTTAGAATTTTTGATCTATTTAACATGTCTTTCAAACATAATTGTTCCCAAATCATTGATTCTATAACATAAAACATTTTATTTTCTATTTTGACTTAGTCTAACTTGTTGTATGGCAAACAATCATGTGTTGAAGACATCAAAATAACACTACTAGTTCTCTCTATTCAAATTTGTTCATAGAAGAAGCTAAAATCATACCAAATCTAATAATTATTCTCTTTGTTTTTATAAGCATTGATTTATTTATCTTTCTACTTACATTCATTGTGTGTGTGGTCTAAACCACATATTCTCTTCTCTTGCACCAAAAGATAATATTGCGATCAGAAATAGTTTTTTTCACTTGTGCATCCCAATTTTAGCCATGTATGCTCTTTCCATGAATTAAAAGGTGATCTTGGAAATTGAAAGCAACTAAGAATTTTATTTTCATTTTTTAGGGTTTGGTCACTTGGATTTCATCACCAAGGATTCAACCCAAGTCCATCTTCTGGCACCTATAACTATTCTTGGAGGATCTGTTGTTATTGGCAGACTAATAGATGAGGAACTCAATCTTCAAAATTTTCCCACTCGAATTGAAGGTGAATAAATTTTTTTTGCATTTATTCTATCCTACAAAATCAATCAAACAAATGAATCCCATGGTAGCCCATCTTATCATAAAGGAATGACAAAAAATTCCCTTATGGGAGGCTCCAAATTCGGAAATGGTAGGTGAAATTGTTGATCCTTCTTTCCCTTTTACTTACCTCCATCACCATACTATCCCTCTAAACCTCTTATGCACCTCTCAATCTACCCACCTTGAAAAAAATATCTATCATAGGGGCTATAATGAGACCTTGTCGAGATTAGGAAGAGGAAACCTTTACAATAACAAAGGCTCATAAGATAGATACACATGATTGACATGATCTTGTTGAATTCATGCACTTAATCAAAAAACAAAAAAACAAAATAAAAATTCAAAACTAAAATCAAAATCCAAAAAATATAAAAAAATCCAAAAAATCACAAAAATAAAAAAGAGAGAAAATAATTGTTCGATGGTGAATACCATGCCTATGGTGCCTTGGATAAGTACAATGATGAAAACTAGTTTCTAGCATCATGTTTAAGTTCGTTGACTACAAGTATCCTGCACTTGAGAGGATGACCACTCCATCCTACTCGAGTCCACCCATCCATAACACCACACATATTTCCTATTCTTCCCTCTTTTGACCTCGATAATAAAGTGGATTAGTTTAAGAAATTGTTCAAGACAATATCTTGGTAGATTTGAACTATCATTAGGGCGCATTGAAACAGAGTCCATGTCTTGAGATCCTTATCCATCTTTATCCTCCTCCATCCACATGCATGAACCTTGAATTAGTTTTCCTTTTTTGTTAGCCTTGTTAAAGCACCAAAAATCCAAAAATATATAAAATATCAAAACATTAAAAAAAATACACAACCAATTCCATGTCTTATCCTTAGGCATACCCTAAATTGGTTCTTGAGGTGTAACAAATAATTATCATTTTTTGCGATATATCATTCTCAATCCAGGCCCCATTGCATTTATTATTATTGGTGCAAATCTTGACAATCGTCATCACCTTTTTTGGGATATATCATTCCCAATCTGATCCACTTGCATACATAATTTATTAGGGAAAATAACCATTATTGTCACAATAATTTATCGTTTAGGTGTTAATAAGGACAAAAAATGTCTTTATTTCAATTTTTGTGTGTTTGATTATTCTTGTTTTTATTTTGTATTTGTGTGTTGTTATTTACTTTCTGAGTCAAAAGTCTTTATGTATATTACAACAATGTCATCATGTTATATTAAAATCATGTTACTCAAGTAAATAGACCTTTGTGCAAGATATATAACATGTACATATCATCTATCATTTATTTGACATTCATTCGTTCATTCACATTCATCTATCATCTATCCTCTATCATTCTACATGAATAATTTTGAATCAACACAAATAAATAAGAGGCATACAATCATTTGCCATCAAAAGTCTATTCACTTCACATCCACATAAAAATAATAAACCTCACCATGTAAACACCCATAACTATCCATACTTATATAATAAACAACACACCAACATCATCCATCACAACATCTAAAAAACATCAATAACATCCACCAAATATCATCATAAATCATAATATCAAGCCTCCATTTTAACCCCTTCTACACATTTCGAGAGCCCCTCCATGTATTTTATCATTGCACGCTCTCTCGATGGGCCATCATCCTATCAACTATGCCACTAGGGGAATCTTATTACACTTGTCCACTTATTTACATTCTTTGAAAAGCCAATGCTAGCCACACAACCCTTTCAAAGAGGGAAAAATGTAGACAACCCAAATCTGCCATAACTGATTCATTCTAGCTAAACACACCATAACACCACTAAGGAAATTACTCAATTCAATTTTATTGTGCTTAATCCCATAGATAACATCCCACACATAATTAATTTGCTAATTAATCAATATTAATTAGCTATTTAATTAACCACTAATTAACTCCATGTTCTCCTAATTAATATTTAAAATAAATAAAACAATTAATTAACCTTACACATTTATAAATCCATGTAACCAATCAATTAAATTAGTCAACTCCTTAATTTTTGCTTGCACAACTCTTGGTTTAGTTAACTAATCAATCATCAAATCAATCAATTTGGTCATCTAATCAAAATCCTATTGAAAAATCAATCAAATCAATTAACATATCAATCAATCTAGTCATCTAATCAAAATCCCATCGAAAAATCAATCAAGTCGGTTAACAATCTAATCAAACATGTTAACAAACCAATCAATTTAGTTAACAAGACAATCGAGAGTTGTAAGTTCCAAATCAATAGATCTAATTTCAACCACCCATCTCCATCTCTTAAAGTTTATAAATTGAAACCTCCAAGCTTAAATTCAAGAGGCGGACCAACTGGAAATCTATGAGTCTTGAATAGCCATTCTAATCATTTCGTTCGATCGTCGTCATATGTACACACTGCTGGAACCTTACACGAGTTCCTTGAGCATCCATAAATTCACAACTTCATTTATTATCCGCAAGGAACTCTATGTATTAAAGGGAATATGCAGTTGGTAAGTGCAAGTATTGCATCCTTTCTCTTTTCTCAATCTTGAGGTATTATTTGATATAGGGGAGAGGACCCTATAACCGTGCACCTAACTTTAGGGGCACGCAAATATATATAGGTATGTCGGTAGCGTAAAAAAATTATATCATCGTGTAGCATATGATCGTGCCATATCAACATTTTCGTTTCGTGTGTTTATTTGGAGGGAAAAGTAGTTTTTGAATTGATTTAATATGAAGAAAATCAATATAAAGCATTTGAAAGAGGGACCCATGACAAAGCACCCCATGTGTCACATTCTCATTGACTCTTAAAAAGTGTAATTAACCAAAAAGTGAACAACTATTGGTGCTTTTGTCAACAACCTATGGTGAAAAGAGATGTACATGTTTTGGTCCCTGCTCGGTTATAGGGTCCTCTCCCCTAGATTAGGATCTATATTGCTGTTATTTCCTCATTTGAAATCTAAATCTAACGTACACATTATTTAATTCATTTTTTGGAATAATTTAACAAATAATACACCAAATATAATACCAAAATAAATGATACATATTCTTCTATAAATACTGAAAACTAAACCATTCCCTTATTTACATTAATAGGTCTTCAATTTACTACTATAATATCAGGGCCATTAATATCTTTAATGTGATACTTTGTGAATTTTGAAAACTTGTGGCCCACGTTTCAAGGTTTTGACTTCGATAACTCATATTTTTAACAATATAAAATATTCTTTTAGAATTTTTTTTTGGGTAGTCTAGAGGGATCAACTAATATCAAACAAGTTGGAGTTGCGAAGCTCTAACATAAGGCACACACCACTGATTAAATTTTTGGGTGGTGTGGAAATGACCCACTTCACATGTTGTGGCTAAGCTAGAAATCAAACCCATAATCTATTGGTCACGAATACACAAAATTACGAATGTGACACAAGCCTAAGAACTATATAATTATTTATTTTAATATAATATAATTAGTTTTAAAATTATTAATCATTTATCATAATTGAAAATTTATTAAAAAAAGTGGTTGACCTCTATATTTATATTTTATGAATTTACATTTAATAATTTCATATGTTAAATTAATTTAAATAAAATTATTTTTACTAATTATTTATGTATTATTGATATTATTTTAAAATTTACATTTTCTTATTTTACTAATTGCCAAACCTAAAACATACTTGCCGAGTATCATCTGAATCCTAGTTGAATCTCAACACTATAATCATTGCTCTACCTAAACCCACATTCAACTAGCCACATTTTAAGTTGTTTATCCCATTTTCTTCGAATTTAGATGGTTCAAAAAATAAACTAATCATTTAAATTTCATAATTAGCTTTACACTATTATATGCATGTTAAAGAACCTAATCTTATTCTAATAAAGGATTTAACACCAAGTAAATCCTATCTTAATTCTTTAATTAAATACATCAAGATGAAGCATGAAAAGAAGCTAAAAACTTGCACAAAACATTCAAAACAAAGAATGCAAAACCTCCTTTCGAAATTGGATGTGCTTTTGATATGTAGATATTTCCTTTTAAGCGAAATAAAAAATACGCATGATCAAGGGTACTACTAAAGGGAAGAGATTGTAGACACCAAATTATGGTATCATCCTGGGCTTTTGATCTCCTTCAGTACGCTTATTCAGGTCTCATTTCCTACCAACAATTCACGTTCAATTAATTAATCTTATAACTATATTAATATCTTATCACATGCCAAAACTATATTATGTTAAATAATTTATTTTAAATAAGTCATATCAATCTATTTAATAATTAAATAATTCAAAAGTATATATATAAATCAATAACCCCATATGTTCCCCACTTAAAGTCAAAATCACTTCTCACCTAAAAATCAATTCCCACCTAAAAATTCAATCTCTTCAAATTATTAAAATATGAACCCCACCCATAAAATCAATAATTCAAAAATATCCCTCTCCGAAAACAAATCCAAAAATCAATAGTGTAAAGTGAGCACATGACTTCACTATTACACCTAACCGTGTCCCTACTCCACATCACATATTTTCCTTTTCTCACATCATAAACCCTACCATCAAATCGCATCTTCATCATGTCCTCTTAATCAAAATTTATTTTGATTACTATAATTATTTGTAATCCTTTATTTTAATCTCAATTCAAGTTATAAATAGAGCTCTTTTCCCCCCTTTGGAGAAGGAGGAGAAAATTCTGGAAATTCTAAAGCTTAAATTCATTTGTCTGTGAAATTTTGCATCATATTGTGGAGTATTTGGAAGCGGAGCTCTACCAGTTTCATATCGCCAGCCTAATGATCAATCGGTTGTTCTGTCAGGATACTAATTTGGTATCATATTTATATTGTTCTTCAACATATTGCAGATTTTTTTTTATAGTTTTTGGCATGTCAACTTATCATTTGATATTCGTTATTTTATTATGAACATGGGAATTGACAACCACCGAGGAAGTTAACGCTTCCTGGATCTGCTTTGTCAGGCAGTCCCCGTATATCATCATCTAATCTTATCTGTTTCCATCTTTCGGATCTATTTTATTTCTTTACAGATTTATTTTCTCTGTGCCTGTATCCAAAAGCTATATCTGCATCTGAGGTCCTAAGCCCTCTATCATTTGGAGTTGCTGGTGGCTGGCAGTCTCGGTGTTCACCCGCACGAGAAAGAGTTTTCCAGATCAACATTTGGCATGCCCGATGGGACCAAATTCAAGCTCTGGTCGTTTTGTTTGCTTGCTCACTTTGATCATTGGTACTATTTCCATCCATGCATTGTGGTTCGTACATGTAGTTATTTTTGTTGTCATTGGGGATTGCGCTGTCAGAGATAAGATCTTAAACTCACACCACATCACCAATTGTCGCTTGTTAATCTCATATGTAGTCTTGAAGTCCTTGGATGTTCCCAATCATTGATTATCATTTTCAAACATTTTAGTTCAATATGACAAAAGGTGTTTTCCAGATCACCTAAAGCTTACACTTGGCTCAACTTGTTGTCAGATAAAAAGGAAAAAAATGATATACAAGTATTATTCAATTTTCCTTATTTTCTCCTTTTTGCATTGTACTTTCATACACTTGGTTGATTGTCAACATCAAACTTTATATTTCAAATTTGGAGTAAAACGAACCCAGTGCATATTGCTTGCTCACATAGTGTAAATAGGGGTTTAACTTTTTGCATTACACTTATCATGACACACTACCTGAAAATTCACAAATTAATCAACACATCAAAACATTCATTACACCTGGTTCATTGATTGGGATTTGATCACCCAATCGAACCATTTCAGACATTTCCCAGCCATAAATTACCTAAAACCAAACATAGATTACCTTTTTCTAGGTCCTCTTTCAGCCGTTTTATTTTACACACATTCTTGATTTAAAATAAAAACAAAAGAAAACTGTTTGTCTGACTTGTTTTTTAATATAACAATGATTTCCTTTTTATTCCCGCAATCACTCAATCCACTACTAAAAAGTTGGAACACAACCTTGCCACACATAGTGCTTCATCCCAATCAATCACTACATCAACAACTTCATCATCCATGTTTCTTCCTATCTCACTCACAGGCACCATCCTCTTACTAATATTCCTCATTCAATACCTTTCGCCCACATTATGGCATTAGACCAACATTCCATCCCATCTAGGCCAGCCACTCCACCCTCTATTAGATCAAAGCCTATTGGTACTTTAGTCTTCTCTCTTGGAGACCCAGAATTCAGACAAATTCTTGATGCCAACCCTGTGGCCCTCCAAGACTATCTTTTAAGAAGATACATACACCTCCCCTTGGATGGGCCACCACTTCAGCAAGTCTATCCCTATAATGTTGGTTCTGACATTCCTCAATCTATGGCCTTACATGATTTTGCACCATCTTCCACAAACCCATCGGCACACCAGACCACCCAGGTAGTTATGCCCATTCCGCCCAATCTTCCTCACATCAACACGACTATCGTGACTGCCATCCCTACCACTACAATGGCTTCTATGGTCACTGGTACCTCCATTCAACCATCCCAGGTGTCAAATCCCTTATTTGGATAGAAAATTCCTACTACATCACAAGTCTATACCCTCACTTCCCAAATTCCTCCAACCATACCTTTGCAACACACAATGTCATTTCCAAGCTATCAACCCGTATATACTCACATCCCCACTCAACAGTTACTTCCACAACCTCCACAATCTCAACAATCACACCATGTCCCTGTTTCTCACCAACACACATTCTATCAGCAACTACCTCACTATCACACATAACTTACACTCACCCATACCAAATTTCTCAGATCCCCACACCTACTCAAATCCAACCACCACCTTTCATTACTCAACAAACACTTCCCAATGACCCCATGCAAATCTTGATAGGTCGGTTAGCCAACCTAGAGGATGCTACATTAGGGTCCAAGCTCACATTATCTTATGAGAAAATATGTAATGAACCCATCCATCCATCTATGCCCATGAAACCATATCCTCCACACTGGGAATTACCAAAGTTCACCAAGTTTAACAACAAGGAGAATCCCCAACAACATCTCAGAGCATTCAAGCATACATGTTATCTCATTGCACACAACCAAGACTTGATGCTTCATAATTTCCCCATGTCTTTGGTTGGTACCGCCTTGGAATGGTACAATAATATTCCCCAGTACTCCATATTTTCTTTTTCCCAGCTCACACAATTATTTCTTGAACATTTTTTTGTTAATATCACATGTAAAATAACCATCAATGACTTGTGCACTATCCGCCAATTCGAAGATGAATCCATCACGGATTTCATCACACGATGGCGTAATATGATAAATCAATTGTCTTTTCCACTACCTCAAACTAATCTCATCGAGCTCTTCGCACACTCTTGTGCCAAGCATATCTCTTCCACCTTGCAAATCCAATCATTTCACACATTCAAAGAGGCTTTTACTATGGCCAACAAGCTTGAGACACGTGCCTTGGAACAGGGGCATTTAAAATTGAAAACCAATAAGCCAAAAATCAAATTTTTCAGACCGTCCATATCAAACAATAAATCAAAGACAACTGCTAACGCTTAGATCATCTCCTACCCCAACATCTACAGTGACTCAACAACGATTCAAATGGCCAATGCCCAATTATACTCCCTTAGGAGAATTATACAGTGTCATCTTTGACAAGTTGATAACAACACACTTGATGACACTACCCCCTATCCAACCTATTAACGAATCTAGGCCATGACTTGTGTGGTATCGAGAGGACCATTATTGCAAGTATCATCAAGTTCGAGGACACAAGAGAGAAAAATTTTGAACGTTCAAGGATTATGTCCAAAGGCTTATCGATTAGGGAGAACTTCAAGTGGATAACCCAAATGCCTAATCCAATCAACCTTTAGATATTTTTAAACAACCATTTCCAAATCATACACCAACATCCATAAACCAGACTGCTCCCACTTCTGTATCTCAAACCCTTAGTACCCACACCATAAACACTATCCATGCTGATAATAAAAGTCTAGTTTCACCCACAAGTTTACCTTATTCATCAACCATTATATCAGTTCCCTTTGATACATTATATATATCCCCAAACCCATTAAAATTCATCTCCACATCAACCTTGGCTACATCCATACCCATGTTAATACCATTACCTATACTCACATCTTTCTCAAGACCTACTGCCCTCTCCTTAGATGCAAATATCACTTATGTATCATGGCCCCTTACATCTACTCCATTAAACCCAATCACCTTATCAAAAATTATCCCACCTCTACTTGTTATCTCATCCTTAGCATCTCTTCCAATCCCTCTTTCTGCACTTCTACCAACACCTACAACATCTACTATTTTACAATCACCCATCTCATCTCCATCTTCCACAGCTGTGTCATTACTCGATGATTTTTGGCAAACATTCCAGCATTCCTTAATTTCAAATTATCGTCCCATTTCTTCTATACCATTAGACACTCACACAATGACGCAGTCCCCACAAATATCCACTTCAATATCTTCGGTTCCTCCTGTAGAGATTCTGGTCATTCCCTCTAATAATCCACATTCATATACAAGACCTAGACCCCCATTTCCCAAGCGTTCTTATCCTCGTCCAAAATTAGACCTCACTATTCCCGATAGAAGTTCCTCAGAAACCACATTGTCTCTTTCTATTTTAGGACCACACCCCTTGTCCTCTTCTTCCATTTTAGGAACCTTCCCTTCACCAACAACACATACTACCACTAGAACAATGCAACAACCCTTTTCCAACTGATATCCTAAAACAAATTCAAAGGCGTTTGTGTCTTCCACCACTATCCCGCATCAAGCACATTCATCTACCTTTTCCAAATCCAAAAAAATTTCCAAAGGCATTATTACATCACCACCTTCCCATGCATCCTCCCAAAGTTCTCTGTTGATAACACCAAGTTATTATACCACTATGTTTCACCAACTACTCTAGGCCTCAGCCATCACTTTACCGCCAATTAAATTTTTTGATCCAAACGCACCAAGACCTTCCTGGTTTAATTCCAATCTTGTTTACACATTTCATCATGCCCCTGGACATGACACTGAACATTGTAAATCTCTCCAATCCATCGTGCACCATTTTGTCAATAAAAACATTAACGATAAAGGACCAATTCTACCATCTCCTCCATCAACTTCCACATCCCAACATGCGTCTGTTCAACCATCTCGATCATCCTTTTCATTAAGAAATATTGTCAGTACTCCACTACCAAATAGAGATATAACCACCAATACCACCAACATATTACCAAAAGAGGATGATCCTCAGGATTGTCCTCCTCTTGTAATCAACGCTATTTGGATAACCACCCATTCAAAGCCATATAACTCTGAATCTGCCTCACCATCCACCCCTAAGACTTATGTCACCATCCCTCCTCCTAAGGAGCTTGCTGCCTCCACACCTCCATCACAACCAAAGGTTGTCATCGCTACTCCTACCCATCATCCCGCAACAATGCCTTCATCTTCTTCTAAAGCCAAGGTATTTGTTTTGGCCACCCCAAATCCTTCGTCCATCGAACATACTATCATTAAACAACTCCACCAGGCCCCTGTCAGAGTGTCACGCTATGAGCTCATTCAAAGCTCTCCACATCATAAACAAGCTCTTATAGAGGTCTTGCAACAGATCCCAATATCCTCCGATGAGCCCCAGCCTTTCGTGGCTTTAGCTCATGCCTTCGCAACATATGCTACCATATCATTTGAAAGTTCAGAAATCCCTAGGATACCACAAGAAGAACACGATCTACCATTATTCATCACAGTCTATATCGATGACACTTGCGTCCATCGAACCATGATTGACAATGGTGCCATTATTAATATCATTTCTTCTCATACCTTCAATTAGATTAAATTGCCTAATACCATTTTTTCCAAATCTCCTACTGTTCTTGACGACTTTAACGATGCTGTCACTCCCCCATTAGGAATGGTTTTTCTTCCTATCCGTGTTGGACACAAACTCCTCCACAAAATTTTCTACATCATTGAAGGAGAATTCCAATATAATATTTTACCAGGATGTCCTTGGATGCGCACTATGCATTGCATTCCGTCTACTCTTCATCATTATATCAAATATGAACATGAAGGGAATAATTATTCTCTTCCAGCTGAGATCCCCCCTTCCAAGACATGTCGCATGATCTATAGACCTAAAGATGTCCTTTTTCCTAAAACCAATTTTTCTCCTGATGCATCCACCAGTTCTTCTATACCTCCATCTACCCTGCCTTAGACAAATTATTCTAATCCTATAATACAAAATCTTTCTTTAGGGGAATATCAACTCCTCACTCTCAATATCCTTCTTTCTCCCAATCACCTCGGCCACCCTGATAAAGCCCCTATGTATCAATCAAATGTTGGGGAAATTGTCTCGTTTGGCCCTTCTTCCCTCAAAACCAATTTAGTATATGGCGGCCTTCACCAACCTTCTTCTCCCACTGAAAATTGTTTTCATGCCAAACGATATATAGGTGATTTCAGATTTCTTAGTAAACCATCTTTCACTCACACATACCTCTATCATTGTGCATGGAAGGGGTTTGATTTAGGACACTATGAACAGGGACCTCACAGTAATATATTTGCTCGAGTCCCAGGAAATCATGTCAAAAATTTTGGTTTGGGATATGACGATCCTACTATACACTCTCCTGGAACATATGTGTCTTCTCCCATTCATATCGATTCATCCATTTCTTCTCCATCTCGAATACTAATACCGATTCAGAACATATATTATTCTCCCTTCCAACTATCCTACAAATTCAGAATAATATTTCAGCTCCTTCCAACTATACTTCCAACTCAGATAATGATTTTTCTGCATCCAATTATCTCACAGATCTAGATCAAGGTGATACGGTTCCTATTCCTCTTATATTTTTTTTTTGATTTCAACCATTTTTCTTGGACCGGTGACTTTTCAAGCCAAAAATGAAACCCGGTATTTTACCCTTAAATATCTAGAAATGGTAGAGGAAGATTCTCCTATCATTGACATTCTTCAATGCGATGATGACACTTCCATTCTCTCTTACATGGGAGCCGAAGGTTCTTAAGATCAGAAAATCCATCTGCTAGAAAAATCCAATCTCTTGAATGAATCCACTATCAACATTACTATTGGAGCACCTCAAGAGCACCACATCCTTAAAATAGGTCAGTCTTTGACACCTCAAGAGATCAAAGCCTTCACTTCATTCTTATCTATGCATAGCCAAGAATTTGCATGGTCATATTCAGACATGCCACGTCTCGGTCCCTCCATCGTTATTCACAACATCATTGTTATCCCCAATGTCAAACCAAACAAACAGAAGCTTTCATTGAATGCATCCTCGAAGTTGCTCTTCTGGTGAAAGAAGAATTTTAACGCCTCCTATCCGCCAACTTCATTATCCCCATTGATTATCCCCAATGGGTTTCTAACATTGTACCCATCGCAAAAGCGTCTGGAAATCTTCGTATATGTATTGATTTTTGTGATCTTAACCTTGCATGTCCTAAAGATGATTTCCCTCTTCCAAGTATCGACCAACTTGTAGATCTTATAATAGGGCATGAGATGTTCTCTTTAATAGATGGTTTTTCTGGTTATAATCAGATCCTGATTACACCTGAAGATCAGCACAAGACATATTTTATCACCCCATGGGGTACCTTTTGTTATCGTTGTCATGCCCTTTGGTTTAAAAAATGTTGGGGCTACATATCAATGAGCCATGACGTATATCTTTCATTACCTCTTACATCAAACCGTATAGAGGACTATGTTGATGACCTATTAGCAAAATCTAAACATAGATGTGACCATCTTTCAGTTCTTGACATAATTTTCGAGCGTCTCATTTGTTTCTCCATTCTTCTTAATCTGGACGAAGTTGAAGTGTGTTTTTGGAGTTCTTACTGGAAAAATCTTAGGCTTCATTGTTTCTATCAGAGGCATTGAAGTTGACCCCGAAAAAATCAAAGCAATTCTCAAAATGCCTCCTCCTTCCAATCTCAAAAAACTTCACAGTCTTCAAGGTCGACTTCAATCTGTTCGTCACTTCATATCTCAACTTTCTGATTGTTGTCAGCGCTTTCATCACCTTCTTCACAAAGACATAACCTTTGATTGGGATCAAAATTGCTAAAAGGCTTTTAAAGATCTTAAGCGATATTTGTTATATCCACCAGTACTCACACCTCTGCACGTGAAGGAGAGACCCTTCTATTTATATGTTTTCTGTAACTGATCATGCTCTTAGGAGCTATGTTAGCACACCGTGATAATCAGGGACGTGAACAAGAACCATTTATTATATCAATCGTACTCTCCATGATTGTGAAACACGATACTCTGAAGTGGAAAAATTGTGTTGCGCTATTTTCTTCGTTGCATCAAAACTTCGACACTATCTTCTTAATCATAAAACCTATATTGTTACTAACTTTCAACCCCTCAAAATGCGATGCATTCTAAGCCATATCACAACGACTCGCATCACCCAATGGATCCTTCTCATGGATGAGATCGACTTGGAATTCATTCCTCAAAAATTAATCAAGGGTCAAGCTATTGCGGATAAATTAGCCCGAGGCCCCTCTTTCAAATACACATAGTCCTTCTAATCATTTCCTAGATGAATCAATCAATCAATTTTATCATGATCCCCTTAAAATGATTATTTTCTTCGATGGTTCTAAATGCCAGCAAAGTGGAGGGGCAGGAGTTGTTCTCATTCCCCTCTGGGGATTCCCCAATCCCCTTATCTTTCAAATTAGATTTTGAATGTACAAACAATATGGCAGAGTATGACAGCCCTCTTATACTAGGACTAGAAACTGCTATATTTCTGGGTGTTCATATTCTTGACATTTTTGGTGATTCTGAAATAATAATAAAGTAGGTCACTGGTGAATATTAGTGTAAAAATGATATTTTACAACAATATCGTGATATTTCTCATCATCTTCTTAAATCCTTCGATTCTTACACTATTCAATATGTCCCGTCTTCAACCAATCATTTTGCTGATACATTGGCCTCCCTTGTAGGCCCTTATCCCATGGACAACGCAAGAATCCCAACTTTTGGTTATTATACATCATCGTTAACAACCATTCTATGACATATCTTAGATTCATCTGGTCAAATCTAATTCGTCATACCTCTTGTATTCTCAATTTTTTTGATTATTTATCCAAATCCATTGCTCCCCTTGATCTTTCTAAAACATGCTAAGAGATCTTTTATCCAACGTGCTACTTGTTGTGTAATCCTTGGTGGTATTATTTACAAGCATGGGTTTGATGGTATCCTTCTACGATGCCTTCAATCCCATGAAGCCTCTAGAGCTATCCAAGAAGTTCATGATGGTCTTTGTGCTGGGTATTTCAGTGGATTATCTATGGCCAAATGTGTTCTTCATCTTGGCTATTATTGGCCTTCTCTAAATCATGATTGTTGTGAATATTTCAAGAAATTTCTAAGATGTCAACAACACTCTAACCTTATCTATATTCCAAGCCATGCTTTACAGCCTACCCAAGATTTATGGCCCTTTTCACAGTGGGGCCCTTGATCTTATAGGTCTAATAAATCATCGTTCATCACAACAACAACATTCTATCATCACTGCTAGTGAGTATTTCACTAAATGGGTGGAGGCAATCCCACTCACCTCTACTAATTCTGGCTCAGTCATTAATTTTATATATCAACATATCATTTGCCACTTTGGCGTTCCTCATAAACTTATTATGGACAATGGAAAATCATTTAAAAAACAAAGTCCTTAAAAATATTAGCAATGCATTCAAAATACAGCTTAGTTTTTCTTCCCCGTATTATCCTCAAGCTAATGGTCAAGCTGAGGCTACTAATAAAACTCTTCAAAATATCTTGGCTAAAACTATTGATCAAGCAGGATGAAATTTGGCATCTCCAACTTCCCTTTGCTTTGTGGGCCTAACGCACTAGCATTCACACTTCCACAAGAGCTACTCTGTTTTCTCTAGTATATGGGCTTCTGAGGCCATCCTTCCCCTTGAAGTCCAAATTCCATCTTTACGTGTATCTCTTCACAATTTCATTTCTGATGAAGATTATCGTCAAGAACGACTAATACAACTTGAGTTATTAGACGAACGTCATCTACTCACTCTTGAGAACCATCATGTCTATTAAGATCACATCCAACGCGCTTATAATAAACACATCAATGAGCATGATTTTAAAATAGATGACTTGTTTCTAAAAGAAAATCAAAATGTCACTACCTTAGAAAGAAGTCAACAGGGAAAATTTTCTCCTAACTGGATCGAGACCATATATTATCACACATAAGTATGGGTTTGGGGCTTATTGTTTAGCATCTCCTAATGGTAAACTAGAGATTGCACCTCTTAATGCATTGCACTTACGGCCATTCTATTGTTAGTACACACACTTATGAGCATAGTCTTATCTTTAGACCATTCATCCATCAGTATCCCCTTCCATCTATCATTGTAATGATTTTGAATCATGTGGTCTACTGTCACTACCAGTCATGACCTTGAATATTAGTACCATGGCTCTACTTGTAGCATATTCACTATGGATAAGTTCTCACATTTGGTGAGAATCCGATGATCATTACATCCATCACCATCTCTTTTTCCTATTGTACTCATGTAGAAAGTCTAGGGGTGTCTCTTGTACATTCATTCTCCCCTCCTAGGTGGTCTACCTAGCTATCCCCAGGTCTCCCTATGTGAATCTCAAATTCATGTATGTAAAAGGCAAGATCAAGGTTATTAAAATAGACTGATCCCTTGAAGGACAACTATGCATACAAAAAAAACAACAAAAAAAATGCAAATCAAAGTCAAAAAGTAAAATCAAGAGAAATAGACCAATCACTTCAATGGATGGTTATCATATATATTATTCTTGCCATCCATATTATGTATAAAGTATACCATACCCTAGAAGGATGGATACTCCTTTTATTATGGCATTTAGAAGGTTTTCCGCATTGATTAGCCTTCCTTTTATCAAGCATTCCCAGAAAGCTTCCCGTCATTGATTAGCTTTCTTTTATTCTATTCTTCCCCTTTCCCAAAGCTGGGGTATAGATTTAAGAAAATACCATCTTTGGAGAACCTTTTTCCCACGTACAAGATACATATCCAATTCTTTTTTCATGTTGGCATTAGGATTATGAGCATATTTCATCAATATTTTCCTCTTGGTCTTGTGATATAATCAAATCTCATTTGTTATGTACTAACACCTGCTATCGGCTGCAAGTACAATGTATTAAGTAGTACCTTTTCTTGTTTACTTCTTATCAGGTTGAAAGCATTAAACTTTCTTACTTGACCCTTGCTATGGTTATGCGACATTCATTTCATCAAAGTCATCTTTTATCACAATTATCTCCTTAAAAATAAAATTTTATATCATAAAAATCTATATCGATATGTTTACTCTTAAATATTTCCCCTATCAACATCATCCATAAATCCATGAAATCAATTATTATCTTCAAGTAATCTTTTTAATGCATTATTCGGTATGGGAATTATACTTGACCTCCATTAGAGTTTGTGAATTCTACTTGAGGGTAACTCTCAAATAGTATTATATTATCTGGCATCATCCTCATCCCCCACCATTGTTCAATATCCTCTTCTTCACCATCTCAGACCTTTCTTCCCCAGCTTAAGCACATCTACGTAATTCCGCGCATGTAGCACAGAAACCCTACTTGAAGTAGATCTTATCCATTCATGACAAGGTCTCATTCATGATTGTGTCTGTTGACTATTCCTTCCTCCTAGTCGCCCCTTTATTTACCCAATTTTATCCTAAAATTCACCTCATCTCATTCTCTGCTGCTCTTCTCACCCACTTCATCCTTCTCTGTTGTTTGTTCGATACTTCACGCATCATCCACCTAGGCCATTATTTTTGTGCTTTTCTCTTAATATCCTTTTACTACCATCTATTTTATCATCCCATTTTCCCTTTCATTCTTCCTTCGGCTTGATGATCCTACTTAATCATCCATTCCATGCAGGTTTCTTGATCACAATACATCTCTTTCTTAAGATCCTACCACTATAGAAAATCCTTCATTGTTTTCCATTCCCTTTCAACATCTTTACTCGTAAAACTGTCTTCTTAACACTCTGAAATCATCACTTGTACAACATAGGAATCCTAATTAAGAATTACCCTTACACTCTTTATCCTACACTACATATATTCCTCCATCTACTCATTTCACACTCCTTTGTTTCCTTGTTATTACCTCCTTTCACTTCTTGTTCCATCTTGCTATACATTTCTCAGTATTTTCCTCATTCTTCTTCTTCTTTGACTTGGCGATCCTACTTAACCATTCCTACGGCATGGCGATCTTACTTCAGAGTATCTCTTAAGAATGATCTGACTCCTTGCCTTTCCTCTTTCCTTCATATTCCCATCATTCGTATTTTTTCTTCATTCCCCACAAACACAATCCTCTTCCCTTCTCTTTTTTCCTTGCACAAAATATCTCAAACTATCAAATATCATTTCCATCATCCCTCATTTAAAATCCAGCTTGACTACTTCAAACCCTCTCTTACTATGCCTTGTTCCTTCATCTTTACTTGTCATCTTCATCCACATCCTCATCCATTACATACTCTCCTCGCCTTTATCTTCTTACATATCGTTCGTCCTTCTTTATTTAATCTTTTTGTTCCATTTTCTAGAATAATTCCCCATATCTATCACCATATTTACTCGTCATTATCATGGTTCATCTAACATTATGTCATCTTCCATTCTCACGCTAAGAATTATCGGTGGACTTCTCTTAAAACTCGTTTCTTCCCATTCTACTAATACTGATTCACTCTTTTTTACCTCCTCCATTTTCTCTTCCTCCCTTTTTGTTTTTGTGCCCTCTAATAATTATCAGGGGATTTCTCCTAACATCCTTCCGCTGGTATTACCTTTTCATCTTCCTTTCACCTTTTTCAATATCTCTACTGTCTTCATCAGATACTGCCTTTGCATCATTTTCTTTGTTGTCCTCTCCTCCTTTCTACCTCTGGTTTTCTTTCATATCATTTGTATAATCTTCATCTACTCTTCTCCTCACACTTTTGTCTTAATCCTCCATTGATAACCTTACTCACCAGCGTTGTCCCATCTTCTTAACCATCTCACCATCCACATGCATTTCCATACGTTCGGTTTCATATTCAATTTCTTTCCTATTTTGGCTCTATAATCCCTTCTTTTCCTCTTATTTTCATTTCTCCTATTACTGAGCTTATTTCTTTACCACCCGTATCTTCTTAGCTCTATATGGTGCATTTATTTATCTTTTCCATTCTACCTCCTCCCCCATCTTCTTTAACTTCATCTTCTTCATATCCTTCATCTTTCCATCTTACTATATATATTCATCTCTCCTATTGTCCTTCTCTCATATTCTTCATAACTTTTCTTTCTCAGTTTTGTCATCTCTTTCAAGATCCGTTATTTCTCTCTCTCTGTTTTGATCTCCATCTCCCTTTCATCCCTTCTTCTATCATTTTATTGTCTTCTTATTTTTCCTTCATCATTTCTTTCTGCCACCATTTCTCCTCTTGATTATCCCTACTGCTTCTTTGCTATGATATATCTCTATACACTCAACTTCCCTTCTAATCTCTTTTTCTTCATCATCTCATCTTCTTCTTGTTTAAACTTCCTCTCTCTCTTCTCCTCCTAGTCACTGTCTCTATTTTCTTTTTCTCCAGGTCCCTCATACCTTACCTATTTGTTTCCCCCTTATCCTTTTCCACTACCCTCTTACTGAATACTATTCTCTCTCTTTTGTACTTTCGTCTATCGTCTCACCTCTCTTATCGTCCTTCTCTACTTGACCTCTCTCCTTAACCATGTCCCTTCTACTTCAACCATGTCCACTTTCTCTTATACTCTATCATCCACATATTTTCATCCCATCTTCCTGGGACATTTTTATCTTGGAGGATACCATAACGACCAACACCTACCTGATCTTGTACTCTTCCATGCATATTTTCTCTGTTTTTGTTTTATCGCAAAAGTATCTTGACTTCCTGTCCTACTTATCAGAAAAGTAGGACTAATTTTACATTATAAGTTACTCACACTTATGCATGTTTCTCATGAAACATGATTATCATCATATTTATCACACATTTAGGTCATTTTATCTCAGCTTTCTATCCTATCTTCTCATCATGTGCACATTTATGATTTTTTCCCCTGGGGCATTTTATTTACACATCCATCTCCCATCATGTCATCTTTGTGCCCTATCATGGTGGCACCTTTTTCATCCTTGTACTTGTCAGTGTATATAACTCACTTGGTGTCTTGTGCTGGGGCATCATTGTTTTCATCCACGTCCCTCTTGTGGATGCGTGATTTTTTGCACAATTCCTCATAGACAAAGGATTACGCACATATTTCACATTTAGTTGCACATATTTTGATGTTTTCCTATGACCCATTGGTCATCACGGTTTACATCCATATTGCAGTGGTTCTTCACCCACTCACTGGTTTGTAGAACATTGTCATCTGTCTCCGTTGAGACCATAATTGACCTCTGTTGATGTGATATTGAAGTCACCGCCACACATTTTTTTTTTATTGCAATCCTTCTTCGCTTGGGGCATCTTACCTTTGGTCATGTCTTCATCCCATCCTTAGACACATATTTCATCTAATCCTTTGTGTTTTTGTCTCGTGGCCTGTTATCAAAAACCACTTCAAAAAAAGGGGTAAATGTAGACACCAAATTCTGGTATCATCCCGGGTTTTTGATCTCCTTCAGCATGCTTATTCAGGTCTCATTTCCTACCAACAATTAACATTCAGTTAATTAATCTTATAACTATATTAATATCTTATCGATGGCTCCAGCTCCACTATTCGGAAACCTCTGGTTCTCGATCGGCCTTTCTAGACGCTTCATAACACCCTATGGCACTCCGATTGATATTCCAGGCTTCAAAATAATTGGTGTGTGGCGCTATGGGATGACTAAGGTAGTATTAATAACTCATAGCCACAATGTTGCCTATTTAAATAAATAGGTCTTCACACAATTACAATTTCTAATCCTCCTCTTTGGCTCGATATTTGCCTCCTGAGCTCTAGGAATGAGCTTGTCTCCGTTGTGTGTGTGTGTCCCCACAATAATCTTAACATATTAATAAGCTTGGGGTGTATCCATTACAATAGACTGGGTTCCCTATTTATACAATTTTAGGGCCCTTGAAAAATGCAATTACATATTATCTTAGGCTAATATTAGCCTAAACCTGTACCATGTAATTTGGGATAAAAATTCCCATTTGGTCGGATTGCATTTTTAATGGGATTAAATCCCCAAAATAATGGGTGGCTTTTGTTGAAATGGGATTAAATCCCATATTTGGTGGGAGGAGTATTTGGTAAGGTTTTATTAACCCTTACCCACACCATCCTTCACGTGGAAACATCCACGCATGGCTTAGCCCCCTACACCGCTTCACCTCCTTCCACGTGGTCATAGCTTTAGCATGTTTGCGGATTTGTATGGTTGGCATCTTATGTGGGCTTTAATACTAATGTTTAACATTAATATGTATATGTGTAGTATGTTGCATTTGGGAATAATGCATGGCATTTGGAAAGTGGACTTACCAAGTAAATATAATTTCGACCCATGTAATGTGGTATGGAAATAATTAACTCAGTTAACATCATATATTCCACTTGTCATCTCTTGATAGGCAAATCGATAGTATTCAATTCGTGGTGGCAAGCCACATGGTGGCTTGTGGACCCACCATGTCGGCGATAATACCATAGTCCACACGGTGGCCGGGCTCCCCTCCGTAATAAAAGTTGAGCCTCTTATTCTGACGCGCCATTCCATTCCATGATTGTCGACGACCAGTGGTTAAAAACCCTCCAATTTCACCAACGCCTTTTTGCCATGTGTCCTAGTGCGATTGGTCCAATATTGATTAGTTGACCAGAGTTGACTTTCCTCTTGATTGAACTTTGACCAGACATATCTAGAGCTCCCGATGTCCGTTTGTCGCATTCTCATAGTCGTTGGAAAGCTCTCAAGATGATATTCTACACTGACACCATTTAGGTATGTTTAGGGAACTTTCAAAAATGATCCCCTGATCACACCTCCCCGCTGAGAAAAGCTTTTTGTCCCAAAAAGCTTCCATACTGTCCTGAATCTGAAAAATCAAAAACTTCTCCGATCCTGGGACCTGTGGGTTATGGGCCCACGACGCTTCCGCTACGCCACTCTGATATCCAAAGAATACCTCCACACCTCCGCTTTATGGTGCTAATTTTCTGAATGAAACCTCAACGCTCCTTTTGTGCGGTGCTAAGCTTCTTGATATCTGACAACAAGGATCTTCTTTAACTCTATAACACAGCTCCTGGTTCCAAGTTGATTCCGCAGAATCTGAACTGGTTTGAAGTAACTCCATGTTACGTAGAGCTTTGATTGATCTGATGTCGGTGATGGACAATGCCTTGTCCCTTTACAGACACCTGCAATGCATGATGCTAAGCCTCTTTCAAGACCTCGAGCCTCCGATGCACGATGCTAAGTCTGTATAGACCTCAACACCTCCGATGCATGATGCTAAGCCTCTTTCAAGACCTCGAGCCTCCAATTCACGATGCTAAGTCTCTGTAGACCTCAACGCCTCCGATGCATGATGCTAAGCCTTTTTCAAGACCTCGAGCCTCCGATGCATGATGCTAAGTTTGTTGATCAGCTACCATTCGTATGTGTGGTCGCAATGCCTTGACACCGAATGACGTTCCGAGCTGATCCTTTTTGAGCTCCTCTTGTTGACATGCTAATAACAGGTACCATTCTGCTGCACGGTCGCAATGCCTCTACACAGAATGAAGTTTCGACCTGATGTCAATGCCAACGGTGATTCAGCTACCATTCTGCTTGTACGGTCACAATGCCTCTTCACAGAATGAAGTTCCGAGCTGATCTCTGCAAACTCTACTGTCTGCACAAATGGCACAATGATCAATCTCCAAGCTTTATATGAGTTAATTCTTGTATCCAAGCTATATCAGGTACTCACAAGCTGATTAGGAGATATGTTTGGATCATTAATCAAATTTTCTAAGTAAGAAAATCCACTAAGTATTGTAAACCTTTCTCTCAGCATTTCCTCACAATATCTGATCTCCAAACTTAATACTACATACGATCCATCAATCTGAATTATGCAATATATAATTGAAAAATTTTTGACTTACCCATTTTAAAGGATTTTCACTTTCAGGTATTACCTGGTCCTGGGTTGACTTGTCAACTGGTGGTTGAGTAAAAAATTCTTCTGCCTTTGCAATAGGCCTCCATTCCATCTTTGGCTTGCCATTACTCTGATGGCGAGATGGATGCAGTTTCCAGCAATTTTCCACCTGATACCCATTCCTCTGGCAATGAGCACAAAAATTCCTCTTAATCTCCTTCTTCTGGGATGAGGAACTCTTTCTGCCATTTCTCGACTCTGCATTACGAGATTGGTCTTTCTCCACTGCATTGCAATGTGGATTGACTTCATTTGTCTCCTCCCTGCCAGAACAATGACTAAACAAGGAAAATATACTGCATTTTATGGTGTTAAAAAAATCACCAAAATAATTGCCATCCGGGGGTCTTACTAATGCAAGTATAATAGAGCACAAACATTTCCCAGAATTGGGTCTTTAACTAATGTGCCATGTCTGGTTAGATGTATACAAACGTTGGAATCTCATTACCTCTTCACAAAGGGGTCTTACCAATACATTCTACCTTACACATTAGTTTTCTAGTTTTATCTGCATATGAGATACAATGGATTCATCCAAATAGAAATGCGAGAAAATTACTGAGTATGTTAAACCTGTCTCTCAGTCAATCCCACCAATCTGGAAACTACAAGGATCCCTGTCAAACCCAAACCTATAAAATGAGGATGGTCCTCAACCTGTACTGATTAACCTGCTCCATACTAACTTGCTTCAGAGATTAGTAAGTTTGCAGGTGTCGATTACCAGCTCTAATACCAAACTTGATCCGAAAATAACCAGATTATTACTACCTGATCTTGGACCCTTGTAGGTTTTAATAATTTTCTGATCATCTACTCCTTTTAAGTAATCAATTTAAAATAAAATGCAAGACATTTAAGACAATTACACAAAGATTGATTACGGAGTTCGGCAATTGCCTACGTCTCCGGGTTCGTGGTCGAACCGTTCCACTAGTCAAAACTTGTAAGTTACAATAGTACTTTCACAAGAAAACCTAATGGAATTTTACTTGCCTATCAGTACACTAGTTCTTCGGATGAAAAGGGTGAAAAATGCACCCGACTTCCACCTGTCCTAGCGTACAACCCGGTTGTGATCGGCCTTCCACAAACTGAAGCTAGCACTCCGGTCGACAATCCAGGATTTGCAAGTAAACTTGTTTATAATTTAAGCAATCACTCTGTTAATCAGATTTACTGAAAAACAAATATGGAGCTAAACCAGCTCTGATACCAACTTGCTTCGGAGATTAGCAAGTTTGCAGGTGTCGATGGGCCTATTGGTAGTTTATAACTTTAATTGAAAATCATCAAATATATTCATCTACCTGATCTCAGACCCTAAAATAATAGGCCAATAGACAATACCTGTTGACACATCCCACAAATAAGCTTAACAAATAATAAGCTTGAGTTGTGTGTTTCCGTTGCACCAGGTGTGTCCATTACAATGAACTAGGTACCCTATTTATACAATTTTAGGGCCCTACAAATATGCATTCCATATAATCCTTAGGCTAAAAATACCATAGCCCGTAGCATAGAAATTGGGATAAAATATTCCCATTTGGGCGGATTTCATGTTTAATGGGATTAATTCCCATTTGAGCGGCATAGCATTTGGATTAAAACCCAAAAGCATGATAAAAATCCCATAAGGGCTCATTTGGATAAGGTCCCACATGTTGGGCGGTGGGAGAAAATGTCTAAGGCTTTAAAGCCTTTCCACGCATTTGGACTTAACCGCCCCCATCTAGCTTCATCCTCCTTCTCGATCAGCCTTCTAGACACTTTGTAATGCCCTATGGCACTCCGGTCGATATTCAGGCTTCAAAATAATTGGTGTGGCGCATGGGCCAACTAGGTAGTATTGCCCCCTAACAATATTGCCTATTTAAATAAATAGGTCTTCTCACAATTACATTTCTCATCCTCCTCTTGGCTCCGCCTCCCGTGGTCAAAGCATATGCATTTGATTTCGCAGTTCATACTAATGTTTTAAACATTAATATATATATGTGGCATTTGGAAAGTGGCCTTACCAAGTAATTATAATTTCGACCCATACAAGGTGGCCTAGAAATAAATTAACTCGGTAATTAGCATATATTCCACTTGTTGTCTCCCGATAGGAAAATCGAGCAAATTCGACGAGTGGTGGAAAGCCACGTGTCACAGTGCGATTCCAATATTGACCAATTGACCATATTTGACTTTCCCGATGTCTGAACTTTGACCGAAGTATATTGAGCTCCCGATGTCCGTTTGTTTCTAGTCGTTGGAAATCCCGAGCTTATCTTCTGCACTGACACCATTTAGGTATGTTTAGGGAACAAAAATGATCCCCTGATCAACCATCCTCGAAATATCCACGCATGGCTTTGGTTTGCACCGCCTCACATCCTTCTCAACAAGCTCAACTAGCTTAACCTTATTTGCCTGAATGATCCAACTAACTTGTATGGAATGGTTTATGGGGCTTTAAACTAATCATCCTCCCAATCATGTCACGGATCCTCCTAGAGGAATGGGGTTGCATTTGGGTAATGGTTGGCCTAGGCGCCGCACCAACTCGACCAAGTAAACTCAGTTCAAACCAACTTGTAATTTCTTTCCAATAATAATTAACTCGGTAAGCTCAATATATGTTTGGGATTTGTTGTCTCCCAAGAGGCAAATTGATCAATTCATTTCATGGTGGCCTTCATGGTGGCTTGTGGACTCTTATGGTCGATGTAATACCATAGGTCCACACGGCGACTGGGCTCCTCTTCAAAAAATTATTGAAACATCTTGTTCCGTTAATTGGTAGTCATTGTTATTCCATGATTGTTTGACCGGTGGTTTGAAACCCTCTATTGGTTTCACCTTCACCTTTTTGCCTTAATGCGTAGTTGATTGGTCCAATATTGACTAGTTGACCAGAGTTGAATTTCCTCTTGACCAAACTTTGATCGGACATATTAGAGCTCCCTTGTCCATTTGTTGCGTTCTCATAGTCGTTGGAAAGCTCTCGGATGATCTTCTTCACTGACACCATTTAGGCATGTTTAGGGAACTTTCAAAAAATTTCCCTGATCACTACTCCACATCACATCTTTTCCTAGATTTTCAGTCATGATAACAACCACGGATCACGATCTTGACAATCGGGCCTTGTGGATTATTTTGAGTCTTAATGGTTTTTCACTCGGTGTATTAAATCTTTATGCACCTAATGATGGCCTGGAAAGGTCGACATTATGGCATTGGTTAGGTGACAATTTACCCCTTGTTTATTGGATTTTCTGTGGAGATTTTTAATATGGTTGAACATCCCGAGAACAAGATGGGGGCCCTTGCTATGCGTTAGTGCATTGGAGAGTGGGAAGCTTGGCTTTATTTCAAAAACATGTGGAGCATTAAAGATTAATAGAAAAAATTTACTTCTCAAAATTAGTTTATTTGGTCCAATTTTTTGTTCTAAAAAGGCTCGATTGTGTCATGATTTTTCAGCATCAAATCTTTGAGCTGGCATCCAATATTGTTCTTCAACATATTGCAGATTTTTTTTATAGTTTTTGGCATGTCATCTTATCATTTGATATTCATTATTTTATTATGTCACGGGGATTGACAGCCACCAAGGAAGTTAATGCTTCCCGGATTTGCTTTGTCAAGCAGTACCCCGTATTCTATTTTCAGATCATTCCCCCATCTCTTTTACGATCACATGGAATGGGGCAAATCTAAAGGTGTTAAACATGTAATTTTATCTAAATGTCTCTTTGTTGAGTCATCCAGGGGTCTTAAATATTATAGAAAAGGTGTGGAATATGGCACCTCGTCCACTACTCACCGCCAGTTGGATTTCTTAGTGGAATGAAGCTATTCAGCGGATGACCAAGTTTCTTCACCATTTTGGCAAACAAGTGGCCCAAGTCCGTAAGCAAGTTTTGAATGTGGCTCTTCAACTAGGAATTTCAAAGAATTACCTTGTTGCTTCAATCCTAACCTTTCCTGATGTGTCGACTCAAGATCGAGTTGCGCAGCTCAGTACACCAACTCAAATTTATTGAACAACACAAAGTAAAGGTGTAGATTGTAGGAAGGTACTAGGTTGCTTATATAAGCTTTTCCAATTTGTCAGATCCAACATGTAGGGAATGTGGGATCAAGGCTGATGTTAATTAGGAGTGGATAGTCATGTTTAGAAGAGATTAATTAGGATTGTGGAGCAATGACCCATGGGAGTTAGGGAATATTTAATTAATCAATTGGGATTAATTAATAGGCCATGTTTAGCTTGTAGAAGCTATTTAGAGATGATTTGGAGGGAAATTAGTAGAATTAGAGGGGTTTGAGAGGGGGATTTAATTAATAAGAGGGTTTATTAATTAAATACAAGATTTGTGAAAGGGTAATTAATTAATGATGGGTAATTAATTAATTAAAAGGGGATTTTAACCAACATTTGTGACATTAATTGACATCCAAGATGAGGGAAAAGGCAAATTAATTAACAAAATGTCTGTTAATTGACCTAAGAAGATGGAGGAATATTAGCTAATTAGTAGAAAATCACTAATTATGATGAAATGATGGGGAAGTGGGAAATTAGTGCAATTTTAGTATTAAAATTGCATGGTGGAAATTAGGTGTCTACATTTTCCCCTCTTTGATGTGGTGTAGTGTGAGCGATGTCATTTCAAAGATAGTAGACAATTTTATTTTGTATGGGTAGAAGAAAAATTAGTAGGATGGATGATGCCCCCTCAAGCGTCGATGGGTGATAAAAGAGGGAAATGAGACTCTTGAAAAGGAGAGAAAAATGATCACAACGAAAAGAGAAGCGGCATCACGACATTTAGTAGGCCATTGCGGTGGTCAAAACCATCATGGATGAGGGCTATATAAGGGGTGGGAGGGGTGAAAACAAGTCATTTTCACTCTCATTGTTAGTAGAAAAGATCTGGGTGATCACGATGAGTAGAGATGATGACAATAGAGTTTCTCCATATCACCAAGTGAGTTCGGGAGTACTAATGGACACACTGTCATGAGGACAGGTAGGTGATGTTTTGTATTTAATATTTTAAATTTTTTCATTTTAAATTTTACATTTAAATGCCCTAAAAATGAGGGACGTGCAAGGTTTCTGAAATTGACCTAGGTCAATTTTAGTGATGTGATGGTATACTTGAAACAAATTTATGTAGGTTTTTGTCTGACTATTTTGTGATTTCCGATATCATTTGACATGTTGTAGTGACATTCTCACTAGAAATGGAAACCTTGCTACAACCTATAGCGGCCTCACCATTAATGACCTGTATATAACTATTTTTAACAATTTTCACAAAGTTTTAGTGGCCTTGTTTGTATAAAAACATTAATGACCTTGCCAAGTTTTACATATGGCAATTCATAATGATCCTTCATCCTTATTTTTAGTGGCCTTGTGCTATATATAAATGACCTCCTCATTTTGAGTTGTAGTTAGCCTTTTTTGACTTTTTCAGATTTTTTTAAAATGGACTTAGTCTAATACTGTGATTTTGTATGTTTTATAGGAGTGATTAGGTGTGATGTAGTTTCAAGAAGCATTGATTCATGCACCTATGAGTATTACAGGATTTTCACCCACATGATTGGTCACTGTTGGATGATGTTGGGTCTTATCCTATGTTGGCTTGATGCCAAACATCAAGATCAGACATGAACATTACTTGAGTACATTGATAGAGATGACATTCCAATATGAGTACCTTCCTAACTCCTCACATAGGGAGATGACCATAACTTAGAGGATGTCCATCAAGATACTATGATGTCCTATTACAAGGGGCTCCCTTGTATTATGATACTACAACCATAGATTATGAGATGCTTAGAGTGACAAGGATGGTTTGACCTGCCTAGATGGCGTTGAACCAACATAGTGTTGGCTGAGATTTATGACCAATATATGATTGAGGACTACCCATTAGTATTGATGGATCTTGTAGGTGGCATATCTTACCTGATAAGAGTGGACATGTTACTTTGCAAATGGGGTACATGGGTGTCATAATAGACATGATGGAGCATGGCTCAAGTATTTTCATGGGGTACCACATGTTTTGGGTCAGCTTTACAAAGATTTACATTTGGTTGTCCACAGAGAGGGTCCAAATCATAGGCCACACCACTCTCTTATATATATGGGCCTGGGAGCATATAGTAGTGGGCTGACCAAGTTGGACCCTTTGAGGCAGTTAGAGGATGACAACCCCAAATCATTTGGATGGACCTATAGGAAGGGGTGGCTAACTATAGAGAGCTACTTGTATACACGAGATATTATGAGATAGTTCCATGATGGATATTACATGGAGGCCATACTTATTATGCCAACCTCGATAGAGACCTATGTAGAGTTGGCATACACATGCACATAAGTACTACCTAGTGGGCTACCATGACTTCATCATAGAGAAGCTATAGGATAGATAGATTTTGAGGTAGTTTGGATATACACAGGGGGTTCCTACAACACACATGTTTTACACATGTGATAAGAGATTATGTGGTGGGCCCTATGATATATGTAAATACAATAACAACATAGATTGGGCCAATCTAGCCTAGATAGTATGAGATATGAAAGAGCCATTGTGGATCTCGGGATATAGGCGAATATTGGGTGTGGTATCAATAATTTTTCACCCAGTGAGATGAACTATATGAGATTAGAGACCGATTAAGTGTGGATCAAGGTATCAGTGTTAGTGCAATGATGATGACATCCCTATATATACATAGGTGTAGGGCCGAGACAACCAAAACAATGTAGTTTGTCAGGGTTGGTAGGTAGAGGATGAGCAAATGATAGAAACAACATAGAGATGCCACAATCAATAGACTATACCAAGCCTGTAATGTAGGGTGTAGGTTCCTTCAACCCAATATTATAGGGCATAAGTCCACAGTATGTAGTATACTATATCATCTAGACTATCCAGAGGTTAGGGAAGTGGTCAAGAAGGAGTGGGGGAGATACTGGGGTGTACTATAATGATGAAAGATTAGAGTGGAGGATGGGATGGATGGGGCCAACCTGGAGGAGATGGAGATATGAATGGGTGGATGGGGATTCCACTCACAATGACCATACACATAGTTAGCTTCCAGTACTTCATAGTGTGACAAAATACTAATACATGGTTAGGGCCATCAGTACAATGCCATGATGCCTTCACAAGTATCACAGGTAGTGCCTAAGAGATATCAACCGAGAGTGGTTGAGATAGATCCATAGTTGGCCAAGACCTAACATATAGAGATGTAGAGATAACAGATGATTGACAACAGAGGTGGCCCAACTGAAAACAACATTGACTTGAAATGACTGTATGAGTGAGATACTACTATTCAGAGAGAGATAATGACACACAATGAGAGGGATGCAACTTCCGATTCAGAGTGTGATATAATGCACACAAAGAGGGATGCTACCTGAAATAGTAGTGGAGAAACACCTAGAGTAGAGAGATATATAACCCAAGAATTGGGTGGTAGGACTAGGGTATCACTGACATGCTAGATCACATTATCATAGACTCATAGGGAGAATGCAACTATTATATAGACCTTTATATGAGATAGTTGTTCCAGTAGACTAGAGAGTAGTGATCTATTCATAGAGGAAAATAAATTAGTGGGTCATGACAACCATTAATTTTGGTAAGATCAATCCTCAATGGGTATGCCCTCAGTCATGGGACCACCAAGGGTCATTAGCATAGGCTCTAGGAGGATCAAGGTAATGCTCACCATCTCATGGGTATCACAGTCCATCTCCTAGGGAGAGTCATGTTAAGAGATGACTTATTATTATAGCTAGGATTTTTTTTCTATGATCTATATGATGAGATATATCATATGATTTTGAGACCATTTTTGTAAACTCAAGTGCCATTTGGCATCCCCATATATAGAGATGATTTTTTGGATTTTTCTATGTGTATGCCTAAAGTTGGGTTATAATGATGATATTTGATTTTGTTTATCTCATGATATATGTATAACATTGTTTATTGTGATGTTTTGGATAGATGATTGTAGATGGATGTATTAATTAGAGTAGATGTGATGAGTATATGATGATGCTATATCTTGTTTTGTTACTTCCTAGATATTCTTATCTGCATTTTATGTTTTTGTGTTTCAGATGTATAGATTAGCCATTTTATTTTTGATTACATCACCTACCTATCATGTACTTGGTAGAGTAGAGGAAATGAATGGGTTAGTTAGAGGAAGTGTTATTTAGAATGGGGAATTAGTTAGATGTGGATTGGATATGATGAGGTATGGAAAGATCATAGCATAGCTTGCATGTACCATCATGGCTTGGAAATACCTTTTATTTGATGTAAGCATACAACAAAAAGGTAAAATGACATGAAAAATCATAATACCAATTTTTGTGCAATGCTAAGGGATTGAATCAAAGAAAAATACAAAACTAAATGCAATATGAGAAAGTAAATAAACAAGCAACCAAACAAATAAAATAAGTACAAGAAAATACACTCAAACAAAAATGTTCAAGATAATTGTACCAATGTTTTTATTATCTAAACTTAAGTACCCAAATTTGTTGAAGTTATACGAAAAAGGGTTAAGATGATGCCACAAGAAAGGATACACGCAAGGGATTGGATGAAGGTCATAGAAGTCCAGAAAAGCTAAACATGTTCACTATGAAACTACCTTCGAGACAATAATATATGCCAGGAAGACAGACATAACAAGTAAAGCAAGCTTGTTGATGAAAGAAGATCACAAGATGATCCCCATGTCATGCACTAGAACTAAGAAAGTGCTGAAGTAGGATGTTTTGTAGTATAGTTTCCAATTTTTAGTGTTTTTGTTAGATACTATTTTTGGGTTTTTGTGATGTTTTTTTATGTTTTTTGAATTTTCTAATATTTTCTAGTGTTTTTGAATGTTTAGGATTTTCTAGGTTTTTTGAATTGTTTAGGATTTTGGTTAGGGTTTTCTGAATGTTTAGGATTTTCTAGGTTTTTCATAAATATTTGTTTTTAGATTTTTATAGGTATATATAAACTATGTACAAAATAATAACATCAAACATTCCCCCAGTAAGAGGTGAGAATATACAAGGGATAAATCCCATGCATATATATACAAGAATAGGATAAGTTGTGATCAAGGCCAAGAGGGATAGGTTGAACAAGATTACAAACTCAAGCCAATGAAAAGTTAGGAAAAGTGATCATGCCCCAAGTGTGAGGTGCTTGTGAACAATGGAATATTCCTATGGTGCCAAAAATTTTCTTTTTCACCAAAGGACGTGCCCAAATTGCCATAATTGCATGGTTTTCACATTTATAATGAATTTATTTATCTTGAATATTATTATTTTTTATTTTTTTTTATTTTTTGAAATACCTCTATGAGCTTAGGTATAGAAATGTTTGAGATGCATGATATTTATGGGATCCCAAAGCTCTGAACCATTAGGATAAGATGAGCTTATAAACCTCTTGAACCAAATTTAGCAACCAAATGTATGGCCCTAACCAATTAGGCTCAAATTTTCCTTTCTTTTCACATTCCTTGGTGGTATTGAACTAGTTTTCTTTAAGAACAAGATCTCCAACCTCAAATTCTATGAGAAATAATGAAGACTTTTTGTAGCTAGTGCATGGATTTTATTTTGATACACTTTGAGGTGATCCAAGGCATGGAGGAATTTTTCATCAAGCATCTTAAGCTATACTAGTCTAGCCACTTTAATCCTCTTCATTATCCATAGATAATATTTCAAGGATATGCGCAAAGAGGGAAGCTCATATCTCTAAGGGAATGATAGATTCAGTGCAAAAAACAAGGGAGTATGGGGTTACACTATGTAGGTGTGTGATAGAAGTATGGTAAGCCCATAAGGTAGGATGGATTTAGAGGTGCCAATTATGGCTTGTTTTACTGACCAAATTTTCCATAATGTGAACAAGGGTTTTATTAGTGGCCTCAAATTTCCCATTACCTTGAGGGTAATAAGGGGTAGAACCAATTTTGATGGATCTTAAAGCATTGAATAAGGGTCTTCAATTTCTTTTTCTTAAATGATTTACCATTATCATAGACAATAGTATAAGGGATGCCATAATGAAAAATGATGTGGTTCATGATAAATTTTGATATCTAAGCACCAGTAACATAAGTAAGAGGAATAACCTCCACCCATTTGGTAAAGTATTCAGTTATGGTGATGATATACTTATGGCCATCAGATGAAGTAGGTGTGAGATTCCCTATAAGATATTGATCCCCCATTTGGAAAATGACCATGGTGTAGTGATAGGATGCAAAGATTGAGATGTGGCATGGATCAAGTTTCCATGATTTTGACACAAGACACATTTCTTTACGTACTGAAAATAATCTGTCTCCATAGTAGGCCAATAATAACTCTACACGTACATAATTTTCTTTGTTAGAACCATGCCACTAGTATGAGCACCACAAATGCCTTCATGCACCTCTTTGGTTTCTTGGATAGACTCTTATGAATTAAGACACTGTAACAAAGTCCCATCGTATCCTCGACGATAGAGAGTTCACATAAGGAGGGTATAACATGCTATTCATTGATAAGGTTCATTTTTGTGAATGAGAAATGATAGGTGGGAAGGTACCATCATGTAAGTAGTTATAAATATCTTATGTACCAAGGGAAAAAGGGACCAACAAATTCACATACCAAACATGATTATTGCATGTCATAAGTAGGGACTATTAAGTGTTCCATAAGGAAAATAAACTTATTTATTATCCTGCAGTGATAATCCTAAAAGTGAATCTGATCGTAGCCATAGACCATCTACATACTTATTATGAACTCTTAAGATTTGCTGAAAAGGTAGATTTGGACAAAATATTCTTTGAGACTATTCTACCATATGATTTATAAGGGATAAGATTCTCATCTTGTACATTGTACTCATCATTAACTTGTTTGATAATGAATTGAGAATTACTATAACCTGAACTTGTGTAATGTTCCATTTGATGGTGATTTTGAGACCAGCAATAAGGGCTTCATATTCAACAATGTTATTGGTACAAGGGAAACTAATCTAAAAGCTCTTGGAATCATATCACCTATAAGGGTGATAATGATAATACCCAATTGTCATGAACCATGGAAATTAAAAGATCCATCAAATTAGATCTTCCATAGTGGTAGATTCTTTGATGAACAAGACAAAAACATCTAGGTAAATCAAGAATCAATGGTTCTATGTCCTAGTAATGGGATCCTTTGCGAGTTGATATGATAAAACTTTCCCCTTGATTTCTTTATGATTTACATATTCAATGTCAAAACTCACTAATTGGTATGATCCAGTTGGCCATCCTCCTGGGTAAGAGTGGGTTTAGATAAGAGGTATTTAAACATGGTCAACTTTAGAAATAAGCCTTGTTTTGTTATTAAATAGGTAATGGAAATTTTTTTGGAAAGCGAAAACAACTACCTAAACATTCCTTCTTCAATCTGTGGGTAATTCAACTCATAGGATATTAAGGTAAAACTAAGATAATATAAAAATATCTCTTTATGTTGGGCATCATATTGTGCTAAGAGTGCACCTATAGTAAATTAGGTAGATCATAAATATACAAGTAAGGGTTCACCTGGGTAGGTGGTATTAAAATAGGTGGATTGGCCAAGTATTGCTTCAATTGGGAAAAAGGCTTGTTGGCATTTGGGACCCCAATGTAAATCAACATATTTTTTAAGAAGATGGGTGAAAGAAAATTACTTATCTATCAAGTTGGGAAATGAACTTGTGAATGGCTTGGATTTTACCTTTGCAAGCTGCGAAGCTGCTTAAGGTTTGTGGGAGGAGGAATCTCAGTAATAACTTTAACTTTATCATGGATCCACTTCAATTCCTCTTCTAGAAATGATGAAGCCCAATAATTTTCTTGAAAGGACACCAAACACACACTTATTTGGATTCAATCCTAACTTTATATTCCCAAAGTTACTAAAAATGTGATGAAGGATTGTCTGGGTGTTCTTCTATAGTTTTGGAATTTTTCGAGGATATCATCCACGTAATCCTCTATTATATCATGCAACATATCATGAAATATGAACATTCATGAACATTGATATGTGGCTCCTGTATTCTTAAGTCCAAAAGACATGACTTGATAATAGAAGGTACCCAAGGAGTAGTAAATGTAGTTTTATGTTGGTCCTATTCAACTATTTTGATTTGATTATAGCCATAGAAATCCATCCATAAGGGATAAAATTTCATGGCCTGTAGTAGAATTGACAATCATGTTGATATTAGGAAGAGGAAAACCATCCTTAGGACATGCCTTATTAATATCCTTAAAGTCTATGCAAATCCATTGATTCCAATTGGTTTTTTTCTTGAAAACATGAACAATATTAGAGATCCACTCTGAATAATCAATAGGTCTAATAAATCCTATTGTCAATAATTTCTCAAGCTCTTCTTTGACCAAGAGAGACTACATGTGGATGCATCTTACACAATTTTTATTTTATAGGCTTAGCTGATTCATGAACAATAGATTATGCAAAACCAAAGAAGGATCTAAGCCTGACATGTTCACATAAGACCAAGAAAACACATCAACGAACTCTCTAAGGAGCATAGTAAATGTTTTTTGTTCCATGTGAAGTAAGAGAATCCCCTAACTTGATAATTTTAGGCTATTCCTCTGTGTCAATGTTAACATCAATAAGTATCTTCAACTAATAACTTAGAACCATCTTCCATATGTATAGGATTGGGAGGGAGATTGATTTCTTCTTCTATTGGCATCTCAATGAGATTTTCACTAATAAAATGATCACTTATATAATCCATTTTTTGATTTTTCACATTGTTTTATCCAAGTACCTTGAAATAGGTTTTCACTATGGGACTTGGATTTTCTATTTTTAGGCTTTTTGAAGATATTTTGGCCTCATTTTATTTTTTCTGACCATATAAATCAACTTTATCCTCCCTGAAGTATGCATATGCTTCAAGGTTAATAGAGAAACCATTTTTATGATCCCCAATGGGATGTCATCACGTAGCCCCATGAACTTTGTGTATTGCTTCTTCATTATGAAATAAATCAATTGATATGTGTCATTTTTGGTCCCAATCAATAAGGGATGGATGTATAAGATATAGTTCAGTTAGTGAAGGGGGATAATGGTTAAAATAAAATTGTTCAAAAATAGATTCATGGAGGAAAGGTATTTTTGTAGAGACTACAAGGGGACCTTAAGGCTGATGTTGTAATCAGAAGAACTATCTTTGATTTAGAAGAGGTGGTGTTAACTTCTATAGGTGGTGCCCCATAAGACTCAATACTAAACTGTATCCATCCAATTTTTCATGTGTTGAAGAGGTTCCCACACACCCTATTCATGTAACCACATACCATATAACCTTGGTATCCCATGAAATACATCATCTTGTTAGGGATAAATATTTTAGGTATTGATAGTAGGAGGCCATCTTATCATCAGGTGATTGGGAGTGTTATGTACTATCTAAATGTTCATATACGAAGAGGCCACCAGGATGAATTTTTTGGGACCGTAATGTGCCTAATTTATTTGTAAGTGAAAGCTAGGCCTGGCACTTGTTTTTATACAGAGGAAGATTGGATACAAGGAGGGCTTGGAGGTCATATTCTCACAACCAGATGTTAATAAGGATTTTCAATTTAGATTCCCATGCAGTAAAAGGGGATGTAGAAGTAGAAGCATCAACTGTATGAGGCTGAAGTGTATTAGGATTGATATGAGAGGTGAGGGCCTTTGATCAAATTTAATAAATAATTTTATAGAAGGACATTCATAGGATTGTTTATAGTGGCCAGCTGGAATTCTCTACAATGGGAAAAGGGTTGCGGGTCACCGGAAATTATGAGCTATTGTCCTTGATAATACAATTTGATACATTGATGAAAGTGGAGGGAATGGGATCTGAATGACATGAATCCATGGGAAACTGAGGAGAATGTTATAGGGAAGTTCCAAGTCAATGACAATGGAATTTGGTGTCATGTCTGACAGGCCCAACTTCCATAGGTAAAGTCATTGTTCCTAACCAATTGTTGTTCCAATTATCATAAGCCTTAATGATGATCACATTAGACTCCAACTAAGTATATGTATGTCCCATTTTTTAAAAAAATATTCAAAGTACATATTTTGAGGATGGATCCATTTTTCCATTAGAACCCTTTTAACATTTTTATGGGTAATGAACACTTCTATGTGTAAGGGAAGATTGTGTGTATAACTATTTGGTTGGAATCTCATTTTGGCTAAAAAATATTTGGTTGGAGGGGGTGATCTACACATCCCAGGCTTGGAAGCTTGAAGTGTCAATGACCATGGGAATTCTTGAATTTCGAAGGGTTTTATAGAGGATGTCCTTGTGAATAGTGGATATATTAAGAAGATCCAAGATAGAAATCTTGGCGGTTGTCTTCTCAAGTTGTTCTAGGAGATCGTAATGACTATATAAAGGAGTAGATAGAGGGGGTTCTATGACAACTGCGTCATGTTGTAATGAAACACTCTTGAGGTTTAATTCTTATGATAGAAAAATGGTTGGTGATAGGATGAATATAGCCAATAAGAGAATTAAATGGATGGGATGTTTGAGAAATAAAATGGTTGGTACTTTTACCCTGCAAGGTTTTACCCTAATCTGGATTCATTTCCACTTGTTTATATTTTGGATCAAATCAACACTCTTCAATCAATGATTTCATAAGAAATTTACAACAAATAAGTAATAATTCATCTAAATTACTTATCTCATTCTTACTATAGCTACCTATAGTTCATTCTTGATTCATGTAACTAGATCAAAGAAGATAGTAACTCTAATAGTTCTAAAATAGAATTAATTTAAAGAAGCAATGACTCACAATACATAGCTTTAACATAATTCTTCATATAATCCCAAATATCAAATTCTTTCAATCTTAAGGATAGAATTTAGGATGAACCAACAATATCCTAAGGCAAGAGTTCCCTTCTTTCCAGTACTATCCCAATTTCAAATCCAATTTCAATAATCAGTTCAAGGAGAAGAGTGAAGGTTTTCCCCCTAATTACCCACTTAGCTTCAAACAAGAGTATTACCGATGAGAGAAAAGCAACAAATGTAGAAGGAAACAACTTAAGCCTTCCTACAGAGTTCTAGATAAAAATGACATTGTATTCAACAACCCCGAGAAGAGAAAGAATAGAATATAACCCCCCTCAGATTTCTAAGAAAACAACAATGAATACCTTAACTCCGAAAGGAGAGAGAAGAGAGTCAATCAAGAAGGGTTAGAGAGGATTCCAATATCCTTTCCCAAGAAAAGAAATACATATTAGAATGAAAGAACTGATATAGATCTGATCAAGAGATCCCTAACTCTTATCTAATATTGAAAACATAAAAACTATTCGGTACAGGATCAAAATATACAACTACCACATGCAAGTCAGATAACGAAGGTGAATTTTTCCCAACATATTAGCAAGAAAAACCACAATAGTACATTAGCTATGCTTAAAAAGAGAGATTCCAGTGAATTCAGTTAGTGACTACTCATGAAGTATCATCCATGACTGAATATTCAAGTTCATCCAACGTTCTTAGCTTCAGACACTACTATTAAAGCTTATTCATCCCTTGCAGAAATCAAACACAAGATTTATAATCAAGTCTACACCATTTCCGACTAATAAAAGGAACCGTTTTGGTAAGAAAGGGAAGAACCCAACTAGGTTCAAATGAAATGAGGAACAACAAGAGATATAACCCCTAAAACAGGTACTCGAATTCATGCTCAAAGGAGAAGAGTGAATTGAAAACAATGCAACTCATTTCTTTAAGATAATAAAAACTGAATTTCATCCTAGTTCATTTAAGATAAGCCATTCCTTTAGTAACCAACCATATCACAACGTACATGCATGTTAACCCAAAATGTCATCAAACAATTCCAGAAAAGCTAAATCGTAATTTATCAAATTTTGAGCAAGGGAGAACAAATTCGAAACAAAATCCTTCATAACAAGAACTCCTACCAAATGTTTCAAAAAGACACATAGGAGTTCTCAGATTCTATCCTTCCCAAACACAATAATAAAAGTAAGGCTTCTTTACCGTTATTTCCAACAATATTGATTCCACAAAATAGAGATTCCTAACAACCGTATCAGCAAAGGATCAAACAAGAGTAACATGAATCAAACACAACTTCAATAATGCAAGGGAATAACTTATCTTGAATATTTATCAACAGCACATTCCTCTAACTGTATTGCACCATCAACAAAAGTATACAAGAATTGGTGACATTCAGTTCACACAAGAGTTAAAGCTAAACTCGTTCATTTTTCCAACAAGGCGCAAATCCAAAACTTATTTTATTAACAACAATTTAAAGTAGAAGTACACAACATTATATAAGCATAAATACAAAATAAACATTCCAAAAAAACCCATTTGTTTCCAAGAGAAGAGTTCTTTTAATGAAGATGTTTAGTAAAAATCAGAACAACTTAATGAGAAGAGCCTATCATGCCTGATAGAGTTTCCTATTGATTTGTAGAAGACTTCCAGCCGAGCCTCCAAAATATCTTATTTCCAAAAAAATGTCAATAAACAAATATTCATGCTTCCCTTATACTTTCATAGGTTCAGAAATAGCTCCAAAGATACCAAAGATCACAAAGGATTGAAAACAAAATTGCTGGTTCGAAGAACCAGAATCCTCATGCAGAGTGAAAACCAAAAAGAGAAAATGACTAAACAACTTCCCACAAAATCCATTCCTTCTCTTTCCTAGGAGGTTTCCTCACCATAATCGAGGTCATTAAATGCATTGAATTCCACTTTCCCTCCTCTTTCTCTACGCCACCCCGCCATTTCAAATTTGACAAGGTTCCATTCCAAAAATTTACATGCATTTTATATTTGGTAATGATGCCAGCCAGGCATCCCACTTTCCTTCCAAGCCTTTTCCAAACTTGGTAGATTTAAGATGTGACAACAAAATTAATTCCCATAAATACGTTAGAAACCATCTCCACCGACTTCCCACTTTCCATCTAACCCTTAGGTTCCCCTTTCTTCACTTAGTAGTAGTTTAGGTTAAATTAATATTAGTTAGGTTTCCACCTTAGTTCTTAGGTAATTAGCATTTGCCTTAGGTTATTTCCAAAACTCCACAACCATTAAACATACCATCTTAGGTTAGATTATAACCCTTAGATTAGAATCCATATAGGATAGGACATCACAACATAGGTTAGGGTTTAAACCTTAGTAGTTTAGTAATAGGTCCTAGGTAAGTCTTATTTCCTTAGGTTAAAATCACATAATATGGAACATTCTGATTAAGGCTAAGGTACTTTCCTTAATCGCCCATTAACATGCCTCTAATCCTCTCACACTATTCAACGTTATAATTTATTTATCAAGGAGGTCTAAGTTTGCCATTTTCAACATGATGCACAGTAAGGAAACCTGAAACCAATTTCCCCGTAATCATAGCCAAAACAAGAATCGGTTCCTCATTATCTCTTCATTTTAGAATGTCAGTTTTTCAAGATGATTAATAAATAATAACTGAATTATACCTTGGATCAATGGAATTGATTCAAGGTGTTGTTGTTATCATAAGATAAGTATGAAAACAATAGTATAGATTAACAACTTACAGATCACAAAGCAGAGTGACTTTATTTCCAAGTAAACAGAATTACAACAAGTATGAATCTATTTACAGTAATAACTTACACATTGCAAACATGATTTCCAAATTCAAAAGAATACACCTTCCTAAGACAAATCACATGTCAACGTTTGCAATGTAAAAAGTGGAAGTCATCATAGTAACAATCATGCCAAAGATGTTACATACCTTCCTCCTTAAAAGAATCATTGTCCCAATGATTAAATTAATAAAACCATTAAAGTTTAGGACAAAACTTAATTGTTGTCCTTCTATTCATATGTTCATAATAGAACTAGAATTGAGAAATTCAAATTTTAAAACAGTATTGAAATAGTTGTTAAATAGTTCAGTAACTGCCCAAGTCTGGCAGATTTATCATCAAAACATGAATAATTTTTCCAGATTTTAACAGTTTTCAGAATCAATTCTGACCAATCAGATGTGGAAAAGTAGATCTCATATCTTTGAGATTTTCCAAGGTTGCACTTTCTTCATTAAACTGGTCCCACTAGACCTTACATTGAGTTATTTCACAATTTCTTAAGTCTAGCAAGTTTCCAACACTCGAATGGGCTTAACCACAATTATTCCTAGGTCTTGGACCTACAAGGACTTCCAATTTAGCACATGTGACAAGTCTGAAACGTATTTCTTAAGCAAAGAAATAGGGAAAACATCATGCATTTATGATAAAGTAGGAGGTAAAGTTAAACGATAAGCTACAATGTTAATTACTTCAAAAATTTCAAAGGGTCCCACATAATGAGGTGATAACTTGGCAGCCTTGCCAAAAGTTATAGAACTCTTATTTGGTTTAACCCAAAGAAAGACCTTCTCACCAAATTCAAATTTCTTATCAACCTATTTTAAGTTTGCATAACTCTTTTGCCTATCTGTAGCTTCCTTCAAGCGTTCACGAATCATTTTTACTTATTGTTCCATTTCTGTAAGGATTTCTGGTCCTATCACCTCTCTATCTTCAATGTTGTCCTAGCTAACAAGGGTTCTGCATTTCCTTCCATATAATGCTTCAAAAGGTGTCATTTTTAGAGAGGCGTGATAAGTGTTATTGTAATAAAATTCAACTAATGGGTGGTAGTCTTCCCATTTTTATTGTTGATCCATGCAATACATTCGTAACATGTCCTCTAAAACTTGATTAACTCTTTCAGTCTTCCCATCCATTTTTGGGTGATATGCAAAACTGAAATTCAGCTTAGTCCTGAGGGATGCATTAAGTGTTTGCAAAAATCTAGATGTCATTCTTAGATCTCTATCTGATATGATCAATTCAGGTACTCCATGTAACCTGAAAATATCATGCACAAATGTTATTGCTAACACAGGTGAATCATCATTTAGATTACCGGCAATAAAGTGTGTTGCCTTTGTTAGTTTATCAACAACAACCATAATAACATCATTATTTTTTGACATAGGTAAGCTTTGAACAAAATCCATGCTTATCACTTGCCATTTGTACTGAGGAATGATGTGACGATACAATAAACCGGTTGGATGCATATGCTTTGCTTTAACACGTTGACACTCTAAGCAGTGTGTCACAAATTCTATCACATCCTTTTTCATCCCTTTCTAGAAATATTTTTGTTTTATATCAGCAAACATCTTCATAATGCCAGGGTGTCCAAGAAAAGGTGAATTGTGAAATTTAGCTAATAATTTACTTCTTAAATCATTTGCCAAAGGTATGTATACCCTATTTTCAAATTGCAAGATTCCTTCATTGTCAAAGTGAAAACCTTTATATCTCACATCATTTGGATCTGCAACAAGTGTTGTCTTTACTTGCTAAAAATAAGAATCATATTCCATGACACTCTTCACCTCATATTTAAACTGAGTTCTCAATGTTATAAGAGCATAAATGTCCTTCCTACGACTTAGAGCATCCGCTACTCTATTTTCATTTCCTTTAATGTAACTTATGTCAAAATCATACTAAGATAGAAATTCTAACCATCTTCACTGTCTTTCATTCAAATTTGGCTACGTAAAAATATACTTCAACCCAAGATGATCAGTTTTTAGTTCAAAAGGCCTACCAAGAAGGTAATGCCTCCATAATTGAAGCGTATGAACAATGACAAGAAGCTATAGGTATGTGGAGCATAATTCAGTTCATGTAACTTGAGTTTTCTACTTTTGTAAGCTATGACATGATCATTTTGCAATATAATACCTCCGAGACCCTCCCCAGATGCATCTATTACAACAGTAAAGTCTCCATTAGGATAAGGTATAGTCAAAATAGGTGCTGTAGTTAACTAGTCCTTTAGAATCTTAAAAGCAGATTCACATTTTTCATTCCAAACAAATTTCTTGTTTTTCTTCTGTAATGAAGTTATTGGTGTAACAATCTTAGAAAAGTCTTTAACAAACTTTCTATAATAACCAACAAGACCCATGAAGCTTCTAACTTCATGTACATTCTTGGGTGTAGGCCACTCAGTTATAACAACAATCTTTGAGGGGTCTACCACTATTCCATTCTTGCTTATAACATGACCCAAATAGTGCACTTCTGTGTCATAGAAGGAACATTTCTAAATCTTACCAAACAACTTTCTATTTCTCAAGATTTCCAAAACTATCTTCAAATGCTTATGATGTTCTTCAATACTTTTAGATTATATACGAATATTGTCTAAGAATACAAGCACAAATTTGTCCAAGTATTCTTGAAAAATATTATTCATCAAATTCATAAAAGCAGCAGGTGCATTCGTCAACCCAAAAGGTAAAAATGTGAATTCATAATGCCTATACCTTGTTCTAAAAGCTATTTTATGAATATATTCATCCTTTATTCTCAACTAATGATATCCAGATCGAAGGTCTATTTTAGAATACAATGATACACCACACATTTGATCAAACAGATCATCAATTCTAGGAAGTGGATACCTGTTCTTGATTGTTGCTTTGTTTAACATCCTATAATCAATGCACAATCTAAGTGTGCCATTCTTCTTTTTCACAAAAAATACCCGTGCTCCCTAGGGCGAGACACTCGGTCTTATCAAAAATTTTGATAATTTTTTTTGAAATTGAGCCTTAAGCTCTACCAGCTTAATGGTAGTCATTCTATAAGGTGCCTTAGAAATACGCTCCATTCCTGGTTTAATCTCGATCGTGAAGTCAAACTCTCGTTTGGGTGGCACGCCTAGTAGCTCTTCTGGAAACACATCACTGAAATATCGTAACAATGGATATATTTCCATGAAATCATTACCTTCTTCAGCAGTTTCAGAAATTTTTAACTACATACAAGGTACAACCTTTGTTTTTGGCCTTCTTGAGTTGCATAGCTGACAACTTCCTAACTAAAATCTCATGTTTTACACCCTGAATGATTGTTTTTTTCTGCAGATCATCTACATAACTAATCTATTTTTCAAAATAGTCAATATTTGCTTTATGCTTAGCTAGCCAATTAACACCTATGATTACATCATAAGACCCCAAAGGAGCAACATAAAGGTAAACTTCTATGGAAAAAATAGGCAAGTCAAGGGCTGCTCCAAAAATACACATACTAGCTGTATGAACAACATTATTTCCATAATGCACAACCCACAATTTATCCATTTTTTTAGCTTTTCTTTTTAATTTCGAAGCTAACTTAGTAGAAATAAAACATTTAGTAGCCCCCGTATAAAAATTTATAGTCACAGGTATACCAAATAACTTAATTGGAACTTCTATAGATGTACCTTTCTTTTCAACTTGTTTGTCAGCTACTACAACATGCATCATGTGCTGCTGATTATGGTCATCCTTTTTCAAAGGACAGTGGCTCACGTAATGGTCCTTTCCATAATTAAAACAACCTCCTACAGGTCCCTTCCTAGGCTTGAATTATTTTCCAGCCTTAAATTTATCATTCTAGCTCCCGTAGGACTTCTGTCCATTATTATTGTTCTTCACAAAGCTATTCCGCATACTAGCAACAAGTTTGTTTGTTGCTGTTTTCTTATTGTTATCAGTGGAAAATTTATTTTTCATGCCAAACCTCTTCCAAGGTCCCTTTTTGGGTGCAAGAGATGAAGAAGAGTTTGGAACTTTCTTTTTGATTTCTTCCCTATGGGTAGAGATTGCTCTCAATTTTTGTTCCTGCCTTATGGATTTTTCAACAACCCCTTCCATGGTGGTTGGGATGTGAACATCCACCTCACCACTTATAATGGGATTTAATCCCATAATAAATTTTTGTATCCTGAACTTCTCGTCAGTTTGATACTGAGGCACGTACTTAAGGAGTTTACTAAACCTTTCCCAGTACTCTGTTACAGTTAACTTTCCTTGATATAAGTTCTAAAATTCAGTCATTTTTTGATCATAATAAAGTTGAGGCAACCACCATTGCCTAAAGTAACTTTTAAATTTATCCCAAGTTATGTATGTTTTGACAATGTTCAAAATAACCTTATGGCTGTCCCACCATGAAGATGCCTCATAGGAAAGCTGATAAGCTCCCCATATCACTTTTGCTTCCTCAGAGAAGTTTCTTATTGTAAAGTACTTCTCCATTTCAATGAGCTAGTTCTCAGCCCCATCCCCAGGTGTAGTTCCATAAAACTTAGGAGAACTTATTCTTTTTATATCATTGGCGAGTTTAGCTGCTAATCTTACCTTTTTATTCTCAGGATGATTAGGTATGTTTGCATTACTGTTATCAACACCTGATTTTCCCCCATTGGTGTTGTCCATAGGAGGTGGCTGATTGTTATTACCAACATCTTCTTCCTCTGCCTCATTGCCCATTAACTTGCTGTTCAAGTACAACCAAACAATCTCTTGTGTCCAACAGAGCAGTAAGGATCTCATCGAGATTTTGGGCAGTAGCTGCTTCTCCACCCAGTGGTGGGTCATTTTCAACATTTCCTCTTGTTCTAACCATTTTATGTTAAAAAATTTAAGTTTTTATCAAATTATGGACATAATAGGTCCAAGAGCTGCAACCTTTAGCTCTGATACCAAGATGTAACATTCTCATTTTAAAACTTTAGAACAAGGGATTTTTTTTTAATAATGTTCTCTGTTCTAAATAATCATAATTGAGAACACACATTTCAATTTTTGAATAATGTTCTCTATTCTAAATAATCATAATTTAGAACACACATTCCATGCCATTCAATCTTGTAATAGATAACCATATGCAACTGTAATGACTTGGTGAACTACCAATCTCTCATTTCATGACTTGACAAACCGTCGATATCTCATGTTAACTCAATGTCTTAAATACTAAGTATACTTGGTTCTCTTACCATTTTATAGGTATTAAAGTGTTCTGTTTAAGAGGCCTATCTAAGTATTTTTTTACCAATATTCATCTGAAATCCTACATCTTAAACTAGGTGACATAGGACAATGCAACCAACAACTTGTGATACTTTGGCCAAAGATTTTCACATGCTGTGCATGTTCATAGTCCTAGATGGTATACTTGTCAAATGAAATACGTCCTTCACCCCACTTCATCTGTTATCTAGAATGGTCTTCACTGAATCCTATCAGTCCACTTGGTCCAAGGTTTAACCCTAACCAAGGTTAGCAACATAGATTGATATAGAGAACCACTCGTGGTGACTAAGGGTACATAGACATACTCAATCGACCCAATTTGATTGCATGTGTCTAGTTACCTTTAGTCATCGTGAGTTACCCCCTATGCTAGAGCATGTTCCTAAACGAACCTAGAGTATAACCAAGGTCAAGTACGAGTTTATGTAAATCTAGATGATCCAATTTAGAAGGGTTTTGCAACATGTCAACTACAACACTATGCCCTCATGAAGACCTAAGTCTTCATGATGGCACAGTATTGCAGTTGGCGTGTATCAACATCCTACGAAATCATATCATCTAGATGTACATATCTAGATAAGAAATTAAATACTTACTTATCTTCTCAATTAAGTTTTAATTTCAATAACCTGCTGAATATTTGATTTCTTTAATAATTAAAGTTGCTAAACATAAATGATTAGCAATTATCATGCAGATAAATCTGCATCCAAACCTCTTTCCCGAAGGTTTGTGTTTCATTCCTTAGTATCTTATTTTAAGATTTCGACTTACAACAAAATCAACATAACAACACTAAGACTAACTTACTTAGCTTAACCAAGTTTAAGCATGATTGAATTCAAATTTAGATTCCTTTATAATAGACTTCATTAAGATGAATTCTATTTATTGTATATATGTTTATTCTTTTTCAATTATCTTGTTCTAATTTTGATTTAATAAGAGGAAGCATACTTCCCTCCTTCTTAATATCATTTGGGTAGGATTCCCAAAAATGTCTTAACATATTGCTTAACCTTGTAAAATATTGCCTTTTCTTAGAACTATATTAGTTAGGGATTCATTGTAAGCTACTACATTGTACAAGATAGCATAATGATTTTACAGTTTCATATTCGTCATTTAATGTGTATAATGACTTAGTTAAATGATCAACAATAAGTACCAACTTGATAAGTTGTATTTAATTAGGGATATAATATCAATCCTCAATTCACCTAGTCATCTTAAGTTTAACTGAGAAAGTTCAAAATAGACATGATCAAGGGACAATAAGGATAAGTTTACAAATTCACCTTACAGGATGCCCCAATATAATGACACATCAAGTACAAATAACACTCAATCCCACTTCCATTCATCAAAGTGAAATACACCTTTTACAAATCTAGTCCTTCCAGACTTCTTTCATGCCAATCAACATTAATAAACTCAAACAAGAATTACAACTTTTCCCTTTTTCAATTACATTTCAATAAGAATCAAGGTTCCTCATATAAGATCCAGCCCTTAGGTAAACATAAGAAGCGTCATAAAAGAACTTGTCTTATTTTCTTACTTACAAAATCCATCTGCAACAATTACTAGCACAGGTCAGTTCTTTAAACCGAGCATGATAAGAACTAAGCATTAAAACAATGTGCTTTCAACTAAGTATTTCATAAAAAGAACTCCACTTTTATGAAACAATAAGACAATTCAGATGGATTCCTCATAAAGGAATAAGGATCATAAAAGGAAGAACATAGTGAGCAACCACATTACATTAAGTAAGGATCATGATCAAATCAACACTTTTCAATCAATGATTTCATAAGAAAATTACAACAGATAAGTAATAATTCATCTAAATTACTTATCTCATTATTACTATAGTTGTCTATAGTTCATTCTTGATTCATGTAACTAGATCAAACAAGATACTAACTCTAATAGTTCCAAAATAGAATTAATTTAAAGAATAAATGAATCACAATACACTTCTTTAACATAATTCTTCATATGATCCCAAAGACCAACTTCTTTCAATCTTAAGGATAGAATTTAGGATGAACCAACAATATCCTAAGGCAAGAGTTCCCTTCTTTCCAGTACTATCCCAATTTCAAATCCAATTTCAATTTCAAATCCAAGAAGAGTGTAGGTTTTCCCCCTAATTACCCACTCAGCTTCAAATAAGAGTATTACCGATGAGAGAAAAGAAACAGATGTAGAAGGAAACAACTTAAGTCTTCCTACAGAGTTCCACAAAAACAACATTGTATTCAACAACCCTGAGAAGAGAAAGAACAAAATATAATCCCCCTCAAATTTCCAAGAAAACAACAATGAATACCTTAACTCTGAAAGGATAAAGAAGAGATTCAATCAAGAAGGGTGAGATAAGACCCCAATATCCTTTCCCAAGAAAATAAATACATATGAGAATGAAAGAACTGATATAGATCCGATCAAGAGATCCCTAACTCTTATCTAATATTGAAAGCATAAAAACTATTCGGTACAGGATCAAAATATACAACTACCACATGCAAGTCAGATAACGAAGATGAATTTTTCCCAACATATTAGCAAGAAAAACCACAATAGTACATTAGCTACACTTAAAAAGAGAGATTCCAGTGAATTCAGTTAGTGACTACTCATGAAGTATCATCAATGACTGAATATTCAAGTTCATCCAACGTTCTTAGCTTCAGACACTACTATTAAAGCTTATTCATCCCTTGCAGAAATCGAACACAAGATTTACAAGCAAGTCTACACCATTCCCAAATGATAAAAGGAACCATTTTGGTAAGAAAGGGAAGAACCCTATTAGGTTCGAACGAAATGAGGAACAACAATAGATATAACCCCCAAAATAGGTATTCAAATTCATGCTCAAAGGAGAAGAGTAAACTGAAAATAATGCAAATAATTTCCTTAAGATGATAAAAAATGAATTTCATCCTAGTTCATTTAAGATAAGCCATTCCTTTAGTAACCAACCATATCACAACATATAGGCAATGATGCAGCCTAGAATTTACTAGATAAAACCCTATTCATGCTGGCACATCACTAGCCTTGACTGAGCACTCACCCGAAGCGCGCAAAGGTACCAGGTCCCTCTTTAGGGTTGTTGTAACAGGATGTTAACGTGATGAAGGAAGAAACATATAGATTCATAATTAATCCATCATTCTATAATGCATGATACCCTCAGATCTATGAAAGAACAAGCTTAAACAATAATCATGATTGAATTAATAACATGCACTATTTAACTACACATAGAATGACACTTAGATTCAGTCAATATCTTCCATGTATCAATAAATACAAATTCTCCTTACAGTATTGTCAATCTATACCAATGCGCGTATGGAACTGATACAGTGATTTAGTCATATGCGTATACACACACACTTCACACTCACCCACTGATACATTCATACATACATCTCTCTTTCTACTATGTACCTAACATCATATATATAGGGTGGAGACTTGCCCTTCACCGCTTATCTATTCCAGAAATAGGCGGCATGCTATTGATAGCCACACGCCGTTTACAAGTATAACCATACATGTAAGTGTGCTATCTATAGTCCTCTTGCAGTTAATTGAAGTATTAATTCTATTCTTAGCTCGTCTCCATGAAAAAACACTTTGATCTGCTTCTCCAAAGATAGATAATGCATGGCACACATGTATCTACATCATTGGTGTGTTCCACACGCCATCTCCTAAAAATAGGTCTTCATGCTCAAAATTGGATAAGTCCTAAAATCTAAACTTGTCTTCCGTGCGTGAGTCCTTCCTGTCCTTCCACACCCTTTGTTCCGGGCCTTCTATCCCATGCGAAATCCTTGTGTGATCTTTGAAAAGTATTATTTGATCAACATTACCCCACACTAATCTCATTGTCGTCCCGACAATGGGTATCTCTAAAAATTGAAGGAAAGAATAGAAGAATGGAAAGAATAAGAATGAAAGAATGTAGATAAATAAAGAATTTTTATGAGGTTATGAGGCAACCTCCAACTATGGGATGTCCAAAACTATGGATTCCAACTCATCCCTCGCAATCTCTCCTTTCTCATTTTACAGAACTAACACAACACTGGACATTGATGTCATTCTACCTTCTAAAAGTTCCATCTTCTGCACAATTAGCTTTCTAAGGTCTTCCATCTGAGTCTTGTGCCACTCTTGTACTGCTGTCAGGGCCTCGCGCTTCTATTTAACCATTGAAAATATTTCTATGTGGCCCAATGTCTCATCTTTCATCACTTTTTGGACCTTGTTATTCTCTTTGAGGGTCTTAATGTTGATAAGCACCTTTGGAGTTGTGCATACATTTAAAGCCTAGTCTACTTTCTTCAATACTTTCTGTAATTCTTTCAACAACCCTTCATAAGATGCAATTTTTCTCATCATTGATGCTTTCTCCCATTCGACATCTTTTTCTAAGATTTCTGGCACCTGCATGTGCAGAGTTTCATCTTCAAGTACCAAGTACACCAACTTTCCCACATAGTGTATCACTGAAGTAAATGTCTATGGTACCTTGGCCTCTAAGTTTGGCCTTTCTCTGATGAAAATATCCCCAATATCCTCTGCAATGCTTATAAACACCTCATTCTTCTTCTTTGTGAAGTCCCTCTCCTGTTTTATGTGCACTATCTCTACATCCTTTGTCTTTAAATCCTCATGCAACACTTTGATTGTGGTAGCTTTGTCCATGTTTATTCTAGCCACCTCAACAGAAAATTTCACCAATGCATTGCTGATTTGGTCATCTGACATGACAGTAGGATTTATCGTCATGTGTCTAGCTTGAGGTGCCTTCTTCAGTCGTCTCAAAATACATGAATCTTCACAAACATAGAAGTTAGGATCATCCATGTGGGTGTGCATTGACCATGATAGTTACTTTTGAGTCCGCACAGTCACCATATCCTCATCCATTAACTCCTAACTGAATAAATCCTTCTACGCTATCGTGCTCTGGAAGTAGGCGTGAACAATTTTTCCTGCATCCTCTGCATACCCCATGGCTAGTGGAATGTGCTCTCCACCAGTTCTTCTAGACCTTTGATGATTAGGAACTTTAGCCTCCAAATTTGGGACTTGTGTCTCCATGTCCTACACATTCTCTGGAGTTGTCTCCTCTGGTATTTTCTCATCCTCTTCTTTTTCCTTTGATGCCTCACTCTGTTCTTCTATGTTCTCTGGAAGTGTAGGATAATTAGGCATGCTTTCCTCTAACTCTTTCGCCTCCTCATTCAACTTCAGTTTCCTCCTTCTCTATGCAGTTGCCTCCTTCTGTGGAGAGAGTCTGGGTGATTTGTGCACAGTGGTTGGAGTAGCACCTTGGGTCCTTGTTCTCCTAAATACCCTTTTAAACCTATGCTCCCCTTGGATTACATTCAAGTCCTCATCATCCCCCTCTTATGGCTGAGGTGGTGTAATGACGCGCTCAAATTCACCCTTATTTGTAGGATGCATCCTACCCCTATGCTCTAAACCACCACTATCTTCACGCTCCTCCTCCTCATCCTCCACTTCAATTGGCTCTGTGGGCTTAGGCACTGGGATGTTCTCCATTGTATGCTTTCCCTTTGGTGGTTCTAGAAGTGTGAACTCACCTTCAACATATTTGTTATTCTCCATCTTCGGCTTCAGCTGGAGATACACCAATGCTGCCCTCACATATGCTACAGCCAAACTTATTGGCTTGATATTCAATACCTGTGAAATGATCCTCTCTGTATAAGCACTTCTACCAGGATACACATACTTCTTCCTCAACGTATTGTAGTCGCAGTCTACCTTATCTGCACTGAAGACCAGTCGGTGCATGTCTATAAATCTATGAACAAATGTTTGGAAATACGTTGTAGTGAATGCGTAAGGAAATTTGCACCAAGGGCTCCAAACTCCATATTTCATTGGGAAGTGCATGATGCAGAAATGTTGATATACAATAAACTAAACTTGTTTCCCTACCACTACTGGTAGGTCCTTTAGGATGTGTCACTCTTCCCCAAATGCCACGTGAAGTCTGTCATACCATTTCTTTGCCCTTTACTTTACGTCATCTGTCATGGCCCCCTTCTATATGTACTTGTTGAATATTTCAGCTAGGGACTTGTTCTCCATGGGGTATTCCCATACTTTCTCCTTCGGTCCATCTAGTACTCTAATATCCATGAATACCAATGATAGTAGAACAATACCAAAGCTTATCTTCCCTCCTATGCACACTTCTTTGACTATTTGCTCTACAATATAGCATGCAATGTTGTAGATTGTCCCTTCTAACATCTTACGCACCACATGTAACCACATAGTATTTACCTGTGACCACCACTCTTGATCATTCAACTTGGTAACAAGGTGTGCTACAACTTGTACAACTAGACAATTCTTTAATTTGTCTATGTCCATTCTATGCGGACCCTTTAGGTATCCCAAATCCTATCTAGTTTTTAGAATCATGGCTTTATCTACGAGGTCACCTTTTATATCTTCTCATGTGGCTTTCAGACCTGTAACTGATGAGACAAGTGCAAATGAGATTCTAACTCTGTGTCCTATAAAGTAGAAGAAGTCTTCGTGCACCTTGCTCATGAGCCACTGATATAAGGGCTCATACTTCCTAAAATATGGAAGCTCATACAACTGGTAGACCCCAATTCTCTTCAAAATATTTTCACCCGCATTGTCATAAGCTGACATGTCATCTGCCATGTGATTTTTCGTTCTAACATTAAGTAAGGAATTGAGATCCTTCTTGTTCTCCAAATTCCTGTGATTGTATTCACTTACTTTTCTCTTTCTGATGGGTGAATCCCATTCTTGGCCGACAATGGCTCCTTCTGGATATTGCATCTCCAAAAAATGGATTTCGAGTGCCATCTCTTCCTCCTCGACGACCACCTTCTTCTTTCCTTTTATTGTTACTACAGATGCCTTCTTTGGTGCCATTTTTATCTTGCAAATGTCTCCTCTTCAACTCTGCAACTTTGAAAATCAAACCCTAGCTCGATTCAACCATGTCCTAGGTGGAAACTTTGTAACCTAACTCTTTTATGTCTCCCTACTTCTCTCAAACCATTCACCATCGTGGATGCAAGCTTCTTTCCACACAGATCTAGTTTTCACGCTTGGTTTCACACCCTTTGCACCTTAACTTGATCACTCGACTCTTCGCACTTGGCTCTTTTCTCAAATACTCTTAGTTGCAACGGTAAAAATGAGTCTGCATTCCATCCTTATATAATTTTTTCAAATTTTAATGCATTTATTGCTCCTTAACCTACCAAATATCCCCTCATTCATTGACTAAATCCATTCATTCCACATGGTACATATTTTCGCCTAGCTATAACTTTCTAGCGCGCCTTCCTACCCTCTGGTCACATACTTCTCTTCAGTGTGTGCTCCTGTGCCCGAGTACCTCATCATTGTACCTTCTCCTAGTAGCTAACATGGCCTCCGCTTACCTCACATTATACTGTTATTTCATTCATCTCCATCCTTGGTCACTTTTGAGAAGAAATCCTATTTTGACTTAAAACACACCCATAGTAGCTTATTCCTTTCACCTTTTAATTCCCACCGTATTTTTCTTGGATAACTACAACCACCCCACACTAAAAGTATGTGCAGTCCTTTGCGCATAAACATTCTTCATACAGTAATTATCTCAATGCGCGTAAACATGCTTATTACACAAAAACAACAACTAAATTGACAAAGCATAGTGACAATGAAGGAAATACAAAATTGAAGACCTAAACTAAATTGTAATACTGCCTTATTACAAACACCAAGAAGACTTATTTATAGTATGGCTTCAGCCTACTCCAGTTAAAGTAACCAGGTAGCCGTGTTCCATCAAGTGCTTCTAACTGGCAAGCACCTGATTCAAGTATAGAAGTGATAACATACGACCCCAACCAATGTACTTTGAGCTTGCCTGGATGGCGCAAGAACTTTGAGTCATAAAGAAGTACCATTTTTCTAATCTCAAACTTCTTATCCCTTATGTTTCTATCATGCCATACCTCTTTCTTGGCCTTTTCCTACTTTTGAATCCATCGTGCTATGGCTCTAAACTCATCGAGTTGAATCATCTTTTTGATATGCTCTTCTAAAGCCTATTCATCAGCTAGACCTCATGTGTGCATAATGCACAAAGAAGGTTACATAAATTCTATAGGGAGAATAGATTCCGTGCCAAACACCAAGTGAAATGGCATGGCTTTGTTCAATCTCTTGTAAATTGTTCTATATGCCCAAAGAACAACTAATACTTTGTCATTCCAATCCTTTCTTCCAACATCATAATTTTTTTTCAAAGTCTAGCTCAAAATCTTGTTGAAGGCCTCAACAGTTCTGTTTGTCTGAGGATGATAAGATGTAGTTTTATGGTGTGCAACCATAAACTCATCTAACAAGATCCTGATTGTCTCATTCAAAAAGTGTGTACCTCTATCACTTGTCAAGCTTAAGGGATGTACATATCTTGTATGAACATTCTCCCATATAAACCTAGTTGTTGTAGCCACCGTACAATCATTGGTAGGTGCTGCTCTACCCACTGTGTGAAATAATCTATGTAAGTAATGATATAGCATGATCCAGTCCTACGCGTGGCTAGCAAAATAGGTCCTAGAAAATCAATGGCCCATTTCTCAAATGGTTCGGCACTAGTAATCAGTCTTAAAGGCATCTCATCTCTTTGCCCTGGTTTTCCTAGGTGATGAAAATGATCACACGCCTTACAATATTCTTTACAGTCCTTATATAATGTCTCCCACCATAGTCCAGCAAGTAGGATCTTCCAGGTAGCTGCATCACCTGCATAATGGCCTCCTACAATACCACCACAAGATTCTTACATGATAACCTTACGCTCATACTCTAATACACAATGGCATAATACTTCATCTTTGCCTAGCTTTTAGAGGTCACCACTGATTAATATAAATGGTGCCACGCGTATAGCAAGCTGCTTCTTTTCTAATGCTTTCATTCCTTCTAGTGCCACACCTATTCGTAGAAAGATAGACATGTCTTCTAATTCCATGGGTGCGTGTTGTAACCTATATAAATGTGCATCTTTCATTGTTTCTTCAATTATCTATGCATCCTCTCCTGAATTGATTCTAGATAAATGGTCTAGTCCAGAATTGATTTTCCCTGGCTTCACCACAACTATAAAGTCAAACTCTTGAAATAGGAGCACCCATCTACATATGCACCTCTTTAAGATGTACTTGTTTACCAAGTACTTCAATGCCATGTGATCGGTATAAAACACAAATGGTGTTGCTAACAAGTACTGTCGAAACTTGTACAATGCATAGATCATTGACAAAGCTTCGCGCTCTATAGTTGTATAATCTTGTTCGGCAGGAGTCAACTTCCTACTAGCAAAATAGATTGGATGATCTATAATAACTTTGCCAAGTTGAGCTAACACAATGCCAATGGCCATACCAGAAGTGTCCACATGCACATGAAATGGTTTATCCCATGAGGGAAAGTGCAGAATGGGCATGGTAGTAAGTTTCTATTTTAATATCTCAAATGCGTGCTGCTGTAATTCTCCCCAATAAAGTGTACCTTTCCCCTTCAGTAATTCTTCCAAGGCTGCAGTAATTTTGGCATACCCTTTTATGAATTTTCTATAATATCCTGTATGACCTAAAAATCTACGCACCTCACTTTGAATGGTAGGCGCTTCCAGGCCTAAAATGACTGCAACCTTGGATGGATTAACTAGCAAAGCTTCCTTGCAAATTATATGTCCTAACAGTATCCTAAATGGCATAGAAAATATGGAATTCTTGATGTTTAAAGAGATACTCAATTGTTTGCATCATTGAAACATTAAGCATCGATGGTCACAATGATCTTTCACAAGCCCATATACTATCCAATCATCTAGGTAGACCTGTAAGAAGTTGTGAATAAAATCTTTAAATTCCTAAACAACTATGCGCAAGAATACAACATGAGAATTTTTCAATCCAAAGGGCATCATAGTATAGGAAAAACTGCCCCATTTAGTAGTAAATGTTGTCTTTTCTTGATCCTCCTAAGAAATCCTAACCTGATGATACCCAGAAAATCCATCTGTGAAGGAATATATTTTGTGCCGTGCAACTCCTAGTATTTCCTCAGTGAATGACGTTGGGAATGGATCTGTGATGCATGCAACATTCAGCTCCCTGTAGTCCACACATATCCTAATCCGTCTGTCCTTCTTGATACTTATCACCATTGGGCTGACCCATTCTAATTCATCAAGGGGCTTGATAATTCCAGATTTCAATATTTTATCAATTTCTTCTTTTACCTTTTTGTGCAAATTAAGATTCATTCGGTAAGGTCTCTTTCTAATTGGCCGTGCACCCATTTTAAGTTTGATCTTCATTTCCCCAAGTGATTCATGCATGCATTTAAGTTCATGATATCCTTGAGGGAATAAGTCCTGATAATCCCTGAGTAACTCGATAATCTTTGCTACCTCCGAATCTGACCAGTAATCTCCAATTATCACCTCCTTAGGATCAACCTCTGGACCTATATTCACCTTTTTTGTCTTCATGGGTTCATGGTAGGTGTGCGTATCCTTGTCTACATTGTTCAATACCTCACGCACCCTATGTGAATGTTTAATATCTAGGTTCTCAACTTCCTCATCATCCATGACGTAAACCATCTTTCCTTTCTCTTTCTCAAGGCAAGCACATTCAAGTAGTATGGAGTCCATTTCTTCTTCCTTTTCAAAACATGCTCCAAAATATACCTCACCAAACAATTCATGAATATGCTCTTCTACTTTTGCACTATCTCCCATAGTTAAGTGCTTGAAAAATCTTAATTCCTCCACCATAGGAGGTTTAGTCAAGAAGTAGTCAAAATTCTGGATCATTCCTATAGTCAAATCCTATCAGTTTCCAGTTTCTTGATGTAGTTATGCATATACATACCAAGCATGTGCACATCCTTGTAACTTAGAATACAATCTATGCACCTAGAGTGAAGGTGTTAATTCTTCATGTCCTGCTGTCTAGAGTTTCTCACACTACTGAATGTGATGCTGAACACATTGATCACCATGATAAGTGCATATTTGTATAGGTGCATTGTTCCTTATAAACCTAGTAGACAAAATGAATCCAATCTCTTCCCAGTGTATAAGATTATCTCTATGGACTACCCACCAGCACGATGCTGTCCCACGTAGTGTATATACTAACATATCTCTCCTTTCAATTTGATCTATCCACTATGTTTCCATGGCCTTCAGAAAGGCAAGAATATCTTCTGTCCATGTATACCTAGTTACTGTGCTACCTATCCGTCGAATTGAATGAATTCAATTCTTACGCGTAACCACACTTTTCACCTCGCGTCCTACTAATTCATATGTACCATGGGACCAATTATTGCAAGCAATAATCGTAGTATCACTAATAGAATGATAATCAGCCCAATGTAGAATGCCTTCTTTCGATGGCCCATTAACCTCTGGGTCCTGAATAATGCGTACATAGACTCTATTTAAATCCTCCTCACTTAGAGGCTCAACATATGGTTTAGAATTTCCATCTATAAAAGGTATCACAACCCTTTCCTCCTTGTTTTCAAAGCTGATATACCCCTTATTGAATCTCAAGTCAGTATTATCCAAATAACACCAAGGGCGTCCAAGTAGGGCTGGCAAATTTTCTACTTCTGCAAGTGCTAATACCTCAAAATCCCCAGTGAACTTGGCCCCTTGTATAGTTATAGATGCATCTTTCAAAACTCCTATGGGAGTGGCCTTAATCTGGTTTGCCATAAATAACACACTAGATGATGGCTGCAATGAAGGCCTCCCCATTTGTACCCATGAATCTAATGTAAGCACATTTACTTCCACACCTGTATTGATCAATATGTTACTCAACAACTACCCATCCACAACAACATTCAGAGTAATTTCTTTCTCATAGTCAATGCTATTAGAGGGAATATTTGCATGCAGAATTTGTCGTCTGGTATCAAGACTTACACGCAGAGTGTTCCCTTTTAACCAAATTCCTAATAGTGGAATAATGTTCTCCTGGCGCAACATCTTGCACACCTCTCGCAGATCATCGATATCAGTTTGAACTATCTCTGATACTTTCTTTTGCTCCTTTAGGTATTGTATCTCACCCTAAAGATTCCTTAGCACTTCTATGGTATCCTGGTAAACTTCCTTCTGGTGAGCCGGATCTGGGTACCTTGCATGCTTAACCTCCTCCTTGGTGATCATAGGATTCTATTGTAATGCCTCTCTCGTGCGTGCTGGTTCAGCACGTGTAGTAATATTCACTATCAATGCCTTAGATCCTTCTACTCTCTTGGGAATCCACTGATATTCTACCATGTGTTGGATTCTAACCATCACGGTGCCTTTGATTTCTTGCTTATGTTACTTACTTATATGCTCATATAAGTCTGGGCACTCTTCATAACTATAATTCTTTCCGCAGAAGGAACATGTAATATTATGAGGAAATTCACACCTATAGTGGTCAGGAGATCCGCATGTATAACATGTTTTACAAGGGAACTCACCTCTTCCTCCACCATGGCCTCATTCTCCATATCCACCATAATAACCACGTCCCGTTCCATGACCTCCTTAAAAATTCCCCTCATTCTTCTCATAGCGCATTTGATTATGATATCGATCCTAGTGCTCATTCTTACCCTTATAATTATCTGTTATACTTGTTTGTCATACCCCAAGGTCTATAACATCCTAGATCTAACCAATCAGCTGACAATCCTTAGTATCATGGGTCATGGACCTGTAAATTTTACAAAAGCAAGATACATTCTTCCTTATCACACACTATAAAAAAGGACAATGGCTAGCATCATGATTCAAATGACAGATCTCACAGTCTAATAGTAATGAGCATATAGATCTCCAAGGGAAACTATCCTTGGTGTGACCTTCCATTTTAAAATCTATACACCAAATTCCTAAGCGCATTTCATGGGCTGAATTTTCTGATAGAATTTCTAACTACTTTGCCATAGCTATAATCTGTGCCTCTAGAAATGGACTAAATCCAGTGTTAATGCTCCCAACTACCTCAGCATGCAAAGCTGCTTCCAGTGCTTCACGTGGATCAATGTATGTCTTATGTGACAATGCCCTTACAAAAGGTGTAATTAATCCTCCAACGAACCACTGTGCATGCTGGCTAGCGTGAATATCATAAGATAACTTAGATAGAAGTGTCTTAAAATGAGCATCATACTCACCTACACTCTCAGTAGTGCCTTGTTTGATATCCTTGAGTGCACTTATACTCTTTTGCTCAAACTTAGGGATATGAAATTCTTTCAAGAAAGCATCTCTCAATGCTGCATAATCCACGTAAGTTTGATCAGGGTCAAACTTCCTATACCATCTATGTGCACGCCCCTGTAATGTAGTGGCGAATTGACTTTCCTTTCACTCAGCATCCGTGATTCCTTTAGCATGCCACAATATTTCACACATATGCACATGTTCGGAAGCATCCTCTATACATATATACTTTGGGAGATGAAGAGACATCTCCATATAGATATTATGTGGTTGTTACGGACCTTAACCACCTGATCTGGAACCTCCTGTGTTCCCTCTGCCTCTAGAACCACCAGATCCACTGGAACTAAAACCACCTATACCTCTTGATCTACCACCTGTAGTTAGAATAGGGCCTACAGATGTACTTCCCTATGCTCTAACAGTAGTACTATATTGAACCCCTCTACTCTGTGAGGTATTTCCACTTCCAGAGGTGAATACAACATTCTGCGTGCTCACATTCTATGCAGATGATGCACCTAAGAATGCCCTTCCAAATGACATTGAATCCATTTATCCTACCATTGATGTAATTGATCCTCGACTTACTCCTGCTCTCCTACTTCCCAAGTTAGTTTACTGGTTACTTTTCGTACTAGTTATTGAAAAACCAAGCACAAGGGCTAGGTCACTAGGTGGATTAACATGTGTACCCATGGTCCAGGTAGTCTCTATTGGCACACTTCTATATGAGGACAAGGGGGGATATCTATCATTCTTTCCAAGATGGGGGCGTTCTTGATGCTCTGGCTCCACGTCTTCTATGTGAGCTATAAATCCTTCACGATCCATCTCTCTCCTCCACACCATTCTTTCTGCAACGGAACACTACTTCTCTATTTCCCTCTAATGTGCCTCATTATACTTAAGCCTCCTTTCCTCTCTTTATCTCTCTGTCGTTAGGTCTACCATCTTAAACCAAACCTGTTCCTGCCCTCACGCATAGTGTAATTTAGTTATCCATTGGTTTACTCTCCAGGTTCAAAGTTACCATTAAGATCTTGATCATCACTGGAATACCTTGCAAATATGTTCCTCTTGGATACCGCAAAAACTGGAATTTAGCTACCTCTAGGCAAGAATACATCGAAATTGAATATTCCAAAATATAACTGTTTAGAACACCACAAAACCATGTATCCACCGCATGAGCCTAGATTAGATCAACATCATAGAGGGCCTGAAATTATTCCTGTGTCCAAATAAGTGCGTGATACCTCTAATTCCACTGAGATGCATAAGTAGTAAGCCACTCGTATAGTTCTACTAGAAAGATAATGAAAAATATTTCATATAAGCTGTCATACAGGTTCTGTTCTACCCAAGTGCATGCATTAAACTTAGATCCATTGTTGAACCTTCGTGCATATTCTTCCTCTAGATCATGTATCCATTCCTCAATACTTGATAGAGTTAACCGGTACGTCTTCATCATGAACCATCTTGAAAACAACTGAAAAAGAGGTCTCGACAATGGAACTAATGATGCAGCCTAGAATTTACCAGATAACACCCTAGTCATGCTGGCACATCACTTAGCCTTGATTGAGGGCTCACCTGAAGTGTGCAAAGATACCAGGTCCCTCTTTAGGGTTGCTGTAACAAGATGTTAACATGATGAAGGAAGAAACATATAGATTCATAACTAATCCATCATTCTACAATGCATGATACCCTCATATCTATGAAAGAACAAGCTTAAACAATTATCATGATTGAATTAATAACATGCACCATTCAACTATACACATAATGACACTTAGATTCAGCCAATATCTTCCATCTATTAATAGATACAAAATCTCCTTACAGTATTGTCAATCTATACCAATGCGTGTATGGAATTGATACAGTGAATCAGTCATATATGTAAACACACACACTTCACACTCACCCACTCATACATTCATACATACATATCTCTTTCTACTATGTACCTAACATCATATATATAGGGTGGGGACTTGCCCTTCACCGGTTATCTATTCTAGAAATAGGCTTCATGTTATTGATAGCCACATGCCATTTACAAGCATAGCCACACATGCAAGTGTGCTATGTATAGTCCTCTTGCAGTTAACTGAAGTATCAATTCTATTCTCATCTCATCTCCATGTAAAAATGCTTCAATCCACTTCCCCAAAGATAGATAATGCATGGCGTGCATGTATCTACATCGTTGGTGTGTTCCACACACCATCTCCTAAAAATAGGTCTTCATGCTTAAAATCAGTTAAGTCTTGAAATATGAACTTGCCTTACGCACGTGGGTCCTTCTTGTCCTTCCGTGCCCTTGGTTCCAGGCCTTCTATCCCATACAAAATCCTTGTGTGATCTTTGACAAGTATTCTTTGATCAACAGGAAAGTAAACCCAAAATGCCATCAAACAATTCCAGAGAAGCTAAATCATAATTTATCAAATTTTGAGCAAGGGAGAAAAAATTCGAAACAAAATCCTTCATAACAAGAACTCCTACCAAATGTTTCAAACAGAAACATAGGAGTTATTAAATTTTATCCTTCCCAAGCACAATAAAAAAAAGTAAGGCTTCTTTACCATTATTTCCAATAAGATTGACTCCATAAAATAGATATTCCTAACAACCGTATCAGCAAAGGATCAAACAAGAGTAACATGAATCACACACAACTTCAACAAAAGTAAGGGAACAACTTATCTCAAATATTTATCAATAGTGCATTCCTATAATTGTATTGCACCATCAATAGAAGTATATAAGAATTGGTGACATTTAGTTCACACAAGAGTTAAAGCCAAACTTGTTCATTTTTCCAACAAGGCACAAATCCAAAACTTATTTTATCAACAATAATTTAAAGCAGAAGTATACAACATTATACAAGCATAAATACAAAATAAACATTCCAAAAAAAACCCATTTGTTTCCAAGAGTAGAGTTCTTTTAATGAAGATGTTTAGTAAAAAGTAGAACAACTTAATGAGAAGAACCTATTATGCCTAATAGAGTTTCCTATTGATTTGTAGAAGACTTCCACCCGAGCCTCCAAAATATCTTCTTTCCGAAACAATGTCAACAACCAAATATTCCTCCTTCCCTTATACTTTCACAAGTTCAGAAATAGCTCCAAAGATACCAAAGATCACAAAGGATTGAAAACAAAATTGCTGGTTCGAAGAACCATAATTCTCATGCAGAGCGAAAACCAAAAAGAGAAAATGACTAAACATTTTTCCACAAAATCTGTTCCTTCTCTTTCCTAGGTAGTTTTCTCGCCATGATCGAGGTCATTAAATGAATTGAATTCCAATTTCCCTCCTCTTTCTCTACACCACTGCCATTTCAAATTTGGCGAGGTTCCATTCCAAAAATTTACATGTATTTTATATTTGGTAATGATGCCAGCTAGGCATCCCACTATCCTTCCAAGCCTCCACCAAACTTGGCAGATTTAAGATGTGAAAACAGAAATTAATTCCCATAAATACCTTAGAAATCATCACCACCGACTTCCCACTTTCCATGTAACCCTTAGGTTCCCCTTTCTTCACTCAGTAGTAGTTTAGGCTAGATTAAAATTAGTTAGGTTTCCACCTTAGTTCTTAGGTAATTAGCATTTGCCTTAGGTTATTTCCAAAACTCCACAACCATTAAACATAATTTCTTAGGTCAGGTTGTAACCCTTAGATTAGAATCCATATAGGATAGGACATCACAACATAGGTTAGGGTATAAACCTTAGTAGTTTATTAATATGTCATAGGTAGGTCTTATTTCCTTAGGTTAAAATCACATAGTATGGAACATTCCAATTAAGGCTAAGGTACTTTCCTTAATCACCCATTAACATGCCTCTAATCCTCTCATGATATTCAATGTTATAATTTATTTATCAAGGAGGTCCAAGTTCGCCATTTTCAGCATGATGCAAAGTAAGGACACATGAAACCGGTTTCCCCGTAATCATATCCAAAAAAATACTTAGTTCCTCATTACCTCTTCATTTTAGAATGTTAGTTTATCAAGATGATTAATAAATAAGAACTGAAGTATACCTTGGATCAATGGAATTGATTCAAGGTGTTGTTGTTATCATAAGATAAGTATATAAACAATAGTATAGATTCACAACTTACAGATCACAAAGCAGAGTGACTTTATTTCCAAGTAAACAGAATTACAACAAGTATGAATCTATTTATAGTAATAACTTATCCATTGTAAACATGATTTCCAAATTCAAAAGAATACACCTTCTTAAGACAAATCACATGTCAACATTTGCAATGTAAGAAGTGGAAGTCATCATAGTAACAGTCATGCCAAAGATGTTACAGGATGAAGTTCTTTAATTTCATACATTAATCCATAACATGACCTTTGACACAATTATACTCACAATATTCATGGTCTTTGTACCACGATAGTTTAGGTGCATAATACTTGAAAGGTTTTGTGTTAGGAAATTTGACCATATTGGCCGATGCAAGTTTAAGGATCGATGATAGGGACTCAATAAGTGGATTGTATTCCCTAAGTTTTATTTCTAGTTTAAGTGGTCTACGCATGAGTTTTAGGTGTGGGTTGTTATGGACCTCTTATACATGCTTAGAATTAGTAATTATGTCACCTATAACATTCTTATTTTTATTAAAAAAAATTGGCTTGTCCATAGGTTTCACGTCATAATCACATTGAAAAGATTTGATAACACCTTTTACTAACAAGGAATTTTCAATTTGACCTCCTTTTTTGATGACCTCTTCAAAGGTGCCTACATAATGTATTTGCAATTGGAAGGAAATTTAAGGGTGCAAGTTTGGCACAAAATACACACAAGTTGTTTCTCGGGGATGGAACAAGGGAAGTGGATAGATAACCCCCACCATCAATGTAGGAAAACAACAAAGTTATCATTATTACATTATTTGGCATTGCACAAGTATAACATTGTGATATCACTCTCCATATTGAATGAGAAATGGAGAAAAAAACTTCTTAGATAAGTCTACAAAATTGGAGACAGAACCTTTCAGGAGATGGAGAAACCATTAAAGTTCTTGGTCCCTAAAGCTTTGTGGAAACAAACAAATACGATAATTATTGCTAAAATAAATTTCCTAGCATGCCTTGAAGAAGCCTTTTACATGATTTCTAGGGTCACCCTTTCCATGGTATTTATCAAATTTTGGGGAATCAAAGCTAAGTGGAAATTGAGTACACAACATTTCTTGATCAAAGGGGCAAGGACATAGTTATTCAAACCAATACTTCTTAGTGTGTCTGCTATTATTTTCCTATAATCCAGTGAGTGCATATTTTACAGACTACCATTCCTAGTCAAAGATTTGGATATGTAATGATGTGAAGGGTATGTGAGTTTTGTTTGATTTGGAGGATTCACCTCCATAGTTTTCAATATAATGTGTGGAATATATCACCTTGGGTTTTTCCGTATGAGTGGATCTATGTGTGTCCCTATTGACATGGGAAGATAAAGTTGCCAATTGGAAACTAAGTACTTCGAGTTGTTGTTGTATCACCATGTCTTCATTGTGTGGTGTAGGTTGGGGATTTTTTCCCTCCCTTATGGTTTCATGATTAATTCTAATAAAGGGTATATGGTTTCCATATTTAGTCTTGGGTTTCATAAATTCATCATCATGACCCTCAGGTTGTACCAATGTAGAGGCACATTTAGGGTATAATATGTATTCAATAGTATTGAAAGGAGGAGGATTTTCTCATTATTCCCCCCAAATCATACTAGTGAGAAAGACTGAATCAAAATTAACGGGTAGTCTAGTGCCTAATTTGACTAAACTCTATAAGACTTGATATTTATTCTGAAACAAAAAAATTTCTACATGGGTTAGATCATGTGAAAATATGTCATGTGGTATCTCTTCTTCACCCCCATTGTGATAAAAAAGTTCATGCTTTTCATCAGAGGATGGTTCTAGAGGGTTCTAAAGTAAATGATTAGGTTTGTGCTTTATGTACCCTAATCGTGTTATAGGTGTCATGAATACTTTCTTATTAAATATGTGTTATATTTGGAGGATTCCTAAGTTGATTAAAATAACGTAACGATTGTAAGATGAATGTTTTACAAATATTTGGATGTTTGTGTGAATTTTTGAAAAGTGATTTGAACAAAAATGGGAAGTGTAATGGATGTAAAGTGGAGATTTTCCAAGTTCAAGATGTTTGATGAGGATTACCAAGGAACTTTAAGAAATTTTAGCAGCATAACAAATATAAATAGGCATTTTCCAAGATGTAAATGTTATAAATATTTTAAAGCAAAAATTATGAAATTTCAGCAATGTAAAGACTGCAAATGACTATTTTTCCTAAGTTTGGATTTGTAATTTTGTCTAAGAAATCAAAACAACACAAATATTAAAATCAACCAAGTTTGAAAAACAAGTTTCAAATGTGAGTGTCAAAAATGGTTGGTTAAATTCTGGCATCGTTTCATGTTTTTAACTTTGAGAAATGAAGCCAAAAATGTGGATGAAAGAATATGGTTCTGATGAAAAACACGCAACTTAACTAAGATAGAGATTCTTCTTGTTTTATCACTAAAACAAGGTTTTAACTCAGACCAAGTTTTTTTTGGTGAAGTTTTCATGTAAAAACAAGTTTTAAAGTTGGCAGAGTAAAACATTTTGTTTTTTTTTATATATGTAGTAAAAAATATGGACTAATTCCACAAATTTAGCAAGAACACACTTGGTCTAACTTGGATGGAGTATTACCTTATTTTCTTGTTAAAACAAGGTCCCTATCCAAGTCAAAGTCTTGCCTCACGAGTTTTTTAATGAGTTAAAGTTTGATTTATAAAAAAACCTTTGGTCTAACTCTGAAAGAGTTTCACTTTTTTTTCTTATCAAAACAAAGGTCTTAACTTAGACAAAGTTTCACCTCATGAGTTTTAGTGAATCAAGGATTTTGGACTAAGTACCACCCTTTGGTTCAAAATTTATTTACAAACACATTTTTTTGGAGAAATAAAGAAATCACCACCTATCCCTAAGATTTGGCCATCTAAATAGGATGAATAAGTTGCCAAGGTTTTCTCAATAATATACCTTTTAGTACGTGATGCATAATTTCATGAAATTAGGAAATGTTATCTAAGATGTGGTTTGAAGGTTCAATCCCCTCCCCTTTACTCCAACCGTTTTAGTGGAGCTTGGTAAAAAATGATAGTTGTTTCTTGTGGGATCCAGTATAGGGCCCAAGTATTGGAGAAAAATGCACTCCTTAGTTCATAGGATCCACATAAAATTTAAACCCTACTTATCTAAAAATGAATGATATTCCCACAAATTTATATAGCCCACCAACACATGGGATTTGTCCAAATGATTAGGTATTGGCGTCCGAACCACCAAACCCTAATAAAATAGAAAAAGTGTCAAAATTGTTTCTAATTTCTAAGATCACATTTTGGCACATGAAAATATCATACAAAGTTAGGATACAGTAAAATCAAGAAGTAAAAGATGCCAAAGGGAAATAAACACCCTTGTTAAAGTGGTTAAATCAAGGTTAATCCAATATAAATGATTAAGGCCGTGATTAATGAAATATTTCTAACCTCCATATAGTGACCTACGTGTTTAGTAAGATGATGAATCTAATAGTTCTATGTCAGTCAAAAAGGGAAGTGCAATTTCATAAGCAAAAAGCAACCAAAGCATGAAGTAAAATAACAAAAAATGATACTCACACAACTTGGTCTTTTTGTTTAATAGGTTTGTTTGTTTGAGTAATTTATCTTTGGAAAGCAAGTATGGAAATCTATGCACCAAAAATTAGCAGTTTGAAAACACAAATAGCTCAAAAATGAAGTCTAAGCAATGAAAAAGTGAGAGAAAATTAAAAAACATTCTCCTTGTCGCAAGGCCACTAACACAGACAAAGAGGCCAATGTTTACCAGGGAAAGGATGATAAACAATGAGGTTGCTTAATAAGCTTAAGGATGTTAAAAGTATGCAAGGCCACTCCTAGATAAGGTGATTTTACCATGATGAGATATTCCTCTACCAATTGACTTGAGACCACCAACACTATACAGGGTCGCTAACGAAAAAAGGTAAGGTCATTGAACAAAGCAATGACATTGTTGTTTAGTGGATTTATATTAATTTTGTGCTCTAAATACTATTTTTGATGAATTTTTTTCTCCTTCTAACCAAATATAAATCACTTCCATCTCACTAAGTGCTTCAAAAATGGTACCTTCAGACCTAAAACATGAAATAAACACCCATAGTTTGATCAAAATGTGTATATAAATGCATGTAAGTGTGATATTTTTGACAAAAAAAGTAAAAGAAACAAATTCAAGTTGTAAATTAGTGAGAAAACAAAATAAAAAGGACACAATGATAGTAAAAACTTAGAAAAATGAAAGTCCTTTGTAACAGGCTAGGCCACTGCTGGATGGATTGAGGTCGCTGAAATAGATCAAGGGGAAATCAACATCAACCTTGTTTTTGTCCCCTACTTCATCTGTCCTACAACTTCCTTCAATAATCATGCCTCTTTGTTTCTATTATCCACCTATTTAGGATCCCATATCTCATCAAACTTGTTTTTATCATATTATTTTATACACATGCTAGGTTAGCATATTGTATTTTAGTTCCTTACTTCATGTTACATGCTTTACTTTAGTTAACATAGACTTTACATGTTTATTTTATCTTTCATCACCCCCATAGTGCCGATATCATAATAGGGTTCCTTCCTCTTCTTTGACTTAGGGCCTTGGAAACCTTAGGTTTTACTAGTGCAAGGGTTACTTCCCTTTAGATAGGTGATCTTAACAGTCCTTGTACCCCCTTTAATTCTATCCATCGTGTTCTGGTCTTGGTGTGTCCCTTACTCATTGCCTCGATACTCTAGTTGAACGGATGATAAGAGTTTATAGTTTCTAGGCAAATTTTTTCAAGTTATAAATCTTTGGTGAACTTGACATGAATATTATTTTTCACCTCTTGATCGAGCATAGATTGTTAAAAGCACTCATCTTTAATTTTTGTCTTTTTCAGCCCTTAAAATTCAGAAAAAACCTCAAAATAAATTTTCCTAGAAACCATTGGCCCTTGTGTCATTTTTTTGTGTAGGACCGATTCTTTTTGTTCTTTCGAAACTTCATCATAGATGCCTTCAGTCCCTGTGAAACCCTTTTTTCAGGGCTGATTGTGTCAATAGTCTATTATTCTGAGTTTCTTCTGGGTTAGATCAACATGTTGGCATGTGGTCCTAATAGGTGTTGTCATTGATGCAAAACCAAATTAATGAAAAATTGGATTTTAAAGTATGGTCTTATGATGATGACATGATGTTTGATGTTTCAGATGTGCTTGTGTTGGTAAAGTGAGATTCAGTGAGGATTGCTTGCTCTTATAAGCCTATACAGGTGTCTAGGAGATGTAACATGATAGTAGGATCTTCTTGGATGATCTAGAATCATGTTGACATGATGGATAACATGTTTTAAGGATGCATGTGCACCCACATCAGTGGCATGGTATAGGTACAACTGGTTCACTATGTTACATGTGCTCATTGGGAACATGTATAACAACTTAGAGGCGTGACAATGTGGTTTAGAGCCATACGAGCTCATGGAAGAAAAAATTTAGGTGTATCATGTCATATCAGGTATGTTTGGATCATTTTCAGAGGTTTTATGATCAATTATTGCATTATTTCAGTTGACCCTAGCTTTTACAGCGAGGAAAAAACATATAAACATAGGTAAGTCTTATTTAATAGAGATATTGAAGTATGGATTTGACATTATGACTATTTGATATGTTAGAGGCATGTGTTATAGTGCTTTGAGAAAAATTTCAGGTTCCCATAATGGGAAATTTTCAAGATATGTGAGATAAGGTGAAAATCAAGTGAATTTCGAAATAGAAGTTGAAATTTAGATGCTCGTTGTGAATAGTGTGATTTTCATGGGAAATTTTGGATTATAAGGAATATTATATGGTGAGTTTATAAGGTTTCAAAAAAATAATGAGGTTGTTTGATCATCAGGATTTTATGAATGAATGTTAAGAAGATAAAGTGGTCTAAAACCCTTGTCAAACTCTAGCTAGGAGTAGTTTGCAAAAAGAGAGGTATAGTGACCCAGTTTTGATTGGTTCATACAAATTTATGGTTTTATGTTGTATAGGACTCTCTTATATTTCCAGAAATGTATGGTTGAGGTCTTGGTGATGAGTGGGCCCCACTCAAACAGGCCAGTTTCTCAAGAAGAATGTTTTGGTACAAGGTTGTCCAAGGGAGTAGCATAAAAAAATAATGGCGCATGATTTAGTGGATCTGATATTGATTTAAATGAATGTTTCAAGACATTTTCATGCAATTACATGGTCATTTGAGGTCCATACAGGTTGACTGGTCAAAGGGCAGTTTTGAGGCCTCAAAAAGCAGTGCTCAGTACAATGGCTATATCTTGAGCTACAAGTTGAGTTTGAATATGATTAAAGATGAGTTGGAAATATAATTCATATATATTTCCATTGATATAATTTTTTCCTCATTATGAGGTTATTTGATAGGGTTTCCACGTCATTCTTTGGACAAAAATGTTTTTGGTAGTGTAGGACATGATGTGTTTTGGTACAATTTTGGAGTTGTTTGAAATATGATAAGGATTTGGTGATGTTTGATATAGAATTTAATATTAATAGGGATTAATTTGGAATAAAATTAATTAATTTTTAGGTCTTTATTATATGTATAAATGTTTTTATGCACTAACCTTTGCAAACAACGTTTTTGGCAGGTTGATCTGGTGAAGACAAAAGTAGTCATGGTTTAAGCATGAGGTTGATTCAAGGCTTATAAATTGATTATAAGTGTTATAAAGGTTATTAAATTTCTATTGAGTGGTCACATAGAATTTTTTGGTTTATTATAAGTGATTTGGTGACATAATGAAGTTTCCAGGGTGTTGAAGGGTGTTGGAAACAACTGTTTTGAGATTTACAAAGTGCACTGGGCCCATTAAATGAAATAATTTGATTCGTTGAGATAAATTGTGACCAATATTGATGTTTAAATGATATATTAATAATTTTTTATTAATATGGAATCTTTAATAATCATGGTTTTGGAATGAGGAGAATTTTGGCATCCCAATTCATGTGTTTTGGTGATTTTAGGTGCATGGAAAGTGTGTTTTTGTTGGGCCGACCCATATGGGTCACTTGAATATATTGTGATAAATTTATGGGATGTTATTATTGATTAATGTTTAAAACCAAATGTGTATGGCTGACCTCCTTTGGGTTGGAAGAAATAAAAATGTATAAAAGTGATGTTTTGGGTTCATTTTTGAACTAGCGCTCTTGGAGGGAAGAAGTGCGATCTAGAGGAAAGTGTTTTGAAGGTATGAGAGAATGTTTTTAAGGACGATGAATAGAATGAAAGTTTTAGGAATATTATATAGTATGTGTTCATGTTTTTAGAGCAAAGACAAGTGCAGAAAGAGCAAGATTATGAGAAATTGAAGACCTGGTGTTTGAGCTAGGGTTTGTGAGCTAAAATTGTGATCTCCATCAGCTGTGGAAAAAGAATTATCAGAGATCAAATATATTCAGGTGGATTATTTGGTGTTTGGTCATACTAGGGGGTTTTATCCTCCTTGTGGAGTGGTTGCTTCACTAAATTATGGGTTGGTGCTCCTTGTGAAGTTATTGCTTCACTAAGTTACTTTGTTGTGTGTAATATAAAAAAAATTAAATGGTTTTTCTTCCCCATGAGGGTTTCCCACTTACATATGTTGTTCTTGTGTTGTGTACTTTGTTTCATGATCTCATTATTGATGTTGCATATCCTAATAAACACACATGATTATGAATGCTGTATTGAAAATATAATTCATGCATATATGGTTTAATTAATAAAGTACATTTTTTTAAGGACTGATTCACCCCCCCCTCTCAGTCCATTGTGCTTCTAAAAAAACACTCCATCATGGATTATCTTAGCTTGGGGCTATCCAACTATGAGGAATAGTCATTTCTAGAAACAAATCTCCCAGAATCTAGTTTTCATTTCTATTCAAACTATTCTGTGATATGAGATAATAAGAAAAAGTATAAAACCCACAATAACAATGTATTAGGTGATGAAGAGGAAGAGATTAAAATTGAAGAAACCTCTGATCTTCCACCTAAAATTTATAAATTCCTTGATAATTTTCCTCAATACAAGGGGGAACCTGAGTCAGTAATCCATAAACACCTTCTTGACTTTATATCTAAGTAGCTTGACAATAGGGTGGATAATGAGAAGGCTAATATGGTAGAATCATCTAAAAATTCCTCTATCTATGACCCCAATAATATTATCCTCCAGCTTATTGAAAAAATGATTCAACAACAAGCCACCACTACAGACCAACTCCTCCAAATGCAAACCAATATGGTTCAAATGGTCCAACTGTCCTAACCCAGGATTTGGGGTGCAATTCCCCCCATTTCCTAATGGACCTAATGGGGAACCTATTACCCAAACTACCATTCACAATAAAGTCTTGTGGGTAGTATAACAAGAGCCTCTAGTGCCCTACATTGCTAGCATGGATATTGGAAATATTTCCCCTTCTATTTCATATTATGGATCAACCGATCCCACTCTACAAATTAAGGCCTTTCGTAATATTTATCAAGAATGGATCAAATTAAACTCTTATGATGCCACTATAATTTTAACTAAGACTCTTACTGGGGATGCCTTGGACTGGTATTACACTTTACCGGTTAACTCAATAGTGGAGCTAGAATCCCTAGTAATAACCCTAGTTAATGAGTTTGAATATCATGATTTTCCTGAAAACAACATCAATGCTTTCGTCAATTGTCAACAACAAAAAAATGAATCATCTCAAAAAATCATCAAGCATTGGAAAACCCTATCTACTAAAGTAGAAAATAAATTGCCAAACGATAGTTTATTCCAACTCTTCCTTCGATCCCTATAACCTTGCCTTTAATATAAGGTTAGGTATTTCTCCTACTTCCCTAGATGAATCTTTTGAACAATCCGAACAACAATATTATCTCAAGAGGGAATTTGAGAAGGTTCATCCTAAGAATTAGGAAACTAAACAAATACAAATCCTTCAAAAATCAAAGAACAAGAAAACTATAGACGATGGGGTCTCATATACCTTTCCTCTTATGGATTCTTCAAAATAGGAATGTCTTTAACATTGATCAAAAATATAATAATGGTAAGAACTAAACTACTTATTATCATCCATTGACCAAAGATGACTTGAGACAATGTATGCATAAACCATTTACTTAGATATTTGATCCTTTTTGACCTATCCCTCAATGACATGATGAGAAAAATTTTTGTTGGTGGCATGCTAATTGGGTCCATTCTCATGAAAATTATCATTCCCTTCACATGACTGCCATCAAATTATTTTTTAGGTCCCCAATTTGACCATGATACTATTATCAAAGAGTGTTTTACTGAAGCGGTAAAGGCTCATGATGATCAAAATTAAAAGGATAATCACAATGCCATCAATCAAGCTAATGAAGAACTCAAATTTTTCTATGATCCTATGCCTATCCACGGTGTGGGTGAAAGCTATAAAAAAATAGAAAACACCATAGAAAACGTGGTTAATCCTGACTATCCTTCTAAGAAAAAAGTGGCCATAAATGATGTGAGGCATGTTATAGAATATATAGAACTTGAATACCTTCCATCATTGTAACATCAGAATCACATAGTAATTTACCCTTGTATCTCTCAAAAGAAGAATCCCAAATACAAGGCCTCATATCCTGCAGATGCCATTAGCCCATATGATAGGACTATTACAGGGCCAAAGATGTCTAAAATTGTTTATCCAATCACAGACTCCTTTGGCTGGGCCAATGGTGTCAGGAATAAGAAAAAATAAATTTCTGAAGTATCTTTGATCATTCCCCCCTCCTTCTGAACCTATTTATAAGGATCCTCAAAACTCTCAGCCTACTACTCAGACCAGCCACAATGAGTGGGATCGTTTAGAAGCACTATCTCAAATTCCTGGTCCAATCCCCTTTTTATAACTCAAACACATTTTACCTCATAATCGTGAGCATCTTATAACTGCGTTGTTTGACATGAACATTCCTTTCCCTCCTACTTTGGGGCAATATCCTATATTGTATAGTTCAGAAGAAAGCACCCTCCTTCAATGTGAGGAACTTTCCATTTATATAGATCATACCACTTATGTTCAAACTTGCATTCATTTTTCCATAGCTACCATGATTCCTGACAAGCTCTTGCTTCACGTAGATGATCATCCACTTTTTTTATCTCTGTACAAATTGGTCAAAAACACAGTCAAGAATGCCCTCATTGACAAAGGTTCCAACACTTTTGTGGCCTCTTTAGACTTCATCAAAGCCCTTGGTTACTCACTTGACAACCTCAAAACCACATGTACCATTTTTCAGGGGTATGATCACTGATAGATGCCTCTCATGGGTTACACTTGGCTGCTTATCACTATCCCTCCTAGGATTATACATGTGAACTTCATGGTCTTCAAATTACCCCTATCTTATAATATCCTCCTCGGTTGATCTTGGACCCACCGTATGCGTGTGGTCACCTCTTCTATGTACCAATGTGTCAAGTTTGTACATCAAGGGGAAATCTATAAGATCCAAGGTGATCCTAATCCTTGGAATTATGACACTTTACAACAAAAGGAGACTTACAAATTCCCAAGCCTTTAAGAACTATCTCCCATCCCATTCTGTGAATATCAATTCTTTAACTATCCTATTGAGTCTCTCCGTGGCATTGCGGGTCATCCATAATTGGTTACGCGCATGCATCCCAATCTTTTGGATTCTAAAAATGACAAGCTCGATGAGACTACTATTAGGATTAATACATATGATCTACCTAATCTTTTCGTATTATAACTTCCTCCTAGCTTGCGACCTCACAAGATCCATATATCCACATCACCATTTCATGTACACCTCAACATTCACCAAAATAAAAGGTTTGACTAGAAACTACAGTTGATTCCTGTGTAATAGACACAAATAATCCTAACTACGATGATGGTTATTCTTTGGACGATCCCCATTTGGTAAGTTATGCCTGAATTTGGGACATAAAAGTCTGACATTACCAAAACACCCTCCAAAGCATGCTCACTCATGATGTGAATGTAATTCTTATATAATAAGACTCTTCAAATTTAGTTGAGCCTCCTCCTAGCAGATTGGTACTTGAGCCTTAAACAACTTCGTCAGCCTCACCCTTCCCTCATGATTCCATCACTCAAACACATGGTATACCTCCTCATATAAATTAAGGGGATCGTATACCAAGTTTTTACTATAAAACTGATGACCTCATGGATGGAAAATTTCTAGATGTACTTACATCATCCATGCCAACCCATATCAGTCACTCATATCCTCCCTTACCTCTCATGGATCCTTGTCCATCTAGGGAAGAGACATATTGTATATGGCATGAGGCTCTGGGTTATGATGTATCTGATTATAGAACTTATAGATAACACATTAAAAATATCAAAGCTGAGGTTAAGAGGGATCAATCTTGGAAGGATACATGGACTTCTACCTCAGCCCCATTGTTTTTTTCACACCATGGATACTGCTCGCATAATGTCATAGAATATTTGGTTATGTGTGGTAGGTACCCAATTATTGAGTCCTCTTCATGTGGAAAAAAATGTAGAAACGAATCCTCTTGGAGCTGCCCACCTTCCCCTAGACCACCTAGATCATAACCTACATAGGGCCTCCACCTTTCCCTAAGCCCCATCCCGCCCTTAATGAAATTCAACATGGCATCCTCTCTCAGTTGAAGGAAAAAATAAATGACACTTTTTTTCCACGCAATCTGAAGTCCATCGACATATATCTATTACACAACATGCTATCAAGGACCTCATGACTCATGCCTGAAGTCACACTATGAGCCAAGTAGATAACATTTTTATTAGATAAGGTAAAAACAGGGATCAGTTCCTAGGGGCCTTACAAAATGAGGAACAAAAACCAACGAGCAAGAAAGAAATAGAAAAGTCCACAAAAGGAGTTAAACATGATTAACTCTTATAATGAATATCAAGACTTTAAACCAAAGAGAGTAAAAGAGTGAAAACTAACCCTAAACCATAAAAACTATAGAAGTTCACCAAAATTCTTCCAACAGTTTAAAAAACCTAGCTAATTTTTAGGAGAACCTTCACTGCTACCAACATGACTACCTTTGATCTCGACACCCTTAGCATCCTTGACATTTATGTCTTCCTCCAGCTCATCCTCAGAACTACTGATGCAAAAATTGAAATTCCTCCTTTTAGTGCCTTCCTCCATCCCTTCCAACCTATCACTCAACTTTTTGACCGAATGCTCCATCCCTAGAACCTTCTGTTTGGACTTCACCTAGGCAAAGACAAATTGCTTAGAAGCATTAATGACATCCAACATAGTTTCCCTTTGACCAACATTGGTTTCCTCCATCTCCTAAAGCACATCCTCTAAGTACTGAACCTTTCTACTCCAATCCTTGAAACCCTTAAAATTACAATCCCAATCCCTCTTTCTCAAGGGGCTCACTTCACCATGAGCTTCCTCGCTCTTCTCTTTACAGAATCCTCCCCCAGATTTTTACATTTCCTAGCCTTCATCTTAGTAAGGAATTTCACAAGAGTGAGATCATCCTCTTCCACCTTATCTTTCAGAGAAGAATTCAGAATAGGTTTCCCATTTTCAAATAGTAGAAGGATGAGCCCTTCATGCAAAGGCATCTTTGCCTACTCTGGCTGGAATTCCATAAACGAATTTGTCAAAGAAATAAACATAAAGAAAGGGATGCTCACCATGACCTTATGGCGGAACATATTCAGAAGGGTCATATGGTGAGTATATATTTTTTGGTATTTACCTTCGAGAGTTATATACTTCATGATTTCAAGGAAAAAATCTCCATATTCCCAGGATACACGACTTAGAAATACCATCAGTAAAGAAAGAGCACCTTTCCTTACCCATGAAGAAAAAATAAATTTCATGCTCTCTGCGGGTTCTATCCTTAAAATTTCTGAGCCCGTCCATTTTCATCTTCGTCGCAAGAGCAATGGTGGACTTTGAAACCTCAATTTCCATACCTTTAACCTCAAACTTTCCCTCTTTCCAAGATTTTCCAAAATCCTTTGATAGGGAGGGGTCGTGACCATGTAATTTCATGATGAAATTAATGAAACCCCTAATCTTAAGCTTTGCCAAGTAGACAACATCATCACTGATACTCTACATCGATTTGCCCCTCATGGCTAAGCATATTCTTTAGAACCACCTTGATTTCATATTTGGCATGAGATCTTGCTTTCCTTGGGCTCTCGGGCCCCCTTGGGTTTTGCACACATCTTGAAACTCTCCTATCCTTGCTTGGGATCTTTTCCCCACTTAGGTTTATCATCGATCCCCTTTTACCCTAACATTTCCTATTGTTGGAATGTTGTGGTCTTGATTCCTCTTATTTTTTCTTCAATTCACCCTAGCCTTTCCTAGTGAATCATCATTGTCTTGTGCATCCTCACTTAGTTATTTGACCTCACTTGGATTTATTTTCCTTTTTACTATCTTTTTTTGCCTAAACTCATTATCATTCTTCCTAAAGTATCATGAGTATTACCAAATACAAACACGAGAAAATAAAGGAAAGATATAAGTAAAGCATCTACACCATCATCATCGAAATAATAATCATCATATATATATATATCAAATCAATTTAATACATTGAAAAAATACAATCATGGTCCATCATAGTACATCATCAATGTCTAGGTGGCTCAAGCATCCTCACCCTCTCAAGGGGGTCTTTGGATGCTTTGTGCCGAAGGTGTTGCATTGTATGCTCGAGCTATGTGAGCTAGAGACTCCACCCTAGATCATGCTCTAGAGGCCTCTCCCTATGCTCTCACCAACTATGCCTCTAGCCTTGTGATCCTCCCCACAGTGCTCTTAGCATCTGAAAGGCACGCATGCTACTCCTGAACCAAGGAACCCTTGTGACTGGAATAATCTCTGAAACATCATGTCTATGTTGCCAGTGTTTTCCAATGTCTACACATCTCTCCATATTCATAGTTTCCCAATAACCTCCCCAACCAACTGAAATGCTCCCACTGACTCACCAACGATGGCACTATGGAGTCTGCCATGATTGAGGTATCCTAAATATCTAATAACAGGTCCATGATCTCATGGTGTGCACTCTCTATCAAGAACTTTCACTCCTCTATCGTCTGCTTTGTAAAACCCAATATTCAATATTCAATACAACTCGTGATATAAACATAAAATATGACCATCTACATGCCTAAATAAAATTGTCACCATTCATACCTAGCTTTTGGTCTCTCTCGATGAAATTCTCACCATCTCTTGGGCTACCCAATATTGCTTCAGCTTTGTCATATCAATGAGATCTTCATTTGACATATTATGCCCTTCTCCTTTGCGTCAGGTCCTAGGTCTATCTTGTTGATGTAGGTCCATCTCCATCCCCAATGGTATCAGGTAACCACCTCCTAGTCACAGCATCTTGTTCTCTCTTAGCCATGGCCCTAGTTGTCTCTTCTCTCTGGTGTTAGGACCAAATATGCCTATATCACCCACCTGTGAGTCCAGGTCGTCATGTCCTCCATCATATCCCTCATTTGAGCTCTCCATTGCAATAATATCTTGTGGGTCTTGAGTTTCCACACCCCTCCATCTCTACCTCTAGCCTTTTCTACATGCAACCCATACTCTCTAGGGCCACAACATTGGTACTTTATCCACTACGCTCACACCCTTCCTCACATGTTGCTTCCTATAGGATAGTAGTGGTGGTACCACGAAAGGATTTGGTTGTCCAAATTGTCTGGGTACCCTGTCCATAGGATGGGTCTATACCCAATGCAAGTATTTTCCTATAACCTCCTCAACTACCTCTTAATTCCTTTGCACTAGGCCAACTGGCCCATTGATCAACATTCCTTATGTAAGGCTCCCATACAATCTCATCTTGATGTACCTGTCATAGTGGTTAATACTCTTAAAGTGCTATCACTGTTGGTCCACGCGATCATTGGAGTAATCTCGGGGCATATACTACCAATTAAAATGACATCCCTATGGGCCTGTATATTAGTGATCTCTCATATATCCATGTTTTCAATAATATCATGGGACCTATGGTCCTATGTGTCCTTTGTCAGACCATGTAAAGATCATGCACCAACTATACCCATATAGTGGTCCCCCAACTAAATAAAACATCATGCTTGATCACATCTCTGCATACAACAAAAAAATACAATAGAATGATACCATCTTCCTTGTGACACAATATGCGTGCCATGGTAATTCCCATCACCACCTTCTAGATAGCTGGAATCTTTGTAGTCTGTACCATGCTATGTCTAACGCTAAGTATCCCCTCATCATACAACTCACTTACTATGGCCCATACAGCCAAGGATCTCTCTAAAATATCCATCTAGAGATTATAATACATGTAATATCCCTCTATCGAGAAGGCTAATATCCCATGCACATCCTAAAGTGTCACAATCATCTCCACTGTGTTTCCTACTCACCACCGAAAGGTGTTGGCCTGAGGCTCCCATATAGTCAAAGACATCTGTAGTAAATATAGACTCAATGGTATCCAGGGCATCTATATGATGCCCCCAAATACCCATCTTGGTAGTTGTGTTATCTCTACATTTTTCAATGTTGTAATCATGTCATTAATCCACATTATGTCAACCACTCACCATAGGTAGATCCTCTGATCTTTCTGCATTCAAAAATCAATAAATTCTAGGAATTATATTCATCAAAAATCAATGTAATATCCAAAAACCATAAAAATATACATGTTTTTATAATATATCCTATGTCATCGGCCATCTCACATATGCCTTTAACCCCTGTCAAAAATTCTACATAATCTCAATGCCATAGGCCCTATTTTTTAGGGGGGCCAATGGCATCTAAGTACGTATGACCACAACTTTTAAAATTTTAAATGCAAACATGTACAAAATGAAAAAAATAAAATAAAGTCCTCCCAAACCCACTTATATTATGTCCTACCCTTTCTAATGATGCAATTTTGACCCAAAATGATGCCCTCATACCTTCACATTTCTAAAAATACCAAATTTCCTTTAATCCACCTAGCGGAATTAAATGAAATGACTTACCCGTGGTCAAGCACCCCCACATGCTCCTCCTTGTTGATCTTTTCCTCCTCCTCGTACTCATGCCATCTTGTCACCTTAATCTCCAAATTTGGAATTCCAGAGCTCATTTCTCTTAATTCCAAAAATATTAATAAGAAAATAAAATCAAAATTCCTATATAAGTCCCAAATTTCTATTCAAATTCGGATTGACCTCAATATTTGAATACCCTTCATTTTATCTCGCGATGTCCAAAACATACACCAGAATTTGCATTGGGATCATGATATTATTCCGTTCATTTTGACATATTACAAACCTATTGGTGAGAAAAAAATTTAGTTAGGAAAATCAGGTGTCTTCACCAAAATTCACGGGGCTACACCCCTCCATATTGAATGGTGTAACTACCATTATTGAATGTGACTAATATAATCCTAAAATAAATTTTGTGGGTTGGCCAAATAGGTTGGAGATCACATAGGGACACTCCATCGAATATATGGAAAATTTCTTGTATGGGTTACAAGTGAGGAAATCACAGCGATGAGGGGAAAGGAGAGAAATCAGGAAAGGAAGGTTACTTCCATGAGTAGGCTAATTACAGAGTTCACACCCAGTAACTAGAGTAATTCAACATTCAATATAGAAGAAAGTAATAATGAAGTTATTAGTGAGACAAACAAAACCCACATAGATACACAGTTCTCTGAGGCACGTTCATCGAAGATAAAAATCTCTCTTTAATCACCATGCTTATAAATTACATATAAGAGGGAAAAGAGGAAACATAAGAAAATGAGAATGGAAGAAATGTAGCTTTTATTTCATGTACATTGATGAAACAAAGTCCAAAAACCACAATCCACAATTGCTACAACATATATGCTATCACAATCTAACATTTTCAGGATCATTTGGAGTGGAGAAGCCATCCCAATTTATAACAATGTGAATTGAATCTTTTCCTAGACCCCACATGACTCTTTGTATTCCTATTCCAAATGTGACCTTTCATTTACCATTAGAAAAGAAAAATTAAGTATTTCTCTTATAATTTTGAGAAAACAATTTTACAATTAAAAAATATAGAAATGGGAGAGAAATAAGAGGGAGAAAGAGAGAAGAAGGGAGAGGTTGTCACATCCAATGAAGAAGCTCCATGCAATGAAGAACTTGCTGATGATGATCACAATCTCCTCCTTTTACATGGTGCCTGGATACCATGGATTTCCAAAATGAGTGTTTGGAAACACTTCTTAGAGACTCCCTAATGTCAGCTCGAGATGAACATGAATCTAACCCATGATGGTACATTCCTGATCTCACAATGAGAGTGATAGTCACTCTCTCATTTCTTAGGATTTCACCATTGTTTTTACTCGCATTCCTATTTTGCACACTATACTGAAATATTACAACCTCGGCCTTTATTACTCTAAAAAATGAGAGCTCTTTCCTAGTTCATTCCTATCTCACCGAGCTGAAATGAATTCACCAAGCTAATATCACCCATCTCACTGAGAGATTATGATGAATCCACCCGCTGCACCATATGATGCTTTGTCATGCTTCTAAAGATGGTTGAACTCAAAATGATGATTTTAAGACCACTATAGATGATTCATTTATTTGTTTGATTTATGATATTTATTTTTAACCATGTGAAGAGTTCAAAAGGTGTAAGGATGAGTGAATACGGGGCCATCTGCATCTTTCTACACCTAAAAAAGAGATTTTCTATTTTTAGCAGGTAGGATTGTGACCTACTATTTTGGTACATATCACCCATTTGGCTTCAATACAACCTTCTGAACCTTCTGGAACACTTCATCCTCCTCATTTTATGTTGCATTGGTATATTTTAGAAACTTTCTATTTTTAGAAGGTTATTTTTCCCTGACCTGTTATTTTGGGAAAATTGACATTTTTGCCTTGCCTTTCATTTTGCATGTTTTATGACTGTCACGGGTAATCCAAAGTTACAAATCAAGGGAAAATATTTTTAGCTTGTGGAGGAACATAGAATATGTTATTTTTAGTAAGTGATAAAAACAACCTTGGTTTGTGATAATGATGACATTTTTAGATTCGGCTCTTTGTCACGATCTCATGCTCCAAATTTCAGTGAGATTTTCCAAATGACACGCTTGGAAATAAAAAATGAATTTTTCCTGGTGTAGGCTTCATGCATAGAGATATCATGGAAACTATGAATGGAGTCACCAATATTTTGACAATATTATTTCCTACCTCATATTGACAAAAAAATGTTTCTTTGTGATGGGTTTTTTATTTGGATGTTTTACTCAAATTTCTAGCTTCAGCCATTTTCCAGATCACTGGGAAACTAAAGAAGAAGAATGAAGGGAAATTTTTGAGTTTTTCTGCCATTAATAATTTGTAACCTCTTTGGTATTTTTTTTTCATCTTGAAGGCACGAGAGATAAAGAGATGGCCAAAGTTTCAACAACATTCGATTACTCGATCATGAGATATGAATATTTCATGGTTTTTTGGTTACGGGAGCTTCTGATGAAAAGTGGACATGGTAGCAGATGGAAAAGAATTGGTTTAGATGATATTACAGTAATGAAGCAATTGGTATGGATTTCAATGAAGAATTGACGTGATGGATGTTAGGAGTCTAACTTGCACCCGTGTCTCATATATGAAAGAACTGAGTCGTTGAGTCAACCATGGGATTGTCTCCAAGTTGCGGGACCTTACTCACTTGAGAGAAACTAGAGAAGGCCGATTCCTATGCTTATTTCTACTACTACTCGTAATCCTAATGCTGAAAGGGAAATCCTAAGCTCACATTCTAAGGGACTAGGGATAGAAGGATATGAAAAAGGGAAAACTAAAACTAAGGGAGGTGATAACACCAAAAACAAAAGGAGGTGAACATGAGAAGCCTTGAGCGAGAATGATGGAAAATGCACTAGGCAAGGCTAGACAAACATAACACATACCAGCACACAATTACAATGTCATTTTCATGAATCACACTCAGAAAAGGAGATGTAAGGGATGTGAGAAATCACAACATACACACAATGTGAAGGAGAGGAAAAAAGGAAGAACAAAAAAAAACTAAGGCATAAGATGGCCACAAAACAATGCTTCTATTACTTTCATAAATGTACAATTGATTACAATGGCATCTGATGCCGATATCCACTTGCACGGACCAGATTTGAAGGAATGTAACTCAAAAATGTAAGGCAATGCCTATAAAAACTAAAATAATCCAACCCTTTTCAATGAGAAATGCTCTTACATTTATAGATAAATGGATGAGAGGAGGAGGAGAAAGAGGGAAAATCCAATTTGAAAACTCAAACATTAACAACTAGCAATGAATACCTACAATTCCACCTAAAAATCTATCAAATGTACTTCTAAATGTCTTGTTTGGCAGGTAGGAGAAGGAAATGGGTGATATCTTAATCAAATCGGGTGGTTGGATTAATCAAATCCCGCATTAATGGCATGAGAGATGTTTTCCATCTTCTCACCTATCAAATCCCACTAAAATTTGAATTTGAGTGATTTGAAGTGTAACCCACATCAAATTTTTTTTAATGAGACCAGGTGCATGTGTGTTAGAGTCTTGCAACAAAATTATGTTGATCTGAAGGTCTGAAGTGAAAATTGGACATGCAAGCCATGCAGCACACATTGATTAATTAAAGGAATCGGCTAATTGTTCATCTATTTTTTCATTTATGCCATGTGTCAAGCACTGGTTGGTTACAAGGATTTGGTACCCTATTGATGCACTTTGATAGGTTGCATGTGATACATTTAATGTCTGAAATTCCACGTGGCACATGAACTGGTGCAAAAGAAGGCGTAGGAGAATCACGCAGAGGAAAGAAGCATGGGAGAAGATAGTAGAAGGAGGAACACATAAGTGATGTGCGTAGAGAAAAATGAAAGAAACACCTGCCGAAGGAACATATGGAAGAGGCATAATCATTACAAAATGATATGCGGAAGCAAGGAAGATGGCGCACGAGGATGCCATGGACTTAGCTAATTTTGGGAAGTAGGTCCAAGGTGCGTGCACGTGGATGCAGAGTTTGTTGGAAGGAAAGCAAATGTATAGAAATATGGCATGAGGGAAAATGGAACATAAAAAATAATAGAGAAGGAAAATATGAGAATCATGGGAAAGGAACGTGCAAGGGTGCACGGGGAACATGAGCCAAGAAAACGTGCCAAAAGAATCGACTGAAGTGCGTGCAACCTGCAATATAGAACCTCAAAGCTAGAATGAGAATGTAATTTTTCAAAATAACCAAGGGAGTCATTTTGGATAATAGTGGAAGCAATGGAAATTAATATTGAATGGTGTTTCTACAGTGAAGTTCTTGTACACACAAGGAAGAAACAACAAAAGTAACACCAAATTTGTAAAAAATGAATTTTTGACTCTTCAATGGGTTGGGTGCAGTTTTTTGTCCCAAGTATTTGGGACATATGGTGTAAAAAAATGTGCCTCGACCTCCTTATGACAAGTGGCAATGTGAGATTGGCCAATGGAGGAGAGAGAGAAAGTGAGCAGAGAGCACCTAGGGGCTGACACTAGGTCGCATGGATGACTAGACTAAGGGATAGGCTTGGGAATATTTTTGTGTCTCAACTGTCCCAAAGGGTTGGTTCTTTTGGTGCACAAAAATTCACCCTCACCTTGTGATGACAAGTGGTGTAGTGGGATTCAATGACGGAGGGCACTGAGGAATGGTGCACATGGGCTTAACTTGCTTGTTTGAGCTCTGTCGGGGTCATATGAAGGTCTAGGAGGCTAATATGGAGTTGGGTGAAATTTTTTGTCCCAATTTTCCCAAAGGTTTGGGAAATTTAGGACAATAAATTGTGCTTTGAACCTAGAAGTGACACGTGTCCACCTAGAAAATTGTCTAACTCCCAAATGCATAACTTAGAGAGAAGTTTTTTGGAGGCATAAATTGAGCATCTGAAGGTATTTTCATGCACTTCCTTATATGATTTTGAATAAAAAGATAATTGTGAGAATAATGGAATGGGTATAATGTCATTATTCTAATTTAACCCCCCTTAAAAATTGGATTTTTGATAGGAATCGCCGGTTGTGCATGCAGAAAGCAGAATGTGGGAGAAATTTATGATGTCTTGTGAAAAAATTAGTACCACCATCACTTAGAGCATTGAAAAAAATTTCCATTTATTTTTTTTAACCTCCAACTCCTTACTGAGCTCCCATAATCACTTCCTGAAGCTCAAATGATGTTTTAAGTTGTAAGCTCCTCCACCCTTGAAAAACCGCTTTCGTTGAACTCATTCCAAAACCTCTAAAAATTCCCAAAATATTCCAAAACCAGTTGCACAATTTTCCTAGCTCTTCAATACCACTCCTTGATTGATTTAGACCTTCAAAAAAACTCTAGAGGGGGTGCACAAATATTATAAAGGCTATAAATAACCATTTCTAAGCCTACTTGAAAATCCACCTTGAGAGACATTGCCTCAGAAGTATTTGAAAGATTGTTTTCTCCCTAAATCACCCACGGGGAAGGGTGACACACACATGAATAATATTATAGGTTAGGATATGCCCGATACAAGGATGGAATGGCTTGGAGGGGTGTCATGGAAGGCTTACAATCAAAAAATTTGACATTGGGGTCCATTGTCGTGCTTGAAAATATGAAATTTTCACATTGCACATTTACTGAAAAAAACTGGCTCTAGCTTGGGGAAATTTTGTGGATCGAGTATAGTAAGGACATAGCATGAGGAATCATATAATCTCAATTTACTTTGTGGACCAGTGCCTTATCCATTGAGATTTATGGATTCATTTCTTCCAAACACACACATAAAAAAACAAACAAACATGCGGAAGGGAAACACATCAAAAGTAGAAACACACAAAATGGAAAAGGGAAAATATGTTATAGGAGAGGGATATTTATAGATATAGGGAAATAATGTATAATGTACACATAATCAAAAATGGGTTGGGAAAAGTACATGCCATTGTGAAACAATGGGTTGAAGTCTGACCTTTTGAAGTAAAAAATTAGTTATCTGATCATACCATGCTCATGTGATGACTTTGCATGGTTTAAAAAGAATAAGACATACCAAGATTCCATCTTCATACTCACATTGCATTTTGAGATTTCTTACATCTAATGAATTATTCGTTATCTTCTCAAAAATCTCACATATCGAGGCTTCCTCTTGATGTCTTGCGGTCATGAGATATCGTTCCCCCATGTCTTCAAGAGTAGGAAAATTGATCTTGTCATGGAAACATTATTCATTTTGGAAATAAAATATGGAGACATATTTTGAATTAGCAAGGTACACAGGAGGAGTGATAAAAAATTATTTTCTTCCCATTTAATAGTTTATCTAAACCTCTCACTTTGTTTCTTCAAAAAATTGTTTTCAAGAATAGAGGTGAGATCACTTGGCCAAATGTACTCATCATCATTAAGAAATTGTTGCAGCATGGAAGTATGTTTAAGAAAAATTGGGGCTTGGGAAATGGTGAGCCCAATCTGATTTTTAATTCCTTCACAGGAGTCATGAACATCCTTGCTTCATTATTCAAAACCATCTCGGTCGATATCCATCCATTCAAAACTGGTCTTGGCATCATACTCAAAACTTCAATCCTTGACTTGGTCATAGAATAATTCTTCACCCTCAAGTGAATTTTATAGTGCGTATTCTTGTTATGAATCATTAGGAAATCCAATGGTGGTGAGAATAGATTGATCTTGAATACATTCATGAGACACTCACAAATTTTCACTTTTCTCTGAACAACTTTCTTCAATGCAAATCAGCTCAACATTTTTCTCACTATCATCCTCCATGATGGAGATGTATTCAAGATTGAGGATATTCATATAAGATTCAAGAACCTTCCTTATCTTGTGCTTATGATATTCTTCAAAAAGTATGAAAGAGAAAGACATATCTTCACATTCCCTCTTATCGACCAAGGAGTTGGAGAAGACATCAAACTCAACCATTTGATCCATCTCAGCATCAAACATTGGTGTATCAAAAAGAGAAGAAAAAATTGATTCATACCTATCTTTAATTTCCATAACATGAGTAAGGAACTCGAGACTAAGTTGGGGGTCTTTAATTTCTTCCACAGCCTTCAAGAAGTCTTGCATAGATAACTCTTCTGAGCTAGCCATAAACTCATCTTATTCCTTATGGGAATAATATTGGTGTTGTGCCTCCAGGAGATGGTTGAAAATATTGTAGAAGTTCCCATGATTCATTTTAAACATCCTTTTTCACCTTCTCTATGCTTTCTATCACCCAAGTCTCACCTTCTCGTAGGCATGGAAATAATTGTTTCACAACACCTTCTAATAAGGAGAAGAGGTCCATACTTCATGGGAAGGGAACTCCTTCAAGCTCAAAATCCATTTCATCATCCCCTTGATGGGAATCATAGAACCAATGTGGGGAAACAATATGGGACTAATTTTCAACTCTATCTTGATCATCCACTATTGAATCCTCTTATTCATATAGAAAATTAAATATTTCAATCTCATTGTGATGATCAACATAATGATCCTTAGGTGAGAATGATGGATCTGATTCTTCAAAGAGGTTATGCTTGAATTATTCATTCTCCTCGGATTCAAAAATAAATTAGCATCTTCCATTTGGTCATCCATGATTGAATCGAGGGGTCGGGTGGAAATTGACTCTACACATATCTCCATTTCATCATTAATCATTTCATCATCACTTGAAAAGTAAAAATTGGAAATAAAATTAACCATGAATACCTTGCATTCATCATCTTGGGTCCAAGGTGAAGGATGGATTTCTTGTACTTCTTCATTGTTGGTGGAGTCCTCAGAAATAATTTTATCTTTTGTGCAACAAGAATCTTCCTCTCTTGAATTCATCATCCCATTGACAGGATGTGCCTCCAACTAGAATGAGTTAATGAATGGTGGTTCCACCTTTATGTATTTTTCATCATCTTCAAAGGTGTTTCTTTGATTTTCAATGGAGAGTTCAAGGATGATAAATTACTCAGAAGTATCGAATAATCTTATAGGGATAAACACCTTGTAGTGTGGACAATCATCAGGATCTTCCTCCATAGGAAAAATCTCTTCTTCTTATTATTTTCTAGGGAGTGCTTTAAGTTATTTGTACATCTCTTGCAAGGCTTCAACATATTTAAAAATTTCAAGGTAGATTTGAGGATCAGAATTTCCTTGTATGGTGATTGAAATTCTTTGCACATACACAATCTTTAAGGCTGTCATTTCATCATTTCTATAAGCAAGGAAATCATCCCAATGGAGGGTGATGAAAAACATGGCTCCAAGATTTTCATTTAGCTGTACATGATTGAGAGTATTACCTTCATATTTTTTTTAATTATTGGGCTTCACACAACATATTGTATCTTATTTGTTCCCTTTTCAATCATTCCTTACCTTATTATTCATCAACAAGTTACTTTTTCTTTCCTTTGTCTGATTACAAATTATTGCTTGAATTAGGAGACCCTTTTATAGTTGTTGAATTCTCCTCCTTGCAAGAATTGGTCTAGAACCATGGTTGATTAACAATCTACATTTCTTGGTAACCATATTATTCTTCTTCTTCACTATCACTCATTGTTAATTCACTCAAATCTAGAAAAAAATTCATTGTGTGCGGTAAACGAACGCGACATGGATTTGTTCCTTGACAGATTCGCCTTAAAAAATTCTTCTTCTTTGAAATATGATTTTTTTGTTTTTTGAATATATATATATATATATATATATATTGTATTTTTTGGGTTCACTTGGGAAAATCTCTCCCTAGCAGAGTCACCAAAAAATGTTCGTGAGAAAATTTGTTAGTTAGAAAAATCAGGTGTCTCCACCAACAGTCACGGGGTTATGCCCCTCTGCATTGAATGGCACATATCCCATTATTGAAAGTGACTAATCTAATTCTAAACTAAATTTTGTGGGTTGGCCAAATAGGATGGAGATAACACAAGGACACTCCACTGAACATGTGGCAAAGTGCTTGTACGGGGTACAAGGGAGGAAATAAAAGTAATTAGGGGAAAGGAGATAAATTAGGAAAGGAAGGTTACTTCATTGAGTAGGCCAATTGAAGATTTCACACCCAGTAACCAAAGTAATTCAACATTTAATATAGAAGAAAGTAACAATGAAGCTATTAGTGAGTCAAAAAAACCCACATGGACACACAGTTCTTTAAGGCTCGTTCATCAAATATACAAAGCTCTCTATAATCACCATGCTTATAAAGTGCATATAAGAGAGAAAAAAGGAAACACAGGAAAATAAGAATGGAAGAAGTGTAGCTTTTATATCATGTACATTGATGACACAAAGTCCAATAACCACAATCCACAATTGCTACAACATATATGTTATCACAATCTAACATTTTTAGGATCCTTTGGAATGGAGAAGCCATCCCAATTTATATCAATGTGAATTAATGCTTTTCCTACCCCCCACTTGAATCTTCGTATTCCTATTCCACTTGTGACCTTTCATTTACCATTAGAAAAGATAAATTAATTATTTCTCTTATAATTTTGAGAAAATACTTTTACAATTCAAAAATATGTCACTTAAGTGAATAGGACAAAATACAATGATTATGCCCAATGAAGAATTAGAAAGGGGAGAGAAAGAAGAGGGGGAAAGAGAGAAGAAGGGAGAGGTTATCACATTTAATGAAGAATCTCCCTGTGATGAAGAACTTGCAGATGATGATCACAATCTCCTCCTTTTCCACAGTGCCTGGATACCCTGGACTTTTGTAATGAGTGTTTAGAAACACTGATTAGAGACTCCATAATGTGAGTTTGAGATGAACATGAATGTCACTCATGATGGTACATTCTTGATCTCACAATGAGAGTGAGATTTACCCTTTTATTTCTTAGGATTTCACTATTGTTGTTACTCATATTCCTATTTTACACACTATACTGCAAGATTGCAACCTTGGCCTTTATTGATCTAAAATATGAAAGCTCTTTCCTAGTCCATTCCTAGCTCACCAAGATCAAATCAATTCATTGATCTCAAACCAATTCACCATGCTCAAATCACTAGGCTCACTGAGAGATGATGATGAATCCACCCGCTGCACCATACGATGCTCTGTCATGCTTCTAGACACAACTAGACTCAAAATGATGCTTCCAAGACCATTGTGGAGGCTTAGTTTATCTATTTGATCTATGAGATTATTTTGTAACCATGTGAAGAGTTGAAAAGGTGGAAATATGAGTGAATACGAGGCCATATGAAACTTTCTACACCAAAAATAAAGATTTTGTATTTTTAGCAAGTAGGACCATGACCTACTAATTTTGGACATATCACTCATTTGGATTCATTATGACATTATGAACCTTATGTCACACTTCATCCTCCTCAGTTGACGATGCCTCTGGTCATATGATATGGTCATATGAGGGCTTAAAGATTGTTTTTCCTACTAGTAGGTGCTTAGCTCCAGCCCCCTTTCATTTTATTTGCGTGGTGAAGGAAAAAACATTTTATTTTGTTTTAGTGACAACTAAAATAAATAAACTTGTAATTTATGATATGGTCATGTGAGGGCTTAAAGATTATTTTTCCTACTAGTAGGTGCTTAGCTCCAGCCCCCTTTCATTTTATTTGTGTGGTGAAGGAAAAAGCATTTTATTTTGTTTTAGTGACAACTAAAATAAATAACAATGTATAAACTTGTAAAGCTTGTATCTTTTGATTGGAAACTTGAATTTAAGTGCCATTTTTTGCAAAAGTTCTTGCTTTTCCATGATTTTTCTGTTGGAACTATTTATTTTGAGAAACACACTATAATTATAAAGTGCCAAAAATTTGGAGGTCTTGTTACATTTCTTGGTTCTTGCATTTTTATGGTGAAATGTATGGATTTGATAGGAACTTATGTAAGTGATAGTATTTTGTTTCATTTGGAAAAATGTGACTCTCCTTTCAAAATATGGGAGAAATTGGAGGGTTTATTTGGTAAAGTGGATTACAGGAGAGCCATGCAGTTTGAAATTGAGATCACCTCTCTTATCCTGAAGATTTTCCATCAATTATAAACTATCTTACCAAATTCAAGCATTTGTTGACACAATTGAAGGGGAGTGGAAGAGAAAAGAAAGATGAAGAGTGTGTTTACTTAATTCTATCTAAGCTGAGAGGACCATTCCAAATATTTTCTTCTACCTTTTTCTCTAGCATGGATGCCTTAGGTGAAACCTTCAAAATGCCCGACTTAGAAATATTTTGTGAAAGACTTACTAGGGAAGAATCCAAATTGTCTAACCTTGAGTCTTCCACCTATCAAATGGCATTAGTTGCATCTAATCCTAAGGGCAAGGGAAAACCAAACATTAAAACCAAATCCACCCCTTATCCTTCTCAAAGTGATCCTAAACCCAAAGAAAAAAACTCTAAACCCAAGGAGTCTTCTAAATACAAGAATAAGTCATATTTCATGCTCTTTTTGTGGTGGTATTAATCATGAAGAACATAGGTGTTATAAGTGAATGCAAGCCTTAGAGGATGCAGTCAAGAAACACAAAATTTATATCTCCACTCCACCTCCTTCTAATCAACATGTAAAATCACTTAATGTTGTTGGGAGATCTTAGTCACCACTTGTAGATAGTTGGGTTATAGATTTTGGTGCTTCTCATCACATGAATTCTTCCAAGGAAGATTTTGTATATCTAGGTTTGAGTTCTACTTTCAAAATTGAGGTTGGATGTTCTTCCTTTATTTATGTTAAAGGAAAATGTGACATACACCTTGATGATGGCAATATCCAAGATGCACTGTATGTTCCTAACATCACTATAAATTTGCTTTATGTATATCAAATTTGTCATTATGGTCAAGGAAAAACAATGAATTTTACACCACATGGGGCAGAAGTACAAACTTTATTGGAGCCTCATTCACTTGTTGCTCAAGGTATTTTTTATCATAGTTTTAGACTATATCACTTTGAGGGTTTTGATGACACTTTGTCTATAAGGACCAAGATTGTTTTCTCATGCAGATTAAGAAAGTAAGATTTGGCACGAGATATTTGGACATCTCAATTACAAATATTTGAAGGAGTTGAGCACTCACGGTATGGTTAATGGTCTTCCTAGAGTTTCTTATCTTGAGGGAGTTTGTCATGGATGTGCATTAAGGAAATAACACCAAGATCCATTTATTAAGAATTTGTCCAAGAGAGATTCTTCACTACTTGAGCTTGTGCATAGTGACTTGATGGTTTTTCCTACCCCCTCTTTCAATGGAGCTAAATATGCACTTACCTTTATTGATAATTTCTCAAGGATTAATTGGGTTTATTTTCTCAAGTACAAAAGTGATGTTTTTTCACACTTCAAAGTCTTCAAGGATTTGGTCGAGAAACAATCTTCTAGTTACATAAAGAACATTCCCACTAATAATGGGGAGGAGTACTTAAACAATGAGTTTTTCTAAATTTTTGGCAACTCATGGCATCATTCAATAGAATTATGCTCCTCATACTCCAAAACATAATGGATTAGTAGAATGAAAGAATAAAACTTTAAAGGAAATGGCTAATTGCATGATGAAATATAGAGATTTACCTCCTATCTACTGGGCAAAAGAATTTAATTGTGCTAACTACATTCAAAATCACACACCACATAGAGCACTTGAGCATTTGACTCTAGAGGATGCTTGGTCCAAAACTAAGCCAAATGTCTCATTTTTTCGAGTCTTTGGGAGCCATTCTTGGGCCTTTGTGCCAATGAAGAAGGAAAGCCTTGGATAAGAAGAGAAAACCATTGATATTTGTAGGGTATTGTGAGGACATGAGAGCTTATTGACTTTTAGATCCTAATACTCATGAGGTTATTTTTCGAACACATGTTCAATTTGATGAGCACTTCATACCTCATGATTCTTCATCTTCTTCCATGCCCACTTATTCTTCTTTATCTAATCTTGAGGATCATTTATTTGAGGAGGTTGATGAGGAGGTTATAGATTCCAACAAAGATCCTATTCCCACTTATGTTGTCACTATGCCTAAGTGGGATTGAACTACAGTTTCTAAGGTAACACATTTTATACAAGATCTTCCACCCACTAGGAATCATCACACACATTTTATTGGTTTTGGACATTTGTGTCAGGAAGTTTATGAGGATTCATAGTATTTTTCACAGACTCGTGGGATACATGAGTGGGATGATGTAACAGTAGTTGATTATTCTTCTTTGATGAAGAATCATACTTAGGATTTGGTATCTCTTCCTAAAGGAAGAAAGATGGTTAGCTGTCAGTGGGTATAATGAACCAAATACGCAGCTAATGGATTCGTTGACAAGTATAAGGCTCGTCTTGTTGCAAAGGGTTTTTCACAAGTTGAAGGTATTGATTACTCTAAGACTTTTACACCCATTGCTATGGATTTTGTATGCCTTGTACTTTCTATTTTTGCATCACAGGGGTGTCCTGTATACCAAATGGATGTGAAGAGTGCCTTATTACATGGATATTTACAAGAGGAAATATACATGGAGTAACCTACTAGATTTTTTTAGGATTCTTATCTTGTTTTTAGGCTCTAAAGGTCTCTCTACAGTCTCAAACAAGCCCCTCAAACTTGGTATGAGAAGATGGATTATTTTATTTTATCTACTGGTTTTGTTGATTTCCACTCCAATCATACAGTATATATCCAATATGTTGGTAAGGATATTGTGATACTTGTTTTGTATGTTGATGATTTGTTACTTACTAGCAGTTCTTCTTCCCACATTCAGACTATTCAAAGGGCTCTTTCTATGCAGTTTGACATGACATATCTTGGGTTATTACATTATCTCCTTGGATTGAATATTTCTCAAACAGATTAAGGGATTCATTTGAGTCAGAAAAGTACACCCATGATCTTTTTTTGCACTTGTATATGGCTTATTGCAAGCCAAGTCCATCTCCTTTTCAGTTTGGGGTTACTCTTACATCCACATGTACCACTCCACTTTGTGATCCTACATTATATAGGTAGTTGGATGGAAGTATCATGTACTTGACCCATACTTGCCCTGATATTTCATTTGTGGTAGGGCTTATATCTCGGTTTGCACATTCTCCTCATAGTAGTCACTGATAGGTTGCTAAAAGGATTTTGCACTATTTTCAGGGCACTTCTCACTTTAGCCTACACTACACCAAGGGTTCTACTCAATTAGTTGGATATACAGATTCAGATTGGGAAGGTTATATTGATGACATGTGTTCCATTTATGGCTATAATTTTTGTCTTGGTTCTTCTCCAGTTTCTTGAGCGTGTAAAAAGCAACAAGCTATTGCACTTTCATCTTCAGAGGTAGAGTACATGGCAACAATTACAACGAGTCAACATATTCTTTGGCTTCGAAATTTATTGACAGAGTTTGGATTCCCATAGGATTCACTGACTGTAATTTGGTGTGACAAAAAAAGTGTGATTTACATTTCTCGCAACCCTGTTGAGCACCAGCAGACCAGGCATATTGAGATACACATACACATCATTTGTCAGCACATTCAAGATGGAGGTATTTTCTTGGAGTACATTCCAACTCAGTAGTAGGTTTTGGACATATTTACGAATCCTTTTTCATCTCCTCACTACCTTGAGTTGTGTGGCATGCTTGGGGTTTCAGAAGTTGTTCTTGGGGGTGTTTATGAGAACATATTCCTTCTTATTATTTATCTTTCCTTCTAGATTCTTTCCTACTTTTGGCTCTATAATTTATTCATGGATATATTGTACATGAGTACCTGATCATGCCCAGTTGTCGGGACTCGTATTGTGGACATGCCACTTTTATTTTGGGCCCCTAGCTTCACTTGACGAGGGATTTTAGAGTAGGTATTTACCTTAGCTCATGTTCACCTAGGTATTTGATTTACCTTTATTATATTTATCCTTTATTTTATTTTATTTAGATATTAGGGGGATATTATCTAGTTGTTAGGTATAGTTCTTTCCTTTATCTATGGTATTGACTAGATCTTTGATGAAAAGTTCTTTCCTAACTCTATGGTATTGACTAGTTCATTGATGACTAGTTCTTTCCTTGATTTATGACTTGATCTATGACATTGACTAGTTATTAGATTGATATTCCTTGCCTATATAAGTAAGGCCCATCATCATTTTATTTCATTGAGTTCCATAGTAATATATGATATTGATACTCATTTGTTTGCAAAGGTTTATGTAAATTTATTATGGTGAACTAATTTCATCTTATTGAGCGTGGTGTTTGATTAACATCTGATTTCTTGTCTTGGTACGATCTGTTTATCGTTCCTTTTAACATTTTTTCCTTATCTTTCATTTTGCATGTTTTCTAATAATCTCAGATGATCCAAAGTTGCAAATAAGGAGACTTACTATTTTTAACATGTGGAGGATCAAAAGATATTCTATTTTTAGTTAGTGACAAAAATGGCCTTGGTTTGCAATGGGGATGATATTTTTAGATTCGGCTCTTCGTCATGATCTTGTGTTCCAAATTTCATTGAGATTTGCCAATTAACATTCTTGGAAATAAAAATGAAATTTTTTCCTAGCGCAAGCTTTAAGCATGGAGCTACCATGGCAGCCATTAATGGAGTCACTGACCTTTTGAAAAAATTATTTCCAAACTCGGATTGACGAAATTTTTTCTTCTTTTTGATGGGTTTTATTTTTGGATGTTTTGCTCAAATTTCTAGCTTCAACCGTTCTCCGGATCAATGGGAAACTAAAGAAGAAGAATGGAGGGAAAATATTGAGTTTTGTTGCCATAAATAATCTAGAACCTATCTAGTATTTTTGTTTTTCAGATTTAAGTTGCATGGGAGAGGAAGATATGGCCAAAGTTTCAACAAAATTTAATTACTCGATCATGAGATATGAAGATTTCATGGTTTTTTGGTAATGGGAGCTTATGATGAAAAATGGACATGGTAGCAGCTGGAAAAGCACTAGTTTGGATGATATTGAAGAAATAAATAAATTGTAATGGATGTGCAATGAAGAATTGCTATGGTGGAATCAATGGAAATGAAGATTGAATGGTGTTTCTAGCAGTGAAATTCTTGTATGCATGGGGAAGAAACAACACCAAATTTGCAAAAAATGAATTTTAACTCTTCAATGGCTTGGGTGCAATTTTCTGTCCCTTATTTCCCAAGTTTTTGAGACATATGGTGCACAAAGTTATCCTCACCATCCTTGTGACAAATGGTAGAGTGAGATTGACCAATTGAGGAGAGAGAAAAAGTAAGCAGAGAGTACATGGGGGCTGATACTAGGTCGCATGGATGACCAGACTGAGGGATAAGCTTGTGAATTTTTCATCCCAACTGTAACAAAGGGTTGTGAAATTTTGTGAACAAATTTTTTCTCTCACCTGGTGATGACATGTGGCACAACAAGATTCGACGATAGGGGGTTCTAAGGAATAGTTCACATGGGCTTAACTTGTTTGTTTGAGCTCCGTCGGGGGTCACATGAAGGTCCAGGAGGATAATATGGATTTGGGCACAATGTTTTTTCCCAATTTTCCCAAATGTTTTGGACATTTGGGCCAAGAAATTGTGCTTTGAACCTAGGAGAGACATGTGTCCTCCCAGAAATTTGACTAACTCCCAAATATACCTTGGAGGGAAGCTTGTCGGAGGCGTAACTTGAGCATCCAAAGGTATTTTCATTCACTTCATTATATGAATTTTAATGGAAATATAACTTTGAGAATAGTGGAATGGGTCTCATGTCCTGACTCTTCCTAAAACCCCATAATTTATTTTCATTTTTCTCGGGATCGTTGGTTGTGCATGCAGAAAGTAGACTATGGGAGAAATTTCAAATGCCTTGTGAAACAATTGGGACTGACATCACTTATAGAATTGAAATAAATTTTCATTTATATTTTTTTGACCTCCAATTCCTTATGGAGCAGGTTCTTTTTTGAGTTGTAAGCTCCTTCACCTTTGAAAACCCGCTTTCGCTGAACTCGTTCCAAAACCTCTAAAACTTCCTGAAATCTTCCAAAACCAGATGTACAATGTTCCTACCTATTTAATACCACTCCTTCATGGATTTGGACCTTCAACCAAGCTCTAGAGGGTGTGCACCAGTCTTATAAAGGATAGAAATATCCATTTCTAAGACTGCTTGAAAATCTGCCTTGAGAGACTCTGCCTCAAAAGTACTTGAATGAATTTGTTCTCCCTAAATCACATATGGGGAAGCGTGACACACACATATGAATCATTTTATAGGTTAGGATAGGCTCGGTATGAGGATGGACTGGATTGGAGGGGTGTTGGGGAACACTCATAATAAAAAAAATTGACATTGGGGTCCGTTTTCATGCTTGAAAATATGAAAATTTCATGTTGCACATTTACATGAAAACGACGCCCTATTCTGCTCTTAGGCCAAAAACCCCACATTGTCTTACCCTTTATCTCTAAATTCTAAATCTCAACAGCCATCCCAAGGGGCCCTAACTAGGTGATTTATGTCTTATTTTACTAATGATCCTCTAATGTTTCTTTTCATTTTTGCTTCTCCAGGGTTCTAACAACATAGATTGTGCCCGTACATGGCAAGACGACCGACACTATTAGATATGCATTAGCAGGTATATTTCATTTTAGCTAGTACCTTATTTAATTTTAGCATCCAATTTCATTTTTGGTGTTATGTATCATTCTTTCCGTTGAATACCCCATGTTTTGCTATTGTGACATGCGATAATCAACGACTGGGGCATATGCATACACCTAATTTTTTATACTTTCTATTTTCATACTTGTTACTAAAAAATTCAATTTCCAGGCTAGAGGTCGTTAATGCATCTATTTTTGGGAATGGGTGCCTTAAGGGTCTCGTTCCAAGATAGGGGTATGGTTATTCAGGTAACCATTGGGTTAGGGATGATACATGGAGAGAGAGAGTAACTTTTGGTCCTATTCATATTCTTATTTTTCTCTTACCCTCTTATCTTCCTCCATATTCCTCTGACATCTTACTTATGCATGAACACATTTATTTTGTCTTGCATTACCTTTACTTCCCATGACACATTACACACTAATTTTTACATTTCCATCCTTGGTAAACACCATCACTTGCGGGTGATTGCATCAGTGTTATTTCAAATCCTTGGTTGATGCCTTTTCCTGCAAGTGATGGCATCAGTATAAAGACTCCAAATCACATTTTCACATAAGGATAATCACATCAAATCAAAAGGAAGTCGTCATTATCTTTTCTCTCTTGTGCCAACTTGCATGTACTCACTCAACTCTTGGATTTCATGCATCTTGACTCTTGTATTGAAGATTCTTCTTATTTAGATTGGTTTTCTTGCACTTTTGGGACACCTATAGTGAGATAGGAGTGGATTGTTTCCCCTTGTCCACCTGAAAGCTAATATCTCTTGATGTATGGTCCTTTAAGAGATATATGCATCAACGACCACCCCTACAACAGGTAAATTATCTAACCCCACTTGTCATTTTTTATAGATTACTTTCCTACATCTTTGTTCATACTATATGTTAGCTTAGTGTTTTATGCACATGATAGGTTAGCATATTGTATTTTAGTTCCTTAATTCATGTTACATGCTTTAATTGGTTAACATAGAATTTTCATGTTTATTTTATCTTTCATTACCCCCATAATGTTGATATGCCAATAGGGTTCCTTCCTCTTCTTTGACTTAGGGCATCATAAACCTTAGGTTATCCTAGTGTAAGGGTTATTTCTCTTTAGATATGTGATCTTAGCGGTCCCTATAATCCCTTTAATTCTATTTGTTATGTGTCAATATTGGTGTGTCCCTTACTTGTTACCTCAATACCCTAGTTAAATAGATGATAAGATTGCATGGTGTCTAGACACATTTTTTCCCACCATACAATATTGATGAAAAGTAGATGGTACAACAAAGAGGTAATGATTCAAATGCATATCATTGAACAGTAGTGATAGTTCATTCCCTTCCAAATCTTTCCATTTGAAAGCATTATCACCCATAATTTATGATATTTAGTATGGCCCAGTCCATAATGGATCTAATATAGCATGCTTCTTAGAATTTTTGTGCGATTTATCCCATAGTAAAACTAAATTCAACATCCAAAAATATTTTACTATGGAATCTTTTTCAAACCATCTCTTGATTACATCTTTATGTCTATTAAAGTCTTGAAGGGCTTGGTCTCTAGCATCTTTTGAAAGGAATGATAATAAGATTATTCCAAGATGTAAATATCTCAGATGATAAGAGAAAATCACATTTATTAACCCTAAGTGAATTCTACATAATAACCTTACAAAAGGATGTACAAATAAAGAGATGCAATATCATATATGGAAATCCATCATAATTACCTTGGATTAACTCAATAACCAGGATGTACATATAGGAGGGGGGAAGTGAAACTGCTACCTAGATCAGTGGTGAAGAAATTCCACTAACTAATACTAGAAGTTTAGCTAACTCCACAAGAATAGAGATCTAACTCCACATGACTAGGAAGATAACTCTACACAACTAGTACACCTAGGAAAACTAACTCAACAAGTGTAGGGATAACCCAAGTATAATAATTATCAAAATAAAAGGATAAATAATAACCTACACTAACATCCCCATAAGCATAATTTATATTAGCAGAAAATAAGGTGGGTCCCAACAACTAGGCCCGATGAGATACCCATGTACAATAACTGGGAAAAAAAACTTACCATGGATGAAAAAATCACTGCAAATTACCCAAAAACTAGGTAACAACAAAGTAGAGAGAGCAAAAACCCACAACAAGGCATCCCAAGAATACCGTCTTAAAAAATTTGTAATTTTCTAAAGAATAAGTTTATTTCGTATTGTAGTCTGGATCCACTGCTTGATCACAAAACTAAAAAACAATTGACACTCGTGATATAACAAAATAGATCCATATAAGGATATTTTCAATGGATTCTTTGACACTAGAATTCAGTATAATAGCTTCCCTTCAGAAGGGGAACAATCTCAAAAATAACTGAAGGATATTGTTAGAGGTGATGTAAAAAATGTAAGAAATCACCAAACATAGTTTGATCTACTACTATAAAAATGTGTGCCATGAAAAATAACAACCAAGGCAAGGAAACAATACCCAAATAATTAGGATAAACACCATACCCTCACATACAACCCGAATGGGTGGAGTGATACTACAAAATTTGTATGAGTTGCAACACCACTATTTGAAAAATGACAAGATGACGTTGGGATCCACCATAATAGATGCATAATAAAAGATACTATCAACATGCCTAAAAAGTGTTGAAAATACAGATACAAAATCTCTCAAAGAAGGATATATATTCTATACTTGCTAAATAAAAAATCTCAAAACAAGGATCATTACAATGCAAGAGGAGAAGAAAGTGGAGAAAGAATTTGAATGGTGGAGGATCCATGTCTATAGATTCCTCTCAATGAATTCTTATGTCACTACCACAAGTGATAATATATCCATCCTAGATTAATACAAATGGCTGCAGAAGATTCTTGCATATGATCTGGTGTAAAGTTCACAACTGGAGAATGCTAGGAAACATCAAAATGTGTGTCAGGTTGATCATGCCTAACAACTAAAATATCAGGTTTCTCAGGTTTGAATGAAGGTGTATAAGTCATGTGTAGCTCATGATCCTCAAATAGAGTTGACTGAATAGAAATAGGAGCTCTATTAATGATTGATCCCAATGAATTACGTACTCAAAAACCTATGCCATGGAGATAATGCCATTTAACAAGTTTGAACAGGGGAAATAATACCCTGTGAATGTTTGCCAATACCTTCATCAAAAAATCCCATATAATAGAGCATGCAAGAACTGAAGGAATTGGCATGCTTCTCAAAATATCCATGCATGTGAGTAAAAATGCATTAACATGGGATACACAGAATGTGTTACTGTAATAGACACATGTGTAATAGAACTTGTAATAATAAGTGCAATAAGATTAGGATCATCACAAGAAGGAACATGCTCATAAAATGCAAAATCAAGGTCAATGGGTGTAGGATAAGTAGCTACAAGTGAACTAGGAGACACAATATAGGATGATGTTATAGGTTAACAAGTTTCTGTTGCAAAGAGTGTATAAGTTCATCTTTACCGTGAATGAGGTTATGAAGAAGAGAATTTTTCTTTATAAGTGATCTATTTTCTTACACAAATTTGACCATTTCCTCCTGAAGTCCACACACTTAAAATAAAATCATCTCATTCTTAGAAGCCATAATAGATGTAAGAATGAAACACCCAAGAAATTTAAGATGTTGCGCTCACCCAAAATTACATCCACATGCAATTACAGCACCCCCATATTTTGGCACTTTTTAATTAGTGCATGTATATATATGTAAAGAATAAAATTACCTTTTAATAATGAAATATGTGTATAAAATATCACCAATGTAGATATCTCAAACAAATACACAAATTTAAAAACATCACCTTAATCTGAGCTACAAATCAAAAGTTATGAGCTCTAGAAGGTTGTGCTATTAAAAAATTATGTTTTAATGTTGTTTTTTAAAGATCAAGGTACACATGATGCCCAAATATCTAGAGGATAAATAAGTGCATCTATAGAGTAAAAACCTATGACCAAAGGATAAAATACTGCACTCAAAAGCTACACATCCAGGGGGTAAATAATTACATCCAGGGGGTACATGTCTATGACCAAAGGATAAAAGACAATACCTAAAAGATACATATCTATGTCCAATGAATAAAAGGCTACATACAGAAGGGTACAGATCTAGATGGTAAAACACTACATCCAAAGGGTACACGTATGTGACCAAAAGATAAAAGAAAACACCTGGAAGGTATATATCCGTGTCTACTAGATAAAAAATTGCACCCAAAAGGTACACATCCAGAGGGTAAAACACTACATCCAGAGGGTACATATTTTTGACCAAAGGATAAAAGAATGCGCCAAGAAGGAACAAATCTATGTCCATTGGATAAAAAGACTGCAACCAAAACGTAAATTTCTAGAGGATAAAATACCACATCTAGAAGGTACAAATCTATGTCTAAAGGATGAAATCATTCATCCAAAAATTATAATTATTAATACAAACTTAGACTGCAAATATATTTTTTCTAGTACTTGTATAAAAAAAATAGGGAAACCCATATATTTTCTTAAATAACCCAGAAAGTTGATATAATTTTTGTGTCAAATAATTTAGTTTGTATGAAATTGTACATATTTTTTGAAAAATGTGTTAAAAACCCTAAAAATGCCCAAATCTAAAAATGTCATAACATATTTGAGTTTATAATCAATTCTAAGGTTTTTTACACCTTCTAGATTTGATGGTTCCCTTCGTTTCACATAGAAATACATGTTGTATAAACATACCACAAAAATCCAAATATATGAAACGTATAAAACCCTCACTTGCATAAAAACACTTACAAATGGATGTCTACATCATATACCACTTTGATACTGATGGAGAAAGAAAAACTGAGAATGAGGATCATGTGGGATAACATGCACATCAATCGAGTTACACTCAAATGGCAGCATGCCAAATTTCTATGAGGAATCAAGAATTCAACCATGAAATGTGCATGCAAATAAAAATGTCTAGCTCATCTCATTCCCTCATATATCTCAATAAAAAATGGGTACAAATAGGGGTGTTCTCTAATCCCCAATGCATGTAATAATACCTCCACAAGTGGAGAAGAGAAGTTACATTCTTGAAATGGAAAGTAACTCATGTATGATGTACTGATGCACACTGTTGCTTATGACATAATTTATAATACCCCTTAAGAAACATAAGACCTATGACCTCATCTAGGTGAGATGACACACAATGTGATGTGGATGATGAAACAAACCAACACCGCCCCTTTATCGTAACTTAGGATGATGTAACAAGTAAGAAATGAGAAATTGGTCTCGGAAACTAAGCCTGATGAAGCACCTATGAACAACAAAGATCTCAAGTAGTGGAGGAAATCCCAGTGGGAAAAACATCCACAATAATATATGCAAAACTCCCATAAAAATATAAGAGATATGCAACAAGTGGGTACCGAAAACTAAGGGCCTCATAGGGTACCCATGCACAAACAACAATCTCTTTGGAAGAAGAAGAAGAGAAGAGATAAAAGAGACAAGAGGAACTATAGAAGATATGAATCCATGGTTGGATTTGAACTCTACATCTCTTGGAAGTCTCCAAGAAGAGTTTCAATGATGTGGTCCTCAACCTGTAGTCTAAAGAATATCCATCGCATCGAACACTATTCCTACCCATGGGAAGGACAGAAATGGAATACTGGAAGTCTGCCTACTCTACGAAGGAAACCAAAGGAAACGGTATGAAGAAATCTGCATCTGATCCACTAAAATGTGACATAGGTGTAGCAAATGATTGCAAAGGAACCAAATTTAATGCAAAAAATGTAAAACTATCATAGTATGAGAGAGGAACATCGGCAAAAAGGATGCCCAAGTGAAGGGAAGGAAAATTGGAAACCCCCACAACAACAGAAAGAAGATCCACAAGAAAGGGTGGATCAATGGTGGTCTTTGAAAAAGTGGAAGTGATAAGAGTCCCAAAAGGGGCACTCTAAACAAAGGAGATGAAGGAATCCTCCAAAACACATGTAGAGGGATGAGAAACTCCATGTACTACATCATAAGTAGCACTGCGAAGAGATGACAAAGGTTTGAAAAATAATAATCCCAATAGGGTGGATCGAAAAACAAAAGAATGATTTCTGATAGGTATGAATCATCAACAAATGAAGGAGGAGAATTGGAAAGGTCCTAATACATTGGAAGTGGAAATGAGGTAGATGCAATGACAGTATGAAGCTGGGAACAAGACTTCCTGATGTCTGATGGGAAGGGAGGAGTGTCAAAATTCTCGGGAAGGTGGCCGAGAGAAGGAGAGGAGTCCTCTATATTACTCTTGTCATCAGAACTAGAAGAACAATTCTTGTCATCAAGGATAGAAACAAGTGATTCGGTGTCAGCAAAATTGTCATCGCATGAAGAAGAAGAGGAGAAAACCATATCAATAGAAGAAGTAAAAATGATAGTCTGTAAAGGGTATCCAAATAAGGACTGAAATATGCTCCAAATGGTGTCTGGGGGATCTGAATCTGCCACATGAAGGCAAAGAGGTCTTGAGACATGAAACATCAAGTGACTAACAACATGGTTGTGTGTGTTGAGGTAGTATTCAAGATGAAATGGGTTAAAGACCTGGCCCATATAGAAAAGGAGAAAGGCCCTCGTGAGGAAAGTAACATTCCATAGAAGCACACCATGATGCATAGTCCTCTCTACCAAGAAGAAGTGGTGAAGGCTTAGAAGAGATATTTCGGAGCTTAAGTCTAGAAAGAAAATCCTCCATGGTACATCCAAAAGAAGTGTAGAAAGAAAAACAGAAAGGGTGTGCGAATACACACAAGATTGCAAGATGTCAGACGCAAGTGAGAATGCATCTACATGTAATACAACACCCAAGAACAATGATAACTCCCCGATTTGAGGTACTTTATAAGTAGTGTGTTGATTACACTAAGGTGTGTTTGTGTGATGTGAGACAATTGATTAATCACCTTGCAGTAGGTAACGAATCACACAAGAGTGGATACCACAATAAGTATCATTCGGAAGCATAGGAACAACACATAAACAAACAAAAGGGTGTAATAAAAACAAGGGTGTAACAATGTTCAGTGTGATAGAAAGCATCTCACATAGCAAAAGAGGGGATATCTTGCTGCAATGTTGCGGCAGATGTGCTCACTGGCCACAAGTGAAGAGGAGCAAAAAAATGCATGAGAATTAGAAAACATGGCCTAGAAAATCCCAATAACCCTATAATGAATCCCAAAGAAAGGTACCCCACTTGATGAAGAATATTTTAATTAATTTTCATAAAAAGGGAAAAATGATAAAAATAAATAAATAAAAAAGGTGTGAAGGAAGCACCAAGGGCTCAAGGGTGAGCCAACTTAGCTTGGTGAGTTGGAGGCGAGATCATGTGAAAGATACTTGGATGGGATCTTGGTGAGTTAGGATGAATAAGGTGGTGAGATGCCTAGTGAGTTTGTGGGCAAGTTCAAGCAGTGAGCTGCATTGATGTTAGGATTGAGTCAACAAAAACTAGAGGGTGCCGAAGTGCATAGTTGACACGCCAAGTTGGTAGGTGAGTGGAGGGAGGCCACATGTAGGTAAAGCCAAATAATGTGTCAACGAGCCATGTATGAGTCATGTTGGAGATAACGGAGTCCATGCAGATGAGATGGCATGTGAATGATGAGAACAATGGAGAAATGAATCAGTGTTAAACGAGAATCTAGGGTCAAAATTAGAGGCTAAGCATGGGAAACGCCAAGAAAATACACATGTGCTAAGAAGGTATAAGATTCAAATGGTCAAGGTTCCAAGGCCAATGCGTAGAACGGTATGGGTGGAGACCAAGAATGAGTCCAAACACAACAAACCAAGGGCAGGATGCATACAATGTGGGTTTGATGTAAAAACAAATGTGGATGTATGAACAAGGGCCAAGCATGGATGCAAACCTAGAGGAAGGGTCAGATGCATGAAATAGAGACAACTCAAATGCAAGGCAAAAAACAAAAAGTTGGTGCCAAGGCCAATGTAGACAAGGGGTAATGTGCAGGACAAAGGTTGAGCCAATGACAAGTGCAAACAGAAAGACTGAACCATAATGTAAAATGCCAAAAATTGAGGTGCAGACGGAGGAGGGAAAGGTCATAGAGAAGAGAGGCGAGGTGGCAGAGCCATCTCAGTTCCCAGTTTGATGAGTTGGGGCTGAGTTGGGCCAAATGACAACTTCTACCACTGAAACCTCAAATCTACAACCCGAACCTGTAAAACACTCCAGAATATGCATGCAGAACTAGAAACCTGTAAACCCTAGAAAAACACAAATCAAACAACCTCTAAAAAATATGTAAACCTGAATAAAACCATATCAATGCATATAACGCATGGATGGAATAACCATTATGAAGTTTACACAAGAAACCCGTAAGAACACAAAACTGAGAGTAGTAGGCAATGAAAAATGGAGAGTATCTTAAATCCCAACAACATGCTTTGATAACATGATGGAGAAAGTGAAAATGTGAGAATGAGGATCATGCAGGATGATGTAGACATCAACCAAGTTGCACTCGAATGAAAACGTGATGAATTTCCATGAGGAAACAAGCATTCAACCATGAAATGTGAATGTAAATAAAAATGTCTAGCTCATCTCATTCCCTCATAGATTTGAAGAAAAAATGGGTACAAATAGGGGTTTTGTGTAGACCCCAATGCATGTAATCATACCTCCACAAGTGGAGAAGAGGATTTACGTTCCTAAAATGGAAAGTAACTCTTGTATGGCATACTGACACACACTGAAGCGTATGATAGAATCTATCATACCCCCTAAGACATATGACCTCACCTAAGTGAGATGACTCACCACGTGATGTGCAAAATGAAACACACTAAAACATACCATAAAAGGAATGATAAGAATATTATTCAAAAGCTGCAAATATCTAATATGATAATAAAAAATCACATTTAATAAGTTGAATGGAATTCACTAAAATAATCTTACCAAAAGTATTTACAAACAAAGAATTGCAATATCATATATTGAAATCCATCGTTATGCCCCCAAATTAACTCAATCATCAGGATGTACATATAGGAGAAGGGAAGTGTAAATACTACCTAAATTAGTGGTGAAGAACTCCCACTAACCGATACTAGTAGTTAAGCTAACTCCACAAGACTAGCAAACGAACTCCACATGACTAACAAGTCAACTCTACACAACTAGTACACCTAAACAAGTTAACTCAACAAGTGTAGGGATAACCAAAGTACAAGAATTATCCAAATAAAAGGATAAATAATAACCTCTACTAACATCCTCCACATTCAAGATATTTAGTAATCTTTATTCTACTTCATTAGTTTATCTCATGTATTCTTGTATAAATTTGTAGGTGTCCAACCTCAAAGTGAGAGGGAAAATTGGTTGTATCCCATACACTAACAAAAAAGGGGAAGTGTTTAATGCTTTATTATCTTGTTCTAATTTCTCAAAGTGTATATTTAAATAATAGGGGCCAATTTTTGGTTGATTTTATACAGACTTCTTAATATCATCTATCAACTTTTTATTTGTTGACTTATCTAAACCATCTACCTGGGGTAATAGTTTAATGCAACTTTAAGGATGATATGATTATTATAAGCCCATTTAGTGAATTTTTCTGATTGAAATACTTGACCATTATCACATACTAAGTATGATGAATTACTAGACATAGTAGTGATGTTTTCCTCCAAGAATTTAATGACTTATTTAGTACTGATATTTGTACTTTCCAAAAATTCAATCCATCTGGTGCAATAATCTTTGGTAGTCAACAAGAATTTGTGACCTTGTAAAGAATTGTCACCCCTATAAAATTTAAGCCACATTGTGATAATGGTTTGTTAACCAATATTGGATGCAAATTCATAACTATATTATTTTATTTACCTATGAATACTTGACATTAATGAAACGTTCTTACATGATGGTGGGAATCTATAAAAAATCATCAACCAATAATAAACAACTCTCAGTATCTTGTGAGTTGTAGTGTTATTTGATGGAGGGACACTCCCTAACTTCTAGTGGAATTTAGTGATTACATCAATTGCTTATTATTTATAAATGCACTTGAGGAGTATGCCTTCATAGTTATTTCATGTAAAAATCCTTGGTTGATCATACAATAGGTAGTTTTCAGTATTAATGTTCTTCATTCTTTATTTAAGTCTAGAGGACAACTAGTATGGGTAAAAAAATAGATGATTTGATCATACCATTTAGCCTCAAAATTGAATACTTTTGGAATTTATTTTTATATTAGTTCTATAAGGATTTTTCCTCTTAAAATATTGAACCACTATGCGCGAGAACACTACTTGCGCATTTCTCAATCCAAAGGGCATAATGGTTATGCAAAGCTTCTCCATTCTGTTGCAAAGGTGGCATTCTCCTGATGTTCGCATGAAATCCTCACCTGAAGGTATCTAGAGAATACATATGTGAATGAATATATTTTTTTTACCTGTGAATCCTTTGAATATCTCTTTAGTGAATGGCATAGGAAAAGGATCCATGGCACATGAAGCATTCAGAACTTTGTAGTCTACACAAATCCTTATCTGGACATATTTCTTGATGTTAATCACCATGGGGCTTATCCATTTAGAATCCTCAATAGACTCAATAATACTAGACTTGAGCATCTTGTCAATATCATCTTTTACCTCCATATGCAAGTTCGAATTCATCCTATAAGACCACTTCAAAACCTGATGTGTGTCATTTTTAAGATTGATTCTCATCTCCCCCAAAGATATTCCCTGGGAAATAGATCTTCAAAGTCATGCAGTAGCTCAATAATATTTGAAACTTCAGGTTTATACCAATAATCTTCAATAATATATTCCTTAGGCGCATCCTCAGTCCCAATGTTCACCTTCTTAGTTTTCAAGGGCACATGGTATGCGTGCACTTACTCATCTGTAGAATCCATCACCTCATTTGCACACTCTATTTAATTTATATCCAAGTATTCAACCTCCTCATCATCTACGAGGTAAAAAATATCTCCCTTATATTTTTCCTTCCACACATTCTCTAATTGTGTTTCTTCTGTTTCTACCAGGTCCTCATGCGCCTCAACATAAAATTCACCAAATAAATGAATCACGAGTTCCTCAGCCTTCGCAATATCCCCCAACATGATGCATCTCATAATATAGAAGGCTTCATGAACTAAAGGCTTAATGTAAAAATAATCAAAAGTGTGAACAATACCTTTAGTCAGGTCATGCCATTTTGTTGTCTCTTGCTTCAACTCAACATGCACATACCAAACACACATGTAACCACGCAAAGTAGAATTAAAATTGTGTAGCCATAGAGATGGTGGAAATACATCTTGTCCCTGTGCCCAATTCCTTTAACAACTGTGAATATGTACCAAAGTAGGGGTCTTGCCATCATAATCATGTACCACTGAAGGAAGATTATTCCTTTCAAAAATTGTTAATAATGTTACCTTGATCTCGTACCAACCCAAAATATAGTCTCTATGTGTCTCCCACCAGTGCGTTTCTATCCCATGTAAGGTGTAAACCATCATGTTACGTGTATCTCCCTCCTTTACCCACTGGTTTTTCCATCGCAAAAAAGAAAGGGTCGGGTTTCTCTTCTCTGGTATACCTTGGTAATTTAGCCTTTCCCAAGCATCTAATCATGCATGGCCTAATCATCCTAACAACTCTTCCCTTCACCTTGTGACCTACCATCTCATAGGTGTCATGGACCTAAATTTCACATGTGACACTAGTTGTATCATTGATATATTATGTATCTTCCTAATGAATTACACACTCCTTTGATGGCTCTGCATCCTTACGGTCACACACCATATGTGCATACATTCTATTAAGATCCTCTTCATTGATAAGCTCTATATAAGGAGCAAGCTTAACATCATCCAACTGTATTGCCACTCGCTCATCCTTGTTTTCAAAACTAATGTATCTCTTGTTGAAGCATAAGTCTGCATTGTTAGCATAACACCAAGGATGTCCAAGTAGAGTGGGGAAATTATCTACCTCAGCAAGCTCCAATACTTCAAAATCACCTATAACTTATCTCCCTAAATAGTTATTGAAGTACCCTTCAATACCCCAATGGGTATGGCCCTTGTTTTATTATCCATATACAACACATTTGAAGATGGCCACAATGGTGGCCTTCCCATTTGGTTCCATGCATCAAGGGTGAGAACATTGAATTCCATGCATGTATCTATGATAATATTACATACCAACCACCCATTAATCAATGCATCTAGTGTTATCTCCTTATCATATTCACGGTCATGTGGTGGAAAATTTGCATGAAGGATTTGTCACTCTCTTACAACACCTACATGTGATACCTTATCTCGCAACCAATCTCCAAAAAAAGGAATGATACCTCAACATCTTGTACCCTTTCTTAAGTTCATAAATATCCTTTTGAGGGATTTCAATACCCCTCACACATTCCCTCTCACGTTCTTGTTATTTTAGGTGTTGGATCTCACCTTGTAATTCTATAAAAAATTCCCATAGTTTCCTAATACACTTCCTTCTCTTGAGATGCATCTGGATACTTTGCATGTACAAATTCTTCCATCCTAATGAGAGGTATCACCTTACCCTTATCACATGTGCATGCAGCCTCTACTTGTGTAGTTACCAATACAAGTTGGAGTTCAAGATCAACCATTTTCTTAAGCACTCATTTCTCATGTTTTTTGTGCTCTAATTTAATCATTGCTACATATTTATCCTTTGTATTGTTCTTACACATATGGGCATATAGATATGGAAAATCCTCAACATTGTGTGCCTTTCCACAATATGTGCACACTTAATTTTTGTGACACTTGCGCTGATAGTGATTAGGTGATCCACACATATAACATATCCCTCATGTAAACCTTCCTTGGACACCACGACCTTTGCTTCTGAATCTAGCTTTGAAACCCCCATTCTCATTATTGCACGTTGATCTTCTTTATCCTTCTTATACCTATGATTTTCTTTCCATAGTGGTATGGAGAAACCTTATCTCACACACCTCGTGAATATGATCAATCAAATGACATTCAGTTATGTCATGGGTGTGCACATCACAAATTTTACAATACGTAGATAAATTCTTCTATTTTGTAGGCTGCAAAAGTGGACAGTTCTAGACACCATGATTCTTATGACAGATCTCATAATATTTCAACAATGCACTCAAACTCCTACGTAGGAAAATACCCTTTATATATCCTTACACATTACAACCTGTGCACCATAGTTTATTACACATCTCGTGCATTGAATCGGTAGAGATATTCTCCAACTAAGAGGCCATTTTTGTAATATAAGCTTCAAGTAAGTGAGGTATTCCAATGTCTACACTTCTAACTACTTCAGTGTGTAGAGCTTCTTCCAAGGCTTCACTTGGATCATTAAATGTATTGTGTGAAAGTGCTCTCTAGAAAGGTGTTAATAACCCTTCTTTGAACCACTACACATGACGGATCTGGTGAATGTCATAAAAGAGATTAAATAACAAGGTCTTGAATTGTGCATCATACTCCGTGATGCTCTCAGACATGCCTTACTTTATATCCTTAAGTGTGCTAATACTTTGATGTTTGAACTCATGGATATGAAACTCAACTAAAAATCTAGTGCATAATACATCATAATAAAATGCAGTCTGATGTGGACAATATTTTCTATATCAATTGTGCACGCACCCTTGAAGTGTGGTCAAAAACTAACTTTCCTTCCTGTCAGGAGTTGTTATTCCCTTATCTCTCCATAATAACTCACACTTATGCACATGTTCAGTTGCATCTTCCACACCTATATACTTTGGTAAGTGAATATACATTTCAAAGAATATTTGAGGTGTCTGTTGTTTTGGTTTTTGAGGTTTTTGTAACGCATGTTATTCCGGTCCCTGTCCTAGAGTCAGGATAGCTCCAAACCTTGATCCTCCACTAGGATTACCTCCATTTGGTGGCTTTCCTAAACCTCCCGAGCCTCCCGCCGAGACTTGGGGGCTTGTTGAAGAATTACCTTGCATCCCTATGGTCGTGCTAAATAGCATACCAATAATCTATCCTATAACACTACCAAGATTACTACTCCCAACTGGTAACATGCCACTGATTTGACATAATGATGCACCTACCAAATTGGTCCTAAAAAAACTCTGTCCAAACATGGGCACCTCTTACACGTCCTTAATATTTCATGCCTCTTGATCTGATACCAATATATTCCTACGTATATCTCCTACCCAATGTGGTGATACTTGATTGCACTCTTTCTCACCTTCACTATGATGATATTATACAATAACTTCTAGATTCCAAGCACCTTGTGTAAGGGCTAGGAGTCCAGGTGGGGTCTAATATGTGCCAATGGTTCTCATTATCTCCTTAGACTTACTCTCATTAGATGTCAAAGGGGATATCCTTCTGCACTTTCCCAATATAGGGAGGACGTGATCCTGTGGGCCATTTCCTTCTGTAGGGTTCTAATCACTTCCGTCCATCATCATTATTTTTGATCCCAATGCCTCCTCAACTTCCCTCTATAGTGCATCATTATACCTGAGTCATCTCTCTTTCTTCCACTTGGATGGATTTCATCCTTCCCAAACCTATCTCCTGCCCCTGCGCGCAGTGGGGTTTTATCTTGTTATTGGTAAGTTCTCCATCCCAAGTTCAATCATCAATATTTTTGTTGTTAAAGGTAACACACATATATATGACACCATAGGTTCACACAAGAACGAAAAATATACTTGCTCAGGGCACAAATATGTCAAAATAATATACTCCAAACTATAATTACATATCACACCTTCCCACCAGCGATCTACATATCTTATCCAAGGTCCATCTAAATCAGCGAGTGCTTGATAGTTATCCTGACTCCACAATTTCTTTCTTCCTAGACATACACCCTTGTTCTGTGTGTAAATTTTCAACCACTCGTATAATTCTACTGGAAAAATTTTGAAGAATGTATCTTACAATTAATCATATATGTTATATTCCTCCCACTAGCACGCATTAAAATCAGATCTAGTGTTATATCTATGAGAAAAAGCATCTTGGTCGTCATACACCCAAATCTCAATATTCTCCAAAGACAATTAGAACGCCATGTGCATGAAACATCCTGATGAAAAAAAGAAAAAGGGTCCTGGAAATGGAACCAAAATTTAGTCTTTTATTTTAACAACCAGCGCTAGGCACATTGACACTTCATCCAAACAAGTCTGGAAGCTCACACGAAGCATGTAAATCCATAAGGTCCCTCCTTTATTTTCTTATCAAGATGTTAGATATGTGTATTCATAATCATTCATGCAAGGAAATACAACATCACATAGTAATTTGGTAACACATATAATAAAGAAATCATTCAGCATACAAAATTATTAAAAGAATTTAAATACCCATCAAATCATACTCAGATCTAGTAATCCTTGCAATATAATCACGGTTATCCATGGAAAAACATAATTGATTACATAATGAGAGTGCTTATTACATCATAAATTATTTATAACCGCATACTAGAATTTTCTGCGGACTCCTAATCAAAACTTAGAGCTACTAAGCACTAATTAACGGGTATATACAAAGACACATCACCTATGTATATATACATGGTGGGGACTTTCCCTTCACCATTTACATAAATTACTAATAATATACACGCTCTAATAATAACCCACGTGCTTTTCCAACTTTTCTTATCTATAGATCGAGCTATAAATAGCTCCACGCTTTATCCTGATTTAATCCTATATTTATCCTATCTCCATGTGTCGCCCTTGTCCTTATCTGCATGTGCTTTGTATTATTAATAGATCTTACTTGTCTGCTAATTTATCTTGTTGTTGTCTATTTTTAGCCAATGCTCCAAAATTTACTAAGTCCTAGTTATCCTACATGTATGTATGCAATCCTTGTGCACTAACCTATTTTATTGAGGTGTGCACCTCTGCGCACTATTCTACTTCACTTTTACCCTGCACATGCGCTTCCACATGGTCCTCCAAACTTGTGTAAACTTGTTTATATTCTACGTACTTATTCAATTTATGCAACCAAAAAAACCCTAACCTTGAGTAGGAGAGCCTATAAAAGGTTATTTATTAGGTTAAAGTGTAATTTGTGCACCATCTAAGTAGGCACTACTCCGAATAAGCATCATACCACACATAGTTCTCCACCTAGTATGTATAATCTATATAGATTCAAACTTCATCTTTAATCACTCTTATCTCTCCTAATCCCTACACTCTCTCACACATTCTATCTATATATTTATGATGTGCACAAATGTATATAAATGTAATGCTCTCATAATGTTTTATGATCCCAAATGAATTAAATAATCGTAAGTATTATTATACATATTCAATTCATTTTATATGTTTTGTTACTAATTATCTGACTAAATTTAATATTTGGTATCAAAGTAGGCTTGTTGTCGTTGTTATGGGAGTCTAAAATAGTTGTGATGGGAAATGTCTATTTGTTATCACCCTTAGATATGCAAGTCTAGTTTTATTGAAAATTGGTAGTGTCATTTCTATATAGAAAATTCTATGTAGAGTGTGGGTTATATATTATTTATGAGGTTGTAGTTTTTTTTATTTTTGTAGTTGTTACACATTAGTAGTATGATTCCTAGTAGGTGGTGACAAGATCAAAGGAAAATGATACATTGTCTTATTTGACAGTGAAACACCATTTAATTTTGCCTCATTTTGTGTCTTTCACATCCCACCTTGCATTGGTCATCAATCTTGATCTTCTTATCTTTAGATCCAAATAGCTATGCAAAAATGATGTCCATGGGAATCTAAATTATCAATTCTTCAGTTCTAACCTCATTATTGAGTCTCACTAGTTATTTTGGATCATTATTGTAGTTTCTAAGATGTCTTGGTAATTTTCCTACCAATTAGGCTTGAATTGTTTTGGTTTTTTCACTAATCTATTATTCTCTAGATGCATCTCTATTGATCTATGTTTATCCAAAGTGCACATAGTTATTTCAATGCCCTTCATGAGTTGGACACATGCACTACTAGATGTCCACTTGCATGCTCGTTGCTTTTAATCCTGCCACATTTTTGTCTGCATAACATCAATATCTCTTGTTTATATCACTTCAACCACTAATTTGGATTGTTCTTGGAAAAATTATTACTGGTGTGCATGGTTTAAAAAAATTACATATAAAAAAAGAAGTTATTGTTATTTAATATTTATAGGTATTGTTTTAAATTTGCTAAAATATGTTATTAGCATATTAACCTTAATTCTTGACAATGTTTGATTCGATCAGTAATAGTATTTATTGATTTGAGTGTAATGTTATTAGCTATAAATTTTAATCATAACTAATGGCTATATTAAAATTTAAGAGTTCATTAAATTGTTTTAGTAATATTCAAAAAGTAATTAAGTAGGATAACTTTTTTTAAAAAAATTAGTGTGTCTTTTTGTCTAGTCAATGTCAAAATAATCATTTGTCTCAAATAAAGTCTTTTGCAAGTCATAATAAGGTTTTTTATTTTATATTGTCTCATTGTAAAAGAGTCAAAAAATAAAATAAAAAATTCCCACATTTTAACAATCACATTTTCAATGTAATTTGATGTATCATTGTAAAATTATCCTCAAATCCAAATTTGCTAAGTAATTAGCAAAGTTACTGGAGGATGAAGGAAACAAAGGAAGGAGTTTAAATAACAACCTCTCATCAGCCACTAGTGATGGGGCCACATAAAACATTGGTGGCATATTTTTCAGTCTTGTGTTTACTTTTTACTTTGGTGTGGTAGTGAATAAGAACATAAACAATATTCTTGTTTAAATTTGTAACAAGTGGGCTTCATTTTCTTATGTAACATCCTAATGTAAAAATGTTGTGGAGAGAAAAAGCATAAGTGTAATGTAGATCATGGATCTTGAAAATGTTAGTGGTAATCCAAAAAACCATATGAGGTGAACATTTGAGTGTAGTCCTATTCTTGTCCAAGTTTTTGGTAAACCTATAGAAACCCATGGAAGGATGATGAGAGATGCATTTCATTTAGATCAAGATCATGAGCCATAAGAATCAGCTACGCCAGTAGATTCAGTCATATTGCAGTTGAAAGTGTGAAAGTTTTTCTACCTTGTTTTCACTAAGGAGGGAATGTTAGGAAAATAGGTTGTTAGTGTTCACATATTCATGTGATGGGTGAATATCTTTGTAATAGTCAAATATATGTAAATGAGTTATTGAGAAAATAACTCATATTGAGTGTGTGTATGTTTAGTTGTAACAATAACTCAACTTAAGATAGGATGTGTGAGATAGTGTAGGGATTAGGAGAGATAAGAGGGATTCAAGATGAAGTTTTAATCATTTGAATCCATCAAAATAGGAGTACAAACATTCATAAATATAATTCTATCATAATTTTTTATCATGCCAAATGAATTGAAGAATCCCATGTTTTTTTATTAGTGGTAAATGGTTTTGGGAGGGACCATACCCCTGATTACAAAATTCCCAATGGTCAAATAAGCATGAGAAACAACGTGGTTTTTTTATAGGTGGGGGGCCACACCCAAACAAAAATTCCTAACTACCAGATGAAACAAAAATACGCAACACGGTTTTATTGTACATGTTCAATTCATTTTGTGTGTTTTGTTATTAAATATCTAACCAAATTTAGTAAAGTTTTTCTTGGCTTTGAAGGTATTTAATTTGGGAAATTTGAATCTTGAACCTAATTAGGAGTGCTTCAAACCTATGTAGGGGATGCTCCTAGTTTTTTCTACTACTTTGAAGGGATTTTTTGATAATAATTCTAGAGGATTTTGATCAATCATGTATATTTTTGAGCGGTTGAGTGAGAGAATAAGAAGTATTTTTTAGCCTAAATAAATAGTGAGATAGTGTGTTTTAGCTTTAATTATGTATGTAAGTCATGATAAAAGGACACACACCAAATTAGAGTTACCAAGCACATAATTACCAAATTTATGTGTCTACACTTCCCCCTTTAAGCTAAAAAATAAATTTTCTAGCTAAAAGGAAAAAATGTGTCTGAGTGTGTAAACACACTTTTACTTCACTTGATTTCTTGATCATTTGAATGATTTAATGGATGAAATTTACCCCTAAGAGTGTAACCTATAATATAATAGAATTTTCAATGTCCATATATATGAAAATTAAAACTTTAACTATACAAGTTGTTGAAAATTTAAATTTGAAATTTGTAAAGATAGATAAGAAGGAAGGAGTGTACTTAAGCCTATAGAACTAACTACGCATTGTAAATGTAGAATATCATGCTCCCTTTTCAAGAAGAATGAATATTAGAAACTTATAATAGAAGTAATAGAAATTTAGGGATGATCAAATACCCAATTAGAAGGAGTTTGATGGATTATTTGGCCCAATCAAAGGTGAAAATGGAGAGCTAGAGGATGTTAGGTGTCTCATAAATCCTAACATACTAGATTTTAAGTGTCTCATAGACCCTATAGTGACATAAAGAACTGGGTGTATAATATGTATCATGAAAATTAGGTGTCTCATATAAAAAACATGTCATAGAATACTAGGTGTCTCACAAACCCTAACATGCCATAGGATTTTGGATGTCTCATAGGCCCTAATGTCCCTTAAAACCAAACCATTATCGATGGATCTAGGTTTGTAAATTTTTGAAATTCTTGAAACTTCTTGAGATATAAATTCCTAAAATATATATAATCATAAACTAATAATTATGTAACATATAAGTTTCATAGTGGTCATGTATTGCACTTTTACATAAAATGTAGTGAATTTGTAATGTCATATGTATTCATATAAGTGATTTCCTATCCGAACCATTATCACTTCTTAAATTTTCTAATAATCTATATTTATGAATGTTGACATTGAGGTAGATAGATCCGTGAACTATATGTCACTATTTTCTCATGCTAGTGTCCAAAACTATAAGGTATTATCCCTGTATAGAAATTGTATGTATTCATATATGTAACCTATAAACTTGTTCCTATAACATGTATTATATAATTATATATTTAATAATGCTTCCCATGTGTCTAAATATTCTTGTGATAACCCCACTTAATTCCCCTTATTTGAGGTAAGTGAGATAGAATATAGATCCCTCGGATTAAAATAATTGAAGTGAGTCTATGTCAGATAATACATATAATCACCATTAAAACACATAGAAGATAATTGTAAATGGACATAATGTGGAACTTGGCCCTATAAGAGAGTACATGATAGAAATAATGACACTAAGAGATAACACACACCAAGAATCAGACAGACAATCTCACATGTAAGGTGATTCATAATGTAATATAGAAAGGTCAAATATATGCATACATGGGACACACAAGTGTTGCATACTCATAATTTCCCAAAGGCCACACAATCAAAGGAAACTGAGACCATAAACAAGGGGCACCTAATTTCCACACACATGAGAAAGAAAGAATTAATCCAATGTGCACTAATAGATTTATGGCAACTAATAGGTACATAAAACAAGATACTAGTCATGTATAGTCCACATGTACTAGTACCAAAAAACCAAAAAATAGAATACATTACAATATATAATATAAGCATAACCAAGATGTGAAAGAGAATTGTGTAATAAATTGAACAACAACATCTGATAGTGTAGAAGATTCCCCCAAATTAGCAATTCCACTGGGTGAAATGGAAATCCATCATTTTGAGTAATATATATTCATGCATATCCTACATCATGTTTATATTCCTCGTGAATCACATGTGTGTATAGAAAAAATAATATAATACCTATCACATCATATGAAAAACATGTAAATAAAATACCAGTAACTCCATATATTATCAAGTAATAATTTTTTATTTTGAGAATATTTGAATGTTTTTAGATTTTAGATTTAATTTTGTTTTTGTGTGATATTGAGGGTGTTTAAAAGTGCACCATATAATGATTGCATCATATGGAGGAAGATCATGGAGTGTTCTTGAATGATATCCTAAAATGAAACAATTTTCCACTGTAGAATAATTTCATGATCTAAGAGAACATGTAGGATAGACCATTGGAGCAGGCATATGCCTCGATGAAGTACAATGCAAGATAGGAGATTATGACATTGCAAGCTTAGGTTGTAAGACATGGTGATTTGATTGTAATGTTGGATGAGAATCCATTGAATTATATGTATGTGATTTTGATAATGTCTTATGTAAAATATATGGCATTAAATACATGATTTCCATTGGATTAGAAAATAATTGACTTAATTGGGGGATTATAAGTTGTTCAACCATTTTCATATAAGGAGTAGAATCAAAATTAATAGCTACAAGTGACAAAAAATACTCATAATGTATGCCTTAAATTTTTAAAACTTAATTTTAGTAGATATATTTGACATAACTATGCATGGTATAAATGATATCATGAATCTTATGAAGCCAATGCTGTCTTAATAACATTTCACATGCCCCAATGCTCTGAATAACCAAGAAAGGTGTATATAAGACAGTTGAATCCACTTTAAGGGGTAACATAATATGTCTAATAAATCTATAAGAAGATTAATAAGTGGGTTGTAAGTGTTACTCACTGTGTCTAAAAGATTTAATCAATGTCAAAGTATATAGGTTGTCACTAAATCCATTTTCAATCTAAACATTATAGATAGGTTGTTGATCAATATAAAAATGAATACATAGTTCATTTCTATTTTAAACATCATCCATGATTTCATTTTAATCCAATGTGATAGTAGGTCATGAAGGTGGAAAAGAAGTGATATTTCCAATAACATAATCCAAAGTAATACTATAATAAGTAGGAGGAGGATGTATGGTATATGAATGATGATCCTCAACACTGCCTTTGGTTTTTTTTGTGTTGTGGTAATAGATCATTAAAAATTTTGACGTTTGAATTATCATTAACTAGTGTTCTAGGTTCCTCTAGAGTAGTTTCAAATTCGATAGTTTTATCATTGATGAGGTCCTAGATGACATGTTTGAGCTTGTAGAAAAAAATTATAGAATGGCCAATACAATGGCAATAATCATAACAGGCATTAGCATAAAATGATTTATGATGACCCTTACTTTCATCAACCTCAATAGCTAGAGTCGTTGGACATAGTGTCACTAGTGTTGTCATTAATGTCAAGTAGAATTGATGTCAAGGTGTCTTGGCGTGCATAGAAGAGATCATGATGATTTATGTTCATTGATGTCAAATAAGGTTAAATTCCATGATTTTTGATTGGTAGTGTCCTATTTTGTTGTCATAAGGTGATGCATTGGTCATATAACATGGTGTATTAGTGCATATGGACGGTTTATTACATGGTTCAACTTGTATGAACTATTGAATGAGATCCAAAGGTGGTTATAGGTTTCTATGGTGTCTAACATGTTCATATAAATGTGGTAGAAGTGTGTGAGATTTCAAAAAGTGATATCAAGGTTAGTCTCAGTATATCATGGGTTGAAACAAACCTAACTAGGCCTATAGATGGTATGGCAGCATGATGTATGAAGTAGATCAGACCTGTATGAGCATGTGAGGAGTGTTTTGACATTGCATAACATGTTTGTAAGGTGTACAAGGTCATGGTTCAGGTGTATAGTGCACGTTCAAGGTACTTAGAAGCAAGATCTAGAAGACAAGGCAAGTAAGGCATGGGAAAATTAGAGAACATGGTGAGTTTTAGAGGTGAGAAAGCATAAACTAGCATTAGAAATCATGGAGGATGTCATTATAGAGGTGTGTGTAAAGTTTGATGTCAGGCATCTTAATGAAAGGCATGAAAACTTGTTTTAGGCTCTACCGAGCTCTCAAAACATTTTTTTCTAGCTCGATGATAAAATTTAAATGCTCACCCACATGTGTAAACTCTGCATGGGGACCTTATTCATTCATCAATGTTGATTCATGGAGTTAAGATTCATTTGTAATTGGAATGAGGTAAAATGATGCCCTATTCTTTATGAAATGATGTTAAGAAGTTAAGTGAGTATAAGCCCTCCTAAAACCATAGTCTAATAGCGATGGAAAAATATGAAGGGTTTGGTATTCAAATGACATTGGAAGGTTAGTATGAAGGTTTATACATGTAGATAATTCTTTAGATCTCATTTTGGTGATGGTGGCATGCTCCAAGTGTGATGGTAAGCTACAGAAAAACCTCTATTTTTTGGAGATTTGTATATGTTTCATCGTGTAAAAATGATTTATAAGGCTTGTAATGTATGAAATATGACCATGAAAATAATTGGAGGTTTTGTGTAAGAAATTAGTGAAACCTTTCTCCCAAAATTGCCTACCGATAATGGCCTAAAGAGGAAAAAACCAGTCATGGATGTCCAAAGGGGTTTGTGATGTTTTCCATGGTATATGAGGGTTATATGAACATGGATAGTTTGGTGATGTCATATATGATGTGTTTGAGCTTGTGGTTTGATAAAAAAAAGTGTTTTCATGATAAAGTCCTAATGGTCTAAACTGCCCTATAGGCTATTAGGCTTGTCAAGAAGGCTTAAGGAACAAGTATGCAAGTATGAATTTATTCATCTGACATACGTATATGAGTGCTTGAGGAGGACTGTCAAGATTCCATTGAAGTTTTATAAGTGATGGAATTTCTTGTATTTTTCCATGGAGGTGTTGGAGCTTGATAAGCTTGAGACTAGTTCTTGAGTCCTAATAGTAAGATTGAGTAGTTTCATAAAAGGAAGTCTTAATAGTAAGATTGGTTCTTGTACCCTTAATTGAAGTTTTTCATGAGTATTGAGAGTTTCTTGAGGTCAATACTTTTCTGTTTATATGACATATGTTCTTTGGATAATATTTTTTTGTGCTAAGTTGTTCACTTTTAAGGATTGGTTTATTAGGTGCTTAGACCTAAGGAATGAATCTTGCCAAATGGAGTGATCCATGTTGTAGATGGAGGTTGTAGAGTTGACTATGACTTTATATGGTGTTGAGAGGATGTTGATGACATGTTTGTATCTGATGGAGTCTTGATGGAGCTGCATTATGTCTTTGAAGTTCAAATTATGACTTTTGTAAGTGAAGACTAGTGTTTTAGGCCTAGTTGTGTATTGTTTATGTTTGTAAGGAGTATTCTAACATAATGGGTTTGAAATGTAATTTTTAAATTCATTTAATGTGTATTCATGTTTTTTATGACCAAAATTTCATAGTCTAATGGTCTTTTTTGACCTAGCGTGATTTGTGGCATGAGTTGTGTGTAAAAGTAAGTTGTATTTTCTCATTTGAGAAAGTTAAGGGAATGGAGGTTTGAGCGAGCAAGAGAAAGTGTGTGAAGATTTCAAAGTGATATAGATCATAGCAAAGAATATGCATGAGAATGTGATAAGATCATAGGAATAGAGCTTCAAGGTCATATGACCGAATCAACACACTTTGGTGCATACATGAGATAAAAAGGAGACAGATCAGTTTGAGAGATTTTTGAGTGAAGAGGACTGAAAGAGTGATCACAATAATTTGATTAAGAAACAAGGACATCAAGTGATCTTCATATTTAGGTGACTAAGTGGGTGTTTTGTCATCTTAGGGGTAGTATCTTTCTTGTAGAGTGGGTGCTCTACTAAATAGGGGTTGGTGCTCCTTGTGGGGTTAGTGCCTCACTAAAAGTTGTAAAGGGGTGAGTGGTCCTTGTGAAGTGTGTGTTTCACTAAATAAATCCTTTGTGTGAGTAATATATGCAAATGTTAAGTGGGTTTTCTTCCCTTTGAGGGTTTCCCACATATATCTTGTGTCTATGTGTTAATTTCTCATATGGTTGATGGTGTATGCATTGTTTCTTGTTCTTAATGCTTAAAGGTTTATAATTGTGTATGGTTTTTTAATGAAAGTTTTAGAATACGTATTCATGCCCCCATTCATTGTGCTTCCAATAAGAGTGAGATACATGATGTTACACTCAAGTAATCATTTAATAATATTAAGAAGTGACTTAGGTAGCCATGTGAATTTCTATCTAGGATGGGGCTTGTAATTGAATCTTAGTCAGTTGATATGTAGTATTGATTGTTACTTTTGATTCATTATTGTTGTCATTAGATTTAGAATTGATACCTTGTTTACATAGAAACTTCATATTTTTAATAGATTGTACATTAGGTGCATATAAAATATTTTTTATTGTTATAATCTTGACTTCTCGATCCTTTAGGGTATGATATAATTCATCAGAAAATAAGTTTTTTTGAAAACATGATATGATCTTATAAATGAGTGAGTAATATTTGTGTGAATATATCTTGAATTTCAATAATTTCACTATCCACAAGAAAATTATGCGTCTTAGTAATCATTATCATGTATCATAGCACATAAGAATTAACTATCTCTTTATAATCTTATTTAAGCTTTGACATTTGAATGTAGGATACCTTCTCAATAACATTTGTGGAGAAGTGTTTTAAGAATTTATCATCCAATGGAGTGAAGGAATTGATAGATTGAATTGGATGGGCATAAAACCATAGTAAGGCATAATCTTTGAGAATTTTTGGGGGAAAATTTATAATAATCTTATCATTTTAGCATAATCGAGATATGTTGTGTGAAATGGGCATAAATTGTTCTCTTGATATATTTTACCTTCAATATAAAATAATCTTAGGAGAGAAAAAAATCCATAGGTAAAAGATAATAATCCACTTTAAGTGCTAATGGATTATGAAGTAAAGTGTGGGAATCCATAGAGAAAACTTTCATGGATAAAACTTGTTAAAATTTTAAAACCTTATCTTTAACTCATGAATAACTTATACGAGATAATGTCCATAAGTGGTAGTATTCGAATAGATGTGAGTATACAAAAGGTGATGTGAAATTAGTATAATTGATTGAAATAGATGTAGGAATTCGATTAATAAAGTGAGATGCACCCATACCAAAGGTAGATATAAGTAAAATAGATTTGGTAAATTCAACATTAGGAGTAGGTAGATTACATTTAGGTATTTTCTAAACTTTATCTCTAACTATATATAGAAAGGAATCAACATGATCAAGATAAGTAGTGAGAAATTTAAAAAATTCATTTTCATCCTCATCATCAAATACAAAAGGGTCATTATTAGATTTGCATTAGCTTAATTAATTTTATCTTGAAAGGGATCAATGGTGATGGTCATGAATAATTTATTAGGTGGGTTATTTAAAGTAGTAATGTCGTATTTGGATTTTTTTAAGGCTCAATATTCATCAACCATGCACTTGGAAATTAGTATTACCTTGATGTAATCCTCTACAGAAATAGGGTCATCAAATTCATCAATAGTTATAGCCATGATAGATTCATCAATATGGTGTCTATGTTAAGAGTGTTCATGAAATTTCATCATTGAAAATGGAAAATACTAATATGGATCATCATCGATTGGGATAGTGTACATGTTTCCCTCATGGATAGATTTAACACATATAAGTAAAATATAGGGTACAACTATCATGTCATGGATCCATGGTCTATCCAACAAAACATTGAAATGTAAAGGGGTATTCAAAATGTAAAATGTAGTAGGCCTAGATGTACGTCCAAAGATAATGCAACACATGATTGTGCCCATCATATACTAGGGAGTATTGTCAAATATTGTTGACTATGACTCAAATATATGTCCATTTTTTGGAGAAAAGAGAGAGGACATAAATTTATAGTGTAACGAGCATCAACTAAAACCCTTTTGATGAAGAAATTATAAATGTGTACTATGCTAAACAATGGTTAATAAATGTCTCTATCAGATTGAGATGGTAAATTTATGTGTTCAATGATGAAAAAACTATTGTTCCATGCCTTATAAAAGGAGATAACAAGATTTAATGTATAACCACATGAGAAAGGAAGACCCTAATAACACCTAGGGTTTTAGATAATAATCTCATTGTAACCCTAAAAAGTAATAAGATGATGCAAAATCATCACCTATAAGATTCATTTCAATCAATTTTTTAGGTCCTTATATGTTAGAAGTTACTTTGAATAGGTTTGCATAGGTTTGAGTTCATATATTTTCACAAATTCAAATTTGAGTTCAAATAGGGTTTTCCCACCCAAATTTGAATTTCTACGCTATGAAACTCTTCATTTTGGAAATTTTGTTCATATTTGTGTCTTAGTGATGGTATAGGATTGTTAGGCGGGTTAAATACAAATCTTGAGTCATATGTTAGGATATTCATCATCTTATGTGTGTTCTTGTTGTGTAACTTCACCCCTTGCATGACTCAAGCATGTTAATTTGGGTTAATAGTTCTATGTAAGTTTGTTTTTTGGTAAATTCATATAATGTAGTTAGGGGATGAAGATAATTCAAGTATGCAATGAGAAGGATGTAAAAATGATGATTTTGTAGAGTACAAGACTCTTTGTAATGAGAAATGTGTAGGCAAACTGTGTAACAAGGTTTGGACACTAAATTTATGAAGAAAAAGACCCTTTTCGATCATGATATTATTGATTCTTGAAAGGAGAGTCTGTAAGGACTTTGTGGACATTTTTATCACGTGTTTGAGAACCATTTTGATGATTTAGCATGGAAATTTATACAAACCTAAAATTTTGGATTGTGTAAGAGAAAAAATCTTCCTTTTTGACTCTTAAGCTTCTATTTGTCAGTATTGTAAGATATTTTAAATCCTTAGACCTATCCTCGAGGGTGTATCCAAGTCATACAGACCCTGCAATAAATCTTTAGAGCCTTGAAATTGAAATTTCCTTTAGAAACTTTAAATTCATTCTTCTCGACTTGTTTATAAACCCTACAGGTTTTAGTGCAACATTGTGTTTTTAGAGGTTTTAAAACTTTCCAAAGGCCTAAATTGAAATTATAGAACATACTAAACCTCATTCATTCTAATTTTGAGTGTTTAAAATATTTTAACATGTGTTGGAGGTCTTGTATCCATGAAACCATGTCATAACACCTTGCGAGACCTAATTTAAAACAATACAATCTATTTGAAGGGATTTTATATGGGGGTTAAGTTTGAGATTTGGTATAAAGTTGTAACCCAATAATGGGTACTCAAAAAGGTAAATAGTCTTTCCTAAGGCCTAGTAGGTCTCTTTGAATAATAAGGTTTATATGAAATCAACGCTAGTAATAAGAAGGGATATGTAGGAAAGGGAAAATTAATTTTGTCTAAATTTCTTTGGTTCCATGCAAACTAGGGGCGTGAGTACATGAAGATACAATTTTAGGGAGTATATCTTGGAGTTCTCAACCTTTTAAGTATATTTCTTAAGATAAAAACCATTTTTAGGAAAACTAGACCTTGTGATGGTAAATCAGTCCTAATAGAGGAAAGAAGAAATTTTAGGTATTTTGAAGCAAACAAAAGTGGTTTTTGTTTTGAGTAAGAAACTTCCCAACTGCATCAAGTGGTATCAGAGCAAAATTTTCTCTTAGAATATAAAAGTGTAAGGTTGTTCCAATAAGTTTAGAAATGAAGGAAAGGGTGAAGAAGCGACCTATGAAATATAAATTTGCAAGAAGAGAGAGGAAACAAGATGGCTGAGAGAGGACAACCTAGCGAGAATGAATGGGTGATAATCATGAGGAATATACAAGAAACATTGGGAGCACTAGAATTTTCTCAAAGAAGAGGTATGGCATTAGCAGATGAGAGTGATAGAGAAGAAGTAGAGGAAGAATTGATAGAAGAAGCAGTTGTAAAATAAGGTCCAAATATGAGACTTTTGAAAGTAATTATAGGAGTGGGTTCTAAGCCCAAACATCAAGGTTCCTAAGTATGGAGGAATTCTACATCTATAATATTTGATTGATTAGATATCCAAGATGGACAAATAATTTGATCTTGAGGGGATAGAGAAAGAAAAAAAGGTAAAATTTTCTTGTACTAAACTAACATGGCATGCATCTATTTGGTGGGACTTTGTACAAGAAGAAATAATAAGGAGAGGTAAAAATAAGGTCAGATCTTGGGATAGTATGGTTTCTAAGATGAGATCCAATTCCATACCAGTTGATTACTAAACAAGATTGTTTAGTAAATTTTAAAACTTAAGACAAAGAGAAATGAGTGTGTTAGATTACACTGAAGAGTTCTACAAGATATCTATGAGAATAGGTCACATAAAAGAATATGTTGAGATGTAACAAGATATTTGAATGGGTTGAGACTTAACATTCAGAATGATATCAACTTGTTCACTTTTAGAACAGTGGAATAATCCTATCAAGCAACCTTGAAAGTAGAAGAAAAGTTGTTAAGGAGAAAATTACAAAATTCTAGAGGAATATCTATAGGTTTTAGAGGTAGAGGGGAAAAAAATAGAGGACGACAAAAAAAATGTAAAGAATAAGATGCAAGTAGTTCTCAATTGCAAATTACTTCAAGAGGTGGCTACTCAAGAGGAGATTACCCTTATAGAGGAAGAGGTAACTTTGGAAGAGGAAGAGGATAATTTATAGGAAGGTCCTTTAAGTGCAACAATTTTGTTGGACATAGGTCATGAATAACCAGAGAATCCTCAAGCAAGTGGTAGTAGAATGAATGAGGTAAGAAATAGTGTGGTGCATGTTGATTAGGAAGAGAGTGTAGGATCACCATCTCATGTTGAAGAACCTAAAACAGGAGAAGCTCTGATTATGAGAAGAGTGATTTTGAAACCAAGCAAGGAAGTAGAAGAGTTAATACAAAGGAAGACCTTGTTCAAGAAAATGTTTAAATCTAGAGGTAAGTGTTGAAAACTTATTGTTGATAATGGAAGTACTGATAATTTTGTGTCTTCTAAAATGGTTGAAAAGTTAGGACTAAAAATGTTGACACATTCTAATCCTTATAAAGTGTCTTGGGTCCAAATGAAACATCAGGTGTTAGTAAATGAGAAGTTCCTTGTAGATCTTCATATTGGTAGTTATAACAATGAAATTCTCTGTGATGTGATGTCAATGGATGCTTGTCATGTTTTACTTGGAAGGCCTTAGAAATATGATAGGAGGGATATTCATAATGGTAGAGAAAACACGTATACATTGAAGAAGGATGGAATCAAGCCACACATTAAACCCATTAAGGGATAAAAGTCCATGGAATGAAAGGCATTTTCTAGAGTTATGATGAAGGGTGAAAATAATACTTGGATCAGAAAGAAAAAGTAAACCTTGAACTAAAAGCATTAGTAGTTGAAAATATGTATAATTTGATGAGTAATCAAGTGAGTGTAGTCAAGAGGACGTGGCAATGGTTGATTGTTGGAGAGTAATTTTAGGAAAACCTCTAGAAAAGAGGAATTAAGAGAGTTGAGAATGATGTATTTTAATACCTCACAGGAGAGAGATATGTAAGGTAGCATCTCTCAAGAGGATGAGAATTAAGAAAAACTTGGAGTAAAGTTTTTGAGCATGAAAGAGTGGTTGATTAATCAATTGCTGAGCAAATAAAATAATAGTCATGGGAAGTGGTTTGACTAGATTTGACAGCTAATGAAGACATGTAGAAAGTCTCAGAAGACAATAAAGTAAACTATGAGAAGAAGAGTTGAAAAATACATAAGTGTTGGGATGAAGGATGATACTAAAGGGGGCTATAATGCCTCTATTTTTTCTGTTTAATGTTTCTTTTAGTTGTGTTTGTGTAGGTGATTCATTTAAAAGGTTGAATAAAATGGAGAGTGTCTTACTCAAGGTGGAGTCACCATTCCATGAGTTTGATGACATGACACCTCAAAAAAGAGCTAAAAGAGAGTGAGAAGTATGATGTAACAGTCATGTTCAAAGGAGATTCACTTCATGAAGATTTGGACAAGATGTGGATTCATGAGCAAGGTATGATGAAGATGGAATTTAGTCTAAGAAAAACACCTTCACAACAGAACAAGTACATCCAAATGATAAGTATGATTATGCAAAACATGGTTCAAATTATGAATACATTATACTCATGGCATACAGTCATGGACACTCACAAGATGACTAAATTCAACTAGAAAACCAAAAATAAAGATCCAATATTTGGATACACATCATGAGCATGAGATAATGGGTCAAATTTCTTGCTCCTACGGAGTACGATGCATGAGCATAACCTAGGATATGCATTTCAATAATTTTTGTAGGTCCATAGATGTTAAAAGTTACTTTGAATAGGTTTACATAGGTTGGAGTTCATAGATTGTTCACAAATTCAAATTTGATTTCAAATTGGGTTTTCCTACCCAAATTTGAATTTGAATTTCTAGGCTATGAAATTCCTCATTTTGGCAATTTTGGTCATATTTGTGTCTTATTATTGGTCCAATCTTGGTTAGGAGGGGTAAAACAAGTCTTGAGTCATATATTATGATATTGTTAGGAAATATAATGTTCACATGATGATTGTGATTTATCGTATGGTAAATAGTAAGTTTGGTGTTTACCAAAAGATAAATAGTAATATGTTATTTGATTAGTTGTATGGTTACTGTACGGTAAATATTGTTAATATTATATTGTTAGAAATAAAAATATAATATCGCATATAGTTTGTTATTATATTGTACGTGAGTATAGTTGTTGAACTAACTCGCGAATATAGGAGATTAGGAGATATTGTAGGATTGAGTGGTTTTAAGAGGTTCCATAATAATAGGAATTCTTCTCCTATATATTTGTACAATTGGAGCAATAAGTTAATTGAAGAATATCTTTTTGTTGTGCTAATTTGGCTCTAACCAAATTTTAGAAATATATATCATCTTGTGTATGTTCTTGTTGTGTAGTTTTTCCCCCTTGTATAACTCAAGCATGTTAATTTGGGTTAATAGTTCTAATTAAGTTTAGTTTTTGTTGGTAACTTCATAAATGTAGTTAAGGGATTAAGAGAATTCAAATATGCAATGAAAAGGATGTAAAAATGATGATTTTTTAGGGTAGAAGACTCTTTGTAATGAGAAATGTGCAGGCAAACTGTGTATTCGGGTTTGGACACTAAATTTATGAAGGAAAAGAACATTTTCTATCATGATTCTTGAAAGCATAGTGTGCAAGGAATCTATGTACATTGGTATCACGTGTTTGATAACCATTTTAATGATTTAGTAAGGTAATTTCTACAAACCTACAAATCTAGATTGTGTAAGTGTAAAAAATATTCCTTTTCTTGATTGGTAATCTTTTATTTGTTAGCATTGTAATAGATTTTCAAGCCTAAGACATATCCTTGAGGGCGTTCTCAAGTCATACAGACCCTGCAATAACTCTTTAGATCCTTGAAATTAAAATTTCCTTTAGAAACTTTACATTCATCCTTATTTGCATGTGTATAAACCCTACCTAGGGTTTTAGTGCAATACTATGTTTTTAAAGGTTTAAAATTTTTCCAAATTCATAAATTAAAATTGTAGAACCTACTAATCTCATTCCATCTGATTTTTTAAGGTTTAAAATATTTTGGCACAGGTTAGAGGTATTGTATCCATAAAACCCTGTCTTAAGACCTTAAAAGACATAATTTAGACTAGTACAGTCTATTTGAAGGGATTTTATTTGAGGGTTAATTATGAGATTTGATATGAAGTTATAACTCAATAATGGGTACTCAAAACACTAAATATTTTTTCGTAAGGCCCATTGAGTCTCTCTTAACAATAAGGTTTGTATGAAATCAGGGCTAGTAGGAAGAAGGGATAGGTAAGAAAGGGAAAATAATTTTTTTCTAAATTTATTTAGTTCCACGCAAACTAGGGGTGTAAATACAAGAAGATACATTATTGGAGGATATCTTGGATTTTTGAACCTTTGAAGTAGTTTTCTGAAGCTAAATACCGTTTTAGGAAAATCAGACCTCATAATGGTAAACCAATCCTAACAGAGGAAGGAAGAAATTTTAGGTGTTTTGAAGCCAACAAAAGTGGTTATTGTTTTGAGTAAGGCACTCCCCATCTACATCAGAAGAGATATGTAAACCATAGAAGATACATAGAAATGATGAAACCCTAGGGGAAAATTAAGAGATCATATTTGAGATGTAGAAATCCAAGATGAAACCCTAGGAAAATTATAAATCTAAAACCCTAGTAGTTTGGGAAGGACCTATGTAAGATCAGTATGCAGGTTCACCAATTTTTTTAACCCTAATTAAATATACATGTGATAGTTTATTTTTAATTTATATTGAGACTTAAAACTATTATATAATATACTTTGTAAATGAAAGCTCTAACATTCAAATATGAGAAGACATGTAATTATAATAAAGAATGAGATTCAATCATGTCATATTCTGAAATACAATAAAACACAAGAGGATATGTTAACTCAGCTTGTGTGATGGTTCACATAGTATTCTTAATCTAGAATTAGGGAAAATAGACAATGTCGATGCTCATTTTGCTTCATACCAAAACTAAGGTTTTGAAACCCCTTTAAATGCTAACACCAAACTAGACACTAGTTCCTAGTACTTATTTCCTTACTAGCACTAATTTCTGGTTGTGTACAATTCTGGTCTTTTATAGGTTTATTTATCACCATTTATAATTTCTTCTTGCACTTTTACTTCCTCTAAAACCCTCACACGTGCGCATATATGATCAAAACCCTAGTTTCCTATGTTAGTACTCAAATGGATGTTAGGTAAAAAAAACAAAGGGGTGGGCGGTGGAGTTGGACTATCATTGGTGGTCAACCCCCTTATTGATTCTTAATAATAATTATGCTACATTTCCCAAATGAGGGGCGCAAACTCCATGTAGCTATCCTAGTGTGGGTGCAAGTATGAATCTAAATCTAGAAGACTTCCCATATATTTTACCTTCTACCTCAACACGAATAATAGGCGTAACTAAAGATAAAATGTACCTTTAATGATATAGTGTTTCAATAGGTTATTGAAGAAAATTTCCAAACTAGAGTGCTTATAAATGGATAGAAAACCCTTGAAATTCCCCTTGGTGTATACATACTTGGTAATGCTTGATATGACATTGGAATGCTTTGGAATTGACTTTTCATGCTCCTAACATATTTTGGAGTGCTCCAAAATTGAATAGGATTCTCCCAATGTTTTATCTTGATTTGGGGAAGTTTAGGGCATATTTTCATAAGACTTGATATCTTGAGAATGCATGGTGAGTAAATGACAGTGTTAGACAAGATTTTATACCATTCCACGAGATATAATTTCACATTAAGGATGAATTAGAAATGAGAATTAGGATATATACTTAAGAAACATGACCATTTTGAGATAGAGGGCACTATCACCATAAAGGGGATAAAAGTGTGTGATGCTTTTATCCAAACTAGATGGTAGTTTCTAAGGAGTTTGATGACATCAAGCAGAATTCTAGAGGGCTCTAACATGAGGTAGAATATATTGTTAGAATGTTGAGTATAGGTGTTTTAATTGATGTGAAATCTCATTAATGAAAAATAGGATGATGGAGAAGTATCATATAATTCTTAGTAGGATTATGACATGGAGTTTCAGGTGATTTCATGATTGCATGAGTGGATTCAATGAGATTGGATTGGTCTAGCAAGCCCAACCTGGTGACCTAGCTAACCTATTTGATAGTGCATGGTGTATGGAGCTATATGGTGACTTGAGGATCATGGTAGAAGCATGGAGAGAATTTTTGGGGAGTGTTTAGGCACTCACATGAGTTTCAAGGTGTAGGTATAGGTGGAAGACTTAGTTTTAGGTGCTCATCTAGACCTATTCTAGGTGCCTGGAGGTCAAATAGAGGATGAGGATGAGGTATAGAGACATATGAGATCATGGATGTATTTAGGTGAGTGACACATGTTTTATTAGGTATACTAGGAAATTTTGGAGAGGTTTCATGGTGAGGTATGAGGTTATTCTACTATGACCTAGCTTAAACCATGCAAAACCCTAAGGGCTAGTTGTACAAATGAGATGTGATATGAATATGAATACATATTTGAGATAAAAATATCATTTTTTATGGTGTACATGGGTGTACTAGAGGTGTGAGAAATTTTTCAAGTCATTTTGAAGAATATTTTGCAAGTTATGATGTTTCAAGTGAAAGGGGGTCCAAAAGAGTGATTTCCGGCTCAAATTGCAACTTTTGATGCTCACCATGAATTATATGGTTTTCATGGGAACTTATAGATTCAAAGGATGTTTTTACATTGAGATAAGATAATTTCACAAAAATAATGAGTTCATTTCATCGTCACATTTTTATGAACAAATGTTAAGTAGGAAAACTACTTTTTGTGAGTTTGAAACCCTAGGTCAAAAGCGGTATGAGAGATCTTCTTCGCAAGTTCCCATAATTGATTTTTCTTTCTAGTATGATGATTGTATGTTGTAGAGTAATCATCCATATTTATATAAAGGTGATATAGATAATGTGATGATTTTTGGACCCCACTCAAACATGCAAGTTTATGAAGATGTGCAGTTTGAAGAAGAGTTTCCTAAAGGAGGTATGAAATAAATTGACATTTTTTGTAGCCTAGGAGTTTTAATTTATATATATATGATTATTTCAGATCATGGTTGATCTTATAGAGGTAAAATGTGCCCTATTTATGAAGACTGGTCTATAAGCAATTTTGGGGCAATTCTGGAACAGTTTCAGAGATTTCCTAGGTTAAAGGACTTCCACTCGGAGTTGGAAGGAAATGTAAATTGTTATGGAAAGAGGATTCAGATAGATTTTAAATTCTAATGGTTTGTTTCATGATGATGTGATTTTATAGATCATCCATATCAGTTTGTGAAGGAGAAGGTTGTTTGTTTTTCAGGACATGCATTGCTTTAGCTAGAAGATGGAGGTAGAAGATGCATGATATGGATTATTTGATGCTTGATATAAGTTTTAGAGTGAACAGGGGTGAATTTATATACTATTTAAGGCCTTTGGAGGTATCTAAATTGAAAACAAGGGTGAAAATAGTTGAGTTCCTAAAAATTCTTTCTAGGCATCTCAGTTTGGTGAAGAGGAAAGTAAGTGTGGTTTGCATGTATGGATGTTTCATGAGCCCTAGAAAGCATGGATGTGTTCTAAAGGTCAATTTATTTCCAATGAGTTTTTACATACCATATTTCAGGTGTTTTGGTGTGGTCTTGAGGATGATATGTGAAGACTGGTTCCTGGAAACAATTGTTTTGAGAAGGATACGAGCCTTCTTGGTAGTGTTATGAAGAATTTGATTGGTGCAAGATACTGTACAGACATGGATGATGTCTTTACATCATATTTGAAATTTGTGAGAAATTTTGGAGCTTTAATAATCATGGTGATGATGTTTATGGTCTTTAGTGATCCAGGTGATGGGGTTTTGAACTATTTTTGAGCTTGGCTGAACGACATGGATCCATTACAAATATTTTTATGAATGTGTTATATTTTTTAGTTTTTATAGTTGAGATAATTTATCTAGAACAACTTGGTTTATTTATTTTTAGTTGAGAAGGGTATAAAGTGCATGTTTTAGTTCAAATTTGAACTAGCTAAGTGAGAGGGAAAAAGTGTGACCCAAGTGTGAGTGTGAAATAGGTATGAAGGAATTATTTAAGAGTTGAGGAAGTGTGTAAAATGATGATGAGAGTTATATAGCATGTGTGAAATGGTTTGAATCCAAGAAAAGTCATGAAAGTGTGAGATACAATGAGTTGATTTGAAGGTGTGTGAGTTCAAACAGTGATCTCCATCAGTTCTTGCAACAACAAGACTTTAGATATCTTCATCTAAAGGTGGTTGAGTGGGTTCTTGATCATCTTAGGGGGTTTTATCCTCCTTGTGGAGTTGGTGCTTCACTAAACTAGGGGTTGGTGCTCTTTGTAGGATTAGTGCTCTACTAAACTAGGGGTTGGTGCTCCTTGTGAATTTGGTGCTTCACTAAATACTATTGATTTGAGTAATATAATCATAAGTTTCAGTGGGTTTTCTTCCCCTTAAGGGTTTCCCAGTTATATCTTATGTTCTTGTGTCTCTTTCATGGTTATGTTGATTTGATTGAATGTTAAGCACACATTAATGAATGGTTGAATGGTTTATGATTTAAGTAAGCAAATTTGAATTGCTTAAAGTTTTGTAAGGATGATTCACCCCCCCCTCTCATTCCATTGTGATTCCAACATATATGTATAGGTGATGATATTATTCTTGTAGATGTATAATAAACTGGATGAGATAATAAGAAATATTTGTAAGCCTTGGAAAATAGTGAGATAGTGTGTTTAATATTTTTTTACGTGCAAGTCATGAGTAAGGGATACCCACCAAATCAACATTATTAAGTACCTAATTACCAAATTTAAGTGCCTACAGAACAGTAATGGTAAATGGTTTACAAATTTTGATTTACTTGTATCAACTTGAATATTACTTGATTAATTTTAATAACATAAAATATTAATGGCATGATTATAGTTTTCAACATCATCTTATGTCGATCAATCACCAACACACCTTATTTTATCACATTTGGTGGGATTAAGGCCCATGGGTCATCTTAATGTTCCATAGTAAACCAATTATGTGATCATTTTAGTGCAGCACATGAATGGTGAAAATTTAATATCAATGCACCATATATTATCACACTTTATAGGTTTGATGTCAATCAACCCCATTTACATACCATGTTTAAATAATCAGGTGAAGTTTTTAGTTCAACATGGTGAAAATTTAATATCAATGCACCATATATTATCACACTTTATAGGTTTGATGTCAATCAACCCCATTTACATACCATGTTTAAATAATCAGGTGAAGTTTTTAGTTCAACATGATATGCAAATGGGGAAAATTGAGCACCAATGCACGCTATGTTATTGTGTTCAATGGGTTTTGGTTTATTTTCCTTCTTCACGTTCCACACTGAACCAATTAGGTGATTAATTTAGTATAGTACATGAATATAGGAATCAAGTAGTGATGCTCACTATGTTATCACATTTACTATGTTTCAGGTCAATTGGGACCATTCAAATTCCAAACTAAACTAATCATCTAATTAGTTTGGCATAGTATGTGAATGGAAAAATCGAGCACCAACATGCCTTATTTATTACATATAGTGTATTTATAGTCAATTATCCATGCTTTTGTTCCACACTTAACCAATCATATGATTGGTTCAATGTGGTATGTGAACAAGATAAATCGAGTACCAATGCGCCCAATGTTATCTCATTTGGTTAGTTTGAGGTCGAGTGGCTCAATTTTTATTCCATGCTAAACTAATTAAAAGATTGGTTTAGTATGGTATGTGTATGGGTAAAGTCGATCATTAATGCACCTTATGTTATCTCATTTGGTGGGTTCAAGGTCAATTAGCCCCATTATCATACTACATTAAACTAATTAGGTAATTGATTCAGTGAGGCATATGAATAGGGGTAATTGAGCACTAACGCACCATATGTTATCTTATTTGGTGGTTTTGGGGTCAATCACCATATTCATGTTCTACATTGAATCACTAAGGTGATTTGTTTAGTGTAGTATGTGAATGGGGAAAATTGAGCACTGATGCACAACCTATGTTGTCACATTTAATGGGTTCAAGTTATATTATTGTTATTTGTATATCACATCAAACTTGTATGCATGTAAAAGAATTAGAAATGAAACTAGGACTAACAACAAGTAAATCCTAATCTACAACTTATACAAATACATCAATATAAAGCAAGAAAGGGAAGCAAACACAAATTACATAAACATAACATGAAAACACAAACCTCCCTTGATTGTTGGATTTTATTTAGATGTGTGGATATCTCATTGAACCGGTGTGCACAATACGAAAGTGGAATTTGATTGCTTAGGGGAGTTTTGACGGAGCAAGAGGCCCATCCAAATTAGCTTGAGCCATATTCAGATATTCTATTTGTTCTCCAATAAATGGTTTGACAAGATGTCTTATAAAGACATTGTGTGTCTCAAATAAAAATGTGTTTAGGTGTCTTTTCCAAAGACCTTGGTGTGAAGGTATGTTTTGGGATGGGAATAGAGTGTTACATTTATATAATTCTATTCTTAGGAAGAGTGTCATTCTCAATAAATGTGGGATAGTGGGAATGTAGGCTTGAGCTCATTTAAGTAGAATTAAGCTTGATTAAGTAGGATTTAGAGAAATTAAATGGGATTAGTGCTCCATAAGACTTAGATAGGGATAAAGGGGGGGTAATTAATCAATTGGGGATTAATTAATGTGCCCAAATTAGCTTGTAGAAGCTATTTGAGAGGTTTTTTAAAGGTGATAAATGAGGCTTAAAGGTGATTAAATGTGGGATTTAATTAGTGAAGAATCATTAATTAGTAGAATAAGGAGGGTTTATAGCTAATTAATAATGGGTTATCAATTAACAACAAAGGGGATTTTAATTAACAATATGTTGTTACTTTGTATCCAAAAGAGGGATATCATTAATTAACAGAGGGTTGTTAACTAATAAATGAACACGAGTATTAGTATCATTTGAGCACCTTTACACTAAGTCTAATGTGGCAGATTTTAGGTGTCTACATTTTCCCCTCTTTAATATAGTGTCACATTAGTGACGTCATTTCAAATAATGTAGTACACATGATGGGATGATATGAGGGATAAAGATAGATTGATAATAGGATTCCCCCTTGAGAGACCATGTGGTCATAGAAGAGTGGGATGGACTCTCGAAAAGAGGAGAAAATATCATAGAGGAAGGAGTATTTCCTATTGGCATGGAAATTTGGAATAGACACGGAATTGGAAATGTTGACCGATAGGCAACTTTAGCAGTTTCAGTGAAGGGGTCAATGGGATGATTTTGCAAGATAGATAACACTTAGAAATGTTGATCGATGGGTAAAATTCAAAAGATTCAAGGAAGGGATCAGTTGACCAAATTCACAAGTTGAATGACTGTTAAAAAAAGATACATATAGGAGGGATGGTTGATAGGATATAATATTAGAATATTGGTTAGATGGAAAAAAAATAGAGGGGTAGGAAAAATGGTACCAGGGCGGGGGAACATTGCTTTTCTTGCACACCGATGCAGTTCTAAACAACCTTTATTTGACATTAGAATGCAACAATAAGTTCTATGATATGAAAAAACATAATATAAATATTTGTAAAATGTTATAACATTGAATCAAAAATAAAGACAATGCAATGCAATTAATCAAATAAATAAGAAAACAAACATGCATGAGAAAACACACTCAAACAAAAAAAATTTTAAAAATGTGATTTATTTTTGTCATGTTTAATACCCTAGTGACATAGTTTTATGACAAGGAAAATGATTTTTCTCCTAGAAAGGATACATGCAATGGAGATGGAGAGGGGCCAATATGTCCCAAGAGATGACAAAATGAGCCATAGCTTGTCCCAAGAAAGGATGCATGTTGGGGAGTCTTGGATGGGAAATGATGTCATCATTGGTAAAATTTTGATAGTGTTTCACATGTGCATAACTACATGGTTGAGTACTAGATAGGATTTTTTGTTTTGCAATTTTTTTAGATGTTTTTTGAATTTTTGGAGGTTTGATGAATGTTTTGGATTCTGCAAATGAAAATACCTTAAGAAAATTTCCATGTTATATGGAATAAGTGACATGTTGTTTTTGGGATGGAGGAAGCCCCAACATAATGTGGGACACAAAAATGGAAAATAAAAAAATGATAGAAAGAAGTACAAGATTGATAATTGAAATAGGACAAAGCTACATGTATGTACCTAAAAATACATGGTGCAACACTTAAACACGCCATGTCTCTGATGATGACAAAGATAATTCCAAGATGAGAACAAGATCCAGATCCCTCCCCCTCTCCTTGGTATTTATTTTTCAACTTAATTTATCTTCTTCACCCCACTCCTAGAGCCTCAATTTGCTTGTGAGACCATTTTACTAGATTTTGACATTGTTGTCCCGATGGTTGTGCAACCACCACTATTGATAAAATGGTAATTACACAATTACCCCTCTAGAAACATGGGTGGTTATGTTACCGCATGAAGTAAAATTAAAACACAAATTTTTAAACGTGTGTTTTGATGTGATTTAATTTTCTCCCAGTTTACTTAGTCAAAATGGCTAAAAATAGGCTCACTAGAATGGTCTTGCATTTTTCATTCCTTATTGTTAAAAATAGTCTTTTGAATTCTTCCCATTTATCTAATTCATCCTTTCTTGTTTGAAATGTGTTCCTAACTTCTTCTTCTCTAGAAGCTTATAAATACATCACATTTGTTAGTAGCATGGGTTGGTAATTTTGAATTTTGAGAAGTGTTATGTTGATACCAAATTTTGGAGAGGTTCTTGCGTAGATAGCCAGTTCTCTATCTTGACTTCTTGGTGCTCACATTCCAACCACATTCTTTACACCAGACCATCCATCCATCTTTATTAATTTCTTGTTGTTAGTCATTTCCTTACTCACTCGGATCATTTGGAACTCACACATTGGAAGGATTCTAAAGCTGACGAGACAATAAATGCATCATCAATAGCACTGGGACAAGCTACCACAAAATTGTAGTGACCAAGTTGGGGATGTACTTCATTTCTTTCAAAGTTTTAGTATAGGTATTGTCTTTTGAAAAAAAAAATGAGTTATAACTTGTTATTTGAAATGGAAGATATCATCATTTCTTGTGCATTTGTTATACTTGCATTTTTTTAAGAATATTTCTTATGAACAAAGCTTCTATCTTGGATAACTTCTTCCTGGATTTTCCATGTGGATCTGTCCTGGGAAATTTATTGGAGGAAGAAGTGAAGAAATCTTTTTTCTTTATATATTTTCATTTCTTTCAATTAGATTAGAAGCAAGTTTGTCGAGGAAAGTTTGTCAAGAAAAGAGGAAATTGCTTCTGAGAAGCTTCCCTTCCCAGAAAAATCTGAGGCAGAAGTTCTGCAACGGGAAGCTCCATTTTGTCAAATTAATAATATTTTTAGTGCTTCCTAATTAGAATTAGTATTTAAAACCCCTCCCTTACAACAGAGAAATAACCACATCCATGGTTATTCATTGTTTTAGTTTTATTTTAATTAGAAGAAGCAATAATCTAGTTTCAATCATTTTTCTTTCTATGTACGAGTGAATATCTTATTTTCTTTAAAATAATCCTGAAAAGATCAAAAAATTAGTTAGTTAATTAGTTTTAATTCATTTCTTTCAAAAGCCTTTATTAAAATACAAAAAAAGATGATTAAAGTAGTTGTGCATTTATTTTATTTAATTAACTAGGAAGGAATTTGATAAATTAAAAGATTAAGTCTACTTGTCTTTTGTTTGAATTAGATTTCTTTCTGTTATTTATTCAATTGTTAGGATTTCACGTAATCTAGGAATCCATATCAAAACAAAAAACCTAGTTATTAGGAATTCACACTACCAATTCATAGCCTCTGACTATCCTTTGACTATTTATCTGAGTTTTCCTTTATTCTCACTCACAACTTGACAACCATACATGACCATTTCTGGTCTTGGCTCAACCTCGTATGAGGATTTTTGAACCAATCATCAACCCACCATAGGTATTGACCAATATCAAGGAGACATAGACTTAGGATTACTGTATTATTTTTTTCGCTCTACTCCCTTGCTCCCACAAATTGTCAGCCAACTTGATGCATCAAATGAACAATTATCCATAGCTGAACAACTTTGGGCCAATCAAGAAAACCGAGTTAGAAACCCAAATCCATAGTTTTCTCTTTCTTGTCCATAAATCCATTTATTCTTGTATGACCCTCTCTGGAGAGGACTATTTAGAGACGAACAAGCATGCTTTCCAAGAGTCAATCAACAAGGATGAAGTATCTTTGATTTAACTGACATAGATCGGGAATTACACGCAACAATTATCCTTGATCATAGTATTCCACACACAGAAATAAGACAAGTATTTTTGATCTCCTTGATGAGCAAGTTTCATACTTGCAAGTTGATCAATTACGAGTTGTTCAAGCCTTTGAATTTCAACACTTATGACATTCCCACCTATTCTCATATTTACCATTTGTATACCTATTCACATTCATCACATCTCCCACATTTCAGTTGTCTCTATCCCGACCTCAGGAAGTCGAGTGCCAGAGAAAACCCGTGTCATTTTTCCTATGTAAAAATATTGGTGAACCAATGTGAAGGACTAGTTTCTTCTCGTTTCCATTTTATTCCCCTTTTTATCGTTCCACCTTCTCCCTCTCCCATTATTTTGTGGGTATTTATACACCCCCCAAATATGTTGGTTAGGACTATAACAAGCCTATCTAGGCCTCAAGGCTTATTATACTCGTATGAATGCTCAACAATCACCCTCTTTGTCTGGTTGGGCTGATAGCTATTCCCAAAAATCCCCTCTACCGAGTGTCTCTTCCATCCAAACATCAAATGTTTCTTCCAACATGAGGATTGAAGAGATTGATCAACTATTGACCTATCAAGGCCCTCTGGCATAACCTTCTAGCTCCAACAACATGACATTCACCAAGGAGATTAGTCTCTACTTATGATTTTGACTAGGCCGTCATATATTGTAATTTGGTTCCTTGCAATTGCAACCGATGATGAGCTCTTAGCACAGTTTGGCCAAATCAATGACTAAATCAAAACCATAGACGAATCATTGGGTAGGTTACAAGCGTATACTAATACCTTCCATTAAAACAACATTTCTTCTACCCCAACAAGGTCAGAGAGCATACCCCAAAAAAGAGAAACAACAACTAAACAGTTCATAAAGGGATATCATTCATCCCCTTCAGTAAAATCATATGGATTCACACACCCAAACAAGGGGCTCAACCCTTGTCCAAATGATGTTATTTCCACACTAGTGGAGAGATTAGAGAACTATAAAATGCTCGAAACCCACAATCAACCCATGTAATAGGGCAGAATACGAGGTTATCCCATTGAATAACCAAAATTACGTCCCTTTCACCAATATAAAACCAATACAACAACATGTGCAACAAGGTTATCCAGTTCAATCTAATCTAAGTGATCTCCTCATAGGGGGCTGGCACACTCAGAATGGGTTCTCACCCATCTTACATATACCCTACCCAAGGACTTGTTGGTAATGTCTTTCCAATGCCACTCCCAACAACATGTAGATTTTCATAACCAAACACCCACGAATGCATTTTCTAATGTTGTTTCTTCCTTACGTTGTATATGTATTCAAAGTCAACACAACCAGAATGTCTACATGTTCCTTGGCTCATTTCTGCAGTTCCAAGGAACCCCATACGCTCTAGCTAGCATTTATGTTACACCTTACCAAGCATCTCCTCTTCCCCTTGTCCCTCAAGCAACCTCCATGGTAGAATCCTATACAATGGTAACCTACACCGAGTACTTGAAAGAACCCCTTGATTTCACAATATGAGGTGTCATGCTTCCTCATCCCATTGCCAGATCTCCCTAAGTTTAAAGGAGAGGGGGACCCCAATGCCCACATCAAGGCCTATGCTACTGCAATTAGAGAATTCCTTCCATGGGATGCGGTAGTTGCTAAGATCTTTCCAAAGACCCTTGAAGGGATCACTTTGGATTGGTATTATTGAATCCTGGAAGCATCCATACTTCTTTCAAACAACTTGTGTTTGAATTTGTCAAAGCCTTTGACATGAATAAATTGTTACGCACAGGAATCAAGGAATTCCTACACATTAAACAGGAACAAAATGAATCTTGTAGCTCACTTCATAATAAGATGGTGATAGGTTCTCTATTCTTCCACAAGTGCACCTAACATGGATCAAATGGAGCTCTGTGATCTTTTTCTTCACTCACTTAACAGGGAAACCAAGGAGGAAGTGCAGAAGTTCCCCTTTCATACCTATGAGGAAGTGCTAGAGAGTGCTCTTCGTATTGATCAACAGTTATTGATAGCGAACGTAAGACTTACGGTCCCAATGGGAAGTTGGTAACTCCTAACCAAAAGAACACAAGCTATCAAAACAATGGAACTAACAACCAAGGGCCCAAAGTCTTAAATCGTAATCATGGTGTCACCACAGATGGTGTTACCAACCAACCAAAGAAATCCTAATGTTACCAACACTAGTAACATGAATACAAAAACAACAACATGGGGAATCAAAGGAATCCTAACCCCATTCCTTCTATTAACATGGTTGATTTCAACCATCCTCCACCTCGGTAAAATCAAGGCCAAGGTCAGAACTAATACCATAATCCTAGTCAGGGGGCACAAAACTACACATACAACAATCAACCCCAGAACAACAATCAAGGGTTCAACCAACAACAAAACCAAAACCAAAGGCCAAGGGATTACAATCCCAACTTATATTACAGCTTTCACCTGTCATTGGTCATAATTCATGAGTACTTGTAGAAGAATGCAATAAGTTCATTCAAAGACTCCCAGTGGATAAACAATAATTATTCATAGACATGTTCCTAGGGAACTCTGAGGGATACCCACAATCTAGTTATACAGGGCCCGTTGAACCTCAAATGTAAATTTGGGCATATATCAAGATCCATTCCTTAAATGTCCCTAAAGACAAGAAAATAAATCCCTCAAAATATGAATAAGAGAATTCCTATTGGGACCCATGAACAATGAAGCCTCAACTTCTGAGAATCCCGTAAGTTGCCCCTAATCTAGATCAAAGACACAAAACAAGATGAAACATTGTGGGACTAGTTGAGTTGGAAACTGAACCAGAAGTCAATGCCATGACAGACGAAGAGAGTATGACTTTCACAACCTCTCCCCACTTACTCCTTATCACAAGATGATACTCATATAGTCCCCAAACCCGTAGGTGATATGAATTATGACTTTATCAAGACCAACTTAACCAAGACCTTTTCCCACATTTCATTTCTAGATTTGTTGAAGAATTTTCATCGGCTCATCGTTCTGCCTTGTTGGACGCATTGGTCTTGGCCATCTGGTCCATGTCACGCCTCCACTGGAGTCTCAAATTAATCACATTGACTTTTACATACATCCTCTAGGGCAAAACGATAGGGACAACTAGGTATGTATTCGACATAAGTAAAATGCCTTCTGATGCCGAAATATTTCGAAGAGGAGATCCTGCATTATACTTACAAGTGTGGGTCTATAACAATTACATTAAAAGAGCCATGATCGATGATGGGGCTTGCCGTGAACATAGTCCCCTTTCTTTCTTACAGAAGTTAGGATATGGGATACCAATTGTTCTTCTACTAGAAACACATTAAGAGGTTATGATAGCCTCAAAGCCACTTCAATTGGAACCATATTCCTTCCATGTTTCCCTTGGGACCAAAACCATTTTAATTGAAGTTTTACATTATAGATAGGAAAAAAATTATAACATTCTCCTAGGGAGGTCATGGATTCATAGGATGAAGGCCATTCCTTCCACTTTGTTCCAAGAGATTAGGTTTCTTCATTTAGGGAAGGTCTTCGTCACTCAAGGAGATCCTAATCCTTTCGATATACATTTGGAAAATCTCAAGAGGAAACCCAGAGTTCATTCTGAATTTCAAATTCCCTGTGAATTAGCTAAACAAACCACCCCCTTCGAAGGAGTTGGTTGCAACTACAAAGTGGGTTCCAAAGACCGATGTTGATAAACCAAAAGCAATGAAGAGTAGAAAAATGTGAGAATAAGATTTTGCATGTAGAAATCATGTCCACAAAAACCACATGGAGATTGTAAAACTCTTAGAGAATGATTCACCAATCACCCTGTCTTTTGATCTGCATGGGATTGGTAATCTTTTTGGCTCGACCTCTCTCCCCTGATGATCTCATAGATATATTTATGGTAGAAGTGTCAGAGATGCCAAAAGAATCTCCCAAAGAAGCTATATCTATATTCCATGTTAACTATTGGGCACTCCATTACGATGGAGCTAAGTACCGATACAATGTAGGCATGTGAGTGATCTTAACCTCTCCAAAAGGAAGATCATACCTTTTTCTTTTAAATTGGACTTCAATGTACACCAAGAATGGGGCAGAGTATGAATTCTTTCTTCTCAGTCTCATTGTTGTCCAAAAGGATGGAAGTCAAAAACATTAGGGTCCTCTAGGGGATTCACAACTGGTAGCTAATCAAGTTTCTAAAGTTTATGAGAACAAGAGTGAAACACCTCTAGCTTTACAAGGTCATTGCATGTGAGATAAGTAAAATATTTTGACTTTATTTCCATCGAAGTCATCCCTAGGGAGAAAAATCAACTGGCTGATTTCATGGCTTCTTCCTCTTCCCAATTTTTCCCAGACACAAGTTTAATGGAAACTGGGTTTGATATATCCATGAGATCTAAACCCTTAGTGTGGAAAATGTCCAAACGCAACAATACTACCCTATGTAGAAAACAAGGATGATTGTCACCATGGACTATGCTAAAAATGACGAGGAAATTTTGGGTTTCTTTCATGTCTACAATGATCTTCCTCTGACTCACCATAAGAGGGGCTTTTATCCCATCCCCCATCCTTCATCTTACTTTGGAGTGAAAACCGATCCAATTTCCCCCTCACAAGATTTTAAAATCTACGAAGTAGAATGAACCTCTTGAACTTCCCCCTACTCCTCTGAGAATTCAAAGAAGGAAATGTTTATATAATAGAAGACACACTTGATATCAACATCGAAATAGACACAGACCCTAGGATTTTGAAGCTTGATTCTTCGCTATCCATTGAGGAAGTGGAGGAGCACACTATTATTCTCAAGGATCATGTTCAGACCTTTGTATTTACCTATAAGGACATGTCAAGAGTCAACCCGAGTGTGTGGTTCATAACTTGGTAACCAAACCTGATGTCAAACCCATCAAGAAAAATTTGAGACCAATGAAGTTAAAGGTCGCAATAATGGTCAAAGAGGAGGTAATGAAACTCCTACAAGTAGGGTTTATAAAGTCAGTGGACTATTCCATGTGGTTTTCCAACATCATCCTGGTCCTTAAGAAAAATGGTAAGATCAATAATTTGTATCAACTTCATGGATATTAACAAATCTTTATCCAAAATATGATTTCCCATTACCATAGATGTCATTATTGATGCAACTATTAGATATGAGTTGTTATCTCTTATGGATGGATTCTCGGGATATAATCAAATAAGGATCTTTGAAGAATATCAGAACCAAAAAAACCTTTACCACCCTTGGGGAACCTTATGTTACACAGTCATGCCCTTTGGGTTGAAAAATACCAGTGCCACTTATCAAAGAGCAATGGCTTACATTCCCAAAGATGAAATGGCTTGCATATTCCATGACTTAATCCATAAAATTTAGAAACTTATGTGGATGGCCTGCTAGAAAAGGATAGAAAGAGGAGGATCATCCTTGAAGTCCTCTGCATCATTCTCTCTCATTTGATTGAATATGGCATTACCTTAAACCTTTAAAATGTGTCTTCGAAGTCATGGGAGGGAAGATCCCGTGGGTTACATCATCTCTTCTGAGGAATCGATGATAGACCCTAACCAAAAAATTGCAATTCTTAAGATGACCCCACCCAAAGATGAGTCTAGCATTAGATCCTTCTTGGGTAAAACTTGGGGCAATCTGAAGGTTTTTCCACGACCTCACCTATGTTATACATCCCATCAATGGTATTCTAAAGAAAACATGTTACAACACCTAGATGAAATAATGTCATGATGCCTTTGAATCCGTGAAAACGTTTCCTTCTTTCCCCACCCACTCTCATGCCAACTTAAGTCTGATCATGCATTGAATATTTACTCTAGGGCCATAGACGTGTCTATTCCATGTATGTTGGTACACAAGAAGACGATGATGGTCATGAGCGTGTTATTTATTTCATTAGTCACATGTCCTTCTTGATTATGAAACCAGGAACACTTAGGTAGAGAAAGAGTGCCTTGTCATTGTTTTCATGGCTAAACAACTAAGGCATTACATGTTCAAATAGAAGACAAGAGTTCATAGTCAAGTTTGAGTAGTTGTGTACCTTCCTCACTCAAGCAAGCCTTATCTAAGAAGTCTGGTAGGTTCATAATGCTCATGAACAAATTTGAGCTTACTTATGTGAATAAAAATTGGTCAAGGGGAAAATCATTTTCAACTGGCTAGTTGATAATCCTTTGGATTCTGGTGAATTGGTCAATCTAGACTTCCCCGATGAGTGCATAGTTTCATATCGAAAATCCTACAATTTCATCTTGCCCATAGTACTTCTAACATAATAAACTATATTGTAGACCAGAACTTACCCAGAAGGGTCCAACTCGTAGCAAAGGTGAAGACTCAATGTTATAACCTGCTAAGTATGTCATCATAGAAGAATTCCTATATCAAAAGGCCTTTGATGGTATATTACTTAAATGTGTAGATGAAGAAGAAGTGGAGAAATTCCTTTTTAAAACCCACAATGGATTTTGTGGTGACACTTCAGTGACCGCCTGAAAATTTTGAAATAATGGGCTACTTCTGGCCTACCCTCAACCACGATGTTGTGGAATACGTATGAAAGTATAAAAAATTTCAATATTTTTCACATGCTATACATATCCTTGACTCAAGCTCTATCAACCTATAGTTACATCATGGCCTTTCTCTTCATGGGGCTTAGAATTAATAGGAAAATTCTCTCACTTTTATTGATTTCTTATGGTAACCATTAAGAAGTGTTGGTCATATACAAAACTTATTTATTTGTAGGTATGGCATACCATAGGTTACTTAGCTAATGGCCCATCATTTAAGAATACGAGGTACATGAGTTTTGTGGATTTAATATCTCATCACACTGCCTCTTTGTATTACCCTCAAGCCAACGGTGATGAGGCATAAACAAATCACTTCTATTCTCCTCAAAAAATTCAAGGATAAGAAGTGAATTGGGTCTAAACTTGTTCCCAATGTTATGGGCCTATAGGAATTCTATCCATACACATAGTTTTCCAAATTTGGTTGAAAAGTTATTTTACCAAACTCCCTATTTGTGTGTATTTGTAGGTATAGCATCCCACATCTCACTATCTCATGATAATGGGTCATCATTTAAGAATGACGAGGTACGTGATCTATGCGAAAGATTTAAAATATCTCCTCACACTTCCTCTATGTATTACCCTGAAGCCAACTGGTTAGGCTAAGGCCATGAACAAAATTCTGAAGTCTATTTTCCTAAAAACATTCAAGGAAAACAAGAGGGATTGGCATCTAAAGTTGTTCCCAGCCTTATGAGCCTATAGGAATTCCATTCATACACATGACATGGGAAACTTTGTTTTCCCAGGTTTTTGGTTCAAGAATTTGTTCTACCTTTAGAGGTGGAAATCCTTAGTCTTTGTGTGTCTTTATAAGGCATACTAGATGAAGATTAATATAGAAATGTGCGCTTAACATACTTAGAAAAATTGGATGAGAAAAGGCTCGGGGCTGAGCAACATCACCAAGTTTATGCAGACAAGATGTGTTAATAATATACCAAGAAATTATATAAACATCCAATCCAAGTGGGTGACCTTGTGCTAAGGCTCGATAGTTGTATAGACAAGAAGATTGGTGAAGGTCATAAATTTAGACCTAAATGGCTAGGCCCTTATCAAGTAACTAAAGATTTCAAGAATGACGCCTATTGTTTGTGCACTTTGGAAGGTGAGGAGTTCAGTGAATATGTCAACTCACTTCACCTAAAACACTTTTACATCTAGAATATAGTATCTCCACATTATCCTTATCACAATTTCACCCTTTGTGTCATTTTCATTATCACAATGTTTAAATGGATACTATGAGTTTACTTATTTAATAATAATTTTAAACTTTTCATACATTGGAAAATGTTTCAATCCTAATATCTTCACAATTTCATCATAATCTTTATTTATATAATCCACCTCACCATTTTCAATCATAAGATAGAATTTAATATTGATTCTCTCATATTTTGTGTACCTCATCCCTTTTTTTGGTTTCTCCCACTTCAAATGTTTTCATCTATGGTATTATATATAATCTTCTCGATGGTAAATCCAACTTCCAAAAAGTTCTCTCCTTAACAAGAAATCTCTAAACTCTTCAGTCAAATCTTATTTCCACTAATCTCATCCTTAGGTGATGATCCCTTGCATCCTACGAGTCACGTGGGAATGAGATTGGGGGGCAAAAAATTCCTTCCCAACAAGCAAATTACAAAAACAAGGCAATATAAATCAAAACAATATATATATATATATATATATTGAGTCTGTCATGTCATTCTCAGTGAGTTCACCACACAAGGTCCACCACTATTAGCGAGTTCACCACACAAGTTCCACCACTCTCAGCGAGTTCACCACACAAGGCTGTGATTCCTCCAAAGCATGTGAGTTCTCCACACATGGTTGTGAGTCCTCTAATTAGAGTAAATCCGCTACATGGGGCAGAAAATTCATTGTTCTGAGAAAATTCATGATGCAGTAAAGTGAGTCTGTCATTCTCAGTGAGCCTGCCACACCATAGAGTGAGTTCACCATTCAATGAATGTATATCTATGCAAATGAATAAAGTGATATCATCGTTAACCAGAGTGATCTCATTGTTATAGTGGTGGTACAAAAATCAAGGTAGAAGTTCAAAATTGATGAATGTTTGTCTTTAAGATTAGATTTTGACAACATTTGACCTCCGTATTATCTACAATAATAGCTCAACACTTCCAAACACCATAAAAGGTGAAAAAAACATGACATTGAAATCAAATTACACACAACCATACATGAAACTTGAAAAAAAAAAAGAAAATGTGTGTGAGACAATGGGATTATGTCCCACCAAGCATGCCAAATATATGCATATAAAATAAGTATAAATGAAACTAGGACTAATAACAAGTAAATCCTAATCTACAACTAATATAAAGACATCAAGATAAAGAAAGAAAAGGGAAGAAAACACAAATTGCATAAACATAACATGAAAACACAAACCTCCCTTAATTATTGGATCTATTTTGGACATGTGGATGTCCCATTTAACCAATGTGCACAATACAAAGGTGGCATTTAATTTCTTAGGGGGGGGGTTTGATGGAGTAAGATGCCCATCCAATCTGGCTTGAGCCATACTCAAATCTCCTCTTTGTTTCCAAATAAAGCATTTGACAAGATGTCTTAAAAAGATATTGTGTGTCTCAAAGACAAATTTGTTTAGGTTCCTTTTCCAAAGACCATGATATGAAGGTGTGTTTTATGATGGGTATAGAGGGTTGATTTTATAGCCTTCTCTTCTCGGGAAGAGTTCCATTCTCAATGAATGTGGGATAATGGGAATATAGGCTTAAGCTTTGTTAAGTAGGATTAAGCTTGATTAAGTAGGATTTAGAGCAATCAAATGGGATTGGTGCTCCATACGACTTGGATGGGGATAAAAAGGGCTTAATTAATCAATTGGTGATTAATTAATGTGCCCAAATTATCTTGTAGAAATTATTCGAGAGGTTTTTAGAGGTGATAAATGAGGCTTAGAGGTGATTACATGTGGGATTTAATTAATGAATGGTCGTTAATTAATAAAATAAGGTGGATTTTTAGATAATTAATAATAATTTATTAATTAACATTGAAGGGGGTTTCAATTAACAAAATGTTGTTAATTAGTATCTAGAAGAGGGATATCATTAATTAAAAATTGATCATGGCTATTCTAGTATGATTTTAGTGCCTTTAGGCTAAGTCTAATGTGGTGGATTTTAGGTGTATAAAAAACCAATCAAGTGATTGGTTTAATGTTATACACGACGAGGTCGATCAAGCACCAAGGCACCCTAGGTTATTAGATACATTTGGTGGTTTAGTGTCGATTGGTGCCTTACACATTCCACAATAATCAACCATATGGTTATTTTAGTGTGGTATGGATGGGGGAAATAAATCTCTAATGCACCCTACGTTATCACAATTGATTCATGCTCAATTGCCAATGTTCATGTTCCAAACTAAAACAATCAAGTGATTGGTTGAGAGTGGCATGTGAAAGGGCCAAATAAAACACCAATGCACCTTAGGGTATAACATTTGATAGGGTCAAGATCGACTAGCCCCATACATGTTCCATATTGAACCAATCAGGTATATGTGAATAGGTTCAATCGAGCACCAACACACCCTACATTATCACATCTAGTGGGCATGTGGTTAAACAGACCCATTCATATTCCACATTACAAACAAGTGATTGGTTCAATACAACATGGGAAAGGGGATAATTGATCACTAATATACCCTAGGTTATCATGTTTGATGGGTTTGGGATTCATTGGCCTCATTATCATACCACTTAATTAACTATGTGATTGGTTCAATGCAGAATGCGAATGAGGATGATCAAGCACAAATACACCATATGTTATCATATTTAGAGGGTTTTTGGTTGATTTTTGTCGATCGTATTCCACATTGAACTAATCTAGTGATTAGCTTAGTGTGGTACGGGAATTGGAAAATTTGAGCACTAACACACCCTACATTGTCACATTTTATATTTTCGAGGTTGATTGGAACCATTTTAATCCTATACTAAAAAATTAGGTGATTGGTTCAATGTCATGCACAAATGGGGAAAATCAAGCACCAAGGACCACTAGATTATCATATTTGATTTGTTTGGGGTCGATTTTCCATGTCTATATTCCACAATGAACTAATCAGGTGATTGGTCTAGTAAGGTATGCAAATGGGGAACATTTACCACCAACGCACCTTAAGTTTTCACATTCCGGTGGGATTGGGGTTGATTGGCTCCATTCACATACCAAATTGAACCAATCAAGTGATTAGTTCAGTGTGGTATAAAAATGGGACAAACAAAGAATTCATGTACCCTAAGTTATTACATTTGGTTGGTCTAGGATTGATTGGCACCATTAACACTCCACACTGAACCAATCACCTTATTGGTTAAGTGTGGTATGTGAACGAGACCAATACATCACCAAGGCACCCTAAGTTATTGAATTCTATTCATTAGAGGTTGATTGGTCCCATTTGAGTTTCATATTCGACCAATCAAGTGATTGGTTCAACACAATAAGAAAACAAAGAAAATTTAGCATTGATACAATGTATGTTATCAAATTTAGCGGTGGGATCGATTGGCATCATTCACATTCCACATTATCATGTTCGGTTCATTTTGGGTTATTATCCATGATCACATTATATATTTAAAAAATTAATTGATTAGTTAAATATGTTTTGCATTTATTGGAACTCATTGAACCACTATCAAATCTATATTATCATGTTCAATTCCTTATGATTCGAACCTAATCCTATGGAGCCCTATTCTCTACCTATATATCTATATGGCCACATATCTATATATTTGGTCGTTGAGCACCCCAATATATATCAATGTGTGGGTGCAAAACTCAAACAAAGAATATTCAATTGGTGTTATGCATCGTACTTGGATCACCGATGTAGATTTGGGATATGGATTGGATAATTGGCACCAACCACATTCCACGTTGAACCAATTACTCGATTGGTTTATGTGTTACATGATTATTGGAGCCCGTTGAGCCTCGATAAGAATTACATTGTCATGTCCGCTTCTTTATGGGTCTATTAATTAGCCCCAATCATGTTCCATATTGAACCAATACTTGACAAGTTTAAAGTGTTACACGATCACTAGGGCCTATCGAGTCTCAAACAACACTACATTTTCGTGTTTAGTTCCTTTCAAGATAATTAGCTGGTTTAATCAATTTAGGGTTAATTAACCTTGCTTGTATGTAAAAACTAATTTTATCTTCAACATACTTAACTTTATAAATTATTAATACAAATCGAAAATCAAATTTTATAGATATTTTTTAAAACTATTTGACACTATTTCCTGATGCAAATTTTCTTATTACAAGTTTGTCTAAATTTTCTAGGGGTCTAAGACTATTCATTAAAAATAAATAAGGGTTAACATTAAATCAAGACCTAGTAAATCACTTATTGAAAAGTTTAGAGATATAGAAGATTAGATGACCGTGAAAATGTGAATTTGAATCCACAATAACAAGAGGGAAGAAAATCTTAATTTGAAAGTGCAAGTGTGATATGTGTTTTGAATTTTCCTCATTTTGTTTGACTAATCTTATATCTACATTTTTTTAGATAAGCATAATATAGGAGACAACAAAATACTTGCAACAGAGAAGAAATTGGAAGGGAAATTAAAAAAAGAACCAACTTAAGGGTTGACAAGTTATTTTTCTTTTTTTTTACTTCTTTTGTGCAATTTTTAAAAATAGAATATAGATTGGATCACCTTTTTTTGTGGAAAGCTTTTAATATTTAGAATTCTCCTATTTTGTGGAGATTCCTTTAAATTTGTGGGATCTCTCTTTTTGGGGATTTCTTTCAATTGAGGGATTTTCCTAAGTTTAATTTTAAAAGTTACAAAATCTTAAATATCTAAAAGTAGTAGTCATTTGGTTAGATAAAAAATAATTGGGCTGCCATTTTTTTTTCAATTACAAGTTATTTTGTTTCTATTTTTATTATTTTTCCAAGATGGTGTTGTTGTTTTGCAAAATTTACATAAACACCCAAAAACCCTTAAAATCAACTCTATTGTCTTCTATACCAAACAAGATGTAAGAGAGTACTAGTTTTATGAAGACATAGAGATTGATGATGACCTTTCACTACATGTTCCCCCACTAGTACATTTTGATGTTTTTTGTCATTTTATCCATCAAAATCACTATTTTTTTGGCTTGATTTTTCAAGTCTTTAGGTGAAAATTTGTCTGACGTGTTTTCATTGATGCTTGTGCATCATAAATTTAGTGGCAGTTAAGCAGTGTCTTTTGGTGATGTTTTTTGTGTTTGGAAACATTGCATCAGAATTTTTAATTGTCAAGTTTGGCAGACATTTTTTAAATATATAGAGTCTTGCATTGATGCTTTTATCATATTTTTGTCTTATTTTTGTGTCAGGGATATCAAATTAATAATTGTGTATGATATAAGTGTCAAGGAAATTGTCTAACAATTAAAACACACTCAATATGTTTATTATCTTTTCTTTCTTCTAGCATTGAATCTCAAATTGTTCTTTAGATAATAACATTGCATACTTAGCAAGTTGAGGATTATGTATCATCTTGGTAAATACATGAATGTTATAATATAACATAATATATTTTGGTTTTGAATCCTTTGTGTAGCTCTCCACTCCTCACCACGACTCAAAATAATTGGTCGAAGCATGCAAATAGAGCCCGCACAAATATGGCAAAGTGTTCCATTCTTTGTATAATTTGAACTAGGATATGAGAGATAGAAATCCTCAACCCCCACCTTTTGTAATATGAGTATGTGTCTTTTAATTCCCTACAACATCATTCATAGAATTATCATATTTTTATAATATTATATATTTTAGAGTGCATGCTGCTAGTAGAGTGAACTATTGTTGGACTTGAATGCTCCGAGAAAGAAAGATAGCAATGAATTAGACCATCAATTGCAACTATAAAAAATTATTCAATATAATAAACAAAGTTATGTGTACATAAACTTGAGTTGAGATTTACATAATGATCATAACAAAAATTTCCTATAACTCATATAATAATACCTGACTCTTTAAAATAATTGTTTATTAAAATGTAAGTGAAATACATGTTTTTATAAATGTGTTCATTGACTTTTGGGCGGCATGTCTAAAATTATAACCTATATTAATGCAAATCTTGACGCACTTATGTTAACATGTGCCAAAAAATTAAAAAATGCAAATTAAAATCATTGTTTTGAAGAATGGATTGGCTAAAGAGTTTGTGGCATCTAATGCAAAAATTCATGCAAGTTAGTGTCTAGTAAATTCCATACGCACTTGCCTCTGGATTTTTTTCAAAGTAAGGGTCATTATTTTTGGCAGTTTTCAACAAAGTTTGACCACTTTGCATCAAGAAACAGTGACGCAAATTTACATCATGGCCCATGAATATTAATATTTATAACACTAGATTGTGATGCTAAACACAAAAAATATACTAGCACCCCTAAATACCATGTAATTTCATGGCATAGAGTAAAAAGGTACTAGTTTGGTTCAATGATCGTGATGATGTTTGAAAATATATAGCAAGAGACAATTTTCATTCTCATTTGAGAGAAGTGAGTAAACAAATTGCCAACTAAAATGAGGTAACTTATCTAGATTGGCTAGATTTTCCAAAAAGTAAAAAGAAATAGACTATGTTGGAATGATGTCTTTTTTAGGAAATTCATCCCAAAGAAGAAGACACTATGGCTGATGCCCTTAGGAGGCCAAGGAATATGACATATAGAAAAATCAAAGACAAACCTAACCATCAATAGAAAAATCTTTGCAGATGTTTATACAATGGTAGGGTGGAAAAATATGATTGAAAAATGGACAGGAAACAAGAACAAGAACAAAAAAAAGGAAACAACATAAAGGATTGAAAACAATCTGATTATACATTGCACAAGGCAAAATGGCCTTGACCGATTTTGTAAGTTTTATCACGTTATATATTTATCTATTTAAATTTTATGTTTTTATTCTAATTTTATGATATAAATTTTTAATTTAATGTTTATTAATACAAAATATTTGAGTGTAAGCCTACAATGAAGATATTTTCATCAAAATGGATGGATTGTGTCAAATTATCATTAGAATATATTAAGCGTTGAAATATAATTATGTATTCTCGGTTTGTTGTTTCTGCAATCACGGGGACGCATGCTGTTCGGCCATCGACTCTCCAACTTCGATCTGGCATTTATTAAACTACGAGAACAAATTATCCTCTCTACTGTGAAAGCAGCAGATTTTTTTCAATTTTTAATGAATTAGCATTTGAATTATAAACACAAGCCCATCTCCTTTGTTTTTTTCAAAAGTGCTGGGTTTGATTCACGGATCCTCATGCTAATGAATTGTTCCACAACTTGCATTGCACTGGAATAATAAAATTTGTAGAGATGCTTATATTAACAAAAACGTGTTCATCACAGTCAACTGAAAGGGATCTACCAAGCCATAATAGCACTCGCCCAGACTGTTTTAAATATACAAGTTGCATATGACGATTTGATGGTTGTTTACATGTTTTTCATGGTTTTAGTCATAAAATAATTACAAATATTTGAAATAACTCTCACATGCAACTTGCATATTTATTAAAGTACTTACATTTAGAATGTATATAGGTGCAGACTACTCAAAACTCGCGCACTTCTTGAAATCAAGGGAGCAAAGCAGATTGACGTACATGCATTGAAATCCAAGTGTGGAATATTTAGACTTTTGTCCTCAGCCCTGACAAATTTACACATTCACACAAGTCACTCCTGATTCTCCGTCCACAATTTATCGACACATGGTTTTAGTAAAACATTGAAAACCAAAAAAAAATGGTGGTAGTAACAATTTGTACGATTGGTGATTTTTCTATTCAAGTGCTAACCTTGAAATATTTTACCCAGGGGGGTTGTCGAATTTTCATGATGGAGACGAGAATTTTTCTAGGGAAATAAAAAAAGTAATTAATTATTAATTTTTCAATATTGTTAGTGAGTTCTTTATTGTATTTCGAGTCATTTTAATGTATTATCTTCATAGTCAACCAAATAAATAATTACCTTATGAATGTATTTTCAATGTAGCTTAATGTTTGATGAGTGTGTTCTATAAGGACTAAAAGCCTTCGAGGGGTGATAATAATTGGTCTATAATGTCACGACATCCTCTGCGGGGCCTAAATATGCCTCTGATTTCTTCACGGTTTGCATCACTATGCCAAAGCCTTCGAGTGCACACAAGGCGTTGGGATTCAGTGCTTTGATTTTCTTTATGTCAAGCATGGCTACGAATAGAATATCTAGAACAATTAGAGGCAAAGTCAAAAGATATCATTAAAGGACCCAAGAGTGTTAAGGATCACATGAACAAAATTCCCACAACATTTAGGGAAAGACATACCAATTATCTATAAAAAAATTAATAAGATCTCATTTTCTCCAAGGTATACAACATCTCTAAAATCATAGAATTTAACGATTAAGAGTACATAAAATACATTTTTAACATCTATATTTCCAAACCATCATGCACTCATATTTGATATATCTTCATGTTCCAAAAAGTGACTTTTATATTCCAATCAATATATTCAATTTTCCTCCCCTCAAAAAAATTCACCTTCCTCTCATGCCTACAATTTTATCATTTCCTTTTCACACTTTTTTCCTAGGTCACCGTGTTATGTTGAGATCATCTTCAAATGTCACAAATTCCTCTTTCAGGTGCTCCAACAACTTTGCAACATATTTCATATTCAGTCAATCTGCAAATGAGGACTTGGAACATTGCAAACCAACATGTACTAAATAAACCAAGCATTTGTATACTTTATTTTCTTGCAACTCTTCATCTTCAAGCACTTGCAGCTCATTCAATACACTATTATGAATTACCTCTAACAATATATTTGGAAACCTTGAGCTCACCCAGTTATGCAGGTTCAAGCCTTCAACAAACATGCCATCACTACGCCTTTTCCTTGTCAACATTTCCAAGAGCAGAATGCCATAACTGTACACATCTCCTTTTGTGGATGCCCTCTACCCTACTCCATACTTTGCATTCATGTTAACAATTATGACAATAGAAATTCATTGCACATCATATAAATGTATCGTTTTCTATAAACTATTTCTCCACAGTATACAACGTCTCTAAAATCATAGAATTTAACGATTAAGAATACATAAAATATATTTTTAACATCTATATTTCCAAACCATCATGCACTCATATTTGATATACCTTCATGTTCCAAAAAGTGACTTTTATATTCCAATAAATATATTCAATTTTCCTCCCCTCATAAAAATTCACCTTCCTCTCCTGCCTACAATTTTATCATTTCCTTTTCACACTTTTTTCCTGGGTCACTGTGTTTTGTTGAGATCATCTTCAAATGTCACAAATTCATCTTTCAATTGCTCCAATAACTATGCAACATATTTCATATTCGGACAACCTGTAGATGAGGACTTGGAACATTGTAAACCAACATGTACTAAATAAACCAGGCATTTATATACTTTATTTTCTTCCAAGTCTTCATCTTCAAGCACTTACAACTCTTTCAATACACAGTTATGAATTACCTCTAATAATCTATTTGGAAACCTTGAGCTCACCCAGTTATGCAGGTTCAAGCCTTCAACAAACATGCCATCACTACGCCTTTTCCTTGTCAACATTTCCAAGACCATAATGTCATACCTTTACACATCTCCTTGTGTGGATGCCCTTTGCCCTACTCCATACTCTGCATTCATGTTAACAATTATGACAATAGAAATCCATTACACATCATATAAATGTATCATTTTCTATAAAGTGTGATTTCTATAAATGTATCTTTTCACTTTGTACCCCATACATTTGCCACACTATGAATATTTGAGGTAGATATAGAAAGGAAAGGCAATAATACGAAAATTACATATGATGTCAGAAGGCATATCACTTAAATCATCGTTCCACATAAAAGTATGTGCATGTGTCATCTCAAGATCGCTAAAGACCTACACAAATCAATACAAAGTTGCCCATTTACATGGTATATGACACCCTCATATTATGGCCATTGAAAACTCAACCATTACCAAGTGAATTTTATAATTATATTATACTTTTAAGTTTAGAGCATAAATACAACAAAACTAAAACTCCAAGAGAAAAACAAATATATATGAGCTTATTACAAATTTAGTTCAAAGTGGTCAGTTAATGGAGAAGTACAATATCATTTCAATAACAAAAAATTATCATATAATTACCATTTGATCAAATTTTCTTAGAGTCTGCTATTATAAATTAAAGAAATGTTCTCGTAAGAAAAAACTATTTTTGAATATGTTTGTATTATAGCTAAGTATATAAATTATGCCCTCACTGACACACATATTGTATGTCAACGGTGGAACAACAAATTAGACAATATTGTCAATCCACCAAACCCCTTCTTTATCATCTGTCATCCTCTCCCTCTTTTTCACTTCCTCAATTTTCAAATGTTCGCCCCATCCCCTTCGGCGTTTCCATCGTACACTCCACGTACGATTGCTAGTATGGTAATGATACATTGATGTGGCAATGATAAATGGTTAGGAAGCCCTTGCTAAGTTAATTGGTGCATTAAAAGGCCAATAAGTAATTAATTATTTCTTATTTCAAATTTTTAATACTTTATGATTCTACACATTAAAATAAATTAAGTTTAAATATAACTTATGAGAATATTTTATCTTAGATTTGTAACAAAACCATATGTTAGAGGCAATAATTTTGATGAAAATGAAAATGAATTGGGCAAAAGATGAACTTTTAAATCATGGCAACTCTGTTAATGGGAATGGTGGCAATGATGACATTGCTAATGATGACAACATTGCCAATGACTATAATCATGAAGATATGAGTCCAATAATTTAAACTAAATTTAATAACAATGTTTTTTAAAATTTTATAGCATAAATAATTTCATTATAATTCTAATGTTCTAGTGTTGAGGTTTAAGTATTTATTGTTTAATAGTGCTTAAAACCATTATCACTACAATAATATTGTAATTTGTTGGTTATAAAAGTCATTTCATTGTTATCTACTTTATTTTTATCAATAATTTATCCAATATAAATGATTATTTGGAATTTTATAAATACTTTCATTTATTAATGTTATTAAAAAAAAGTATCAATGAGTTATTGAAATTGTTGTCATCGTCATTATTCCCGTTGTTGCCGTATAATGCAAATGACAACAAAAATACAATTTAAATTGTTTCGTACAAAAATCTTTTTGTTGCAAAAAAATGTTAGAAATAAAATTTTAAAATCTCTACACTAATTCTTGACACTAGTGTACGTCGCAAAATTTTGTTGCAATTCATTCAGCCGCCAAAAAATATTCAAATTCAAATATTTTGTTTCACATTGACACTAGTTTTTGATATAATCTTTTCATCTACACTCAATTGTGAGTAAACTTGGCACACTCCACTAACTATATCTCTATTTTAAAACCACACTAAAAATTGTCACTTCAAGTCAGAGATTGTGATGCAAATTTGTAATATTGATTATTAGTGCCATGAATCAAGTTAATTTTAAGACTAAAAGAGCACACAATTTCACACAAAAACGTGTCACAAAATCTACTAGTGTCATATATTTTTGAGGTATTTGACTCTCAAAGTTTTTATTCTCGGGCATGAACATTTAACTCATTATGCGATGTGAACAAATTTTTATCCACGGATTGAGAAATCTAATTTTACTGAAGATACTTGACCTGAACACAAACATTGAAAACAATTATAAAATGCAAGGTCTTTCCACTTCATAGCATCTAGTTTTACCTAAGATACTTTGGCACGGACACAAAATTTGAAACCGATAATGAATTGTAAGGGAATTTTAGTTCATACCAAATTGCAAGGCCATTCTTGTTCATACCAAATTATCATATTAGTCAAATTGAAAGATACAAACCAACTAGAACACTTAGTGCCACAAAAATATTGTAAGAAATAAATGTTTATCTTCTTGCACGTTATGCTACATCATTGTTTGGAGATTCAGGGGGTGGTGAGAATAGGTACTTGATGCTTCTCCTCAAATCTACTCTTGTCGTCATTAACACTCTTAATGGGCTATTTTTCACAACAAAATATTGTCTTAAAAGTTTTAAGAGAGCTTTCTTCCCACATGGACTATAATGCTTTGAGAGTTTGTATTAAATTTTTCCTTTTAACATGTTTGAATAACACAAGTTATTAGTAGTGCCCAAGACAGGTTAAACTATAGTCTTCAACTTTAGCTAACAAGTTATTATTAATTGTAATTTTGAACCAATGAGAAATTGTTATTGCTTTCATTAAACAAAAATCATACTTTTACATTAGTAAATATTACTATACTTGCACACTTTTTAACAAAATAATTATAAAAATGTATTTATTTCAATTCTGATTGGCCTATAACTTAAGATGTTATCGCAACCTTCAGCAATTTCAATAAATTAATGATGTCATAGAATTTATTATAGGTAAATACAAACGCGTGTGGTGCAGAATTCGAAGAGTAACGCATTCAAAACACATTGCAAAGGGCATATTCCGTTCCTATACGACTGGCTTGCACAACAGCAAAACGGGTAAACATGATAACAAAGAATACAAATTATTTTGTTTTTGTTTAGGACATAAATGGTTTCCAAAGGAGATCGAATGCATGAAAAGACCGCAAATAATGTACAGGTATTTCTAAGTGGATTCTCTCTCGGCTTGCATATATTTTGTGCGTGGAACTTGTTTGCAAGTTAGAGATACATCTCCAACTCAGCCTCAACGTCAATTTTATTACCCAAAACAAAGCTGTAACTGGGTCTCTTGTTGAATGCAATTATCTTAATGCAGTTTCGAGGAGTGAAGTAGTTGATAACGCAACAGCCTCATGACATCAGTTATCTACCCATCTTGTGAACAAACATCATAAGCTCGCAAGTCTCAAACCAATATTGTCTCTCGAGGCCCCGCTCCAAGGTTCCTGCGAGATCCCCGGTGAAATAACATGGTCAGCACTGCATTTGAAGAATACTGCGGAGAATTTTACTATGGACACCAATTCAGATTTTGTTGCTTCGAGCGACTTCTCTGACAATAATTGCATGATGGGCAATCCATCTCTTTATAGCAAAGCAGGGCCTGGACTCTCTTTTTTCTTATATCCTAAATTTTTGGACAATAATTACATGAACATAGCTCAAACATATTGGAATAATCTTAATATAGTTGTGGCGAGCAACAACGGTATAAGCGGGAATAACAGCAACAATATGGAGGTCAACAATGGTGCCTCATTTTACGAATCAAGCAGCCACATTTGGAGATTATCTGAGCCAACAGAACCAATTGTGTCTAACATCACCTCAGAAACTAAATTGTTTCATGCTTCATTTTCCAGTTGTACGCAGACAATGTATACTGTTGAAACCACGTCCTCTTGACATATATACAAATAGCAATAACAGGGAAGACAATAATGCAGCTAATTGCTCGCTTTCATGGCAGCCGCAAGTAACTGATCCATCCTATCACAGGGCATTTACTGTCTTCTAATTTCCAGCATAGTGCTGCAGCTCTGGATGAAATATGACCCAGGTCCAACTCTAAGAAAGGGAATTCTAATTGTCGAGAATTGCAAATATTGGAGGGTGTAATAAAATTACAGCAAAGTCCAGTGTTCAAGCTATAGATTTTGAAATGTTATGTGTATAAAGTTCAGATAGAACAAATCAAATCAACAAAATTGCTTCATGCATTTCCCAGTTAAACATTTAAATTGTGTCACCAAATACAAGCGATCGATTGGTACAGCTTTTTTAACATTTTACCATCATGTTATTGGGGCAGTAGTTAGTAGCATAGCTGATCTTGTTTGTATATGGATTTCATTTGGGTAAAATTGTCATATATTTTCAAGCATTATGTACAAGTAACTTGCGTTGGGAAACCATTATGCTTAAATGTCATGGGTTATCTTGACACTGGAGGAGATGTCGGTTGATAAGTTTTTCCATCTCTTGTTTTTTCGTACTTAGTCTCATTCTTCAAACAGTTTCCATGGAGAGACACTTGATATATGTTTTGCAGAAATGAGCTCAAAGCAATAATCATATTGGTCGTGTTTGAAATAATAGAATGGAAATTACAATTTTACTTGCCCTTAAGTTGTTATTCTAGTTCTCATATGGCAATTCTTCCCATCAATGGCATTCAGGATTTTGTATCCTCTAAGCAAAAACATTATGCAGGGAAAAGGAAGCATGCATGCGTGTTAAATTTGTGAGAGAATATTTTGAAGCTAAACAATGAAAGAGAGACCAGCACACAATTTCATTAGGGGTAATATTTTGAAGCTTAATAATGAAAGAGAGACGAGCACGCAACTTCATTAGACCAGGGCAAAGCAGGACATGCTTAAATAACAAAATGTTGCCGTGTGTTGCGGCTTGTAGGTGACCTCTCTAATAATTATGAAGCAAAACCACTTAAAGAAGTTTTATCAATGGACAAAAATTATTTTCTCAAGATAATACTTCCACTTAACAATTTACTTTCTTATAATCAACTAGGTAACACACAACTTTCTCTTGATGTAACTGACAATTTTAAGTTGGAGCAGTTCAGGATTTTGATGAACCCCTTTTCACACTCTAAACATTCAACAGAAGCTCTTCTTCAACTGTTTATTCGATTTGAAATAAAGTACGTTACAAGGCTGACCTATTTGATGGAGAGTTGGGGTATGCTCAAAAATTCTACAAAAAAAAAATTGTCCCCAACGTAGTGACTCTCATACAAAGGCGGGGTGACCATGCAGTACTCTTGCAGGAGCATGAAGCTTGACCATACTTGAAAGCTGCTTGAGTGCTAGTGTATATGCATGTTTTATTTTCAAGACCCAAAATAATTTCAGCATATAGGTAACGTACACAATTCTGACTTACAAGCGTAAGATCCTTTGGCATGTCCAGAATCAGACATGTTTCTTTTTTCTAGAATAGGCAATGGAAATATTGTTTAGAAAACCTTTATACAAGCGGTATTCTACATGTGTGAATGTCACTAAAGAAAGATTTATATGAATACAAATATTAAAAAATATCGTTTAAGGCCCTTGAAAATAATTAAAAAGTACCAACCTAAAAATACAGAAATACCATATATATATATGGTTTTTAACACCAATTTTTGGCTCTGATGTAGTTGAGTTGGAATAAACTCCTTAGGGGTGGTTATTTTTACATCCTTCTGCTTGGTCGCTTTCCTACCTTCCATTAAGATAAAAATAATCCCAATTTCTTGGTCCTAACGGGATCCAGGAATATTATCAGTCAAATCGGAAGGAAGTTGGTATGCTCGGGAATTCATCTTAAAATTAACATTCTGGAAGATGGAAAAGAAAAAGCCAAATGAATCAGGCCATCAAATAGATCCCTGCAGAGTCTTCACTTAAGTATTTATTTCTTCCAACAAAGCATAGGGCATAACAACCATTCAAGAACATTTATTAGCAAGCCTGCACAACAATCAATGCTCCTTTATAGTTCAATATGGTCAATTCTTAATATCTATAGGCACGATCATTAAAGATTTGAGGCTTCCACCGTCCATAATACAAACAGATAAATATTTCTGGATAACATTTTGTTTGTATCACATATCCACTTGAGTACCTCTGGACCAAATCAGGTCCTACTTGCACGTACTTGCCTGCATCATATTTAGGAAATTATACAGGACCTTCTAGTTTTGTGTCAATCATCAGCAAACATGAGATTACCAACTATGGCAATTCAATTACGCAAAATTTATGTAAACGTTACATGGTGTTCCTTGAGGTCAAACAGCATACACGGTAGAGATTGTGCAAAACTTCCAAAATCTTCAAAAGAAGGTTTTAGTAGATTCCATTGAGCTTAAACAGATAATACTAGTAGAAAGAGGTATACATAGTTGCTAGTAGAATATGTTGTGGTACCGTTTGAAAAATTCACATTAAAGATCCCAATCGTCGAAATTAGAATTACTGCTGAGTACAGAATCACAGATTTGACCTTTGATGCAATAAAAGGCCTATTGCAGCAAGATTAATCTCTTAAAAATAATATCAGCCTTAATTTAAAGGTTTGAAGTATATGTAGAGGCAAGCCAAGAAAAATAATAATTTTGAGGCCTCACTAAAATTATCGTAAATCTATAGGACACAACAAATTCTTTGTACAGACTAATGTCACACACTAGTCTATAAAACCTCAATCATTTGTGAAATGATGATGGCCCTTGTCCGGAAACATACAATAAGCATCACATGCTCCTGCACTTATTGCAGCAAAGAGGATTAGCACCATAAAGGATCAGTAACATTAGGTGAAAAACAACAGTAATAAAGGTTCAATGCTCAAATATGGCGTTTCTGTTTGAGAATACTATCAAAATTGCAAGCATTTTTATTTCAAGAATTACACAGACAAAATTACAAGGTCATTATACCTTTCGAGGCTTTCTACCGTAAAGCGTAACCCATTGTAGCACACAACGCACAACAAGAGTATCATTATTGTATCTGTGAAAGTTAAGTAGCCCATAATCATATAAACATATCAGTTCTTTACTACACATGCATTGAGTTCAGAAGTTATGTTTCCTCAACTCTTCAGCAGTCAAGAAATGAATCAACGCTCCAGAACAAGTAGGGAATACTCTTAAAGCTGTCAACATTCCAAACAATTCTATTGAGCAACTCTAAAGTCTGTTTCATTGAATTAAATCGGAATTGGATACTGAAAAGATATCGCTCCCACCAGTCAAGCATGTACAGTCCAAAAGTCACATTATATAGGAAAATCTTCTTTTGCATTTGTGTTCCAATACCACGTAAGCATGAACTCCACATGATATTCACCTTTATGACCTTCCAACTGAGCACACAATTCAAAATAAAAGATCAGTAAGATACTTCTAGGAAAGGTGGTGACAATATGAAGCAAAATAAAGATCACTATTATAGTTCTAGAAAAGGCAGTGACAATATGAAGCAACATATTAATTAAGCCTTGCAATTTCATCATTGCATATTGCCGATAAAGCTAGCTAATCACATCTAGCCTCAAGAACTAGTCACAAAACTCATTCGGCTAATATTTGCATCATGAGTAGACAACGAGGAGTGTGGTTGGAGAAGGAAATCTTCATAAATTTAAACAGAAATGATCCAATCAGCATCATGATATTGAAGAATCGGAATCCACACAATGGTAGATAGCATCAGATTCATGTAGACACAGCAAGATCAAGTTTCGTTTCTTGAAATAGAAATTGAATGAAAATAGCCTTTGCTATGCCAAAGACTTGATAAAGGGAAAGAGCAGGACAAGTTACAATTCACAAACTGTTAGAAACAGAAAAAAAAAAAAAAAAACCTTTATTTTTGCATTATTCTATTTCTAGTGGCATCAAATCAACAAAAGTTTGGAAAATAATACAATTGCTTAGTTAAAACTGGTAAAGGCTTGGCTGCATTTGTTACTGGTATACATACAACGTGCAACAAAGCATGGAAGCCAACTGTTAAGTTGGATACTATCATGCAAGTTTGGAAAACATTGAATAAAGGTAAACAACTTCTTAAGGAAAATAGAACTGTTCAAGATAAAAGAATTTCCTATTAAAAAGTGCATGAAGAGGCGGGGCACAATAAACAATATCAGTTTTTCTTCCTTAATATTATTCAAACTCTCCTTATTATTCAAACTCTCCTTGATGAAGTTGACCTATGGACAGTGTAGGACCTGTAGAAATGGATCATCTTATCAATCACATTAAAATTTCTCAGCCCGTGTGTTGTCAATTCAATATATTTGTACCACTAAAGGATGAAAGCATAGTTTTTTTACATCACTGCTATATATGCTAGATATTTATGATCCATCTGCATGAATATCGAATGATCTCAAATTTAACAATAGACATGAAAGATAAATTACGATTATTAGGTTGTAACATGCCAAAGATTGGTAGGATGTCATGGTAGAAAATTTATATCAAGCATACCAAGGCTGAATTTCAAATGATATATCTTGCTTTGGATGGACGTGTACAATAATCAATCCCTTCATAAACAAGTTATATCAGAACTTAGAAGCAATTAGGAAACAGGTCCAGACCATGTAAGACATTACCAAGATCACATTGAAAGCAAATAAAGGGTTTATCTTCAACAATAAATTGGGCCACCTTACTTGTTCCAAAAGGTTTTACACACTGAAGATAAACAATTTGTGGTCTTATGGAAACCGGTCATAATTACATATTCCAAATGATCTGTCATCAATCCCGCGTAAGCAGAAAACTGAGTTTCATATGTTTTCCTGACAAAAATTCAAAATTTTATGTTCTTCAACAAAAATGCATCATGGACAATGCCATCAAAAAACTCACGAGCTGTATTGAAGGACAACAATACTTACTCTTCTCTTTACAAGCATCACAATGAAAACCAGATCATTAAAAAACTGGAATCGTTATATATATCTACATATAGATAGTGATTATAATGATTATAACTCTGTACAATGCATTCTGTGTGATTTGCATAGAGTCAGTATAGCTGTATTAAATTATTTGGACCGGTTGCTTGTAGTAACTAAAATTTTTGAATGACAGAGCTTTGGGTTACAGTCAAGATATTTAATTTGCATTGGAGAACTTATCAGGATTCAGTAAAAACTTTTAGGCTCCTTTTGGTGTAAGATCATGCCATACTTGACTGCTAGACCTTTAGGTCTTCGTAAGCATTTGGATTAATAATTTTCTAATTGAAAAGACTGAAAACTTATCATGAACGTAGCAGTAGATCAATATATTATCAGAGCTTCTCAGTTGCAATCCTATATCAATAGAACATTCATGTCTTTCTTCTTCAAAATGACATTGATATCACAATAACTTATATGATTCTCAACCACGTTGTCTGATGGAACTTACAAAGATAAACGGTCTTGTTTAAGGATAAAAAACACATATATGACATCAATTCATAAAAATATTTTAAGTAGATTATTCGTTGAGCTGCATTTCAAATACTGTCCCTTTAAGTTCATTCATAAATCTTACATTCAGGGTAGCAAACATTTCATTTGCCAAATGCAATTTCATAATAAAGATTGTTAATTCACAAGCTTCTAATTTATTTCCTAAAATAGTGGAGAAAGTTTGCTTGGCTGTGAACACAACCAGAAGATAGCATAATCTGCTACAGGTTAAGCCTGTAATTCAAAAAATACAGTGAATAGGTTGAAGTTGTATGGAAGCATGAGCCCGTGGACATATTATGTGGAGCTAAACACAGTTGACATTTCCCATTTTATCTATTGGGCGAGATAAAGGGAGAAGAAATAATAGCATAAATCTGTGAACTTTACGAGAAATAAACTTTACATGACTTTCTATGTAAAAGAAACAGAAGTTATCACAAAAGAATCAGATACCCGGAAGCGTCACACAGGCCCTTGCACCCGCATACAAATGTACCCTGTAAGAGTAAAGGTCCTGGTACGGGTCTGAAACATTCCGGATACATGGCACAATCCCTGGTATGAGCCGTACCTGGGTCATACCTGGGGATGTTTCCATAAGCGGGTAGAGGGCCTGTATGGCATTTTCAGGTATCTGAGCCAAAGATTTTTTTTTGTGGTAGAGGAACTGGGGTTTGTGAATGCTTGTGTTTAGATGGGAGGGAGAGCAGGGTGAATGAGGTTGCCATTGGGATTAAACATACATGAATGGGCCATCAAGACAGGAAATCAAACCAGAATAAATGGGATAAGTCTTCTAGGACTAACAAAATTCATAGCTGCTAGAATTTGTCTTCAAGCACAGAACTTATGAGCAAGATGTGGGGTAAGAGGAGGGCACATATTAGTCTCACATGCAGCAAAATAGGGTTGTGCAAGTGCTGTATTACTCACCTAAGCCCTGGATCCGACTGTTGGAGAACACAACCTTTGCATGCTTTCATCACTATCCTTGTTGACAGCAGCATCTTCATCTCTGCAAATAACGGCTTTGCCTCTAAGAGCAGTAGGCTGAGATTTGGACACACCATCAGAGGAAGTGATATCTGCTTCTTTCTTTTGACATACATTCTTTTATTTGAAGCCCTTTTCTCATGTGAGTGTATATAACTTTTTGAGGCAGCCTTGGGCTCTTCCTAATTGTTAAAAGTTTTTTTTCTGATTCAACCTAATGCTCAAGGCATGATATGACTCGAGCTCCGTATCTTCATTTCTTTGATTTGTACTACAGCCAGAAGCTTTTATACTGGTGGATGAAACAATATTCTGCATGCCACATGCATTGAACCTTGTTTGGTGTCACAAAACCCTAGCAGCATCCTCCTTAACCAAGTTGAAACGTTTTAAACATTTCAAGAATACAAAGTATTATGTGTTTTATCTTTTATGGACTAAAAATGAGTGTTATGCATTTTATATATATATTTGTATTTTTTAATAATATATTGTGCGGATGTTTCTGTGTCGTTTCGTACCCAAGGGCTTTTTTAAAATTGGTGTTTCTGAGTTTCAAACCTGTGCCCATTTCTTGGCAACCTTGTCAAAAGATGATAGAGGCAGGTATTTAACATCTTCTCAATGGGCAGATCCTGCTTTACATGAGCTTCTTAAGGATATGTTCAAGTTCCCTCCAGAGTAGCAAAATAGCAAGGTCAGGCCTATTTATATAAGTGGTGAAATAAATAATGTGAGAAACCACATAACCATCATGGTGAGTAGCCTCTTTTTCCAAGCTATTTGGCACCATTATAGAGAGAGTGATAAGTAAATGGGCAGATGAAGCAGACTCAAGGTTCCTTCTTACCCAGGTTTCAAGCTTAAGCATTCAACCTTTGGCAATTTGGTTTCTGTATATTGTTCCTTATAAAGCAAGGGAGAAAGGTAGCACTACTTTATATATGTTATGTAGATTTTGCAATAGCTTTTAATACCGTCCTTCCATTGTAAATGTGTTAAATATTTTTCCATGATTTACAATCTACTAGACCATACAGCTAATGCCCCATTCTAGTACAGGGTGGGGTCTGGGGGCGGGTAGCCCCCAACGGATTCGGGGAAGCACCCTAAATATTTTTGGGACCTTATGGGCATGTAGCTGGGTGGTTTGAACCCACGGTTTATATAGCTCAATAGTTTTGGTACCCGTGGTAATGTAGTACCACTCTAGCAGTTTCCTATTAATGTGCTTATAAATAGCCGCACATGCCTTAGGCTAGGTAGCCGATACGGCCCCTTATGGGCGGAGGGTTCGGGTCCGGTTCGGCGCAGGTTCGGGTTCGGGGTCCGGTTTCGGCGCAGGTTCGGGTTCGGGCAGGGTTCTCCCTGCAGGCCCCGAGTACGGCCGGGTACGTCTGTGGACGTACCCGGCTGTACCCGTGGCCTGCAGGGAGAACCCTGCCCGAACCCTTGCCAAACCCATCAAGTTTTCCACACGTTTTTTATTTATTTTTTTTGGTTTTTTGGTCAAACAAAGGTCAAACCGAATTTTCTAAACATTAAAATAATTCTTTTCAACCCTAATTTGTGCGCCCAAAACTCTATAACAACAACAATAACATGTCATTTACCTCACATTTTCATTCTTGCCTCTTATTTGCATATTTGACTCTCACCTTCAATTTTTCCACTATTTTCAATTGCTTAGGGTTGATTTCAAGTGCCATATAGTTGAAGGAGCTTGCAACAAGTGACAAGGAGTTCAAGGAGCTTGCATTATTGGTGTTGGGTGTATTGAGGTAAGTATTTTGTGATTTTTTTAGAGTGTTTTAGTTTGTTAGTTGTATTTAATATTTTATTATTTTTTAGTTGTTTTTTTTGGTTTGTTTTTTGTTATTGTTTTAACTTTTAAGCTTCATTTTTTCTACATTTGATTTCATTTAAATTTAAATTTTAAACTTCCAACATTTTCTCAAGACTAAATTTGTTTTCATTTTTTTAAATGCATTGTGCAGTTAAAAACTTAAAATGGCTGCCAGTTCTAGTTCTGTGGGTCAAAGTAGTAAAGGTCTCCTTCACAAAAAATGATCCATCCTCCCCACTTTGGAGGCATGTCAAACAACTAGAACAATTACCAGGTGGAGGGGGGTTTTGTTTGGGTTTGCTCACAATGTAATATACAATTTAAGAGCTCCTACAGTCGGGTGAAAGCCCATTTGTGTGGAGTTGTTGGCCACGGAATCAGAACATGTGGAGGGTTGGATGGAAAGGGGTTGCCACGTGCAAAGACCCTTGCATACATCAAAGAGCAAGAGGAAGCAGATGCAACAATGGCATTAAAATCCAATCATCCTATGGCAAAAAAAGGAAGATCACATACCATTAGCAAGCCACCTGTTTCTCCTTTTGTTGATGTTGTGGCTCCAGATCACCCATTTTTGTCTACACCTATTGCAACTGAAGGGGAAGAGGATTCACCTCTTTCTCGCAAAAGAACAAAAGATGTAGGCCCATTGGAAAGGGCATTCCAGAATGAAAGCAGGGACATAGCTAACCAAAGTGTTGGACGCTTTATTTATGCATGTGGTGTCCCATTTAATGTTGTTAGATCACCATACTGGTAAGATATGGTGAGATGTATTAATGAAGCCCCTAAAGGATACATTAGCCCAGGGTATGAAAAGGTGCGCACCACCTTATTGTCAAAAGAAAGAAAGAAAGTTGAAGACTCATTGTTGCCCATCAAGAATCAATGGCTCGAAACAGGAGTGTCCATCGTTTCTGACGGATGGAAAGATACAGCAAATAGGCCATTGATCAATCTGGTTGCCGTGTGTCCTAAAGGGGCAATGTTTCTTAGGGCTATTGATTGTGAGGGGCAAGTGAAGGATGCCCAATTCATTGCCAACATCCTCATAGAATCTATTGAGGCGGTGGGGCCTCAAAATGTTGTCCAAGTTGTAACGGACAATGCAAAAAATTGTAGAGCTGCAGGGTTGTTGGTTGAGGCAACGGTAATGGACACATATTCTGGACACCTTGTGCGGTCCATTCCCTCAACTTAATGTTACAAAAATTGGGCACAAAAATTGCTTGGATCAAACAAGTATTATGAGGAGGCAAATGAGATTCAAATGTTTGTCAGCAACCACCACATGTCCCCAAGCCATCTTTCGTAAATTCTCAACATTGCAGCTATTGAAGGTAGCCCGTAACATTCTTTTTTATTTTTAAAAATAATTATTAGTTTTTAAAATTCATTAAAATTAATTTTATAAGTTTGTAATTTGTAGAATTTTGAATGTTTTTAAGTTTACTTGTCTTAATTTTATTTCTTTTGATTTCTTATTAGGTTGCTGAGACTCGATTTGCCTCGCACAACGCTCGTCTTGAGACGGCTTGTGAAGGTGCGAGAGGCATTGAGTGGCATGGTTATCAGTGACCTTTGGAGTATATGGAGGCATGCAAACAGTGAGAGGGCCAGAAATGTGAAATTGTTGATCCTGGATGAAACATGGTGGGATCGTGTGGATTACTTGCTTAGTTTTACTGAGCCCATCGTGAGTATGTTGAGATTTGTTGATATGGATCATCCATGCATGGGTGGAGATTTATGATGGAATTGACTCAATGATTGAGTCAATTAAGACCATCATAAATGCCCAAAGAGCAAGATCCTACAGAGACCTTCTTCAAGGAAGTGCACGCACATCTCATTGAAAGGTGGAACAAAATGACTACTCCATTGCATCTTCTTGCTTTTTGCCTTGACTCCAAAATACTATAGCGCAGAGATCCTTTCTTTACCTAGGAGGGTCCCCACCATATAGGGATGTTGAAGTTAGTGAGGGGTATAAGGCAGCATTTTCTAGAATCTTCCCAGATCCAGAAGTAGAAGACATGGTTAGAGGCGAGTTTGTGAATTTCATATCCTCCAGGGATCACTCCATTAGCGCTCTTCGTGACAAATACAGAATGGATGCTTATTCGTTGGTGGTACCTCCATGGACAAGCATTACCCTACCTCATGCCACTTGCAATAAAAGTTCTATCACAAGTAAGATTTTATTTTTTTTAATTTCTTAACTCTTTCTTTTTTACTTTATATTTATAAGTTTAAAATTGTAATTTCGCATTGACTTTGCGGCTTGCCTCAATAGGTTGCGAGTTCTTCTTCAGCTGAGAGGAATTGGGGTACATATTCATTTATCCACTCAGTTAACCGCAACAAGTTGGGAGCAAAAAAGGCGGAGGATTTGGTCTTTGTGCATTCTAACCTGCGCCTTCTATCACATAAGAAGGATGAGTACAGGAAAGGGCCAACAAAGTGTTGGGATATAGACCAGAGACTCCAAACTTGGATGTTCCCATTGCCCAACTTTCATTGCTAGACCCGGACCTAGATAGTACTTTGCGTGAGCTGCAAAGTGGGGCTAGCGGAAGCGGCATTGCTGATAGTTCTGGTTGTACTCCTGGTGCTTGTGGTTCTAATGAACCACGTGATGGTAGTGATGCTCTCGTTGAAGACATTGGAGAAGATGCAGAGCCATCAGACTATTAGTCTATTACTAATTAGAATGTTGATGTATCTTGATTCTTCATTTTTGTGTTTACAATGTCAGATAATGATAATACATTGTAACATTTTGATTTGAACAATGTACTGGTTATAAGTTCGAACAATGAATTATCAATATGTTTTAACTTTTGTCGCTATTTCACCTATGTATATTTCAGATTTGTTTATTCTATGCATGTGTAAGGCTGAAATTTTGCTTATCTTGTTACTTTTCAAAATATTTTTAATATTTTATATGTATATTGTACTGCCGTACCGACGTACCGGATCCCCGTACCCGTACCCGAACCGTACCCACGTACCGGCTACCTAGGCCTTAGGGTAAAGTAGAACTTGGCAGTACAATATTGTATTGCAAATGGTTGAGTTAATGCAATAAAGGAGTTTCTATGTTGGGTTTTTTCTTGAAAGGGTTTTTGCAAGGTAAATCGTGTGTACTATGTTATCTTGTGTGTGCCATTTTTCCTATTCTATTTATCTTAAAGATTCAGTTAGTATTGCTTCTCTTGTGTAATTTTATCGGGTTATTTCTCTTCGCCTTCCAATAGAAATTTGGGAAAGAATGGAGAAAGTGGCAATCCCACTTGATTGGAGAGAAGAATCTTTATGCTTATCTGGAAAGGTTCTAACAAGAGTGGTAATACCCATAAATGATAAAGATGAAAACAAGAAATCCAAAACCAACAATGGTCTCAGTGTCAAATAGGGATGTCCTCTTTCATCCACATTACTTGTCTTATTTATGTTGGCATGTGTGTGCAGCGCTCCCCGCGAGTTTCGTGACATGGACTAACCTCCTCTCGTAGATCCTAACTCTGGCGATTGTAGCGGAGATTAATACCTATGGGTTTTGGTCTAAAGGCAATCGTGGTACAACAAATGGTATCAGAGCGACAGGTCTCAAGTTCGAAATTCACTCGGGTAATGCTACGGGGGAGATTGTTGGCATGTGTGTGCAGCGCTCCCCGCGAGTTTCGTGACATGGACTAACTGTCTCTCGTAGATCCTAACTCTGGCGATTGTAGCGGAGATTAATACCTATGGGTTTTGATCTAACGGCAATCGTGGTTCAACAATTTACATATGAATTAGAAGATTAGACAAGGAAGAATGGGGGAGGAGTATGCATAATAGGGTAAATGCTTTGGTATTATTGATTTATGCAAATGATGTTGTGTTTTTGGCAAAATCACAACTAGAGTCTCTAAATAGAATTTTAGAGCTATTCTAAAATGAAATTCAATGGAAACAAAACAAATGTTATAGTAATAGGTATTGGGAACAAGGATATAACCATCACATTCTATGGTGAGGAATTTTAGTTCATTCCTTCTTACAAGCATCTAGCCTTGAATGACACAGGTAATGCTTGAAACTCATGTCAAAAAATGTAGAACATGTCACATCCCATTTGATGCCTAAAAGACCGCAATCCCTTGGTGGTAGGACAAATAGTTGCATTGATTTTGGACTAATAGTTAGTTTGATTAATCTAACTTGATTGTTTTTGTTTTCAAGTTGAGAGCCTTAGCTTGCACCGACATCTAAATGAAGTTTCGTAGCCTCATAATGCATCGTCATGACATTATGTTTGGGGGCAATAAGAATATTATATTACAGGAATATTATGCCTTTGTATGGTTTGATATGCCTTGGGGTCTCATCTATATTTGTTATTACTTTTTGATAGATTTGAACCACTCCTAAACATGGAGGATGCCATTATAATGCTTAAAGAACTCGAGACATTTCATTGTTCTATGTTGGAAGCACAGAGACTGAGAGGGTGGGGGGGTTGAATCCGTCATTCAAAAAACTTTTACTTCATTTATTTATACTTGCATGCATCATTTAAATCATCCATTCAACATACATAATCAATGTGAGCTTATTAAGTGTGTAACAACCATCCATAAGAGCATGAAACAAGAGAGAACACATGAACACCAAATATAAAATTGGAAAATCTCCAGGGGAAGAAAACCCACTAAACCTCTACATATATTACTTGACACAAAGGACTCTAATGAATATTACACAACACAAGAGATTTGTTTAGTGACGCATCAACCCCACAAGAAACACCAACCCCTAGTTTAGTAGGGCACCAACCCTACAAGGAGGCTACAACCCCCCAAGATGACCAAGCACCAACCCAGCCACCTGAATATGAAGATCACCTCTGAAACTTGTTGCTCAACAACTGATTGTGATCACTCTTTCAGCTCTCTTCACTCAAAAACCCTCTCAAACACTCTTCTTCACTCTATGGCTTCTTCACCAAGCATGGTTAGGTCAAGTGACCTATCTCTTCAGCTGTAGCACACACTCAGAACATCATAAACATCATCTTTGCCCTCTTATCATGGTCACTACGATTTGCAACACATCCTCAATCAGCTCTCTAGCTCGCTCATCCTCATGCACACCAACTAGGTCTTCTTCTTCAACTAGGTCATGTATGGATAACCTTCTTCAAACTCGCCATTATCAAGTCAACAACATAGAAGCATCCTCTATCATTTTCAAGGCCTCATACTCTTCATCTTTGTCCTCGTAACCTGCTCATATCTTCTTCCAAAATTCGCTACATGTCCATCCTCTAACACATTCAAATGAGCCTCCTAAACTAGCTTATATACCTATCTTATTCATCCACATCATATAGGTCGGCCTTCATAGAGAATATATCATCAAAACATAATAAAAACATCATAAGAACATCATACACAAGACCATATAGGTCGGTCATATCACCAACATATCAAAATTTCTCCATTAGGTCTCCAATAGGCCTAATTACACCAAAAAGTCATCTCGCCGAAACCAAACCACTTTGTACCTACATGATCATCACCAAAGCCTTGACTCATTTTAGGAACATCATCAAAGACCTCGTCATGCATCCACCATACCTGGGAAGCTCTGCATCATCACCTCATGCCATGAAACCATCTCAAGAACATGTTTGTTCTTGTGCACCAAACCCTAGACCTCAAAGATGAGGCTTAATACCACATCAGATGACCTCAACTATGCAAGTATTATATGTCACTGCAAAAATACTGGTCTCAGCTACATCACCATGTACTCATACGGCCACAAATCAGACATTAGATGCCTCAAAACAACTCTGCAAGCAGACTGCCCTGAAACTTCCATTTCATCCCCAAAAACCAGTCTTCAAAGATAGGGCACACTTTGCATCCTAAAGCCTCAAACATGATTTGAAACTATCATAAACATGTAGTACAACTTCCATGCTTCCATAAATGATAAATTAGTCATCGAGTTCAATGGAAAACTTTTGCACAAACTGAAAAACTCCATAAACTAGCATTTTTAAGTGGGGCCCACACACAACCAAGACCTCTAAAATACATCAACAAAAAGTTGGAGTCCTCTATAACATCAAATCATCACATTTGCAAAACGAATCAATTATGGGCTTATACAACCATTTTCTCTCAAGTTGCTTTCAAACTAGGGTTTTGAAATCATAACATAGCCGTTTTGGTGTTAACAATGGTTCATAAAACTCTAATGATCAAAAGAGCTCATTCCACTTAGAAAGTCTTCTTAGGAGACCTCTTCAACTTTCCCCAAAAGCTCAGTTTCCCATGCAAATCATACGTTTTCCAGCGAGCATTAGAACATTAACTACAAACTCAAAAACTCACCTTCTTGAACTTGGTAAGGGCAAAAATCTCATAATTTGCTCCAAACTTGCTAACCAACATTTGAAACTTGGTCCATACCTCAAGAATAACATGCTTGATAATATCCAATGCATATTCATACCTGCTCACACCTAAAACTCACCATACAGTGTACACCATAGTTATCCCGTGTCTTCTAGCCTTGTCTTCAATGTTCTTGCTTCAAAGGACCTTGACCATGCACCATGAACCTGAATTCTAGCCTTGTACACCTTCTACACTTGCTATGCAATGCCAAAACACGCCTCACATGCTCATACAGGACTGCTCTGCTCTATACTTCATTCTTCCATACTATCTTGCTTGAACTAGGTCCAGGACTAGACCTAGAATGGCTTGTCTCAACACATGCTTCTCATGAATTGACCTGTTCACCATCATGTAGACCCTCATACACTTCTGAAACACTTCTCTAAACATGTTAGACATTATATCAACTTATGGAGTTCACTCTCATGACCATACACCACCATCCATACAACCTTTGGTGCACACACACAACACCTGCTTGCTAGAACCATGCCCTAAACCATGCCAATACACCAAATTAGGAAACTACCAATCAACCTTCATGATATTTCATGGATGACACCTCATACACACAAATGCCACCTCTAACTCCCTTTGACATCAATGTTACTTGACATCAATGACAACAATGACACATCGTCCAACATTATGGAGATATAATGGTTATTTATCTCATGGTTGATGGATCTTCTAGACACTTTTTATTTGTTGTTGACCTTTACATTTAAATAGTAAATGTTGTTCTATAGACCCTATGATAAGGTTATGGGTAACATAATCTCCTTATAATTAGGAATGTTTGTTTATCTTGTTTGATATAAACTTGGAATGTGATCATTGTTGGAGCATGTAATGTTTGTGTGGACACACCTATTGTGGCCCACTCATCACAAACAAATCTCCACATTAAAATTTTATTAAATAAAACTTATAAACATAAGTTATGAACTTTATATATTAAACAATATAAAGTTGACCAAAAAATATAATTAGTTGGAAAGAGTGATTGGGTACAAACTTGCGGTTGTAACTAATCAAGCACCTTTATATAGGTAATTTCCCTTGTGCAGAAGATAACCAATAAATATTGAATTGTATTGACATTTGAAGTGTTGTCACATAAGGAGCGAGAATGAAGTAAGTGTTGGGTTCTTGGTCTGAAATGGTCAAGCAGGTCTAAAATTGTCAGACATTTGGTTGCAAGTTCCTCTATGTATCAAATTATTGATAGTGCATTATCCGTGGCTTTTTTACCATTATGGTTTTCCCACATTAAAATATGTTTTCACGTGTTATTTCATTTTTTGTATAGTCCTATTTCATATTGTTGCAAATCTGTACTTAATTTAATTGTTGTCATAATTCTTGGAAAGCATATAATCCAGTAAACCTCGTTCATTTAGATATGGTATCGGAACTGTGTGTTTTCTAAGCTTTTGTGCATGTTGAAATAAATTTGTTTGAACAGAATTTACAAAATTTGGAGAAGAAATTTTTATTAAAGTTGCAGAAATTTTGTTGTTACACAAATCTGCAGTTATAGAAAAATATTAAAAACTTATGCCTCTGGTGAAAGTTGGCCCTACAAGTGCTAAAGCAAAAGAAAATGAAAAGAAAAAATTACAGAAAATTATGAAATCTCAAAAGATCTACACAAATTTTGCAAAGAAAAAAAGACAAGTTTATAGTGCAACTAGGCCCGGCTCGGCCTCTGCATACTAGGCGAGTTGGCTCCTCCTACCTAGCTCCACGAGCTCCTAAGAAAGCTCCTCATTTTAAACTTAACGAGTTCCTTATTGTGCAACTCGGCAAGTTGCTAAGCGAGCTCTCTATACAACTTGTTGAGCTAATCTAAGTGCAACTCGGTCCTATTTCCACAAGCAGCTCGCAGCCTCTACATCTTGGCCTACTACAACTCGCCAAGTTTATCATCACATCAAACTCGGCAAGAAGGCACAAAGTTTTCACAATCAACACTCTCACAATCTCGTCACCTTGTATTGGTCTCTACGAGAACGGCTCGCCCTAACTCCAAGTCTTCATTGTCTACACAAGCTCACACCCGAACTAAGACCCCTACAAGCATTCCTCGAACTTGGATCGAGTTGCACCAACTCGGCACAACATCAAAGATCCAACTCGGCACAAAATCAACGACTCTGTCTCAACATCTTTTCCATTGGCGAGCTTGGGAATGAAGAAAAGCTCCCACAACTCGCTCGACTCTTCATCAATACTGAGCTCCGTTGTGTTGCAAGGCTCGGCACCAATAAAAAGCTGCCACAACTCAGCCAACTTTTCATCAATACTGAGCTACTTTGTGTTGCAAGGCTCAATGCCGACTCGAATAGCCCAATCACAACTCGATCTCCAATAGTGACCTCCTATCATGAGCTCTCCAAACAAACTTGGACATAACATATCTCGGCTTGGAACCTCTTATACCCTGCAATCCCACAAATGAGGCATTATCTTTAGAAGCTATACAACTTGACCAGTAGAGAGTTGTTTCAAAAATGCTAAGGGCTAGGAGGTCAGGGGTTCGCCCCTATCTCATGCCTTTATTTTATTTTTAAATCCAAACTTTAAAAATTTGCTTAAATAGAAAGTTTGACATACATATATTTGATCAAACCTATAACGCAGTTGGCAATATACTTCTTTAACTAAAACTTGTAATTAAAAGGTTAAGGGTTCAAAACCCCTAACCAATTCGTTTGTCTATTTGTTAAAAGATTTTTGTTTGGAGAATTATTTTTGATACAAATATCTCGATATGTTAACATAAAAAAAATTTAAAAATTAAAAATTAAAATTTTGAAATATTTTTTTAGGGAATAAAAAATATATCGTAAAATTTTGGAAAATTACTTATAAGCCTGCTTTTCTTAATCCTAAAAAATTATTTTAATTTTCAGAAAAAAAATATATTTTAAGCCCTTCAAAATTTCTAAGCCCCGAAAAATTATTTCAAGTCTCGAAAATTATTCTACAAATTTTATTATCAGTTCCTGAAAAAATAATTCTAGGCTTTAAAAAATATTTTTTGTGTCCTTGACAAACTAGAAAATTGTTGCTTAAATTTTTTTATATTTTGTAAAAATTCAAAATAAATAAAAATAGCCTGTTCAAAGCAATTTTAGCATTGACAAATCCCAAATGCTTAATGGGTCTAATTATAACATTTCGAAAATTAGGTTAAAGACCGAATTTATGGCCCAAAAATTATGGGGCATTGTAAACAAAACTCAGAAACAACCTACTAGTAGACAAGCAAGTGCAAAAAAGCTAAATGTCTTCCAATAGAAATCTCATAAGGCTATGTCCATCATCCTTAGAAGCGTTAAAGACGAATTCCTGTTCCATATTGGAAATCAAAAATCTCCCTGTAGCGCCTGGAAACAACTAGAATCTATGCATGAAGGCACTAGACTTTCCAAAATCATAAAACTCATCCTAGAATTAGTAACTACTCTTATGAAGGGAGACGAAAAATTCACAAACTTCCTTGCTAAAATCAAAAACATAAAATCTCAGTTGGATGGTTACAACTACAATTTAATCCAAGATCAATTGCTTTATTTTATCATTCAAATGAATATTCATGAAAATTTTAGGAATTTAATTTCAATTTTAAACTCTAGATATCAAAATGAAATCAATATTCCTTATCTTCTCTTCTTATCCAAGAAGCATGGGTTATGACAAATTTTGATTCAAAAAAGAATACCAATCGGGCCCTTCTCTTCCAAAACCAAAAGAATTTTGTTCCTATGAACCATGGAAATTAAAACTCTAAACCTAATTTCGAATCAAACCCTGAACCCTCTTCTAGCTACAACAACAATGGTAATAAGATGAGCTTTAACAAAAATTATCATATCAAATTCAATGGAAACTGCAATAAATGTGGCAAATTTGGCCACAAGAAAAATATTGTTATCACAATAAGAAAGGGTCAAATAACAAAGGGAAAATTTTTAATAATCATGATCACAATCAAAATCAAGAGCAGTATCAAATCAAGTGAAACCATTGCTCCTTACAGGATTTTGTAGGCTAAAGAAATCCCTCTATGGTCTAAAACAAGCTCATATAGCTTGATACTAAAAAATAAACCGTTACCGTAAAACTCTAGGTTTTTTCTAATTGTTTCTCGGACAACAATGTGTTTGTAAAAGTAGAAGATAATCAAGTTATTCTTATTGTACTATATGTTCATTATTTTCTCATAGCCAGCAGTCACGCCAACTTAATTCATAAAATTAAATCCAAACTAAAACAATATTTTGAGATGACTAATCTACGCCCGCTTCATCATTTTCTTAGCATGGCCATAATTTGGGATAAGAACTCACTAGTGGTGTCTCGATCACAATGTGCTCATAACTTTTTCACCATTTATCATGATTGATTGTAAGCATGTCTCTATTCATATTGAAGTTGGTATAAAACTTGATCCAAAACCTGCATGTGACAAACCAAAACCTATATTATACAAGAAACTTGTTGGCAATTTAATTTATTTGAGTATTACTAGGCCAGATATTTCTTGTGTTGTAGGTTTTTCTTCTTAATTTATACAGAATCCTTATATGGACCATTGGAAATTAACAAAAAGAATATTAAAATATATTAAAAGTACAATTAATTATTATCTTTATTCTTGTACAAATAATGTTAAAATATTTGAATACTGTGATGTTGATCATGCAAGTGATGTTGTAGATAGAAAGTCTTCTTCTGGATATGTTTTACGGTTGATGCGGGAATTATTAGCTAAAGCGGCAAAAGACAACCTCTAGTGTTTGTAGATGAATGTGATTGTGAAGATTGTTGGAAGAACTCCATATGAGTGTCAATGAAAGTGTAACACTTTTGTATAATAGTCGAAGTTGCATAGCTTTGGCCAAATATCCAATTCAACATCAAAGAAAATCAAAAAACTATATGCTTTACTTTGAGAACTGTAAAAGATGATACAAAATATCAAATGGATATGCAACCACACCAAAGTGTGTGTGTGAGAGCAATATCAAATGGATATGCAACCACACCAAAGTGTGTGTGAGCAATATCAATGGATGCCTATCTTATGAAAGTTGGGGATGCCCATCTTGTCAATATTGGAAACATCCAATAATGAATTGCATCCAACTATGTTTTACAGGTTGCAAAATAAGAATAAAACATATTGAAGTACATATACACTATCAGAAATAAAAAGTCCTCAAAGGTGATATTGATATTCAATTATGTCCCACATAAGATCAAGTTGCAGATATCTTCACCAAGCCTGTGTTGCACAGTTTTTCAAATTCAAAGCGATGTTAGGCCTTTCAAAGCTTTCATTAAGGGGTAAGTGTGCATGACAAAGTCACCCCCTAAGAGCCTTGTAATATTTATCGTCTCTATACTTCCATATTGTAAATGATCACCCTATGTGATTATATTGTAAAAAGCATTGTAAAAGATCCCCCCTATGTGATTTTGTGTAAGTGTCACCCTATATAAGTTTACAAAATTACAAGAGAACTCAAAGAAGCATTTTGTTATGGAGATTCCTTGTTTTAGAAAAGTTAGCAGAAACTCATACAAGGCTTCATGTATGCACTTATCCAGGAGGAATTTAGGCACGTTATCTATTAGATAATCTCGTTTACATGCTAGCTTAAAATCATCCTATATGGTTTAAGGATCGTAAATCCTTTTGTATAAAAATGTAATTTTGGGCATGTATCCCCATTAAACATTAAGGGGGATGTTGGAATATGTAATGTTTGTGGGGACACACCTATTGTGGCCCACTCATCACAAACACTTCTCCACATTAAAAACTTATTAAACATAAATTATGAATTTTATATATAAAATAATATAAAAAGTTGACCAACTAATATGTAATTAGTTGAAAAGAGTGATTTGGTACAGCCTTTTGGTTGTAACCAATCACCCATCTCTATAAAGGCGTTTTTCCTTGTGTGGAAGATAACTGAGAAATATTTATTTTTATTGAAATGTGAATTGTTGTTATGAAAGAAGTGAGAAGTAAGTGTTGGGTTCTTGGCCTATAATGGTCACACAGGTCTGAAACTGTCAAACATTTAGTTGTACGTTCTTTTGTGTATCAAATTATGATAGTGCATTATTGAGGATTTTTTACCTTTATGGTTTTCCCGCGTTAAAATCTATGTTCATGTGTTATTTAATTTTTTCTATATTCATATTTCAAATTGCTGTGAATCTATACTTAATTTAATTCCTGTCACAATTCTTGAAAAGCATATAAGCCTCATTTGTTTTGACAATCATGAAGGTATTATTATTGGCATTTGTTAAGACCTTGGTCATTCCTTGATCTTGTGATCTAATTAGTGACCCCTCATGGCTTGGCAAGGTGTACAGCCACTTTGACCTTATTGGTCATTATGATTATCATGTCATAAGTCTTATTTTATATATTGACATTACAATGGGCATTTTCAGCATTGGACTCTATGAACTGTGAGTATATTCATGTTTGAAATGATTGTGTGTAACCCTCTAATGGGCCTTGTGTAAGAAGTATATGATCATTATATTAGTTGACCCCTCGCAGGTCATATAGTAACACATTGACCTTCGAAACATTATTATTATCATTTGAAAATAATGACTCCCTTGGAGTATATTATAATCACGAGCCTTGGTGTTGACCGTGAAAAGAGTTGCCTGATTTCTTTTTAATAATTATGTTAGGTATGGCATGTTGGTCCCCTCAAGAGCTATAATAAATATGTACTTTTATTAGACATTAATTAGCATTTGGAAAATGAGATTATGGTTTAGTGAAAGGTCTCGGACCCACCCAATTCTAGAATTTGGGTTATAAAATTGTTAAGATGAAAAGCAAGAATATAAATTGGTTGGATTGACTAATAGATAGTTGGGCAGTTTAGAGTTTTCAATAACACAAACCCAAAACAAAGTTATTAGGTGAAGTCAACTGCGAGTTAAACAAAGTGGCACTTCTCTTCCAGTGGATAATTATGGAAAATAAAAATAAAGGTTGCTACTTCTCTTTCGGTGGATAATTATTGGAAATATTTGCGGATATCAGAAGAAAGGTTGCTACATCTTGGTCTCGGAGCCGGAGTTGCGACACTAGACCTAATGGATCTACTAACTGACATGTCTATGGAAACTCCTCGTATGTTAAACAAACTTTATGAATGAAAACATGAATCGTGGAAAGTAATAATGCAATTTAGCTTTTGATTTCTGAAATTGATTTGTGGGTTATCCTAGCTCTTGTTTGAGTAGAATGGATGCCAACAACCATTTGAAGTTGGTGGCTATTGTTTCAGCCTCATAAGAGATTTCTCTTGCTTGTCAAATTTGATTTGTTTTCTTTTTTGCTTGCTGGATGTTTTTAGAGTATGGTATAGAGATAAGTTGTGCGTGAACTGAAGACCCAGTCTCATGAGTTGGAGCTAGTCGTGAGATATTGAGTTCCCGGTGCAAGCTTAGAATGCCTTGATCAAAGTAGTATTATTGTTGTATGCACTGTCTGATCGCAATGCACCTAGAGCTACACAAAGTCGAAAATCATTGGATAGTGGGACCTACTAGAATCTTTTGGTTGACTTGCATGCGGCAGGAGTAGCATGGATTGCACATAAATCTCGCTTTGGTTCTAAGGAGAATAAATTTTCTCTGTTTGCTTCTTCATAGAAGACCAGGAAGCTCACCGGTTTAGGGGGCGGAAAAAAGGGAATGAATACTTGATGGTGACCAATGACCAACTGACACGGTCTAATCTTCGCAAATCACTTCATCAGAACCAGAAATTACCTACTCAGTGTTGAAAATGGTGAACAGTTGGGAATTGATGAACTTTTGGAATTGATTTTCCTTTTCAGATTTGAACTTTGAAGTGATTATTTTTGGAACTGATTTTCCTTTTCAGATTTGAATTGATGGTTTTTGGAATTGATTTTCCTTTTGAGATTTGAATTTGATGATTTTTGGAATTGATCTTTCTTTTGTAGATTGGACTTGGTGAACTTTTGAACTTGAGTGTTCTAGTTTTTCATGGTTAATATTGTCTACTTGGGTTTGTTGGTCTGTTTGACATGTGATTATTCCGTGAAACTTGTGATCTATTTATGACATTTTTCTGATTTCTCTGATCTTGATGACATTTCATTAACTAAGATTGTATTTCTCAACTTGAAGCAAATTTGGCTTTGATTGAAATTGCTAAAGTAGCTAATTAAACCCAGTTGGACAGAATGGATTGGAATCAGCAGTTTGAAGTTATTTGTTAATACTTTCAGCCCTTTGAGGGATTCTTATTGTTGTCATGAGATTGCCTGTTTTACTTGCCTGACTGGCTTGATGTTTTAAATAGTATGGTATAAAAATTGTTGTGTTAAGCTTAAACAAACATACCTACCTACGACTATCCTTTTTTTCGAAAATGATGGAAGTATTTGAAGTTGTTTCGATATTTTGATTTGAATTGTTATTGGCAACTGTTTCTACCTTTCAGGATTGGTAGATTTGTTGAACTTGAAACTTTGCCTTTTTAACCAAGCTAGCTTGCCTAATCTGTTTACTATTTGAAAATGCTTCATTGAATTGATTTTGTACATTGGAGACAGATTTGATTTGCTGAGTTAGAGTGCTATTTTCCATTGATTTTTGGATTTGGAAACATCCTTTCAGATTTGGACATCTAATTGTTAGGTTGTTTTTCTCATTTGGAATTATTTTGACTATTGCCATTATGAGCTATTGCTGACTTAAGCTGATTTTAAGAATTTACTGAACTTGATTTCGAAATTTGAATTATTTATTGTTGCTACTAAAGTTTGAGATACTTGTAGTCGTAGCTGATTTGCAACTATTGACCTTGATGAATATATTGTTTGTCTCAAATACTGGAAGACTGCCAACACCTTTATCTTTTAAAGATGAATTTTTAAGGATGAGTTGTTATTTATTTGGCAAAAAATGTGTTGCTTAATGCTGTTCTAAGTTGATTTTAAGGCTGACTATGTTAAAAATCGTGAATTCAATTGCTCACTAATGAGATAATTTGGCTCTTTCAGCTGTTGACCATAAAAACTTATAAACTAAGCAGATTTTTCTGTAGATATGGCCTTTTGCTAAGGAAAATTTTGATAAAGATTTCAGCAGGTAAGGCAGAATTTGTGATATATTACTCGACTCGCACATTTCAGTTGAGTTTTTCCTTTCTGAGCACTTGCAGAGGCAGGTGTCTCGGAAGTTTGTCCTGATGACGCATCAAGACAATGCTTGCCTTCAAAGGGGAACGATGTCACATCCCATTTTGGGGCCCTCCTATTTGACACCTCGAAGACCGTCATTGCTTGACGGTAGGACAAATGGTTGCATTGATTTTGGACTAATAGTTAGTTTGCTTAATCTAACTTGATTGCTTTTGTTTTTTATGCCTTAAATCAAGAGTCTTAGCTTGACCGACAACATTTATATGAAGTTTCATAGCTTCATAATGCACCGCCATGAGTTTGGGGGCAATAAGAATATGATATTATGTGGGGATATTATGCCTTTGTATGGTTTAATAGGCCTTAGGGTCTCATCTTTATATGTTATTACTTCTTGAAAGATTGCAACCACTCCTAAGCATGGAGCATGACATTAGGTTGATTAGTGAACTCAAACATTTTATTGTGTTATGGAGGTGTGATGGTTATTGGTTGATAGATCTTGGAGACACTATTATTATTTGTTGTTGACCTTTACATTTAAAAAGTAAATGTTGTTCTATGGACCCTATGATAATGTTATGAGTAGCATCATCTTTTTCTAATTGGGAATGTTTATCATGTTTGATATAAACCTAGAATGTGATCATTAAGGCATTATTATTGGCATTTGCTAAGACCTTAGTCATTCCTTGCTCTAGTGATCTAATCAGTGACCGCTCGTGGCTTGATGAGGCGTACGACCACTTTGACCTTGTTGATCATTATGATTATTATGTCATAATTCTTATTTTACATATTGACATTACATCAGGAATTTTCGGCATTGGACTCTATAAATTGTGAGTATATTTGTGTTAAAATTATTGTGTTTGACAGTTTAGTGGGCCATGTGAAAGAACTATATGATCATTATATTAGTTGATACCTCGTAGGTCATATAGTAACACATTGACCTTTGAAACATTATTAATTTTATTTGAAAATAATGACTCCCTTGGGGTATATAATAAGCCTCGGCCTTGACCTTGGTAAGAGTTGTCTAATTTCTTAATAATCATTTGAAGAATTTGGTAGAACTTACACAAGCAAAATACAGAATGATTCAATTTACATAAAGAGAGAAGGTACATATAAATAGTGTAATGATTTCCTATAAAGTAAGAGTCAACACTTATCTACTCAGCCAATCACAATAGCTATCAAATGTAACTCACCCAAGAATCTCTCTCACACCTCATTATTTTAACTATTACAACATGTAATATGAGTTGTTATTACAACTCATTACACCACATACACAACATGTGAACATTAACAAGATATTTATAATGTTCCCCCCTTAGTGTGAAAATGAGAAGTAATCACGCCATGGTAAACGCGTGTCCTTGTAGGATGCAAGTGTTAGGTCTGCATTTTTGATAAACGTGATATTTGTTGCACATTATCACCTACATACGAGAACTCCATAGTTTCCACTATCACAATCAGTGAACTCTTCACCAGCCAACCACAATTCCATCAACCATTGTAGAAGTACGATAGTGGAGACACTCAAATTTGGCAATCTATCCTTTGACATCGTTAATCTTGACATTGCACACTTGCATCTACAAATGCACTCTCCTCACTCTTGCTTAGCACACCCTGATACCTCTTCGATTACTTGTTTATCTTTGCACACCTCTCTGTCGTCAATTTCTACAGTTTAGTTGCATAAAACACACCTAGAAACATTCATCCTCCAACCCTTAAAATCAAAGCATGTTTTTCCCTCCCAATCAGAACTGCCATTTTTGGACGGTTTGTACAAATCTACAAGCCAACCCTACTGTACGGTTTTGGACTGACATGCTTTGGGCTAATTCTTTCAATCCTATCACATTCTTATGACCAAATACATCCCCTTGGTCGGCCTTTCATGACATAATAACCTTCGGAAGCATATATAAGCAAGTAAAGCATATCTCATTTAGGCACTTGTCACTTTAAGAATTTCATGTAAAAGCAAACACAAAAAACACTCCAAGCTCCCTAAACTGAGAAATAACTCATGCACATCCGTTAGGGCAGCACCCTCTACAAGTTTGAAATCTCCATCCAGGTTTAGGAGTCCATCTTCATTCAATAAGCAAACAAAGTGACCCTTCCCAAGTATTTGAGCAAGTGTGAAACTCAAGCAAAGCATTATCAAAGCATGATTGTCATGTTCTGATTGCACTACAATAGATATCACATGCTCAGAAAACGACGTGCAGTTTGAGCCCTCTTCAGAGTAGTGGCGTCGTCGACGATGCACAAGGGTGCCCACAACCCACCGAATTTAGTTTTGCATGAACTGTTGTCACCCAGAAGTGCACCCTGATAAAGAATGGTGTGTACTCTCTCTCCTGTTGACAAAATTGGAACACCTCAAGGTTGTGGGTAACCTAAGACTGAGGTGAACCTCCAAAGTGGGTTGGTTCCCCTATGAATCACCTAAACTAATAAAATTGACAAGGAAAAAGGAGAAGGAATGCGGGAAATATAAAATTGAGGTGATACACCAATGATTTGACACACACATGTACTACTGCATACAGAAAATATAGAGATCTACACACATGCACAACTCTAGGCTAATCTGCAAAATTAATTCAAAGGTTTAGGTAAGGGACAGTAGTATAGGAAGGAAATTCCACAACAAAGCAATACAATACCTTGATAAACACGATGAATACTCAAAAAACCAGCGATATGAGAAGGCAAAAATAGAGTTTTTATTCAGAGATGCAAGTACAAGCTAGGACAACTAGAATAGTGTGTGCGTCTGATTTCTTCACCAAAATCAGACTTTAAGGCCTATTGCCATCTATTTTCAGACCTTGATTGCATGCCAAGTAAAATATAATATTTTATTCTTCAGCCTAGGCACCCAAATAAGTATGCATGTGAGCAAAAATAATAAAAAATAACTCCTAGACTGTTGCGCCAATTCTGAACATGCTGCCACTGTTTTATTTATTTAATACTTCTATCCTTGGCGCGAAAAATAGAACAGCAGTTTATTTTTAATTAATTACCCTTATCTATCTTTGGCCCATGGTGACAACAACTATCTATTTTTAATTAACTCTATTTTTAGCACCTCAGTCAACTGTTGCTAAAAATAGAATTTTTTCTATCTTAATACCTTGACACCTGAAATAGCACATTAATAAATACTATTTCTAGCGTTTCATCGTCACTTGCTTGGGCACCACACATTGGCACCAAATTTAGGACTGCTTGCTCTTTTGGCCAAGACTTTATTTATTTAGCTGCATGCTACCCTATTTCTCCTTATGCATGCTTCTTAGCACCAACATTAGAACTAAAACTCTTTTATTTATTTTATTTATTCCATGTGCACCCCCATGTTTTTGTCTCTGTTTTTGGTGCCATTTTTCACTCTATATTTGGCTTAGAAATATGGTAACTTTCTTTGGCGACAATCATCCAGGATATGTTTGCCTGCTGATTGCAAGTTAGATCAGTGGTCTTTTGCATCCACTGTGGGCTAGGACCCCATACCTCTGATTTCTAGATAATTGCTATCATACTGAGTTCAGCAATCTTGTATCAAATGCTGGCCAATCAATACAACTGAATGACCCCCTCTCCAACACTGAAAGGATAAAGATGTGTAAATGCAAGCACTTCTAGACTGTCAAAACACTGCCACAACTAGACTATGGATTAACTAGAAAAGCACATGTACATGCAAGCTCTTAAATTGAAAAGTAAACTATTCTTAATGATGTTAAATCCTCAATAGCAAGCTTTGAGGAAAATCCCATAGTAACCGGGATTGGTAGTTCTATAAGTCATTCAATCGAGATAGACTGAAAAGTATTGTGAGGCATTTTGCAAGCTGAAACGATGATGGCCCACTCCAAATAGCGATCAATCATTTCTAGTGCATGGTTTTCTAATTTTGCTCTATTTTCAAATCCCAACTTCCAAGGAAGTCCAAGATCACCTTCTTGAAAGACTCAAAACCGTACAAACTGCTTTCTTATCAAAATTCAGTTCTTTACCTGAGTTCAATCTCAGGTGCCAGAATCCATGGTGAAGCATGGCTTCATTAGTCTCAATTCTTCCAACTGCATAAGTTTAGCTATATCTTACCTCTATCCAGACCTGCTTCCAATAGACTCTACACTGATGTATAAGTTTTAAAGTGGGCAATTCTCCCAAGAGAAATTTAAATTCTTGTTCATTTCCATACACCAACATGTGAAAGAGAATTACCAATAGACCTTTGTGGGAGTGATTTTGAAAATCACACCCGAATATACAGTTGTTACATTGAGTTTGGCATGCCAAGATCTCTGTATGTCTCAGTCCAGAACTCTTTTAATAATCTTCAACAAATTTTTGAAATAGATAAACCTGCAAGTGCCATTACCTTGTGGATAGATAATTTGAGTAAAGCTACTCAAATAAATACCATTCTGTTTGACAGCCCAGGGGTCTATAATTTTAGCACACCACACAACACAGAAAGACTATTATCTGAAATAATAGTAGCAGGAACATGCCAAATCTAGTAATCAATGCCTGATGAGAAGGCCGTCGTAATAGGTGGTGTGATGTTGAACTGGGAGGCCAACCTCCGATGCCTCCATCCTCCAACATTTATTGTTGATGCTACTGGGTCAGCTGAAATATGTGTACCTCTGAGGTTTTAATTTCAAATATCTGCGACCCGTCATATTTTGTAGTTCGAAACATGAAACTGTTGTCACCCAAAAGTTGCACCCTAATAGAGAATGGTGTGTGTACTCTCTCTCTTGTTGACAAAATTGGAACACCTCAAGGTTGTGGGTAACCTATGTCTCAGGTGAACCTCTACTAGAGAGGGTTGGTTCCCTTGTGAATCACCTAAAAAATGAAAACTTTGACAAGGAAAAGGGAGAAGGAATGCGGGAAAATGGGAAATAAGGGTGATACACCAATAATTTAACACATGCATGTAACTCTGCACATAGAGAAATCAAAGATCCACACACCTGCACAACTCTAAGCTATTTTGCATAATTAATTCAAGGGTTTAGGAGAAAGGACAACTGGTAGAGGGAGTAAATTCCACACTAGAGCAACACAATATCCTATCAAACACAATGAAAAATCAGAAAACAGCAGATATGAGAGGGCAAAAATGGAGCTTTTTTTAATTCACAGGTGCAAGTACAAAGGCTAGAATTGCCAAAGCAAATCAACCCAAGTGTACTATCTAATTTGCTTACAATAAGAAATCAGCCAATATGAAGATCATGAATCAAGTAGTTGCTTCTTTTAAAAATAAGCTTGTTGCTATTTTTACTATTAGTTTATTTATTTAATTTATTTTTTCCTTCATGCTAATGCACCATAACTGAAAGGCAGGAACAGACAGTCTTATTTAATTTTTTTAATTTAAATCCATTCATCCTCCTCTGTTGGCACCACACTTTGACTGGGACAGCAGCTTATTTAATTTATTTCTCATCTTTATCCCTTGGCGCAACACTTTAACTAGACAACAGTTGCATGCTTTTATTTAATCTTATCCCTTCCTTATCATTGGCGCCAACTGAACTAGGAACAACAACATGCTTTCTTTTATTTATTTATCTCCCTCTATTTGGCGCATGAGGCAAGGATTCCTACTACTATTTTTAACCAATTCTATCTGCTATCCAACCTTAAATCAATAGAACAGCAGTTTCTTTTTTTATTTATTCCTCCTATCTTTGGCACCAGACTTCTCCAAACTTAGACTGATGTCTTCTTTTATCTAATTCTATTTTTGGCTCCAGTCAACTATAACTTGACTTTTACTTATAATTCCTTTCTATCTTCCCTTAGCCAATTTTTTAGAACAGCAATTATGTTTTTATCCCTTTGGCGCCACATATTTTTAGCATTCCTTATTTTTATTTTATTTAATTTCATAGCACCTCTCTATACTTCCTTATCTTTGGTGCAAATACCAAGGTGCATGAAATATGGTAACATTTTGGCAACATCACGAAATTGTTTGTCTACTAAACAAAGAGATTAGTAGCCTTCTGCATCCATTGGGCTATGGAGTCACATACCTTTGTCAACAACTTGTTCACACAAGCCTGGAAAACTTGTAAACTCTGAATCAATACAACTGAAATACCCTCTCCAACAAAAAGAAAAATGTGCATGCAAGTACTTATTATGAAAAGAAATAAACCTATGAAAACTGGAAAACAATGTGCATGCAAGCACTTATTATGCAAGAAACAAACCTAAGCTTACTCCTAATCTAAACAAAGAGAAAGAAAACTAAACAAAACCACATACTGGTTAAGGAGAAATAATTTCTTTTTCTCAAGAAAGTGCGGCCATGAGATCAATTTTGCAACTAGATCACATGGTATAAGTGCAGACATGGTTAGGTCACCATTGATTTGCTCAAAATATCAGCCGAGAGAAAGAATAAACACCTCTATAGGATCTATACTTTGTCTTTGTAGATGTTGGGGCTGATATTTGACAATTTGAAGCTCTTGCTTATGCTCTGAATTCAAGTACAACTTGATGGCAACTCCTTTTGTGGACTCTAAGTGAGCTAAATACCTTGATTGGACATGGTATTCTCATAGATGAGAAACTGATTTTTCTGATCTGCCCCTCTTCTTTGTGTGCAACTTCATCATTTGGAGTACTTGAGGCACTTTCCTGATCATATTGGATGTCTGGAGACTGATCTGAAACATTTTCTACTTCATTCTTTGCAAACAACCTCATATTTGACTCTTTTTCAAGCTCAAAGGAAGGTTTAATAACAAGAGAATCTTTATTGAGGAAGATAGATGATGGGTTTGGAATACTTACAATTTCAATTGGCTCTTCCTCATCATCAGAATCTTCTAAGTCTGATAAAACCTCATCCTCTTTATTGTTCATGCTTGAGGAAAACTCCTTTTGAATTTGAAATTCTTTGTTGATGTTCCACCTTTGTATGATTGTTTGTAAGCTGATCCGAACTGTATTTTACTTTTTCTTCCTCATTCTTATCATTTATTCTGATAGTTTAGCAACCATCCTCCTCCTTAAGATGTGACTGATCTATTTCCTTAGCTAAAATAAACTTGTTGATCCTTTCAATCTTTACCAACGATGATCAACGTCCAACCAAAACATTCATATGATAATCCTTCTTAATATTTACTTTGAAATTGATATTCATCCAGCTCTGATTTGTGTTCTTCAGTGGTGGAGACTTTTCTTGCGTGGTTAGCAAATTCCCATCTTCTATATCATAATCATTCAATCAACTTTTATTGAATTATTTCCTTCACTAGAAGATGATATAGGCTCAAGATTGTTGATCTAATCCTTAGAAACATTCATATGCTCTTTCAAAGCATTATCTTTAATTTGTGTCTCAAGAGATTTGGAGAAAACTTTGTATAACCTTTACTTCCTGGTCATATTCCTCTTGCTGCTCTGTAACTTCAACCACTTTCTTATACTTCTTTATTGTAGGCTTAACTAACCATGGAATTTGTTTGTCCTCAAACTGTAAGCTCCATTTTGTTAGATTTTGCCTGAGAACTTCATTTAGCTGGTTGCTCTTCCAAACTGATTTGCTGATTAGTTTCATTCCAGAATGGATTTGGGAATATGAGGGGAGGGGTGGGTTGGGTTGCTAACTGATTTTGCAATGGTTGAGATGATTGGAGAGGTGTAAGATCTTGTGGAATGGAGAAGCTTTAAGAAAGCTAGGAATTTGGGACTTGGGCTCCGGTTGAAGTGGTTGGAAAGTAAAAGTAGGAGGGCTGCATGATGATAGTGAAGAATTACCCCATTGATAGGGTTTCTCAACATTAGATTGGTGAGCTTCCATTTCTTCATTCCACTCTAATATTTGTGGTAACAATTCAGACACAAAGTCTAATCTTCTCTTGAGGGCTATACCAATTTGGCATAGGACCGGCCCATGGGTAGGGTACCTTGAATCCAAGCTTGGCTGCCTTGATGGAACTTGTTGCCCCCTCATTTGTACCATGAGATTATCTCCAAGTGTTGTACTTGCATTTGAAAATCATCATTAGGCATGGAATTGTTTCCATAATCTGCATATTCCTACTTTTAAAAAACACCATGATTAATGGGATAACCATATGGATTAGGTAAGGTTTGGATCATGGGCATATTCATTATGATAGGACTTATTACTAGGAAGTATAGTGATTCACCATTAGAAAGTGTTTGCAACAAATATTATCAAATATAAATATATAAATTGATGATTATTAGGAGGATGAAGATAATCACATACTCATATTTACATACAAGGACTTCATAGTTGTTAATAAACAACTATACCTAAAACTTGTATAAGAAACATTTAGTTATACAGTTCAACTTGCGAAACATGAGTTTGAGGCAAATGAAGTTGCAACAGTCTCCGTGAAAATAGGAGCATAAATGATCACTATTACATAATTATCCATGTATTAGCAAGCAATATGCACAGTAAAGCATCATTATTCAACAGGGAGATGTAAAGCTGGTCTTATAGTTTTGATTTGGTGAAAGAGCTTGAAAGCCGGATGTAGCATTGAAACTCTACTTGTGAAGACGATGGGGGCTTGTTAAGATTTCATAGCTTCTTGTGTGGAATAACACCCCTTTACCATTCATAGCACTTCTGAGTTGTTGAGAGAATGAAGCCAAAATCCCTAAAACTACACAAGTTTGTAGCATACATTTCAACCATGCTTAGAGATCACTAATTCACTTAAGTACCTGCTAAAGATCTATCGCATAGGAATAGGAAAACTCTGCAATTTTGTAAACACTTCCAAAAATCATCTTCTGATAATAGATCCATTGTGTAGCTCTTGTTCTTAGGATTCCAACACTAAATTTTGTGTAAATCGGCGTAATCGGGGAAGATAATCTGAAGCGTCCCTAAGCAATAGTTACTTCATTGAAGTATACACGAGGTTTTGTGCATTTCATCAGATATCATCCAATTCTATAATTGTTTGGAATCTCAATGCGGGATACATTATTTAAGCGTAAAAATATTAGACTGCGTTGTGCATTTAAAATAATATTTTATAAGTTTACACGGGATCGAACTGTCCCTGTACATGAGGCACTGTAGGTCTAAAATTTGCATCAGAGGAGAACATTTATAGAGCCTGCATGCATAATAGTTGGCATACTGTGTTCATTGGCAATGACCTGGCACATCATAACTGTTGCAGAGTCCTCATTTGGGTGAATGCTTTGTTAGATTTGCTGAGCTTTGGGTGAGTTCCTGGATTTGCTGAAATGCGTAGCGAGTACCTCGTGGACAGACTTTGTGCATATCTTGCCTCGACTTATATGCTTTGGGATCACCATCTGATCTGTATTGAACGCTATAATCTTTCCGCCAATCATCATTAGTGCAGATTGAAATCCACATCTGGTCTTTGCATTGAAAAACTGTCAAATTTCATTCGCTCCAAACTTGGAATAGCTTGACTCGATGTTTAACCCGGTCAATGCCTTGCGTGTGGAGTACCGATAACGTGTTTGTATTCTATTTAGAACCTCGCGCATATGATCCTACACTTCAGCACTCAGAGTCCGATCAATTTCCATTACTCTAAACTTCTTCCCACGTGACATCCTCTATAAGACGCCAACTCGTGCCAGGAACTATTAAATATTGAAGTGCATGCCTCATACTAACAACTGTTAGTTTGATTAACACCACTTTTCAGGGAGCTCCTTTCGCATGAAATGTAATACTTCAACTTTGGAATCCACGAATTAAGGTATTATGTAATTTGATATTCACTTGATATGCCATCCCTCATATGACTCAATATTTCGCAGTGATTTACGATCATCGACCAACTATCCATGTAAAATCTTAAAAAGTGGGCTCGAGCCATTCCGCTTAAATATATCTTTTAAGCTCGGGAGCAATATCGGTTGAAGCCGAATCCCCTAGTTTTAGCTATTTCCTCGGGTTGAAACTCGAGTGATTTCTTCTAAGAGCATATATGGACATTCCACTGGAATCTATTCAATGGTCGTCAATTTTCACATGGAAAGTCAATGATCCTGATGCCTTGATAAACAAAAATCTTTGGAGGATGTAGATGGAAAAGAACTAAGGTTAGCCATCTTTTAACCTGAGTTTATATTGCACTGTATTGTCAGAATGGGAAATCCAGGATGATAAAGCCAAAGCCATTCTGTGGCCGAGATGCTACCATTCATCAATCTCCCTTCGAACATTAGCATCGACCCTGTCTGATCTAGATCATACATGCTGAAGCCTACATCTTATAACCCGAGCAAATTATTTGGTTCAAAAGCAGTCAATGGCACAGTTTTCCCTGAAACTTCAGCGATTCAAGCTCAAAATGACTGATGGATCTTCAATGTTCGAGTAACATCACTACAATTTACGATCTCTTCTGACTCGGCTTGCTTGAAGTCAGAATGACCTTCTAATCCACGTCTCCGAGGCTACAAAATCTATTCTGCTGACCTAGTTTACCACTCAAATACAGTAATCATTGTCTTCACTCTTGGTGCAGATGCCCTTCAACTCATTGGAAGATATGATATGAGCTGTAACTGTCTGAAAAACCCTTGATCAAAAGATCGCTCCATAGAACCAGAAACGGCAATGTCATGTGCCTACGAATACTTAACCCGTTCTTTAAAAGCCGGAGCTTAGAATGCTTTTATTGCAAGAAAAAAGGCCATGTGAGTCTACCGTATGCACGTCCCGAGCTCTATACAATGAACTTCTCTTTGATCCTTGAAGCCTGACCTGAAGCAAATATAGGTGTAGAAGAATATTATGAATCAGAAGCTATGAAAGCTTAGTGACTGATGTTCCTGATCCTCCACTGTGACGTCAACTTGAACCCAGTTCAAATAACTCAGAGCATGGAGGATAAACGGATGACTGAGGTCTCTCCTTTCGCAACTTCTCACGAATTTCAGTCCCCCCCTGTTTACCAGGGCCACACAGATGGTTTAATGACACTCGTTGTCCAATGTGGTTTCTGAGCCTGAGCTCATTTATCAGTGTTCCCGAGTGCAATCTCTATGAGTTTGCGAATTAGCAACCCTTTGATGAGATTTATTTTAGTCATGAGTCCATCATACTCACCTTTTGGGAGCAGGAGTCGCCTTCATTGTAGACTCAATTGACTCTTTGTCCTATGATCTCCGAGTGTGTTTCCTCGTTGCAATCCTTGGAGATTCAGAGTTCGATCATAGCCAGGGATATCAGTCCCAATACAATGAACCCAAAGAGGAAGGAAGCATTCCTGTATGCTACGAGCTCGACACTGACGCCTCTACGAGGGTAACCAGAGATAACCTATGGAGTTTGTACCTCAATCTGACCAAGTTCTTTGTCAGGAAGTGGTTCAACTTCCTACCAGCTCACTGAGCTACTTCAACGAGCTCATATATAAGGTGATTTAGCTCAGTGATTAATATTGTTCACACTTTAAGGGGGTGAACGTTAGGAATGTATCTTGACCTCATCAAAATTATTAGTATGTGAAACCAGGGGAATAATGGAACACAATAGGGCCGTAAATTGTCCAATATTATGCCTCAAGGGGCATGAATTGGATATACACCTCGATATCCAAGCTTGTCTAGCCTTGATGGCACTTGTTGCCCTAAACATTTATTACTAATCCATTGTTTATGCACATGAGATTTGGTTATATCAATCAACTTAGGCATATAGAATTGTTTGTGGGGAGTAATGTTGCATATTCATGCTCCGTGAAAATAGGAGCAGACTCATCCTATTAATATGGATCAACCATATTAGCAGAATATACAGTAAAGGTTTGATATTATTCCGTGTGCATATCTCATCTCATGATAGGGCTTATAATATTGATTTGGAGGAGGATTTTGGAAAAAAAGGTGGAGGGGAATAATAATGCTCTTGGGACTGGGTATTCCAAGAAGGAATTGAAGTCATGATTGCACAACCTTATAAAGAGATGGAAAGATGGAAGAAATGGTCTACTGACTTGAGAAAAATGGGTTTTATAGACCAACGGAGTTGCCAAATGTTGAATATTTGTGTTTGAAACATTGATAGTTGTCTAAAAATAAAATCAACTTCTTTAACAAATTTTTGTACTGTCCCACCGGGCATGGTAGAAACTGTTGTCACCCAAAAGTTGCAACTATATACAGAATGGTGTGTGTACTCTCTCTCTTCTGTTGATAAATTTAGAACACTTCAAGGTTGTGGGTAACCTATGTCTGAGGAGAACCTCCAGAGAGGGCTAGTTCCCTTTTGAATCACCTAAAAAACGAAAACTTTGACAAGGAAAAGGGAAGAGGAATGCGGAAAATGGTAAATAAGGGTGATACACCAATAATTTTTAAGTATTGGTGTATCATCCTTATGCACACAGAGAACTTAAAAGTCCACACACCTGCATAACTCTAGACTATTATGCATAATAGATTCAAGGGTTTAGGAAAAGACAGCAGTAGAGGGAATGGATTCCGCACTAAAGCACATACAATATCCTATAACAAACACAATGAACAATCTGAAAACAACGATATGAGAGGGGGGAAAATAAAGCTTTTTTTTCTTTAGAGGTGCAAGTACAAAGGTTGAAGATGCACATGAAAATCAGCTTCCAAGTATATCTTTTTACAATAAAAAATCAGCCAATATAGACTATTGAAGATGCCCAAATAGACTGTTGTTTTCTTTTATTATTTTTAATCCTACCCCTTCATGCTTGGCGCCACTTTAAGGAGGAACAACAATTCTATTTAATTTGTTTAATTTAAGACCGTGCACCTTATCCTCTGCTGGTGCCAAACTTTAGGAACAACTACTATGTTTATCCATTTCCTTCTCTCTTTATCGCATGGGCAAGACTTTAACATCAGTTTCTCTTTTATTTATTTTATTATGTCTATCTTTGGCCGCCAATCTGAACTAGAACAGCAGCAAGCTTTCTTTTATTTATTTATCTCCCTCTATCCATGGCGCATAGGCAAGACTGCTGCTATTTTTAACTAATTCCATCTTTATCCAACCTCTAAAAATAGAACAGCAGTTTGTTTTTATTTATTCCTCCTATCTTCGGCACCAACCTCCAAAAATAGACTGTTGTCTTCTTTTATCTAATTCTATTTTTGGCGCAGTCAACTATAGCTTGACTTTAACTTATTTAATTCCTTCTATCTTCCCTTGCACCAATTTTAGAACAACAGTTCTATTTTACCCCTTTGGCGCCACATATAGGACTGCCTTCCTTTTATTTATTTTATTTAATTCCATGCACCTCTCTATACTTCCTTATCTTCGGCGCAAATACCAAGGCACATGAATTATGGTAGCAATACCACCGAAAATACATCCGTACAATGAAGCATTTTTTTTTTTTACAATTTTGACAACTTTGACTTTGATTCTTAACAAGGACAATGTGAGTAACAATGATGATACAAGTGACAAAATTACCTAATATAGCTACAAAGCTATTATTAGATGATCTATTATTAGATGATTCTAATAATAGCTAATGACTCCTAATGAAAAATGACAACACTTAACTAGACACAAGACAAGATTTTTTTTATTTTTGGAGACACAATAATACATTCCAATGACACTTGAGTAAAGACTCTAAACTATTTATATGCTTAAATAACACACATAGACCAATACACCATGGAATATTAACTTTTGACTACCTGATCTAAAAGACTCAAGTATAATAAATGGCTATACTATAACACAATAGTAATAATGTGAATTCTACCACAGCAATCTATAGCTTTAACGCCACTCTACAAGGAAATGAGGTTGCAGGTGACATGGAGATCTAAGCAACCACGAACTTTAGGAGAAGATGGACCAATGCTAAAATAAACTAATCATATCATCACAAAAGACTAGAGTTTTAATTTTAATACTAAACTAAAACAACTCAACATGAGATGAGTATAAACCTCACTAACCATTAACAAAGTAATGTTAGAAGACTTAGCAAATAACTTTGCGCTAAGTTGGACGAATAAGTAATCGCCACTCGTCATGGAAGTGTTGACTGGTGAGAGGAGATTTAAAATAACGAAGGAGAGAAACCACGTGGCATGTGTGGGAGCCGAGTTTACCTGATGGTGGTGTGTTGATGTCAATGTTGTTAGTGCAATGCAAATGAAAATTCCAACGCAGAACCAGTATATAATGAATCCAATGCAGGGCACAGACCATGATACCAATGCAATGCAAATAAGGCCAATCCAAAATCTTTGCTAAATCAAACCCATACCTTGCAAATCAGTTATACAGTTGAATTAAATTCAGACGTTGGAAAATATATCATCGAGCATATCCATCAAATGAATGGATGCATGAGGAGTGCATTGTAGATATTGGTACCAATGAGGCGTTGGTGCTGATGTTTGGCTTTTCTACACACCGAATGCCTTTATCAGATTCCTTCCTTCAAACGACAATACCAAAAACTCAAGATACGCAAGCACTCCATGCTTTCATACACTTGTTCAACAAAATAGAAGAATTTGAATCACCAACCATACTCTGCTGCATATATCCATAGACTCTCACAACACATGATACACTACAAACTAATATCATTCATTCATAGAGTAAACAATATAACCTATGTCAATTTGCAACTAGAGATTCTCATTTGCTTTCTCTCATACATGGACAACAAATGAGTACAAATTGCCTCTCCAAACAAATTTCTACTCCATCACATGAGCAGGACTCATAATCTACTCTGATACCAAATGAAGAATTTGGTAGAATTCCACAAGCAAAATACACAAATTGTAAACACACTAAACTTGAGATGTTGATTCAATTTACATAAAGAGAGAAGGCACATATAAATAGTGTAATAATCTCCTACAAAGTAGGAGTCGACACTTATCTACTCAACCACTCATAATAGCATGAGCAGTTACATTCTAACTATAAAATGTAACTCACCTAAGAATCTCTTTCACACCTCATTAATTTAAGCAATTATTACAACACGTAATATGAGTTGTTATTATAACTCATTACACCACATACACAACATTTGAACATTAACAAGATATTTATAACATCATTGTCTTAAGTATCGCATTTTGGTCCCCTTGTGAGCTATAGGGAGTATGCACTTTTATTACACCTTAATTAACATTTGGGAAAATGTGACTATGGTTTAGTGAGGGGTCTCAGACACACCCATTTCTAGAATTTGGTTTATAAAATTGTTAAGCTGAAAAGAAAGAAGATATATTTGTTGGATTGATTGATGGATAGTTAAGCAATTAAGAGTTTTCAACACCACAAACCTAAAACGAAGTTATTAGGTGAAGTCAACTGCAAGTTGAACAAAGTGGCACTTCTCTTCCGATGGATGATTATGGAAAAAAATAACATATTTCCGGATATCGAAAGAGGGATCACTGTAGAACAGGTAGTGTAAACACAAAACAAATGTAGATGAATCCAATTGTGAGCTTGGAAAATGAGGAAGTTCCTCTTTAGAACATTAGTCATAGAGTTGTATGGCTTTCCTATTTGGGGTCCAAGCCTCTCAAAGAATTTTGGAAGAAAGTCAAGAGTTAGAAATGGTTCCTACTAGACGAGCTAAGGGTATGAACCCCTTACTCTATTTTGTTAGCAAAAGTATGCTACAATTAGGAGGCGAAACATTATGTCAATTTGTGACATTTAAGAAAAATAAAGCAGACATGGATGCTAACAAAATTACCATACCAACCAATGCTTGCGACTCAATAGAAGGGTAGGTATAATGATGGGATAAAATAAAGAATTGAAGAGGAATATATTCCTAAAAAACCATTAGCCATTCAAGACTTGGTACAAAAATAGTTAATAAAGAAGCTCTAGCAAGATCCTGGTGAGAAAATGAGATTCTATCAATGTGAGATCAACCGAATGATCACCCATATAGAACAGAACTGCCACCAAGAGAATATGTCCATGCATAAAAGACATAAAATGAGTCAATTCAGTCTAAGTTCTCCTCATCTAGCAGTTGAAACAGGGAGAGGAAAAACTATAGACCTAAAAGAGCATATATGCTTGTTCAGCAACGACATATTGAGGATGGAAGGAAAGTAATGCTACATTGTCCCATGTGCAAGCAAATAAGGCAGAAGAATAGCCTACACAGTTTTTTGAGTTTTGCAAGCTAAACAAATGGACAGTTACATTAAGGATATTTTAAAACATCAAAAAATAAGCACAAATAACCTTAAGGCAAATAGAGCCTATCATGCTGAAAAGTTTTGAGTAATTTTTTATCTTTTGTATTCCATCCCATAGATCCTACAGAATCTCCTACAGCTGTAAATAAGACATTTGTTCATTCATTTCTGTAAACAAGTGTTCTATACTTATGTGAATCAAAACATTCAATTTTTTGCTATTTACCACCATATAGTGATATTCTAAATTTTAATGCTGTGGGAAGGTATATGAACACTAAATCATGCTTATTAGAGGTGTTATACGTATTTTTGAAACTTAATCTTTCTTATCTTACATTAAATGTTTCAAATAATATAATAAACTTTTGAACTAGATGTGCTTACTACTTGTGACAATTGTAGCATTTCAATAGGTACAAGAACTTATTTTTCTGGCAAGATTATACGGGCACATCAATTGGCAGCAGAACTTCTTCCCAAAATATAATATTCCTCAGATGAAAGCTGACTAACTCTTTGCATCTACATCATGTCTCAGCCTGGAGGGGCGTGCCCACTAGATTTTGAACCTGAGTCATTGTGGCTATCAATTCCCCACCTTATTGCTAAACCGCAATTGGACAGACTACGTATAAGAACTTCATATAAATCTTGATGAAAACTGGTTAAAATAGAGGTTAATGCCCATAGAAATAATTCCTTTAAAAAAAATCCCAAGGCTTGAGAGGGTTAAAAAAATACAACCAAGACGGGCATTATATACAGAACGGAATTTTAGGGAGCAGATAAACATGGGAAGCACAAAGAGAAGACACCTAGAAGCACTCACAAAATCCTAGTAAAGATATTTGTGAAGCAAAATAGCATGTGTGCGTGACATGTGATGGAGACGGGGATTGAAGAGTGGGCACATGTCCCCGTGTAATGTCCCCAATGGACATATTTTGCTCCCAGTTGGATTTTACTAGCTAGGTAGCCGGTACGGCCCCTTAGGGCAGAGGGTACGGGTCCGGTTCGGCGCAGGTTCCGGTTCGGGGTCCGGTTCGGCAAGGGTTCGGGCAGGGTTCTCCCTGCAGGCTCCGGGTACGGCCGGGTACGTCTGTGGATGTACCCGGGGCCTGCAGGGAGAACCCTGCCCGAACCCGCGCCGAACCCGTCACTTTTTTTACGCGTTTTTTAATTTTTTTTTTTGTTTTTTGGTCAAAACAAAGGTCAAACCGACTTTCTAAACATTAAAATATTCTTTTCAACCCTAATTTGTGCGCCCAAACTCTATAACAACAACAATAACAAGTCATTTACCTCACATTTTCATTCTTGCCTCTTATTTGCATATTTGACTCTCACCTTCAATTTTTCCACTATTTTCAATTGCTTAGGGTTGATTTCAAGTGCCATATAGTTGAAGGAGCTTGCAACAAGTGACAAGGAGTTCAAGGAGCTTGCATTATTGGTGTTGGGTGTATTGAGGTAAGTATTTTGTGATTTTTTTAGAGTGTTTTAGTTTGTTAGTTGTATTTAATATTTTATTATTTTTTAGTTGTTTTTTTGGTTTGTTTTTTGTTATTGTTTTAACTTTTAAGCTTCATTTTTCTACATTTGATTTCATTTAAATTTAAATTTTAAACTTCCAACATTTTCTCAAGACTAAATTTGTTTTCATTTTTTTAAATGCATTGTGCAGTTAAAAACTTAAAATGGCTGCAAGTTCTAGTTCTGTGGGTCAAAGTAGTAAAGGTCTCCTTCACAAAAATGATCCATCCTCCCCCCTTTGGAGGCATGTCAAACAACTAGAACAATTACCAGGTGGAGGGGGTTTTGTTTGGGTTTGCTCACAATGTAATATGCAATTTAAGAGCTCCTACAGTCGGGTGAAAGCCCATTTGTGTGGGGGTATTGGCCACGGAATCAGAACATGTGGAGGGTTGGATGGAAAGGGGTTGCCACGTGCAAAGACCCTTGCATACATCAAAGAGCAAGAGGAAGCAGATGCAACAATGGCATTAAAATCCAATCATCCTATGGCAAAAAAAGGAAGATCACATACCATTAGCAAGCCACCTGTTTCTCCTTCTGTTGATGTTGTGGCCCCAGATCACCCATTTTTGTCTACACCTATTGCAACTGGAGGGGAAGAGGATTCACCTCTTTCTCGCAAAAGAACAAAAGATGTAGGCCCATTGGAAAGGGCATTCCAGAATGAAAGCAGGGACATAGCTAACCAAAGTGTTGGACGCTTTATTTATGCATGTGGTGTCCCATTTAATGTTGTTAGATCACCATACTGGCAAGATATGGTGAGATGTATTAATGAAGCCCCTAAAGGGTACATTAGCCCAGGGTATGAAAAGGTGCGCACCACCTTATTGTCAAAAGAAAGAAAAAAAGTTGAAGACTCATTGTTACCCATCAAGAATCAATGGCTCGAAACAGGAGTGTCCATCGTTTCTGACGGATGGAAAGATACAGCAAATAGGCCATTGATCAATGTGGTTGCCGTGTGTCCTAAAGGGGCAATGTTTCTCAGGGCTATTGATTGTGAGGGGCAAGTGAAGGATGCCCAATTCATTGCCAACATCCTCATAGAATCTATTGAGGCGGTGGGGCCTCAAAATGTTGTCCAAGTTGTAACGGACAATGCAAAAAATTGTAGAGCTGCAGGGTTGTTGGTTGAGGCACGGTATGGACACATATTCTGGACACCTTGTGCAGTTCATTCCCTCAACTTAATGTTACAAAAATTGGGCACAAAAATTGCTTGGATCAAACAAGTATATGAGGAGGCAAGTGAGATTCAAATGTTTGTCAGCAACCACCACATGTCCCAAGCCATCTTTCGTAAATTCTCAACATTGCAGCTATTGAAGGTAGCCCGTAACATTCTTTTTTATTTTTAAAAATAATTATTAGTTTTTAAAATTCATTAAATTAATTTTATAAGTTTGTAATTTGTAGAATTTTGAATGTTTTAAGTTTACTTGTCTTAATTTTATTTCTTTTGATTTCTTATTAGGTTGCTGAGACTCGATTTGCCTTGCACACGCTCGTCTTGAGACGGCTTGTGAAGGTGCGAGAGGCATTGAGTGGCATGGTTATCAGTGACCTTTGGAGTATATGGAGGCAAGCAAACAGTGAGAGGGCTAGAAATGTGAAATTGTTGATCCTGGATGAAACATGGTGGGATCGTGTGGATTACTTGCTTAGTTTTACTGAGCCCATCGTGAGTATGTTGAGATTTGTTGATATGGATCATCCATGCATGGGTGAGATTTATGATGGAATTGACTCAATGATTGAGTCAATTAAGACCATCATAAATGCCAAAGAGCAAGATCCTACAGAGACCTTCTTCAAGGAAGTGCACTCACATCTCATTGAAAGGTGGAACAAAATGACTACTCCATTGCATCTTCTTGCTTTTGCCTTGACTCCAAAATACTATAGCGCAGAGATCCTTTCTTTGCCTAGGAGGGTCCCACCATATAGGGATGTTGAAGTTAGTGAGGGGTATAAGGCAGCATTTTCTAGAATCTTCCCAGATCCAGAAGTAGAAGACATGGTTAGAGGCGAGTTTGTGAATTTCATATCCTCCAGGGATCACTCCATTAGCGCTCTTCGTGACAAATACAGAATGGATGCTTATTCGTGGTGGTACCTCCATGGACAAGCATACCCCTACCTCATGCCACTTGCAATAAAAGTTTTATCACAAGTAAGATTTTAATTTTTTTAATTTCTTAACTCTTTCTTTTTTACTTTATATTTATAAGTTTAAAATTTTAATTTTGCATTGACTTTGCGGCTTGCCTCAATAGGTTGCGAGTTCTTCTTCAGCTGAGAGGAATTGGGGTACATATTCATTTATCCACTCAGTTAACCGCAACAAGTTGGGAGCAAAAAAGGCGGAGGATTTGGTCTTTGCGCATTCTAACCTGCGCCTTCTATCACATAAGAAGGATGAGTACAGGAAAGGGCCAACAAAGTGTTGGGATATAGACCCAGAGACTCCAAACTTGGATGTTCCCATTGCCCAACTTTCATTGCTAGACCCGGACCTAGATAGTACTTTGCGTGAGCTGCAAAGTGGGGCTAGCGGGAGCGGCATTGCTGATAGTTCTGGTTGTACTCCTGGTGCTTGTGGTTCTAATGAACCACGTGATGGTAGTGATGCTCTCGTTGAAGACATTGGAGAAGATGCAGAGCCATTAGACTATTAGTCTATTACTAATTAGAATGTTGATGTATCTTGATTCTTCATTTTTGTGTTTACAATGTCAGATAATGATAATACATTGTAACATTTTGATTTGAACAATGTACTGGTTATAAGTTCGAACAATGAATTATCAATATGTTTTAACTTTTGTCGCTATTTCACCTATGTATATTTCAGATTTGTTTAATCTATGCATGTGTAAGGCTGGAATTTTGCTTATCTTGTTACTTTTCAAAATATTTTTAATATTTTATATGTATATTGTACTGCCGTACCCAAGTGCCGTACCCGGGCCCCCAAAAAAATTGCCGTACCGACGTACCGGATCCCCGTACCCGTACCCGAACCGTACCCACGTACCGGCTACCTAATCATTTTAGGCAAATCCAAACACCCAAATCCAATTTAATCAAATGCAACAATTTATTTATATGCAGATCTGAAATATAATGAGAAAATACGACTAGGGTAAAATATGAAACTCTACTAAATCAGCGCTTACACTTAAGTTTTCTTATTCAAAACAAAAGTACTGATTTTATAAGGCCCAAATCAAGTAAAATATGCAGATTTCTGATGTAAATATGACTGAAATAAATTATCTAAAAACCATGTCTGCAACATAACTTCAAAAATTCATAACTTTTGCTAGAGAAGTTCAAATGAGTTGAAACTTTGGATATTGGGCCACAAAAATATGAAGAAAAATATTCCAAAATTAGTTTTCGCACAACAAACACAAAACCCTAATTTTTCCCTAAAAAGTAGGTCGCCCAGCGCATTTAAGGCATCAAATCAATTCCCAAAAATCAATACAATATATGGCTATAATATTCAGACCTTAAATGTCTCAAATACATTGCAAACCAGCCAAAAGATGGGTCGCTCCAACTAGTACAATGAACATACAACTGCTGCAATTTTATTCTTCAACAACACTGCTGAAAATAGTAGAAATTTGTGAAAGCCCAATAGAATTTCCTGAATGGAAATTCCTCTCAAACTCTTGGGGGTTTTCGTCCACAAGAAGGAAATTCTAAGGGTTTTCGTCCTTCGATATTTTTATGCAAAAGCTAAAAGCTTAAAACACAAATCAGAAATTATCAAGTGAATATCGAATGCCTCTCAAGCAAGTCTACTTCTCCTTTTAAAGGAAGAAGAGACTCAAAACAACCTTCAAGGCCACCAATCAGCTTGCATGATTCTTTCAATGCATTTTCCACCCTCCATTTCTCTTAGGGAGAATACAAAAGGCATTTAATAATTATTTTCTTCTCCCAAGTCTGGTGGCTTTTTCCCTAGAGGGAATACAAAATAGAAATGTTTTATCCTTTCTAAATTCCCATTATTACCCCCAAGGCAAGTCACCATTTTCCCTAGAAAATACAAATTAAATAAGTGTTTTTCTTTTTATGCACTTTTCTGAGTCTTCTCGGTTCTATTTTAATGTTAAGTTTATTAATTTATCATATGTGCTATTATATTTTAATTTTTATGCACAATATAATAAAATCAATAAAACTTAAGTCACCGTTATATTTTTCCTTTGGCCGTTGGGTTGACAAAATAGGCCAAAGGTCTTCGATTGGGAAGGGGATATTACACCCCGTAAGACATTAAAACATATCAAGCAGTCTTACATGGCAATAGGCTATGATTCCAGGTATGCAACCAAATAAAATGATATGCGAACATATGGATTGTATTTTTTTATTTTTTCAAGTACAATTGTATGAAAACAAACAAAAGAAATTCTGATAATGGGTTTCGAGAGAATAGGATAGTGAAGCATAAGATTAGATGGCACAAAAAATAATCGAAGTGAACTTTGATAGCACTAACAAAAGTAATCAAACCTTGATGGAGGATGAGGCCTTTTCAAAAATGTAGATTGTTAGGCAATGATCTATGAGTTGGATTTAGAAAACGAATATAAATAATCAAGCTACGATCAAAGAACTTCAGATTACTCTTAATCAGGGTTGGTAGGAGAAAGATGATGAGAGATTCTCAAATTTTCATAAAATTCCATGAAAGATAACTAGGTTTCAACTTGGAAACTAAAAGCCATAATTGAGGAAGTAAGATGGTCATCAAATAAATTTGATAATATCACCTTCTGAAATATCCAAAAAAGTAATAAAAGGTCGTTGACTCAGCAGTGACATAAATTCATTGGTCTTTTTGGTTTGAAAGGGTTCCCATGCAAATTTTGGCTCCCAGCCCATCCCAAGGACTTTCAAAGTCTCTTGGTTGGTGATGCCTCCCTTGTCCTCTACCAGCATCTTGTCCCCCATGTTGTCTCTTTTCTTATCTTAACATTGGAGAAGAGAAGGGTGATTTTTTTAAATCCTTATGCTTTCTTTTTCTTTCAAAGAGAGTCATATAATCTTATTAGAAGAGGTTCTCAAGAATAAAAGGCAGGATGTGATATTGAGAGCGCAAATATTGCTCCCAGAATTTAGGATCACTTACCATCAAGAATTAGAGGATGCAAAACTCACAAAATTGTATCATGCTCTATTAAATCAACACACTGTGTTTTCTGCATGTCAATGACTAAGAGGAGATGTAAAAATTCTTGAGAAAGAAAGCAAGGTAAGGTAAATCAGGTAAGCATGTGATGTGGTTTCTATTGAAATGATGATGATCCATTGCAAAATAGACTGTTGCAAGCCTGTCTCATTTCCATAATGTTTTCAGCATGCCCTAAGCCTTTACTTACAAAAGGCCTTCCACAGGGTTGAGGGTTGAGTCATGTGTGCATGTGTGTCAAGAGTAATAATGAGACCCAAACCCAAGGGGTACAACATCTGAATAATATATACAAGCATGAAGTTCTGTTGTTCTCAAAATGACATTTCAGAAAAGCATAATGAGGCACTAGATGTGAACTCCATGTTAACACTCTTTGAAGAGGCAAGAATAAAGCATCTACAAGAATTTCTGATCCAAATCAATAGAACCAACCTTTATAAATAAGAAACAATGTCATAAAGCTGAGACCTCTTCACAGTTGAGACAGCTAAAACAGACACAGTCCCACCCTCGTTGACTTGGACTCACCAGACATATTTTATACCAAGACTCAGACCCAGCAATAAAATTCCACAAAAACTCGGTAAAACTAGGCACATTAAAAAGTCGCTAATTTAACCAAATATTGAAATTCAATAAAGAAGGTTGATGCTTATGCATAACAATGACGCTAAATTTATAGATAGAATGAAATTAAGGTCGCTAACCAAGGTTTGCTAAAGGGATAATGGATGATAGGCTCAAATCTTCTCCAAAAATTTAAAAAGAAAAGCTACAAAAAAAAGATTGCCCAATAGCATGAAAAACCAAAAACAGACCCATAACAGCAAAACAGATCCAGTAATTGCAAACCCCAGATCAACAAATGTAGAAGTTAGGGTCTCACTTTTTGTAATTTTGCCGTTTAACACATTAATAAATTAATGTTTGTTTGTCTAGGGAGCTCCATATTGAATGGTTCATAAGACAACATTTGTTGAAGGTTTTGCGAATGGGGTGGCAAGCTAAGTTGGTTTGATTGTGGGGGAAACCGCATAGTTAAGCACGCTAGACCCAGAGTCCTACTTGTATGGGTGACCTCGCAGAAAGTCCCGATGCTTCACTCATGAGCATTGCCTAGATGCAATGAGTGCCAAGTGGATCATTCATGCTCATGAGAGATGGGTTCTTGTGAACCACTCCTCATAAAATATTTGTCAATGTAGATTGACTTGAAACTATGCAGTAGAATCTCCAAAAAAATTACTCCACATTCTGTTTGTCTATTTAAACTAAGGTGGTTTTATTTAATTTTAGTTTTTCAATAAATTTGTGGGTTTGCGCGATTCTGTGCAAGTTCAAAAAAAAACAAAAAAAAATGCTAGATCCTCGACGCAGCCCAGTCAGGCAGCAAAACTCGCCACTGCCATCTAGGCTCAAGACTCCGCAAGTAAATCAGAAACTCGCAGAGTCCCTGTCTTATGTCCCAAACATAATTAAAATAATTTCATTTCATTTCATTTCACCGTGCACTCCAATATAATCAAGTGTTAAAAGCAGTTTCAAAACCCCCTCGCAGCAAAAAACAAAAAAAACTACCATAATTCCAATAAACATGTTGTAAGGTTGTGCTGTAACGATCCGTTAAATGAAAACAGAACTAGTAAAAGTAGATAGCTGGCAAAACGATCACCTAAACCCCTAATGCGGGAAAAATAGGGGAATCAAGAAAAGAAACGGGTGAAAGATGAAAGAAAAGAGGAGATAACAAAGAAGGAAGAAAAGGTACAACGTACATGCCAGGTAAGTTGATGAAATTGATGCACTCTCCGATTCGATCCAGACACCAAACAAAAATCTGTGGAGCAACAGAGGAGGAACGGTGAATGTTTTTGAACTCCCACCCTCGAGTTTCTTTAGCCAATGTCAAATGGTTTTTTGAATCAGGTATTGTTTTTCCTTTTCTGAAATAAATATGGTCTATTTTTTAAAAATTTAAGAAATCAAAATACAAAAGGGAGTAAGTCCAACAAAGGTCCGCCCCAGGGAAAACAAGTTATCCCGGGCAACATAATATAACTAGCAATTGCACAAGAGTTGCAAATTATGTTTTAGAGAATTTAAATATTTATATATTTATTTTGGCATAGGAGAAAATAATATTGCCGGAAAAAGTATGCTCAAAAAACATTGTCGGATTTTGACACTTTCCAGCAAAGGCAACTTCAAAGGTGGATGCCTATCGATGAATTATTGTTTGAACAATACGAGTGAGATTAGTAGTGCACTTGTTGGATACAATCATGAATCTTATTTATAAGCACAATTAAGTTGTGGCTTTGCATATTGATATCCTCCAACTCTAGAGAAATATAGGAGTGAAAATAAGCTTGTTGAATGGCTAAGGTAGAACTAGTTTCTAATTTAAACTAGTTTACAATAATTTTTCCAAACTTGGAAAAGTATAACTAGTCAAGTAGCATTCCGAATGACTAACAGAGCGGAGAGGGAAATAATATCAAGGAGGGTTGTTATTTACTTATAATCAATGGGAAATAGATCAAGGACTAAGTATAGTATATGAAATTTGGTCCTATGGCACTTGGCAATAATCATTTGGCATGTATCTCAATGTTGTCCCATTTACACATTTATTGACTAAGGTTATAAGCATCCTACTCAAATCCTACACTCTGAGTCCACTAGGTCATAACTTGTTCTTCAACTTAGCACCTTTAGAATTAGATCACTTCATGCAGAACACATCTTAAAACTCACAACAATCCTCCTCGCATCTCACATCAGATGTTATCTTAAGACTAGATGAGTTTGTCGTCCCATGACGGGTTCAACCAATGATTTTATCTAATGTCGACAAACATGTCCATTGTACTTGTAATGGTCACATTTTCAAATGCACAAGCTACCTTAGTAGGATTAGGGTCAATTGAGCAAGAAATCATTCACGCAAGTCATTTATATAAACACATATTATAAACACTCAAATTTGGCAATTCACCCTTTGACACGATTAGTAGTGACAATACACTCTTGCTAAGATATACACACTCTTTCTATCCCTGCTTAATACATCCTAAGGTCTGTTGCCTAGCTTGATTAGTCATACACACTGATATGCTAACAAATTTTGAGAGTTTCATGCATAAAATCCATAAACAAATCCCAATTGACAAGTTGCAAACTCCAGTTTTCATGTTTCTCATCCCTAGGAAAAACCATATAGTTTGGTCAAGAGTTTATATCTAGCCTTGACCTATTTGAACAATTTTACAATTGTGTATCCATGCATCCTTACTTTGAGTTTCACATTTTTCAATGGGTCCTTTACTTCCTATGGGTCAATGTTTCTTCAATAATTTACCTTTAGAACCCTATATAAACAAGCATAAACTCTCTCATTTAGACATCTGGAAATCATATGGCACTACATTGATACACTCACTTCCTACTTTTGCAAAAGGCATCCAAGGCTCGCCAAATATTGCAAAAGCTTATGCACACTTGTTAGGGAAGCAATCACTACAGGTTTGAAGCATCATACCATGTCAAGAAGTTAGGCCATCTCACTTGGAAGCACTCAAACATCCCTTCTCCAATAGTAAGAGCCAAACTCAACTGAAACATTGTCATAGAAGTTGCCAAAACATAGTTACATTCATTAAGATATCACATGCTATGTGGAGAATAATATGTAGTGTGAGGCCTCTTCGGAGTAGTGCTAATGTCAATAGTGAAAGGGGGTGCCCATAACCCAACTCGTGTTCTTATCACAAGGTTTCCCACCCTTGGTTAGGGTTTGAGATCTTATTCAAAATGTTTAAAGGGCTTCGTAACATAACTGACAATTAGAGTTTAATAGCGATAGACATTTATAGGCATGTGACACTCCCATAAAGTTGCAGAGCCAAAATCCAAGCAAGTCCAAGACTGTACAATAGGGTTAAGACCGTACGAATAGTCTTGTCAGTGTTACGCGGTCCTTCCCCAATCAATTTTCAATCGCAGTTCTAGGAGCAAAGCATTGTCGGGTTCAAATTTCCTATTTTAAGCAATCTGCACACCAAAAATTCTCAAAGTTATCGTGTAATCAACTAAGTGCATTCATTCCTTTGTGTTTTCAAGTTTATAACATATGGTATAGGCATCGAATGTGTTGTTCTAACATTGTATGATTCGTGTTGGAAGTTAATTAATCAGATTAACACCTTGTATCAACCCATACAACCGTAGTGTACTTAATTCACTAAATAATTATATTACTCAATCTAAAAAGGGTGTAAACATTATGGTGAACTTGACTCTTGAGTTGAACATTGTGCTCAAAAAACCCTAGTTACCCTTATTAGTACATGATTCTTCTTGGCATGTTTATTTTATTTCTAGTTACAATCATGGGTTCCTCTCATGGTCACATCATATTATACCTCAACTATCTAAATCATAACCCTACACATAAGGATGCATTCATTAATATTTTACATACTTTGATTCATCTTAATACCCATGTTGAGTTGTCCAGTATGTTCTTCAATAGGATCTATCTATTACAAAATCCCCTCAACCTCTGATTAACACTATACTTCCTCTTTATGTTCAAATTCTTATGCACACAACTCTAGTCAAGTGTGTTCTTATTGAGAAAGCATTCAGTCTCGATGTTTGCAGCATATCTTTTATCTGTGGTTTAGGCTTATCTATTAAGGATCTCTCTCCTTCTACACTCAACATTTGTGGATTTAACAATGTCCCTCGTAAATTCTTTGGTTCTATAACTATACCAATCCCTATGGACCCCAAAATCTTTGACATTGTGTGTTATGTGGTCCCTAATAATCCTAAACACAACATCCTCCTCATGCAACCTTGGTTGCATGCTACACACATCACATTAGTACCCACTAGTCTATAATTTTCTCATCAAGGTTTTACGCGTCTTTATAAATGGGATCATATCCCTATTAAGTATTATTCTCTATAGTAGCCACCATCCATTAACAATCATACTATATTCTCTCATAACCGACAATTCACACACTAACCTTGTGCTCCATATATTATGTTGAAACACTTACTTGAGGATAATCTTGTGCCTTTCCCTCCACCATTTGAGGTTGATACAAGTAAGTCTTCTAGAAAGCAATTCAATTCTAATGTCTATTATAACTATCATTAATGCATTAGGCACCATACCAATTAATGTGCCAAACTTCAGCATGTTATACAAGATCTTCTCGATATAAATGCTAGTGAATGGGATATTCCATCTGAGTCTACTATGAAACCTCCTCTTGCCACACACCCTACCACTCGACATCTAAATCAATCACTTAATATCGTCCCTCCATTTGATCCTCGCACTCTACACCCTATGGCTACATTTATTGTACCCACAGTGTTGAGAGCATACCATATTCCACTTCACAATGTTACCATGATTATGGCTTTTAAATCTGTTACTTGGAACCATTCTAGATACAAATATGATAATCATACAATTCTTGAGTTTCGTGGCCACATTGACACTACTTCTGATACTTAGCTCTCATGTACCACTTTAGCAAATCACCTTGCGGCTCCTTCTATCAATCTCATGACACTATACACTCATGCATAACATTTATATGGGTGTTACTATGTGATCTGAAAATGGGTGCTTGAAATTAACACTTTTAATCATTTCAAAGGATCTTCAATTTTAATCAACTTAAAAGGATTTTAGACTTCCAAAAACTAATTAAAATCTGATTTAGGATTTAATTCAAATTGAAATTAAGTTTGCAATTTACTCAAAATTTCATTGTTTGATCAAATTCCCAAAAATCATTGTTTCATATTTAATTCATTTCCCAATTTTATCAATTACTGATTATAGTTGTATCCATATTCATATTCTAAATTTAAATTACTTGCAAATATCAGAAAATTGAAAATAAAAATCAAAACATAACACCCAAATTATTTACGGGGTTTGGAATTCCTACGTCCCAGGTTCGTGGTGAACTGATCCATTAATAATGTTAAAAATGTAAATACAATAACCTTTCCATTAATCAATATTGAATCAAATGTTATAATAGGTATTTACCTTAGCTCATGTTCACCTAGGTACTTTATTTACCTTCATTGTATTTACCCTCATCCACTTATGTGTGTGAATATTTCTTTTTATTTATTTAGATATTAGGGGGATATTATCTAGTTGTTAGGTATAGTTCTTTCCTTGATCTATGGTATTGACTAGTTCTTTCCTTGATTTATGACTTGATCTTCTTTTTGACTAGTTCTTAGATCATTATTGTTTGTCTATATAAGTAATGCCCATTCTCATTGTATTTCATTGAGTTCCATAATAATATATGATATTGTTGCTCATTTGTTTGTAAAGGTTTTGGTAAAATTATTCTGGCAAATTGCTTTCATCTTATTGATTGTGGTGTTTGATTAGCATCTAAGTTATTGGCTTGGTACGATCTGGTTATCATTTCTTTTATGTTATCAGAGCTGGAGATTGCTATTGACATTCGTATGTAAGTTTTATTTTGCAAATAAGGTTTTTTGTATATTCATATATTTGGAATTTATTTGTATTTTGTTTCTACGTGTGGATTTATACAAAACAGAGCCTTCTATTGGATTTAAAAGGTGGCAAAACACTAAGATCGACTGTAAACTAAATCATTTATGGAGGCATTCATTTTTTTCAGCTTTTTTGTTGTTGTAGAGACATAGACTAGTTTGTCTTGGAATTCGCATCAATCAGAGCAAACCCCAAAAAAATAATTCCTTGGTTTTTGTAGTTTTCGAGATCCATACTGATTTTTTTTTCTGTTGTGTTGCAGCATTCTCGATTGGCATGGAAAGACGTTTCTTTCCTTTTTTGGCAGGGGTCCGTAGGCTACTATGCACATTTTGCTATTTCGGGAAAATCTGCAGACTGCCATTGAAATCCTTAGCCCTTGGTCATATGAGGGCTTAAAGCTTGTGACTAGTAGGTGTTTAACTCCAACCCCCTTTCATTTTATTTGTGTGGTGAAGGAAAGAGCATTTTCTTTTGTTTTAATGACAACTAAAATAAATAACAGGGCATAAACTTGTAAAGCTTGTATCTTTTGATCGGCAACTCGGATTTGAGTGTCATTTTTTGCAAAAGTGTTTTTTTTCATGCTCTTTCCCTTAGAAATATTTATTTTAAGAATTTCACTATAATTATAAAGTGCTAAATTTGGGGAGTGTTGTAATCAATTGTGGACGCAATTTCGGGGTGTTACACTTTTAGGTGTTGTATTTTTGTATCTATCATGGATTATGAGAATGACATGCTTTTCTCTTAAGTGTGTGGACTTCAATAGGATATTGTAAAATTTGTGGAAGAAAATAGATCACTCAAGAAACAAAATTCTCTTCTACAAGCACTCATTCACGATAAGGATACACTAATACACTACTACAACAAAAACTTGCTAGCTTGCAACATCACCATTATATTGTGGACTATCATATCCATGCTCCTAGTCCACTTGTAGTTATTTCTCCAGCACCCACTAACCTTGATATGTCATCTTCTGAGCCTATTTTTGCTCCTAATGTTGAAAGGAACGATAAGAAGATTGTTCCAAGCCACGATCTCAGATGATAATAGCACACCACATTAGATTTACAAAACAGAAGAGCTAAAATACCATATATGGAAATCCATCATAATCCATAATGCTCAATACATTACAATAGAATGACTTGAATTATTCAATAAGAAAGATGTACATATAAGAGGAGGAAGTGCAACTACTACCTAAATCAGTGGTGAAGAACTTCCACTAACTGATACTGGTAGTTAAGTTAACTCCAAAAGACTAGTAAGCTAACTCCACATAACTGAGAAGCTAACTCAACACAACTAGTAAACTAACTCCACACAACTAGTACACCTAAGCAAGCTAACCCAACAAGTGTAGGGCTAACACAAGTGTAAGAATTATCCTAATAAATAAATAAAAGGATAAATAATAACCTACACTAACACCCTCCCGTAAGCATAGCTTAGGTGGGTGAAAAGAAGGTGGGTCCCGACAACAAGGCCTGATGAGGTACCCACGTACAACAACTAGGAAAATTAGACACCGCAAGGTACCCAAAACCAGTAATAACAAAGTAGAGAGGGAAAAATCCGCTGCAAGATATCCTCAGAAGCTCGGCTCCAAAAACTCGTACAATGCTGAAGAAGTGTGGTGCGCACTGTGGTCTAAATCCACTGCTCGATCATAGAACTCAAAAACAACTGACACTGGGCTTCACCAGAATAGCTCCATGCAAGGAGACTGTCAATGGAGTGATGTCGAAAGTGAAAAACAAACACCAAACATAATTTGATCAACTGCTACAAATAGGTGTGCCATGATCCAAGAACAACCAAGGCAACAAGGCGGACACGAGATCCAAATAAATAGGAGTGCCACGATCCAAGAAAAGCCAAGGTAACAAGGAAAGGACACGAAACCCGAAGAAACAGTATCAACACCACACCCTCCCATACTGCAGAATGGGTAGAGTGACACCACAGATCTATATGAGTTGTCAAAATCAACTACTCAAACACTGACAAACTAACACTGGGCTCCACCAGAATAGTTCCCCCACAAGAGAGACTGTCAACATGCTAAAAAAAAAGTGTCGAAAATACAGATCCAAAATATCTCAACAAACAAGAGAGATATAAATGTATACACCCATAGATATAAGAATGCAATACCCAAAATTTTAAGACGTCAGGCTCAACCGAAATTGTGTCCACAAGTGATCACAACACCCTCCCAAATTTGGCACTTTATAATTGAGTGCATGTAAATATTACAATGAGTAATAGTACCTTTTACATTTGAAATATGTGTATAAAAATGTCACCAATGCGTAGATCTCAAAAAAATACACAATTTCAAAAAAAAGATCACCTTAATCCGAGCTACAGATCAAAAGTTATGAGCTCTAGAAGGTTTTGCTATTAAAATAATATTTTAATGCTGATCTTTTTTTAAAAGGTACATGTGACACCCAAATGTCCAAAGGGTAAAAGAGTGCATCCACACGATACATGCTTGTGACCAAAGGATAAAACCCTGTGCCCAAAACCTAAAATGTTCAGAGGGTAAATCATTGCATCTAGAGGGTACACGCTTATATCCAATGGATAAAAAAATGCACCCAGAGGGTACAAATTTGCGTCCAGTGGATAAAAGACTGCATCCAAAACTGAAATATCTAGAGGGTAAAAGAATGCATCCAGAAGGTACACGCTTATATCCAATGGATAAAAGAATGCACCAAGAGGGTACAAATCTGCGTCCAGTGGATAAAAGACTGCATCCAAAACCAAAATACCCAGAGGGTAAAAGAATGCATCCAGAAGGTACACACTTATATCCAATGGATAAAAGAATGCACCCATAGGGTACATATTTGCATCCAGTGGATAAAAGACTGCATCCAAAACTGAAATACCCAGAGGGTAAAGAATGCATCCAGAAAGTACATGCTTATATCCAATGGATAAAAGAATGCAGCCAGAGGGTATAGATCTGTGTCCAGTGGATAAAAGACTACATCCAAAACGAAATATCCAAAGGGTAAAAGAATGCATTCTGAAAGGTACACACTTATATCCAATGGATAAAAAAATGCACCCAAAGGGTACAAATCTACGTCTAGTGGATAAAAGATTGCATCCAAAATAGAAATATCTAGAGGGTAAAAGAATGTATCTGAAAGGTACACGCTTATATCCAATGGATAAAAGAATGCACCCAAAAAGTACAATTGTGAATACAAACTTTGATTTGCAATTTTTTTTTTTCTGGCACTGTATCAAAAAACAGAGAGAAACCCAAAATGTTTCTCAAAAAACCTAGAAAAATGATATAATTTTTGAGCCAAAAAATATGTCTGTACATAATTGTACGGATTTTTTTTGAGAAATGTGCCAAAAATACCTTTAAAATGTCCAGATTTGACTGTCTCAAAACATGGCTAAGTTTACATCGATTTAGGGTTTTGGTACCTTCTAAATCCAATGGCACACTTTGTTTTACATAAAAATGCATACTACAGAAAAGTGCTAACAAAATCTGAATACATGAAAATAATAAACCCTTGCTTGCAAAGAAAAACTTACAAATGGATGTCTACATCATCTATAGCTCTGATACCATGAAAGGTAAGATAAGAAGATTGTTCCAAGCCATGATCTCAGATGATAATAGCACACCACATTAGATTTGTAAAATAAAAGAGCTAAAATACCATATATGGAAATCCATCATAATCCATAATGCTCAATACATTACAATAGAATGACTTGAATTATTCAATAAGAAAGATGTACATATAAGAGGAGGGAAGTGTAACTACTACCTAAATCAGTGGTGAAGAACTCCCACTAACTGATACTTGTAGTTAAGTTAACTCCAAAAGACTAGTAAGCTAACTCCACATAACTGAGAAGATAACTCAACACAACTAGTAAACTAACTCCAAACAACTAGTACACCTAAGCAAGCTAACCCAACACGTGTAGAGTTAACACAAGTGTAAGAATTATCCTGATAAATAAATAAAAGGATAAATAATAAATATAAGGCTTGTTACTACATGTTCTTCCACATATGTGCCTAGTATAGTAACACATGATGTATATCCTACTTCTTCTCATATGCATGGCTATTTCGAGAAGCATACCACTGCATTCGGTTCTCACATGCTCCATTTTATGGGTTTCACTGGTGGAGGTATTGACAGACATTCACAGGGTTTTGTTTCTCCTATTCCACATGTTAAGTGGAATTCTCACCATGGCGTTGTTCTTCGAGTAGTTACTTCATTGGGATCACACATTGTCAGAGATCCTACTTTTGTTCACTTGATTCTTATCGAGGATCCATGATCTCCACATGAGTTCTGAACCTTCACTCAGGCTTGAGAACTTGAGATTTCAGTTGTCAAATATGATCGACCTGACACACATTCTGATGTTCCTTTGTATGAACCCATTGTGCATTTTGCACCAAGTCATATGTAGGCATCTTCTTCATCCATCCGTGTTGATTTGGGGTGGATATCTGATCACCCATGGCGGTGACATAAGCATTCGTTGAGAGGAATCTACAAGTGTGGTTCCTCCACCATTCAGCCTCTTGCTCCACTATTTATACCTCTTGCATTGTAATGCTCTTTGTTTTGAGCATATTTCTTTAGCAAGTGTAGTGTATCTCTCTTGTTGGTTAAGAGATTTTATATCTGTATTTTCGACATTTTTGACATGTTGACAGTCTCTCTTTTAGGGGAGCTATTCTGGTGAATCCCAGTGTTATTTTATCAGTGTTTGAGTAGTTTATTTTGGGCAACTCATAGCCAGATTTGTGGTGTCACTCCAACCATTCAGAAATATGGGAGGGTGTGGTGTTGATACTACTTCTTTGGGTTTATGGTCTTGCCTTGTTACCTTTTCTTTTCTTGGATCGTGACACTCCAATTTATTTAGATCTTGTGTCATTCCCTTATTATCTTGGTTGTTCTTGGATCGTGGCACACCTATTTGTAGTAGTTGATCGATTATGTTTGGTGTTTTTTTTGCACTTTTGACATCACTATGTTGCTAATCTCTTTATATGGATCTATTCTGGTGAAGCCTAGTGTCATTTTTTTTTGAGTTTTATGATTGAGTAGTGGATTCGGACCACAGTGCACACCAAAATTCTTTAACATTGTACGAGTTTTTTAAGCCGAACTTCTTGGGATGCCTTGTAGCCGTTTCTTACTCTCTTTAATTTGTTGTTAATGGTTTTGGGTACCTTGCACTGTCTCTTTTTCCTAGTAATTATACATGAGTACCTCATCAGGCCTAGTTATTGGGACTCACACTATGGACATGTTACTTCTATTTTGGCCCCTAGCTTCACTTGAGGGGGGGGTGTTAGAGTAGGTTTTTTACCTTAGCTCATGTTCGCCTAGGTACTTTATTTACCTTTATTATATTTATCCTCTGTGGATATTTCTTTTTATTTATTTAGATATTAGGGGGATATTATCTAGTTGTTAGGTATATTTATTTTCTTTATTTATGGTATTGACTACTTCTTTCCTTGATCTATGGTATTGACTAGATCATTGATGTCTAGTTCTCTCCTAAATCTATGCACTTTACTTGTTCTTTAATGACTAGTTTTTCCTTGATTTATGGCTTGATCTACGACCTTGACTGGTTCTTAGATTGTTATTCCTTGCCTATATAAGCAAGGCCCATTCTCATTGTATTTCATTGAGTTCTATAATAATATATGATATTGTTGCTCATTTGTTTGCAAAGGTTTTGGTAAAGTTATTTTGGCGAATTGTTTTCATCTTATTGATCGTGGTGTTTGATTAACATCCGAGTTCTTAGCTTGGTACGATTTGGTTATCGTTCCTTTTATCAAAAACCTATATAACTTTGTTTCAAACCTTCAAAGTATGTTAATGGAGCTTAGTCTCGGTCCTTCACCTTCTTGATCCACTTACAACGGTGTCTCTCTTTGATTCTATGCCTTTATGTGACTTTAATAGAAAATAAATCTATCAAAAAAGCTCTAAATTGGAAAAATTATCACACTATCGCAATCATCTTGAAATATTTGAGCAACTTTCATATATAACTCAAGCTCTGGTTTTGAGTAGAAGTGCTCCAAAATTACATTTTTCTCCAAGTACCCATATTATGCCTATACATAGACCTGACACTTCTCTTCTATAAAACTCTGCGAGCTCATTTTATACTCCAAGCGAGCCATTAGGTGAGTTGGTTAAGCATTTGGGTTGGTATGTGTGAGGTTGAGGGTTCAAATCCTGCTTCCTACTCCTTTGCCGCAAGTTGTTTACACAATGTGGATAATATCCCACATGGTTGGTGGATTTGACGGGATTGTGGTTTAAAGATAGGCCTGACCTCCCATATTATATGTGACTTTGGTCATGCCTATCTTTATTTTATTTGGCCACATACATGGTGAGTTGTTCATGTGCCGAATTGTTTGGTTTGACCATCGAGCTATTAGATATGTCTGATGTGTTATGTATATCTTTGTCTAGGATAAATACAATAAGGCATATCCACTCACCATGGTTTAAAGTTGAGTCATATGCTGAGTTAGGTGCCAATGTAAAGTTTATCTGACCATTGTTGAATGTAGGATTTAGTCGAGATAATCTAGATAAACCCTCAACATTGTGGCATAGAAAAAACTGATCAACTCAGGCAATGTGGTTTTCTTTTAAGTCTCAGAGCATAGCCTAGATTTTTTTACTTGGCACCACATAGTGATTTTTATAAACTATCATGGTGAATAATTTCTTACACACATTTTTGGCATGACCTATGGGATTCCAACACTTTTTTACATTTCAATCATAAAATCATCGAGACCTAATATCCACGTGGCAAGCCTATAGGTATAGGCACTATCAGGTGAATTCCAAGATATAAAGATCAACACTTATTGCACATGAGAGACCCACCAGAGGGTTAGTGTCTAGAATCATAGTCATCACTACGATGTAGACACCAATTTGTGTCTTACGACCCCTTTTGACCCGCATCTCATCTCGCAATCTAACCTCATCACCTAAACCTTACACAATTATTTATTAATTACCTTATAATTGATAAATCCACATCACCTTACCCGCCACCTCACTTTGCCACCTCATCATGACCTAGCCCTAACCCTAAACTAACCTAATTAAGACCCATGACTTGGTCTAGACTCACATCCATAACTAATGCCTCCTTACTCGCACCCCAAGCCGACCTTCTAGCCACTTGACCAAGCCCGCAACTGATCTCTCGGGAGAAAAGCAGGGAAGGTGGGCTATTTTACTAAAAATAGCCTACTTTTTCCTAACCGATGCCGGTTCCTACTCGACCGCCGTCGGTTACGCAACCGCCATCGGTTCCCTGTAAATGGGCTTCCCAAACCAAAACAACGGATCGGAATTTCATTTTTGGAGATCAGTCGAAGGATTTTTAATCCAAGGAGAGTCTAAAGCGATCAGCAGAGTCCAGAACTTCACTTGACCAAGCAGAGACGAGTAAAGAAACCAGAAGAGTTGGCAGCAAAGGAGATCAACTTGCACCTTCATCAAAAAAAACAGTAAGTTATATCTTGCATGTCCTCCATTATAACATTTCTTGTGCTTTTGGAATTGTAATCTTCCCAAATCCGTTCCTGAACCCATTATCTAACGTACCATTGCCTCTAACCATCATTCCTTAGCTTCTAACCATCCCATTTCTCAATACTATCCAAAAACCAGCCATTACAAACACCCACAACCAGCCCAGAAGATCCTAGAACCAACCGGTATCGGTTATCAGTGACCGCCATCGGTTATAGATAACCGGCATCGGTTCCTTTGATCAAAACCAGAAAAACAGCCTTTTCCCTACCCAGTTCCACGAAACAATTTAATTGGTACTCTACAGTATTTTGTGTTAATTCATATTAGCAGGGGAACTGACCACCTTCGAAAGGAAGTTTCATACTTCCTGGGCCCAAGGCAGTTCCCTCATTTATATCTAATCAAAATCTTGTGGTCTGTGTTCTTATTTGCAGGTAGTCCTTCCAAGACAAAAAGGAGTTCTTCGCAGTCAGCCTGATCTTTCTCTACGGTACGCGCACATCATCTCGACATTCTACAGGTATTCCTCCTAACCCTAACCTTATCTGTTTCTATAAGGAACGAAGCATTTCCGAGTGAAACATTTTGGCACGCCCAGTGGGACCCATTTTGGGTTTTTCTTTATTTCTTGCTTGCTTTTATTATAGGGAGCATACTTGTTGTTTTCTTCTTCTAGAGATATTCACAGGGTATTTTATTATTCTGGTAAAAGAACTTGCTTTGTTTTTGCATCTTGCATTAGTAAAAGTCATCTCTTTTGCTTCATCGAATATCACTTTCGATTTGGGTTTTAAAACACATGCATTACATTCCTGCCTGTTGTTTTTCAATTCTAGTGAACATAGATTATTAAGTAACAGGTCGTACACGTGGGGGTGATATCCACGGTATTGACAGGAAATTAACCTTAGTTTCACTGCACAACACATACTGAATCACTTCACAATTAACACAACATCTCAAACATCCCCCCTTTTCAGCGGTATTCCTCCGCCCGATTGAGGTAACCTTATAAGCCAAAACAAACTTGACATTTCCCCTAAGTCTTGTTGTTTAGGATTCTGACATCATTCTACGTCTAAAGGCATAAGCCCACAATAATTAAAATTAACCCTAAGGTTAATCTCTGCATTTGCGTGTGCCTCTTGCTTGTTTTCAAATCCTGTTTTCTCTGTCATACTTTGTCTTCTGTGATCAATAAGTTGCTAAACTACTCAACGTTGCTAAAAATCAAATTAGCAACCCTTTGTATCTTCTTATTCTAGATTTTTGACACCGGCATCGGTTAAGGGACCGACGTCGTTTGCCCTGTGACCGACACCGGTTATCAAACCGATATCGGTTACTGTCTCTCTCAGCCCCTGACAAACCAGCAACTTGCTAAATTCACCATTCTGAGGTTGTTTTTGTCCTTGATAGATTGAAACTTTCCTGTGTGTTCTGGTCTATGGTTGTCATCACTCGGAAGCAAGCCGCCGCCATGGTTTCACACGCTTGCTCTGTTTCTTTGCCTGAATCACCCCCTTCACATTCTATAGGAAACCCTACGGACACCAGTGAGATCCCCCAAATTCCTGTAGGAGACAAGGACTTTGCCAAATTTCTGGATGCTAATCCCAGCGCTGTACAATACTATTTGTCTCATACCCCTGACCGTGCGCCTGATGGTCAGCTCCTTATGGGCATGCCTATTAGTATAGCTGCTCATTTAGCTCCTACTCCTCCTGATAACAATACCTTACTTCCCGCATCACTAGCCCCGTCTCCCAATCCGACAGCGGCAGAGGTTCATACGACCCCGATTAGCTTTCCTTTTGTTAATCTTGGACCCCACGTATCGCCACCACCAACTGCCCCTATCTCGTCTCTCTTCAGACCACTCCATTCATGACTTACTCTCTGCCACCTATTCAAACGAGCTTTCCTTCTCAAGCTCCGCCTACCTTTTCATTCCCATACACGTATCCAGTAACCTCAACACCTTATATGGGACATCCCTATTCTGTGGCACCATCACCTCATCCAACCACCAGATTTCATCAAGCAAATGATGGACAAAATGCAAAACCTGGAGGCTTCCGTTTCAGGAAGTCGTAGAGCCTTGACATACGAGCAAGTTTGTCGGGAGCCCATTCACCCTTCTGTCCCCCTTCATTCATATCCTCCTCAATGGGAGTTGCCAAAGTTTACTCGTTTTAACAGTAAAGAGGATCCTCAACAAACACTTGCGATCATTTAGACATGCTTGTTATTTGATTGCCCATGATGATGCCTTGTTACTCCGCACCTTTCCCATGTCCTTATCAGGGCCTGCCTGGAGTGGTACAGTGCTTTAACCCAGCACTCAATCTTCTCTTTTAACCAACTAGCCCAATCTTTCTTGGATCATTTCTCCATTAACATTGCCAAGAAAGTATCTATCACTGACCTCTATGCCATCCGACAATTCGAAGACGAATCTATCGCAGATTTCGTTGGACGATGGCGGGGCTTATCAACCAACTTACGTATGCCTTGCCTCAAACCGAACTTATCGAACTCTTTACGCGGGCCTGCGCTAAGCACATCTCCCCTACCCTCCAAATTCAAACTTTCCGTACATTCGACGAGGCCTTTACTATGGCTCGAAAATTAGAAATTCGAGCCTTAGAGGAAGAGAAATTGCGGTTTTGCGCAACAAGAACTCCACTTTCCGAACTCCTGATTCTACCAATAAACCAAATACCACCACTCCTCACGCGTCAACCTCTTCTAAATCAAAAGGGAGCTGTCCACGCGGTGATGGTCAAATCCCAACCACCGTCCAATACTCCACCAAAAAACCACCTATAAATACAAAGCTGAGCCCACCATTACACTCCCTTGGGAGAAACTTATGGCATCATCCTAGAGAAATTGCTCAAAGCTGGGGCTATCACCTTGCCCCTGTAAAAACCTCACTCTGGGTTGACTCCACCCGCGCAATACCTTCCTGGTACAAAGAAAAAATGACTTTTGTAACTTTCACACCGCGTAAAAAGGACATAGTCATGAAAACTGCAAGATGTTGAAAAACATAGTGCAGGAAATGGTTGATGCAGGGGATATAACACTCGATAATCCTAACGCCCCTGCTAACCGAAATCTGAAAATTTCAACAAGCCATTCCCGAATCACTCGTCCAGCAGCAAACGTAAACCAAGATATCTTAGCTGAGGAGAGTGTTCATGAGATCCATGCAGTATTCGATACCCAGCCAAAAGCCTCTATCGAGAAAATTTTGAATCAAGCCTCTTCACTAACACAGGAGCCCGAACCTCCTTTACCACCATCAAGCCAAAGCGAAATCATTCCTTTACCCATAGAAGAGTTAGGCTGCCCAGGCTTCCCTTCCATTAATGAGTCTTCTTACACCACATCCCTACAAGAACTGCGAGCGGATGTTGTCTAATCTATCCATTCCCAGACGTCTCCTTCTACCACTCTTGCCGCACAAGAGGAGGGTACGCCACTCCTTTTGACATCCTTAGATGAGAAATCTCTCGCACCGACATCATTAAATTCTTTAGCCATGACAGACCCCCTCCAACATGCCCTTCTGCCTATTAGTCCCTCATCACCTAAATCTTTTCAACAACCCGTCGACCTCTTAGCATCTACTAATACAGTGCCTCATCTTACCGCCTCCTGTGTCACACCCGCAATGGAATTGGAATTACAACTCACTTTTCCTCTGTACCAAAATTACAAATTACACCTGGAGACTGTCATTCCACAGAAGATAGACAGGCCCTATGGGAACGTTTGAGTACTCCTTTCTACTCAAATGCAAATGACTGATCCCGATGTCTCCACCATCTACCCGAAGTGCTTACAGAAGCTAAAAAATGCCCCTGTTCTCGCCTTCACCCCCCTCACCTCTACCAAATTCCCCGTCCACTTCTATCAACTTAACCAGATCTTCCCCTACGCTTGGGACCTCACCAATGCCAAGTCTAACACACCCGCCTAAGCGACTCGATTTATCCCAAAAATAAACCCGCCCCGCCACTAGGAGACAAACGCAATCCGGGCCTCTATCAAAAAAACCCTCATCTTCACACCCACCTTTCCATATTGGGACCTCATCCCTCCACCTTACATCAATATATCATACCTCCTTTGTTTTCTGCAAACGAACCTACGCCTTTACACCTATACAGAGATCAAAGGGTATACAACATCGTTACCCCGCGTATCCGGTCCACCTATCAACCCTAAACCAATCCCATCATCAAAGGGATTTATTTTCTGTCACTCCCCTTTCTCCGTGGTTGTTTCCCGCTACCATGCCATCTGTAGCCTCATCATCTAACCAGCTGAACGTAACTTCTGGTGTCCAAAGAAACCACGTTTAGTGAAAAAACATGTGTCAGCACCCCTCGGCTAAACCACCACACCATACGAACTAAACACGCCCAAACATTACCACAACCCACACAATCAATACCCTCATCTTCTTCTGATTTTGACCCACTCAAAGGATCCTACGCCAAAATCCTTGCTATGTTGGTGGAGAATGCGACCATCTCCCTACCCCCACTTAGACCTTATGACCCGTCTAAGCCCCGACCTAGGATTATGATGAGTCTAAAATCTGCGCCTATCACCGCACACCTGGACATGATGTAGAGGATGCAAAGCTCTAAAAAAAAACCATCCTTCGCCAGTCACCTCTTCCGGATCGAAAGATTAAGAAAAACAACTTACGAAGGGAGAGACCTCTAGCGTCAATTCCCTCTACTATACCATCTGTCCCGCCTCACCAAGATCGATCATTATTACAACCCCACCTCTTGAAGACCATGAATTATCCCAACCATCTTCTTCATCTCAGGTCTACGAGATTAATATGATTAGTGTCGCTACTCGAGGACAGAAAAACAATGGGAAAGCGAAAGAAAAACACACCTGCGGCATCTCTTTCTCCTTCAACCACCCCGATTACACCACCACCTAAAGTGGTTATTCGTGGACCCGCCTATCCCGTCTCTAATGGAGTTGCCCACCGAACCATGATCAAACAGCTTCATCAATCACCCGTAAAAATGACACTATATGATCTCATTCAGACCTTTGAATCTCATCGACAAGCTCTCGTTGAGATCCTTCAAGGGATAGAGGTTTTTTACCCAACGAAACCCTGCCTGTTACCTCCATTCTAACACCCAATCACGTTGCCTCTCTCACCAAACAATCCATCTCCCCCACCACTTCTGTCTCAAAACAACAAGCCGCTGCGGTTAGTTTTATCGGAAGATGAAATTATCGACTTTGGTACAGAAGACCCTGACCCTGCCCTTTTCATTTCCGCTTACGTCCGAGACATTCGAGTACGTCGGGTTATGATTGACGGGGGCGCTAGCCTAAAATCATCTCTTCAAAAGCCTTCCAACAAATGAACATCCCTTCTAGTTGCATGTGTGCCAACCCCATCATGTTGCGGTCATTCAATGATGCTATTACTTCTACCTTAGGCACCGTGATCCTCAACATTCGCGTAGGCCACACGTACTTTGCCCGAACTCTTCTATGTCCTTGAAGGAGAGTTCCAATATAAATATTGCTAGGTCGTCCTTGGATCCGGGCCATGGGATGCGTTCCCTCAACATTACATCGATGTATAAAATTTGAGTACGAGGGGAAGTCCTACACTTGTAAAAGCTGATCCTCCCCCCTTCAAAATTGCAATATGTTATACCGCCCAAACGATGTGCTTATACCAATTAAGACACCATACATTCAACCCAACCATCCTCTTCCAATATACCTCAACCGTCCACCTCAACCGCACCTACGCCTTCAACTGATGAAACCACCGTCGCACAAACCACTTCTCTTCCCGCAGCTAACATCCCAACCTCCGACCCCTTAGTAGACGTTTTTCATCGCCTTACGCTGGGGGAGTACGCCTAATAAACGTTAGTTCTTTCCCTACCCCGCAGGAGTACGGACAATTACATGCACACCCACCTACGACCGTCGCGTGGGGGAGATAATCTCTTACGGACCACCCCATGTCGCACTAACCTAACATATGGGGGTGTTGACGCATCCTCCATTACCCTGAACCTCCTCTTGGTGTGGTTCCCTTCCAATCCGATTTTCAATACTTGACAAATCGTCGTTTCGCCCTCACCTTCTTGACTCGCTGTGCGTGGAAAGGCTTTGGTTTTGGCATTTACGAACAAGGCCGACATACTCTCATCCCATCACCACACGCAAACATAATGATCGCAGGTGGTCTTGGTTTTTCCGAAACACCTACGCAGGAGACACCTCCTGGTCAGCTGTATCCTGGAAGAAGAAGAGGACGTCGCCCCTACCGAACCATCATCACCCACTTTGCCATCATCTCCCACAGAATCGATGGACCCTGAATCTATCCCTCCTAACTTTTTTTTTCATAAATGCTATCTTCATAGGTCCTCTCACTTATCAACGCGATAATGAGGACCCATCTTCAATCTTCCCCTTCTGTATCCAGACATGATCGAAGAGGATTCGCCTTTGATTAATGTTGTTGAATGCCAGGATGACGACTCCATCCTCACTTACCTAGGGCGCGGATGATTCTTATATTCAACGCGCCCTACCATCTGAAAACTCAAACCATGCTGAACGAATCTACTATAGAAATCAACATCCACACGGAGGAAGATCCTCACATAGTGAAGATCGGACAATCACTGGACACATCAGAAACGAAGCCGCCTTTACCACCTTTCTCCGTGCTCGCAACCAAGCTTCGCATGGTCTTACGCTGACATGCCAGGAATTGATCCTACCATTGCCGTCCATAAACATCACTCTAAACCCCGATTCCAAACCAGTCAAAGCAGAAATTGAGAAAAATGCATCACGCATGCTCTCTTGGTCAAAGAGGAGCTCCAACGACTCCTTTCTGTTTCCTTCATTCTGCCTATGACTATCCTCAATGGATTTCTAAACATCGTACCTGTCACGAAAGCGACGGGGGGGGGACTTCGGATATGCACGGATTTCTGGGATCTTAACCTCGCTTGCCCTAAGGATGACTTCCCCCTCCCAAGTATTGATCAACTTGTTGATCTCATGCGGGGGTCATGAAATGCTTTCTCTCATGGATGGCTTTTCAGGTTACAACCAAATTTTGGTTGCCCCTGCCGATCAACACAAAAAAAAAAAACTGCCTTCATAACTCCTTGGGGAACTTTCTGTTACCGTGTCAATGCCGTTTGGCCTTAAGAATGCTGGTGCGACCTATCAGCGGGCTATGACCTACATTTTCCATGACATTATGCACACTATCCTCGAAGATTACGTCGACGATCTTCTTGGCAAGTCTAAACATCGCAGTGAACATCTCGATTGTTTTAACCATTATTTTTGATCGCGGTTACAATATTCTGTCCGTCTTCAACCAAAGAAATGTGTCTTTGGTGTCCTTTCGGGGAAACTTCTTGGGCTTTATGTCTTCTTTACGTGGCATTGAGGTCGATCCATCTAAAGTAAAAGCTATCCTAGAAATGCCCCCACCCAAAAACCTTAAACAATTGCGTAGTTTGCAGGGTAAACTTCAATCCATCCGGCGTTTCATTTCCCCAAACTCTCGGATCGATGTCACCCTTTCATCACCTTCTAAAAAGGACGTTGCCTTCAATGGAGTGAGGAGTGTCACCAAGCCTTCGAAGCTCTCAAAAACATATCTCTTTGCAGCCACCCGTGCTTATCCCACCCCAGGACGACCGTCCTTTCTACCTTTACTTTCCGCCAAACTGACCATTCTGCTATAGGAGCTATGCTCGCCCATCGAGACCCGGCACGCCGAGAGAGAGCGAGAGGGGAGAGAGGGACCAGTTTATTATATAAGTCGTAACCTCGTGGATTACGAGACTAGGTATACACATGTAGAAAAAATTGTGCCTGGCCTATCATTCGTCGCCACCAAACTCCGACATTACCTCCTGAATCACAAAACTTTCGTCATCACCAACACAGACCCCATTCATTATATGTACGCCAAACCACACCTAAACCAAACCAACGCGCTCGATGGCTCATGCTCCTCGCCGACCTCGACCTTGAGTTTATACAACAGAAAATCAATCAAAGGACAAACCTCTTGCAGATCATCAACTTGCGGAGCCCCTCCACCTGGGGAACAATTACAATTTTACCTTCCCCGACGAACTCATCGCCACTCTTCGCTCGGAGAAGTGTCGTATCAAATGACCCTCTTCTTCGATGGATCTAAGTGCCAGCGCGGCGGAGGAGCCGCGTTGTTCTCATCCCTCTTGACGCTGAACCTATGCCTCTTTCATTCCGACTTGATTTCCCTTGCCCACTAATAATACAGCGGAATACGAGGCCCTGTTCTAGGTCTCCAAGTTGCGGATTACACTTAGGTATCAAATCCATCAAAATTTTGGCGACTCTCAATTGGTAGTCAATCAAGTTATGGGCATCTACCAATGTAAAAAACGAGGAAACTTCAGAAGTACAACCACCATGTGGATCACTTCTAGCTTTATTTACCCACTATTCTATACAAACCATTCCCCGCTCCACTAACAAATTTGCGGATACTATGGCTTGCTTAGCCTCGCAAATTCCCGCCGCGCCAACTGACTCTGAATTATTCGTCGTGGTCCAACAACTTTTGCCCATCCTATTCAACCCGGTAGTTTGTAGTGATAAATAACTACTGTATCTACTAATTCACAGGATACCTGGTACCACCAATTTCAGGACTACCTTACAATCTCTGTCCTCCCACCTGACCTTACTAGTAACGGAAAACGTGCTTTTCTTAAAAGTGTTTCGCGTTATGTTGTCATGGGGGGATCTCCTCTATAAACGTGGCTTTGATGGTATCCTCCTTCGCTTGTCTAACTGGCATGGAGGCCACTCATACCATCAAACAGTCCCCTGATGGGATTTGTGGTGGACATTTTAGCGGCCTTGCCGTGGCTAAACGAATCCTTCGCCTTGGTTATTATGGCCTACTCTCAATAACGATGCTACGAATATGTTAAGCGTTTGTGTCATGTGTCAACAACATGCCAATCTTCAACATACTCCTAGCCACCCGCTACAGGGCACACGAGATCTTTGGCCTTTCTCACAATGGGGTTTAGACCTTATTGGTGAGATTCACCCGACCTCTTCACAACATCACCGTTGGATAATCACAGCGACCGAATATACACAAAATGGGTGGAGGCGTTCCACTCATTTCAATCAAAAAAAGAAAAATTGTCGAATTCATTAACCATCACATTATCTGTCGTTTTGGTATTCTCATCGCCTAATAACAGATAATGGAAATCTTTCAAAATAAGTTGTTAACGAGACCTTTGTGACAACTTTGGTATCAACTTAGCTTTCATCGCCTTACTATCCGCAGGGCCAATGGTCAGGCTGAATCTTCTAAAACTTAATCTAAAAACCAAAATCCTCATGAAAGTCGTCAATGAATCTGGACAGAAATTGGCACGATCACATTCCCTTTCCCTTTGGGCTTATCTACTAGCATTCGTACTTCCCAAATGCCCACCACAAAAACATGCCTTTTTCATTTTTCTCATTGGTCCCCTCCTCTCTCTTTTTTGCCTCTCGAAATCCAATAAGCCCCCCTAGAATATCTCTTCAAGGATATCTCACAACGATGATTTCGCCAAGGAGCGGTTTAGCAGCCCAATTAGAGCTTCTTGACGAACGAACGTCTTACAGTCTCGTCACCTCCAAATCCTAATCAACAAACGCAATCAAGCGAGCTTATGATAGTCGGGACTTCATGAGCGTACCTTAAGGCGGTGATCTTGTCCTCAAAGAGAATCAACATGTAACCACCAAACTAGAAAGAGCAAACGTGTAAAAATTGGCTCCCACTTGGATTGGGCCTTATATAATACTCCCACCTATGGATCAGCACTTTCGTTTAGCTTCGTTAATGGTAAACCTGAGCCTGAACTCCCTTAATGCCTTGCTCTTTCAAAAAACAAACCATTCTACTACTGTTTAACTATGTTTTTTATCCCCTTCTCTACCCTACTACTACTCTACTGCTCGTCCCTTGAGCTCATTTCCGCTACATACACTTTTTTTTCTATATCTCCGAATAAAATCAAAATCACTTCGCACCACACTTGATAATGCCTTCCCCTTTTTTAGTCTAGTCCCTGACTTTAATATTAAAATAAGCCGATTCCTTAATTGGGATTTTCCTTTGAGTCCAAACTTCCTACTAAACTAGATGCTTCACGCCAAAGAACATCTAGTTATCTAAAATTAAATTAGACTGCTACTTGCTCCCTCGAAGGACAGCTATAGCAACTATTGCTGCTACTATAAATAAATGCTCTCCCTGAGGACAGCCTTTGGCACTAAAATATATCGCTACTATAACTAGACTGCTCCCCCCAAGGACAGCTATCGCACAAGTCGCCGTTATCAGAACTTCTCGCATTGACGCTTCGTGAAGACCTCAAGAATAAAACATCCTATCCCTTGTGAGACTTCCCCGCACGATCAGTTCTACATCCAATAAAATAAAGCCTCAGTCAAAAGAACTCTTTGGGCTGGACTTGTCTAATTTAGGGTAGGCTCTCTTTCGTTGTAAACAAGTTTCTTTTGTACCTATCAGCTAAATCACATCCACATTCACCTTTCCCCTTTTTCAACTCCAGGGACTTACCTTCCACCTGATATAATTGTGATCATAACAACTCTTTTCAAATGGACTTCTCGTCTATACACGCACTTTATGGCTTCGGCTCTCGTTCTACGTTGTGTGGTTGTTTAGTCTTTTGCAACCGGACGGAGCACGTACTTTCCGCTTTGCCTCGCATCTAGAATTGTGTGTTGATCTTAATCAGCCACTAGTCCTACTACGTGGGTATGCTAACCTTTTGTTTACCGATTATACTTACACCAACAAAGATACCTAACAGCACCACAAAAAAATTACCCTACCCACATCAAATTTTTTCTACCAAAAGACAATTCCTAAAACCCATACCAAATTGGCCTAAATTCACCCCTCCCTGATCCTAGGGAGAACGACATCGGTATGAGGCCCCTTCCTTGCTTTGTGCAATGGGCTATGTAGGCCGCACTTCGGAGACATGGGGTCTCCCAAGGTTAGCTCGACCATCCCCTACCATAACCTATCTTGTGTGGTGAATATAAATATTTTTGTGTATTTTTATTTTTTCACATTTCTCTTTATCCTTTTTTCGAAACACCGAAAATCAAAACACCGACAATCTATTATTATCATAACTCAAATCAACATACATATTCAGTTTTATTTAGATGTTAAACAATACATCTTCTCTATCATCGACAACGCAGGTCGGCATCCTTATTCTTATACCTCGCTAACATATACTCAGACCATCACAAATCATCCCGAACTAGGTGATGATCGTGATCGTCGACCCCTCTCGCCGGGCCTCTCTGTCCTCAAAGGTAACGCGGCTATTGGTACCGCACCACTGATCTGCCAATCTCTCCTGTAGCATATGAATACGCCCCTCTCGCATGGAGAACTCCCAGCCTCTAGTCTCGCGCCCGTGACTCCGCAACCACTAACAATCCTCTTGTCTCATTCACCTGCGTTTGGAGCTGCTGAACCAAACGCTTGCAGACGATCCCCTCTCTGCCTGTAATCACCACTGTGTCAGGGTGCTCGCGTACACCTCGCAGTTCTGCTACCCCACCATAATCTATAGGCCTCTGTCATTCCTACATCCATTACCCTGCGATCGGCTGCTATCTCCTCAGGCCCTTCTGGAGGTGTTGGCCGGGGTGGTGAGAATGCCTGCCTCGGCATCGATCCTCATATATGGTCTATAAGCCTGTGGTATGTCCTGCACATATCCAAATTGTCACCGCACGCGATCTATAGGAATCCTCTCATATTCACCTGGCCCTGTCTGTGCCCCGCGATCCACCTCAATCGCTCTACACCTCTCAACTCCTCAGCTATGATTTCGGTTACCATATAGTTCCCGTAGGGCCTCCAACAGATATCCGCAAACTGTCACTCTCTCCCATACCTGCCTATAATTACTCAATGTCACCCGGCACGGCCTGAGATCTTGCCTCTTGTTCTGTCTGGACCCATCGTCGGAATCCCAACCTCTGTACTCCGGTCTCTCCTGCCTGTATTAGATCGGACTATTGGTCGCACACAAACAATGTGCTCATAGGCCCCAACAGTGTAATAAGTATGAGCAATCCAACGTTGTCCTGTGACTTCGCCTACAAGCCCATAAACCCCTGTATAGCTCCGCCAAATATGCAGGTGCCCATGCAAACGTAACGTTCCTTTCTATCATCTCCCAGATAACACACATCAATGCCTTTGGAAATTTTCCCCCTTCCGCCCTCGGTAATGCATAATACCCTACTGCTATCATTAATATCACTGCTAACCTTGTCTCCTCAGGGTGTGCTGCATACATTACCCCATATGTAAACGATAAACCTCGCTGTGTCAAATCTCGTGCGTATGGACCAAATACTGCTGTTATCGCTCCCCGTGCCGCGCTAGGTAGTGCCTGATATACTGGCTCTCCTGTAATAGGGAGTCTCAAAATCTGAAACACCATCTTCCAATGTTACTGTCATCTCACCTGTTGGCAGATAGAAGGTATTTGTCTCAGGATTCCATCTCTCAATCAGCGCCTGTAACATACCATGGTTACGTGCGATTCGTGAATAATAACGGATTCCACTTAACCCCAAACGATTTATCAATGTCCATTCCGCTGGTGTTACATCCGCTCGGATTCGCGACAACAGCGCTGGCACACTATCATTCATCCTCACTCTATCTCTGCCTGCATACACCAAAACAACAAACACCATTCAACCCGTTAGGGTCTTTTTCAAACATTCTGGAAATTTCTCCAGTAACCGGTACCGGTTACACGTAACCGATATCGGTTTGAATAATCGATACCGGTTCTCCCTAACCGATACCGGTCACTGTCAATTTTATACACCTTCCTTAAAAACAACCACCTACGACAATATTTGCTCGTTTCTTCGTTTTTATACATATAAACATACCTGGAACCCCTGATTGCCTACCCTGTACCACTTAGCTCACCTGCAAACCCTTGTTATCATGTTTTCTCTCTCATATCTACCCACCTACTCTCCCCCATCTTACTCACGAAACATACAGTAATCAAATCACAAACAAAAACAATACCTCTTGAGTTGCAGCAGCTTGAGGTGGGCCCTTGTCTGCCCTCCTGTCCTTGCCTGCTGATGCTTCTCCTCGTTCGGCCATGATCACCACCCTTTTCAACTTTGTCTTTCTGCCTTCTGAACCTCGGATCACAATTCACTTCCTTGTCTCTTTCCTTCTTCTCACCCAAATCTCTCATGCAAATCCCTGTCTCAATCGTCAAAAAGCGTCGCGTTCGCGTATTTAACCTCTTGCATGGCTCTAAAATTAAAACTTAAGTTGCCACCCTAGCTTTTCTATTTTTAGAAAAGCTCATACCTAAATAACCGGTATCGGTTATTTAACCGATATCGGTTACACACCTTCCTTTTTAAAACAGGTTTCTTTTCTCTTCATTTCTCCTCTAAATTTTTGTCGCGCCCGCCTCTTTGCCTGCAGTAAACAACAAAATTTACCACATTTGTTCATCCACCACACATAGCATTATAATTTCATTAAACATCATTTATACCAATACACAACCATCAACTACAAATATCAAAAAACTATCAATCTATACATCATTGGATCCAACTCATCAGTTACATATATCACACTGTCACAAAACCACCAATTTATCACATAACCTGTCATTCATATATACGCACAAAAACATCAGCATCATCTATCTATCAACATGTCAATTAAACTCATCACACATTCTATATATTACCAAACCATTAACAAAATATGTCAACACATTTTAAACACAACATGTGGATCAAAACCATCATCTATATATATATATACAAATTTTCAACAATACAATGTGCCCTACATCGGGGCCTCTGTGATCACATAATATACCAAATCCGGCACGCAGGCCGCAATACCTACCACAAATCTCGACTCGGCTCGCAGGCCGGTCTCTCATATCAAAAATATACTCAGCTCGCAGGCCGGTATCAAATGTACAACCCGTACTCGGCTCGCAGGCCGGGTATATAATAAATAAATAAATCAAAACAATGAATAAATGTAGGCACGCAGGCCTCTATCAATACAACCGGTTCGCAGACCGGTGCCCGTGTCCCTATACAAAACCACGTCGGGGATCTATCAGCTCTCCCCACCGCCCTCGGCACCTCTCCCCCGCTGTGTCCCTGTGGCGCCTCTCGCCTCCTGCCTGTCACAGACATGCCAGCTGTGGCTGCCCCTCCCTGAGATCTCTGGCTGCGCGAGGTCTCTGCTCTATGAGCTGCATATGCCTGATAATCGACTCCGGTACTATCAAGAATATCCTGATAATAACGGGCCTCTGCTCTAACCTCCATATAGCGATCTCGCGCCACTGAAGGAACTGGGGCTGGTCCCCTGGCACCCAACACCACTATCCCCTGAGCCTGTACCTGCACCTGTGGCTGTGGCGCTGGTGGAGGTGCTGCCTGTGCCTGTACCTGCACCTGTGGCCGTGGTGGTATCTGGGCCTGTGGCTGTGCTACTGCTGGTACGGCTGCCTGTACCTGTACCTGCACCTGTGGCTGTGCTGCTGGTGGTGGTGCTGCCTGTGCCTGTACCTGAGGCCTGGGCTAGCTTGCCCCTGCAAAACCCCTATCTGTGCCTGTGCAGCAGCCAACTGTCCCTGTAATAGTTGCAACCTGCCCCCCGGAGCTGATCTCTCTCTGCAGTCACCGCTGCCAAGTCTGGCTGTGCGGGCTGTGCTACCCTCGCCGCTCTCTGTCCAGCCCACCAGACCCTGTAGGCTGCCGTGCACCCGGCATCATCCACACCCCCACCTGCTGGTCTCTCCGCTACCCAGTCTGGGATCCCAAGGCTGTGGTGCTGGCAGTGGGGCCTCTACATCATCCCTCCTGTACTGAGGGAAGGGAGGGTGGCTCGTCCTGTGGCAGCCCCATCTGCCTGCGTACCCTCTCTAAGGGTATCCGCTCGTACTCTCCCGGCCTCCGTCCTGCTATCCAGAATGTATACGGGATCAGGCGCAGCTGTATGCGGGCTCCTCTGCCAGGCTGGTGACCTCTGTAGGGTCTCCATATAATGTCTACTGCGGTAAGGCCCTCTAGATATGTCTATAGTAGGCCACATCCCGACCTGCAACAACTGCTCGTGGCTGGCCCACAACCCCCAACCACCTCTGAAAGCCATATCGGTATACGATCTGTGGCCCTGGCTGCTGGGGTAGCCCTACTGGCCTGATGCATACGATGTGCTCGTATGCCCAACAGTGCAACAAAAAGGTCGAACAAATACCAAATCGCCTCCTCCGGCGATAACCCCATAACTCCCTGTATAATTGCACCAGATATACTGGTGCCCATGCAAAACAGGTGTGCTCCTCCCACCATCTCCAGTAAGCACCCCCCCATCAATGCCCGTGGGAAGCGACCTCCCCTCTGAATCCGGGAGGGCGAAGCAGGTGACCCCTATCATCATCAAACGGCAAGCCGTGTCTCATGTCTATGTGCGCGGTACATATCCCATACCCGATACTCGCGTTGTGATAGGTAAGTAGCGCGGCTGCATCTCCAAAAACCTGTAGGATGCTGTCCATGGCCGTCTCTGAAATCCACCTGGAAAACGGCCTCTCCCTCGATCGGTAGCCGCAGGATGCGATACACATCCTCTAATGTGACGGTCATCTCCCCGGTCGGCAGATGGAACACATTGGCCGCCGTATCCCATCTCTCGATGAGGGCGACCATCAGGCTGTGATCTCTGTCGATCGCTCTGTACCTCTGGACCCCGCCAAGCCCACCTCGCGCATGATGGCCCAATGCGCCGTAGATATGTGTGGCCTCATCCGACTCAATAGTGAGGCATCCTATCACGCAATCGTCAACTGCTGACGTGCCTTGCAAAATCAACCCACATTCTTAGACCCACTCGTTATAATAACATCTACTTTACCATCTACCCACCTTCAAACCCTATCAACCCAAAACCCTCAACCCCACCCATACCCGGGTCTCTACCTACCCAACCCAACTCAACCCAACCAACCAACACAACCCACCCCACCAAGTCACCCTATCCACCTTCCAACCTATCAACCCAACACCCTAAAACCCACCCCATACCCCGACTCTCTACCTACCCAACCCAACACACAACCCACCCCACCAAGTCACCCTATCCACCTTCAAACCAACACCATACACCCTAAAAACCACTCCCAACCCAACCCAACACCCCAACACCATACACCCTAAAAACCACTCTCAACCCCTCCCTCCCCCACCGATACCGGCCGATACAAGACCGATGCCGGTCCCCCTATTAAATCTCACCCTCTGTTTTGCGACCGATACCGGTCGCCTAGTGACCGACATCGGTCCCTGTTTACTGCCCGAGCCGAACCCGCACACGGCCCCCAAAACTCATTTTTTACCTATTTCTACCCATCCACCCACCCAAAAAACCCTAAAATTTTACACACCTAGCCGCCTTAGCCTATCTAACCTATCTACCCTCTCCCTTTCTCAAATTACCTCCATTTACCCATTATTTCCTACAAACTACCAATTCCTACCCAAATCCCAAAAACAACATAACTCAACCAAACCACCAAAATAAAGAGTTTAGAACCTACCGGTACGACAACACGTCGTCGTGGTGGGATGGGTGGTGGCGGTCCAGCTGGTCCAGCCCCTCCAGCTCCTCCTTCCTGTGCCATGGCTCCAATCCTGATCTGCTGGGTCCCCGGCCAATCACCTGCCGCCATCCTCAACTATTCGGGCCCACTATCAACTCTCTCCGCCAATCAAATAGCTCCACCTCACTCAATACCCCTCCAAATCAACTCTCCACGTCAGACAAGTCAAAATTTGGATTACAAAAAACAAAAGTGACAATGACAGGCCGTATATTTCTTTTTATAGGTTTTTCGACTTAAACCGATGTCGGTTTCCTTTTGCCCTAGGAAACCGGTATCGGTCCCTTAACCGATATCGGTCATGATGAATCGACGTTGGTTTGATACCTCTTTTACCCCATTCTTTGCCGTTCCTTACTCCTTGCCTCTTTTTTACCAATATCGCCTCTGTCCACCTTTGTTGCACAACATTTGTTCCCTGGTCCGGCCCAACCCAAGGCCTCGCCCTACCAATTGGCCCGACCCAAGGCCTCAACCTACCAATTGGCCCGACCCCAAGGCCTCAACCTACCTATTTGGCCCGACCCAAGGCCTCACCCCACTTATTTGGCCCGACCCAAGGCCTCGCCCTACCTATTTGGCCCGACCCAAGGCCTCGCCCTACCTATTTGGCCCGACCCAAGGCCTCGCCCTACCTATTTGGCCCGACCCAAGGCCTCGCCCTACCTATTGGCCCGACCCAAGGCCTCACCCCACTTATTTGGCCCGACCCAAGGCCTCACCCCACCTATTTGGCCCGACCCAAGGCCTCGCCCTACCTATTTGGCCCGACCCAAGGCCTCGCCCTACCTATTTGGCCCGACCCAAGGCCTCGCCCTACCTATTTGGCCCGACCCAAGGCCTCGCCCTACCTATTTGGCCCGACCCAAGGCCTCAACCTACCTATTTGGCCCGACCCAAGGCCTCAACCTACCTATTTGGCCCGACCCAAGGCCTCCACCCACTTATTTGGCCCGACCCAAGGCCTCGCCCCACTTATTTGGCCCGACCCAAGGCCCTCAACCTACCTAATTGGCCCGACCTAAGGCCTCAACCTACCAATTGGCCCGACCCAAGGCCTCGCCCTACCTATTTGGCCCGACCAACGTTTTATTTTATCCATCCATCCTGTACCTTGTGTTCAATCGAGCTCACTTGTTCGTGTTTTAGCATGATTAGGGTCCTTGACTTGATCTGTCGACCAACTTTGTCTAGACCTAGACCGTGACGTTTATCTCAACCAAACCAACCATTTGGTACTGCCGAACATGCCTAAACGTTCCTGTACCTTACCTGTTATATACCCTGGAGCTACTTCCTATGCCTTGGATACCAGGATTATATCACCCTTGTTTGGATAAACTATCGACCTTTGCCTATACATTGCTGGTTTGCTTGTCAAATCATGTCCCTAGTCGTACTATTGCATTTCAACATGCGTCTGCTTCCTTGGACCTACACCATCACCTTACCATCCTCTCTACCACATATACCCTTATCAACCCTATCCCTGATTTCCCGTTCACTCAATCTGTGATAGATTTGAGGGGGATTACCTATATCTTTAACATGAGAAACCACTTCATATTATTGTCCGCGCAGCTTTACAGAACAAGCTACACGACAATAAGGGGCTAATGTAGACACCAAATTCGTGTCTCACGACCCCTTGTGACCCGCATCCCATTTCGCAACCTAACCTCATTACCTAAACTTCACACAATTATTTATTAATTACCTTGTAATTGATAAATCCACATCGCCTTACCTACCACCTCACTTGGCCACCTCACCATGACCTAGCCCTAACCCTAAACTAACCTAATTAGGACCCATGACTTGGTCTAGACTCACATCCATAACTAATGCCTCCTTACTCGCACCCAAAGCCGACCTTCTAGCCACTTGACCAAGCCCGCAACTGATCTCTCGGGAGAAAAGCAGGGAAGGTGGGCTATTTTACTAAAAATAGCCTACTTTTTCCTAACCGATGCCGGTTCCTACTCGACCGCCGTCGGTTACGCAACCGCCATCGGTTCCCTGTAAATGGGCTTCCCAAACTAAACAACGGATCGGAATTTCATTTTTGGAGATCAGTCGAAGGATTTTTAACCAAAGGAGAGTCCAAAGCGATCAGCAGAGTCCAGAACTTCACTTGACCAAGCAGAGACGAGTAAAGAAACCAGAAGAGTTGGCAGCAAAGGAGATCAACTTGCACCTTCATCAAAAAACCAGTAAGTTATATCTTGCATGTCCTCCATTATAACATTTCTTGTGCTTTTGGAATTGTAATCTTCCCAAATCCGTTCCTGAACCCATTATCTAACGTACCATTGCCTCTAACCATCATTCCTTAGCTTCTAACCATCCCATTTCTCAATACTATCCAAAAACCAGCCATTACAAACACCACAACCAGCCCAGAAGATCCTAGAACCAACCGGTATCGGTTATCAGTGACCGCCATCGGTTATAGATAACCGGCATCGGTTCCTTTGATCAAAACCAAGAAAAACAGCCTTTTCCCTACCCAGTTCCACGAAACAATTTAATTGGTACTCTACAGTATTTTGTGTTAATTCATATTAGCAGGGGAACTGACCACCTTCGAAAGGAAGTTTCATACTTCCTGGGCCCAAGGCAGTTCCCTCATTTATTATCTAATCAAAATCTTGTGGTCTTGTGTTCTTATTTGCAGGTAGTCCTTCCAAGACAAAAAGGAGTTCTTCGCAGTCAGCCTGATCTTTCTCTACGGTACGCGCACATCATCTCGACATTCTACAGGTATTCCTCCTAACCCTAACCTTATCTGTTTCTATAAGGAACGAAGCATTTCCGAGTGAAACAGACCGATCTCCCTTTTGTTATAAAAGATGAGCCTCTTGTTCTAACGAAGACCGGAGGTCGCAAACCAATACTTTATTTTTTCCCTCTTTCTCCTTTTGCCACTTGTCCATTGTCGACTAAGCCAATTGGCCAATTGTGCACACATACACGTCACCTTGGACCTGTTGATCAACGTTGACCTTCTAGTTAACCAAACTTTAATTGGACTTATCTCGAGCTCAGAGTGTTCATTTTCCACTTCATCGGAAAACTCTCTGAAGGATCCAATGTACTGACATGGTTTAGGAAAGTTTAGGGAACTTTTGACACTAAAAAATATTCTCTGATCACTATGTGTACTAATCTATGTACACTTACAACCCTTAAGGGAAATACAAAACTATATCTTGATACTATAATAAGGTGACTCTACTTTCATACACCAACCCTTTCTCAATCACTTTATGACACACTTACCCCTATTAGGGATACTACTAGATTGCATCACGATATCAATACATCTCCTCACATCTCTCCCAATATTATTGGTGTTATAGATCCATTTTCCATTGATATAGGCCATAACCATTTCCCTACACATCGTGTTATGGTGACATTCTCTATCAATATGCAATCTAATTATTCATGGCTCCATAGTTTACCTCCCACTCCCATTTTTTGTGATATGGTGTTATGACCTTGCCCTATGGGTCTTACATGATTGCATCCTTCTATTGACATTCAATAGCTCTTGTGCTTTCCCATCTTCATTTGTACATAGCTAAGCATTTCAAAATACAAAAACACTAACATAATATCAAAATATGAAAACATTTAAATATTTTTAAAAATACAAAATCAAGACATGTGCACTTAGCTTACATTGTTCACACTTTACATTATAAATTTTGCTTGTCACATCAGTTTGATAGAAAACATATCTCTTTACTTTTTACACACATGTGTTCGCGAGGTATTTGAGCTTGATGTAAGATACACATATCGATACATGTTAATATTAGTTGTTGTGGTTCCTTACATTTTTATCTGGGGGACTGTAGTGCCCACTTCCCTCAAACATTGTTTAGTTAGATTTCCTTTCGTACTAGTTTTCATCATATGGCTCATTATAATTTTGTATCAACATGAGGTATCTAGATTCTTAAGTTTTTTTAGATTATCACTTTTGTGATTTTGAGTTGCCATGAGGTGTTAACCTTACAATTGACTCACATGGATAGGCATAACTTGATGGTATTTTGTATGCTTTTGGATGGATATATCTATAGGTGTTACAAGTGTTATTGTTCGTAGATATTTTAATTTTGATGATAATATATATATATATATATATATATATATATTAAATTCTAATGAAAAAAGAAATACATGTGTGATTGGTGTGTTTATTTCCTAATTTAAGTAGTAGTCATTTTGATTAATCATGTTGAGCAGATATGACACGTGCATTGAGTGTGCGTATGGCGAACAAGTACCCAAATCTATACACAAAGAAATAAAAACTAAACACGCTAAAGAGGATAGAGGGGGGCAAACTCCTACAAAGCTCCTTAGCCAACACGAGTTACCCGAACTTGGAATTAGATGGTTTGGGCTATGTGCATGGTGATAAGTGTTTAATTAATTAATTTTCTTTATCTTGTCTTATTTTTGACACCGTTCATAGACCCTTAGCTAGATTAAATGTTTTAATTAATTCATTTTAGTAAAAAAGTGTATTTGGATTATGGGGAAATTTATACCATTTTGGGTGGATCTTTCCCTGATGGGGTGGTTGAAAACTTTCAATTTTAGGTAAATTTCATATTCCTTGTTTGAGGACACTTTGAGCGGAGTGTGGACCAAAAGTTTTCCATACACCTACCCATGGGGTGGGTATAATTTTAAAGAGTTTTAGGCCATTTTGGGCTCATAAGGACCCCATAATGAGCCTTGGGGAAACTTTCTTACTACCTTGTATTTATTTGATGTGAGTTGTTTTATGCGGGTGACTTGTGATTTAAGTCATATTTATTTATAATTATTTGAATTTTGACATTTTTACTCTTTTTCATGTCTTTTCTTTGTTGGAACATTTTATTGGGTGGTTGATTTTGGAAATATTCTAGATTTGGGCCCATGTGGGTATGATTATGAATTAATGTCCTTTGGAGATATGGTTTAACCCTTGGACTTAGATTGTTTACCACTTGGCACCATCCTAAGTGGTCCTCTTGAAACTTTTTTTATTGAAGGAACAAGTTTTCCTTCCTCGTTTTGGAAAGAGGCTTGGGGGCTTACGTATAGTGTGTTGGATTGATTTGGGAGTGGTTGAAAGTTCCTTGATATTGTATTCACAGGAAAATATGAGGCATAGGTTGTATTATAGACACAAAATCTTATACTTGTGTACAATTTCTAGGTCCTCAAGCATACTATTTATATATTATTCCTAAGCAAGAAAACTATTGTTGATCATTCTTTTAGCCTTTTTTATTTTATCTCTTGCACTTTTAATTGGCCTTACATATTTTAGATCTTAAGTTTTTTTTAGATTATCCCACTTTTGTGATTTTGAGTTGCCATGAGGTGTTAACCTACAATTGACTCACATGGAAGGCAGAACTTGATGGTATTTTGTATGCTTGGGATGGATATATTATAGGTGTTACACGTGGTATTGTTCGTAGATATTTTAATTTTGATGATAATATATATATATATATATATATATATATATATTAAATTCTAATGAAAAAAGAAATACATGTGTGATTGGTGTGTTTATTTCCTAATTTAGTAGTAGTCATTTTGATTAATCATGTTGAGCAGATATGACACGTGCATTGAGTGTGCGTTATGGCGAACAAGTACCCAAATTCTATACACAAAGAAATAAAAACTAACACGCTAAAGAGGATAGAGGGGGGCAAACTCCTACAAAGCTCCTTAGCCAACACGAGTTACCCGAACTTGGAATTAGATGGTTTGGGCTATGTGCATGGTGATAAGTGTTTAATTAATTAATTTTCTTTATCTTGTCTTATTTTTTGACACCTTCATGAGACCCTTAGCTAAATTAAATGTTTTTAATTAATTCATTTTAAGTAAAAAATTGTATTTGGATTATGGGGAAATTTATTACCATTTTGGGTGGATCTTTCCCTGATGGGGTGGTTGAAAACTTTCAATTTTAGGTAAATTTCATATTCCTTGTTTGAGGACACTTTTGAGCGGAGTGTGGGACCAAAATTTTTCCATACACCTACCCATGGGGTGGGTATAATTTTTAAAGAGTTTTAGGCCATTTTGGGGCTCATAAGGACCCCATAATGAGCCTTGGGAAACTTTCTTACTACCTTGTATTTATTTTGATGTGAGTTGTTTTATGCGGGTGACTTGTGATTTAAGTCATATTTATTTTAAATTATTTGAATTTTGACATTTTTACTCTTTTTCATGTCTTTTCTTTGTTGGAACATTTTATTGGGTGGTTGATTTTGGAAATATTCTAGATTTGGCCCATGTGGGTATGGATTTGAAATTAATGTCTTTTGGAGATATGGTTTTACCTTGGGAACTTAGGATGTTACCACTTGGCACCATCCTAAGGGGTACTCTTTGAAACTTTTTTTTATTGAAGGGAACAAGTTTTCCTCGTTTTGGAAAGAGTCTTGGTCTTACGTATATGTTGTTGGATTGATTTGGGAGTGTTGAAAGTTCTTGATATTGGATTAGAAGGAAAAGATGAGCAAGAGGTTGGTATTATAGACACAAAATCTATGTACTTGGGTACATTTCTAGGTCCTCAAGCATACTAATTTATATATTATTCCTAAGCAAGAAAACTAGTGGTTGATAATTTCTTTTAGGCCTTTTTTATTTTATCTCTTGCACTTTTATTGGCCTTACATATCTTATAGCTCTTTTAGGACTTTACTAATTTATCTTTTATGGCCTCATATACTAGCACCCAATTAGGACAAAAGTGCTCAGGTGCTCCTAGGTGCTTCTGCCCTTCTTTATCTTCTTCTTACTCTTTTTGGTCCTTTTCACCTTTTTGTTACCTTTTAAAACTTTGGGTTGGCCTTTTAGTTGTAAATTACAAAATTCAAATAAGGGAATCATATATATACTTAGTTATTGCTCTCAAATAAGGGGAAAAACATCATAAGCATTATCTATCATTACCTAAGCTTGCACAAAGGCATAAGAGCATTGTAAAGCATACATCTAGCACATCCATACAAGGAACAAGGGTTGTATTATTCTACATACACAACATATGAGGGGAGTTCATTCTATTCTATCACACACATTATACATACTCAATACAATCTACATCTAGCCCACTATCATCATACACCATACACAAGGGAAAAATAGGGCATCATTACACACACAAGCATAAAGAGCTACATGGAGTTTGAGATGTAGTGCAACACTCGGTCGTAAGTTCACTCTTCAGGTGAGCGTCAGGGTTAGTCTGACTCCCCATTTTGCATCTTATTTATTAGATTTGATGCGGTTTATGGGCATGTGTAAGTAGACATATATTTTTCAGGTGTAGAAATCACGCACTTGGGTACATTTGTAGGTCCTAAAAGCATGCTAGCATTTGCATGATTTCCTAGGCAAAAAACTAGTGATTGACAAGTATCTTTGGCCTCTTTTCTTTATCTCTTGTTTTCTCTTTGGTCTTACACACCCTACAACCCAGTCAAAACTTAACTAATTTATCTTTTATAGCTTTAGACACCAATGCCCATGCACTCATGTCACCTCTGGGCACCCCTTACCCCTTTCTACCTTACTCGCTCTCTTTGGCTCTCTTTTATCTTTTGGGCATATTTTTTACTTAAGGGTCGGCCTTCCAGTTGTCAATTATGAAATTCAAACAAGGGAATCATATAAATGCATAAGTATGTTTTCAAAATAAGGGACCAAGCATTAAACATTACTATCATCACCTAAGCTTACACCCAAAGGCACTAAAGCACTTTAAAGGCATCCATCTATCATCCATTCAAGGGAAAAGGGCATACTTCTACATACACATCATAAGAAGGGGAAGTTTATTCTATTACATCCACACATATTACTACATTGCTACATTCTAACTACAACCCCTTATCAAGTGCAACTAGCAAAAGGGCATCCTAGGGCATAATTTCTATGCACACGCACAAAAACTACATGGAGTCTGAGATGTAGTGCAGTGCTTGGTCATAAGCTCACTCTCGGGGTGACTTTCAGGGTTAGTTTGACTCCCCATTCTACATTTTCCTTTTTAGGTTTGATGCGGTTTGTGGGCTTGTGTAGGATAACTTCTATTTTGTAGGTTACAGGTATCATTGGTGATCTTGGTGTGAATATCGGGTAATTAACAAAGAATAACTGTGAAACACTAGTGACACAGAAGAAACCAAATTCTGAGCAATTACACATTCACCAACGCCCAGTCCCGGTCTTCAATGCCTAGGCATCACTGTCCTACCACGGGTGCCTATGTCCGGCTTTGTTCCTGCACTCCAGATTTTTCAGTGATTAGTAACGACCTTGTTTGCAGTTTGTTCATCAGTCACACCTACCCAGATCACTTCCTGTTCACTTGGAAATCAACTAAGTCATCTTATCTCCCTCTTTTGCTTAGGATTTTACATCATTGCTTGTTTATTATTTGGATCTTATTGTATATTAACATTCATACATTATGTATTTCAATAGTTAATCTGCAGTATATATTTAATTCAATTTTTATTAAATCAATTGGTGAAGCCCACTCGTGATCAAACACTTAGATCCTCATTTTTCCTATTCTATCGGATCTTCTTTCATGACTCCTAAAATTCCTCAAATCTCCTTGTATGACTTGCTTCAAATGTACCCACCTTACAAATATGTTCTCCAAAAATCCCTAGACATTATGTACCTCCCTCACAATATGCCACCTTCACAAGTAAGTGCCATTTTTTATTGTTTATTTAACAAATCTATCGGTCCTAATCTTCCAACCAATCCAACTATCTTAGCATCAATTTAAGCTTTACACCATATTCTTTTCAAGACAAATTTAAAGATATGGAAACCATGATTACATCTCTCAATGTTGAAATCCAATATCTTAAAACCAATGCTAGTTCTTCTTCTACACCTCATCCTAATCCTATGTCTTCTACATGTGCTCATATAAGTGAACCACAAGTCTTACCACTACTAACACCTCTAAAGTTTGATCTAAATGCTAAGCAACATGATATTCTTCTTGATCTCCTTAATCACCGATTGATTAACTTGTCAACTATTCATTTCTAGATCCTCCTCATCGGCTTGCCAAGTACATATGTCTTCCATTTTGCAATTATCACAGAATTAATAGACATCATGACAATGATTGCCATGTTTAAAAAATAATAAGTAAGCACCTTGAGCATCATGGTTTTATTTCATTTTCCTCACAACACCTTGCTACATCTCTAATTGCTAAATCCCAATAGACTCCTAAATCTGGTCCTTCCATGTCTCATGAGCATCAATCCATAATCAGCTATGTTCCTTCTTCGATAAGCCAAGTGCCACCTATCCAACCCATTTTAACTAAGTAACCACCTCTCAAAATTTGTCCCCCATCCCCTCCTATCGAGTCTTCTATAACATTCAATTCCAACCACGCAACCACCTCTCAAAATTTGTCCTTCATCCCCTCCTCTTACCATGTCTTCTACAACATTACCAATTCCAACTACTTAACCACCTCCCAAATTTTTTTTCTTCATCCCCTCCTCCTAGCAAGCCTTCTAAAACATTACCAATTCCAACTACACAACCACCTCTCAAAATTCTTCCTCTTATCAACCCAAAACCTAATCATGGCCCTATCCTTGCTTATACCTCTCATTTTGATGACAATATTATTTCTCATGATGCATTTCAAAATTTGTCTCCATCACAATGTCTCTCTTTCATCGTCATACAACTCTCCATCATCGACACACTTGGTGACATCACACTTTCTTCCCCCTTTCTATTCCTACCAATTGTCTCTAGTATCTACTACTACACTTCATGCTACACACTTCATGTCTAATATGTCAAAGCATCACGACACACCTTGATACACACATTTTATCGTCATTACCCTATGATGCACTCTAGTTCCACGGTTCATACTCAACTGCTGAGGGTCTCAATCTGAAATGAACCTCACATCACTTACACACTTTGCACTCAGTGCTTCATGATATATATTCATAGCATCTACTCTCACGCGCTACATACATTACCCAATGACACACTCTTATTTTATGGTTTATTCTTGACTGTTGAGGGTTCTTATAAATGAACCTCATCTCATACACATTCACCAGGGGGCATATTGCTCCTATAATCATCACACTCATACATTGCATTTGCATATCTTGGTTGCATCTACTCTTACTAAGCTTATTCTATTTACATGTTTCGTTGTGTTTTCCATACTAGACATATTCTTAGTATGTCATTATCATTCTATATATATACACATGTGTGTTCACTTGGTCTTTTGCGTTGAATTCATATCTGTTACATGATTTTACACGCTGCAATGATGTTTGGCACTATACCTTTTACCAGTCCTACTAAGGCTCCTAAGAGCATCTACTTTCTTTACTACCACATTCTACACACTTCAGGTTCTATTGCTACATTATTCACTATTTCTCATTACGAGTTACTATACTTTTTTGCTGATATATACATGCTTTGACATAATATTTATCTTTCTAACATGCTAATGGGTGCTTCATGTGTAGTATTTTCCTTGCAGGACTATATACAACCATGGCTATCTGTTACATTTTGCTTGACATTGTTTGTCATTGTTTACTGGCTATGTCATGTGTTTTTTATGATCATTGTGTGCTTTTGGCCGCTTCAGGCCATGATTGTCTTGTGACATTGTGAGAAATGTCCCATGTTTGAAACCCATTATTCGTGGTTTATCTTGTCTGCACACTTGCTTGTTATATTTTTTTTACTTTTATATGTTTTGTTTGCAGTAACACGTATGTCTAGCCCACTTTGTTTGCATGTTCCTTGGTTAATACCATGCACATTCCCTACCCCCTACATGCAACCCAAATGAGGGGGGAATATATTGGGTGAACAAATCACCCCTACAACATATTAGAACTATAGTACAAATCTACACAACACAAAAGCATCACAGATTATAGTCACAAAATTGGCGCATAATCTGACTTGGGTCCACATTACATCACAGGCACTAGCGCCCAACATCAGATAGTAACACCTAGGCACTTGTGTCCTCCTTGGGGTGCTAATGTCATGGGGACACAAACAATCATCATAACATATCATCACAGTTCACAGAAGTCTTCAAAGTAGTTCTACAATATCAGACACTGACCTCTATACACATAATACATGCAATCTCATATAATCTCCTTCAATCGGAACAATCAATTTCAATCAGAACTAATTTGAGACAATTGGAACTGAATTGGGACGTACCATATGTAGTGGTGCTTATGAGAGTAGATTCATGAAAGGAGAGTAAAACTAGATCTCGCTCCCCAACACTTTCTCTTGGAGCGAGATCACCTAAAAAAACTCATTTTTGGCATGAGATCACCCAAAAAAATCACTTTTGGCATGAGATCTCCCAAAAAATATCACTCTCCACAACATTTCATGACACTTTTCTATCCTTTACACTCTTATACATTAGGTGCAAACTTTCCTTTGAAACTGCTTTTACACAATTTTACATACTTTACTCAATTTTTTCATATACAAGAGTTTTAATACTCTTTTTCTCTTCTTTTGTAGGGCCGTCCTTAATACCAAACAAGGAGTAACCTACATCAGTAAAATACAATCACAAAAACATGTACAAGCAATGCACATGTTTCACCCATGAGGTCCACTTCCCTTCTTTCTAGTCTCCACACTCCACATTACTATCACTTCACGCTTCACTTGTCCACTCGACACAATATCGACTATAATTTTTACATGATCATAAGGTAAAAATATTCTAACTAATTTATGTTATCGATTGTTCACTCAACAACATAAAGTGGGGAAAAATGTAGACACAAAATCACGCACTTGGGTACATTTCTAGGTCCTAAAAACATGATAGCATTTACATGATTCATAAGCAAGAAAACTAGTGATTGACAACTATCTTTGGCCTCTTTTCTTTGTCTATTTTTCTCTTTGGTATTACACACCCTCCATCCCAATCATAACTTAACTGATTTATCTTTTATAGCTCCAGACACCAACACCCAACATCACCTAAGATTACACAAAGGCACAAGAGTATTACAAGGCATACATCTACCACATCTATACAAGGGACAATGGTTGCATTGTATTACATACACAATATAAGAGGAGAGTTCATTCTATTCCATCACACACATTCTATATACTTGGTATAATTGACATCTAGCCTGATATCATCATGTAACTTGCACAAGGGCAGGCTAGGGCACTATTACACACACAAGTACAAAGAACTACATAGACTCTAAAATGTAGTGCAATACTTGGTCATAAGTTCACTCTTCAGATGATCATTGAGGTCAATCTGAATCCCCATTATGAATCTTCTCTATTATATTTTATGCCATTTGTGGGCATGTGTAGGTAGACATCTGTTTTGCATGTTACATGTACGACTGATGACATTACCGTGAAACCAATGTGACAAAAGAGAGACCAACAACAAAAATCCTCCAGCCCAGAAAAGACCAAAAATTGAGCATCTGAGCGGACACATGTGCCCAATCTAGTCACTAGCACCTGGGGCACTCTCATCCTCCCATGGGCACTTCTGTCTTGCGCATTTATAGGGTCCCAAACCCTCATCTAGTCTTGACAACACTGTTTCCAGCCAAATCCTACAGATACTCGGTCTAGATCACTCCCAGGTTGTGTAGAATCAACTAAGTCATCTTCCCTTCTCATTTTCTTAGGGTTTTTACATTGTTTAATGCTTATTACTTGTGCATGCTGTACATAATTATCAGATTATCATTTGTGACAGTAGTTTACTCTGAAATTAAGGTTGAATTCAACTTAGATTAAATCATTTGGTGAACCTATTCACTCGAACCCTACCTTGCTTTGAGGCATTCTTTTGATCTTCTTCCATGGTTGATACTTTTGAACCCTTTACCGATGAAGACCTTCATGATCTCTAGGCTCATATTGTTGAACATACTCAAGACCTAGATCTCTTATTATTTGTTGCCTGTGATGAGGTCATGAAATCTAGCTGAGCTCAACCCTTTGGTCTCCAATGGTACTTTCATTCCTATTGTAACACTTCCTCCTCACACCACCACTCTTCCACCTACATTTACCATCCCCATTTCTATGCCTACTCCTATAAATCACACTACCCTCCCTATTACTTCTCACACATGACATGCATCCTCTTCAAGCACTCTTGACCTAGCTTCATTATACCATGATTTACAATACTTGAATTTTACAATTACAACAAGCCTTCTTCATCTCCATCTCTCAGATTCCTCACTCCTCCTTCATATCCCTTTTGCACCCATCATCTCCTCTTATCTGCTACCTCCTAAACTTCATTGCACCTAAACTTCCCACCTTCAATGGACATGGCGACCCTCAGGAGCACATTCGATCCTTTCATGTTGCATGTCTCGACTATGCTAGATGACCTTACTTTGTTGGCTAAATTATTTCCTCGAAGCTTACATGATTATGTTATCGATGGTTCTATGATCTACTTGTCCATTTTGTAACCTCTTTTACATCCCTAGTCGATGCATTCCTTATTCATTTTTCTATTAATATCGGCACTAAGATATCCTATGCACAACTAGCTAAAATAAAACAAGGATCCAATGAACATATTGCAAACTATGTCTTTGCGTTATAAGGACAACCTTGCTAAAATGACCAATGTACTCCCTAATTCAGAATTTCAAGATCTATTTGGTTCAAAGTATTTTTCCTCCACTCCAAGAGAGTTTCATTTTCGAGATCTCTCCTTCCTTTGACCAATTATGCCATACACTCAAATTACGCGAAAATCAAATTGTTATCTATGGGAAAATTGAAGTATTATGATAATTCTTCCACCTCATCCTCTAACAAGTTTCAAGATAAATCCACATTAAACCCATCTCCTAAGCCTACCGACATGCTAAAGCTAATATCAACATTGTTTCTCTACCAACCAAGCTTCAATTGCAATCCACAAATGTGCCTTTACTAAGCTATCCTACGCACACTTCAGTTTCTTATTACCACAACTCATTGAAAGTAATTTGATTACTCTCCCTCCACCACTCAATCTAGATCCTTCTTGACCAAGTGGTCATAATTACGATGAAAATGCACACTGTGATTATCACCAATACAATGGGCACTCTACTGATCATTATTTTAAAGCTCAAACATACCATTCAAGATCTCATTGATCAATAATGCAATCAAGCTCCCAAAGCCCTCTACTTATAAACCGATCAATGATAATAAAAATATTAAAATATTCAATGACCCATTACCAAAACATGACAATCCAACTACTGATTTATTCTGCCAATCATACATATCATGTTGTGCCTCCTCCTTCATCGGGACCACTTGATTTCCTCATTGCTACTGCTAACATGCCACCACCAGTTATCAGATTCTCGGATCATGATTACCATGCTACCTTTTTCCTTTGATTCACTGCATATTAATGCTTCCATTGGTACTGATATAGTCAACAATACTTTGGTCCATCCCTTTGGCCCTTTCTAATGCATGCTTTGTGGCACTCTTATTAGATATCAACTTTCTTACTTCCCAAATCATATTTCTAGTCCCTAATTCTTATTGTCGTGTCGTTCTTCCCATTACTATTAGGTCTCTTACCATACCTACATCATTCCTTGTTAGATTTGAAATAAAGGGCTGTGATATGGTCTTAGGTCTCCCTTGGCTCCGCTCTACCCATACTATCCCTTTCATGTTCCACTTATGTCTTAAATTCATTCATAACAATCAAGTTATCACCATTAAAGGTATTCCACCATGTACACCATTACCTCAACCCACTCTTGCCTCTATTTCAACACCATTCATGGACATGTAGGCCTCATACACCTCTCAAGTCTAAATCTATCTTTGCACCTAGCTCTCCCATTCGTACACGACCTACATCATGACCCTGTTGTCCTCACTCGTTCCATGAGTTAGCCTAATTCCCCTACCTAGGTAGTCCATTCCTATAGGTGTGTCTCCACCTCCTTTGCCACATCGGTCTCCCGCACATGCACATAGATACTCTCCTACACCACCGGTTCTAGACCATGGTCACATGCCCTCTCTTTCTTGGATACCAGTTAAGGGGCCTCCACTCTTCACTGTTCATCATATAACCTTATATCCCTCGCACACTTGGGGGGCATTACACTTCCTCCCCCCTTTCCATCACTATTGGTTGTCTCTATTGTCTACTCATAGTTTATTTACTATACTCATGCTTCGTGCTTCATGTCTATCTTTTTGAGCATCACTAAATCTCTAGTACATATACTTTACCTTCATTACCCGATGACACACTCATGTTCCAAGGTTCATGCTTGACTGTTGAGGGTGTAATTCCTCCATGAACCTCACTTGTGGCATCTTGGCTACTCATGCTCTATGCTTCATGTTTATCTTTTTGAGCATTATCACATATACTTTCACATTCGTTTCCCAAATATGCACTCTTGTTCTATGGCTCATACTTGACTATTGAGGGAGCATTCCTAAATGAACCTCATCACACACACATTCTGCTAAGTGGAAACATGACCCCTCTCATCTACATATCTTTCATATGACAGCACACCATCACCCTCACATAACATCTACACATCTTGGTTGTACCTACTCTTGCTAGCTTATTCTATTTACATGTTAGCACTTTGTTTCCTATACTAGTTAGATACTTAGTATGTCACTTATCTTTTTCTATATGCACATGCACGTTCACTTCGCAGTATCTTAAAGTGAATGCATGACTTTTAGAGATTCTTACACGATGCATGATGCTCGACACTACTCTTTACCAGTCCCACCGAGGCTCTTGGGGGTATCTACCTTTGCTAATCTCACACTCTATACATTACATGTCCTATTATTACATTATTTACTACTTCTTATTACTATCACTTTACTTTTCACTGATATATACATGCTTTGACATACTATTTATCTTTCTAAGATGCTAACAAGTGCTTCATGTGTAACATTTTCCTTGCAAGGATTCTATAAAACCATGGTTATATGTCACTTCTTATTACTATTGTTTGTTATTGTTTACGGGCTATGCCCTATGTTATGCTTGATCATTATTTTCTTATGGTTGTTTCAGCCCTAATTATCTTGTGACATTGTGAGTAATGCCCCATGTATGCAACCCACTTTTCATGGTACATCTTGTCTTCATATTTGCTTATTACATTGTCTTCTATTGCATGTTAGCTCTTCTTTACTAACACTTATTTCTAGCCTATCTTGTTTGCATGTGCTTCGGTTTCTACCATGCACATCCCCTACCCCCTGTAAGTATCCACTCTCATATATGCATATCAATTTTAGGTCCTCTCATTTGGATTGTATCCTCCTACACTTGTCACATGCACCCCAAATGAGGGGGGCATTTATTGGGTGAACAAATCACCCTTCTAGTAGCTCATAGTTCCAAAATAGAAGAACAATAGTACACAATTGGCACAGGAACACATTCACAGAGTGATCTAGAATTAGACTTAGGTCACAACAAACATAGAGCGGACACTAGTGCCTAGTAGTAGACAAGAACGGTGCTTGTGTCCCACTTGTGTCTAGGGGAAAAAACAGACAATTTCTTAGTTCAACACAATTTCCAACAATTTTAGTATAATTATACAATATCAGACACTTCTCTCCAGTTACAGAATCCAGTCAATCAGTTATAATTAGGTTACAATACGGTTAAAATTGGTTACAAATTAGGACATGCCAATCTGTAGTGGCACTTATTTTAAAAGCATCATGGAAGGAGAGAAAAATAGATCTCTCTCCCAACACTCTTCTCTTGGCGTGAGATCACCCAAAAAACTCGCTCTTGGTGCGAGATTGCCCAAAAACCTCACCCTTTGGCAACAAGACACTCAAATCCAACAACATCTCAAAAGTAAAACATGACAACTTTCTATCCTTTACTCTCTCATACATCAGGTGCACTCTTTCCTTAGCTACTACTTTTACACACTTTTTACACATTTATACATACATTACTCTGATTTTTCACATGTAGGACTTTGACTACTCTTTTTCTCTTCTTTTGTAGGTCCTGTCCTTATATGTAACAAGAAGTAACTCACATCAGTGAGCACAAGCTCTAGTTGCACGCGAATACACATACACTTCACCCCTAGGGTCTACCTCCCTTACATAGTTACCACGCTTCACATCACGATCACTTCACGTTACTTGTCCACTTGGCACACTATTGGCTACACTCTTCTCTACAAGATTACAAGGTACACATATTCTATCTACTTTATGATATCGAATATTCACTCAACAACATAAAGTGGGGGAAAATGTAGACACAAAATATATGCACTTGGGTACATTTCTAGGTCCTGAAGCATACTAATGTATACATTATTCCTAAGCAAAAGAACTAGTGGTTGCCAACTTCTTTTGGCTCTTTTTTCTTTATCTCTTGCACTTTTATTGGCCTTACATATCTTATAGCTCTGTCGAAACTTTATCTGATTTATCTTTGACACTGGCCTCAGGACACTAGTTCCCAAGTGCTCCTGTCCCTCTTGGGCACTCCTATCCTTATTTATCTTCTTCTTACTCTTTTGGGTCTCTTTTCACCTATCTTGGTCACCTTTTAAAAGTTTGGGTCATCCTTTCAGTTGTCAATTACGAAATTCAAACAAGGGAATCATATATATACTTAGTTATTTCTCTCAAATAAGGGGCCAATCATCATAAGCATTATCTATCATCACCTAAGCTTGCATCAAAGGTACAAGAGTATTACAAGGCATACATCTACCACATATCATACAAGGGACAAGAGCTGCATTATTATGTATACACAACATAGGAGGAGAGTTCATTCTATTCCATCACACACATTCTACATACTCGGTACAATCTACATCTAGCATGACTATCATCGTGCAACTTGCACAAGGGAAACCTAGGGCAGCCATTACACACATAAACATAGAGAACTACATGGAGTCTGAGATGTAGTGTAACACTTGGTCGTAAGTTCACTCTTCGGGTGACCGTCGAGGTCAATCCGACTCCCCATTCCGTGTCTTCTTTATTAGATTTGATGTGGTTTGTGGGCATGTATAGGTATACATCTATTTTGTAGGTTATAGGTATGACATATGACATTATAGTGAAAACTAGTGCGATAAAGGATACCAACAACAAAGCTCCTCTAGCCCAGAAAAGACCAGAACCTGAGCATCTGAATGGACATGGGCACCCAATCCAATCAATAGTGCCTAGGGTACTCCTATCCTCCCGTGGGAACTTCTATCATGTGCATTTCTAGGGTTCTGAACCCTCATAAAGTCTTGATGACACTGTTTCCAGCCAGATCCAACAGATACTTGGTCTAAATCACTCCCTGGTTGCGTAGAATCATCTAAGTCATCTTCCCCTCTCAATTGCTTAGGGTTTTACATTGTTAAATGCTTATTGCTTGTGCATAATATACATAATTATTATAATATCATTTGTTTCAATAAGTTACTCTGAAATCAAGGTTTAATTCAATTTAGATTAAATTAGGTACCTTTCTTTTCTATTTTCTTGCAATTGTTGGTTTATCTTGTTCCATCCTTTGATGGAATGTATGTGTTTTCCATGCTCATTTGAGTTATATGAAGTTTTTTTTTTTTGTTGTGTACTTGATATGCACCCATCGTGGGGCTATCAAGCATATTTGTGTATATGAGGAAGGTAGAGCCATTAATGAGGTATAAGTAGAGGTTAAACTAAAGTAAACTTGTGTAATCTTTATGGAGGAACCAAAGGGACTTGGGATTTATTCTAGTGGAGAGATAAGTGAGTTTTGAATAAACCAAGTGGAGGGATAAGTGTGAATGCATTATTATTTTATTTACTTGGAGGAACCAAGACCTTATGCTCAACCCCATAATGGAGTGATAAGTGGTTTGGAATGCCTCTAGTTCCCATTTACAAGCTAACAAAAGTTTGATAATGTCTAATTATGTTTGAAATGTATCTCCCTTGCTTGATTGATTTTTCTTGTCCATATGCTTGATTGATTTTTCTTGGAATGCATATGTGTTGGGAATTTTGGGGATGTTTTTTGATCCAATTTTTGGTGTTGGCTATGGAGGATTTTTGAGAGTTATGGTATTCATGGGGTAATGGGGAAAGAACTTTCCCCATTGTAAGGCTAGGAGGTGAAAGTTACCTCCATCCTTCTTTGGGTCGTACTTGTCACAAAGTTGGAAAAAGGAAACAATAGAAAAATCATATGTTGTGTAATTTATTCATGTGTAAAACCATTTTCGGATGGGTTATAAGTTGAAATGGTTGATTACCAAGTTGTGCAAGATATATTTCTTGAATGTTTTAATTGTGGAATTTTGTACAAAAAGATGTAATGGAAATGTGAATAGTGAAATTTGTAAATGCAAACGTTGACTCATATGAGCAAGTGTGTTCTTTCTCTTATTGAAGTGAATACATTGTTGTTGAATAAAGAAAATGAGACTAAGATTGTGATGGTGAAATTATATAGAATGACTTATTTTAGTATTGTTAGTAAGAGAATGACATTGGAGTTGAAATGTGAATAATGAATTAATAAGATTATTTGTGAAGTTATTGTGTAATGGAGATGTAGTGTATTGTGGATATCTTCTTTAACCTTCTCTTATGTATCCATGAAGTTAAACATAATTGAATAAGAATTTGGCATTTCATTGTGGATACTTGTGAGTCTTAAGTCCTAGAAGTTGGAAATTATTGTAAACGAACCTAGTGGAATTATAACTATATTAGTTACTTGTTTTGCATCCAAATTAGTTTATAAAATTTTGTTTATTAAGATGTGAGTGGAAATCGACGCTTTATGCTTAGCTCATTGTTAGTTGTGAAAGAATCTTGCAAATAAATGGTTATGGTTGTATTTCCCCTCTATTGAGATCTATTTAGCCATTTATAAGTAAATTTAGAATTTCAATAAGGAAATAGTTATTTGCAAATTATAAAGAGAAATAATGCATAATTATATCTAATTTGTAAAGAGAAAAATAAATATACATATACGTAAATAATCGTCTCCTTACTTATTAAAGATCATTAAGATCATATATATTGTATACAATGTTTATATATAACTGTTCCTCCCCATTATAATATTTGAAATCTTATTGTTTAAAAATAATTTACGTATATATAAAAAAGACGCAGAATCGTAATATTGCACAAACTGATATGAAGGTGAGACCATATATATATAGACACATATATACACACTTGTTTATTTCATATTATAAAACATTTATAAGGTCGAATGTATCTTTCTTTTTTAACAAATAATATTAAAAAATGGAGTTTGGAAATCATGTGGGGTTTTGTGTTATTGGTAATAATATTAAAATATACATATAAATAAATTAAAATAGATTGATTATGGGAAATGCGGCGGGTTTGTTGAAGTTAGAAATAACATTACAAAAGAGAATACATTATATATATATATATATGGTGGTATAGTTGGAGGTTATAGGATGACTTTTAATTTTTTTTAAATTAAACAATTACAAATTTGCACTTATGTACCCCTTTTAAACCTCCCCACACACACGCACACATATCTTGTTGTATAAAAAAGGCACGACCTTTAAACTTGCAGTATACATAGCAGCTCCTCCTTAGCCACCTAATTTTTTCCATTGAAATATTCCTTCTATAGCCATACCAGCAACAATGAGAAAACGAAAGGGAGGAAAGAAAAGAAATTGGTTTTAAACAATCCATAAGGATGTTTTAGGTTTTTTTAATACCTAGATCTAAGGGTGGAGGATTGCCAAATCCAATGGCTCTCATTACATCATCATCCCCACTTGACTTGCCTTAAGTCAACTAATGATAAAATAATATCCTACATTAATTTAATATGGTATTTCATTAACTTAAGAACCTAGGTATGGTATTGAGGATTTAAATAAATTAATATGAGATCTAAGTTAATTATAAACTCCAAGTGATGATCGTAATAGGTTTATTTTGAGTGTTGGTTAATTAAAACATTGGGTATTTCTTTTAAATCTTAATATTAATTAAATATTTTTTAATAAATTAGTTTCAAAGTTTTTTTATAATTGTAAGACATATGAGTCAAATTTGTAACGTTATTAATGCACTAAGGAAATATCGATTAACTGAGTTTTCCACAACAATTTCAACAAATGTGACTTCTAAACAACCGTTGAAAATGTTTAAACATTTATCACCTTTAAAAAGTATATATATTCACATGGTTGCCAATTTAACCAACGGTTTCCACAAAACCATCGCGCTGACGTTAAGTCGTAATGGCGTAAGCCGTCGATTCTGCATGACGGTGTGGAAACCTATTGGATGTCATAATCCAAGTTGTTCTCATTAATTATTTCTAAAACAAAACCAAACAAAATTATTCCATAATTTTATCGTTAAATCGACAGTTACTTTGAGTGTTTTAATTTGGGGCATCACATAGACATACTCCCACATTGTACATGTGTTATTATTTCATTATAGTTCCTTTTTAATTCCTCGTTATGCTTGATTACATACATTATGTACTTATTTTTTCAGACTAGCAGGACTAACACACATGTCTTATATAGTGCTAACACCTCTTTCGTCATTCACTTTCATTCAACATTCTTGTTTGCCACACATGTTAGTTGTGTGTGTGTTGCTAGTTTGTCTCCTTGTTTGTGGCCTGAGTGTGTTGATTGTCTTATGACACTGTGGGTGTCATGTGTTTGTGGCTTTATTCCTTTTGTGCAACATTGATTGCATACTTGTGTCTCTGATTGCACTATTGCTTTATCTATGCACTTGTCTTCTTATACATGCCTTATTTCTACTATTGCACTTGTTTCTAGTGTTGTCATTTTTACACGCCATGGTTTCTACCATGCACAACCCCTTATACAAGTACATGTACTTCATGGTGGTCACCCCTTCAACATTCTACATTATTCTATAGTTTATCACCATTATCAAACATGGTTACACATTTATTCTTTTGAGTTGCGCACTCACATGGTTTTTCATGCATGTCTCAAAAAAGGGGGAATTCATTCAGGTATATGCTACATCTACAAAAAACACATATAATTATGGGTTCATATATAGGTACAAAAAGATTGCAGGTACTCAGAAATAGGATAAAAATATAAAACTTTATAAAATATTACACAAGGTTAGAAACGAATAGTTTTGACCCTTTCACATGGTTTTTTGTAGGGAAAATTACACCAAATTTATTAGCATGATCAAATTGTCACTTTCAAGAACTATCTAGTGGCACAATTTGTATTCATTTGGTTCAGTTCAGGTTAGAACAGGGGGGACATGAAGTATTTCACTCCTTCACCATGACACTTTGTTTTAGTTGTATTTTCAGGGATCTTGGGTGCATGGCCTCCTTTCTCCATCTACATTTTGGTACATTACAAATTCTATTCAATTGTGAAACACATGAGAAGGGAATGGGGGAACTCATTCTCTTTTGTATTGTATTTATTTACATAATTGGGCCTAGATCCATCTGTAGTCGTGTGGTCTGCGGGGTTATGGAAAGTATCTAAGTAGCGGAGTTCTTCATAAGAAATATTTCCTTACATATAACATTTAAAGTGGAAGATATCAAAAATGTTAAATGAATTTGATACATGGTCTTCTTCCTTAGCAGGGCACTTTAGTACCTCATTCTTATTCTCTCTTTATTCATCACTCTATGTTGGGTTGCATGCATTGAACACTCTAGTTTCTCCCCTGCACATATTGAGGGCTGATCACCCCTATTTACACCCTAGCTAGACTATGTGAAATCTAAGATAAGTGAAATGAGGATACTAAAGGATGTAAAGGTTAGCTACAAGAGGTTATTTTAATTAATTAACTTCCAACATTAATTACCAATATCATAACAACACATTAATACTTTCAATTGATGTACTAAACAAGATACAAACTTTAAAACATAAGGGGATGAGTGCACTTAGCTAATAATAAATGGTTCTGGGAAGTTTTGGATGTGCAAACTGCTAGAACAAGGAGAATATAGGACTAATGGTGCTTTGTTACTAGAGCTGTAATAAAAAAAATTCCCTGATAGAAAATCATACACTTTTTCCATGACCATACCATATGGTCTTTACCCTTTTATATGGCCTTGCACTTGCTTGGATTCAATCTCTGCAACTTCTTGAGATGGTCATTTTCTTGGAATTATCTATCATTGTTAAAACCTTATTTGCAATCATGTTGTGAAGCTCTCTAAAAATATTGAATGCGGTCTCAAACCCTGACCATATGTAGGAAACACTACAAAACAAACATTAGTTGGGTTTTGGGCACCCCTGTGCACTGCTAACATTGGTACTGCTCCAAAGAGGCCTCAAATCACAAGTTGTTCTTCACCTAACATGTGATGTTTGAATGAATGCAACTAGATTTAGTAACTCTCTTTCAAAATTTTTGAGTTGACATGGCTCTTGCTAAAAAAATTAGAGAAGGTATGTTTGAGTGCTTGTAGATTAGATGGGATGACTCATTGACTTGGTCAGAAGCTTTAAACCTATAATTATTTTTGCCCAAATGACTGTAGATGTGTTATTGGGAGATTTAGGGAGCCTTAGGTGCTATTTTCAATTGTTGGAAGTGAGTGTACTAATGTATCGCCATATGATTCATAGGTTAGCAAATGAGGTATTGTTTACTTGCTCATATAGGGTTTCGTAGATGATTTATTGAGGAAGGCCAACCCAAAGGGAAGTGAAAGCTCTAATTGATGATGAGGATGTAAAAGTAATATTTTTGAATAGCTTACCTTCCAAATATAGAAATGTTGTTATCACTCTTAGACAGATGCCTTCATAATCACTGGAAGATATGATATTAGATCTTTTCGTTGAAAAAAAAAATACTAAGGAAGATGTAAAAGTAGAAACTGCAATGTACGTGAAAAATAAATAAATAAATATCTTTATAACAAAGAGGAATTAAAATGTTTTTATTGTAAGAAAAAGGGACATATATATGAGTATTGTAGAGTTTGATCCAAAGATATTCTCAGTGGAAAATCAAAGTAGATGAGGTCAATATAGTCGCAGAAGAGAATTCAGATTCTGAAGATGAACAAATGAATGAAGACATTGATTATAATTATGAAGATTTATTATACTAAAATAATGGCATGCAACTAGAGGTCAAAGGAAATGAAGGATGAAGGTTTCTAAAGCCTCTTTTCAGTCACCAATGATGAGGCCCATATGCTTTGGTGGCACATTTTATTTCAATTTTGTGTGTTTCATATTTTTAGTTTTTTTGTATGCTTCAGTTTTGAGTGTTCTTGTTGTGTTGTGTGCTGAATAAACCCTTTTCAAAATATTTGGGAAAGATTCATGTTTTTAGAAGACTCACTTTTGGGGAGAAGGATAATATTACAAGGTAAAATAGGGGATGGCTATCCAGTTAGTGTTAAGCTTGTGGATCTTGGAGATTCAAAATTCAGGTGCCCTAGGAGGAAGGGAAAGTCCCACAGGAACCCAAAGAGGTAGGGATTATTCCTACATAATTTAGCTTGTCATTATGCCTTCACGAGGGTAAAGAGCTAACTTATAGAGTTTGTACTTGGTCTAAAAAATGCTTTTAGGAGGTGGTTCAACTTCTTCAAAACTTGATTCTTCCTCGTGTTCACATTAAGGGGGTGAATATTAGCAATTAATAATGTTCACACTAAGGGGTGAATGTTAGGAATAATGTAGTGTTCACATTATTATTGTAATTTTTATAAAATGAATAATTATACCAATAATTGTTCATTAATGATTAGTTATATATATTTGACATAACCAACAATATATACACATATATAATTCGCTACATCCGTATTATTATAAATAGGTCATTTGTTTCCTATTTTGTAGGAGGTAGTTTTCCTACCTCCATGGCTATATAATAGCCATTATATTAGTAAAAATATTATAGAGAAGACTGAAGGTTAGTAAACGAGGTATTGTTTACTTGCTTATATAGGGTTTGAAGATAATTTATTAAGGAAGGTCGGCCCAAAGTGATTACAAGACCCAACAAAAAATATGAAATTGAAAGCAATGTTAGAGAACATGTTTGTCTAAGACTGTAAAAGTCATCTAGGACCGTATATAACATCCTAACCAAACTATACGACCCTATCCAGGGATGGAAAACATATAATCTGAAGTTTGTAACTTGTCAATTGATATTTGTTTATGGATTTTATGCATTGTACTCTCAAAATTTTATGACATGTCAGTATGTAAGGATAAAAAACCTAAACAAGAGACATCAAAATGTGTTAAGCAGGAATGAGAAGGTTGTGTTTATCTTAGTAAGAGTGCATTGTCAAAACTAGTAGAGTCAAAGAGTAAATTGACAAATTTGAGTGTCTACATTTTTCATTTTTAAGTATGAAATGAAATTACACGCTTAAAGAAAAAGATATACGAGTGTGTAAACACACTTTGTCTTCACTCAGAGTTTATATTACAGAGTCCTGTCATGTTTGGTGTTGGCATGCTCTATGGTGAAACCTTTAACAAAAATTCTAGTCAATGTCCATGATAAATAATTGAACTTTGACTCAATTGTAAAGTGTAACATGAAATATTTGCATTTCCATAAAAATGAAATGAAAGAGATGTAAATAAGGAAGGAATGCACTTTTTTATTCTAAAGAGGGAGAAGAAGTCATGCTTTTCTTATGCTTGAGTATTTGTATTGTTAAATTTTCTAAAGGATTATGGGTGATTAGTCCCTAATGGTGCTAATGAGAAACCAAAGTATTGGGTGCATGCAACCCAACATGAAATGTAGAGGAGAGAAGAAAAAGAATGAAGTGTTGAAACGACCCACAAAGGAAGTAGACTGTGCATCAAAGACATTCAATAACTCTGATATCTTTCCCTTTGAGTGTAAGAGGAAAGGAAGGAATTCCTAAAAATAAATTAGTCACTTTAATACCTTTTGTAACCGTGCAGACCACACCACTATAGACAAATCTAGGTCCTATTTTGTAAATAAGGTCACAAATAGAAAATAGAATGAGTGCACCCATGTGTTTTCATTTGTCACACAACTAAATAGAAATTGTAATGTATTGAAATGTAAATGGAGGAAGGAGACTCATGCCCCCAAGATTCATATGACTGTGGTAGAAACTAAATGTCATGGTGAAGGAGTGAAGTATTGCATGTTCGCTATAAGTGGTTTGAGTTAAGTGAACCAAATTTGAAACTATACCAAAAACTTGTATATGTAGGTGAAAATATAAAACTACTGAGCAAGTTGAGTTAAACGCCCCATGGAAAAACATAAGGAGGGGTTGGGATCATACATAGGTTCTTGACCAAAGTGTATGGATTTGATCATGTGTATACTTTTTTGGATTTTTATGTCTGAATGTGTTTCTGAGTACATGTACCTTGTTTCTACATGTATGTTACCCTATAATTATACGTGTGTTTGCTATAGGTGATAATATACCCAGATTAATTTCCCTCTTTGAGACATGTGTGAAAACCATGTTGAACACTTGGCTCAAAAAAATATGTGTGCATATGCACAAGATGTATGAGAAACTATATATGAGTGTAACATGTTGAAGAGGTAGCCACCTTGAAGAACCTGTAGCTATAAAAAGGGAGGTTTTGTGCATAGTGGTAACCATGGAAGACAATAAAAGCAATGATAACAATAGATATAAATATTATATATGATAACATTAGTACAAATTCCTTTCATGCAGGAGAAGGTAAATATAGCAATAATAAATTTAGATGCGAGGATTATGTAAACAATGTCATTAAAGTTAAATAATAAAGTTAAATTGTGCCAAAGAATGTGACTCAAGTGCAAGCGGTACAATAACAGTGAGGCATACAAAAGAAGGCTTGGGAGAAGAACTAGGTTAAGGAGATCCATGAGTAGTGTATGAAGTAGCCTAAAATTACATAGATTATTCTTAGTATTTGTGATTATAATATGGTGTAGATGGTATCACATAATGAACACTGGGCACTTCAAAAGTAGAATTGTTAGTGTTAAGATTAGGAAACAAAGTATGATCAAGATTTAGTGGGCTCATCCCATTTAATTACATTAGAGTCTATGAGATATTGGATAATGTGGCAAAACTTGATACATTGATTTGTGAAGTGAGCAATGCAACTATGATAGTCAAAATAAGTAGTAAAATCAAATATATTACTTTTAGTTGTGCTTGTATCAACCTCAAATGGTGGAGGGAGAGACACGAGATTACACTCAAGTAATTGTGGAAGAATAATGCATGGAACATAAGATAGAAACATAAAGTGTCTTTGAGTAGGGCGTGGAGAAGTATAGATATCCAAAAAAGGATCACTTGGGGTATTAAGTTGTTTTTCATCATTGTGATAAAAATTAGATTTAGTTCCCCCAATGGGATTGAAATCCAACATGCACAAATTTTCATTTGATGTATCAAATAGTAATTGGGATCATTCATATGTGCTTTGTACCTAACATCACAATCAATATCATCATTCAAATAAGATGTTTTCTCAATTTGTCGTGGAAGATTAGATATATCAATAGAATATATTGATGTGTTGTGATCAGATTGGGCCTGTGTATGCTCAAAGTGTTTTGAAGTGGTGTGCAAATATTCATGCTCAACCGGTAGTTTTGTCTTTGTTTACACAACAAGATGTTGTGATTTGCACACTGACCATGGCTCTACTAAAGGAGGTATCATAGTATTATTCTCTTTGTGATTAGATGGCTCTTTTTGTATGTCTAAAGGTGTATCATATGGTATCATAGTATGCTTATTGGGTATAATTGTGTGTTAGTGATATTTTATGTCACTTTGGTTATTTTGTTGAATTCAATGTCTTGACCTATGAAAGTGGCATAAAATTATCTAACCATGGAGAGATCACCTAATTGACCAAATTTTGTCATTCCTATTCAGATTAGTGAACTAGTATTAAAGAAAATAAGTAACTCCAAATATGGAAGGGTTTAAGACACCTCAAGATGGGATAACGATGTGTACAGGCACAAATGAGAAATCCTTCTTTGCAGCGAGCTAAATGACCTGAAAATCAAGTGAACTCAACAGAAGATGGATTAGTAGATTGATGAGTGGGTTTCCTGATGAAGTTAGTCTTGAGAAGTGAGAACTTGCTAGGATGATTGTTAACCCACATTTTGATAAAGATAAGGAAATAACTGGAAAATGGATATGATATAATGCAAAATTTGAAATAAAACATAAATTGAAATGCTATATGTAAGAACAAAATGAAGATTTGATCTAAATTTATACAAAGTAAATCAAACCTAGATGGGTCGATGATGACCCAAGACTACAGAGGATGGTCGACAGTGACCAGGGCACGATGAGAAGAATATGAATACTGACAGGCGTGTGAGGTCTCCCAAAGCTATATTTGAAGTTGATATAGACTGGAAAAATGCTAAGCTGAAGGCAGAACACTACAGAATTGTCTAGATCTAGATATACTCAAAATGATGCAAGAAAATTAGGAAAATGATGGTGGGTGCAATAGTTGTTGATATGGTCGACCGTGACTAGACTGGATCTACGGTGACTGGAGGCTGAAAAAGAAGATCTGGAGTTGCAGAAAGGCAAGATGATGGAATCTGAAGATCTAGGAAGTTGGGAACACAAGTCAAATAAATGACAAGATGAATGGTAGAAAAGGAAATAACAGTGGGGCATGTCGACGTAGACCAGACAAGGTTGATGGAGATAGGGACAAATCCAAGGCTAAATGGAGGGAAATGGATGGAAACATGATCTAGAAATTGTGATGGAGGTGGTTGAATGTAGGGATGAGGATTTTTGATGACTATTGTTGATCAAAGAACACTTGACAAAGAAAGCACACAAGAATTCCATGCGGGGAAGTGAGTCATATTCAAAGGCGCAAATGAATAGGGAGAACACGTGCGTGGAACAAAAGTTCAGCTTTTGGGGCTTAGCTATTTTCGCTCATAAAGGTATATTTTTAGAGACGACGTGCAGAGCACACAAACGAGGCAGAGACGTGTGTGCCACGCATTGGCTATTTTTGGAGGATTGGATACAAAGCACTTTACATGGACACAGGCTAGAAATAGATCTTCTACTATCAGTTAGCTAGTAGTAGTCTATTGTTAGCACACTTGCATGTGTGGCTATTTTTATAATGACGCGTGGCTAAGTAATAGCATGTGACCTATTTTTGGAATGGATAAGCGGTGAAGGGAAAGTCCCCACCTTTATATATATATATATATAGTAAACTGTGTAATAGAGGGGGATCGAGATATACAGAGATATGCTGTTAAATCTGTTACGCGCATACTACTGATATTGTAATGAAGCTTTTGTAAACTTATTGCATTGAATATAATGAAGGACATTGGCTGAATCTAAGTGTTAGTTCTATGTGTATTTGAATTCAATATGTTTTTGATCTCATCATGGTTAGTACTTAATTATGCTTTTCCTTAGATATAGATCTGGTATGCTCTATAGAATGATGAGCTAGTAATAGAACTATATATGTTAAGTCTCCATCATGCTAACATCCTACTACAACAACCCTAAAGAGGGACCTGGTACCTTCGCGCACTTCAGGTGAGCGCTTAGATTAATGAGTGATGTGCCAGCGCATCTAGGGTTTTATTGGGTTTGTATCAATGAATTCTAGGCTACATCATTGGTTCCTTTGCCGGGACCTCTTTTTCAGTTGTTTTCAGGATGGTTCATGATGAAGATGTACCGGTTAACTCTAGCAAGTATTGAAGAGTGGATACATGATTTGGAGGAAGAATATACACATATGGTGGTTCAACACTAGATCCGAGTTTAACACACATGGAGTTGGGGGGAACAAAATATGTATGACAGTTTATATGAGATCTTTTTCACTATCTTTCCAGTAGAATTGTACGAGTGGCTAATTACTTATGCATCTAAGTGGAATTGGAGGTATCGCGCACTTGTCTAGATGCAGGAAGAATTCCACACCCTTCATGATGCTGATCTGATTTGGAATCGAGCTATGGATACATGGTTTTTTGGTGTCTTGAATAGTTATATCTTGGAATACTAATTTCCACTTATTCGTGTCCAGAAGTAGTTGAATTCTAGTTTTTACGATATCCAAGGGGAGCTTACCTACAAGGCATTTCTCTGGCAATCAAGATCCTGATGGTAACCTTGAATCTAGAGAGTAAACCAATGGCTAACTAAACCCCACCACGCGCTGGGGGTAGGAGCAAGATTGGTGAAAGATGGCAGACCTAGTGGCAGAAAGGCAAAGAGAGGAAAGGTGGCTTAAGTATAATGAGGCATGTGAGAGGGAGATAGAGAAGTAATGTATCATTACAGAAAGTATGGCGTTGAGGAGAGAGATGGCTCATGAAGGATTTGAGTCTCATGTAGAAGACATGGAGCCAGAGCATCAGGAACTCCCCCATCTTAGAAAGCATGATAGGGATCCCCCCTCGGCCTCACAATGAAGCACCAGCAGAGACTACCTGGGCCACGGGCGCGCATCTGAATCCACCTGGTAACCTAGCCCTTGCGCTTGGTTTTCTAGTATCTAGTATGACAAGTAATTAGCAAGCAAGTTTGGAAGTAAGAGAGAAAGCACATCAATGACAGGGTAAATGACTTCATTGTTATTTGGAGGTGTGTTTTTAAGGGCATCGTCCACACAGAATATGAGTGCGCTGAATGTTGGATTCACTTCTGGAAGTGGAACTACTTCACAGACCGTAGGGGTTCAGTATAGTATTACTATTGGAGCACAGGGGAGTACATCTACAGGACCTATTCCAAGCTACAGGTTTGGGATCATGAGGCATGGGAAGTTCTGGTTCAGGTGGATCTAGAGGTTCTAGAGGTAGGGGAAACACTGGAGGTTCTGGATCAGGTGGGCAAGGTCCACACCAACCCCACTAATATTTACATGGAAATGTCTCTTCATCTTCCAGAGTATAGGGGCATAGAAGATGTTGCTGAACATGTGCATATGTGTGAAATATTATGGTGCGTAAAAGGAATCACAACTTTTGAGCGTAAGGCAAGCCAATTTGCTACTAATGTTACAAGGGTGTGCACATAACTGGTACAGAAAGTTTGACCCTGATCAGACTTACGTGGATTACGCAAGATTGAAAGGATGTGTTCTTAAAAGAGTTTTATATCCCCGAATTTGAGTAGAAGAGTATAAGTGCACTCAAGGATATTAAGCAAGGCACTACTAAGAGTGTGTGTGAGTATGATGCCTATTTTAAAATGCTTTTGTTTAAACTTTCCTATGATATTCACGCAAGCCAGCATGCACAATGGTTTTTTGGGGGATTGATTACACCATTTAGGAGGGCATTGTCACATAAGACATTTATTGATCCTCGCGAGGCATTGGAATCATCCTATACATGCTGAGGTAGTTGGGAGTATTGGCACTGGCGTTAGCCCATTCTTAGAGGCACAAATTGCAGCTATGGAAAAACAACTAGAGAAATTATTGGTGAATTCAGCCCATGAAACGCGCTTAGGAATTTGGTGTACATATTATGAAGTAGAGGGTCACACAAAGGATAGTTGTCCTCGCATAACAGTACGCTCATTGCTGATGGATTGTGAGATATGCCACTTAAACCATGATGCTAGCCACTACCCATTATTACAACGTGTGATAAGGAAGAATGTTTCAAGCTACTGTAAAATCTGCAGGTCCACAACTCATGACACGGAGGACTGCCGGCTGATTGGATAGATCCATGATGCTATAGATATTGGTGTACGAAAGACAGGAGTTTTAGATAACTCTAAGGGAAAGAATGAGCATCAGGACTAGGAGCACAATCAAGCATGCTATGATCAGGAATGAGGGGCATTTTGAAGGTAGTCATGGCAGAGGTCGAGGATACCATGGTGGATTCGGAGGATGAGGCCGTGGTGGTGGAAGAAGTGAGTTCCCTCATGGAACGTGTTATACATGCGGATCTCCTGACCATTATAGGTGTGAGTGCCCTCAAAATATTACATGTTCTTTCTGTGGAAAGAACCATAGCTATGAAGAGTGCCCAGACTTATATGAGCATTTGAGTAAGCAACATAAACAAGAAAACAAAGGCACGGGATGGTTAGGATACAACGCGTTGTGGACAATCAATGGATGCCCAATAATAGAAGTAGAATGAGGCACTACAAGTGAAGATCACGACCCGCATGCTGAGGCAACACGTGTCAGGGAGGCATTACAACAGAAACCTACCATCACTAAAGATGAGGTTCTTCATGCATGGTACTCAGATCCTACCTATCAGAAGGAGGTTTATCAGGATACCATGGAAGTTCTAAGGAATCTTTAGGGTGAGATACAATACTTAAAGGAGTAGAAGAAAGCATCAGAGATGGTCCAAATTGATATAGATGACTTGAGAGAAGTGTGCAAAATGTTTTTCCAGGAGAACATCATTCCACTGTTGGGGAGTTGGTTAAAAGGGAACACTCCACGTGCAAGTACTGAGACCAGACGACAGATCCTGCATGCAAATCTCCCTCCTCATAGCCTAGATTATGACAAGGAAATCACTCTGAATGTTGTTGTGGATGGGTGGTTGTTGAGTAATATACTGATTGATACAGGCACGGAAGTCAATGTTCTTACCTTGGATGCATGGGTACAAATGGGGAGACCCCCATTGAAGCCATCCTCTAATGTATTATTCATGGCTAATTGGACTAAGGCCACTCCCATAGGAGTTTTAAAAGATACATCCATTACCATACAAGGAGCCAAGTTCACTGGAGACTTTGAAGTTTTAGCACTGGTAGAATCAAGATAGCTTCCCAGCTCTATTAGGGCATCCTTGGTGCTATGCAAATAATGTTGATCTTCGGTTCAACAAGGGCTATATCAATTTTGAAAATAAAGAGGAAAGGGTTCATTATCCCTTTGACAGATGGAAATTCTGCACCCTATGTTGAGCCCTTAAGTGAAGAAGATCTGAATAGGATTTATGTACACGCCATCCAAGATCCAGAGATGATTGAACCAACCAAAGAAGGACTAATTCAGTGGGAGGATGCATAGTCTATTAGCGATACTACAAGTGTTGCTTGTGATAATGGGCTCACAAAACTTATGAGTTGGTACACAAATATGCCTTGTTATGTTAGGAGGATGTAACAATCACCTTGTTACCAGGATAAGGGGATCAACACCATGGAAGAAAAATTCTAGAGAGGAGAAGAAGTGTGAGAGACTCTGGAAATAAGGGTCCAGGAAGCTTTACCACCTTCACTAGGTTATGGGTGCACCTAGTTTTATTCCACTTTACAAGGTGTACACACTTTACCACCTTGGGTATGTATATGTGTAGAAATCCATAGAGAAACTGGAAATTGGCAGAATTTAATTGCAGGAATGGCCCAGACATTTGACTTCTTCTCTACAAAACCTCTGATAGAAGAAGCATTGAAAGTTATCAAGTGCTTAACTATGGGGGATAGTGCCAAGGATGAAGAAATCCTCTAGGAATTATTAGATAAAGCGGACTCAGGAGTGCATCTTGATAAGAACTAGGGGCTGATGCAACATTACTTCAACGCGCTTGCCTTGAGAAAGAGAAAGGAAAAATGGTCTACCTAGTGGATGACGAAGAAGTAGATAATCTGGATGTAAACCATTTAACAGGAAGGCGTGAGGTATTGGACAATGTGGGATAGGATACACACATGCCTATCATGAACCTATGAAGACAAAGTGGGTGAATATTGGAACAGATACAAAGCCTAAGGAAGCCATAATTGGAGATTATTGGTCAGACTTTGAAGTGGCAAAAATCATAGAGTTACTAAGGGACTACCAGGACCTATTTCCTAGGGGGTACCATGAACTTAAAGGCATGCATGAATCGTTAGGGGAGATGAAGATAAAGCTTAAAGAGGGTGCACACCCAGTTAGAAAGAGGCCTTACAGAATGAACCCCAATTTACGTGAAAAGGTCAAAGAAGAGATTGATAACATGTTGAAGTCTGGAATTATCAAGCCCCTTGATGAGTCAGAATGGGTTAGTCCAATGGTGATCAGTATCAAGAAGGATGGATGGATTAGAATATGCATGGACTATAGGGAGCTGAATGCTGCATGTGTAATAGATCCATTCCCTACGCCATTTACTGAGGAAATACTAGAAGGAGTTGTACAGGGCACAAAATCTATTCATTTACAGATGGGTTCTCTGGGTATCATCAGGTTAGGATTGCCTAGGAGGATCAGGAGAAGACTACATTTACTACTGAATGGGGTAGCTTCACCTATACTGTAATGCCCTTTGGTCTGAAAAATGTGCCTGTTGTATTTTTGTGCATAGTTGTTCCAAGCATTCAAGGAATTTATTCACAACTTCTTACAGGTATATTTAGATGATTGGACGGTGTATGGATTAGTTAAGGATCACTATGACAATCTACGCTTAATGTTTGAATGGTGTAGGTAGTTGAGTATCTCTTTGAACATCAAGAAGTGTATATTTGCTACACCATTTGGGATACTTTTAGGACACATAATCTGCAAGGAGGGTTTGTTGGTTGATCCAACAAAGGTTGCAGTCATTATAGGCCTAGGGGAGCCTACCAGTCAAAGTGAGGTGCATGGATTTTTGGGACATACAGGATATTACAGAAAATTTATCAAAGGCTATGCCAAAGTTGCCACACCCTTAGAAGAGTTACTGAAAGGGAAAGGTACGTTCTACTGGGGAGAACAACAACAACGCACATTCGAGACATTAAAGGAGAAACTTACTACCGTGCCTATTCTGCATTTTCCTTCATGGGACAAACCATTTCATGTACATGTTGACGCCTCTGGCATGGCCATTGGCATGGTGTTGGCTCAACCTGGAGAAGGTATTGTAGATCATCCTATCTATTTTGCTAGTAGAAAGCTGACTCCTGCAGAACAGAATTACACAACTACAAAGTGCGAAGCTTTGTCAATGATCTATGTGTTGCATAAATTTTGCCAGTACCTACTAGCTACACCATTCATATTTTATACAGATCACATGGCATTGAAGTATTTGGTAAATAAGCCTATTTTACAAGGGTGCATATGTCAATGGGTGCTCCTATTTCAAGAGTTTGATTTCACAGTTGTGGTAAAACTAGGAAAAAGTAATTCTGGACCAGACCATTTATCAAGAATACAGTCAGGAGAAGAAGCACAGGTAATTGAGGATACCATGCCAGATGCACAATTATATAGGTTACAACGTGCACCATCAGAACTAGAGGACATTGTTGTCTTTTTACACATAGGGATGGCACCAGAAGGAATGAAATCCTTGGAGAAGAAACAACTTGCTATACGTGTTGCACCTTATATGTTAATTAGTGGTGACTTGTACAAAATGGGCTGGGATGAAATATTTGCACGTCGTTGTGTATTGGAACATGAGTGCATGGAGCATTATGGAAGAAGCTCATGGTGGAATTATAGGAGGCCACTATGCAGGTGATGCCACATCGCGCAAGATTCTACTGTTGGATTATGGTGGGAGACCCTCTATAAAGATTGTAAGGAATTTTGTAAGGCATGTGATCATTGTCAACATCTTGGAAGACCATGTTCAGCAAGATGAAATGCCTCTGAGACCTATTAGCTAGTGCAAACCATTTGAGAAATGGGCTATAGATTTTGTGGGTCCTATTTCACCAGCTTCTGTGCACAGAACTGGATCACGCTACATTATAACTTACACAGACTATCTGACAAGGTGGGAAGAAGCAACACCTACCAAGGACTGTACAGTGGCTACAGCAACTCAGTTTCTATGGGAACATATTATTACAAGGTATGGATGTCCTTTGAGTTTGACCAGTGATAGGGGCACACATTTTCTTAATGAGACAATCAGAATTTTATTGGATGAGTTCATGATTGCACACCATAAGACTACACCCTATCATCCTCAGGAAAATGGAACTGCTGAGGCTTTCAACAAAATTTTGAGCCACACATTGACAAAAATTTGTGATATTGGAAGAAAGGATTGGGATGATAAAGTATCTGCAGTACTTTGGGCATATAGAACAACATATAAAAGGTTGAACAAAGCCACACCATTTCAGTTAGTGTTTGGCACAGAAGCCATTCTTCCTATGGAATTTATGTTACCTTCTTTGCGTATTTGTGCACTGGAGGTCTAGCTAATGAGAAAGATTTAGAAGAATGGATTGAAAAGATAATTCAGCTGGATGAGCGATGAGCCATAGCACGTTGGAGTCAGAAGCAAGAAAAGGCCAGGTAGAAAGCATGGCATGACAGAAACATAAGGGATAAGAAGTTTGAGATTGGACAAATGGTACTTCTCTATGACTCTAAGTTCTTACACCATCCAGGAAAACTTAAGGTACATTGGTTGGGGCCGTATGTTATCACTTACATCCTTGAAACAGGTGCTTTCCAGTTAGAAGCACTTGATGGAACACAGCTACCTGGTTACTTCAATGGGAGTAGGCTGAAGCCCTACTATAAATAAGTCTTCTTGGTGTTTGTAATAAGGCAGTATTGCCATTTAGATTAGATTTTCAATTATGTATTTCCTTAATGTGTTTCCTTCTTTGTTGCTATGCTTTTTCAATTTAGTTGGTGTGTTGTGAAATAAGCATGCTTGCGTGCATGAAGCTAATTACTACATGAAGCATGTTTATGCGCAGAGGACTACACATACTTTTAGTGTGGGGTGGTTGTCGATATCCAGGTACAAGATTGTGGGAATTGAAAGGTGAAAGGAATAAGCTTGCTATGGGTGCTCTTCAATTCAAAGGATTCCTCTAAAAAGTGACCAAAGATAGAGATGAATAAAGGGACAGTATAACGTGAGGTAAGTAGAGGCCATAACAACTACCAGTAGAAGGTGTAGTGATGAGGTACTCAGGTGCAAGGAAGCGTGCTGAGGATAAGTCTGTGACCAAAGGGTAGGAAGGTGTGCTAGAAGGTTATAGCTGAGGGCACGAAGATGTAATGCAAGAAAGGATGGAATTGGTCAATTAATGAGAGGATATTTGGTAGGTGAAGGAGTAATGAATGCATCAAAAATTTGAAAATATATATAAGGATGGGATGTGAATTCATTTTTACCATTGTGATTAAGAGTATTTGAAAAAGAGTTAAGTGTGAAGAGCCGAGTGATGAATTGAGGTGTGAGAGGTGGGTAACCAGTCGTGACAAAGAGATCTGTGTGCAGAAAGAGCTTGTGTCCCAGTGGTAAAGGGTTTGAGTGAAGCAAGGTGACAGAGAGGAGTAAGGGCATGTAATTTCACCTAGGGCATGCTGAATTGAGCTAGGGTTTGATTCACACATTGCTAGAATTCAAGAGGCAAGGATCTACAAAGGATTGCAAGGTAGAAATGGCACCCAAGAAAGTAGTTGCAACAGGAGTGAAGGGAAAGAAGAAGGTGGTCGAAGAAGAAGAGGAGATGGCTCCCGAAAGTAATTTTTTAGAGATGCAATATCCAGAGGGGGTTATCATAGGCCAGGAGTGGGATTCTCACATAAGAAGAAGCAAGGTGAGTGAGTACAATCACCATACCACAGAGAATAAGAAAGATCTTGATGCCTTGCTGAACACAAAGACAAATAAATGCATGGCAGAAGACATGCTAGTGTATGATGATGCTGGAGAGAAGATCTTGCAGAAGATAGGAGTTTACCAACTATATGAACTCCCTTACTTTGGGAAATATGAGCCCTTGTACCAATGGCTCATGAGCAGAGTGCATGAATATTTTTTCTACTTTGCAGGATGTAGAGCCAGAATTTCAGCATGCTGCTCATCTCCATGGTAACGGGTTGAAAGGCACAGGAGAATATTTGTGAGATGATTTAACAGACAAGGCCACAATATTGGAGACCAGAAAGGAGTTGGGGTACACAAAGGGTCCACGGCATGGACATTGATAAATTGAAGAAGTATCTAGTGGTGCAAGTAGCCGCACATCTTGTTACAAAGCTAAATGACCAGGAAAGGTGGTCACAAGTGAACACCATGTGGTTGCACATTTCCAAAAAGATGTCTGAAGGGGTAGTCTACAACATTTCATGGTATATTGTAGAAACTATCATTGAGGAAGCATGCACAGGAGGAAAGATCAGCTTTGGAGTTGTTCTATTATCACTGGTGTTCATGGAGATCAGAGTACCTGATGGACTGAAGGAGAAGATATGGGAGTATCCCATGGAACACAAGTCACCTGTAGAACACTTCAAAAAGTACTTGTGTGAGGGATCCATGACAGAACAGGTCAAGAAAAGGGCTGAGAAATGGTACGATAGGCTCACATGGCCTTTGAAGAAGAATGGTGCATCCCCAAAGACTTCCTTTGGTGGTTGGAAAGGCAGTTCAGTTCATTGTATACCAGCATTTCTGTATAGTGTGGTTCACCATGAAGGATGGAGCATGGAGCCCTTGGTGTAAGTTACCATATGCCTTCACAACAAGGTACTTCCAGGCATCAGTACATAGGTTCTCAGACATGCGGTGACTCACATTCAATGTGGATAAGGTAGATTGTGACTACCACACACTAAGGAAGAAATATGTGTATCCAGGGTGGGGTGCATATATTGAAAGACTCATTTCAGATGTATTGAGCATTAAACCAATAAGTTTGGTTGTGGGAGATATTGGAGCAACACTGGTGTACCTCCAACTAAAGCCAAAGTTGGAGAATAACAAGTATGTGGAAGATGAGTTCGCACTTCCAGCACCACCAAAGGGTAAGCACACGATGGAGAACATCCCAGTGCCTAAGCCCACAGAGCCAATTGAAGTGGAGGATGAGGAGGATGAGCATGAGGATAGTGGTGGTTTGGAGCATAGAGGTAGAAGACATCCTACGAATAAGGATGAAGTTGAGTGCGCCACTACACCACCTCAACCACAAGAGGGGGATGATGAGGAATTGGATGCAGTCCAAGGAGAGCACAAATTTAAGTGGGTGTTCAGGAGAACAAGGACTCAAGGTGCTACTCTGCAAACAGTGTGCAAATCACCCAGACTCTCTCCACAGAAAGAGACAACCACAAAAAGGAGAAGGAAACTGAAGTTGAATGAGGAGGTAGAAGAATCAGAGGAAAGTGCACCTAATTCTCCTACACCTCCAGAGAATGTAGAACAGAAAGATGAAGAAATGAAGCAAGGAGAAGAGGAGGAAAAGGGAACAGATGAGACAGCTACAGAGACTTGCACAAGACATGGAAACACAAGTTCCAAATCTGGAAGCTCAAGTTCCTAAGCAGCCTCAGTCTAGAAGAACAAGTGGAGAGCACATTCCACTAGCCATGGGTTATGCAGAGGATGCAGGTAAAATTGTCTGCGCCCGTTTCTAGAGCACACTGTCACAAAAGGAATTATATGGCTAGGAATTAATGGATGAAGATATGGCTATAGTGCACACGAGGAAGCAGTTATCATGGTCCATGCACACACACATGGATGAGCTAGATTTTGATGTATGTGAGGAGTCATGCATATCAAGGAGGTTGAAAAAGACACCTCAGGCTAGACACATGACAGTAAAGCCTACTGTCATGTCAGATGAATAGGTAAGCAATGCATTGGTGAAAGTCTCAACAGAGGTGGCGAGGTGGAATATGGACAAGGCTGCCACAATTAGGGTGCTCAGGGAAGAGATCAAAACTAAGGATGAGGGAAATAACAGTGCCTAACATAGGAGAGAGACTTAGCATAGAAAAAGAATGTTGTATTTATCAGCATCACAGAGGAAATTGGTGATAATGTCATAAGATCTAGGCCACACTTAGATCCAAAGGTACCACAGACATTTCCTTCAGCAATACACTATGTAGGAAATTTGGTGGACCTAGTACTTGAAGATGAGCCTCTGTGCATGCCAGCACCAAAGGATCCAACACAAGAGGTAGAATGAGAGAAGGCTTCAATGATGTGGAAGATTATATCCTATGAAGGGACTATTGCAAGCACTGCAAGAAGAACTGAAGAAATCAGACCAAGCCTTGAACATCTGCACAGCTCTAGAGGTGCTCATCAACATAAAAACCCTAGAGGAGAACAATGAGGTCCAGAAAGTGATGAAGGATGAAACATTGGGCCGTGCAGAAAGATTATCAATGGTTAAACAGAAGTGTGAGGCCCTGGCAGTAGCACAAGAACCACACAAGACTTGGCTAGAAGAGCTTGGGAAGCTCATTGCGTAGAAGATGGATTTACTAGAGGGAAGGATGACTACAATGTCCAGCATTGTGTTGGTCTTGCAAAATGAAAAAGGGGAGATTGCGAGGGATGAATTGGAGTCCATTGTTGTGGACATTCCAGAAAAAATCAGAGGAAGCACTCGTTGAGTGGCAAGACCTTGGAGGCTGAAATAAAATAGGAATATCCTGAATTAGTTGTTCAAAAATGAAGAAGAGACTGCAGAGTAAAAACATTCTTTCATACATTCTTTCATTCTTTCATTTTTTCCATTCTTCTATTCTTTACTTCAGTTTTTGGAGATGACCATTGTCGGGGTGACAATGAAATTAGTGTGGGGTAATTTTGATCAAAGAACACTTGACAAAAAAATCACACAAGAAGTCCATGCAGGGAAGTGAGTCATATTCAAAGGCGTGAATGAATAGGGAGAACACGCGTGCAGAACAGAAGTTCAACTTTTCAGGACTTAGTCATTTTCACTCATAAAGGTCTATTTTTAGAGATGGCATGCAGAGCACACAAACAAGGTAGAGACGTGTGTGCCACAGCATTGGCTATTTTTGGAGGATTGGATACGAAGCACTTTGCATGGACACAGGCTAGAAATAGATCTGCTACTGTCAGTTAGCTAGTAGTAGTCTATTGTTAGTGCACTTGCATGTGTGGCTAGTTTTGTAAAGGCGCATGGCTAAGAATAGCATGTGACCTATTTTTGGAATGGATAAGCAGTGAAGGGAAAGTCCCCACCCTTATAAATATGTAGTAAACTGTGTAATATAGATATAGAGACATACAGAGAGGAGCAATATATATAGATATGTTGTTAAATTTGCTACACGACATACTATGTTATTGTAATGAAGCTTTTGTATACTTACTACATTGAATATAATGAAGGACATTGGCTGAATCTAAGTGTTAGTTTTTTGTGTGTATCTGAATCTAGTATGTTTTTTATCTCATCATGGTTAGTACTTAATTTTACTTCTCCCTTAGGTACAGATCTGGTATGCTCTGTAGAATGATGAGCTAGTAATAGAACTATATATGTTAAGTCTCCATCATGCTAACATCCTACTACAACAACCCTAAAGAGGGACCTGGTACCTTTGCATGCTTCAGGTGAGTGCTCAGTTTAGGCTGAGTGATGTGCCAGCACATCTAGGGTTTTATTGGGTTTGTATTACTGAATTATAGGATGCAATATGCCTAACTCAAGGCAAAATGGGCCTAAAGAGGGCAGATGAGGGTTTTGGGTGATAAGGACAAATTTGGGTTTTCTAGGGGAGATAAATGGGTAGGTGGGGATGGAAAGTAGTAAATAAAGGAAATGGATGGGTGAAAACATTAAATGGGATCCTGAGCATGGAAAATAAGGAATTTTAGGGAGGATAAACAAATTAGGTGATGATTAAGATTTGATTAATGATGAGAAATAATGATAGGTGGGATAAATTGAATTTAGGAGGAAATAAGGAAATTTGAAAGGGAAGATAGGTATGTATTTGAAGAGATGACAAAGAGCGAATGTGGGGTGAGGGTAGTAATACTAAAAATTGGTGTCTACATTTGACCCTTTTTGTTGAGTGGTTTGCATTGGGCAAACCATGAGACAAAAACTAGAAGTGATGAAGGATGATGGGAAGGAAAGAAGAAATGATGACAAGGGTACTCCCCCTCGAACTAGGGATTAATGATGAAGAAGAATTGATCACGAGTTTGAAAGAGATGGATGGATGAAAAAGGGAAAAAGGAAGAGAAAAGAAGAGAAAGGATGCCTAAAACAAAGGGGAAGGATAAAATAACAAAAATAAAAATATAGAGGTGATCATGGAAACACATCGGTAGGGACATAGCATGGCTTGTGACAGAGATGACGTTAATGGCCCACGGACCTTGTGAGTCAGCAAAGATCACTGTAATATGGAGGGAATCTAATAGGAATCCACTCAGATGGATGTACAAGCTGTGGGACCAACGGGTCAAAGGCAGACATCAAGAATATGCACAAATAAATGTGAGAATGGTTAAAACAATGGTCCTGACAAAATGTTGGAGGAAAAAGAGCATGCACTATCCTTTAAATATAAGGAAGCAAAAATATGCATCTAGGTAGGACTAGGCTGAAAATTATGGCCACAATGGTGGGCTTAAGATGAGACAATGGTGCCCCGAGAGGGAACACAAAGATGGCCGCAGAGCGAGCTATAAGTTGCAAGTAAGGATACTTGATGAGATAGATATAGCAAAAATATGGAAAAACGAGCCATGCAAAACAAAGAAAGGTGTGCTATAGGTGACACACCAGTCTGAAGGATAGACAAGATAGGTTGGATAAAAAATAATGAATGATGGACATGATAAGATGAGATAAGACACTAGATTGGATGAGATAAGACAAATTGATAAGATGAGATGATAGAAGATTGATAAGGTGAGTAAAAATATGACAGATTGGATTAGATTTGGTAATAGATTGGATGAGATAAAATGGACAGGATGAATGAGAGAAATCAATCAGATGAGATAGATGGATAAGAGGAAATAAATAGGAGATGAGATAATATGGATAAGAAGATGCAAGATGGACAAGATGAGATCCGATGACAGGTTATAATATTGTTAAGATGAGATAGAATTGGATTGGATGTGAAAGATAAAAAAACTACTTCGATAGGGTAACCCAAAATGTAGAAGTGTACACTTTATCGTAGGAAGGAGCACATGTGGAATAGACACTCTTGGATTGGATTGAAGGTAAAGCGTGAAAGAGAATGGGGAAAAACCGATGCACTTGCGACCAATGACACATGTTAACACATAACTAATGATAGTTAGTCACACTTAAGATCATAAGGGAAAGATGGAGGGTGTGCTTATAAACCTACTGTAGATATGACAAATGTTTTAAGATGTAGCTTGTACGGGGAAGCGGGTTCTCTTTAGGTAGAAGTCCTAGGTCTATGCCCTAACTCTAAGAAATATAGCACAAACTGATCAATGCAGGAAGTTTGCGGAGGATGGGAAAGCTAATCAATGTGTGAAGATTTATTGGGATACTTGATTTTGACATTTTTCTTTTTCTTATAGAGATTTGGAAGGCTGATCAATGCAGGAAGCCTTTTACTACCATGATATATGATGGTAGTAATCCTTTGAGGGAGTGGTCTACGTTTAGATTTTTGCTTTTTGGATTTTGGATTTTTACTTTTTAAATGGCAGGATAAGATATGCATGATAGTTGTCCTTCAAGGGATCAATCTGTACTTTAGAAAATTTTGCTTTATGAACAACTCTCCTTCGAGGGAATAGTCTGTTTTTGGATAAGATAACTTTTAATATGAGCATCCATGGAATTTTGAATTTTGTATAGAAGAGCTGGGGATAGTTAGGTAGACCATTTAGGAGGGGATGAAGAATGTACAAGTGACACCCATGAACCCTTATCGTGGTTCTACTAGGTAGATAAGAAGGTGATGGATGTAATGATTGTGGAGTTCTCACAAATAAGGAAGAACCTATCCATAAGGAATATTCTATGATAAGAGTTGGGGTGCCCATATTCAAGCTTGTAGATAGAAAAGTGATGGTATACTACATGATTCCAAATCATTATGATTAGATATGGAAGAGGTTGATGATGGATGGATGACCACTTAGATAACTAAGTTCTCGTTGGTAAGTATATTAACAATAGAAAGGCCATAAGTGTAATGTGTTAAGAGGTTATGTTTTTGGTTTACCATTAATGGAGGCCAATTGATAGGCCCCAGACCCGTACTTATGCATGATAATATAAGGTCCAATCTAGTAAGGAGAAAAATTTCTACGTTGACTCCTTTCTAGAGTAGTGACGTTCTGATTTTCTTTAAGGACAAGGTCACTGATGTTAAAGTTGTGTTCCTTGAGATGTTTGTTAGATGGGGGAGTGGATAGGATAAGATGATAGCTTGCATAAGGTTAGATGAGGTAAGATATATGAGAGGAGACAAAATATTATGCATTATCTTTAAAAAATTAGGGAGCGAGGAAACATGTGTCGTAGTGAGAGAAAGATGGTAAAAAAAGTGGGCCGAGGATGATAAATGGTTCCCCAAGAGAGGCAATAAGATGGCTACAAAGGTGGATTTAGGATGAAATGATGTGATAGATAGGTAGATTAGATAAGATGAGATAACATAGTAGATTTAGATAGGATTTAGGTGAGACAATATTGGGGATTAAGAGGAAGGGAACTATCCTGACTATAGACTAGTCCTAGAGTTATTGTGGAGATTAAAAGAGGTCAGGGGAAGGAACGTAATGCCATTCATGTTCAGGGGTTGTTTGATGGAGATGAAGATGGATTGATGTACATGAGATATGTAGATACATTATGTGGGGGAAAATTAAGAGCGAGGTATTGGAACTCCGCTAGTGAAATACGGTGCATCCCGGTGGCGAGAGACTCATCATCAGGTAATTTGGATGTGAATATGGATTCCAAGGGAGATGGGGTAGATTTTTTAGGAGTAGTGATGATGACTTTGGTTTGTGATTGGATATATAGTGGAGGATCATGAAGGTGAGAACGATTGGTAATATGTGTAGTATTGATAGAAAAAAGAGGACCGTACTTGGGAGAAGTAACATTGGGAGGAGAAATAACAACAAAGGCCCTGGATGAATGTGGGGACTTAGATATTTTGGTGGATGAAGATCAAGATAGAGGAGTGAGATTGGTTATAGATGAATTAGAATATGGAAGAGGGTGACCCCCTTTGATGAGAAGATCATATTCTTTAATGAGATAACGGATGAGAGCTTGGATGGCCTTATAATGTTTGATGTCATGTCCTGGGGGTGTGATGGTAAACAAAAATAACATTAGGATCAAACCATGATGGTTTTTTTCCACATGGGTCAAAATATTTGATAGGGGGAATGGTGATTACTGAGGCTTGGAGTAAAAAATGAAATATTTCAATGTAGGACCCAATGGGGATTGTTGGATAAGCGGTTGTAGATGAAGTGGAGTTGAGAAGGGTGGACAAAGGTAAGAGGGATGGTTTGCTTCAGTGAGGCTTCATGGAAGCCTTTGATCCAAATTTATATTTGGAAGAAGAAATGGATGTATGTGATTCATGTGTAGTCTTAAGAGGGGGTTTATATGACTTAGATTGTGATTTAACATTTGGGGATGTGAATGGTTTTGTACGCGGGTTACATTATTTTGATTTGGATGTGTTGGTGATGGGTGTCTTAGATGAAGGGCCTCGTCTTAAGAGGGACATAGATGCTCCTTAGAGTGATGACATGAAATTAGATTTCTTGTGAGGGTTAGAATTGGGAAGAGAGAGATCCAAATTTTTGTGTGGATGTGTGAGGGACTTTTGAATAGGTATGCCAAGGTTTTTAGATTTTGGTTGTGAGGATTTACCTTCGATATGAATGGTGATGATTTCAACATGGGGGTATTTAAAAGTAGAACTAGATAATGCAGATGATGTTGTGGATATCATAGGTGGAAGTGGTTATTGGATGATGTGCTTGATGAGATCAAAAGGGGTTGTGGATTGTGTAGGTTTACAATTAGTTGGTGTAGGGGTGATTGGTTTTGTAGATGGGGCAAGATCATAATTTATGATTGTGTTGAGTGAGGACGTTTGTATAGTAGATGTTTCAAGGGATGGTGTAGATGTGAGTATAAGTTGAGGTGTTGATGTAGGTATGGTCACAATAGTAGATGCAATTGATGTGGAAGTAGGTAAATATGTAGGTGTGTGTGATGAAGATGTCAAGGCAGGTGTTGGGGTAGTTGTAGGTAAAGGAACAAATGTGATAGGTTGGGATGTGGTAGAGGGTATAGTTGAGATTGATGTGGATGAGGATGTTGTAGATATATTTGGTGTAGATTCAATAGGTGTAAAAATAGGTGTGGATACTAATGAGGTTGCAGATGAGGGAGAAACATCTAAAATAGAGGTAGATGTAGTAGATAATGAGGCGGTGGATGTAGGTAATGATGTGGGTTCTTGATCTATGGTATTGATTGTGTGAGCATTAGGTGCTTGAGATGTGTGGGGTGGAGTTTGATTAGTTATTGGATGATTGGGAAAAGGTTGTTTGAAGACGTCAAGAGGCTAATTATGTGGAGCATTAGGGTTGTCTATTTGGAGGTCTCTATAATCTATAAGTCATTGGATGAGATCTTTGAAGGAAAAAAACTTCTCAATGTTGTGACCTTGGACTTTATGATACTTACAATAATGAACCTCGCGATACTATACTGGGTTGAGTTGCAAGTCATCAATGGGTTTGATAGGGGCAATTTCGATGAGATGGATAACCATCAACTTGTTGAAGATAGAGTTGTATGACTCTCCAAGGGGAGTGCAATTGGGAGTTGGTCTAGGAGCTCTTTATGGGGGCTCCATGGAAGATTTGACCTCAATGGAGTCAATGGTATTCTTATATTTGTCACCATGCATGGAAGGATTATAAAGTTTGGGTGTGGGCTTATTTGATTGAATTTTGAGTTTACGAGCCATAGTAAAAGCCTTCTCAAAGGTTTATAATGATTTAATTTGAAGGGTAGATGAGATATGCTTTGCACAAGAATGTGAGAAGAGTTCAATAAGCTTATTTTGTGTAAGGGAGAATGATAGTTGGTTAATGATGTCATGCCATCATGCGAAAAAATATGCCATAGATTCTTCATTGTACTGTCTAATGGCGTAGAGGTTTGTGATAGCGATCTTGTGCATGATAATGATTAACAAGTGTTCTAAAAATAGTTACGAAAGTTGGGTGAAGGAGCATAATGAATGTTATGGGATTCCATTGTACCAATCCAACGCATGTCTAACTAATGACATGGGGAATGTGATAAGCATAAGGTCTTGATTATGGGTGATGAGGTAACATAAATGTCTAAAAGTGTGAAGGTGTTGTTGTGGGTCCTCTTTGATATTAAACTTACAAATTTTTGGAAGCTCCTAGTGAGGAGGATAAGGCTTTATGGGAATGAATGGATTGATATTCATTACAAATTTGTTCATACGAGAATGTGGTTTTTGATCCCAAGGTAGCGGTTTCAAGATTAGCCATTCTAACTCAATAGTTCCTATAAGGGATTGTTAGATAGATGGTGTTGAGAAGTTGAAGGATGAGATTGTAATGCATATGAGGTAGATGGATTAGGTTGTTGATATTGTTTATATGTTTGAGGATGTGTGGGTGTTAGGGGAAGTGTTTGATAAGGGGGGATGTAGTTAAATGGTTGTGACTGAATAGGTTGGGAGATAGGTGGTTGTTAGGAGACAGGGATAAAATGAGATCGATGAGAATGGGTTGGATGTTGAGAGATGGGAATATTAGATTGGTTTTATATGGTATGAGTTGGGATGTGCATGTGGGATGATTGAATGATACCTTTGAGTGGAGGTTGATAGGTTTGAGTAGATTCTTGATAGTCTTGAATAGGGGCACTAGAGACAATAATGAATGAAAAATTAATGGGGATAGAAGATTTGGGGATGGTGTGAGGTAAGTTGGGTGGAATGGGGGCCACTAATTGAGTGGTTTGATGGGATTGAGGAATCATGGTGGATTTGTAAACTAGATAATCATAAAGAGTGATAGGATTAACATCAAGGAGTTCTTGAAACAGTGAGCATCTACGAGGGATGGTAGGGGGTCCAAGAGTCTCTAAAGGGGTGAAAGATGGGGGCGTAGATGGTTTAAAGGGAATGGAACGATGAGAGGTAGAAGGAATGGTTTTAAGATGAGGATAATTTTGGATGATAGGGGCTTCATGAAGAGAGACCATAGAAACAAGGGGTTGGGAGACCAAAGGCACGGTGATCATTGGTGTGGAAGAAGCAGGTGACAAATGCAAAAGCTTGTTGGGAAAGATTGTTAGAAGTGGGGATGTTGTTAGATGAGGTAGATTCTTGTGTTTTCCTAGCTTGAGAATGGGTAATGGCATGCATGAAATAGAAAAACAATAACTTATACAATTTATTAACAAACAAATCAAGCAAAAAGAATTTAATCATCTTGATTATTTATAAAATGTGGGAAAGAAAAGAAAATAGGCTTGAAGGGTGCCTAGGAAATGACAATCTACGAGTGGTGTTATCCCAAATTTACTCCTCGAGTTAATTTGGATAATTCTGTTAACATTTTAATCTACCTTGAGAAGAGGATGTCGAAAGTAGTGAGATTTTTTTTTGAAAAAATCCTTTGTATAGAGGTATTTTGCAGGAGTTTAATGATGCGAGTCTTGAAAGTATGTTTTCAAAATTCCGAAGTCTGAAAACCTAAAAGTCTGAAATTTCAGACTTTTTAGGCTTTTTAGGTTCAGAGTTTTTTTGCTTAATGATATGCAATTTTTATCCAGAGTTCTGAAGTCTGATACCCTAAAAGTCTGAAATTTCAGACTTTCAGGCTTTCGAAGTTTTGGTCATACTTTTCGGTAAAATCTCCTTCGGACTTCCGAAGTTTGAAAGTCCAAAATTTTAGACTTTCGGGCTTTTAGGTTTCAAAACTCTTCGGGTCATTTTTGAGTTTTCATTTTCAGATTTCTGAAGTCTGAAAGTTTGAACTTTTGGACTTTCAGGTTTTCAGGTTTTAGAAAATTAATTGTCATTTTACGTTTTCATCTCCAAATCTCCAAAGTCTGAAAGCCTGAAATTCCAAAATTTTGGAATTTCAGGCTTTCAGCTTTCAGATTTTTGGAGTCCTTCATGTAATTAATTTTTTACCTACCTCCGTATAGATCAAGATTTCACCATTAATATCGGGTTTCCTATTTAAACTCACATTTCCACTTGTGATTTTCACCTAGTACTTTGCTCTGACATTATGTTTTCTTGTACTTCTCGGTGTCATTTTCAAGGTATTTTAAGTTGGTTATTTTTCCTTTTGGTTTAAGATATTTTATTTTATTCCTCTTTGTTTATTCTTCTCCTATTGTTCCTCCTCTGTGTACTTTTTAAAATGACAAATTCATTTCCCACCATGTTTCTAAATTTTAAGTTTCCATAGGCATTCATAGTTTTGAAAGGATCTTCTCGAGTTTTCCAATTCTCACTCTTAGCACTTCTTATTTTTCAGGATTCAAAGATTAGAGTTGTTCGGACAAACCTTCTTCCCATGATTTCAGATATTTGGTAGTTCGTCACTACTTCAGAGGTCTTATTTTTGGAATTTTGGAACTCTTGTTTTCGGGATTTCGGAAGTCACCTTTTTGGGGGATTTTCACTTTGGGATTTTGGAAGTCAGATTTTCAAAAATTTTGTTTTTGGAACTTCAGAACTCTTGTTTTCAGGTTTTTGGAGCTTTTTAGTTATTGGGAACTGTGCATTTCGGAGGGTTTAACTTCAGAATTTTTACTTTCGGAACTTCAAAATTTTTTCCTTTGGAACTTTCTTTTTCATAATTTCAGAGTTTTTCTTTTCGGGTTTTCGGAAGATAGGCTTTCGAAAGTCAGGTTTTTAGAATTTTGTACTCTTATGTTTCAGAGTTTTCCACTTTGGAGTTTCAGAGGTTTCCACTTTGGGTTTCTAATTTTTGGATTTTCATAGGTTGAAGATTTTCAGATTTTCTGATTTCTCTTCTTCAACAATTCGAAACTCATAATTTGATGTCTACTTCCGCGTTAATGGGAAAAGAAAAGATTAGCTATTCATTTCTTGGAGTTGCTCCTCACTCCTACTTGTCTTTTGACTTGGGAAATATAGGAGACACCGACCTAGGGCAGATTGATTTTATGGATTTCTGGAAAAGAGTAAAGGCTCCAAACAAGAAACCATGGATACATGCCATATACGATAGTGGGCTTGTCCTTGCTACTGGTTTTCCCACATCCATGCATTGCCCGAAGTTCATTTTAGCCGAGTAACGCACTTTGATGAGGAATCTATGACGGTTAAAGATGGTGATGATAAGGTGGTAATCCGTTTGGACCTAGACTTTTTCAAAGATCTGCTCAAACTTCTTGATGTTGAAGACTACGCAACCATTTCACTAGAGTCAACAGTAGAACATTGGGACAAGGGGGTAGAAGTTTGCATGATAGTCATGATGAAAATCTATTTAGCCAAGAATGTCGCTAAATTACCAAAGACCATGTGTAGGGAAGACTTCATTCACGAGGTCAATGACATCATTGTTCTATTAAGCAGAATTTCAGTTCTTCCCTCTGCAAAGGAATTCTAGGAATGAATGTTCTTGTACATCGCTTACCATCAAGAAAAATAAGGAATTTATCCGATGTGGGGAGCATATCAGTAGCTCCATTTTCTATCAGTTGAGTAAAGTGCTTTCCACAAAGAGTTTCTATATGACATCCTTCTTGGTTTATGCGGACCGCTGCTATGGGATATTTCTCTGGATTGAATACTAAAGGTATTCGCAGCACCTCCCAAATCTATGATTTCTATCCTCAACTCACACTGAATGAAGGGAGCAGGAATTTTCATAGGGTCAATGATTCCTTCCTTATGGTTATCCTCTACCTTTTTGATAAGGAGTTATACAATCGAATGATTTCTGATGAAGCCTTCAAAGAAGTGTGTGAGTGGGGAGAAATCTATTTACAATTGCCCACATTTACTTACATTCGGATTCAAGCTTCGTAGGTGCTCCCAAAAAATTGCCAAGATGTCCTACTGATAAATGGGTTCTACTTGAATTGGTTCAACAATTGTTGGATTATTATCAAATTTAGAACAAACGCCACAAAGTGGGAATGCATTTCCCTATTTTAATTGGCAGATACACCTACTCGAATATTCACAAGGCCAAAAATATGGATGCATAAATGGTTGAAGTAACCATTGCGAACCTTTCATCCACATACCAACTTCGATTATTGGGGTAAATTCAGCGAAACAGGGTCGGTACCAGTGCCCATGTGCCCCCAATTGGAGGATATCTAGATTCATTGTCGGGATGAATACATCATCCGATAATAAAAGGAATGATAACTAGATCGTGCCAAGCCAAGAACACAGATGCTAATCAAACATCATGATCAATAAGATGAAAGTAATTTACCAGAATAACTTTACATAAACCTTTGCAAACAAATGAGCAGCAATATCACATATTATTATGTAACTCAATGAAATACAATGAGAATGGGCCTTGCTTATATAGGTAAGAAATAACAATCTAAGAACTAATCAAGGTCGTAGATCAAGCCATAAATTAGGGAAAGAACTAGTCATCAAAGAACTAGTCAAGTCCATAGATTTATGAGAGAACTAGACATCAAGGATCTAGTCAATACCATAGATTTAGGAAAGAACTAGTCAATACCATAGATCAAGGAAAGAACTATACCTAGCAACTAGATAATATCTCCTAATATCTAAATAAATAAAAAGGAAATATCCACACACATAAGTGGGTGGGGATAAATACAATAAAGGTAAATAATGTACTTGGGTGAACATGAGCTAAGGTAAATACCTACTCTAACACCCTCCCTCAAGTGAAGCTAGGGGCCAAAATAGAAGTGGCATGTCCACAGTATGAGTCCCAACAACTAGGCCTACTGAGGTACTCATGTACAATATATCCATGAAGAAATTTCGAACCAAAAGAAGGAAAGAATCCTGCTATAAGGAAAGAGAAAGAAGAAGGAAGAAGAAGGAAGATGTTCTCACGAACACCCCCCAAGAACAACTTCCGAAACCCCAAGCATTCCATGCAACTCAAGGTAGCGAGGTGATGCAAAAGGCTTCGTAAAGATGTCTGCAACCTACTGCTGAGTTGAAATGTACTCCAAGCAAAGAACTCCATCCTGAATGTGCTGACGAATGAAGTGGATGTGTATCTCAATATGCTTGGTCTGCTGGTGCTCAACTAGGTTGCGAGAAATGTGAATTGCACTTTGGTTGTCACACCAAAGTACAGTCAATGAATCCTATGGGAATCCAAACTCTGTCAATAACTGGCGAAGCCAAAGAATCTGCTGACTCGCTATAACTATTGCCCTGTACTCTACCTATGAAGATGAAAGTGCAATAGCCTGTTGCTTTTTGCATGCCCAAACAACTGGAGAAGAACCAAGATAGAAAAGATAGCCAGAAGTGGAATTCCTGTCATCAATAGAACCTGTCCCAATCTGAATTTGTATACCCAACCAACTGAGTAGAGCCCCTAGTGTAGTGTAGGCCAAAGTGGGAAGTGCCATGGAAATAGTGCAAAATCCTTTTAGCAGCCTAACAGTGACTACTATGAGGAGAATGTGCAAATTGAGATACAAGCCCTACTACAAATGAAATATCAGGGTGAGTATGGGTCAAGTACATGAGACTCCCAACCAACTGCCTATACAATGTAGGATCACAAAGTGGTGTGGTACATGTGGATGTAAGAGTAACTCCAGACTGAAAAGGAGATGGACTTGGCTTGCAATCAACCATATCAAAGCACCTAAGAAGATCATGGGTGTACTTTTGCTAACTCAAATGAATCCCTGAATCTGTCTAAGAAATCTGCAAACCAAGGAAATAATGCAATAGCCCAAGATCTGTCATGTCAAACTGTGTAGAAAGAGCCCTCTGAATACTCTGAATGTGGGAAGAAGAGCTGCCAGTAAGTAACAGATCATCAACATACAAGACAAGTATCACAATATCCTCACCGACATGCTAGAGATACACTGTATGATTAGAGTGGCAATGAACAAAACTAGTAGATAGAAGAAAAGAATCCATCTTCTCATACCAAGCCCGAGGGGCTTGTTTGAGACCGTAGAGAGACCTTCAGAGCTGACAAATAAGAGAAGAATCCTGAACAAATCTAGTCAGCTGCTCCATATATATTTCCTCTTGTAGATCTCCATGTAAGAAGGCACTCTTCACGTCCATCTGGTATACGGGCCACCCCTATGATGCAGCAATAGCAAGTACAAGGCGTACATAATCCATCTTGGCAACGAGTGCAAAAGTCTCAGAGTAATCAATACCTTCAACTTGTGAAAAACCCTTTGCAACAAGATGAGCCTTATACTTGTCAATGGACCCATCAGCTATGTATTTGGTTTGGTATACCCACTTACACCTAACCATCTTTCTTCCTTTAGGAAGAGATACCAAATCCCAAGTATGATTCTTCATCAAAGAAGAATACTCAGCTGTCATCGCATCATCCCACTTTGGTATCCCATGAGCCTTTGAAAAATACTGTGGATCCTCAAAAACTACCTGAACACAAAATTCCAAAACCTGTAGAATGTGCGTGATGATGCCTAGTGGGTGGAAGATCCTCTATGAAAGGTGTTACCTCAGAAACTATAGTACGAGCCCACTTAGGCATATTGACAACATCAGTGGGAATAGGATCCTCAATGGCATCTATAACCTCCTCATCAATCTCCTCAAAGAAAGGATCCTCAAGATGAGATGAAGAAGAAGAAGGAATGGAAGAAGATGAAGAATCATGAGGAGTGAAATGCTCATCAAACTAAACATGTGTTTGAAAAAGAACATCATGTGTATCAGGATCTAAAAGATGATAAGCTCTCATGTCCTCACAATACCCTACAAAGATCAAGGGTTTACTCTTCTTATCCAAATCTTTCCTTTTCTTCTTTGGCACAAAGGCCCAAGCATGGCTCCCAAAGACTTGAAAAAATGAGACATCTAGACTTAGTGTTGGACCAAGCTTCCTCTGGAGTCAAATTCTCAAGTGCTCTGTGTGGTGTGTGATTCTAAATATAGTTAGCACAATTAACTACTTCTGCATAATAGATAGGAGGTATATCTCTAGAATGCATCATACAGTTAGCCATTTCCTTCAAATTTCTATTCTTCCTTTCTGCTAATCCATTCTGTTGTGGAGTATGAGGAACAAAATGCTGGTGAATAATGCCTTGAGTTGCCAAAAATTCAAGAAAACTCATTGCTGAAGTACTCCCCCCATTATCAGTGTGAAGGTTCTTTATGCTACTAGAAGATTGTTTCTCGACCAAAGCCTTGAAGAATTTGAAGTGTGAAAAAAACATCACTTTTGTACTTGAGAAAATAAACCCAAGTATGCCTCAAGAAATTATCAATAAATGTAAGTGCATACTTAGCTCCATTGAAAGATGGGGTAGGAAAAACCATCAAGTCACTATGCACAAGCTCAAGTGGTGAAGAAGCTCTCTTAGACAAATTTTTAGGAAAAGGATCTTGGTGTTGTTTCCCTAATGCACAACCATGACAAACTCCCTCAAGACAAGAAACTCTAGGAAGACCATCTACCATACCATGAGTGCTCAACTCCTTCAAATATCTGTAATTGAGATGTCCAAATCTTTCATGCCAAAGCTTACTCTCTGAATCTGAATGAGAAACCAATCTTGTCCCTATAGAAGAAGTGTCATCAAAACCCTCAAAGTGATATAGTCTAGAACTATGATCAACAATACCCTGAGCAACAAGTGAATAAGGCTCCAACAAAGTTCTTACTTCTACCCCATGTGGTGTAAAAGTCACTATTTTCCCTTGACCAGAATGACAAATTTGATATACAGAAAGCAAATTTGTAGTGATGTTAGGAACATATAGTGCATCTTGGATATTTCCACCATCAAGTTGTATATCACCTTTTCCCTCAACAGAAAGAAAGGAAGAATCTCCAACCTCAATTTTGGAAGTAGAACTCAAACCTAGAGAAACAAAAGACTCCTTGGAAGAAGTCATGTGATGAGAAGCACCAAAATCTATAACCCAATTGTCTGCAAGTGGTGACTGAGATCTTCCAACAACATTAAGTGTTTTTTCCATGCTAATTAGAAGGAGGTGGAGTGGAGATAGAAATTTTTTGTTTCTTGACTGCATCCTCTAAGGCTTGCATTCGCTTATAACACCTATTTTCTTCATGATTACTACTCCCACAAAAAGAGCATGAATGGCTAGACTTATTCTTGGATTTAGAAGACTCCTTGGGTTTTGAGTTGTTTTCTTTGGGTTTAGAGCATTTTGAGATGGAGAAGGTGTGGATTTGGTTTTACTATTTGGTTTTCCCTTACCCTTAGGATTAGATGCAACTAATGCCTTTTGAGAGGTGGAAGACTCAAGGTGAGATAATTTGGATTCTTCCCTAGTAAGTCTTTCACAAAATGTTTCTAAGTTAGGCATTTTGAAGGTGTCACCTAAGGCATCCATGCTAGAGAAAAAGGTAGAAGCAAAAATTTGGAATGGTCCTCTCAACTTGGATAGAATCAAGTAAACACACTCTTCATCTTTCTTATCTCTTCCACTCCCCTTCAACTGTGTCAACAAATGCTTGAACTTGGTAAGATAGTCTATAATTGTTGGAAAATCTTTAGGATTAAGAGAGGTGATCTCAATTTCAAGTTGCATGGCTCTCATATGATCCACCTTACCAAATAAATCCTCCAATTTCTCCCATATTTTGAAAGGAGAGTCACACTTTTCCAAATGAAATAGAATACTGTCACTTACATAAGTTCCTATCAAACCCATACACTCATCAAATTTGCACTGGTACTGAAATTTCTCATATTCTCTAGTGAACACTAGTTGTTCTGAAGAAGTTAAAGCCCATAATCCTTTCCGCTTAATTATTGTTTCCATTCTTGGTTTCCATGTGTGGTAATTATGTGTTGTTAATGGCTCAACATGATCTAATGCAGAAGTAGATAAAGATGCCATCCTCAAAAAATCACCAAAAGAAATGCAACAAGAACCAAACAATGCAACAAGACCCCCAAACAATGCAACAAGAGCCCCCCAGATTTTGGCACTTTATAATGAGTGTGTGTTACAATATGACACTTTATAATTATAGTGTGATTCTAAAAATAAATATTTCCAATGGAAAGAGCATAAAAAACATGTACTTTTGCAAAAAATGGCACTCAAAACCGAGTTACCAATCAAAAGATACAAGCTTTTCCAATAATATGCTCTACTATTTATTTTAGTTTCCACTAAAATAGAATAAAATGCTCTTGTCTTCACCACACAAATAAAATGAAAGGGGGCTGGAGTTAAGCACCTACTAGTAGGAATCACAAGCTTTAAGCCCTCATATGACCATGCCATATGACCGGGGGCCAATGGGGATCTAATGGAAGCCTTACTGTTTTGAAACCATCAATGTAACTAATGCTGGTCACAATGAGCAAAATACGAGTAAATCCCAAATATATGAATATATAAAGAATTTATTTGCAAAATAAAAATTACAGATGAATGTCAATAGCAATCTCTTGCTCTGATACCATAAAAGGAATGATAACCAGGTCATAGTGCCAAGCCAAGAACACAGATGCTAATCAAACATCACGATCAATAAGATGAAAGTAATTTCCTAGAATAACTTTACATAAACCTTTGCAAACAAATGAGCAAAAATATCGTATATTATTATGGAACTCAATGAAATACAATGAGAATGGGCCTTTCTTATATAGGCAAGGAATACCAATCTAAGAACCAGTCAAGGTCATAGATCAAGCCATAAATCATGGAAAAGAACTAGTCCTCAAAGAACTAGTCAAGTTCATAGATTTATGAGAGAACTAGACATCAAGGATCTAGTCAATACCATAGATCTAGGAAAAAACTAGTCAATACCATAAATCAAGGAAAGAACTATACCTAACAACTAGATAATATCTCCTAATATATAAATAAATAAAAAGAAACATCCACACACATAAGTGGGTGATGGATAAATACAATAAAGGAAAATAATGTACCTAGGTGAACATGAGCTAAGGTAAATACCTACTCTAACAAATAAAGGGTCATATATGAGAGGTTGACAACCTTGGATGAAGTTTGACAGTTTGGTAATAGCTGATGTTCCAAAAGACTTCAATGAAAGATAATGAGATGAGGTTTTGGATGTGGCATATAAAAATGGAATAATACTACCAATCAACCATTGCCATGAGAGTTGATTAGTAACCATAGAGGAAAGAACATAATATCAAAGGAGAGAGCAAGGCCCATTCTGTAGAGAACTTACAACTAGTTAGTAGTACCTTGGGATATCTCACCCAAGGGAGCAGAGTAACCTATAAATATAAAGGCCCCACCAATTATAAGCCAATCAACACCCATAAAGGGAAAATAGGGTCGACCCAAAAAACACCATATAATTCTAAGGTAATATTTCATTTGTTGTTGGTGGCTCATCTCTCTCCAAGGCTTCTATTTCTAAGGCCATGTCTACTACAACAACCTGTGACAGGTAAGTGGTTGATGTCAGTGAAACTCTCCTAGTATCTCACAAGATCCATCAGCCAAGTTCCATCCTCTTTCATTGTAACTTCCAATATCAGTTCCTTCCACCTCCATAATTCATTTCTTCCTTCCCATCTCCTTTTATGGCCCAGGTATTCTCATCCCTTCAAAGTTCTCTCAGCTTAAGAAACTATGGGGGTCACCCATTTCTTCTTCACTTCCCTTATGACACTTTCATTTCCTTCCATCTCATCCCCTAACATCATTCTATCAACTTTCTATGGCTATCCTTAAATCTACCTAGTCCATCATTGCCACTTCTACCCAAATGCCAACCAATGTTTCTAGTGCTCTTGTCATGACTAATGTTTCAGGAATATGATCTACTGTTCTATACATTCATGTAACACTAGCCATCCCAGAATGGCATGTTTGATAGACATTCCAAAGTAGAAGAAGAGGGTCAAGCCTCTAGGACATGTCAGATATCTCAGTATATTAAAACATACGCCCAAAAGACAGGCCAAAAGGCCAAGGTTCAACACTGTTTCGAGTTTGATTCCATTTGAATCCATCATGGGGATTCCATGAATAAATGTAGAGGTTTCTACTCCCATGCTGAGGGAAAAAATAAGGAAACAAATACAATGACATATTATTAGATCTATAGATTTTTCATTGGGAAAATCTACTCACGAAGGAGCCAAACAAGATGTGTACACTACTCTTGGGACACTGTTGAGGAAAAATATGACAAGGCTACAAAATATGAGATCAAAAATCAAGCCTTGAACAAATCACTGCATTATTATGCAAAGTAACCCAACCAACTCCATCTACCTAAGTCTCAACTATTACAGCTATGAAAATTTCAATCTACCATCAATGACGTTTCTAGTACCATGAGATCGTAAAAGCTAGGCTAGAAAGGGAGATCAGCTTAAATGATAATGGATGGAAGGCATATTGCATGAAGCTAATCCTTTAATCAAAGAAGTATGTCAGGATACACAATGATTTACACAATGGGAGAACTACTATTTACAAAATGGATGAAGCATTTTCTAAGGATATTTAACAACTTGAATTGGAGGAATCTGGCAACATGGAGCAAAAATAAGAGAAGTAGACCCAGACTTTCTCCTTTATAAAGAGGTCATCGATGATGCCTCAAAGTTATTTGAATATCAAAAGGCCATGGAATTCCTGCGGTATTTCAAGTGTTGTAAGACTTCCCCTATAATAAAGAAATTTGTATGATAAATGAATGGAGATCACCGATGCCTTGAATGATATCTCATCAATAGTTTGATGTTGCTAATTGTAAATTTTCAATGAAAACATCGACACTCTCCCATAGTATTCATCAAATTAAGGAAAATTTCAAGGATTTGGTAAAGCGTGACGACGAGGTCACCAAAAATTTCAGCAGTGACTCCATTGACCGATTGGTCTTATGCCAAAATTTCATAGGTAGGCTTAAGAAAGTTGTGAGTAAACTTCGAAGAGTGCCAGCCAAGATCACAAAAGAGATCAAGACAGTAGATGTTGTGAATCAGTACGCATGTGGACCTAGAGATGAAGAAATTCAGGGGATTATCAAGTGTTTCATCGAGTATTAAGCATCGAATGGATGCGGTGGGAAGTTGAACAACAAAGGTAACCTATGGTTGAAGAGGAAGGTGTAGCTGAACCAGGCCAAAGATGAGCAGCCATTACTAAGAAAAATATAAGCTCCTTTATTCGGTCAAAGTTGTAGGGTTAACTGAGTCAAACCATAATGAAACAAAACTTATCTATTTTTATGAGAAGCATTGTTCCCTTAATTTAATGACATTTCTATTTTTAGTAAAATCTAAGTTAATGGCGCAACTATAATGGCTTGACCTAAGAACTTATAAATGAGTTGTCATGCATGAAGTATTGGGGGAGAACATAAGATACAAATCAATTTTGGTGTGAAGTTTCTCTTCAAGCTTAGAAGAGTGCTTTAGAGATTTAAAAAACATTTTAACTTGCATATTCAGAGTTATACCTTGCTGTTAGAAATATGATTTATTGTGTTAGATGGTTAATCAATACTTACTTTGTGCATGTATGATTCCTTAGTGTGAGAATAGATTAGGTTACCTTTATTTCAAATTATCTATTACATGTTATGAGGGAGTAATGTGATTATATTTTATTTCAGTTGTGAGAATCTTATTTTCCTTCTATGTTAAAATTTGTATTATCATTATTCATAGTCAGCATGAAATGGATGTTTAACATGTGCATGTGTTCTTTCCTCATAATAACTGTGTCCATTTGAATCAAATGGGTATCTCTCTCTTATGTATCTCAAGTTTAACGAAGGACCTTGTATACCTGGTCTGTGGTACTTTTGTACCCTTTCCAAGGGTTGACTTCCCAATAGGTGAGGTGGCCAATGATGCAAGTATCCTACCCACATTAACCCTTCCAGAGATTAAGGACTATCCATTGTGTGAGTTGGTCTCACCATCCATAGTGGTCGTCTTATGTGTTTGCCTCGATGCATCTTTCAAATAGTTGAATGGCCCATGAAGAATTTTAGCCTGTTGACTAGGATAGTCATTTTACTCTACACTAGGAGTGTACACACACTTAGGCTTGTAGGAAAAGTTGTTGGACACTGGCGATTGAAAGGTCGTTTCAATCCTTGATCCCAAGTCCCACAAATTGAGAGGTGCTTCCATGTCATCTCATATCGCAACTTCAAATGTCTGAAGAATCAGAGTGGTTCCCATTAAGCAGGGATTGCCATGTACTATTTGGTAAGCACTGAATAAAGCTGGTCATTGAATTAGAACAGGACTAGAGAGCATCATCAGAATGCTACTGGGATGGTGTAGCATTACTGTGCAACTGTTGATAGTCGATAGAGATCAGAGATATGGCTTAACTTCAATGATGCGTAAGACCGAGAATGTAGGCTACCGACTAGTGGCAGACATCCAGAGCTAGTACCGAGTTGTATGGGCCCACGAGTCTGGGCGGTGAAGGATTAGTTTTGCTAAGTGGTGAATATAGACCGGTATTGACCTGGGAATGACAATTGGCGGTAAAATGTTATAGGCTGTACGGTAGCATTTCGAGGGATGCTATTCTATACTGACCAGTAGCATGTTCAAAATGCTACCAGTTGGTATCAATTTTGGATGCTACCAACCAGTAGGCTTTTGATAACAACAAGTGAATTTCGGGCCTATGGGGCTGCAAGAGGTTTTTTTTAGTATGTACGCATTCTACCGGTTTGCAAAAGGCGCAATAGTGAATGGTTTGGGCCCGCAGATCTATTAAATGCTACTAACCGGTGGCATTTTTGGTGCTACCGACCGGCTGTACAAAGGCATTTGATTCAGAATGTATTCAAATGGCGACAATAACTTTCAATCTAGTAGCATCTAAATTCAAAAAACTGGGTACCGATTAGACGGTGGATCTCAACCTACCTCTATGCCAGCGGGAATAATAAATTATTATTTTTTAGGGTAGGATTTTATGGGTGAACAATTTAGAAAAAAAAAATTCAATCCATTAATACGGGATCCAATTGCTTCAACTACCTAGGCATCTGATTTGAGCAGTCCATCTTTCCTTCTCCAACTACACCAAACAAACATGGGGAACTAGAATGCCATGACTGATCGTAGGTAAGATTTTTAGGGCATTAATTGTATGGCCTCCCATTGAGCTCTTCAGAGCAGATTCCAAGCTTTCTTGGTGAGGTAATCTCTCTCAGGATCGACATTCTATATATTGTAAACACTTGCCTCATTTTAGAAGGGCAAGAAATTCTAGGAGTGTGGGGAAACTCTGTCAAAATTTTTTCTCTCGACTCCATTTGAGTTGTAAACCTTCTCCTGGGCTCTTGGAAAGTGGATTTTATGCCTTTGTGCATAACATCTGTTTATTGGTTTATGCACCTCATAGAAGAAATAAAAATCATGTTTTGTGGCGTTTCTTCAACCCTAGCTCATTTTTATTGTGTTTCTTTTGCCTCTCCATTGTGTTGTTGTATTTTGTGCATGCTTCTCTCATTTGTAGGTTCATGAGGTTGTGTTTCATGGAGATTTGATGGAGAGTTGGGATTTGGGTTTGTGTCACTCCTGTCTGGCCTCTCTCAACTCTTTCTTCCTTCCATTCTCCCTCAAGTAGAGTATCTCACCCCTTTTCTTGGTGTTATCACCACCCTTATCTTATTTTTTTTCCCTTTTTTTCGTCTTTCTAACCCTCTCTCTCTCCCTGGTTCCTTGGATGGTTAGTTTAGGATTAGTTAGCTACATTTTCCCTTATAGGAGTAGTTTAGCATTAAGATTAGGTAGAGGAAGCTAGCCTTCTCCTGAGGACCATCTCAAGTTCGCAAGTCCCAAAACTTGAGAGATGGTCCTATGCTAGCAAATTACACTGAATTCCCCATTCCCGACTTAGTCATTTGGGGGGTGTTGTAATTTTTCATTAATAGGTGGTTTCAGGTAGTTTTGGATGGAATCCTCGATATACTCAAAGGTACATGAGGCAAAAATATGTGATGAATATTAGTATGGGGCTTGGTATTGGGGCATACCCCCAAACTTCATGGTTCCACAATGATAAGGGAGTCAGGTGCTTAGCCAATATACTGGTAGACAAAAAATTGTAACGTGAACAAAACACCATGATGAATTTCCTGTTGGGTGATGAAATCCCAATAGTTCCACTTAGTAGGAGATTTTTAGATGTGTAAATTGATTTTTGTGTTTAGATGTGTGTGATGAAGTATATACAACGAGTTAAACCCCCTAATTAAACTATATTTCCAAGCATATATGAAGGGTTCTTTTAAGATCCAAAATGAAAGCTATAGAATCTTTGAAAGCAACAATAAGAAGATACAATGTGATAAAAGAAAGAGATGGGGAATAAAAACAAGGAATACCTGGATAAAGCTTTTCCTTTTTATCTAATTATTTAACTTTTAAACAAGCAAGCAAAATCCAATCCCAACAACACGATCCAATGCAAACAAGAAAAGCAATGCTCCTACCTACGAGGGTAGTAGAAAATGGACCATAGAAGATGAAAATGAAAGATAAATAACAAGACTCACCAAGAAAGGGTGGGTCCCACTGGGCATGCCTAAATGTTGACCAAATTCCCTCGTTCCTATTTAGATTAGTGAACTAGTACTAAAGAAAATAAGTAACTCCAAATATGCGAGGGTTTAAGGTACCTCGAGATGGGATGATGATGTGTACGAACAAAATGAGAGATCTTTCTTTGCAACTAGCTAGATAACCTACAAATCAAGTGAATTCAATAAAATTCTGGATTAGTAGATTGATGTTTAGGTATCCTGAAAAAGTCAGTCTTGAGAAGTGAGAACTTCCTAAGATGGATGTTAACCCATTTTTTGATAAAGATAAGGAAATAACTGGAAAATGGATATGATATAATGTAGAACATGAAATAAAATAGAAACTGAAATGCTAGATGCAAGACAAAAATGAAGATTTTATCTACATGTATACAAAGTAAATCAAACCTGGATGGGTTGACGACACCCCGAGACTGTAGATGACGGTCGATGATGACCCAGGCATGATGAGAATAATATGTAGATAGAAAAACCTACGAGGTCTATTGGGGCTAGATTTGAAGCTGATATGGACTGGAAATGATGCTAAGCTTAAGGAAAAACACTACAGAATAGTTTGGATCTGGACCTACTTGAAAGGATGTAAGAAAATTAGGAAACTGGTGGTAGATGTAACAATTTTTGATTTGGTCGATAGTGACCAAACTGGATCTGTGGTAACTGGAGGCTAACAAATCAAATATGGAGTTATAGAAAGATAGGATGATGAGATTTGAAGATCTTGGAAGTTGGGAACACAAAAGTCAAATAGATCATAGGATAAATGATAGAAAAGGAAATAACGGTTTGGTCTGTAAATGGTGATAGAGGTGGTTGAATTAAAGGTAATGACGGAAAACACAGAAGGTTAAATGGTGGGAAATATATGGAAACATGATCTACAAATGGTGATGGAGGTGGTTGAATGTAAGGATGATGAATGTAGAACCTACAAAAGATGATGATGATGGTTACAAAGGTGGAGATGATAAATCTAAGCATGTAAGATGGAAATATGAATTCAAAGCTCCAAGATGGACACAAGTTCTCCAAGAATGGCTTCAAGACAATGATAACAGCTATAAAGATATACAAGAAACCAAAGCAAAATCTAATAGAGATGAGAGTCTTGAAATTTGCATCATCACAAAAGAAGGGGGAGGGTTAGATTTATAGGGTCATCGATGACCCGGGTAGGTCCTTAGTGACTGTGGAGAGCCATCCATTTGGGCGGTGGAAAGATGTCTAACTCAAGGAAAAATGGACCTAAAGAGGGTGGATGAGGGTTTTGGGTACTAAGGACGAATTAGGGTTGTCTAGGGGAGATAAATGGGTAGGTTAGGATGAAAAGTAGTAAATAAAGGCAATGAATGGGTGAAAACATTAAATGGGAGCTTAGGGATGGAAAATAAGGAATTTTAGGGAGGATAAACAAATTAGGTGATGATTAAGATTTGATTAATGTTAAGAAATAATGATAGGTGGGATAAATTGAATTTAGGAGGGTAGACGGAAATTTGAAAGGGAAGAGAGGTATATATGTGAAGAGATGATAGGGAGTGAACACGGGGTGAGAGGTAATGATACCAAAAAATGGTGTCTACACACCTATTACTTTTTGACCGAGTGATTTTCCTCTACATTTGAGAGGGGCAATTCCCTCGTATGGTGGGGTTTTTTATATTTTTGGTGCTTTTAATTGGAAAGCACAAAAGGCAACAAAATTGGAAAAGGGAAAGAAAAAGAGAGAGATGGGCATGGAATAAAAACCCTTTATCTAGTGGGAAGCACTGAATACAATGATAAACACAAAACCATAAAGTATAAAGTCTTTATCACCCATGGAATGCAAGGATATGGCACAAAGTCCACGTATCTTGACAACCAACACCAAGTTTGAATATCATAGCATTGATTACACCACGATGTAACAAAAACATCAATGATATCATCCATTCATAAATAGAATGACTGGTTTTACAATTGAGGAGCATTAATGTAGCACAGAGAAAAGCATTGTATTCATGATAATAGGAAGAAAAATAATGTGCACAAAGTTACAACTATTACTCTCTAGCAGAGGGGCATAAAGAGAGAGAGTTCAAAAGTCCCATTCACAATTACATTTCAGCCTTTTATAGGCACATGCTTCGAGAAGTAGTTATAAAACTACTTTTAACCTAACCCACCCCTAACCTCAAGTTGACTCAAAACTTGGATTTTACATGATATTTTTACCAATTATGATATTTAATTAATTTGAAATTAAATTAATTAATTACATCCTATGGTCCTATTCATGCAAATTCAACTTGATAAAACATTAAGACAGGAATTGTGAGGTAATGTTCCTCTTCTCTTAGACACTTCTTCAAACATTTCACGTACATTCCCGTACATGCACTTGCTTTACATTTCCTTTCTTATAAAAGTCGCATTGCCATCTACACTCTGCGTGAAAACATATGCCAAATCTTTACATTGTAATATGAATAATTTTTTAGATGAGAACACTAATTCACCACTGCTAACATCACAAACAGGCACTAAGCATCCATCGTCACAAGAATCAACATTTATTTTATCTGTATGATTTCCATTTTCAATACAATAATAGATTGAAGTGTTTATTAAACACTCACTTGTGCTAGATGCAATGAAATCAACACTCTCTCTCCCACTCAAAGGCTCAAAGCTAAACATCAATATAATTAATATGAAATGCATTACTGCAGATGGACAACACACGTAATTTGTCTTTCTCCTCATATTCTCTGAAGCACACAGTGTAAACAACATCTTCTATGGAAGCAAACACACTACTTTTCCCTAATGTGCACAGTACAAACATTTCTTACAAGGGTTCCTCAAAAATCCGACTTGCCTTTTTTTAATTGATTTTTTCCAAAAATGGGTAACTCCTCTTTAACGATGCTTAGCAAGAGGGTGGGAACATAACTAAATCATGATAATTTTCCCATGACTTAAAAAGTCTTGAAATTTCATTGACCTCGTGACAACACATCCATATAGAGCATTATGATGAAAAAGTTATCATCCTCCTCCTTTAAACACACATGAGGATCAACTTTTCTATGCATAATCCCAAGTTATAAAACATATATGTCACTTTTGATACCACATCTTTAGTGATAGTTTGAATCCCTACAAATACTTTTTCAATATTTACACAAGGTCTTCTTTACATTTGACCTCATGTTGTGACATATATATTTCTTCTTCAAGCTCTTTATGTAAGAAAATTTTCTTTGCATCCATCTAATATAAATCAAGATAAAACAAAATAACACTGGCTAAAAGAAATCTAATAGAATCACGATTTTCTATAGGAGAAAAAAATATCACCAAAATCACTTCTTTATACATGAGAGAATCCTTCATCTACTAGGAAAGCCTAATACTTCTCCATTTTCCCTTGTGCGTTGTATTTCTACATGAACACCCAATTACACCCAATAGGTTTCCTTCCAAGATGTTATTTTACGAAGTATTATGTTTCACTCTTATATAAGAACTCTATTTCCTCTTCCAAATATTTCTTCTCTGATTTGTACTCATAGGAGGCAAGTGCCTCCTTTACTATTTTGGGTTCTTTATTAGTAGCATATAGAATATATACGAAACAAAAACAGGTGGTGGCTTATAGTTATCTAATATTATTCTTTTCCATTACAATCTTCTCAAGACTCTAGTCATTATTTTTTGAACTTTTTGCTTTTGCAACTCTTCATTAGTTATCTCAAACTCAAGTACATGATTTTCATATTCTATTTTAACCTGCATCTTTTTTATTTCTTTATTTGGTTATTGTTCCTACACAACATTATTATGTGGACTTCCTTGTGTGGGAGACGTCTTAACCTCTCTAAAGATCGCATGATGGTTACAAATTTATTTTTTATTTTCAAATTCCAATGGATCTAATTCTTGACACCATTTCCATAATTAATAAATATGTACTTCCAATATAAGATTCATGTGACATATTGTGAACAAGAGATGTTGTGGGTGATCTATTCACTAAATAATAAGTAGTCGTCACTTCTTTAACCCAATACTTCTACTCTAAGATTTCACTAATGAGCATACTTTGAGCATCATCCATAAGTGTCATTTATGTCACCCTATAAATACATTCTATTGTTGTTTTCTTGGAGTTTTTTCATTTTCCTTTCAATCCCACGGTATTGTCATAGTTACTCAAAATCATTTGAGTAATACTCCCCCCCATTATAAATGTACATCGCCTTTGTCCTTTTCTCAATTCGATTATCCATAAGGGCCTTAAAATCCTTAAATTTCTTTGAGTGCCTCACATTACTTCTAGAGAAAACATATCTAGGTATTTTTGGAGAAATAATTTACGAAAAACACATAGAACAAAGTTGTGTCTAATGATAAAACCTTCATCGATCCAAACACATCACTATGTATCACCTGCAAGATTCCATTAGGTCTCATGACACTCAAGGGGAACTTCACTTGATTATGTTTTTCATACACAAAATTCTCATATAAGTAAAAATCCAAAGGGAAATCAAATATCCCTATCATCTATCTGTAGTGTGCACATACTTTTCTCTCTAATACCACCCATCATTTGATGTCAAATCATTATCTTATTTGTCAAAAGTAAGGCTATGTTTCCTAATTTATTGTGGTCTCAAGAACAAAATAGATGTGATATGCATCACTCACCACACTCACATCAAACATGAACAAGATTTTTTTGTGCACTCATCTTGCCAATATTGCGACACCGTGCACCATGTTTTTTGAATGACACTTGAACACCAACAACATTAATTTCAATCATAGAGATCAAATTTGTAACCAAAGTAGGAATATGCAAGACACGTAGGAGATTCTTAATCCTCCCATCTCTAAACTTTAGCTTCACTAGATTCCTCTTCCCATAATCCTTTAGGTTGATTTTGCTACAAGAAATAAATCACCACCATCATATTATGCATACTCATATAACCACTCCCTATGAGGATTCTATGATAGGAGTCATCTGAATCAATTAACCATGTATCATGACATGTTTACATGCTTGAAGAATACATATATCCATGTTCATCATTAATTACCTTAGTTTTTATCAAGGGTGCAACATCATTTGGCATATTATTTTCCACCTTTTTCACTCTATAATATTTCTTAAAATTCCATCTTTTACCACAATTTCAACATTTCTCTAGCTCTTTCTAGAGTCTTAAATATACCTCTACACTTCACCTTCTTATCCCATGATAATACTTACTTGTTTTTGTGATCAACACACATAACCAAGGCATCATTAGTTTGATAGTTCCTTTTGGATTTTCACATAATTTATTTTGATAACAAAGCTATGACTACGTCCTCAACTTTCAACTTGGATGTAGTACTAATAATATCCATTATTGGATTATCCCAACAATTTGGCACTAAACAAAGCTAAACATTACACTTTTATTTTTCACGTGTTTAAAAATAGCTCATTTGCCACAATATTATTAAAGGATTTTGAGTGTTACCTCATAGAGTTCCCATAATATTTCTTGAGAAAATACAATTTATTTTGCAGGAAAAGTTTGTGTATGTAATGAAATTACTTGTATAATTCAGATTAAGAGCAACAGTAGAGCACCAAATAGCACAATATTTTAGAATAATGATCTCAATATGCGATTAGAATAGCTACACCACTTTGAGGGGGCAACCTCCAAACCATATAACAAGACTCAAATGCTCAAATGATAATGAAATACTACCTATAATCCCCTATATATACTATTCATATGCTATGGCCATCACCAAGGCCGACCTATTAAGCATGAGAAAGTATAAATGATATAATAAAATGATATGGTAAGCCACAAGTCAGCTACTCATATCCTAATGCAAGCAATAGGTTAAGGGCGTAGCATGCCCTTCCCCTTCAAACCAATGTTGTCCTCAACATTGAATAATCATGGATGTTGCTACAGAAAACCTTCACCCTCCCAGGTGGCATCTTCTATGCTCAGGTTCTTCCACTTGATCAGATATTCCTTAATGTCTCTAGTTCTTAGCCTCTTAGTATGTGTTTGCAGAATCTTCTCTGGCTCCAAAATGATTCTTCCTTCCTCATCAAGTTCTGGTAACTCTGTCTGGGCTTCAAATTTCTGTCCAATAACCTTCTTTAGGCATGAAACATGGAATATTGGGTGTATGTGTGAAGATGGAGGCAACTCTAGTTTATAAGCAACACTACCAATTTTCTGTAGAACTGATAAGGGCCATAATATTTAGGAGCAAGTTTTTTTCCTTTTTTTGTTGCTTTAGGGACATCTGTTTGTAAGGCTGGAGACGTACAAAAACCCAGTCACCAATTTCAAAATGTCTTTCACTACGGTGTTGATCTACTTGTTGTTTCATCCTGTTTTGTGCTAATGCTAAATTCTCCTTCAAACTAGCCAAAACATGTTGTTGATGTTGAATGTGTTCCTCAACATCTCTGACCTTAGTTTGCACCCTCAAGGAGGAAGTGATAGAAGGTGGATGGTAACCATATAATGCTAAAAATGGGGTCATTTGAGAAGAGGTATGAAAAGATGTGTTAAACCACCATTCTGCCAGTGGTAGCCATTTAATCCACCTTCCTTGCTTATCTAATACAAAACAACATAAATACCCCTCTAAGCATTTGTTGACCACTTTTGTTTGCCCATCAGTTTGAGGATGATAAGATGAACTATGAGCTAGTTGAGTACCCAAACATGAAAATAATTCCGTCCAAAAATTACTTGTGAAAATAGGATCACGATCACTCACAATTATCTTTGGGGTTCCATGTAGTCTTTGAACTGTCTCCAAAAAAATAGTTGCGACTGTACTGGATGCAAATGGATGTGATAGGGCACAAAAATGGACATATTTTGTGAGCCTATCCACAATCACGAAAATAACATTCTTACCCTCTGAACAAGGCAATCTGGTGATGAAATCCATGGAGACCTCCTCCCATCTCTAGCTAGGAATTGGTAAGGGTTGTAACAGACTTGGTGTCTTAATTGTTTCACCTTTGTTCTGTTGGCACACTAAACACTCTAATACAAACTTTTGTACATCCCCCTTGAGTCCTTCCCAAAAGAATTCTCTTTTTATTCTATGATATGTCTTCAAAAACCTAGAGTGTCCTCCAACAGGTGAGGCATGTAGCTCTGCAAGAATCTTATGCTTCAACTTAGAATCTTTACTCAAGTATAACATATCCTTGTACCATAAGGCATTACCTTTCCACTCAAATTTGTTATATGTTTAGATCCTTGCTTGATATTCTGTATTAGAGATTGTGTATCCTTATCTTGATTCCATTCCAATCTTGCTTCCTCCACCCAATCGGCCATCAACATGGACATTCCACATAGTAAGGCATCTGCGGATGTATCCCTTCTAGACAACGCATCAGCTACTACATTTTCTTTACCCTTTTTGTATATGATTTCAAAATCATAACCCAACATTTTTGTTACCCACTTTTGTTGTTCCTCAGATGATAACCTTTGCTCCAAAAAGTATTTGAGACTATCGTGATCAGTTTTTACCTTGAAGTGTCTACCCATGAGATAGGGCCTTCATTGCTTGACTGCGTGAAGAATAGCCATCATTTCTTTCTCATAGACAGGTTTGAGTAGATCTTTTCCTTTGAATTGATGACTCTCAAATGCAATTGGTCTTCCTTCCCACATTAGAACTGCTCCCAATCATGATCCTGAAGCGTCACATTCAATAATGAAGGTTTTTCAGAAGTTGGGAGTAGCCAAAACTGGGGTGTTGCACATGGCTTCCTTCAGCTACTCAAAGGATTTAGTGGCTACGTCTGTCTAATGGAAGGCATCCTTCTTTAGCAATGCAGTGAGTGGGGTTGTTATTCTACCATATCCCCGCACAAATCTTCTGTAGTACCCTGTTAGTCCTAGGAACCCACGCAGATTTTTGAGATTTTTGGGCCTTGGCCATTCCACCATAGCTTTGATCTTCTGAGGATCAACTTTGACGCCTTCATGGGATACAATATGACCCAAATACTCTACCTCTTGTACACCAAAAGAACATTTGGATGGCTTTGCATACAGAGTATGTTTCTCCATAACTTCCAACATGTTATTTACATGTTGTAAGTGTTCTTCCCATGTCTTACTGTAAATCAATATGTCATCAAAGAAAACTAATACAAATTTCCTTTAAAAAGGCCTAAAAATAGTGTTCATCAAGCTTTGAAAGGTTGAGGGCACATTTGTAAGACCAAAAGGCATTACCAAAAACTCATAATGGCCCTCATGAGTCCTAAAATCCATTTTATGAACATCTTCCTCTTTTATCCTAATTTGATGGTACCCTGAACGAAGATCTAATTTTGTGAAATAAACAACACCATGCAATTCATCAAGTAAATCATCAATTACTGGAATAGGAAACTTATCTTTGATGGTGTACTTGTTGAGTTCTCGGTAATCTGGACACATCCTCCATGTTTCATCCTTTTTATGTACCATGACCACTGGTGAAGAATATGCACTCTGGCTATGCCTGATGATACCTGCCTTCAACATTTCCTCCACCATTTTCTCGATCTCACTTTTCTGGGAATATGGGTATCTGTATGGTCTGATGTTAGGTGTTTAGCTCCCTGGAATCAACCGAATGGCATGATCATGATCCCTAACTAGTGGTAGTCCCTTTGGAATTGCATCAAAAATAGATGAGTGAGCATCCACAATCTTCTGGAGATTGGGTGGCATTGAAGACTCTGTATTTTGTACTTCTATGGAAAATAGCTTTGCTATAAATCCATCCACTCCTTTTCTGAGAACCTTTTACATCTGATGAGAGCTAATAATATGTGGAGACTTAGCTACCATCCCATTCAATTGTATTTTCCTTCCATCTAAATGAAATCGCATGAACAATTCTTGGAAATTCATCTCAATAGTACCTAAGGTTGTGAGCCATTGGACCCCTAAAACAATATCTGCCCCTCCCATAGAAATAGAAAACATAGGTGAGTCTAACATGAAGTCTCCCATGGAAAGCTTGATACTATGGCACTTTCCTGTGCACTTGATTGTCCCACCATCCACAATCATAACTTGCATTTCTGGAGATGGGTAAATAAAACAATTGAGGCGGGTAGCTAACTTACTATTTATGAAGTTATGAGTACTCCCCGAGTCAATCAAAACCGTCACCTTCTGTTTTTTGAGATAGCCAATAACCTAGAGTGTTTGAGGAGTACTAATACCTGACAATGCATGGCAAGAAATTGTAGGTTGGTGATCCTCTACTTCATCTTCTACTAGTTCCTCAGCCTCTCCTATAATTTCAGCTTCCTCATCATCCTCATTACCTCCGTCAATATAGAACAATTTATTCTCAGCACATTTATGTCCCGGTCCGTATTTGCTATCACAATTAAAACATAATCCTTTTGCTCTCTTTTCTTCCATTTGTTGAGAAGTCGGTCTAATTGGCCTAGCAAATGAAGGGGAAGAGATAATACGGTCTCTGGTGTTAATGAAAGGTGGCCTCCTACTACAAAGAATTTTTTCCTCTGCACAATGTGCCATGATAATAGAATCAGACAGCTTGATTGGATTAAACATCCGTACCTCATGCTCGATGTGGTCCTTAAGACCCCCAAGAAACAAGCCATTCAGATTTGCTTCTGGAATATTCTCCACCCTTAAGGATAGGTTTTGGAATTGATGCACATAATCTTTGACTGATCCTATTTGTCGTAACTTTGCTAATTGACTAAAGTAGTTCTCTAAAACACTGGAACTATAATGTAATTGCAACTCCCCGGTAAAAATTGTCCAAGTGACACCTAGACCATTCTTCTACCTCTAAGCACATAATCAACGATACCAAACAAATTGGTCGGGTTTAAGATATAGGGATGCCAATGTCACCTTTTGTCCTAATGGTGTTTGATGTAACTCAAAGAAGTTCTTGTACGATGGAAAAGTGACAAGAAAGCGTGGGAATCTACAAGCAACTCTTCCTCACACTTGACCTCCCGAGGTCATGTCGATACAACCGGTGGGGATGGGATATGTATAGGATGCAGACAAACTAGTTTAGGCAATCTAATGTCTTCAATATGCACTAGTGGAATTTGCGAATCTAAGGCAAAGAAATCCCTTCTAACCTGAACTGGTGTGATAGATCGATCGGCAAGGATGATTGCTCGAATGGCTCCAATCAATATCGAGCTCTAGCGTGATTCGATCTATGGGTTGTGGAATACGTGGAAAATGACTCAGGATAGTTTCGTGTACGTTCTGCCGGACAGGGTCATATGGTGGATGGTAAATATAGCCAATTCTATGGACGATTCTCTGGTCTAGTCCAGAATTCCCTAGCTCTGTTAGCTGCTGTGTCTAGCAAGGATAATTGTTCGATAATGACAGGTGGAAGTGGGGTAGATCTGATTACTAGTGTACATAGGCCAGTGTCTATGTCTAATTCTCCTGTGGATTCGTTAGACTGCGGGATCTGTGGGTCACAACCGTAGATTCTTAATTGTTGTGGACCTGTTATGGTCATGCATGAAATCAAGTCCTAATCCCTAATATCCAGTAATCGTATGCTTTCTCAGCTTCTATATTTAGGATCAATAACTGTGTGATTTTCTCATAATATCTTATAGGTGTTCATGCAACCTGGATTCTTAGGCTGGTATCTATATCTAGAAGAGTGTCTCTTGCATCTGGCTGTGGGACCAAAGGATCACAACCAAAGGTTTGTTCTCTTTCGAACCCTTCTATAGTCATATGGATGTTGCCTAGGATAATTTGTAGTTCGGTTGATTTGACCAAAACGTGTGTGCTTCGTCGTCTTCTACGTTTAACCCACTCAATTGGGAATTGATTTGTTGCAAGCTTACCATTGTTCGAAAGACTTGAATCCTAAGATTTTGATCTATATCAGTTATCACTGTGATGAGATTGGGTTGAGGCACGATTGGCTCGAATACGTATTCCCTGGGATCTCTAGGTCCCGTGATTGTCATACAAAAGTAACAAAGTAAAGCGAATTTATAGTAAAATAAAATTTTCCTATGTGAAGTATATCTATAGCATCTATGACTTCTCTATTCTTATTTTTGTGTTTTCTGATGAATTTTACGAATTTAAGAAAGCAGCTATTTAAAATATCTGGAACTGACAGCTAATATAATCAACTCAAAACAAACAAAATAACCAAGTGTAGTTATTTGTCTATGAAATTTGTAGATCTATTCTAAACAATGAAATAGCTTATCTAATCTATTTGCAAGACTCTCGATCCTACCTCAGAAGTGATGAGTGAATCATAGTTTCTCAGAAACTATCAATCCCCATAGCTTCCCTGACAATATCGAGAGTAGAATTAACTGAAATAAAGCAATTAACTACTCTATTTGATATGATTCTAACTAGAACTTTGAAAGCTAGAACCTAGATTCTGCAGAACAGTGGCGAATCCGATGGTGTGTGTGATCTTGTCCCCTCAGTGTGATCTCCTTGTTCCTTCATGTTCACATGGATCTAGAAAAGTGTGTAATGCTAGCATCAATAGAAGCAGATATTGGGATAAAGGCAGCTCAGAACACTGACTGAATACAATGCGAGTAGGAGAGGGATAACGCAAGAGTACAGAGCTTGGCTTATACAATTCCTAGCGGGATCTATTGTGAGTCATGCAACATAAAGCGTCCAGAACTTGAAACTATCTTGTTTGAGGAGCAAAACCTGCAACTTTAATGGCTTCCTAAGCTATTCTACTCCAATGGATTGGATGAAATAACAGCAGTGCTTACACAAGATGGATATGTGGCTTACCAACAGTAAAACAATGCTAACTAAGCATGCAATGAAAGAAACTAAGCATTCTAAGCAAAAGGAAAACTAAATCTATTGCAAAGAGAAATCAGAGGCAAATTTTGAGGGGCCATTTGCTTGAGCACAAGCCAACTATTTATAGCATTTGCATTTACCCAAGGTAAAAGCCAAATAGAACTCTTAAACTATAAACAATGGTAAAACACTATTCCAGGGAACCAGAATCATAAATGCAAGCTCATGGCGGTGAAAGAAAGCTGGTAAAATGTTGAATTTATGTGAGTCGTGTTTAAAAGAGCTTTCTGGGAAATGTGTAAAGGACCGCCGCCCTGAGCAGGGCGGCGGTTATAGGACCACCGCCCTGTTCAGGGCGGCGGTTATGAGACCGCCACCCAGGCTGGGCGGCGGTTTCGTTACTAAAGAGAAAAAGGCCAAGAAAAGAGGGGAGAAGGGAAAAAATAAAGCACGCGGGGGCTAAGCGGGGCATGCGGGATGTTAACGCACACTCGGAGACCTTTTCTGGATCCCGAACACCTTGCGAGGAGACCTGTATCATCATTGGGGGCACGTGTCACGTTGTTATGGTAGTACAGTACCTTACAATTTTGGGTACATACATATTGCCCCCTCAGAGAAGCATTTTAGCCATGAAGAGGCGTAAAATGGTGGGTCCGAGTATGGCGGTCCCGAAATGGGAAGTTAGAAGTTATACCTGATACATCCGTGTGTTGAAATGACGCGCGTCCAAGATTCCCGCTACCTGTAAAATGAAAAGAGAACTCAAGTGCAGATAGACACAATAGTTTGAAAAATAAACGCTAAAATAATAGGGAAAAGAGAACGTACCATTTACGTGCGGGGATAGGAACTTACCTCCGTCGGCGCTCCAAACCTGTGAAAAAGTCATTTAAAACGAACTAGGGCGTTATATATATGAAAGTGGGCCCATTTTCCTATTCATTTGTGCGAGTCAATTTGATTGATTTTGAGCTCTGGGACCCACGATGACGGTTTCTTGCATGAGTAGTGTCAAAACGTCTGTGACGACATAGCGATCATGCCTCCATGTGCGGAACATCGACCCGTGAGATCACAGGTTAGTTTTCTTCAGTTTATCCTTTTTACCCCCCTTAAATTTGAAATGCTAAATACTTTGTCATTGGGGGGGTAATTTTTGAAAATGTTAGTGTTAAAAGGTCCACCTTAGGGGGGGGCGCCTACTAGGTAGGCTTTATTTTTAAGTAAAATGGTCATTTTTTGTACTTTTTAGGCCTTTTAAGCTTAAAAACCCGCGTGGGTTTTCGGACCATGACCGCCACCCTGCCCAGGGCGCCGGTTACATGACTGCCGCCCTATTCAGGGCAACGGTTACACGACCGCCACCCTTAAGGAGGCGGTTACAAAACCGCCTCCCTGCTCAGTGCGGCGGTTTTGCACAGAATGCAAAACGAACATCTATTTGATATTGTGTTTATATTTTTAGCATTTCTACGTGCTTTCATGATTTTTCCAGTATTACTTGGATGCTAACTTGCTCTGTTTTATGTGTTTTTGGGTGTATGCAGGCAAGAGAGGAGTATATCCAGTGGAGTCAGAGAGAGGGAGTGTGATTGGCTCCCAGGGGTTCTAGATGCCCTCTCACAGGATAAGGAGGACACTCTTCAGCGGGCTGGGATACTATGCATTTCACGTGTGCCCCACGTTACACCATCTAGTCACATCCTTTGTGATTTGTTCTCATACTGGGATGTAGATCGGAACACCTTCCGATCGCCAGGGGTCCGCGGTGAGTGGACTATTACATTGGGGGACGTCTATCGCATTCTAGGGGTCCCGATCATCGAGTGACGACTCACCCTAGAGATGGCAGGTTCACGGGCACAAATTACATAGTGGGCCACATATATGGGAGATGCAGTCATCTCTACGGAGTTGAAGAAGGGGGTTAGAGTTCGATCCATTCCTTCTTTGCCCATCCCCTTACTTCGTCAGGCCATCATGGGGATCCTTGCCTCGAGACTGATCGGGGACAAGGGAGGAGATACATTATTATACTGTTGGTCCCCCATTATTGCATAGATAGAGGGGCACGTTTGGATATATACCTGGGGAGTAGACATTCTTGGGACCACATACCACGACTTATACAGGGTGGTCCGTTTACAGGGGCAGTCCTTGAGCCATCCTGACTCTAGTCATGAGTTGGATCTATGAGCATTTCATCCCTTATGGCAGGGGTGTGGGAGGGTGGCAGATCCTGGAGCTGTGAGGGCAGCCAGATGGACAGAAATGTCGGTGCTTAGAGCACCTCATCAGCCAGTTGCCTCACTGACTACTACCGACATGGAGGCCATACCATACCAGACTATGGCAGGTATATGGGGCAAGGAGGCTCTTACCTTTATCTCCTACTCCACGACTGGGCAACTTCATTGATAGAGTGGGGCGAGTGGAGATGCACCCCTTTCGCTATGTTCCTTAGTAGTTTGGCTTACCATACATGGGTATGCTTCCCCCAATGGTGCCAGTATACAGATCAGTCTTAGAGGCTAGAGGGGGGCCTAGAGGCTGGGGTTGGACAGTGGTTACTCCTGGCGTTCCTATTGCAGCCAGGACGATAGTACGTGCCAGAGGGAGAGCCGGTGCGCCTTAGGCACCTTTGCTTCAGATTGCCGCGGGTCCTACCCATAGCAGTGATGACCCCATTGAGGTAGACTCTGAGTCTGAGGAGTTTACAGGGGGAGAGATAGAGGAGGAGACCGAGGATAGTGATCCTGAGTGGCACGACACCCAGGATATCATGCAGGCGGAGAGGGCCGAGCAGAGTGCAGAGAGGGTGACTCTGGTTTCAGAGGAGCCACTCTCCCAGGGCCATGGGGAGGATGAGTCTGTTGCGGGGCGTTACGTTGCTCCAACCACAGGAGCATCCCCTCAGTCGGTAGCGGCATCTGTGGCGGGCGCTGATCCCACAGATCCATCTTGGAGGCCTGGTGATCCGAGTAAGTTACCCTCTCTCCCTTCTAGTGTTTGTGTAATTTAAGATCATTTTAGTTACTATCTCTCCTTGTGTTTTATCTTGGATTTCTAATATCCTATTTGGTTTCTAATTTTTCTCCTTGGTTTGCAGAGACCGCCGATGAGTGGTGGGACTTGATTCACAGGGTATGCATTGATACCCTAATGATCCCCATGGAGAGGACCCGCATAGAGCTTTCCGTGGATGCTGGGGAGCCTTCAACAGTTGGTAGACATACTGACATCTTTGCTCCAGTCTGGCATGTGGCCAGGATGGTATCAACCCTTCGCACAGAGTTAGTGGGGTACAGGCCGGCTGAGCGCTTGATGAGGAGCCATTCTCTTGGTGAGACTGCGGCTGCCCCTCGGGATCTTGAGCCCTCCGTGCATTCAGAGTGCCGGTATAGCCAGAGTCCTAGGCATGGGCGTGCACCTTCAGAGGGGTCTCATAGAGATTTTGAAGCCACTTGGCTCTCGTAGATTTTGTACTATATATTCTTTTGTATATCCCAGGCTCTTTGAGCGTTTTGACCATGCTTAGTACATGATGGCATTGTATATAAACGTTGATTATTTATATATATGTATTTTTGTTCTGGATCAAACTCTTGGTATTCATGGCTCACTTTCTATTTCCAATTTCCTATACTATGATGTATGTTTATATGCTTCTTTTTAGAATATATGCAATGGTGAACAAATGATGCAAGTGTTTTACTTTCCTTTTGTGTTTCATGATGCTAATATATGATAATGTAGATATAATGTGATTTTGAATCTTAGTTTCTGTAAGCAATTTTGGATACTTCATGTTTATTTTGGCAAAATGATGAAAATAAATCGGTACGATGAACAGATAAACCTGCCCCTACCCCTAACTCCACGCAACTAGTAAGATGCGAGGGCTTATCACCAAGAATTGGGAAGGGCACAAGTTATGAGGTGTAGTGAAATGATAGTGATGAAAGACAGACAAAGCTTTGGCGGAACCAAATTAGGACACCACAAGTCTACTCCACTCGAGTGACTTCATAGTTTTGGATGCAGCTTGCTTTGCGGTTTATCTAGACTTAGACCCGTAGATAGCCACATAGTAGACAAAATATGGGTTTTTAGGATTTTAACTCTCTTGGGATTTTGAACATCTGATTCATTTGTTTTTGACTCAAAGTTTGAATTGTTTGTGTATGACCTTTTGTATTTATTTGTCAAGAGGACCCCCTACACTTTGACCCATGCTACTAGTAAGAAGCGTGGGTTTATCACCGTGGGCAAAGCATAGGCGAGTAAGGGTATTTCCATCCTTTCCCAACCCTACGTCACTAGTAAGAGACGCAAGCTCATCACCAAAGGTTGGTGGGGCAAGGAAATGTGTAAAATTAAAATTTTCTGTTTTATCAATGTTTGACTTGTTTATTTGAGTAAAATGTCAGTATGTGTTTATTTCCAAAGAGATAGACATATGGGATAGATGTGATACCATGAAGCTTCTAGAACAGACCATAGGCAAGACACCTACCCTAAGAAGAAACCAAAAGTGAGAATAAACTCGCAGATCTTGGTATGGTTACCGTTAAGATTTTGTCATGTCTAGCTTTATTTGATAAAATGATTCCGAGATAATTTGATGATATCATGAAAAATGGAGAGGTATGATTTAAAGAGTTTAAGCCAACAAAATCATGAGCTTGTAATGAATTGCTTTGAGAATAGATTCCTTGATCACCATTTGTGTATGAAACAAGCGGACAATATGATCCTAATCTATATGAAGATGTAATGTAGATATATATATAAGTAGTGCTAGCTGCTTACACGTAGAACCGCTTGAGGTGCAGGGAATTGACTGTTTCACCAAATTCCTCACCTTCTAGCGTACATAAGAGGTATCCACCGTTTCCATAGTCCTTCATGACTCGGTATGGGCCCAACCATTTAGGCCGGAATTTCCTTCCTTCGCCGGTCTTCTTGTCGATCCGGCTGTCTAGTCTTAGAACTAGATCACCTTCATATATGTCGCGTTCATAGACTTTCTTGTTATACTGCCGGCACATCCGGTCAGCATAGACTCTGTGCCATTGTTCAACATCTAACCTAGCTTCATCTAGGATTTCTAGTTGGGAAAGACGTGCTTCTCTATAAGCATCTTCATCCAGAATCCCTTGTAATGAAATGCAGAGACTGGGTATTTCAACCTCAATTGGGAGAACTGCCTTTGCCCCGAATACTAGCGAGAAAGGAGTTGCTCCCGTTGGTGTTCTTATTGAGGTTCGGTGGGCCCATAAGGCCGGATATAACTTTAAGTGCTAATATTGTTTGTTTTTTTTCACCGTTTTAAGGAGAATGGCTTTTAGTCTTTTAATTCGTCGCTTCAGCTTGTCCGTTGGCTTGAGGGTAATACAAGGAAGCCGTATGATTTCTTATTTTAAATTTATTACACAATTCACGAAATTCATCATTCTTAAAAAGAAGTCCCATTATCTAAGATAATGACTTGTGGGACACCGTACCTACAAATGATTTGGTTCAAAATGAATTTGGCGATTACAGAACCCAGGTATAGTAGTAAGAGGCATAGCCTCTACCCACTTGGTGAAATATTCGGTGGCCGTGATTATAAAATTATGGCCATCTATAGATGAGGGAGAGAATTTCCCTATCAAGTCGAGACCCCACGTAGAAAAGGGCCATGGAGTAGCAATTAGTTGTAGAGCTTGTGCTGGCATGTGGATCTCATGGGAGAACTCTTGGCACTTATGACACCTGCGTACAAACTCTACTGCGTCGTGTTCTAGAGTGGGCCAGAAATAGCCCATTCGATGTATTTTGCGAGCAGTGGCATGGCCACCGAAGTGGCCTCCACACATTCCACTGTGAGATTCGTGGAGAATCTTCTTGGATTCTTCTATGTCGACACATCTTAGGAGCATTCCATCCAACGCTTTTCCGATAGAGCACTTGCTCTATAATGACGTATTTTAGCTATGATAATGCGTAGCTGCCTTCTGTGTTGCGGTGTAGTCTCCTTCTGGATATGTATGGTCCATGATATAATTAATGATATTAGTGTACCAGGGACACTCAGAGATAGGAGGGTCTGACTTCAATGTAGTATACACATTCATCTAGAAAATCCAGATCTACTAGATCGCCTCCATCTAATGGGTTATCAGCTAACCAATCCGCGATGATTTGTCCTTTAACCGACTTCTGATTTACAAATGTTAATTTTAATTTTACCATTAAGGTTGTAAAACGTCCAGCCTTCTTAGACAAGGACCCTTGTGTGAGGAAAGTTCATAAATGGTCCGTTTTTACCATGACCCTTGTTTCTTGATTTAGCATATAATTTCTTAAGTGTTTGGTAGCAAAGACTATGGCAAGGCATTCTCATTCTGCTTGTGTATAACATGTTTCATAGTCGAGCAACATTTGACTAATGAAATAAATTGCATGCGCTCTCTCTTGTCATCGTCCTCTTGGGCCAACATACAGGCTAGCGAGACATCGGTAGCTCATGAATATAAAATTAACGGGCGGTCTAGCTTAGGTGGCATTAGCATAGGTGGTGATAACAGGAAACGTTTAACTGCGTCAAAAGCTTCATTAAATTCTTCAGTCCAATCAATACTATAATCTTTCTTGAGCAGATTGTTGATTGGATGGATGGCGAAACTTAAGTCCAGGATGAATCTCCATATTACACCAAGTTTTCTGAGAAATGACCTGATTCCAGATTCATCCGAAGGTGGGACCATTTCGAGGACAACCCGAATTTTGGTTGGGTCAACATCAATTCCTCATGAAGATATGATATATCCTAGGAGCTTCCCTCCTGTTACACCAAAGACACATTTTTCTGGATTTAGCGTGACTCCGTATTCTATCAGACGTGAAAGAATGATGCAAAGTACTTCTGGATGGTCACAATGCTTCTTGGCCTTAGCCAAAAAGTCATCTACGTAGGATTCCACGATCTTATGAATTAGATCATGAAATATATATGTCATAGCTCGTTGGTATGTAGCGCCAACATTCTTGAGACCAAATGGCATAACAACATAGCAATAAGTTCCCCAAGGAGTTATAAACATGGTTTTAGCTTGATCTTGTTCAAATATTCTGATTTGATTGTATCCCGAGAATCCATCCATGAGAGACAAAAGTTCAAACCCAGCTATTGCATTGATAATGACATCTATGGATGGTAATGGGAAGTCGTCCTTAGGACATGCTTTGTTAATGTCTCGGAAATCTATGCAAATGCGTATCTTCCCGTTCTTTTTGAGAATGGGAACGATATTAGATACCCATTGAGAGTAATCGATTGGTCTTGATGAATCCTACTTAGAGGAGTTTTAATACTTCCTCTTTCACCATGAGAGCTACCTTAGGTTTCATGGGTCTTGATTTTTGTTTAATTGGCTTTGCATCAGATTTAGTGACGAGGTTGTGCACCACAATGTGGGGTGAAACTCCTGTCATTTCCTTATAATTAAATGTGAAATGCCTTCTAATGTTCCTTGAGGATTCAAGTGTGTATTTCTATTTCTTCTAGGGTTAGCGAGGATCCTAATTTCAAGATCTTTGGTTCATCCTCCGTTGCGATGTTAACATCAATTGTCTCTTCGATTAAGGAGGCATTACCTTCTTCAAACTCAGGTGGGGCTAGAGGTAAATCGAAATCGTCCCTATTTTCTACTGTGTATACGCTAGGTTCCATTTCCGAGGGAAGATCCATCATGGGATTTCCGAAGTAGGAAGATGAATGTGGGATTAAGGACAAATCTATCATATGATAGGAGAGATGTAGTGCCGCATAGGCATTTAAGTAATTCAGAGTGGCCATATCACTATCAATGTGGTCTAGGATAGTAGATTCATTTCCGTTTAAAAGAGAATTTGTCATTTTTTTTATCAATGGTTCATCACGAAGGGATACCATGAAACAGAGTATCCTCTAACTTACTGTTTGGAGTAAAGCATGATGCCGAGGTTGCTATAGAATCGGAGAGAAGATTGTGTCTCTCGCGGGATCGCTTCAATTGATATGAAGTCAAATTCCTTGCTTAAATCTAACAGAGCTGTTTTGTAAAGCTGTAAGTGCTCGGCTTTGGTTTCATATATCTCAGAGACTTGGTTTGCTACCAATTGCGAGTCTCTTAACACCCTGATATTATTAACACTTATCCTTTTGGCTAAAATGAGGCCAAGGAGGAGGGCTTTGTACTTAGCACCGTTGTTTGAACATTCGAAATTTAGTTTGAAGGCGAAATGTAAGACTTTTCCTTTAGGGGAAGTAAAGATTACACCTGCCCCTGCTCCGTAATGGCATCTAGCTTTGTCAAAAGGGAGTGTCTAATATTTAGACTGGGAATATGGATGCTGGGATATCTGTTGTGTTTGCATATTCTACTTCCACCATACAGAGATCCTCTGCTGGAAGAGATCCAATGCCTAGGGAACATCCCTATGCCTACTAGAGTCAAATGGTAAGAACATTGGTAGATCATTGTTCTATTAATTCAATGATTTTTGCAGTAGTTCCTAATGCAAACCATTTCTACGGTGTTAGCCTCATCTTTGGGGGTTGGGATTGCCTTGGCTAGGCTCATAGTTTCAAGATCTGTCATAGGTACCAACTTTTCTTTTGGTTTTGGGTTGGTAGGTTTATTAAGTTGTTTTGTTGGGAGTTCAAACTCCAAATGCACACCTGGTCTTTTCTTTAAGTCAGCTAGGTGTACATCGAATGGTTTTGGATCACCTTTGGTCACAAATATCTTTCCTAAGTGTAAAAACCTTACTTCTTGAAATAGTGTAGAAGGGATTGCCTTCATGCGGTGTATCCATGGTTGGCCAAGAATCATATTATAGTTAGTTTCCCGATCTATAATATAAAACTCAGTCAAGATGGTTTTGGGTCCTAAGGTGACCTGTAATATTATAGTTCCAACCGAGGTGGCTTTAAGGCTATCATAGCCCCTTAGTGTGTTTCGAGTTGTGGAACAATTGGTTTCTCCATACCCTAGCTTTTGAAGGAAAGAGAAGGGAAATATGTTAACTACCACCCCATCGTCAACCATTGCTCGCTTTCACGTAGTTATTATAAACCCATACTTGCAAGTGTAAGGATGGATCACCTCGGCGTGCGATCTTAGCATCTGTTAGCATTTTGTTTATCTCGAATATGAATTCGACATCCCTGTCTGCTTTCCCTGGAGGATGAACATCGAAGTCTATATGATTTACTTGTGTTTCAGGAGGTGGAGTGATGTTAATTAAATGAGCCTAAACCTAATGCTTCTAAAAGAGCAGCCCTGTGGGTAGGAGAGTTCTTTAGTAAGTCTAAAAATGAAATGTATGAGAAGGTTTTTGTTAGGTCATTAATTAAATCATAGGCACCCATAGGCTTTGCTACTATTTGTTGGAAGTTATCCATCTCCGGCAAGTGGTTTGGACTTGGTTGAGAGAAATACTCTCGTGTCCTTGTTACAGCTTCGATGGGTAGTTCGGCATCTAACTCCACTAAACCAACTGCCTTAGGTCATGGCTGACCTCCCAGTTATGGCGCAACCAATGGATTTAGTGAAGTCGAGGCTTCATAATCATTGTTTCCTGTCATTATGCTTTTGTTCATCTTAGTTAGATTTAGCCCGTTGTTATCGTGATTTGGGAGCGGATCATTAAAGATCTTGAGGGGTGCATTTTGAGGGGAAACTGCCCCTGAAAAGGTATTTGATGCTGATGACGTAGGATCTGCCAAGAACATATCCATGAAAAGTTGTCTTTGTTCATCTGGCAAGCGTTACAAAATTCCCTGCTCTGATAAAAGTAAAATTTCAAAATTTTGAGTTATGAGTGTTTTCTCTAAAGTGCCTAAGCCGTGAAAATTGAGAAAATCTGTGTTTTGGGTCATTTTGTATGTATTTCGGGCCTGTCGGACATTTTTGTCCCGCCTGTCCCAAGTACGAAAGTGCATTCTGTTCCCCGGTCGGCCGAAATCCCCGAAGTTGTTCCATTTTCGGGCCCGTCGGAACTTTTTGTCCCAAGTGTCCCAAAACTTTTTGTGTGAGACTGTTCCAATTTCGGCCGAATCACCCGAACCGCGTACTTCGCACTTTCTTGTTCCAAATGTCCCAAATCAAAAAGTGCGAGTTGTTCCATTTTCGCCCGAACCGGCCGAGCCGCGTACTCCGGAACTTTTTGTCTCAAATGTCCCAAGTTCAAACGGGCCTTTTGTTCCATTTTCGGCCGATTCGCCCGAACCGCGCTTTCATGTCCCAAATGTCCCAAAGTTAATCGGGCAAACTGTTCCATTTTCGGCCGATTCGCCCGAACCGCGTCCTTCGAACAATTTTGTCCCAACTGTCCCGAGTTCCAAATTGCTCTCTGTTCCCCGATCGGCCGAAACTCCCGAGTCGCGTACCTCAGAGCTCTTTGTCCCAAATCAAAAAAATGCAAACTGTTCCAATTTCGGCCGAAACACCCGAACCGCGTCCTTCACGCATTTTCGTCCCAAATGTCCCAAAATGCATTTGTGCGTCTTCTCCCTGTTTCACCCGAATCGGCCGAACCGCGTGTTTCGCGCATTCACGTCTCACATGTCCCAAGTGAACCTAATGCAATTCATACTTAGTTTTTCCCGCTCGACCCGAATATGCTAAAATATGAATTTAAGTTGCGGCTCTGATGCTATCAATCCGAAGATCAAATTTCAAGGACAGCTGGCAGAAGGACGAAGCTCTCAAGACGCTGGTTACATCAGTTTTCAAAGATATTCATTGTCATCCTCAAGATGAAAATTCTGGTGTGTCCCTCGTGGCAAGGACATAGCTGATACGTGGAAGAAAATTCAAGCAGTGGTTTCCGAAGACGGTGGGTCCCTCTCAGTGACTGGCCACCTGTCTTCTTCTCCTTGTTCTTTTCTCTTCTTCCCTTTCTTTTTCCGTTTTCTTTGTAAGAAGTTAAGGCGTTACGATTGGCGGTCCTTAACTATTCTCGGTTAAAGAAGCGGTTACAAAGAATAACTGATTTGTAAGCTATATAATGGCCTTTCCACGCCATTCCAAAAGGAGGAAGAACTTGGCATATTTTCTGAAAGTGTAAATAGATTATAAAGAAATCAATACAGAAGGACTTTCTATTCTTTGTCTATCTGATCTCTGTCTATTTCTGTGTTTTCATTGTAATATTGTGAAGATCATTTTGTCTCTAATTTGTTAGTCTCTCTGATTGCATACTGTCCGGTTTTGCAAATACAGCGATCTTGTATAACCAAGAAGGAACTTTGTGTCCTTGATTAATGAATACGTTAAGAAAAGAAGGTTATTTACAGAACTTTGTGTCTTTAAATTTAATCCTATTCAGCCAATGCAAATGATCTTGTCTTAAATTCCTTGAAACTTCGCATACATAAAGAATTATTCTGCTATCTATAATTCTGAATGTTGCTATTCTGCTCATCCTCTTATTCCCTTTCCTCAGTCCTTTTGTAACTGATGATCCTTGTGGAAAACACTTTCGTAATATCCAAGTTCAACCATAAAATAATATTTTGTACATTTGTAAATACGTTCGTTTCTGAATAAGGGAACCTCTCCCATTAAAGAGGAGGGACTTCTTGTCCCCTGACTGTTGCTCTTCTAAAAAGTCCTATTTGAAAACCAACAGTTTTTGGCGACTCCGCTGGGGAAAATCGCATTCCAGTTCTGTAATTTTTGATCATCCTTTGATCTGGCGACTCCGCGTTTCACTCGAGGGAGAAGGGCCCTTGGTATCGAAGATTCTCAGTTTCAGCTTTTAGAACAACAAGGTTTTCCTTTCCCTTCAAATTCAACAAGAAATAGAAGGACCCGTTCGACAAGCACTCCACCTGTTCAAGATAGAAGTCCTACGGGTGGTATTCCTTCAGAGCCTGCTAGTCCCAATCTACGAGCTTTGATCCTTGCCGGTGTTACAGTTCCTCTCCAAGCCGTTTTTCCAAGAATGGCAGCGCCATTACCATGGGGTCATCGTGTCGGGCCTCTGGCCCTTGCTCAGCCTTTGCATGAGTTACCCAGAGGAAACCGGAAGAACTTCCCCAAATTCAAAGGCGATGGCAAAGTGCACCCTGACGAACACATCGCAGCCTTCGTTGTTGCATGTGGAGTTCTGGGAGTCGAATATGAAGACGTCTCCGTAAGGCTGTTTGTTGAGACGTTACAAGATAATGCTGCTGATTGGTTCTATCACCTTCCGGCCGGTGCTATAACCGACTGGGACACAATGAGAACTCAGTTCGAGAACCGTTTCAAGCCGGCAGAAGATGTGCATGCCTTGCTTGCCCAGGTCTCTCAGATAAAGAAAGATTCACAAGAGCCCATGAGGGAATTTGTGGCCCGGTTCAATAGGTTGGTAAATAAAATTCCAACGCCTACCCGACCTGTCGACCAAATTCAAAAGTGTTTCTTCCTAAATGCTCAATCGCCCAAAGTTAGTTATGCACTAAGAAGGGCTAATCTCGGAACACTAGCTCTGGATCAAGAACTGGCTGTTAGTATCGAAGATGACTTGATCATGTCAGGGAAGTTGAGAAGAGACCCTCCCAAATCTAAGTCTGCTGCTTCTTCCTCTTCCACCCCTGGACCTAGTACTGATCCATTAGTCCAGAAACTCGCAAATGATCTTGTCGCTATAAAGAAACAGTTGGCTCAGCATGCCCCGTATGCAGATGTTCCAAGAAGAAATTTTCAGCCCAGAAATCGTTTGCCTGCTCCTCACACAAGACTAGCACTTGAAGGACCTCCTGTTAAGGTTCCTATGAACGCAACCTGTGAAGTTGAAGAGCCAGAGATGATGATGAAGCTTGCGAGGAGTTTGTGGAGGAATTTGATGATGAAGCAGAGGAACTTGAGGGATCTCGGGTTAATTTCTTTACCACTGAGGGCATTGATGATTATGATGAAGTGGTAGCAGACATGAACAGCGAATCTTTTGCTGTCATGACTCGAGAACAGACAAAGCAGAGGGAGAAGGTGACCCAGCCACCTAAGAAATCCAAGGAGCAGTCGGCAACTATCCCTGTAATTGCAAGAAGAGGATCTCCTATCCCTACTTCGTCTACACAGAAGGTGAGTCCTATCAATCCAGTTACCAAAGTTGCTTCTTCTTTTTCTCCTAAAGTTGATAAGCCTAGAATTCCAAATGATGATGGCCCGTCCACTTCTGGATCCTTTGATATTGTTGATCACCTGAAAAAGACCAAGGTACAAATCTCAGAAGCTGAGTACTATCAAACCCATCCCAAAGCCTTTGCCAAAATGATCCACTTTGTTAATTCCAACTCTAAGACCACTTCTAAAGGCCTTTTACCTACTCCTCCTTCTGCACCACAGCCAAGTCTGGTAGCTGCTGTCACCTCCCCTGGTGACAAAATTAAACCATTTTATGTAACACTTCTCATAGCTGGCCATAGGCTCAGTAATTGTGTCATAGATTCTGGAGCCTCAGATAATGTGATGCCTGCTAAAGTAGCTCATGCTTTAGGCTTGACCCTCACTCGTACTTATGGATCCTGCTACTCCATGGAGAGTAAGGAAGTGCCTTTGGTTGGAAGGATTAAAGATGCACAAGTGGCCTTTGCTGCTTTGCCTGAAAAGAAAGTCTTGGCTACCATCCTAGTAGCAGACATTCCTCCTTCTTATGGAATGTTGCTAAGTAGAAACTTCTGTAAAGATGTGGGCGGGGAGATTCAAATGGATTGGTCACATGCACTCATACCTGTCAATGGACACATGAAGAAGTTACTACCTGAGAAGCAGTCTGAGTATATTGTGCAGAAAACGGATGATCCTAAGGCACAAATACTCTATGAGGATATGGGGCATGGTAATTACATGATTCTGTCCCCTGATGAAATCCAACCCTCCAAAGTATCACCTAAAGATCCCAATGGTGTTTGGATTTTAGAATTTGATGGAAGTTGTTCCTCAGCTGGTTCTGGAGCTGGTGTCCTGCTAGTGTCACCAGAAGGATGTCCTTCATCCTTTTTCATTTAAGTTGCAGTTTGAAAACACTAATAATACAGCAGAGTATGAGGCTCTCATTCTTGGACTGCAAGTGGCCAAAGAACGAGGTGTGAAGAACCTTCTGGCTCGTGGTGATGCAGAGTTGATTGTGAAGCAGGTCAGAAACCTCTTTCAGGTAAAAAATGGGAGGCTGAAGCATTACCGGAATCAGGTTTGGGATTCCATTGAATTCCTTGATGCTTTCTCTATTGAAGCAATACCTAGAGAAAAGAACAGCAGGGCTGATTCACTGGCTGTCTCAGGGTCACTACTGATTCCCCATCCTGAATTCTCTCAGGATAAGTTCACTATTGAAATGGTCCACCGGCCTAGTGTACCTGACAATACCAATAACTGGCAAGTTTTCAACGATGACCAGCATTTGCTTTCCTTCCTGGAACTCAAGGGTAATTTCGAACAACTATATTTTGAGGGAAGTGACAACCTGCCTCGTGAGAGTGTGTCCTCTGACCAAGCCGTCACCCAAGGAGAAGAAACAGATCAAGATGGATGCATCAATCTCAAAGGAAACAAGATTCCTAAAGGGCTGGTGAGTTTGGAGGAACTATTTGATAAGCATGACAGGTATGTGAAATCTAGAGCTTCTTCTGGGCCTCAGCAATCAGCTGAGTATGATAAGATTGATATTGGGAGTTCTACTGACCCCAAGCTCGTGAACATTGGAAAATGTTGCACAGCAGATGAGAGGAGAAAAGCAATTGATCTTCTAAAAAGGTATAAAGATGTTCTCGCTTACTCTTATGAAGATTTGAAAGCTTTCAAACCAAAAGATATGCAGCACTCTATTCCCCTCAAGCCTGGAATTAAGCCTTTCAAGCAGAAACAGAGACAATACAACCCCAAAGTAGCTGACACCATCTTTCAGGAGATACAGAAGTTGTTGAAAGCTAAAATTATCTTTCCTATTCACCATTCAACATGGATTGCAAATATTGTGCCTGTCAGAAAGAAGAATGGTGAGATCCGCATCTGTGTTGATTTCAGGAACCTGAATCAGGCTTCTCTGAAAGATAATTACCCTTTGCCTATGATGGATCAAATATTGCAAGCAGTAACAGGATCTGAAATGTTATCTATGCTTGATGGATTTTCTGGATACAATCAGGTAGAGGTTGATACTGTAGATCAACACAAAACAGCTTTCACTACTCCTTGGGGTACCTTTGCCTACAAGAGAATGCCTTTTGGGCTTATTAATGCTGGTGCCACTTTCCAGAGAGCTATGGATCTGGCTTTTGGAAGCTTAAAAGGGAAGTGTATTGTCATCTACCTTGATGACCTGACAGTGTTTTCCAAGACAAGAGCGGATCATTTTGATCACCTAGAGACAGTTCTGCTGAGATGCAGAGAGCATGGAATCTCTCTGAACCCTAAAAAATCTGTCTTCTGTGTTACAGAGGGAAAACTATTAGGGCACATTGTCTCCAAGGATGGTATTAAGATTGATCCTGAACGAGTTCAAGCCATCCAGCAAATTCCTCTCCCAACCAGTAAAAAGGGCGTGCACTCCTTCTTCGGTAAGATCAATTTTTTAAGAAGATTCATCCCTGATTTTGCTGAATTAACTTTGAATATTTCTCAGATGATGAAAGGGAAGCAAACATTTGGTTGGTCTTCTGAAGGAAAGGAATCCTTTGAGGGTATCAAGAGAGCTATCGCTAAAACTCCAGTTTTAGCCTGTCCTGATTTCAGCAAAGATTTCATCATCTATTGCTATGCTACAGATAATACCTTGGCTGCTGTGTTAACTCAAGAAGACTCTGATGAGCATGAGCTACCAATTGCGTTCATGAGCTATATTCTGAAGGATCATGAGTTAAAATACACCATGATGGAGAAGCATGCTTTTGCAGTGGTCAAAGCTGTCAAGCAGTTTCGCTTTTACATCCTCAACTCTCACTCCATGGTGCTGGTTCCAGATACCACTGTTAAGTCAATTCTCACACAACAAGAATTTGGATCCAAGAGAGGGAATTGGGTTGCTAAGGTCCAAGAGTATGACATTGACATTAAGCCGACCAAGCTGGTTCGTGGAAAAGGTCTTTGTGAGCTCATTGCTGAAGGAGCTAAACATGAGTTGCTGGAAAAGAAAGTTGACCTTCCTACTGTTCTGTTCCTTAGTTCAGTTGACGAATGGTATGCTGACATCGCCCATTTTCTCACCTATGGGGAATGCCCCTCTCATTTAACTGCCAAAGAAAAGAGGACTGTTAAATTGAGGTCAGCACAATATGTATTATGGGAAAATGCTTTGTTCAAGCGTGGCTTGGATGGGAGATTTCTAAAGTGTGTGGACAAGGAACACAGAGAAAGTTTCTCTCAGCTTTTCATGATCAGGCATGTGGAGGGCACTATTCATCAACGGTTACAGCTCATAAGATACTCCGTGGAGGATACTACTGGCCTTCTTTGTTCAGAGATGCATCCAAGTGGGTGGATAAATGTGAGGCCTGCCAGACCTTTGTGGGAAGACCTAAATTGGCTTCTTTGCCTCTCAAGCCAGTTGTGATTGAGGAGCCATTTCAACAGTGGGGTTTGGACTTCATTGGTACACTCAATCCTGCTTCTAGTGCTGGTCACACTCATGTGCTAACTGCCACTGACTACTTCACCAAATGGGTGGAAGCTATTCCAGTTAAGAGCACTACTTCCGAAGTGGTTTGCAACTTCATCAAGGAGAATATCTTGGTAAGGTATGGTGTACCTAACAAGATTGTAACAGATAATGCCTCGAATTTCTCTTCAGCTGAGATAATGGACTTCTGCTATGGATATGGCATCTCCCTGGCTCATTCTTCAGATTACTACCCCCAGGGAAATGGGCAGGCAGAGTCCACTAACAAAAATCTGGTGACTATCATAAGGAAGTTGGTCAATGAGTCTCAACGAAACTGGCACAAGAAGCTCTATGATGCTCTTTGGGCAGACAGGATTACACCAAAGAGAGCCATTGGAATGTCTCCTTTTCAAGTGGTGTATGGAGTAGAAGCTCAATTGCCAGTGACAGTGGAACTACCAGCCTTGCACCTAATGAAGGCCATTGAAGGATACTAGTTTCAGAGATGCCCTGGACAAGAGAATTATGTACCTGCACAAGCTGAATGAAGACAGATTGGTGGTTGCTGATAGGATATCTGTTCACCAGCAGAAGGTAAAGGTCCTGTTTGACAAGAAAGCTAGGTTCAGAGATTTCCAAGTTGGAGACATCGTACTGTTATGGGACAAAAGACATGAACCTCGTGGCAGCCATGGAAAATTTGATTCCCTGTGGCTCGGACCTTTCAAGATCAGACACTTTGCTGGTGAGAATTCCTTTTATCTTGATTACATGGATGGTTCTTCTCTCCCACTTCCTTATAGTGGGCAGTATCTCAAGTTGTTCAAGTCCTAGGTGATTAGGGAGTCCCTTGTATATTCTGTACAGTGTTTTTGCTTCTCTGCTTTTGGTGTGTTTTCCTTTTGTTGTTTTGGTGTGTTGCCCTCTGTATTGGTGTTCTTTTGACTCCGTGGCCCAATGGATAAGGCACTGGTCTGCTTTCCCCGAGTTTGTCTAAGTTCTTGCCTTGCCTCATTCCTTGAATTTATGCCAAGTCATCCCCAGAAGGAGCCAGCTGTTGTCCACTCAAAATTCCCTGCTCTGATAAAAGTAAAATTTCAAAATTTTGAGTTATGAGTGTTTTCTCTAAAGTGCCTAAGCCGTGAAAATTGAGAAAATCTGTGTTTTGGGTCATTTTGTATGTATTTCGGGCCTGTCGGACATTTTTGTCCCGCCTGTCCCAAGTACGAAAGTGCATTCTGTTCCCCGATCGGCCGAAATCCCCGAAGTTGTTCCATTTTCGGGCCCGTCGGAACTTTTTGTCCCAAGTGTCCCAAAACTTTTTGTGCGAGATGTTCCAATTTCGGCCGAATCACCCGAACCGCGTACTTCGCACTTTCTTGTTCCAAATGTCCCAAATCAAAAAGTGCGAGTTGTTCCATTTTCGCCCGAACCGGCCGAGCCGCGTACTCTGGAACTTTTTGTCTCAAATGTCCCAAGTTCAAACGGGCCTTTTGTTCCATTTTCGGCTGATTCGCCCGAACCGCGCTTTCATGTCCCAAATGTCCCAAAGTTAATCGGGCAAACTGTTCCATTTTCGGCCGATTCGCCCGAACCGCGTCCTTCGCGCAATTTTGTCCCAACTGTCCCGAGTTCCAAATTGCTCTCTGTTCCCCGATCGGCCGAAACTCCCGAGTCGCGTACCTCAGAGCTCTTTGTCCCAAATCAAAAAAATGCAAACTGTTCCAATTTCGGCCGAAACACCCGAACCGCGTCCTTCGCGCGTTTTCGTCCCAAATGTCCCAAAATGCATTTGTGCGTCTTCTCCCTGTTTCACCCGAATCGGCCGAACCGCGTGTTTCGCGCATTCGCGTCTCACATGTCCCAAGTGAACCTAATGCAATTCATACTTAGTTTTTCCCGCTCGACCCGAATATGCTAAAATATGAATTTAAGTTGCGGCTCTGATGCTATCAATCCGAAGATCAAATTTCAAGGACAGCTGGCAGAAGGACGAAGCTCTCAAGACGCTGGTTACATCAGTTTTCAAAGATATTCATTGTCATCCTCAAGATGAAAATTCTGGTGTGTCCCTCGTGGCAAGGACATAGCTGATACGTGGAAGAAAATTCAAGCAGCGGTTTCCGAAGACGGTGGGTCCCTCTCAGTGACTGGCCACCTGTCTTCTTCTCCTTGTTCTTTTCTCTTCTTCCCTTTCTTTTTCCGTTTTCTTTGTAAGAAGTTAAGGCGTTACGATTGGCGGTCCTTAACTATTCTCGGTTAAAGAAGCGGTTACAAAGAATAACTGATTTGTAAGCTATATAATGGCCTTTCCACGCCATTCCAAAAGGAGGAAGAACTTGGCATATTTTCTGAAAGTGTAAATAGATCTATAAAGAAATCAATACAAAAGGGCTTTCCATTCATTGTCTATCTGATCTCTGTTATTTCTGTGTTTTCCATTTAATATTGTGAAGATCATTTTGTCTCTAATTTGTTAGTCTCTCTGATTGCATACTCTTCCGGTTTTGCAAATACAGCGATCTTGTATAACCAAGAAGGAACTTTGTGTCCTTGATTAATGAATCTGAAGAAGGTTATTTACAGAACTTTGTGTCTTTAAATTTAATCCTATTCAGCCAATGCAAATGATCTTGTCTTAAATTCCTTGAAACTTCGCATACATAAAGAATTATTCTGCTATCTATAATTCTGAATGTTGCTATTCTGCTCATCCTCTTATTCCCTTTCCTCAGTCCTTTTGTAACTGATGATCCTTGTGGAAAACACTTTCGTAATATCCAAGTTCAACCATAAAATCATGTTTTGTACATTTGTAAATAAGTTCGTTTCTGAATAAGGGAACCTCTCCCATTAAAGAGGAGGGACTTCTTGTCCCCTGACTGTTGCTCTTCTAAAAAGTCCTATTTGAAAACCAACAGATCTGCTAAGAACATATCCATGAAAAGTTGTTTTTGTTCATCTGGCAAGCGTTGCATGAATTTATTGTAGTCACGGCACGTTCTAGTGTCATGGCCCTGAATTTTGTGGAAACCACAATACGAATTAGGATTGTAATTCCTAGTTTGTTGGTTTGATGTGTATTGTGGCCCAAAATTTTAATCAAACCGTTGTCTATTAAAATTTTTCGTTTGTTGTTTTTGGTTTGAATTCTGGTTTTGGTACCTAGTTGAATTTTGGCTTGGACCCTGTATAGGATTTTGCCGTTGTTGTTGTTGTGGATGGTTAAAATCCACTATATTGATTGTTGGGGTAAAGTTGTTTCGTTGGTTGTTTATTTGTGATGGAGTATTGACAACATTTACCTTCTTAGGCTGATTGGTTACTCCATCTGTTGTCACACCTCAATTTTTGTTAAGGATTTTAGGTCCTTGATTGACGTTCGTGGTAGTAGGATAAGTTGTAGTGTTCTGGTTGGGGGCGATTAACCTCCCGTTTGCTCCATATGTTTTGTGACCACTGTCAATTGCCGCTTGATCTATTCGAAGAGCGCTCTTAAGTACTTCATCGTAAGTTCTTAATGGGAAATTCTGGACTTCTTCCTTCACTTCTCTGCTAAGAGAATGAAGGAATAAATTACATAGTTCCATTTGATCCATGTTGGGTGCACTTGCCGAAGAATAAAGAACTGTACGCCACCTTTGAATGAAATGGGCAATAGATTCATTGTGTTCTTGTTTGATGTGTAAGAACTCCCTGATTCCTGTTCTTAATAATTTGTTCATGTCGAAGGCCTTGATGAACTCTGACACAAGTTGTTTGAATGAATGTATGGAAGCCTCAGGTATTCTATAATACCAATCGAAAGCGATGCCTTGCAAGGTTTTTGGGAATATTTTAGCAACAACCCCATCCCATGGGAGTAGTTCTCGAATGGCCGTAACATAAGCTTTGATATGTGTGTTTGGATCTCCCTCACCTTTGTATTTGGGAAAATCGGGGAGAGGTCTTGGAAGCATGATGCTTCGTATGGTGAAATCCAAGGGCTCTTTCAAATATTCTGAGTAAGTCCCTATTGTATATGTTTCGACCATAGATGGTGCCTGTTGAGGGAGCGGTGGTGGGATGGGTTGTTGATATGGCGCAGCGTATGCGTTGGCAGGGGCATAAGGGAGCCCCTGTGTTTGAGCAAACATGCCGGGAGAGGAGAACATATCCCCTTGTGGTGATTTGGAGTACATGTTTAAGTACGACGGGGTACTGTCCATGAATGGATTGTTTTGTACTAGACCGGCAGGAACAGTGTTAGAGATGGTGGGTCTAGTTGGCATTTGTTGTGAATATTGAGGAGTCATGCCTAACATGCCTACTCCTGTGAGGAGGTCTACTTGGCTAGGATGGTGTGGAGGGTTGGAACTCCTTGCTTGTATGAATTGTGAATTTTGACTTGCTTGGGCAAGTTCTAACCCTCTAACCTTTTCTATTAGAGTTGAAATGAATTCATTTGGTGAAGTCACAGTGTTTTGCCGTAATGGAGTTTGTTGTATATCATGGTGTTGTATAGGTCTATGATACGCCACTATGAACTGATCACTGCCCTGCCAAGTTTCTCCGAGGGCATTTCCTATATGTAATGGGATGGAAGTGTTTTCTTGAAAAGAGACCTCGGGTTGTGTTTGTAGACCTCCTATGGGTGGGTACATACTTTGAGAGCGTTGTTCATTCCTGGCATAATATACCGAATGTTTATCGTCTAAACTTTGGTATGGGTTTGATTGCCTACTAATTTGTGGTCTAAGTAGTACCTGAGGAGATGAACCGGATTCTCTGGTGAACGTCATATTGTTCGAGCCTGAAGGCTTCATTTGTTGCGTTTGAGCGAGTTGTTCCAACTCCTCTGTTTGGAAGGACGAGATATATCTGATCCTTGGAGTTTGTGTTGATAATTGGTTATCTGAATAGTTGTCACCGCATATTGAGAGTGAGGGTGATGATTGTCTATTTTGTTAGGCGTAATATGCCTCAAGACCCAAGAGGGGTCTACCATATGCATCGAATCCCGACATATTCAGGGGGTATATGAATACCCGCAGAATAATGGGAAGGAGTGAAGGTGATGGTGAAAGCCAATGAGGCGGAAAAGATGAAAAGTATAATAATCTTGGAAGAACATGTAATAATATGACACCAAACTAGAAAGTAGGAAGTTTCACATCGGGTTCACCAATTTTGTATGATGGAAAAGTGACAAGCGAGCGTGGGAATCTACAAGCAACTCTTCCTCACACCCGACCTCCCGAGGTCGTGCCGAGACAGCCGGTGGGGATGGGATATGTATGGGATGCAGACAAACTAGTTAGGCAATCTAATGTCTTCAATACACACTAGTGGAATTTGCGAGTCTAAGGTAAAGAAGGCCCTCCTAACTTGAATTGGTGTGATAGATCGGTCAGCAAGGATGACTGCTCAAAGGCTCCAATCAATATTGAGCTCTGGCGTGATTCGATCTATAGGTTTTGGAATACGTGGAAAATGACCCGGGATAGTTTCATATACGTTTCCGGATAAGGTCATATGGTGGATGGTAAATATAGCCAGTTCTATGGGCGATTCTCTGGCCTAGTCCAGAATTCCCTAGCTCTATTAGCTGCTGTGTCTAGCAAGGATAATTGTTCGATAATGATAGGTGGAAGTGGGGTAGATCTGAATACTAGTGTACGTAGGCCAATGTCTATGTCTAATTCTCCTGTGGACTCATTAGGCTACGGGATCTGTGGGTCACAACCGTAGATTCTTAGTTGTGGACCTGTTATGGTCATGCGTGAAATTAAGTCCTAATCCCTAATATCTAGTAATCGTATGCTTTCTCAGCTTCTATATTGAGGATCAACAACTGTGTGATTTTCTCAGAATATCTTACAGGCATTCGTGCAACCTGGATTCTTAGGCTGGTATCTATATCTAGAAGAGTGTCTCCTGCATCTGGCTGTGGGACCAAAGGATCACAACCAAAGGTTTGTTCTCTTTCGAACCCTTCTATAGTCATATGAATGTTGCCTAGGGTAATCTATAGTTCGGTTGATTTGACCAAAACGTGTGTGCTTGGTCGTCTTCTACGTTTAACCCACTCAATTGGGAATTGATTTGTTGCAAGCTTACCATTGTTCAGAAGACTTGAATCCTAAGATTTTGATCTATATCAGTTATTGCTATGATGAGATTGGGTTGAGGCACAATTGGCTTAAATACGTATTCCTTGGGCTCTCTAGGTACCGTGATTGTCATACAAAAGCAACAAAGTAAAGTGAACTACAGTAAAATTAAATTTAACTAAGTGAAGTATATCTATAGTATGTATGACTTCTCTATTTTTTTTTTGTGTTTTCTGATGAGCTTTACAAATTTAAGAAAGCATATATTTAAAATATCTAGAAATGACAACTAAAATAATCAATTTAAAACAAACAAAATAACCGGGTGTAGCTATCTGTCTGTGCAATTTGTAGATCTATTCTAAACAATAAAATAACTTATCTAATCTATTTGCAAGACTCTTGATCCTACCTCAGAAGTGAGGAGTGAATCATAGTTTCTCAGAAACTATCAATCCCCACAGCTTCCCTGGCAATATCGAGAGTAGAATTAACTAAAAAAAGCAATTAACTACTCTATTTGATATGATTCTAACTAGAACTTTGAAAGCTAGAACCTGGATTTTGTAGAATAGTGGCGAATCCGCTGGTGTGTGTGATCTTGTCCCCTCAGTGTGATCTCCTCATTCCTTTGTGTTCACGTGGATCCAAAAAAGCGTGTAATGCTAGCATCAACAGAAGTAGATATTGGGATAAAGGCAGCTCAGAACACTGACTGAATACAATGTGAGTAGGAGAGGGATAGCGTAAGAGTACAGAGCTTGGCTTATGCAATTCCTAGCGGGATCTATTGCGAGTCATGCAACATAAAGCATCCAAAACCTGAAACTATCCTGTTTGAGGAGCAAAACCTGTAACTTTAATGGCTTCCTAAGCTATTCTACTCCAATGGATTGGATGAAATAACAGCAGTGCTTGCACAAGATTGATATGTGGCTTACTAATAGTAAAACAATGCTAACTAAGCATGCAATGAAATAAACTAAGCATTCTAAGCGAAAGGAAGACTAAATCTATTGCAAAGAGAAATCAGAGGTAAATTTTGAGGGGCCATTTGCTTGAGCACAAGCCAACTATTTATAGCATTTGCATTTACCCAAGGTAAAAGCCAAATAGAACTCTTAAACTATAAACAATGGCAAAACACTATTCCAGGGAACTAGAATCATAAATGCAAGCTTATGGCGGTGAAAGAAAGTTGGTAAAACATTGAATTTACGTGAGTCGTGTTAAAAGATCTTTCTAGAAAACACATAAAGGACCGCCGCCCTGAGCAGGGCGGCGATTACAGGACCGCCACCCTATTCAGGGCGGCGGTCACGAGACCGCCACCCAGGCTGGGTGGTGGTTTCATTACTGAAGAGAAAAAGGCCAAGAAAAGAGGGGAGAAAGGAGAAAATAAAGCACGTGGGGGCTAACCGAGGCATGCAGGATGTTAACGCACACTCGGAGAGCTTTTTCGGATCCTGAACACCTTGCGAGGAGACCTGTATCATCATTGGGGCACGTGTCATGTTGTTCTGGCAGTATAGTACCTTAAAATTTTGGGTACGTACAGTTCTCCATTTGATTTATCTAATTCAGTGGATGCTTCCCATTAAATTTGCGCATCTCCACTTTTAGCATCATGTTCCATGGTTGTGAATAAGTTGGATTCTGATTGGGCTGGAAAAGTGATCCAACACGTTATTATTCCCATTATTATGAATTGAAGATCCTCCTTGGTTGAGTTGGGACTGATTTGGGACATAATTTTTACCCTTTCTATGTTGCACGATATCATCCTACCGTTGATTGGTTTGGTCTATGTCTCATTTACAGGTCATCTCAAATTATACATTTCGTAGTTCCTACTTGAGTTGGCTCACCTTATGATAAACTGCGGTAAACCCCAGTGCTAAGGAATTTGTATTTACCCATTTTGACTCCAACTCTTCTATCACTACCCCATATTTATCTGGGGGTTTACCCAGAGTGACCGGATTCTTTTTGGCTCTTATAAAAGGCCCCAATATGATGTCAAACCCTAGGGTTTAGGGTTTTGATACAAATTCGGCTGAATAGGAAAAAACACAAAGAATATAATACCAATATTGTTTTGAGGGCTTTCTTAAAATGTAAAGAATTTGGAAAAAATTCCACAAATTTCAGCCTGGGGGATCGATTTTATGAAAAACCCAAAATTTGTAATAAATTTTGCAAAATAAATTAAAAAAGTCTAAATTTTTCAGGAAATATTACTTGGAATTATTCAAAACTTTGGTAAAAAAATACAACAACTTTTGTTTGGTTCGCAAGATATATTGGAAACAAAAAAATTAGGGTTTTTTGCCCTAATTTTGGCCCGAATCGCAGCTCTGATACCACTTGTAATGAAATTACTTGCATAATTCAGATTATGAGCATAAATAAAAACCAAAGAACACAATATTATAGATAAATGATCTCAATATGCAATTAAAATAGCTTCTCCACTTCAAGGGGGCAACCTCCAAACCATACAATAAGACTCAAATGCTCAAATCAATGATGGACTACTACCTACAATCCCCTATATATACTATTCATATGTTATGGCCATCCCCAAGGTTGACCTACTAAGCATGAAAAATTATAAATGATATGGTAAGACATAAGTTGGCTACTCATATCCTAATACAAGCAATAGGTTAAGGGCGTAGCAATGCTTCGACTTAGCCATTACAATGTGGATAGTGCGGAGTTGCCCATTGGAGTTAGATATGAAACTGTTTGGATAAATATTTGAAATTTTTGTTTTTAAAAATAGGTACCCATTTTCTATGACAATGGAGGTAGGGATTCTGAAGTGACATATGATATGGTTAAAGATAAACTTTGATATATTTGACCCAGTGACATAAGTTAAAGGCATGGCCTCTATTCACTTGGTAAAATATTTAGTTGTAGTGATTATAAAGGTATGACCATCGGAAGATGTGGGATTTAAGTTGAGCCCGGATTGAGAGAAATGCTAGGGTGAGGTAATTATCAGATTGTTCTGCAAGGATCAATATGGAACCCCGTGCACATCGAATAAGGTTGTACTTCTAATGGTTTTGTGAACGCTCTATGTAGTAAGAAATATATCTAATCACAAAATGAGAATCAAGTACAAAAAGAAAATAGTGTGTCTGACATGCTCATAGATAAAAAAAGAGCTACATATAGGAATGCTGTATAAATCCTATGTATGAAATGTGTACACAATCCTAACTAACCCTATTTACTTATTCCCACTAAGTGAGACGACTAACCATCTATGGTGGAAAATTCATCGAATGACAATGAAAACAAGTCATATACACCAACACCCCCCCTTCATCAAAGCTGAGGTAGAGGTTATGGAAATTCAAATCTGAAAGAGAACTCCCCTAGACAACTAAGAAAGATGTGTCAATGGGGTTTGACTACTAAGCCTAATAAGGTACCCATATACAAACAACAATATTTCTGAAAAATAAGAAGAGGAGAAGGGAAATGGGTCTCGACAACTAGGCTTGATGAGGTACTGATGTACAATAAGGATCTCAAGTAATGTAGGAAAATTCCCTAAAAGAAAACATCCACTTATAAGAGATAAAAGAATCCCTCAACACTATAATTTCACAAACAAGAACAAAAGCATGTATAATTTATTAATGTGAAATCAATCAACCATTACAATGGACTGCTATAATATTTATACATATTAGACAACAATATACAAACAAATAAATGGGTTTCACGAGTACAACCAAAATCCAAACAACTTCCAAAATCCATCTGGAAAGCAACAATAATTAAATAAAAACAAATAATAATTGTTACAACTATGTAACAATATAACCTATGCAATAATATGACAAATATTGTTATAAAAATTTATAACAATATATAAACTAATTACCTTATTAAATAATTAATTACTTAAGGTAATATAATGCATAAATGAACCTAACATCCCCCCCCTTAATTTTGCATTGCCTCGAGGGATGAGGAGAGGAAATCTCTGAACAACTCAAACTTGTCACATGAAAATGAATTTGTGAAGATATCTTCTCGTTGTTAAGTTATTGGACAAAAATGAAGCTGTATATTGTACTTCAAGACATGCTCATGTATGAAATGTACCTGTACCTCAATGTGTTTTGTTCCTTCATGAAAAATTGGATTACAAACAAGTTTGAGAACACCTTCATTGTCAACATACATGGTGGTTGGTTTATCCTGTGGTATTCCAAGTCCTTCAAGTATGCAACGTAGCCAAATCGCTTCACAGAAAAATTCTACTATAGAAAGATACTCAGATTATATGGAAGAATGAGAAACAAAGTGTTGTTTCTTGATTCCCCATGATATTGGTCCAGATCCCATAAGGAGTACAAATCCTGAAGTGGATTTTCTATCATCAATATTACCTGCATGATCTGAATTTGAATACCCTGACAAAAAGAAGTTCTTCTTCTTGTATTCTAGACCAAGATCCACTAATCCTTTGAGATATCTTAAGATGTGCCTTGCTGCTTTCCAATGAAAAACTTTGGGTTCCTACATGAACCTGGATAGATAGCTCACTGTAAAGCTGATATCTGGTCTAGTGTAGGTCAGGTAAATGAGACTCCCAATCAACTGCCGATAGAGAGTGACATTTACCTCAGGAGATGGATATGAATGAGATAACTACAATATGTTCTCCATAGGTGTAGTAATTGGTGTGCAATCCATCATCTTGAATTTCTTGAGCCTTGTCTTGGTATATTTCATCTGAGAAACAAAGATGTGATTCTCTTTTTACCATACTTCCAATCCAAGACAATAGTGCATTAGCCCGAGATCTATCATGTTGAACAATCGATTAAGATCTTTCTTCGTTACACCGATCATCTACACTAAACTTCCAGTGATGACTAGATCGTCGATATAAATAATGAACAATCATAATCTCCCCACACCTTGACCTTTTGAGGTAGAGATTGGGATTGTATGGATTTCTAACAAATCCATGTTGTACGAGATGCTCATCAATTTTGATGTACCAAGCCTGGGGTGCATGTTTAAGGCCATATAGAGATTTCTTGAGTTTGTATACCATTGCTTCTTGACCAGGTACAACATATCCCTCAAGTTGAGTCATATAGACTTCTTATAAATCTTTGTTAATAAAGGAACTTTTTACGTCCATCAGATGGACTTTCTAACCAAACTGTGCATCTAGAGAAAAGATCATCTTGATCATTTTGATCTTAGTTATGGGAGCAAACGTCTCCTCATAGTCAATGCCTTCTTTTTGTGTGTACCCATTTTCTACGTGTATCGCTTTATACTTTTCTATGGTCCCATCTTATTTGTACTTTTTTTTGAATATCCATCTTCATCTAATGTATTTATTCCCTGGTGGAAGATTGACAAGCTACCAAGTGTTGTTTTTCATCACTGAGTTGTATTCAGCATCCATGGCACCTTTTCAAGATTTTGACTGTAGGGCTTCCTGGATTGTAGAGGGCTCATTAGATTCAATAACTCTACTCATCAAAGAAAATTTTACTTCTTCTCTTACTTTACTGCAAGTCCTTGGTCCAGTGGTGGATGTATCTAGTGGAGTATCCATTCTTGCATCTTGTATCATACAAGTATACCACTTGGGCATATGCTAAACTTCTCTCATGGTTCATGGTTCTATCACATCATCACCATCATCCTTATCATCAATTTCAACATCAGTGGGAACATCGGCTTCAGGTTTTACAACTGGTGAAAAATCTACATCAGGTGATTTTGGAGGAGTCTCTACTTCCTTCTTCTAAAAAAACTCAACATCTCTACTGGTGTAGACTTTCCTGGTCTTTGGATCCATCAATATGTACCCAATATTCTCTTCACTATACCTAATGAATATGAGTTTATGTGATTTCATATCCATTTTCTTTCTATTCTTCTTTGGTATATACATACTTGTTTTACACCTGAATACTCTGAGGTGTGCAACAAATGGTTTTTACTTTGACCATGCTTATGTTATCACTAAATCACAACACCCTAGGGTTTTCACAAGTGTGTGTACTTGATCTCACAATGTTATTGGATAACATGGGTACTATCTCCAAGTTTTGGGACTTGATACTTGAGATAGACCTCTAGAGAGAGTTGGTTCTTACTCCTAAACTACCTGCCACAATCTACTCTAATGTAAGAAAATCTATCTTTTCCTAATCTATCTTTCTAAGGGACTAGGGAGAGAGAGAGCGTATGAAACAAAATCCTACACTAAAGTAGTGATACACTAGAAAAGGAGAGTGTGAGAATAATCTTCAAATGTGTGATAAGTAGAAGCAAAGTGCATACTAGAAGGGGTGATAATAGTTCTCCATAGTCTATAAAATGCATTCACATCAATATTCCATACATGCACAATGATAATGAATCCTTGCAAGAGCATAAAATATACACAATATATTTGTAATGAGATTGAAGGGGCAAGAGGGATGCAATCAAAACACATCAGGGGAAGATACATCCACAAACTCATATTTATTGCTTCATGATATGCATAGCTCAGTCTATTACAAGATAGGGGTATGGATCACCATGTAAGGATTCCACTACAAGGGCCTAAAACACATTGGCTTCACAAAAAAAAATTTGACAAATTTTTTCTACTAAAAACTATCTCCTTTTACAATGAACCCAACACTCTAATTTATAGATTTCTGAGAGGAGAGAGAGAGAGAGAGGGAAAGTGAAAATCCCAAAATCTGACTTCCCACCACTTGGAAGATGTCATAAATGAATTGAAATGATGGTATGTTGCTTGCAAAAGTCCCCCCCATACTTTCCCATAACTTGCAGTAGTGAGAAATGTCATCCCATGTTTCATTGAAGGCATCCCAACTACCAAATAAAACCATTGTTATGAACCTGGCCATGTTTTATTAAATATCACCATATATTTCTTATAAAATTCTGAATTTTTTTATTTCTGTGTTTCAGTATCGGAAACAAAATTCCAACGATACCAATTTTGTGCATTTTCATTGAGAAATACAAAAGTTATGGCCTTCTGAGTGTAGTCAGTTGTTTTGGGTATGCCATGCATTTCTATCATTTAACGGGAATGATAATTTAATTGATAGGATCTGAATATGTTGTCTTCATTTTCATGTACCTAACCTCATTTAATTGACATCGTGCTCATTCCAGAAAGTCAAATTTTGTAAAAAATCAGAGGTCGGGGTCAAAAGTTATGGCCATTTGAAGTTCAGGATTTGATTTGCAATGTTTTCCTTTGCATGTGAACATGTGGACATGTCGGCTATTTTGGGTCCCTTTGTCCCAGCTGTCCCTTGTGAAAATTGGGCCAAAAACCTCCTCTCCATCTGCACCATTCTCGACCCACCTTGTAAATCAGACAATTCGACAACATCAGGTTTTAAGAGAACTCAGTCCTGCTTGTTTCCTTCATTGACTGGGTCGTGAGGGCTATTGACCTCTGCTCCGCCTGCATCCCTTTGTGATAAGATATTTCACCTTTTTGGGTCTTGAATATCCCATGTGAACCTATGTAGCTTGGACCAAAAATATCTGACTTAACTGATTTGCTCTTGATGCGGCGATTTTGGCTTTTTGGGTCCCGGCTGTCCCGACATCCCGCGGACCATCTGGGATAGAAATATCAATTTTTTCCGATTTTAACTACCTCCTTAGCAGTTTAGGCCTGAATTTGGTGTGATGAACCCTAGTAAGATCCACCTTGGTTCCACCCATAGCTCTCAGACCTGGTTTGCATTAAAATAGGCCTGTAACTTGATTTTTTCAGATTTTTACAATTATTTTACTAACTCCTTGGATTTTCTTGAACAAGGGAGTTAGAGAAAAGAGGAGAGGTACCCCAAAAATATAATTTTTTGGCCTTCTCGAACCATTTCAACCTTCTTGATCCTGAAGATTCATGTAATTTATCCAATTCACCTTGAGGGGTGAATTTGGGATAACATACTTCATGTGGCGTTACTCCGTTAAGAGAAACTACGGGCACTCTATTCAACAAATATATTGTTGTCTTTACTGCTTCTACCCAAAATGTCTTTGCAAGTCCAGAATCATCAATCATGCATCACACCATTTCCATGATAGTACGATTTTTTCTCTTAGCAACACCATTCTACTGCGGTGTGTGTGGAGGAGGCATTTGTCAACGAATCCCATTAGTTTTTAGGTAGTCCTTAAACTCATTACTGGTGAATTCCCCCCCTCGATCTTAGTGGAGAGTTCTGATGTGATGAACAATTTCATTTTCAACTGCTACTTTGAATTTTCTTGAAAGTTTCAAAAGCTTCACTTTTCTTACGAAGACAAAAAATCCACATTTTCCTTGAATAGTCATCAACACATAGCATGAAGTACTGAAATCTATAATGACTTGGTTGCATCGGACCGCAAGATATCGGTAAGAACCAGATCAAGCTAACCATGAGCTTGATATGTACTCTTCTGGAATGACAGCTCTGTGTTGTTTTCCTGCTAGGCAGTGAGGAAACTTATCTGTATCCTTCTAAAGAGATGGTAGCCTATGTACCATATTACATCAATGAAGTGTCTCGAGATACTTAAAACTTACATGACCAAGTCTCTGATGCCACAACTGTGTTGAGGTGGAGTTCTTAGCCACAAGTGCTTGATCATCTCTATGGATAAAATCAAGTTGGAACATGTGTCTCACATTGGAGGCTTTTGCAACTATTTTCTGAGCCTCTTGATTTGTCTCGAATCAAACTTGTTTTCTTGCCAGAATGACTATCAAAGTCAATTTTCAAGTTATGATCTAGGAGTTGACTGACTGAAGAAGATTCTTTGTCAACCTAGGGACATATAATACATCTGAATCTACAGTTGTGAACCAAGGGGTAGAGAAATATTCCCAATCCCCTGAACTATATATGAAGAATCATCACCCAACGAAACATGGTTTTTGGAAGGTGTGTCCCTCATTGAAGTAAACCAGTCTCTGTGGTCATTCATGTGTCGAGTGGCTCCCGAATCAACATACCAAACATCACTAGATGACGTGGAAGGTTCACTTGATCGAGCAAGTGTACAAGTAGTCTTCATTATCTGACTGTTCTTGTTGCTCAACAATATTTCCTTGCTGACGGGGTTTTCTTTTCCAGTTCCCCTTTTTCTGCCCTTGATTGTAGTTAGAATGTCCCTTGTGAGATTGTTGTGTTGGAGGTCCAAAGTTGTTTGATGAACCTTTCTTGTAAGTATTATACCAACAATCTTGTAGGTCATGTCCTCTTTTACAGATTGGACATTTCTTCTTCTGTTATTTATCCCCTTGATTCTAATTTTGATTTTGGGACTTTTGATAGGAATTAGGTTTTCCTTTCCATTTTTGATGAGAAGAAAGTTCCTTCTCCTCTTCATCATCCTTATTATGCATGGCTTCCTCTTGTTGTAGTAGGTTTACCATCTTGTCAAAACTAACTTTTCGTATCTGAAAGTTTAGTGTTGTGATAAAAATGTGGTAAGAAGAAGGGAGTGCTCTCAGAACAATGGGAATGAGAGCTTCATCTATGACCACTTCTCCCAGGGCTAGAAGTGAAGCCCTCATCTCTGCAACTCTTCTTAAGAAAGCTTCAATTTTCTCATTTTTCTTGAACTTCAATGTGTGTAACTGACTCTGCAAATTCAATATGACATTCTTGTTTTAGCCTCGTATACTGTGCTCAACTTATCCCACACTTCTTTGGCTATTTTGGCATCTCAAATGTGGGGTTTCACATCATCAGACACTCCAAACAAGATGATGAGTTTGGCCTTCTGATCTACTTTATCAAACTATCACTGTTGTGTTGTATCAGTAGTTGATCTCGTCAGAGTACCATTCACAATAGTCCAGATCTCTTCAAACTCAAGTTGTGTCTTGATTTTTGTCTTCCATGTAGCATAGTTGTTTCCTCTGAGTAGTTGTGAATATGGAAGAAAAAATTTGGGGGCATTGGTGCCCATTTTGTAGAATCACTGACAGGGTTAGGCTCTTATCACTCTAGGTATAAGGTCTCCCAATCTATATACCATCAGTACGATATACCGAACCTTTCTATATACGCACCCTTCTGATATACTTGACGGTACATGGAAGAAGCTCACCCTTTCTATATACCTGGCGGTACGTGAAAGAGGCGTTAACGTACGTGAAAGAATTCAATACGTGGTACCAAGACAGTACTGAAAGGGGTCTATGCGATTATTGACACCGGCTCAAAGAAATATCCTCATACGTGCGCGTAACTTCGCTATATACTTGGATAATTTCTTAGTCTGGATTTATGTCATGTGCAATCATTCACAGACGGATGGGATGGCTCATAGTGTGTGCATTGTGACCTTATTACTCCCCATCGATTTAAAGGGTCGATGCCCAGATGACGTTGTTGCAGCTATATTAGGTGTTAAGTGTAGTAGTAGTCTCGACGACTTTACCCGTAAGCGCTTCCCAGAGGCACTGTATATACCGAAACGCTGTAAATGAGATCTAGGATCTAGTGAGTGTTTTAGAACCAAATTTTACTATTTTTTGATTACAATATTCTACCAGTTTCTGATCAGTTACAAAGTTTTCAGTTGACTATGACAACCTACAAATTAGTACAATATACTAAAGTATACAATTACATTCAAAAAATTTGGAAAAAATTGAATGGCAGGTAAAATTTTTTTTTTGCGGGCCCTGGTGGCCTCCGGAGCCCAAAATGACCCTCTATGCCAAAAATTACAAAAAAATGGCTGAAAATGCAATTTTTTGGTAGGCCTCCTTTAGCAAATGTTGCTCAGAATGAAAAATAGGCCTAATAGGAGAAATTTTTTTTGCCCTAAATTAGGGTTTTCCTCACTAAAATTTAGGTGGTGGTTTTAGTTATAACTAAAATTTGAGGTTTTTCCACTAAATTTCCACAGTTGGCAGTTTCACTAATTTTTTGCTAAATTTCAAAATTGAAAATTTTTGTGTTGGGGGTGGGGGTCGAACCCCAACCTCCCACACCCTAAGTCATTCCATCTAACCACCTTGGCTCTATGAGCGCTTGTGTAATGAAATAAGCATTTGAATTTAAAGAAAAAATTTCGACTTACCTTTGTAAAATGTGACTTGACTTGGATGGATCCACATGGAGCTACATGTGTGGAGGTGGAGTGAATTTAGGGTTTTTCTTTAGAATGGAAAATGGATCTTGAAGCTCCTTTAATATTCACCTTTGCCACTGATTTAATGCCACCTTTTGATTTTGCATCCATTTGTTTTTTTTAATTTTTCTTGGTCTTGCATTTATGCTCCACCTTTTATTTTAATAGTCACTCATTTTTGTTATATTTGTAATGTTGCAGTTTGTGCAGAGTTTGAACGTTACATTGCTTCAGCTGCTTCCCCCTTTTTTAATTTTTTTTCTTATGCAAGTGAATGTGGAGATTCCGTTTTTGTAGAGAGGAGGGAGGTTGGACTCGATCTGCTTGGTGGCTTCAATGTTCCATTGCAATACGTGTGAAAAAACAATCACAACTCAATTTGTGCACAATAGGTCTAGAGTTCAATGTTGTAGGCACGATCCCATTGGGGGATGTTGTCAATGTAATGGCTGTGGATGAGCTGCCTTAGGCTCGGTGTTTGAGAAAACAATGTGGATTGGTTACATCAAGGTCAAAAATGTAATGTCTGCTCGATTGCTTGTTGAATATGCATGTAGCCTCAGTTCACAATCAAAATTGTAGCTCACCTCCTACAATGCCAATGCTGTACAAAGGAAATACTTGTCTAGGTGCTTATTTCACAGCTCATGAGGAGCTCGGTGATCTTGATAGAATCACTAGAAAAAAACACAGAGCCTCCAAATTACAATAGCAAATAGCTAATATTATCTAAACCTAACCAATCCTCTAATTTAGAGGTAAAACCCCTAATGGGGAAAAATTTTTTATTATTAAATTAAGCCCCAGGAAACAAATTTTCCTGGTGCAGGGGCACCAAGGCAAAAAAAATTTGCTTTACAAACACCTAGAAATGGAACAGGAGGTTGTGGGAGATGCAGGATGTTCTGGGAAGTTGCAGGAGGCAACACTGGCTCTCTTGATGAAAGTAAATTTCTTCTCCAAGAATTCTGCTTCTTTTGCAAACTCTCTCCAACCTTCTGCTGCTTCACAGGTCCAGCTTCAATACACTCTAGTACCAAATGTAATTTCACAAACAGGGATGGAAGCCTGTATAATTATATTAATGTGAAATCAACCAAACCAATACAATGGAGTGCTGCAATATCTTATAGGATATTGAGACAACCATGTGTAGGAAAAGAAATAGGTTGCACATGTAAAACTAAACTCATAACAACTTCCAAAATACATCCGGGAAGCAACATATAATTGTTATAACAATTACTGTGAGAATAAATAGACAAATATGGTTTAAAAACAATATAACAACATAACCTATGCAATAATATGAAAAATATTGTAATATAACCATATAACACTATTATTTAATTAATAAAATTAATTAAATAATCAATTTACTTAAGGTTATATTATGCATAAATTAACCTAACAATCATCAACCTGAACTCAAGCCAAGGTCATAAGTGAATTCTAATGGCAACAAATTATTTCACCAAGTGGACTGAGGCAGTAACACTCAAAGAGGCAAGTGAGTCTAACATCTTGGACTTCTATGAGGGGATAATAACTAGATTTGGTGTCCCGACTACTATTATATCAAACAATTCTCTAGCATTTATTGGAACAAAAATTACTGAGTGGGTTCCTATTAGAAATGGATGCTATATCTCATCACTTCATCTAACTATTACCCCCAGGGTAATGGGAAAGCAGATTCCACAAACAAGAACTTGCTAAGGATCATAAGAAGGACTTTAGATGAAAACCAGAGGACCTGGCACACCAAGCTCAAATCATCCTTGTGGGCTGATAGGATAGCACCAAAGAGGTCTACAATTAGCTCTCCATACAAGCTAGTCTATGAAAAGGAGGCAAGGCTTCCCATATCACTTGAATTCCTAACATGGGAGCTACTTAAACAACTAGAATTATCATAGAGTTCAAACCCATGGAAGTTAGGTATGCAGAGCTCATGGAGTTGGAAGAGCTAAGAGAGTATGTAATGCAAAGTTATGGAGAAAGATAAAACATTGATTAAGAGGATATTTAACATAAGAAGGCCAAGGCCACCTGCAACCTTCCAGGAAGGAGATTGGTGCTTAAATGAGATGCAAATCAAGAAAAACTGGGTAAGCATTCCAAATTTGATGCAATATGGAGCGGTCCATACATGATCACAAAATGCAAAAGTAACAATACTTTCCAACTGGCCAAGTTGGATGGTGAGGAGTTGCATAATCCAAGTCAATTGAATCTATCTCAGCATGGTTCCTATTAAAATAAGAATTCTCACCCTTGTACATATTAGTTTAGGATTTTCATTCCTCCAAGTGCTTGTGCACATTGTCTTATTATTAGAGTAGGTTTCACTTTCCCTAAGTTCCTTGGGCACATGTTCCATTACTTCTAGTGTTCTCTTTGCATAGGTCACCAAGTTTTCAAGGAGAATATTGCAACAAGAGGCTCAAATTTACAAACAACAGTTGCCATCTTCAAGAATATTCAAATACAGAGGTCAACTAAAATCAGGATAAGGAACAAATTGTAAAGTTTTCTTTCCTTTGCTTCTTCAAATCAAAAGCTGAATTTCTCATGTCCTTTCAACAAAAAGAAGTAAAAATCAGTTTTGGGGCAACTTGTGGTGTGGTAATAGATGGCAATGTTATGAGTCTACAAACAACTGAAAAAGTATGTGAATAGTCCTATCCCTTCTTCAATAATGTTCCAAGCATCCTAGTCAAAAGGGAAAATCAGATTTTAATATTTCATGACCAACAATGAGAGAATGATTTTGTGGATCAAAAGTACTCATGGTGAATTAACTTATCTTGTTTTAGCTCAAAACTCTACAAATGACAAACAACCATTGGTTTCAGTACATATTGGCAAAATCAGGTTTCAGGATAGGTTTATAAGTCCATCATGCAACCCCAAAATCAGATTTACATAGAAATGAAATGGGGAAAATAAATTTTCTAGATTCAAGGCAATTTTCCACTCTCACAAAAAAAACTTCAATATTTTCTTACAAGAGTTGCGATTGTAAAAAATGAGAGTCAACTTTAGTCTCAGAAAATGTTTCAATGGCTTAGGGACACATGTTTTCAAATTCAAATCAGTTTCCAGGCCGTTATAAGGACTCCATGCTTGGTGGATAAGTATATAGGTCACCAGTCAGCCCACATCTAGTAGGAAGATGGCCCTGTGATTTCCAAATTATTATCCATTTTCACCCCCAGGGTGAAATGGGGAACAAGGAGGCCTTGAGATGAGCACTTGCCAGGACACCAAGGGGATTCATATGAGTTGTGGTAAAATTTCCACATTCTGAGATCAATTTTTGTGTTTTGAGAGTGTTGAGGCCATAAGAGGATTTTTTCCTCTTCTAGGTTTTGAAGTTCAAAGATCTTAGTTGGAAAATAGTAAGGCAAGCTCAGGTGGGCCCCACGGGTGACCAAGAATGGATAAGATTGGAAAAATGTTTCTCATGCAACATAGTGTCATCTTCATAACCCTCCATGTATGAAAAGTTTGAAAAAATGCAAAAAATTGGTGGGAGTGTTGCATAGGGATCAAAGCTTGGCCAAGAGCCCAACTAACTTGATTGAGCAGGTAGGCAAGCTAATGGGGAGCTCTGTCGAGTTAGACGTGCAGCAGAAGGAAGTGAGCTCACCGAGCCAACTTGGTAAGTTGGGTGTTTACAGCCTAATGTGGGGTCAGTGATGGATGGATCATTGAGTTAACTTGGTGAGCCATGACAAATTTTTTGACGGACAATGTGAAGGGAGGTACTCGCCAAGGTGAGTGGATTAAGTTCAAAACTCAGGGAATTGATAGTGAAGTCATCAAAAAGACTCAGGCTTGAAATTAAAGCTAGTTCCTCATGGTGGTAAGGTTAAATATTATGGAAGGAAGGAGCCTGTAGTGGAACTCAGCAAGCGAATTAGGCCTGATGTTGGCCAGGGTGGATTGATTAGGCGGATTGAGCTCAGAATGGGGAGGTCATGGGACTAAAAAAGCATAGGAATGAGTGAAGGGAGCTCAAACTAGGCCTTCACGGTGAGTCTAAGAAAAAGTGGAGGCTGAGAAAAATTGGCAAAATGGTTGGGAAAATAAAGTTGTCTTGTCTAACTAACTCAGCGAGTCGAAGGCGAGTTCTCGAGGGTCAAAAGCAGAGAGTTGGGGCCCAAGCAGCCCACATGCAGTTGGGCATTTTATGCCTCAAAATTATGTAAACCCCACACAATGAGGATCTCAACAGCAAAGGTGGAAAATTAGGTCTCAAGTGGCCTGATGGAACAAGAGCTTCGAGTGCATGAGAAACCCACTTTCGCGACATGACAAGATGTTGTGGGGAATTGGTGAGCTAGCAGCACATAGACTGAGTGGGTATGATGAGCTTGATGTGATAACAATTGGTCACATGGTGAAAATAATGCATGGGCCATGGCATTGAGGGGTTCTTCATAGTACGAGGAGATCTAAAATGCATTAAAGCATGATGTGACACCAAGTTGGTGTAAAGCACGTGAACGTGAGCTCGTCGGAAGAGAGATAGGTTGCCACATGGATACAAAGCTGGACAAGTGGGCAGGTCCATCGAGGTGGTAAGGAAAGTTAGTCAGGGGAGATGTGTAATGGGGATCCTGATGTAAAGACATAGCTTGATGTATCATGAAAGGGGATCCAACAATGGAAAAGGGGGTGCCAGCTCGGCTAGCTAGCTGGTGAGCTGGCCCAAAACACAAACAATTAAAACACTTAACCTCCTCCTCCAATAAACATGTAGAAAGTGGTGGGTCCTATTAGTGTGAAATCACAACACCCCAAATGAGTTCTAAAAATCTACTTTTCTAAGGAAAAGTCATTTGGTGTGATTACATAACATTGAACCTTCCCCAAGCTATGTGACTTGCAAATGGGACTGATCCTCCAGAGAAGGCTGGTTCCTCTTCCTAAACTATCTGCCACAAGATATTCTAGTGCAAGAAAACTAATGCAATGAGCCAACTCGATAGAGAACTAGCTTTCCAACATGAGCTGGGTCGGGAAGGAGATAAGAGCAGGGGAAAAAACAAAGGCAAATGAGTAGGATGGAGAGGCCTAGACAGGCTTAAAAAACCATATTTTCTAAAAAAAATCACTTCTAATTAAAAAATACTGATTAAAAACTAGAAATGTACTAACCTCTAGATTTAGTTATAGTTCTAAACTTGGCTGTAGCTACTAGATTTGGTAGGAAAACACCTATAACCTGCACATGCAAAACCAATAAAAACACACAAACTCTAAAAACCAAATGGTTAAACTTGTAAACAAGATTCCAAAAAAATGAAAACTTGCATGAGAAACACGAAAACTAGAAAATGAAGTAATAACAACTAGATTAATCGAGTGCATGTTTGCCAAACAATTACCCTGATACTATATCAGATTGTTTTGTGAGGATCAATGTGGAACCCCATGCACATCGAACAATGTTGCACTTCTAATGGTGTCGTGAACACTCCATGTAGTAAGCAAGAGATCAATTCAAAAAATGAGAATCAAGTACAAAAAGACAACGATGTATCTAACATGCTCATAGACCAAAAAAGAGAGGTACATATATGAGTGTTGTGTAACTCCTTTGCATGACACATGCACAAAACCCTAACTAACCCTAATGACATATGACCTCACTAGTGAGATGACTAACCATATATGGTGGACAAGATGTTGAATGATGGTGAAATAAGTCATATACACTAACAGGATCCGCATACCATGTCGGTGGATGTTTAAGAGTGAACCATACAATGGGCCACCCACCTTGTTAAAACAAGGTGATCTCATTTGATATTGGTGCCAATAAGTGACATACACACACATTATGTGAAATATGAGTGCTAATAATCTTCATTGAGAAAATGATGTTTACAATTTGTAATACATTTGTTAAGATGTAACTATTGGGGTTCTATGTAAATAGTGGGAGCAATGAGTGAAATTTAATTCATAATAAAGATTATTTTAAGTAGGTTTTTTACTGAAATGTTTCCCATTTAAATCTTATGTATTGTGTTCATTATTATGTGTTATGGGATATTTATTTTCACTATTATGCATGTAATCTATGATTTAGTTTAATCTAAACCATTCTAATTTGTTGTGCATTCATAAAATTTAATCCTTGACATATTTAAGGTGGATATCTAATCTATGTTCTTTATTTATCCCTGTTTCCTTAACATAAATAAAAATCCAAAAATAATCTTATGAGAGAAGCCTTCACTAGATAATCCATAAATAAATAAAAAGATAACTTGAAATGAAAATGACAATGTACTATATATTCAAAGCTATAAACGTGGAAAGATTCAAATTTTAATTGTAAGAAAGATTTGAAATAATATTAAACAATTAAAGAATCGAAATAAATAAACAAAATGAATAAATCCTTGACCATTATAATGAAACTAATACATTGAATTAATTTCTAGTTGTTCAGAGTCTCTCCTTAGATTATAATATTCAAGCAAGTGATCAAATACTCCAAGATGTTCAACATAAAAGAGATGAATGACAAATGGGACTGCAAGAAAATAATGGCGAAAGGAAATGTGATTGGGTAGTTGTTGAATTTAAATGTTTACAATAGTGTGCACTATGAATATGGAATTTGTAATCCAAATTTAGATATATGAATGAGTATGTGTAGGTGTATGAGGCGGTGAGAGTTAACTAGGATTATTTTCAGAAGTCTCATAATTAGGCATATATAAATAATGAGAATGTGTTTTAAAATGGCATCTTGCAATTGGCATCTTATTGTTTATTTTTTCTTTTATATGTGACAAACCCATTGGTCTAGAAAGACTGAAAATAAGATAATTTCCACAATGGTAATGCAAATAACCCTATGTATAATTTGAATTCATAGGATTTTTTTGGTATTCAACACACCCGTTTCTCTTTTTGCAAGAAAATGGAGCCCCCCTCTTTTGAAAAAATGTATAATTATATTTTCTCACTTTCAAATGGTTATAGACGAGTCTTAAAGTTGGTTGATGCTATATAGTTCCAAAACAACTGATAAATCACATTTGAACAAGTTATAAATAGGTTTAACTTATACCTTTTATCCTCAAATCACTTAATAGAAGATTTTTCATTGTTTATAACCTTTGAGTGATTAGTTTCATCTTGTTAGTAGCTTTATTGTGTTTAAATAATCGTTGTATGCCTTTAAAAAATGCTCTCCTAACAGTTTTAAGTGTTTTTTAACATGTGCAAAGTGATAAGGAATCAAAATACATTATCAAAATATTTTTTGAAATGATTTTCTGAATTCACATTGGAAAACATACTAAAGGTAAAATTTAATGTTTTGTGGAAATACATTCATAATAAAATAGTTGAAACTATAAATGCAATGAATTGTATTGCACCCAATAAAAATGTTAATTATAAAGTAAAATAATATTATCTAAATATGTATACAAAGATGTCAAAAAGTAAATAGTGAGAAGATGTATAGTCAAATACTCTTTGCAATCGAGAATGGATGTACCCCTGGGAAAACTCTATAGGCCAGAGATGTATGCCTTAGAATTCTTTGTACAATGAAAATGTGCCCTCAAGGTGTTGAAAACTGTTGTATTAAAGATATGGTATGCCTCTGAAATTTGAATGTGATTATAAACTTGAAACTTACCATCTATTAAAAACTTTAAAATTTCAAACTTGATTGCTCATTTGTAGAACCATATTTTTATAGTGAAAAAATATGGGAATAGCGAAAGGTTATAGGGATACAAAAGGAAGCCTTGTTAAGGTCATCAAATGGAAGGGTGTCCAAATAAGAAGCCAAAAGGTCATTCAAATGCGAAGGGATACCATAATAGATATCCATTATGAGTACGTCTATTGACCTTCATGCAGATGAAATCCATCGCACATTTCTGATTGAGTTTTAATGGAACCAAAAGAGGACAATATCTAGGGTGCATTATTCCTCATTATTATTACTTAAGTGCTCCTTAGGGTTTGATGTGAACCAAAAGATTATGCACTAGCAAGGGAAGGATATAAACCTAGTGAAAGAATTTTTAAGATCCATTGGACAAATAACAAAGTGAAATTAAAAATAGATTAGTGTCGTGAATGCATCTATCTTTGATTCTGATAAACTTGCACCAAGTTGTAACAATTGAAGACCCTTAAAATTGTAATCATACCAAAATTATGTACAAGACTCTTCTAGAAATAAATCTAGATGTATCCATTTCCTGAAAATATAATTGTAGGTTGATGTAAATCCTTCTCTAAATGGTCAAAAAGTGAGTCTGTCTTTCTCCGAGATGCCTCATTTGGATCATTCACCCTTCCTCTACCAGCAATGAAGCCATCATTTTCCTATATGATTGGCATTATGGTGTTTTCCTTTTGGTGAATTGGTATTGCTTCTCAACTAGTGCCTTAGTGAGGTGGCCCACTTACGAGAGATTATATCTTTATTTTTCTTAAACTCCCATGTGTAGGAATATCTTTAGTGAACCAACATAGAGATCTGTCATGGTTGCACTTCCCAAAAATATCAGATGAAGTGACAAAGATTCTATATCGATGAGAAAATCTTGTGACCTTTTCTACCATAATGGAATACGAATGTCCCATGATGAATTAGATACTCTTCCATATGCATGAATACAAGTTCCACACTAATTTTGAGAAGATCTATTCTAGATACATGCTTTATTTAATGAACTTGGTACACATGGTGTGTTGAGGCTATGATTCCTTAGTGTACTTGATCCAAGGCCATGTGACTGGATACCCCAATTTCATTTAACAAATTGGTTTTGGATAAGTCTTTGAAAAGGATATATGTGAAACCTATCTCAATTTTGGAGTCAGAATCCTACTCAGTATTCGTTATATGGAGATATTAATGACTAATGTGTTGAAAAAATTCAAAACCTATGACCATAACGCTTTCGATGTGTGTCTGTGTGTGTAACACGGGTTTCTTCTTTTCTTGTCAACTCTTTGAATTTAGCTTGCAAGTCCTGGTAAGGTCTTTCCATTGACATATTTTTCATCAAAATGATTCTATGAGCCTTAATGTATTTTATTAAAATTCATGTATAATTCATCGCATCTTTCCACTACTTGGAGAAATCCTATCCAACAAAGGGCTTGAAGATCCATGAATGTGGAAATCTTCTAATATCTGCATTTTCATATTCTCCATAGAGTCATTGCTTAATATTGTTTTGTAACCATTGGTATCTCCACCCTTAAATGGGGAGGATTAGGTTTTTTGTAATAAGTGCAGAGACAGTGATCACTTTCTCGAAGCAAGAAATGGACCTGCATCTTGAATTATGCACACTTCACCAATATTTCTGATTAGATATTTCCCATCATTTTCAAAAGCTGGTGAATTGGATGTAAAATTTTGAGATTCCTTCTCTGATACCACTAATCTGAATATAATTATCATGAATTGATGGGTATTGGACACGAAGTGTGATAAATCTAATCTGTGGAAGGACAATGTGTTTTGGAAATAAATTCATGATAGAATAGCTAAAATTATAGAAGAAATGAACTATATTGCAAAATAAAAATTGTAATTGTAAAAGTAAAATAAATTTATAAAATATGTATGTAAAGTGGGTAAAATCTATAGGAGAGATGTATGTCAAATGTCTTTGCAATAAAAAATGGATGCAGAAACAAAAAAATATTAGGAGAGATGTATGCCTCCAAACTTGTAAACCTATAACCTAGAATTCATGTTTACAAAAAGTTTAACCTTCAAACTTGTGTCTTCTTTTGAAAACATATTATCATCAAATAAAGGGTTCAAAATATTATATTATTATTTTTAACTACTTCTTTTTGGGGTCATATCTTCTAGCTCATTGGCCCAATTGGAAAAATGTTGGATCCGTTGGAAAGATAACAGAGTGAACTTGAAAATAAAGTTTATGAAAATAGACTATTCTATCATCATGTTGTATTTTTACCATAAATTATTTGAATATCCTAAAAATTACAAAATACCAAAAGATGTCAAGGCTTACTAAAAATAAATTTCAAGACTTTCTAAAAATAGAATTTTAAGATATCTTTCTCTGAATGTTTATATAGGATAGTCTTTATTTGAGATATCATTAGATCAATCATGACTTAAATATTATCTTTAAATTGAATATAGATTACATTTCTCATTTGATGGTCTTATTGTAAGTTTTGCATTGAATTTCAAATGGTAAATTTAACCTCATTATGTTTTCTCTATGACAGGGTCATAGTGGTCCCAATAAAAGTAAAATGACCCTAAGGAAACATACCTTTAATTGGAATTCATGAGTATTTTAAGATAATTCCAAAGTGACTAATCTTTTTAGAACGTAGAGATACTAATGGGAAACAAGTGTCACCCATTGACGAAACAAGTTTGAGTTAGAGAGGAGGCAAGACGCCGATTCACACCAAGTGTCATATTTATAATTGGCCAAGTCATACAATATTTTTTAGAGAAAAATAAGATTTATAGATCATGGAAGATTTGATGGTATTCAAGTTTCAAGGATTAGTGGTTCTAGAGGGTACATGATCAATAAAATTCCTCTTTTGAACGATAAGAAGATCCTATGTTGTGATAATGGATGAATAATTTATTAAGTTCCCTTTGACCAATATAATGTGCACTAAATATTCACAAAATAGTTTTAAAAATTGAGAGATAGAAGATAGAGGAGAGACATGCATTATCCTAGAAAAACCCAATGTGGGAAAAATCCAACTGTGTAAGAAATTGATTCCCTTTCACTATGTAATTCTCCAAAATAAAATTTTCCTACCAAACTATGACATTAAAGAAGGATTCAAATTCCCTCTAATTGTATTTTGTAGCTTAAAATCCTCAAAAATGAAGAACTTAGCTATAAATGTAAAAAACAAGAAAGAACTCCAACTTCTCCTCTTTCCTCAAACTTGAACTCACTCAAAATCAACTGCTTTGATGAATAAATGAACTTGTATTTATAGTTTCTCTACCCACAGATAGAGGGAAATGTGAAACAAAATGATATGGGAAGTCTAAGAATTTTCAGCTACTCATATTCCCTTTTTTTCTTTGTCAGTGACATGAATGTTGGTGACCACACAATGGAGGTTGTGTAACTTCCACGGTGGTTGCATAACCACCTGTACTTATAGGTAGCATGCATTGCCATTGTGTTGGTTATGTAACCTCCTCTCTATGAAAATAAGAGGTTACATAATCACCGAGGTAGTTCCATAACTGTCATAGAGAAATCAACAGAATAAAACAGAACAAAAAATAGCCTTTTTCCATCAAACATATGCTTCTAGATAACCAGCATCCTAACTCGGCCATCCCTAGAATAAAGAACATATAAGAGGATATGCATTGTAAGTCTGAATCCAAGAATACATAGAATTGGGTATTTTCAAATCCATTTTTGGATTATACCTCCCCAATTTGAGGCTTTTAAGTCCCTAAAATCTTTAAGGACTGATTAGGTGAGGAAATTTATTCCCCACATCTTCTCTAAAATACCACTTAGCCTTAGTAGGTAACCATCCTTTAAAACCAATCAACCACCTATCTTGCACTCCTCATTGTGTTGTCTACTCTTTCTACTGCAATACCACATTTTCCTCCAATTCCAACTGACTTTCCAAAAGTAAGATCCTCAATATATGGTATAAAAAATCCATATTCTTCCTGATCCAACATGGAGGGATAAAATATACGTAGATTTTCAAGATTCACAATTGAATATATTCTCATATAATGAGGAAAATCTAAGCAAAATGTATTCTCACCCACTTGTTTTAGAATCTAAAATGGGCCATATTAAAGAGGATTGAGTTTATTATCTTTAACATATAGCCTTTTTATGCTCAAGTACAGCCATACCTTGTCACTAACAAAGAAATAATTCTTAGTTCTATGATGATCATGTTGTGCTTTGTACTTAGCTTGTGACTCTTTTAACCTCTCTTATACCTGGAGGTGTATCTACTAAGTTTTCTCAATGAAACTCTTATCTTTGTGGGTCTCCATATCCATTTTCCCATTGTCTCTTCATGGTAATCTCAAAACAACATCAAATGCACTCTTATGAAAATAACTAAAATATGCCTCAAAAGTATTATTACTGGTAGAAGCATGAATTGTCCTGTTATAAGAATGTTGGATATACACAAAATTCTCATCCAAAGTCCTAGGATGTTTCATGTTGTACCCTATCAAGAGCTATACCAAGGTACATTTTACCAGTTCTATTTTCCCATTTGTCTGTGGATAAAAAGTGGTATACCTCTTCAACTTAGTATCCATCTTCTCCCACAAAGTAGACCAAAACTTTCATATGAACCATGAGTCCCTATGTGATACAATAGAATTAGGTAAACCAAAATGAATCCACATATTAGTAAAAAAATAACTCATCTGCATCACTGGCCTTGATAGTCTTCTTACAAGGAATGAGAATACACATTTTACCAAATTAGTCCACTACCACAAAGATGTAATCATTATGTTTCTTGGAAGTATGAAAACCACCCATAAAATCTATGGAGATGTTTTCCCATGTTTGAGAAGGAACTAGTAATGGCATATATAAACCCAAATTTTAGTTAATAGGCTTGCTTGTACTACATAAAACACAACCCCTGATAAATTTGGTAAATCTTGTTTGCATGTTTGGCCAATAAACACACCTCTATAAGTGTGCAATAATCTTTATCACACCAAAGTTACCATCCACCTTAGAAGTGTGTGCTTTCTTCATCAAATAATCTATTTCCACCTTAGGCACACAAAGTTTCTCGTTCTTGTAGAGTAACCTATCATGAAAGTAGCATTCCCCCTACGTAAAAATCCCTCACTTGGATGTTTCGAGTGAAATATCTCTCCAAAATCCAGATCCTTCTCATAACCTTCCTGATATGATTCATACACAAAAGTATCAAAAAGAGTTAAAGTACCCATAGCTGAAATTAAAGGATATCTGAACAACATATCAGATAGCTAGTTAGTCACACCTTTTCTTATATTTTAAAATCAAATGAAACTACTACAAGAAACCAATCCATTTATAGTATCTATCCTGCTGAAGTTTATTTTGAGCTTGCAAATATGAAGAGGTTAGTGATCCGTGTGTATGATATTTTCCTTACCCATTAGGTAATGTTTCCATTTCTTGACTGCTTACATAAGAGCATTCAAATCCTTGTCATATGTATGATAATTCAGAAATGCACCATAAAAACAATTCATAATGATAACATATGGGCCTACCTCCTTGAAGTAGGAAAACTCCCATAGCATATTCATTGGCTTCATTTTCCACTTTGAAAGGTACTTGTAAGTTAGGTAATGCCAAAACTAAAGCATAATTAATATTGTATTTTAAATGACTCAAAATCATTCTTTTTTTCTTACCCCAATCAAAATCCTTACCCCCTACTGTCACCAAATGTAGAGGTGATGCTATGGACAAGAATTTCTCGATGAACTTCCTCAAATATTGAACTACACCAATAAAAATGGTATTAGTCAAACTAGATGGTGTAGGATAATTCAAAATGGCCTCTAACTTCTCTGAAACAATCCTAAACTCTCCATCTTCAACCACATGCTCCAAAAATACAAGTTACTATTGAGAAAACTCACACTTATTCTCATTCAACATTATTTGGTTCCCCTTCATAACTTATAAAACTTGACGCAAATGGTTAATATGCTCCTAAAAAATGATGTTAAAAACCATAATGTCATCCAAATACACAATGATAAAGGAATCAAGAAAATGCCTCATTACCTCATTCATCAACCTTGTGAAGGTAGTTGGTGCTATGCACACCTCGAATGGTAATAACAACCATTCATACAACCCTTTCTTGGTCTTGAACATTGTTTTCCACATTTCCTCCTCCTTAATATGAACTTGATGATAACCATATTTCAAATCAAGTTTTGTAAACTATTTAACATGTTGTAATTGATCCAACAAATCATAAATTCGAGGAAGAGGGTACCTATTTTTTATGGTTGTTTTATTTAATGCTCTATAATCAACACACATTCTCCATGAACCATCATTCTTAAGTACTAAAACAATAGGAGAACCAAATGGATAAGTGACACAATGGAGTATACCTTGCTTAATTAAATATTACAATGGTTATTTTACCTCATTTGCATTCTTTTAATGACTATCTATACAATCTCAAGTTTGGAAGTAGACTATCAGGTAGAAATTGTATCTCATGTTCAATTTTCCTAACCAGGGGAAATCCTGTAGGATCTTGGAAAAATTCCCTGAATTGGTGGACCAAATATTTCATATGCTTTTTATCTTTGTAAGAAAACATGATACAAGTGGTTTCAGATGAAACAATCTCATCCTCTCGCATATCCCTCAAAATAAGTAATGTAAATTTACCACTAGCATTAATACACTTTTGGGCTTTGGTAGAACTTACAAACAAGATATTTGAATCTCCTAAAAATGCTGAAATGATGTAGCTCTTATAATCCTTCACCAAGCGATACCTGTTGGCTCTATTAGATTGTTCTGCGAGGATCAATACAAAACCCCATGCATATTGAAAAAGGTTTCACTTCCAATGGTGTCGTGAACACTCATGTAATAAAGAGATCAAATCAAAAAATGAGAATCAAGTAGAGAAAGACCTAGGATCTGGCATGCTCATAGATAGAAAATAAGAGGTACATATAGGAGTGTTGTGTAACTCCCATGCATGACACATGGACACAACCATAACTAACCCTAATGACCTATGACCTTACTGAGTGAGATGACTAACCATCTATGGTGAACAAGACACTGAATGATGATGAAATAAGTCATATACACCAACACTCCATTTAATTGAAGCTGAGGTAGAGGTCATGGAAAGTTGGAACATAAAAATAAATCCACTAAATAACTAAGAAAGATGTGTCAATGGGGCTTGAAAACTAATCTTGATAAGGTACCCATGTACAAAAAATAATCTTTCTATGAAAATGTTTGAGCAGATTAATAAGATGAGAAAAGAGGTCCCAATCAATGTGAGGTAAAGGAGGAGGGTGACCCATGTAGATGATAAAGGAGCTAAATAAGATATCAGGAATTTGTTGATTCAAATAACATAGACTGACAGGTGATAAAAGACACCCCTAAACAACCTAATAAGTGGATGTCTTATTAATGAGTTATAGGAGTTAAATGCTTACTTGTAAGTTAGATCATGTACAAAAGGTTTAGTGGGTTTTTTACAAGAATTTTTGAAGAGATGAAGGTGCTTCCATGAAAGTTGGTGCTTAAGACGAATAACCTGTTGGAGTTGGTGCTATATCAAGTTTAGAAGAAGAAGGTCCCTTAAGTGACAAGGTTTAAATCCTTGTAATCTTCATAGGACAATGATGTACACATTATGTGCATGTGGTTTTAGTGCCATTTTCTCCCTATTAAGGGATAGTGAATCCCACATTAAACATTGTCTTCGTATGTGATTGCATGTCCTATTGACTTTTTTTAATATATGCTCGTTCCCTCCTGATAATGTCCCGATCACAAATTGAATAGTTTTCTGAAAAGTTCTTAAGTGTTTTCATAAGTTTTAAGAAGCACGGATTCAACCCATACCCTCATCAATTTCTTGTAGTTTTTTAAGTGAATTAGTAGCAGAGCGTAGGTCCTATCACTGTGGAACAATTTTGACCAATCTTTGAAGAGAGTTCATCTTGAAGCACAAGTGAGCATGAGAAATATCATCAAATCCATGAAGTAGTTGGATGAGGAATAGGAAGCTTGAAGATTGTTGAGTTTTAGAGTTATGCTGAGTGCTGATTTTCAACTGTGAGAAAGTGTTGCAAGACTAATTACACTAAGAAGCTCTCTACCATAAACACTTTCCACATTTGAACTCAACTTGCATTAGTTTAAAGTGAAGGCACAACCCCTGAGAATTGTTGAAAGTTCCACCTTTGGCACTTCAATAGACCGTGCTCCGATATATTGGGATATACAGTGCTTTTCACCATAGCTGGGTAGAGCATTTTTGACCCATAGGCTTTATGGGACGAAAAATGGCCCATGGTTTTGATGATGCCACAGTTTTGTAGAAACTACTTAAATCAGTTGTCTATTTATTTGGAGTTTGTAACACTACTGGTAGGGTTAATGCTAACATTGCAGATGTGTTTTTATCCGTATTGGGTGTGATTTTTCTGTAGAGTTTCTTTGAGCACTCCCCTTTCCATTGTATTTTTCCTTAGAATATTGTGAGTTGATGATTAAGCGGTGGCTTGTAATAAAATCTAAGAAATCCTAAGTTATTCTTGGTGGACGTAGCCTAAGACTTGTGAGTGAGGTCAACATTAAATACTATCTCTTATGCCTACCACTACAATGCCCACATTTTATTCTACACTTTTAGGAGATTTGAGATCTATAATATTTTCTAGCATAGTTAGTTTCTATTGTTGCAATTATGTGAGGGATTATTCCGCATGATCCTTATTGTTCTTATTCTCCTAACTTTTGAGTCCCTAATTCATGGATTGAAATATTACCAATCAAGTGTATGGAAAATGAGATTTTATGGATCTAAGAGTATCCATACAAGAGATTAAAATATCCTATTCTCTAGTCAAAGTCAACAAAAAAGTCTTGAAATACAAGGAAGCATGTTTACCTCAAATATGCACTAGAAGCTAATTATGTATCCTTGAAAGTTGAGATTAAAAGAATGAAAATAGTCAGGTTGAAGATGAATGGAAAGTTGGAAGATATGAGATATGAAGTCCTTCTTGTCAAATCCATAATTTTGGAGTTGTCAACCTTAGAGAAACAAGTTTGATGAAGACAGGTCTAGGATTCACAGTGTCAAACACATGAATAAGTGTTGAGATTGATCAACTCATTTTCTAAGGAAACAAACAAACATGAAGGAGACCAAGTAGAAAAACTAAAAAATGTTTAACTTAGTTAAGGTAACCTAATGCATCCAACTATGAAATATATTTCAATGGCTATTGTTATAATATGTAAGTGCATTTTTAGTGCATACAGAAAGACACAAAAGGCCAAAGGTTTCAGGACATTTTTTCAAACCACTTAGCATCCATGTAGAGATCTTCTTTAGAGTTTAGCTTGAAATCCAAGGATTTATCTGGTAAATTTTCAAATGTCAAGAAAGAGGACATACTACTAGATACTATCTCTATAAACCATTCGTAGTCAGTTAATTGGAGGTAATGAAAAGGATCACTATTAAGGTCCATAATAGTTAATTGTGTGTTATACTTGCTACAATATTGGAAATTTTTCTAGGAATTTCTATGGTCATAAGGATGCAATGATAGTTATAATCCTAGTTTACATCAATATAGAAGTAAGAATGCAGTTGGTTACACCCAAGTGTTCATAATTTTCATGAGACGGTTGGACACTTTACCAAGTACATTATTACCAAATATCAAACAAGCATGAAGAACAAAAACAAAGTTCAAGCATTCGTAAGGGCAAGTCAAGAAGATATAAGCAAAGAAGAAAACATATTAAGGGAAAGAGTCTAAATCAGTCATGTAGACACTGAAAAGTTATGATGTTGATGCACTCACTAACCTGCAAGGTCAAGGAAGCAGTGATTAAAAAGTGTATAAAGAGGCTCAAAATAATGAGTAAGGAGATATTGCTGTGAAGAATGGTATACAAGGAATCTTAGAAGGTGAAGAGACATTCATATGAGGGATCCTAATTTAAGACACATATCAAAAAGTTAGTTGAAAAAAGCATTAAGTAACGCTATAAGAAGCCACAGCTTTTAAGTACTAGTCAATGAAGCGTACTTGTAGAGATAACTAAGAGGAGAGAAGATGCGATAAAGTGTAACATTTATGCTAATATTTGTACTTCAAAGTAAGATGAATTACATAGACAAGGTGAAGTAAGATCACCTAAATCAATGAAAGGAAGCTCCTAAGAAGTATGAGATTATATCCTCAAAGGCTAAAGAAAGAGAGGATAGAGTCACGAAATACTCCACCTGATGACTTAAAATACTATTCCAACAGTAGTTTAACAACCCCCACTTGTGTGTCTTCTACCATTTAACATTAAAAATAAGTATGGTATGATCTTGGAGGTGTTTTAACATCAGTAGGTGCTGAATCAAGGTCTTCACAAGCGGTCAGAAAAAAGCTATGAAAAGTCAAAAGTTATGAGAGGTTTAGTCGATGGGACATAAGGTATTTTTGTAGTAGGTGAGCGATCTGCTGATAAGGCTATGATGAAGGTAATGATTGCATAATAAGGGGCAAGTAAACCATAGAGAAGTATCTTCATGTCCTAGTGCGATATCTTATCAAGTCTGATGAGTTCTGGAGGTTAGTCCATCTATGTTACTGCTCAAGTGAGTCAAAGTGAGTGTGATGATATTCACCCTGAGGTCTTGCAATGGATCCACTCCACTTAATCTACTGAAAGAAGTCAAACATAGACAAGGTGAGGTGATCATGATCTAAAATCAAGGTATGTTTGACGTCTTAACTTATTATCATAGCTATGAGAACGTTTATGTGAGTACTGGGTCATGCATTACACAACTAGGTTGTGACATAGGTTTTCAAGGTGAGCCAACGTGTCAAGTGTATCATGCTAATCAGTTTAGATGTAAACAATGGAGATGCTATGAGTTTTCACACATTTTATACTAAGACTGTTGAAGGTAAACAACCCATACAATATAATTTGAGAACAAACAAATGAGTCTGATGGGATCAGTGTTGAGTGGATGAAAGTGGGATAGCACTATGTAGAAGGTCAATGCACAATACAATCAGGGTTTCACGCATTACTTGTAGGAACATGTCACATTCAAAGGCCAACTTGGCCAAGGATAGGGGACCAACACATGCACAAAATCATAAGGGCATATTTGGGACTTAGCCATTTTCACATTGTTATCCCCGTTTTGAGTTCACGACAAAACGATCGGATAACCCCTACGAAATTTTTGAAGTTGATTTTGTTTTGTGGCCTCTTTTTAGAGAAAATCGGGTTTTCGGGTTTTACCAACAGCTTGACATAAGTTTTGAACATGCTTTATGTCTCATGTCTTCCGAAACCCGAAACCCGCCTCATATTGTGAAAATCGGGTTTTCGGACCTCCGGTGCATCGGAACATGCCTTACCTAAAACATGTTTTACGCCTCATGCTTTCCGATACCCGAGTTCCGCTTAGTCCTTTGTGTCGGGTTATCGGAGCTATGTAACATCTAAACACTTCATGTTTTATGCCTCATGCTTTCCGATACCCGAAACCCGAATTGCACTAAGTCCCCTCGTGTCGGGTTTTCGGACCTTTCAAACATGCTGACATGGCATTCATGCCGAGTTGTCGGTGAATTGGCACGTGCTGAGCCCAAAAAAACATTAATTGCTAATTTTCTTATAAATACGCGGATTTCCACGTCATTGTTACCGGAGTTATTTTTAATTCGTGGATTTTTCGCATGCTCTTCTGATTTCGAAACCCGAAAGCTCGCTTTGCCCGATTGAATCGCCTGTTTTCAGTTTTCCATTTCTCTAATTGAAGGTATTTCTCTTTCCTTCTTTGTTCTTGGATTTTATGGATCGATTGCGCGTGGTGTCTTCCTAATTTCTTGATGGGTTGCGAATGATTTTTATTCTTCATCTTTCTGCGTTGTTTTGGGAAGGGTTTTAGGTTCTAGGGTTTATCTCTTTTGAGACTATCCCTTGGTGCTGTTTCTTCCAAGTTCTATTATATGCATGGAACATGAATAATAAAAAAGAAGGAGATTACATGTTTTGGAATTCAACGAAAAACCCTATTTTTCTTCTTGGGTTTTGAAGATTGTTTTGCAGAGCCGGAGACCCGAAGTGTATTGACGGATTGGCGCGTCGGGCTTTCTCAGAGTTCCAACATCCTCAGCAAGTGTCGGGGTTTCTTCCGTATCCGACATCAATGGTGAGTGTCGGACTTTCCCAAAGTTCTGACAGTATCAAGTGTGTCGGGTTTTTCAGAAGTTCCGGCATATTCGGCAGATCGGGATTTTCAGTGTGGCCAACACCTCCTGAGTTTCGAACCTTTCCTCCTGCAGCGTTCTTCATGTCGGACCCTGGTCCATCTCAGGAAAAGGCTGAAAAGTCTGGCAGAATGAAATACAAATTCAAGAAGCCGGAATCTCCATCATACATTGATTGTAACTATGATATCCGAGACACAGAACTTGGAAATATAGACATGGAAGACTTCTGGAGTAGGGTGAGGAGTTCCTCCCCAACTCCATGGATGAAAGCTATAGCTGATAGTGGCTTGCCTCTCGCAGCGGGTTTTTTCATGTCCGCCCAATGTCTGGAATTCATTTTGGCTTGCGCATCCAGTTATCACTCGGCTTCTCGTTCTGTGAGGAGTCAGGATGGTGAGGTAGTCATCAAATTGGATGGAGGTTATTTTGATGATCTCCTCAAATTGCCTAATTTTGACGAGTATGGAGAGTTGGACATGAAGTCAGCTCAGAAATCCTGGGACAATGATCAGGAGGACTGTATCAAGCATGTGAACAAGAAGTTCTTGATCAAGGCCAAGCCAGCTGTGTCCAGAATTCCAAGGACTATCCCCAGGAGTGATTTCATCCAAGAAATCAATGATATCATCACCCTGCTGAGTCGGGTCTTTGGTTTGCCCAAATCAAACGTATTTCAAGGATGGATGTATCAATTTATGATCATCATCAAGGAAAATCAGCAGGGGATTGACTGGGGTACTCTCATTAGCAATGAGATTGATTCCCAAATGACAACGGTCTTGTCAACTAGGAAATTTTATATGTCATCATATGTCACATACGCAGCAGCCGGGATGAGGAACTATCCTGGGCTGGATACTAAGGGAAGCAGAACGGCGAATCAGGTTTATCAATACTTCCCTCAATTGACAAAGAAGGGGTCAAAAGATCATTTCAGGAGGGTAAATGATGCCTTTTTCTATGAGAATATCTGCAGGATAAATCCTGAGCTGAAGAAGACAAGAGTCTCAGATGAGGCTTGGGCATAAGTTTCTAAATGGGGATGTATTTTCGTACAATTCAAGAAGTTTACATACCTTCGGGTGGTCATGTACTCGGGAGATCCTTTTCACCTGCCCCGATATCCAGGGGATAGATTAATATTAATGGAATTGGTTAGGCAGCTGTTGGATTTTCATAAATTCCAACAAAGCAAACATAAGGCTGCTGTATCCTTCCCGATTTCTATTGGGAGATACACTTGCTCGACGGTAGTAAAGGCCAAAAATGTTGTCCATGAACTTCAGGACAAATTAAAGAAGCATATGAAGCCTCGAGATGGTTTTGATATCCGAGAAGTGCTCAGGGCATATGGAACCCAGCATTTGCACAGGCCAAATATAGAGGATATTTGGGTGGATCTGCGTAATGAGGTTGCTATTCGCAGAAAGGATCATAGCAGATTAACTATTGCTGAGATTCAAACATTGGAGCTTGCTGATTTACTAGAGGGTACAACTGACAATGAAAGTGTGTTGGATCTTTCCTATGATGGACTAAAGGAGGATCAATATGTTTTCCCACCTATTGATTGGTCAGCCAGTGAAAAAGCCTCTATTACAGATAGCTCAGTTCTAATTCTTGCTCGCACCAAAGCATGGCTCTCCTCTTGGGGAATGAATTTTAAAGATGATAAGTTTTCAAAGTTGGCTGTTTTAGAGGCGGGGCCCTCCAAAAAGGAAAAGGACAGAAAGTCTTCTAAGGCGCCTATAAAGGTCAAGATTGTCAAAAAGAGGAAAGAAAGAGAAATCTCTTCAATTGTCTCTCCTGTAGAAACGGTGAATGTGCCAGAATCACCAACACCACTAGAAATAGGAGAAATTAATTTGGAAGAAGGTGGAAGCCAGCTTCTGTCTTCACCATTTGTTGATTGCTCAACTGGAGAGGCCTTATCTCTTGCAGTCAAGGCTTTGGAATCTGAATCTACACCTCCTCCCTCACAGCCACTTCTACCTCCTCATTCTCCATCTGCTTCTGCAACCATGGCCATTATTTTCTTCAGGCTTTCACCCCTCTCTGCTGGAACCCAAGTGATCACCAACACTCCCCCACAACCTGTGCCTCTATTCATTGAATCTACTACCATATTAACAACTGTTCCTCCTCCAATGGTAGAATCTTCCCCTCTTGAGAGTAGAATACCAGTTACTACGACGGGGGCAGTTTCCTCTGATATGCCACAATGGTTACTTGAGCAAACTCCGAGGAAGAGGAAAGTGATGGTACCCCTACCAGCCTTTGATTTCAGCTCACTCAAGGCTTCTTCTGCGAAATCAGTCAAGAAACCCAAAACAGTTTCGAGGGTTTTGGTGGATGCTTCAGGAGATAAGTTTGCAGAGATTGCCACTCCTTCGGCTGACAAAACTAGAGAGGATATAACAGCTTCTGATTATCAGGTAACCAGGGTGGCTCTAGGGAAAGTAACAGCAGAAGGGGTGCAACAAGATGCAAAGGATTCCATAAACGTCCTGTGCCAAAAGTTGAAAGAAACAAAGGACAACAGAGATGAACTTAAGAGAAAAGTGGAGCAGTTGACAGAGGTTTTGCTTAAATTCTCAAAACCCCTTGAATCCATACCACCTTCTTCTGTTCCTGTCGGATTCAATTTCTCATCAGTACCTACAATTGAGAAGATTGCTAAACAAGGAAGGGTGGTTGATGAATGGGTCCAAAGGTTGCTCCAATAGGGAAAGGAAGTAATACAAGGCGTCGTGAAAGTTCATCAATCTGTGGGAGACATTTAGAAAGATGGAGAAAAGATGGATGAGGAGATTTCTCAAGAAATTGGACAGCTTGATTTGACTTATGAAGCTCTCCAAGTGTTAAAGCAAATACCAGCACATCTATTGGTAGAAGAAGGCGTTCTCCCTCATACGGATAAGCATTTCCAGCTGACCAAGGCCATCAGATTCAGGGTGAAGATTCTCAATGAAGCCTGCGCTAAGTTGAGAGAATCAAGGGATAAACTGATTGATGGGAAAAGTGATTTAGAAGAAGAGTTGCTGAAGATTTGTTCAAAGGTGTCAGTAGGAAATTCAGGTATACTATCAGCGGATGATCTCTTCAAACAATTCCAAGAGTCTGTTCAGCATGAATCAATGCTCGGATTTGATCTTGAAAAGATGGACCGGTTGGTAAAGATTGAGCATTCTTTGGAGGCCTTAAGAAAACTCAGCAAAGGATTGAAAAAGCTTCCCGGAACTGCCAGCGATGTTCATGAAACTTGCAAAATTTGGAATGATCATTCCACTGCACCTGATGAGAACGAAATGTAAGGCATAATTCGAAAGTTCCAGGAATTTCAGAGCAAACAGTCTCAACAGGAGGAAGAAAAAGAGGAAGGAGCAAAAGATGACGATTCAGATTAAGTCCCAGCATTTCATGTCATTTCAATCTTGAAATCGACATGTCTTTTTCATTTCTGTTTCGTCACATTTTTGAATCATGTTTTGACTTGATCTCCTGCGTGAGAATCATGCAAAACAGAACTCTTGTTGAAACGCTAATTTTTAGGATCTGCCCTATTTTATCTCTACTTATTTTGTTATAAATAAGGGATGCTGTGCATTCCAAAAGGGTCGAGATTTTTTTTTGGAATATTTAGGGGCTATTGGAAAGAAGAAAAAATTTGTGTTTTCATTCAATCATTTTGAAGAATAGGAATTGATATCGTTTTACAGACTTTGTGTTGTGGAATATATCTTACTTAAGACAGTGTTCTTATGTTCATGATCTTAAGCTATTCTTTGCATAGCATCTTAGTGTTTTTGATTATTTCAGACATTATATTTGTGATCTAAAACTCGTATGATTATTTCGTGCTCTGTGTTTACTCGAAAGAAAATACGTTTCTCCCATTTCCTTTCTATTGCCGCTTCTTTCATTGTAACAGTTTCTTACCCAGTTCATTTACGAAAGAAATACCCTTGAATTTATGAATGTGGATTTCGGGATTTCATTCCAACCCCCAATGGTTAGATTAGTGTGAATACTGTATATATTGTTTACCATGTTTTAGATTAGAAATAAACAGGCAGCCTCACCTATCTTTGAGGAGGGATTTAATCCCATGTACTGTGGTTGAACCTCATATTTTGGTTTGACAAAATATCCAACCAACACAAGAAAAGCAATATAAAAAAATAAGTGACACAATCAACATGAACGTAAGATAAAACAAGGATGACCCACTTGCAGAGCAATACAACCAATGCTAAGATCGAATCACAAGAGCTTGATGTAAACAAAAAACCCAAAAAAGACAAAAAACCAAGCAAAAAATGCATTGCAACTTGAATGTCCAAGAGGGAGCTTACAAAGCTCTGCAGGAGCTCGAACAAGATGGTAGGGATGATGACCAAATAGGTAGGAAAAAAATAGAGACTAAACCAATTGAGGTAGGGAAGGAAAAATCCAGATCCAAAACACATAAATTCTATAAAAAATTCAATTTTAATCAAGTTTTTTTGATAAAACCAAAGATGTAAATCCCACCTCTATATTTAGCTATCCCTCCAAACTTAGCTATAACTAGCTAGATCTGGCTATAAAACACATGTAACCTGCACATGTAAAACAAAAAACCAACACAAAACTCCAAAAAACAATATTTTTAAAACTTGTTAACAAGATTCTGAAGGATAATCGAAACTTATATAAGAATCATGAAAACCAAAAAAGGAAGTAATAGTAACCAAATCAACCGAGTGCATTTTTACCAAACAATAACTCTGATACCATATTATATTGTTCTCTGAGGATCAATGCGAAATCCTGTGTACATAAAAAAAGGTTTCACTTCTAACGGTGTTGTCAACGCTCCATGTAGTAAGTAAGATATTAAATCACAAAATGAGAATCAAGTAGAGAAAGACCAAGGGTATGGCATGCTCATAGATAAAAAATAAGAGGTACATATAGGAGTGTTGTGTAATTCTTGTGCATGACACATGGAGACAACCCTAAATAAACCTAATGACCTATGAAATCACTAAGTGAGGTGACTAACCATCTATGGTGGAATAGACACTGAATGACGAAGAAACAAGTCATATACACCAACAAGCTCTCCTCATGAAGATAACATCCCTGATATACAACTATGTCCTACCAAATATTATACCACACACATCAAGGGGAACAACATCCATAGTGACTTCATCAATAAATTTCTTATCAATACCAAAAGTGATCTTACATTACTTAGTAACCTTGATGTCTACACCTTTCTTTACCCAACCCAATGAATATGAACTTTGGTGATTATAAGTTTGCAACTTTAGCTTGTACACTAATTTTTTACTAATCAAATCAGCTCAAGAACAGGTATCAAAAAGAGCACCCACCTTAGTATTCTTTACTTGAATGTTTAAATAAAAAATCTTAGTTAGTTCCTTTTCTTGAACAACAATGTTACTACCCAAACATACCTCTCTATGGACGAAGGTATAACACATAGTCTCATCTACCTCTTCTCTGCAAAAAACTTCCTCTCCCTGGAGGGTAGCCATGGCCTTCTTATTTTTATTTTTCTTAAAATGATGTAATTATGGGTGGAGATTCCAAAATTTTCCTCAGAATGTTTGTCAATATCACAATGCCCACAACGAACTTTAGTATCCTTTTTAGAAATAGAAGTAGCAATTTTCTTACCCTTTCATTTTCCTTTATCCTTCTTCTTGGTGTCACCTTGTTTTCTCGAAGCATATGTATATGAAATCTTTTTCTTTTCCATCTCTAAGTAGTGAGCTTGCACACACACCTTGTCTACATCCATTGACTTGGCCAAGAGAACTAGTCTCCTAAAGTGGCTATGGAGTCCACCAATATATTTTATCAACATGTGTCAATTTGCTACATATTTTTCCATGTGGATATCTTTTGTTTGGAACTCATTGGTATACTCCAACACATTTTGGCCTTGCTTCTTCCTGAGGTACTTCCAATACATGGACCTCTCTTCCTCATAAAAAATAGGATAAAATTAATTTTTGATTAACCTTTTAAAATCATCTCACTTAGTGATCAGAGGAAGCTTCTTAAAAACTAACGAATGAACATAACTTTCAAACCAAGTTAAAGCATGATTGGTTAATTTTAACCACGCAAAGCAAATCTGTTGACTCTCATAAATTTAATGTAAACTAAGATATACCTCTAGTTGGCATAGCCAATGGTCTAGCTTCTCGGAATTCACGTCTCCATCATAAGGCCAAATCTCTATCTTGGTCTCTAATTTGAATGAAGGAGGTGCGGGAATGACACGGGGATGCTCTTCTTCATAATCATGAGCATCTTCTTTACATGATTCTGGTTTCTCATTTGGAACACAAAGTTTCTCCATGAGTAACCCCATGATGGACTCCAATTCTTCTATGGACAAAGAAATAATACCCACATCCTTGGAAAAATTTCCACATTTTCCTCCAACTTGTAGAAACACTCTTCTCGAGTGCCATCCACATCTTCTCTACGAGCCATGTCTCGAATCCCTTGCTTCTAATTCCTGGTGGAAATATATGCTTCAAAAGGAATAAGGATACCTTCATCACTTTGTTTTCCCTTTCTGATAAGGGGCATCTAACTGTAATCTCAACACAATTTAACCACACAAAAACTAAAATCTTAACAGCTAAGATACCAATATGAACCGTAAAATACTAATTTCTAACATTAAACAAATATTGTGCTTGTGAAAATGAATGAAAGACTTACTAATTTATTTATTAACCAATATAATGTGTAAGAATTAAACACAATTATACTACAAAATTGAGAAAATAGAGACAAAGGAGACAAGATTTATCCTGGAGAAACCCAATGTGGGAAAAACTCCAGTGGGTAAGCAAATTTTCTTCCCTTCCACTATGTAATTCTCCAAAAAATACAAAGTGCTGTAAATAATTGGCCTTCAAGAAGGATTCACACACCTTCTAATTATATTTTCTTGTTCCCAACTTTTCAACAAATTATAAACTCACTCACAATGAAAAAAAAGGAAAAAAATCCAACTTATCCTCTTTGCTCACACTAGAATTCACTCAAAATCACCCACTAGAATGAAGAATTGAACTTGTATTTATAGTTTCTCTTCCCAAGGATACATGGAAATATGAACCAAATAATTATGGAAGCTCAAACATTTATAACTATTGAGATTCTAAATTCTGGAAGTCATGGACATGACCGCTGCTAAACACATATTGGCGGTTGCACAACGACTGACCTCTATCACTGGTGGTTGCGTAACCATCACGATGGTTATGAAACCACCACTATGTGAAGAGTGATGATTACGTAACCATTGGTTAAGTTACGTAACCATCACTTGAATAAAACAACAATGGCCTGAATTTTCATTCAAAGGTGTCTAGATCACCCCCAACTTGATTAGACCATCTCTAGAAGAAGGAATATGTTGAGAATCTATACTGCAAGTATCAAATATGGAGAATACATATAATTGGTTATTTTAAAATCCATTTTTAGATCATATACCAAGATGGTTTTGGTTTCTCTTCTTCCAAGGGTCTTGTGATTGGGTACGTTACCATGTTGACACTTGCTAGTTGATGTAAAATGATTAAAAGAATTTCTCCTAATGGTGTGAATTTTCGTCGCTTATAATCTTGAGGAGGAATTTCTTTTCTTGGAATAATAATGATTTGTTTTTATTTAGATTTTTTCATTTGATGTTTTTGAACATTATGTATATTACGATTGTTACATACCTCATCATTGACATCATTACAGTTTTGATTGATATATTTAGATTTGGCATGAGAATTATTGTTGTTATTTGTTTGGTCCTTAGAAGGAGTGTTGATTATCCCTTTTGCGATGAGATCCTTTTCAATTCGAATTAGATTCTAAATGAATTCCTTAAAATTAGTAACACAATGCTTCTGCATTTGAAAGGATAGTTCATTATTGAGGTTAGGAATAAAGATGTTAACAAAATGTTTCTCTAGAATAGAGCATGGGAACTGAATAAAAATTCCTCGCCATCGTTTTAGAAATTGAGATAATTTTTCATTTTTCCTTTTTTTGGAATTACAAAGGACAATCATTGTAATCTCAAAGATAAGATTAAATGAGAAATGTTTGACAAAAATCTCTGAGAGATTTGTAAATTTTGTGATTGGTCCCTTTGGAAGGTGAAGGAACTAGTCTAAGGATTTTTTGCTTAAGCTCTTGGGGAATAATCACAAGAGATATACGTCATTATAAGCCACTTATTGGCATGCCATAAAGAATTATTTGATATGTTTGCACGGGCCATTTTTTCCCTTACATTTTTCAAATTTGGGCATTTCGAAGGATTTTGGGAAAGGTATACTTAACATGTCCCTATCGAATGGATAAGGACATAACTCTGCAAAATTGAATTGTCTTTTATGCTTTTGGAGCCTCATTAGAGTTTATTTCATACTCTTCCACTCTTGTGTAAATGGAGAGTTAGCTTGAGGAATATCCATGGTGACATCAATGTCATGTATTGATTTTTTCTCTTCCCATGTTTTAGTATTTTTGTTTTTTTAAGTTGGTGTTGTAATTCTTTGATTTTAGCCAAAAAATCTTCTTTTGATGAATCAGATATGGTGGTTGATCTAAGATTTTTCATGTTAGACTCGGGCTTTTCGATTAAATATTTTAAATTTTCATGCCCAAATTTAGAGGGTATTTTCCCCCATTTCAAAAAGGTAAAGTAGATACTGATTTTTATGATCAATAGTTTACTTCTCACTCATGGATAGTTCAAATTGTTCTGTAATTTCTTCATCGTTAAAAGGTCCACAATTAAAAGGATTGAATCTTTCAGAATCCTCAAGGATATGGGTAATTTTACTACGTGTAAACACCATTGTGTTATAGATAAATACCTAAGGGAATAGTGTTTTTAGACTTTTGTGGAAGTTGCGACAACATTTGAATTGAAAGATGAACAAGAATGATTATTTTCAACTTTGTGGGAGATAATCAAAACATAAGTGTGATATTGTAAAGTATTTTGATCAAATTGGATTGGATTGATTTGATACATGAACAAAGTTAATGTTCAACATATAAAGTGTAGATATTGAATTGATTTTCTTAATACATGAACAATGTGAATATTCAAAGTATAAGACTTGAACATGAATCTTGACTCGATTGGGCACGATTTTCCTTTAATTGAATAAAGTGAATATTCAATAGATAATACACTTGATTGGATATGATTTTGCTTAAATTTGATGACGTGATTATCAAAATATAATACTTAGAGGTCAAGAATGATTGTGCCTAAAATTTGATAAAGTGAATGTCAAAATAGAAGACTTAGACATTAAGAATGATTTGTACTTAAACTTTGACAAAGTGAATGTCAAAATAAAATACGTAAATGTTGAGAATGATTGATCCAATAACAAAAAAGTGAATGCCAAAATATGAAATGTCGAGAAAAATAATGATTTTGCTTACACTTCGACAAAGTGAATGTCATAATATAAGACATAATGATTAAATAAATTGCTTAGATTTTAACAAAGTGAATGTCAAAATAGAAGACTTAGATATGAAAGAGGTTTCTTAAAGTTTAAAAAAGTGAATGTTAATATATAAGCCTTATAGAATGGAAGAGAGTGCTTAAATTTTAACAACATGAATGTTAAAATGGAAGACTTAAGAAAAAAAGATATGTTTACTAATTTTCTTAGCTCAGATAAAGTAGGTATATAAAGAGAAGACTTTGTGATTGAATTATTATTGTGCTCGATCTTGATAAAGTGAATACTAAAGGAAAATACTTGGATTGAAATGGATAACTTAAATTAGGATATGGGTTTCCAAAATTTAATACTTATACTTTTATTTGAGTTGAATGATGCACTTGAAATTCAGAAAGTGAATCCAAAGAGTAAGGATTAGATGTGAGAATTTCCATTTGGAATGGGTATCTAAAAAGAAAGAATTTGAAAAGTTTGAGAAGAGATTTGATTTTGATGAAAATGGAATAAAATGTAGCTTGAGAGAAGAAAGTGAAATTTAATTTAATTTGATTTGATAAATTTGGATGAGAATAACGGTGGTAGGGAGGATTTTCAAGTAGCTTGGCTCGGTTGGTCAAGATTTATAGATATGGATCTCTCTCTAAATACCAAATGCTGTCATAATCAAGGCAACATGCAGTTAGAAGTTTGGTTGAATTTTCGAGGTAATATTCGTAAAATGTGGTCATGCAATTAACTAGTTAGTATTTTTCCTACAATGAGATCATGATATAAAGCAAAGAAGGAAAACTTCACCATTTATGATTTTCAAGATCACCCAAGAGGGTGCAAGAAAAGAGCATAAATGGTTGATTTGTGTAGATTAGAATAAATTAAAATTAAAGGCAAATTACACACTTAAACTGATTATTTATGAAAACATGCACGGAAAGGGTTAAGAATAGTGTTAAAATAGATATTAGAAATGACTTAACATGCTGGAAAAATGAAGAAAATAGTAAAATACAATGACAACACACTAGCACGTATAACTAGGTGCGCTAAAGTAATAGGATATGCTAGCGCATGCAAGTAAACATGTTCAAGTAAAAAATATTTATTCAAATACAGAGCAGAAAAAATAGTTTAACACTAGCACATATAATTATATGCTAGCATGTGCAAGGGGAGGTGAATGCTGATGTATGCAGTACTACACTAGTGCGTGCACGGAGACATGGGAAATATAGTAGTTGAACACTAGCATGTGAAAAACTACGGTAGCATGTACAAAGGGTCAGAGAAGAAAAATGGTTTAATGCTAGCGTGTGAAACACTTTGCTAGTGTTTTTAGTGCTATGCTAACACACTTCATGAGTGACGCTAGTGCATGCAGTTATACGCTGTTGTAAGGATCCTATAGGTGCTAACAAATTTATGACAAGTATGGAAATTTGACTATGTTTTTGATGTTATCTCTCAGTTCTCTCCACAAAACACTAAAAATTTGACAGTAGGTATAAAACAAAGCAAGGAACACAAAAACAAAGTTAATTTCACAAGAAATGAGCTAAAAGGGATAAAAATTGCGTGGGATTCCCACCAGGTGTGCCTAAATGTATACAAGGAAAACCAAAAGTTAACAAAGAAGTAAGCAAATAGAAAACACACAAACCTTCCTTTGAGTCTTCTTACAACCTCAAATGAGATAGCTAAATCGTTATTACACTTGTTGGATCTCTTAGGATATTTTGATCATGGATGCTGCAATCTTGTCTCCAAGTGGAGGAGAAACGCTGCAAGAAAATGAGTAACCATGAGGACATCCTTTCAGTATTTGAATTCAAATGACAAATTAACATATTTTTTTTGTAAATTCTTAAATATTTCTTGGATGAATTGCAAAGGATTGAGGCTCATATTTATAGCTGAAGGAGAGGCCATGGATTATGGATCAAGGTTTGAATGAGTTGTAGGATCATGGATGCATTTCCCTGAATCAACAAGTTGATTTGGTCTATACAGTTGGAAATTTTTAATATTCATTTAAGGGGCAATGAATATTTGGTTGGATTTTGATTTTATTTGAGAAGGTGGTTGTACATGTATATTGTTTCTTCCACCTTTGTAGGGTTATAGAACTAGAGTGGAGTGAGTTAGTTCAGCTTGATTGAGTTGGATGGTGAAGTGGAGCTATGTGTAGGGAGAGAGTATAATTAATGATTTATTTATTTAAATATATAATTAAATTAGCCAAGGGATGTAAGTGTATGACTTAAGCATGATAAAATTAATTAAATTAATTATAAAGGGATGTGGGTGACTTCTAACAGAATATGAAAGGGAAATGATCTAGAATGCATTCTAGAGCCGATTTAACATATTATGCAAAGGATAGGGATAATTAGGAATGAATAGAAATTTATTAAACAAATATTGACAATGAATAAATGTTAAATCAAAATATGTAACAATGTTGTAAATATGCAATAAAGTACAAAATTGACCCAAACAAGATAAGCTTGAAAATTATGAAACCTTAGTTGCAAATGAAAGGAAATAATACATTGTTGATTCACAATTAAATCTGGACTGTGCCGAAGTGACAAATTGATGAACATAGAGGGGAAAGTGTCACACTGAACCTTGGAAAATTATGTGATTGCATGATCTTCCTGGAATGGGTCAAGGATTCATGTGGGTATTGCAGACATGCTTTAGATGCTTGTGACTTCTCAGAACCTTAGAAAACCCATTTTGTAGGGTCACGAGATGTTCGATGTCTTTCACTAGTATGTCACACCAAGTTTTTCGATGTTGCCTATAACCTGTAACAAAGAAATGACCTACAAAAACCCAAACCACATCAAATCCCAAAAAGAAAATAATGCATATGAGGGGTCAGAATGTCCTCGGATATAAAACAAGAAAACTTATAACCGAGCGTTGCACTACATCTCAGACCCAATGTAGTTCTATGTGTGTGTGTGTGTGAAGAAATTGTGCCCTAGTTGGCTCTTCTGCATGTCTCACTTGATAATGAGCAAGTAGATAGATGTAAAATATGTAAACAAATATGTGCATGAAAGAATGAACTTCCCCTCCTATGTGTGTATGCATAAATAACAGTCCCTTTCCCTTGTGTGGATACTAGATGGATTCTTGAATGCTCTTGATAATACCTTGTATGTAACCTTAGGTGGTGATATATAATGCTTAGTGCTTGGTACTTTATTATGGTCACATAACTTTATATTTATATGATTCCTTTTCTTGATTTTTGTAATTAACCTTGAAAAGTCCGAATACTAAGAAAATAAAATGCCCAAACATCTAGAAAGGACCCAAAAGATGTAAGTAAAATAAAAAGAGGTCGGGGGCACCTAGAGAGGATGGGGGTGCCTTACGCTGATGTCTAGGTTTGGCATTGGTGTCCATAGTGAGAAATGATAAAGTATGAAAATATAGAATGGTATAGGAGTGTAAGATCAATAAAGGTAATAAAAAGTAAACAAAGATGGCCAAAGATAGTGGTTAATTAGTACATTTCTTTCTTAGGAATCATATGAATAGTTGTATGTGATCAAGACTAGAAATATACCCAAAGTACGTGATTTAGTGTCTACATTTTCCCCCACTTTATGTTTTTGAGAGAATGCTTGATAACATAATGTAGATAAGAGATGCGTATCAATAACCATGTAGATCGATTGCTAAAAGCGTGCCGAGAGACAATGAAAAGAACGGAGTGATAAAAATGTGAAGTGTGGAAGCTAGAGAAGAGGAAGTAAAATAAGTAATGATGATGACCCTAGGGTGAGAGTGTATGTGTAGATGTCATGTTTGTACCTATTTTTGATGTCTCTTATTATGATTGACGATGTGATTTGATGTGTGAATGATGTGAATATTGCTTCCCATAAGGATGAGCTTGCAAAAGAGAAGAATGAACAAGTAGTCAAATATGCGTATATGATCAAAAAGAGTGAAAAGTATGTAAAAATGTGAAAAGGAACATGTGCACCTAATGCATGATGAGTGTAAGAGATAGAAATGATGTTGAAGATGTTGTAGAAGAGTGATTTTTTAGGTGATCTCATGCCAGTTGCGTTGAGTGTGAGTTTTTTGAGCGATCTCACACTAAGAATGAAATAAGTGTAGGGAGAAATCTCTAGTGTCATCCTTTAACCTTTAACTGCTTCCTGAAGTGTAAACATCAATATAGATGGTGTGTAAAAAAAATATGATCTGGTTCCATCTAATGTAAAAGTAGAAAAGAAGGTGTAGTGCATGCATGCTGAGTGCTAAAGGACTGTCCATCCTATAAAATCCGCTGATTAAACTACCAAAAACTATCCTGAACTGAAAAATGTTGTGTAAATTCCTCTTGGTAGCAGGCATCTTGGAAGGATTAGGAGCACCTAGGTGTTTTTTTCTGTGTCTGTACTATGCTAAAGATCCAAGTTAGGTTTTAGGGCATTAATGAAACTAAATATTGTGTTGATTATGTGTTGAATTGTACTGAACTGTGACTGTAGACTATTGTATGGGGTGACTGATTCACCCAATGATTCCCCCCTCATTTGGGGTACATATGACATCACTGAGGAGTATGCGACCAAAGGAGGACTGACCACTGAACTGAAATTGAAGCCCTATAGGGGGAGGGGATGTGATTTGTAGAAACTAAGGCACATGTAAAAAAGTGGCTTGAAAACAAGTATTAGTGCAAGCAAGATAAATACACATGTAGAAGACAATATGTAAGCTAGCAAACAAGAATATAAAGTCGATAAGCAATAGTGCAAATAAAGTAGACCACAAAAAGTAAGTTATAAACATGGGACATCACTCATGATGTCACAAGACACACAAGGTTGACATGGCCAAAATCATGTACGTAATCAAAGATCAAACAAGACATAGGGCCAAGCCTGTAAACAATGGATTACAAACAAAAATAGTAACAAACAAAGAAACAAATAACCATGATGGTAAATAGACCTGCAAGACAAATGCTACACATGAAGCACCTGTTAGCATGTTAGAAAGATAGAAAACATGTCAAAATGAGTATAATATGATATAGTAATATGATATGAAGAATGAAACAATAACACACTTAGTGTATATGAAAGTGGATGCCCCTAGGAGCTGCTATGGGAATGGTAATAGGTATTGCGCCAAGCATCCATGCTATAGGTATTGATATGTCTAGAATCTGCGATCACAACTAGAAAGGAAAGATAATGTGCATGTGTATATAGAAAGATGATGACATACAAAGTATCTGTCTAGTATGCATAACAAAGTGTACATGTAAGCATAAGAAAGAAAGAGTAAATGCGATCAAAATATGCAATATGTTGTGGATGAGATGGAATGGAATGCATAGTGAATGATAAGAGCAGCGTAACCCCTGAGTTAATGCGAATGAGTATGCATGTGATGAGGTTCATTTATATATGCCCCCTCAACAGTTGAGAATGAACCACAAAATAATAGAGCGTCATCGGAAAATTGTTTGAATGGTGCGCTAGAAAGATATGATCGTCAAAGCAAAGATAGTAGAGAGTGAGTGAGTGTGTGAGTGAATATGGTAAAGTTAATTTTTATATTTAGACCCTTAGTAGTTGAGTATAAACCGCAAAATTAGAGTTTCTCATAGGGTAATGAGCGCAATGCGTAAAAATAGATGTGAGAAATATGTATTGTGAATGTGTAGAGTGAATAATGTATATAGTGTGTGGTCGAAGCTACGAGAGAAATATGTCAAACATGCATGAAATGTGAAGTGTGTAGTATGTGAGGTTCATGTATGTAGTGTTCCCTCAATAGTCAAGTGTGAACCAAAGCATGAGAGTGTGTCATCAGGTATTGAGCATTGTTTATGAATAGTATCACTTAAGGTGCATAACATTGAGTAGGTTATTTAGTGGCTTGCATAAAAGAGTGGCAAGGTGATAGATACCATTGCCAAGCTTGGTAGTAATAATATAAGGACTAAGCCAATTGGGCTTGAATTTTCCTTTGAGAGGATCTTTGATTTTTTTGTTTTTGTGATTTTATTTTAATACCAGATCACCCACATTGAACTCGCAAGGACGTGTTTTAGGATTGTATGCCTGGGTGATGTGAGAATAATATGAAATAATATTTTAAAATGATTAGATGTGGTGAGAGTCCAACATTTCCAGATCATGTAATCTCCTTTCACGATATTCATTGTCTTTAAGTATGCCTTTGAGTGAAACACGTAATGATGGCATCTTGAGTTCCAATGGGATGATGACCTCAGTACTGTAGACTAGTGAAAAAGGAGTGACATTAGTGGGCATACACACACTAGTACGATAATCCCAAAGAGCTTAGAAGATTTGATTATGCTAGTCATCACCACTAGTTGTAATAATTTTGCGTAAGATTTTGATAATAGTTTTATTGGTGACCTCAGCTTGGCCATAGTTGCACTGTGGGTAATAAGGAGTAGAAAATGATTGTTTAATTATGAATGTTGCACAATTTTTTTTAACATCCTTATTTTTGAAAGAAGATCCATTATTGGTGATAATGGTAGAGGGAATGTCAAAGCATGCGATGATGTGAGTAGTGATGAAACCACAAAATTTAGTACTAGTTGTAATCCGTAGAGGTGCTGCTTCAACCCACTTAATGAAATATTCTATGGCAGTAATAATATACTTGTGGACATCAACCAATTAAGGATTTATCATGCCAATAAGATCAAAACCCCATATAGAGGATGGCCATGTTGGAGCAATCATTTAGAGATCATATGTAGGCACATGGTGAATATTTCTGTGCTTTGGGAACTTATCGCAGTGTGTAGCGTATTCTAGGAAGTATTACTCCATGGTAGGTCAATAATAGCCCTGACGAAATAGCTTTTGTGACATATCTTTTCTAGAGAAATGACCATCACACATGCTATCATGTATCTGAGAGATAGCAGTGGGGATGTTAGTGAGTCCTGGACATCATAATAGATGGTTGTCAAGTACACATTTAAGTAATTACTCCCCTATGATGACATAACATGTAGAATCACATTGTAAGCAATGAGCTTCATGAGGTTGTAAACCACGAGGAATATTTTTTTGAAAAAGAAAGTTGTAAATTGGAGTGAACCATTCGGGATTTTCATGACTACGTGTGATAACACAAGATGCTAGAGGTAGAGTAAAATTTGAAGGTTGTTGCAAGTTCCAGATGATGAATGTGGCTTGTTCATCAGTGATTTCTTGAGGGATAAGCAATGCCACTCTAGCCATAACATCCACATGATGACTATCCTTATGAGGGATGGCAATAATAGAGTAAGACTCGAAAGTAGTTAAGAGATCTTTGACAAATGTAGTATATGGAATTAAGCGCTCCTCTTTTGTGTGATATGTATCATTAACTTGATTAATAATGAGCTATGAATCACTGTGTATGCAAATATTTTGAATAAGGGGCTTTCAAGAAGTGATAAGGTCAATAATGAGGGCTTCATACTCAACTATTTTATTAGTACATGAAAACCCTAAGTGGTATGAAAAGGGGAGAGGATCACCATGTGGAGTGATGAAGACTATCTCGACCCCAATGCTAGAGAAATACTGAGATCCATAAAAATACATGGTCAAAGTATTGTAATCGATGGCATAAGTAGTGAAATCATCATGAAAGGAATCAGAGACAGGAGATGCATCAGGTAGAGGTGCTTCAACAAGTTGATCCTATTGGTACCCAAATCGGTTCTCCCTTTGAAGTTAAGCAACATCAACAGGTTGAGCATGATGCTTAGAGAAAGATATATCAAAATTTAATTTTTTTTGTAGCTGGGGAGGGATCTAACTATCTCTGTCACTTGAACTTGGGGAATGTTAAATAACACCTCACTAAGGGTATGAACTACCCTGCTACTTTAGGTTTTGCCTACAACCAGGGTGAGAGGACCCACTTTGCAACTTATATTTGTGAAAATATATGGATGAAACAACAATATTTGGACACTTTTCTTAGGGAAATGAAAATGGCCTCAAGAAGACATGGTCATTAAAGACATTATCTAAATCTCATGAGTTGTCACACTAGAAAATGTACATATATTCTAAAGGAGGCTTAGGTTACTAAAGACATCCATAATTCCAACTTGCATATGCATATTTTGGTTAAAGGATAAGTAAATTCAACAATTCTCCTAAGAATTTATTCATAGACAATGCAAACAGGGGTAATTCAGGTGGATATGATGGTTATTAGTTGTGATTTTGATGCATTGTTGGAAAGTTAAACAAGATAAAGTTGATTATACAAAAACTTCAAAATGAACATTACAAATACTACAGACAACTGTTCTTAATGGAAAAGTAATGATAAAAAAGTCTAAAACATTCCTTTAACTAGAAGTTTTGTGTTCATGGAATCCTAAGAACACAATATTTCACACAAACTTTGAGAATTCAAACACAAAAGTTCATGAAAAACTCTCAACAAAATGCTAACAATCTCTAATCAAATATGTTCTAGATATACTAAGGAACTTACAAAGATCTCATATCAAATAGATACAAATTGATCTTAAAACCATTTACCACATTATGAAGGAAAGATCCATCAGTCATGTAATTCAAGCTACCAAATTTTCACTATTTTAACTAAGGATTTATGTAAATTAGAGAGATTAATTAGCATAAGATTGCAACATAAATGCAAACAATTGATTCAAAACAATTCATCTTGAAAAAAGTAACAATGCTTGTGAAACTACACACAAATTGATTCAAGAAACACTAATTCTTCAATAAGGGGACACAATAATTATGACCTCAATATTTTCCAATGACTGTACAATGTAATCATCTTGGCGATAAGGCATGGGAACAAATGAATAACAACTTGGGTATCTCAAATTGGTTCAATGTTTTGACTTGGTATAAATTGGTTCTCTCCTTTCTTTTCTAAAGCTTAGAAAATTTTAACCCCCCTTATGCAAGAGTATTCTCATTTCATTTATACAATCTCAATCACTCACTCACTTTTCAATTTTCCCCCCAAAAAGATTGAATTTTCCAAGGAATATTCTCCTTTATGGCTCGCAATTTGATCCATACCTTTTCCTTTGCAAATATTCCATTCTTATGTTGCTAGGTAGAAGTATTACTAGTGACTCACTGTTCTCTTATTTTCTTAGAATGACTAGGATTCCAAGTCTCCTTTTCTATCTTCACATTTGGTAGAATAAGTACACTCTTTTATGGAATCTCCTCGAACTCATCAAATGGCTATGATGTGACCATTTTCCAGCCTCCAATTATTGAACATCAGTTCTGGAATGTGTGCAATGATCATCAGGTCTCCTGATTTGAGTAGTTCCCTGTGAACAACTTTTTGTCACTCTTAATCATCTCTTCTTCTAGTTGATAGTCAATCAATTCATCATTATTTCCTTTGTGTGAGATGAGAAAAAATCTCTATCCATTTGATGGCAATGATTTCATTTGATTCAATTCACTTGCACCATTTTTACTATAAGTTTCACTCTTATTTCCTCCCCCATATTCATCCTTTTCTAATCTTGAACATGAGAAACTATTGCAGAGCTCCTTATTGGTATAATGACGAGGGTAGTTGTGGAGAATAGCTTGAAGGAAATATCTTTGGAAGATTTGAATCAAATATTTGACTTAACAAGCCCAGACATGAAGCATTTGTTAGGGCTCTATTTGAAATTGTTGACCCGGGGGATAACAAAGGGCCCTTGACATATCGAAAATTTTGACTTTCCCTGCTCTTGAGATTGATAAAAATCAATCATGTTTTCTCTGCCTTCCAGTCAATGTATTACCATCTCTTTTGGTGGGAGACACCAAAAAACTCTAGAAGAGTTGAAGAAGTTTTGGATTGAGAGGAGGCTTGCTGTGACAGGCATGGCTGAATATAAGTGTCTGTTTCTGTGTAATGAAGAATTTGTGCTAAAAGAGGTTCCCAAGGAGTCTTATGTACTTTACGAAAAAATTTCTGTTGATATTGTTCCCTCCATTTCTCATAAGGTGGATGAATTAGAGCAAAGAATCACTTCTCTGGAAAAGAGTCAGGAAAGACCTGAACCATCCAAACCATCCACCATACCAACACCATCCCCAAGAAGGAAAATACGGGAATCAAGCTCTCAAACCCCAACCATTATTTTGGATGAGGAAGAAGTAGGGCCTTCATCTCCCCATCATTCCAAAGCATCATTATCTTCCACCCAGGAGGGTAAGGGCAAATTCTACTCTCCAACCTTCTATTCCAATGCAGCATGGGCTTCTTTGATGGAGCAAACATTATTAGGACCTCGACTTGTTCCTCTTGCCAAGATAACATCCACCATTTACGAGGATGCAAAAGGGTGGGTCTAGTTTGAAATCCCTTGCTTCATCAAGTCCCTGGCATGAAGTACCTACTCTTCCAACCACTCCAGATGTTCCTTCTAATCTGCTTCTACTTCAGCCCACTCCGACTAGTTCTATTCCCTATAAGGAAAAAGGGAAAAAAACATTTCCTTGTGGTGGTTTAGATCTTATGGAGTGGGTGTCTTCTTATCAGAAGAATATTGAGATGATGAATATCTTGGATGGCCCCAGGATGACCATTGAATCATTGAGGGACATGGGGATGTCTTGAGAACTTGTCGGGGTTAGTTGTGTTTGCTCAGATAGCTCAAGGTTCAAATGAATTTATACCTAGGAAGAAAAAGTTGTTGAACAAGATTCCCCCTTTTGGAGGAGATTTTAAGGTAAAAGCGGAGGATAACTGAGTGTTTTTTCTCTTCTTGTGTCCTTTGACATAATTTCAAGAATGTATGTAAATTTTTCTGGGCAAGCCCCTATAGAATCCCCTTCTTGTCTTTTATCCACAACACAAGAAACTCAAATTGTTACATCAATACACATGCTTGATAATGGATTTTACAATTCTATCAAAGCCATATAAAAGTATAATGTGTCACATAAAACTACATCCATGTCTGAAGATAACAATAATTTCAAAATTTTATTCAATTTTTATGAGACAAGAGTAATAATCAAGATAAGATGAAAATAAAGTTTCAAAGAAAAAAAATCCTAAGCCTGCTCATCAATTTTTATATCTACATCTTTATCTTCCTTCATATGAGTTGGTATGGTGTTGAAAAATCAAGGTTTTCCTATTCAAAATCACCTTGCACTGACCCATATTTTCTTTACATTCTTGAGGCTTTGATTGTAACTCTATAATCCCTAGTCTCATATCAATGGTGCCCATGATTTTGTTAACCCACCACTTTTCTATCTTCATTTAAGATCCTCAACTCTGATTTTTCAGCCACGTCTTCAACTGCATGCTTTAAGACCCAAAACCACATTCAATCCTCCAAGCATCAGGTCTTCTCCTTCTTTGTCTGGTTATTCCGATGGTGGTAGCTGACTTTTCATGACACATGGAGACCTTGCACATATTTGGGGCTTTCCCCTCTCTCTCTCTTCTTCTGAATCTACACCTAGGTGACATGTGGAGGCCTGTGAGCCCTATCTTCTTTACTTTGAATTTTCAGCTTGCTTGGGTTGCCTTGTTGCGCTTTTGCACATGGTCAATCCTCACTTCTTGAGAGTCTCTAATTGTTTGTGCCTTTCCAAAGATGCACAAAGGGACACATGGATACCTTCTGCATGTCTAGCTCCGCCCTTAGGAAAAATTAAGCCCCGCAAAACACAAAATAACACCAGAAGGAAAAGAGGGGCCAATTTTCATAGGGATTTTTAGGGGAAACATAACTATTATGTTCCTCGACCAAAAAAGAGGATTCACACCCTAAACACAAGACTCAAATTTTCATCCATCATGGTCCTATCTTTGAGCATACATTTTAAAATATGGGAAAATTAGTCAGAGAATTTTTTTTCAAAGGCATACTTTGGATAAAAAGGGTGATATTTAAATTGACCACCAATATCGGCTCCGACTTGGGGATGGGAACCCCCTGTGGGTGCCACAAAATCCATAAAAACCAAACATAAACATGCCAAGTACATAAAATCCATTGGGCTATGTAGTCAATTTAAAAAATTTATAAGGTCAAACCTGAAACACCAAAACCATAAGAACAAACTAAGATACCGAGGAAATTGGTCACTATAGATTAGGAAAACAAAAAGGAAAAAAAAACAAAAAACAAAACAAGAGACTATATACTACACATAGGAGTCCATACCTTGCTTGAAATCAGTTCAGGAAGTGCTTTAGATGTATGTCATTAATAGGAAATTTGAGCATATCTCCATCTAGACTTTCAGGAAAAAGGTATGCTCACCAATTCTTATGTTAATGGAATAGGGGCCCATCCACAAGGCATAAATTTTCTATGTTTTCCCTTGTCCTCGTGTCTGATGTCCCATAATAAAACAAGATCTCCAACATTAAAAGTTCTAGGAATCACCTTCTTATCAAAAAAATTCTTAAGTTTCTCCCTGAAACTTAAGGTGTCTTTGGTGAGACTCTCTTCTCTCTTCATCCAACTCCATAATCTGATTGATCCTTTCTTCATAGGGATTCACCTCTATATCCTCAAGCTGCTGTATGAACTAATAAGAGGACAACTGCATATGTAGGGACACTAGATCTTGGACTCTATAAACTAATTCAAACAGAATCCTTCCAGTAGCCCTTTTAAAAGTGATTCTATCTGCCCATAAAGAAAATTTCAACTTCTCACCCCATTTTCTTTTGTTAATCTCTAATTTCCTAATAATCTTAAGAAAATTATTATAGCTTGATTCAATGTGGCCATTCCCCTACGGATTATAATTGGATGCATATGTAAGATTTATCCCATACTCTTGGCACATAACTATCAATAGCTTAGCTCTAAATCTCATAACATTGTCAACAACTATTTTTGCAGGTACCCCAAACCTACAAATTATGTGATTCAAGATGAAATCCATGGCAATTTGATGAGTTTATTTCTTGGTGGGAATAGCTTCAACCCACTTGGTAAAATAATCTGTGGCCAATAGTATCCATTTATGCACTGCACTTGAGGGATCTTAGAGTTCTCCAATAAAATCCATGCTTCATTTTTAAAAAGGAACTTCTATTGACATTGGTTGAAAAGGAAGGGCACCTGAAGCTTTCATTCTTCCTAAAAATATTTGACAACTATCACATTTCCTAACCAATAAGGCTACATCCTTGAAAAGTGTAGGCCACCAGAAACCTACCCTCAAGATTTTGTGAGTAGTTACTCTACTAGAAAATTGGCCTCCACACACTCCCCCATGAAATTCTACAATCAATTTGAGAGCTTCTTCCTCTATAATACATCTTAAAATAACCCCTCAAGATTCTTCCAAGCTAACCCATAATCAGTTATGATATATTTTAGGGAGGCTAGTTTGAGTGTCCTTTCTTTATTTTTTGTTTAGATGTCCTGGACACTCCAAATTTATGAGGTAGAATATTATGTCCTTGTACCATATGGAATTGACTAATTTTTCATGGACATCCATAGTTCCTTCCTAAATCTCATTGACTTCCATCACCTGTAGGTTTCTCTCTTCCATTAATTTTGCAAGACCCAAACATCGAACCAACTTGGTGGTTTGTATATCTATGTCAAATCTATTGCAACTTGTTCACCCAATGACATATTTTGCTAGAAATCTTCAATTTATGATAAAATGTCTTTGATCATAGTGTGGGAAACATAGGTGATAAGCTTAGAGCTCAAGATATAAGACCTTGAAAATCTTAGTTGCTTTTACCAAAGCAAATTTATGCTTCTCCATGATGGTATACTTCAATTCAGAACCCTGTAATGCTTTACTGAAAAAAGCAATGGGACTTTCATTTCCCTCTTCATCCTTCTGTAGTAGCACAGATGCAAAGGAAAATATCTTAAAAAGCTTTATTGTTATCCGAGGCTGCCAACACTAGAGAATTTTTTAATGCTTCCTTAATTCCATTGAAAGCTTGGAGAGATCTTTCCTCCCATTGGATATGTTGGTCCTTTTTAAACATGTTTGTAATAGGGATAGTCATTTCAGTAAATTTAGAAATGAACCTCCTAATGAAATTTATTTGGCCAAATAAGGAATGAATCCCTTTCTTAGTTTTAGGGATAGGAACTATAAAAATGCTTTTACTCTTTTAGGATCAATCATGACTCCCTCTTTTGATATAATGTGCCCCAATTATTTTTCCTTTTGAACCCCAAAATGGAACTTATTAGGATTCAATGAGATGCCATATTCTTTACATCTCATCAACATCTTCTCTACATGCTTCAAGTGATCACTTCTTTTTCTAGAAAAAACTGTCACATCATCATGATAAATTGTAATAAAGTCATTTATGTAGCCTGAGAATGTAAAATCCATTGCTCTTTGAAAATTAGCCCCAACATTCATTAGGCCAAAAGGCATTCTCACATATACATAGGTACCCCATGGGGTAATAAAAGTAGTTTTGATTCTGTCCGATTGTTTTACAACTACCTAGTTATACCCTGAGAATCCATCTGATGTAGATAATAACTCGGATCTAGTGACCAATTGTAGCATGTTATCCATATTAGGAAATGGATAATTATTTTTAATCGAGACCTTATTCAAGTTTCTAAAACCCACACACAAATTTATGTCCCCATTTTTATTTCTTCACTAGCACTAAGTTTTCCACCCATGAAGAATATCTTGTTGGCTGTATTATACCCCATCCCTTAACCTTTTGAGTTATTCTTGCATCTTGAGGGATAGAAGTGGATTAATGGGCCTCTATTTTTTCCTAAATGGTTTAGTATTACATTCTAAAGGTATCTTGTGTTGAAATAGTTCCTCCTTATATGCTTTCAGTTTTGAGTAGGACCATGTTAAGCAACCTCGGTACTTTTTTAACAACTCAAAATAGGACCACCTTTCCTCTTTAATAAAATTACTTCCTAGCCATATCTTTCTAGGATTTTCATCAGTTCCCAAATTATGCTCCTCCACATACCTTGAAGCTGATATGTGTCGATGGACTAACATGTCTGTATTATAAAAATTTAACTCTAAAGTAACCAACCCCCTAGGAATGGTGTTAGTTTTTAACTAAATAAGGTCTTTTCCAAACAAGGTTTCCTTTCCATCACAAATAGAAACCATAGGTTCCCAGTCAATACATTGGTTGGTAAATTTTCCTTCATTCTGTAAAAACCTCTGGAGCTAGGCGTCATCTTCAAAAACTTGACAATGTTTTACATTATTAGGGACAAATGGTCTTGACAATACTTCAATATCATAGTCACAATAAGAAGAAACAATGCAGTTTTCAAACCTAGAACCAAGCACCGCCAACCTATCTACTGCAGTATTTTGAGTTCTGTCATGATACAATATATTAAAAGAGTCTAACATTTCAATAAAATCCCAAACTACATCCTTATACTATTTCATCCTTTGATTTTTAGTAGCATACAATTTTCTAACTTGTTTAAACACCAAATCCGAGTCTCCTTTAACAACTATGTACTTAATACCATATTTCTAAGCAATCCTCAAACCCAAAAGCAATGCCTCATACTCATCAATATTATTTGTGCACTCAAACCTTAGTTTGAAATAAAAATAAAAATTCTCTTGATTTGGAGATATAAGGACAACTCCAACACCGTTCCCCATATTGGAACAAGCTCCATCAAACATCAAATCCCAGGGAACACTAATCCGATCCAAACATCTACTCTCATTAATAAAGTGTTCCTTAAAGTCCGTATAACCAAAAAATTTATTGACATCTACATTTGTATAGAATACTTCATAAGAAGCATTGTTGTGATCTTCAATCAAATGTAACATCTTCTTCTCCCCATATAACTTGACCAAATTTCCCTCTACCGGTATGGTGGCGTATGACATATCCATTTGCACACTTCCACCAACACTGGCAGCCCATTTCCTTGAAAACAACATACCCCATTTAGCAAGACAGTCCACAATAACTACATTCATGGTCAAATACTTACCAGGGTAAGTTGTTAATTGTACCACCAAACCTTTGACATATCTGATTACTGGTAGCCTCTCTAGAATCCATGGTGGAGAACTTATCAAAGGATGTTGTTAATTTGATGTTCAACTCACTCATCACTTCAAGTGGCATCACATTACATGAAGCCCCTAAATCAAACATGCAATTTTCAACAAGTCTATCTTTAATAATCAAAGTAGTATAAAAGAAGTTGAGATTCAACAAGGGAAGTGCCTGAGGTAAACTTCAGATGATTCCCCCAAATTTTTCAATGTTTGCAGAACTTTAGATTCTTTAATAACAAGAGGAAGATGAACATTGTTAACATCTTTACCGTTGACTACCACCTCTTCCTCCCAAGTACTTAAATTCTCTTCTCATATGCTTAGGGATTCTAAGCACTCAACAATAGGTACAGTGACCTTGATCTAAATCAAAATTTGAGCCATGTCATAGGGGGTATACTCAGATAAAGTTGTACTGAGGGGTAGGGTAATTGATTTCTTTGAAGGTATAAGGTTATTCATGGCTTGGGAAGGGTTGCTGGGTTTGTTGACATTAACTGGGATTTTTTTTGGGACATCCTTCTTTGGGGGATATTTTGGGATATTAGTGAGAAGTGGAGTTTTTGGTTTGGGTTGTGGCCCTCCTTTGAAAACTCTACTTCTAATATTGTACCTCTTTTCTTGAGCAACTACTGTATTCATTAATAATTTTCTATCCTCCTTAGAAGGAATCCCACCATCATATTTATTAATCATAAATGATCTTAAATATTTAAAATCATGATTAGGTAGATCAAAATCCTGGACCATATTAATATCAATGTTAGAAGTAAGAGGGAAAATTTTTATTTGTTGTATACAATCCCAAAAATTTTCCACCATTCTTGCACTAAAAAATTCAATAGAAGTAGTTCCTAGTTGTGAACCATTTTTGCATTCCATCATGCAAATGTCACCACAAGTAGTATTGTCATCAATCTCTTCATCTTCCTCAAAGGGTCACATGGGGCATGTGGGAGGAAACATTTATCACACCAGTCGATGAAATGAGCTTCTTCTACCGAGGAAACCTTGACAGTTAATGGATCAGGGACTAACTTATTTTCTCTTGGTGGTTATTGTTTATTTCTTGATCCCGTGACCCCCTTTCCTCTTTCATCTAATTTGTAATCACTTCTAGGATGATTCATACAAATATTTTGGCCCTGAGATTAGTGCTGGCCCTGAGATATCTGTCATATTCCTTTCTCTTCTCTAGCAGGTTTATAGGAAATTTCCTTGATTGCTCCTTCCAGAGTCTTAACTACTTCTTCCAAATCAAATCCCTTGTTCATTTGAGGCTTTTCAGGATTGATTAATTTTACACCCTCCCTTTTGGGAGGTTTTCCTACTACCTTGATATTATTTTCTATCTGGATTGCCATGGAGAAAGATTGCCTCAAATTCCTGGGGTTTTTGTCTCTTAAATAGTATGTTTCTTTCTTATCGAAGGAATCTGCATACTTTATTAGGCAAGATTGATCACTTGGTCTCAATATTACATGCAGTATGTTCCAAGTTTTGTTGAATCTAGCATTAGAATATAGGACAGGTTCATTGGGATTCTTTTTCATGTTCTCAAACTTTGAGAGAACGAACCTTAGATCAATCTTATCCCCATATTGCAATTTGAAGGAATTTTTCATTTCTACCCATGAATCAATAGAATTTTCTGATAAAGCTTTATACCAATCATGAGCATCCTCCTTCAGAGTATGAATAAAAAACTTCACATATACATCCTCATGCTCAATCTCAAAGTCTTATATAATATTAGTAAAGATTATGAGGTGTTGGTCACCACTAATGGCATTATTCCCTTGAAATTTCGGCAATCTATTCCTTGCATCATTAGGGACTACATTGGGATAACCCACCATACATCCATGAAATCTATAGGTCTATATACATTAGCATGAAAAATGGGGGTCTAGGAGGGGTGATTGACATATTATTTTGAGGAGGTGTTTGAATATGAGGATTAAAATGGTATGGGATAGGAGGTCTTTGAAGAAATGGGGTATGATCCTCAAAATAATGATCCTTCAATGGTTCAGTTTCACAAGAACACTCTAGTACTTATTAATGATAAAAGAGGAAGATGAGGAATACCTATATCAGTTGCAAATGAAGGCCCCTCACTAGTTGGAGTATACAGATTTGTATAGGGACTGGTTGATCTAGAAATGTCTGAGGAACTACAATAATCCTCTATCAAATGTTGATAATCATTCTCAACCATATGCACTACTTTCTCTTCTGACCTTTTATCTCGCAAAGCTCTCTAGACTTGTTTCTTAACTGGATTTGTCCTTCCTAGCTTTGGAAACATTTTTCTAGCAAGATATGTCTTAAAGAAGGATCATTCTTCCTTATCAACTTTACAAATATTAATGACATATTTCAATGAATTGAAACTTGAGGCACTGATATTTACTAGAAATTTTGAACAATGTGAAGTCACCACTATGGTCTTGCACCTTAGATGTGTAAATTTCTGCAAATGAATTGTCGAATGAAAATTAATGACCAACTTCAACAAAGATTGACAAATCTCAGTATCCTTTGTTCAGTATTTACCCCTAGCCAAGATAGATTTAATGGAAATCCTGGTTAAACTAAGAAAATATTAAGTAAATAACTTTCTGATTAAGCTCATTTTTCATAAATCTCAACAAAGTATGATGTCTAAACTATGTATTTGCATATAAACATGTGTAATATGTTACCAGAGGTTTGATATTTATTTATATTTTCACAAATAATCCCTAGCAACGGCACCACGAGGGTGTTGGTGCTCAAACTCAATTATCCCTTTGAAGTTAAGCAACATCAACAGGCTGAGCAGGATGCTTAGAGAAAGTATAGATCCTAATCCTGACTAGTTTTGTAGTCGGGGAGGGATCTAACTATCTCTTTGTCACTTGAACTTGGGGAATATTGGATAAGCACCTCACTAAGGGTATGACCTACCTTGCTAATTTAGGTTTTTCCTGCAACCAGGGTGAGAGGGCCCATTTTGTAACCTGTATTTGTGAAAAGCTATGGATGGAACAACAATATTTGGACTCTTTTCTCAAGGAAGTGAAAATGGCCTCAAGAAGACATGGTCATTACATACATTATCTAACTCTCATGAGTTGTCACACTAGAAAATGTAGATATCTTCTAAAGGAGGCTCAGGTTACTAAAGATAGTCATAATTCCAACTTACATCTACATATTTTGGATAAAGGATGGGTAAATTCAACAAATCTCCTTAGCATTTATTCATAGACAATGCAAGCAGGGGTAATTCAGGTGGATCTGATGGTTATTAGTTTTGATTTTGATGCATTGTTGGAAAGTTAAATAGGATAAAGTTGATTATACAAAAACCTCAAATGAACCTTACAAATACTGCATAGACAATTTTTCTTAATGGAAAAGTATGGATCATACAGTCTAAAGCATTCCTTTAACCAGAAGTTTTGTGTTCATGGAATCCCAAGAACATAGGATTTCACACAAAATTTGAGAATTCAAAAAAAAAATCTCATGACAAAATCTCAACAAAATGCTAACAATATCTGATCAAATACATTCCAGATACACTTAGGAACTTACAAAGATCTCAGATCAAATAGATATAAAAAAATTGATTTTAAAAACCATTTACCACATTATGAAGGAAAGCTCCATCATTCATGTAATTCTAGCTACCAAATTGTCACTATTTTAACTAAGGATTTATGTAATTCAGAGAGATTAATTAGCATAAGATTGAAACAGAAATGTAGACAATTGATTCAAAAAAATTCATCTTGAAAAAAGTAACAATGCTTGTGAAACTACACACAAATTGATTCAAGAAACACCAATTCTTCAATAAGGGGACACAACAATTATGACCTTCAATATTTACCAATGACTGTACAGTGCAATCATCTTGGTGAGAAGGCATGGGAACAAATGAATAACAACTTGGGTATCTCAAATTGGTTAGTTTTTTGGCTTGGTATAAAATTGTTCTCTCCTTTCTTTTCTAAATATTAGAAAATTTTAACCCCCCTTATGCAAGAGTATTCTCATTGCATTTATACAATCTCAATCACTCACTCACTTTTCAGTTTTCCCCCAAAAAAGGTTGAATTTTCCAAGGAATATTCTCCTTTATGGCTTCACAATCTAATCCATTCTTGTTCCTTTGCAAATATTCCATTATTATGTTTCAGGTGGAAGTATTACTAGTGACTCACGTTCTATTATTTTCTCAAAATGACTAGGATGCCAAGTCACCTTTTCTATCTTCACATTTGGCAGAACATGTACGCTCCTTTATGGTAGCTCCTCAAACTCCTCAAATGGCTATGATGTGACCATTACCAGCCTCCAGTTATTGAACATCAGTTCTGGAATGTGTGCAATGATCACTAGGTCTCCTGATTTGAGTAGTTCCCCGTGTGCAAATTTTTGTCACTCTTAATCATCTCTTCTGCCAGTCGATAGTCAATCACTTCATCATTATTTCCTTCATGCGAGATGAGAAAAAATCTCTATCCATTTGATGGAAATGATTTCATTCGATTCAATTCACCTGCACCATTTTTACTATAAGTTTCACTCTTATTTCCTCCCCCATATGCATCCTTTTCCTAGTATTGAATGTGAGAAACTATTGCAGAGCTCCTTATTGGTATAATGGTAAGGGTAGCTGTGGTGAATAACTTGAAGGAAATATCTTCCGAATATTTGAATAAAATATTTGACTTAACAGGCCCTGATGAAGAATTTTTTAGGGCTCTATTTGAAATTGCTGACCTAGGGGATAACAAAGGGCCCCTGACATATCGAGAAGTTTGAGATCTCCCTCCTCTTGAGATTGATCAAAATCAATCTTGTTTTCTCTACCTTCCATTCGATGTATTACCATCTCTTCCGGTGGGAACACCAGAAAATCCAGAAGAGTTGAAGAATTTTTGGATTGAGAGGAGGCTTGCTGTGATAGGCATGGCTGAATACAAGTGTCCCTTTCTGTGCAATGAATAATTTTTGTTGAAAGAGGTTCCCAAGGAGTCTTATGTACTTTATGAAAAATATTCCATTGATATTGTGCCCGCCATTTCTCATAAGGTGGATGAATTAGAGTAGAGAATCACTTCTCTGGAAAAGGGTTAGGAAAGACCTAAACCATCCCAACCATCCACCATACTAGCACCATCCCCAAGAAGGAAAAGAGGGGAATCAAGCTCTCAAACCCCAATCATTATTTTGGATGAGGAAGAAGTAGGGCCTTCATCTCCCCATCATTCCAAAGCATCATTATCTGCCACCCAGGAGGGTAAGGGAAAGTCTACTCTCCAACCTTCTATTCTAATGAAAGCAGGATTCTTTGATGGAGCAAACATTATCAAGACCTCAACATGTTCTTCTGCCAAGAGAGTGTCCACCATTTACGAGGATGCAAAAGGGTGGGTCTAGTTCCAAATCCCTTGCTCCATCAGGTCCCCAGCCTGTAGTACTTTCTCTTCAGAAACTCTAGATGTTCCTTCTTAGTCTTGCCTCTACTCATCCCGCTCCAACTAGTTATGTTCCCTATAAGGAAAAAGGGAAAACAACATTTCCTAGTGGTGGTTTAGATCTTATGGACTGGGTGTCTTCTTATCAGAAGAAGATTGAGTTGATGAATATATTGGATGGCCCTAGGATGACCATTGAATCATTGAGGGACATGGGTATGTCTCACAACTTAGATGGGGTCAGTTTTGTTTGCTTAGATAATCTCAAGGTTCAAATGAATTCATATCAAGGAAGAACAATTTGTTGAACAAGATTCTCCCATTTACGGAGGATATTTTAAAGTAAAAGTAGAGGATAACTGAGCATTGTTTCTCTTCTTGTGTCCTTTTGACATAATTTCAAGAATGTATGTAACTTTTCATCATGGGCTAGGGCCCCCTATAGAATACCCGTCTTGTATTTTATGCACAACATAGGAAACTTAAATTGTTACATCAATACACATTCTTGATAATGGATTTTACAATTCTATCAAAACCATATAAAAGTCTAATGTGTCACATCAAACTACATCATGATTGAGAAAAATAATTTCAAATTGATATTCAATTTTTATAGAGACAAGAGTAATAATCAAGATAAGATGAAAATAAAGTTTCAAAGAAAAACAAGCCTAAGCCTGCTCATCAGTTTTTATATTTGCATCTTTTTCTTCCTTCATATGAGTCTATATGGTGTTGAAAAATAGAGTATTTTCCTATTCAAACCACCCCGCACTCTACCCATATTTTGTTTATGTTCCCAGGGCTTTTATTGTAACTCTATAATCCATCTAGTATCATATCAATGGTGCCCATGATTATGATTAACCCACCACTTTTCTGTCTTCATTTAAGAGCCTCAACTCTGATTTTTCAAGCCACGTCTTCAACTACATGCCTCAGACCCAAAACCACATTCAATCCTCTAAGCATCAGGTCTTCCTTCCTCTTTGTCTGGTTCTTCCGATGGTGGTAGTTGTGCCTTGCATGACACATGGAGACCTTACACATATTTGGGACTTCCCTCTCTCTCTCTCTCTTCTTCTGAATCTTGATCCTGGGAAACATGTGGAGGCCTGTGAGCCCTTCTTCTTTACTTTGAATTTTTAGCTTGCCTGGGTTTCCTTGTTGCACTTTTTCCACATGGTCAATCCTCACTTCTTGAGAGTCTCTAATTATTTGCACCTTTCCAAAGATGTGCACTGAAGGGACACGTGGATACCTTCCATGTCCAGCTCTCCCTTAGGCAAAATTAAGCCCCACAAAACACAAAAGAACACCAGAAGGAAAAGAGGGGCCAATTTTCACAGGGATTTTCAGGGGTAACATAACTATTATGTTCCTCGACCAAAAAAGAGGATTCACACCCTAAATGCAAGACTCACATTTGCATCCATCACGGTCCTATATTTGATCATACATTTTAAAATATAAGAAAATCAGTCAAAGAAATTTTTTCGAAGGCATACTTTGGATAAAACGTTGTGATATTTAAATCAAGCACCAATAGTTCCACAAGGACTTGGAATTTAATTACTTTATGTGGAATGAACTTCAAATTGAATTTGGTAAGAAAACATGACGTAACACACTAGACATCCTGAGAGATGTGGTGTAGGACAATAGGTATCGTAACAAATATACTTTGGTAATGATATGGACCTCATTGTTAAGAAGGTAATGATATAACTTGTCTGCCAAAAAGACAAGACCCAGACATAGCTTTTCAACATAACTATAGAAGAGAGTAATATGTAGATGATGTAATAGACTTCCCTCTCGCATTGAGAATCATCATGTTATGTGAGGAGGGACCCTAAAGCATGAAACATGGTATAAATATATAACAAGAAAGGATGATCAACCATGAGAGGGACTAAGACAAGTGGATTTAAAAGATATGATTTGATGGCATCAAATGCTTGTTATCAGTGATCATCCCAGAAAAAATTAGTATTCTTCTTCATCAATTATGTGAATAGTTGGGTTTTATCAGCAAGCTACCTAATAAACCATCGGATAGCTTGAATTTTCCCTTGTAACGAACATAATTGATGCAAATTTTGAGGTGGAGGCATGTCAATGATGGACTTAATTCTATTGGGATCTATTTCAATACCATGTTGTGAGATGATGTATCGAAGGATCTTGCTAGTTGTGACTCCAAAAACATGTTTTTTTGGGTTTAAGTGTACTTTATACTATCGTATTCATTTAAAGAGTCTACGGAGATCTTGAGTATGCGTAGAACAATTTCATGATTTAGCAAGTATATCGTCAACATAAGCTTCAATAATCTCATGAATATAATCATAAAATATGTGCATAATTTATCTTTGATAAGCGGCCCTGGCATTTTAAAGACCAAAGGGCATGACGGTGTAATAGAAAGTTCCCCATGGCATAGTAAAAGAAGTTTTTTCTTGATCTACTGGGTTGATTTTGATTTGGCTGTAACCAACAAAGCCATCCACAAAGGAAATAATATCATACCCAACTATGGAATCAATAGTGGCATTGATGTGTGGTAAATGGAAACTATCTTTAGGGCAAGCCTTGTTTAAAACATGAAAGTCCATGCAACAGTGGACTCAACCATTTGGTTTCATGATGGGCACAATGTTAGACACCTATTTTGGATAATCAACAACGTGAATAAAGCCAATATCTAGTAGGCATTATATTTATTATTTTATGAAGAGTGTGAATTTTAGGTGCATTTTATAGATTTTTTGTTGAATGGGCTTTACACCAGGGTTGAGAATGATTTTATGCATGGCATATCACTATAGTCCAATGAAAAAATGTCTGAAAATTCCTAAAGAACTTGCTTGATATCATTTTTTAATTGGGTGTGAGAGAAGAAACTAACAAATCCATTCGTGGGTTATCAGAAGTGCCAAGGTTATATTGAATAGTATCCACATTGAGAAGAGAAAACTGATATTCAATGCATGGGTCAATAGGGATTGTATCAGGAGGATCAACATTGTCACTAAGTGTATCACACTCTCCAAAGTAAGCGGTAATATTAAGAAGTGATGGAGAACACTTATTATGATGAAAGGAAGGTAGGTGATTGTAAACTCCCATGTATTCCAGAAGGAAGTCATCAGTAGTAAAAGTATCTAAGTTATCCAAAGTAATAGAAGTAGAATCACTGATGAGGTCTGGATATACCAATGGAAGTGAAGAAGTATGCAAATCAGTATAAACTTCTAAAGAAAGTATAAACGAGAGATGGTATCCCAAAATGAGTTTAGTAGATTGAGTGGAGATAGCCCATGGCTGTATGATTCCTTGTCCTTCTGGGCCTAGGACATTACCAAAGAAACCATAACAAAGAAAATATTTATATCGAAGACCATATTTGGAAAATATTGAGTAGATGAACTAGGTGTGTCACTAGTATGATCAATGGAATTGCAATATGTGAATGGTGATGGATCTTCTAGAACATCATAAATAAATCTATGATAAAGGAATTTAAGTTGCATATGCAAAGTGGAGGGGACCACATGCATGTCATCAATCCAAGGCCACCCAAGAGGAATGTTATAATTAAGGTTGTTGGACATTACGTGGCATGGAATAGGAAATGTACATGGTCCAACAGTGATAGGGAGTATGATAGTCTCTAAGACACATTTGGGGATATTACCAAATCCATGAATGGAGACAGAGGAAGGAGCCAAAGAGGTTTCAAAAATACCTTATTGATGGAGAAACGTAATATTACAAATATTGAGTCTTGAACCATTATCGACTAAAACACGCTTAACTGCGATATTATTGATATAAAATTGAATGTACAAGGGGGATCATGCTCTAGCATTACTTGATGAGGTAAATCATTAGATGTGAAAGTAACTTGATCTTCATTGAGATATAAGGAAGAAGTAAAATTATGATACACATACTCCAGTGAGGTATAAAGATGGATGTAAGTGTTAACTAAATAGGACCTAAGTTTATTGATACAATCAAGATGGTCCTATAAGAAAGCATGGATGGAAACATCCATGATGATAAGCCCCTAAGAAAGAAGGATAAGACTAAATAAGGAATCCCCAAGTGATTTTGAATGAGATGGGTTCACCAAAATGATTAAGTATATATTGAAAATGAATAAATTTTAAATCTAAATATGTAACAATATTGTAAATATGTAATAAAGTACAAAATTGAACCAAGCAAGATAAGATAGAAAATTATGAAACCCTAGTTGCATATAAAAGGAAATAATACTTAGTTGATTAGTAATTAAATCTGTAATGTGATGAAGTGACGTGATGACAAACAGAGAGGGGAAAGTGTCGCACAGAAGCTTAGAAAATTGTGTGACTGCAAGATCTTCCTAGAATGGGGCACTTAAACTAGGTCAAGGGAACCTGCGGGTGTTGTAGACCTACTTTGGGAACCTGTGACTACTCAAAACCTTAGAAAACTTATTTCCTAGGGTTGTGAGATGTTTGTTTTCCTTTGTTGCATATCGCTAGTATGTCGCTCCAATTTTTTCGATGTTTGCTGTAACCTGCAACGAAGAAATGACCTACAAAACCCCAATATGCATCAAACACCCCAAAAAATAATGCAAATGAGGGGTCAAACTATCCCTGACTGTAAAATAAGTGAACTTACAAGTGAGTGATGCACTACATCTCAGATCCAATGTAGTTCTATGTTTGTGTGAAGAAATCGTGCCCTAGATGGCTCTTGTGTGTGTCACACTTAATAGAGAACAAGTAGTTAGATGTAAAAAATATAAATAGATGTGTGCATGAAAGAATTAACTTCCCCTCCTACGCATGTATGTAGAAATAATAGTCCCTTTCCCTTATGTATATGCTAGATGGATGCTTGAATGCTCTTGATAATTCCTTGGATGCAACCTTATATGGTGATATCTAATTCTTAGTGCTTGGTCCTTTATTATGGTCGCATAACTTTATATTTATATGATTCCTTTTCTTAAATGTCATAATTAACCCTGAAAAGGTCAAATACCAAGAAAATAATATGCCTAAATAGATATAAAGGACCCAAAAGATGTGAGAAAAATACAAAGAGGTCGGGGGTGCCCAAAGGGGATGAGGGTGCTTAGCGCTGACGTCTTTGTTGGGCGTTGGTGTCTAGATTGAGAAATGCTGAAGTATGAAAAGATAGAATGGGCTAGAAGGAGTGTAAGATAAACAAAGGCAACAAAAAACAAGCCAAGATGGCCAAATAAAATGGTTAATTAGTACTTTTCTTACTTAGGAATCATATGCATAGTAGTATGTGATCATGACTAGAAATATACCCAAAGTGCATGATTTAGTGTCTACAGAAATAAATATGTATTTTTAGGGTGTCTACATTAAGAATTTAAATTATTAGAATGGATATAGGCTCATAGATGGAATACTTTAACTTCATATTTGGAATGGGTAACATGAAAAAATGGGCAATAGAAAACTAGTAGTTAACAAGGAAAAATTTGAGTTTTTAAAAGGTTTCGACATGGTTTTAATGAAGCTAACAATTGAAATATGGATTTGATCAATACAGAAGTAATAATCAATCAAACCAAGCATGAATGGATTCAAATGAAATCTATTTGGAAGGAGAAGAAATGATCCAAATTTGACACAACTTCTCTGTGGAAATCAACGAGAAATGAAAAAATGGATTTTGGGCACAACTAGCTTGTTTTTAATAAAATTTGGAGGGTGATATACAAAACCCCCTTATGAGGAAGCCAAAAATCAACCTGGAAAGAGAAAAACATGCCAAAAAAACAATCCTTATAGGGGAGGTGGTGTTTCCTCTTTGTCAAGATATACCTCTATATTTTATTACGTCTATAATAAAGGATCTATAGTGCCTATAGAGCTCTATATCCACATCTATAGGCTATAAAGGTATAAAGGGATATCTATCATCTATATCCCTCTATATTCTATAGATAAAAATTTAGGTCTTCTCTCTATACTAGAGAGATGAAGTTGATAGAGTTTAGAGAGAGATATTGAAATCTATTTGGAAGGAGAAGACATGCTCCAAATTTGGGATAAATTCTATGTGGAAATCAACGGGAAACGAAAAATGGATTTTGGGCACAACTAGCTTATTTTTAAAGAAGTTTGGATGAAAAATGAGTTTGATCATTGCAAATGGAATCCTATAAACTATCACTCAAGAAATGAATCAAAAGAAGAGCGTTCTCAAGGGGAATCTATAGTTAAAATTTCAGAGGGTTAGCATTATGTAATCTCTGTCAAGGAACAAAAAGGTTTTGAGAAAAGCTAGTTCAAAAAGGGCATTTCCAAGATCAAATTATGATGGGGATAAAAAATAAATCATTTCACCAAAGCTTATACAAAATAGATCAAATTGAAGGTGTTTCAAAGGAGAGTATCTTGACAAAATTTCAAAGGTCTTCATCCATGGAGTCACTAGCAATGAAAAAAAATGTGTTCTTAGAGGCTAGGTCATGGAGATGAGTTTTCGAGGGAGAGTGCAATTTTGGTTACTAAATGAAGCTGAGGATTTTATGAGTCTCTTTGAGTATTTTCAACTTAATTTGGGAGAGAAAGTGTATTTTTTAATGATATGAGGAACTTGGGCACACTTTTTGTTAGGAGGGGGAAATCAAGCTTCCCAAAAGTGCATTATGGCTCTCCATAAGGAACTTGGGTGTGCATTTTTGGTTCTCATTACGAACCTAGGTGCATTTTTAGTTCTCATTAGGATCTTAGGTGCACTTTTTCTCCTCATAAAGAACTCAATTGGAAAAAGTGCAAGTCAATGCAAAATTAGAACTTGGAACCCAATAATGTGCATATCAACTCAGAATTAGAAATTATAAGTTCCTATAAGAACTATAGACACCAATTTTTGGTATAATGCCCCTCCATCATCTCACATTCATTCACTTCTTACTCTTACTTTTCTTTTTCTTAAATTTAAATAAAATCCCATCTATTTACTCTCCTTTATTTAATTGATTATCGAATGGGCTCCATGTGGACCCATTTGATAATTAAGAATTTTGGCATTAATCCCCCATCTCTCACAAAGTATTCAATCCATGGGTATTAATATACCCATCCGACACTCACTTTCCTAAATTCAAAATATGGAATCTTTTATTTCACCTACCATGTCAATCATGCTCCCCACTCCATCTAATAAGTCAAACCGTGGGCCCCCCACGTGATCACATCATACCTCTTAACTCAGGTTACTCTACCCAACCCTAGTTACTTGTTAACCCCAATCTAACCTCACCTCAAAGCTATAAATATGGGTTTTCCCCCATATTTCAGGGGACTGACATAAACAGTTAGAAGAGGAGGAATTAAGTTGGAAATTCTGGGAAAATGTTGTTTTGAATTCTAAGCTTATTATTTATCATTATATTCTCATGGTTCCCTAGTAATGACATTGTAATCCCCACAATACTTCGCTCATTATTACTTAGTTCACATAGTGTGGTTCTTCTTGCTACATTGTGTTTGGATCAGATCAAGAGCATCATCTACATACCTGTAATGTCAAGTTCATTTTGTTCATCAGCTTGCATGTTATCTATTTATCTTGTATGTTATCATTATCTTTCTAGACACGAGGGTTGACATCCTCCAAGGGAGTTAACATCCTCTTGGAACTGGGACTGTCAGGGTAACCCCTGCATATTGTTATCTAATCCCATCTATTTTAGTTTTGCAGATATATCTTCTTTGTATCACACATCTATCTTCTGTGCGCCCGTAGATCCAAATCTACATCTGAGGTCCTAAGCCCTCTATCATTCGAAGTTGTTAGTGGATTCCTATATTGGCTTTCACCCGCACGAGAATGAGGTTTTTTGTACAACATTTAGCATGCCTGGTGGGACCAGATCCTAGATCTGGTCGATTTTTGTTTGTTATTTTACTCATCTTTTCTAACGTACTTGTTTGCAATATCTTAGTATTTGTTGTTTTCAGTTTAGTATGGTCACGCGTTGAAATCACCAAGAGGTACGTGCTCTTTTTTTTTTTTTTGAAATCTACTCGCATGGGAAATGAATCCGGAAACTAACGTTACTCACCTAGTTGTCATCACGTGATATATATTTCACATCTTTCATTTTTGACTCACATGTTCATGGGATTTAGTATTATCTTTATCTGTTTGGCGTGTTACTTACACTTTGTCATCTTTCTCCATCATGAGGTATGTGGTTTTGTTATTTGGAAAAGTATTTTTATTTTGTGGCTTATAATTGATCAATAGTTTTATTGTTGTTGCTATAAAATAATTAATTAATAATTAGATACAAATAAATAAATGTAACTTATACTTAAAATATATGTATTAAAACTTTCTTAGAATCCTAACTATCCCCTACCTATCACCCAATTTCACTATCTACCCAACTCCCATCTCTCTTTCCTCACCACCGAGATTCTACTACTCACAATTCACCAATCCTCTGCCACTCTCCAGCTCACCGCACCCATCTTCCTCATCTCACCAAGCTACCATAGTCCTCTTGGCTGAGTGAATCAACCCATCTCCCTCCCACCTTACTCTCTAACCCTTCACCAAGCTGCTCCCTTCACACTCAGCTCGCCATCACTCCCCGTGATCTCACCATCACTCACACTCAATTCATCATCACTTCTCCCTTCCTTCCCATGCAGATCCGAGCCATGCTTCCCTTATTTCCACTCGGCCACCTACTTATCTACCCGTTGAATCTGTTCCATCCATCTCCCTTCTACTCAACTCCATTTGAATTCTCCTCTATCCGAGCTCTCATATCCTCCACCATGCACCAAGCCACTCACTACTCCACCTCCTGTCTAGCTTCTTCCCATGTCTAACACATCCACATATCCCTTCCACCATCTACCTCTCCCCAAGACTCTCCCACCGAGTCCTCTACTCTCACACCCTGCACCAAATACCATCACCTAATTCAACCCCTCACCGAGCTCTCATCCCCACCCTTCCACTTTGACTCCACTCAATCCTCCCTTCCTTCCCACCGAGCCACCCATGGGCTCACACCCCGTGAGCTCCCATCTGACTTCTCTCCACCTGATCTCCCCCATCCTCACATAGCTCTTGCATTTACCTCCCTTCTCTCCTCTTGAACTTACCTGCCTCCTGTGCTGCTCTCCACCATGATCCCCATCTCCTCTACCTCAAGCTCTCATATCCAACCTACTTCCACCAACTCCCTTACCACCATCTACTCTTAGCTGATAATCCCTGAGTTCATCGAAACTCTCCCAACCGGCTCACTTCACCACATGACTCACCTCCTCTCTTCATTTACCAACCAACTGTCCCCCATCATCCTATTCACCATGTCCCCAACTTTTTCCTTTCTCCACCTACCTTGACTTCAGTAATTTATATATGTATGTACTTGTCCCAAGCCTTCTTCTTGTCCTGAGCTCTCACCTCACACCACCAAACCACACCAAAGGTGAAATCATTAGTTTTCAGTCCTGTTGTGTGTAAAAAAGTTTTGCTACCTCATCCCATAGCCATTACAGTTGTTTACGAAACTTTAATTCATTCAAATGGTTTCAATTATTTCCAGATCAGTTTCCAATTCATGCAACACTTTGTGGACAGTGATTGTAAAAGTCTCGTTATAGCTATTGGTTTATAATTCTTTACATAACGTTTTTTATGTGTTTCCTCCATTTATAAGACTAGTGTTACCATGATTTCTTGCTATTATATTGCATAAATTTATTGAAAATATTTAGAATATCATGGGATAACATCAAAACTTCCACCCCTATCTTGTTGTCATCGCATCAGATTATCTTTCACTTGTAGTCTTAGCTTCGTCCTTTCAACTGTTTCTAGCTCGATTTAAAAATTCACGTAGGATTTGTATACGTGGATCTCCTAGTAGACTCACAAGACTCCAGAGTGTGATGTTTCTAATTACCTTCATCTCACTATCAAATTCACACAGCTCTTTGGATAGTGACTATAAAGTCTGTTTATAGCAATAAGCGTACAATTCTTTACAACGCATTTGTAAATAATGATTGTAGCACCATAGCCAGTTAATATTTTTCATTTACATCCTCTATGATTCTCATTACGGTATATAACATGTGAAAAGACATGGCCATGTGTAGTATGGCCCACCAACCCACTTCCCTTCTCTTCAACCAACCACTCCATTTCGACCAATTGACCTATGTTCAATCCAAATCGACTAGTCGACTCATTCACCAAATTAATTGACTTTTATCACCACCGTCCAAGCACATTATTACTAGTATTCCTTTCTTACATCATGTATTTTGTTGTTTAGAAAACCTATAATGATCTAAGTCATTTTTTTGCCTCTTTGCCAAAAAGTATTTCCTCTATTTTGTCCTTTGCTCCTTTTTGTCTAGCATTTTCATCAATTTATAGTTTATAGCTGTATTATTTACATCAAATTGTTTATATTATATTTATTTATCTTATAACTAACATTTATAGCTCTTTTGTTTTTATTCTAATTGAATACAAGGTCGAATACATTTAATCATTTCAAATAGTTTATCGCATAATATTTAGTTTTTTTTGATTTATAGGATTTTATATCTATTGTTTGCTTCCTAGTATAAATTAATTAATTATTAATTAATTTATATTACTTGTTTCATGATCTAAATTCACTATTTTTATTGTTTTGTTTATACTCTTTGTACACAAATGACTTACGACATTTGCATCATTCTTCTTAACCATATTAATTAATTAAATTTCTTTTCTTTTGCAGGTGAAGTCTATAACGTTGCAACCAAAAAAAAAGTTAATGCTGTCAATGACCAATATTTAGATCAAACACACCACACAAAACATTTTCATTGACCTCATTCACAATTGTGCACGGTGTCATTCTAGAGTACTCGGGCATTCCAAAACACTGAGTGGCACTTTCAAACTACGTCACTATCACACGTGATCAAATAAACGAGAAAATCATTATCTAGATCCGTCTTCTAGTTGTGAACGGTGCACTTTTAAGTTCACTAGACATTCTAGATTTGTGATTAATACCTCTAAATACATGCAATCAAATAACCAGGAAAATCATTCTCCAAGTTTTTCTCATTTTTCTATATTTTCTCTTTTTTGCATTGAAATTTCCCTTTTATGAGTGACTGTCTGCATTGAATGTCACATTTCATTTTGATCTAAAACAAACCTTCTACATCTTGCTTGCTCACATAGACTAAGTACGAGGTCTAACTCTCTGCATTTCACTTATCACACACTTCCTGAGACTACACAAACATAATTAACACATCAAAACATTCCTCTCACCTGGTTAACTGATTGGGACTTAAACACCCAATAGGAAACCATCTCAAACATCTTGCAATCCAAAAATACCTGAAACCAGCCTTAGAATTCTGTTCTTTAGGCACCTTTATTATCCATCTTAATTTTCTTTTCACATCTTACAATTAATCATGATGATAAAAAATATTTTTCTTGATTTGTTTGTCAACAACATACATAAACAAATGTTTCTCTATTTCACACCTATTATCACTCTCTCTCAAATAGAGACAAAACAACAATGTCCTCCACCTAATAAAGTTACTTCCTCTAATGATCTCACCCAACAAGATTCTAAACTCAAAACCACGCCGTAGGTTACTCCACCCCTAGTCTCTAGTGACCTCACCTCATGAGAACCATGTCATCCAAAATTTTCCCCACCTTGACACCAATCCTCATATCCCTTATCAAGCTATTCTTCCTAAACCGACTGCACCACCATCTCCCACTCCTCTAGAGACACTGGGGCCTCCTCCTAACCCCATATATAACTTCTTACTTCAAAAATATCCTATAATATCTCAATCCTCCCAATATCCTAAATTGGTGGATCACATTCCACCCACATCCCATTTTGACAATTCCACTAATATCCCTATCCAACCATCTCAACATCTTCACACTTACATTCCTACCTATCGTATACTCCAACTGTCTCAAAATCTTAACACACATATTCCCACTTTTCATCATGTCCCTATTATTCAAAGTCAACATATACAAAAATCTCAACCCATGACACATGTTAATCATTACCAAACAGTTCCCCACACACCTACATATCTACAAAATAATCAACTATCTTATCAAACCATTCCACAAACATCTTATCTACAAACTTATCAATCACCTTATCAGAAGCTTCACAAAACACCCACACACCCACAAAAACATCATTCACCTTATCAAACTAATTTTCAAACCACACAGTCGATCCAATCTCAACCTAACATCATGTCAAATCATCCTATTCATGCTTTAATGAATTGGTTGGCGAATTTAGAAACCTTTACCTTGGCACCCAAGAACATCTTATCCTATGAACACATCTGTAATGAACCCATTCATCCATCAGTTCCAATCAAATGCTATCCTCCTCATTGGAAAATTCCTACATTTACTAAGTTTAACAACAAGGAATATCCCCAACAACATCTCCTCACATTTAAACATGTGTGTTGTGTTATTGCACATGATCATGATCTACTTCTTCGCACTTTCCCCATGTCTTTGTCTAGTCCCAGGTTGGACTGGTACAACAATATTCCATGACATTCCTTATTCTCTTTCACTCAACTTGAACAATTGTTCTTAGAACACTTTTCTATTAATATCACATGCAAAACCACTATCACTGATATATATCATTCGACAGTTTGAAGACGAGCCCATTGCTGAATTCGTTGCACAATGGCATGGGGTTATAAACCAATTGTCCTTCACTCTTTCACAAATTGAACTCATCGAATTATTCTCATGTTCTTGTGTAAAACATATATCATCTACTTTACAAATCCAATCATTCCAAACCTTTGAGGAAGCTTTCACAATGGCTCGCAAACTCGAAACCCGTGCCATTGAGTAGGTCATCTTAAACTAAGTTTAATTAAAAAAAAATCAAATCTACTAAACCATTCACACATAACAATGCATTTAAGGGTGTAGCCAACACTATGGTCATCAAACCATCATCCCCATCTACATCAACCACATGGTCTCAACAACAATCCTTTGAGTCAACAGCCAACTACACCCCCTTAGGAGAATCATATAGCTCTGTGTTTGATAAGTTGATGACTGTAAACTCCATCTAACTTCCTCCCATATGACCCGTGGACAAATCACAAGCCAAGCCTATTTGGTATCATGCAGCCCACTATTATAAATATCATCAAGTCAAAGTTCACAAAATTGAGAGATGTCGTTCCTTCAAAGATCTTGTCCAACTACTCATAAATTAAGGGGATGTCCAAATTGATAGCTCCACCATTCAAAATTTACCTAATCAACCACCAACAAATCAAGCCACACTATTTACATATCAAATGTAGAATGCTTACACCATTAAAAATTTCAATCAAGATCCCATCTTATCACTAACTCCACATGTTCCTACAGTGGACATTATTGCCACTCCTTATCCAGAACCTATCACACCTACGTCAACTTACACTACCTATCCTGAACCTGCACCTTCTCCTATCCTTGTCACATCCACATCAAATTCAACTATACCATCCACTTCCACCACTTCAAACACACCCCAATCTACCACATTAGATTCATCCTTAGCACTCATTTCAGCCCCACTGATATCCACACACATCCCTACATCTATCACATCTATTCCTTCACCCACATCTGCCTCAAACACACCTTTTACTACACCTACATTACTCACAACCATCCCAACTAAACTTAGTTCTTCTACATACACCCTTGCAACGTTACCTTTGATATCAACTCCCTTATAAAACATAATGTTCTTACCCCTCGAAACATTTATACAACAACCATTCCCGCCTACTTCTACACCTGAAATTACTCCTGCATTTGTTGAATTATCTATAATGTCTACTCCATCGGTTATCACATCACCCACATTTCCAAATATCCCAAATATGCCTACATCATTATCTATGCCAACTACCCCTATATCTATCATATCAACAAATACACCTATCCCTATCTTGACATATTTACCTATATCTTCACCCATTGCCACATCACCTGGTCTACCCCAATATTCTTTACCTAATCCTTCTATCACACTAACCAAATCCTCTCGATTTGTAACCCTATCAAAGATACCCTTTGGATCATCTACTGAACCAACACATCCACCTAAATCAAATAAAGATGATTTACCTTCTCCCTTTACAAACTCAACTCTTTCCATGCTAAAATTGAAACAATTCACATCTCACATAGATATCATTAATCACATCATACAAACACATATCTCTCTATTAACATCCTCATCTTGTTTTAGGATATTTTCTCCATTAATAACCACACCACCACTATCAAATCCTCCGGTTGAGATTATTATCATCAATGCTAGAGGTAAATATTCTCAGTTGAAGTCTAAGGCTCGGGGAAAACATCCCCAATAGTCCCCTAAACATCCTCGAAAACATTCAGATTTTCCCTCTTCTCAACAATCCAATGCCATAACATCTATTTTGGGACTAGTCTCTCCTTCTAAGACATCTTCCAACAATCAATCCACATAAAAACAATACAATTCTTCAACCAAAATTTGATTTTTCCTCCAAAACAACGAATTCACCCATCCAATCTACATCCACTTTTTCTCCTAACTCCAAGCTGAGATATCCTATCAAAACCCACAAGAGTTACCTTCCCCATGACACTTCAATGGGGTCTTATGTAGATATCCTTCGACATTTAACTTGAATATCTACCATCACACTTCCTCCCATTAAATCATTAAATCCCTATGGTCCCAAGCCATCATGGTTCAATCCTAATTACAGTTGCACTTATCATCATACCTAGGGCCATGACATTGAACATTGCAAGGCATTTCAGAAAATCGTCCACAACCTTATTGAGAAAGATGATTTCCTAATTCAGGGGAAAGTTCCTTCTCCATCTACATTGAATCCAATTCATATCCCATCTGTTCAGGTTTCCCATAATTCCTTCATCCACATCATCCCTTTACATCCCTCATGCACACGACATTCCTCTTAAGGAGGGTCCTTCATTGTTCATCAATACTGCTTACCTTGCTAAGCACACTTGTGGTCTTCAACTGTTTATCCCATCCAAATCTAAAACAATCTCATCTAAACTCTTTTGAAATCCTTTAAATCCTTCACATTGGGGGAACAACCTTCCCTCACCCTTGAGCACATCATCCGTACAAATCCCTTGTCACTAGGAGACTTCGCTCTTTGACATTATTTCGTCTACCTCCTTCATATTCATCCAATATAAAATATTATGTCCAAATCCTCACTCATTTTAAGTCCACCATTGTGGCCATGTTTTTGCCTCTTTTGGGGCACCATATTTTTCATCAAAGTCCTCTTTTGAGGCCATGTTTGTCTCTTCATTGGGGGACCTTTTTTTCGAAGTCCACCATTGTGGCTATATTTGTGTCTCTTTTGGGACATCATTTATTTCATCAAGTCCTCCTTTGAGGCGATGATTGTCCTTCTATGTTTATGTCTCTCTTGGGGCATCATTTATTTTCATCTAAATCCACCGTTGTGGTCATATTTTTATTTCCTTAAGGGCATAGTTTTATTTCCTGTTTGTCTATCATCTCATCCTATTGCAACTTACTGTCTTCTCTCTCTTGGTGGTAAACTAGAGACGTAACCTCTTAATGCATTTCACTTGCAACAAGTCTACTGTTAGCATATCTACCAATGAGCACTTAGTTACATCCTTAAATTATTCTACCATCCTTAGCCCCTTCCATTTGTCATTGTAATGATTTGAATTATGTGGTTTGCCTTCACTGCTTTAATATATAACCATTACATCCATCACCTTTTCATTTTCCTATTAAAGCCATGCAAAGGATCAAGGGGTGTCTCTTGTACATTCATTATCCCCTCCTAAGTGGTCTACTTCACTATCCCCAGCTCTCCCCATGTAAAGCTAAAATTCAAGTATGCAAAAGGAAAAATAAAAGTTATCAAAAATAGAATGATCCCTCGAAGGACAACTATTCATGAAAAAACAAAGAAAAGCATACAAATCAAAAATCAAAGAAAAATAAAAAGAAATAACTGATCCCTTAAAGGAAGGCTATCATATTATTCTTGCCATCCATATTATGTATAAAGTAGACCATACCCTCGAAGGATGGATACTCTGTTGTTATGGCATCTCGAAGGTTCCTTGCATTGATTAGCCTTCATTTTATCAACATTTTCTGAAATCTTCCCACATTGATCAACTTTTTGTTATTGTTCTTTCCCTTTCCTAGAGTTGGGGCATAGACTTAAGGAACACCACCTTTGGAGAACCTTCTTCCCGCATACAAGTTACATCTCCAATCCCTTTGTCATGTCAAAATTAGGATTACAAGCATCTTTCATCCATATTTCCCTCATGATCTTTTGGTATAACTAACTATCGTTGGTTATGTGTATTAACACCTACTATTGGCTACAAGTGCAATGCCTTGAGTGGTAACTTTTATTTATCTCTAATTCAGTTCGAAGCATGGTTTCTTTGTATGCCCTTGCTATAAATATGTTCCATTTATCTCATCAAGGTTATCTTTATATCAAGATCACATCAAATTTCATTCTCGAAATTCACTATCGATCCATAATATTCATGAATGCACTTATAACTACAATTTTTGGTTTGTGAATTCTAATTGATCATCATTGCAGTTTGCGAATCCTACTTGAGGATCATTCTCAAGGAAATTTTGTTATCCTACAGATCCTTATCTCTCAACATGTTAAAAAATGTCTTTGATCCATTGCTCCTTGCTCCCCATTTCCACTCATCACCATTTGTCTCCATATCACCCTTCTCACCTTTCTGTCCCCTTGTACCACGCCAGATATCTTACTTGTCTTTCTTCTTGAGTTTCCCTTTCACTCTTCCACTTTTAGTTTGACAATCTTACTTAACCATCCATACATCTAGAGAATCTTAGTTAAGGTATATCTTCTTCCTTGGATCCTCTTGTTGTAGAAGATTCTCCACCATTTCCTCTTTCAATAGACGACCATTACCACCACAAACATCTTTCCACTCCTCCTTTTCCTCTTGACACATTTACATCATCACTCTCACCACGTGGGCATCCAAATTAAGGATTGCCCTTACACTCTCCATCTACACTGCATATGTTCCTCTATCCATTCATGTCACACTCCTTTGTTTCCTTATTATCACCTTCATATCACCTCCTTTCATCTCTTATTTCATCTTGATATACACTGCTTAGTATTTTCATCATCCTTCTTCTTCTCCAGCTTGGCGATCCTACTTAACCATCCCCATCGCAAGGAAATCTTACTTAAGAGTTCTTTTTAAGAATGGTTTGCCATCTGAACCTTCCATCTCCCATCATATCTTCCTCATCTTCTATCTCCCACCTCTCATGATACTTGTCCACTCCAACCAACCATTACACATGTACATCTAATACAATGTTGTCTTTCTCCTTCCATATTATCACTGCCAGTTTGGTGATCATACTTAACTCTTCCTACGGCATGTCGATCTTACTTAAGAGTCTCTATTAAACATGATCAGTCATCATGTACTTGTCCACTACCCACATTCTCTCCATCTACATTTTCTCATCATTCCCCATCATCACATCCTCTCACATCCTCTTTCATTCTCATAAACACCACTCCCTACTGGTCGTTTTTTCCTCTCCATCATCCATCGATGGGTAATCTTACTTAACTGTTGCTTCTCTGTTCATTTTGTGTCTTGTTTCTTCATTTTTATCTCATTCATTCTCATCTAATGCATCCTATCCTTGCCTTAATCTTCCTACACATCGTTATACCTCCTTTATTTACTCTTTCCAATCCATCTTCTAGAGTTATCCCATATATATACCCCCATAATTACCCATCATTATCATTGATCTTCTGTTTCCGTGCTACTAATTATCAGTGGACTTCTCCTAAAAATCACTCATCCCCATTCTACATAGTCTGAATCCTTTTCTTTGACCCCATCCATTCTATCTTCATTCCTTCCTTCCTCTGTGTTCTCTGATCATTATTGAGGGACTTCTCATAACTTCCCTTCATTGGTGTTCCCTCTTCCATTCTTTGTTTACTTTATGCCTCATCTCATATTTTGTCCCATCCTTTCCTATTGATCATTATCAGTGGATTTCTCCAAACATCCATTCGCTGACATTTCCTCTCATATCCCTTCCTCTCTTTTTCCTTTCCACCTCTCCATATTTCATTCTTCTTTGACGATTTCTTCACTATCTTCATCATGCACACTCTCTCTATTTTCTCATCATCAACTTATCCCCATCTAATGCATCTCCACTTCTTTTCCAATCTGTGTCATTCCTCCCCTGAAGCTTCTCTTTATGCTCCTTATGCTTCTCACTCTTTATAAAATATCTCTATTCTTGGTTCCCTTCCTTGTACATAATTTTCACCATTGTCTTCTCCTCCTTTCTTATCCTTGTCTTATTTCACTTTCTCTACATCATCTTATTCCTTATTTTACCTCACACATCCTCATTACTTCCCTGTTGATAACTTGACTCTTCAGCGTTGTCCCATCTCCTTTATCATCTCACCATCCACATGCATTTCCATGTGGTCAGTTCTATATTATTTACCTTGGATTTCCTCAAAATGATCTACTTCCTTCAATTTTATTTGCTCTATCATCTCTTTCATTTTCCATTACCTCTCTACCTTCCTCTGCTTCATCCTCCTTCACACCTTTCGTTTTAAATAACTCTCTCTCTTTTTCATAATTTCACCTCTGCTCTATTCTTTTCTTGTCCTTCTTCATTTCCCCCTTTCTCTATAATCCTTCTTTGTTATCTTATTCCTCCCCTTTCATTCCTTCTTTTCTCCTCCTTCGTCTCTATCCCTCTATTCCATACCCCTGTCTCCTTCACATTCGGTCTTTCTTACTCTTCTCATAATCAACCAATCCTCCTGTCTATTCCCTTTTCTCTTTCTCAATATCCCTCACACTTGGCATTCACGGTCAATGCCAATGTTTCTCCATTTATGTACCACCATCGATCCATTTCATTACTGTTCTCGTTCTTCTCTCGGTAGCATTGACCTCTTCTATTTTTGAGAACCCTGTCACATCTTTTATCTTTGCCAGTCCTATCACATGGACATCATCATATCCATTTCTAAGAATCTATTCCCATCTTGCTTTGACATTTTTGTCTTGGAAGATACCATAACGGCCATCACCTATTTGATCTTGTTCTCTTCTTGAATATTTTCTCTACTTTTGTTTTGTCACAAAAGTATCTTGATTTCTCATCCTACCTATCAAAGAAACGAGTCTGCTTTGTCTTTTTCACCTTCTAATTTGTTAACACTTATGCATATTTTGTATGAAACATGATTATTATCATATTTATCACCTTTTTAGGGCATTTTATCTCACCCTTATATCCTATCTTCTTATCATGTCCACATTTATGATTATTCCCCTTGTGATATCTTATTTCAACATCCATCTATCTTATTTTGGGCCACCTTTTCATCCTTGTACTTGTCGACGTATATAACTTACTTTCTTTCCTTCTTATGCCCCATGCTGGGGCATCATTATCTTCATCCTTGTCCCTTTTAAGGATGCATGTTTTTCATTCGATTCCTCATCGACAAAGGATTTTGCACATCTTTCACATTTAGTTGCACATATTTTAATGTTTTCCTATGACCCATTTGTCATCGGAGTTTACATCCATACTGCAGTGGTCTTCACCCACTCACGGGTTTGTAGAAAATTGACATCTGTATCCATTGAGACCACAATTTTCCTTTACCGATGTGATATTGGAGTCACCACCATATTATTTTTCATTGTTATTACAATCCTTTTTTTTCTTGGGGCATCTTTCCTTTGATCATGTCTTCATCCATCCTTGGACACATATTTCATCTAACCCTTTTTGTTTTTGTTTCGTGGCTTGCTATCACAAAAAACTCAATAAAAAGGGGCAAATGTAGACACCAATTTTTGGTATAGCGCCCCTCCGTCATCTAACATCCATTCACTTCTCAAATTTAAATAAAATCCCATCCATTTACTCACATTTATTTAATTAATTATTAAATCTGCTCCATGTGGACCCATCTGATAATTAGAATTTTGGCATTATTTCCCATCTCTCACAAATTATTCAATTCATGGGTATTAATATACCCATCCGACACCCCTTTATTAAATTCAAAATATGGAATCTTTTATTTCACCTACCATGTCAATCATGCTCCCCAGTCCATCTAATAATTCAAACCGTGGGACCCCACGTGATCACATCATACCTCTTAACTTAGGTTACTCTACTCAACCTCAGTTACTTGTTAACCCCAATCTAACCTCATCTCTAAGCTATAAATATGGGTTTTCCCCCATATTTCAGGGGGCCAGCATAAATAGTTAGAAGAGAAGGAATTAAGTAGGAAACTCTAGGAAAATTTTGTTTTGAATTCTAACCTTATTATTTATCATTATATTCTCATGGTGCCTTGATAATGACATTGTAATCCCCACAATACTCTACTCATGATTACTTAGTTTGCGTAGCATGGTTCTTGTTACACATTGTGTTTGGATCAGATCAAGAGCATCATCTACATACCTGTAGTGTCAGGTTACTTTATTCATCAACTTGCATGTTATTTCTTTATCTTGTATGTTATCATTATCTTTCTGGACACGGGGGTTGACATCCTCCAAGGAAGTTAAAATCCTCTTGGAATTGGTACTGTCCGAGAAACCCCCGCATATTGTTATATAATCCCATATGTTTCAATTCTATAGATCTATCTTCTTTGTATCACACATTTATCTTCTCTGTGTCTGTAGATCCACATCTGCATCTGAGGTCCTAAGCCCTCCATCATTCGAAGTTGTTGGTGGCTTCATGTATCAATTTTCACCCACACGAGAATGAGGTTTCTTGTACAACAAGAACATTTTTTGAACTTCATAAGGAACTTAAGCACAATTTTAACTCCAAATTGGAACCAAAAAGTCCCCAAAATAACATGTTTAATTATGAGGAGGAACTAAAGTTCCCAAAAGCGCATTCAGAGGCCTAAACTAGAACTAAATAGTGCAACCTTCATTCCTAGAATAAGAGTAGGAATTATAAGGCCATATGATTCATGATATTGACCAAAAATCATTCAGTTAATCCTTGTTAGGAATATCATAGTGCTCTCATTATTATATATTGTAATATTATTAATATGAGTTATATTATAACTCATTATTAATAATATAGGTTTGTTATATTGTTTCAACAATATAATTTTGTTATACCCGTAATGATATTAACGGGTTGTTTTGTTGTGTGACTTCCTGGTTTGTAGGAAGTCAGTTTTCTATTTCCATGGCTATATATTAGCCTCAGTATTATTTGTAATCTATGCTGAATAGAATATCTTTCTGTGTGTATTGAATATCATTTGTAATTATTTTGTAAAATGCTTGCAGTTGATCCAAATCAATATTTGGTATCAGAGCATGGTGGATCCTTGAGGGAGTTGTGGGTTATCACATTCACAATTTATCAGATCATTGAATATTAGCTTGGCATTTTTGGAAGGAAAAATTCCTTGCTTGATAACCCACGATGGCACCAGAACCGGATTGAGGTGTCTCAAGGCTCAGTGACTTCTGAGACATTGCAAATAGTTTTCAAAGGCTCGGTGACTTTCCAGAACGTGTCAATTGAGCTCCACATTTTCGCAGTTTGGAATGTTTAGTAGACAAGTTTAGCAGTCACGTTGTTTTGTGCAAGTGCAGTTGTTGGAGACCAAATTTAGATGATCAAACACATGAGTGCCACGTTTTTTATCTGAGCAATCCCATTTTTTCTCAGCAGTGAATGTTTGAAAGAAAACGCAGGCTGTCCATAGTCATAGTGCAAGCCGTAATTAGAGAATGAAGTGCATTGCTAGAGTTGGTTCGATCTACATGTGAGTCTCCAAAGCGTTGGATTTCCCACAGCTGCATAATCATATCTTTGGAACTTCGAGCCATAGCTTAGACTCCTCTGGGTGGCGAATCTGATTTGGTTTCTCAGTCGTGGAGTTGAATTTGGTGCTACACAAGATTGACCATGCACTCCGCCATCAATTTAGCCTAATAACAGCTAAATACACTCAAGTCGTTTGTGAGTCTTATTGAAAGTTTTTATTAGTTTATCAACCTTATATGGTTGTTAGTCATTTTGTTATGTAAAAGTATTGGTATAGATTCTTGACATTATTTTTAGATCGGTTTTATAGTCTTATGTCAAAATCTATTTTAAGATATTAGTATTATTGTTTTATTGTTTAAATCCAAAATTCATAGTTAAGTTTTTGTGTCAGTCAAAGTTAATAATAAAAGTCTTTGTGTTGTATGTGCAAAAAGTAATTGAATATTACTTTTTAATTACCGGTTTTCTCAAAAGTATGTCTCTTAAAAGTCGTGAAAATCCAATCTTTAATTGGATTTTATCGTCAGTATAGTCTCCATCATTGATGTCGTTTTATTTTATTCTTTATAGTGTCGTTATTTATTGTTAGTCTGTCTAGGTCAATAATTTTGTAAAAAAAGGGTGAATTTTCGGTTGTATCCGACACCTATCTCACAATGGTCAAGAAAAAAAGAAAACAATGTATTCTCATGGAACCAATTACCAGGGAGAGAGACATAAAAAATATACAAGATCAAGAAAATTCAGCTATGCTAAATTTAGAAGAAGGATATGAAGGTGACAGTGAATTTGAACCACCTAGATCTCTAAAAAGAAAAAGGTTGACAGCTAAAGAATACAAAGACCATATTTTACAAAAAATGAGAAGTTTGGAAAAGAAGTTTGAGCACATTTCTCTAACCTAAGCGGTATGTACAATTGGAGGATGGAGGCAATGGAGGCAAGAGGACAATCAACATCCTCGAGTTCGTCACTACCTCAAAGGCCGCAAACTGCATTAGTGACATCTTGGTGTTTTGTGTGATGAATAAGAACAGATGAGCATCCCTGTTCTAGTGTGCAGTACAGTCCTTGTGTGTCCCCCGTGATGATAAATTGTACCATTAATACTATTGCAAGAAGTGTTCTTAATCAAACTGATTTGATGGTTGATGTGAATTGGTTGAACGGTCCCAATTCATGTATTCATCTAATAGGTTGAATGGTCCCTGGATGATGGAGTTCCCACAGTCAGTGTTAAGGATCGAGACCATGTGCAAGCTACGGAGCGACATGCTGCTTGGTTGAAGATGGTGTTTTCCCCGTGTTCGCACTAAGGGGGGGAATTTTAGGAATATCATAGTTCTCTCATTATTATATATTGTAATATTATTAATATGAGTTATATTATAACTCATTATTAATAATATAGGTTTGTTATATTGTTTCAACAATATAATTTTGTTATACCCGTAATGATATTAATAGGTTGTTTTGTTGTGTGACTTCCTAGTTTGTAGGAAGTCAGTTTTCTATTTCCAAGGCTATTTATTAGCCTCAGTATTATTTGTAATCTATAATGAATAGAATATATTTCTGTGTGTATTGAATATCATTTGTAATTGTTTTGTAAAATGCTTGCAGTCTGATCCAAATCAATAATCCTTTATAACTATTTACAAGAGATTAAAGTGGTTTCATTTTGAGTTTTAAGCAAAAAGCCAAAAATGACCAAAGTGGACATAACGAGGAGGTAGGTGGTTTTTGGCTGTGGAACAAAATCAAAATGACCAAAAATAAAACCAATATTGGGAACATGTGAGGAAATAAATAATATTTCAGTTTACTATTGAAATGTTTCATAAATCCAAATGGAGCTCTTGAAACCTTTAACACAAGTTGATGCTTCAAAAGGGCTTATACATCTTAGTTCATGAAAGGTTTATGCTCCCAATGCTTTCAAAATACCACTATGCAGTAGAATTTGAAACATTCCAATGACTACAATATGGATTCTTGAAATCAAATGTGGCTCTTAAAACCATCCCAAAAGTTGACACTTGCAAAGGAGCAAATAAAACAATTTTGTCCAAGTTTTCTAAAAGAGGAAAGTTTTTCTTTGGGGTTGTCAAGTAAAATGTATAGACATTTTACATGCTAACACTGCGATAAATTTTGGTGCCCATTTGGGCTTTGGAACTTGATATTATGGTATAGGATAATGTCATGCATCCAAGGAGATAAAGACCTTGTGCTCAAGTTGTTAGCTTCGTCGTTGTAAGGCATATAAATCAGTGTCACGATGTTTGTTGATTCCATGATAATTACAAAATGGTTTACCTTTAACTCATGTAAGATGATAATGGGTGTAGTAATGAGTAGGTAACAAAGTGACTAAGTGATGATTGAGTAGTTCATATAAGATATCGTGTTTTTTAACATTCTTTACAAACTAAAGAGATTCCTTATGTCATAGGACTTGCACTTCACTTGTATGGGAACATGTATTATGGATAATGTGTATATCACATTACTTCTAAGTGGGCTTATAAATACATTGATCATGATGTGTAGAGATATGATGGAGATGGGAATTAAAAGAATCATTTATATGTGTTATCTCAAGCTTGAGAGATGTGATCTTGGTATTCATAGCTTGAAATTGAAATTGAAAAGTATGGTGTAAAGATTGAATTGAATCTGCGGTAACCTTATCAAAGGTGTCATCATTAATAATACGAGGATTTGAAATAATTTATGTATGCCTATATTTAGATCACTTGTAAGATGTGTTATTTGATATAAAAATATCCAAATCAATGTTACTAAATAAATGGGCTTACACTGTCATTAAAATGAGAAGGACAATCATGGGTTATTTCAATAAATATAGTGGGTAAACTTCCTAATCCAAATCTATAAGTTACACACAAACACACTTAGAAAATATTAATTAGTTTTGGTGCTTAGGGGACTTACCTTAGTCAGATCCCTAACCATTTAATGAGATCAAAAACATTTTTTTCTTCAGAAAATGACAAAAAAATGCATAAAAATGAATGGTATACCTGACCCAATCGCAAACCAGTCACATCTATGATTCACTAAAAATCACATGGAGGTTGTAAGAAAATCACAGGAATGACTAGTACTTGTGCTGAAATATCACCAAAATAGTGATGTCATGAGTTTCACAAATCCTTTGTGATCCTCCTTCACCTCTCAGAAACTTGCAATACCAAAATATGCAAGTAAAGAAGAAAAAACTCAAGTATGGGATCAAGTGCAGAAGGAGTCGAGGGGTTAGAATGATGGGGTGAGTGGTGTTTAACAGTTTTTGAGTGCATATAAGATTTTGACACATATGGTTGAAATGTGCATAGATGGGTGAGATGACAAGGGTCCATAGTGTATTGAGCAAGTAAATGGGTAGGTGGGATAGACATAGTTAAATGAGAGTGGGTGAGGGTTAGTAAATGAGTGTTGAAGTGTCTTTTATCACCTTTTTATGAGGTTTTATATTTTTTAGTTACTTTAGTGGGATTATTTATTTTTTTTGGTATTATTGTGTTTTATGATGTTTTTTGGTATTTTTGAGCAGGAAACCTTATGCGCAAGGTGTGTTTTCTAGTGTCTACATTTTGCCTTTTTTTAGGTTGCATGTTGCATAAAATAGGATGTAGTGCAAAAAAATGAAGACGCGATGGGGGTCATCTAACTCTATGACAATGATTTTTACAATTGTGGGCTTAGATAGTTTACTAGATAGAAAAGAACATAAAAATGTGATTAATGGGCCACTTCAGTTGTAGTCTATGAAGAGATTGATAGGTTTATTTTGCAAGATGGATATTATTATGTCAATTGAATAAGATGATTTTTGATGATTAGATGTCATAAGATGGATGAGAAGAACACAAGATGAAAAGTGGTAGTTGATAAATGATAGGAAATGAGCCTTGGAGAAGGAATGATGAATGAATGTGAGGGAAATATTGCCTTAGCCATGCAGAGGTGGAAGTGTGATGATAGATATTGCAAGTTGGGGAGTGTGGGAGTAATTTTTCCCCAACCTAAAGTGGTGAGTGAGAGTGGGATGAAAAGAGAAAGGAAAAGGAAAGAAATAAGTGATGAAAAGAATGGTATGGAAATTGGGAAATGTAGGAATGGGAAGGAATAGATGTGGCATGGGGTACATGGTGGAACATGCATAAGGGAAATGTGGAGAGCATATAGGGAAGACTAGAGCACACATGGGGCTTATGGTGAGAATGTGGAAGAAAAGAAAGTAGGGATGAAGATAAAATTGTGCTTAAGTTGGTCTTATGTTTTTTTTGTTTTTTGGAGAACGTGGGAGTCACGAGTGCGACCGACATGGTGTAGACTAGTTGTGGCCGATCTATTTGCATTTTTTTCATTTTTCTTATGCAATGTAGAAAAATGAAAAATGGTCCGGTTGCGGCGATGACCGACCTAATTTTTTTATATTGGTTGTTTATGATTTTTCCACCTATCCATATTTGATAGATAATTATTTTATTCTGTTTGGTGACCCCTTCACCCCTATCTATCCCTCTCTCTTTATCTATATACCAGACCCCATAGAATAGAGAGATAGATAGGGCTTGAAATATATATTATATATGTGTTTTTTGTTTGTGTTTATACAATGTGGAAAAATGGAAAATGGGTCGGTAACGACAGTGACTGGCCAGATGGTGCCCGACTGTGGCCACAACTGAACCAATTTTTTGTATTGGTTGTTTGTGATTTTTGTGTGTTTTTTAAAATTTTGTTTTTTATTTTTATAAATAATGGGTCGATAATGGGCATGAACGACCCTTAAGTATTTTCTTTTAACAGGGAATGGAGGGAGTAAAATGAGATTTTGGAGGCACGGAGTCGATGATTGGAAGGAGGGGATAACAGTTGTGGAGTGAATTATGGGGGACAATGGTGGTGGAGAAGGGAAGGTCATGGGGGGAGGTTTGCCCATTCATGAAAATAACTAGGTTAGGGAGGGGGCGGTGCTATAGATAGGAGAATGTAGAGGTGTATGGGGGTATGGTGAAGGAAGTAGGCCAGTTACATGTGAGATCGATGGAGGATATGAGGTGGTAACTGAAATGGGTGTGGGAGATGTAGGGTGGGGGAAGGAGGAAAAGAGGAAGGCCAATGAAATAAAAGGTGGGTGACATCCCATGAGTGACTGGGGGTTTAGCATAGGTAGCAGGAACAACGAAGGGTAAGGTTACATAGTTAGAGGGGATGGGTGTGGGACATTCCATAGTCACAACTATGACTAGGAGGGTACAAGATAATAGAGTGGAGATTAGAGTGATAAACATGGTGGTGGTGTTCAGGGAAGAGGTGGTAGATGACTAGATTATAGGTGTGAATGGGTGGAGGTGTATGGACAAGAGGTGGGGGGTATAAAAAATTGTGTTTGGAGCTAGTAGAGTGAGTCACGACCCTAGTTGTAGGTGTGACTTGTTGGAGATGTATACGAAAAGCTTAGTAGTGTGAGTGGTGCACAAGGTCAGTGGCAGGTGAGACTAGGAAGAGACCACTATGTGGTTCAGGTGTGGGCATAGAGAATATATATTGGTTATAGGGGAGGGAGAGCAAATATGGTAGAGATGACACATTTGTATGGGAGGTTGACATGAGGTAGAGGGCTACCCAATTAGATGTACGTTTATTTTTGGCTATATTTTCTAGTTTTGTAAGTTTTTTTAATTTTGATGATTTTTGAGGATGTTGTGATCAACCCACAACTGCACTGCAACTATGTCATAACCTTGCTATGAATTTATTATGACCATGCTACAACTATCATGCGACTGGCCTTCAACTGCTAAAGGTGAAATTTGGAAGGTAATTTTATAGAGTATGGGACGAATGAGGGATGTGCTTTGTGGATGCAAGGCCTGTCATTAGTGACCTTATAACACCAATCTTTGGGGTTTATGTATAAATTGTGATGGGAGATGAGTCATCCAAAGATGGAGTTGACTTAGAGGTTGGGCCTATTCTATATCACATGGATTGAACAAGTGTGGATGGATAGGTTTTTATTGACAATTTTGGTGGAGAGGTGGGTGTTATCACAAAAAAGTAGCACCCTGGGATTTGCACATTATAGATCCCTAATTTTTGCTAACATGCGACCATATTTTAAGTTGTGGGACTTGCTACTTGAGATGGACCTCCAAAGAAGGTTGGTTCCTCTACATAATCCTAATACTAAAACTAATCCTATGAAAGGAAGTGCATCTAACTAATCCTAAACTAACCATTCTAAGGGACCAATGAGGGAGAGAGGGTTAGAAAGATCCATGAAAATAAAATCCTAAGCTAACATAGGTGATAACATGAGAAAAAGGGAATGGAAATTATCAGGTGAGGGAGAAGAAAGAAGGATAATGCAATAAGGAGAGGCCAGACAACTTTGACACATACCTAAATCTTCATTCACCATCTGTTCTTCATAAAACACAAAAAAAAGAACTTGCAAAGGAGAAATAAATGTAAAACACACTATAACAAGTAAAAGAGAGGAAAGGTTGCAAATAACATGAGTCACGGTTGAGAAAACACCACAAAACAAGTTTTATTGTAATAAAAGTATGCACATACCATTATAGTTGTAGAGGAAGGCACAATAACACATTTCTAAGTCCAAAATGAAGGCTTGCAACTCATTAACATTGAGAAACCATTTTGACAGGGTTTTTCCACATCCAAGAATATCCCCCCTCTTAAATGAGAGGTGTTTTACAATATATAGAATAATTGAGAGAGAAAGAAGATGGAAATTAAAACTCTTGCTCCCACCCACAAAAAAAAAACATTAAATTATTTGAAAAGGGGGATGGTGACCCATCAGATCCATTTCCTAATGTCCTCTGCCTTGTGAAAGAAGAAAAATGACCATATCTCATTAAATTCTAGCTATTGGGTAACTGGAACTGCATATTTTAATGCCAAGGATTTTTTTTCCTTTTTCTCCCACCTATCTTTTCCAAAATATGATTTTCTAGATTTCATGATGTGGTACTCAAAGATAAATTTCTAATGATATAAATTTTATCAAATTTGGAGCTTTGGATCAAAAGATATGGCCATTTGAAAATTTGCAGGTTGTGGAGAACAAGATCATGACACGTGGTAGCATTTGATTGGCCTCAGGATTTTATTTTGACCACATATACATTGCTTTAACCTTACCATGTGGCATTCCTCTATTGATTGCATGGGGAATGGATCTCTTTGCATTTTGCACATTGATAATGGTTATGTGAAATGTAAAAGTGTGAAAAATGTCCTTGGGGCCCGAAATTGCACCACGTGTCTGCCCCTCACTGGCTGCAATGGAAGGGGATTCCTTTGCATTTTTTATGTCGACTATCACCCTACATATTTCCCTCATGGATCCAACCTTTGAATTTTGTAATGTGGCATCCCTTTTTTGGTCACGGGGTTCAGGGATTGCTTTGTGGTTTACATTTTGCCTGCCTCTTTGTAAATCACCCCCATGGACCCAACACCTCGGTAAAACACTTCCTAGGGTCCAAAAATTGAAGTTACATGACTGTAAAATTGTAAAAAACTTTGAAGGCTCAAAACTCAAAAATTATGTAGAGTTAGAAGGATTTTTTACCTTTTCGGAAAGAGGGAGAAATTTCCAATCTAATGAAGGTGCTTTCGGGTATCCTTAATCTTTGAGAAAGGAGGGAAATGCATCAGATATAATTTTAAGTGTCTAAAACATGAAAATACCCAATTCTTTTAGATTTTCCATTGAAGCTCCATTAACTGCCCAAGTCCATTTTTTTTAAATTTTTCCATTGTGTCAGGGAGGGAAAAATGGATAACAATTTGTCAACTCATGGGGTAATCTGCCTACTAGACTGAAAATATTAGTGCCCTTGAAGCATCCATTGGGTATGGAGTCAACTTGATAAACATGAAACTGACCTGAAACTGAAGAACAACCCCCTGAGACCACTCAAAGAACTGTTTGGACCTTAAATTGACTTGAAGCTTAAATTGACTATTCACATCATAAGAATTTTCCAAATCAAGGTTTTAAGTGAGTGGGAAATCATTTTAGATATGAAAATTCATCTTGTTCCCTCTGTAATTGATATACTAATTGGGAAATTAAATGCATACACTTAGAATTGTCCCAAACACTTGCTTTCACCCATGAAAACTACTTCTAGTGTAAAAGGAAAATTTACACCCAATCCATGTCGAGAAAAATGGTATAGAGGGATATCCTGTAGTGTCACGAGTTTTTTGGGTGATCTCACGCATTCTGGTTGAAGAAGTGTAGGGAGGAAATGCTTTGTGTACTCCAACTCTAACTGCTTCTGCTAATTTTTTTTGAAGAGATCTCTGTAGTGCGCTAGTTTTTTGTGTGATCCTATGCCACTGGATGGAGAAGTGTAGAGAGGAAACCCACTATAACCCCTGATTCTGTAACTGCTATATAGAATTGTTGAAGGACACCATGTCCTATGAAGGCCATTGTGTATGAAGTTCGTAGACTTGTTTGAACTCACTCACTGTGTGTGAACTGGTGTAGATATGTTGTGTTAGTATAAACCCTCAATGATGCCCCCGTCTTTAGGGATGCATGCAATGAACCTGGAAGGAGAACGGGGCCCTAAAAGAGGACCAATTGTACTCTGACCTGTAGAACTCTTCCTTACAGGGGGAAAGTGAACACTTGGTAGATACCAAGGCATGCAAAAAATGGGATGACTAGTCAATACACGTGTTAGTACGAACACATGCATGCAAATAAGTGTAAAAACATAGACAATGTAGAAAAACTACCAAGTACAGTAGTGTAAACATGCAAGAAAATAAGAAAACCACACAAAGTGGGTTTCAAACATAGGACATCACTCACGATGTCACAAGACACATAAGACCATCATGGCCGCAAACAATAGACAAGTGAGCACACAAGTAAAGGGAAAATCCCACAAACAATGGAAAACAACACAAATAAGTAAAAAAAAACATGTAGTCCTAAAAAACAAATGTTGCACATGGAACACCCGTTAGCATGTTAGAGTGAAAACCAATATGTCAAAGAATGTGGAAGCAAGTAGTAAAAGATGTTAAGGAAAAAATGAAACAATATCACATGTATGAGATGAATATGAATGCCCCTAGCGACCAATTTAGTAAGGGTAGAAGGATATCATCCATTCCATGTGTAAATGTCCTGTATCTATGATCACACTAAACAAAGGCATGAACACGCATGTGTGTATGGTAATGAAATATAAGAAAACAAGCTAACATGTGTAATAGAATGAGCATGTAAAACACTAGTAAGCAAGAGTAAATGCTACTAAGACAATGTAATATGTTATGGATGGATGAAATGGAATGCAAGATGGAATGATAGGAGCAACATGCCCCCCAAGTGTATAGAAGTGTATGTAGTGAGGGTCATTTTGTTTTCCCCGTAATAGGCAAGAATGAACTGTAAACAAGAGTGCATCACTAGGAAACAATCAAGTAGTGTTGGTTGTGTCTAGTGCGTTGCGATGAGTGTGTACGGGGAGATGTAATGTGACATGGGGAGAAGATGTGCATGAACCCTATAGCTGAAGTGTGTATCACAAATTTTTTGATCAGAGGAGGGATGATTTATCCCTAAGAGTATATCACTATAGAAGGAGTGTATGGGAATGAGATATATGGAATGATGCACGTGGACCCTATAGCCTAAGCATATACCAAGACTTGGTTGAAATAAAGGAGTGATGATTTATCCCTAAGTGTATATGATTTAAACTTTATTTCTCTTCCTCATCATTGAGCATGTCTGTAAGATGATTTAATTTTTTTTTTCTTCTACAAACAACTTTGTATCTAATTAACAAAAATAAGGATTTACCTAGATGGCCAAAGGGGATATCTAGGGTATTAATGTTAATCTAATTAGGAAGAGTAAAACGCTATAGATGAACTAAAGCAGTATGAGAATAAATGTAAATAAACTATTATAGAGGAAATAAAATCCTAATGTGCAAGAGAATAGTAAGGAATAGACTTAGTTGATAACAAGAGACTGTCACACAGTGTCACAGATTTGGAAATGGAACTCAGCAGTGTAGAAAAACACTCAAGGGACCTACGAAGGGAAACTCTGGGTTGTCTGATATGGCACAAGAAACCTGGGAGTGTACTGGGGCACCCTGAGGTTCCCTGGTTTGCAGTTTGGGTGCTCGGAACAATGTAAATGATCAAAATCTGAATTAGGTATGGTCACTAAGAATCTTTGAGTGCTTCCTATCTGCTGTGCTGGATTCGTTAGATGTAATGTAGAATGACCTGTGATGCAAGGAGAAGTATCCAACCTTAGAAAAATAAAATATGCATATGAATGGGCCGGACTAACCTCTACTACCAAACTAGTAGACTTATCATTGAGCACTGGGCTACATTATGGATCCTGATGTAGTTCTGGTGTGTGTTTTCATGTTCTACCCTAGATTCTCTCGTGTCAATTGCACTTTGTGAAGTAGCGAGCAATAGTAGCTATAGAAATGTAAGTAGCATGTGTGCATGGAATATAATGGAATCCCTCCCTCTATATAGTGTTTGTGATGCAGATATCCTAGCTTGAATGCATGGCACTATGTGGATGCAAGTGATGCAATGGATGTAACCCTAGATGAGGTGATAGTAGTGATGAGATGTAATGACCTAGGACCCTTATTACGGTCTAATAGATTTATATTTATAGGGATCTTAAGATTAATTTCGTAATTAATCCCAACAAACAAAACTAAGAAGAAGATAAGCATGACCAACAACTATAAGTGACCCAAAAAAGAAGTGAAAGAGATTGTGTATAGACCGGGGCACCTGGAATGGGACCAGGGCACCTCAGGGTGCCCTAATATAGGTTGGGGCACCCTGATTTTAGGATATAATGTCAGAAAGCTCATGAAATGGGCTAATAGGTATTGGGAAATATGTGGGAAAGATGAAATAAAAGATACGAAAAAGGGGGCCAAAAGGTGGGATTAATTAGTACTTTGAATAGTTGAGAACCTTCTAAATAGTAGTATAAGACTGGGTTAAATATTGTCTGATGTGTAATATTTGTCTTTACAGTATCTTCCATGATGACCTCTGATTTTACAATGGTGTCATCATTTTTTCCCTCCTTTTCTCTATCCAACATGAAGTTTGAAAGATCAAACTCATCCTTTTGTTCTTCACGAGGACTAATTTCATCAGGCTCTTCTTGAATGTTCTCCTCCACGGTAGGTTCACCAATAAAGTAATGTTAAGCAAGAGATGAAGGAATGGAATGATATGTAATTTCATTATCAAAAGAAAGCAATAAACTTTCTATGATCTCCTCTTTATCCAAGGCCTCTGAATATGATTTTATCTTCTCCATTGATGACTTTGTGAAAAGTGGTAAGGAAGGATCTACATTCACTTGAATTTATTTCCCCTTTTCAAGTATCCAAGGGAGACCTTAGCAACTAGAGGCTCTCTATGTTGGAAGACAGATGGTGGAACTGAAAAAGTAGTGCTTTTAACAGGCTCTTCCACACCAATGCAATATTTTAAATCTGATAAAAAAACAACCTCTTCATTTTCAAGCTCTGTAACACACTCCCCTTGTGTCATCATATTCCTTTTGTTCTTCTCCCTTTGAAGTTGACTGTTTCTCCTCTTCCAATTTTGTGGGCAGGGATGAATAAAAAACCTCTCTGAATATGGTGCCAACATTCACACTACATTCATAACAAATATTGTTGGTCATATCCCTCTTGTGCTTGCTCTGTAAATTCAGCTTTACCCTTTTGTTCTTCAACCTCCACATCTATTGAAGGCTTTACCAACTATGACATCAAATTGGTTTCAAATTTTGAAGCCCAATCCTTTAATTTTTTTACAAGTTCTTCTCTACTGAGTTCTTCTACTTGCTGCCCTACTTCTTTACTTTTATGATTTGTTTTTTTTTACAAAATGAGTTCGGTAATACAATAGGAGGGGTGGGTTGGGTTATAAAATGATTTTAAAATTTTTGTAATGAAGGGGAAGGTGTAGGATCTTCTTATGGAGGAGAGGGAATGGAGGGATAATCTTTAAGAAAGCTAGGAATTTTAACCTTAGGACTAGTTGGTTGATAAGGGATGGGCATTGGATACTGATAAGGAAGGTAAGTGGGAACATCCCATTGATAGAGTTTCTCAACCTTATGTTTATCAGTTACAAATGCTTGACACAATGCAATCAAATCAACTATTTTCATAAAAGACTCAATAATTACCTCAAGTATTTGTTGTGGACTAAACCAACTAGGTATAGGACCTCCCCATGGACAGGCATGCCTAAAACTAGGTTGTTTAGCTTGCAATATTTATAGTTTCCCCTTAATAGCCTGCATAGTCTACTCCATTATTTGAACTCTACCTTTAAAATCTTCATCTTTAGGTATAGAATGGCCTCCAAATTCTGGATATTCTTGCTCTTGAACAACTCCATATTTTGGTGAATGACCAAACTGATTTGTATTTGGCTCATAGGGGTATGTATAATGAATATGATTTTATCCACAAAGCTGATGTGGAGGTGTGTTATAGCAGCTTGATGATGGATTTTTGAAAGATGGAGGTGGGTTTGAATAGTACTACTGCTACAACTAGTGGTTCTAGTGAGGAAATGAAGTCATGATTGCAAAACTTCATGGGAAAGAGAAATGAAATGATGGAAAGAAAAAGAAGTGGTCTTCTGGATGAGAAAATGGGTTAGTTAGACTCGTGGAGTCACCAGATATGCTTGAGAGTGCCTCTAAAGCCTGAAATCTCACCAATAATACATCAAACTTGGTGAAATGAAGATGTAAAGCTCTTCAAATAGTCCCATTGGGTGTATTAGAACTGTTATCACAAAAAGTAGCACCCTAGAATTTTCACATTATAGATCCCTAGTTTTTGCTGATATGGGACCATCTCTCAAGTTGTGGGACTTGCTACTTGAGATAGACCTCCAGAAAAGGATGGTTACTCTACCTAATCCTAATGTTAAAACTACTCCTAAGAAAGGAAATGTAGCTAACCAATCCTAAAATAACCATTCCAAGCAACTAGGGAGAGAGAGAGGGTTGGAAAGATGCATGAAAATGAAATCCTAAGCTAACGGAGGTGATAACAAAAAATAAATGGGATGGACATATTTTTCTCACGAAGAAGAAAGAAGCAAAATGTAGCAAGGAGAGGCTAGACAATCGTGACATAGACCCAAATCTTCATTCGTCATTTGTTCTCCATGAAATAGAGAAAAATGAACTTGCAAAGGAGAAATACATGCACAACATACTACATCAAGTAAAAGAGAGGCAATGTTGCAAATAACATGAGTCAGGGTTGAGAAAACACCACAAAACAAGTTTTATTGAAATAAAAGTATGCACAAACCATTACAATTGTAGAGGAAGGTACACGAACACATTTCCAAGTCCAAAATGAAGGTTTGCAACTCATTGACATCAAGAAACCATTTTGACAGGGTTTCTCCAAATCCCAGAATATCCTCCCCTCTCAAATGAGAGGTATTTACAATAAATAGAAGAAATGAGAGAGAAAGAAGAGGGAAATTCAAACTCCCACTCCCACCCACCAACAAGAATCATTAAATTATCTAAAAAGGGGGATGACAACCTATTAGATCCAATCCCCAATGTCCTCTACCTTATGGAAGAAGAAAGAGGAGCATATCTAATTAAATTCTAGTTGCTAGGTAACTCGAATTGCATCTTTTAATGCCAAGGACTTTTTTTCCTTTTCTCCTACCTACCTCTACCAAAATCTAATTTTCTAGATTTCATGATATATTACTCAAAGATACCTTTCAAACGATATAAATTTATCAAATTTGGAGCTTTGGATCAAAAGGTATTTCCATTTTAAAATTTTTGGACTATGGAGCACATGATCATGACACATGCCAACATTTGATTGGCCTTGAGATTTGATTTTGACCACATATGCATTAATTCAACCTTGAAACATGTCAGTACTTTGTTGACTACTGGTTATGGGGATCTATTTACATTATGCACATCGCAAATGTAATTATGTGAAATGAAAAACTGTGAAAGTGTCCTCAGAGCCCAAAATTACACCACGTGTCTGCCCCTCATTGGCTACGTGGGGAAGAGATTCCTTCGCATTTTTTATGTTGATTTTCCTCCTGCATATTTCCCCCATGGATCCGACCTTTGAATTTTTTAACGTGGTAGCCCTTCATTGGTCCCGGGGATTAATTTATGGTTTGCACATTGAACACCATAGTAAATTACCCCCGTGGACCCAAAACCTCTTTAAAACACTTCCCAAGGCCCAAAAATTGAACTTGTATGACTGTACAATTGCGAAAAACCTTTGAAGGTTTGAAACTCAAAAAATATGTAGAGTTAGAAGGTTTTTTTTTTACCTTTTTGGAAATAGGGAGAAATTTCTAATCTAATGTAGGTGCTTTTGGGTATCCTTAAGCTCTGAAAAAGGAGGGAAATACATCCAAGATAATTTTAATTGTCTAAAACATGAAAAATACCCAATTCTTTCACATTTTCCATTGAAGCTCCATCAACTGCCCAAGTCCAATTTTTTTTCAATTTGTCCATTTTTCCAGGGAGGTAAAAATGGATAACAGTGGGATAACAACATGGATACATTTCATGGGTGAGATGACTATCACATTAGAGGACATATGGAAGATATTTTACATTCTTACAAAGGGTGAGCAAGTAGTCTTAATAGTGGATTAAATAATGTGGGGTGAGATATTATGAAGATTGTATGGGCCAATGATAAATGAGATTTAGATTAACGGTGGGGTGTTTAGGTATCATGAGTTATATGAGAAGGGAGATAGGTACTCAAGTGATGACCTATCCATGTAGTGTGATTTTTAGAATCATTTTCTAGATTCATCATGTTATACATTCCTATGGGGGTTGGGTGATGTGTTACTAGATCTAATAGAGTGAGGTATTGTATATGCATGGGGAAAAGCCTTACTAGCATAAACACATTCAAATTTAAAAAAATACACTAGTTAGTTGAGGATTGGTTTGAACATGGGGGTCCTATTACAATTGTGGGTATAACAGTATATAGTAGTAGAAAGGTTGCATGGGTTACCATATCATAATCTGTAAGAAGTTCTCACCAGAGTCACCATTTTATCTACAATGAAGATTGGATCAAGAATTGTTTAGGCATAAGCCATATGAGGGCATGATGGATCATTATCAGTAGAGGATGTCAAGTTTAGAGTTGAGTGATATCATATAGAGGTTGTATAGGGAGGTGGTAGGGTTTATGGGATGATGAGAGGATGTAGTACAATTGCGGCGGGTGTGGAGGACTAGATGGGTGATTGGGGGGTGAGCATAAGAGACAAAGATATTCCAACATAGCCACATTATGCAACAGGGGGTACGACTAAATCTATTTATATACTCATGATTGAGTGGGTAGGGGTGACCATTGACAACCTATGAGGTGACAGATGATGAGGATGGCCCACTAGTAGATCTTGTCATAAGGGATGATGCGGGGGCTACAAAGGACTTATGTACATGGTGGTAAGTGTATGGGATAAAGGGACATGGAGTAGGGGTTACTCTAGAGATGAGAGAGCCATAATATAGTAGCAGTGCAAAGGATAATGATGAGGAGAAAAAGAAAACATAGACAAAGGCTAATGAAACATGGGTGCAGAGTCAATGATGTAGAGTAGAGAAGTCAACAAAGGTTAGTGGGATGGTAGGAAGGGATGTGGGAGACGAGGTAGAGATACAAGATAGGGAAGGTGGAAATGGAGGGAAGGAAGATGAACTAGGAGTAAAGATAGATGAAGTGGTAGGGTGTATAGAGGGAGAAGGTGGGGGAAGGAGCCAATATCATATGTGGAGACGAAATAGAGCAATGGGAAACAAAAATTGCTAGACCATCCATGTCAAGAGAGAGGTCGAGATGTGTAGGGTATGGTGGATTCGGTATTGGACTCATTGGACGAGGTAACTACATAGAATGATACAATATAGAGGGAGGTGACAAAGATATGAAGATGCCGACATGTGGTTAAAGCACAAATTAAGGAGTTAGAGGGACAAATGGTGTGACAGTAAGATGCTATGAGGCGTATTCATGATCTAGAAGTCATAGTAGCCAAAAATGAGCATGATCTAGAGTGAGTTTCTCACTTAGAGGTAGTCATGATAGAGTATGAGCATAAGTAAGGTAATTGAGAGTTTGCAGAGGGGACATTGGCTTGTGTTAGTTAGGATATTTCTAGAGAGGGTACATGTGCCAGATACTATGAGGTGCTACTACAAGTGCATGCCCCACATGTTGCATTGATTCTATTTTCAAGATAATCTAGCTCTAGGTATAGGACACATAGGACCAATATGGTTCTTCCTAGTAGTGGGTTAGTACATCTAATAGGATTGCATATAGGTGATAGTAGGCATGGTCTTGATGTAATCCTGACTCCATGATTGTAGTGACATGTGTTCATGATTTTATATGTATAAAATGATGGTTATACACACACACACACACACACACAAAGATATATGCGAGACATTGATCCCACCCATTTTTGTTGGTGCAATACAATACATCTTGTTTTTAGTTTTTTGGAAAAGGGTAAATATGAGGGTTTTGAAAGGACCCACATCCTTGTACAATGAAGAGGAAAAAATAGAGAAAATAAAATCAAGAGACAAAGAAGGGAACCAACACTAGAAAATTGAAAAAAGAATCCAAAGAGAATATAACAATAAGAGAGAACACAAATAATCTACTATAGTCATAGTTGTAGTAGGAAAGAGAAAACAAAAGAAGAGAAAAGGTTGTTTCACTTACAGTTGTAAGAAGATGCAACTAGGAGGAACAACAACGAGGGAGATACGAGAAGCAACCTGAAATGAGATGAAGATAAAGAAGTGGAAGAAATCAAAGGTGTATCAACAAGAAAATATGAAGAAGGAGAGGAAATAAAAGGGGATCAGAGATAAATGCTTTCCCTTCTTCCCCTTCTTCAAACACACTAAATGCCAATTTCCAAATGATTGCTCCTATAATCTAAGAGGATTGGATTTAGAAAAAAATCAGAGGGGTGTAGACCTATAACTCTTTGTCTAGAGTATGGGGACCATCCTTATTTGAGTTAGAGTGATCAAATTCATGAGGTCGCTTGATCCAAGGAGTAGATCTCTCCAGAGAGGGATGATAAACTAAGGGTTGTCCCACCTTTGTACATTCAGGAACAATAGGCTAAACAGTAGTCGATGGAGCTTTTTCTCCAACTTCTTATACATCTAAGTCAGAATCAAGGTCATCCTCAAGATCTAGAGGGTTCCATCATTTGGGAATGTATCATTTTTTGTTTAGATCTTGGACTTTCTTATGAGGGAAAACAACCTAGAGGTGACCTGGAGTCCTGCAATTCCTACATTTGAAATCCGTGTTTTCATAGTCAAGAGTTTGGATGTGAGTTGCATCTCCCATCTTGAGAGTCATTTTATCTAGCAGTCCTTTACTGATATCCACTTCAACATAGATCCCAAAAAAAGTAAGAAAACCACTTTGTATTCTCTTGTAATCTTGTTTGATGAACCTCCCAAGACTATTACCTATCTCTTCCATAACAAGAAAAAAGTGAAGAGGAAGATTAGGAAACCTCACCCACACAAGAACACGTGAGATGGAGTAGGAACTCAGATCAAATTGTAGAAACCATGGGGTAGTGAACAACCCATACGCAACCCCAAAACTAAGAATCCTCATCAATAACCCTTTGATAATCCTCCTGGTCATATAAATAGAATATGAAGAAGCCTCAGGCACATACGAAGTATTCATAATTTTTTGTCCATGAGGAATGGATCCAATGGATCAAAACATTTTTCACTGGCCAACCACCATTAAATCTATAGATGAGGGCCTTAGTTTCTATATTTTGTCTAAAGGCTAGATATTTATCACTATTTATTTCCAAAGTAGTTGATTCAGAGGCTTTTTGCACAATGTAGGTGGGGAAGGAGGAGCAATAGTGGTTGGTGTGGAAGTGACATTCTTAAAAAATTCCTCTTTGAAAGGTGCAAGATTTCTCGCTTTGGCTCCACCCATTAAATAAATAGACATTTAAATCATGGATCCCCATCCAACCCCTTAAGAGTTGATTAGGTTGTTGTCTTCTAGAGATTTGTTTCCATAAACAAGGTTTTATGAGATCAACCCTGCAACATAATTTATGTGAAAGAACATATTTAAGGTCCTTTCCAAGGGCAAGTTGTAGGAGCTGAATACATAGGGTGTTCCCATACCGGGTATTAAAGAGCACCTGGGTAGTGTGAATGAAAAAATCTATTCTGAGAATATGTGTAGACAAATCAAACCCGCAAGCCAAACAAACCCGTGCGCGATCCACAACAAAGACATAAAATCTAAACTCATTCAACAAAGGAGAGTGGGTGAAAATGGTTCCTTGGGTTGAAGTTGAGGGACAACCATCACTAAAAAAAATGTGGTTAGGGAAAATAGAGCCGCGGATAAGGGGTGAGAAGCCAGGGCCATGAGAAGAGAAAACCTCCTCAGATCCAAAATCTTTACCATGAAAAATCCTGCATGAGACCCTCCACAAACACCTAGACCATGAATTCCGCTGCCATTAGGGTTAGGAATGTCGAGAGGAATGCATACTCACATGTCCATTTTGGTTTAGAGAGAAAAGGGTTTTCGTAAACCATGGTGAAATTTGAACTAGATACGTAGCACTAGGATCATAAGCCTAACACTATGCCTAACAACACACCTTCGTCACTGACTCGACTATCCTCCACCATTACATCTTGTTTTTAGTTGATGTGTATGCATAATTTTGGTTTTGATTAGGAAATGGATATGTACAATGGTTAACAAATGTTTTTTATTTATTTATTTTATTCATAGAGTCATGTGACTATAAATGTGCATTTTCATGGGATACATATATGAAATGGTAAAATGTATAAATTTACTAATGTGGTGTGAATGTGAAACAATACTTGTATATATATTAACAATCATGGAGGGAAAAAAGCATGTGCAAGGAGAACATGAAGAAAATTAATGATTTGAATAAAGTCTATCAAATACAAGGTGATATTAATGCAGAGCTATTCAAAACATTCATTCATACAATCAATAAAGTTAAGAGCGATTCAATCAACCACCTCCTCAATACTCTGTAGAGAGGATTACTCAAGATAGCCCAAGAGGGCTAAAAATTGCATTATTTGACCAATTTCACTCTAAAGGATTCATAAAGTTAAATAATTTGTTTTCAAACCCTTATACACCTTTAACAATGGAAATTCAACCCTTTAATTGATCTTTTGTTAAGAAAATCTTCCATTAGTTCTCACTCTTTATGAGCTCAAAATAGTCATCTTTGGTCCAAATTTTCACATAACTTCTTTCAATATCTTGTCTCCCTATCACACAAATTTAAACCAAGTTATATCAATCATAATTATGATGCAAAAGGTTTAACCCATCCACCTTTGCATTTATAGTTCTAAATTGTCACCATCCTTCACCATCTTCTAGAATTCAACAAGTATCCTTTTTGTTCTTTCTAACATCCACAAATACCTTCAAGAAATTTCAACCTAATCCAAAACTTTAAACAATTGTTAGAACCTGTTCTCGGTAAAAATTAGATCGATAACCAATCAACCCTTTTGCCTAATGTAAAAGGTCAAGATAGAATCAGACCACTTTAATCATCATTTTACTTAAGAATTGTCTTAAGCTTGGGTAGTTTAATATAGGATAAATAATGATTCAACCTAATATCTAGGAAATTTATGTTTCTAACAGCAATAATGATATACATACATCAACAAAAAACAAAATATAACACATCAAAAGACTCAACACAACACAATAAGATAATCAAATTTTAAAGAGAATGATAAGAGATTAATTTTTAAACTTATTGTCTTTTATTTCCAATATGATCACTCTTGGATCGAAACTGATTTTCTGAATGAAAGTAATATAATCAACCTTGATCCGATAGAGTGAAACTTATAAACTAGGAAAACTCTTGAAAAGGTGAAATTTGAGTGATATTTATAATCTCTTCTTCACAATTATTTCCAGTATCATAATGATCTCATAAACAAACAGACATCAAACAAAAATACAAAACATAAATATGAACATATAAATATATTTACATTATTAACAAAAAATATTTTTAATATAGACATGATGAAGAAAATAGATTTGTATTAATGAAATGAAGTACAATGATCGCTAAAACAATGTCTTGACAAGGCCGTGATAATATATCAAATCCAACATGGCCACAAATTACATCATTTCGAAAGAGAAGTGAAGACATCATCAAGCTTGCTCTGTTGTATTTGAAATTCACTCAAGACCTCAAAATAATTTTAACATAACACCTTGTTTTCCATCCTTTGTAATTGAATCCTCCATTCACTTTTATAACATCCTCATGAATAGAATCGGTTATAACCGATTATTTAATTTTAATGATTTAAAAAGAATGTTTTAAAATTTTATAATAATAAAGTTTCACTTTATAATTTAAGTAAAACCATATAACTTTTAATAAGGACACGGGCTCTTAATTTTCAACTTATATAAATGAATGAATGAGGTATAAATTATCAAAACATGGGCCACATAAGTATTGCATACACTAGATAAAATTAAACACAATCCATATTAATATTCATCCTTATAATAACTAGCACCTCAACATGATATAACAACCAATAAAATATATATAACCTTCATCCATATATTAAAAATACTATCACCATTAAGTCATTTAAAATCTGTCCCAACAATCCTAGACATTGGGGGAGGCTTTAACACTCCTCTGATTCCATCAGAAAAGAAGGGATGAGTCAATTTTTATGCAAAGAGCATGGAAGATCCATCTAACTTCTTAGGTTGGAATGGACTTCTTGATCTGGATCTCAGTGGCTCTAAATACACCTGGAAAAATAGGTGTGAAGGGGAGAACCTGATTCAAATAAGGTTGGATCTTTTCTTGGTGAATTTCTAGTGGATTTAAGAACAACAAAACTCTCTTTCCACTTTGATTCGCATTCGGACCATAACCCTATAGTCCTAAACTTTAGTGAAAGGGGGGAAAACTAAAGGCAAACCTTTCAGGTTTGAAAAAATGTGGACTAACACACCCGAACCTGGAGAGAATGATAGAAGAGGGGTGGAATGTTGAAGTAAAAGGAAACAACATGTTTGAGGTAGCAACAAAACTTAAAAATGTTGAGTCTAAAATCAAGACTTGGAACAAAGAAATATTTGCAAACATTTTCCTTAAAAAAAACAAAATTTATGAAGAACTCAGGGAAGTGGAAGAAATTATGGAGCAAGGATGATGGAGAAATGAAGAGAAAAATAAAAGAAAAAGTTCTTCTTGCGGAATACCACAACATCCTAAACAGAGAAGAGATCTACTAAAAGTAGAAATGTAGATTAAATTGGCTTAAAGAGGGAGATTGAAACCTAAAAATTTTCCACATATCTGCCATTATTAAATAAAATAAAGGAAATATCCAAGAATTTAAAAAATAAAATGGTTATTTGGCTACTGATGATGAGGATATCTCTAATACCATTGTCTCTTTCATTAAAAACTTGTTTGCTAAATTTCAGTCCCCCTTAGAGACCACTATTTCTAAAATTCTTAATCTCTTTGAGCCAACTGTAAACCATGAGGAGAATAGAGAACTCATTGCTATACCTTTGAAGGAAGAAGTTAAAGCAATTTTTTTTGATATGGAGGGGGAAAAAACTCTAAGGCCAGATGGATTCCATGCTTTCTTCTTCCAGATGTATTGGGATATAGTTAAAAAGAGGTTGTTACTGTTATTTAGGAATTATTCCACTCTAGTAGCCTGCTAAAGAAAATTAATCACACTTTTATTTCTCTCAATCCCAAAAATCCAAGAGATAAATATCTAGGGGAGTTTAGACCCATAAGTATTTGTAATACAATGTATAAACTCATCTAAAAAATTATGGCTTTCAGAATGAGGAAAATCCTTAGCAATTTTATATCTCCCAATCAAGGGGCCTTTATGCCGTGTAGACAAATTATTAACAACATAATAACCATCCATGAGATGATTTATTCTATGGAAAAATCTAGTAGAGAGATTATGATTGTTAAGATCGACATGCAAAAGGCCTATGATCGTATTTCCTTGAATTTCATGATTCCTTTTTTACATAGACTGGGGTTCCACCCTCACTTCATCAAAATGATTCAAGCATGTACCCTTGCCCCCAGTTTTTCTATCATAATTAATGGGAAACCAAATGGTTTTTTCAACTCAGAAAGGGGGTCTCAGGTAGGGGGATCCCCTCTCCTCTTTTACATATATTATTGTTACTGAAGCTTTGAGCAGATTATGTTCGAAATCTGAAAATGAAGGAAAAATTGAGGTTATCAAAGTTGCTAATGGAGTTGTTAACCAAAGTCTACAACAATTTGTGGATGATATCATTCTTCTTGGTCAAGCTACTTTCTAGGAGGCTAGTAATTTCAAGAATATCACCAAAAATTATGAAGAAGTTACGAGGCAATTGGTTAACTTCAGAAAGAGCTTTTGCTTCTTCATCAATATGAAGGAGAAAAAAATCAAGATTTCTAGTATCCTCGAGCGTAGTATAAAAAATCTTTCAGATACCTACTTGGGAATGCCTCTTTGTGTGAAAAAAATGGAAGAAGGCAGAATAAACCAATTGATAGAGAGATTCCATAAAAACTTGCTTCCTGGAAGGGCTCTTTGCTTTCACAAGCTGGGCAAGCTCAACTTATACAAAGTTTCTTATAGTGAGTAGTTGTGTGTGTTATGTCTATTATCATCATCCCTATGAGAGTTAGAAAAGCTATTGAATGTATCTAAAAGAGGTTATTATGGATTGGATCAAAAGAAAAGACTAGAATCCCATTAATAGCTTGGGAGAAGGTCACTTAGCCTAAGGAAAGGTGGGTTTGGGCTTGAAGAACCTTTAATTCATGAATTAAGATCTAATTGAAAAGGTTGGGTGTAGATTGTACAGAGAAGACGGGATCTGGAAATTTTTTCTGAAAGTTAAATATTTGTGGCACTTTGGTCGTACTTTGGTTCTTTTCTTTGATCGAGAGCTACCTAGAGGATCAATTTTTTGGAATAACCTCTATTAGACTAGGTAGTTGTTGGTGAAAGGGAGTAAATGTAACCTGGAGGATGGTATGGAAATCTAATTATGGGAAGATCCATGGATCAAGGATAAGGCCCTAAAGACTGAAGATCCATGGAGTAACTTAAGACATTTCTATAAGTTACAGATTGGGGAGTTGGTTTACAATTATTGGAATGAGGAGAGAAATTGGGCTCAAATTTATCCACCCCCTAACTACTCATGTGCTCTTTAACCCTTTAATGATCTTAACCAGATTTTGAAGGATTTTCATATTCCCTTAAGAAAGGCTCAAGATGAATTAATATGGAGGAACATAGACTCTAGGGAGTACGAGATTAAATTTGGTTAATTATTGAACTTTGAGAAAAATGAAACAAATAACTACTGGAAGAAGATATGGAACAATAATCTTATCCCCAAAATAATTTTTTTCTTCTAGGAGGTTTGAAAAAATAAATTCTTACTATGGAAAAGTTAAGGAAGAGAGACATGATCATAAAAAACAAATGCAACTTGTGTAGAATGCAAGAAGAGACGATTCAACATCTTTTGTTGGAATGCATATTTTCCTTTCAATTCTTCTTTGCTATCTTGGGGTTCTTTAGAATAAATATGGTTCTTCTTGGGGATGTGTCCTTACTTCCCAAACAATGGAGTTTCAATTTCCAACATGAATTAACAAGAGAGATATGGAAACTGGCTTTGCCGCACATCATGTGGGGATTATGGATTGAGAAAAATAATTAGACATTCAGGAATAAATATTCAAATACAAATAAGGTCATTAAAAGAGTGGGTCAAGACCTTAAATAAAATGCCCAGATTATTAAGACCAAACATCCAAGTCCTTCTTGGGTTGGGAAAGAAACACTCTTAACAACATGAACCTCATTCCCACATGCCTTGCGATTAGTAGGGAAACTCACAAAAATAGATTCAAGTGGTCTAGACCCCCCGAAGGCTATTTCAAAATCATTTTTGATAGTTCTAATAAATAAAGGAGGGGTTCTTTTGGGGGGTGGCATTTTTCAGGATCATTATGGGAGATGTCTAAGAGCTTTTGTGGGACCCCTTGGCAATCATTCCAACAATATTGTGGAGGCAATATCTATGCTATGGGGAATTAAGTAGTGCATGGCCTTGAATATAAAATCCTTCATCATTGAGGGAGATTCACTATGTGTCATCAATTCCCTCAAAGATTAGAGCAAATGTGGGTGGAGACTTAACAACATAATCAGGGAGGCCAAGAAAATGATGGAATCATTTGATAGAGAGGAAATTAAACATACTTATAGGTCTCGAAATAAATTTGTCGATGGGCTTTCCAATCATGGTAACAACATGAATGATTTGATGACATCACTAGGGGAATTCATACCTTGGAAAAATATCTTAAAGTTGATAAATGATGATAATATCTTAGAGGAAATACAATGATGGCACCTAAGTTTCTCATGCTCAGTATTGATACAAGTATTTTCATTTTTTGGGAAAGGACAATCACCATGTTTATGTGTTTTTAAACTTTTGGTTTAGTTCGAGGGGATCTATTTGAGTTGTTTTTAAAGGAAAACAAGGTTTTTGGATTAGGATGGGAGGCGAAAGAGTCAAGTCCAAGTGGTTGTCGCATCTTAATCTAAAAAATGTTGCTTGCCTCTAGAAAATATTGTACATAGGTGGGTTCACCAACTTCATTTGACGTTTAAAAGGTAATGCACCTTAACTCTCTATGGATCTTGGAAATTCATGGGTTAAAGAGGGCTTTAATTTGAGGGGGGTTGAAATAAGGATTTATGAGGAGTTGATTCCTGAGGTTAGTGGTTTAAAAATGGAGGGCCTTAAAATTTTCAAGGACAAAAGTAGGAAGAAACACAAATTAGCTACTTTTTTTTTTTTTTATCTTGGTGAATATATTGTGTCATATGATGATGGCATTGCTCGCACTTGTATTCCTAGATGGTGGGATGATTTTTTCCTTGTGGTGATGAAGTATTTGACCTTGGAGGAAAAATTCAGGAAAATATTCTCTTACCATATTTCTATCCTAAATTACCTTTGAAGGGATAAAAAATGAGTCTTTCCTTCTTCCTTTTTAGGTCTCTGGATTCCACCATAACCAAATTTACGAACAAGAAAATTGGAATTCTCCTTCATTAGGGGTTGATTCTTTTACTTGTTCAGAATGATAAACTTGTTATCCTTACTCAACCGAAGGTTACTAGGGACACTAATTCGGATAATGAAACTCTGGATACCGCCATGAAACAACTCAAGAAAGAAAGTGGGGAAGATAATTCAGAAGGGATTGGCGATGCTCTCTGTAACTTGAAAAAATGGATCTAGGAAAGGGGTGACAGTTATGATAGCATAAAGAGAGAGGGATTTGGTGAAATGGGAAGCTAGGATTATGCATACTAAGTCAAGTGTTGACACTATCCTTATCGTTAACAAGAATTTGGTTTAGGAGGTTAGGGACTGTTATCACACAAAATTGAAGTCCAAAGTAAGAGGATTAGAGGTATGCACACAAATTTTGTGATGTAAGAGAAAATGATATCTATACTATAGGATCAAGTGGCCAAGGCTGAGGGAAGTAAGCAGAAGATGAGGTTAGCTCTTAGTAGCTCTGAAAATGAAGACTTCATGGTCACAATGATCAAGGAAATAGTTGATAAAATTCCTAAGAGGGTTATCATAAAGGTTATAGGATCAAAGGATAGCAGGCCAAGTGCCAAAACTTGCAGAAAGGATAAGGTAAAATAATGGTGGGACTGACCTTTTGGTATTTTTTGTGCTTCTATTACTTTCTACTTCTACCTTTGTAACAATCCTCTAGGTTCTCTGATTTTTTATAACGAAAAATCTAGTATATCTAATATTACAGACTGTTGGTAGTATGGATATGTTTGGGGGTGAACCTCCTATCGAGATTTTTTGACTTTCCTTTTTGGGCTTACTTGTTTCTTTTTTGGTTGTTTTTTTTACCTGGCTTCCTTTTTTGTAAAGAGTTTTTTGGTCCCTTCAAAACTTTTTTTTACCTTATCTAAAAAAAATCTATCCCAAAATGTAAAATATGATATCCAAAAATGTGAAATGCATGCAAGTGTCTAATATATATGATCAAGTTTATCAAATCAAAACATGAAAATTAGTCATCTCCTGTCAAGTTTAACAATGGTCGATCTACCTTAATCACAATCTCTACATACCCATATGGCTCAATAGGAACTATAGTGCAAGTGATAACACCATATTCCTATTCTGCTTCTAATTTCACCCTTTTCACTGCACCTATCACCTTAGGCACAATGGAAGAGGACCTAACATGCTTAGAGGTATGTGGGCATTCATGAGAAGAGGTAATTTGATTCCTTCTAAGAAAGAGTGGTGCATAATTAACATGTGAAATATGTTGTGGAAGTACACAAAAAAGGGTAGAATGAACAAATTTATTAGAAGAGACTGGATTATTTTCAACATGCACATGTTCAATATTTTGTAGAGGTGAATTATTGATGTTGCGAGAAGGTGTATTATGCATATAATACTCAATTACTTGAACAAATTCATGAAGGTAAGGCTTGTTGTCATCAAAGTGAATAGATACACATGTGGGGCCATGCCTAATAAATGGTCTACCTCCCCGAAGCGTACTAGTTCCCCTTTGGCCTTCCTAGGTGAAACCCTCTGCCATGATCAACTACGAAAACTATTGTGCCCCTATGAACGATGTGATTCAGAACTCCTAGATCCACAACCATCCCATCCTGATATGGTGAAATGTTGTAAAGAAAAAAATAGTTACCAGGTTTTAGCATGTATTCTCCTCTCAGAACATGAACTTTGTCAGGCCAAAATCATAATTAACAATTAATAAAGACAAAAGGAATATTATTTGGATTAGAACATGATTTAATCTTTCTATAAATTCATCTCAGTTAATTTATGTCACTTTTTGAAACTATATAACTGCCCAGATGTCCTCTATATAAAATAAAATACAATCCCATATCATTTGAACCTTTGCATGGAAGACTGTAATGAAAGAAATCAATAAAATATGTATGTATAGGTAGCTTTGACTAATAAATCAGACATACTATCATTTCTTCTCAATCTATTCACATTATTCCTATAGAATTCTCAAACAACTGAGTGATATATTTATCACTATGTAAAAATTATTCACACGTCTACATTTAAAATTTTCAATCCATAATCACCAAAATTGAAAACCCCAAAAAATATGCATGTTCAAAATGAGAAATCGACCACTCCACAATATTCTATAACTTTGTTTCATCACTGTATTCAAAGTTGAATGTTAGCAGCTTAACATTATCAACAATATCACACCTTACTTAAATGAACTGTATTATTTTGGAACCTTCTTTACATTCTATACGAATCTCTCGAAAATAAATTAAGCCTTTCAACAACAAATTCATAGAAAATTTCGAACCATTTTCATAAACATTTTCTCATGAATCAATCGTTAAAAAACTTCTAATGCCCAGTTGATAAAAAAATGTCTCTCTTTATTTAAACACAAAATATCATTCACCCAAAACTTGAAAACAATTTCATATTCTTCACATTTAATCCCTTTGAAAATACCTAAATGAATGACTATAATAAAGATATCTATAACTCAAAGAAAAGATAATCTACTCTTATCATACAACTAGGAAGATTGAGAATTGCCTATACTTTGTCACCACAACAAGAATTATAAAAAAGTCCTTGTTTGCAAAGAAACAATGACACCCAAAGAATGTTAAAGCATGCATTTCAAAAAGACTAACTCAGAACACAAATATTGAGTAGATGAGATAAAAAATTTATGGGCAAGAACAATAATTTCTCATACAACGGGCACTCATAAATCTCCATATTCAACTCAAAATGATACTCTCAACATTTTTTTATAGAGAATACATATTTTGCATGTAAGTATTTAAAAGAGAAATGGGTATGTGAGAAGTCTGTGTTGAGTCGAATAGCTTGAAAAAATATTCGTAGACATAATTAACTAACTCCCATTTCTTCACAAAGAAAATTTAAAACCAGAGCTAAATAATAACTAGGCACAACCATTGAACAAAAAGGATCATACATGTTTCTTATTGACACATTGATTGATAAAAACCATGAGCACCTTGCATAATACCAAAACACCTTCAAGCTCCAGGTTCTTACAATGAAAAAAAACCAAAATGACCCCAAAACCAAAAATTATCACCTTGTTCAATGCTTTTACATATGCATTGAATGCCAATAACTCAACTACCATTACTTACCCACTATCTACTGTCACCTCATGCCTACGGACTTAAAACTCACAAATTGCGGTTCAGCCAAAGATTTAGTTTTCTTAAGAAAAAATTATATCATGTACCATATACATATCCAGATCTATAAATTATATGATTCATCAAATATGTTTGCAAGATGACAATTTGAACTATAGGTTCAACACAACATTATCATGATCATCTATTACATCCCTGAAAACATCATTCTATGCAGACAAGGTATTCGCCATAAAGCATGCATTGATGATAATTCAATCAACATAGAATTTTTTTATTTCGATCACGGTTGTATTTTGCTCATTATTTACAGAATGGAAAGACCAAAAAAATCAAAATATGGGCTTAGAATCTGAATAACGAAATCACAAAATGGATTTTTATCTCCATTTCAACCATTCACTATCGATATTGACAATCAAAGTAATGATGCATATTTATATACAAATAGGATGACAACTGACAATTTTAAAGAATTCTCACAACCACTTAGTGTAAAAAATTAAATAATGTAATAAATACTTAGTGACCCTCCCCTGATTTATATGAATGTAATGGAAAGCAAGCTATAATATAAATTTTTTGTTTCGATTTTTTGGGAAAAGGGGGGGTTAAAATTTTAGCAATAACACTTGCGACCATGCTGGCTAGTTTTTTGAAGTAAGAGGCTAGGCTGCAAAAAACATGGTTGAATTTTAACATGCTCAAGAGTACAATGCAGGCTCATTATTTCTTGAGTCGATCTACACGGACCTCATAATAATTTCATATTAAAGGAATGAAAGTCTAGCAGATCAAAAATGAATAACGGAGTATAAGAGATAGGGAAATGAGGGTTGGAAAAGTACAACATACCGAATCAACCTTGATTATTTTGAAAAATAAGTATGCATTTTTATACATCAAGTATATTAGAAAATATCATATAAAGAGAATCTAATAAGAATATTCCAAAGATTATCCAACCGACAACTTACAGAAATATTACCATCCAATAAGTCTAATAATACCTTCACCTCTATATGGAATTCTCACAGCGTAGCATGTTACAATATCAAATGATCATGAAAATTTGATAAGACCAAATGGAATAAAGTAAACAACCAGACAAAGAAAAAAAATGAAAGGAAATAAATAAAAGGAAAGAAAACAAACAAAATATATACAAAGTATATGCATAAAATATAGTCAAGTGAATCAATTGTAAAAGTATTATAAATGTTGTCCATTCACCGTGAATCTCAGCCAATCACCATCTATTTATCGTAAATGGAAAACATTATTTCCAAGAACTGCAAAAATTTGGTAAGGATCCAACCATAAAGAATCAAATTTGTGATGTTTCCTAGGGTTCTCTCATGATTTATCCCAACATAAGACTAAGTCTCCAACCTCAGAATATTTTTGTATTAACTTTTTTGTCAAACAACCTTTTTAACTTTTCCTCACCCTTTTCAAGTTTCTACAAAGCAATGATCCTCATTTGATCTAAGGTCAACAATTCATCCAAATGCAACTACAAATCATTTAAATCATTTATTCCAAAATTTAAAGCAGTACGTGCTGAAGATATTTGTAGTTCAATTGGCATAGTATCTTTAAAACCATAGGAAAGCATAAAAGGTGAAAATCATGTACTTGACTAAACAATTGTTCTATCAAACCACAAGGCTTCAAAATTTTTGAGGGTGCCAATTTTTTTATTGTCATTGACCAAATTTTTCATGATGTTGATTAGATTCTTGTTCATAGATTCATCTTGACCATTACCCTGTGGGTAATACTTTGATGTATGACTCGAAATAATGGAGTACTTACTAAATACATTGAAATATTCTTCAGAAACAAATTGAGGACCATTGTCAGATATAATTTCTTGATGTACTCTAAAACATGAAAAGATCTGATTTAAAAAAAATGACAACTTCACTAGCCACAAAATGTTTTAAAGCAACAGATTCAACCCATTTTGTAAAATGGTCAGTAGTTGTTAGAATGTGTCTATGACCAGCAGAAGAAGGGGGATGAATATATAAAATAAAATAAATTCCCCATTTTGAAAAAGGTCTTTTTGGGATGGCAGGGTTCAAAAGAATGTCTAGTAAACACTCATGACCAGCAAAAATTTGACAAGGAACACAAGACCTTATCCATTTATACACATCTTTGAATAAAGTAGGCCAATAGTAACTGACACAAAAATTTTTATGGGCATTTGTTTTGGCAGAAAAATTTCCACCACAAACACCTTCATGCTAACTCTCTAAGCACACGTTTAGTTTGATCATGAGTTAAACATCTCAAAAGTATGCCATCAAAATTTTAAAAAATAGAAAATTTTCTAAAAGCATAAACTTGAGAGATTGAAAATGAAGTGCTCTAAACTATTTTTTTATCTAATGACTCGGGGCATGATTAGTTTTTAAAGTAATAAAATAGTTTGTGATACCAATCATCTTGGGATAACAAACAATCCCATTCATATATGTTGAAACCTATGTTAAATTTAGATGACAACTCATTACTTTTCATCAGTTTGGAAATGATGTACAACATGCAAATTATCAACCACAAGGATAACTACATTGATATTCAAATAAGCATTTTTGGCTAAATGTTTAGAAAGTTCATTTCCTTCAATGATTTTATATGTTTCTAGCTCTAGATCAAATTGTTGGATTTTGAAAATCCACTTGTCCAATCTTCCATCAATCACAAACTATTTAAGCAAGTATGCTAAAATAGGAACATTAGAACGTACGGTAATTTTATTTCCCATTGGAAAATAATTGTATTTTCCTAAGACTGAAATTAGTGTTAAAATAAAATTTTCAATCAAAGGATACCTAAATTTAGCGTATTTTGATGTTTGACTAAAATAAGTAATGAGTTTTTCATTATTTGACTCAAAATATTGAGTTATGACAACACCCATATCTTTATCAGTGGCATTTAAGTACAAGACAAAAGGTTATGACAAGTTATGTTAGCCAAGACAAGTGCAATAACAATAGCATTTTTGACATCAATAAATGAAAAATCAACATGTGAATCCCATGTGAAACCATGATTATTTTTCAACAAGATTTGCAGTGGGGGAGCCTTATCAGAAAAATTAGATATGAATTTCCATACAAAATTGATTTTTCCAAAGAAATAATGTAAACCGGATTCATTTTTAGGAGGTTGCAATTCCTGAATGGATTTAACTCTTTTAGGGTCAATAGAAATACCTGTTTGTGTGATGATGTGATCCAATAATTTTCCTTCGGTAATGCCAAAAATATATTTCTTTGGATTGAGAGATATACCATACTTACATCAACGAATGAAAATTTCTCTCAAATGATCCAAACACTTCTTTCTTTTCCTAGAATACATAGTTAAAATCATCTAGGTAAACCTGAATTATTATCCCAATTAAATAATAAAAAACAACATGCATTGCTCTTTGAAATATGACACCTACATTTATTAAGCCAAAAGGCATACAATTAAAAGTAAAGGTACCTCTTCATGTAGTAAAATTAGTTTTATGTCTATCTTCTAGATTTACAAAAATATGATTATAACCTAAAAATTCATCTAAGAGAGACATCATTTATGACCCGGTGATCTGCTGTAAAATTTGATTAATATTTGGTAAAGGGAAGTTATCTTTAGTGCTTGCATGATTTAAATCTCTAAAATCAACACAAAGATAAATATTTTCATTCTTCTTTCATACCAGCACTAAGTTAGCAACCCATTCAAAATATATTACTGGAAAAATGACACCACCTTCTAGCATCCTTCCAAGATCCTTATTGATGGTATCTTCCAACAAGGGGCTCACTCTTCTAGGATTCTAGTGAACGGGTTTGATCCCAGGTTTAATACGGATGTCATGTTTGATGATCCTAGTATCATGCCTTTTTTTTGGATTATGGTAACAAGTGATGGTTTTTTTAGGACCCACACCCTTGTTACAAAAGGCCACAAATGGCCAAATAGGCATGATGAAACATAAGAAAAACTAGAAAAATGTCAAAAAAAAAAATTCACAATCCAAAAAGTACCAAAAAAGGCCCACACCTTGGGCTACATAGGTATAATATTCTTAAGTTCATTAAAATATTTTATCACAGTAGAATCAATAGAGTTGTTAGCAAGAGTTTTAGCATCACTTAACAGTTTCATGAAACCATTTTGGAGATGCCCCCAAGTATCATCAGTAGATTCTTTCCATTTCTTAATAACATTGAGAGCACTATTAATGTTACCGAAGACTCCTTGAATCAGTTGGACGACCACCCCAACTTGGTGGTCTAAATCATCCTTGGAGTTGGAAATATCCTCGGTTGCATCCTCTGTAAAAAATCTAGACTCCTCCTCAATATCATCCATGTTCATCAAGTTAGCGACAACCTCATCATCAGAGTAATCTATTTTTTCACCAATTGTATAAGGGATCAAAGACTCTGGGTAGGAATTATTAAGACCAAGCACAATCTCGAGAATTGAACTTTCATTCACAAAACCCGCAACACAAAGTGTGGGAAGAACAGAACCTGCACTACCAAGTGAGGGAGAAATAAGAGTGGGAGTGGGAGGCTACTTCCTCAGGGGAGAGAAATAGCCAGGTAAGGAGAAGAGGGATGGAGAGCAAGCAGGGGGGAGGAAGCGGCATCATAGTGGCCCATAATTTTGACTTCTAGGTTAGAGGAAGGTAGGAGATTATGATGGTGATTGAAAGGAGGTGAAGAACAGGATGAGGAAGAGGTGGAGGGCGGTATCTGATAGTGCGGCGGGATGAATTAAAAATAGTGGGAAAATAGGACTATGTTGTGAGCATCAACAACATGACTTAAAGAGAAAATAAAGTAAACCTTAGTGGAGTAAATTAACCTTCACCAGTGCGTGAGCCTTTTGAATGGATAAAACTAAAGAATGGTACAGGAAATTGGCTTAGTTCACCTTAAAACCATTGCAAAAATGAGCCAGAATGAAGAATTAGGCACCAAAGACATGTTTTTACCTTCCCTCAAGTTTAAAGTACAACATAACTTACTCAGACAACACAATCTCAAGGTTCCTTCACTGAAGTCTGTTCATAGTCCGATTTGTAAATGTTAACCTTCTCTTTCATCTTAACTAGAAAGGCCACCATTTCTAATTTTAAGGACCTCTTAAAATATATATCTCCATAATTAGGAACCCCCGTAGTCAGCATATAATACTCTCGATAATGATTTTGAATTTAGTTTTTCCCACTTTGACATTACCGTACTTCCAGGACGATAAAATGTTTCTTAACACCACAACAGATTTCCTTGAAAGCCTTTCAATGAATGACGTAACCCCTTTCTCCTCAAGTAGATTCCAAACAATTTCATCCTTCTTAAGTTATGTCACAATTAGTAGGCTCTAATTGAACCAAAGCACCCCCCATTTTTTTGTAGAGTTGAATATATGAGAAGAAATATGATGTGAAATAGAATGATAAAACAAGCTTGTATAAAAATCTACGGACCCCCTCTGCCACATGCCCTCTAGCAAAAGGAAAGTTTCCATTTGTGATTAAAAATCCCCATTGAATAATTTAAAATTCAAGATCTTAGCTTCACACCCGTGACAGATAAAATAAATAGGAAAAACCTTAAAATCATAATAAATGAGATCATCACTAGACAGTGGAGGAAGAATATAGGCAGGTAAATATGAAGTCCAAGTAATCATTATAAGTAGTGATCGAGAAATACTTGCTCGAATCAACTCTTTTTAGAATAGTCATCATTAAAAGATTTTAGAAGTAATTTGGGGAAATTGCATAACCCAGGTTTGCTGATTCTCTATTAGAGACTCCAATATTAGCTAACAGATTGGCCAACTTTATTACCTTCCCTGAAAATGTGTTGATACTAGACATTGCAGAATTGATATTAGAGAATCTTGATATCAGAAATTATACTGTCTAATGGTCCAACTGGTGACACCCTTATTACTTATAAGGTTAATCAAATTTATGGAGTCACTTTCCACGATTATAACGATCCTGCCAAAAATAGAAGCAAGTTCCATACCCTTTAAAATAGTCAAGGCTTCAGCTATGTGATTAGAACCCTTTACCAAAAATGGGAAGTAGAAGCAGCCATCAGGTGACCCAGTTCATCCCTAATACGAGGTACCTCCACCAGATATGTCTTGGATTACCTTTAAAAACACCATCAATGTTGACTTTAAGCCAGCTTAAAGGAGGAGGGTTCTAGGTAGTATTAACCCTTAAAGCAATTGAATTGAGGGGCTGAAGGGGTATTAAAAGTTACTTCAACCACTGTCTTGTCCATGTTGATAGTAATTTTACATTTATATTGTTTCCAAATACGACAATTCAAATTTTATTGAAGATCAGTTGCCACTAAGGTGAAGACCTGTTAGGGGTTACTGTGTTGTTCTTTAAAAATATGCCTGTTACATTCTTTCCAAATGTTCTATAACGTGTGATGAAGAAGAAGTTTCCAGGAAATATTTATAATTTGATGCCAAAAGAGAGTCACCCATTGACTAAGAGCTTCCAAAATGGACTTAGGAAAGACCCAATACACTCCAAAAATGTTAAGTAGGAGGCTCCAGACAGAAAAGGAAAAACTGTACAATGAAAGAGTAAATGGGAAGAGGATTCAAGAGGCCTCAAAACAGAGAATGCACCTTCTAGAGAGGGAATAACACCGCATCACTTGAGATTCTCACAGGAGAGAAAGCCATCTCTGGAAGAAAGACAATTGAAAAATCCCACTTTTGGAATAACCTAAGGCAAAAAAATTTGAGATAGAGTAGTGCCCTTCGAGCGGTGAGGTAAGGAGAGATAAGCAACCTTAATAGAAAAATAACCAAAAGTAGAGAGTGACCATATTCTAGCATCCTCCAAAGAAGAAATGGGAAAAAATTGTTGCAACAATAAAAGGTTCAATTTTTCAATCATTTGAAGCTGGTAACAACTCGCTCCTTCCCATCCAGGTATGAACCAACATGGGTCAGAGGAGAAGCAATCAATGTAGTTAGAAACAAAAGGCATGCATATTTTAGTAATCCTATATCTTATAGGATCGGAGGAAGGGTTAGTAGATAAGGCATTTTCTCCAATCCATCTATCAGTCGAGAAAGCAACCATCTTACCATTACCAATTTTCCATCTGGTGCTTGTATGTATCAGTTTTTTGGTGCTTTTGACGGAGTTCCAAATAACCAATCCATTTGGAATTTCTTCAGCAAATAAATCTTACCCCAAAGAAAGGTATTTTGAGATCATCATTTGCGTCTTGGAATCATTTCCATTAGTAGCAATTTCATAACTCAATTTTTCGAGCATCGAGGAATTCATATCAACAATTCTACATAGGCAAAAACCTCTAAGAGCAGTTGGATTACAAATCACATTCCATGAAACTAAGTGGATTTTCTTTCATTCTTTCAACCTTGACCAAATGATTTTTTTTGGATTTTTTCAATAGTGGAAGCCATAGAGGCAAGCATTTTTAGTAAAGACATAAATTAAATCGGTAGATTCTGTAAAGTGGCCTTAACCAATTTTAGCTTTCTAGCCTGGATGAGAATGAAACCTTTCCAGCCAACAAATTTCTTTTTGAATTTGTCAATAACTAGATTCTAAAGAATCTTGAGTTGTCTTCCTAGGAAAATGGGAAGACCCAAATAATAAGAGGGGAGATCCATAATAATGTAGCCAAAGATGTCAACAATCTTCTGTTGCTTGCTGACAGTGGTGTTAATAAAATAAATACTACTCTTATTAAAATTTATCTTCTACCTAGAAGCTGATTGATAGCAATCCAAGATTCATTTCAAAACTTTAGCTTCCAGAAATGAAGCTATACCAAGCAACAAAGTGTCATCAACGAATTAACTATGGGAAGTTGTAGGAGCCTTGGAGGTAGTGGTAATGCCAATAATTCTGTCATCTCTTTTGGTAGCTTCCAAAGCTCTGCTGAGAGTATCTACCATGCGTATAAACAGGAAGGGTGAAAGGGGATCCCCTTTCTTGATTCCACGACTAGAGGTAAAATAACCTTGTGGGATACCATTTATGAGAATGGAGAATTTGGAAGTTGAGATGTAGTAGTAAATCCAAGATCTCTATTTCTCCCGAAAACCAAATTTCTCTAGAACCTGAAGTAAGAAGGGCCAACTAACTATATCAAACTCCTTTTGCATATCAATTTTGATAATCATACTAGCCTATTTTTTGAGATAAGAAGAATGCATCATTTCATGACATTAATGATGCCACCTTGGATCAATCTACCACCAATAAACCAATTTTTTTGTTCCAAAATTAAGCTAGTCACAATATCATACCCTTTTAAGTATTTATAAGGCCAAGCCGAAACATCAATGAACACTTTTAGCAGCTTAATGAAGGATTGTTTTTCTTTAGGAGTCAAACATACACCTAAATAAACATTTTTCAGTTCTTCCTCAGTACCAAGGTTCACTACTATGGTTTCTCCTATGATTATCCTAGAAGGTCCAACAGAAGAGAATATTTTAGGCTGATCAAGAGGAGAAAACATCGATTCTAAACTTACTAAACCACCAGGCATTTTATTACTTGAGAGTTGCAAATAATCACCACAATTTAGCATATAATCATCCGAATCAAAGTAATTTCCCTTCAAAAAAGTATCAATATGTTCGTCATAAGAAAATACAGGTCAATTAGTCTCTAAATCATGTATCATAGGCATATAAACCTATTTCAAAGTGTAGTTAATCTGATCAGCAAAATTAGGACTTGAAGCAAAAATAACCAATTTATTAGCTCTAGAATTGAACTCTGGAAAGATGTGATTAATATTAAATGCTTCAAACTATTCAATATAAGAACAAACTTTCTGAGTGTAATGATGAAGCCTTAGTATGATTAGTTTTATAAATATTTTTGACCTATTTAATAATCAGTTTTGAGTCTCCAAAAATAGATAACTTTTTAATTTTCAGACTTAAGGCTTATTGCAGGCCTAAACATAAGGCTTCAAATTCAGCGTGTATTGTTTGTTGCTTCAAATGATAGCTAAAAAACATACTTAAAATGTATTCCTATGGGTGACTTAATGACTACCCCAACACCATTTCCAAATTCATAACTAGCTTCATCAAAACACATTTTCCAAATATCATCAAAGGATAATAATTTGACATGTTGATAATCTTCGTCGAAAGCATTAATGTCTAAAAGAATTTAAACCATATGTTCCCTTACTAGTTTTTACAAATGCAATAGATGATGTAGTTACCTTGATTGGTGTTCCTGACCATTCTTCCCTTTGAATGAATGTTATGGACATTTCCTACTAGTTCCCAAGTAAGATCCTTTACAATGAAATCACATGTGGCTTGAGACCAATCTCTTCTAAGTAACATATCATAATTAGCAGGTATATCCAAGATATGCACATTTCTAATAAATAAAACTCTTTCATCTTGTGCTATCTTAATTAATATATCTATAAATTTACCACAACATTTGGTTTGATGCTATTGAATGTTGTTTAAACCATAAAGGACATCATCCAAAACATGTTTGGTTGGTTTTTCATGTAGTTTTTCTTTGTCAAGGTGATCAAATTTATGTTTCCCTTTAGCATCATCAGATGGTTTTCCTTTTTGACCATCATTTTTAGCATAGTCTTTTGACCAATTTTGCACCGCATTTACATAAGAGTCAACAAAAGTACACATTTCTGAAATGTTTTTCCCTTTAATGAACTTCTTAAATTTCTCAGCAGCTTTACACGTGTTAGAATCATGGTCTAACTCACAAACTCCACAGTACACCTCTTTGGGTTTAGTTTTGACTTTTCCTAGTTCACTCTTTACTTTAGCAGACCCTGTGGATGTGATTTGTGAGGATGAGGGTTGATCATTCAATTGTATTTTAACGGTGACCAAATCATTGCTTAAATTCCGAATGACATTCATAAATTTTTTATTTTCAACAGAGGATTTAGATGATAATCTATCTTTAAAATTAATTCTCTTCAACTTATTTTCATACTGCATTACAGAAAGTAAGAGTTTCTTCAAAGTCATAGATTTCCTTATCCTCTAGTAAAATTCTATATTTTTGATGGTAAAGCATTGCAGTAATATAACCTTGCTAGATTCTTTGAAGATATTACATTAGGAGGTATATTTTGTCATAACTTGGTGAAACATATGGTAAAATGATATATGGTCTCACCTGGATCCATAGTCATGTTTGATAGTTCATTTACAAGCTCAAAATAATCTTTTTCTTTCCCGAAACAATATTCTAACCAGTCTTCTATGTCTGACCACTTAGTAATAGACTTTGAAGGTAAACTAATAAAAGCTTTATAGGCTCCAACATCAAGATTTTGTGAGAAAATCCTCAAATAATATCTCTCATTAGTTATCCCTATGGCTACATATATTAGTTTGAATGAATCTAGATGATATTCCCAAGAATAACCATACTCACCAAAGAAAATGGGTAATTGGATACCTTTTAATGATGGTAATTAAGAAGGATTTCTCCCAATATAAATTGGATTTCTCTTAATCTATAGGCTGAGGTTATCTTCTTCATGATCTGATGCTTCATCATCAGTGACATTGTCCCTATTTCGTTCAAAACTAGAAATTATTTCTTGGTTACGGTAAGGAATATGAGCCCTTTCTCTATCAGATTCTTCAAAAATTGTAAAGAAATAAAAATAGGCATCATAAGTCAAATTTCAGACTTAGAAAAATGTTTCAGAAGTTTCTTATCGTTCACACTATCTAAAAGTAAAACTTTAGATTAATTTTCATATTTTAAAGTTACTTATTTTTCTTCTTTGACTTGTTTATTTTTCTTTAAATGTCACATTGGGTTTTGGTACTAGACCTTACAATCATTTTAATTTCAAGGGCTATATCCTCTTCTTCATTAAAAACCTCACTTACTTCTTCAAACTATGAAACTGTGGTTGTAGAATCACAAACAACAGTTCTAATATCATAATTAACTTCTAGTTGAGTGTTTTCCAATGAGTAAAAAAACTTGGTCAAGAGGTACAAAAACTCTAATGGTCATTGATGAATTTCAAGAGAGTAGATAGTTAAAATAAATCTACTCTATGATTTAAAATTTAAGAAAAGAGAAAAGTGAAAAGTTAGAAGAAATCCACTTAGAAATAAGAAATAGAAACTCCTTAGATAAGTCATAAAATTTGTTGTCAGCAAAAAATTAGACCAACAATCAATCAACCCTTTCACCTAATCTAAAAGGTCAAGCTGGACTCAGACTAGTTCAATCGTCATTTTACTTAAGAATTGGCTAAGGCACAAGTATTTTAATAGAGGCTAAATAATGATTCAACCTAAGATCTGGGAAAAATTATATTTCTAACAACAATAAGGATATACATACATCAACAAAATACAAAATAAAACACATCAAAATACTCAACAAAACACAAAAAAATCATCAAAATTTAAAGAGAATGATAAGATATTAATCCTTAAACTTAATGTCTTTTATTTCGAATATGATCACTCTTGGATCAAAACTAATTTTCTAAATCAAAGTAATATAATCAACCTTTATCTGATAGAGTGAAACCTATAAACTAGGTAACCTCTTGAAAAGGTGAAATCTGAGTGATATTTATAATCTCTTCTTCACCTTTCCTCTCTCACTAGGATAGGCTCAGATCATAATCCTATTGTGTTAAACATGCTTAATATTGAAAAGCCTACTCACTCCTCTTTTAAGTTTGAGAAAATGTGGCTGGACCACCCAGACATTAAGGACAAAATCAAGGAATGGTGGAAACTTGAAGTGGAAGGTAAAACACAATACAAAATTGTCCAGAAGCTCAAAAATGTAAAAAATAAAGTAAGGACATAGAATAAGAAAGTATTTGGTAATGTTGTCATTAAAAAAAATAGGTAAATGAGGAGCTTGAATATTTGGAAAAAAGAGTTTCAGTGGTTGGTATGTCTCATGAAGATTATATTTGTGAAAAAAATCTCTTGTTTAATTTTTCAAAATCTCTGTGCTAGAGAAGAAACTTTATAGAGGAAGAAATATAGGGCTGTGTGGCTCAAGGATAGTGACAAAAATACCATGTTTTTTTCATATGACAACTCTCAAACACATCACTCACAACAGGATTTTGGAAGTCTCCCTGCCTGATGGTTCTGTTACTACAGATCAAAACATTATCAAGGAGGAATCTCTCAGTTTCTATACGAATCTCTTAAATGATAACTCATCTTTGTCCTCAGAAGAAACGAGTAATTTTTTGGATTCTATTCCTAATCATCCTTTGTATTCAGAAGATTTAAATATTCTTAGCAAACTTGCCACATTATAGTAATTGCAAAAGGTTGTGCTCTCTATGGAAGGGAAAAAATCCCCTAGTCCAGACTGATTCTCTATAAATTTTTACCATAATTTTTGGGATATCTGCTATGAAGATCTTCTAAAAGTAGCTAATGATTTCTTTAGGACATGGAGACTACTGAAAGAAATTAATAACACTTTCATTGTTTTAGCTCCTAAGAAACTGGGGGCTAAGGATTTTAAGCATTTTATACCTTTTAGCCTCACGAATGTCCTCTACAAGATCTCACTAAGATTCTTACCATTAGAATCCAACAAATGCTTCCTCAACTTATCTCCAAATAGAAGGGGGATTTTGTTAAGGGAGGGCTTATATAGGATGGTGTTGTGATGGTTCATGAAACCATCCATTTTATGGAGAAATGAAAAAAACTAGGCATGGTATAAAATCTAGACATAAATAAAGCCTTTGAAAGAGTTTCTTAGGTTTTCATTGATAGAGTGATGGAAAAATTTGGGTTTCATGCTCATTTTAGAAAGATTATCAGATCTTGTATTTTAACTCCTAGATTCTCTATGATTACCAATGATACCCAGATGGGATTCTTTTCAAGTAGTAGAGGTAATCGACAGGGAAATCCAATTTCTCCCCTCCTCTTCATCATTATGGCAGACAGTTGTAACCGTACCATATCTAGAGCTATTTCTTTGGGCTATCATAATGGATTCAAACCCACTTCTTTGGAGATCAGTGTTTCTCACTAGAAATTTTTTGATGATACTATTCTTCTTCTTCTTGCCTCTCTTTTGGAAGCAAATATGATGAAGAATATTCTCAAAACTTATAAGGAAACTTTGGGTTAACAAATTAATTTTGATAAATGTTCTCTCTACTTTTTCAATACTCCTCCAGGAAAGCAAACCACCAAGAACAAGGGAACCTCATGCGTGCCAGCCTATCACCCAGTGGGCACTGAGCACTCAGCTCGAGGCACACAAGAGGGATCCGAGTCTCTCTTTTATGTGAGTTTAGTGGAAGGCATAATCCATGATCTTGAATTAGTGATTTAAAGGACATGAAAAATCTATAGAGATCAGAATGGCTTCTATACCCTTTTAGTCATATCAAAAGTAAAAGCGCTTAATAGAATTAATAGAACTAGGAAGTTGTAAATCCATAAATATACTTAATGTTCAAATAAGGTTCATGATTATACAAGAACAAAAGCATAATAGAAATATGCAGATAATACAGAGAGAAGATCTTAATACAATTCTCACAGTAACCTTATCATATTCATTCATAGACATTACTATAGAATATCACAGAAGGGGATACCACAGTCATGCACCATATCTGGATCCATACATGAAGACTTTTGAAACAAAATTTACATTCCCCATTCCCTTATCACATCCTACCTATAACCATCTACCCCTTTTATCCCATAGTTCTTGCAGTAATTCTGCAGAGCTCCGCTTCCTTCCTTATGTTCTCTCTCCTACTTTTTTATTTGCTAAGGGTGCACATATATATAGGCATCTGATCTCCAAACAAACTCCTCTGTAACCTTAGATCTGGCCCCAAGTGTCAAGGTGTGGATCACCTTAGGTGCATGCCTCTCCATGTCATGATTAGATTTTTGGATCTTCTTATTGCAAGGTATATTCCTTCCAGGATACCCTGTTGCCATGCTAGAACCTTATCCAAATGGAAACACATTCTTCATGTGTTCTGTGTAAAAGGATGAAAATGGCTGAGTCTCGAATTGTGCTTTGTGGGCATGCATCCTTGGTTCTCCAAGAAACCTTTTTGAATCCTTCCTTGCGTGCCTTAACTTGCACACTTCCTCTAGCCATGCGTGCCTACACGCCTTTAAGATTTGGTAGCTACATTAGGGTCCCAACATTACCCCACACTTCACCTGTTCTCCGCCCTTGGGAACCTTTTCAAAGAATGCAGTACAAGAAGGAAAGGCCTTGCCTTGTAAAAGAATGGAGGGAAAGAATAAAGAAATGGGTAAGAGAGAGAATAAAAGGAAAACTGCCATAAAGAAGAAGGGGAAAATTCTGCCATAGGTCGGCCTCCAATGTATTCCAAGTGCTGACTTCATCCTGCACCCTCTTGTAAAGGTTTCCAAACAATGTGCTCAACTCGTCAAAGGTTAATCCTTCCCCCTTTGTGTTTATGGTATCTACCGCCGTTTCCAGTTCCTTAGCTTGATCTTCTAAGGCATCTATCTTCCTCGTAATGACCATGTAGAGGTCTTTAAGTTGGGTTTTGATTGAGTTCTGAAGGATCTAAATAGCTTCAGATTTTCTTTCTACTTTGGCTAGAATATTTTCTCACTCTACTCTATTACCTTTATTCTTTTCCCTGAAGTCCTTTAGCTCAGCCTCATTGTTGGCAAGTAGCATGCTTGTCACCTTGTTCCTGATCCACGCAATGGTCGTATGTGACCCCAGTAGTTTATGCATCTAATTTTACATCAAGAAGCACCTTGCTGAATTTAGCTACGAGCGCAATGACTTTCAACTTGTCCTCCTGCTCCAAGCGCGCAGCTACATCCTCTACCAACTCCAAGGCCAAAGGCTGCCTTTCCGTGGTGACGATCTGAGTTAAATCCTCAAGAAACTCTAGGGGGGAACCATATTTTTACGCGGGAGGGTTAAAGTTTAGGCGCTTCATGACAATAGCCTGGGAGATGAGCTCCACCTTCTTAGAAAATTTACACACTTTAGCTTTCTCCTCTTGTAATTCTCACTATAGTTGAGCGCTAATAAGCTTTTCAAGGCCAAGTTTCTTTGTTAGCTTAACTATTTCTTCCTTCCTCTTCTCCATCGGGTCCTCTAAGACTTTAACCCTATCATTTCTGTAGAAGAGCCTTGCCTCTACCTCTATGGAGAATTTTTAAAGTGCATTACATACTTGCTCATCTGACAGTTGTTGTGTGTTTATGATGGGGTTGACCCCCTTTGTCTCAGATAGCTCTAGTATCGCCTCTTGGTTAACCTCGAACTCGGGCTCATCAATGTGGGAGTCAAATGCCCATGATAGCATCTTTCTTGTATGCGTGGCTATCCACCCTTAGGATCAAAGGAATCCATGGCGGTGAGCTCCTTGGTGGGGATGGTACTTTGGAAGCATGTGTGTAAAAATTTTCTAGGGTCATTAACATACCCCATCATTGATTTTCCTTCCTCCACACATTTACTTCCCGTGCACATGCCCTTTGGAACAGTAACTATAAGAGTTGGGATTTTTGTGCTACTCACACTCTTCTCCCTTAGCTCTTCCTTGAATTCACCAAGCACGAGCTCCACGCTATGCTCCAATTCCTCATCAGAACAAGGTATTAATGATCTTCTCTACCTCCTTTATCACTTTCTCATCCACCTCCTCTTGAGTGAGCTTGGGCATATCTAGCTCCTTAGTACTTTCCCCCTTGCTCCATTTCTTCATTTTTTGCACCTTCCCCCCCTTGGGTGCCCTTCCTCCTTGCAAAGATGAAAGCATCATTTGCATCTTCTGCTTCCTCCTCCTCTAAATCATGGACATCAATTAGCTCCTAATTTACCTCTAGCTCTTCCTCTTCATCATCATCCTTTTCACCTATATAGTCATTCATGTCATCTATATCCTCAGACTCTTGTTCTTCCATCCCCTCTTCTTCTTCCTTTGCTAAAAACTTTGGATTCAAGGATGTGGTCTTCTCTTAATCTAAGGGTTCCTCAGGGGATGGTGGTCTTCGTAGGTTCTGGGGTCTTCTCCTTGACCACCGTCCTCTTCTTCTTCTAGATGTAGGTACTTGTCCCCGCTGGGTACCTACATCCCGCTTCTCCACTGCCCTCTGTTCCTCTTTCTCTTCCCTCTTCTTACAATTTAGCGTGGGCTTCTTCCTTCCAATAGGGTCGTCTAGGATGGATATCTCATCCTCCACTGTATGTGCCATTTTTGAATTTTGGCCTTATGTATAGGTAAATCCTTGTGGCATTGCTCTTAGCAATAGGTAAGGTCAAAATCCTTACAATATGCACATCATGTGACATGTACCTTTCAACATACACACGCTTCTCTAGGTAGACCAGCTTCTTCCTCATTTCCCTGTGTTCTCTGTTAAGGGTGGACAAGTCAAGGTTTAACTTCTTCAACTCCTTGTAATTGTTTACTCCCACTTGGAAAAATTGGGCAATAAATGAGAATGGTAGTTTTGCACCATGGACTCCAGCTTCCATAGACCCAAAATGAACCTGTCAATATAGAAGTGCTGGTAGACTATGAAATCTGATTCTCCTTTTGTCGCCACGGAGATTTGTTAAGGGATCCGCCATTTAGCCCCGAATGCATTCCTAAGGCACATATACCATTTTTCTAAGTGTGCCTTGTGTACCCCCATCATTGATTCACATGTGTATTTTTGAAACCTCTCTGTAGGCAAAGGATCTTTAACAGGGTACTCCCACATGAACTTGTCAAATGCATTTGGCACCCCGACTTCTGAGAACACAATTGTCAATAAAATGTTTCCAATATAAGATCTTTCCACCCTTCTCCATGCTGCTTATGATTCCATCAACAATATATTGGGAGAGGTTATATATGGTGCCTTCTATGACTTTCCTGCAGACATTTAGCTAGGGCTTGCTCACCTGGGTCCACCTTTCTTGTCCATTCAGCTTGGAGACTAGGTGTGCGGCCATCTTCATCACCGGATCGCTGATATCCCAGACGTCATAGTACCTTGATTCTCTTTTTCAATTCCTGGGATGTTATGGTTTCTTTGATTGCCTCCTCATCCAGGAGGTCATCGTCGAATGCATCCCCTTCACAGTTTATTCCTGCGAAGCATGAAATTAGTTTGGGGAGTTATGCACATTTTGTACCCTGCGAAGTAGAATAAGTCTTCATGTACATGCGTCATCAACCACTGGCACAAGCACTTGGGCTTCCCAAAATATGGTAACTCAAAAAGTTGGAGAAGCCCTACCTTCTCCATTTTCACCTTGACCATGTCGCTATAGATCAACAATCCATCATGTGTTCATTTATTTGTGGGGCCGCACCAACTCCAGCACCATTTCCTTCATGATTGTACTTGATCGATGATTGTAGTCGATCACGGTCATCTTTCTTATGTGGGACTCCCAATCTTGCCCTAGTAAAACCCCATCCAGAGTATTGCATCCCCAAGTACCATTCATCATTTGTATCCAAGGGTATTACTTCTTGTTTCTTCTTTCCTTTTCCTTTACCCTTTCCCTTCTTGGATTGTTCTGTACAGGTTTATTAACTGGTTTCGTGGCCATCATTGCACCCTTTGATTTCATTCTTAGGTTAACTTGCGAGTTGTTTGAAAATTTTCCTTGTGTGCCCCATGCTCTAAAACACAAACCCTAATCTCATATTTTTCTCCTTTGATCATGGCGCTTCCTCACAACATTCCTCACACCCGTGAATCACTTCTACTCTGGTTTGTAGATCCAATGGATTGATTGCACTTAAGTTCTTGGGATTTTATATCACACGAGTTAGTTCTCAAAACCCTAGCTCTTAAAATAAAATCACTCTTCTTGCATTTGTAAAGTAAAATAATGAAATTCCCACTCTTCTATTTATAGCTTTTCCCACTTTTCCGCATTTAAGGCTGGGCTACCTACCACCGTATGACAATATTTAATGCGGTGTTTTCAAACAAAACCCGACTTCAACGCTTCTCCTTAGATGCCCAATCCTTACGTGAAAACTTTTCCAACCTTCTGGCGTGCAACCATTTTTTCCAACCTTCTGGCGCGCAAACAATCCATCTTGACAGAAGACTCTTGCGCACATGTTATCGGTACCAAAGGAACTTCTTCCATCCTCATGATTCTTACTTTCGCCTACCTTGTGTTTTTGTGATTTTTCTCCTTTGTATGTGGATTTCCAATGTAACCTTATTTTACCACCGAACCCAAATCCTCCTACTAGAATAACTCCAAGTTTCTCTTCATCATCTCACCCCCACACTAAAATGATGCACCGTCCTCTGCGCATTCATAAGTCAAAGTAATAAGGTTACTGGTGCCCAAAGCACAAAACAAAACAACAACACGAAAGGGAAAAACAAGAAAGGAAAAGCACACAAGGAAATTCTAAACTGGCTGGCAAAACTACCTTATTTACAAACACCAAGAAGCATTATTTATAGTAGGGCTTCAACCTACTCCCATTGAAGTGTTCAGGTAATTTTGTTCCATCCAGTGCTTGTAACTGGCACGTGCACCTGAATCAAGGATGTATGAAATTACATAAGGACCCAACCAATGCACCTTCAACTTTCCAGGATGGCATAGAAATTTTGAATCATATAGCAATACCATCTGGCCAACCTCAAACTGTTTGTTCTTAATATGGCGGTCATGCCATTCCTTTTACTTTTCCTTCTCAGCTGTTTGGCTCCATCTTACTGGTGAGCGCATTTCATCCAACTTTATCAATTAATCTATTCTTTCTTCCAGTGCTTGCTCATCGTCCAACCCTCCTGCGCATGCTATACGCAGAGATGGTAGCATGAATTCGACCGACAAAACTACTTCCGTGCCAAACACCAATTGAAATGGTGTGGCCTTGTTCAATATTTTATACGTTGTTCTGTATGCCTAAAGAACTGCTGACACCTTGTCATCCCAATCCTGCCTACCCACATCACATATCTTAGTCAATGTGTGACTAAGGATTTTGTTGAATGCCTCTGCAGTCCCATTTTCCTGAGGGTGATAAGGGGTAGTCTTGTGATGGGCTACCATGAATTCTGCCAATAGAATCCTGATGGTTTCATTTAAAAAGTGAGTTCCCCTATCACTTGTTAAACTTAATGGGCACCCATACCTACTGATAATGTTCTCCCACAAAAATCTAGCAGCCGTGGTTGCGGTGCAATCCTTAGTGGGCGCGGCCTCTGCCCACCTTTTCAGATAATCAGTACAGGTAATGATATACCACGAGTTAGTCCTTCGCGTAGCTGGTGAGATTGGTCTGACAAAATCTATTGCCCATTTCTCAAAAGGTTCCGTGCTAGGGATGGGGTGCAAGGGCATCTCATCCCTTCTTCTAGGTTTTCCAAGGCACTGGCAGTGGTCACAGGACTTGCAAAACTCAATGCAATCCTGGTGAATCATCTCCCACCATAGTCTGGTGACTAGGATCTTACACGTGGTTACATTCCCTGCATAGTGTCCTCCAGCAATCCCACCATGGCTTCTTCTATTATGGCCACACATTCATGTTCTAATACACACCGGCACAAAACCTCATCGTGGCCCATTTTATACAAATCCCATTAATCAACATGAAGGGCACGACGCATATGGCTAACCTTTTCCTTTCCAGTGCTTTCATCCCTTCGGGCGCCACACCTTCCTTGAGAAAAACAACAATGTCTTCTAACTCCGAGGGTGTGTGCCACAACCTGAATAGTTGTACATGTCTGACATGGTTTCCTCGATACTTTGTGCATCCTCTCCCGAATCAATCCTTGATAAATGATTCTGGCCCACAATTGTTCTTTCCAGGTTTTACCACCACTCTGAATTCAAATTCCTGAAATAAAAGTACCCAATGACATATGCGCCCTTGTAACACTGCTTTGTTTACTAGATACTTCAAGGCCATATGGTCAGTGTAGAATATGAAGGGAGTCACCAGCAGATATTGGCTAAATTTGTGGAGCATGTAGATCATTGACAATGCCTCGTGCTCGGTCGTTGTATAATTCTGTTCTGTTGGTGTCAACTTTCTACTCACAAAACACAAGGGATGATCAACAATTCCCCCTCCTGGTTGAGCAAGAATGGACTCCCATTGTTGTACCAGAGGCATCCACGTGGACATGGAAAGTTTTTATCCCATGATGGGAATTATAGAATAGGTGCGGTGACAAGCCTTTCTTTTAGAGTGTCAAATGCCCTCTGTTGCGCCTCTCCCCACTGAAAGGTACTCTTATGTCTGAGAAATATTTCCAAAGGCGTGGCGATCTTGGCGTATCCCTTAATGAACTTTCTGTAGTACCCAATGTGTCCAAGAAATTCATGCACAGTGCTTTGGCTGGTGGGCTCCCCTAATCCCACAATAACTGCAACTTTCGTGGGATCCACCAGTAAGCCCTCTTTGCATATGATATGCCCCAAAAACGTTCCAAAAGGAGTTGTAAAGACACATTTATTGATGTTGAGGGAAATCCTCAACTGCCGACATCTTTCAAACATTAATCTCAAGTTATCACAATGGTCCCTGACCAATCCATACATTGTCCAATCATCCAAATATACTTGAAGGAACTTGTGGATGAAGTCCTTAAATGCTTGTACCACTATGCGCGAAAATAAAGTGGGTGCATTCCTCAATCCAAAGGGCATGACCATGTATGCAAAGCTTCGCCACTTGGTGGTGAAAGTTTTCTTTTCTTGGTCTTCCTTGGCAATCCTTACTCGGTGATATCCCAAGAATCCATCCGTAAAGGAATAGACCTCACGTTCTTAGCAACTCCTTCCAAAATCTCTTTAGTGAAGGGGGTGCGAAAAGGATCTATGATACAAATAGCGTTCAACTCCCTGTAATCCACACATATCCTAATCAGTCCCCATCCTTCTTTATGCTAATCACCATTGGACTTATCCATTCTGATTCCTCCACAACCTCAATGATACCGGATGCTATCATTTTTTTCTAGCTCTTCTTTAACCCTTACGGGCATGTTGGGATTCATCTTGTAAGGCCTCTTCCTGACCGGGCGCGCACCATATTTCAACTTTATCCTCATTTCCCCCAATGAATGGTGGACGCCTTTCAACTCATGATATCTGTACACAGGAATAAATCCTCAAATTCATGAAAGAGATCAACGATCTTTGATACTTCCTTGTCTGACCAATAGTCCCCAATGATAGCTTTTCCTCAGGCTTCTTCTCCGAGCCAATGTTAACTTTATTTGTTTTGAGTGGTTCATGATACACGCATGCACATGCATCTGCACTATCAACTACCTCACGCGTCCCCAACCAAATGGTCGACATTCAGGCTCTCCATCTCCTCTCCATTAATAACGTATACCATCTTTCCTTTCTCCTTTTCATCACACATGCACGCTCGAATTGTATGTCTTCTGGTTCCTCCTCTTCGAACTGCACGCTTTGAAGCTAGGTCCACCAAGTAAATATACTAATCTATCTTCCGCCATGGTGCAATCCCCTAGAGTGAGGCACTTGACAGCCTACAACGCCTCATCAACCGGTTGCTTGGTACTTCGATACTCAAATGTGTGAACCAGGTCAGCCGCTAATTCCTGCCAATTTTCCTGTGTGGCGGCGAGTTTTAGAATGGATGTACCAAGCACGCGTATAACCTTGTAGTGTCGAATACAAACTTGTGTACCCAAAGGGAGGGTGGTAAAGCTTCCACGCCTTCTCCCCAGACCCTCTCACATGCCTGGAATGTGGGAAGAGGTGGGTTCATTGCCATTGTAATCTTTGATAGCGGTGGGTATATTACTCCTTCAAGAATCAGACAGTGAGCACAATTCTAACTTCGCGCCATTCCAACAAGTTTTCGTTATGCACGACCCACCACCTTGCTGTTGTGCCTATCAGAACATAACCCAGCATACTTCGTCACTTGTCCTCCCTTCATTGAGCTACCATTTCTCTCAAAAAGACCTCAGGGTATACATCCCCAGAATACTTGGTTATTGTGTTTCCTCCCAGGCACTGAACTGTACATGCCTATGTCAATGAGGATGTTGCTAAGAAGCCATCCATCCACTACTACGTTCAAGGTGATCTCTTTGTCATAATCAAGGCTGTGAGGTGGGAGGTTTACATGTAGGATCTGCCTTTTGTGCTCTTCCCCGGTGCGTGGTACATTTTCTCTCAACCATGATCCTAGCAGGGGAATAACATTCTCTTGCATCAGCAGTTTACACACCTCCTTAAACTCATCCAAGTCATCCTTTGGTGCTTCTACTGGTCTTCTTTGCTCATCTTTTCTAGTTTGCTCTTTTAAGCATTGGATCTCCCCTTGTAAGCTTTGAATTACGTTCATGGTTTCCTGGTAGACTTCTTTCTGGTGAGCCGGGTTTGGATACTTCCCATGTACTACTTCTTCCCTTGAAACCGGAAGTCTCTGCTTAGGCTCTTCCCTTGCGTGCGCAGACTCTACCCTTTTTGCTACCATAATATGCTCTAGTTCTGATTCACGTATTACTCACGGGAGCCATTACATGTCATCCTTCTTAATACTCACCATGGTAGTGCCCTTATCCTTCCAATGCTACTAAATCATATGTTCGTATAACTCTGGGCACTCTTTGTACTTATATTTTTTCCCACACCAGGAGCATTGTAGAAAATTTGGACATTCACAGCTTATAATGGTCAGTGGCTCCACAATTAAAGCATGTTCCATGTGGGAACTCACTTCTTCCCTCGTGGTTACCATGGACATGAAATCCTCCATGAAATCCCCTCCCACGCACACCTCCATCCCTGCGTTCTTCATACCAATGCTCATCTCCTTTGGAATTGCTGGCAATGCCAGTTTGGTGCACAATAAGCTCAATTTCCTCATGAATTTGGTCAATCAATCTATAATCCTTGGTGTCATGTGTGGTTGACGTACATATCTTACAATAACAAGATACATTTTTACGGATAACATGATGTAAAAGGGGGCACCTACTTGCATCATGGTCCCTGTGACATATTTCACAATTTACTACTATGGCGCATACCACCTTCTGAGTACATATCCTACCATTATCCTTTGTGTGCCCTTCTACATCACAATATGTGCACCACATCCCACCGATAGTCTCTAGAACTGTGTTGGCAGATAATTTCTCCAACTGCTTAGCCATGGCAGTGATCTGAGCTTCCAGAAATGGGCTAACACCAGTGTCAACACTACCAATTGCCTCAGCATGCAAAGCCAGCTTCCAATGCTTTGTGTGGGTCCATGAATGTTTTATGAGACAAAGCCCTCCTAAAGGGTGTGATCAACCATTTGAAAAACCACTGAGCATGTTGTGAAGGGTGGATATCATAAGATAGTTTAGACAATAGAGTTTTAAAGCATGCATCATATTTGTTAGGAAATTAAGTATTAATGTTTACATTAATATGTATTCATTAAATAAAAATGTTATTAATTATATTATTGTTATATTAACAATAATATGTTGGTTGGAGTTGTTTTAAACAACTCATATGATTTGAGTTGTGTATTGTTACGTGAGTATCAATTACAACTAAATAGGAGATATTTGTGGTTGAGTTGTTTCGTACTTAATAGGAAACTATCTCCCTATATATTGGCATATTGTTCAGTATGTATGGATCCGGAATGAATTGAAAGATACATTATTATTCCGTGAATAATATTAGAGAAGTTTATTGTGTTGAATAGAAGAGATATTGATTTGTGTATAATTTGTTGCTGTACATTTCTGTAACTCTGATCCAGGTCTGTCATTTGGTATTAGAGCGTGGATAACCATGTTTACATAATGCATTTTTTATATTAGAGAAGGGGATGCCTCTGGTTCATTTCTATTTCCAGCAGCAAAAGAAAAAAAGGGAAGAAAAGACGTTTTTGTAAGATCATGGCGCAGCTCTTTCGCCAAGCTTGATCCAAAATAGGCCTTCAGTAAAATACTCGTAACTTTCTCATTTCATAACAAAATTGAGAATTTCAAAGTGTTCTAAAAATCTTGCAACGCGGGGAATAAAACCCAGAAATCGTTTTGGGAAATTCGTTTTGATAAGTGAGCAGTTCTGTGTAGAAATGTGACGGGTTTTTGTGCCTGTGTTTGTTCCTGCGAAGTGCTGGTAGGCATATGAGTTCAAATGGTGAACTGAGTGTGTCAGTTTGATTTTAGTGCTTCTAGTGTGGTCAACGTGCTTCAGTTTGCAGATTGATACTTAGGTTTTCAATAGGATTTGGAAATTCATAGCCATCAATGGATAGATCAGGGGGACACATAAATCCAATGTATCCATTTCCATTATGTCAAAGGTTTTTTCTATGTATGTATGAGCAGCAGCATTTCAGCAGTTTTTCCTATGTTATTCCCTGCAGTGAGCATATTGATGAGGGCTGATAATAGTTACTTGGCACATCATGAAGTGGTTGTAGTTTGTGAAACCACTTGTTAAAACTCTTTCATTACTGTGGTTTACATGGATGCAAACTCAATAGAAAAACCGACGTCCATTCTTGGTTGTTGGTAATCCATTCACATAAGTTCAGTCACTTTGAAAAATTTGAAGGTAAACCAATTGCAAAACCACCATGGCTCGGTTTGTGGACTCAACCGTATTGCTAATCAACAAATCCTTGATGGGATATTGTTGATGGATCCTGTGAAAATCACCTAATCATGATGCAGGTGCAAGCAATACAAAGGCAGGTTTTCCCCATGTTCGCACTAAGGCTACAGGAATGTATAGGAATTGGGTCTATTAGATGCTCATCATATATTATATAAAGTTAGATTATAAGTCCTGTCATACAATCTGGTTGATATTGAACAAATTGTTTGGATCACATATATTGTTTTAGCACAACGATATTATTATAGCAAAGTTTTGTTCGTACCCGTAAAGATGGATAGAACGTGTAGAGCATGTTTGTTGACTTCCTATTTTCTAGGAAGTAGTTCGGTCTATCTGTAATCAACTTGGCTGGCATATATTAGCCAGATGTACCTGATGTTGATGCTAGAAGCAGTATAGAAAATTAATAGCATATATTCATCTGTGTTCGTACTGTGGTAATTACATGTAACCAAATTTAAGATCCAAGTCTAGAAGAACTTATCTCTTCCTTGTTAGATCAAGAACTTAAGAATTACCCCTTGTTAAACCAGAGGAGACTGCATTATTCTTATAGCACCACAGGCGCCCAAGTAAGCATTTGGTAAGAAATTATCTGCCTCGGCAAGCGCCAAGACTTCAAAATCCCCAGTGACCTTAGTCCCCTGAATGGTACATGGTCACTATCCTGTCAAGACAACCTATGGGCATATATCCTTTGTCTTATTTACCATATACAGAGCACAAGATTTGACTTGATGGCTATAACTGCAAGATCTTCCCATGATTGATGATCAGGCATCTAGAGAAAATGAAGAGGACATTAACCTACCGCGCCTGTGTCAATGAGGATGTTGCTAAGTAGCCATCCATCCACTACTACATTCAAGGTGATCTCTTTGTCATAATCAGAGGACTGTGAGGCACAGGAGGTTTGCATGCAGGATCTACCTTTCATGTTCTTCCCCCATGCGTGGTACCTTTTCTCTCAACCATGGGGCCGCATGCAAGTTGTGAATAACATTCTCTTGCCTTAGCAGTTTACTTTCACCTCCTTAACCTTGTCCAAATCATCCTTGTGGTGCTTCTATTGGTCTTCCTTGCTCATCTGTTTCTAGTTTTCCTCTTTTAAGCATTGGATCTCCCCTTGTAAACTTTGAATTACGTCCATGGTTTCCTAGTAGACTTCTTTCTGGTGAGCCAGGTTATGGATACTTCCCATGTGCTACATCTTCCCTTGAAATGCAGTAGGTCTCTGCCTACATGAACTTCCCTTTTGCACGCGTGGACTCCACCCTTGTATAATGTTACCATCAACAAGCTCTAGTTCTAGCATTCATGTATGTACTCACGGGAGCCATTACGCGTTAGCCCTCTTAATACTCACCATGGCAGTGCCCTTATCCTTCCAGTGTTTCCGACTCATATGTTCGTATAACTCCAGGCACACTTCGTACTTATGTTTTTGGTGATCCTGTAACACCAAGTGTGAAAGGTTATTGTAGAAGATCTAGCAAATTCACGCAATTGGTAATGGTCTGTTGGCTCCACAAGCCGAAGCACGTTCCATCAGTGGAAGAACTCACTTCTTCCCCCACGGTTACCACGGCACATGAAATCCTCCACAAAATCCTCTTCCACGTGACAAGCCTCCATGTTGCACATCTTGCATACTAATGTTCATGAGCTCACTTTAGAACTGCTGGCAATGCCAGTCTGGCACACACCATGGTCAATTGCCTCATGGATGTTGGTCAATCAATCTACAATCCTTAAGGTGTCATGTGAATGGTTGAGGTACATATCTTGCAAGTAACAATGTTTACATTAATTTGTGGATCACGTGCTAAATAAAAGGGGGCATCTACTCGCATCATGATCCCCGTGACATATCTCGCAACTTACCACTATGGCATGGTACCACCTTCCGTTTTAACATATCCCACCATTATCCTTGAGTTGTGCCCTTGTTACGTGAGTAACAATCTTTGAACCACATCCCACCGTGAGATCTCTGGGACTGTGTTGGTAGATAATGTTCTCCAACTGCTTAGCCATAGGCAACTGATCTGAGCCTCTAAAAATGGGCTAACAATAGTGTCAACATGTACCAACTACCGGAATGCACTCAAAGCATACATTCCAACGCTTCGCGCGGGTCCGTGAATAATTTTATGAGACAAAGCCCTCCTAAAGGGTGTGATCAACCCTCTGAAGAAACCACTGAACATGTTGTGTATAGGGTGGATATGCATAGGATAGTTTAGACAATAAAGTTTTAAAATGCAGGTCTGTCAATATTCCTGCTCGCTCTTTGCCATTCCCTGCTAGATTTCTTTGAGAGAGCTAATGCTCTTCTGTTCAAACTCAGGTATGTGGAATTTCACCAAGAATGCATTTCCTTAGCACGGTATAATCCACAACAGTCTGATGAGGGTCATACTTTCTATACCAACTAAGTGCATGCATCCTTGCAAGGTCATCGCAAAATGAATGGCCTTTCAATCCTGGGTTGTGATCCCCTTCACGTGCCATAGTAGTTTACACTTATGCACATGCTCTGATTCGTCTTCTATCGCACTATAATCTGATAACTGCAGAGACATCTTGAAAAATACTTGAGGAGGTGGCTGAGGTCCTTTGTCCTCCTGATGTAGTTCCCTTAGATTTCCTTTGGTGTTTCCTCCTCCACCGGACCCACTAGATCCTGAGCCACCAGCTCCACCACTTCCACCTCTAGATCCTCCTGGGTTAGGTACAAGGCCTATGTTTGTCATGCCAAACACTCCCATTGTCCCACTGAATTACACACCGATATTTTGTGAGCTAGTGTCCAATCCTAGTCATATTTCCTCCACCACTTCCTATGCACACTTCCAAAACCAGCTATATACATTCCTTATTCTAAATATTCCACCAAATATCATAATAGTGTGTGAAGCCATAGAAGTCCCAAATGAGAAGTTGTATCTTCTAGGCACTGATCGGTTGCTTCCACTAATATCAAATGGATCAACTGTACTTTTCCCTCATTCAAACAAACCAATCACTAAGGTTCAATTGCTAGGTGGGGTCAGATGTGTGCCAACGACTCTTCTTTCTCTACATGCGATGGACTCTCATCAGAATCCATAAGGGTTCTCTCTTCCCATGCTTACCAAGATGGGGTACCATAGACTGTTCAGGTTCCACATCCTTCACGTGAACCTCAACTCCTTTCCACAAAAAGTCTAGCTCCATAACCCACTTGTAATCCCATGTTATCTATCAATCTCCTTTTCATGCACTCTTCACCATACTTGAGTCGTCTTTCCTCCCTTTCCTATTCAATCGTCAGATCAGCCATCCTTCCCTAACCTGGCTTCCTCGCCAAGCACTCAGGGTGGTTTAGCTAGCCATAGGAAAGGCCTATAAACCCATGGTTACCATCAAGATTTTGATCGCAAGGGGATAACATGTAGAAATGATCCCTTGGGCTCTCGCAAGAACTTCAAACTCAGCAACTTTCAGAATAGGAATACGTGGAAATGGCGTATTCTAGAGTGTAGCTAGTCAATGCTCCCTTCCACTAATGATCTATAGCATGGGTCCATGTTAGATCAACATCTTACAAGTCCTGATATGTTTCTTGGGTCCAAGGGTGTGATTTATAACACCACCATGATCTATATGTATAAGCTGAGAGCCATTCAAATAACTCTACTGGGAAACAATAGAAGAAGATTTCATACAAACTCATGATAAAGAGTGTCTTCCACCCATCTTCGCGTATCAAACCCAAATCTAGTACTGAATCTCTGAGTGAACTTCATCCTTTTTGTTTTTAAACCAATCTTCAACATCTTCAAGTGTTAAGCACTCCACCATCACTTTTTGCATAGATCATGATGTACGCCATGTTCCACTACAACTTTGAAAAGAGGTCCTGGTAACGGAACCAAAATGTAGTCATTTTTACACCCACCAAGAACAAGGGAACCTCATGCGCATCGGCTTATCACCTATTGGGCGTTGGGCACTCACTCAAGGCACGTGAGAGGGAGTCGAGTCTCTCTTTTATGTGAGTTCAATGGAAGGCATGCATCATGATCTTGACTTAGTGATTTAAAAGACATGAAAAAGTCTATAGATCTTAGAACAGATTCTATACCCTTTCAGTCATAATCAAAAGTAAAAGCAAGCTTAACATAAGTAATAGAACTAGGAAGTTGTAAATCCACTATTATACATAGCATTCAAGTAAGATTCATGATTATACAAGGACATAAGTCACAATAGAAATATCCAGGTAATACATAGAGAAGAGTCTTAATACAATTGGTCATGGCAACCTTATCAAATTCATTCATAGTATTACTTATAAAAAATTACAGAAGGGTAGACCATAGTCATGCAACATGTGTGGATCCATACATGTTTTCTCTCAAAAAAAAATTGCATTCCCCATTTCCCCATTACATCCTTACTGGAATCCTTACCCATTTTCATCCCATGGTTCTCACAGTAATTCTACAGAGCTCCGCTTACTACCTCACTTTTGTCCCTATTCTTTGTGAAGGGCATGTGTATAAATAGGCATATGAGTTCTAACAAACTTCTCTACATCCTCAGATTTTGCCCCAAGTGTTAAAGTGTGGATCACCCCAGGCGCATGCCTCTCCATGTCATGATTAACTTTTTGGATGTTTCTTATCACAAGGTATATTCCTTCAAGGACACCCTGTTGCCAGGTTGGAACCTTATCCAAACGGAACACGTTCTTCATGTGTTCTATCCAAAAGGCTGAAAGCGGCTAAGTCCTGAATTGTTCTTTGCGTGGCGTGTGCCCTTGGTTCTCCAGGAACCCTTTTTCAATCTTGTCTTACATGACTTCACCTCTTCCCTTCATTGGTTCTGCACGCGTTTACGCACCTTTAAGATTTGGAAGTTATATCAGGGGCCCAACATACAAAAAATAGGGTGAATAGGATGAATTGTTGCATCTTACTAAGATTGTTAGAGAGTGTGGTTTTTATCTCTTGTGGTGGATGTTTTCCAGCTGGGTTTTCCTCCTCTTCTTGATATCCTTTTGTACATGGGTACCTATACATTTGAGAATCAACATGTGACTCTAGGATAATACTCTACCTCTCGAGGTCATTCCAAGATAGCCAATCTAAATGGAAAGATGGATATAGAATGTATAAATAGGGCGAATAGGTGAAATATTACAAAAATAGGAGAAAATGGATAAAGGGTAGATCAAGGTAGATGAATGTCTACTATAGGAACTATAGAAATGTGCACATATAAGGAAATGAAATCCTATGTAACATGTGTGGGTGAAATGGAACGGTTAAGGAGAATGGATACACGAAGGTTTTGATCAATATCAGAATCACCTAATAATCCTCGAATGGGTTGTGGGATACATGGGAATCGTCCTAATATGTTGCATAAAAATCTCTAGACAAGGTTGTGGAGGTGTGAAAAGAGACCATAAAATCTAATCTCAACTAGGTTGGTTGTGCTAGAACAAATAATCATTATTTTATTCAACAATTTATGGTCATCAACTATGAGATAATAATGGGTGGAACCGGGGTGGTCTAAAAAAGGAGGTTTTTGAGGCCCTATTCAATGTTTATTAATTTTATAATTATGTTTGGTTGTGGCACTCTTGGATCACACACTAGTTCTCTAGGTTGCATAGGGACTTGAATGGTCATTAGGATGTACAGGTAACTAATCTAGGAAAATAAAAAACATGCAAAGAATCCACAAGAGGAAATTTCAATGTGTATGTATCCTAATCCAACTAAAAAAATGTAGGAATTTGTGTTAATTTCTATCTAATTTACTATATGTGCTTAAAGTAACAAATATAATAAATAAAATTTAAATTAAATCAATTTGATTACTCGGTCCTTAAATCTAGTTAAATCTACGTGTAGCTAGTTCATCTAACAAATGAAAGCTAATTAATTAAACAAAGAAATTAAATATAATCTTTTTTTTGTATTTTCTAATGATTTTAAACAAAAGGGGATAAAAAAATAAAAGAACTAACAAATCTAATCTAACGTTTTTGGAATTTTGTGTTTTCTAGAAAATAGAAGAAATATGCATAGATAATACAACTTCCTTTAATTAAATAAAATTGGTTCTACTCTAAAATTGGCAATCTAAATTAAATAGTGAAATAGCCAGATGTGGTTATTTCCTCCTTGTAGAGGATTTAATATAATCTAGCAAAAATAAAGGTTTTCCTAATTTTTAGTTGTGGATAATCCTTCTTCTGCATCTACCTTAGAATCATGGGAAGAATAAAAATCTTATCAAAAGTAATTCTTCCCATGAAACTTCCCCGGTAAAACAAAAAATAAATAAATTAAGAAATATAAAATTAATGCATAGACACAAAAGCTTATAGAAACTAAATTCCTATGCAAATCCACATAGATATGCAAGTAAAAAGCTTTCAATAGAATTTTTTCTTGTGTGTAAACTAAATCTGAATATTGAATGCAAAGAACTTTATAAACAATTTAACAATGAAGAAATGACAACACGTTGTGGTAAAAACCTCCTCTGAATTCTTCCCAAGAAAATACACGAGGATGAGTTGGGAGGAAATCCTCGACAAAATCCTTGTAAATGAAATTTACTATAACTACTACTGTAATTTTACCTTTCTAAAAAAATGTATTTTAATAAATTATAACTTTAAATCTATATGAATAAATAAAAGAAACTTCTAGTAATTTAATGACACCCCACCTGGAAATTTTTGTACAAAGAAAAATCCAACACTATCAACGATTTTTTTTTATATCCCCTCATCGTATTTTCCAATGAGTGTCCAAATGTGTCCAGGGAGAAGTGTTGGAAACTGTGCAGAAAGAATGGGAGAGTGTTGGAGTTAGTTGGTTTGCAGGTAGTCTAGTAGCAATGCAAGTAAAAGAGGAAAAAGGAAAATGAACTAGTTTGTGTATTTCTTTGCAGGATTTTGACAACATAAAAATGCAATTCTAAATCAAGAGACTCCAACCAATGATTCGGGAAGAATCTTGGTTTTTAATAAAAAATTGGCAGGGAAGTGGTCTATCCCACTTGGCAGCCAAGAAGTGCCACATCACTCAAATAAGGATAAGTTAACTTACTAATAATATTTATTAGGGAAGGATATGCTGTATACTAATATAACAAGATCAAGAATAGTTGATTCAATCAAGAAAACATGCATGAAAAGTGAGTTTTAAGAAGGTGACATGTGGTCAAAACACGTTGAAAAAGTCTTAGGTAGAAGCACTCAGGACCATCAATTCTACGTAGAACGGAGGTTACATAATAACCGGGGGTAACTACATAATCACCACTCAAAGGAAGACCAATGGTTACATAAGTACTTTCACTAGGAGTGATTACATAACTGTTTGCGCGTTTCTGTAACTTAAGGAAAGCAAGCTAAAAATAGGTTTGCAAAATAGCTAAGGAAAGTAGGACAAATCCAAAAAAATGAACAAGTAAGCTACAAGGATATTCCTCAAGTGAGAAATTGGGGACTTGGACATCATTGTAATTGATAATTTTTCATCATTAGGGATTTGAAATTTTCTGATAATGTTGCACCATGCAAAATCAGGTGTGTACATTACCTTATCAAGATTTTTTTATGGGACCCATTTCTCATTTCTAACTTTTCACCTCATCCTAAGTTACAATAAAGGGGGTGTTTGTGCGAGTCATCTCACTTAGGTAAGGTCATAGGTCTAGGTGGCATAGAGGTTGATAGGTTCATCATTAGATTCCTTACATGTTAGTGCATTAGGCACCGGGGGTTACACAGTACCCCCTATTTTGTACCCCTTACCTTTTTCAGATCTATGAGAGATGGAAATATGATAATTTCCCCATTTTGAATGTTTTCATGCACTTCATGGTTGATTGTCACTCTCATGCAATATCGCCACACTACCAGAGTGTAACTCGATTAATGTTCTCGTTATCTTGCATGCTACGAGTTTTGGGAGTAAAAAAAGCTAGGTCAAATTTTGAATTTATGATGTTCACTAGAATGTGTGTAATTTTCATGGGGATAAAAGATATTTTTAAAAAGTTTAATAGGTCTAATAATAATATTTTATATGTGGAATGAGGTCATTTGATTGTCATACTTTTATGAACAATTCTTAAGAAACAAACTACTTTTTAACCCTCTCAACCCCTATTTAAGAAGTGAGTGGAGAGAACTTGGTTATAGCGGCCAAAAAATTTATTGGCTTATACAATGTGATGACTTTATTTTATATAGGACTCATCCATATTTCTCCATGTGGTTATTTAGGGATTGTGACAGCATGTGGGCCCCACCCAAAAAATGTAAGTTTCTTGAAATATTTGATTTCTGCTCAAGTTGTCCATTGAACCTCAATGACTAAGACTAATTCTGGATTTTTGAGAATTTATAGTATTTTTAATACATTTATTTGATGGTTTTAGATCATTTTTTTTCCCTTATGATGTTTTTTAAGTCCATTTTGCATGACTGTTTTGGTGCAGTTTTGGTGTTGCGGTTTTGTTGTTTTGTGTTTGTTATTGGGATTCATGTTGGAAGTTGGGCCCTGCCTTTGTCTTTATCATAATATCTAGCTCTTTTTAGGATTTTGTTGTTGGGTGTGGCCCCCACATATTAAAAACCACTCTTCTCTCACTATCTATCCTGGATTTTAAGCCTTTTTGTACTTCAGTGTATGGTTCCTTAAAAATCATTTACCAATAATAAAAAACATAATCTCTTGTTCAAAATTATTTTGAAGTTCATAATCATCTCATAAACAAACAAACATAAAAAAATACAAAACATAAATATCAACATATAAACATATTTACATCATTAATTATTTTTTAAAATATAGACATGATGAAGAAAGTAGATTTGCATTAATGAAATAAAGTACAATGATCGCTAAGAAAACACCTTGACAAGGTAATGATCAAATATCAAAACAAACATAGCCAACTATTACATCATTTTGAAATATAAGTGAAGACATCATCAAGCTTGCTCTATTGTATTCAAAATTCACACTCAAGATCTCAAAATAATGTAATTGAATCATCCATGCCCTTTTATAACATCCTCATGAATAGAATTAGTTATAACTGATTATTTAATTTAATTTAATTTATTTTTTGATTGATTTAAAGTGGGTTGATGGGGCCCATTCCCATTACAAAGCTAGGCCAAACTACCCAAGAGACTTACGAAAAAAATTGGGATTTATTCTCCTCAGAAGTTCTAAATCAATCCAACACATAACTAGGTAAAATAAACAATACACATGACTAGGTAAAACATAACAAAGGTGTCCTAACTATTGTCACCTCCCCAAGTGTTGTGAATTTTCCTCTTCATTAAAAAAAAAAAATCAGGTTACGTGACTATTAAATGCCCTTGTGAAAGATCCCCTGAGAAAAGGCTAGTTCCAACCAGTTAGTCATTTTTCAAAATTTTGAGTTTTTAGATTTTTTCAGTGTTTTGTGAGTATTTCAGATTTTTCTATCCCTCATGTCTCAAGTTACTCTGGGCCATCTGTCCCTTGATTTTCTAATTTTTCCGATTGGTTTTGATTTCTCTTTGTTTTTAGTCTTTTCGGCATTTTCAGAGAAATGGTGTCCCAATGTCCCGAGGGCGGTTTGTGTCAACAGTTTCCAACTTATCCAATTTTATTGTGTTGTGGGTGTTTTATCTTTTCTTGTCCTGTGTGTCCTGAGTGCTCCTTGACCACCATTTCCCCACAAGTCTACCTTTTCCAATTTCTATTTAACGTGCCTATTTTGGCTATGTGTGTCCCAACTGTCCTACTGTCCCTAGGGACAATTGTGCTAGTTTTTTCTAATTTTTCTGTGAATTATCTTTTTCAGCTCTACACATCCCAAATGTCCCGATGTCCCATGGGCCAATTGTGCACATTTGTTCCACCTTACCCAGTTTTCATTGTTTTAGCATCAACATAGAGTATTAATTACCTCATTTATTTCACCCCGCCGACCTGCTTGAGTTTAAATGCAAAGAACTACTTGGGTAATTGTTAATTTTCACCACCTTGCTTGCATTTGCTAGAGACCATTTGAGTTCCCTTTTCTCTGCCATTATTTTCAAATCTGCAGGTGCAACGAGAAGTTGTGAATCATTAAGGTGTTGATAAAGGAACTAAGGTGTTTTCACACAATGATAATCTGCTCCTGTCATAAGATGAAGATCAATTATAAGGGGCATGAGCACTTGTCTTCCTTGGAGATGTCTATACTGAACATAGTGGATAGTAAGGCTCAACACCTAGACTTGGATGATTTCTGAGCTCAAATCATTTGTCAAAACCCTAATCCTATGGCTCAGTTGATCAAAGATAGTGGGATCACAGAGGTAGGGGGATTTCCAATTTTCGTTCAATATGCTGATACAGTTCTCGCTTGTAGTTCTTACTTAAACACAGATACAAAGAAATTTTTTGAACCTCAAGGCCAAGTGGTGGCCCGAATCGATGAATATTGTATTCACACTACTCTCAAAATTCCCATGGTTGAAAATTAAAATACTCTTACCAGGGACCAGGCGCAAGCTCTTTTCAATCAAGACAATGAAAAGTACAAAAGCAGAGTTGCCAAGTCATGGTTCAAGAACCATAAGAAAGGAGCCTAAAGGCTGCCCAAAACAATGTTCAGGGTTGATTTCCATGAAGAATTGTAAGATGTCATTACTCTTCTTGCTAGGATAATGGGAATGCCCTCCACCAACGAGTTTCATTTTTGGATGTGTCCCTATATCAATATTATATGTGAGGGAAAGAAGAACTTGAATTGGGTAAGAATAATTTGTAACAACCTGACTGAGCAACTGGTAGAAGTTCAAATAACTCAAACCTTCCATATGTCCTCTTACCTAATGTATACCATTGTGGCCTATAGATATTAGTTGGGTTTCTCCCCTATGGAAGACAAGAAATATGCTCTCATCTATGTATACCATCCACATATGACTTTGAAGGCCAGTAATACTTATTTCAAGAGAGTGAATAATGCATTCAGTGTGTACATTTTCAGATTATTGGAAGGAAATACTACTAGAATATTCTCTGATGAGGCAAAACAACTAATCAGTGTCTATGGAAGCTTTTTCACCAAATTTAGGAAGTTTTCATATATAAGATTAGCTAGATTTTAGGTGTAACCCCTGAAAATTCCCACGTACTACAGTGATAAGATGGATTTGATGGAGATCTGAAAATAACTAGATAAATTACATAGAAATTGTAGGGATAATAAGATTACAGGTATTCAATTCCCAATCACATTAGGTAACTACGCTTGCAGGACTGGCCTAGATGCTCAAAATGTTGACAGAACAATTTCTCCTCTCACTCTCCACTATTATAAACCCATATCCTACTTTGATATTAAGGAGTTCATTTCCTCCATTTTCAGAATGGGTTATCAACATCTTCCTCATATTGAAGACTAATGGGCAGATTGTTCTGATGATTATGAGGCTTAGAGAAGGTACTATGGAAGATTGTCTTTGGAACAAATTATGGATTTTGATATATATAATGTTTCTGAAGGGTTTGAGGATGATGATGAAGAACTGTAATCTTTAGAGTATGAAATAAAAATCAAACACACTCCTATTGAAACCATTGATTGGTTTATTAAGGAGAGAGACAACTTAAAAGAGCTCATCAATCCTATCTTGGTAAGAACTAGACTGTGGTTTGATACAAAAATGAAGATGTTTAAGGTAAGGAAATCCAGGTCTACTTCTAGGGATATTTCTACTCCTCAGAAATAAATAATTGTATCAGTTCCTGAGCTACATGAACAATATTTTTCTTCTCCTCCAAAATCTTCAACTTTGGTGTACATGAAGAAGGGAAAACATAAGAAGGATGATAAAGTGGGAGATATCATTCCAAAGAGTGAGAAACTATCATCTTCTAAGAAATTTGAAACAATACCTGATGAGAAATATATTGTGGATCTTCGTGATGATGATAACAAGGATAAAGAGTAGGAAAATCCTAAAGAAAATATCCTTGAAGAAAGCAGTGGGAAGGAGGATCAATCGAAGGAACTAGTTTCTGAATCTGTATCTATTAAGGAATCTCCTACCACTCAAACTGATACTTCTATGTTAGACGTATATGTTGTACAAACCCTAAGTGCCATGAGTGCATCTGCACTTGGTCCTATTGCTCCTTCCACTTCTAGTTCTTCATTTGTCTGGGTGCAACCATTGTTGGAATGTAAAAAAATAAAGGATACTTCAAGTATTGTTTCTCCTAAGTTTTATGCAATAACATCACTTCTTGGTACTACTCCTCCCTTTCCAGCTAAAAAGGCCAAAGTTACATCAATATTGGTTTCAGAATCCCAAGGCCAGCAATTCATGGAAATTGTAAAACCTAAAAGTGAGGTGCATAATCTACGGGAGACTGTATCTAAAGTGATTGAAAGAGTTGAAAAAGGGAAGCATACTCAAGAGTAGCTGGAGGAAGATAATCAAAATTTATCCAGTTTCATCAAATCCTTATTAGTAGAGGATACAGTACTTGATCCTACTCCCCTAGCTTCCATCCCACCTCCTTCTATCCTGTCTAGTGATGGATTCCAAGCCATCAAAGACATTCATAAGCATGCCACTTATGGGAAAGGAATGGAAGCTATGGTTGATGAATTGATAATCACATGTCTAAATTTCATTGAAGAAACATTTAAGGCATATGAGAAAATTGCTAAGATTCAATTAAAATTCACTACAACACTCAGTAGGATGGATAGGGAATTGAAATTGTGGAGTGATTGCATTCAGGATCTCAGATTGATGAGTGGGGAAGATGTACAAATCTTTTTGGAAAATAAGGTGTTCGATGATCCAAAGTTGAATCTATTCAAGCAATGGGTTTTCAGTATTGATTGGAAAATAAAGGTTCTTGAAGAAGCCATTGGTGAACTCAGGAACATGTTACAAAAAGGAGAATCTTTTAAATCTAATGTCATGTCTGCCTTCTCAGATATTCACTGCCAAATATTCAAAGAGAATTCAAATGATAAATTCACTATTCCAGAGATCAAATCTCAATTCAAGGATTTTGTTAAAGAAAATTTGTTCAAGCATGACACCATATCCAAGGATAAAATGAAATAATTTTTCACACAACAGGCTGCTATCACGAATGCCAATAAAGAGTTCTTGGAAAATGTAGAGTTCAGAAAAGTAATGGAGAAGTGTTTGGGCAGTTGGAATCATACAACCACTAACACAACAATTCCCTGAGGAATGGACATAGCTGAAGTATTAAAAATATTTAGACATCAATTACTTAAGATAAAGGGGACTTGAAGTACTTATACTGACATCTCAACTCCCTAGTTCATATTATCCTTTCTTATTTAAAATATATAATTAGGGTGGCTTTATCTCTTTATTCATGTGTTATGAAGATAAGAGATAAATTAAGTTTTTAATATTTAATTAGATATTGGATTTTGTAATTAAAAGAAAGGAAACTGAAAAGGCTCTTTGTAACCACTTCTTGGGTTATTTAAAGAACTTTCTTTGTCATTGTACATGATCGAGATTTTTATATCTGGATGTAAAAAGAACATTGAAATATTCAATAAAGAAGAATTTTCACCCTCTCTCATGCTTTATCTCTTTCTGTTCCTTATCTGATTCATATAAAGCTATGCATATTTAAGCAAGAACTTTGTGTCTTTCACTTGATAGGTGTATTTGGAAATTTGTGTCTAATACATGCATGTCCTATGATTTTATATGCGTAGTCTAAATCTTGTTATTTTATCAAGAATTAGTAAGATATCATACTGCAATCTATGTGTCTGAAAGTGCTCTTCTATCTTCAATTTCTAGATATCAGTCATGATTTGTCCTCTTTCTTCTATATTGAAAACCTTTCAAGGAAAACATCTAAAATATCAAAATCTCCACCAAAATGTTGAATAAGTGTTTATATTGTAAATAAGTTTTGCTTTTCTATTTTGTGTTCAATAAGGGAACCTCTCCCATAAAGAGGAGAGATTTTTGTCCTCTGACTGTTGCTTGTTTTCAAAGATCAAATTATACAACCAATAATGACCAAATTTAATTCCCACCCTGGGATGGGAAATAATCCTCGATACTACACATACAACTTTTTTTTACTTTTCCTCTACTTCACTTCATGCCACTTGCAAGCGTCTGGTGGAACAATTATTATGAGATCATTGGAATTTCCTGTGACTTCCATATTATCAGGAAAATAATCTTCATCTGAATCCAATTTGTTAGATGTGTGTCTTCTTTTCATTCCTCCAACTATCACAACATTCTACTATTTTCCCATTTATGAATCCCTATGCTCATTTTATGTTATTTTTGTTTTCTTATGCTCGGTGCCCTCCTTAAATGCTGATGTGGACACTAAATCTGGATTCACAGAGCCCCATCCACTATAAGTGTTTAAAATACTCTTTTTAGTAACATTTTTATTTAAAGGACAAGAAGCTTGCAGATGTCCTAGATTTTTATAGGATCTTCACCTCAAGGCGGTATTTTCCTAGTCTAACACCTGTGTATGCTGATATTTTCAAAATTTTAATAGTACGCAATCTAGCAAAACTTTACTCAAATAAATTTCAACACAAATGTGAGCATAAGTGCATAGCTGTGAGTGAGTTCTCTCCAAATATTCTTTTTGAAACTTGCCCAAAACATTGTCAATATCATCCAGGGCATGCCATAGGTGTATAAGAAGGTTAGGAAGCCCCACCCAAACTAGATTTTTGGTAACTGAATGGGTATTTAGATCAAATTATGGAAACCATGGAATCAAATACAAACCGGCGTGACCCCAGAACCAAGGTCCTTTAGATAGGCAACAATGATAATCTTATATTTATCTAAAATGCACAATAAAGAACCCTTAGAATATAGAGATATTTCACACTTGTTGAACTCGTATAAGGTGGTAGAGAAAGGCCATAGGCCATTGAAGCACCCAATCATAGCATCCTGAGCTAGAGTCTGATAATATTCCTCAACCTCGGGGTTTTTTAATCTCTAAAGCTTAGATTTCTTCTGCCATATCGACCAGGTAATCCTGATTCCTTGAAGTATTTCTACTACGATTTCTTAGGATATAGTTAAATGAGGTTGGCTTAGAGGAATGAGACGTACCCTGACTTCTAGAAGCACTGACCCTTGCTTTATTGAGTGGATCTCTATTTTTCCATCCAACCCCATATATATCTACATCCTTGGTCAAAATTCTATGTGGATGCAAGTTAGGGTTTGAAAATCTCTCATCCTTCTCCCTTTCCCAACCTCCCAGAATTTTCACCGCTTGTCCTTTGATCCTAAGGAACAATGACGAGTCCTTCCTGATGATCTATTGATGCCCTTGCTGTGATGTGTTTGCCCTCGCCTGAACCAATTTCAATTGCACCTTTTTTCGTAGATTTCATCGTATTTGCTGCCATCATGCCTCCCTAACCAATTATTTTATTTTAATGATTTAAAAATAATGTTTTTAAAGTTTATAATAATAAAGTTTCACTTTATAATTTAAGTGAAACTACATAACTTTTAAAAAGGATATGGGATCTTAATTTTCAACTTATATAAATGAATGAATGAGGTATAAATTATCAAAATAGGGGCCACATAAGTATTACATACACTAGATAAAAGTAAACACAATCCATATTAACATTCATCCTTTTAATAAATAAAACCTCATCATGATGTATCAACCAATTAAATATCTACAACCTCCATCCATATATTAAAAATACTGTCACCATTAAGTCATTTAAAATATGTCCTAAAATGTAAAATATGATATCCAAAAATGTGAAAAGCATACAAGAGTCTAATATATCCGATCAAGTTTATCAAATCAAAACATGAAAATCAGTCATCTCCTGTCAAGTCTAACAATGGCCTTCCTGTCGTAGTCACCATCTCTACATATTCATATGGTTCCAAAGGAAGTATGGTGTGAGTGATAACACCAAATTCCTCTTCTAATTCCAATTTCACCCTTTTCACTGCACTTGTCACCTTAGGCACAAAAAAAGAGGACCTAACACACTTAGAGATATGTGGGGACTCATGAAAAGAGGTAGTTTGATTCCTTCCAAAGAAGAGTGGTGCAAAATTAACAGATGAAATATGCTATGGAAATACATGAGAAGGGGCAAAATTAATAGATTTTTTAGAAGAGACTAGATTGTTTTCAACATGCACATGTTCGAGATTTTGCAGAGGTGGATTATTGATGCTACAAGAAGGTGGATTACGTGGATAAGACTTAATTACTTGAATAAATTCATGAATGCCAAGGCTCCTTTGAATCAAATTAAATAGATACATGTGTGGGGCCATGCCTAATAAAGGGTCTACCTCCCTAAAGCATGCTAGTTCCCCTTCGGCCACCCCTAAGTGAACCCCACTACCATGATCAACCACAAAAAATATTGTGCCCCCATGAATGATGTGATTCAGACCTCCTAGATTCCCAACCATCCCATCTTGACATGGTGAAATGTTGTAAAGACAAAAATAATTACCAGGTCTTAGCATGTAGTCTCCTCTTAGAACATGAACTTTGTCAGGCCAAAATCATAATTGATAATTTAATAAAGACAAAAGGCATAATATTTGAAGTAAAACATGCTTTAATATTTAGAGTCATCTCAGTTACTTTATGTCACTTTTTGAAAATATATAACTACCCATATGTCCTTTTATATATAAAATAAAATACAAGCCCATATCATTTGAAATTCTACATGGAAGATTGTAATGAAATAAATCAATAAAATATGTATGTATAGGTAGCTTTGACTGATAAATCATACATACTATCATTTCTTCTCGATCTATTCACATTTTTTTCTACAGAATTCTTAAACAAGTGAGTGATAGATTTATCACTATGTAAACATTATTCATATGTCTGCATTTAGATTTTTCATTCCATAATCACTAAAATCAAAAACCCCAAAACTATGCATGTTCAGAATGATAAATCAACCACTCCACAATATTCTATAACTTTTTTCGTCACTTTATTCAAAGACAAATGTTAGCAGCTTAACATTATAAATAATATCACACCTTACTTAAATGAACTATAGTATTTTCAAATCTTCATTATAGTCTCCAGGGAGCTCTCGAAAATCAATTAATCCTTTCAAAAATTAATTCACAAAAAATTTTGAACCATTTTCATCAACATTTTCTATAAAATCAACCATTAAAAATTTCCAATGCCTAGTTGACTAAAAATAAAATTTCTCTTTTTATTTAAACACAAAATATCATTCACCCATAACTTGAAAACAATGTCATATTATTCAAATTGAATCCCTTTGAAAATACCCAAATGAACAACTAGAATAAAGATATCTATAACACAAATAAAAGAAAATTTTCTCTTATCATACAACTAGGAAGATTGGGAATTGAGTATACTTTATCACCATGACAAGACTTATAATAAAGTCCTTGTTTTCAAAGAAACAATGAAACCCAAAGAATTTAAAGCACACATTTTAAAAAGACAAATTCAGAACATAAATCTTGACTAGATGAGATTGAAAATTTATGGGCAAGAAAAATAATTTGTCATACAACCCACTCAGAAATATCCATATTCAACTCAAAATAATAGTCTCAAAAAATATTACAGAGAATACATATTTTGCATGTAAGTATTTAAAAGAGAAATGGGTATGTAATAATTCCAGTCGAGTCAAATTGCTTGAAAAAATATTTGTAGACAAAATTAACTAACTCCCATTTCTTCACAAAGAAACTTTAAAACCACAGATAAATCATAATTGGGCACAAATGTTGAAAAAAAAGGCTCATACATGTTGCTTATTGACATGTTGAAAGCTAAAAATAGTGAGCACCTTGTACAATACCAAAACACCTTTGAGATCCAAGTTCTTGCAATGAAAAACCATAATGACCCCAAAACCAGCAATTCTCACCTTGTTCAATGCTTTTACTTCTACATTGAATGCTAATAACTCGACTACCATTACCTGCCCACTATCTACTACCACCTCATTCCTAGGGACACATAGCTCACAAATGGATGTTCGGCCAAAGATTTAATTTTATTAAGCCAAACTTATATCATGTGACATATACATATCCAAATCTATAAATTATGTGATTCATCAAATATGTGTGCAAGATAGCAATTTGAACCATAGGGTTAGCACAACATTATCATGATCATCTGTTACTGAAAGGAATGATACGAAGATCGTTCCAAGCCATGAAGATCTCAGATGATCATAGCACACCACATTTGATAAGCTGAAATAAATTCACCAGAATAACTTTACAAAATAATTTACAAACAAAGAGCAGTAATATCATATATTATTATGGAACTCTCTTATATGGTACAATGAGAATGGGCCTTGCTTATATAGGTGCAAGGAAGATCAATCTAAGAACCAGTCAAGGCCATAGATCAAGCCATAAATCAAGGAAAGAACTAGTCATCAAAGAACTAGTCAAGACCATAGATTTAAGAAAGAACTAGTCATCAAAGATCTAGTCAATACCATAGATCAAGGAAAGAACTAGTCATCAAAGATCTAGTCAATACCATAGATCAAGGAAAGAACTATACCTAATAACTAGATAATATCTTCCTAATATCTAAATAAGATAAAATAAATATCCACACACATAAGTGGGTGAGGATAAATACAATAAAGGTAAATAAAGTACCTAGGTGAACATGAGCTAAGGTAAATACCTGCTCTAACACCCCCCCTCAAGTGAAGCTAGGGGCCCAAAATAAAAGTGGCATATCCATAGTATGAGTCCTAAAAACTAGGCCTGATGAGGTACTCATGTACAATAACTGGAAAAAAGGAACACCGTTAGGTACCCAAAACCAATAATAACAAAGTAGAGAGAGAAAAATTATTACAAGGCATCCCAAGAAGCTCAACTCAAAAAAAGCATACAATGTAAATAATTTTGGTGTGCACAATGTGGTCTGAATCCACTGCTCGATCATAAAACTCAAAAATAACTGACATTGGGCTTCACCAGAATAGCTCTATACATACGAGACTGTCAACAGAGTGATGTCAAAAGTGCAAAAAAACACCAAACATAATTCGATCAACTGCTACAAATAGGTGTGCCACGATCCAAGAACAATAACCAAGAAAACAAGGCAAGGACACAAGATCCAAAGAAATATGAGTGCCATGATCCAAGAAAAGCCAAGGTAACAAGGAAAAGACACAAAACCTGAAGAAGCAGGATCAACACCACACCCTCCCATACTACTGAATGGGTGGAATGACACTACAAATTTGTATGAGTTTTCAAAACAACTACTCAAACATTGATAAAACTAACACTGGGCTTCACCAAAATAGCTCCCCCACAAGAGAGACTATCAACATGCCAAAAATGTCAAAAATACAAATATAAAATCTCTCAACAAACAAGAGAGATAAACTACACCTGCTAAAGAAAAATTCTCAAAACAAGGAGCATTACAATGCAAGAAGGTATAGAAAGTGGAGCAAGAGGCCAAATGGTGGAGGAGCCAGGCCTGTAGAGTCATCTCAATGAATGCCTATGTCACTGCCATGAGTGATCAGATATCCACCCCAAATCAACATGGATGGATGAAGAAGATGTCTGCATATGACTTGGTGTAAAATGCACAATGGGTTCATGCAAAGGAAAATCAGAATGTGTGTCAGGTTGATCATGTCTGATAGCTGAAATATCAGGTTTCTCAAGCCTGAGTGAAGGTGCATAAATTCATGTATAGCTCATGATCCTTAAAAGAGTCGAACGAAACAAAAGTAGGAGCTCTGTCAATGTGTGATCCCAATGAAGTATCTTCTCAAAAACCAATGCCATGGTAAGAATTCCACTTAACATGTGGAATAGGGGAAACAATATCCTGTGAATGTCTATGAATACCTCGCCAGTGAAACCCATAGAACGGAGCATGTGAGAACTGAATGCAGTGGTATGCTTCTCAAAAGAGCCATGTATGTGAGAAGAAGTAGGATACACAACATGTGTTACTGCAATAGGCACATATGTGGAAGAACATGCAGTAACAAGCCTAATAGGCTTAGGAGCATCAGGAGCAGGAACAAGCTCAGAAACTGACATAGATCAAGGTCAGTGGGTATAAGAGCAATATCTGCAAGTGGAGTAGGATAATGGATATGATTTTCCACAATATGAGGTCGATGTTGTAAGCGAGAAAGTGTTTGTTGTAGGGAGTGTATTAGTGTATCCTTCTCATAAATGAGGTTATGAAGAAGAGAGTTTTACTTTTTAAGTGATCTATTTTGTTCCACAAATTTGATCATATCCTCTTGAAGTCCACACACTTCAAGAGAAAATCATATCATTCTTAGAATCCATGATAGATACAAGAATGCAACACCCAAAAGTTTAGGACGTCGGGTTCAACCGAAATTGTGTCCATAAGTGATTACAACACCCCTCCAAATTTGGCACTTTATAATTGAGTGCATGTAAATATTACAATGAGTAAAAGTACCTTTTACATTTGAAATATGTGTATAAAAATTGTCACCAATGCGTAGATCTCAAAAAAATACACAATTTCAAAAAAAGATCACCTTAATCTGAGCTACAGATCAAAAGTTATGAGCTCTAGAAGGTTTTGTTATTAAAAAATAATATTTTAATGCTGATTTTTTTTAAAAGGTACACGTGACACCCAAATTTCCAAAGGGTAAAAGAGTGCATCCACATGATACACGCTTACGACCAAAGGATAAAAGCCTGTGCCCAAAACCTAAATGTCCAGAGGGTAAATCATTGCATCCAGAGGGTACACGTTTATATCCAATGGATAAAAGAATGCACCCAGAAGGTACATATCCATGTCCAGTGGATAAAAGACTACACGTAAAATTATATCCAATGGATAAAAGAATGCACAAAGAGGGTACAGATCTGCGTCCAGTGGATAAAAGACTACATCAAAATAGAAATATCTAGAGGGTAAAAAAATGCATCCAGAAGGTACACACCTATATCTAATGGATAAAAGAATGCACCCAGAAAGTACAGATCTGCGTCAAGTGGATAAAAGAATGCACCCAAAAGTACAATTGTTAATACAAACTTAGACTGCAAATATCTCTTTTTCTGGCACCTGTATCAAAAAACAAAGAGAAACCCAGAAAGTTTCTCAAAAAACCCAGAAAGATGATATAATTTTTGTGTCAATTTTTTTTGTCTGTACATAATTGTACGGATTTTTTTGAGAAATGTGCCAAAAAAACCCTTTAAAATGTCCAGATTTGACTGTCTCAGAACATACGTCGAGTTTATAGTCGATTATAGGGTTTTGCACCTTCCAAATCCAATGGTGCACTATGTTTTTGCATAAAAATGCATGTTGTAGAAAATTTCTAACAAATTCTGAATACATGAAAATAATAAACCCTTGCTTACAAATAAAAACTTATAGATGGATGTCTACATCATCTATCGCTTTGATACCATGAAAGGAATGATAAAAAGATCATTCCTAAGCCATGAAGATCTTAGATGATCATAGCACACCACATTTGATAAGCTGAAAGAAATTCACTAGAATAACTTTACAAAATAATTTACAAACAAAGAGCAATAATATCATATATTATTATGGAACTCTCTTATATGAGTACAATGAGAATGAGCCTTGCTTATATAGGCAAGGAAGACCAATCTAAGAACCAGTCAAGGCCATAGATCAAGCCATAAATCAAGGAAAGAACTAGTCATCAAAGAACTAGTCAAGACCATAGATTTAGGAAAGAACTAGTCATCAAAGATCTAGTCAATACAATAGATCAAGGAAAGAACTAGTCATCAAAGATCTAGTCAATACCATAGATCAAGAAAAGAACTATACCTTACAACTAGATAATATCTTCCTAATATCTAGAAAATTTAAAAGAAATATCCACACACATAAGTGGGTGAGGATAAATACAATGAAGGTAAATAAAGTACCTAGGTGAACATGAGCTAAGGTAAATACCTACTCTAACAATTACATCCCTGGAAACATAATTCTATGTAGATAAATTATTCTCCATAAATCATGTATTGATGATAATTCAATCAACATAAAAAAATCTATATCGATCACTATTGTATTTTGCTCATTATTTCCAGAATGGAAAGACCAAAAAAATCAGAATACGGGCTTGGAATCCAAATAATGAAATCACAAAACAAAATTTTATCTCCATTTAAACCATTCATTATTGATATTTACAATCAAAGTGATGATGCATATCTATATCAAAATAATATGATAGCCAACAATTTTAAAGAATGCTTGAAACCATGTAGTGTAAATAATTAAATAATGTAATAAATACTTAGTGGCCCTCGACTGATTTATATTAATGTAATGGAAAACAAGCTATAATATGAATTTCATGTTTTAGTTTTTTGAAAAAAAGGTGTGGGTTAAAATTTTAACAGTAACAAAACCCACATTAATTAGTCTAAAAAATAATTCAAGAATTGATTTCACCAAACTATCTCTAAAACTGCCCTTTTTCCCTTAAGACAATTCTTCTTGTAAGCTCCATGATTGGAGTGATTTATAAGTACCAAAAAAATATATGAAACATTCATTAGGTGTTATTCATCATCCCTAAGGTGTGTGTGAAGTTTTAGGGACCAACTCCTTTTCTATCTCCTGCAATCACCCTTTCACTCTTTTAGTTCATAAAGGCTTAACTAGCCTCAGGACAGTCTATTTCCCACCATAACTTCTGATGTAAAATGCTTCAAGCTATAAACTAAAAATTTTTAAATACCCATTTCAGGGGTTTATTTTCCTATGAAATTTCACCATCAAAATATAAACAAAACTCACACTTCCTTTGTTAAATTGCCTCCTTCATTAGTCTTTTCACTGTGTTTGACTGTCTCTGTACCAACTGTCATGATTATCTCAGAAATTCACCAATTAAAGTTTAAATTCCTTTTGAATAGGTTTAAGTAATTTTTCTTGATTGCTTCTTTCAATTTTCAAAGCTAGATTCTTTGCGGTGATATTTTTACCGCACATCTTCTTACAAAACCCTAATTGTGTGTTGTAAGAGCCTGAGAAACTATCTTTTGTTATAAATTCCACCAAGAATCAATTCAAGGCACTAAAATTCATCTAGATTTTTGTTTTAGTTAGGTGTAGGATGTATTAGAGTTAGTTTGTAAATCTAATAAAGATACAACAATACAAGAACTAATTCAAATTTATAACTCATATCAGATAAGGAAAATTTTCATACACCACTTAACCTAAAATGCAATTGAAAGTATAGAATGAAGGTATAGAGGAAATGAACTTTCCATATCTAATTTTTGGAAATATTTGGGATTTTTCACTAGAGAAACTAGGAGAACTGAATTTAGGAAACCCTTTCAAACTAGAAAGGAATTGTAACTCTGTTAAGATAGGGGTACAACTCAATCAAGATTATACCATATAGTCCAGGACCTTCTGTATAGTATTAGACCTTCTCTAAGAAAAATTCTACAACTTTTTGGGTTGTTCACCTTCCTAAATTTTTATGTCGAACCCTAGTTTTCACACATGCAACAAAGCTCTCTATGTTAATTAATCTTCATATCAAACCCTAGCCATGGATGAAGAGTCCTTCATAACAAACATTATAATGGTTGTGGGCACCCTACGCACCGCTGATATTGGTACTAATCTAAATATGCCTCAAACAACACGTCGTACTCAACCTAGCATGTGATATCTAGATAGAACACTTAGATTTGGTTCTTACTTTGACCATGCTTGCTTTGATTTGGCTCTTGCTAAAAAAACTTGGAGAGAGTATGTTTTGATGATTGTAGATGAGAGATATGACTACTTTGACCTAGTTTGTAGATTCATACCTAATTTGGGTGAATCTTTAGTGACTACAAATGTGCAATTTTGAGATTTGGGGAGATTTGGATGCCTTTTACAAGTGTATAAAGTGAGTTCTCTAGTGCATTGGATTAGGAGTTCCATGTTAGTAAATGAGGTAGTGTTTATTTTCTTATATTGGATTTCATAGATGATTATCTAAGAAAGGTCAACCGAGGGAAAATTTAAGACCCAACAAAATATTTAAATTTGAATGTGCAGTTGGAAGACATGTCAGTCCAAGACCGTATAAATATGTTGGGACCATAAGGTACAACCATGACCAGAATGTATGGTCTTGTACATGAGTGTGGAACATGCTAAATGAATTTTGGAGTTGGTTACATTATGTATTTAGATAGATTTTTTGCATTTAATTCTTGAGATGTCTCAACATGGTAGTATGTAAAGATAAATAAGCTAAACAATAGACCTCATAATGTGTTAAGTGGGGATGGAGAAGTTGTTAATAGCATAGGAAGAGTGCATAGTCAAATTAGAGCTATTCAAAGTACAAATACTAAATTTGAGTGTCGACATTTCCCCCCTTCGAGTATGAAATTGAAAATTATATTCTTAAAATAAACTGTACCTAAGTATATAAACACACTTTGTATTTTCTTGAATTTTTGTTTTGTAGTTGCATTTTTATGCTTGGTGTTGGAATTGCTTCATGATTTAACCTACAAAATAGTATGTAATCAATTTCCATGATAGATAATTTATCGTAACTCAAATAGAAACTTGTAACATAAAGGATTTTAATTTTCATACATGTAAAGTGAAAATATATAAACAAGGAAAGAATACATTTGTTTGTTTATTCTTGTGTTTGGGGGTGATCAATACCAAATTAGTGCCAAGAATAAATCAAAGTGTTAGGTGCATGTAACACAACACAAAAATGTTCAAGAAATGAAGAAGAAAGAGGTACAAATGCAAACCTGCGAAAGGAAGAATACCATGTATCAAAGTTATTACACGATTATGATATCTTCTCCTTAAAGTATAATAAGAGAGAAAATTATGCCCACAAAATTATTAGCTACTTCACTTCCTTCCATAACACCATGAATCACATCTATATAGGAATATCTAGACTCAATTTTGTAAACAAGGACATATAGTACAAAGAGAATTGGTGCCCCCAAACTGTCCCCATGATAAAAATATGAGTATGTACTAAAATAAACACTAAAATATATTGAAAATGTGATAAGATCATTGAACAAGGAAGGAGACCCATACCCTAAGATTCCTAAAACTCAAACTAAGAGTGAGTGTTGGTGTGAATAAGGAATGAAGGATTTCATGCCCCCTGTACTGATATGAAATGTGAAAACTTGTGTATACAAGTGAAAATTTGAAAATGCTAAAATATTTTGCTGAAATTACCCCTCATCAAAAACATGTGGGGGATTAGGACCATACAATATGGTTATGAGCTACTTATATGGTTTTGAACATGTGTTGATTTTTCCAAAACTCTGTGTTACTACATTTTTGGGTATCTGTACTTTGTAGGTACCTATATCTACTCCCCATAATTCTATTTGTATCTACTAAGAATGTAGAATAAAATTCACTTGATTCCACCTATTTTGAGGCATGTGTAAAAACTATGTTTGAGATGTGGATTATAAGAATATGTGTATACTATTGAAGGAGATATATAAGAAATTGTGTAAGTTGCTGAAGAAGTGACCATATTAGATAACCTGTACCTATAAGAGGAAAGGTGTTTGCACATGGTGGCAATAATGTCCCACAAAAATTAGATCTACTAATAGGAAATGATAGAGTAACAAAAGAAACTAGCAGAGAAAATGCATGTAGACAAACACAAATAACATCCATGTAATCAATTTTCAAACAATGTCATACAATAACATACAGAAGGCTTTTAAGGCATGTAAACATGGAACACCCACGATGTCACAAGACAATTAAGGCTCATATTCTTGCAAACAAGAGTAATCAATTAAAAAATATATAGGAATGATGTTGCAAACATGGAACACCTCTGGTGTCACAATACAATCATGGAGCATAGGCCATAAACAAGGAGAACAATCAAGCAATAACATACACACAAGCATACAAGCATGTATACATGTAAAAACATATAAAAACATGATAATATGATGTAGTAACCAACATAAAAAAGATAGATGAACCCAAATATGTCATTATTGTAGGATATGGAGGGATTTCCCCTAAATGATGTGAATGTAAGGATACCTGAGTGCCCCTATAAGAATGTGCTGATATTTGTGCTCTGCATCTAGCTCAATATACCAAATCAAAGTATGTGTAAAAATAAATAAATCATGTTATCTATAAAACAACTATGACAAACAACATGTATAATGTAAAGTGATCACAAATCAAGTGAAAATGCATAGTCCTAAGTTTATATCTTTTGCAAATATTTTGATTATTTTTATATTATCACAATGCATAACTATATACAAGAGACACAAGTAGCAAATGATTTTAACCAATGAGAACATACAGAGGAGGTGAATGGGTTGACACAAAAGATGGAGATTCAAGTCTCAGTGAAGATGTGAATACTATGGGGACTATTGTAATGACATGTTGCAAAGAAGGATTAATATATGTAGTACTAGGATGCACTTAACAGTGCTGATGTTGTGGACCAAAGGAATGGGTGTCACTGATACTAGGAGGATAATGGAAAGTTGTGGGGTAGTATGTATAATAGAGGATTGACATAAAATCCTAGAGGATTGAGAACGGTGGGAAATAATTCTTATAATTACAACCCTATGATGAGGCTTGGAGTCGTGAGATGTAGAGGGTTTGATTGAGGGATTATTAAGAGACTTAAGAGGATTAATACTAGCAGAAGTTTGTGAAATAATAAGACCAAGAGAATCTATAAAGTGTGGGAGTCATGGTCTTGTGAGTCATATAGAAGTGCTTGAGAGATAGTGTGCAAGACCAAATATCTATCGGTGGGAGAATAAAGAGTTGAAATTATAGGAGTAGTAAGCACATTAGGAGGAGATGCCTAAAAGGAAATACTGTAGACACTTAAAATTATCACCACTAATTCCCATGTCCACATCTGCAAGCACCCCTTCAATATCACATCACTATCATATCATATATTAAACCCTTATCCTAATTCTTATTCCTCCCCCTAATATTTACTCCCTGTAAATATTATCCTACATCCGTAAATCCTATTTTACCCCTTTCTAAACCACATAACCACTTTAAATCTACCTTAACCATTTTAAAACAACTTAAATGTATTTTATTACCACATCCCAACACCTAAAACTTTACCATAACCTCCCCATAACCATTTCCCCTCTTCAAATACCTAAAATCCACTGCAATTAGAAGTGGTTTTAACCACTTTCTAAACATTTTCCCCAAAAAAACAAGATCGCCAACAATCCTAACCGATTGCTAGCGATTATAAATAGGATTTTTTCCTCCTCTCTCAAGGATCTTCAAAATATTTTTCTCATGCCCACACTTCATTTTTGAATTCTCAAAGAATTTAGGTCATTCTAGATATCATCATAACAACATCCAAGACATCAATAATATCTTCTTCAAACCATGGAGGTCATTCAAATGTCTAGGAATTAACTCAACAATCTTCTTGCATCTGCAATCTCCCTCTCTCAGGTAATATCATCTTCTCATCTTCATTCATCAATTTATATAAGGTAAAGTGGTTTCCCTTGCTTCATTATCTTATTACACATCATTTACAAGCTTAAATCAACCTTATGAACATCCCTTTCAAGCTACTTTTTGATAAGTTATCGACCTGTACATTTTCACAGCAATCATCGTTGATTTCCCCAGGCTTCCTAGAATCACTGATGATTCCGATTATAATCATTGATGATCGATTCTATCTGAAAGGTCCTTTAACCCCTAAGCTTTCCCTCCTAGACATCTAGATCCCAAAATTAATTACCACTTTGCATGTGCAAGTGTATGTCTAGTCATATCAAGCTCCTTTGAGCCATCTTTAGCATTCTATCATTTATCTCAATCAAATCTATCATCCTTCTCACCTTTATGAGCACACAAATATCTACATCCTTGCTCCTTTGAGCCATTTTTTGATCCCTAGAATCCCTTTAGATCAGGTATCACCATCATACCATCATATAGCCGTGGATAGCGTGTCAGTCCCTTTGCCTTTGCATTATTGGTTATATCATATTTTTAATCATTTTATCTCATCATTATCAGATTTGATTTCTTGAACATGCGGATTGACATCCTTGTAAGGAAGTCCATTGACTTCCGAGGACTGGAATTTTCTAGGTAATCTGCCATATATCTATCTAAACCTATCTTTTTATGAGTGTTTTTTCATTGCAGGTAGCCTATCCCATTGGAAAGGAGGAGTTATGTGCATGCTTGGATCAACATACATCATTCATTTATTAGTATCAACCTTAGTCATCATGGGTATCTGTAAACCCCACCATCTTCCAAGGTCAATTTGTTTTTTCATTTCATTTTATTAAGTTAAATTTGGAAATAAAAAAAACTCTGGTACATTTTGGCACACCCGGTGGGACTGTTGTCCCATTATTTCACTTCAAAATTAATTGATTTTCACTTTTAGGTTCTTTGCTTTGCAATCATTAATGATCCAGTCAAATCACCAATGATTCCTATAAATCTCCAGCGAAATCCTTGTAGATTGTTTTTTATTTCTTATTTAGTCAACCTCTAACTATTATTCTATTTTTTTTCCTCTTTTTTTTCATATAACCCTTGTAGGATGTTGTCTCTGGGAGCTTGTTTGTTACGTTGTAGCTATGCTAAAAAATCTAAAATCTAAAAATTAAAAAATTAAAGAGGAAGCATTTTACAGGTGTGTCTCTTTCCTTTCTCTTTCTTTCAAAAGCATTGCATTTTTGTTTGTTGTTCTCATTAAAATCAATCTTTATTTTGGGTTTAAAATGAATCTTTCATTCTACTTGATTACATAAGTCTAATTAGGAGGTTAATATATTGCATTCACCTAATATCTCCCACACATAACCAAATCACATCAAGCATAAACCTGCATCAAAACATTCCTACCAAGGTGGAACCGACTTGGATTTGATCACTAAGAGGAGAAGCTGACTCGGTGTTATGGCCGAGTATAAATAATTGGTCATTTGTATATTGGCTAAGCACTTGAATCCCTTATCATTGTGTGATTGTGAAGTGAGGGGTAGGCCCCAATACAAGTATTCGTACTGAGCACCTAGCACAGATTCAGGACTCACATACCTTTAGGTATATCGAGGACTCCAACCTTAAACATCACGTGAAACCATCCATAGACTGGCCATTTCCTAGGACCCTATCAACCATTTTACACATTTCACTCTTTTTCTAATTAACCAAGATAATTAAAATTCTTATGCTTGACTTTTCTATTACATTTGTAGCTCTCTTAGGGATTTTTTGTATCATTGTTAGTTAATTATGGTTAAATATGGACCAATCCTCCATATTAGCATATTATTTTACCCCTTATGATCGTCTTCATTTTTACAATCATCTACAACTTTTCACCCCAATCAATCTCAAAACATCCCCTACATAGGATCTAATCCTTACCAATCCCACCAACCCATCATGTCCCAATCAAATCCACTTAGCTTTGACATTTTTCCAGAGCCATCTAGACCATCATTTATCCCCTTTAGACCTTCTACCTTTTAACCAATCTTACAACCCTATAACAACTCCATCCAAAAACCCTATGAGAATCCTTCACATCTAGATTAATTCCAAACTATCACCCCTCAGCCCATAGCAAGTGTATCCCCCCAATTGATCCTTACTACATCCCTTCATTCATCGTAATCTCATCAAAATCTTAATATCCCTCATCTTTTATCCCATTAACCTATCTCGACTTCAATGTCTCTCTCGACACCTCAGACATCCCAAACCCTTAAACACATCCCTACTCTGGCCCAATCAACCCTTCTCATCATATCCAACATCTCTACACATCTCCCCAAATCCATTTGTCACAACCTACTTTGAAATCAATACCTTCTCAAGCTACCCCTTATCAACCTCCACATCAAACCCATCAACAACATAACCATCTTACTCTCCATCATTATCAATCAAATCAACTGCATTCACATCCACACTCACATGTTAATTCCCTCACCTCTAATCCTACAAAATGATCCATGCAATCTCTGATGCACATAGATAGCCAATTTGGATTCTTCTACCATGGGACCAAAACACATCCTCACTTATGATCAGGTTTGTAATGAACCCATGCATCCATCAATATTGTATAAGCCATATCCTTTGCATTGGTAATTACCTGAATTTATCATGTTCCATGGCCAGGAGGATCCTCAACAGCAAATACTATCCTTTAGACACTCGTGTTATCTCATCATCCACGATCAAGATCTTATGTTTAGAACCTTTCCTATGTCATTGACAGGACATGCCTTGGATTGGTAAAACTCCCTCCCTCAGCACTCTTTATTCTCTTTCACACAGATAGACCTTGTTATTTCTTGAGAACTTCTCTATTAATGTTACTCAGAAAATAAATATTTATGATCTCTCTACCATCAAATAATCTGAAAACAAATCCATTATTGAATTCATCTATAGATGTCAAAGAAATATCAATCAATTGACCTTCTCACTTCCTCAATAAGAACTGATCGATTTGTTTTCTTGATCATGTGCCCATCACATTTCATCTACCCTCTAGATACAAATGTTCTAGATTTTTGACGAAGGCTTCACCATGGCCAAAAAGTTAGAAATCCAAGACGTCTTAAAGAAGCCCATCTCATTCCTCAATCTACGCATGTCCCATCTGAATCCCCTAGGTCTCCCTATGAACTAGATGAGACTGCCAAATAGTTCTCCATCTCTTATCTCTCTAATCAAACACCCTTGGTAGATTTTATTCATATAATTACTATGCATTCTTTGAGTCACATCATCAACACTATCACATAGGATCTTCCCCATAAGGAAACCCCTTCATCACCGACATTACAACTAGAATACTCAGAATCTATAGGTCTTATTTTTTATAATCTTCACACATCGATGTCACATTCTTCCACCATCTAATCACATATTACCTCCTTGTAGTCCTTAGAATTGGCTTCAGAAACCATTACATAGAAGGGACTTATAATTGAAGATATCGACATCCAACCATCTTTTAAACCAATCAAACGCTTGGGTAACTCACAAAAATGTAACCAACCTTAATCATGTCTAGAGACAACATCTCCCTCATCTGAATTAGACCCAATCATGTCCCCAACTCCCCACTTGTCATCTAGTTTAGAACCTCATCTTAAATCAAACACTATAAAATCAAATCCCAATACATTCATTGCCTCACCCTCATCATCCGAAGTGAGAACCTCTCCTCTATCTAAAGTTGACACTACAAAATCAAAACACACATCATCTAGGGTCTCAACCTTACCATCCATTCTAGGACCCCATCCTTTATCACAATCTAAATGTATCACATAAACAGTTCCACCTTTATAATCTATTTTGGGCCCCAATTCTTTAACTCAATATCATATCACACAGTCAAACCCTACCCCATCCATAATCCATCCCTCCTCGTCCATTTTCAGACCTTATCCATCATCCAATTTTATCAATCCCACATCATATCCCTTCCTTAGGTCAAATCCTCTCTCTTATCAACCTCACAACTCCCCTATGGTGCTCCATCATCACACAACATCTACCCATTTACCCACATCCAAAAATAATATGCATCAATGTTATCATAAATCAAAATCCATTAATCCAAATCCCCCAAAAGGGACTTACATTTACATCCTTGAGAGGCTCATATAGGATTATCTTATCACATTACCACCTATCAGCACATCCAATCCACATATCTAAAAACTTATATGGTACAATCAAGATAAAACATGTGCCTATCATCGAAGCCCAATTCATAACACAAAGAGTTGTAAAGCACTTAAAGCCATAATCTAGAGACTCTTCCTTGGCAATGATATTCTCCTAGAAGGAGACAATTCAAAGCCATCATCAATATTATCTACACCTCCACCCTCGTCAGTGTCTTTGATGACATCCATGAAACAAGGGGGTCATCCTCAATCCTGTATTAGCAAACCTCTATCGAACATATATTCAACACCTTTCATTGAAGGTCTCTCAATCTCATCAAGATTTACACCCAAGTCACTAACAGTGTCCTCACCAACATCTGTGGGACAAAGGGTTCATCCTCAATTATACCTTGGTGAAACTATTTCACACTTATTCTCATCACCTTCAATTGAAGGTCCCTCATCTCAAATCAATACGGTTCACCCACCTACATGAATAATAAATCCCTTTTAGGTCATAAATCCCTAGTTTGAGGGGGAGAACCTCATCATATAATTATGCATATTTCACATCCCTATCTATCACATCTCATTTTTTTCCCGAGGATTGTTTAAATGAAAACCATTCAACAAAAGGGGTAAATGTAGACACCTAAAATTAGCACTACTAATCCCCATGTCTGCATCTACTAGCACCCCTTCAATATCACATCACTATCATATCATATATTAAACCCTTATTCTAAGTATTATTCCCCCGTAATATTTACTACCTATAAATATCATCCTACACCTATAAATACTGGTTTTATTATATTAAGTGGGAAACTACTTATTTATGAAACCCGCAAAAGACCTAGGTCAGATTTTAAGAGTGGATCATGACCACCTGCCTTGTATATAACAAGGTGATCTCATTAGATATTGATTACATAGGTTGTAACATGTATGCGAGCTATATCTATGAGCATATTACATATTAAAGCTCATGAGTGAATATATGAGGCAATTTTTAATACCTTATTGAAGGTGTAACTGCATTTAGAAATAGTGTGAGTGTTGGGTGAAAGTTTATTCTTAATAAATATAAGTTATTTCTCCGTGGATTTTTTACCTTTTATGGTTTTCCCACTTATATCTTATGCCGCCGTGTTATTTAATTTTTGTTCATTATATTTACATTATGTAATCTACAATATAATCATCGAAATCTATGTTCTTAATTACTGCACTTCATAAACTATAATCTTCGGTAATTTATATTGTGGATCTATAATTCATAACATTATTCATCCTGTAAATTCTTAACATGGTATCAGAGCCAGTGTTTATGCATGTGCATGATATATTTGGATGTTTTTGATTCACAAGTGTGAAGAAACTTGAAGTTTTTTAATATATGAAACCCTAGTTGTTCCACATGGTTGAATTCAAGTCTAATCAGGTTCAAAACTTCATTTCCAACCAAAAATAATGAATATTGGATGATTAGTTTGTCAGATCTTGCTTGTGCATGTGTTTTGTAGCCTCCTCTACCATTTACGTGCATAGATATGCATTTTTTTCTCCATTTGTGACCTTTATTCTAAGTTTATCAGGACTTCACAGAAAATTCATTGGTCCTTTGTGGCTTATTTGAATAATTTAAACCTTTTATAATCGTTTTATAGTTGTGCAAATTATTTGAATAGTTTGGGCCTTATTTTGGTCTTCATGGATTTTCTAAATCTTTTACATTTTTTTAGTCTTGTGCAGCCTTTTATTTAAGTCTTCCGTGGATTTTCCAAGTTTCATGTTTTTTTTAGACATGTGATGACTTTATTTAGTCTTCCACGTCTGTTCCAAGTCTTTTTCAGACTTTTGGCTTTAGTGCATCTTGTTTTGTCTTTTGCATCTTTTCCAAGTGTTCTACAGTTCTTTAGTCTAACTCAACCTTGTTTTAGTATTCTACATATTTTTGAAAATCTTCTGTAGTCATTTAGACTTGCGCAGATTTATTTTTCCTATGCGTTTGCCTTTTCCCGGATGGACTTCAAGTTCTATTAATATTTTTCTCATTCCATGGCTTTGAGTTATGTAGAGTGCTTTTCCTTTGAAGAGTGACAAAATTTCACCACATGTCTTCTCTCCACTGTTAATCTTATGCCATGTGTTCCTCTATTTGATCGGTGTGTGTCTGATGACCATTGGTTCTTTCCTTGTTGTGTGGATCACTAAGACTTTGAGCATCCTATAACACTTTTCCCTTGTTCCGTAATTTCAAAATTTAAAAATTTTATAACTTTTTCTTCTCTACTTGATGGCCTTCTACGGTTTCTTGTTTGTGTTTTACAAGGTTCCTCTTAGTTATTGAACTTTGTTCAGATATTTTCATCAAGTTACGATCTATTTTATTTGAAATTGTAATCCGTTGTATTTGTTTTTCATACTACGGTTTCCTGTAACTTTTGAAAAATCCTTGCGTAAACTTGTTTTTCAAATTTGCTAAGTTTTTCTTAATATGGATAATTATGTTGTTTTTTCTATGGATAAATCTCAATTATTAAATGGGAACAAATTATAGTATCTGGAGAGTTAGATTAAAATCTTGTATTATGGCTAGAAAATTATGGGATCTGGTCACTAGTGTGGAGAAACAACCCATCGGAAGGCAAGAAAACCATGAAAAACTTAAGCTCCTTCTCCCAAAGATCACAGGAAGCCCTATAAATTCTATTGCAGAGCATAAAAGATGAGTTTTATACTACATATAAGACATATGGAATCTCCTGTTGATGCTTGGAAATAACTAGAAACCATGCATGAAGGTAGTCACCTCTCCAAGATAATTAAGCTTATTATGGAACTATTTACGACTCCCATGAAGGGGGATGAAAAAATAGTTAATTATCTAGAAAAAATAAAAAAACATTAAAGCACAGTTAGATGGATGTAATTGTGAATTGTTTTAGGATAAACTACTTTATTTTATCATTCACATAAATATTCATGAAAAATTCTAAAACTACATCTCCATCATGAACTCTAACTATCAAAATGAAAATTGATTTATTTGATCTAGACACCTTTCTGTGCTTCTAATTCAAGAAGAGTGTGTTATGGAAATTTTTGATTCAAAAGAGAATGCCGCTCAGGAATTGTTCTCCCAGAATCGCAAACCCTCTCAAAATAGAAATAATATCAATCCTAATAAGAAAAAAACCTTAGATCAAAATTTAAATCTAATCCTAACTCTAATTTTGTTAGGAACAATCAACATTTCAAAGTGAAATTCAATGACACATGTAACAAGTGTGGAAAATTTGGTCATAAGGAGTATGATTTTTGTGTAAAATCAAACAAATTTGTAAGCAATACTAAAAATAGTAAATTTAACAATCAGAAGAAGGATAATAATCAAAACCAAACTCAAAACTAGGTAAATAATGTTGAGTAATCTATTCAACTGTATATTGCACTCTCAACTTCGAATGACAATGAATGGATCCTAGATAGTGGTGCCTTTAGGCACATGACCTACATTCTGTGATATCCTCACAGATGTTGTAAAATGTGAGGAAAATATATATCTAGGGGAAAATTCTATCATTCGATATGAAAGTTATGGGAATGTTAAATTGAAAAATGGAATAATTAAGAATGTATTATTTTCCCTAGTTGAAAAATAACCTTTTATCTTGCTCTCAATTAACTAAAGAAAACTATAAAGTTGTATTATTGAAAAATAAATGGTATGTGAAAAATGAACTCAGTAACATTATTGCTTCTGGTATACAGAAAAATGGTTTATATATTTTTGATGGATTTGTTTCTGAATCATGTTTTTCTTCTTCTTCTAGAAATGATCTTCAACTTTGGCATGAAAGAATAGGACATGTGAATTTTAGGAGTATGTATGAAATGTCTCGCCTAAATCTTGTAATAGGTCTCCCTAAGATGAAATCTGATCATGAAACATGTGAAAGTTACTTGCGTGGTAAGCAACATCTTGAACCATTTCACAAACATCATGATCCTAATTCATCTCATCTATTAGAGTTGATTCACAGTGATGTGAGATGTCCACTTGAAGTTCCCTCTCTCAGTGGAGCCTTGTATGTTGTATGCTTTATTGATGATTTCTCTAGGATGACCTAGTCATACTTCATTAAGAAATTTTTTGATGTCTTGTCTAAATTTCAAGAGTTTAAATCCTTTTTTGAAAATGCTTCTACTATGAAAATAAAAAGAATTAGAATTGATAATGGAGGTGAGTATGTTAGCAAAATTTTTGATGAGTTATGTGTGTCATGTGGGATTCAATGCATGAGTTGACAACTCCCTATTCCCCACAAAAAAATGGCATTCCAGAAAGGAAAAATAAGACCACTTTAGAGATGGCTAGGATTATGATTCATATATCAAATGTGCCTATGGATAGAAGCGATGAATACCATAGTCTACATCTTAAATAGAGTTCCTACTAAAATCTTTACATCAAACTACACCTCATGAAGTATGGAAAAAAAAACCAAATATCTCTCACTTAAATAATATTCGGTAGTCCTGCTTCTATCTTTATTCCAAAAGTTAAAAGGAAAAAACTAGATCCAACCTCTTATTCATGTATATTTTTTGGTTATGGTTGTAAAACAAAAGGATTGAGAGTCTATGACCCTTTCAAACATGACATAGTAGAAAATAGGAATGTTCATGTCTTAGAGAAAACATTTTGTGACACTTCTTGTGAACTCTCTCTGGTTTTACTAAAATAGAGCTTGATAATCCTTCTCTAGATAATATGGAAACAAAAGTTCAAGAGGATGAATATCCTACTCTAGATATGATGGAGATTGAGGGGGAGTCATCTAAAAATGTGTCACATCCTAGAATTCCTAAATGGGCTCAAAATCGTGTTAAGGACTCTCATCCTGATAGCCTTATAAAGATATGACCCGTAGTCAACATACTTATCATGCCTTGATGACCCTATATGAGGTTGAACCACAATATTTCAAAGAATCCAGTCAAGATGAAAGATGGATCGAAGCTATAAAAGTTGAATACAATGCTCTAATTAAAAATAATACTTGGGAACTAGTCCCTCCTCCTAATCAAAGCATTGTATAGGATCCAGGTGGTTGTATAAAATTAAGTATAACTCTGTAGGAGAAATAGATAAATTCAAGGAAAGTTTAGTAGCTTGTGGGTTCACTCAGAAACCTAGGTATTGATTATGTTGAAAATTTGCTCTGTAGCCAAAATGAGCACTGTTAGAACTCTTATAGCATTAGTTGCTCAAAATGGTTGGGAGATTCACCAAATGGATGTTAAAAATGAATTTTCTAAATGGTGACCTGAAATAAGAAATCTACACACGTCAACCTAAAGGTTTTGAAGAACCTAGTAAGGAACTATGTATGTGTGTAAACTGAAAAAATCCTTGTATGGTCTTAAACAAGCTCCTAGAGCTTGGTATGCTAAAATTAATAGTTTCTTTCAGGATCTTGGATTCAAAAACTTTTTTTTCTGATAATGATGTGTTTGTAAAATGTGAAAATAATCATATTATCATTATTGTCTTATACGTTGATGATCTGTTGATTACTAGTAGTGATAAGAATTTAATTCTTAGAATTCAAAGAAAGATTAAAACAATGTTTTGAAATGACTGACTTAGGTCTGCTAAATCATTTTTAGGCATGGTTATCTTTCAGGATCATAAATATATTATTGCATCTATAATATATAGTATGCATCTACTAATCTACTTAAAATATTTAACATGATTGACTATAAACCTGTTGACATTCCTATTAAAGTTGGTGTTAAATTGGATCCTAAACCTGCATGTGATAAATTTAATCCTATACTCTATATAGAAAACTAGTTAGTAGTCTAATTTATTTAACTATTACTAGGCCAGATATTTCATATGCAGTAGGAGTTGTTTTCTAGATTCATGCAGGATCCTTATGAGGATCATTAGAAAATGGAAAAAAGAATTCTAAAATATGTTAAAGGAACGATTAATTATGGTTTGTATTATTCTTCTTGTGATAATGCAAAATTATTTGGATATTGTGATTTTGACCATGCTAGTGATATTATAGATAGAAAATATACTTCTGAATATGTTTTCAAGTTTGGTGTAGGTACCATCACTTGGAGTAGCAAGAAGAAACCAACAGTTTCTATCTCTTCTATTGAAGCAAAGTATATAAGTGTTATGGAAGAAGCAAAGGAAGCCATGTGGCTGAAAAGACTTGTTGGATGAACTCCATATGGGTGTCAAAAGGAAGCACTACTCTTCTTTGTGATAGTCAGAGTTGTATTACTATCTTGAAAACAAATCTAGTTCAACATCAAAGAATGAAGCATATAGAAGTTCATATGCACTTTATTCAAGAGAAAGTTCTAAATGGTGATATTGATCTCAAGTTCTATTCGACTGAAGATCAAGTTGCAGATATTTTCACGAAGCCACTGTGTGTTGTGAAGTTTTGCAAATTTTATTCCTTGTTAGGCCTTTCATAGTTTCCATTGAGGGGGAGTGTGCATGACAATGCCACCTCTTAATGGCCTTAAATGTTTCAAAATGGATACTCCCAAGACTATTTCTATGTTGTTTAAGTAAATTGTCATGTATGTGAAGTTTACTTGTAATTCCCAATGAAGCATTAGATATGTTGAGTTTATTAACTCCATATTCTGATGTAAGTCTTCATCCTTAATCACTTTATCTTGAGAATTTGTATATGTTCCTTTTTATTGTGGTTTTTATGGAATCCTTGAGAACATTGTTTTAAACCATGGTAAAAAAGTGTCTCATGGCTTCTCTAAAACCCGCAATGCATTTACAGTTGTTCATGGCTTGTATAAGTCCGTATGACACTATGGTAGTGTACAATGGAGTTGAAAAACCCATAGGACTTTGCTTTAGTGAACTATGGAACTGCAAACCCATGAAACAAGTATTTTTTGGATGTCTAGCCTAAATCACGAGTTGATTTATGGATTGTAATTCCTTTTGTACCAAAAGGTGACTTGGCATAAGGAACAAATGTTAACATGTTTTTGTATGTTTTCCCACTTAACATTAAGGGGGAGTGTTGGGTTTATAATATTAAGTGGGAAACTGCTTATTTATGCCAAAACCTTCGTGTTTTTTGGTTTATAGCTTATATTTAAAATAAAGACCCGAGGTCAAATTTTAAGAGTGGATCATGACCACCCACCTTTTATATAACAAGGTGATCTCATTAGAGATTGGTTACATAGGTTGTAACATGTATGTGAGCTACAATGTGAAAAGATTACATATATATGATGAATAAGTTAAATCTCATGAGTGAATGTATGAGGCAGTTCATAATACCTTATTGAAGGTGTAACTACATGTGAAATAGTGGGAGTGTTGGGTGAAAGTTTATTCTCAATAAAGATAAGTGATTTCTTAGTAGGTTTTTTTTTACCTTTTATGGTTTTCCCACTTATATCTTGTGTCACTGTGTTATTTACTTTCTGTTCATTATATTTACATTTTGTAATTTGCAATATAATCATATAAATCTATGTTCTTAATTACTGTACTTCATAAACTATAATCTTTGGCAATTTATATTGTGGATCTATAATTCATAATATTATTCATCCCATAAATTCCTAATAATAAATCTTGTTTTACTCCTTTCTAAACCATCTAACCACTTTAAATCTACCTTAACCATTTTAAAACAACTTAAATCTATTTTATTACCACATCCCAACCTCTAGAACTCAGACATAACCTCCCATGAACCATTTCCCCTCGTCAAATATTTGAAATTCGTGATTAGAAGTTATTTTAACCACTTTATTAACATTTTCTCTGAAAAAACCGGATCGCCAGTGATCCTAACCGATCTCTAGTGATTATAAATAGGATTTTTTCCTCCTCTCTTAGGCATCTTCAGAAATATTTTTCTCATGCCTGCACTTCGTTTTGGACTTCTCATAGAATTTAGTCATTCCAGAAATCATCATAGCAACATCCAAGACATTAATAATATCTTTTTCAAACTCTGGAGGTCATTCAAACATCTAGAAATAAACCCAACAATCTTCTTGCATCTACAATCTCCCTCTCTCGAGTAATATCATCGTCTCATCTCCATTCATCAATTTATACAAGGTAAATTGGTTTCCCTTACTTCATTATCTTATTACACATCATTTACAAGCTTAAACCAGCCTTATCAACATCCCTTCCAAGATATACTCTGATAAGTTATCAACTTGTACATTTTCACCAAAATCGTTGATGATTCCTAGAATAGTTGACGATTCCCTATAATCACTGATGACACATGTCTAAAAGGTCATTTGACCCCTAAGATTTCCCTTCTAATATCCAGATGCCAAAATTAAGTACCACTCTTCTTGTCTAAGTGTTTGTCAAGTCATATCAAGCTCCTTTGAGCCATCTTTAGTAATCTATCAGTTATCTCAATCAAATCTATCATCCTACTCACATTTATGAGCACACAACTATCTACATCCTTGCTCTTTTGAGCAATTTTTTAATCCCTAGACTCCCTTTGGATTAGGTATCACCATTGGACCATCATATATCTATGGACCGCATTAGTCCCTTTGCCTTTGTATTGTTTTTTATATCATTTGTTTTATCATTTTATCTCATCATTATCAGATTGATTTCATAAACATGGGTTGACATCCTTGCAAGGAAGTCCATTGACTTATGGGGGATTGGCCTTTTCTAGGAAATATACCATATATATATATATATATATATATATATATATATATATATCTAACCCTATATTTTATGAGTGTTTGTGCATTGCATGTAGCCTATCCCATTAGAAATGAGGAGTTATGTGCACTCTTGGATCAACCGACGTTATTTATCTATCAGTATAAACGTCAATCATCTCAAGTATTTGTAAACCCCACCATATTTTGAGGTCAGTTTTTTTTTTCATTTCATTTTATTAAGTTAATGTTGGAAAGTGAAAACTATCTGGTACAAATACATCTAATGGTGATAACATATTGAATGTACATGAACTTAAAACACTAATTTATACTCGAGGGAATATCCTTAAGAGTATACAACTAAGGGGGATTGTACACACCCAAATTTTTAGTGCTACATTATCAAGGTCTCGAAACTCCTTGCTTCAATTTCTTCGTCATTGAAAGAGTCTTTATTTTCAAATGGGAAAGAAAATATCTCCATTTTGGTATTGCATCCATCAATCATTAGCTCAAGAGTGGAATCATATGTTTCATCTTGCCTTCTATCAATATGGCCAACCTTCACATTGGTTAAGGCTTCTAAATCAGCTTCACGCTTGTCTTGAAAATTTGTGGCTTGCATTAGGAGCTTGAGATTGAGCTCGGGATCTTCAGTTTCTTATGTGGCTCTAATCATTTCTTGTACAAACATTTCTTTCAAACCTTTCATGGGATCATCACAAGATGATTTTGTCTCTCCATAGATGACCTGAATGAGATCATCTTCATCCACAAATGAGAATGAGAATAACTCCTCACCTTGGAAAAGAATATAAGCTGATTTTTCTTCTTGAAAATCATCGAGAACCATCTCCTCTTCTTCATGGTTTGCATCATCCGTCTATTCAGATCCACCCTCTTGCAACTCGAATCTCCTCAATGCTTCTTCAAAGTCCAAATCTCTCTGAGAAGGAATGTTTGGACATATCAAGATAGGAATATCCTCTTCCTCCTTAATTGTCACAAATTGATTCATATGTCTGCTACCTTGGTATAAAATGTTAGCTTCTGGGATTTCAGACTTTCATACCATGTACCTCATCTTCTTCTTAGGAAGCAATTTCTCCATGTCTCCCTTCACTGGTATGGTTACAGAAGACCAATTCATCTAAAATTTGCCTCCCAAGTCTTGGCAGAAATTTCTACTTAGCAACATTCCGAACAAGGCTGGGACGTCTACTACCAAAATCATCGATGAAAATTTCTTGTCTGGAAATCTAGCGAGAGCCACCTGTGCATCTTTGATCTTCCCTAAAAGTGAGACATCTTTTGATTCCAAAGAGTAACAAGAGCCGCTAGGTGGAGTCATGGTAATTTTTAGAGCCTTGGCAACCTTCAAAGGCATCACGTTGTCTAAGGCACCAAAATCTATTATGCAATTGTTCAACATATATTGTCCAACAAGAAGGGATTACATAGAAAGGTTCAACTTTATTAGTCTTTGATGCACTAAGAGAAAGCATGTTCTATGAGGGAGGTGTAGGTGAGTTTGGTAGTATGCCTTTGGAGTAGAAGTTACATCATTGGGTGTTAGACTACCGCTCTTGATATATCAGACAAACCTCTCAAATTGCTCAGAATGAGTCCGTAAATATTTAGTTTGAGTAATTTGTATTTTTGGCTTTGTTTGCATATTCTATGAAGTCAAAGGGAGTAGATGTGGACAAGGGGGGTGAAGGGACTGAATTTTGGGTCTAGATGGGCTTAAGAGCAAGATTATATTTTTGGGGAATAGAGAGTATTTTGAAAGGTACACTAGGAGCTTTCAAAGCACTAGATCTTACAAGAGCAGATTTAGATTAAGACTTGGAAGAGACATCAGAAGACTTACTTGGGATTGTGGGAATATTCTTACTTGCTACAGGGTTAGGCTCCAACAATTCAAAATTCATGGAAGATGGAAGTGGGGATCCTCAGCTAATTATTTTATTTTGTAGAGTCTCCACAGGAGGATCATCAGCCTTCTTTTCTTTCGCAGTAGTGGAGGGAGATACTCTTTTCTTAGACTGAGAATGAGTGAATACCACACATGAGAAACTAGGTGCACATCCTCTTCGTCTTCTTCATCACCTCTGGAATACTCACAAAATTTGATTTTTCTATCATTCTCAAAGTTCATTGACTCTCTAGGTAAGTTTCAACACCTTAACCTTCTTATTCAAGATCTTCTTCATCTTTCTTGAAATAGGACAATTTATGTTCATGGGTGGGGCCTCTAAGGCAAGCCTTTAGGGTGCTCATGCAATCTGATTTTCATTATATTCTTTGGGAATAAACTCAGTTCAAATAATTCCATTTTCAAAGATGCTATCTCATTCACCCACTTTTGCAATGATGGATTGGTTCTCTCATCCCCAAGATGTTGGGTCTTTCCCTTTGATGGGTTCTTGATCTTTCTGGAGAGGATGAGATTTTCATCAAGTTCAATGGCCATCCTTTTTGCTTCTATGATGTTCCTTGGTTGGGATATTTGCAAAAAAAACATACTTATGGTGATTGAGCATTGATGAAGAATCTCTTGACATTGCTTTTAGATGGTTAATTTTCTTAAGGTATCCCAAGAAGCAACTGTTCGAAATGAGCCAAGAAGGATCTCATAGTTTCATTTTCTCCTTTTTTCATTTGAGCTAACTGCACTAGGAGGTCCTGAAAATCTTTAGTTGATAGAGAATGCATCCTTGATGTCATTCCACTCCGTGATGGATCAGGAAGTCAGGAGGTAGAACCATTTTGCTCTTTTTTCTTGGAGGGACTCTACGAGCAGTCTCACAGAATTGTCTTCATGTTGGACACCAAGAATTCCACATGATGTTGTGAAAGTAGTGATGTGTTCTTCAGGATGTTATGCATTGTCACCTTTGAACTTTGAAAAGTTCTTGTGGAAACCCGTTGGTAGATCGTGAAGAGGAGGTTCAAGAGCAAGCGGACATGTATTCCTTCCCCATGGAATGATAGGTTGAGGTCTTTCTACTTCATCTTCCATTGTCATTTTTGTTTCTTCTCTCACTTCTACAAATTCTTCTTCTTATTGGAACTCAATAACCAATGGTGGTTGAAAATGGGAGAATTTGAAGGGGGGGTATCAACAATAGTCTTGACAAGATTTCCAAGTGAACTGTTTGAAGAGTTGGATGGAGATGAGGCTTGAGAGAAGAAGTATGGATTATCTTTAATTCATTCTTGTTGATTTTGCAAAGACTTGAAATTGGAACAGACAACACCTCTCGACCTTCTCAACATGGTGTATCTTCCTTTAGCCAAATTTTGGAAAATTTTGTAGTGGGAACACTAAAGGACACTGTGGAATGTGAAAATTCATGTGCAAAAATCAGCAGTGTATCTTTTGGCAATGGAATTTCAAGAACTCTTTTTTTTGTTTTTTCAATATTTCATTTTTTTTTATTTGAAGACCTTGCAGTCATATATTGGGTGCATATGCTGCTAAATCTACCCCACGATGGGTACCAAAAATTGTTGGCAATAAAATTTATCAGGTGGAAAAACTTGTGGATTTCTTGCTAATGCTCTAGGAATCTAAGTCCCTCTACTTAACCGGTACAGCTGTCGTATATGCATATGCATAAAAATGTGGAATTCTGTGGTGGCCTTTCGATCGAGGATCCAACAGGGACACTCCACTAACCCTGCAGCAAAGCTTGTAAATACCTGCAAGAGATAACTTTGTCTAAAGAGTGGGAAAGGGGAGTGAGAAATTAGATAGGAGAACTAATGTTGCAGGTAGAAAAATTAGATTCCTACACACACTAGTTAGAAACTTCAACACATGCACTCATGAGAAGAAACAACTCTGCAAATAACAATAAGATCAAATAGAATCTATCAATCACAAAGTATCAAGAAACCCCTTAGTCAAAGAAAGCTAGAAAATCCTTCTTCTTGTATTGATTGTTTGATCAAAATTTGTACATAGTGTGGGAATGGAAGAAATTTTAGAGTGGAGGAAATTAGAATAAAATGGCTATCTCCTTTTCTTTCTCTAGGTATAATGCACTCTTGAGTTTATAAGATCAATCGCCAACCCTTTGAAATGAGAATAGTGTTATAATTTATAGAATGAGAGGTGACTTATCATCTTCCTCATGACCCTCCATATGCCTTATTCCTAACTTTAGACTATTCATATTCCTACAAAATATTTAAGTCCCTTTTATAAAATCAAAGTGACTTAATTTACATTATGTTTCTAAAGTCACTTTAAAGTGACTTAAAGGCATATCAAAAAGTGCAAACCCCAACAAAGAATTATAACATTTGAAAGTGAGAGAAAGTTGGGTGGAAGAGGAGAGAAAAAGAGAGAAAGAGAATAAGAAGAGGAGATTTCATTCCTGATGACGTTCGTTGATCCTTGTCAATGGAAAAATCCAAATGCAGTGAAACTATGAATCTTCGAACTCCTTGCACAATATGAAACTCCTTCCAATTAGCTCATGAATGCTCACCAAGTTGAATGAACTAAGATGGATCTCGAATGCCCTGTGAAAAATGACTAGGATGCTCCTGAACAATGATGTCCCCTTGAATGATTATCCTTGTACGACCCATTGTTCCAAAACTACTCTTTGAGTGTAACTTACTATTTTTAGTAAGTGTTAATTGTGAGCCGAGATGACCTTTTGATGACCTTGCCTCTGATGGTCCCTATGTGTTTATTTCCTTCTTCATATCCTCTTTAAATAGTAGCTTACCCAAAGTAATCTGTACGCCGGAAAAGCGACAGGCGAGCTTGAGAATCTACAAGTGACTCTTCCGCGTACCCGACCTCTCGAGGTCGTGCCGAGACAGCCGGTGGGGGTAGAATATGCGTTGGATTCAGACAAACTAGTTAGGCAGTCTAATGTCTTCGACACGCACTAGTGGAATTTGTGAATCTAAGGCAAAGAAGGCCCTTCTAACTTGGACTGGTGTGATAGATCGATCAGCAAGGATGACTGCTCGAAGGCTCCAATCAATATCGAGCTCTGGCGTGATTCGATCTATGGGTTGCGGAATACGTGGAAAATGACCTGGGATAGTTTCGTGTATATCTCCTGATAAGGTCATATGGTGGATGATGAATATAATTTGACTCTACGGATGATTTTCTGGCCTAGTCCAGAATTCCCTAGCTTCGTTAGCCGCGATATCTAGTAAGGACAGTTGTTCGATGATGATAGGTGGAAGTGGAGTGGACCTGAATACCAAGGTGCGTAGGTTAGTGTCTATATCTAATTGACTTGTGGACTCGTTGGGCTGTGGGATCTGTGGATCACAACCATAGACTCTCGGTTGTTGCGGTCCTGTTATGGTCATACGCGAGATCAAGTTCTAATCCCTAGTATCCAGTAATCATATGCTTTCTCAGCTTCTATATTTAGAACCAATAGTTGTGCAATCTTCTCAGAATACCTTATAGGCGTTCTCGCAACCTGGATTCTTAAGCTGGTATCTATATCTACGAGGGTGTCTCCAGCGTCTGGCTGTGGAACTAAAGGATCGCACCCTGAATGTTTGTTCTCTTTCGAGCCCTTCTACAGTCATGTGAGTGCTGTGCCTAGGGCAATCTATAGTTTGGTTGGTTTGACCAAAATGTGTGTGCTTGGTCGTCTTCTATGTTTAATCCTCTTAATTGAGGACTGATCTGTTGTAAATCTGTGGTTGTTCGGAATACTTGTATCCTGAGATTTTGGTCTATGTCAACTATTGCTGTGACTAGGTTTGGTTGAGGCACGATTGGCTCAAATATATATTCCCTGGGCTCTTGAGGTCCCGTGATTGTCATACGAAACAAAATGCAAATCTAACTGTAACGAAGCAAATTCTAACTATGTGAAATAAATCTAACTGTATAACTTTTATTCTTCTAAGAAAACTTTTAATAATTTTAAGGAAAGCAAACTATTTTAAGCGTATCTAGAAATAATAACTAAACAATAATTTGAAACAGACAAGATAACCGAGTGTAGTTATTTTCCTGTGCGATTTTGTAGAATTACTCTAAATAAATAAAACAGCTTGTCTAATCTACCGGCAAGATTCTCGATCCTACCTCAGAAGTGAGGAGTGAATCATAGTTTCTCAGAAACTATCAATCCCCACAGCTTCCCTGGCAATATCGAGAATAGAATTTATTGAAATAAAGCGATTAACTACTCTATTTGATATGATTCTAACTAGAACTTTGAAATTTAAAACCTGGATTCCGCAGAACAGTGGCGAATCCGATGGTGTATGTGATCTCGTCCCCTCAGTATGATCTCCTCGTTCTTTCGTGTTCACGTGGATCCAGAAAAGCGTGTGATGCTAGCACCGATAGGAGTAGATTTTGGGACAAGGACAGCTTAGAATGCAGACCGAAAATGCGAGTAGGAGAGGGATAGCGCAAGAGTACAGAGCTTGGCTTATGCGATTCCTAGCGGGATTTTACTGCGAGCCATGCAACATGAAGTGACCAGAACCTGTAACTATCCTATACGAAGAGCAAAACCTGCAACTTTAATGGCTTCCTAAGCGATTCTGTTCCAATAGATTGGATAAAATAAAGACACTGCTTGCACAAGTTGGATATGTGGCTTACCAACAGCTGAATAAAGCTAACCAGGCATATAATGAACTGAACTAAGAACACCAAGATACGATGAAAGCAAATCTACAGCAAAGAGAAACTCAGAGGCAAGCTTCTAACTGGATTTGGATGAGATAACAGCACTGCCTGCACAAGATGGGTCTGTGGCTTACTAACAGCTGAACAATACTATCTAAACATGCAAGGAATTAACACTATGGCTTCTAAACAGAATAAAAGACTGAAATATGAGAATCAGAGCATGAAATTGAATGAGGGGCAGACCATTTGCTTATGCACAAACCATGCATTTATAGGAATTGAAACATCCAAAAACCAAAACCAAATGGAACTCCTAAACAATAAACAAAGAAAAAACACTATTCCAGGGGACCAAAAACATAAATGCATGCTCAAGTCGGCAAAGAAAGCTGGTGAATCGTGATATTTCACGCGAGTCACGTCAAAGAACGTTCTGGAAAAAGCGCACAGGACCGCCGCTCTGAGCAGGGCGGCGGTTACAGGACCGCCGCCCTGATCAGGGCGGCGGTCACGAGGCCGCCCTGTAGGGCGGCGGTTTCGTCACTGAAGAACAAAAGGCCAAGGAAAGAAGAAAAAGGGGGAAAACAAAGGGCACTGGGGCTAAGCGGGGCATGCGGGATGTTAACGCATACTCCGAGGGCTTTTCCGGATCCCGAACACCTTGCGAGGAGACCTGTATCATCATCGGGGCACTTGTTACACTGTTCTGGCAGTACAGTACCTTACAATTTTGGGTACGTACATATTGCCCCCTCGGAGAAGCGTTTTAGCCATGAAGAGGCATAAAACGGTGGGTCCGAGTATGGCAGTCCCGAAATGGGGAGTTAGAAGCTATACCTTACGCGTCCGTGTGCTGAAATGACGCCATCCGAAATTCCCGCTACCTGCAAAATGAAAAGAGAGCTCAAGTGCAGATAGATGCAATAACTTGGAAAATAAACGCTAAAATAATAGGGAATGAGAACGTACCATTCGTGCGGGGATAGAAACTTACCTCCATCAGCGCTCCAAACCTGTGAAAAAGTTATTTTAAAACGAAACAGAACGATATATATATGAAAGTGGGCCCATTTTCCTATTCATTTGCGCGAGTTGATTTGATTGATTTTGAGCTCTGGGACCCACGGTGACGGTTTCTCACGCGAGTAGAGTCGAGACGTTCGTAGCGAAATCGTGATCATGCCTCCACGTGCGGAACACCGACCTCAGCGATCACAGGTTGGTTTTCTTCCATTTTGTGTTTTTCCCTCTTTAAATTTGAAATGGCAAATTCTTTGCAATGGGGGGGGTATTTTTGAAAATGCTAGGTTCAAAAGGTCCACCTAGGGGGGGCGCCTACTGGGTAGGCTCCATTTTTAGGTTAAATGGTCTTTATTTGCTTGTTTTGGGCTTTTTAAGGTTAAAAACCCGCGCGGGTTTTCGGACCGCGACCGCCGCCCTGGCCAGGGCGGCGGTTACACGACCGCCGCCCTGATCAGGGTGGCGGTTACCGCCGCGCCTTAAAGGCGGCGGTTACAAAACCGCCTCCCTGCTCAGGGCGGCGGTTTTGCACAGAATGCAAAAGAACTTATTTTGGAGACTGCACTTGTATTTTTATCACTTCTATATGTTTTTATGATTCTCTCGGTATCGTTCAGATACTAACTTGCTCTGTTTTGTGTGTTTTTGGGTGTATGCAGGCGAAAGAGGAGTATATTAGATGGAGCCGAGAGAGAGAGTGTGATTGGCTGCCCGGGGTACTGGATGCCCTTTCTCAGGATGAGGAGGATACATTACAGAGGGCCGGCATATTGCGTATATCACGTGTGCCTCATGTCACACCATCTAGTCACATACTTTGTGACTTGTTCTCATATTGGGACGCAGATCGGAACACTTTCCGGTTGCCAGGGGTCCGTGGTGAGTGGACCATTACTTTGGAGGATGTCTACCGTATCCTGGGGGTCCCGATCATCGGGAGGAGACTCACACTGGAGACGGCAGGGTCCCGAGCACAGATTGCACAGTGGGCAGCGTACATGGGAGATGCAGTCATCTCCACGGGGTCGAAGAAGGGAGTGAGAGTCCGATCCATTCCTTCTTTGCCCATCCCCGTACTTCGACAGGCTATCATGGGGATCCTTGCCTCGAGGCTGATCGGGGACAAGGGAGGGGATACTTTACTATACTGCTGGGCCCCCATCATTGCACAGATAGAGGGGCATGGCCGGATATACGCCTGGGGCGCAGATATTCTGGGGACCACCTACCATGATTTATACAGGGTGGTCCGTCTACAGGGACAGTCTTTGAGCCACCCTACTCTAGTCATGAGTTGGGTGTATGAGCGCTTCATCCCTTATGGCAGGGGCGTGGAGGTGGCAGATCCAGGGGCTGTGAGGGCAGCCAGATGGACAGATATGTCGGTGCTTAGAGCACCTCACCAGCCAGTTGCCTCTCTTACTACAGCAGACATGGAGGCGACACCGTACCAGCTTATGGCCGGTATATGGGGAGAGGAGACTCTTACATTGATTTCTTGCTCCACCACAGGGCAGCTTATTGACCGCGTGGGACGAGTGGAGGTACATCCTTTCGGCAGGGTTCCTCAGCAGTTTGGCCTTCCATATACGGGCATGCTTCCTCCAGTGGCACCAGTCTATAGATCAGTCCGCGAGGCTAGAGGGGGGCCTAGAGGCCGTGGTTGGACAGTGATCACTCCTGGCACTCCCATTGCAGCCAGGAGGATAGTTCGGGCTAGAGGGAGAGCTGGTGCGCCTCGGGCACCTTTGCTTCAGATTGCTGCGGGTCCTGCTCACAGCAGCGATGACCCCATAGATATTGACTCCGATTCTGAGGAGTTTACAGAGGGAGGATCGGAGGAGCAGACGGATGACAGTGATCCTGAGTGGTATGACACTCAGGACATCATGCAGGCAGAGAGGGCCGAGCAGAGTGCAGAGAGAGAGACTCTAGCTTCAGAGGAGCCACTCTCCCAGGGCCATGGTGGAGAGGATGAGTCCGTTGCGGGGCGTCATGTTGCTCCTACTACAGGAGCAGCCCCTCAGTCGGCAGCGGCATCTGCGGCGGGTGCTGGCCCTAGCGACCCATCTTGGAGGCCCGGTGATCCGAGTAAGTTATCCTTTCTTCCTTTCAATGCTTGTTTAGTTTAGGATTTGTTTTAATTGCTATTTCTCCTTGTGTTTTGATATTGTATCTTTTAGCCTCTTGTCTAGTTTCTAATTCATTTTTCTTCTTTGTTTGCAGAGACTGTTGACGAGTGGCGGGATCTAATCCGCAGGGTATGCACTGATTCCCTGATGATCCCTATGGATAGGACCCGTGCGGAGCTGTCCGTAGATGCCGGGGAGCCCTCAGCAGCCGGTAGGCATACCGACGTCTTCGCTCCCGTTTGGCACGTGGCCAGGATGGTGTCGACTCTCCGTACAGAGTTGGCAGGCTATAGGACAGCCGAGCGTCTTATGAGGAGCCATTCTCGTGGCGAGACCGCGGCTGCCCCTCGGGACCCTGAGCCCTCCGTGCATTCAGAGCGCCGGCGTAGCCGGAGCCCTAGGCGAGGGCGCACACCTTCGGAGGGGTCGCGTAGGGGTTGAGAGACCACTTGGCTCCTATGTATTTTGTTATAGATTCTTTTGTATATCACGGGCTCTTTGAGCGTTTTGACCATGCCTAGTGCATGATGGCATTGTATATAAACATTGATTATTTATATATATGCATTCGTTTTTGGACCAAAACTTGTCACTCATGTTTTCCCTTTTCTGTTTCCAACTGCTTTGTGTATACTACGATGTATGTTTTATATGCTTTCTAGAATGTATGCAATGGAAAACAGATGATGTAAATGTTTGCTTTCTTTTTGTGTTTCATGATGCTGATACATGATACTGTAGATATATTGTGATTTTGAATCTTAGCTTCTGTGAGCAATTTGGATACCTCATGTTTGTTTTGGCAAAGTGATGAAAATAACAAATATGATGAACAGATAAACTTGCCCCACTCCTAACTCCACGCAACCAGTAAGATGCGAGGGCTCATCACCAAGAGCCAGGAAGGGCGCAAGTTATGAAATGTGATGAAATGATAGTGATGAAAGATAGACAAAGCTTTGGCGGAACCAAATTGAAAGCTACAAGCTGACTCCACCTGGGTGACTTCATAGTTTTGGATGCAACTTGCTTTGCGGTTTATCTAGACTTAGACCCGTAGATGGCCACATAGTAGACAAAATCTGGGTTTTTAGGATTTTTAACTCTTTTTGGAATTTTGAATATCTGATTCATTCGTTTTTGACTCAAAGTTTGAATAGTTTGTTTATGACCTTTTAACGTTTGCTTTGTCAAGAGGACCCCCTACACTTTGCCCCATGCTACTAGTAAGAAGCGTGGGTTTATCACCGTGGGCAAGGCATAGGCGAGTAAGGGCATTTCCATCCTTTCCCAACCCTACGTCACTAGTAAGAGACGCAAGCTCATCACCGAAGGTTGGTGGGGCAAGGAAATGTGTAAAATTAAAATTTTCTGTTTAATCACTTTTTGACTTGTCTTTTTGAGTAAAATGTCAGTATATGCTTATTTCCAAAGAGATGTATATATGGGATAGATGTGACACCATGAAGCTTCTAGAACAGACCTTAGGCAAGACACCTATTCTAAGAAGAAATCAAGGCGAGAAAAGACTTGCAGATCTTGGTATGGTTACCGTTAAGACTTTGTCATGTCTATTTTATTTGATAAAAGATTCTGAAGTGATTGATGATATCGTGAAAATGGAGAGATATGATTAGAAAGTTTTGTGCCAACAACATCATGAGTTTGTAATGAATTGCTTTGAGAATAGACTCCTTGATCACAATCTGTGTAAGAAACGAATGGACAAAATGATCCTAATTTATATGAAAATGCAATGTAGATAGCTATATAGGTAGCGTTAGCTGCTTATGCGTAGAAACGTTTGAGGTGCAGGGAATTGACTGTTTCGCCAAACTCCTCACCTTCTAACGTACATAAGAGGTATGCACCATTTCCATAGTCCTTCATGACTCGGTATGGGCCCAACCATTTGGGCCGGAATTTCCTTCCTTCGCCGGTCTTCTTATCGATCCGGCTGTCTAGTCTTAGAACTAGATCACCTTCGTATATGTCACGTTCATAGACCTTCTTGTTATACTGCCGGCACATCCGGTCAGCGTAGACTCTATGTCGCTGTTCAGCATCTAACCTGGTTTCATCTAGGCTTTCTAGTTGGGAAAGACGCGCTTCTCTGTAAGCGTCTTCATCCAGAACTCCTTGTAATGAAATGCGAAGACTAGGTATTTCAACCTCGAGTGGGAGAACTGCTTCTGCCCCAAATACCAGCGAGAAAGGAGTTGCTCCCGTTGGTGTTCTTATTGAGGTTCGGTGGGCCCATAAGGCCGGGTATAACTTTAAATGCCAATCTCGCTTGTTTTCTTTTACCGTTTTAAGGAGAATGGCTTTCAGTGTTTTGTTTGTTGCTTCAGCCTGTCCGTTGGCTTGGGGATAATACAAGGAAGCCGTATGATGGCTTATCTTAAATTTATTGCATAGCTCATGAACCTCTTCATTCTTAAAAGAAGTTCCATTATCGGAGATAATGATTTGCGGGATACCGTACCTGCAAATGATTTGGTTTAAAATGAACTTAGCGATTACAGAACCAGGTACAGTAGTAAGAGGCATGGCCTCCACCCATTTGGTAAAATATTCAGTGGCCGTGATTATAAAATTATGGCCGTCTGTGGATGAGGGAGAGAATTTCCCTATTAAGTCTAGACCCCATGTAGAAAAGGGCCATGGAGTTGCGATTGGTTGTAGAGCTTGTGCCGGCATGTGGATCTCATGAGAGAATTCTTGACATTTATGACACTTGCGTGCAAACTCTATCGCGTCACGTTCTAGAGTGGGCCAGAAATAGCCCATTCGATGTATTTTTCGAGCGGTGGCATGGCCACCGAAGTGGCCTCCACATATACCGCTGTGGGATTCATGGAGAATCCTCTTGGACTCTTCTGTGTCAACACACCTTAAGAGCATTCCATCGAATGCTTTTCGATAGAGCACTTGCTCTATAATGACATATTTAGCTACGATTATGCGTAACCGCCTTCTTTGTTGCGGTGTAACTGCCTCGGGTACGTATGGTCTATGATATAATTAATGATATCAGTGTACCAAGGACACTCAGAGATAGCGGGTCGAGTTTCGATGTAGTATACGCACTCATCTAGAAAATCCAAATCTACTAGATCGCCTCCATCTAATGGATTATCAGCTAACCAATCCGCAATGATTTGTCCCTTAACTGACTTCTGATTTACAAATGTTAATTCGAATTCTCCCATTAAGGTTATAAAACGTCCAGCCTTTTTAGACAAGGACCCTTGTGTGAGGAAAGTTCGTAAGTGGTCCGTTTTCACCATGACCTTCGTTTCTTGATTCAGCATATAATGTCTTAGGCGTTTAGTAGCAAAGACTATGGCAAGGCATTCTCGTTCTGCTTGTGTATAGCGTGTTTCATAGTCGAGCAGTGTTCGGCTAATGAAATAAATCACACGTTCTCTCTTGTTATCATCTTCTTGGGCCAACATACAGGCTAGTGAGACATTGGTAGCTCGTGAGTATAAAATCAACGGGCGATCTTGCTTAGGTGGCATTAGCGTAGGTGGTGACAACAAGAAACGTTTAACTGCGTTGAAAGCTTCGTTGCAGTCTTCGGTCCAATCAATGCTATAGTCTTTCTTGAGTAAATTATTGATTGGATGAATGGCGAAGCTTAAGTCTGGGATAAATCTTCGGATTGCACCTAGCTTTCCGAGAAATGACCTGATTCCAGATTCGTCCGAAGGTGGAACCATTTCGAGGACAGCCCAAATTTTGGTTGGGTCCACATCTATTCCCCGTGACGATATGATGTAACCTAGGAGTTTTCCTCCTGTTACACCAAAGACGCATTTCTCTGGATTTAGCGTGACTCCGTATTCTATTAGGCGTGAAAGAATGACGCGGAGTACTTCCGGATGGTCACAACGCTTCTTGGCTTTGGCCAATAAGTCATCCACGTAAGATTCCACGATCTTATGAATTAGATCGTGAAATATGTATGTCATAGCTCGCTGGTAGGTAGCACCGGCATTCTTGAGGCCGAATGGCATAACAGCGTAGCAATAGGTTCCCCAAGGAGTTATGAACGTGGTTTTAGCTTGATCTTGCTCGGATATTCTGATTTGGTTGTATCCAGAGAATCCATCCATGAGAGACAAGAGTTCAAAACCAGCTGTTGCATCAACGATAACGTCTATGGATGGTAATGGGAAATCGTCTTTAGGACACGCTTTGTTGATGTCTCGGAAATCTATGCAAATGCGTATCTTTCCGTTCTTCTTGAGAACGGGAACGATGTTAGATACCCATTGGGAGTAGTCAACTGGCTTGATGAATCCTACCTGAAGGAGTTTTATTACTTCCTCTTTTACCATGAGAGCTACTTTGGGCTTCATGGGTCTTGATTTTTGTTTAATTGGCTTTGCATCTGATCTAGTGACGAGGTTGTGCACCGCAATGTGGGGTGCGACTCCCGTCATCTCCTTGTAATTAAATGCAAACGCCTTCTGATGTTCTTTGAGAATCTGAGTATGTATTTCCACTTCTTCTGGGGTTAATGAAGAACCTAGTTTCAATATTCTTGGTTCATCTTCTGTCCCGATGTTGACATCGATTGTTTCCTCGATCAAAGAGGCGTTACCCTCTTCGAACTCAGGTGGTGCTGGAGGTAAATCTAGATCATCCCCATTTTCTATTGCGTATATGCTAGGCTCCGTTTGTGAGGGAAGATCCGTTACGGGATTTCCGAAGTAGGAAGACGAATGCGGAATCAGGGATAAATCTAGCATGTGATAGGAGAGATGTAGTGCTGCATAGGCATTTAAGTAATCCAAAGTAGCCGCATCATTTCCGACATGGTCTAGGATGGTAGATTCACTTCTGCTTGAAAGAGGATTTGTCATTATTTTTATCAATGGTTCATCACGAATGGACACTGTGAACTGGGTATCTTTTAACTCATTGCTTGGAGTAAAACGTGATGCTGAGGTTGCTATTGAATCGGCGAGAAGATTTTTCTCTCGAGGGATTGCTTCAATGGATATAAAGTTAAACGCCTTGCTTAAATCTAATACAACATTTTTGTAGAGTTGCAAATGTTCGGCTTTAGTTTCATATACTTCAGAAACTTGGTTTGTCACTAATTGCGAGTCTCCCAGGACTCTGATGTTATCAATACCAATTCTTTTGGCTAAGGTAAGGCCAAGGAGGAGGGCTTCGTACTCAGCGCCGTTGTTTGTACATTCAAAGTTTAATTTAAAAGCGAATGGGAGGACTTTCTCCTCGGGTGAAGTAAGAATTATACCTGCCCCCGCTCCATAACGACATTTAGCTCCATCGAAATGGAGAGTCCAATACTTAGCCGGGAGTATAGTTGTTGGGGCATCTGTTGCGTTTGCGCACTCTACTTCTACCATACAGAGATCTTCTGCTGGCAAGGAACCAACACCTAGGGAAAATCCTATGCCTACTGAATCGAATGGTAAGAACATTGGTGAATCTTGTTCTATCAACTCAACGATTTTCGCAGTAGTCCCTAATGATACTGTTTCTTTAGTTTTATCTTTAGGGGTTGGAATTGTTTTGGCTACACTGGTAGTTTCAAGATCCGTCGTAGGTACCAACTTTTCCTCTGGCTTTGGGTCAGAGGGTTTATTAAGTTGGTTTGTTGGAAGTTCAAATTCTGAGTGCACCCCTGGTCTTTTCTTTAAATCAGCTAGGTGTAAATCGAAAGGTTTTGGATCGCCTTTGGCTACAAATACCTTTCCTAGATGCAAGAATCTTACTTCTTGAAATAAAGTGGAAGGGATTGCCTTCATTCGATGTATCCAAGGTCGGCCGAGGATCATATTATAGTTAGTTTCCCGATCTATAATATAAAACTCAGTCAAGATGGTTTTGGGCCCTAAGGTGACCGGCAGTATTATAGTTCCTATCGAAGTGGCTTTAAGGCTATCATAGCCTCTCAAGGTATTTCGTGTAGTGGAACAGTTTGTTTCTCCATATCCAAGTTTTTGGAGGAAAGAGAAAGGGACTATGTTAACTGCGGCCCCATCGTCAACCATTGCCCGTTTTACATAGTTATTATAAACCCACACTTGCAAGTGTAAGGCTGGGTCACCTCGGCGTGCGATCTCAGCATCTGTGGGCATTTTACTTATTTCGAAGATGAATTCGACATCCTTGTCCGGCTGCCCCGGAGGGTGGATATCAAAATCTACGTGATTTACTTGTGTTTCGGGAGGTGGAGTGATGTTAATTAGATGGCCTAGACCTAATGCTTCTAAAAGAGCAGCTCTGTGAGGGGGAGAGTTCTTTAGTAAGTCCAAAAATGAAATGTGTGAGAAGGTCTTTGTTAGGTCACTAATTAAATCATAGGCACCGATGGGTTTTTCAACTATTTGATGACTCTTATCTGTCTCTGGCAGATGACTTGGGCTCGGTTGAGAGAAATACTCTCGTGTTCTTGTTATAGCTTCGATAGGTAGTTCAGCGTCTAATTCTACCAAACTGACTATCTTAGGTCTCGGTTGAGCTCCCAACTGTGGCGCAACTGACGGATTTAATGAAGTCGAGGCTTCATGATCATTGTTTCCCGTCACTGCACCTTTGTTTGTTCCGGTTGGATTCAGCCTATTGCTATCATGATTTGGGAGCGGATCATTAAAGATCTTGAGGGGAGCATTCTGAGGAGAAACTGCCCCTGCGAGAGTATTTGGTGATGATGAGACGGGATCCGCCAAAAACAGGTCTGTGAAGAACTGTCTTTGTTCTTCTGGCAAGCGTTGCATAAATTTATTGTAGTCACGGCACGTTCTAGTATCGTGACCCTGAATTTTATGGAAACCACAATAAGAATTGGGGTTGTAATTCCCGTTTTGTTGGTTTGGTGTGTATTGTGGCCTAAAATTCCGATCAAACTGTTGCCTATTAGGACCAAAGTTTTGGAATTGTTGTTTCTGGTTTTGACTTTGGTTTTGGTAACCAAATGAGTTTTGGCTTGGCCCTTGTATGGGATTTCACCGTTGTTGTTGTTGTTGTTGTTGTGGATGGTTAAAATCCACTGTATTGATTGTCGGGGTAAAGTTGTTGTTTCGTTGGTTGTTTGTTTGTGACGGAGCATTAACAACATTTACCCTCTTGGGCTGGTCGGTTACCCCATCCGTTGTTACCCCACGATTTTTGTTAAGGATTTTGGGTCCTTGATTGACATTTGTGGTAGTTGTAGTGTTTTGAGTGGAGGTGATTAACCTCCCGTTTGTTCCATATGTCTTACGACCACTATCTATCGCTGCTTGATCTATTCGCAGAGCGCTCTCAAGTACTTCATCATAAGTCCTTAGTGGGAACTTCTGGACTTCTTCCTTCACTTCTCTTACTGAGAGAATGAAGGAATAAATCACATAGTTCCATCTGATCCATGTTTGGAGCACTTGCTGATGAATAAAGGACGGTACGCCACCTTTGGATGAAGTGGGCGACAGACTCGTTATGCTCTTGTTTGATGTGTAAGAACTCCCTGATTCCTGTTCTTAATAGTTTGTTCATGTCGAAGGCCTTGATGAACTCAGACACAAGTTGTTTGAATGAATGTATGGAAGCCTCAGGTATTCTGTAATACCAATCGAGAGCAATGCCTTCCAGCGTTTTGGGGAATATTTTAGCAACAACCCCATCCCATGGGAGTAATTCCCGAATGGCTGTAGCGTAAGCTTTGATATGCGCATTTGGATCTCCCTCACCCTTGAACTTGGGCAAATCAGGGAGAGGTCTTGGAAGCATGACGCTTCGTATGGTGAAATCTAAGGGTTCCTTTAGGTATTCTGAATAAGTCCCTATCGCATAGCTTTCGACCATTGATGGTGTTTGCTGAGGGAGTGGTGGTGGGATAGGTTGTTGATACGGTGCAGCGTATGCGTTGGCAGGGGCATAGGGAGGTCCCTGTGTTTGAGCAAACATGCCGGGAGAGGAGAACATATCTCCTTGTGGTGATTTAGAGTATATGTTTAAGTAGGACGGGGTATTGTCAAGGAACGGACTGTTCGACACTAGACCGGGAGGAATAGTGTTAGAGATGATAGGCCTTGTTGGCGTTTGTTGTGGATATTGAGGAGGCATGCCTAACGTGCCTACTCCCGTAAGGAGATCTACCTGGCCAGAGTGGTATGGAGGATTGGAACTTCCTGTTTGTATGAACGGAGAATTGTGACTTGCTTGAGCCAGTTCTAACCCTCTCACTCTTTCTACTAACGTTGAAATGACTTCATTTGGTGAAGTCACGGTACTTTGCCTAAGCGGCGTTTGTTGTATACCTTGGTGTTGTATAGGTACGTGATATCCTGTCATAAACTGATCGCTATCTTGCCAAGTTTCTCCAAGAATATTTCCTGTATGCAGTGGCATAGAGGTATTTTCTTGAAAAGAGATTTCGGGTTGTATTTGTAAACCTCCTATAGGTGGGTACATTCCCCGGGAGCGTTGTTCACTCCTAGGATAACGTGTTGGCTGTCCATCATCTAAGACCAGGTATGGATCTGATTGCCTACTAATTTGTGGTCTGAGTAGCATTTGAGGAGACGAACCAGATTCTCCGGTAAACGTCATATTGTTTGAACCTGAAGGCTCTGTTTGTTGGGTTCGAGGGGGTTGATCTAACTCCTCAGTTTGAAAAGACGAACTATATCTGATTCTTGGGGTTTGTGTCGACAACTGATTAGTTGAATAGTTGTCACCCCATACTGAGAGCGAGGGTGATGATTGCCTATTTTTTTGGGCGTAGTATGCCTCAAGACCCAAGAGGGGTCTGCCATATGCATCGAATCCCGACATATTCGGGGGGTATATGAATACCCGCAGAATAATGGGAAGGAGCGAAGGTGAATGAGAGAAGAGTGAAACTTCTCAAAGAGAAGGTGAAACTAAGTTGTTTGTTTCACGTCGGGTTCACCAAGTTTTGTACGCCGGAAAAGCGACAGGCGAGCTTGAGAATCTACAAGTGACTCTTCCGCGTACCCGACCTCTCGAGGTCGTGCCGAGACAGCCGGTGGGGGTAGAATATGCGTTGGATTTCAGACAAACTAGTTAGGCAGTCTAATGTCTTCGACACGCACTAGTGGAATTTGTGAATCTAAGGCAAAGAAGGCCCTTCTAACTTGGACTGGTGTGATAGATCGATCAGCAAGGATGACTGCTCGAAGGCTCCAATCAATATCGAGCTCTGGCGTGATTCGATCTATGGGTTGCGGAATACGTGGAAAATGACCTGGGATAGTTTCGTGTATATCTCCTGATAAGGTCATATGGTGGATGATGAATATAATTTGACTCTACGGACGATTTTCTGGCCTAGTCCAGAATTCCCTAGCTTCGTTAGCTGCGATATCTAGTAAGGACAGTTGTTCGATGATGATAGGTGGAAGTGGAGTGGACCTGAATACCAAGGTGCGTAGGTTAGTGTCTATATCTAATTGACTTATGGACTCGTTGGGCTGTGGGATCTGTGGATCACAACCATAGACTCTCGGTTGTTGCGGTCCTGTTATGGTCATACGCGAGATCAAGTTCTAATCCCTAGTATCCAGTAATCGTATGCTTTCTCAGCTTCTATATTTAGAACCAATAGTTGTGCAATCTTCTCAGAATACCTTATAGGCGTTCTCGCAACCTGGATTCTTAAGCTGGTATCTATATCTACGAGGGTGTCTCCAGCGTCTGGCTGTGGAACTAAAGGATCGCACCCGAATGTTTGTTCTCTTTCGAGCCCTTCTACAGTCATGTGAGTGTTGTGCCTAGGGCAATCTATAGTTTGGTTGGTTCGACCAAAATATGTGTGCTTGGTCGTCTTCTATGTTTAATCCTCTTAATTGAGGACTGATCTGTTGTAAATCTGTGGTTGTTCGGAATACTTGTATCCTGAGATTTTGGTCTATGTCAACTATTGCTGTGACTAGGTTTGGTTGAGGCACGATTGGCTCAAATATATATTCCCTGGGCTCTTGAGGTCCCGTGATTGTCATACGAAACAAAATGCAAATCTAACTGTAACGAAGCAAATTCTAACTATGTGAAATAAATCTAACTGTATAACTTTTATTCTTCTAAGAAAAACTTTTAATAATTTTAAGGAAAGCAAACTATTTTAAGCATATCTAGAAATAATAACTAAACAATAATTTGAAACAGACAAGATAACCGAGTGTAGTTATTTGCCTGTGTGATTTTGTAGAATTACTCTAAATAAATAAAACAGCTTGTCTAATCTACCGGCAAGATTCTCGATCCTACCTCAGAAGTGAGGAGTGAATCATAGTTTCTCAGAAACTATCAATCCCCACAGCTTCCCTGGCAATATCGAGAATAGAATTTATTGAAATAAAGCGATTAACTACTCTATTTGATATGATTCTAACTAGAACTTTGAAATTTAAAACCTGGATTCCGCAGAACAGTGGCGAATCCGATGGTGTATGTGATCTCGTCCCCTCAGTATGATCTCCTCATTCTTTCATGTTCACGTGGATCCAGAAAAGTGTGTGATGCTAGCACCGATAGGAGTAGATTTTGGGACAAGGACAACTTAGAATGCAGACCGAAAATGTGAGTAGGAGAGGGATAGCGCAAGAGTACAGAGCTTGGCTTATGCGATTCCTAGCGGGATTTCACTGCGAGCCATGCAACATGAAGTGACCAGAACCTGTAAACTATCCTATACGAAGAGCAAAACCTGCAACTTTAATGGCTTCCTAAGCGATTCTATTCCAATAGATTGGATAAAATAAAGACACTGCTTGCACAAGTTGGATATGTGGCTTACCAACAGCTGAATAAAGCTAACCAGGCATATAATGAACTGAACTAAGAACACCAAGATACGATGAAAACAAATCTACAGCAAAGAGAAACTCAGAGGCAAGCTTCTAACTGGATTTGGATGAGATAACAACACTGCCTGCACAAGATGGGTCTGTGGCTTACTAACAGCTGAACAATACTATCTAAACATGCAAGGAATTAACACTATGGCTTCTAAACAGAATAAAAGACTGAAATATGAGAATCAGAGCATGAAATTGAATGAGGGGCATACCATTTGCTTATGCACAAAACCATGCATTTATAGGAATTGAAACATCCAAAAACCAAAACCAAATGGAACTCCTAAACAATAAACAAAGAAAAAACACTATTCCAGGGGACCAAAAACATAAATGCATGCTCAAGTCGGCAAAGAAAGCTGGTGAATCGTGATATTTCACACGAGTCACGTCAAAGAACGTTCTGGAAAAAGCACACAGGACCGCCGCTCTGAGCAGGGCGGCGGTTACAGGACCGCCGCCCTGTAGGGCGGCGGTTTCGTCACTGAAGAACAAAAGGCCAAGGAAAGAAGAAAAAGGGGGAAAACAAAGGGTGCTGGGGCTAAGCGGGGCATGCGGGATGTTAACGCATACTCCGAGGGATTTTCTCGGATCCCGAACACCTTGCGAGGAGACCTGTATCATCATCGGGGCACTTGTTACACTGTTCTGGCAGTACAGTACCTTACAATTTTGGGTACGTACAGTGGCCATTAACGAATCTTGAAAATAACAGTTCTTGTTTTTGTCTCTGTTCATGATAAAAGCAATTACATTTCGATAGGTTTTTGTTTCTTATGCTTCAGGAGAAATTTCTCTTCAATCCAACAAATGGTTTGACGGGAAATTCAATTTTTCCTTTGTTGAGCCAGAAATGAGATTTCTTCACTGTGAATTTTCCTTGCTACAAATTGGAGGTTTGAATAATATTTTTTAATGGCCTTCAAGAGAGAAGAACTTAGCAACAAATGGTTTGTCAATCTATGCAATGGTTTGTAAGATATGTTCGATTCTTGGTTTTATGGCACTGGAGTTTTCATACTTCTTTTCCATTGTTCTTCGTTCTTTCTTCATGATTCGATCAGTATTCCTATTATGACCTATGTTCCTGTCACCCAAAATTCACCCCTCAAGGTAATTTTGATAACATGCATCAGAATCTTCAGTCCTGAGCAAGTAGACTTGATTCAAGGCCCAAAATCATGTTTTGGGGGTCCCTTTGGTTTCTCTCTAACTTCCCCATCCAAGGAAAAAATTCAACAAGTTAGAAAAAATTGAAAAAAATCAAAAAAATGAAGTCGCGGGCTTGTTTTAATGCATTGCAAGTCTGGAGGCTGTGGATCGTACCAGTGCGGATCGTACCAAGGTTCATCATACCATGTTTGGAGCCGAAATACAAAGGAATCAGCTAAATCGGTTTTCTGTGTCCCAGACCGCACAAGTTCAACAGGGATGCACGGGGCGCACACTGCCGAAAATGATTAAGTCAAAGGGAAATCAGAAAAGTTGGAAATTTTTTGCCCACACGGTCTGTGGGACAGTTGGGACAAAAGTATGCTTAGGACGTGTAAAGGTGAAAAGGCTGCAAAAGGAACTAGACATTGCAGAGAATGCAAAGGTCAACATCCCTTGTGGCCCAGTCAACAGAGAACGCATAAGAACTAGGAAGCCCAAATCAGGTGATGTGGAAGAATGTGTCTGGGACATCTAGGGCACACAGACTTGATTTTTCTGAAATAGCCGTAGTGAAAAGAAAAATTCAATGTTTGACCTCCCAAACTTCAAACGGCCATAACTTTTGACTCCGAGCTCCGATTTTCATAAAATTGGACTTTCTAGAATGAGCATGACGTCCTCTGCATCACGAAAACTAGATTTATTAATTTTTATGAGGGTAGATATATTAAAATAAAATAAACATATTCAGCTCTAGTCAATTAATGTTCATTCCCGTCAAATGACAGAAAATGCTTATCAGACCCAAAATAGTTGTTCGTACTCAGAAGGCCATAACTTTTGTATTTCTCAATGAAATCACACAAAATTGGCACTATTGGAATCATGTTTCCAAGACCAACACACAAAAATCAAGAAATTTTGGATTTAATGAGGTATCAATGGATATTTTCCTAAAAATGTGGCCAAGTTCATAATAGTGTTTTATTTGGTAGTTAGACGCATTCAATGAAGCAAGGGCTACCATATTTCACTGTTGTAAGTCATGGGATAGTATGGGGAGCCTTTTTGCAAGCAACAAAATCATTTCACTCCATTTAATACCTCTTACAAGTGGTTGAAGGATAGATTTTGGGATTTCCATTTTCCCTCTCTCTCTCTCTCTTCTTATTTTTCTATAAATTGGAGTGTTGGGCTCATTGTAAAGGGGGAGGTAGTTTTGTTGTAGCAAAGCTCTATCAAACTTTCTTTGTGAATCTAATGTGTTGTAGGCCCTTTTAGTGGAATCCTTGCATGGTGATCTAGGCCCTTATTTTGTAAGAGATTGAACTGTGCATATTAATGAAGCAATAAATACGAGTTCGTGGATGTATCTTCCCTTACTGTGTTTGTTTTCCTTCTCTTTTCCCCTCCAATTTCATTACATATTTATTGTGTCTACTCATTATCTTGTAGGGATCCATTATCATTGTTTATGTTTGATATTTTGTTGTGAATGCATTTTGCTAGATTGTGGAGAACTATTATCACCCCTTCTAGTGTGCACTTTGCTTATGTATCTCACACATTGGAAGACTAGCCTCACTCCCTCCTTCTCTAGTGTATCATCATTGTAGTGCAGGATTTCATTTTTATGCATTCTCTCTCCTTAGTCCCTTGGAAAGTTAGATTAGGACAATTATTTTTTCCTGCATTAGAGTAGATTGTGGTGGGTAGTTTAGGAGCAAGAACGAGCTTTCTCTAGAGGTCTATCTCAATTAGCAAGTCCCACAACTTGGAGATAGTACCCATGTTATCCAATCAAAATGTGAGCTCAAGTATATGCACTTGTGTAAACATAAGGGTGTTGTGATTTAGTGATAACAGTGCCACCATGGAGTGAAGGAGAATGTGTTGTAATGGAGCTGATTTAAGCTTTGGCAATGGTGGAGTGAGGTGTTCTCTGCAACTTTTCTTCTTGCGGTGAGAAGTAGAAGGAAACAGTGAGAAACAGCTAACAGTTAGAAAAAATTTCAAATTTTTGAGTTGGGGTTGGGAAAAAAAGTTTGTCCTTGATTTCCCTGACCTCAGGGATGTGAGGGACATCAAATTCCATGGTGATCAATACAGTGACATGTGGCAAAAATCTGACAATAGGGAATGAAGGTGAAAAAAGTTGTTCTAAAGCACTGGGGGTTGAAAGTTGGTCATGTGGGTGACCAAAAGACTCCCCATAGGGGATGGGCACATTTTTCCATGTCTGATGTCCCTGACCTCTGGGCCATGAAGTACATCAGTTTCCATGGTAGTTCTAGAGATGACACGTGGCGCTTGATCCGATGGCAGGGAATGGATGCTCCAAAAATGCACCTGGGGGCTGAAAGTCGGTCACGTGAGTGACCAAAAGACTTCCCATAGGGGTTTAGAAACTTTTTCCATGTCTAATGTCCCTAATCTTAGGGACATGAGGGACATCAGTTTCCACAGTGGTCCTAGAGATGACACGTGGCATTTGATCTGACGGCAGGGAATGGATGCTCCAAACATGCACCTGAGGGCTGAACTGTCAAGTATGGAGGTCACATGAGGGTCCCAAAGGTCACATAGGGGATGGAAAAATTTGTAAAAGGTTGGTGTACCTAACCTTAGGGACTTCAGGGACATGAAATCCCATCAGGATCTTGGTGCTGACACGTGTCCTCTCAAAAATTGACTAACTCTTGAACTGACTTTGAGAGGGCAACTTGGAATGATGATAACTTGAGCTCCCAGTGGAATTTATTGGTGAAATTTTATATGATACTGACTGGAAATGGAATTTTTAATCCAATTGTGTGGTTCTCATATCTTTATTCATCCATATGATCCCTAAAAAATAATATTTATGACTTGAGACTCCACCTATACTTGAGAAAAATTGCCTGCAAATCCTATGCGCCAAGGTGTTGTGAAAAATATGATTTCACCGTCATGTAGGTATTGCAATCCTCTTTCTGTAGATGTTTTTTTTACTTCTAAATCCATATGGAGCTCTCAGAATCTTCTTTTGAAGCCCAGCAGATGTTTTAGGCATGTGTATTGCCTAGGCTTGTGAACCCTGTTTTTACTCAGACTACTCCAAGTCTTTCAAAACATCACCAAACCTTCCAAAATAATTTCCATGATGTTATAAGGTCTTAAATTCACCTCCTTGTTGAATTTTTCCCTTTCATTCCACTCCAGGGGGTTGATCCAGTCCTGGGAAGGCTGGTGATAGCCCTTCCTACAATTGCCTGTAGTTTGCAAATGAACTCCTGAAATCACCTAGGGGGAATGAATGGACTTTCCTAAATCACCTAGGGGGATGATATTAAATTATTCAGGAGGTCACTTGGACTTAATAGATAGATTCAAGGTATCTTGGAATGATAGAAATTGAAAATTTTGACATTGGGGTATAGTTGTTGTGCTCGGAAATTGTCAATTTCCCTGTTGCACATTTGCACAAAAACAATACCAAAGAGATAAAAAAGAGGAATAAGACACTAGAAGTTAAATATACTTAACTCCAAAATGGAAATGGAGGTCCAAGAAACACTGAACATAAGAGACCTAAACCATTAAATAAAAATAAATAGAGAAAGTTCCTTGAAAGTCCGCAGACAGTTCGAGAGAAGTTACTTTAGTTTGCATTACTATTGTTGGATGGTTTAACCTCCCTAATCTCATATTTTATGTTGGGTTTAGTATTAATCTTCTTCTGGGGGGCTCCTTGGCATCATCATCCTCAGGGTCCTCCAAATATTAGATTAGATTAGTTAAGTTTTCTTTCATTCATTTATTTCCTTTATTTAATTAGTTTCTTTTCAAGTAATTAGATAAAATCAATCAAGAAAACAATAGAGAAACTACGCTACCCAAACTTAGCATCTAATTCCCCTTTGGCCAATTCAACTACTAGGAATTCACACTACCCAATCTTAGTCCCTAATTCTCTTATAGTTTCCCATAAACACCCCTACAATATTCCACATCGGTTGTCCTGACATGACCTCAGGAATTCGAGTGTGACTAAAGGTCACGTGTTGATTTTCAATCATATAGAGACCTAACCGCAAGACACTAGAAATAATATTAGATGCAACCAAAAATTAAATTGATGTAGTTATGGGTCCAACAGTGATGGGTATAGAGTAATGAAGCGGTAGCAACGATTTACATCAAATATAATATTGTACGTAGAAATGTTGAAAGATTGAAGCACCATAAGAGAGAAAACATTTTCTTGATTGTGTGGATTGACTAAAACACTTCATACCATTTTTTGGTTAATAGAAACAAGAATAGACAATATATTAGAAATAAATGTAGCATTAATATTATAATTTTAAAGGAGCATCTTTAGAATAAAGATACATGTTTTTGAGAGAGAACGAGATGGCAATGGCAGAAAAGAACTTTGTCCTTGTGAGATCTGGTGAGAAAAGCCACGGATCAGGTGGGGGGATTAGATTTGTTCTACTTAGAGGTGCCTCTATGGGTCTTGTGAGTTTAGGTCAAAGTTTTGGGTTATAGGGAAGCTACATGAGGGAGCCTGAACGGAGCCCCTCTAACCCTAATCTGAGACCCTTGCAAATCAGACAGGGATGAGTACAAGTAAGAGGTGGAAGGGAAAGGATATGAGCCAAACAGTAAAAAAAAAACCTATGCTACTACTTCTAAGTCTACATCATTTAAATATATCCTTGGAACTCATGGTGGATATACTCCTAGTAACTAGGCATATCTAGTCGATATGGCAGAAGAAATCCTTGCCCTAGAGATCAAAAATTCCGAGGTAGAGGAATAATTTCAGTCTCTAGTTGGAGATGTTTTGATCAAGCACTTCAATGGCCTTTGGCCTTCCTCTACCAAAATATATAAATGGATATTTGAATTCTAGACTAATAAGTGTGAAATTTCACTCTATTCCAGGGGTTTCTTTATTATGCATTTCAAAGAAACCGAGGATTATTAGCGATGCATATCTAGAGGACCATGGTTCTGGGGTAATGCCGGTATGTATTTGACTCCTTGGTTTCCAAAATTTGATCTAACTTCTCATTCAGTTACCAAAATGCCTATTTGGGTGAGGCTTCCAAATCTCCCTCTACATCTATGGTATTCCCTAGATAATATTGGTACTTATATAAGCTAGTTTATTAAAGAAGATTTGGATAGAACTCACTCAGGATTGTGCACATATGCTCGCATATGTGTTGAAATTGATTTGAGTAAAGGATTACCAGATCATATTTTATTAAATTTTGGAAAAATTTAGTATTCATAGATTTTGGATTATGAGAACACCGCCTTTAGATGCAAAGTTTGTAAAAACTCGGGGCATTTGCAAGCTTGTTTTCCTTTAAATATAAATGGAGCTAAAAAGCGAAGCTCATCAACTCCTAGCAGATGGGGAAGTGTAAAGCCAGATATGGTGTCTACTTTGACTTTCAAGGGGCTTCGGAGCATCAAACAACAAAAACAACATAAAATAAGTAGAAAATTTCAGAAGTTGGAAATTAGGAGAACGTGGAGTTAATGGGAGGAATGAAAAGAGGAAATGTATCTAAAAAATCAAATTCGGATCAGGAGTCTTTGACCAATTTCCCAGGAAATCATAATGATCTTATGATTATTGTTCCATCTGACATGGGCATTTGGCATGAAGTAAAGAGAAAGAAAAGTAAAAAAATTCAAATGGGTAATATTGAAGACTTCTTCCCATCCCAGGGTGGGAAATAGTAGATTATTGGCTATTTTTCCTAGTTTAGTTTCATAGGCTTGTTTTCCAGGATTTTAGCCCCACGGTTCTTGTTTATCTTCTCAAGTTTTAGACCTTGATTTTTATAGGGAACGGGTCCCTTCAACCCGCATTATCAATTAAAAAAATATATTATAATTTTAAAGATGACGATTGCAGTAGGGGAAAGTATATGATTAACCGTTCTAATCATCATATATAAGGAGTGATCATAGGAAGGTGATGGAGGCACTAAATGATAAAATTTATGGAAATCCATAGAATACTTTGTGGTGTCATTTTTAGGAAGTGAATCATTGAAGGTTTTTAACTTAACATTATCATTGGTTGCTTTGGAAGGTTCTGTGGGCTTATTCCTTTAAATAGATTGAGAATCGATAAGATCTTGGATAACATGAAGACACTTTAGGTATCTATCTATAGAGTTTATGACATAGTGATGATAGTCACAATGAACATTAGCATTAAAATTCTTTCCCTGAGGTCTACTCATATCAACATAAAACACTGGAGGCAGAGATATGATATTGAACTCAAGAAAATTTTCAATACAACATGAGGAGGACTTGGCAAGTGAACAAATTGTGGGTTATGATTGTAGCTTAATAGGTTGTGAGATGTCATTACCAGTGTCTTTAGAAGTAATTTTGACATCATTGGACTTGATTTTGAATGTTTTTTTTAAACTTAATAGTAGATGCATGAGGAGAGATAACAACATACTTGATATTTTTCAGATGTAACAAATTAGGCTCATGTTATTTCAAGGAATGGCAGAGATGGTTTAAAGATTGAAACTTATCAAACATGATCAGATATTGCAAAGGAGATAACAATATTTGAGTGAATATATCTTGTAATTCATTATCACCAATAGATTATTCATCTTGATGAAAATGGTCTTATAACACAACACATAAGAATTAAGAGGTTTAGTAGACCCTTGTCATATTTGAGCTAATTGTGTATAATAAATTGTGTTCTAAATGTTGATAGCGAATTGGGATAAAAAGAGGTTTTCCAAAAGAGTTAATACGTGCACAGAATGAGTTGGAAGAGTATAAAACCACTATCATGTGAATTCTTTGGTACTTCAAGGAAAAATATTTGTAAGTAGGATGTCATTAGTAGCGTAGTTGAAAAAATAAACATGGAACAAGTGAAGATGCTCAGTGGGATCCCTTTTTCCATCATAGATAGGAAATTTAGGAGCAACAAACCCAATTGGTAACAGATAAGAAATTACTTTGGGTGCTAGTGGGTTGTGAAGTAAATGTGTAGAATCCATAGTATTAGAGTAAATGGATGCCCATTGTTGTAATTGTAATATTTGTGCTTGTAAAGTATGAGCAAGGGATGTAAGGGCTTGCATGCTAGATGAAGAAACATGTGAACCATGAGGAGAAAATATGGGATGTGTGGTGAAAATTGTAGTTGTGCGAATAGGCTTGGAGACATTTGGCATTGATAGATGAGGTGTAACCAAAGAGGTAGGCACCATGGGTGTGGAAATAAAAAATGTCAACAACTTGAAATAAGGTTGGGCTTTCCTAACAAGGTATTCCTCACTAGACTTTAGATCACATGATGATTTGGTTGCAAGTAAGGTTTTAATAATAGGCTCAATATTTTAGGGTTTTGATGAAGTTTTTCATGAAAATTAGACACGAGTTGCACTTGGCCAATATCCACAGTGTTATTATCATCATGGGAAAATTCATTATAATGCTCACTCTAAGTTTCAATATCACGGTATGGTACCTCATTAGCTTGGTTCACGAGGGAAGGATTGCAAGAAATATGCATTAGAGAAGAGGCCATGATATTTTTCTGATTATGAAGAGGAGGGGAAACCTCAATATGGTTGGTGGGTTATTTAGGAAGGTGAAGAATTTTTCGGAAGGGAATAGATGGAAAGAATAGACAATCTAAAATAATATAAGGTAATAAAGATATAGTAACAACATAACCCCTAGGATTTTTAGATCAACATGCCTAATACAAAATGAATGTATCCTATATTAGGTTAAGGGTATAATAAAAAGTAGGTTCACAAAAAAATTTAACCCTAAATTAAATTTCTTGTTCAATTTAATTAGGTGTACGATATATTAGAGTTGATTAATGATCTAAAAAGGATGATACAATATAAACACTAAATTATATTTGTAACTTAGATCAAATGAAAAATATTGCAATGTACTACTTAACCTAACATATAATTAAAAATACAAAATAAAGGTATAAAGGCACTTAACTTGCCACAATTGATTTTTGCAAAGATCTGGGACTATGCACTAGAAAAACTAGGAGAACTAAATTTGGGAACCCCTCGTAAATTAGAATGGAAGTGAAATTGTGCTAAGATCATAATATTATAACATGGTTAGGACCATACCATATAGCCAAGGAGATTCTATATGGCCTTGGAATTGCTCTAAGACAACTTCTATAACTTTTTGGGTTGCTCACCTTCCTAGATTTGTTTATCACTGTCAAACCCTAGTTGTCGTACATCAGTGAAGATCCCTGCATGAATTGATCATCATATAAAACCCTATCCATGGATGAATGGTCCAAAAAAATAAACATTAGAAGGGTTGTGGGCACCCCCATGCACCGTTGATGTCAACACTAATCCAAAAAATCCTCAAATCACACGTCGTTCTCTACCTAACATGTGATAGCTAGATACATCAATCAAATTTTTACATATGATTTGACCATGCTTGCTTTGACTTGGATCTTACTAAAAAATTTGAAGAGAGGATGTTTGGATGCTTGTAGATGAGATATATGGTTTCCTTGACCTAATTTGTAGCTTCAGACCTGACATGGGTGCTTCCCTAATGACTGTCAATGTGCAATTCTAAGATTTAGGGAGCTTTGGATGCCTTTTGTAAGTATATAAAGTGAGTCCTTTAGTGCCTTATGTTATGAGTTACAGGTTAGAAAATAAAGCACTGATTACTTTCTGATATAGGGTTATGTAGATGATTTATGTAAGAAAGGCCAACTGATAGGAAGCATAAGACCCAACAGAAGATTTTAAATTAGAAGTGTAGTTGGAAGACATGTCATTCCAAGACCATATAAAGAGGTCAGGATTGTATGGTACGACCCTGACCAAACTATATGGTCTTGAACATGAGCAGGGAACATGTTGAATGAAGATTAGAGCTACTAAAATGATGTACTTCTTTAGATTTAATGCATTGAATTCTTGGGATGTTTCGACATGTCGGTGTGTAAGGATAAAAAAACTAAACAATATACATAAAAAAGTGCTAAACAAGAATGGAGAAGTTGTGTCTAGCATAATAAGAGTGCATAGTCAAATCAAGGGTTTCTTAAGTGTCTATAAATACTATATTCTTACACGGTTCTCTGTTATAAAATAATAATGAATTTACAATTTTAAACTTGACATTTCCTTTATGCAAAATTCCTCAAGTTCATGTGTGTGAAAGTATAGATCAAAAATATTATTTTTTGAATCTGTAAAATTCCAAACAAAGTATACATCACAATATTTTTTTAATGCACAAAATTTCGATGAAAATTTTGTATTTAAATGTTCTTTTGATATCAAATTATTAGTTTTTTAACAAATTTAAACTATAAGTTTTCATTTTGATGTTTTAATCTTGTGATGTTATTGAGTACATTCTCATATTGTGATGTTATAATTCTTATTGATTTATTTTCAAAAGTAAATATAATTTTTAGAAGTAAATATAATATGTACTTCTAAAAATATGCATATCCCAATAGGAATGTAAGCTTTACAATCCTAAATACATTGTTATAAAAATTACACGTGGGATCCATTTTCTTAAGATTCATTCTTTAAGGATTAAAATAGGTTCATTTATTTTCCATTTTAATCAAATTTAAAAGCTATTATAATTTTAAAAAGCTAAAGAGGGGAGAAAACTATAGTAAACTATATTGTTTAAGGCTCGTGGATTTAAATGATGGCTAAGATTTAATTAAAATTCAAGCTACTACCATAATGAAATCAAAGTTTTTACAAGTAAGAATGGGAAAGATTCAAAGGGGGATCAAAAAATGCCAAAGTTAGCTAATTTAAAATTTCTTGAGACCCCTAAATCCAAAACTAATAGGGGAAGTTTGAAATTAATTCCTTTTCCATATTTTTTCACTTATTCTTTATTATATGAAAGAGATGAGGCATTATTATAAGTGATTGTTGTTATTGTAACATTTATGAGATAATTATTCAGAAACACCTCAAACTTCTATTATATTGTTTATATGTATTTAATACTAGCCTTTTGATTGAGAAAATATAATATATGTGACTTGATAGTATAATCGATAGGACATGAACTATGATTATTATTTGGTCAATCCTCTAGTCCCATCTTACTAATCTATAAGATGAAACTCACCTCCTTATATTTATTTTATTGGTTGTACTTATTTATGTATTTTTATACATATCGATTAGTTATGTATTTATAAGGTGGGAAGTTATATGTTGCAATAATTTCCTTATGAGGGCATCATCGCCTCTCTTTTTTGCTTTATTCACTTCTCCCTTACCATGTGTTTATAAGGTGGGAAGTTATATGTTACAATAATTTCCTTATGAGGGCATCACCACCTCTCTTTTTTGCTTTATTTACTTCTCCCTTACCATTGTTAAAATTTTGTTTCATGCATTAGTTAGGAACGAAACCATCTATGGAGGTTATTTTTTATGAATAGCCTCACACCGAGTAGATATCCCATGTTATGATAGGATTTTGGAAGGAATAAAAATAAGACAAATACAAGCATCAATAGATATGAACATTATTTTCAAGTGGTTAAAGCAATCGAAATGAATTTAGTTTTTTTATTTCTAGCTAAAACTGAGTAATAATTTACAGCATGAAGGTCACTAAATGGAAAATTGACCCTAAACACTCTACTACAACACACTACTATCCTTTAAGTTAAATCTAACTTAATAACACTCTTCAGTTAAAATTCAAATCTAATCTTAAAAAAACAACTTATGGTTTTTATGATACTGAATAAATATGACCCTCCATTACAATATCAGATTGACATTTCTATTGTCTTTTAGCTAAAATTTTATAGTTTCCTAAGCAATCTTCATTCAACAACATGTTCAAAGTACTTAGATAAAATAATAGTCATAATAGATAATTCATATGTATGAGACATGATATTGTAGACAAATACAAAAACAACAATGGTGTTCAAAGTATGTTTTAAAAGTAAAAAAATAACGGTTTTTTGAAGAGCATTTTCTTTAGTTTATTCTTTATCAGCTGCCATTGTACTGAGAATGTATGTTTTTTTAATTATTTGAATAATGTTAGCATTATTGTGAAAATTTCATTCATTGGATACTATAACCATTCTTAAACTAAAATCAATGTAGTTAGTTTGTTTCAGACTAAAAACTTAATGGTTTACAACATCTAGGTCACTAAGTAAACATTCTACAACAACACATTTTAGATACCAAAATTTGGTACAAGCCTTATTTTGACAATGATTGTTGTATGTTTTGTGCATATGGTCCATTAAATACAATTATTGATTCATTCCACGACATTTATCTCTTTTGTATTCTTCATTCTTCTCAATAAACTCATAAACATATCCATATTCCTCTATTATCTATTTGATCATGACATCAATAGATCCACACTCTTTGATTTTATTCTTTGTTTCTTATTTTGAGTCTAGGATGGGTTTGAAAAACCTTAATAGATTCAAACCCAAATATTTCCATGGGCCAAAAACCCATCCCTTATCATCTTTTAATCCAAAATTTGAGGATGATCTCCTCTAGGCTAGAATTGTTATTTTTTTGAATTATTTGAACTTGGTTTGCATGTCAAGATATATTTAATTTGAAGTTGAATATTTATATAAGAAAATCACCTAAGGGTATTTAAACAACAAAGGGAGACTAAGGATATTTTGAGAAAAATAAAATATACATATACTCTTAAGGATTGAATTTCGAGCGTTTTAAATCTAAGTTATTTATTCAAAGTTTCATGCTGGTACCAAATGAGGGCTGAGGAAAAATTGCATATAGAGTTGCATTCCTTATTGATTTGATCTCACATGTAATCACATAGGTGGGAGAAATACATGAATCTTGATTCTCTCTGTAGAGTATTAGTATGTAGGTAATGATCTTCACATCATGAGGGTGTGGTGAGGTCAACAAATTTTAACTCTTTTTATCAAGTCAAGATAATCACTAGGGTTTTCAAGGAAGAGACATTATAACTAACTGACATAATATTTCTAATAAATAGAGCATGAATTTCACTATATAGACACAAACATTTACACAGTAGAAGTTTCAAGACACACTTATAGATAGAAGGAAAATTCAATAGCCTAAAACAAATTCAAATTCAATAACATATACCTCAGACACCTTTGGACCTAAAGGTGTTTAATGACTACAAATGTTTCCTAGGAAAAATTGATGAACCTAATATTTTTTGGATTGTAAAATTTTTTCATCACCATATGATCATGCTACAATCTCATTTAGTCATAGAGGATGTGGGTAAACCAATTTTATGATTTCTCCATTGTCTTTATTGTCTAAACTGAACCTACCTTTCTATTTTAACATTATTCATAAATTTTGATTCCCTATTATTCATATATGAAATATTTATTTATTTATAGTCATTATTTATGCTTAGTGTGTAATTTTATTAAAATATTTGGTGAACCTAATTGTATTTAAACACAAACCTTAGGGTTTCTTTTTGACCTATCAATGTTTCATTTCATCCCCCCTTAGGGTTTAATATACAACTAACTTTTATAGTTTCATAGTACCATTTATCCTAGTGTTGGGGATTATATTTACATTTTTTTAAAGTAAAAAAAAGAGGCTCTTGGCCTCACTATTTAAAATATTTATATCAAAAATACCTGGTAAACCATGTAAAAGTTTGAGTACAATAACAACATAAATGTGGTAGAAACATACTATGATTATACTATAATTAAAAACATTAAATAAGGCACACCCGAGACTAATTATCCTCCTCCTCTGAGGAGATGGAGACCATGACTGTGGGCATTTCGATATCTCTGGCTTCCTCCTCAATCATTAGAGAAGCCATTGATTCAACAAGATTGGAGTCTTCAAAATTTTCAGATGTAGAATCAAGATAACACTCTATCAAAGTGTTTAGTGGACTGTATAATGTGTTTAAACAATAGATTTTTTTGGGGTTTCTTTAGCGATATTCCCTCCCATCTATATGCAATAGTTTTATAATAAATAATGTATATTTTGGCAATTTTTAAAAAGGAAAAATGTAATTATGTCTATATTATGTATCAAACCTTATGGTTATCAAGTGAAATTGTAAGAAAAAAATATTGGACTCATTAAGGGGTTAACTAACATTGTACTCAATGCAATTCTTATATGAAATTTCTTTAATATATTGTATGAAGGAGAACACCATGATTATTAAATGGAATTAATCATTTAAACTTGGCATTTCACTCATTATTCCTCTTGGATGAGTCATGACAATCTAAATGAAACTTGAGTATTGTATGAATGGGCTTGTGGTAATAAAATAAGCCAGTAATTAGTTATATGTGGATAAAATGATTTAGAGTGATAAAACAAGATGATAATTGGATAATGGTATATAATGGATCTACATAACAAGATTAACTACCCTTTTGTGTTGTCTTTAAGTTTTATGTATTGGTTGAGCTCTTGTATTTATTGTTTCCTGGAGTTTTCCTTGACGTAGAACTATATCCCACTTGTTTGGTATCGGGTACCTATTTGAGTGGTCAAGACTTGGACACAATGGATATGAGTTAGGATTTACCCATTTGCTTGGTGTTTGCATAAGAAATCATTTCCATGTACCCTCTCATCCCTAGTTGCAACAATGTTGTGTCTTGATTACTTTTTTGAACATGTGTTGGTAATTACATTTGAATGTTGTGAAATTTCATTACATCATTGTGGGCATGCATGAGTCACTGTGTTTTTTTAGATAATGTAAAAAAATTGGTTTTGAAGGGACCAAAAAAAAACATGTACAAAAAAGAGACCATGATAGCAAAAAAGCCACCAAAAAGAGACCAAGAACACAAAGTCAAAACAACCTTGACCAATTGTGCAACCCAAAATAGGGCACGACCAATACCAGGTCTACATAGTGACATGACTTTGTTTTAGAAAAATACATAAAAACAGACATATTAACAAGATTGACAAAACCTAACACAGAACCAAGACATAAGTGCAGTAAAAGGATCGTCCATCATTTTGCACTTTACTCAAGGAGGCTCTGTTTCTAGTTCTCACACCAAGCCCTTTGTCCATGGCACTGCCCCCCCATTTCATCTTTCCATGAAATAGTGACCTTTTTAGGGGTATTCTCATATCAGGATCCTTACCTTTTGTTTCCATGATATCATCATCCTCTAAAACTGCTCATCTCCAAGCACATTTTATCCATTTCCTTCCTCTGCTTCTAAATTTAGCTATTTGGTGTCCTACAGGATGGATATTCTTTTGTTCTTGCATGAGGATTTCTGCATTCAGCCCACCTATTCTCTTATTTTACACCTCAATTTTTTTGTGACACTCCCTCACTTCTTGAACAATATTTTTGTTGACCAGTAGGATCATGTCCTTTGTAGATTCAACCCTTAGAATATGAGCTTCCCAATCCACCGTGTTTATGTCCCTTTCCTTACTAGCAATACTTTCCCCACTTACTTTTATCACCTTGTTTCAAATTATAGAGGATGGTAACTGCTATGTGATCTAGATTGTATCATGTTGCCCCCCTTTTGCCTATGTTTTCATATGTTCAACGTGAGGGTTTCATTATCTGAGTCCACTTCCGTGTGATCTGAAGGTCGAGGAGGAAGTATGAGGTTTACCTTTCTAGTAACAAAAGCATAATCAACCCATGATATAAAGGAATATCCAAGTTTTCATTTTGGTAGACATTGATAGAAGAAGTAAGGGATCTGAGGAGAAAAAATGGAAAACACATAGCTTGATTCCTGTGAAGGTAGTTGAAGATAGACAAGTGGTAGGAAAATATCTTTCTAAATTTATCCTTCTAATGTAAGATACTTCATGACCATAAGGACAAACATCAGGCCAACGCTTAGGAAGGCAAGTTCTTGCAATACCATCATCATACATGAGGATTCTCTCATTTGGACCAAAGAAAAGTGAGATATTTTATGTTTTCACCTAATTTTATCTTTAAAGAGTTTGATACCTTCCATAGATAAACCATGTGGCTTCGAACTATAGAATCTTTAGCAACTAAAATCTCCTTGCCCCTCATTTTTACACATCCCACGTTCCTAATAATTACAAAATTCGATAGAAAGTTAAGGGTCATTACCTTAGAATCTTCTTGATGTAATTAGAGAAACCCCACATCGATGTAGTAGCCTCCATAGTGTGGAATGCCCCTCTTGATATGGAGATATGTCATCAGCTTAGTTTGGACTAGATCACCATAGCTCATGCTTAACCCACGTGCTCTATTTACGCTTTAGATCGAAGAAGAATGAAACTGCAGGCCCAAAAACAATGGAGTAAACCCATATTGGGGGTAAATCCCTTTTTTAAACAATAATTCACCTTCCCATGGGGCTATTCCTTTTAATCCTGTGGATTATCATTCCATATCATGAGATGTCTTGTCATCATTAACCAAATTTCTTATATTATTCCATGGAATTAGATCTCCCTTCCAGCTCACCTTTTTCGACAAGTAATCGCCATAATTATCCAATCCATTAGCAGGTTTATTCCTGGCTCTATAGATATGGTCAATTTCCACCTTTTCAAATGATGTAAGCAAATGCCTATCCTTAGTGATGATGTTATTGAGTTTCCAACCAATACCCCCTTGTTGCTTAAGGGCATTGACAACACATGAGGGAATATCCTTCAATTATTAGGACCTTGATATTCATAGTGACACATAGCTCGATACCCCCATAGCATGGCTCATGGCTTCAGCGTAGTTGTTTGAATGATTACCCACATGGCCCTGCAAATGCTTGAAGGAACACACCAAAACGACCCCGAATTAATTCCTACCTCCCCCAGCATGCATCCCTCCCTAATTATGGTTGAGCCGTCAAAATTAAGTTTGAAACTTCCCTTAGGTGGGCATCTCTAATTGACCTTTTTTTCCCTACCTCCATATCTTTGCTATTATCCTAGTTAGTGGGACTTAAATTCATATTATTCAAAATAGAAATTTCTAAATCATGGAAAGGATTTTGAGGATTTACCTTTGAAAGTATAATGTGTTATCTTTAAAGAGTCTAACTAATTTTCCTCACTACCTTGTTGAAACTAGAGCACTGATTATGAAAAAATCTAGGTTGTTTCTTTCTACTCAAATGCCCCATAGAGTGTGTAGAAGAAAACATCTCCATATTTCTTTGATAATTTCATGGTGGAAATTGAAAACCCACTTCTCTGAGAGGTTAGATACATCACTTGGAAGGACCATTCTACAAATTAAACATTTCAAGAACAACTGAAAAACCATGGTAAACATATGTACATTCCAGGAAAAGATGATTGGTGGTTTCTTCTTGAAATTTGCATAGACCATACACTTATGACTGAGAATCATGTCTTTTTCCTTTAGTTTTGTCCACAGTCGAAATTTTCTTTTGGACCCATGTCTTAATAGAAGAAATTAATTTTTTCTATAAGATTTGTATTCCATATTTTCTTTTAATACCCACTAGCTTCAATTTGCTCGAAATTCAACAAATATCTAGACTTCACATCATAATTCCCAAAATCCATATCCCTCCAAATCAATTCATCCTGACATTTTCTATGAGGTATGTAACAGATACTTTAGTTCATTATTTAGGAATTCAAAAGGGAATAAAGGGACCTGAGTAATTCAGAGGAGGAATTATTTGTAACCATCTTCTCTCGTCTATCCAATAAACGCACACCTACCCCTGCTCTCTGTATCCCTACCTATAAAATTGGAAGAGGTTCATCCAAAATTCTTCAAGCTTTAAGGGATTATTTTTTATCCAAGGATCCTCCCAAAATTTGATATTTGTGTCCATTCCCCTAGATTTCACTTTATGACTTTAACCAACAGCTTCTTGGTTTGAGCAAGATTCTTACAAAAAATAGATCCTTTCAAAATTTCTTGATCGGAGAAGAAACCAAAAGTGCTGCCAACATTTCACAAATATTTATCCTTTAAAATATCAATCCAAGTACCTTCTTCTTTATGCATTATCCACCCTTTTTGGGCTATAAGAGTCGGATTCATCATCTGCAAGTTTTTCAGCCCAAGGCCTCCCATGTCTTTTGATTTAGTGACCTTATCCCAGGTTATCAAAGAAATCCTAGACTTGACCTCTAAACCAGACCATAAAAATATCTTTTTCATGCTCTTAATGGCTCTTCTAATATTGGTGGGAATAATGAAGATTGAAATTTGTTAAATGGACACTCTTTGTAATGAACTTTGAAGAAATTGGGCCTTTCCAACTTGTGATAGTAACGATCCTTTCAAAGAAGCTATTTTTTTGTGGAATCTTTCAATAATTTTATTATAACTTGTGTCATCCAGCTTACTTCCAAAAAGTGTCATTCCCAGGTAATTATCTAGAAGAGACTTTATGTTGCACTATAGGATATTGGCTAATTTGTTTTGTTATTGTTCATTGACATTGATGAAGAAACAAAAACTCTTTCAAAAGTTCACTTTTTGGCCCAAAACTTCCTTATACTTTCTTGTGATGTCCTTGAATGATTGAGCTTCTAAAAAGTATCCTTTCCAAGAAGAATTGTTTCATCCAAAAATTGTTGAAGGCACTAGTTATCCACACCATTAGCTACCTTAACACCTTCTAATCAACCTTCACCTTTGGCATTTGAGCATAGTCTACTCAAGGATGCTACCATAATAATATAGAGGAAAGGTGATAACAGACCCCCTTTCCTAAGACCCCTTTCCACTTTGAAAAATCCATGAGGTTTTCCATTGATGATGACCAAGAACATGGGTGTAGAGATACATGTTTGAATCATCTTGATGAAGTGAGGATTCAATCCCAACTTGTGTAAGAGAAGGAACATAAAAATACATGATACCCGATCGTAGGAATTTTGTATATCTAATTTGATGAGCATGGCTTCTCACTTATATTTTTCCATGGAATGGATAGTTTCATATATGGAGATGATGTTGTCCAGTATTTGTCTACCCAAAACAAAGGAACCTTGATTAGGATAAATAAAGTTACTGATAACCTCCCTTATTTGGAAATACAAACTTTTTGAAATTATTTTATACACAGTGTTACATAGATTGATGGGTTTGAATTCTCTTAGATCTTTAGCTCCAGAACTCTTAGGTATAAGAGCTATGAAAGTGTGATTGAATTTTTTGAGAAAATTACCAGATTTGAAAAATTCTTGAACCACTGTAACCACCTCTTTCTTCACAATGTCCCAATATAGTTGGAAGAAAAATGTCGAAAAGCCATCTGGTCCCAGGAGTTTTTATCCCTTTTCATAACAAAAACAATGACCTTGATCTCCTCCTTTGACGAAATGGCTATAAGGTATTTTTATTCTCAACTCTTATGGTTGAATCAAAAAGATTTAAAGTCTCTATGACAGATTCCACATTAGGGTGATGTCCCGTCAAAAAATATTTGTAGACAAAAAATCATGCACTTACTACTATTTACTATACCGTCAAGTATGTTGTTTTATATATAGATCTAGTGGAAGAAAAATATTCACTAATGACCCATTCCATAGTCCATCCACTTGTCTTGTTGGTTTCTATTGCTTTTATCTTTCACACTTGTCACTCATACACACAATTATGGTTAGGTCATATGGATCCTTTTTGTTCAGTCTTAAATCATTGTAATCACTTCTCTCTTGACACTAGCAGCTAGGACTAGACACTAGTGCCATGTGCTCATGTCCATCCTGGGTGCCCATGTCCTTTTATGTTTGATCTTATTTTTTACATTTGAGGTCGGTCTTTTCGGTTCTCCCTCTCATCTCCTAAGGTACTACTTAGCATGTTGGGTCATTAGTGTTGAAATTTAGAACAAGATATCCCTATATAAACACAACATATATACCATTATAAGGGCACATATTATTCGTATCAAGGGCTAATTATTTACATAGAGCAAGGGACTGCATTTGGGAACATTATTTTGCATACACAATGCATAAGAAGGGGATTTCATTCTATTCCATCCACACATTTGCATTTTAATCTATTGCTATCTGCCCCATATCTTGGTGTCATTAGTGTACGAGGCCGACCTGGGAGCATTATTGCACACACAAGCACACATAACTACATTGGGTCATAAGATGTAGTGAAATGCTCAGTTATAAGTTCCACCTTTGTGGTAGCTGAGTATAGTCTGACCCCCTTCATTTTACATCTTTATTTTTTAGGATTTGATGTCTATTTAAGGGTTTTGCAGGAAAATTTCTTCATTTTAGGTTTATAGGTACCTTGGCGATCCAAGTGTGACATACATGCAACAAAAGGTGAATAAGTACGAAAGCCCTAACGATCATATCGGAACCAAATTCCATGACATTTTCTATAGACACTAGGTGCACCTAGAAATCAGGATCTAGGGTTCCTGTGAGTGCCCATGTCCCTCTCCAGGTGCCCCAGTCCAGCTGGTTTCACACCCTGCTACCCCCCCCGCATTTTTCTATGGTTCGATGTGACTGTCTTTGTTCTTCTGTTTCATCACACTGTTCAGTCCTAGACTCACTGCGAGGATAAGAAAAATCAAGGTGAGTGCTTTATCCCTCTTATTTCCATTCATGGTAATAAAATTAAATAATTTTTTTAGCATTCATATTTCATTGTACTATAATTTACAGACAGATCTTTGTACATTTAGATTTTAATAAAATAATCAGATTTTATTGAATCAGTTGCTAAACTAAATATATGTGTAACCCAAGGATGTGATTGTAACTATTTTTATATGACTAGGCTCCACAAATTATCTATTCCATTTCTTGTAATGGCTAAGTGGAAATATCTATGTTATGTATGAGAGGTATTCTATTGAAACATCTCATGTGAGTATCAATGGCTAATATCGTTATTTCATTACAAACATTACACCTATTATAGATTCTTACTTTAGTTCTATTTTCTTTGGGCATAACTATTATATTATAACTATAAATATATGTGTAATTAGGTGTGACTGCAATTATAATACAAATTCAATGCAGTTTATTTCTGAGTTATTGAGCCCTAGGCTTGTATGGTTGTGGTAAACATCACAAGCCAATATAGAGAAAATCAAATAAATAATACGATTGTCCATAATTTTTTTTCCATATTCTCCATTCGCCTTACAATGATTGAATGAGAATTTTTAGAGTTGCAGAAACAATTCCAAAAATGCATTAAAAGCAGATAAATTTGTATATGGTCTTTATTCAGTTATATTTTCTATTGAATCTACTGATTTTTATTTATTTTACAATGTGAGTTGGCCTTGCTTAGAATAGGCAATGATGCTAGTTTAACCATTATAATTTTATAACATATGTCAAGATATGTAGGGTATTTACAAGCTTTATTTTATAATCTCTGTTGTATAATTCAATGCACAAGATATGGATTTTGTATGACGGGTGAAAATGTGTCTAGACACTGTGCACTCTTATCATCCATTTAACCAGGGTATTCAAGATAACGAGTAAAGGACATCAAGGATCTAGTCAATACCATATATCAAGGAAAGAACTATACCTAACAACTAGATAATATCTCCTAATATCTAAATAAGATAAAATAAATATCCACACACATAAGTGGGTGAGGATAAGTATAATAAAGGTAAATAAAGTACCTAGGTGAACATGAGCTAAGGTAAATACCTACTCTAACACCCCCCCTCAAGTGAAGCTAGGGGCCAAAATAGAAGTGACATGTCCACAGTATGAGTCCTGGACAACTAGGCTTTATGAGGTACTCATGTACAATAACTGGGAAAAAGGGACACCGTAAGGTACCCAAAACCAGTAACAACAAAGTAAAGAGAGTAAAAACCTGCTCCTAGGCATCACAATAATCTCGGCTCAAAAAAAACTCATACAATGCTGAAGAAGTTTGGTGTGCACTGTGGTCTAAATCCACTACTCGATCACAAAACTCAAAAACAACTGACATTAGGCTTTACTGGAATAGCTCCATATAAGGAGACTGTCAACGGAGTGATGTCAAAAGTGCAAAAAGCACCAAACATAATTTGATCAACTGCTGCAAATAGGTGTGTCACGATCCAAGAACAATAATTCAAAGCAACAAGGCAAGGACACAAAATCAAGAGTGTCATGATCCAAGAAAAGCCAAGGTAACTAAGAACGGACACAAAATCAAGAGTGTCATGATCCAAGAAAAGCCCAGGTAACAAGGCAAGGACACAAAACCCAAAGAAGCAGGATCAATACCACACTCTCCCATACTACTGAATGGGTGGAGGGATGCTACAAATCTGTATAAGTTGTCAAAACAACTACTTGAACACTGACAAACTAACACTATACTGCACTAGAGATAGATTCCCCAAGAGATACTGTCAACATGCCAAAAGTGTAAAAAATATAGTTACAAAATATCTCAACAAACAAGAGAGATACACTACACCTGCTAAAGAAAAATGCTCAAAACAAGAAGCATCACAATGCAGAAGGTATATAAAGTGGAGAAAGAGGCTGAATGGTGAATGAGCCATGCCTGTAGATTTCTCGTCAATTATTTCTTATTTCACCATCCACGTGTGATTATATATCCACCCCAAATCAACACAGATGGATGAAGAATGATGCTTGCATATGACTTGGTGCAAAATGCACAATGGGTGCATGCAAAGGAACATCAAAATTTGTGGTCAGGTTGATCATGTCTGACAGTTGAAATCTCAGGTTTCTCAAGCCTGAGTGAATGATGCAGAACTCATGTGTTGCTCATAATCCTCAGAAATAGAGTTGAGCGAACAAACAATAAGAGCTCTATTAATGTGTGATCCCAATGAAGTGTCTGCTCGAAAACTAATGTCATGGCAAGAGTTCCACTTAACATGTGTAATAGGGGAAACAATACCCTGTTAATGTCTATGCCAATACCTCTAGTAGTGAAACCCATAGAACAGAGCATGTGAGAACTGAAGGAAGTGGTCCTCTTCTAAAAAAGGCAATGTAGTTAAGTAGAAAATAGGATACACAACATGTGGTACTATAATAGGCACAGATGTGGAAGAGCATGCAATAACAAGCCTCACATATTTAGAAGCATCAAGAGCAGGAACAGGCTCAAAGACTAATAGATCAATGTTAGTGGGTACAAGATAAATAGCTATGCAAGTGGACTACGAGCATGGATATGGTTTTCCACAATATCATGGTGATGTTGTAGGCTGAGCAAGTTGTTGCTGTAGGGAGTGGATTTTTGTATTCTTATCATGAATGAGTGATTGTAGAAGAGAATTTTTCTTATTGAGTGATCTATTTTCTTCCACAAATTTTTACAATATCCTCTTGAAGTCCACATACTTTAGAGAAACATCATATCATTCTTAGAATCCATGATAGAGAAGAATGTAACTCCCAAAAATTTAGGACATGTCGGGCTCAACCGAAATTGGGTCCATAATTGATTACAACACTCCTCCATATTTGACACTTTATAATTATAGTGCAAGTCTGAAAATAAATATTTCCAATGGAAAAAGCATGAAAAAATAAGCACTTTGTTTCAATATTTTTCTTTGCTATTTATTTTAGCTGCCACTAAAACAAAACAAAATGTTGTTGCCTCCACCACACAAATAAAATTAAAGGGGGCTAGATCTAAGCACCTACTAGTAGGAATCACAAGATTTAAGCCCTCATACGACCATACCATATGACTAAGGGCTAAGGATTTTAATGGAAACACAAATAAAATATTTACAAAATAAAACTTATAGATGGATGTCAATAGCAATCTCCTACTCTCATACCATAAAATGAACGATAACCAGATCGTACCAAGCCAAGAACACAGATGCTTATCAAACACCATGATCAATAAGCTAAAACTAATTTACCAGAATAACTTTACATAAACCTTTTTAAACAAATGAGCAACAATATCATATATTATTATGGAACTCAATGCAATAATACAATGAGAATGGGCCTTGCTTAAATAGGCAAGGAATAACAATATAAGAACCAGTCAAGGTCGTAGATCAAGCCATAAATCAAGGAAATAACTAGTCATCAAAGAACTAGTCAAGACCATAGATTTAGGAGAAAACTAGACATCAAGGATCTAGTCAATACCATAGATCAAAGAAAGAACTATACCTAACAACTAAATAATATCTCCTAATATCTAAATAAGATAAAAGAAATATCCACACACATAAGTGGGTGAGGATAAATACAATAAAGGTAAATAAAGTACCTAGGTGAACATAAGCTAAGATAAATACTTACTCTAACAGTTCTTCCAGATGATACTCAAAGACAACTCTTAGCTAATGAATGCAATGTTCCTACTAGCTTTGATCATTCTACCATTAACATTGTTTCTGATTTGGTAAGCAAAAAATTATGGTTGTAGACCTTGTTATTCCATCTAACCGTACTCTATCCCTCTATCTATTTCCACTGAGAACTTAGATGATGTTATTCTTAGTTTCATGTTTAATCTTGATGATAATGCTATCTATCTAATAAACAGATAAGATAATAAACATGTGCATGATTTGTTTCTCATACTAGTCAGGATGATTCTATAGTTGCATCTCATACTCCTGTGCATTTCTAAAAATGTTTCTCATGATGCATTGTATACTAGTTCTCCATCTCCTTCATTATATGTTGATGATACACTTAATGAAATCCTTGCATCTGAATCTTTGTTCGATTTTGATGAGACACATAATAGTCATGATTCTACTTCTTTACATACTGTTGAATGTGAATCCCCCACTCCACTTTCATCTTCTTCTGAGATTGATCTCTAATAGCATGCATGATTCATCTCCTTCTATTAGCATCATCTCCTAATAATGTTTTTATGCTAGTCCTACTACTTCTATTGAGTTTCCATGTGCTTCACTCACCTATTACTTCTTCGATACCTATATCTAGTGTGCCCTTCAGCATCGATATCTTCTACTTATCTCCTCTTGACATCCCTATAATCACTCATAATGGAAAGCTTCAACCACTCAATACACTACTCACATCTGCTTGTCATTCCTTCACAGACATCTTATTACTCATGCATGTTGTTGGCCAATTACAATCTCAGGTCCAATCTCTCACACTCGAAAGTAAAGGCCTATTATGCTTTTATTGATAAAAATTCTTTACATGGTAATCCTTTTCAAAAAATATTCACAATTCGACATTCCCTAAGGATTTTATTATGCCTACAATTTCATGCTTTGATGGTACTTGAAATCCATATTTTCATCTCAAACATTTTCGTATAGCTATGGCTTCATACTCTAATGATCGATTGTTGCTCAAAGCCTTTCGCCATAGTCTTACAGATGATGCTCTCCAATGGTACACACATTTACCCTTCAGATCTATTAGTACACTATTGTGAGATGGAAGAAGTTTTTCTTCGTCGCTTCATACTCAACAATGGCCCTAGAGTCACATATGATCATCTACCTAGCTTACATCAAGGAAAAATAGAACCTATCATTGATTACATTTTGCGATTCAATGTTTGCATGCATCAGTTAGTCTTTCATCCCATTGAATTAGAAAATCAATTCATCTTTTGTCATGGTTTAATTCCCACTTTAAAACAACAATTGCAATATGACACATGTGAATCATTCACACTCTTATGTTATAAGGTCATTGATTTAGAACAATGATCTCATTGCTGCACATGTCATAGATCCTCCTCCTATCATTACTACTACTACATCATCTAGTTCTTCTCCACCTCCCATTTGTTGAGCGTGGACTCCATGGTCTCCATCTCCTCCACCTCACAAGACAAGTTCAGTCTTCTCCATTGCATAAGCATCCTTCATCTCCTCCACCACACCAGTCTCCACCTTAGAATCCTACATCAAGCTTAACGAGAGCCATTACATTTTTACCATTATGGTAGATCTCATGATGTGTTGTGTACATTGTTTGACAAGTCATTTGATTTTCTTACCTTCTAATCAACATCATCCACCTCATCACCTGTAACACCAGTGTGATAGATCTTATTGTAATTATCAATCATATCAATGGCCATTGTGATAATGACTACTGTACCCTTTATGACTGATTACGACAATTAAGAAGATAAGGGTATTATTTCCTATGGCCCTCACTCTCGTTAGCAGTTCTATATCTCCACTTCCATGCAAGCATGTGATGTTAATCTAATTGATTTATCTCCTTTGTTTAGTGTCTAATGTCAGTATTCACCCACCACCTGTAAATTGTTGTTCATGCACATCTCTTCATCTCATTCATCTACCATGCTATACCATCCCATGTGTTCACGTAATACTCCCACCACACATTGGATGCCTACAGCCATTAGATATCTGCACTTTCCACCGCTGTATCAACCATAATTTTGATCATCTCCATCTAGACATTCAGTTCAGTTCATACACCCATACTTCTTACACTCCACATGATTCCACTGCTCCACGCCCACTTGGTATTTAGTAGGTGATTTTTCTCACCTGACCCCCCGATGACGCACTCGTGTTCTTACATGGTTCTTACATGATTTTTGAGGGATCTTTTATAATAAGAACCTAACTTCATATTTATGGGCTACACATGTATCATCAGTCAATCTATTTTAGCGTACACCACCAAATCATTGCTCAATGATGTAATCTTGCTTTAAATTTCATTTTTGACTGTTGAGGGATCTTCTATAAATGAACTTTATCATCTATACACTTGGGGGTATCATTATTCTCCTCCCTCACTCTCTTCATCACACTAACACATGTGTTTCAAGTACACTTTTACAATAATCTCATTCACATACTCTACTTACATCATGCATTTTTACACTACACATTTTTCATCACTTTATCTATCACATTAAACAATCACACTATATATACTTCCTATCACTATCTATTATGCATAATACACCATCATCATACATTATATCATCACTATGATCAAATTATATAATCATTATCCATTATTCAATCTCAACAACTACCTCATTACAAATCGAACTCAACAAACTACAAACAATGATCAAAACAGTACACATCACAAATAGACAACAATAATTAATGAATCATACATCAAAATATGAGTATTATCATCACATCAACACATCAATAAAACATCAAGTATAATGCATCATACGCCAATATTACATCTATATATATATATACATCATATCACATCGATCACCATCATAGTTACAAAAACATCTCATCATACTAGGGGGAAACTCCCTCATACGTCACTACATCAGTACATATCTTAGCTATCTCATCATCACTATCACTATAAATAATTGTGGGAGCTACGAGAGAGCTAGATGCTAGAATCACTTAATCTACACCTCTAGTCTACGACCCCTCTACCTCTATACCTATCTACATAATCAAGTAAGCTTGATCGACTTGCTCCATAAAGTGACCTTAGAGTTAAGATCGACATCGACAAATACATCCTGTAAATGGCCCTGAAACTCGACAACAGGGTTCATTTTAAGAGACCTCTCTAGCTCACTAAATCAAAGGTGGAAAATGCTTGGCGAATATCCTCTCACTCAATACCGCACTGTCACATGTAGGAAAATGCTACCACCACTGGCTCAAACAGATGGTGTCAGACTCACTTGCAAAAACATTCACCTACTCTTTTACATCCTACCTGATAATAAGGCTACAGACACATGATAGGCACATTATGTTGTCAAGGCGAAAATCAACAGTATCTACAATTATCGCGTGACCAATAAACATCCCCTGTTGACATGTGTCAAGAAACATCACATGACGCACGTCATATACACTAGGTATGAAAAATTCAAACAACCTAGCGACAATATGTTGATGCGTGATCCAACAACATATAGAATCATGCTCGTACTATCGTCATCACTAAATACATATGTCATCGGGGATAGGTGCCTACAGCCTCCTCCTACTCCCGACTGGTAATCTCACCGCATCAACACAAATCTCTCTTACGTATTTAGTAGCACCCATCAGTGTGCTATCGCACCTAAAAAAACTGTCCCTATGCCTTGTGTATACCACACATCACTCCTCCTGTATTGGCTCGCGTGGCCGCATATGACTCTTCTGTCCCTGGGGGTACTAGTTGTGCCCCTGCGGGCCGTCCGGTCTAGCTCCGGCCCTCTTTGCGTGCCCTCACAGATACTTCATACCATATATATGGCTCTAGGTGGAACATGAGTGAGCTATGCCAAATTCCATTAAATAACCTCTGGCCCCAAATAATCTAGTTCAATCTAATGTTATAGGCAATAAATATGAAGATCAAAATGTAGGCATGAACACCGACCCAAGTCTAAACAAAATATCGAAACCCTACCCAATCTCCAAGAGGGTCCAGGAAAGGCCTTAGTTAATTCACACATGTGTCACTAACCCGCATGTGGAAATGTAACTAATAGGTGAAGAAACTACCACATAGGACGCTCATGCTCCTCCAAAAATGTATAAATATCTTAGTACATATTACACCTAGAGAGTCATGGCCACTTCCTGGGCTGCCTTGGTTAAGATTTCCCTTAGTCTAGAGAAAATACTATTTAGAACCTACCTCAGAAGTGTTAAGAATGAGGACTAATGTAACACCACCTTTTGGCCATGAATGTGTTTTACCTTGTTGTATGTCACATGTCATTAGAGACATGCCTCAAACACCTGCAAATCGCCCAGTCAAAGCATCGGTACATGTTCTATTGTTGTTAGCCTCGTACCATGAAGGGTGTCAAGATTGTAATTAGGGCTCACCCAGTGGGCTTATAACACCCAGATACACTACATCTAGTATATTTCCCACCCATGTATTTCTAGGTGATCATTAGTGTAGAACATTTTAGATTGTCAGTGTGTGTGCAAATCATGCCCTAGGTTGCTCTTGTGTCAGTCACACTTTCGAAGTAGTAAGTAAATAATGTAGATCAAGTAGAACCCTATAAATCATAAAGGTACATGGAGAACATAATGACTCCCCTCCAACAATTACTCATGTAGATGACCCAACAAATCTATGCATTGTGATGGATCTACTTGGATACAAATAGCTCCATCACAAGGCACAATGCTAGGTTATGATGCCATCACTACGCTATCGATAGGTGATAGTAGATGTTTAGAGTTCTACTCCATGCACCTAGAATTGCTGATTACATTACTTTATATACTAGTTATGGTTCACTTGTTCACCAATGTGTAAATGCTCACCCTGCACCTAGTAGGCACATTATGTACACACCACCATCAAATACATCTGGATCGAAATGTAACCTAGACATTTCACAGTCAAGCTCGCACTGAGCCCTTAAAGTGGTAACTGAGGTTAGCTAACCCTTCATGGGCCCTGATTTGCCTAGGGCTACCGTCCAATCCTTGGTGCTCCCTACTCAGAAATATGCAACTTTTCATCATAAATGACAATATAGACTGGGAAATCTTGGTGCCAGATCGAAAATATGACAGGAAGCAATGTAAACATAAAATACATGGGTTAATTTCACCACCCTTTTCACTCAAAACCCTATGAATAACATAGTATGTTGAGATCGGGCAACTTTATAGCTCCACTGCATGCTCATTTTATAGTCCAGTAGTGCTCAGTATGCGCCATGCTGTCCCCTAAAATAAAGCCTCAACGCCCATCTAGATATCAGATCCATCCACATAGTAAGTTTCAATACACAGAATCACTTCCTCGCTTCCAGATCTGCTATCCAGTCACCTCTATGGACACTAAATAATCCCATGAGTATACAATCCTATTCAATCTATAGTGTCAGTATCCCATCTCTCTTGCCCCACATTAGTGGTTACCCACCAATTTGCATCAATATACTACATCCTCTTTACCCACTCTCCATAGGTCCACCAGTTTACCTCAATGTAACAATGTGCTCGTATGCCCACACATGTAATACCAACCCGTGGTATCCTACATCCACCCCCCATACTCCTCCTTAGTGAATCCCTATACAGTCCTTGTACAAACAGGCTAATACACATCATGTCCCAAGCATACCTCATGATCTCCTCCTCTATCTGATAGGACATATGTCATGCATCTTATACAAGATGCCTACACTACCACCCTCCACTGCAATCGACAGATGCAATCACAACGGCAATAAAATTCCGCAATCGTGGAACCCCTGATCTCAATAATAGCATCCAAACTAATATGGACCTCGGTATGAACTCGGGTCCCCATAAAATACCACCTAGCGGCCATCATATGTCTTTAGTGCATCATCCACTGACCATCACCTGATACCCTCTCACCAATGATAGGCAATCTGTAAGTATGCGATACACATCCTCCTACATTGTAACTGTCATCTCTCCTGTAGGCAACCAAAATGTGCACATATCTGCACACCATCTCTCACATAAAGTTGTAATCATAGGAATATTATGGGGCACATCCCCTATCACTATGTCGTTATGTGCCGTCAAACCAACACGGTATAGAACATCCCACTCGTCATCTGAACAACCCCAATCCTAGCAATGTACTCAAATGATGGCCACCATCAAAACTCCCTCAAATGGATATCCTTTGTACACACCATAAAATGAAAAAAACATAGCATTAGAACATCATACACATGTAAATTACAACCACCTAACAACATCAAAAAACATCACTTTTCACATCTACAACACTCTGGGCTCAACCCAAGCTTTATGGGACACCAGCGCCCAGAAGCAGGATTGAGGCACCCAGGAGTAGGTCACTAGCACCCATGCTTGGGTGTTAGTGTTCTGAAAGGTCATTAACGCCTTCATCACTCTTGGCCCGGGTCAAAATGCCGAGAAATTCAAAAAAAAATTTTGTAAAAATTCATCAAAAATGACTAATATTCAACACATTTTTTGAAAAAAATAACACTTACTAGCTCTGTTGTATGTACGTGATGCCACAATTACTGCCACCATCTCGAAATTGACTCAATCATGGTGCTCTCACTTGAGGACATCTTCGCACACCCAGAGCTCATAATCACACTAGCACAATAATCAAATGAATTGCCTATTCACTTTTTCACATTACTATTTATAATAACTCTTCATTACCTACCTTATTATAGTCATTATTTACGACTCATTTTCTTAATTAATACACATCACACTGATTTCAATCATATCTTGAGCATCGCTTACTCCGATTTATATCTCATTCACGATGATTATCTTCATAATTCCACCTACTATCATTTATCGTAAATGCATTACATAGACACAATATTTCTCATTTGACATTGATTTCAACCTGATATACACATACTTTTGATGATATCTGTCATACATTGATTACAATTATCATTAGCTATGCTTAATTTTGGCTCAACATTTGTTCTCATCATCACTCCCCCTTTCGCAAAAAGGGGGGCATATGAATCGGGGTCATCTTATAATTCCCCTTACATCATTACATGATCAATTTACATTTTTAACACATCATTCATCGAAAATTTTCTCGTACACCATGCGACATTTCACATCACTTTCTATGTGATTCCCCCTAATGACCTAATCTGGGGGCAACAAGCATAAAATATCTCCATGAGTAACCAATAAATCAATCACATAAATTCAAATATCGACAACATTAAATCACATCAATCAATCAACACGAACACAACATATTTATCCTCCCAAATGACCTAACTTGGGGGTTATATCACCACATTCCTAGACGACCTACCATGGGAAATTAATCTACATTTTACGACCACTTCCAGATGACCTAACATGGAATCCAACACATACACATTATAGTGACACCCATAGAGTGGGGGAAATGAGACATCATTACCTTTCCTATAGTGCTCCCATATGGGTTATTCACATTTGATAAAAAAATTGGATCCAAAATCATCAAAATTTGATCTTTGTCCGTCTCCAACAACTAGATCTTTTGAGTTTGTAGTTAAAGCTCGGAGAGTAAAACTAAACCTCTCTCCCTACACTCTTCCTCTAGCCAGAAGGATGCCCAAATCCTCCAGTTTTTTCACACACACAAAATTAGGTTAGGAACTGATCACTCCCTTCCCCATAACATCTCCATCTTTGTCAACAACAAATCAAAATCTCCAATTGCATTCAACATCAAAAATCATCAATCTTGCTTAGCACTCCTCATGACAGTCCACATGTCTCTCATTACATGCCGCATGGATCAACATGACTGATCCATAGTTTTTCAACATTATATGTTCTCATTTGACACACACTTCTACTACACTCTGTCGCGTACTTCAGTAATATGGAATTCTTCGATACTTCTCTCAGGTATGCATCTCTATCTACTTTATGTTACTGAGATTTCACTCACCAACATAAAGTGAGGGAAAATGTAGACACAAAATCACGTACTTACTACTATTTATTATACCCACAAAGTATGTTGTTTTATATATGGATCCTGTTTAAGAAAGTATTCATTCATGACCCATTCCATAGTCCATCCGCTTGTCTTGTTGGTATTCTATTGGTTTTTTATCTTTCACACTTGTCACTTCATACAAACATATTTCTGGTCAGGTCACAGGGACCCCTGTCTGTCAGTTATTCACCCATCTGTTGTCACTTGTCTCTAGAAATTAGTGTCTGGGACTAAACACTAGCGTCATGACGCTCCTGTCCATCCTGGGTTCACTAGTGTCCTCTTTTTGTTTTATTTTATTTTTGACATTTGAGGTCGGTCTTTTTCAGTTTTCCCTCCCATCTCTCGAGGTACTAGTTGGCATGGCGGGTCATTGGTGTTGAAATTCAAACAAGATGATCCCTATATAAACACAACATACATACCATTATAAGGGTGCGAACAATTCTTATCAAAGGCTAGCTATCTACATACATCAAGGTATTGTATTTGGGCACATTACTCTATGCATACACACTGTATATGAAAGGGGAGTTCATTTTATTCCATCCACACATTTGCATTTTTATCTAGCTACCTGCCTGCTATCTTGGCATCATTGGCGCGAGGGTGACCTATGAGCACTATTGCACACACAAGCACACAGAACTACATTGGGTTTGAGATGTAGTGTAATCGCTTAGTTGTAAGTCCATCATTGTGGAAATTAAGGATAGTTTGACCCCTCATTTTGCATCTTTATTTTTTAGGATTTGATATCTATTTCTGAGGGTTTTGTAGGTCTATACTTCATGTGCAGGTTTACAAGTACCTTGGAAATTTAAGTGAGACATACATGTGACAAAAGGTGGGCAAGTGTGAAGCCCTATCGACCACATTAGAACAAGATTATGAGCTTTTTCTACAAACCCAAGCACCTATAAATAGGCCTAGGGCACCTCGCAGATGTGCCCCTATCCCTCGCCAGGCACCCCAGTCCAGCCATTTCCACCTCTACTGCTGCATTTTTCTGTGGTTCGTTGCGACAACATGTTCTTTTGTTCCATCACATTATCTAGTCCAAACTCATTGCGAGGATAAGCAAAATTTAGATAAGTACCTTACCCCTCTCATTTCCTTTTATGGTTAAAATTAAATAATTTTTTAGCATTTATATTTCATTGTATATCATTATAACAGATCTTTGCATTCAAATTTTAATAAAATAGTTAGATTTTATTGAATCAACAACTATTTGAAGAAGGTAATTATGGTATCCAAAATGTCATTCTCCTCCATAGTCGCTACACCATCTTGTTTCTTAATTTATTGAATACGCCCTTTGTTATCCTTAATAATCGCTTAGCTGTGGAAAAAACTATGTTTTGACCTCCCTCTTTAAACCAGTTAACCTGGGACTTCTATCTCCAATAAATTTCTTCCTTACTGAGAATATTGTGTAATTCAGACAAGAGGACTTTTTCCCTTTCCTTGTCTTTAGTACTCCATACTCCTTCCATTATTTCTTCCATTTCCCTCAACTCCTCAGTTAATTTTCTTTTTTGCAGGAAGATGTTACCGAAGGTGTCTTTATTCCATTTTTTTTTGATCTTATTCTTTACATTTTTTAGCTTAGCTACAATTTGAAACAAATTGTTACCTCTGGTTTCTATGTTCCGCCATTCCTCAATCCTTTTTTCTAACTCTGGATGGGTAGTCCACATCTTTTTGAACCCGAAAGGTCTGCCTATTGTAATTTCCATTTCTCCAAAGTTGAGAAGGATCAGATTGTGATCGGAACCAATGAAGAGTAAAGAAGATAGGGCATAATTTTACTCTTGTAACCATTAAAAATTAACTAGGAGCCTATCTAATATGATCTGGATGAGATCTTCACCACTTCATCTATTTGACCAAATGTATTTAGGACCCCTAAGCTCAAGGTCAAATAGGGCATTCCAATTAATGAAATTGGCGAGGTCCTCCATACTTTCAATGAAGGATATGACTCCACCTCTTTTTTCTGAGGGAATCAAGGGAGTGTTAAAGTCACCTTCTATATAATCCAATGTAACTCTTTTGACATCCGTGTGAAACTAGTAAAATCTTCCCAGGGCATCCATCCTTCTACCGTTACATGAAGTGGGGGCATAAACATTGGATAGAATGAATTGTTTATTGGAGCTTAGGATGGTAAAATAGATGGTTAAATAATGTTGGCTATTGGAAAAGGGACATCCCTTCAACACATTCATATTCCAAAGACAAAGCAATTTGCCTGAGGCTACTACTGATGGCTAGCAATGAAACCATGCCTATTTCCAAAAAACCTTATGAAGTTCTTCCATTTTGGCTTTATTCATTTTTGTTTCCTAGAAAATTATGATATCTAGTTTTTTGTTTTTCCTAAATTAAGAAAGAATCCTATGCTTACTTGGGTTATTTAAACCCCTTATATTCCAAGAAAGAACAATCATTTAACTAAATCGAGTTTTGGGCTAACTTCCAATGATCGTTGCTTACCTTCTATAACCTCATTCTTGGAAGCTCTTTCACGCTTTTCCTTTTCAGACAGTCTTCCAAGGGAAGCTTTATTTCCTCTTGTTGGTCATCAAAAAGGACTTCAAGAAGAACAACAGTCAGGGGGATAAGAAGTCCCTCCTCTTTAACGGGAGAGGTTTTCTTATTCAAAAGAAAAACTTATTTACATATGTACAGAGCATAGCTTTAGTATGGAACTTGGATATCATGAAAGAGTTTTGAAAATAAAATAGATCATCAATCACAAAAAGTACAGAGGAATGAAGATGTGGAAATGAGCAGAAAGGAATTCTCTAGAATTATAGATGGACAAAATAATTCCTCAAGCATGCTAGAATATAATGAATTGGAATAAGACCATTTGTGCTTGAATTAATGAGATGTAATTTGAAAAGACACACAATTCTATAAATAAAATCTATAAGAATACAAAACTTCTTGGCATAATGCAGACAAATGATCTAACAAGATTCTACAGGTAGCTGCATGAATAAAAGAATCAGATGAACAAAGAAAGAAAATACTTTTGTATTGATTTCTTTACTATTTCTTACACTTTTCAAAAATAAGCCAAGTTCCTCCCTCCTTAAAATGTCTAAGAGAGGCCACTATATAGTTTTACAAATCAATTACTCTTGGTAACTACCTCTTTTAATTAATGTTTAGTTAAAGGGCTACTCAATCGCAAAACCCCCAACTAATTACAATAAATCCAAGATGAGGAAAGAAGGAAAGGAGAAAAGTAAGGAGGAGAAGACAAGTGTTCATGACTAAGGAGGACCCACTGATTTGAGGATCTGCTGTCTAAACCTTTTTAACGCCTCTTCTATGTCTCTACCACGTGGAACTGATGTGTTGGCAGTGGACCGAGTTCAAAATCTAAGACACTTCTCCATCTCTTTGTCAAATTCAATGTTTGTATAATAATCCTTACTTGCTTCTTCAATAGCAGAATGGAGAGAGCAGATATTTCTTTCATCTTTTCCTTGGTGACAGAATCCCTCTTTGAACAGATTATATTTGACAAAAAGATCTAAATTAAGATTTTATTTATTGCAAGGAGAGGGGCACACCAGAGGTCTCATCGTGGAGGTGGCAATGTATATCCTTAAAAGAAGATACCACCAAAGTCTTGAAGGCCTCACCCTACTGTCAGCTATTTCTCAAATCTCCCAAAGCTTCCTCCAACACCCTAATTTTCCATTCCACACTATATACCCATGATTTTGACAAGTTATCTTTTGCATCATCGAAGACCTTTCTTGCCATTAAAAGATTTTCATTAGCCTGCCCCATAAGGCAAAGGTCTACTACACAACTGCTCTAGATTTTGAGCTCTTTATCTATATTTCCAATGGTGGAGGATAGTTTCTGTTGCAGATTATTTACCTTCTTATTGAGTTTGAAGGCTTCACTAATGAAATTCAACACCTGCAACGAGCATATCATCCACCATGGCATCCATATCCCTTCCATAGATGGAATACCTGTGTATATTTTTAATACTCTGGACCTCATCTTGGATAAGCATCACAGGTGGTGGAAGAGTAGTCAGTGGGGCGGGATCTAAAAATTTATCTTTGGACATCAGTGACTTGATGAATCCTGCAAGAACCTGATCCTGCTCTTCTAGTTGCTCTATAGTTTGTTTCCCCTTTTTCCACTCTCCCAATGACCCTGGTGATTATTTCTTGAAGATTGTGAATCTCACCTTCAAGGGTGGACTCTCCCATGGGGATCCCTTGAGAGCTCTAGATCAGACGCCTTCAAATATTGTTCGGGCCTATCAACCTTGGGCTTGGTTATCTCCAGGAATTGCTAGCCCTGAGCATCGATATACTATTCGTGAGGTGGTCCTGGCATTCTTGGCAGGTGTAGGAGTGGTATTACCCAATAAGGCTACCACATCATCAAAGTTAGGTCCCTGAGATTCGAGAGGAAGAATTTCTCTTCCTACTATCAACAAAAGGCTATACCCATGCAAAAGAGGAGGAGGAAGAAGAAGGCAGGGAAAGAGGACCAAGAGAAAGAGAAATCATTGCACTCAAAGTGTGCACTGCTGTTGCCTCTAGTTTAGATATGAGTGGGGCACTCGGGGCTTCTAGTACAGAGGAGTCAATGGTGCTCGGAAGCTCAGTGCTTTGAACTTCTTTTTCTTTATCCGTCGGGGCTTCTGGAATGCCTACAAAGACTGGCACTTCACTTTCTTCACTTTCACTAAGAACAATAATGTTCTCTAGTCCTGCGGGCAATTCTGAATGCTTCATCAGGGTGATCTTCTTCAACAGGCTCCTTCTTGACTTCCTTGATTTTCTTCTGATATACTTGGGTGGATGAGGAATGCGTGGAGGATGTAGAACCTTTAGTTGACAAGGCAGGACGGGTCTATACAGGTGCTTCCAAACTGGGTGTCAATGCCTCCTTCCTTGGTGTTGAAGTATCCTTGGAGGGAGGATTCACCTGAATGCCTTCTAAGCTCACGAATTTTCCTGTCAAACCAGATTTTGGTTCTTACTAGGACATGGGCTAAGATTTCATCCAGATCATCCTTCTCCTTTTTGAACCAATCCAAATCCTCCAAGGGAGTGTGTTTGACCAAGTTGTCATATTCATATGAAAACAGGTTGGAATTTTCATCCTGAAGCCCTTTAGGAAATTAGTACAAGTCACGCTCTTGAATCAGTTGGAGAGAAAACTTGCCATAATGTCTCCTCCTTGCCTCAAAATCATTAGCACAGTTAGCCCAATAGTCTTCTGTGTCTGCCCTATGATGGTAATTGATTCTAAGGTTCAGCTCAATAAATTTATTCAAGTCAAAACAATTTCTTGGCCTGAAGAAATGGACAGTGATGAGAGCTAGGGCTCTCTCTATGTTTTGTGCATCCAGAGCCGTCTTACAGGTGTAGTTTCTCAAAGATATAGGGAAGTGCAGGCCAGTGATTTTCTTATCCCTGCAGGTTCTGTGTAACTTGTCCAATTGCCTGCATATCTCGATCAAGGCCATTTTATCATTGCAGAACATAGGGAGCTTAAGAAGGATGCTCTCATAGCTTGCTAGCCTGATATAGGAGAATTTTCTGAACTAGATGAAGTAGGGCACCGTACTTCAATATTAGGGCTCATGGCTTCATCAGAGAACCTCCTTGCAGTGTCGCTCTCCAGAAGTCTTACAATGTACATGGTGAAAACATCATTCACCCTCCTGAAGTTGTGATTGCTAGTGTCCAAGGTGAATTGAGGGAAATATGCATATATAGGGTCACCTTTATGAGCATAAATATATGTGAACTCTAAACCATTGCCTTGATGCTACTAGGGTATACATCAAATATGAAGTCATGTGAAACTTCTTGGTTTGCTGTACATTGGACAGCTACTCTGCTAAGTTCATGTTAATGATTTCTACCTAGTTGATATTCTGAGTTCACTCGCACACCATGTTGATAAGTGGGCACATTCAAAAATGGAACTCGTTGGTAGAGGGTAAACTCATGACCCGAGCCAATAAGATTATAAAATTTAATAGCTCCTCATTGAAATCAGCACGAAACAGAGCTTTGGCTAGACGGGACACCCCCTTTTTAGGGTTTTTAAGCCAAGACTTCACCACCTTTGCCTTGTACTTTTCACTGTCCTAGTCAAAGAGTGCCCGTGCCATGGTTATGAGATATTACTATAGAATTGTCCATTTCAGGAATCCTTAGGGGCAGTGCCAATGGCGGCAGCATCGAGTTTGGCAATGAGCTCCCCGTGCACATTTGTTATTTCGCTCGAGTCGGGATTGAAATGAGCACCACAGGTGAGTACCATGTTTGCATATTGCACTGAGATCGGAAAACTAGCGGCAAATGCCCAAGCCACTATCATGAATAATTTGTGCCATAGAAGAGGGGTTCAAGTCTGTCATCCTAGTCCAGAAATCTCCAAAGTCCAAGTGACAAACTTCAGTGTCCCCGATATCGGGAATGATAGAACTTGAGTGGTGAAACTTGCTCCTGACCTTGGAATTTGATCTTCATGTTGATAGCAATTCGAAAAATCAAAGTCACGAGTCTGAACTCTTGATGAAATTGCAAGGGGAATGGGTACACACATAGAAATTTCGATTACGTGGGTACGAGAAATTGATAACAAGAAAGTAGTGTGCAAAAATGCGTAGGTGGGCAGCTTATTAAATAGCTCATTTAGGAGAGAGAAAGGTAATAAATTTGCATTAAATACACATCTACCAACTTAAAAAGCAAGATATTCAGGAAGAGAGGGAAAAATTAGCCCAGATGGCCTTTAGTTCATTTGGGACACGTGGGACGCGAAAGAGCAACTCGGCCGATATGGGTGACGCGGGAAAAGAATGCACAAATGTTTTTGGGACATGAGGGATGAAAGTACACAAAATGAGTGATGCGGCCGACGCGGGCGAATGGTGAACATTGAGCCCGAGTGAACTTGTGTCATTTGGAACAGAAAGTTCTGACAGGCCCGCGAGGAGAATAGTCTTTCTGGTAAAGCGGGCGATCGGCGAACAGGGAGCCTGAATGAACTTGGGACACATGGGACAAAAATGTCCGACAGACCCGGAAATCACACAAAATGACCCAAAAACCCAGATTTTTTTCCAACTTCTTGACTTTTCCCTTGACCAGAACAACAAAAAAGGTGTTTAACCTCAGAAATTTTCAATTTTGAACTTCTCAAAAGAGGGGAATTTTTGAGAGGACAACACCTCCCAAATCTGATTTGGACGTCCCCCCCTCTTGTCCTAGGAGTGGCTTTCCTTTTTGGTGATAATTTTGGGCTTTTTTGGTTGATACTAGGGGAACTCATTACTTTGGAGTCTTCAGGATCTACCTCCTTAGTACTGGCCGAAGAAGTTATAATATCTTCTTCCTCATTGTTAATGTCTTCGATCTGACAAAATGTTTCAACAAAAGATGAATCTTCCAGCCCTTCCTTCTGACTTGATCATATGGTTCTGTAAATCCTCCTCTATTGTAGGTATGTCCTCGAGATGAGGAAATAACAGATTAAACTTGTTGTTGATCTCCAAGGATAGTGTTTGGGGGTGAGAGTTATTCTTTTAGTTGGAGGGAAAAGGGTTGGTTACTTAATGGAGGAATAAGTGTTGGTATGTGTGTATTCTTATTTAGAGGAACCAAGGGAGTGCATAGGTTACCTTCGTTGGAGAGAAAATAGAAGTACTTTTAGCTAGAGAGAAAATGGATATATTTATGTGTTATATATTGACACGCGTAGAGGAACCAAGGGTCTACCATGCCTCCTTAATTGGAGTGGAGAAGAGGGTTAAGGACAATCTCTCCCCTATGTAAGTCTTATTAGAAGTCTTAATTGTACATGTTTCTTTTAGATCAATGCCCTTCTCCCTATCTTGTTCCAAACATATGATATTATGTCACAAGTGTGTGTTATGAATGTGAAAGAAAGTTAGTTATAGTTGTGGGTGTCGTTGTATTGTACTAAGTGTGGTTGTGGTAATATACTTATGGATGCATGTTTTGTAGTTGCATTGTGGTATTAAAAAACTTGATTTTTTGTTGGTAGATTTTGAGCATTACATATTCTTAAGCATTTCACCAACAATTCATCGAAATTATGCAGGGCCCGAAATGAGTCCCATAGTCTGTTGTGTTCTCACATAACCCAAGACCCATCTGCATCACCCCTCCTCCTCTTGCACATATTTATCTTCACTTGCTCTACTCTAACTTCTTCAACGCCTCCCTTTTGTTGGCCCCATATTATTTTCCCTTGTTGACTTGCATCTAGGAGTGGCTCCCCCATCATAAAATGTCATCTTTCTGTAACATGGCTATCATTCTCGTTGGTGTCTTTGACCAATGCCTTCTGCCAAGGATATACCTTCGTATGTTGTGAATTCGTATGGGGCGACCCTTTGGAGAAGCTTTCAAGCATTTGTCACTTTGCAAAAAATCTTCCTCTAGTAGGGTTATGCTCCAACATGACAGTCCACAAAGCTCGACATTTAACATTGCACAAACCAATAATAAATATTGGAAGTGCTAAAGGGGAATGCCTTACTTTCACATTTTTCCCAAGAGTCTGTGCATTTGATGACATTTTGCCGCCTTTTTCGTTTTATCGCTACTCAAAGATGACTTTGAGTCCGTACATGCACTTTGGGTCTGTACATGCACTTTGAGTCTCTACATGCATTTTGGGTCCATACATGCACTTACAAACATCCCAACATTTCTTTGCCGGCTAGATATTTTCTACTCATGTTCACTTATAGATAACTCCTGCCCCTTCAAGTTTATTTTCCACATCTTCTTCCACTTCCTGAAACTCTTTGCTACCCCTATCGACATCTCCATCGCACCACCTCCATAGGATTACTAATTATATATCAATTGAATTAAATGTAAAGACATAGGAAGCTGTCGTGAAAATGGGCTTATCTTCCGAGAAAGTGTTACTCCAAATTTGGAAAGGTCATGGAAACGGGGCAGGCATTGACTTCCAATCTCTAGAAGCATGAAAGAGCCCACGGATAATTAGAATCCTGTGAGAATAGGAATTCATCCGCTTTTTAATAATTGTCATTCCTCTCTTTCTCTGCCTCAATTTCATCAGATACCCATGGCTTCGATTTCCTACAGGTAAGTTTTAGTCCCCCATCTCACGAACAGTTTTAAAATTTTTATGGTGCTCATAATTTATGGCTTTCTTACTGAAATCCAGGCATTGGTACTAGGATTAATTATCGTTGATCAATTATTCATTTACACAAATCACAAAAAAATTGATATCTTTCTTCTTGGAATTCAATCACTGTTACAAGTATTAATGATCGTTAACCAATTATTCATATACCCAAATCACAAAAATGGTCCTTACCATCGTTTTTCTTTTCCCACAGTTGTGCCGAGTGTGATACACCTCTGAATCTGAGCAGCGCCAATCTGTATCCCCCAGATTTCTACTTCGAAGCAGGCAACAAAGGTACCCTTTCATTTTCTGCAATTGATGACACCAAATTCAGAATTGAACGTGAAGACAAGATTAAACCCTTTTTTGAAACCCTCAATTATTGGGGTATTCAGAGAAAGAGAACCAAACTCAATTGTGTTTCCTGTGGTAAACTCCTTGGTTACGTTTATGATGATGGCCCTCCAGCTACTAACAGTAATGGCCAATTTGGCATGGGTCCCAGTCAGGTTGTGCCCAGGTTTCCTCGGTATAGATTCAAGATCAAGGCTATTAAGCAGCAACAGTTGTAAATTCATCATTTTTTTATTGGATTCTGCTGTCTGTTAATGTCTGCTGGTTCAAAGTTGTATAATTCTTTATTGCTTCTGAAAATTTGAGAGTAAGAGATTTACATTAGTTTCTGTTAAGGATCTTTGCAATAAGAGATTCAAAATTAGCGAATATTAATGTTAGTTATGCAGTTTTGTATGTAGGGCTTTGTTTTCTTGGTATCCCTTGTTTGTTAACTAAATTACTTGTATGTGACAGTGGAATTCTTGAAGCTAGATTTTGAATTTTTTCACACACATGCCTTTTCTTCTATTAATGTTACTTTGAATTTGGATCTTTGCTCGGGTAACTAAGTGGTTTGTTCAAAGTCCAATGGGCTAATGAGAGATGGGTTAACGGTGTGATGGAAATGTAACTGCTGCCGGATCAGAGATACCCTTTTGTACATGTTACACTTGTTATAGATGAATTCCAGAAATTTTAGTTTTCAATTATTTTGAAGCAAAGCCTGAACAAATTGTATCCAGCTCAGGATGCACTGTGGTATTACCCTGCATTCTCAGCTAATTGGAATTTATGGTTTCCCGTGCTTGGGAGTTAATCATCATGAAATGGTGTGGCCTTCCGCATCTTGTGGCTTGCTCGCCTCAGCTGATCAATCTTTGAACTGTGTTCAGGTAGCTTGGAGCTTCTTGGATATTCTGGTTTGAGATAGCGGATAGGCACTCTTTAGTTTTTTCTTGAATTATGGTTTATCTCTGGCTGTAGCCTATTACTTTGCTTGTCTCTCTTTATTTTTGGGGTAGTTGCCACTTCAGTGAAAACCTTCATCGTAGATCCCATGTCTGAGTGGTCTCTATTCATGTCCGAGGGGTATTTTTACTATCAAATTCACCCACAACATGCATCTTGCCTTGTCTTTTAAGGTACACATCACCCTGAAATGTAGGTGGTATATTACTCAATTTTACACATGAACATGTCTTAAGGTACACATCACCCTGAAATGTAGGTGGTATATTACTCAATTTTACACATGAACATGTCTTTTGAGGATTTGAAGCGACGCCCAGAATCTGATGCAGTATATTACTGAATTTTACACATGATCACACCTTTCAGGGATTTGAAGCTGGAGCTCCACCATAAAGTTTCATTGATGTACCTTTTTTTTTTCTTCAATAGACATATTTTTAGTTTCAGTGGAAGAGAGACCAAAAAAGGAATTGTTGGAATGCTAAAGAATCTGCCATAGTTTTTCCAAGCATGGAGCAGTTATCCTAGAAGGTGATGTGATTCAATTGCTTTGTACAAAATGTCCCATTTGATGAAATATCAATTGAAATCCTAGGTCCCAAACATCCATCGCCCACAACACACTCAATTTATTTATATCCTTTGCCATTTTGCATTAATAATCACTGCAAACTTTTGTCCAGAGACCATTTTGGATTTTTTATAGTTTTCTTCCACAGCCTGGACTTTGGAAGGAGTCTGTTGATTTATGTTTCCATTTCATTCAAAAAGTTTAAAACTGGAATAATTCTGGTCTAGTGGTAAAGGTTCTCTCTTTGCTGTATGCTATTAATTCCACTGGCATGCTCTCCTCCTTTTTCATGTATGATAAACCCATTTTGGATAAGTGGCGATGGATATTTCTGTCAGAATTGGGACCTTTGCTTGGACATTTAAGAGAACCAGTAAAAACTGCAGAAGTTGCAGAGATCATGTTTGATATGTTATTTTTATGTAGCTAATATAAAACAATTATTGTACTTCTTACTTGTGCAGCATGCATTGTTTGCCACAATAATGAATCTGAATTGATCATTTGACTTGCATTCCAAGGGCTAGGATTGTTTGTTTCGTATCATATATCCTGATATTTACTTGTTAAAGCGCATGATTCAGGAATTGTAGTCTATATAGAAGTATTAGAGCAAGTTAGTCCTATGCTCTGCAAAGTGCGCTTAGTGAAAAATGATTTTCCTTTAAAGTATTATTTGGATTGTGTTTGGGAAGAGATGTGAGTGATTTCTCCCAACAAACCGTGCAGACTTGATTTGAACATATGTTCAAAGGTTGACTGTATCCTAAAATTGTGCTTGCTAGATTTAGAGCTACATGTATGGCTTTCAAGGCTTGTATTATTGGGATTGTTTATAAGCGCTGATCTCTGCGTTATTTTATGTACGTGGATGTAAGGTTGGATGTGTTTTTCTGATAAAGTAGAACTTTATTTTTTCAAAAAAATATTAGAGCCTAGGCCATTCACCAAAAAAGGGTGGGCGGAAAGAAATCATGCCTCTTAAAAGTCTTCAAACTAAGTCATATGACCTAGGGGAGAGTCTACTAAACACAGTATCACAACAATGGTCTCACTTGACTGTCAGAAGATATAAGCAGTCAATTTTAAAAGACCATTAAGCTAAAGCAGCAAGAGCAAGAAATCTAGAAGTGGGCGGATCCCAGTCATAAGGTTTGCCATTCCACCAATGATCAGGCAGGTCGTCACCTTCAAGTTTGGGATCCCAACCAGTATTTGCATTGTTTACTGGATTAACAACTTTGGTATCCACTCGGGCATCAGCCATTCGATTGTCTAGTTCTCTGTGGGGAGAAAAAGCTAAGTCCAAATGCAGGAACTTATCATGGTGTGATGGTGGAGCCCACTCACTGTGCTGAGCCAAAGGAGACGATGACCTTTGCAGTGGCAACCATCGTGCACGACTGCAAGAGTGTTGATGGGAGTGGCTGTGATGATGGCCCTTCCCCCACTGAACCCCTTCACACGACAGCAGAGACGATGGAACACAGTGCAAGGTCCATTTCCTTGATTGTCTAACAGAGTGGATATGGCAGGATTTTTTCCAAGTGATGAGTAAGGTCTGATTTTTTCATGTGGCGTGTGATATTTATGTATTAGTTGCATGTATGATGTTTAAGGCCACTGGATCTTAGCATCATGTGCAAATTCAAAGTGGTCTGTTATCAAGGTTCATTTTTGTTTTAATTGTCTAGGAATGATCGTAAACTGGCTTTTTCAACAACCTTAGATCTCATCAAACTCTGAAGCTCTCTGGTCAGACTCCAAAGCTACAGGAATAGACTCCCAAGCTAGAATAGGAGACCCTGAAGCTACAAACAATACTCTTTCGACAATCTGCTCGATCAGCTAGATCCTTCTGCGTCGTTTGACATTAATGACTGCAACAATCTGTTAGCTCCTTCAGCTTCCTTTGACATCAATGACAATTATTCCAACAACTAGTTAATATGAAGAACCCCAAATTTCTAGCATATATATATATGTATAGGATTGATGTATCACATACCTGCGAACCCAAAATGAAAAAGGCTCTTATTAACTTTAGGAAGTGTGTCGCTTAAAGGCCAAGCTACATATGCCTTATAATTATAAGTATTCCTATACAAATGTTTTATATCATCTGGTAACTCGTGATCTCCCTCTCTTTCAAAACGGAAATCCTAATATTGTTTCTTCTTTCTTTTTCAAATACATCTTTTCAACTAAATCATGTCGTAGACCCACTTATAATGCGAAAAATCTTTACATCATTCGAATCAAAATCACTATATGTCCACCTCCTAATACATATAATGACATCCCATGTTGCAACACTTTTAGAATCACACGACTTTTATGGGGTAAATGGTGACGTAGAAACAAATAAAAAAGAAATATTTACAATTCAAAGTCATCTTGAATTAATTGTGTTTGATCTCAAAAATAATATATGAAATTGATATTCAATGTATTTAGTTTAATCTTACCTAATCAATAATTTTTTCAATAAAAAATCTGATAAACTTTTTTAGTTGTAAAGATCATGAAAACCACATACGTGTGTAAGCAATCTTTTAATTTTCCAAATGTCTCCTGATTTGTGCAACAAAGATCTTTTGCTCTTTATATATGTCTTCCAACACCCATGGTGTTGTTTCATGAAATAAATATGGAAACTGGGATCTAAATCAAATGGATTTTCCTTTCAAACATGTTTCTAACACAAATTTTGATTGTAAATATGTCAAGATTAGAGTTACTATACAAAATATATCACATGAAAATGACAGACATGTGTTTCACATTAATCACAAATTTTGATGCATTTTATATAATGTATCCACGATGTAAAGCAAGACAAGATAGTAACCACAACTATTGTTGGGGGGGTTCTTTCCATGATTAGCATAAACCATATTTTTACACAAATGTCCAATGAAAAATATGGTGTGAATTTTGCATCCAAGATTGTAAGAAATTGAAAAGGTGACATAAAAAGTGTTACAAATTCATCAAAATATACTAGTGAGGTGCTAGAAGTTGTAGATGGTTTTCAGAATTCAAAGGCATGTTTGGCCACTAGTAAACATGTTTGGTACTAAACATGACTTCCTCCACCAAACCTAACCCAGACCAAGTTCCATATCACCAAAATTAAATATTTCATCAAAACGACAACTTTTTAAGCCTATACATAGCTTTTGCTTCTTCTCTACAATCATATAGTGAGATCATAATCATGTTGGATCTTTCCTTTCCCCACGCTTTAACACTTCTCTTTTTTCATTTAGGATTGGTTAGATTGCTCGTGATCATCAAAAATTAGGTCCACGTTATTATTTTACTTTTTATTCTTAGGACCTAGATTTTAAGCATTCACTTTGATTGTTTTAGGTTTAAAATCGTCAAAACACCCATAGGATTTTGAACAATTCGGAAAACAACACACCAAGCCTAATGCAATTCAACATACAATCCAATGTAATGCAAGTGTTCCAAACCTTACCACTTTCAATGAATACATCAAGTAATATATTAGATACTCTTATCTAAATGCTTAAAATATGGTTTAGTCATCAAGGATGCTTCTCTAGTAAATGAATTCATTGCTTGTATAACTTAATCATTTTGTGTTTTTCTATATTTCACTATCCTAAATGCACTAATGCACCTATGTATTTATAGACTTCTTGAATGTAATCTAAGACCTTGTTGGCATGTATAGTGACACACAACAACGAGAAAGGCCGACAAAGATGGGCCTAGATCCTCAAGGGACTAGAAATAAGGGTCAAAAGGGCCCACTAAAAAATAGCCATAATTAATCTAAAACCATATTATTATGGTTTGAGCAAAATATCTAGAAAAATGGGGGAAATGGGTAGGGAGTAGAGAGAAATTAGGGAGCATGGAGAAACTAAGAATAAGAGAGATGAAGCGTGAAATACATTGAATAATACAAAAACGACAAGTGAAGACTAGAAAAATATGTTAAAAATTGAATTAACACATGGGACATATCATAGACAAATAATCAATAAAACATAAATAAATAGTGCAATTAACTTGTCACATACCAAAATTACGTGTTCACACATGGTAAACCATAAAAATTTATGTTTAGATCTCACATTAACATCGATAGACAAGGAGTATTTAGCCAATTTCACACAAACACACGCGCGCGCATGCACGCACACGCGGCGTTCTCTTTTAAACAAGTCATGTGTAATGTGTTTTATTTTGATTGTAAAATATTTTTATTTGGGTTATATTAATAGGCATTCTAAAATGAATGAATAATTAATGATTATCTTAATATTGACATTCATTTGATCATCATAAAATATCAATTTTAAAGTTGTGCATTTGACCTTCACTTATAAGTTTTTCCATTTCTTTTTTCATGATAATTACTAAAATAATAAAAATTCAAAAAATAAATAAAACATTAAACCAATACCATATACACTATCAAAATTATTTCGATAAACATATTTGAAATATCTAATATAAATAATAAATATTTATTTTTTAAAAAATTATGAAAACATCTTTTTTCCATGGAAATGGATGGAATGAAAAATAGATGTCCTTCCATTTAGTTATAAAATAATTTTAAATAAAAGGCCTAATCAATCCGACTCCACAAAAGAGTTGAGAATACACACGACCTTGGACAAATTGCAGATTTAAAAAGATTTCCCGTGTGTATGTAAGGTTGCAGTCTCATGCAAGGGGCAAGCGAAAAATTTTAAGGAGGTGTGGGAGAGAAAATATATGATATTTTTGCATTAATAGGATCCCATGATTTTTTGTTTTTCTTGGTGAGACAAAATAAGAGTCTTTACCATTAGCAAAAGTATGGTCCTCTGCATCTCTAATAAACTATTGGAAGGAAAAATAGGGAGGGAAGCCTAAACATAAATGCAAGTGTTAAAAAAACTCCCTAAAATTTTTAAGCAACTTTTTTTGTGTGCACTCAATTGTTTTATGGGGTTGGAAATCCTCTCCCTAAAATGTAACTACTTAGAAATTTTAGGAGCTTTGTTGAATTTTAGTAGCAACGATTAAGTTTTTTTACATGAGACCAAATAAATAGAAGCAATAACCCCCAACATGGGACCACACTTCTTAAGGAGAGATATATATGCCCACACTTCTTAAGGATTTTAGCAGCAACGATTAAGTTTTTTACACGAGACCAAATAAATAGAAGCAATAACCCCCAACATGGGACCACACTTCTTAAGGAGAGATATATATGCCCACACTTGTTGGATTTTAGCAGCAACGATTAAGTTTTTTTACACGAGACCAAATAAATAGAAGCAATAAATGCAAGTGTTAAAAAAACTCCCTAAAATTTTTAAGCAACTTTTTTTGTGTGGACTCAATTGTTTTATGGGGTTGGAAATCCTCTCCCTAAAATGTAACTACTTAGAAACTTTAGGAGCTTTGTTGGATTTTAGCAGCAACGATTAAGTTTTTTTCATAGAAGCAATAACCCCCAACATGGGACCACACTTCTTAAGGAGAGATATATATGCCCATATATTTGCATTCACTCTTTTTTACTTATTCATTTTGATATTTATACATAACAATTTACATAATGGAGAAAATATGTTGAGAAGTTAATCATAAACTACTTAGAAAATAAAATAGTAATAATTATGCCGAAAGGCGTGTTCTCTGGTGGAAAGTCCCCAACCCTCTAACAAGACACAGACTCTGACGGCCCAGATGGAACGGTTAACGATGCACAGTTGTTTGAGAGCCCTAGATTTTTACAAAACCCTAAAATCAGGAGATGAAAGCAATAGCATTCTATCAGAGTCGAGTCATATCACATTCTTAGTGTACAATGTGTTTTGACATTTAACTCTCAGAGAAGTAGTTTATTTCTTGTACCAGGCCCAACATTGCAAGTTCTTTACCAAATTCAAATCCATACTTATATTCTTCATGGATCGATACTTACAACAATGTTGACAGATAAGGTGGAAGGATTTCATGTTGAATTGTTTATTAAATCCTCGACACTGATAAGGGATGGAAAACCTGTAAGAGGGAGAATCATGCACCGTACGTGAAGGAGGGAGCCAGAAATGGAGGACAGGTGCATTAGCTGTGTCTGTAGCTGGACATGCCTCTGTCGTCAGCAAGGTAAGGAGAGTATGGTTGCCCCCTTTTATGCCAGTACATTTGAGGCCCACAAAAATAAAAAACGATTTGCTTAGGGCTTGGAACAGGGTTGCAACTTACAATCTGCAGTGTAGTTAGAAGCTGTGAATTGTCTTGTTGTTTGTGGGTGTCCATCATTCCAATAACGAAGTCCCTCTTGCTCTTTTCCTATTAAATGTGGTTGAAGGTGGAGACTGCGTGATTGGAGGAAGCACAATTGACATTTGAAGAATAGGGTAAAAAAATTTCTTTGTTTTTGCAGGGTAAAATTAATTTGGAATGGAATGTTTTGGCTATACAATTTGGCAGTTTCCATAAATTCATGTATAGACTTGTATGAAGGTTTCCCTGGGTTTTCTGGGTTCCTTTATCAAGTTAAGATCAGTAATACATTTTATCTTTAACTGAATAGGAAATCATAATCATAGATTAATGATTCAATAGTGTTCAACCCCCATTGGCATGTCCACTGTGTGAGGAATACCCCTACCGATGTCCCTGAGTGCCAAAGGAGTAGTCTGACCAATGTCCCTGAGTGTGTGACAGTTGTACGATGGTGTTGCTGGAGTAGTCCTACCAACGTCCATGAGTGTGTGCCAATTGTATGAAGGCGGTATGAAGTGTACACCAGCTGTACATAGGTGGTATGAAACCCAAGCTTTAGCTGAATGGAGGCGGTGTGAAACTTGTGCCCCTGGTGGTCCCATCCTCACCCAAGCTAAATTCACCGAGGCTGGTAGAGATTGTGCTAAAAATGTAATATGTAATGATTCCTCTAATTTCCAAAAAAAAATTATCTGTTCATTACAACATTTGGGGGTTTTATAATACATTTATTACACCCTGGTATTGGGCCTTTTACGATTACAATTTATCCCTAATTTTTGAGGTTTGAAGATTTTTTCCAAATCAGATATTAAATAGCAAATTGTTGTAGTTAAAAGTTTTTTTTCCAAATTAGATCTTAAATAGTAGATTGTTGTAACTATATTTTAGTAGCTTCTTATTAGTTTACCGAGATTATATTTGTGATTGGTTTATAATCATTTTTCAGTTTTAGAAACTTAGGAACTCAACCAGGGGGATCTCATTTACATTGGATGATTTTTGGGTTTTGTTGACCCCTTATAGGGACTATGCACCTAAGGCGTGCACAAAAGTAACTTTGAGATAAGCGTGGAGGTTCGCGCCCAGTCAAAATAGACTCAAGGCTTAGCCATATTTAGGACCACATTCAAAGTTGCAGTAAGGAACACGTGGAGATGCAACCAAGCTTAGTTATGGATAAAGTTGAGGCATGGAGAGTTGCAGCCTAAGGAAAATTTGAAGATATGGTGATCATGACAGGATCAATGGTTGTAAAGTGGAGTTAGTTATGGATTAGTTAATGCTCACATGTTAAGGATACTCGAGTATGGAAAGGCATGATGACAATTGACATGCAGTTCCCATCTGAATGATGAGTAGGTGGTGAGGAGAAGATTCCTAACAATCCCCATGATAAGTATTGATTTGCACGACTGAGAAAGGAGGCGACAGAGAAAGAGAACGAGAGTGGAGAGAATGGAAGTAAGAGTTTAATAGAGAATGCTTAGTATGAATGAATGGGTGATTCATGTATTCTAGAGAGTAGAGGAAACCAAATGAGATATGTTCTGGACACTGTTGTAACTCTTGTAATGGAGCCATTGTAGAGAAGTGTTGAGATCCTGTGAATGTATCTGGTCCAGTTATGATTCACTTGATGCATTTAGCTACTATAAACATTTATGAATCAATAGATAATGGAATGTTCTATACATCTATGTTTATGGGTTCAAACTTCTGCGTTCTTTATATTGCTATAGTTCAGATCTGATTCTTGTATGATGTTGTGTTGTTTACTTCCATGTTTTGGTGCATCTATATGCTCGGGTATAGTTCTTTATCTTGATTCTAGGGACGGGTTCATGTATCTTTTGTCTATGTAAACATTCTTCCATTAATGATAAGCATTCTTACAAGGCTCACATAAAAGAGGGGCTCGGCGCCTGCGTGCGCCTCGGGTGAGCTCCCAATCAAGGTTGGGTGATAGGTCAACACGCCTGGGGTTTACAAAGATATTAGAGGGTAAGAGGATACTACATTTTGGTTTCATTGCCAGGACCTCTTTCGAAGCCGTTGTGATAATGGTGTGTGATGACATACCGCTTGACCTTGGACAATGTCGAGACTTGGCTTAAAAGCACAGAGGATGAGTTTTCACAGAGATTTAGTACTGCATCTAGGTTTAATGCACATAAATGGGTAGAGGAGCACATGTATCATGAACTCTATGAAACTTTATTTTATTGTTTCCTAGTAGAGTTGTATGAATGGTTGTTAGCATATGCATCAAGGAAGAGTTGGTATTATATACCTCGTGTTTGGACCCAAGAAGAGTATCAAAGGCTACATGATGTTGATATGACTTAGACTCATGTCGTTGATAGGTGATGGAGTGGAGTGTTGACTAGTTATAATTTGGAATATGTGGTTTTTACGTATTCTTGCCCAGAGATTGTTGAGTTTGAGTTCCTGAGGGAGCCAAGAGGATCGTTCTTATGTGCTATACCGTTAGCCATTAAGATTATGATCTTCACTCTGAGTATGGAGGAATTTCTTATGGTTGGCTAACTTCCCACTAGGCGTGGGGCACGAAAGATGGTGTGGTGAAAGATGGCGGATCCTACTACGGAAGTAGAGAGAGAGGAGAGCAGCTCAAGTATAATGAAGTGCGAGAAAGGGAGTTGGCGAGACAATGCGAAGTTGTTGGAGTGATGGACTTGTGGAGGCAGAAGTTTTGGGAAGGATTTGAGGTTCGCGCAAAGAACGTGGGACCTAAGCAGTATGCGCTAACCCATCTTGGCAAGTGCGTGAGAGAAACCCCCTCAGATTTTGGTGAGAGCTCGTCGTATGGAGAAAGGAGGAGAACCGTAGGCATGCATCTTAGCCCACCTGGTGACCACACCATGGCACTTAGTTTTCAAATTCTTGAGATAAGTGTGGTTAACCCGATTGGTGTTGGTATTGGTATTCGAGCAGCACTTGGTAGATATAATTTTTCATTTAGTTCATCTATGGCCGCACAAACATTTCCGGTGTTTGGAGGTATTTTCTCTGGCACATCATTTGGGTACACAGAGTTTGGGTATTACATATGGAAGTGGTTCAACGTCATAGACTGTCGGCGCACAATTTAGCACGACAGTGGGTACGCAGAGCACAACTGCGTTAGGCCCCTTACCTGCGACGGGAGGAGGATCTAGTGGATCCAGAGGAATAGGAGCTAGTAGATCTAGTGGATATGGTGGTGGAGGAAACACAGGAGGGAATCAAGGTTATAGATATGGTGGACAAGGACCTCGACCACCTCAGCAGGTGTTTTATGAGATGTCTCTACATTTCCCTGATTACAAGGGTGTCGAAGATTCCATGGAGCATGTACACAAATGCGAATTGCTATGGCGCGCTAAGGGTATCACTGCCCCATAGTGGAAAGCAAGCCAATTTACAAATACGTTTTACGGGCGTGAACATAGCTGGTACCAGAAGTATGACCCACATCAAATGGCAATGGATTATTCTAGGCTGCGTGATGCCTTTTTGGCAGAATTCCACATTCTTGAGTTTGAGTAGAAGAGCATTAATGCAATCAAGGAAATTCAACAAGGTATGGAAGTAAGTATGCAGGAGTATGATGCATGCTTTAAGACTCTTCTGTTGAATTTGTCTTATGATATCCATCCCTCGCAACATGCTCAATGGTTCGTTAGAGGATTGATAATGTCTTTTAGATGAGCACTTTCCCACAAGACATTTACAGACCCGTGTGAGGCCTTGGAGGCTGCTATGCACGCTGAGGCCGTCAAAAGTGTTGATATTAGGGTAAGTCCCTGTTTGGAAGCACAAATTGCTGCCACAGTGAAGCAGCTAGAAATATTATCTACGAACTCAGCTCATGAGACTCACAATGGACTATGGTGCATGAATTGCGAGGTAGAAGGGCACACAAATGATAGTTTCCCACGAAATTCTGTGCGCGTCGTGTAATTTGATTGTGAAATCTATCACGGAGATCATGATCCAATTAGATGCTCATTGTTGCAGTGTACTCTCCACAAGAATGTGTCTTCTTATTGTAAGATTTTCTCATCTACGACTCACGATACAAAGGACTATCGATTGATAAACCAAATCCTTGATGTCATTGATATTGGTGTGCACCAGAATAACATTGGAAGTAGTTCTAAGAATGAAGGTCATTAATATGTAGGGCATGGAGATGGAGGTGGTCAAGGAAGAGGCTTTCGCAGAGGATTTAGAGGTCATGGTAAACAAAGAGGTAGGAGTGAATTTCCTCTTGGAACTTACTACAATTGTGGATCTACTAAACACTACAAGCACGAATGTCTGGATTTTCTACAGTGCTCATGGTGCAAGAAGAAGCATAAGTATGAAGAGTGCCCTAAGTTGTATGAGCACATGAGCCAGAACTAGAGGAAGGACAAAGGCACGGGGATGGTGAGTGTGAAGCGAGTTGATCCGTAGTGGATGCATAGGGTAGCACATGACCCTGAATTAGAACCTGTCATGGTGACTACATGATCTGAGGCTGCACACGCCAAGGAGATACAAAATAAAAGGCCTCTCATCATTAGAGAAGAGGTGTTACATGGGAAATATCCTGATCCAACTCATTAGAAGGAGGTCTACCAAAAAACCATGGAGGTGATTATAATCATGCAAGGGGAGATTCAATGTCTAAAGGAGCAATAACGGAATTCAGAACATGTAAAGAACATTGAGATCCCTCAGAAGGACATGGATGAGGTTAGAGAAGTGTGTAGGATGTTGCGCCAGGAGAATATTATCCCTCTGTTACGAGAATGGCTAAGAGAAAAGGTACCGCGCAGTGGAGGCAAGCATGAGAGGCAAGTTTTGCATGTTAATCTGCCCCCTCAAAATATTGATTATGACAAAGAAATCACATTGAATGTAGTTGTGGATGGATGGCTCTTGAGCAACATTCTTATTGACATGGGTGCAGAGGTCAATGTTCTCACTTTAGATGCATGGAATCAGATGAGGAGGCCCCCATTATAGCCATCTTCAAATATGTTGTATATGGCGAATAAGACAAAGACTATGCCCATAAGAGTCGGGGATAATTTTAGTGGCGAATATTTGTAATATGGGAAAATTTTCATTTTAGGAAAATTTTAAAAGATGATTTTTTCAGAGCAGGTCAGTGTCCTATTCACCTAAAATTGACAGTATTTTTTTGGGGTCGGCTTTGCCTACATTTGAAAACATCTCCTATAAAAACCTAGGTTATTTGTAGTGCCCACTTTCCTATGACACCTTTTGATACCTATTTTGATACTATGATTACATTATAGACATTATTATGTTTTGACTTAGTGTGATATTAGACATTTGATTCTGGATTATCATGGATCTTGATTTGATTATGATGCATGATAATGATTAGAGACACCTTATATGTGGATGATGATATACTATTTGACATGAGCATCTTATGGATGTTGTTCGGACATGTGATTTTGGATATTATGAGTAGATCTAGAAAATGAATATTATATGATGATGGTATAGTTGTTGATATAAATTGTATGTGATAATGTTAAATTGCTTTGATGTTGTTGTGATTCACATATTTAAATGATTTTGAGATTATATTTATACTCATTTTAGATGTTCTGATATGGCCACGAGGCCAAAGGAGGTATTTGTGTTTTGCAGATTAAAGTATCACAACAAACATCGGGGGATTGGAGACTAACCACAATGGAATCCTAGGTGAATTCAACAAGGTCACCATGGCAACTTGTGTTATTATGTTGAGTTGTTGTTGTTAGGGATTCCCATGGGGGGGGTCACCTTTAAATGTGACCATGAGTTTGTGTATTTTATTAATGTGGTTACTTTTTATTATTGTTGTATGTATTTTTATATAGTGATGTGTTCCTCTCCTTTATTTAATTAATATTGTGATAGATTAATGTGAGAAATTATATGGTTAAAATTTAAATAAATCATATTGGGATATGGGAAAGTAATAATAGAAGTTGTTGGCTCCTTGTATTTAATATGTAAGGGATATGTAAGTTTGTGTAAGAGTAGTGTAAGTCAGATTTTGGAGTATAAAACACTCCACCTCTTTAGAAATTTGAATTTGTCCTTGGGGGCTGTTTTTGGAGGCTTGTGGGACAAGTAAAACTTGTCCCATACATCTAAATTTAATTGACCAACCATACCTATGGTTAGAAGGATGATTGTAGACCCTTTTAATGCATTTTATAAATCATGTTGCATTATTTTTGATTGCACTCTCTTACATTTTATTTATTTTGCAATCCTTTGGGGTGTGGGCTTTTGGAGTGTGTAAGTAGATTGTCATATTATTCACCCACCTCTTAATTGTGCTTTGGAGAATGGAATTTTACTTTTGTGTTAGAGTGAGGATGTGTGATGTGGCATCCTACATGGATCCACCTCATCCTCTTCTCTTCCCTCTTCTATAAAATTGAAACTCTTTTCTTTGTTTTGGGGTTGTTGAATCATTTGTTGCAAAACTTCTTTGGGGCTCATTTTCTTGTATTTGGAGCTGCTTGTGGATTTTGGAAGGAGCTTGGAGAAATAATTTGCATGCTTGGGAGATTGTTGTTTCAGGACTGTGTTTGTGGACATTGAAGCTTGTTGTTTGGAAACAAAAGCTACCATGGATAGGTAGGAGCTTAATCCATCTTCTTATGCTGATTGTTATTTATTGTTGTGTTATGAATGAATGATACATGTTTTGATTTAATTGTTGGCTCGTTGGGTAGACTACCATAGGAATGGTGTAGGAGAAAGATATGGGGAATCCATGTGGGGGACATAAGGGAATGCTATTGGCATCAGAATTTTGTTAAGGGAGTTTGGGTTTGGGATCCACCATGGAAAAGAAATAGCTTGCATTTCTTACTTTGTGGGGGTCATAAGGAAATCTGTGGGGGGCATAAGGAGGGATTGTGAGAGGCATAAGAATATGTGAGGTGAACTTTTATTGATAGTTTATTTCTGCTGGATGTCCAATTTCCAATTGGGAGCCATAAGTAGATTCACCCATAGACCTTTCTCCTTTGGCTTGCATGTTCAAGCCTGGGTTTTTTTTTTTTTTTTGCAAATGTAGTTGTAAACTACTATTGTCTTTGAGTGGATTGTATTTTATGCTGAATTATGCATGTTGAAAGAATGTTTGTGTTGTGGAAGCCAGTTATTGCCATGGGTGGAATCACATCTGTTATTGTATTATGAAAGGGACTCAGGGGCCAATTGATGAACAAAAGAAGGCTTCTCCTTTCATTGGATGTCTTGGTTGAATGGAGAGTGTTGTCTTTCCCCTACTTTTGTTTTGATCAATTGGAAGATCAAGAAATCTTGCATGTTGTTGTTTTGGAGCATGAAGCTCGACAATTTTGCCAGCCCCTTGTGAAATACATTTTGTTGTAACCTTTCCCACTTTGAAGTGGATGACAATTGTAATACATTTGTGAAGAAAAGATGTTGTAACTGATTAGAAAAGCAGTACAAGAGCACTATGAAAGGTGTTTATATTCTGTTCTAACTATTGGAAAGAAACAAACAGAAAGCTAGTAGTTAGGCAACCAATACTACTTAAAAGATGTAAAGCTATATAATTCAATGTCAATAAAGAATCTTCAAGACCTACCCTCATTTCCATTGTTGTGTTGAATTGACATACCCAAAGTTGTCATGTGGGCAGCATCCTTGTTTAGAAAATGGAAATAAAAGAAATACCTCATGTAGGAAGTATCTTGCTTGCTCTCTTTTGGAAATATATTTGTAGACACCCATAAGTGTATGCCCAAGGGATTTAAATATTGAGGTTGCGCTAATTATCCACTCTCTGGCAAATCGACGACGTATCGTCAATGAAGCTCCTCATATTGCCTCTAAGGGAAGTTAATTGATGTACAATACATGTCTAGTTGATTAAGTCACCTATCCAGCTAAGCGACCTAGTCAATGACCTTCCGTTAATTAGAATCACCTCTGTGTGTCTAGATGGAAGCCATTATTTTTCCATGGGTTAGTAATCACACTTTCATTTAACTTGTAAATCAATATTTGGTTGGGGCTCAGGGGCTTCTAATAGCTTGAATCGGACTAGGATATCTCCTTCTCATTGGATGTCTATAAGGTTACATTTACCTATTAGTTAATCACATTTGCCTAATTACAACACCCCCCCAACTCCCATGACTTGCTAAACATCAAATTGGAAGAAAAAGGAAACTAGCATGTTGCTATTAATGGAGCAACCTTATCCATTCCTAATGCATATTTGACATTTATCCCTTGTGCAAATCTATTCGAAGTGTAATCCTTTATCCACTTGGGCTATATAAGGATGCCCACCTTCTACCTTTATACCCATATGTAATTCCCTTGTGAAAGCAAAGGAAAGCACATAGTCTTGCACTAAAAGCCTTTTGCCATTATGAAAGCCCTCCTGTCATCCATCTTGAAGATGCTGAAAGACATTTACATTCTTCTCTGTATCTTTGGAAAGATCAAGACCATAGCAATATCTGTTGATTGCTTTGAAAACATTCAAAGATGTAAAGTTTTATAATTGAAGTCAATAAATAATTTCAAGTTCATCTCTCATTTGCATTGTTGTGTTGATTTGGAATATCAAATTGTGATTGCAAACTCTGTTTAATTATAAAGGAAAGAAAATATGCATGAATGAAGTATATTGCTTTGTTTCTTTCAGAAATATATTAAATTGCAAATCAGAATTTGTAATTTAGCTTTGAAATGATTTTTTTGTAAACAAATAAATGTATTGGATTAGTTTAGAAATGAAATTCCACACTTGAATGATAAAATTGATATACAAATTTAAAAGAAATAGATCTCTGTTGTAAATATAAAACTGGTAATAAAGTTAATCAAAATGTACAGTTTGGGCCTCCACATTATAAACAACTTGAAAATGCTAAAATTCAGGGAGTTGTATTATTAAGGAACTCAAATTGGCAAAGAAACACTTAAGGAAACATTTAAAACATTGCAAAATCAGACCCAAACCTTCCACAATCAATTTGCAGTCTTTTTTTCTGTCAATTAATTGGAAAAACTCAAATTAGAAATCAAACAAGTGAAATTACCTCCCTAAAACATATTAAAACCTTCCTAGAACAATCCTCCATGTTTGTTTGGCATGTTTTGTGAAGGAGGAGAAAAAATTGAACAAAATTGATAAGTTAAAAAATTACTAGTTGGATTTTTAAAAACTTGCAGATCGTTTTTGTAAAATTTACCCCTTAAACTTTATCAAAATGTAAAATTTATGTTCCCTGTACAAATAGGGCATTGAGAGCTTTCCAGAAAGTCCTCGTTTTCTCAAAAATGAGCTTTCTAGCAAAAGTTATGGCACTTTGAAATTTTCCCTGGTAGGCCTGCGGCCTGAAAATTTTCCCGTTGAAAATCCTTAGAAATTTTCTTTAAATTTTTTTTGGGAGAAATTTTTGAAATTTCCCCCGTCGGCCCGCAGCCAATCACAGGCTACCACGTGGCACCTTGGGGGGTGACAGCAATGGGGGGAACCTTTTTTTTTTTTTTTAAATTGTTTTGGAAAAATTTCTTAAATTTTTCCGCGGCCCCGCACTCCCGCCCTGCCTCGGAGGAGACCTCTCCGCGGGCGCCCATCTTCCCTTTTTCCTCCCTTTGGAAAATTTTGTCAACTGACCTTGCCGTCATGTCCATCCCTCTCCCTTCTCCCTGCGTAAATTGTGGAGCACCACGTGTCCTTGGTGGACCCACGGGCGCGTAGGTGCTAAATGAGATTTTTCTCCTCCTTGGCGAAATTTCCTCCAAACCTCCACCGCCCTGCCCTTCCCTCATCTTTTCTCCACTTTGGCCTGGAGCTGACATGTGTCCCTGGAGGACCCACGGAGGCATAGAATATATTTTGAATTTGGACCCGCGCAAAGAAAATTTTCCAACGCTGCCCCACGACCCTCCAACCCGAGAATTGGACTTTCTCCCCTCTTGATATGTGTTCCCTTGGGGAAAATTTGACCCCCAAAGCCCGTCGGCCCATAACTTGATTTTTACAAGGAGTTAGGAGGACTTCTTTATATCACCGGAAAGGTGAGAAAATTTCCTATCCAATGGGAATAATTTAGGGAAATTTTGAATCTGTTAAGTGTGAGAAAAATAAAGTTGAAACTCTGAGCTTGTTAAAGAGTGGGTAAGGTGATAAATTACCCCTGAACCTAGTTGAAACTTCTAACCCTAAAATTTGGACCTTGTGACCTTTGATTAATATAAATAAAAGAAAAGTTTGTTCTAGTGGATTTGTTTTGTTCTGGAATCTATTAGTGGCAGTTGTTGCCTTGTAACTTGGTTATAAACACTCTTAATTGAATTCTGGGAGTGGGTAAGTGAGACCTTACTCTGATGATTTTAAATATGTATTCCTTTCCTCACTATAATTAAACCCTACTCTTGTCTCAGATCTTATGGAATTAAATATCTTGGGTATTTAATTGTTTTGGTCCCTTAACCCTAAAATTATAATCAGGGAATATTTAGCTAAAATGTCAATATAATCAGTGATTAAATTAATCCCTAAGGAGATTTGAGTTAGGAGTGGATTATTACACTCTTTGCTTTATAATGTGGAATTAGTAATTATTGTAATGGGAAAAGTTATCAGTTGAAATTTAATTATCTTTGAGACTTTGGTCGTTAACTCCTAATTAAAAAAAATTATTCCATTATTTTCTAACTAAACCAAGATTGTTCATGCGTCTTAAGTGGGTTGTTTTAGTGGGCATCACATTATTCGTCAGGTAGTATACTACCACCAGGCACCATACTACAATTGGTACTTACCAACAATGTTTTCTAAAGACGTGCGACTCATTGAATTTACTGACATGCAACAAAGGGGTTGGCTGTTAACGCACGATAGGAATATTTGTTGACGTGCAACTCATTGATTTTTTTGATGCGCGATAAGGAGGTATTACAGACACACAGCTCGGTTTCCTCTGACGTGTGACTTAGTGTTATACCTGACGCGTGACCCAATTTTCTCTGACACATAACTTGCTTCTTTTGCTAACACATGACTTTGTTCAGAATAATGGAAGGTGTTAGTCCTCAGAATGCGAAGACCCAAAAAGTAACTAAGAAATCTCATAAGTCTTTGTTCAAGTATTTTGGAAACTCTACTGATACAGATAGTGAAACTACCAACAACCATATAGCTTCCACCAGAAATAATAAAAAACTTTGTTGACGCGCAACAGGGAACCTTCCTATCACGCGTCAAGAAACTTTTTTGACACGCGAAAACAAGGTTTCCTATTGCATGTCAACAAAGTTTCTTGACGCGCGACATGAAGGTTCTCTATCGCGCGTCAACAAATTCTCTTGACGCGCGACAAGAAGGTTATTTATTTCGCATCAAGAAACTTACTTGATGCGTGACAAGGAACCTTCCTGTCACATGTCAAGAAACTTTGTTGACACACGACAGGAAGGTTCCCTGTCACGCATCAAGAAACTTTGTTGATGCGTGATAGGGAACCTTTCTGTCACGCATCAAGAAAATTTGTTGACGTGCGATAGGAAACCTTCCTGTTGTGCGTCAATAAACTTTGTTGACGCACGACCAGGAAGATTCACCTTTCACTGAAACCAGTTTCAAGGATATTAGTCAGGTATTTTCCACCTTTGATTTCCAAGAGGTCTCTTAAAATGAACCTTGATCGAAGTGTTGAAGAATGCATCCATAACCATCCAAGGGGCAAAGTTTACTGGAGATTTTTAAGTCTTAGAGCATGTCGAGGCAGATAAATTTCCAACCTTACCACTCAAAATTCCCCTGCTTTTAAGAAGTTGAAAATTAAAATTTTGAGGTTAAGTGTCTTTTCTGTTGTTCTGATAATGTGAAAAGTCGAGAAATTGGAAAAAACTACGTTTTTTGGGTCATTTTGTGTGTTTTTCGGGCCTGTCAGACATTTTTGTCCCGCGTGTCCCAAGTTCATTTGGGCTCTCTGTTCCCCGATCGGCCGGTTTACCCGAAGTCTGTTCTTTTCGGGCCCGTCGGAACTTTTTGTCCCAAATGTCCCAAGTTCACCCGGACCCGTTGTTCCCTTTTCGTCTGATTCGGCCGAATCACGTATTCCACGTACTTTCATCCCGCATGTCCCAAAAGCATTTGTGCGTCTTTTCCCCGCATCGCCCGAATCGGCCGAACCGCGTACTTCGCGCTTTCGCGTCCCTCGTGTCCCAAATGAACCAAGTGCCATTCGTGCTAATTTTTCCCGCTCTACCCGAATATCTTGCTTTTCAATTTGGTAGATATGTATTTAATGCACATTTATTGCCTTTCTCTCTCCTAAACGGCTATATAATGAAACTGCCCCCTATGCGTTTTTGCACACTGCTTTCATGCTATCTATTGCTCGAACCCTTGCAACCAAAATTCCTGCGCGCGTATCCATTTCCCCTGCAATTCCATCCCAAGTCTAGCTTGCAGCTTTGCTCTCCGAGTTACTATCAACATGAAGATCAAATTCCAGGGGCAGGAACAAATTTCACCACTCGAGTCCGTCGTTCCCGATATCGGGGACAGTGAAGTTCACCACCTTGACTTTGGGGATTTTTGGACAAGGATGACAGATGAACCCTTCAGCTATGGCACAGATGATTCATGACAGTGGTCTGGCTTTCGCTGGTGGTTTCCCTATCTCGGTGCAATGCGCAGACACAGTGCTCTCATGCGGGGCTCATTTCAACCCTGATTCAAGTGAGTTGACAAACGTGCATGGGGAGCTCATCGCCAAACTTGATGCTACCACCATTGGCACTGCACTAAGGATTCCAGAAATGGACAATGCTATAGTTATCTCCAGAATCAAGCACAGGCCCTTTTCAATCAAGACAGTGATAATTATAAGGCGCGGGTGGCGAAGTCCTGGCTGAAAAACCCTAAGAAGGGGGCATCTCGTCTATCCAAGGTTCTGTTCCGTGTGGATTTCAATGAAGAACTATCAGATTTCATAATCCTACTGGCTCGGGTTATGGGCTTACCCTCTACTAATGAGTTCCATTTCTGGATGTGCCCGCTTATCAATATGGTGTGCGAGGGAACTCAGAATATCAACTGGGCAGAGATCATCAGTATGAACCTAGCAGAGCAACTGTCAAATGTACAGCAAACAAAGAAATTCTATATGACTTCATACCTGATGTATACTCTAGCAGCATCGAGGCAATGGTTTGGTTTTTCATACATCGATGCTCACAAGGATGACCCCGTGTATGCCTACTGCCCGCAGTTCACCCTAGAAACCAGCAATCACAATTTCCGAAGGGTGAATGATGCTTTCACCATGTACATTGTCTGGCTTCTTGAGAGTGACACAGCGAGAAGATTTTCTGATGAAGCCATGAGTCTGATATCGCACTACGGTGCTTATTTTATCCAATTCAGAAAATTTTCCTATATCAGGCTTGCTGGCTATGAGAGCACTCCTCTCAAGCTCCCTATGTTCTGCAATGACAAAATGGCCTTGATAGAAGTGTGCAGGAAATTGGACAAATTGCATAGAACCTGCAGAGACAAGAAAATTACTGGTTTGCACTTCCCCATCTCTTTGGGAAATTACACCTGCAAAACAGCCCTGGATGCACAAAATATAGAAAGGGCCCTAGCTCCCATTACTGTCCATTTCTTCAGGCCCAGAACTTGCTTTGACTTGAAAAATTTTATTGAGCAGAACATCAAGATCACCTATCATCATAGGGCAGACACAGAGGACTATTGGGCTGACTGTGCTGATGATTTTGAAGCCAGAAGGAGGCATTATGGCAGGTTTTCCCTACAGTTAATTCAAGAACTTGGCTTGTACCAAGTTCCTGAAGGGCTCCAGGATGACAATTCTGACCTGTACTCATATGAGTATGACAATGTGGTCAAACACACTCCCTTGGAGGACTTGGATTGGTTCAAAAAGGAGAAGGATGATTTGGCTGAAATCCTGGCTCCAGTCTTAGTCAGGACCAAGATCTGGTTTGATAGGAAAGTTCGTGAGCACAGGAGGCACTCAGGGGAATCCTCCTCCAAGGATGCTTCAACACCAAGGAGGGAAGCATCGACACCCAGATCAGAAGCACCTGTGCAAACCCCTCCTAGCCTCATCAACTCAAGGACCTGCAGTCTCTACTCCTTCCTCATCCACCCAGGTGTATCAGAAGAAATTCAAAGAAGTTAAGAAGGAGCCTGTGGAAAAAGACCCCCTGAGGAAGCATGCAGAATTGCCTTCAGGACCAGAGAACATTATTGTTCTCAGTGAAAGTGAAGAAAGTGAAGTGCCAACTCCTGCAAGTGCCCCTGAAGCCCCAATGGATAAGGATAAAGAAGTCCAGAGCACTGAACTTCCAAGCACTGTTGATTCCTCTGCACCAGGAGCCCCAAGCGCTCCACTCATATCTCAACTCGAGGCAACAGCTGTGCAAACCTTGGGCACCATGAGTTCTCTGTCTCTTGGTCCTCTTGCCCCACCTGCTTCTTCCTCCTCCTCTTTTGCATGGGTGCAGCCTCTTGTTGACAGTAGGAAGAGAAAGTCTTCCTCCCGGATCTCAGGACCAAATTTTGATGTTGTGGCAGCCTTGTTAGGCACTACTCCTCCTTCTCGCGCCAAAAAATCCAGAATTACCTCCAGGATAGTGTCTGACGCTCAGGGCCAACAATTCCTAGAGATAGCCAAGCCTAAGGCAGATAAGCCAGAGCAAGATTTGCAAGCGTCTGATCTTGAGCTCTCAAGGATTCCCATGGGAGAATCTACCCCTGAAGGTGAGATCCATAATCTTCAGGAAACAGTCACCAGAGTCATTGGGAGGGTAGAGAAAGGGCAGCAAACCATTGAACAGTTGGAGGAACAAGCCCAGATTCTTACAAGTTTCATCAAGTCCCTGCTGTCCAAAGATAAAGTTTTGGATCCTACCCCATTGACTACTCTTCCACCACCTGTAATTCTGAGCCAGGATGAAGTACAAAGTATTAAAGACATGCACAAGTATTCTGTATATGGAAGAGCTATGGAGGCCATGGTGGATGATATGCTGGTTGCAGGATTAAACTTCATTGATGAAGCCTTCAAACTCCACGGGAAGGTGAGTAATTTGCAACAGAAGCTCTCCTCCACTATTGGGAGCATTGATAAAGAACTTAAACTTTGGAGCAGTTGCATAGTAGACCTCCGCCTCATGGGACAAACAGATGAAAATATTTTGATGGCAAGCAAAGTCTTCGAGGATACAAAGGATAATTTGTCAAAGTCCTGGGTCTACAGCGTGGAATGGAAGATCAAGGTCCTGGAGGAGGCTTTGGGAGAATTAAGGAATAGCTGGCAGAAGGGTGAGGCCTTCAAAACACTAGTTGTATCTGCTTTCAAAGATATACATTGCCATCTTCAGGATGAGACTTCTGGTGTGCCTCTCTCCTTACAAGAAATCAAAGCTCAATTCAGAGCTTTTGTCAAGGGTGATCTATTCAAGGAAAGCTCCATTTCCAAGGAAAAAATGAAGGAGATCTGCTCTCTTCAATCTGCCATTGAAGAAGCAAATAAAGATTATCATACTCATGTCGAGTTCGATAAGGAAATGGAGAAGTGCCTCGGATTTTGGACTCAGTCTACCGCCAACACATCAGTCCCACGTGGCAGAGACATAGCCGAGGCGTTGAAGAGATTCAGACAGCGGATCTTAAAGTCGGTGGGTCCCTCCCAGTCATAAGCACCTGTCTTCTTCTCCTAATTCTTCTCTTCTCTTCCCCTTCTTTCTCTCGGATTTGTTGTAATTAGTTGGGGTATTGCGATTAGCAACCCTTTAACTAATCATTAGTTAAAAGAAGTAGTTACCGAGAGTAACTGATTTGTAAACTATATAATGGCCTCTCCTCGCCATTTTGAAGGAGGAAGAACTTGGCTTATTTCTGAAAGTGTAAATAAATCTTAAAGAAATCAATACAGAAGGACTTTTCATTCTTTGTCTATCTGGTTTCCTTTATTCCTAAGCTATTCATTTAATCTTGTTAGATCATTTGTCTGTATTATGCTGAGAAGCTTTGTATTCTTGCAGATGTTATTTACAGAACTTTGTGTCTTTTCAAATTTCATCTTATTAATATGATACAAATGATCTTGTTCCAATTCACTGTACCCTCGCATGCATAAGGAATTACTCTGTCATCTATAATTCTGAATGGTGCCTTTCTGCTCGTTCTCGCATTTTCATTCCTCAGTCCTTTTGTGATTGATGATCCTTATAGAAAACACTTTCATAATATCCAAGTTCCACAAGAAAATCATGCTTTGTATATGTGTAAATAGGTTCGTTTCTGAATAAGGGAACCTCTCCCATTAAAGAGGAGGGACTTCTTGTCCCCTGACTGTTGCTCTTCTTGAAGTCCTTTTTGACGACCAACAGTTTTTGGCGACTCCGCTGGGGAATCATATTCCAGTTCTATAATCATTTATCGATCATCTTTTGATCTGGCGACTCCACGTTTTACTCGAGGGAGAAGGGCCCTTGGTATTGAAGATTCTCAGTTTCAGCTTTTGGAACAGCAGGGTTTTCCTCTCCCTTCAACAAGAAGAAATAGAAAGGCTCGTTCAACAAGCACTCCACCTGTCCAAGATAGAATCCCTACGGGTGGTATTCCTTCAGAGCAAATCAGTCCTAATCTTTGAGCTTTGATTCTTGCTGGTGTTTCAGTTCCTCTTCAAGCCATTTTTCCAAGAATGGCGGTACCATTGCCTTGGGGCCATCGTGTTGGGCCTCTTGCCCTTCCTCAGCCTTTGCATGAGTTACCCAGAGGTAACCGGAAGAACTTTCCTAAATTCAAAGGCGATGGTAAAGTACATCCTGATGAACACATCGCAGCCTTCATAGTTGCATGCGGAGTTCTGGGAGTTGAACATGAAGACGTCTCCGTAAGGCTTTTTGTTGAGACTTTACAAGATAATGCTGCTGATTGGTTCTATCACCTTCCGGCCGGAGCTATCACTAGCTGGGACACAATGAGAACTAGGTTTGAAAACCGTTTCAAACCGGCGGAAGACGTGCATGCTTTGCTAGCCCAAATTTCTCAAATAAAGAAGGAATCACAAGAGCCCATGAGAGAATTTGTGGCTCGATTCAACAGGTTGATTAACAAAATTCCACCAAATACTCAACCTGTAGATCAAATTCAAAAATGCTTCTTCCTAAACGCCCAATTGCCTGAAGTTAGTTATGCACTGAGAAGGGCTAATCTCGCAACATTGGCCGAGGATCAAACTCTTGCTGTTAGTGTTGAAGATGATTTAATCATGTCAGGGAAGTTGAGGAGAGACCCTTCTAAATCTAAGTCTGCTTCTTCCTCCTCTTCCACTCCTGGACCTAATACTGATCCATTGGTACAAAAACTTGCAAATGATCTCATCGCCATTAAGAAACAATTGGCTCAGCATACTCCCTATGCAGACGTTCCAAGGAGGAATTTTCAGCCCAGAAATCATTTTCCTGCTTCTCAAACAAGGCTAGCACTTGAAGGACCTCCTATTAAAGTTCCTGTCAATGCAACCTGTGAAGTTGAGGAACCAGAGGATGAGGAGGTTAATGAAGATTGTGAGGAATTTGTTGAAGAGGTTGATGATGAAACAGATGAACTTGAGGGATCTCGAGTTAATTTCTTCACCACTGAAGGCATTGATGAAGGGGATGATTATGACGAAGTAGTAGCAGACATGAATAGTGAATCATATGCTGTCATGACTCGAGAGCAGACAAATCAGAGGGAGAAAGTGATGCAGCCCACCAAGAAATCTAAGGAGCAGCCGACAACTATCCCTGTAATTGCAAAAAGAGGATCTCCGATCCCCATTTCATCTACACCAAAGGTGAGTCCTGTCAATTCTGCTACTAAAGTTACTTCTTTTTCCCCTAAAATTGATAAACCTAGGATCTCAAGTGATGATAACCCGTCCACTTCTGGGTCTTTTGATATTATTGACCACTTAAAAAAGACTAAGGTTCAAATCTCAGAGGCTGAATATTATCAAACCCATCCCAAGGCTTTTGCTAAAATGATTCACTTTGTCAATTCCCATTCTAAAACTACCTCTAAAGGCCTTTTACCCACTCCTTCTTCTGCACCACAGCCTAATCTGGTAGCCGCTGTCACCTCACCCAATGACAAAATCAAACCATTCTATGTGACACTCCTTATAGCTGGCCATAGGCTCAGTAATTGCGTCATAGACTCAGGAGCATCAGACAATGTGATGCCTGCTAAAGTAGCTCATGCCTTAGGCTTGACTCTCACACGCACTTACGGATCTTGTTATTCCATGGAGAGTAAGGAAGTGCCCTTGGTCGGAAGAATTAAGGACGCACAAGTGGCTTTTGCTACTTTGCCTGAGAAGAAAGTTTTGGCTACTATCTTAGTAGCAGACATTCCTCCTTCATATGGGATGTTGCTAAGCAGAAACTTCTGTAAGGATGTGGGTGGAGAAATTCAAATGGATTGGTCACATGCCCTCATACCTGTTAATGGGAAAATGAAGAAGCTGCTGCCTGAGAAGCAGTCTGAGTATATTGTACAAAAAACTGATGATCCCAAAGCACAAATACTCTATGAGGATATGGGGCATGGCAACTACATGATTATGTCTCCAGAAGAAATCCAACTCCCCAAAGTGTCACCTAAAGATCCTAATGGTGTTTGGATATTAGAGTTTGATGGAAGTTGTTCTTCAGCTGGTTCTGGAGCTGGTGTCATATTGGTGTCGCCTGAAGGAAGCATTCATCCTTTCTCATTCAAGTTGCAATTTGAAAATACCAATAATACAGCAGAGTATGAAGCTCTCATTCTTGGACTCCAGGTGGCAAAAGAACAAGGTGTGAAGAATCTTCTAGCTCGTGGGGATGCGGAATTGATTGTCAAGCAAGTTAGAAACCTCTTCCAGGTAAAGAATGGAAGGTTGAAACATTACAGGAATCAGGTTTGGGACTCCATTGAATTTCTTGATGCTTTCTCCATCGAAGCAATACCTAGGGAGAAGAATACCAGGGCTGATTCACTAGCAGTCTCAGGGTCACTGCTCATACCTCATCCTGACTTTTCTCAAGATAAGTTCACCATTGAGATGATCCATCGACCTAGTGTACCTGATAATACAAGTAACTGGCAAGTTTTCAATGATGATCAACACTTGCTTTCTTTCTTAGAACTCAAGGATAATTTTGAACAGTTGTACTTTGAAGGGAGTGATAATTTGCCTCGTGAAAGTGTGCCCTTTGACAAAGAAGCCACCCAAGAAGAAGAAGCGGATCAGGATGGATGTATCAAACTCAAAGGAAACAAGATTCCAAAAGGATTGGTGAGTTTAGAAAAACTGTTTGACAAACACGACAGGTATGTAAAGTTTAGAGCTTCTACTGGACCTCAACAATCAGCTGAATATGAAAAAATTAATATTGGGAGTTCTACTGATCCTAAACTCGTGAACATTGGAAAATGTTGCACACCAGATGAGAGGAAGAAGGTAATTGATCTTTTAAAAAAGTATAAGGATGTTCTTGCTTATTCCTATGAAGATTTAAAAGCTTTCCAACCAAAGGAGATGCAGCATTTTATCCCTCTCAAACCTGGGATTAAGCCTTTTAAACAGAAGCAGAGGCAATACAATCCTAAAATAGCTGACACCATTTTTCAGGAAATACAGAAGTTATTGAAGGCTAAAATCATTTTTCCTATCCATCATTCAACATGGATTGCCAATATTGTGCCCGTTAGAAAGAAAAATGGTGAGATTCGTATCTGTGTTGACTTCAGGAATCTAAATCAAGCTTCCTTGAAAGATAATTATCCCTTACCTATGATGGATCAGGTCTTGCAAGCAGTAACGGGATCCGAAATGTTGTCTATGCTTGATGGATTCTCAGGATATAACCAGGTAGAAGTTAATACCACAGATCAACACAAAACGGCTTTCACTACCCCTTGGGGTACCTTTGCTTACAAAAGGATGCCTTTTGGGCTCATCAATGCCGGTGCCACTTTTCAGAGGGCTATGGATTTGGCCTTTGGAAGTTTGAAAGGAAAGTGTATTGTCGTATACCTTGATGACTTGACTGTATTTTCTAAAACAAGGGCGGATCATTTTCAGCACCTGGAGACAGTTCTTTTAAGATGTAGAGAACATGGGATCTCTTTGAATCCTAAGAAATCTATTTTTTGTGTCACGGAGGGGAAATTATTGGGGCACGTTGTCTCCAAAGATGGTATAAAAATTGATCCTGAGCGAGTTCAAGCTATTCAGCAAATTCCTCTTCCAACCAGCAAAAAGGGAGTGCACTCTTTCTTTGGTAAGATCAACTTTTTGAGAAGGTTCATCCCTGATTTTGCAGAGCTAACTTTGAATATCTCCCAAATGATGAAAGGAAAACAAACGTTTGGTTGGTCTCCTGAAGGGAAAGAAGCCTTTGAAGGTATTAAAAGGGCCATTGCTAAAACTCCTGTTTTAGCATGTCCAGATTTCAGCAAAGATTTCATTATCTATTGCTACGCCACGGATAACACCTTGGCTGCTGTTTTGACTCAGGAAGATTCTAATGAGCACGAACTCCCAATTGCATTTATGAGCTATATTCTAAAATATCATGAGTTAAAATACACCATAATGGAAAAACATGCTTTTGCAGTGGTTAAAGCTGTCAAGCAGTTTCATTTTTACATTCTTAACTCTCACTCCACGGTGTTGGTACCAGATACAACTATCAAGTCAATTCTCACACAGCAGGAATTTGGATCCAAGAGAGGGAACTGGGTGGCCAAGGTTCAAGAATATGATATTGACATCAAACCAACCAAGCTCGTCCGTGGAAAAGGCCTGTGTGAACTCATCGCTGAAGGAGCTAGACATGAGTTACTGGAGGATAAAGTTGGTCTTCCTACCGTTCTGTTTCTTAGCTCAGTTGATGAATGGTATGCTGATATCGCTCACTTTCTCACCTATGGAGAATGCTCCTCTCATTTGACTGCCAAAGAGAAGAGAGCCGTTAAACTAAGGTCAACCCAATATGTGTTGTGGGAAAACGCCTTGTTTAAACGTGGGTTAGATGGAAGGTTTTTGAAATGTGTGGACAAGGAACAACAGAAAAAGCTACTCTCAGCTTTTCATGATCAGGCATGTGGAGGGCATTACTCATCAACTGTCACTGCTCATAAAATACTTCGTGGAGGATATTACTGGCCTACCTTGTTCAAGGATGCATCAAAATGGGTTGATAAATGTGAGGCTTGTCAGACTTTCGTGGGTAGACCCAAGTTGGCCTCCTTGCCCCTTAAACCAGTTGTGATCGAAGAACCTTTTCAGCAATGGGGTTTAGATTTCATTGGAACACTTAATCCCTCTTCTAGTGCTGGTCATACCCATGTATTAACTGCCACAGATTATTTCACCAAATGGGTAGAAGCCATTCCAGTAAAGAGTACTACTTCAGAAGTAGTATGCAGTTTTATCAAAGAAAACATCTTGGTAAGGTATGGTGTGCCAAACAAGATTGTGACAGATAATGCTTCAAATTTTTCTTCAACTGAGATGATGGATTTTTGCTATGGATATGGCATCTCTCTGGCTCACTCCTCAGATTACTATCCTCAGGGAAATGGACAAGCAGAATCAACAAATAAAAATCTGGTGGCCATAATAAGGAAATTAGTCAATGAATCCCAACGGAACTGGCACAAGAAACTCTATGATGCTCTTTGGGCAGATAGGATCACACCTAAGAGAGCCATTGGGATGTCTCCTTTTCAGGTAGTATATGGAGTAGAAGCTCAATTGCCAGTAACAGTGGAGCTACCAGCCTTGCATCTAATGAAGGCCATTGAAGATACCAGTTTCAATGATTCTTTGGATAAGAGAATCATGTATCTTCACAAATTGAATGAGGACAGATTGGAAGTTGCTGATAGGATATCTGCTCACCAACAGAAAGTAAAGGTCCTGTTTGATAAGAAAGCCAGGTTCAGAGATTTCCAAGTTGGAGACACTGTTTTGTTGTGGGATAAAAGGCATGAACCTCGTGGCAGCCATGGCAAGTTTGATTCCCTTTGGCTCGGACCTTTCAAGATCAGGCACTTCGCTGGTAAGAATTCTTTTTACCTTGATTATATGGATGGTTCTTCTCTCCCACTTCCTTATAGTGGGCAGTACCTGAAATTGTTTAAGTCATAGGTGATTAGGAAGTCCTTTTGTATATTCTGTATAGCGTTTTGTTTTTCTTTCCCTTTGTTTTGGTGTGTTGTCCTCTGTATTGGTTTGATTCGATGACTCCGTGGCCCAATGGATAAGGTACTGGTCTACTTCCCCGAGTTTGTCTAAATTCTTGCCTTGTCTCATTCTTTGAATTTATGCCAAGTCATCCCCAGAAGGAGCCAGCTGTTGTCCACTCAAAATTCCCCTGCTTTTAAGAAGTTGAAAATTAAAATTTTGAGGTTAAGTGTCTTTTCTGTTGTTCTGATAATGTGAAAAGTCAAGAAATTGGAAAATCTACGTTTTTTGGGTCATTTTGTGTGTTTTTCGGGCCTGTCGGACATTTTTGTCCCGCGTGTCCCAAGTTCATTTGGGCTCTCTGTTCCCCGATCGGCCGGTTTACCCGAAGTCTGTTCTTTTCGGGCCCGTCGGAACTTTTTGTCCCAAATGTCCCAAGTTCACCCAGACCCGAGTTGTTCCCTTTTCGTCCGATTCGGCCGAATCCGTTGTTCCCTTCACCCGTACGTATTCCGCGTACTTTCGTCCCGCATGTCCCAAAAGCATTTGTGCGTCTTTTCCCCGCATCGCCCGAATCGGCCGAACCGCGTACTTCGCGCTTTCGCGTCCCTCGTGTCCCAAATGAACCAAGTGCCATTCGTGCTAATTTTTCCCGCTCTACCCGAATATCTTGCTTTTCAATTTGGTAGATATGTATTTAATGCGCATTTATTGCCTTTCTCTCTCCTAAACGGCTATATAATGAAACTGCCCCCTATGCGTTTTTGCACACTGCTTTCATGCTATCTATTGCTCGAACCCTTGCAACCAAAATTCCTGCACGCGTATCCATTCCCCCTGCAATTCCATCCCAAGTCTAGCTTGCAGCTTTGCTCTCCGAGTTACTATCAACATGAAGATCAAATTCCAGGGGCAGGAACAAATTTCACCACTCGAGTCTGCCGTTCCCGATATCGGGGACAGTGAAGTTCGCCACCTTGACTTTGGGGATTTTTGGACAAGGATGACAGACGTGAACCCTTCACCGATGGCACAGATGATTCATGACAGTGGTCTGGCTTTCGCTGGTGGTTTCCCTATCTCGGTGCAATGCGCAGACACAGTGCTCTCATGCGGGGCTCATTTCAACCCTGATTCGAGTGAGTTGACAAACGTGCACGGGGAGCTCATCGCCAAACTTGACGCTGCCGCCATTGGCACTGCACTAAGGATTCCAGAAATGGACAATGCTATAGTTATCTCCCAGAATCAAGCACAGGCCCTTTTCAATCAAGACAGTGATAATTATAAGGCGCGGGTGGCGAAGTCCTGGCTGAAAAACCCTAAGAAGGGGGCATCTCGTCTATCCAAGGTTCTTTTCCGTGCCGATTTCAATGAAGAACTATCAGATTTCATAATCCTACTGGCTCGGGTTATGGGCTTACCCTCTACTAATGAGTTCCATTTCTGGATGTGCCCGCTTATCAATATGGTGTGCGAGGGAACTCAGAATATCAACTGGGCAGAGATCATCAGTATGAACCTAGCGGAGCAGCTGTCTAATGTACAACAAACAAAGAAATTCTATATGACTTCATACCTGATGTATACTCTAGCAGCATCGAGGCAATGGTTTGGTTTTTCATACATCGATGCTCACAAGGATGACCCCGTGTATGCCTACTGCCCGCAGTTCACCCTAGAAACCAGCAATCACAATTTCCGAAGGGTGAATGATGCTTTCACCATGTACATTGTCCGGCTTCTTGAGAGTGACACAGCGAGAAGATTTTCTGATGAAGCCATGAGTCTGATATCGCACTACGGTGCTTATTTTATCCAATTCAGAAAATTTTCCTATATCAGGCTTGCTGGCTATGAGAGCACTCCTCTCAAGCTCCCTATGTTCTGCAATGACAAAATGGCCTTGATAGAAGTGTGCAGGCAATTGGACAAATTGCATAGAACCTGCAGAGACAAGAAAATTACTGGTTTGCACTTCCCCATCTCTTTGGGAAATTACACCTGCAAAACAGCCCTGGATGCACAAAATATAGAAAGGGCCCTAGCTCCCATTACTGTCCATTTCTTCAGGCCCAGAACTTGCTTTGACTTGAAAAAGTTTATTGAGCAGAACATCAAGATAACCTATCATCATAGGGCAGACACAGAGGACTATTGGGCTGACTGTGCTGATGATTTTGAAGCCAGAAGGAGGCATTATGGCAGGTTTTCCCTACAGTTAATTCAAGAACTTGGCTTGTACCAAGTTCCTGAAGGGCTCCAAGATGACAATTCTGACCTGTACTCATATGAGTATGACAATGTGGTCAAACACACTCCCTTGGAGGACTTGGATTGGTTCAAAAAGGAGAAGGATGATTTGGCTGAAATCCTGGCTCCAGTCTTAGTCAGGACCAAGATCTGGTTTGATAGGAAAGTTCGTGAGCACAGGAGGCACTCAGGGGAATCCTCCTCCAAGGATGCTTCAACACCAAGGAGGGAAGCATCGACACCCAGATCAGAAGCACCTGTGCAAACCCCTCCTGCCTCATCAACTCAAGGACCTGCAGTCTCTACTCCTTCCTCATCCACCCAGGTGTATCAGAAGAAATTCAAAGAAGTTAAGAAGGAGCCTGTGGAAAAAGATCCCCTGAGGAAGCATGCAGAATTGCCTTCAGGACCAGAGAACATTATTGTTCTCAGTGAAAGTGAAGAAAGTGAAGTGCCAACTCCTGCAAGCGCCCCTGAAGCCCCAATGGATAAGGATAAAGAAGTCCAGAGCACTGAACTTCCAAGCACTGTTGATTCCTCTGCACCAGGAGCCCCAAGCGCTCCACTCATATCTCAACTCGAGGCAAACAGCAGTGCAAACCTTGGGCACCATGAGTTCTCTGTCTCTTGGTCCTCTTGCCCCACCTGCTTCTTCCTCCTCCTCTTTTGCATGGGTGCAGCCTCTTGTTGACAGTAGGAAGAGAAAGTCTTCCTCCCGGATCTCAGGACCAAATTTTGATGCTGTGGCAGCCTTGTTAGGCACTACTCCTCCTTCTCGCGCCAAAAAATCCAGAATTACCTCCAGGATAGTGTCTGACGCTCAAGGCCAACAATTCCTAGAGATAGCCAAGCCTAAGACAGATAAGCCAGAGCAAGATTTGCAAGCGTCTGATCTTGAGCTCTCAAGGATTCCCATGGGAGAGTCTACCCCTGAAGGTGAGATCCATAATCTTCAGGAAACAGTCACCAGAGTCATTGGGAGGGTAGAGAAAGGGCAGCAAACCATTGAACAGTTGGAGGAACAAGCCCAGATTCTTACAAGTTTCATCAAGTCCCTGCTGTCCAAAGATAAAGTTTTGGATCCTACCCCATTGACTACTCTTCCACCACCTGTAATTCTGAGCCAGGATGAAGTACAGAGTATTAAAGACATGCACAAGTATTCTGTATATGGAAGAGCTATGGAGGCCATGGTGGATGATATGCTGGTTGCAGGATTAAACTTCATTGATGAAGCCTTCAAACTCCACGGGAAGGTGAGTAATTTGCAACAGAAGCTCTCCTCCACTATTGGGAGCATTGATAAAGAACTTAAACTTTGGAGCAGTTGCATAGTAGACCTCCGCCTCATGGGACAAACAGATGAAAATATTTTGATGGCAAGCAAAGTCTTCGAGGATACAAAGGATAATTTGTCAAAGTCCTGGGTCTACAGCGTGGAATGGAAGATCAAGGTCCTGGAGGAGGCTTTGGGAGAATTAAGGAATAGCTGGCAGAAGGGTGAGGCCTTCAAAACACTAGTTGTATCTGCTTTCAAAGATATACATTGCCATCTTCAGGATGAGACTTCTGGTGTGCCTCTCTCCTTACAAGAAATCAAAGCTCAATTCAGAGCTTTTGTCAAGGGTGATCTATTCAAGGAAAGCTCCATTTCCAAGGAAAAAATGAAGGAGATCTGCTCTCTTCAATCTGCCATTGAAGAAGCAAATAAAGATTATCATACTCATGTCGAGTTCGATAAGGAAATGGAGAAGTGCCTCGGATTTTGGACTCAGTCTACCGCCAACACATCAGTCCCACGTGGCAGAGACATAGCCGAGGCGTTGAAGAGATTCAGACAGCGGATCTTAAAGTCGGTGGGTCCCTCCCAGTCATAAGCACCTGTCTTCTTCTCCTAATTCTTCTCTTCTCTTCCCCTTCTTTCTCTCGGATTTGTTGTAATTAGTTGGGGTATTGCGATTAGCAACCCTTTAACTAATCTTTAGTTAAAAGAAGTAGTTACCGAGAGTAACTGATTTGTAAACTATATAATGGCCTCTCCTCGCCATTTTGAAGGAGGAAGAACTTGGCTTATTTCTGAAAGTGTAAATAAATCTTAAAGAAATCAATACAGAAGGACTTTTCATTCTTTGTCTATCTGGTTTCCTTTATTCCTAAGCTATTCATTTAATCTTGTTAGATCATTTGTCTGTATTATGCTAAGAAGCTTTGTATTCTTGCAGATGTTATTTACAGAACTTTGTGTCTTTTCAAATTTCATCTTATTAATATGATACAAATGATCTTGTTCCAATTCACTGTACCCTCGCATGCATAAGGAATTACTCTGTCATCTATAATTCTGAATGGTGCCTTTCTGCTCGTTCTCGCATTTTCATTCCTCAGTCCTTTTGTAATTGATGATCCTTATAGAAAACACTTTCATAATATCCAAGTTCCACAAGAAAATCATGTTTTGTATATGTGTAAATAGGTTCGTTTCTGAATAAGGGAACCTCTCCCATCAAAGAGGAGGGACTTCTTGTCCCCTGACTGTTGCTCTTCTTGAAGTCCTTTTTGACGACCAACTCCACCTCATTCCATGTATAGGAATGTGAGATAGCCTAGATGGTAGGCCTGGAATCCTTACCTCCTTCACTATGGGTACATAATTTCTATTCCACCTTGCAAGGTTATGCGTATGCACATGGTATATCCATTTGGAGCTACATCATTAGATGAGAAATTCACGAGAGTTGACAATGGATATTATTTATACTTTTGAGTATCTAAGTCCTAAGACATCAGAGAATGAGGCGTTATAGGTATTCAAGAACCTTACCTTGGGAGATAGTGCCATGGCTGATGATCGAATGCTGGATTTGTTAGGGGAACCTGGGTTGGGGCGTGCTTCGTGGAAGAAGAGGAAGAAGAAGTACACCTTGAGTGCACCTTCCTGGAAAAGGAAAAGGGTAAGTTGGTATACCTAATAGATGATGAGGAAATAAAAAAATTGGATGTTTCTCATACAGAAGGTATGCACGAAGTATTGGAAAAAGTAGATGAGAAAGCACATGCCTACCATGAGCTCTTGAAAACAAAGAAAGCTAACATTGGAACAGAAGCATATCTGAAAGAAGCTGTCATTGGAGATTACTCAAAAAACTAGGATGTTTCAAAAATAGTTGATTTTTTGTGTGACTTCCAAGACTTTTTCTCGTGTGGGTACCATAAATTGAAGGATTTCATTACTCATTAGGGGAAATGCGTATTAAGTTGAAAGAAGGTGTGTGCCACGTCAAGAAGAGGCCATACATGATGAACCTAAATTTACGCGTAAAGGTTAAGGAGGAAATTTCTAAGATGATAGAATCTGGAATCATTGAGGTAATTGAAGAATCTAAGCGGGTGAGCCTGATGGTGATTAGTATCAAAAAGGATGGGTGGATAAGGATTTGTGTTGATTACAAATATTTAAATGCTTCATGTGCGATATATTATTTTCTAACCCCATTTACTGAAGAGATCTTGGAAGGTGTCGTAGGGCAAGAGATTTATTCTTTTATAGATGGATTCTTTGGTATATCATTAGTTAAGAATCATGAAGGGAGACTAGGAGAACACTACTTTCATGACAGAGTGGGGAATTTTTTTCTTATATAGTCATGCCCTCTGGGTTTAAGAATGCACCTGGTGTATTTTCATGCATTGTGGTGCAGGCCTTTCAAGAATACATCCACAATTTTTTGCAAGTTTACTTGGAATACTAGATGGTGTATGGATTAGTAAGGGATCATTGTGACAATTTGAGGTTGATGTGTGAGAGGTGCAGATAGTTAAGTATCTCTCTAAACATTAATAAATGTGTTTTTGATACTCCATTTGGCACATTAATAGGTCACATTATATACAAGGAAGGTTTATTAGTAGAACATGTCAAGGTTGCTATTATTTTAGGGTTGGATCAGCCTACCATTAAAATCGTAGTGTGTGGATTCTTAGGGCATACGATATATTACATGAAATTTATCAAAGGATATGCCAAGATTTTTACGTTTTTGCAAGAGCTATTGAAACATAAGAGTAAATTTCATTCAAGAGAGACATAGCAGATGGCCTTTGACACGCTAAAGGATCGACTCACTACTGCACCTATTTTGTGCTTTCCCTCTTGGGATAAGCCCTTTCATGTGCATGTGGATTCATCAAGTATGGAAATTGGAGTAGTGTTGGAACATCCTAGAGAGGGGATTGTTGATCACCTCTTTGTATTTTAAAAGTATAAAATTATCCCCATCTGAGCAGAATTACACAACGACAGACCACGAAACGTTATCTATGATTTATGTGATACACAAGTTTAGGAAATACTTATTGGCTACTCCATTTATCTTTTACATGGATCATATGGCACTCAAGTACTTGGTGAAAAAATAATGTCTTGTAAGGGTGCATATACCGGTGGATTTTATTGTTTCAGGAGTTTGACTTTTTGGTCATTGTAAAACCAGGAAATCACAACTTGGGACCTGACCATATATCACGAGTTAACTCAAGTGAGGACACAATGCATTGAGGACACAATTCTAGATGCACATTTTTTTCAGATTGCAGAGTGCACCCTCTAATTTGGAGGATATTATTGTTTTCTTACAAATGGGTGTGGCACCTGAAGGAATGAAGGCCTTGGAGAAAAATTAGTTGGCTAGACGCGTCGTGCCCTATATGTTGATTAGTAGAGACCTATAAAAACTACATCAAGATGAGGTCTTTTATGCCAGTGCATATTGTAACGTGAACATAATAAATCATGGAAGAAGCTCATGGTGGCATTGTAGGAGGAAACTATACAGGGAATGCAACCATGCGTAAGATCCTATTAGAAGGTCTTTGGTGAGAGATAGTTTATAAGGATTGTATAGAGTTTTGTAAGGCCTGTGACCATTGCTAGCACCTTGGAAATCCATAGTGGAGAGATGAAATTCCATCAATACCTATTGCTAGTGCAAATTCATTTGAAAAATGGGCGATTGAATTTGTGGGCCCTATTTCCCTAGTCATGCGCAAGACAAGTTCACACTATATTATATCTTTCATAGATTATCTTACGTGATGGGTGAATTATCACCTACAAAATATTTTACAATTGCTACAACAGCTAGGTTCTTATGGGAGAATATAATCATCATGTATGGATGCCCGTTGAGTTTAATGAGTGACATGGGTACTCATTTATTGAATGAGACAGTTATAGTCTTATTGGCAGGGTTCATGGTGGCCCATCACAAAAACTACACCTTATAATCCTCATGTTAATGGAAATGTTGTGGCCTTTAACAAGATTCTGAGCCACACGTTAACTAAGATTTGTGATGTTGGAAGGAAGGAATGGGATGATAAGGTCTCTGCAGTGATATGGGCATATCACATTACTTATAAATGATTAAACAAGGCCACACCTTTTCAGTTAGTGTTTGACATGGAGGCATTTATGCTCGTGGAATTCATGTTACCCTCTCTATGTATTACACGCACAGGAGGATTAGCTAACGAACAAGCATTATAAGAGTGTGTCAATAAACTCTATGATGTTGGAAAAAAGGTGATTCATTTTTATATGGAGTCAGAAGATGGAGAAAGCATGATAGAATACATGACATGATCATCATATTAATAACAAGAAGTTTGAGGTTGGGCAGATGGTTCTACTATATGATTCTAAGTTTTTGAGCCATTATGGGAAAATCAAATTTAATTGGCTTGGGACCATATGTGATATCACACATACTTGATTCAAGGCACTTGTCAGTTACAAGCATTGGATGTAACATGGTTGCTTGAGTTATTTCAATGGTAGTAGGTTTAAGCCCTACTATAAATAAGTCTTCTGTGTGTTTGTAAATAAGGTAGTATTGCCACTTAGCTTAGGATTTCCCTTAATGCACTTTTTATTTATGTGTTTCCTTTCATCATTGTTATGCTTTTATTTTTCCTTGTGTGTATGTGCATGTTGGCACACCAGTAGCTAAATACATTTGAAGTGATTTCATGCACAGGGGATCATGCACATACTTTTAGTGTGGGGTGGATTGGCATCTAAATTTAGAATATCAATGGTGTGTTTCTAAGGAAGTTGGATTATTGGAAAACTCATTCTAGGATCATTGGTGCAAAGGAAGGAGAACGGTTTGTGCAGTGTATAAGGTGTTCGAATTTGTGTTGTTGTAAAGGTGTCTTTCAGAAGAAGAGTTCGAGTTGAGTGTAGACAATGCATGGGAGAAATAAAGATCGCGCAATATAACATGAGGTAGGTGACAACATGGAGATTACTTAGTAGAAGGCACATAGGTTGAGTACTTTTGTGCAGTAAGGCACACAGAGGATATCTTTAGGTAGGGAAGTAATGGTAATACACAAGAAGGTTACAACTACAGTGTGCGAGGTGAAGTTGCGGAAGTTGACTTAAGTGGACAAAGTGCTTTATTAAAAAGTGAAGTTAAGACATGTGGTCGGAGGGTTATTAAGGTGTTGAAAAGGTATAAACAGGGGGTGAGGGTAGTCATTATAACTACCTTTCCCTCAGAAATTTTAATTTTCTGTACGTCTGAGTGATTGAAGTGTGAAGAGGGTTTGAGAAGGAAGTGAGGTACTTGTCATGAACCAATGGAGTTGTGCAAACCATGTAGGGAAATCTTACAATATAACAAGGGTGGAAAGAAAAATGTAGGCCAATAGGGGGGTTATGTGAAAGTGAATCCATTGAATTCGGAAAACTCAGGTGGACACAGAAGGATCGAAACACCTAGAACACAAAATTGAGAAATAGATATGACACCTAAGAAGGCACAAAATAAGAAACTAGTGGTGGAAAAAGAGGAGCCCATGGAGGTTTACTCAAAAATGTAGTATCCCCCAGGAGTAGTTAAAGTGGAGAAGTGGAGCTCAAAGTTGTATAGGTGCAAGATCAGTGATTTCAATCATAGAATAACTGATTACAACAAGTCGATGCAGGAACATCTAGTCAAGGAGATCCCAGAGTTAGTCAAGAAAGGAAACCCTAGGGTGGATGACTCGGTATAGAAGGAATTACAAAAAAATTGGGGTTTTATAGCTACAGGAGCTGCCTTTCTTCGTACCAAACCCATGGAGATCTTTAGAAGGTTGCTTTCACGAGAGTATGAGGAATTATTCTACTTTGCGGTAAGAAGAATGAGACTCACAGGAGAAATTTATCAGAATAGTAAGAGGCCTCTGAGAACACTAGTGAGGAAATGGAACTTGATTTGTGTGCCACTACAAAGATTGAGTAATTGGAAAAGAAATTGGGCTATGAGAAGGGAGGGAGAGCCTCAGGCAATCTCACACCTGGTTGACCCAACATTAAGGGTTGCAGACTAACTCATTAGCTACAAGTTAGGTGCATCTGAGTGGTGGACAGATATCAACACGAGGTTCATGTACATTACATATAGGGTATCTAAAAGGGCACACTACATCTTCACCCATTTTATTGCAAGCAGTATCGTTGAGGAGGTGAGAGTGTAGAATGAGGTTAGAGCAAAGTTCACATGGGGATCCATACTCCTATTAATCATATTCTTGGAAATTGGTGTCCCAGACGGGCCAGACATAAATATTTGGGTTCACCCACCGGTGCACTCATCTCTTGCAGTGAATTTTTCACATTTTACATGTGACGGGTCCATCTCAAACACCTAAAAGGAATGGATGAAAAAATGGTATGAGAGATTACGTGAGGCCTTTGAGAACAAATGGCCCATCCCCCATGAGTTTCTGCAAGTTGTTGGTGATCAAGTAAAATTTTCAATTGCATAAAACTTATGCTTGGTGATATTCATGATGGCCAAAGGATAAATGGGGCCATGGTGCAAGCTCACATTAGCTTTCAATACTAGATACATGAAGTGTGCCATCAATCGATTAAAGGTATAGGTAGAATCTAACTTTTGATGTTGAAAAAGTGGACGTTGATGTTCACACCCATAGCGCGACCTACAAGTATGTGCGAGGCCAACATATAGAGATATTTTGGAGCCATATTTTTTGTATTTACACCCACAAGTCAATGTCACCATTAAGGGATTTTTCCTGTCAAGTGTTTGTAAATATCCGCACTCGAAGACACAAGGAGGAGTTGAAGTGGAGGTCACAGACTCCACCTTCCCAAAGCCACGGGAGGCACCAATCCCGCCAATGAAAGAATTTCAGGAGGAGGAAGGAGAGGAAGAAGAAGAAGAGGGAAGTGAAGGAAATTTGGATACTTCCCAAAAAAGGAAATATTACACACACCAAAGTAGCAGTGGAGATGCAAGAACTTCAAAACAAGGCATCATCGAGGCTTCACAGCCAGAGCACGAAGAGGGTAAATAGTCAAAAATGGGAAGAGCCAGAATAGAAAACACCAAAGGTACATGATGTCATGAGTTTGGAGATAGGCTCAGAGGAGGATCACACTTCGTTTAGGAAGGAGCTCGAGGTAGAACTCAGGAGGAAGAAAAGATAAGAGATGAGGCAAACACCAAGGCAACAGTCTTATGTACGCAGGAAGGAGAAAAAACATGTTGTGGAAGGGCCTGTGAAGATTCTAGCATGAGGAACATCACTTGTCCATGCCAAAATCCTGAAAGAAGAACAAGGGAGAGTCCTTTGTTATCAAGGAGGATAAAGGGTTCGCTGCAAGAACAAGTACTCCAAGGAAACAACGCTCAAAGTGCAAGGTGAAGAGAAATAAGTGGACACCTATGTCCCCTCACATGGACTTCGTGGATGATCCTGTGAAGGTGTTATGTGCGAGGTTCCAGAGCACCCTTGCCCCAGAAAAGCTACATGGTTGGGATCTGATGGACCAAGATGGGGTTGTGACTAGAACGAAGAAGATGATAAGTTGGAACTTGCATTGTCATTTAGAGGAGCCTGAATTTGAGGTCAACGATCATGCGATCAAGACCATTCACTTGAGAAAGAAGGAAGGGGTGACATATAAGGAGATTGATCCAAGCCACCTCACTTATGAGAAGGCATGTGCAACACGCTACAAAAGATGTCTACAGAGGTTATAAGGTGAACTTTAGATGCGGGGGTGACTGTTTGGACCTTGGTCACAGAAAAGAAGGGAAAGGAGAAGGAGATTGAGAGACTGCACCAAGGGTTGAAAAACGTGAGTATGCATGGACTAAGGAAGTGTATGATCGAGTTGGTGCCTTAGTGAAGAAGATCTTAGGAGAATGTCTAGACGTTGGTAAGCCAAGCTAGGATGGATTACAAAGATGAGATGGAGTACTTAGAAGATCTAGTGGGGATGTTGTTGACCAATATCAACGATGGTGGGGATCACCACTGAGGAGCCCATGAAGGAAAAGGAAAACAACAAAATCATAGTTGAAGGCCAAGATTTCAAAGTTGGAGGATTTACTCACCCAGCTCAATGAGGCAAATTATTTTGGAAGACATGGGCTTCAACAGCTACAGGAAATGCATGAGCCCATTGTCGATGCGTGGGTAGCAGAGGAAGAGGCCGTTCTCAATTCCTTGCAAGAGAAGGTCCTGATGAACAAACTTGAGCATGCACATTTGGTCATTGACACCACACCACAAAAGGAAAATATTAAGACCAAACATGAAGTTATATTTTTTCATTGGTGAACTAAGGGACTCTATCACATAGTGGATGGATGAGTTCGAGGGTGTTTGCGTGCATAGAACTAGTGGTGGTCATTCAAGAATTGAAGGGGAAGGTTGAGGAAATCACACCACACAAACTACCAAGCATAGTAGAGGAGGCTCCAGGAAATGCCTTAGCAGAGTTGGAGGCGTAGAAGAAGTTAAAGGATGAAATAGGTTCATAGTTCCCCGAGCTCCTCCAGTTAGTCCTTTGAGTTGTTAAGTCATGCAACATTTTTTCCTTAGCCATTTTTTTATCACTAGAGTTTTTTTTAGGAGAGCACGGAGGATTTCTGAGGGTGGCAATCAAATTAGTGTGGTGTGATGTTGAGCACTCATAGGGACTATGCACCTAAGGCACGCGCGGAAGTAACTTTGAGATAAGCGCAAAGGTTCGCACCCAATCAGAAAAAAATCAAGTTTTAGCCATATTTTGGACCATGGTTGAAGCCACAGTAAGGGAAACATGGAGATGCAACCAAGCTTAGTTATGGATAAAGTTGAGGCATAGAGACTTACAGCCCAAGGAAGGAATATTCATAGATATGGTGATCATGACATGATCAAGGGCTATAAAGTGGAGTTAGTTATTGATTAGCTGGAGGTTGCATGCTAAGGATACTCGAGTATGGAAAGGCCTGATAACACTTGGCATGTAGTTCCCACCTGAATGATGAGTAGGCAGTGAGGATAAGATTCCCAAAAACCCCCATGATATGTATTTATTTTCATGGTTGAGAGGAGGAGGTGATAGAGAAAGAAAGCGAGAGTGGAGAGAATGAAAGTAAGGGTTTGATAGAAAATTCTCATTATGAATGAATGTGTGATTCATGTGTATTAGAGAGTAGAGGAAAATGGATTAGATATGTTCTAAACACTGTTGTAACTCCTGTAATGGAGCCATTATAGAGAATTATTTAGATCCTGTGAATGTATCTAGCCAATTATGAGTCACTTAATGTATTTAGTTACTGTAAATGGTTATGAATCAATAGTTAATGAATTTTTCTATATATCTATGTTTATGGGTTCAAACTTCTATGTTCTTTATATTGTTATAGTTCAGATCTGATTCTTGTATGATGTTGTGATGTTTACTTCCATGTTTTGGTGCATCTGTGCTTGGGTCTAGTTCTTTATCTCTATTCTAGGGATGGATGCATGTATCTTTTGTCTATGTAAACATTCTTTCATTAATGATAAGAATTCTTACAAGGCTCACATAAAAGAGAGGCTTGGTGCATGCGCGCGCCTCGGCTAAGCGCCCAGTCAAGGTTGGGTGATAGGTCAACGCACCTGGGGTTTAAAGAGAGATTAAAGGGTAAGAGGAGACTACAAGTTTGATTTTTTGATATTCGGATTATAAAAGTATCTTCTACAATATCATATGAGGCATAAAAAGTATTGAATGCCATCTGCATCTGTTGGTGATTTGGTTGCATTCTCAATTCAAACAAAATCCATTTTTATCCCAAAAATCTCGCTTTGGTAGAATTCCCCAAAATGTTCAAGATTTATATACAATTTCATCAGTTACATATCAACCCAAAATAAATGGGTTCCAGCTGCTCCACTTGTAGCTTATACGACCAATGCAAGGTTGAGAACAAAGATAAATAATGGGCGTACAGATGTAATATAACTTGTTAGACTAAGCATTTCCAGCACATTTATTATCTTAGCATCCACGGCAGGGCCAAAGAAATAGTTTAGCAATAGGCTAGAATATTGGGTTTAGCTAGCACGCAGAGAGCTCCTGTTTCTGGAATCAATAATTAGGGCATTTCTTCTCAGACAGTGTTGAGCCGGTTTTTCGACAAGACTTGCACTAATTCATTTCATAAGTAATCCTCATTACGGTGTGTTATAGGTTGCTATAACTGTTGGTTAATAGTGGACTTTTTTCACACTATTCATGTACACATAGCTATCCACAATGCATTGAATTAGGGTGTATTTGACAATGTTTTATTCTGAGTGCTGTTGTGGATTTTCTGTTGTCGTTGATGTATTTTTCCAGAGGCTTCAAAACTACTGAAAAATTTAACAGATAGTGTTGTAGATTTAATCAATATGACCTGGTCAAAAATAATAATCTTAAATAAACCAATTTAAGATAGTGTTGTAGATTTAATCAAAAATAATAATCTTAAATAAACCAGGTCGTATTGATTAAATCTACAACACTATCTGTTAAATTTTTCAGTAGTTTTGAAGCCTCTGGAAAAATACATCAACGACAACAGAAAATCCACAACAGCACTCAGAATTATTATTTTTGACATGTCATTTTCCATAATGTTGTTGCGAATCATATGGATGCACAATTTTAAAGTTTTACAGTTGCATTCATTCTGTGATTACTACATTTAATGGATCGCTTACTTGTATCTTTGTTTATCGACTTATATGTGAATGTGTTTCTTTCGTAGACCCATTGACTGTTGGATCTGAAAGTAACATTGGTTGTTTAATATGTGTTGCACTTTGCATTTGTTGTCTTTTAGATTTTCATGAACTCTTCAATATCTACGTGAAGTTGACCCATTTTTAATATCTGAACACTGAGTATGTTGCATAAAGGAAACTATTTTCTGCATTCATACTTCAACAATGGCATGTAGGGCTAAGTGCCTTCGACAATGGCAGGATTCGATGTGTGTTGAGGGGTTTTTCTCCTTAGGAGGCCACATCGGAATGCTCTTGATTGGGCGTTAGACTGCCCATTGGCAAGGCTTTTAAAGCTGCCTGGCAAAATAAAGGACAACTGCTTATTTCTCTTAGATTCCATGTTCATGGTCTGTAACAAAAACAAAACATGAAATTTTTGTTTTGGGTGTAGAAAATAATGAGGTTGCTTTTGCATACAAACATTAATCAGTCATTGTTTTACATCTTTGGTGTTATGGTTCCTTGTCAGCTTGCAGAAATGAAGACGCGAAATACAATTACTCTTCCTCCACATGGTGTGACAATCACCACTCTGCACTTGGAGAGAGAAGACGAAGTCTGCCAAATAAAGTTTGTTGTCAATGTGCTCCACTGCAGGCAACCAAAGCCTCCAAAACCTGTGATCGCTGATTTGGTTAGAGAAAGGCTCTGCTTTCTCCTTCAAGTACTCTTTATCTCTCCAATTTTTGTACATCCCGTCCTAATTCACGAGGATTGGGTTGGTCTATGATTGCCTCGAAGATGCACTGAAATACTAACCTGCCCAAAAACAGAAAAGATGGGGATACCGAAAACAAAAATACAAGTTGGAGGGAAAAAATGACATAGTGCAAAAAAAAATTGCGAATGTGACCAAGGGAAGATGACGAGAAAAAATGAAAGCCTTTTTTATAATGTTTCCTTAAACTTATGTACACATGCATAGTTTAGATAGTTGTATAGGGCAGACATCTACTATGTGCTATTACAGTTGATCGATCCAGTTTATAGGGTGTTGTGTTTTTGATAGCTCTTACTTCCTATAGATTTCAAACTTTATTTTTTTTGTACATTTATCGATATTTGAAACTTATTAATGTGAAAAAGTTTGGATGAACATATTCCATATTTTGCTTAGTTATGCATTTAATTACCTTTACTATCATCATGTTAGTTGTTGATTCAAAGAACAACATTTCATTGTTTTGTCCCATAAAAGTTTTGTAGAAAATGTTCTGCTCGTTTACATAAAAAGCATGCACTTCAGAGAATGTTCAGCCTTTCCCACGTCACATCTTCTTAACATTTGCTGAGAAGTTGAAACCATGATATACAAACGAAAGTTCAAGAAGTAAACAGGTTTTTTAAACAGTAATTTAAAAAATGCATTTGCTGCTACAAAAGGATATAAACGAACTGTTAGCAAAATGCCAAAAGCAAAATAAAATTTCCAATAAAAAAAGTTATTAAATTCTCCAAAGTAGGCATGTAATTGTAGCAACTTCTATGTTTTCCCCTAGAATTTACCTACAGTAATTTTAATTCGTAGTTTACCATCTACAAATATTCACCTCCGCCTAGATACTTTAAATATGTTCTCGTTCCTAGGTAAATGCTATGATTACAGTTTTTCATAGATAAAAGCCTTTATCAAATAGTTCTATGTGGTTGTAGCTCTTAGTGTTAGTACTGTGCTGCTAATTCTTGTTATTTATTCTCTCTTCAGAGTAAGCTGCTGTGACTATCCGCTACCATAAACACATAGAAGCATGAAATAATTCTTTGTTCTCAGGAAACGAAAAAACACGTGCACATTTCAAAGACTTTTTCAAAGAAAATCTAAAAAGTATTCTTAATTTTTCATAGCCGGATTTTACCTAAGAAAACAACAATTATTACACCAGACACCATAAAAGTTGAAAAAGTGTGTCTCGAATCTAAAAGAAAAGAATTCAACGGAGACCAGTTATATTATTTAAAAAAGTCTGGATCTATAAACATTAGTTTTGTTGGCTATATTAGTACGTCATAGTAATTTAATATGTTTAAGTAGGATATATTATTTAGTTTGTTAGTTGGTTGTTATCACATGTACAACAAAACCAGTTGGGAAGCATGTTAGAATGCCCTGTTAATAACAAGTTATTGTTATGTGTAACAAGATTTGCTACATAGAAGTTGCCTTACATGCCATGCATTAGACACAAAAATTAGGGGCTGCCAAAGGGAGCTTGCAAGGATATTATACATTGTAATTCCTAGCTTCAAATAATTTGTATGTAATAGTTTTTTTGCTTTTATTTATTTAACGTCATTAACTTAAAAAAATGTTTATATTATAGTTATTGTTCAATACTCTTTAAAATGCATTAATAGTGCCCTTCTCGTTATACGGCACTCTTGTTGTAGTTAGGAAATGAAACAAATCAAGGTATTGTTGAGCACTCTTTAAAAAGCATTGATAGTGCCCTTCACGTGAGATAGAGCTTTTGCTATATTTAGAAAATGAAACATTTCAAGGCTATAGCCAAATAATACATAGTTATTTGCTGCAAACTATAAAAAAAGAAAAAAAAAATGTTTTGACATTATGTCACTTGGCTGCATATCTGTTCTATGTATATGTGTTGGCCTCAGTGCACGCAACTTGGCAATGCCATTTTTTTTTGCCCTTGTAAGAACGCTTTAGCAACCTATTAATATGATTTTAGTCATTGTGTAGAAGCGTAAGGTGTGTCAAAAGCAATCTTCGTCATGGTCGCACCTTTGACATATGGGGGAATCTCTATTTTGATTGACGGTTGTTCGTATGTCGAGCCAACATTTTAAATTCTCAACCATTTCCCCCTATGATCTATGTTGAACATGGAGCTCCAACATTGTGTCGATCTTTCCGATGGTGTACACTTTCAGAAAGCTCTGCTGCCCTCAAAATTTTCAAGTCAGGTTTCAAGTGGCTAGTTGAAAGAGGGAAGCATTGTCCGTTTACGCAAAACCCTTTGTAGGATGATGAAACTATAGCCAAATAATACATAGTTATTTGCTGCAAACTGATTTTTGTAAGTTATCATGGTGATTATTTTTCATAATGTTGTAACTGCTGAAATGAAGGCAAACATGTTAAGATATATTTTAGATCTTAAAGGAATGTGTTGCTAATCTGGATTCTTGCATATTGTAATTTGTTTACATGGGACAACAGTTATTATTGCTTGTATGTTTGCTGATATGATGACAGATATGTCGTATGCTTGCTGAACTCTATTCGCTGATTGATAGCACACCTTGAATCAATTCCATTGATCCAAGGTATGCTGTGGCCTTCTTGTGATCGCTTTGTCGATTTACTTTTAAACCAGGCTGAAGGTTGATATAAGTGTTGCAGCACCTGATTTAGGTATGAATAGCTGGCACGTAGACGCCAATGGAAAAGGTTCGATTCTCGAACCATACACTGTGTAACGCCAGACCCCGTAAGGCGATAAATGCCTGGATGCGGGTGGCTCAGGTATGTAGAACGTGGGATGAAATGTCCTGCACAGTGTTGAAATTTGATGTCAGTCGGAAGGACTTAATTGGAAATTGATTAATTAGGTGTGAGGGGGATTAGACCCTAATCTAATCCTAAGTTCTACCTTATATCCTAACTACTATCCTAAGTGGATTTTTAAATTATAAGGGTGAACATAGACCTAAGTTCTATTAACCTATGACCTAGGTATGAACACTATTGTAAATCCTAAACTAATCCTAACCTAAGGAAGGGGACGCACAGACCCATGGGGGATGGAAAGGATAAGGATGGAAGGAAATTTAATGGCAGTAAATAAGGTCCTTACGTGGACAAGCGCCAAGTTTGGCGGGAACAGGGAAAATTTAGGGGCATCTAGTTAGTCATGAGACTAAACTCTGTTTTCATGCAAAATTTGAAATTGGTAGTTCGCCAACCCGAGTCGGCGGTGGCGTGAGGAAATAGGAAAAGGACAGAGCCTTTAATGCATTCAATTTTCTTGGTCTTCGCGACCAGCCCGCCTTGGAAAGAGTATGGAGGAATTTTTGATTGTTCATTGTGTTTGTTCGGATTTTTGGGAAGTTGCTTTGCATTTGGTTTTCTTGGTTCAGTCAAACCAGTTGTGTTTGGTTGCTATCTCTGTTTCTTTGGAAATTGAAGGCTATTTTCGAGCCTGTAAAGGAAGGTGATTGTTTGAAAGCTTGTTGTTGCCGCCGTGGAAGGAAATACCTCCTGTAGACGTGGTTTTCTTCGAGCTTCGAGGAAGATTATCAGGCATGTTAAGCCCTTCTCTTTAAAACTAGATTTCAAGCTGTTGCTTAAACTTGCTTTGCTTGTCTCATTAAAACAACCCTGCTCTTCTGATGAAGGGGGTTTTGGGTTTATTTGATTTGCTGTCATGATTGAGATGATTCTGGGTAGAGTCGTTTTGTCTTGCTGTTGCGATTTGAACTGTCTTTGCGTATTTATTATGTTGGAAATACAGTCCATGCTGTGTGATTTATTCGACCATAATGGGGGATTCGTTCTGAATGTTATGAAACTGTACAAGCTGTATGAGTTTGTTTTTCATTGTTGAGCAATTGTTCTTTTGCCAATATGAACTTGAATGATGGAACGTATTAACTATGCGAGTTGATTGACATTGTTTCTTTACTGAATTTTTAAAGGAAATGAGTTCCTCTTCCTTCTGCTGTTTTAGATTTTGAAGGAAATAAGTAATTGGGTTTTATTGAGCATTATGAGCTCGGTTTGAAGGAAGTGATAGTAATATTCTTATTGTTGTGCTTTTCTTTTGTAAAAATGGACGAATACGACTTGGGTATTCGTGAGAGTTGGAGAAGGTAACTGTTTTTCTTCAGAAATCATAAATGATTATATTTTCTCCTTGCTGTGATGGAAAATCGATTTTATAGTGTTTTGTGGATGCGGTTTGATCTTCTAACTCAAACTGTCATCGTGAAAACGAACTTGGCTTTGAATTGCTGTGCAAATAAATGAAATATATGGGAATTGGCTTGCTGTTTGAGACTGTTTTTAACTGTACCATGCTTGTGCATTTAATACCCTATGCGGGTTTGCCTTGATAAAGGTATTGTTATATAAATATTGTATCTTTTGGGTTTTGCGCATCATTGTGAAACAGGAGAATGAGGTTTTTGGATTTAAATGTTTGATCGAGAAGGAACTCGAACTGGGCATTCTTTTCATATGGTATATTGAATGAAATTGTGCATGCTGTGCGATTTGGTTTTGACATCGTTTCTTTTCTGGATTTAAAAAGGAAATGAGTTCTTCTTCTTCTGCTGTTTTAAATTCTGAAGAAATGGTAATTGGGGATTTATTGAGTATTATAGGTTCGGCTTGATAGAGATGACAGTGGCATTTAGATTGTTTCCTGAGTGCTGTGTTTTTCTGTACAAACGGAATATTTAAATGTTTCGTGCGGTCTCTGATTTTGCACTGTCATTCAAAAAAAGAAATGAACTCGACTTGAGTGATTCTTGTTGTGTTTGAAGAAAATGGGTGTTTTCTTATTGAAATAGTTAAAGGAATGAATTTTTCTCTTTTGCTGTTTGAGTTCTGGAAATAGCAACAATAGAGCTTTACTGTGCAATATGAGTTGGACTTGCTGTAGGTAACAACAATGTGCAAATGGTTATTTATGAACTGTGTGCGTTCATGGATATAGAAAGTCGTGTGAATAATTGATTAAGTGACTGTATAACTGTTTATTTGGTTAGAATACAGTGAAAGAAGTATGAATCCTTCTAGTACAGTAAGTACATAGTATGCATTCTTTATATTGCTTGTTCTATGATGGATACGATGTTTTACCAACTTGTTTTTGGTATTCGTATGAGCCTGATTTAAAAGAAGTATTGATAAGGACGATAAATTCTTCCTTGTTTTCATTTAAAGCTGAATATGAATGGAATTATTCTTTGCTGTTGGAAAGTGAATTCTGAATGGATTTTGTAAGTTTCACTCTGAACTGTTATCTTTGATTGATGTCTCGTTTGGATTAAATTATCAGTACAGTCATGAGGAAAGGAAAAGGAGAGTGAATGGATAACTTGGAATAATGATCATTTCTTCTCTCATACAGTTGGAAATCTGTAATCGTTAAGGAACGAATTTTGTATTGCTTGGGATTAAGCATCTATATTTTATTGCTGTTTATTTTTCTCATCTGTACTTGATTGCTTGAAATCAAATGAGATGCATGAACTGAAAGGAAAGTAATTGGTTTATATTTTCAGTCAAATTTTATCCTTTGAAATTATTACTAATGAAAGGGAATGGAATTGGTAGCAGTTATGTTATAACAACAGTATATATACTTGTATTCCTAGTTTTTACAGATGTTGTAATCTGGAACTGTTTGAAGGAAATTACTTTTTGTAGTGATCATTTGGGAAAAAGGACAGTAGTTCTTTGACTGATTGGGATGGTATTTAGATGATGCAGTTGTCATGTTGTTCATTCTTTTTGATACTTAATTCTTGATTGATGTTCTTATTAACGTTTCATAAAAGCAGGGTTCTTTTATTGAGACAGTTAATTAGAAGCACCTCATTTTAATGACAAGTGCTTAATATGCTCAGTTCATTGAACTGACCCGTGCAAGTAATTTTGCAGATGGAACTTGAGTAAAATGAAGACATGGCTGTTTTCTGATACTTCTTTTGATTGTCTGAAGATGAATTGTATTTGATAGTTTATTATTCCTCTACGAGGAATTGAGAAAAGAAGAAATTACATTCTTCTATCTTATGAGTTGTAATGTTGTTTAATATAAACCAAGTCCAGTCATTTGGACTGGCAAATGTATGGATTATGAAATGGATTGATCAATACAAATACAAGTGTGATATTTTAATGACTATATCAGTTTGATATTGTTGATTAAGTTGGGAATATAATATTATTTCTTGATTTGGAATTATTCAATTGTCCTTGGATGGATTTAAAAGGGAATTGACATCTATTCTTACCTAAATGCAACTTTTACGTTGAAATGTGCAATTAGTTCATACTTGGGTTAAGATGAATTTTTAATTGACATTAAAAAGGATTAGGAAGAACATGATCTCATAACTGATAGGTATTCGGGATTAGCTTGAAAGCTAAGGAATATCAAATAACTTAGGAGCAGCCGAACTTCGTATTCGGACTCCGTTAATAGACTCGAATGTTAAATTCAGAAAGAAAGGATATGGGAAAAATATATCCAGGGCTAATAGACCTTAACTATGTAAGGTTAAGGAGAATAAATGAACATATTCATTAAGAATTAGACCTCATTTTAATGACGTCTAATAAGCTGGAATTCTGAATTTGTTTACAGTTGTGGAAAACTTGGTTAAGTTTAATAGGTTAAACTTATTAAGTCTATCGGTAATGGGCTGCTTAATCCAAGGATTAAGAAAAGAACCAAGTAGAGAAAATGCAACCCTTCGATACGAAGGAGAAGATGCATAGTAAGCTAGAAGACGGATTTAGTCTCTCTTAGCTACATACAACTGTAACAAGAACGAGGATAAGGGATCAGCATGGCTGCTGAAAGTTGATCTTAAATATTAAGATCATAACCAAATCACTTGAGCTGGATGTGTACTCTCGATGGGAGGATTCCGTAGGACATTGACATACGCCAGCTACAGCACGGTGTCTTCATGAAGGTGGGGCCTTCATGACGACACAATGTTATAGCTGACATATTACAATGCCCTCCCGAATTAAATCATCAAGATTACATAAGCTGAATATTAAGTTCTTGGTTGGGGATAGGAGTATGATCACGTATACGGAGTGACTCCGGAGGACTAAAGATAATTAGACACACGGAGTCGTCTAGGGACGACACCGTATGTCTGCGTATCTTTAGTTACCATGAGTGACTTCCTATACTCGTTCATATTGCTAGTTGGAGTTAGAGTTTGACCTTAAATTGGAAGGACTGGTAGGAACCAGGAAAGACCATTCTAGATAACAGACGAAGTGAGGTGAAGGACGTATTCCGTAGGTGTGTATCACATCCAGGAATATGATCATGCAAAGCATGTGAAAATCTTTGGCCAAAGTATCGCAAGTGCTGGTTGCGTTGTCCTAATCACCTAATTTAAGATGCAGGATGTCAGATGAATATCAGTAACAGATATTCAGATAGGCTTCTTAAATGGATCACTTCGATAACCGGAAACGGTAAGAGAACCTTGTATATATATTATACTATGCATGAATGAACATGAAGGATCGGTGAGTTGCCGAGTCATGAAATGAGAGATCGTTGAAACTCCGAGCCATGAAAATGGGAGATCGGTAGTTCTTTGAGTCATTTACAGTAGCATATAGAATCTGTTATATGATTGAATGGCACTGAATGTGTGTTCCATATTGCAAATATGTGAACAGAGAACATTAGTTTTAAAAGGAAATTGTGTGTTCCAAATTGCATTGTTTGGGCAGAGAACAATTATTAAAACTTGAACGTGTGTTTGAATTATATAATTCATAACAGGGAACGTTTTATAAGAATTTTTTTTTTCCCTTGTTCTAGTATCTTAAAATGGGGATGTTACACTCTTAACTTAGACAGATACATCAATATGCACATAAATGCATTACTACCAAAACATTTAATTGATGTCATACAAAAAATAGGTACATATACACACACTTGATATTTAAGATATACATATATTATTTTTATCTATTAATATTAAATAATTTAATATTGAATATTTAATCTTATATGCAAGACATGTATGAGATGTGCAATACACTAGAGATTGTGTAGGGACAAGTGGCTAGGTATCTAAGACTTAATGAAGGATTCTAAGTGTTGGGTGAAATATAGAAAAGTAAAAAAGATATGATAAATAATGGAAAAGCTTGTGACCAATGCCATGGTTAAAAATCGATTTCAAATAAATTAGGAAAGAATTCAAACAGGTCGACCCAATGTAACTCAATGTAAAATATTTGATTAAGGCAGACCGAGACAGGAAATTTGTACTCCATCACTAATGGAATTGCTTCGAGGAAATGAAATAGTTCAAGGTTAGAACCATTTAAAAAACACTATATGAGATTTTCGTAGCAAACGTTTCTTCGACTATTGATCTACACCCGCAAATCCTTGTCAATGAACCATGCAATACCTTTTCTATATAACTTTCAGTTCACCAGAAATCAAAGAACTGATACTCTGGGAAAACTGTCAGTTCCTAAGTCATTGACATTATTGCATTATTTATAGCAATATCTCTCGATGCCGACTCTATCCGTAGTGCGAGAATACTAGTGAAACAACCAAAAGAAGAACCCTGACCAGCTGAAGGACATCCACAACATGGATTTAGTGTTTTTCACTTTATGGGGCTAACATTACATTTCTTGGTAAAGAACTTGAGGACCTACTTTCTAGATTTCCACAACTCCCAGTGTTGGCAATAAAATTTGCACCAAGTTTCCAAGTTTCAACAGACACTTCCATACGAAACTCTCTTATAAACACCAAATGGTTTGTCAACCCTCAACTTCCGTACAAACAAAAGACACTTCATGTGACTGGCTTTCCTTATGTTACAGCTTACTGTTTGTAACTCCTTTTGTCAGAAACAAATTTTTAGGTCCTTCGGGCAAGCTTAAAATCAGTACCCTCGGACAACACATTAGTGCAGATGACTTCAAATGGGTAAATAAAGCATCAATGAAGGGGCTACACTTAAAGATACTGTAATCACAAACATTCGCAATGGATAATTTCTTATTACATGGACTTACCCTCTCACAAAAGGTGAATCTAAACAATGCAGGAAGAAATTTCCAATTTAGCATTTACAAAATGGCTATGTGGTTCTGTGCAAATTGTAAGTCTCATGTAGAGCAATGTGACTATAGATACGCTCTCCACATAGATTTGAAAGATGTACTTAAGAGAGAACTACAATCATGTTACAACATTTGATACAATCGGCTGAATCAATCATGGGTTCGCAACCAAATACCTTCAGTTGTTGTGCATAGATTGACAAGGCTACCACAGAGATTGTAAATCAAATTATCGGCCATGAATACGAAATTCACTCTCTCATGTGAAAAACATGAAACTTTTCCATGGAAACAAACAACTAAAATGTGTCATACTTGATTCCCTTGAAATTGGGTGATTCCAAATCTGTAGTTTGGACTCTTCCTTTCCTAAAGAACATAACACTTTCCTTTATTTTGGTTTCCCCGTTTTTTCCTCATCTTCCTTGGTTCTGGTGATGCATATGTAATATCGTTTTGTTGGCAAGTATTTAAAGTCAACTATTGTCTAAGTTTTCCATATAATGGTTATTTAATATAGGTTTACATGCACATCACAAGTTCTCCAGTTCCAAAAACTTTTTGTAATATCACCGAAAAGACCTTTTTTTAATTTAAAATGAGTTGAATGGTCAAATAGATGTACATATTTATGTTAAAAGGATGGAATGCTTTATTGTCTTTCTTGATGGTTTCCTTATGCATCACATGCAACTTGTTCTTCTTTCTGTCTTGTTCCTTCATAATAGTCAATGGAGAAAAAATGTGAATGCGACATATCTCTATGTTATTTTTCTTTCGATAACTCCATACATGCCCTTGTATTTCTTCCTTTTTTTCCTTCAAATATAATGTGCAACAAGAGGTTCATTTCCATTTCATTTTAAATGCCTTCGGCTATAGAAACAGAAAACAATTACCACACAAAAAAGCTTTTCAAAGTGTCTTTGCATTTATTTTCCCCTTAACTACATACACATTTCATTGTTCTTTGAATCTTTCTTATGTAACCTTACTTTTGGTGGTGTGTGCAAGAGGTTATCCTTCTCCGCAATGTCTACCCCTCAGCAACGACAACGAAGAAGAGAAGTTTATGCCTTGTGAAAAAATGAAATCAATGTTTCCCGTCACGTGAACGCTATTGTGGGCTCCGACAAATGCCAAGCAGGTTATACCCTTTGCCAAAAACTTCCCAACCCCTAAACTCGTTTGCCCCCACTTTTTTCCCTTCCACAACCAGATAGTTTTCCAGTTCCCTCTGTGGCATTGTCCAAGACTACTTTTTATGAACCCAATCTTCCTCATGCACGCCTCACACCAAACCCTTCGTCCCTACTCATCCATGGACTACCCTTCATCTACTTTGCCTCAATACATTGGTGCTTGATAAAAATGTTTTCCTCGCACATTTCAACCTGGGAGTCCCTCTGCCTCCATGACTATGCGATCCTTCTCCTTTGCTTGCACAACCTTCACTTTTCATATTTTCACCAAAGTCAATCTATTCTCTTCTTTTGCCATACAGCATCCCAAAATGCTATCCAGGAGTCTGCCACCCTCTTCCGCACCACCTGCGCATTTTTGTGCGTTACCCTCCTAAGTTGAAGCGTCAACACCGATTCTGCCAAAAACTAGATCATTTTATCAAACATCCACACCTACTCAGTTTGTTTTGAAAACTACCTCGACAGAATAGATGCTACCTTCCACTGAAGGGCAATACACATGCATTAGATGCAAGTCCGGAAAAACATGGTCACCAATTCTCCTCCTAGAACAATATGGACCCTGGCCCTCAACCTTCCATTCTCAAATCTTTAACCCAGGTCGAAGAAATGTTGATCACTCACATTAATCCTATTTCTGCAGGTCACCCAAATTTGCGATGATAGACAATAAAAATATTCAGGGCACACTATAAGTTTCTCAGCAAAACATTTCTTCAATTCCAAATACCTTCCCCATCACCTTGGAGATTTGGACCTCCTTTTGGTACAAAATACTGGAATGCAACAAACAAAGTATGAACTTCTACGTGAGTAGGTCCCGTGTTTGGGAAGCACTTCAATATATAAATTATCCATGACCCCTACTATAAGGATCTTCTTATCGACAATGACATCCTTTCCTCTCTGCCATCTCGAATCCAACAAACATATCCTCCTCCCTTAACACTATTCCAATAGACCTTCCTACCTTTCACAATTCTATGGAGTTCACACAATGGTGATGGCCCTCCTTCCACCTTCGATGACGAACCTCTAAGAAACATCCTCATTTGTTCCTTCCATTTTAAACACTGGAACTAAAGAGGAATTGATTGAGCAATACTTTCTTTCAAATGACCATGTAGGCACTCCCTCCACCTTACCTTGGCCTGAAGTTGGGATTTCAAGCAATTAATGAATACACCACAAAGGGCCTTTTTTCAATGGCTTTTCCAACTTTGTTTCCTTCAATAGGTGCAACAATGTTTAAACAACCACGCATGAAAGAAGTTCACACGCATGAATATGCCCTCCACTTGATGCGCTACCATGATGATCAGCTTTGGTTCCCACCCAAGGTTTTGTTACTACTTACTTAACCTTGTAATGAGGTACATAGGAGCCAATCTATAGCAGCATGGTATTCATGAGGCTAAATACCTATAACATGGAGTCCCCCCAACTATTAGAGCAGCTTCGAGCAATGTCTTACAAGACGTTCCCCAATGAACACCTTCCAAAATGTTTGATGAGGTTCAGAGACTAGCCTCCAAGGGATACAAACATTTTGGTCCAAGAGTAGAGGAGGAGGTCTCAAACATGATAAAGAAATTGGGGGCACCTACACTCTTCTTCACTCTAAGTGCGGTAGACACAAAATGGCTAGAACATACATAAAGTTATGCCCGGTACTCCCCCAAATGAGAGCTCACGGTGCAGCAAAACGTCTGCAGGAAAGATGAACATTGTATCCCATCCTCATAGCGATGTTGCCTACTTAATTTCATCAAAGATTCACTATATTTCGTGAAGAAGTGCTAGAAAAGCTCCTAGGTGCCAGATATTATTGGTACAGGTAACATTCTTCCTTGCAGGTATACTTTTCATTTTACATAAATATAAATTCTACTAACCTTTTGTAACTCATAGGTATGAATGGCAACATAGAGGTTCATGGCACATGTCCATGGTTTCCTATGGCTTGAAGATGCTCCGAGATGTAGATGTTATTGACTGGAAAAATACTGAATCTGTAATCAAAGCCAAGACAATAGTTTGATATGTATGTATTCTGCACGGAATCCACACCCTATTTGCAATCATTCTAAATATGTTCACAGATCTATCCAAGATGACCCCTTCACCTGTTACCTTCGTCTCGAGTTATTGCAACCTCCCTGCTAAAGGATTTTGAGGAACTGATTAATCATGTTTTCAACATCACACAAAATGTTTCTAAACAGAGTGGTCTTCAGAAAAAAAAAATAACCGCCTCTAGTTTTGGTACAATGCACCTTGGGAGAATAGATCCACTTATTTACTGTATCCATTGATGAGAATGCGGTTCAATTAAATAGCTCCCTTCAAGGAATGATGATATATCAAACACACACAATCCAACAATGTTATCTATGTGGAGAGCCAACATCGATTGTCATCCCATGTTATCTCGACCATGTAGTTCTGAAGTACATTGCAAAGTATGCTTCTAAAGTGCAGAACAAAGGTAAGAAACAGACCACCAAATTCTTTCTAGATTATCGGGAGGTTTAGATCTTGGTCTCCTTGTACATATAGTTAGCCATAAAAAAATGGTAACAGAGTGTGTCTTTGAACATGACATTAGCACACAGGAAACACGGCACATGCTCCTCAAATTGCCGCTTGTAATATGTAGTTGTTCTTTTGTAATTATTAAATGTTGGCAGAAAACATTTTGAGAATATTAGCTGAAGCTGAGTGTGATGATCCATAAACATCCCTCCTTTTGGATGCATACAAGGTCCATCCTTCTAACATGGAGCACCTTCCACTTATTGAAGTTGCACGTGACTAGAGCTATACAACAAATATTGCACTCGGGAAATAAGTGGAAGATTCGCACTCGACCCCATAATTGTTCCACGTCATTCCCCGAATTTCATTACATTCCTTCACATGATTCACCCTCCTTTGAACTTTTCAGTCGGTTCAAACTCTTTCTATGGTACAAGCCTTTTCGCAACATATCTGCAAGATATTGGTTTAACCCCGCAGGAAACACATTTCTAGGTGGAATCTATTCAGATAATAATTATTGACCTTCGGCACATTGCTCACGGTTTGAATCAAGTAATCCTTGCACAAAGCTCAAACAACGGGCCTGACTGCTAACACAGAGACCACCCCGACTACCGAGAAACTAAATGAATGGCGGGTAATGTCTCCGCATCCGACCCAACAGCACATCGGGCCTTGACAAATTATAAATATTTGGTATCCGTGAATTTGACACCCTTCATAATTGGAGTTCACATCATGTCCATGGTTGCTTTAGAAGGTCTCTTGGACCCACTTTCGTCGAAGATAGTAAGGCACATCATGAATCAACTTGCTTGCAAAGCATATTCAACACTCTTGTTTCTGCTTTGTCTCCAGAACAACAACAAGCTTTCGACATAGTTATTTAACACTTCATGCACAAATCCAACCTTCCTCCGCTGAGACTTGTTATACAAGGCACTGCAGGTACATGAAAATCCTACCTCATCAACAGTTTGAGGTCTTCAATTGCGTCTGTATCCAGCCAAGGAATATCACCTCTACTCAAACCCTTAGAAGGCCAGGCTTTATTGTCTCTCTAGGACTCCCTCAAACATATCAAATACATTATGATTGATGAAATAAGTTTCATTGGCTCAAAGTTGCTCCCTAAAACCGACTATCGACTTCGGGAGGCTTTCAAGCACTGCAAAACATCAACCTTTGGGGGCAGATCTATGATCCTTGTTGGGTACCTCGATCAACTTCCTCCTGTTATGGACATTCATCTTTATGTCAGCAACTCTTACGGAGCTGCCCTTTGGTGAGAATTCAGCATATCGGTCTCCCTAAATTCTATCTTTAGGCAACATGGTTCCAATCAAACATAGGCATTGTTTTAAAAATTGTTGCTAAACATTCGTAATTCTCTCCCTCTGCCTTAGGACTGGGAAACTCTTATGTCAAGAACTGATTCCTCCCTTTCTGAATAGGAAATCATTGACTTCAAATATGGCCCACATCTTTTCGCTCAAAATGACCTTGTCGACTTCCACAACCTTCAAATCTTGAAATCCCTTAACTCTCCTATCGCTAGGTCAATTGCTGAGAGAACCAGACGTGCTACATTCGGTGACGCTGACGATGATAAGTTGAAACACAAGGTTCTTCTCTGCATAAACCAGAAAGTAATGTTGTCGGCAAACTTATGGGTTGACAAAGGTCTTGTGAATAGTGCTATTGGATCTGTCGTCGACATAGTGTATCCTGACTCCTCCAATCCACCTACACTGCCTCGTTTTGTCGTGGTTAGATTTGATTGTTACATGGGACCTCCTTGGGATACAGATAACCCCTTCCATGTTCCTGTTCCTCCCATTTCCAGAGGAAACCGTAGACAAATTCTGCTCGAGATGGCTTCGGCTTTTTCGATCCACAAATCTCAATGGCTTACTCTGCATCGGGCTTCTATTGACATAGAAGGAACATAATGACAAGGCCTATCATTCACTGCTATGTCAAGGGTTCCATCTCTGGCTTTCCTACGTATTTCTCCTACTTTCTCTTTCAATCACTACTCTCGCATGTCCGCCACTCCACTGCTGCAGTCAAGACTACAAGAAGAATTTCGGCTTGGCTCCCTTCCTTCCGCACTCCTGCCAATCGCCCCCACCAGCAAATGACTCCTTACCTCCTCTTCCTCGTTTATCTTTCTTCTATCCTTGCAACACTCCCCCTTCCCCTTCATGTAATTAATTTGCAAACTACTTCTCATATAACTACTTATTTCCCTTCTCCGTTTGTTCTTTTTTGCCTCCTCCTTCTTTCAGTGTTATCATCGCACACCTCACATGCGATTGCTAGTAATTAATATGTTTTAGGATGATTTATATGCACGAAACATGTACATGCAAATAAAAATACATTTAAAATTTTTAAATGCTTGTAAAATGATTTATTAAAGTGTAATTTTGTTATGTTGGTACGCATTGTACAACATCATTTTAGGAGATGGAGGTGGGTTGTAACATCACGGAGTGTATTCACTTTTAATTTTAATCTTAAATTTGATATTTATTTGATCATTGTTTAGGAGTTTGTTTTTACGAGTCTTGTTTTGCTACAAATATTTTTTTAAGTTTCACACATTAATGTATTTGGTTGACTCCATTTGTCATTATTGATAAAAAAAAAATTAATCAAAGAAATGAAAAATTAATAATTATAATATGAATAATTCAAAATAAATACTTTGAATTTGATATCTAACATCAAAATTAACAATTTTTGTCAACATAAAAAATCCCTCAAAAAATAAATAAGAATAAATTTATATACATTGTAGTTATGCTTACAATAATAAATATATACATTAAAATGTAAAAATATATAAATTAGTCAAACAATTACCTCAATTAAATGTAATGTTATTATATTGTAAAACTTTGAAGAATTATAAACAAAACATTTGATATGGATAAAACCAAATTCTCTTGAACTTTAGAAAAGAAAATACCTATCAATTGAAAAATAGTAATAAATAATTATTTATTATTTATTATTATAAGCATAAATGCAAATGCGAATGCAAAATCAAAATGTAAAAATATCACAAACAATTTTACAAAGTAAAATAACATATTTTTATAAATGAATTTAAATTTATAAAGACTACTTTGCAGCCGAGTGAAATTGCTAGTTATCATTGTGAAGGCAGCGTTGTCTCACAAATTGAAATAAACAATTGATGTAGACCATTGGAGGGAAAACAAATTTGTGAGGGACTTTCTACTTTTTAGTTAGTTCTGTCAAAGAAAAACGAAGGCAACAAATTAGCTAACAGAAATCTAAGAAGGAGAAACCTCAGAAGGTGGGGGTTAACAGATTTAAGTCTGCTCAACTGCACAAAAACTCCATTGATATGCAATCCATTCTTTAAAGAGAGGGAAAGTCCCCAAAATTAACCTGAATTCAACATGGTATTGCTTCTACTTGCTCATATGTCCAAACAATTTATGAGCATCTGTACATGTCCGAACTGCTTCTACCATGAAAAGGCAATGTCACCCTCTAAAATAGAAATGAAATAAACTGGTGATCTTTGCTGGATTATCTTTTGTCATAAACTGGTGTAATACAAAGTTATATGTACCAGAGACCCTACTATAATAAGCTTAACATATCAGAATTTGCCACTCTTTACAAACCAAACAATCTTTAGAACCATGCTAATACAAAAGTAATGAACAATATAATCACTAAAACTATGCACTCCTGTAACTGTCAGTGGACAATAAGCTCAGAAAGTCTTATAGGATAACCAAACCTGAATTCCAAATCTGTCCTACTTTCTATATCACCAGGACCACTCAAAGTAATTCATATGAATCAAATTCATTGAATTGAGAACCCATTTACCCTGTGATGCTGTTGTAATGCACCATGGATCTCTGAGCTGAATCGGCATCATAGATTTTTCTTGTTCCCATTGGAAATCTCTTATGCAACTCACTGAAAAAGTTGCATTTGTGTCAACAACAAATGGGGCACTGAATCAACCCATTCTCATTGCATTCTGGACACCTAACCACACAGTTGTCCTCCTCATTAAGCAGCTTGCAGCTTCCACTGCATTCTAAGCAAGGCACAAATCTGATTCCTCCACACCCATCACAGACCTTGCCTTGTGTATCATCAGCTGGGATCCCTTCTAGAAGCTCCCCCAATGTACCCTCCTCGTGAAGCTCCAGCACCTCCCCTGCACCACCAATGTACCTGCCCTTTATGAACAGCCTTGGGACAGGAACAATCCTGCCCATCAATTTCTCCAGTTCATACCTGAACAGCAAGTGCATAGACACATCTCTCTCAATGAAGCAGATACCATAGCTCTCAACCACACACCTCACACTATTGCAATCCTCAAATGTCTTCCTGATCCCTCTGAGGGTGGTGGTATACAGAACAACCCTGTCCTGCCCTCCAGGAGGGCACTTTTCTTCATATCTCTCCCAAAGGTCCTTCTTTTTAAGGGCACTCCTGGAGTTTGCATCATCCCACACATCTTCCTCAAAGTTGTCCAGGGAGGTCTCAAAAGATGCCAGCATCTCTGGATCAAATAAAGGACTGCTGCTCCCAATGCAATCCTTAAGACTATCATCAAAATCAAAATGCCTAGAGCTCTCTATTCTCAATTCTGCAAGTGGCCCATGAGAAATTCTCCCCTTGGCCCTTTGTAAGGCGTCAGTATAGGGCGGGGTAGCACCAACAATGTCCCCTGGCAGTCCATCAATACCCACATTGTATCCTTTCTGAAAATTCTCCTTACCTACAGAACGTAAGGACTCCTCACAGGATGATGTTCTACCCTTGGCGATATGCAAGAACTCCTCACAGGGTGCTGTAGAACGGATAATATCACGCACCAGCCCAACACTACCCACATTGTACCCACTGTTTTTTGGCCCAAAATTCTCCTTGCCCACAAAATGTAAGTGTAAGCAATTGTCACAGGATGTTCTACCTTTGGCTATGTAATTTTCCTTACCCACAGAATGTAAGTGTAAGGAATCATCATAAGATATTCTACCTTTGGTTATATATAAGGACTTATCATAAGAACCCACACTATCACGCACCAGTCCAATACTACCCACATTGCGTCCATTGTCTCTTGGCCCAAAATTCTCCAAACCCACTAAATTTCTCTCTTTCATAGGGTTAATTGGGCCGACCCAGTTGGGTTTTGCAGGCCCCAAGGCCTGCTTAGGCCTCCCATTTTCCTTATCCAGCCCCAACTTTTTGTCCTCCAAGGATGAACCACCCAAGCTTTTTCCCATTCTATTTTCATCCAATCCAGTTGTAAAAGAACCCACCTTATCAGAATTGGTTTTCACAGAAGGTGAAGGTCCAGGGCTCTCGTCCTCCAGGCCATCCATAAGCTCCCAAGCATTGATGGTCTCCACAGCATCCGTTGCCTCGACGGAACTCGAATCGGAGGCCTTCCTGCTGTCATTGTTGAAAACTCCGTAGGTCGTAGAAGTCAGACAGACCAGATGATTTGGCGCAGCAAAGGCCCTGTAACTAATTTCTTCATCTCCCTTCAAGATGGGCTCACTCAGTTTTGAAGTTACACAACCCATTTCCTCCAAAATAAAAATCTTGTGCAGTCTGTCTGTCCGTCTGTCGGTCGGAAGTCCCAAGAATTTATAATGAAATTTGAATTTCTGCACTTCCACAGTTTTGAATGCTGGATCACACTTTTTGTTTTTCAATAAATACGCACGCTTTGTGTACGTATTCGTATTGTTACGTATATGGTTGACAAGAATACGTATTTGGGAGAGCATGAAATGCTAACGGCTGGCGGCATGGTGGGGTAATGCATGTTAAAACGGTCACATGGGTGGTCGAAGGTTTAAAAGAAAATGGTGGGGATTGTGACGTGCTATGATGACCAATGTCAAACAAGCACTAAAGGTTTATTTCTCACTTTTAATAAATATTTGTTTGTTTTGGTCTTATCAGCTAAAGTTTCTTGAAGATGCTTGTACTACGTTGACAAAAGCATAGAATTGAGAATCAAAACAAGCATAGAAATGAGAATCGAAACAATTCCCTCTCCATTATGGTATCATTACTCCATGGGCCTACATGCAAGGTGCAATTCTTGCCTTGCTCTTCTACTCCTTTGACAACTTTCATCTTTTGGACTAATCTATCCAATTATGACGATGTGCATGCACTAAATAAACAACCCTATTATCTTATTGTGTAAATCACATATATTTGGCTATTCTTAAATATGTTCTCTTCTTTCGATTTTTTTTTCATCGCCTTATTCATTTATGTATGTTAAATTTATACACGCATGATTACTCTGAATTTATTCAGAGTCATTTTTACATATTTGTAGACATTTCTCTTTTTCGTGATTTTTTGAGTTTGTTTCTCCTTTTCATGATTCTTTAAGTTTTGACCCTTGGGACAAGAATGATATTGTTCTTATCTACCCTATTGATTTTGTTCTTTGTATAGGCAATGATCAATTTCTTTCAATTTGGACACTTTTCTTAAGTTGACCTAGGTTGATTTTTTAGGTTGGATTGCATAGAAAATTAATGAAGAGTCTTATATGTATACTAATAACCCCTAAGATCATTATCACCTCTTATCATGAACTACACCCCAAAGGCATCTTGGAGATCACTACACACAACTTATACACACCCTAAATCTCTTGAGTGCAATCCTACGGTAGTCTAAGACAAGAAGTCTACATTTGAAATACTCTTCATCCAAAGTTGCATGTTTTTGAATTGTCTCCTGCGAAATGAAGGATCATCATAAGTTGCATATTGAACTATCTAGTTGCATTAAGCATATATGATGAAATTTGAAGCGCACAATTCACTCTTTATGAGAGAACTACATGGGCCCTAATGTATGTAGTGTAATGTTTTCACACAACAAGGTGTGGAAGGACAATCGAGGCTTACTTTAAGTATCATCTTCCTTTTTTATTTCATGTGATTCTAGGGTTTGATCAAAAGACATGTCAATTCAACACCATCACACATCATCACAAAATTTCAAAGTTAGATTCCAGCTGAGAAGAGGCGGGCCAACACACTCCCAAAAGGGCAAGAAAAACATATTAATATAGGAATGACATCCTTAAACATGAATGGTATTGGTTATGACCCTACTTGTCAGTTATGTCCTAGAAAGCATTTTTATCAAGCCAAAAATTTGCAATATCATTTGACAACACATTTTAAAGTTAATTTTTAGTATTTTTTTGTTTATCTAGTCATACCTTAGGCAGACACGGGATGGATCATTCCACTACTTAGGCTCTTACATATTTCTCCCTCCATTTTCTCTCTCTAGACTTTCCTATTTTACCCTAATTTTAGGCTATGATTATCTTGCTTTATCGTCATATTTCCATACTTTAAATTATTACAAGTGTTAATTATTTAAGGCCCTTAGATGTAAAATAATTAATCAATTTCAGTGAACTCATATATTGATTGAACATTAACCCCAACGTTTCATCTTTCGACTTTTAAGGTTTCATATTTTCCACTTCTAGATTTTGATTTTTTAACCTATTGTTGATTTATATCATTAGGCCTAACTCGATAGATTTTTATGTTAATTTATTATTCCAATTTAAAGTTCTAGTCCCACAAAATGGTGGTTATTGATGATAACTATGCTTCTTCTCCTTCTTGTATATCGTGTATATTATTATGTATATATTCTTCTTTCATTAACAAATATGATTAATATATAATACATGTTTCTATGATATTAGGCATGGTGACATGGTTGTTACATAAATGTCTATTAATGATGGCATTTTTTTTCTTATATCGTAGAATATAAAAGCATATGTTTTGCTACACAACAAGATTGTATGCGATAACAATATTTAACGTATTTTATGCGAAGTTAGAAAAATGTTAAAGAGTGTTTTGAACATAACCACCTAACCCACATGATCAATTTGAGGGTCTAATGGCCCCTATTTATCTATGGGGTACTTGACCCCCTGTCAATATATGGGGTCGGGCCCATGGCCCTCTCCCAATGAAGGAGGGTCCCCCATAAAAAGGAAAAATATTATTTTTTAAAAGTGATACAACAAAAAGATCTGGTTGAGGAATCTATACATGAGGAGGTATATGATGTACATTTTGATTGCTAGCATAAAGGTTAACATCTCATACGGTGCACAAACTAATGCTACTATTTCTCATACTCATGTGTTTACACCTATGACTTCACAAGTAATGTCCATGCGTAGTATTTGGACACCACATCTCACTCCTCACACTTATACGGGTATTTTTATACAACATACAAATACCTTTATGCCTACTAGGCTTACTCCTAATGCTACACATACATATTTCAGGATTATCTCTAAATAGAGCTCCTAATATAATACCTGATGCTACTAATAATCCTCAATAGCTAATTCAACAAACTATCGTAGATTTGAAAATTCAAGTTGAACAACTAGAACACAAATCTCACAAGGCAAGTCATATTGTCACAATATACACCTTATATTTCACTCTTACTAACAATTTATATTTACATATCACTATCACATTGATCTCCTTGAGCGTGTGCCTTAACAATAAAATTAGGAGTGGATTGGTATGATTAGTTGTTTATGTGAGAGAGTTTTGTTGTGCAATCTAATATGCCTTATATTATATCATTTACCACCTCCTTTGCCATCCCCTTACTATCCCCTTGTGACCTCCTTCACACCTACTTACAAAACCTTTGGATCCCCATCATTTCATCTTCACATATGCTCTTGAATGTTTTATCCACCTTTATCTCCTTTCCCCTTAAGACCCTCACATTGGAAAATTTTATCCGATAATATTGACCATGATTAATATCATATAGAAAATATTTCTAGTAGCTGAATGCATCGACTACAATCTATGTTTTCAACTATTGTGAATGTTTCAACTTTGCATGGTTGTAGACACCAAATTTGAGTCACACTCCCCTTGGTCCCCTTTAATTAATTAACGTAACATATTCACCTAACCATGACCCCTTACCCCACATTCATATTAATTTAATTACTTACAATTGAATTAATGTTCATCCTCACATTATTAATTAATTTAATTAAGCTAATTTACACATCACCTAGACACCTCACCATGGACTTATTCCTAGCCTATCAATTAACTAAGACTAGGTCCCTACTTATCCCAACCAATTGGGACTTAGTCTAACCCTAAAATTAAAGTCCTATTCCTTCTCCAACAACACTCCCACTTATCCAAGTGCCAACCCTCACTTGAGACCCAGCTTAGCAATCAAAATCACGCCAAAAATAATAAAGATCAGACTATTTTTAGTAACTTGGCCTAATTCATCGTAACTGACGCCGGTTTATCCTCGACTGACGTCGGTCACCTAAACCGCCATCGGTTCCATTATATACAATTTTACAGCCTTTTACCCAGGTTGGTCATTTTTTATTTTGAGAGTGCTATTACAATCAAACAAAGATCTCAAAGCCATTACTTCATCCAAATGATGTCTACACACCACCAGAGAGCATCACAGGCTAAGGATTCCCTTCCAGATAATTAGAGAATTCACAGGAACACACAGGTCATACTGTTGCAACACTCAACCAACCACCACCTCACCAATCAATCGCTAGTCTCCATCCGGCCTCGAGATCTTCATAGCATCAAGTAAGTAATGTGATATTAATCATTTGTGCTTCCTTTATTACATATCTCTTTCCTCCTTCATTATTTTTAGTTTCTACTATTATTCAGATATCTCCATCTTCTCACCAATCCACCAACCCAACCAGTTCAAGCCCTTTCACCCTTTGTGATCTGTCCCTCTATATTTATGAGTTTTCTAAGTTATATTACCAACCTAACCACACCCTCCTCACTCTCCACAGAGAAGCCCAAAAACCATTTTTATTAAGTCATTTCCAATTGCCCCTACCGACATTGATTTACCCTACCGTTGTCGGTTTCATCCATGAACTGACATTGGTCTCCTAACCGATATTGATCTCTGTGTCATTTTATATTCTCAGACCAACAAGCTTCCCACTCACCCAAAACCAATCCAAATCTCAACCAATCAGCCCTAGACCCTTACCAAGCCCTTGACAAACCTATATGACCTGAACAAACCCTAGTTCTGATTAGATTTAGTGTTATTTTGATATCTAGCATAAAATCTAGTGTATTGTGTGTATGAGAAACCTAAATCATTACGTTGCAATAGGACTTATTTATTTTAGTTTCTTATTCACATTGAATTATTATTAAAAATTGGATTGATATCCTCTCTAGGAAGCACCACACTTCCTGGATCTAGCATATGCTAGGCAATCCAATGTATATGCTATTTAATACTTGTTAGTGCAAATCAACAGCACCCTAGACGTTTTATAATATTTCTAGTTTGATAATGGGCATCCAGTGTGATTGCACAACATGGAATCTTTTCCCCAAGTGTGGGACTTGTAAAAATGGGAAAAAACTCTCCAGATTAAAGGTTGGTTCCTCTACTCCTCTAATCAGATGTATGCATGAAATTTGTAGAGGTTTAACTCAAAATTCTACTCTAATTCTGCCAAGGAGACAAGGATAGAAGAGAGAAAAGAAGATAAAACTAAACTAAAAAGGTGATAAACCAAAGGAGTGGTGAACATCCATTTCTGCAGATTGACATAGATTATAAAAATGAAACACAAGTCATGCACAAATTTCTATAATTATAATGAAGGATCAGGATAGAGCAAACAACACAAGAAAGGATTGAAAATTCATTCACAGAGCTTGCATTGTCATTTACATTTTTAAATACACTACATTAGAATAGCAAGGAGGTAGAAAACATGTTGCAGTCTTAAAAAAGGTTTGATATTCCACAAATTCACTTGCCAGAGTGAAGGAGGGAGCCTGCAGATCATAAAAAATGTCCAACCCTTTACAAATGAGCCAAATTTAGCTTTTAACAATAAAAACCCGAGTCAGGAAGGAGAAACGCAGGAAAAATGAAATGAATGATTCAACCACCAACAAAATCCATCAAAATAGCATGGGTACCCTTAAAAGTTCATTCCCCAAGATTTTTGACCATGTTGGAGAAGAATGGAAGCCATACTGCATTAAAAATGGTGGTTGAATGTCGGTTCTGCTCCTTTCCCCATGCCAGAGGTGTTTTCTCATTTTTCTCTCACTAAACTCCATCAAAAAACAAAATTGAAGATTCCATGAGAAAAACTGAGCTCTAGATCGAAATATATGCCCCTCTGAAGATTTAGGGCAAAACTGGGGCAAAAATCGGGTCAGCGGGCCGAAACCTAAAAATTTTCCCCCTTTTTTTGAATTTGGGAAAAATTCCCCAAAAAGCTCCATGCCCCACCGCTCTGCTGACACGTGGCGCATTCCCATTGGTCTGTGGGTTCAAATGGCCATTCTGCACCTTTTTGAATTTTGGAAAAATTTCCAAAACTCCTCCGCGCCCCTGCCGCTCCGAGACATGTGTCATCCTTTGATTTGGCACAGGCCTGGATCAATTCTCTTTCCTTTGCAGGCCCGTGGGAAAAAATATTCCTTTGTGCCATTTTTAACACTTTGGCAAAAATGCCAAATTCTTTCCGCGCCTCCGACCTCCGCCGCTAACCGAACACGTGTCATCCTCTGATTTGCGCAGAAATGCACTCCAAAATCCCATTTCCTCACTAGCGGGCCTGCGGGCCAATTTTTTCCCTTTCGCCATTGCTATTTTGGCAAAAATCCAAAATCTTCTCTGCCACTTCGACTCCTGCTGGGCTTGTGGACACGTGGCGTATTCTGATTTGGTGCGGGGTTCCAGGCAAAAAATTTCCCTTTGCGCCATTTTTGACACTTTGGCAAATTTACCCCCATCGGTCCGATCTCCACTGCTACGTGGCACCTCCCCATTCACGCGGGCCTCAAATCATTTTTTCCTTTGCGGGCCCATGGGCAAAATTTTTTCTTTGCGCCATTTGCCCACTCCTTAGCAAAAATTCCAACTTACCTCCACTGACCTGCCATTCTACCACCATGTGGCACTTCCTCATTGGTTTCAGACCTTCCCACGGAAAATTTCCCTCAAAAAATCCACCGAGCCATAACTTATAAAATACAAGGAGTTAAAAGGAAAACTTTACCTTTTTAGAAAGGTGAGAAAATTCTCTATTTGATGAATCCATTTCCAGATGATTTTGAGTGCCTGAAAAGTTGAAAAATTTGACTGAGGCACAAGGAAGGAAGGAATGGAAGGAAGGAATGGAATAAATTAGGTCAAAAAACAAGCAAGGGGCTTATTTTGGATAACAATACTCTTTTTTGGTCTTGTTTTACATCTACATGTAGTCCTTCCTAGACAAAAAGGAGTTCTTTACAATCAGCTTGGATAATGTCAACAACGCTTGCATTCTACCTTCCACTTTCGCCTCACATGTATTCCTCTTTTACCATTTACCCTCTATTTTTTTCTTCCTAAAAAGCGTAAAAATTACTAGTGAAATAATGCTATTACACAACATCTACTACATAGTGGTTTGATTATGTAGTGACTATTTCACAATGGTTATATTGTGTAGTAGTGTGTAACTCCAGTGTGCAATACATGAGTTGTGAAGAATTGCATAATATTTTTATAAGCATGTGAGAAAACATATGGACACTTGGGAACTATGCCATATGATTTGGAGGTATGGATGCATAGTGATACTTGTGCAGAATTGTGTGTGGTACCAATGCATAGTGGTAGTTGCTTTATGGTGTGCAAAGGACATGCAAAACATTGGAGAGAAATGACTATGTGTTTCTTATGCACTTATTAGAAGACTGAGTGTGTGGAGTGATGCGCTAAGGATGACTAGGTGTTAGTTAGAGGGAATCTTAGGATTCTATGACAATTTAGTTATTTGATTTAAAACAAGTAATTGTTTTAAAACATGCATATTACTAGGTATAATTTTAGGAAGGCAATTATGAAAAATATTTTTTACTTGTTTCTTTGTTATAATAACAAATGGGTCTAGGTTTTTATGTACGTTGAATACATATTGTATGTACTATATTCTAGTATTGTAGACACAAAAGTTGTGACTGGAATATTGTGAAAAAAACTCTTTATGTATGCTTAATCCATATTGTATGTATTATATTGTAGTATCGTAGATACATAAAAGCTGTGGATAGACTATTGGAATATTGTGAACAAAATATTTATGTACACTAGTATATATCTAGAATCATATGAATAAACTCTTTTACATAATCGGTTGTACTATTGGGTTAGATTAATGGCAATAAGAAATATTTTTATTGTTGGGTTTTTTACCCAAATGGATTTTCCCAAGATAAAAATATCTATATCTTGTGCTTCAATTCTCCTTGCAGTGATTTAATATTCATACTTATTTTTCATATTTTTAATATTAGATCTACTTAAGTTTTTGGTTGGGTTTACTCTAATTTTATAACATCTATTATTATAGCTTCTTGCTCCAGAGGTCTATAGGAAATTTAGAGATAGATCTTGAAGAGTTGAATAGGGCATGGTGTGTGAGTCTTGCACAAGGAGAAATTATGTCTGGAAGTGCAAGAATATAAATTGAAAAGTTCAATGGGAAACAATTTGAGCTATGGAAGCTCAAGATGGAAGATCTCTTGATTGAGAAAGATCATCGGGTCATTATGTCACAAACAGGATCCATGGGATTGAAGAAAGAGTATCGAGACAAGGTTGATAGGAAGGTAATAAGTTTTATTTGATTGTGTCTATAAAATTTACTATTATTGAATGTATTTGATGATAAGATAACAAATTCATTGTGGCGTAAGATGGGAAAGTTATACTGGGGTAAATCATTGGCTAACAAACTATTTCTACAAAGGAAAATGTATTCCTTAATAATGAACGATGATGACTTAGTCATAGAGCACCTGAATTCATTTAAAACATTTATGAGTCTATTTTTTTCCATGGATATCAATATGGAAGATGAAGATAGATGTATTACACTTCTTTTATGGTGTGTGAGTCTTGAGATAATTTAGTGATGGAAATAACTAGGAGTTCATACAAGCTCAAGATGAATGAGATCATCTTAGTATTTTTGTCTAAAAAATTAAGGCATAAATCTACTGAAGATTACCAAGGTGATGTTTTACTGGTGCATGGGAAATTACAGGAAAAATCCAAGTGGAAAACATAGGAAAAATACACAAAGTACAGAGATAGATCTAAGACTTCAAACAAGACATCTTTGAAAAAGTGTTAGAATTATGGAAATTCTTGATACTTTAATAAGGATTGCAAAGTAAAGGTAGAAAATCAAAAACCATCTAATGGTTCTTCCTCTAGTGCAAAAAACTCCATTGATGAAAGTGGAGATACATACTTGGTAGTGTTGAGTGCACAATCATGTAATAAAGCATAGTTTGTTGACTTTGGTGCATCCTACCACATGAATTCTCATAGGGACTAGTTTTATTAGTATGATAATTATGATATAGATTATGCATTTATGGGAGATGATTCTACTCAAAAAATTGAGGTTCAAGGTAGAGTAAAGATAACGTTTAGAGATGGGAGAATCAAAACTTTCCTTGGAGTTTTGTACATTTTAAGTCTTGCGATGTATACTTTAATTAATGCTAAATCAAATGAAACAAGAACTACCACCTAAAATAGCTCTACGATTTAGCTAAAACAAAGCATAAACACCATCATGATAAGAATTAAACAAGGGTTAGATACTAGCATTCATCAATACAAACTTTGAAACTAACAATGCTAAATATATAAACTCCTCTATTCTCTAACAACAAATAAATGAATGGACCTAAGTAAGCTCCATGGCTATCAAAATAGTTGTCCTTAATGCTCCAAGAACCTAGGAATGGGGGCTAATCAAAGTTGGGCTACAAGACCCTTTTGACACCTCCCATATGACCCAAGCACTTTAAGAAAGAGGCTTAACTCTTCAAGATGATGAACTCTCAAAAGGGCAAGGTGCAAGCTCTTAGTCTCTTTGCTATATGCTTTGCATTTACTCTCTTAGAAAGTTTAGGTGTAAGTAAAAAGGTAGGTGGAGGGCTCTTTATATAGCCCAAAGGATAAAGGATTCAACACATTCTCATGAATGTGGGATAAAGGTAAAACATGATTAGGAATGGATAAGGTTGCTTTATTAAAGGTAACCTTACTTTAGAAGGGTTTAATACATGTTTAGCAAGTCATGGGAGTTGGGGGGTATTTTAATTAATCAAAGGTGATTAATTAATAGGTAGGTGTAAGCTTATAGAAGCCAATTAGAGGAATATTAGTGTGATTTAGGCTATTAGAAGGGGATTAAATCAATTAAATATTGATTTATTGGTTAAATGAAGGGAAAGCTAATTAATTAATAATAATTAATTAGTCTAGGTAGAAGGGGTGATTTATTAACGGAAGGTCGTTAATTAGGGTATTTGTTGGATAGGCAACTTAATTAATTAGCTTAGTGTAATTAATTAATGATGATATGAGGGAAAATGAGTGCTTTTGACGATATGTCGTTGATTTGCGAGAAAGGGGATAATTAGCACAATTTAAGTATTTAAATTGCTTGGGCGTAATTATAGGTGTCTACATTTGCCCCTCTTTGGGGTGGCATAAGTGATGCCACTTCAAAGATAGTAGACAAAAGAGATTTTGAAGAGATGGAAGAAAAATTAGTAGGAGGGAGAGATGCCCCCTCGAGTGTCGATGGGGTGATAGAAGAACTCGATCGACGATCGAAAAAGGTGAGAAGTAGGCAGAAGAATGGGGACGAGGCAGGATGCCCCGAGGAGAGGGAGAATTAGGGGTGAAAGGGAAGTGGTGTAGAAGAAATATGGATGAGGGGAGAGAAGAGCTTAGCCTCTAGCTGCTTATTTGTTTGGAACAAATTTGATGTCATCATATTGCCATAGGAACTACATCATCGGTCCTTATGAAAAATATAAGCATACGACAAAGGTAGAATGACATGAAAAGCCATACTACAAACAATTGTCCATTGCTGAAAGTACCAACTCCACGCAACATACAATAATGCAATGCAATACGAGAAGGAAACAAGCTCATATAACAGGGAAAACAAGTACGAACGCACATATCTAACCCAACAACGGTCAAGACAGTTGTACAAATGTTTTGTTATCAGTGTTGAAGAGATCCACAAGTTCGTGATTGACGACAAGGGTTAAAAATGATGCCCCAAGCAAGGATACATGCAAGGGGAAATGAAAATGGACACGGGGTCCATGAAAAGCATTTGTGCGCAACGAAACAGCACCAGGCAACCAAAAGTGCCCCAGAGTACAGACGAAGCAAGCAGCTAGCTTTTGTGAATGGTTGTGAATCCAGTGATCCGCGAGTCGTATTAATCGGGGAAGATGTGAGACAAACCAACAGGATATGGAGAAAATACCATGCGCAAGACACAAGTTTCAGCCGTAAGAAGCAAGTTACCATTTTGTAGGGTGTTTTACTTTTTAGGAATTTTTTGAAAAATTTTGCCTTGTTTTTAGATTTTTTTGATATAGTAAATGTTTGTATTGTTTTGGCTTTCTGAATTGTGATAAACAATAGAAGAAAGGAGAAGAAGAAAAAGAAGGGCCTAGGGGCAATAGAAAGTGCCCTAGGTGGAAGAAAAGAGAAACAAACGACAAATAATGTCCTTGTTTAGTGGAAAAATTAAGAAAAAATAATTATTTGAAAAATAATTATTTACGAAGGTGTGAAGAAGAATAAAAAATCGCCAGGGAGCAATAAAATTGTCCAGGGGAGAAGAAAGGGGTATGAAAAACAGGACAGGGGGGGTAAAAAAAAATGCCCCAATACGGTGAAAAATAACAGAAAAATGTGTATTTTGATGGATATGGACGGGATGATATGATGATATTGATGCGGGGGGGGATAGATTTTTGATTATGCGCAACCCCTCTTGCCCCCATTGATGATACGATATGTGATGACTAGCTTAGCATACATGCATGATGTAAAACTTAGCATTTTTGTTTATATATGATGTATAGATGATGCTAGATGTGATGATAGTGATGGTAAAGTGATGGATAACAAAACAAAGCACATGCAAGAAACACAACCAAATGAATCACCATGCCATTAAGAAAGAAATAAAGAATTAACACACTAGCATGTCAAAACCCACTACAATATGCACAAGCAAGAATGAATCTATTCTAAGCAAGAAAAGATAAACTATGAAAAAGTACACCCAAGCAACAAACAACTCAAAAGAAAGCACGTAAAACACTATACAAGCAACAAGAAAAGCAAGAAAACAAGACAATGCAAGTAAATGTTTTTGTAAGATATGTTTTCATAAACCGATTTTCTATTGTTTAGGTTTTTGTGAAACAATTTTATATTGTTTTTGTGTTTTGTGAAACAATTTTCTATTGTTTTTGTGTTTTCTCGAAACAATGTTCTATTGTTTTTGAAACAATTTTCTATTGTTTTTGTGTTTTTCTCGAAACAATGTTCTATTGTTTTTGTTTTTGTGAAACAATTTTCTATTGTTTTTGTGTTTTTGTGAAACAATTTTCTATTGTTTTTGTGTTTTTAACAGTTTTCCAAAGCTATGTGCAGGTAACCAAGAAAGCATGGATGCCCCCAGCGTTAGGTGGGGAATATACAAGGGCAGAAGCCACGCGCTTATGAACAAGAAGGTGAAGTCGTTGAGTTGCCCCCAGCGTAAGATGGGAAATAACGAAAGACCACGTCCCTTACAGACGAATAGAAGAAGGCAAAGCCGGATCAAGGCTGGACTAGATGGTGTGCACAAGGAAACTCGAAGGTAGAACCAGGTCCAGGACAAAGACAACTACCCTTCTAATACAGAATGCTTGTGAACAACGAATCCTCCCGAGGCGCCGGAAACCGGTTTTCACCCAAGGACTTGTCCAAAGTGCCACAATTGCGTGGTTTTCACTAGTGGACGACCTGTTTTCTCTTTTTTTCTTTTTCTTTTTTTTTTTTTTTTGTTTTTGATTATTTTTTTGATTTTTTGATTATTATTTTTTTTTTTTTTTTTTTTTAAGACTTTCTTGTGCCATGTTTAGGCATAAAACCTCTTAAGATGCATGGAATTCATGGGCTCCCGAAGCTCATCACCATTGGGGTGAGCCAACTTGTATGCCCCTGTGCCATACTTGGCAACTATGACATAGGGTCCTAACCAGTGTGGTTCGAACTTCCCTTTCTTTTCTCGCTCTGCTCTGGTGTTGAACTGGTTCTCCTTCATAACTAAATCACCCACCTCAAACTGGCGAGGGATGATTCTCTTGTTGTAGTTGCGGGAGATTCTGTGTTGATATACTTTCAGGTGATTAAGAGCGCGAATGCGCCTCTCATCCAGGAGCTCTAACTCAGCCAATCTTGCCACTCGGTAATCTTCATCCTTATCCAAATAGTCCCGAAGAGAAATTCGCAGGGATGGGAGTTCAATCTCTAAAGGGATGATAGATTCTGTCCCGAACACAAGGGAATATGGCGTCGCACCCGTAGCAGTGCGAATTGATGTTCGGTAGGCCCAGAGGGCTGGGTGGATTTGTAGGTGCCAGTTTCGACCAGTTTTGCTAACCATCTTCTCCATTATCCTTACCAAAGTCTTGTTTGTTGCCTCAGCTTGTCCATTACCCTGAGGGTAATATGGCGTGGACCATTTTAATCTGATTTGGAACCGTTGGCAAAGACCTTTCACAGTTTTGTTCTTAAATGACTTCCCATTATCTGTGACAATGGCTGCAGGGATACCATATCGGCAAATAATGTGATTCATGATGAATTTAGAAATCTGTGCTCCTGTGACATAGGTTAAAGGGACAGCCTCCACCCATTTTGTAAAGTATTCTGTAGCTGTGATGATATGTGTATGACCATCAGATGAGGTAGGAGTAAGCTTCCCTATTAGATCAAGTCCCCACTTGGAGAATGGCCACGGGGTAGTGATTGGTTGCAATGGTTGCGATGGAGCATGGATGAAATTTCCATACTTTTGGCATAACACACATTTTCTAACATAATTACAACAATCAGTTTCCATGGTGGGCCAATAGTAACCTACTCTTAACAGTTTCTTAGCCAAGACCATTCCATTTGTATGTGCTCCGCATACTCCTTCGTGGACTTCTTTAATTGCCTGGATTGACTCCGGCACATCCAGACAACGTAACAGATTCCCATCGTAGCCACGACGATAAAGTGTACCTCCTAACAGGGTGTAACGGGCTATCTGGCGAATTAGGCTCTGCTTTTCAGAGCGGGAGATTTCGGGAGGGAATGTACTGTCCTTAAGATAGGTGAAAATGGGTTCATACCATGGTGAATGGGGACCAACAACCTCACAAGCCAAGCAAGATTCTGGCATGTCATACGCGGGCTGGCGTAGATTTTCTACGAAGAATGGCATATCATTGTTCCCTGGCGGAATACGAAGCATAGATCCCACCGTTGCCATAGCATCTGCCGATCTATTCTGCGCTCTTGGGATTTGCTCAAAGGTAATGCGCACAAAATACTCCTTCAGAGTTTCCACCAACTTCTTATAAGGTATGAGCTTGTCATCCTTAACTTTATACTCATCATTAACCTGTTTGATGATTAGCTGTGAATCACCTACAACCTTCACATGTTGAATATTCCACTTGATGGCTAGCTTCATCCCTGCAATGAGTGCTTCATATTCCGCAATGTTGTTCGTGCAAGGGAAGGCCAGGCGGAAAGCCTGTGGTATAGGATCACCTGAAGGAGTAATAAGGACCACTCCTGCACCTGAACCATGAAACGTAAAAGATCCATCAAAATGTATCTGCCATACGACAGATTCTTCAATGTAGAGCAAAGATGCATCTGGCAGATCCAGACTCAAAGGTTCTGTGCTTTGCAAAGGTGCTTCCGCTAGCTGGTCAGCAAGTACTTGTCCTTTAATTGATTTTTGATGGACAAATTCTATATCAAACTCACTGAGTAGAATGATCCAATTAGCCATTCTACCTGTGAGGGCAGGTTTGGACAACAAATACTTGAGTGGGTCGACCTTGGATATGAGCTTGGTCTTAGTATTTAGCAGGTAATGGCGAAGTTTCTGAAAGGTAAAAACAACAGCCAAGCAAGCCTTCTCAATCTGAGGATAATTACGTTCATAGGTGATGAGGGTGCGACTCAGATAGTACACTGCTTTCTCTTTATGGCTAAGGTCATATTGGGCGAGCAGTGCACCAATAGCATATTGCGTAGCAGAAATATAGAGCAAAAGTGGTTCTCCCGGAGTGGGAGGCATGAGGACAGGTGGATTAGCCAGGTACTGTTTAAGCAAAGCAAAGGCTTGTTGTTGCTCAGGTCCCCAGATGAAAGTGATGTCCTTCTTAAGCAAATGAGTGAATGAGTGACATTTATCTGCAAGCTGGGAGATAAAGCGGCGAATGGCTTGAATTTTCCCTTGCAAGCTACGCAGTTGCTTGATATTCTCAGGTGGAGGCATTTCTGTGATGGCAGATACTTTAGCAGGGTCTACCTCAATACCTCGTCTTGACACGATGAAGCCTAATAGTTTCCCAGATAGCACACCAAAGACACACTTCTTTGGATTTAGCCTGACTTTGTATTCACGTAGGCGTTCAAAGATACGCCGCAAAATGATAGGATGTTCCTCTCTTGTTTTGGACTTTCCCAGGATGTCATCTACATAGTCTTCCATGATGTCATGAATCATATCGTGAAATATTACTGTCATGGCCCGCTGATAAGTTGCTCCCGCATTCTTAAGGCCGAATGGCATCACCTGATAACAGAAGGTGCCCCAAGGAGTTGTGAAAGCTGTTTTGTGTTGGTCTTCCTCAGCGATCTTAATTTGATTATAACCCGAAAAGCCATCCATAAGTGATAGCATTTCATACCCTGCGGTTGAGTCAACAATCATGTCAATGTTGGGCAATGGAAAGTCATCTTTAGGGCAAGCTTTATTGATGTCCCTAAAATCTGTGCAAATTCGGATACCAATAGGTTTCTTCTGGACAGGAACAATGTTTGATATCCATTCAGAATAATCAATTGGCCTGATGAATCCTGCTGCAAGCAACCTTTCCAACTCTTCTTTAACTAACAAGGCCACTCTTGGGTGCATCTTTCGAAGCTTCTGTTTGATAGGCTTAGCGTCTGCGTGCACAACCAAGTTATGCACGACCAAAGTTGGATCTAAGCCGGGCATGTCTTTGTAAGACCATGCGAACACATCAATAAACTCTCGCAGTAGCATAGTGAACGTCTTTTGTTCTCTGGCTGAGAGTGATGCTCCCAATTTTACTATCTTGGGATCTTCTTCAGTACCAATATTGACATCAATGGTTTCTTCAACTAACAATTTTGATAAATCCTCCATACGCGTGGGATCGGGAGGTAGGTTGAGATCTTCATCCAAGGATGTCTCTACGAGATTTTCATCCTTGGCGTGGTCACTTTGTTTGTCCTTTAATTTTCTTATTTGTTTGTCAGCCAATGCCTCAAAGAGGTTTTCACTGTGTGACTTGGACTTTGATTTTTTCCGAGGCTTTTCTTTAGAACTCTTGCCCTCGCTTTTCTTTAAATTTTGCTGACCACGAAGTTCAGCCTCCTCGCCGAAGTAGGCGCAGGTGTCTAAGTCAATAAAGAAACCCTTCTTGTGATCTCCAATGGGAATTGTATCCCTTATGCCCATGAACTCTGCAATAGCCTCGTCATTCTCGAATAAATCTAGTGGCACGTGACGTTGTTGGTCCCATTCAACAAGGGAGGGGTATACAAGGTCAAGGGTTGGTTTATTGGGGGTGATGGTTAGGACAGCATTATTCATGAAAAGGTTCGTGGAGGCCAGATCCTCATATTGGCTACAACAGGAATCCGCATCGCTATCTAGATAATCGGAGCTATCCTCATGCTCAGAACAAGTCGCATCTTGATCGTTGGGGTGTGCTCCATAAGGGCGAATCCCAATGCCATATCTTTCTGTTTTGAAATGTGGAAGAGGGACTGGTTCTCTTTGTCCTTGTTCATTCCTCCCACATCCTAGGCCTTTGTAGCCCATGGAGTACATCATTCTGCTAGATTTTTCATATTCTGGGGTTTGATAACAAGATGGCTGAGTGTCCTCAGGGACCCAAGTAGTAGGTGGATCAAGTAATTTTTCCTCAGCTAACAAGCCTCCAGGTAGGAACGACCCAATAGTATGTTCCTCTCTAGGTCTCCTGAAGCGGTAGTTGGGTCGACCTCTAGTCTTGGGCGACAAGGAGAGGTCAGAAACCAAGAGCGCTTGTTGTACATTATACTCCCCACAGCCATATTCCAGAATTTTCATCTCCCATAAATTAAATGGAGATGTTGAAGTAGATGCCCCATGAGTGCAAGAACTAAGAGAATTTGAATCTACTCGAGATTCCATGGCCTCAGAATGAAGGGGGACAACTATATCTGTGGAGGGACATGCGTATGTACCCTTTTGTGCAAAGCTATTAAGAGCTCTACAATGAGAAAAGGGCTCTGAGTCTCCTGGTATTGTTACTGTATGTCCCTCATGCTTCAGCTTGATGCATTGATGAAATGTTGATGGCACTGCTTGCATGGCATGGATCCATGGTCGGCCTAGAAGCATATTATATGGAAGTTCCAAGTCTAAGACGTGAAACTTTGTCTGATGGCAAGTGGGGCCCACCTCCATTGGCAGCGTAATGGTGCCTGCTGACTCTCTTTCCGCGTTGTCGTATGCGGTGATAGTGATGATATGGGACTCAAGATCTTCTTCCGTATGTCCCAATTGTTTGACTAATTTAAGCGTGCAGATGTTCAATCCAGATCCGTTATCCACAAGCACCCGTTTGATTTTCCTGCGGGTAACAACTACCTCAATGTATAAGGGAAGATTATGTGTAGGATTCTCGGTAGGGACCTCCCTATGGTTGAAAGTGAGATGCTCACTGGGTGTAATATTTGCCACCGCGGCTTGAAGGTATGCAGGATCGACTTCTAAAGGCACTCCCGACCCCTGAAGAGTTTGATACAAAATGTCCTTATGCACATTGGATATCTTGAGAAGATCTAAGATCGAGATCTTAGCAGGTGTCTTCTCAAGTTGTTCTAAAAGGTTATATTTACCAGTTTGTGGGGTCACAAGAGAGGGTTCTGGAATCACAAGGCGGGCACGCCTTGTTACCGCAGCGCAGTCCTTTCCCTTGATCCGGATGGTATTGACACGGTTAGTAGGGGAGCGAATACATCCGATAAGTGAATCGTAATGATTGTTATCTCTCTTGGTATACAAGTAATTTGTGGCTTTATAGGTTTGGGATGACTCCCCCCGATCCGGTTTTGCCTTTTCCGACTTATCATGCTTGGGGAATGGTTCCTTATAAATCCCCATTTTCTCATTAGGTGTTTGCATGTGGCTAGGATTATCCACCTCTATCTCCCCGTTGTCAATGAGGTCTTGAATATAGTGGCGAAGTCGCAAACATTTGTCTGTTTTATGACCTTTAACGCGATGCATTTCACAGTATTCATGTTCCTTATACCATGAAGGTTTAGGAGTGTTGTCATCAAATGGTTGCGTTGTAGGATAGGTCATCATGTGGGCCGCATCCAACTGTTTTAGTATGACAGACAATGGTTCATTGAGGGAGGTGAATGTTCGTCGCTTTGGTGGTGGTTGAATTGGGCCCTTGGTTAGTTTAAAAGGTTGACTGGTTTGGACCGTTTGAACACGTTTGGAATCAGTGATTCCGTCCCCCACCACGTTTTTGTTTTTGTTAAAGATCTTTGGCTTTTCAGTGGGTTTGACACTTTGGTTGTCTTTAGATTGGGTTTTGAGGGTGCCTTTGGCAATGAGAGCCTTTTCTATTTGAATCCCTTTCTCGATAACCTCCTCAAAGGTGCGGACACAATGCATTTGGAGGTGGAAAGCTATATCTGGGTTGAGATTAGGGATGAAAATACTGACTAGCTGCTTCTCAGGGAAAGCGCAAGGGAAGCGACTAGCTATCCCTCTCCATCGTTGGAGGAAGCTGGCGAAGGTCTCATTTGGGCGTTGTTTTGTGCTGCACAAGTCTGCCATGGTGATGTCACTCTCTATGTTATATGAGAAATGACGCACGAATCTTTCTGCCAATTCTGGCCAGGTGAAAATTGATCCTCGTGGTAAGCGTGTAAACCATTCCAATGCTTGACCTCCGAGACTCTTAGGAAAGAGTCTGATAAGGTAATTATCACTATAAGACACCTCTTGACATGCCATGTAGAAATCTTTAACATGATCCCTTGGGTCTCCCTTTCCTTTGTATTTGTCAAACTTTGGCATATCAAATTTCTTTGGAAAGGGTTGAAGGGTTATTGTCTTGTCAAAAGGATAGGGGCATAGTTCTTCATATTTGTATTTCCTAATACTCCCTATATTGCTTTCTTGTATGCTTGCAAGCGTTGCTTTCATAGATTGCACTTCTTGTGCGAGCAATTGTTCTTTAGTGGGAGAAGTGGGGACGTGTACACGATGATACCCCATGTCTTCTTCTCCTTGGTTTTCTCGATGGAGTTCATGGATCCTAAACTTAGGCCTTGACTTTTGAACATTCTTGTTTGTGTCTTTTTGTACCTGGAAAGTAAGCAAAGCTAGTTGTCGGCTTAGGTTACTGAGTTGTTGTTGGATTGTGACTTGGTTTGTGTTTTCTTCTTCTAAAGGTTCTTCCTCTTCGTATTGTGGAGGTTCTTCCCCTGTCTCATGTTCTATCTTGTTTCTTCGTGGCACTTTGATGAGGGGTATTCTATGCCCTACCACTTTATCATTTTCTGCGTAAGAAGTGGAAGCATGCCCACCTGTTAAAATATCTTCCATATTGATAAGGGGGCATTCTTCCTTAGTAGTGTCATTTGTAGGTAATATTGGTTCATTCTCGGTGGGCAATTTGGCCCCTAATTCCACAACCCGTGCCAAAACTCTATCTTTGTTTCTAAGGAGAAACTCATCTAGTAGAGTAGGGTCAAAATCAAATTCTGCGTGTGGTGATTCTAATTCATTTCCACTATGATCGACCATCTCTTCGGTTTCCTTTTCTGCAGAAAATAGTGGCCCTAAATCGTGTCCAATGAAGGGGTTTGACCCTTGTCCGTTAGAGGTCTCCCAAGCATGTGCTTGTTGTTCCTCATATGTCTGTTTCTTCAACCCTAGACGTGTTTTGGGAGCCATGTTTTCGTGATAAGTTTCACTAAGGTAAGTTGTAGATTTTTTCAAAATTCAATGTCTACCCCTAAGTGAAACACAAGATGAAATTGCTAAGAGTATGAATGTGTCACCAATGTGAGAATACCAATATGATAGAGTGATAAATCACCCGTGATACAAGCATTTGGTATTAAAACTTAATCAAAAGAAGCACTTCCTAGACTACGTTTCAAAGTAATTTGTGACGCCAGATGATTAACAAGATGTCTCCACTTATGCCAAGTTCAAAGGAATGAACAAGACGTAAGTAAATACATGAAGTTAAATGCGATCTCCCAATCAAGATATACAATGAGCAAGCTTGAGTCTGATTAAGACCTATATCTCAAAAAGTGCCAATTACGATTTGCGAATGACACAACAATATCACCAAGATATGTTAACCCACTTTGCAAGAAAGTGAAGTATTGATATCGAGGTGTTATTGATATAACACGCACAAATGGTAGTGCCTAGCACCTTTTGAAATCGAGGTAATAATAAAACCGAACAAAAAAAAAAAAAAAAGCTCAAAGTATAGCTAGGAATAGTTAAGAATGTGTGCAACGTAACCGTACAATATAGGTATTTATGTCGAGTTTACAAGAAACAAGACGTAAATATCAAAATTGTAATGATACGAGACAAACAAGCTAACTCCTCTATGGAAGTCCGCAGTGATGAACCACGCCTAACTACAATGACGATCTTGACATGGGTATCAAGATCACAATGGCTACCAAATGACGTGAAAACGCCTCCACTCACTTTAGACGTTTAACTAACCCAGCCGCAAACATGGATGGGCGTAAACGGACATAAAAGTGAGAGAAACAGTCGAATGGCAACACAAAGGTAATCACACTTCTTTTGATCAACAAAGTGTCAAAAGAATATGAAGGAAATAAATCAAGAAAAAATGACGAAAAATGCTAGCCTCACTTCAGCAGAGTTTCGCCTCGCCCTAAGGCAAGTAAAAACTAGGCGAAAGTAATACGTCACACGTTTCTCAAAAACAAGGTTCACAACTCAACACTGTTTTAAAATGGTCAAAGTGGGCTCCTGGCCAAAGTATATTCTCCTAGGTGGTTCTCTCGCCCTAGGTGTTACCAAGTTGCCACGAGCGAGCGCGATTTACCCAAAAAGTCGCACTGACTAGTTTGGGAGTATCTCGGCTTTACTTTACCCCCTTCAAGAACAGTAGGCAACTAGTGCGTCTACGTGTACTATCACTGGGGTCGCCACAACGGACAACCTGTAACTCTATCTCACAAAGGAATCACTAGTCAAGTAGGTAGTGCGGAGCACTTCCCGTTTCATCCACAAGGTTCCCTCTTGCGTGGACTACTTTGGGGTTCCTGGAACCACCCCCATTGTTGTAGCTTAAGGCGTTATGCCAAAGGGGTTATGTTCCAGTTGAGCGGAGAGGGACGTACCCTTTTCCGAAACCTGCAATACAGTGTTTTGAATATGTTGTTCTTTTTATCTTGTTTAATTAGGTGTGGTTTGCTTGAACACCTTTTGGCAACCTGTATAACAACTGTATTAGTAGTTTTTGATTTCGTTTTGATTCCTCCTTTCTTTGACAAGCGTTTTTAGGTCCTGCACTCAAGCGTTAGTAGTTCTCCAAGAAAATCACATTATTTAAAAGAGGATTAAGAGTTGCTTTTGATTCTCAAGATCATCCAAGGATGCAAGAGAAGAGCATACACAACAAATAATCCAACTAAAAAGTAAATAAAATCTTTTCGATCAATGAACCATACAAAATTCTTGATAAATGTTCATTCCCTTTAAACCAAAAGTGAAAGATGAAGTTTCCAATTTACCAAATGTTATAAAATGAAGAATAAAGTTGCTTTTGATTCTCAAGATCACCCTAAGGTGCAAGAGAAGAGCATACACAAACTTTATCCCAACTATATAGAAATGGAAAACTTCAAATCAAAGGACCATTGAAAAATGCTTTGTAAAAGGTTCATTCCCTTAAGCAAAATGAATAATTAAATTTCCAAGTTTAATCCCAATGTTAAAAAGATATAGATCAAAGTTGTTTTTGATTCTCAAGATCACCAAAAGGTGCAAGAGAAGAGCATACACACGCTTTGATCTAAATCGAGTAAGCATGGAAATACAACATTCATCAAAACATTAGACATGTTAGAAAATGACCAGTTTTAAAATAACAGAAAAACCTGTTACTTCTGTAAGTGTAAATCCCGAATTTATGTTTTCATTGCATAGTTAACTTCAATACCTTTCCAACGCAAAAAAAATGGAGTCATTTCGAGGTCGGGAGCAAAAGTTATGGCCTTCGTAAGATGGGTTACGCATATGCTCTTATGCTCATGGGTATGCACTTGACATGCACTTAAAAAATGTCAAAAAAAACGTCCCTTAATATGCAAAATGGGCAAATTTTTCCAACCAAGATTCAATTTTGACAACAACCCATCACATTAATATATGAATAGAAGACTCAACGCTATCAAACATTAACATACATGCTCAAGAATGTAAGATTTTCAAGAAATTGGCAAAACTAGCATGTAGAATGATGAAAAAGTAAGCTCTAAAAATGAAAACATGATGAAATCTTGAAATTTTCTCACCAACATTAAATTTTGACAGCAACCCACCACATTAATATGTAAATATAAGACTCAGCACTATCAAACACTAACCTACATGCTCAAGAATTGAAAATTTTCAAGAAATTGACAAAACTAGCATGTAAAATGTTGAAAAAGTAAGCTCAAAAAATGAAAACATGATGAAATCTTGAAATTTTCTCACCAAGATTAAATTTTGACAGCAACCCACCACATTAATATGTAAATAGAAGACTCAGCACTATCAAACACTAACCTACATGCTCAAGAATTTAAAATCTTCAAGAAATTGACAAAACTAGCATGTAGAATGTTGAAAAAGTAAGCTCTAAAAATGAAAACATGGAGAAATCTTGAAATTTTCTCCTCAATTCCAATTTTGACAGCACTTCACCTCCTTCATACCTACAAGAAATACTCAACACATGCAAACTCAACAAAACAAGTTAGGAAAAACAAGTTAGATCAACATGTGTAAAAGAGGGTTAGTAATCAAAAATAAAACTTAACTACAAAAACTTGAAATTAAGTGCAAAGGACAATGGAGTAAGTCCCACCGGGCGTGCCAAATGTGTGCATGTATACTTTAATTAATGCTAAATCAAATGAAACAAGAACTACCACCTAAAATAGCTCTACGATTTAGCTAAAACAAAGCATAAACACCATCATGATAAGAATTAAACAAGGGTTAGATACTAGCATTCATCAATACAAACTTTGAAACTAACAATGCTAAATATATAAACTCCTCTATTCTCTAACAACAAATAAATGAATGGACCTAAGTAAGCTCCATGGCTATCAAAATAGTTGTCCTTAATGCTCCAAGAACCTAGGAATGGGGGCTAATCAAAGTTGGGCTACAAGACCCTTTTGACACCTCCCATATGACCCAAGCACTTTAAGAAAGAGGCTTAACTCTTCAAGATGATGAACTCTCAAAAGGGCAAGGTGCAAGCTCTTAGTCTCTTTGCTATATGCTTTGCATTTACTCTCTTAGAAAGTTTAGGTGTAAGTAAAAAGGTAGGTGGAGGGATCTTTATATAGCCCAAAGGATAAAGGATTCAACACATTCTCATGAATGTGGGATAAAGGTAAAACATGATTAGGAATGGATAAGGTTGCTTTATTAAAGGTAACCTTACTTTAGAAGGGTTTAATACATGTTTAGCAAGTCATGGGAGTTGGGGGGTATTTTAATTAATCAAAGGTGATTAATTAATAGGTAGGTGTAAGCTTATAGAAGCCAATTAGAGGAATATTAGTACGATTTAGGCTATTAAAAGGGGATTAAATCAATTAAATATTGATTTATTGGTTAAATGGAAGGGGAAGCTAATTAATTAATAATAATTAATTAGTCTAGGTAGAAGGGGTGATTTATTAACGGAAGGTCGTTAATTAGGGTATTTGTTGGATAGGCAACTTAATTAATTAGCTTAGTGTAATTAATTAATGATGATATGAGGGAAAATGAGTGCTTTTGACGATATGTCGTTGATTTGCGATATTTTCCAAATGTCATAATTGAGACTTACACATAAGTATAGCTAAATAAACATTATTTATTACCATTCAATAAAATGTGAAGAAAATAATTAAATTACTAATAATTATACCAATGGGAATCATATTCTACTAGATAAAGGGTGTCGACATTAATAACGGTCAAAAGATGGACAAGTAAGATTAGTTTGCAAGATATGAATTAATGGATTGACTGTTATGGGCGCCTCTTGTATACTTTTCCTGTCTTCCTCCCTACAACATTTTTCCTTATTTTGGCAATGTCATGTTGTAGAGGAGGAAATATCACTAACTTGTGTCATACGTCAGATAATTGAGACACATCAGATGGAGGTAGGGTTAGTTTGTATCACTGATGGAATGTTTTGTGTTCGGTTGGGTAATGACTCCACCACCATGGTCGACATGTGGTCTTAATTTTTTTAAGTTCTGGATCATCATTGAAATTGATGGGTATTAGCCACTTTCCACAAAAATAATGGCCAAATATAAAATTACTAAGACCAAAGGACCTTCCACTATTGTTGTATTTGATGTGTAGGGTCTTGAAATTATAGAGGGGAGGATTATGTCTACCTATTTTAAAGCAACATGTTCTAATCCAATGTTCCTACAATAGGACATGTTGTGGAGAATAATCTTAATATTGGGAGAGGTTCCAGAAAGTTACACATACAACTCACTTAAGTAGTTTGGATAAAAGGCATTCCTTATCTGCAAAGGAAAGGAGAATGTGGATGTCATTGAAAATGACTTGATCATCACCCCCCTATGGTGTGGGTTACGAGTTTACCTCAGGAAGGCTCTCGACCTCTCCACTTTGGGTGGATAAAATTTGGTATCATTTCCAATGTCTTCCCCATCCACAACATCCTATAGATATATGCAAGGTCCTCAATCTATCCTATGAGAAATTAAGAGGGAAGGAATCATGTGTTCAATCTATGAGGATGGAGCAAGGGCCACTTCTCTCCACGAGAATGGAGATTTTATGTTTATTTCCCTTTCCATCACACATTTATTTAAGATTCCAGAATTAAATTGTTTTTCATACCTTTAAATTTTGTCTTTAATATTTTGTTGCTTTCAATGTATTTCATTTCATAATTGCAGTTAGTTTTCATTTAGTTAATTCTATTATCAAGCACATGTTGAGAACAATTTTGGTTGTTCCCTTTTTTAAAAATATCCATGGACATCGCCCTGAACTAACAATTAAAATAAACTTAAAGTGTAAGTATCATTGACACTCGTCACATTTTGGCATCGTTGCTGAGGAACTTCAAGGTGTTATCAAAGGTTAAGGTTTTATCTAGAAGTGTTTCTTGATGGTCTAGTAAATTTCCATTCAGAAATTTTATTTCCATAGCTCTTTTCTTAAGAAGTGTAGAAGTCCTTAAAGTGACACCAATAATCCTCTATGTTTTGGAGTTTGTGGAACACAAACAACTAGGTTAAGTGTTGATGGTTAGGTAACTATCCTTAGTATGATAGGATTTTAGATTTATACCTAGATACCATAGATTTAAATTCATTTGAATATATTTTCAAAACCCCACTCAAAACCAGCCTTTGGAACAACTTTTTGACCAAGGATGGTTGATGAAGTAGATAACCCCAATGGTACAGAGAATGGAGACCCTCCAATTAGAAGAACATTTACCTATCCCATACAACTAGATCCTAATGATCAAAATCCTATGAAAAATATATCCCCCTCAATCTTACCAACCTTTTGGGGATTAGTCTCAAAAGACCCTAACCAATTCCTTTTTGAATTCAAGGTCATGTGCCAAACTTATGATTACACTTCCGATTCCTAGAAGCTCAAGTTATTTCCCTCCACTTTAAAAGATATAGGTTATCATATGGTTTATAGGGTTAAACCCTAACTCCATCCATAGTTGGGAGGAGATGGAAACAATTTTCTTGGACAAGTATCAAGGCTACTACAAAGTTTGGGATAGGAAAGAAGAATTTTATAGAATTCAACAAAAGGAAGATGAGAGTGTGGAATATTATCTTGATTGGCTCTTCTTCCTTTATAGGAGGTGTGGGGACTATCCTAGATATTAATCTTCTCAAAACCTTATTCCTTAAAGGGTTGGATGAATACACATAAGAAGCCTTCAGTCTTATGTGAAATGGAGACATGAACAAACTAGAGTTTACAGAAATCATTGACCTATATAGGAATTACTCCCAAACTCGCCCCAAATTTTGTAAACAAAAAGGCAAAATGGGTAGTGACGATCTATCCAAACTAAGGGAAGAGATTGAAATTTTGATAACAAACCACTTGGTTCAACTCAATACATATATAGATAGGGAGAAATCCATAAATTCAAAGCCTTTTTTCATCTACTTCCCAAGATGTAGAGACAAACATGGACTTACTTAAGGACTTCCCCATAGATAAGATAGAAATTTTTCTTCTTTGTGAACTCAAGCATGCCACAAACCAATGTGGGTTGCTTCCCTTGGTGAATAACCATTTAAAACATAACACACAAGATGAGTTTGAGTTGAATTATATGGCTCAGAGGTAAGGAGGAAATTTTCAGTCCAACCAAAATCAGTCCTACACACTAAAATCATAGTGGGTCCCAAATCAATGGAATGCACCATGTCCATATCCCCAACCTTTGGTTCAAAAATCCCCACAGGAGTAGAGCCCATAGTGGAATGCCCCCCCAAATTATTATCAACGACCATGGGCTCCACATCCAAACATTCCACCATTTCAACAGTTTAATCCTCAATACCAACAACAATGGAATGTACCTCAAGGATCTAAATAATAGTATTATAATTAAAGAATATCCCAAGGTCAAAAATATTTGTTGAATGGACCTACAAATACTTCCCCATCTAATCAACCTGCCCAACAATAGATACCAGCACAAACTATAGAAAATCCTACAAAAATGTGAGGCATGGTAACCCAATGTACACTGTGGAATCAAATAAGAATCCCACAGTAAATTTTGTATATTGTAGGAATATCTTGTTGCACTCAAGGAAGGTTACTTCAAAACCTTCATCCCCCATGATAAGAGAAATCCATGAAGATATAGAAAATCTAGAAGAAATGCATCCTAGTCCTCTTATTGAGGAAACTCCTCAACCAAACGTTGGCATTCCTTTTTTATCTAGATGCTCAGAAAAACACAACATTGTGGTTCCTAAACATCCAAATTCAAAATTAATTCAGGGACTTAAGAAATTGAGTATTAGCACTCTCCTATTATAAGCTCTTAAGGAAATTCTTAAATTAAACAAAACTATCAAAGAGCTCTTCTTAAGACTCCAGGAAAAAGAAAGAACCAACCTAAAACCATCCATGTTTATCAGAAACTTGATATTATTTTGGAAGGAAATATGACCCCTCCTAAATACGAAGACCCTGGAAGTCCTATCATTATATTTTGCATATGAGATGTCCAGATTCCTAACATCCTGATTGACCTAGGAGCCATAGTCAATGTTATGACCACATATACTCTATCTACACTATCACTTCCTAAACCACAGTCAACCTCTATAGTATTACAGATGGTAGATCAATATGTAAATAAGCCAAAGGGAATTATAGAGGATGTCACCATCACTATTGAATCCCAGGACTATTTGTTAGACTTCATGATCATCAAAATGAAGAATCAAAAGATTAAAATACCCTATAATCCTAAGACCTCCTTGGTTAGCCACAATTTTCACCCTCATCGATTGCAGGACAGGGAATATGGTGATTACAAATGGACAAGATTCTAAAAATTTATCAATATACCCTATTGCAAAACCATTTGCTACATATGGTAAATAATGGTGTAAGGACAATTCAGATGATTCAAATGACATCATCTCATTTTTTTTCCATGGTCATAATTCAAGAACTCTCAAATCAAATTAAGTTTGATTACCATGATCCCTACACTTGACATGGTATGAGTCCTGCGCTAGGTTTATTTCAAGTCCTGTGCTACAACTTATTGAAACAAGAGATGATTTTATAAAAGAAAACATCTAGCCTATCATTTATCCTTTTACATGGAATATAGATATGAGCGAGTCTATCATTTTAAAACATCACTATTTTTCACAAATTAATTCCCCAGAGGTGTCCTTTGAATGCATTATTGAGAGAATATCATGTTGTAGATTCTCTTCATTCAGGTACCAAACATATATCTATTTTCCCAAGGAATACATTGACAGTTAATAGTTGGCTGACAAGTCAGGAGGATAATACCCTATTTGAACTTTTATATTCTCACCCTCAATATTTTTCTTGGGAATATAGTGACATGAAGGGTATTCATCCTAGTATTTTCACCCACCATATCTACACTACTAATTCCAAACCAGTCAGGCAACCCCAAAGAGGGATAAACCCTACTTTACGAAACATTATGAAAACTAAGATTGAAAAACTTCTGAAGGTAGGATTCATTTATCCAATATCAGAAATTCAGTGGGTTTCTCCATTAGTCATAGTTCCTAAAAAGAACAGGAAATGGAGAGTTTATGTGGATTATAGGGAATTAAACAAGGCAACTCATACAGATTATTTTCCATTACCTTTTATTGATTAAGTCCTTAGACAATCTATCTAGAAAAAGGTAATTTTTTCATTCCTTTATGTGTTTATTCATTATAATCAAATAATAGTGGCACCTAGAGGATCGAGACAAAACTAACTTTCACCTACCCATGTGGAACATTTTCTTACATAGGGTGTTACCTTTTGGTCTTATTTAATGCTCTTGCCACTTTTCAAAGGAGCCGTGTTGGTAATCTTTTCTGATCTCACCCCGTGGCTATGTAGATATTTACATGGATGAATTCATTAGTTTATGGAGGCAACATTTCAAGAGGAAATTGACAATCTAGAAAAATTCCTCTCTCGGCGTGAAAAAAATCAGTTATCCTTGAACCATGAGAAATGTCTATTTATGATGGAACAAGGTATTGTATTAGGCCATAACATGTTTGAGTTTAAGGAATTAAGGTGGACTCTAGATAAGGTCAGTATCATTGTAAATACTCCCATCTACTAAAAATCCAATTAGAGGTAAGAAGCTTTATTGGTCACATCCCAATTACTATAGAATTTTTATTTTAAACTTCAGTCAAGATATGGCATCTCCATTATTTTCTCTTCTAATATAAAGATTCCGAATTTGAATGGAGAAAAGCATGTTAACAAGCCTTTGATGACACTATCAAAGAAAAATTGAATAAACACCACCAATCCTAAGAGGTCAAAATTGAAAGCTTCTCTTCCATATAGAAACCGATGCTTCCAACTGAAACGGTAGGGGATATTCTTGGATAGCAAGAGTCAGGAGAAGCAATGCGCATGTTATTTACTACATCAGTAAAAAAATATCCCCTACTGAAAGGGATTACACCACAATAGAGAAGGATTTTATTGCAATTGTATATGCAATCAACAATTTTTTACCATTATATCACAAGCTATGAAGTGATTGTTCACACTGAATAACTCTCTTTATAAAGCATCTAATGAACAAACCTTTGATCCATGGTAGGATTGTAAGGTGACTTATTATTGCTACAGCAATTCCAGTTCATTAAAATAATTGATAAACTAGGAAAATCCAATGTGGTAGCTGAATTTATTTTAAGGATAGCTATTTCAAGTACTCTTGACCATTTTTTGTCAATCATTGAAGGGGGGTACAAAAATGTTCAGCTACTTAAGATAACATGCAAGCCATGAATAAAAGAACAAAAGAGATTCTTAGAAATAATGAGAAGCATGCAAAATTAATAAGGGCATGGAATCATATATTTTATGTTCTTGATAATCAACACCATTCATTGTAATTCATAAACCCAATTGGAAGGAAAGATTTGCTAGATTCAACCCAACAAAGGTCCTTTATAAAAAAACCGACCAAGTCAAAAGGAGTATTATGAGCGAGAACGAGTTCTTGGGAACGAATTATATGAATGGGTTGCACGAGCTGAGGACTATAATTGTGGAGGTCATGTTGGAAAACATTTTCACTCGAGAGAGAATCCTAACAAAGCACATATTACACACAAATTAATTTGGATAACTCATTCAAAATGGACTTAGTCGTTTAAAACAATCCTGAGATGTTTAAATAACCGTCAAATTCCACCACTCTAAATCACTAACCATTGGCATTTAAAAACTTGTAGGATGCTCAAATAATCCATTAGCGGGTTATATTTAAAAATACCCCGTGATGTTCATTTGGTCATAAATTTTAATGTCGAGCATCAAGTAACAGGCCACGTGGTAGGATTCTAGTCCTCCTCACAGTCCAAGCATTATGCAGACCTCAATTCCACATAATTAATTATGTTGGATAGGATTTCAGGTCCGAGCTTGGGTCAAGGAAAGTCAAAGAACACACGACAGGTAAAGGAAAAGAAAGCTGGTGGAAGATCAATGGCCGACGGTGAAGATGTGTCACCATTCCGAAAATCTTTAAGGAATAGGAATTTAATAGACCTTAAGTCCTCATAATAAACCAAGTTCAATAAGGCTTCAGGTTTGGGTGGTCTGGTAGGTCAACATGCACTATACATGGAAAAATTTCTATGGAGCCAACATTTTTTTAGTTCACCCAGATCGAAATCATGATGTGAAGGCACAACTAATGTAAGGTGAACATATGCCATATGTGGATATTTTCTATTGGCTCATGTTTTGCAACGGTCTTAAGGGGATATCAAATTCCTAACATAGGGAGGAGTGTGGAGCTTTCCCATTGCCTCACATTTAACGGTTGTTAGTCAGGGTAAAAGACCATTTCTGACATTACGAGGAGCATGGAGCTTTCTCATTGGTCCGTGTTTCGCACTCTGAATTTTTTTTATAAATGAGAATGACACCAAAAAGTAGAATGGAATGTTATTATTGGTTCATGCTTTGCACCCTGACAAGGTTATTATTAATGAAAGTGAAATGCGAAGTAGCGTGAAGCTTTCTCATTGATTTGTACTTCGCGATGGACAATAGAGGTTTCATGGATCCTGACACTGAAAAATCCAAAGTAAATGTGGAATTTTCATATTATAACGTATTTCAAATCTGCATAACATAGAGAGGCAATCTGCGATCCAATCACATTACGACGTGTCACTCTCTTGTTCATCTCGACAGGAAAAAATTCAGAAGGCTATAACTTTTGCTCTATAGTTCCAAATCACGCAAAATAAGTCTCATTGGAAAGGTCTCCCAGATACCTTCAATTCAACATCATTTGATTCAAATATTGATGATGTTTGGTGGGAGAAAAATAGGGAAAATAATCTCAACCCACGTCTTCGAAGCTCAACATATCTCTAACGAAAATTAGAGCTATTGTTATCGAAATTCACCCCCAAGTGAATTCAAACAATGAAGCAAGTTTGCACTACGATAGTTGCAAAGGGGGTCCACACACAAAAAAATGACAAAATCAAGTGCATTTATCCATGAACACCTTGATAATATTCATATAGACCTTATATAAATTGGAAATCCAAAGGGTTGCACAAATTTCTAAAGGAGAGGAGGAAATTTAAAGAATAGCTTGAGCCTCTAGAAAGAGCTCGTCGAGCTAGTTTCCTTAACTTGGCAAGCTGAGGCAAGAATAGAGCTCCCCAAGATTATGATGAATGAACCGAGCCACATCATAGTGACCAAAATGGTCAAGTTGTTTACAGGTATTCAGATTGGGCTGGCTATATTAATGACGACGATGAATGTTTTGGGCTCTTGAGAAAGTTTCTTTGGGGAGGATACAACCCATGTATGGGGTATAATGCAACCGGATAGTGTTGAGGAAAATAACTATGCCTCATTGAGCTCATCGGGATAAAAATTGAAGACATCAAGCTAGCTTCATGCTACAACAAGTTATTTTTAAAGTGGTGATTACATAGTGCATTAAACCGTCCTTATACAACCCGAGCCACATATTGATGGTTTTCTTGAGAGAGATTGAGCTTAAAGGACCAACGAGCTATTTCCATGGGGACTCATGTGATTTTTGTAGAGTTGGGGGTCAGGATGAAGCCAAGATTGGTTGTATCGATCACTTAGCCTCATTGAGGTTGATCTCAAGGATTTGGCAAAAAAACCTAGAGCCCAAGTCATTCCCAATAATTTGGGATTAATAGTTGTAATACATCAAGGCCGAGCCAGTCTTAGAGTAAGCAAGTCAAGTCTTAGCAAACATGGAGAAAACTCAGTGAATTATATAGAATGGATTAGTTCGTATAATGGTTTCTGAGTCTCCAAGAACATTCGACATCGTCGAGAGGAGAAAACTTGAGCTCTGGGAGGATCACAAAGTTATAGTCAACTTAGGACAAGTGGTGGTGAGTAGTAAATAACTCAGCCCATCGTGAGCGGGGTAGGCATTAAGAAGGGGTCATCGAGCTGTGTAGAGAAAAATCCAATGCTGAGCGAGTTGTAAGAGCTAAACGACTTGGCCCGAGTCGAGGAATGGAGGTTTGTTCAGGGCATGCATGGTCGAGATTATTGAGCTCAACACTAAGACTTAGCGATAATGGCAGTTTGGACTCGAAATATACAATGCAAGACTGGAGAGCTAGGGGCTTAACCAAATAAATGGCTAGAGGAAGTGTATGTGGGTCGCTAGGACAACTCAATGAGCCATATTTTCATGCTCGGTAGGAAAAGTGTATGTGGCTAATGCGGGTGAGATAGCCCGACATGGCTCACGTGAACAAATGACCTACGAGATAGATTTATAACACAGGCCCGAGATCCCGAGCGAGCCGTGGGAGGGATGTGCATAAGCGGTGGTATCAGGAAAAAATTGCATCATGGGCCTGAGAGACCGAAATGGCTGTGGAGGTAAGGAGTGCAGCAGAATGGGTTTGGGCCCGCTGTGGAACGCGAAATTCTTCACGAGTGTGGAAGACTGGATGAGACAGTGTTCCCTGCGGAACATAATTCCTGCTAAGCATTGGATCGGGTCTCAAGGGCGGCGTAGAGATGGTAGATGGTAGATGGATGAGATGATGTAGAATGTGGAACTTGGTGATGCACATGTAAGATCCAACTCGGTCAAGCTGGCTAGTTCGTTGATATTCAAATAATTAAAACCTCTCCCCCATTTTAAAATGATTAAAGTAATTAATGGGCCCCACCACATTTTAAATACCCCCAGATCATTTAAATGATGTGTAAAATTTAGAAAAGAGGAAAAATATTTAAATGATGATTTCTATCCAAGGAATTAATTGCTCAATCCCTTGGAGTAAAAGCCAAACTTGACAACACCAAAATAGTCACCTGCACTTAGAGGTTCATATCTTAAACAATTCTCAACGGATTTTTACAAAATCAGTCTTGTTGGAATTGTGGTTCTGAGACCTTCATACATAAATTACGAAATCTATAAATTGATGAAGTTTTAAGGGTGAATTTTGTAGAAAACGAGCCCAATTCAAATTGGTTGTTGGATGGTGGTTGAAGGTGCAATTAATGGGCATGGATAGACATTCATCCACTGCTGCAAGTTATGGGGTAGTATGGGGAGGATTTTTTAAGTCATAAATCATGATTTCCACCCACTTTGGGTGCTTTGTAATTGATGCAAAGGGAAAATCCAAGTTTTATTTTTTATCTCTCATCTCCTCCTTTTTCTATAAATTGAGAAGTTCTGTCATTTACAAGGGGGATAATTCTAGTAGAAAAAGTCTGCCATTTTTGTTTTGTGAAGCCAATGTGCTGCAAGCCTTCATAATAGAATTATTGCATGTTGATCTAGGCCTTTCTCTTTACTTTTAATTGATATGTGTATATCAATGAAGAAATAAATGCAAATTTATGGATGTTTCTTCCCTTGTATGTGTTTATTTCATTCTTCTTGACTCTTCATTTCATTTGCAGATGTATTGTATTTATCTTATGCTCTTGCAAGGTTCATTATTATTGTGTTTCTTTGGGAATGTTATTTTGAATGATGTTGTTATATTTTGGAGAACTGTCATCACCCTTTCTAATCTACATTTTGCTTCTATTTTTACACATTGGAGAGTTGTTCTCACACCCTTCTTTTAGTGCATCGCCTATGTAGTGTAGAATTATTTTACTTGCATGTTATTTCTCTCACTATGGTCCCTTGGAAATGGTAGGATAGAGATATTCAGTAGTTTTATTTCATTAGGGTTAGATTTCACTAGATTACGAAGAGAAACCAACCTTCTCTGGAGGTCTATCACAAGCAGCAAATCCCACACTTGGATATAATACCCATGCTACCCAGTCACACTGATTGCCTTAACACACTCACATGCTAAGAACTTAGAGGGTGTTGTGATTTCCCAATCCCAGTTACAACATTAAAAAATATTCCATATTTCACTGGGGAGAACCACATAACTTTGATTGATCACATTCAAGATATTGCAAATGTCTGTGTAATCCATGAGGTGAATGAAATGGATGTGGCAGTCAAATTAATGGATTCTTCATTCAAAGTTAAATCTCTACAATGGTTCAGGATCCTATGAGTAGGATCAATTCAAGATTAGAATCAGTTATGCACAAATATTTGTGGCCAATTTGGAGAAAAGGAAGAAAATTTATCATTGTTGGAGTAGTTAATCACAATCAAGAGAGTACCAAATGAGCAGATGGCTGATTTCAAATTCAGATTTTAAAGGACATGGAATAGGATTCCACTTACTATGAGATCAAAAAATGAAGTTTCTTTTCTCTAATTTCTAAAATCTTTAAATTTTGATATTGCCATGATTATACAATCCATGAAATGTAAAAATTTACCCGCACCCTACAACATTTCTATTAGAGCTGAAAATTGTTTGATTCAAGCTGGTAAACTTGCACCTAGGCCGCTTATGCCTATTTATCTAGAATTACAAAGTTCAAGCACTAGCTAACCACCTACATTAACTCCCAACCTTGTCCCAAAAAATTATAGTTCTAATGAAGCTTCTACCTCTTCTTCTAACAGCTCAAATGAGCTCCAAGAAGTCATGAAGCAATTACAAAACTTGGGCAATGAGTTGGTAACAATTAAGAGGCAAAATGCTCAAAATTTTAGATCATACCAGCCTCAAGCCCAACCCAATAGGCCTATGTATCAGCCTAATAGGCCATCTTCACAAGATGTAAATTAGAACCAAGTAAAACCTCTTGCTAATATGCCATTTCAGCCCTATAATCCTAATGTTGCATCCACATCTAGAGCCTTGGTACTAGTGCAAAATAACATGGCTCAGGAATATGACTAGTGCTTCCCATGTAATCAACCTCACAACCAGTCAACATGTTTCAATGATTCCTTGAATCCAAGCTCTAATGGTGAAAATGGCTGGTGTGGAACAAGAAACAAACCAAGAGGAAAATCAACAGTAGGAAACTACTCAAGAGACACCTCCAAATGATACCACACTTGTGAATTGGCAAGTTGAATATTTCTGTGGAATAAATCAGGCCCCTTCTCAAGGTGTGCCAGCTAACACATGGTCTAATAAGAGGAATATTGAAAAAGGAAATCCATCTAATCCAAATGCTTCTCAACCCTCTATCACTCTACAAGGTGTTAGCAATTAAAGTGTAGTTCCAAATGTGCAAAATCAGCCCAAGCCACCTTCTAGACCAACTCACATACTAATTGTATCAGCTCATGTGCAAGAGAAAGTTGTGTAAAGAAAGGGGCAAACAAAAGGAAAACTCATCCCCATTCAATATCATAGAGCAAATGAAGAAAACAAATGTGAGCATTTCAATGTGGGAATCATTAGCTAACCCAGGCCAAAGAGATTTGTTGCAAGCTACCATGAAAAATTGGTCTGTATCAAATCAATCATCTAAAGATCAAGAAAAGGTGCTCACCAATGTAGCTCCACAAGAAGGCAATCAAGGAGGTCAACAAGGTAAAAACATGAAGCCTCCTTCATTCTATATATCTTTGATTATTGGAAGCAATCTTGTACACAATTACATGATTCATTCGGGAGCAAACAACTTTGTGATGCCTAAGAAAATAGTTGATCAACTGGGCCTTTAGTATGAGGTCATTTGTAGAGGTGTGGTACAATTGGATGGGACAACAGTGACAATGGTTGGAGTAATAAAAGGATTGAGCCTCACATTACATACATGTACCAATGTCACAGTATTTCAAGACATCTCAGTTATTGATTTGCCACCACTCTTTGCATTGTGCTTATCAAGGGACTTTATAGAAAACATTGGAGGCTATTTGTTTGCTGATTGGTCATATATGCTATTCAGAATGAGGTATGGCACTAAGGCTACAATCAGATCTGAGCCTATTGAAAATTTCCATATCGAGCCTCATACTCCAAGTCCATTCAATGTAAATTGTTCAACTTTTGATCAACAATATTTTCCAGGCATTCATGAAGTGGATACCAAGGTTGGAGGCATTCTAGACTTAACTCTTGATGAATGGGAAAACAAGTGGCATCCTTTTGATCCATACAAGGAGATGGAAGAAATTGAGTTGGAAATATATTACTTGCATGAATAAAATCCACCTCTCCCTAGCATCACCAAACCAAATAATAAAGATGATAATGAATTTTAACAACTATTATTTGATGGTTCAAGGAGTAGACAATGTGATGCAACCTATAATTCACCGTGAATAACCCAGATGCACTGGCACATCACTCAACTTGAGCTGAGCACTCACCTAAAGCATACAAAGGCACCAGGTCCCTCTTTATGGTTACTTATTCAGAATGTTAGCATGATGGTGCATATAGGTATTCATATTCATAACCAATAGTAAACAACACACAATGCCTAACCAGATCTATATTTTAGAATATATGTAAGATGAACTAAACAATGACTATAACAAGATTTACCATGCAAGAACAAGATTCAGTCATGTTCAACACCATTATCTAGCCAATATGAACCATTGTATTAAATACTATAAAACACAAAAGCTTCTTACATTACATAAGTATCTCCATGAATCATGCGCACGACAAAACCAGAAGCATAACTACTACAAATTTACACACACACTTGACTATGCAAATCAATACATATATATAGGGGTGGGGACACTTGCCCTCCACTGCCCATGCACTATCTCAAAATAGGTCACATGCTAATATTAACCATGCGTCTTTACAAAAAGGATGCAAAACATGCAAGTTCTCTAATAATAGACCTTCCTCTAGATAAATCAAAGTATAAATCTTATTATTAGCATAAACTGTGTGTGACGCTCGAGCTGATGCTTGTTCCCAAAATATCATTGTGTGGACCGCAAGTCTTCATGTCTTTGTGTTCCTAGAATGCTAACTCAAAAATTAGCCTTCACAACAGAAGCGGTTAAGTCCTAATCCTAGGCACATAAACCTTACTGTAGTTTAGCACCACGTGTTCACCCCGCGCCCTACATTTGCATGCACCCAACACCTTGGCTATTTTTGTCTTCCCTCCAAAATTACCCCACAATAAAAATAGATTACCTCCCTGGCAATGGGTAATCAAATTATCATCTCCAAATAATAAAGGATAAGAATAATGAATGAAGAATAAGGAATAAATATTGCGTTGAGTCATCTTATTATATATCCTTTTCCTCCTCTGGTAGAATGAACTATAGGATACTCACTTTGAATTTCCCCCTTAAACTAATACCAAGTCCTTAAGCACTGAATTTTTTTTATCAGGGATGTCTATGACTATACTAGCTAACTCATCTAGAGTCATATTTCTGCCATCCTCATCCTTAAAAATTCTAAGGATGTTAGCCATACCTGGAGACCATTCCTTCCATGACATCCATCTTTATATAAATGAGTTTTCTGATGCTCTTTATTTGGTCCATGTGTTGTTTCCTTGCAGCATCCAACTCATTGTGCCCTTCGTTTCTATTAGGGTAACCCATGTTCTATGCACCCTAAGTGTTTCATCCTTTATTTCCTGTAGAACTTCATGTTCCTCTAATTTCATTCTTTCCTAAACTGAGTTATTAGGAACTGTACACATGGCCAACACCGAATCTTGCCTTCTTTATTTCATCCATGTAAGGCTTGTAAGAACAACCTCATAGCTAGATATCTTCCTTGCAGTTGAATCCTTGATCATGGATTCTTCTTCTGCAAGCATCCTTTGGTTTAGGGAGGCATATTGGTTCATCATTTAAAAGCAAAATGAGTTATTTTACAGAGGTAATGTAGTTCTAAATTGAACTCCTCTGGGCACCTTGTCCTAAAAATCAGGGACTTTTTTACAAGATTTCATCGGTAATCTACTCGTCCATCTTTTTGGCATTCTGTTCCTCGGCCATTACATTATCCTGCTCCTAGGTGAGTCATTTTATTTCTCTTTCCTTATCTTTCTTATCTTTCCAGGAGTAACCATATTGTTGTCTTCCTTATCAATATTTTAGCACACTACTTTAGTGGACACTTTAACCAATGCATTACTCACATATTCATCATAAAATTGTGTGGGTTTGATGGTCATATGGCGTGTATGTGGCACCTTCCTCATCTTCTTTGAGTTTGCACACCTCCTCGCACAAACATCAAAGTCAAGCTCATCCATGTGAATTTGCATGGTCCATGATAATTGTCTTGTGCAGTGCGCATATTGGCCATCTCTGGGTCCATCCAATCCCAGCCATACAATTTTATATTGGGCATGGTGCTCTAGAAGCGGGCATGAATGATTTTTTCTTGGTCATCCAAGTAGCCATGAACTTTTGAGTTCCCACTGCCTCTTCACCTCCATACTTACTTGTCTGTTCCCCCATGTCCTCTTGAACATGCACTGCCTTCCCCTTGTGGTTCTTCATCTCTTGTGTCATCTGTTGTTCTTCTCCTCCCACATTCTGGCTTACTTCTCCCTCTTTCTCTTCTCTTTCAGGCATGGGGTGTTCTAGGACTTTTGTATCCCTAACATGTTGTTTTCCCCTTCACCTGAGTGATGCTCATGGGTACTCATACTGTTGTCAATAGTTTCATATACGACTGGGTCCCTAATATATTCATCCTCCTACATCTCAACACTATGGGTGTCCCTCCTTCTCCTGCGTGCTTTGTTTAGGGGACTCTTCCTCCTCACTATCCTTTACATAGGAACATATTTTCAGCACTTTCTCCTCTCTTCTTCCTCATTATTTACAGGAGTGACATGCACGGTAACCTCCTCACTGTTGTGAAGTCCTTGCGCTAGTGTCTTGTGGTTGTGTGCCTTTTCCTCATAACTCTCTTTGTATCGATCTAGTCTCATGCATTTTCTTCTTGTTCCTCCTGCTCTAGGACATTTTCTAACCTGTAGCCACTGGATCTTCCTGAGTAGGGGTGCACAGAGGTAACTTTCCTTGATGTTCCCACTGTCTTCCCCTTTTTTGGAGGTCCTAGGAGTGTCATATCCATGCCCTTTACCACCTTTCCATCCTTGAACCTTGGCCTTAGATAAATGTACATGTGCACTGGTTTAATTTTACCTACGGCCATACTCTCTATTGCATGATGTCCACATTTCCTGATTCCATGGTTTCCACATAGGCCTCTTTCCTTGGCCATACATAAGTCTTGCGTAGAATGTGGATATTTACATCTACTTTGTCTGCACGTCAAAATAGAGCTTGCATGCACGTCGTGGAACCTATTCACTGACTCCTTGAAATATATGGTAGTAAAATCAAAGGGAAACTTACACCATGGGCTCTTACCTCACCTGACTGCATATGGAAGTGCCCCAAGCTAAAGTGTTGGTAGACTGCAAACTCAGCTTTTCCATTCAGTACTTTGGGCACCTCATGCAGAATACGCCATTCTCCTTTAAACGCCCTATGTAACCTCCTGAACCACTTCCCCAGGCACTCCTTATACGTGTTAGAAATAGTTCTGTGTAGAGTGTATTTGGAAAATTTCTTTGTTGGGGATTTATCCGTCCAACAAAAACTCCCAGATGTTCTCCCTCGGCCTGTTGGGTATGCCAATTTCATTAAATACAATCAACAACAAGATGACACCCTAAGTTATTTTCTCACCTTTTATCTTCCTAGACGTGCGCCTCATTTACCAAGCTTTCTACAATGTACCCCACAATGTTGTAGTATGTCTTGTTTACCATCTTATCTCGTTATATGTAACCCGCACATATTCACCTCATTCCACCATTCAGTGGCACCCAACTTGCTTCATGTCAAGAGTGCCACAACCCTGGTGGTCATGTCTACAATGTTGGTTACTTTAAAGGCTCAGCCCCCCCTTCTTATACTGATGTATGGTGGTCATTGCATCAATACCCCCATCATCAGATAAATCACCATTGATCTCCGAGCCCAAATCACGCACAACCCTATCACCTTTCCAATCATCTTGGTGGTGATCCTCATTCTCCTGCCTACGAAGTAGAAAAATTCCTCATGCACATGTGACATGAGCCACTGGTACAATTTCTTGGGCTTCCTAAAATAGGGCAACTCTAGGATTTGCATGACCCCCACACTTTCGAGTAACCTTTTCACGGAGGTGTCCAAAACTCTAGTGTCATCTAATAAACGTCAGTTAGTTTTCCTATAAACCTTTGCGGCAACGTCCTTCAAGAACTTCTCGGTTTGGTGGTTAATGTTAGAAATCCTACACTGCATTACTTTTGTCTCCTCATGGCTGCCCCTTGATCACCTCTTTCATGGGTAAATCATTTCTACCATCCATTCCTCTGTTGGGTCATCAACTTCCTTCTCCACAGACGGGAGCCTTTTTTGGTGCCATTGTTCCTTCCAATCCATAAGTGTGATGAAACCCTAGCTGCTGCAAACCCAAATCATGCCTTAAACCCCTTCATTGCATTCACTCACACCACCGCTTGAGTCCTTTTGTTCCTAGATGCTCAATCAACGTGCTTCGAATCTTGTTAGGTACAATCAATCAGCATAGAATGCTCCTCATCTTTCAGCTCTTCTTCACACTTCATAATTTTCTTCGAACTCGCAAGGTAACAAATGTCATTAAAAATGCTCAGCTTTTATTACAAGTTTCAAAAATCCCCCTTCCTTAATTTCTCCACCTACCACCGTACACGGCATTAATTCCCTTTGAGCATGTTTTGTGCATCTTTTTCATGCGCCCATCTCTCACCCCTAATTTTTGTGCCTCAGTCATAACTTTCTGGTGCATCAACTACTTCTTCGTCATAGATCTCCTCTCCCTCGCACCTCCTTAAATCTAAAGTATTTATCCAATGTGACCCAAACATACGTAGTCTTCAAATGTTGCAGCCTCCTTGAGTTATACTGAGCGCTCAGCCACCTTACGTGCACGTGGTCTTTAACTTTGAGTAATCCTCTTGAATTTTTCATCACTTTTCAAATCTTGTTCCCTTTATGGTCACCTGTGAGTTTATTTCTTTTATGTACCAAACTAACCTTCTTTATCCACCCCACACTAAGGGTATGTATATTCCTCTGTGCATGAAAACACTTTAGATTGTAACAAGCTTACTGGCATGCACAAGTGTGCTTATTACACAACAACACTGAACTAAATTGACAAATCATAGCGACGATGAAGGAAACACATATAAAGGAAATACATTAAGGGAAATCTAATCTAAATGGAAATACTGCCTTATTACAAACACCAAGAAGACTTATTTATAGTAGGGCTTCATCCTACTCCCGTTGAAGTAACTGTGAAACCATGTGTTCCATCAAGTGCCTCAAGCCTAGACAAGCACCATGAGTCAAGTATATGAGTGATAACATACGGTCCCATCCAATACACCTTAATCTTTGCACTGGGTGGCATAGAAACTTTGAATCATAAAGAAGTACCATCTGCCCAACCTCAAGCTTCTTATCCTTGATGTGCCTATCATGTCATGATCTTATACCTATATTTTTCTTGCTTCTGACTCCATCATTGCTATTCACACCTCTCATCTAGTTGTATCAACTTGTCAATTTGTTTCTTGGTCCAATGTTCTTGCTCATCAGCCAGTACCTCCTGCGCATGCGCTATAATATGCAAAGAAGGTAACATGAATTCCATGGGAAGAAATACCTCTATGCCAAACACCAACTAAAAGGGTGTTTCCTTATTCAACCATTTGTAGGTTGTTCTATATGCCCAAATCACGACAGAAACTTTATCATCCTAGTCTTTTCTTCCAACATCACAATTTTTTGTCAACATTTGGCTCAATATCTTGTTGAAAGCCTCAGCAGTCCCATTTTTTTGATGGTGATAAGGTGTTGTCTTATGGTGTACAACCATAAATTCATCCAATAATATCCTGATAGTCTCATTAAGGAAATGAGTGTCCCTATCACTTTTCAAACTTAAAGGACATCCATACCTGGTAAGAATATTTTCCCAAAAGAACCTTGTTGTTGTGTGTTGTACAATCCTTTGTAGGTGCCACTTCCACCCACCTTGTAAGATAATTTATACAAGTGATGATATAGCGCAGATCCAATTCTACGTTTGGCTGGGGAAATAGGACCCACAAAGTCAATTTCCCATTTCTCAAAAGGTTTTGCACTAATAATAGGCCTCAAAGGCATTTCATCTCTCTACCCATGTTTTCCAAGGCACTGATAGTGATCACACACGCCTTACAATAGTATTTACAATCCTTGTACAAGGTCTCCCACCATAAACCAGCTAGTAGAATCTTGCATGTGCACAGTGGCATCACCTACATAGTGTCCACCTGCAATACCATGCCATGAGCCTCCTCCATGATTGTTGTACAGTTCGTTCATGCTCTAGTACACACCGGCATACTACTTCATCTCGAGCCTAGTTTGTATAATTCACCACTGATCAACATGAAAGGTGTGGCAAAAATTGCAAGTTATTTCTTTTCCAAGGCCTTCATTCCTTCGGGTGTCATACCTGTGCGCAAAAAATATTGCAATATCCTCTAATTGTGAGGGTGTGTGACGGTTTAACCTATATAACTTTGCATCTAGCATTTTATCTTCAATACTCTGCACGTCCTCTCCTGATTGAATCCTTGACAAATGATCTGGACCAGAATTGCTTTTACCTAGGCTTTACCACAACTGTAAAGTCAAATGTACTAGAATAATAGAACCCATCAGCATATGTGCCCCTGTAAGATAGGCTTTTTCACCAAGTATATCTCAATGTCATGTGATTTGTATAGAAAAAAAAATGGTGTTGCTAGCAAGTACTATCTAAACTTATGCAGACGTGTAGATCATTGACAAAGCCTCGTGCTTCCGCAGTTGTATAATTTTGTTCTGCAAGAGTCAAATTTCTACTAGCAAAGCAAATAGGATGATCTACAATACCTTCTCCTAGGCTGAGCTAGAACTGCACATCAATGGTCATGCCATAAGTGAGTCCACATGTACATGAAAAGGTATATTCCATGAAGGAAAATGTAAAATAGGTGTCAGTAGTAAGTCTTTCCTTCAGTGCTTCGAATGTGCAGTTGTTGCGGTTTTCCCTAATAAAACTTGTCTTTACCATTTAATAACTCCTCCAAGGGTGCAGCAATATTATGATATACTTTGATAAATGTTCCTATAATACCCTGTATGGCCCAAGAATCCATGCACCTGCTCTCTGATCTAGTAGGATCCTCCAAACCTAAGATTGATTGCAACATTAGTTGGATCTACCAATAACAAACCTCCTTGCAGATGATATGGCCTAGAAGAGTTCCAAAAAGTATAAGAAAATATGTTTTTTTTGATATTCAGAGAGATTCTTAACTTTTTTCACCTCTCAAACACTAACCTTAAATTGTCATAATGATCCTTGATAAGCCCATACATGGTCCAATCATCCAAGTGAACCTACAAGACTTTGTGAATAAAATCTAGAATTCTTGAACAACAATGCGTGAAAATAATGCAGGCACATTATTCAATCCAAAGGGCATCACCGTATATGAAAAACATCCCCATTTAGTGGTGAAAGTTGTCTTCTCTTGATATTCTTTAGAAATTCTTACTTGATGATACCTAGAGAATCCATCTGTAAAAGAGTAAATTTTGTACCATGCAATGCCTTCCAATATTTCCTCAATGAATGGTGTAGGTAAAGGATCAATCAAACATGTAACATTCATATCCCTGTAGTCCACACAAATCTAGATTATTCCATATTTATTTATGTTGATTACCATAGGGCTAACCCATTATGATTCCTCTGTGGGCTCAATGATGCCAAAGTTTAACATTTTGTCAATATCTTCTTTAAATTTTACATGCAGGTTAGGGTTCATCCTATAAGGTATTTTCCTAACTAGGCGTGCACCTTCATTTATCTTAATTTTCATCTTGCCTAAAGATTCATGCACTCCTTTCAACTCATGGTAGCCTTGAGGAAACAGGTCCTGGAATTTTCATAGTAACTCAATTATCTTAGCCACTTTAGAGTTAGACCAGTAATCTCAAATTATGACCCCCTTAGGTTCAAAATTTGTTCCAATGTTCACTTTCTTCATCTTCATAGGTTCATGGTAGGTGTGTACCTTCTCATCCACACTGTCTAATACATCATGCGTACCCTTTGAATGATCTATGTCTAAATTTTCCACTTCTTCATCATCCACCATGTAGACCATATTTCCTTTCTCCATCTCTAGGCAAGTGCACTCAAGAAGTTCTGCATCTGTCTCATCTACTTCTTCAAAATGCACTTCTAGGTCTGATTCTCCAAGCAACTCCTAAATGAGTTCTCTATCCTTTGCACTATCTCCAATAGTTAAGCGATTTATAACCTGTAATGCCTCTTTCACCAAAGGTTTAGTGGAGAAGTAGTCAAAAGTCTAGATCATTCCTGCAAACAAGTCTTTGCAATTTCTAGTCTCTCTATGCAACTCCACATAAACATACCAAGTGTGCGCGCAACATCGCAAGGTGAAATAAAGTTTGTACACCCGCAAAGAAGGTGGTAAAGATTCTTGACCCTCTGTCTAGAGTGTCTCACACTGCTGAACATGGTGCTGAATAGGATTAGTGCCATGATATTCACATATTTGAGTAGGTGCATTACTTCCGAGAAACCTTATTGATAGGGAAATTCTCACCTCTTTCCATTCTATGAGATTATCCTTATGAACAATCCACAGTGTGTTGCTGTCCCACATAGGGTATAAACTAACATATCCCTTTTGTCCACTTGATCCTTCCAATAGAGTTCCATGGCTCACAGGAATACCTTAGGGTTTCCTTTGCTAGTGTATCAGGGTACAGGTTTATTTCATAACCACCTAACACAATACAGTCTACTTATGCGCGCAGTTGCGCTTCTTACATCACACCCAACCATCTCGTAAGTGCCATGTGCCCAATTTTCATAGGCAATACTTGTAGTATCACTTATGGACTGTGCATCATCCCAATGGATAATTCCTTCCTTAAATGGCTCAAGCACTTTCAGATCTCGAATGGTGCACACATAAATTCTGTTAATGTCTTCTTCACTTAAGGGATCAACATAAGGTGCAGATTTCCCATCTAACAAAGGGATAATAACTTGTTCTTCCTTGTTCTTAAAACTAATATATCCCTTATTGAACCATAGAAAAACATTATTTTCATAGCACCAAGGGCACCCAAGTAGAGTTGGGAATTTGTCTGCTTCTACAAGTGCTAAGGCCTCAAAGTCCCCAATGAACTTGGCCCCCTGTATAGCAATGGATGCACCCTTCAAGACTCTAAATGGCATGGCCTTATTCCAATTTTATATATATAGTACATTAGAAGATGGCTGTAATAGAGGTTTTCCCATATGGACCCATGCATCTAAGGTAATAAAATTCACTTCTGCTCCTATGTCAATCAAAATATTACTCAAAATCCATCCATCCACAACAACAGTTAGAGTAATCTCCTTGTCATAATATAAGCTATGAGGAGGGAGATTATCATACAGAATTTGCCACCTGTTCTCAATACTAGCACATAGAGTGTTTCCCTTTAACCAATTACCTAGTAATAGAATAATGTTCTCATGCTGCAACATCTTGCATACTTCCTTCAGATCATCAAAATCTGACTGGAAATTCTTAACTTCCTTCTTTTGTTCCAAGTTCCCCGATTGTTCCTTTAAACAATGTATTTCACCCTGCAGATTTCTGAGTACCTCCATGGTTTCCTGATAAACCTCCTTATGATGTGTAGGGTTTGGGTATTTTGAATGTTGTTATCCATTATTGCAATATCCTTAGTATGCCCGAATGGATAACAACTCACATCATGGTTTAATTCACATTCTGTGCACCAAATTCCACTACGTGTATCATGTGTTGTATTGGTTGATAGTTTCTCTAACTATTTTTCCATTGATGTAATTTGAGCCTCCAAGAATGGGCTCATTCCAGTGTCTCTTCTCTCGACTTCCTCAACACGCAAAGCTACTTCAAGTGCCTCGCATGGGTCTATATAAGTCTTATGTGAGAGCACCCTCCTAAAAGGCATGATCAGGCCTATGAAAAACCACTGTGCATGATAACTTGTATGGATATCATATGATAGTTTAGAAAAGAGTGATTTGAAATGAGCATCATATTCCCAGACACTCTCAGTAGTGTCTTTCTTGATATCCTTTAGCACGCTTATAGTTTTATGCTTGAACTCAGGGATATAAAATTATTTAAGGAAAACATCCAGTAATTCTGTATAATCCACACAAGTTTGATCAGGGTCAAACTTCCTATACCAGCTGTGCATAAGTCCTTGCAATGTAGTTACAAACTGACTAGCCTTACGCTATGAAGTTGTAATTCCTTTCATGCACCAAAATATCTCACACACGTGGACATGGTCGGCAACATCTTCTATTCCCATATACTCTAGGAGATGAAGTGACATCTCCATGTAAATATTCTAGGGCTGATGAGGACCATGCCCACCAGATCCAGAACCTCCTATGTTACCTCTGCATCCATATCCACCAGATCCACCAGATCTTGAGCCACCTTTTCCTCCTAATCCTCCCTCTGTAACAAGAATTAGACTAGAGGATGTATTACCTTATGTCCTAATAGTGGTTCTAAAATGAACTCCTATAGTTTGTGAAGTTACGCTACTCCCATATGTGATTCCAAAGTTCTGTGGGCCTATGTTATATGTTGATGACATGATTGAAAAAGGTACCTCCATCTGGACCTCCAAATAACAAGGAAGACATCTATCTGGCCATAAATGTACTTGTTATTTGATTTACTCTTGATTTTACTGATAAGTAAACTTTACCCCTTATTACTCTACTACCCAAACTAGCTTGTTGAATACTGGATGTACTAAAAACTAGAAAACCAAGCGCAAGGGCTAGGTTTCCAGGTAGATTTAGATGTGAACCCATGACCCATGTTGTCTCTATTGGAACACTCTCATAAGAGGCCGATGAGGGTTCCCTGTCATGCTTTCCCAAATGGGGGAGTTCCAGATGCTCTTGTTCCATGTCCTCTGCATGAGATCCAAATCCTTCATGAGCCATCTCTCTCCACAATGCCATCCATTCTATAACCTCACGTTGCTTCTTTAAATCCATCTCGCATGCCTCATTGAGCTTAAGCCTCCTTTCTTCTCTTTTCCTCTCTACCACTAGGTCCACCATACTTCACCACACCTGCTCCTGCCCCCACGTGTGGTGGGGTTTAGCTAGCCATTGAATTCTCTTCCAAATTCAAGGTTACCATCAAGATCTTGATCACCAATGGAATTCCAAGAAGATATGATCCCTTGGGATAATGTAAAAATTGAAACTCAACTACCTCTAGATAAGAGTAAGTGGAAATTGAGTACTCCAAAATATAGCTATCCTGAAAACCACAGAACCAAGTATCCACAACGCCTGTCCAAATCAAATCAAAATCATAGAGAGCCTAAAATTCTTCTTGCGTCAAGACAAGTGTGTGAAATATCCAATTCCTTTTAGACGTGTCAGCAACCAACCACTCATATAGCTCTACGAGGAAGATAGAAAAGAAGATCTCATATAGGCAGTCATACAGATTCTGCTCAAACCATGCGCATGCGTCAAACTCAGATCCAGTGTCGAATCTTCAAGCATACTCTTCTTCTAGATCTACTATCCACTCCTCAAAACTTGCTAAGGTAAACCAATACGTCTTCATCATGCAACATCCTGAAAACAACTGAAAAAGAGGTCCCAGAAATGGAACCAATGATGCAGCCTAGAATTCACTATGAATAACCTAGATGCACTGACACATCACTCAACTTAAGATGAGAGCTCACCCGAAGAGTGTAAAGGCACCAAGTCCCTCTTTATGGTTTCTTATTCAGAATGTTATCATGATGGTGCATATGGGTATTCAGATTCATAACCAATAATAAACAACACATAGTGTCATAAACTAGATCTAGATCTTAGAATATATGTAAGATGAATGAAACAATGAATATAACAAGATTTACCATGAAAGAACTAGATTCAATCATGTTCAACACCATTATTTAGTCAATATGAACCATTGTATTAAATACTGTAAAACAAAAAATCTTCTTACATTACATAAGTATTGTTGAGAAGACAAGAGTATGATACAAAGGAGAGGGCACATAGAAGATTCACACGCAGGAGTAAAGCACAGTCAAAGGTGTGGAAGGATAGGGAATGACATGCGTGAAACAAGCAAGGGAAGATTTGGGAGTTAGTTATTTTCACATGTACGGGCTATTTTTGGAGATAATGTGTAGAGCACACAAACTGAATAAAGACTTGCGTGACATGCATAGGCTATTATTGGAAGAGCGGCTACCAAGTGCTTTGCATGGGTTCGGGATAATAATAGAATGCTACTGCCAGTTAACCAGAAGAGATCTATTGTTAGCACACTTACATGTGTCTACTATTGTAAAGGCACATATCTATTTTCAGCATGTGACCTATTTTGGGAATTATGCAAGTAGTGAAGGGCAAGTCCCCACCCTTATAAATATATAGTGATCCATATAGAATAGGAGGACTATGTAAGAACTATATATAGGTTATTATGAATATATGCTTCCAGATTTGATGCGCACATGAGCTTATGGTGTTAATTATTGTAAGAAGCTTCTATGTATTTATTATGTTTAATATAATGGAGTGTATTGGCTGAATCAACATATTAATCATGAGTATAATTGGTTCTTGCATAATTGACTTCATTATGGGTATTATTTGAATCTATTACTCCTTGGATCTAGATCTAGACATGCTATGTAGAATGTTATATTAATTATGGATATAAATGCATTAAGTCTTCAACATGATAACATCCCACACAAGCAACCTGAAAGAGGGGCCTAATACCTTTTCACGCTTCGGGTGAGTGCTCAGTATAGGATGAGTGATGTGCCAATGTGCTTGGGTTATTACTAGTAAATTCCAGGCTGCATCATTGATTCCATTTCTGGGACCTTTTTTTAGTTGTTTTTAGGATGGTTCACGATGAAGACATACCGGTTGACCCTAGTAAGTGTTGAGGAGTGGATACATGATCTAGAAGAAGAATACACACAGAGGTTCAACATCAGATCTGAGTTTAATGCACGCGCATGGGTGGAACAAAATCTGTATGATAGTTTGTATGAGAGATTTTTCAACATTTTTCCAGTAGAACTGTACGAGTGGCTGGTTGGTTATGCATCTAAAAGGGATTAGAGGTATTGCACACTTTTTTGGACACATGAAGAACTTTAGGCCCGCTATGATGCTGATCTGATTTGGACACGTGCTATGGATACTTGGTTTTTTGGTGTTTTGAATAGTTATATTATGGAGTACTCAATTTCCACTTATTCTTTCCTAGAGGTAGCAGAATTCCATTTTTTACGATATCCCAAGGGAACTTACTTACAAGGCATTCCACTAGTGATCAAAATCTTGATGGTGACCCTAAAATTGGAAAGCAAACTAATGGCTAACTAAACCCCACCACGCGCGGGGGCAGGAGTTGGTTTGGTGAAAGATGGAAGACCTAGCGGTAGAAAGGAAGAGATAAGAAAGGTGACTTAAGTATAATGAGGTGTGGGAGAGGGAGATAGAGAAGTAGTGGGATGTTACAGAGAGAATGGTGTTGAGGAGAGAGATGAATTGCGAATGATTTGGAGCTCATGTAGAAGGCGTGGAGACAACATTAAAAACTCTCCCATTTGGGAAAGCATGATAGGGAACCCCCCTTGGCTTCACATTGAAGCACACCAATAGAGATGACCTAGGCCACGGGAATGCATTTGAATCTACCTGGTAACCTAGCCCTTACACTTGGTTTTCCAGTATCTAGTATGACAATTAGTCATCAAGCTAATTTAGGTAGTGGGAGAGCAGGAGTAAGTCATACAGCAAGTACATCGATGGCAGGGAAAACATCTTCATTGTTGTTTAGAGGTACCTTTACAGGTGCATCATCCACACATAATTCAAGCATGCAAAATTTTTGACTCACTTCTAGGAGTGGTAAAATTTCACAGACTATAGGGGTGCAATTTAGTACTACTATTGGGAAACAAGGAAGTACATATTTTGGTTTGTCTCCAAAAATAGGTGGAGGATCAGGAGGTATAGGTGGTTCTAGTTCCGGTGGATTTGATGGTTGTGGAGGTAGAGGAAACAAAAGAGGTTCTGGATCAGGTGGGCAAGGTCCGCACCAACCCCAGAATATTTACATGGAGATGTCTCTTCATCTTCCAGAATATCAGGGCATAGAAGATATTACTAAACACATGCACATGTGTGAAATACTGTGGCACGCAAAGGGAATCATGACTTCTGAGCACAGGGCAAGTCAATTTGCTGCTATGTAACAAGGGCATGCACACAGCTGGTAAAAAAAGTTTGATCTTGATCAGACTTGCGTAGATTATATAGAATTAAAAGATGCTTTCCTTAAAGAGTTTCACATCCCTGAGTTCGAGTAGAAGAGTATAAACATGCTCAAGGATATTAAGCAAGGAACTACTGAGAGTTTCAGAGAGTATGATGCACATTTCAAAACAATTTTATCTAAGATTTCTTATGATATTCATGCAAGCCAACATGCACAATGGTTCGTTGGAGGTCTGTTTACACCTTTTAGAAGGGAACTATCACATAAGATATACACTGATCCATGTGAAGCACTTGAAGAAAATTTACGTGCTAAGGAAGTTAGACGTATAAACACTGGGGTGAGCCCATTTTTAGAAGCACCGATCACAGCTATGTGCACATGGATTTGGTGTACAAATTGTGAAGTGGAAGGCCACACCAAGGATATTTGTCCTTGTAGATCAGTACATTCATTATTGCTAGACTATGAGATATGTCATTTAAACCATGATGCTAGCCACTTCCCATTATTACAATGAAAAATAAGGAAGAATGTCTCTTGCAACTATAAAATTTGTAGGTCCACAACTCATAATACGGAAGACTGTTGTCTGATTGGTCAAATCCATGATGCTATTGATATTTGTGTGAGATAGAAAAGAGTATCAGATAACTCTAAAAGAAATAACGAGCATCAGGATTGAGATCACAATCAAGCGCGCTATGTTTAGAATGAAGGGTTTTTTAAAGGATGTTTTGGTAGAGGTCAAGGATACCGTGGTGGATTCAGAGGATGAGGTGGTGGTGGTGGACGAGGTGAGTTTCCTCATGGAACATGTTATACCTGCGGATCTCCTAACCACTACAGGTGCGAATGTCCTTAGAATATTATATGTTCTTTATGTGGAAAGAATCATAGTTATGAGGAATGCCCAGACTTATATGAACATATTAGTAAGTAGCATAAACAAGAAAACAAAGGCACAAGGATGGTTAGGATACAACGCGCTATGGAGAATTAGTGGATGCCCAAGTTAGAACAAGAATATGAGGAATTTCCTGTAAAGATCACTACCCATGCTGAAACAACGTGAGCCAAAGAGGCATTATAGTAGAAGCCTACTATCACTAAGGAGGAGGTTATACATGCATGGTACCTAGATCTTGTCCATCAGAGGGAGGTTTATCAGGAAACCATGGAGGTACTTAGAAATCTCCAACGTGAAATACAATGTTTAAAGGAGCAATCATGGAAGATGGAGCAACAGAAAGCAACAGAGACTGTCCAATATGATATGGATGACTTGAAAGAGGTGTGCAAGATGTTACGTCAAGAGAATATCATTCCATTGTTAGGGAGTTGGCTAAAGGGAAACAATCCGCGTGCAAGTATTGAGACTGGAAAAAAATCCTACATGAAAATATTCCCCCTCATAGCTTAGACTACGACAAAGAAATCACTCTGAATGTTGTTGTGGATGGATGGCTTTTGAGTAATATTGATTGATACAGGTGTGGAAGTCAATGTTCTTACTTTAGATACATGGGTATAAATGGAGAGACCCCCATTACAGCCATTTTCAAATGTACTGTTCATGGATAACAAAACTAAAGCCACTCCCATCAGAGTTTTAAAAGATGCATCTATTACCATACAAGGAGCCAAGTTCAATGGGGATTTTGAGGTTTTAGTGCTTGCAGAGGAAGATAACTTCCTAGCTCTACTTGGGAGCCCTTGGTTCTATGTAAATAATGTTGATCTTTGGTTCAACAAGGGTTATATCAGTTTTAAAAACAAGGAGGAAAGATTTATTATCCCTTTAACATATGGAAAATTTGTGCCCTATGTTGAGCCTTTGAGTGAGGAAGATATGAATAGGATTTATGTACGCAACATCCGGGACCCAGAGGTGCTTGAGCCATCTAAGGAAGGAATCCTTCAGTGGGAAGATGCATAGTCTATTAGTGATACTACAAGTGTTGCTTGTGATAATTAGGCTCATAGTACTTATGATTTAGTAGGGCGTGAAGTAAAGAGCACATTTGCGTGAAACAATAGACCTCTTTATATCAGGAGAATACGTAACAACTCGGTACCTCGATACACTGGAGAAGGAGACCCTACGGTATTTCTGCGCGCCCTGGAGGAACAATGGATAGACCAGTTGGAGAGATAGAATATGCTAGCATATACTCTGCATGGGACTGTAGTGCACTGGTGGGTGGTTCACAAGGATAATCTTGTAAGATGGAATGAAATCAGGATTACTCTTTCTACTCAGTTTTCCAGGAACAATGCACTTACTAAAATATGCACTTATCATGGTAATCAACCTATTTAACACCATGCTCAGTAGTGTGAGAGACTTTGGATGGAGGGGCAGGAACCTTTACCACCTTCACTCTGGGTGCACAAATTTTAATACACTTTACAAGGTTACGCATGTGCTTGGTATGTATATGCGGAACTCCATAGAGAGACTAGAAATTGGTAGAATTTGATTGCAGCAATGATCTAAACATTTTACCATTTCTCTACTAAACCTCTGGTATAAGAGGCATTCAAGGTTATTGTTATCCATATTTTGCCCCCTGGAAAAATATTGGATCAGCCACAACCTGGCACAGAAAGAACCAAAGAAATCACATTTGAAACCTGTAAATAAGTTGCAGAGGGACTCTACAATGGATTGACAGAGCCTACAAAAGATCAAACAACCTGATGCAAGAAGAAAGAGAAGAAACGACTATGTCAAGCGAACCCATGCCTTAAATGCATCAAACAGGTTATAGGTTAAATGAAATAGTAGAGTCAGAGTGTGAGGCCAAGTTGTGTCAAAAAGGTCGGAGCAAGACGAAGATGAAATAGTGAAGGCGAATAGTCTTTGGGCTCAAAGAAGTTCAGAATGAGTCCAAAAATTGACTAAGTATGGAGGAGACAGCGGAGAGAGCCAAGTGTTAGAATGACGCTTTCCCAAAGTTGAATCCAAAAAGGGGAGGCTCAAACGAGTGCCAGATCCCCACGTGTCTGAGGCCCCAAATGGAGGCAGAGTCAATAGGAGTCAAAAGGTGGGACAACATGGGACTCAAAAGAGACTAAGTATAGAAGACTCGGTGGAGGGTGCCAAGTGTCGGCTAGGTACAATTCTAAGAGGGGAGCCCAAAGCAGAGATTAAAACTTGTGCCAGCCCTCCATGTAGCTAATGGTAAACAAAGGTCAAAAGGAGAGTGGGCCCAAAATTGGTTAAGTCTCTAGCCCTGCGGAAGCCTCCATGTGTCTCATTGGTGTGATTTCAAGAGGTAAAATCCTAGGCAGTTTTCAAATGAGCGTGGGCTCACCACGTGTCCCAGCTTTTTTTTAAAGGGATGGATTTGGGGTTTGAATAGTCAATGCATTGTGATAGGCCAGTGGAGAGTGCCAAGTGTCCAAATGGTGCTAGTCCAAGAGTAGAATTGAGGGATAGTTTTTAGACAAGAACTAAGACAGTGTGTGTCCTCGGTCATATATATGACCCCACCAAGCAAAGGAATTAGGAAAAAACATAAGGAAATTGAGAAGGTCACATAAGGAGCCACGTGTTGGCCCCACGCTACTTTCAAAGGAAAAATGCAAAGTCCACCCCAAGACATGCTCTAGCCCTCCATGTGTCCTATATTAAAAAGGGGCCCATTTTTGAACTATTTTCCCACCCTTTTGTATGAACCCGATACAAATTTCGAAGGGGCATATCTTTTTCCTCAGGGCTCAAAATATAGTAAATCTGACACTGTTGGAAATATCTTGACCTCATCCATACCATAAAGATCTGAAACTTTAATTTTGGGGAGGTTAGGTAGGAGAAAATAGAGAAACGTCTTCGAGCCATTAATGTAGAATCTGATCTCTTCAACTACCAGATATGATTCAATTTGATCCGCTAGAGAACCAAAAGTGACATATTGTGGGTAGATTTACAAAAGGCATTGATATTTAGTGGTTGAGCTTTCAAAGTGGGTTTCAATGCGTATCTCAGGGTGGTTGGAGTAGGATTCGACTTGTCCCCCCTCTCTCTTTTTTTTTTTCTATATATATTGTAATAATTCTCATTTAAAAATAGAGAGACATTTTGGGCATAGTGAAACTTTGTCAAGTTTGTTTCTTGATGCCATTTTTGGGCAACGAACCTTCTCTTATGCTTGGAAATTGCATTTGTGCCTCTATTCCAGAAATGTAATGGTCTATGCACCTTCCAGAGCAATAAAAACGTGTTTTTTTGGTGTTCTTTAGGCCTTTGCATCATTTTGTTGTTTCTCCATGCCTCTCCCTTCCATATTTGTTTTTCTATGCATGTATTTTACATTTGTAGGTGTAAGATGTTGTGTTTCATGGGGTTTAATGGTGATTTTGAAGATCTGGGCCATGCCACTTCTGTCTAACCTCCATCATCTCCTTTTTTTCTATTTCTTTCTCCCACAACAAAATATCTTGCTTCCTTTTTTGGTGTATCACCGTTTTAGTGTAGGCTCTGATTATCCTTGTTTTCTTTATCTCCCTGTCTCCTTGGATAGTTAGATTAGGATTAAAATATTTTTCCTGCACTAGAATAGCTTGTGGCAAGTAGTTTAGGAAGAGGAACCAACCTTCTCTGAAGATTTTTTCCATTCACAAAGTCCCACACTTTTTGGAAAATTCAATGTTATGTGAATCACATCAAATGACTCTACCTTAGAAAAGTAGATCTGACGACTCATTTGGGGGTGATGTGATTTTGCACTAACAGTTTTGGAATGCTTGGTGGGACACTGAGGTTAGATCTTCCATATTTCCAAGGTGTCTTATTACAACAAATCATAAGCCATTGTGTGACCACACTAACAGTTTTGGCACATCTAGTGGGAGAGGTATGAAGCACCTTACCACTTCATCTTAGCAGGTTGATGTGTTCCTGTTAAGGGTCATCCTTTTGAGGCACATGCAAGCACATTTGGTGACTCCATTTGGTCAACAACCCCATTTATGAATGTTGTAGACCTTTTCCCATCCATTTCCACCCATATTCATTCACTTTTCTTTCCATATCTCCCATTTTCTTCCATTTCATGAAGTTGTGCAATCACAACTTCATTCCCTTCATGGAATTCACACCTACAGCAGTGCAATCCACCTCGAATGCATTTTACAACTTCTCAAAATTAGCATTATAATAAGATCCAAGACCATTATGCTTACCCCTATGAGCAGGGTCAAAGTCAATTTGGCCATGGAGCTTATCATGAGCAAGGGTATGCATACAATGACAACAGTTAAATGGAGGATGCTATTGTTTTGGAGAAGATTCAAAGAATGTAGGCTAGCATGGTGCAATCCAGGGGTGTAACACAAATGAAGGAATTTAATATTGGTTACATAGCACCTTGTCCATGTGAAGGCCCTTTTCCAAGACATTCCAACCCTCAGGAGAAGCTTGACTCTATGGTTGAAGCGCTACCTCAGCTTACACAGTGGGTTGAGGAAATTGAAGCTTATGAGAAAAGTGCGAGATAACCTTGTCAATGGGTAAGTCAATCACCATCTCCTTGTATTTAATTTTCTCTTCCTCAATCTTTATCATTTTAGCAGAGGCAAGAGTCAAGCCCCTCACTTGTTGTCCTAAGTGTTGATTCCATTTCTCCATCTCCTGATCTTCTACCCCATTTTAGTTCTTCTACCCTTTTCCCTTCCAAGTAGTCATTCCCTAAAAAAAACAAGAAGTTCCACTTCCCTCCCCACCACAAATAATTACAAAACTGATTGAACTCCAACCTGTCACTCCTCTTGTTTTCCCAACCCCATGTTGGGAAGAGACTCAAGAATCCAGTCAAGGAGAATAGCAAGAAGAGGAGACCAACCGAAAATAAATGACAGATAATCTGATGAGTTGGGCTGCCAAATTTGGGTTCATAAAGATCACCTTGATGGTCAAGCCAATAGAGGAGGTTAGGGTTGAAGAACCAGTGGTGGATAAGGATGAGTTTATAGCATAGGATAAGGACCATATAGTTTCAGAGGCTCCAAGTGTGGAGCAGGCTACAAAATAACCTTCGGTTCTTCCTCCCACTTCATCCCCTTCAATCCCTGATGTTGAAGAAGAGTTTGATATTTCATATTTCATGTTTGAGTAAGAGATAAACCATGGTTGGAAAGATTCATATCATGAAGACACCATGGAGGAGGTTGAGAACATGCAACAGGACAACAACGAGGCAAATTATCTATATAACTTAGAGGATTGCTTTAATGGAGAAAATCCCCTGGATATCACATCATTTTCTCTCCCATCATCCATCTTCCAAGCATATGAGCCTACTGCAATGAAGGAGGGAATTCAAGAACAACATCCTATGTCTCACAACATATCTCTGGAACCAAGGTTGGAAGATATGAGTCCTCCATGTTCTCCATAAGAGAAAGAAGAGGAACAACCAGCTCCAAGTCCAGTTAAAAAGGATCATATGGAGGTGACTAAGACAAATTCAGAGGCACTGAATCATGAGCCAGTTGCACAAAGAAATGAAGATCCCTCTCCCATTTAACCTCTCGAAAAATCTATCTTTTTAGGGGAGCTTGAACTCACTAGATTTATAATTGAAGATGAGGCTGCATATGGTGAAAATAATGAAGTTTTTAAGATCACCATGCAAAAGGGAGAGACTTTGCTACAACAGGACAATAAAGAGTTTTGATATCCTGCCAAACTCAAAAGAATGTCTTCAACCATAAGAACCTACTGTAATGGAAGAGAACATGAAAGTACAATCTACAGTTTGCAACATGCCTCTTGAACCCAAGTTATAAGATTTTTAACTTCCAAAAGTCACACCTGCTATAGAGGAAGAGAAAAGGCAAGCAGAGGATGTCATCATATCTCTCACACCATCCATCCAAAAAGGTCCACAAGAAGACTCCATTTTTGGAGTTGAATTTCAGAGGAATGGGCACATCCAAAGGATCAGACCATGCCCAATCAGGTACTTGGTTTCATTGGAGCCAAGGGGGAGCCAAAACTAGTCATTCCTAGTTCAGGGCATGAGGAAGAGCCTTAAAGTACCAAGGGCCACCATCAATACCTTCAAGAGTCCAATGCAAATCATCTTAAGGAAGTATTTTACATTAATGTTGATACCTTGATGATTTGGGTGGAGGATAGACTTATAGCCAGTTTTTCACTCATACAGGCAACTATATTTAGTGTCAGACCATTTGCATGGCTGCCTCTCTCGAGAAAGGGAAGCTACTTCTCCCTTCCTATAGCAGGATTTTTTTAGCATTTTTTTTCTCTCTGATTAGTTTAGGAGTAGGAGTAGACTTTGTTTTCAGTAGAAGAAGTGCTTGTGCACACTCTGCATGTCTCATTTGAGGCATGTATGATTTTGTCTTTCTACATAAGTTTTGTTCATTTTTCTCCAAAGGTGCATAAGGCCAGGCTCTTCAATATTCATGGCAAGACACGTCATAGTTGTCTATAACAATTACTAGTTCCAAAAGGGAAAAAATCCAGAGAAACTTAAGTCGTTTCGAAACAGTACATTTCAAGGATAGGTGAAAGCCTATGTCAATATAATTTTCTACTCTCAAAAACTCCATTTCAAGATTTTCTTATGAAAATTGAGAGTGCAGATAGCAAGACAGGCTCAGGGTCAAAAAAAACATAGAAAAGGCATGTAGTCAAGCTCGCAGTGGCTCAAGGACCAGATATTCAAATTTTAGATCAGTTTCATGTTTATTAGGCATACTCCATGCCAAATGGATGCTTCAAGGCCACTGGTCCATTCATCTAGCAAGAAAATTCCTCTGTGAGTCACCAAAATTGCTATCCATATTTTTCCCTCCGGTAAAATATTGGATCAACCACAACCCTGCATAGAAAGAACCAAAGAAATCATGTTCAAATCCTATAAATAAGTTACAGAGGGACTGTACAATGGAGTGGCGGATCCTGCAAAAGATCAAATGACCCAATGCAAGAAGAAAGAGAAGAAATGAATCTGTCAAGTTAACCTATGCCTTAAATTCATTAGCCAGGTAATAGGCAGGGTTGGAAATGAAATAGCAGAGTTAGAGCTTGAGGCCAAGTGGTTTCAAAGAGGATGGAGCAAGTAGAAGAAGAAACAACAAAGGTGAACAGTCTTCTGGCTCAAAAATATTCAGAATGAGTCCAAAAATTGACTAAGTATGGAGGAGACAACGGAGAGAGCCAAGTGTTAGCACGACACTTCTCCAAAGTTGAATCCAAAAAGGGGAGGCTCAAATGAGTGCCGGATACCCATGTGTCCCAGGCCCCAAAAAGGGGCAGAGTCAATAGAAGTCAAAAGGTGGATAGGGCGGGCCTCAAAAGAGACTAAGTATAGAAGACTCAATAGAGGGTGCCAAGTGTCAGATTGGCGCAATTCCAAAATGGGGGCCCAAAACAGAGATTCAAACTTGTCTAGCCCTCCATGTAGTTAATGGTCAAAAAGTGTCAAAAGGAGAGTGAGACCAAAATTGGTTAAGTTTCCAGCCCTGTGGAAGCCTCCACGTGTCTCATTGGAATGATTTTAAGAGGAAAAATCCTAGGTAGTTTTCAAATGAGCGCGGACTTGCCGCGTGTCCCAACTTTTTTCTAAAGGGAAAAATTCAGGGTTTGAATTGTCAATGCATTGTGATAGGACAGTGGAGAGTGCCAAGTGTCTAAATGGTGCTAGCTCAAGAGTAAAATTGAGGGCCATTTTTCAGACAAGCACCAAGACGCCGCGTGTCCCTAGTCAGATATATGACCCCACCAAGCAAAGGACTAGGAAAAAACATAAGGAAATTGAGAAGGTCACAGAAGGAGCCAAGAGCCACGTGTCGGCCCCATGCTACTTCAAAGGAAAAATGCAGAGACCACCCCAAGACATGTGCCATCCCTCCACATGTCCTATATTAAAAAGGGGCTCATTTTTGAACTGTTTTCCTGCCCTTTTGTACGGACCCGATACAAATTTTGAAGGGGCATATATTTCACCTTGGGGCTCTAAATATAGAAAATATGACACCATTGGAAAGATCTCGGCCTCGTCCATGTCATGAAGATCTAAAACTTGAAGTTTGGGGAGGCTAGGTGGGAGAAAATAAAGAACATCTTTGGGCCATTAACGCATAATCTGATCTCTTCAAATACTAGATCTGATTTGATTTGATCCACCGAAGAACCAGAAGTGACATATTATGGGAAGATTTATAGAAGGCATGGATATTCAATGGTTGAGCTTTCAAATTGGGTTTCAATGCGTATCTCGGGGTGGTTAGAGAGGGATTCAAATTTCCCCCTTCTCTCTCTTTTTCTTTCTATATATATTGTAATACTTCTCATTGAAGAAGAGAGAGACATTCTGGGCATAGAGAAACTCTGTCAAATTTGTTTCTCGACACCATTTTTGAGTGATGAACCTTCTTCTACACCTGGAAAATGCATTTGTGCCTCTATTCTAGAAATTTAATGGTTTGTGCACCTTCCAGAGTAATAAAAACGTGTTTTTGTAGTGTTCTTCAACCCTTTGCATTGTTTTGTTGTTTCTCCATGCCTCTCCCTTCCAGATTTGTTTTTCTGTGCATGTATTTCACATTTACAGGTGCAGGATGTTGTGTTTCATGGAGTTTAATGGTGGATTTGAAGGTCTGGGCCGTGTCACTTCTATGCAACCTCCCTCATCTCCATTTTCTCTGTTTCTTTCTCCCTCAATAGAATATCTTGCTTATTTTTCTAGTGTATCACCGTTTTAGTGTAGGCTTTATTTTTCCTTGTTTTCTTTCTCTTCTTATCTCCTTGGAAGTTATATTAGGATTAGATTAGATTTCTTGCACTAGAATAGCTCATGGCAGGTAGTTACGAAGCAAGAACTGACTTTCTCTGAAGGGCCATCTCAGGTTTGCAAGTCCCATAGCTTGCGAGATGGTCCCATGTTATGCAGATCACATCAAATGACCCTACCTTAGAAAATCAGATCTTAAGGCCATTTGGGGGTGCTTTGATTTTTCACTAACAATTATAAAGCAATTAACTATGCGAGATAGTGCCAAGGCAGAAGAGCTCATTCAGGAGTTATTTGATGAAGAAGACTCAGGAGCATGTTTTTCTGAAGAAACAGAGATAGATGCCACACTACTTAAGCACATTTTCCTTGAGAAGGAAAAAGGAAAGATGGCCTCCTTAGTGGATGATGAAGAAGTAGAAAATCTGGATGTAGACCATTCAACAGGTAGGTGTGATGTTTTGGACAGGGTAGATAAGACCATGCACACCTATCATGAACCTATGAAAAAAAATAAACTAAATATTGTATCAGATGCTAAGCCTAAGGAGGCCATAAGTAGGGACTTTTGGTTTGAATTTGAAGTGGAAAAAATCATTGAGCTACTACGAGATTGTCAAGACTTATTTCCTAAGGGATACCATGAACTCAAAGGCATGCATGAATCATTAGGAGAAATGAAGATAAAGCTTAAGGAAGGTGTGCATCCGATTAGGAAGAGATCCTACAGGATGAACCCCAACTTGCACGAAAAGGTCAAAGAAGAATTTGACAAAATTTTGAAGTCTAGAATCATCAAGCCCCTGGATGAGTCAAAATGGGTTAGCCCAATGGTGATCAGTATCAAAAAGGATGGCCAAATTAGGATATGTGTGGAGTATAGGGAGCTGAATGTTGCATGTGTGACTGATCCCTTCCCTACTCAATTCACTGAGGAAATACAAGAAGGCATTACAGGTGCAAAATCTATTTGTTTACATATGGATTCTCTAGGTATCTGTTGTCCCAGACTCACAGCACCCCTAGATGTAGATCAGGCTTCTAGGATGATCACTCTAGCATCCAGTGTGATTGCACAACATGGAAACCTCTCTCCAAGTGTGGAACTTGTGAAACTGAGAGAGGAATATCCAGATTATAGGTTGGTTCCTCAAAATCCTCTGATTTAGATCTATATGCTTACACAACTACAGAGGTTCAGATCCTAATCCTACTCTAAACTGCAAGGAGATAGGGATAGAAGTGAAAAAATTTAAACTAACTAAAGATGGTGATGCACCAAAAGGAGTGGTGAATAATTTTTTGTCAAGAAAATAGACATAGACCAAAGATTGCAACATAAAACATACACAGACTAATAAGATATAATTCAGGATCTGAAATGAAGTAAATAACACAAACAAAGGACTGAAAGCCCATTCACAAAGCTTGCATTATCATTTCAATGTCAAAACCATGCATCACAACCTTAGAGAGGTAAAAAAAAACTGTTACAATCTTTGAAGAGGTCTGATTCTTCAAACAATCACTTGTTGGAGGTGAAAAGAGGAAGTTGTTATGCCCGAAAAGATGTTCCACCACTCTAGAAATGAGCCAGATCTGGCTTTTACATTGCATGGGTCTAGCCCAGGAGACAGAAACGTACAAAAAATGTGAGATCCCATTCCTCCTTGACTGCAGATGCATTAAAACGGTGTGGGGGACCTTATAAACCCATACCTTATCATTTTTGACTGATTTGGAGGAGAATGCGACCCATTCTGCATTAAATTTGGTTGTTAAAATGTCACTTCTAGTCATAAACATGTGTCAGATCCGTTTCTCAACTTTCTCTCTCCAGAACTACACCAAAATTCAATATTAACCCTAGAATCATGTAGAGAATTTTATAAGCTTTCCTTTGATATAAAGAACGTGCAAATCTGAGCTCTGGATCGAAAGATATGGAGATCTAAAGATTTAGGGCACAAAACAGGTGAAAATGTGTTTTGAAATTTTTTCCCGCGCTTTGCCACCTAGGTGACATGTGTCAAGCACTGATTGGATGTGTAATTATCTTTCCTCTGCTCACCTGCGGGTTAATCACTTGAAAATTTTTACCTTTTTTGATGATTTTGGAACATTTTTCACTTTTTCCTCTGCGCCCCCCCGCCACTTGAGGACACGTGGCATGCATTGATTGGAGGACAGGGGCACGAGGTCTTCCTTTACTTTTAGCCTTTTAGCCGAAACTTTTGCCAAATTATCTAACTCCTCCCTAAGCTCCACACTTCCCTTGTTTCATTGGACACATGTCCAATTCCTAATTGGCTCAGACCAATGCTTGAAACCTCACCCTTTGAAATTTTTTGGATGCTTTCCCCCTTGTGACACATGGCGTGATTTGATTAGTCTCCGGGTCTGCCAGCTTTTCACATCCCTCGCGTCCTCTTTGGCCCGGCTATCACAGTGCTGCTCTGGGACAAAAACTCTCCGATCTACCCGAAATCGAGCTTCCTTGTCCCCTCTTTCTACTGATGACATGTGGCATAATGTGATTAGCTTTCAGCTCCTTCGGCTTATCCACGTCTTCCGCATCCCGCTGTCCCAGACTGTCCCAATGCTAAAGTTCTCTGCGTCTGGCCTGATTCGAGTGGCTTCACGTCCTTTGCATCCTCGTGGCCCAGACTGTCCCAGACTGCCCTTGTTCAATAGTTAGTCGATTTTCTTTTCTCCTTCGGCTGAACCGGCTTTCCGCGTCCCGCGCATCCCAACTGTTTCAGTGCTTTGCGGCCTTCTTGGCAGCCTTTCGGTCGATTCGTGCCCCGATGTCCCAACATGTCCCAGACTGCTTCCGAAGACTAAGACTTAGCCATTCTTCATGATTTTTCCTGGCCCAAGCTTGTTTTTTTGTAACTTTTTCACCCTTTTTCAGAACTTGCTCTTTTCTTCTTAGACAGGGGAATTAGAAAAAATCTAAGGGGACCCTAGAAACATGATCTTTTGCACCTTGAATCAATCTATTTGCTTGGGACATGAGTAGTTCAATGTATGTTATCAAAATTTACCCTTGGGGGGTGCAATTTTGGATAACAATTTGGCGACTCAGCGGGGTTACCTGCCTGCTAGGTAGAAGATACCAGTTAGCCTGAAGTAGTCCATTGGGCATGGAGTTATCAAATATTCAGTTTAGAACCCCTAACTGACTTAGAATGTGCAAGGAGGAAGATGGGATATCACCTGATGGGCAAGCAAGGATTACAAAACATCTCCATGGACAGCAAGTTGTGCCAAATCACTTAGGGAAATCAAAACTAACCTACAACAAAACAATGTGCACAAGCACTTGGAGGAATGAAAATCTAATCTAATATTTACAAGGTAGTGAATTTTCCTCTAGAAGCAATGCTTGAGATAGATTCCATTGACTGGAATCTGCAGTTCTTCACCATCCAATGAGGCCAATTGAAAAGCATTGTTGTTCTTGCACTTTGTGACCATGTATGGGCCACTCCAAATGGCATCAAATTTTGAATGTCTTCCCGGTTTTGCTCTGTCCACATCCCATTTCAACACTAGATCTCCAACTCGGAAGGATCTATCCTTAGCCTTTCTATCAAAGGTCTTCTTGATCAAAGCTTGATCCTTCTCCATTACTTGGGATGCCTGATTTCTGATCTCTTGCAGCTCCATGAACTTTGCATACCTTACCTCCATGGGCTCAAATTCTAGAAACTCCAGCTACTTCATGAGTTCCAATGTTGGTAACTCCAGTGACATGGGCAAGATTGCCTCTCTTCCATAGATAAGTTTGAATGGAGAGTTACCTGTAGATCTTTTGGGAGCTATCCTATCAGCCCATAAGGCTGATTTTAGTTTGGTATGCCAAGACCTCTGATTCTCGTCAGGAGTCCTCCTAATGATCCTCAACAAGTTCTTGTTTGTAGACTTGGCCTAGCCATTACGTTGAGGGTAATAGTTTGATGAAGTGCTTAGGTAAACACCATTCTTGATAGCCCACTCAGTCACCTTAGATCTAATGAATGCCAATGCATTATCAGAGATTATTGTGGTAGGTACACCAAATCTAGTTGTTACCTCCTCATAAAAGTCTAAGATGCTAGACTCATTTGCCCTCTTTGAGTGCTACTGCTTCTGTCCATTTGGTGAAATAGTCTGTGGCTGTCAAAATCTATTTGTGCCCTTGGCTTGAATTGGGATTAATGACTCCAATGAAGTCCAAACCCCGTTGCATGAATGGCTGGTCAACTGAGATTGGATGTAATGGAAGGGCAGCAAGCTCTCTCTTTTCCTGTGAAGAATTCACAATTCTTACACCTCTTGATCCATGCATAGCAATCACCGAAGATTTTAGGCCAATAATAACCAACCTTCATGATTTTTAGAGCTGTCACTCTTGGTATGCAAAATGACCACCAACGGGTCCACCATGAAACTCTTCCAACACCCTTTAAATTTGATTTGTGCTAATGCATCTTAGTAGCACTCCATTTACATATTTCTTGAACAAAACTCCGTCAACACTGGCATACGGAGACAGCCTGCAATCTGAAGTGTCTCCTTTGTGTCTTGTTCATCTCCGGAGGGCATAGGCCTGTACCTAGGAAGTGTATAATGCCTTGGGTCCAGCAAAGAGTGGGGGTAGCATTATTTTCTTCTTGGTTGCCACTTGGCTCATGGCTGTCCTGGACTGTCAAAAACAGCTTCTTCTTCATTGCATACTTCTTTTTGCTTCCCCAAAACCAGATGCTCACACAATCCTTTCCCTCTTACCAGCTTGGTGATCTTGATCTCAATGTCATACTCCATGACACGGGTGATCCAACCTACCCTTTTCTCATTCAAATCCTTGTTGAGGAGGAAGTCCTTAACCCCAGCGTGTGAGACCAACAACTGGACCTTGTTGTTTGAGATTAAATGCTTGAATTTCTTCAAGCTTCTGATTACTACAAGTACATGCTTCTCAATAAAAGAGTACCTCACCTCATAATCATCTTGGCTCTGGCTGAAGACGGCAATTTGCTACTCATCATTATCCTTGTTTTGCTGTACCAAAATGGTAGAGATAGTGTCATTACCCCCAAATGCATAGAGGATGAAATCCTTGGAGAAGTTTGAGTTGATGAGAGTTGGTGCTTGAGAGATGGCTTCTTTGATTTCTTCAAAACTATCCTTGCCTTCTGTTATCCACTTGAAATCCATGCTCTTCTTTAAAATTTTGGTGATGGGCTTGACAAGGGCTACAAAATCTGGGACAAAACCTCTGAACAAACTTTATTCTTCCCAAGAAAATCTGAAGGGCCTTCTTGTGGCTTGGCAATGGTAGTGCTCTGATGGCTTCAACCCTCTCTGGATCAATTGCTAATCCTTCCTTGGAGACAATATGGCCAAGGAGCTTTCCTTCATGTGTAAGAAAGATGCACTTCTTAGGATTCAAAGGACACTCCAAATCTCCTGCACCTCTGTGAAGACTTGTCTCAAATGAGAGAGGTGGTCTACTGCATTATTTGAGGAAAATAGTGATATCATCAAGGTAAATCAACACCATCATTGTTAATCAAACCCTTGAATGCCATATTCGTAGCTCACTAGAATGTTGCTCCCGGCATTCGACAGTCCAAATGGCATCTTCTTGTAAGCATATGTGCCCCATTTTGTAGTGAAGGCCATCTTGAATTGATCTTCTTCATTCACCATTATCTGATTATAGCCTGAATATCCATCTGAGTGGTGAGAACCTTTCTAAACCAGCTACAACTTGTAATATTTTCTCCATGGAAGGGAGTGGGTAATGGTCCTTGAGAGAGGCTCTATTCAAGTCTCTGAAGTCAACACATAGTCTGATCTCTCCACTCTTCTTTCTGACTGGAACTAAGTTGGCAACCCAACTAGAATGCTTGATTGGGAATATGATCCTTGACGCAATCAGCTTGTCCAATTCTTTCCTCATGAGAGGCTCCATATGGGGATTCACTGGCCTTTACTTTTACCTGATAGGCTTGGATTCCGGATCCAGCTCAATAGTATGGTGTGCCAACTCTGGGCTGAAACCTCTTAGATCTTTGTAAGTCCAAGCAAAGACATCTGGGAACTCTTGACAAAGCTGAACAAAATTAGATTTCTCTTGTGAGGTACTTACTTTGCCAATCTTGTAATGCTTTGCCTTCTTCCACTAAAATAGCCTTTAAATCTTCACCCTTTACTTGAATGTTCACTTTCTCCTTTTGGAACTGATCATTTGGGTTGAATATTGACTCCAAGGTGATAAGTCCCATTGGCAGCTTGTTAGTTCTCAGCTGTACTACCTGGTCACCATACTGTTGTTCGCAGCTTTTCTTGATTCCTGGCTGAGAACTCAGCTTCTTCTTGCAAGGAAATGGATGATTTGTTGGTCATTTTCAAACACTTGCCAACTTGAAATTGTTATCCAGCAACAGAAGGCCTCACAATCACATTGGATGTTTGGCTGATACCTTGTCACTTGTTGAATGCTTTCCACAATGTCAAAGGCTGCTCCTACTGCTGCCAAGCCTATCAGCGAGCTTGATTCTCTTTCCTAGGAATGGAATTGATACCAAAACCCTCAAAATCTTCTATGAGGTCCAATACCCTCTTCTTGTAGCATCTGAGTAGATAATTCTTGGCAGCGTGTTGTCCCTTGACCTGGTTTACAATCAATTCACTGTCCCCAAAGACTTGCAAGTTCCTGTATGCCTTTCTTCTTGATTGCCTAATGCAGTCCCTTGCACCAAGGCTTCATATTCAGCAGTGTTATTGGAGCATGCAAATTGAAAATCTGACAGGCTGAATAGTACCTTATTCCTCAAGGTGAAACAAGCATGGCTCCACCTCCTGCACCTTGTCTACTCCTTGATCCATCAAAGAACATAGTTTCCATACCTCATTGTCATCTTTGTGGTTTAGCTTGGTGATGCTAGGAATGGGCTGATTTTCTTCGTGTATGTAATAGACCCCTAGCTTAGATTCTTCTACTTCTTGATAAGGATCAAATGCATGTACCTTGTTTGCCCATTCATCAAGAGTTAGATCTAGGATTCTTCCAACCTTAGTGTCAGCTTCATCAGTGCTTGGGTGATCTTCTTGATCAAATGTTGAGCAATTGGCATTAATTTGACTTGGAGTGTAAGGCTCAATATGGAAGTTTGCAATAGTTTCTGACCTGATTGTAGCCTTAGTTCCATACCTCATTCTGAACAGCATGTGAGACCAATCAGCAGACAAATATCCCCCAATCTTGGCTATGAAGTCCCTTGACAAGCAAAGGGCAAAGAGCGGTGGAAGGTCTATGACTGATACATCTTGTAAAACAACAACATTTGGACATGCGTGCAAGGTAAGACTCAAGTTTCTAATCACTCCAACTATTGCTACCGCTGTCCCATCCAGTTGTACTACCCCTTTGGATGTTGTTTCATACTAGAGCCCTAGCTGATCAGCTATTTGTTTGGGCATGACAAAACTACTTGCTCCAGAGTCAATCATGCAATTGTGCACTAGCTGACTTCCAATGATTAATGAAACATAGAAAGGAGGGGGATTCAACATTTTACCTTGCTATCCTCCATGATTTCCCTCAGGCTAGGTAGCATTTGTAAGCACTTTGTCTTGCATCTGAACTTGTTGATTCGAAGTTGGCCAGTCCCTCATGGCAGCTTGCAGTAAATCTCTCTGGCCTGGTATAGATAGGGATTCCCACATTGATATATTGACGTTTGTCTTTTTCATCTGATTAATGATACTGAATGGTGATGAAGGATCTCTTTACTATCCCTTGGTTTGCACATTCACCCATTGTATGTGGGCAGCAATAGCTGGTATTTGAGTTGGCCTAGGGGCTGTTCTTGGCTGCCCTTGTGCATTTAAAACTGGACTTTGCTTGCCAACCATTTGTGGAGCCGTGGAAGGTTGTGGATTGGTTGGGGCTAATGGCTGTTCTTCACCCAAATTACTCTTTTTTGACCTTGTGTTGGCTGCAACACCTTGAGAAACTGCTTGATTCATGCCACAGAAATCTTCTGCTTACCAGTTCACCAATGTGGTGTCATTTGGGGCTGATTGCTGTTGGAATGTTTCTTGTTGTTGACTATTTCCTTGACTGCCCTCGCCCTCCACACCAGTAGTTGTCACCATTAGTGCTTGATTCAAAGCACCATTGAAGCACATGGATTGGTTATGAGGCTCATTGCATGGAAAGCACTAGTCATACTCTTGAGCAATGTTGTTTTGTGTTGGCACCAATGCCTTAGAGGCAGATATGGCATTTGGATTATATGGCTGAAATGGTCTATTGGCAGGAGGATTTTTTTGATTCATATTTGTAGCTGGATTAGGGGGTCTTTGTGGTTGGTAAGGCTGCCTATTAGGCTGAGCTTGGGGTTGATAAGAAGGTCTGAAACCTTGGGCTTGCTGCCTCTTGAGAGTAACCAGCTCATTGCCTAGGTTTTACAATTTCTTCATGACCTCTTGAAGCTCATTTGGGGCACTCGGAGATGAAGTGGAAGCTTCATTTGAACTCTGATTTCTAGGAGTGGGAGAAGGGGCCAGATTAGGTGCTTGATGGGTGTTTGGATTCTCTAAGCTTGGAAACAATGGCATGGGAGGTCTAGGGGCAAGTTTGCCAGCTTGAATCAAACAATTTTCAGCCCTAATGGCAATGCTATAAGCCATAGGGATAGTTATGCCTCCCATGGACTGAATTAACATAGAAATATCAGAATTTAGAGCTTTGAGATAGTAAAGAAAAGCACCTTTTGTTGTTGGCCTGAATGCCACTGGAATTCTCTCCCAAATCTTTTGAAATCTAAAGTTGAAATCAGCCAGCTACTCCAAAAGAGACAAGTTGTCTCCCTTCTCTCCAAATGGCTCATGAAGTGCAATGCATAGCTGATTCCAGTTTGTGATAGAACTAGCTCCAAGGCTTCTAAACCATTGCAATGCTTTACCCTTGAATGAAGATGCCAGTAACTTGACAGCCACTTGCATTTCATTGATTTCATGAATTGCACAAAGGTTAGCAATATCTTTAACATGATCACCTGGAGTAGTCTGATTTTCTCCAGTGAATTAGGGAATGTTCTTCAAGGCTGCAATAGGAACTGGATGTTGTGCATTGAGAGCAAGTGGGCTGCTGCCTGTGAAGTTGACGTAGGGATTGTTTTGAGCCATTCTGATTGGTCTTAAAACCCTTGTTGACTGGATGAAAGGCCTACTAGGTGGAGGAGTTGAGAGAGTTCTATTTGGTGGAGATGGAGACCTTTGAATCCTTCTTCCTCTTTGCCTTCTTCTTGGAGATAATTGTAGGTATTCAAACAACACTTCTTCTTCTCCAACTCTTGACCTTGTGGTGATTCTTCTCATGAGTTTTCAGGCCTGCACTACTAAAACCAGTTGATTCTTCCCCTTGGAGTCGCCATATATGAAAATAATAACTCTTTTAAGCAAGAAAATTACAGCAGGTGCACATCAAATTTGCTGCAATAAAAATGAGACCTCTGGTCCCACCGGGCGTGCCAAAACTGTTGTCGTAGACTCACAGCACCCTTGGATGCAGATTAGACTTCTAGGTTGATCACTCTAGCATCCAGTGTGATTGCACAACATGGAAACCTCTCTCCAAGTGTGGGACTTGTTAAACTGAGAGAGGAATCTCTAGATTAGAGGCTGGTTCCTCAAACTCCTCTGATTAGATCTAATGCTTGCACAACTACAGAGTTTCAGATCCTAATCCTACTTTAAAATGCAAGGAGACAGGGATAGAAATGCAAAAATTAAAACTAACTAAAGATGGTGATGCACCAAAAGGAGTGGTGAATAATTTTGTCAAGCAAATAGACACAGACCAAAGATTGCAACATAAAACATACACAGGCTGATAAGATATAATTTAGGATCTGAAATGAAGCAAATAATACAAACAAAGGACTAAAACCATTCACAAGGCTTGCATTATCATTTCAGTGTCAAAACCATGCATTACAACCTCAGAGAGGTAAAAAATGTTATAGTCTTTGGAGAGGTCTGATTCTTCAAACAATCACTTGCTGGAGGTGAAAGAAGAAGTTGCTATGCCCAAAAGATGTTCCACACTTTAGAAATGAGCCAAATCTAGTTTTCTCAGAACTTGCTCTTTTCTTCTTGGACAGGGGAGTTAGAAAAAAATCTGAGGGGACCCTAGAAACATGATTTTTTGCCTTGAATCAATCTATTTACCTGGGACTTGAGAAGGTAATGCATGTTATCAAAATCACCTTGGGGGTGAATTTTGGATAACAGTATCATCAGGTTAGGATTGCAAAAGAGGATTAGGAAAAGACTAGTTTTACTACTAAATGGGACATATTTGTGCTGTGATGACTTTTGGTCTGAAAAACGTGCCTACTATATTTTCACGTATAGTTGTTCAAGCATTCAAAGATTTTATTCACAACATATTGCAAGTTTATTTAGATGACTCGACAGTGTATGGACTTGTTTAGGATCATTGTAAAAATTTACGCTTAATGTTTGAAAGATGTCGCCAGTTAAGCATCTCTTTGAACATTAAGAAATGCGTATTTACTACACCATTTAGCACATTATTAGGGCACATCATCTGCAAGGAAGGTTTTTTGGTTGATCTAGCTAAGGTTGTAGTCATTATCGACCTAGAAGAGCCTACTAGTCAAAGTGAGCTGCATAGATTCTCAGGTCACACTGGGTATAATAGAAAATTTATAAAGGGGTATGCTAAGGTTGCCGCACCCTTGGAGGAACTACTAAAAGGAAAAGGGATGTTCTACTGGGGAGAACCGAAGCAACGTGCATTTGAAACATTGAAGGAGAAACTTACTACAACGCCTTTTCAACGCTTTCCTTCGTGGGACCAACCATTTCATGTACATGTGGATGCGTCTGACATGACCATTGGTGCGGTGTTGGCTCAGCTTGGAGAAGGTATTATAAATCATCCTATCTATTTTTCTAATAGAAATTTGACTCATGTAGAGGAGAATTATATAACTACAGAGCGTGAAGCTTTGTCAATGATCTATGCACTACATAAATTCAGATAGTGTCTACTAGCAACACCATTTGTATTCTATACTAATCACATGAAATTGAAGTATTTGGTAAATAAGCCCATTTTACAGGGGCACATATACCGATGGGTACTCTTTTTCCAAGAATTTGATTTTACAATTGTGGTCAAACCAGGGAAGAGTAATTTTGGACTAGACCATCTATCTAGAATACAATCAAGGGAGGATGCAAATGTAATTGAAGATACCATGCCCGATGCAAAATTATATAGGTTACAACGCACGCCATTGGAATTAGAGGAAATTCCTATATTTCCACATACAAGTATGGTGCCAGAAGGAATGAAATCCTTATAGAAGAAAAAACTTTCCATTCACATGGCACTATTTATTTTGATTAGCGGTGACTTGTACAAGTTAGGGCAGGATGAAGTATTGCACCACTGTGTACTGGAACATAAACACATAGATATCACAGAGGAGGCTCATGGTGCTATTGCAGGTGGGAACTATGCAGGTGATGCCACTATGTGCAAGATTCTACTCACTGGATTATGGTGGGAGACCTTGTATAAAGATTATAAGGCATATTGTAAGGCTTGCGATCACTGTCAGCACCTTGGAAAACCATGTCAACGAGATGAAATGTCATTTAGATTTATTACTAGTGCAGAACCATTTGAGAAATGGGATATAAATCTTGTAGGTCCTATTTCACCAGTCGTGCATAGGACTAGATTGCGTTATATCATCACTTGCATATATTATTTGACAAGGTGGGCAAAAGAAACACCTACAAAGGATTGTACACTAGCTACAACAACCAAGTTTCTATGGGAAAATATTATTACAAGGTATGGATGCCTATTGAGTTTGACCAGTGATAGGGGCACACATTTTCTGAATGAGACAATCAGAATTCTATTGGATGAATTCATGATTTCACACCATAAGACTACACCATATCATCCTCAAACAAATGGGACTGTTGAGGCTTTCAACAAGATCTTGAGCCAGCCATTGACAAAAATTTGTGATGTTGGAAGAAAATATTGGGATGATAAATTTTTTACCATGATTTGGGCTTATAGAAAAAAATACAAGTGGTTAAACAAGTCCACACCATTTCAATTAGTGTTTGGTGCAGAAGCAGTCCTTCCTATGGAATTCATGTTACCTTCTCTGCGTATTGCGTGCACTAGAGGTCTAGCTGATGAACAAGCATTAGAAGAATGAATTGAACAATTGATTAAGTTGGATGATTGATAAGAAATAGCATGCTAGAGTCAGAAGCAAGAAAAATCCAGGTGGAAAGCATGACATGATAGGCACATTAGGGAAACAAATCTTTATATAGGTCAGATGGTACTTCTTTATGATTCTAAGTTTTTGCACCATCCAGGAAAACTCAAAGTACATTGGTTAGGACCATATGTTATCACTTACATACTTGAAATAGGAGCTTGTCAGTTAGAAAAGCTTGATGGAATATGGTTACCTGGTAACTTCAATGGGAGAGGATGAAGCCCTACTATAATAAGTCTTCTTGGTGTTTTTACTAAGGTAGTGTTTCCATTTAGATTATATTTTCAATTATGTATTCCTTTAATGTATTTCCTTCTTTGTCGCTATGCTCTTTTCCGATATAGTTGGTGTTTTGTGAAATAAGTGCATTTGCGCACCAGAAGCTAATTACCATTTGCAGTATTTTTATGCACAGAGGACTGCACATACCATTTGTGTGGGGTGGTTATTGAAAAATGGGTACACATAAAGGAAAAAAATTGCTACAAGGTGTTATTCAAGTTTGAAGAGTTGGTGGACATAATATTTCTTCCAAATAAGGACCATAGATGGAGATAAATGAAAGGAACAGTATAACGTGAGGTAAGTCAGCGGTCTGTGAAGACTACCAGGAGAAGGCACAGTGACGAGGTACTCAGGCACATGGAAGCATTCTAAAGAGAATTATGTAGTGAGAAGGTAAGAAGGCACGCTAAAAGGTTATAGCTGAGGTGTGAATTATGTACCGCATGGAAAATGTGAAAAGGGTCAATTAATGAGGATTGTTGTTAGGTGAAGGAGCAATAAATGCACTAAATTTTTCAAAATAACTATATATAAGGGATGCGAGTTCATTTTTACCATTGTAAATCACAAAAAATTGAATGAGATAAGTGCAAAATGAGTTGAGTGAATCGTGTTGAGGTGCAAAGAGTGTGAAACCAGACATGTAGAGAGAAGATTTGTGTAGGAGAAGCTTACATCCCCATTGGTGAAGGGTTTGAGCGAAGCAGAGAATTGTGAAAGAGCTAGGGCATGTAATTTTAACTAGGGAATGCAGATTCAAGCTAGGGTTTGGAATTTCTACGTCACAGAAGATAGAAGGAAAGAATTTGTCACACTACAGAGGACAAAAAGTTATGATTTACATATGGAACCAAAGAAAGCACCTACCTGTAGGAGCCAAGGGAAAGAAGAAAGTGGAAGCAGAGGTTGAAATTTCCCCTGAGAGTAATTTCTCAAAGATGCAATACCCAGAAGGCTATGATAGTGGGACAAGAATGGGATTCTCTCATGTCTGGAAGTGCAAGATAAGTGATTACAACCACCACACATTGGATAATAAAAAGGAATTGGACACGTTGTTGAGTACAAAGACAAAACAAGCACACACAACAGAGGACATGCCAGTGTATGATGACACTGTAGAGAAGTTGCTAAAGTCAGTATTGGAGTCTACCAATTGTACAAGCTCCCATATTTCAGAAAATATGAACCTTTGTACCAATGGTTGATGAGTAGGGTACATGAAGACTTTTTCTTATTTCTACCAGATGCAAGGGTAAGGATTACAACCACTTTGATTTCAACTATAACATGATTAAAGGGCATAGGAGTGGATCTGGGATAGTGACTTAACAGATAAAGTGGACAATCCTGGAGACATGGAAGGAGTTAGGGTATACCAAGGGTCCACACGGAATGGATATCAAAAAATTGAAGAAGTACCCAGTGGTACATGAAGCTGCACATCTAGTGACCAAATTGAATGATCAAGAGAGATGGTCACATGTGAATACAATGTGGCTACACATTACAAGGAGAATATCATATGGAATAATTTACAACATATCAGGGCTACATTGTGGAAACTATCATCGAGGAAGTGCTCACAAGGTGAGAAAATCAGTTTCGGTGCTATCATATTTTCCCTTGTATTTATGGAGATCAGAGTGCCTTGATGGGCCAAAGAACAAGATCTGGGAGTACCCCATGCAAAACAAGTCCCTTGGGGAAAGATTTGACAAGTACTTGTGTGAAGGGTCAATGAGTGGACCATTCAAGCAAGAGGGAGGAGATGTGGTATGATCAAGCTCCACATGAGAATTTGAAGAGGAGTGGCGCATCCCCAAGGAGTTACCTTCTGGTGGTGGGCAAGATCAGTTGCAGTTCACTGGTGTATCAACACTTCTGCATCATGTGATTTGTAATGAAGGATGGGACTTGGAGCCCCTGGTGTAAACTTTTGTATGCCTTCACAGCACACTACTTCCATAGGCATCAGTCCATCATTTTACTGAATGCATTCCACCTGAATTTTTTTGTAGACAAGGTAGACTGTGACTACCACACGTTATGAAAGACGTATGTATATCCAAGTCAGACTACCTACATTGAGAGGCTAATTTCAAACATGATAAACATGAAGCCTGTGAGTTTTGGTGATTGGAGATAGTGGATCTGTGTTGGTATAACCTAAAATTAAGCCTAAGTTGGAGGGTAAAAAAATATGTGGAGAATGAGTTCGCACTCCTAGAGCCACCTAAGGGTAAGCATATAGTGGAGAATGTACCATCTCCGAAGCCCACTAAACCTATAGAGGTAGATGATGAGGAGGAAGAGCATGAAGAGAGTGGCAGGCTTGGTACATAGAGGACAGAGGAAACCCACGGATAAGGTAGAAGATAATGCATAAGTACTCCACCCCAGGCACAAGAAGAAGGAGATGAAGAATTGGAAGTAGGAGTAGATCCTAAAGAACACTGCTTTAAGAGGGTGTTCGGGACAAACAAGAACTCAAGGAGCTACTCCAAAATCAATATGTACGAAGATCACCATGAATCTCTACCATAGAAGGAGACAACTAAGAAGAGAAGGAGAAAATTGAAGCTGAATGAGGAGGCTGGAAGAGTCTGAAGAGAGCGACGCCTGGATCACCTATACAACTAGAGGATGTGGAAGAACCCAAGGAAAAAGAAATTAAGGTTGAGGAAGAAGGGTATAGAATCCAGGAGAAACAGAGCAAGATACTGCTTAGGACATAGAGGATCCAACTCCAAACCTTGGTGCTCAAGTTCCCAAGGGGCCAAGATCAAGGAGGGCAAGTGGAGAGTACTCTGCACCAGTCATGGGTTATGAAGAGGACACAAGTAAAATTTTCGCACACGTGATTTAGAATATAGTGGGCCTTAAGGACTTATATGGATGGGAGTTGATGGACCCTAACATGGTAAACCACATGCATGTGAGGAAATAATTGTCATGGTCCATGCAAACTCACACGGAAGAGCCTGATTTTGATGTGTGTGAAGAGTCTTGTGTATCAAGGAGAATGAGAAAGGCACCACAAAACAAGACATATAACCATCAAACCCACTAGTTATGTCTGATGAATAGGTGAGTAATTCCCTAGTGAAGGTGTCTACAAAGGTGGTGTGCAGAAATGTGGATAAAGTTACCACCATTAAAGCAGTAAGAGAAGATATTAAAGTGCTAAGGGAAGAAAAAAAAGCCAAAGATGAAGAGATCACACGTCTGAAAGGAGAGAAGGACCTAGAGAAAAAGAAGAATGGGGTTTTTATTGGCATTGCAGAGGAGATCAGGGATCATGTCCTATAAGAAAGACCACACTTAGAGCCCCAAGGTACCTAAAAAAGGTTCCCTTAGTCTATGTACTATGTGCATACATTAGTTGATCTGGTGCTTGAGGATGGACCATTTTTGGATGTCAGTACTATAAGGACACTAAGCAGGTAGCAAGAGAGGGCAAAGGATTCAATAGTTTGCCAAATATTTCATCATACGAGACATTGCTTTAAACCTTGTAGGAGGAGCTGAAGAAAGCAGGACCAAGACACTGAAAATATGTGCTAGCTCCAGAAGGCAGTAATAAGGATCAGGACAATAATAGAAGAAACTATTAAGTCCTAAAAGGAAATAAAGGATGAAACCTTTGAGATGTGCAGAAAGATTGGTGCTAGTTGAGAAAAAGCAGTGAGGCCCTTGTCGCAGCTCAAGGACCCCCATAAGGACAAGTTGGATGAAATAGGGAAACGTATAGTGTAAAAGATGAATTTGTTAGAAGGAAGAATGCCTGATAACGTCCAACATTATTCTGGTGTTGCAAAATGAGAAGTGATAAATTGCCAAAGATGAGGTAGAGTGTTTTCCAGCGGACATTCCCAGAAATAAGATAGAAGTTGTACTAACCAAATGGATAGACCTTGAATGCGGAGATAAATTAAGAATATCTGGAATTGATTCTTCTGGTTGAGACAGAGGATGTTACATAGTGAGATTTCATGCTTTGATGCAATAAATTATTTCATTTATTTCCATTCTTTACTCTTTATTAATCAAAGAACAACCATTACCAGGGTGACAATGCAGTTTAGTGTGGGGATAAATGTTGAGGTGGGATAAGAATATGATGTGAAGGAGAGGGTGCACTGAAGACTCGCACATGTGCAGGAGTAAAGCACAGTCAAAGGTGCATGGTCGGATAGGGAAGCACATGCATGCTAAAAGACAAGGGTAGAATTCGAGACTTATCCGTTTCCACATGTATGAGCTATTTGTTGGAGATAGTGTGCAAAGCACAAAAACCAGGTAAAAACTTGCGCTGACACGCATGGGATATTTTATTAGAAGAGAGGTCTACTAAGTGCTTTTCAATGCATTCAAGATAATAATAGAATTGTTACTACCAATTAAATAGAAGAGATCTGATTGTCACTCTGCACTTGCATGTGTGGCAATTTTTGTAAAGGGGCATGGCTATTTTCAATGTGTGACCTATTTTGGGAATTGTGAAAGTGGTCAAGGGAAAGTCCCTAATCTTATAATTATGTAGTGATCTGCGTAGTATAGGAGGACTGTGTACATGAACTATTGTGAAGTTATGCTACCATATCTGATGCTGCCACATGAGCTTATAGTAGTACTTATTGTAATAAAATTACTGTGTATTTATTGTGCTTAATATAATGTAGTGCATTGGTTGAAATCAAGGTATTAATCATTAGTATAATTGGTTCTCTACATGATTGAATTCATTTATGGTTATTATTTTAAGCCTATTACTGTTTATATCATAGATATAGACATGCTCTGTAGTATGTTGTATTAATTATGGATATGAATGCATTAAGTCTTCATCATGCTAACATCCTACAAAAAAAACCCTAAAGAGGGTCCTGGTACCTTTGCATGCTTCAGGTGAGTGCTCGGTCTAGGTTGAGTGATGTGCCACAACACTTAGGTTATTACTGGTAAATTATAGGTTACATCAAGTATCTCCTTGACTCATGCCCGCGATAAAACCAATAACATAACTCTATAATAACTCACACCCTCTTGACTATGTAAATCAATACATATATAGGGGTGGGGACTTTCCCTTTAGCACTCATGCATTATCTCAAAATAGGTCACATGCTAATAATAGCCTTGCACGAATGAAAAACATGCAAGTGATCTAACAATAGACTTCTTATAGTTAACTTTGAGAATAAATCCTATTATTCGCCTAAACTATGCATAAAAATCAAAATGATACTTACTCCTAAAATACCATTGCGTGTGTTGTAAGTCTTCCGGTCTTTGTGTGCCCAACACTCTTACTCCAAAAATAGCCTTCACAACAGAAGTGGCTAAGTCCTGATCCTAGGCATGTCATCCTTACTATAGCGCGACACTACATGTTCCTCTGTGCCCTACATTTGCGTGCCTAACACTTAGCCCATTTTTTTCCATCCAACACAAGGTGTTGGAGGATAAGAAATTCTAGTTTCACCTCTAGGTATTAAGTACTACTCAACTTTCTACTTTCAGTTTGCTTGTTCAAATAATACAACTAAATATGAAGCCTTGATCCATGGGTTGCATTGGGAAAGAAAGAGAGGCATTAGGAACTTGGAAGTTTTTGGAAATAGCGAGATGGTCGTGAACCAAGTAAGAGGGAAATTTTTTTCTAAGATGAGCTTCTAAAGAACTACAAGAATTGGGTATGGGATCTTATTGAATATTTTGAAGATTTAGCATCAATTACATACCAAGAAAAAAGAATGAGGCTGCAGACATACTTACAACAATTGGGGCAGCGTTTGATGTTGTAGAAAGTATTAAAAGTGAGAAAACCCAACCTCATATCAAAGTGATTGTAAGACCGGATTTCCTAGACAATAATACTAGTTAGAAAGTCTTCGAAAATGATCGGAAAATCATCAATTTTTTATAAGAAGAAGCTGAGTTCTCTGCTAGAAACCAAGATGAATTGAGCAGGAGTATGGTGACCAAGTGGTGCAACTGAAAAAAAATAAATTACCAAAGGGTCTTGTGAATTTGGAATCAATCTTCAACTTAAATGACCAGTTCCGAAAAGAAAAGGAAAACATTCAAGTCAAGGGTGAAGACTTAGAGCCTATTTCAGTAAGTGAAGGCAAGGTACTGAAAATTGGAAAGGTAAGTACTCAACAAGAGAAATATGATTTTGTCCAACTTTTTCAATAATTTCCAAATGTCTTCACCTGGAATTATAAGGATTCAATCCAAAATTAGCACAACATACTATTGTTTTGGATCTAGAATCCAAGCCCATCAGGTAGGAGCAAAGGCTGATGAATCCTCATATTAAACCCCTCATGAAAAAAGAATTAAATAAGCTAATTGAAGCTACAATCATATTCACTATTAAAAATTCAAGTTGGGTAGAAAATTTGGTGTTGGTGAGGAAAAGAAATGGAGAGATTAGATTATGTGTGGAATTTCAGGATGTTAATAGAGCTTCACTCAAAGATCATTATCTGCTCCCTTCAATGGAACAAATCTTGCAAGTAGTGGTTGGTTCCAAAATGTTTTCATTGCTAGACGGTTACTTAGGATATAATCAAATCATAATGAAAAAAGAAAATCATTTCAAGACAACCTTCACTACAAAATGGGGCACATATGCCTATAGGAAGATGACATTTGGATTGTCAAATGTTAGAGAAACATTTCAGCAAGAAATGTATATGACATTCAAAGGGTTGATGAGCAAGATAGTGCTTGTTTATCTTGATGATAGCATTGTGTTCTCAAAGAATGCAACAGACCATCTCTTTCACCTTAGACAAGTATTTCAAATGTGTGGAAGATTTAGAGTGTCTTTGAACCCTAAAAAGTGTATCTTCTTGGCACATGAAGGAAAATTGCTAGGCCACATTGTTTCAAAAGAAGGATTGACAATTGATCCCGAAAGAGTTGAAGATATTTGAAATCTACCATTTTCGAGTCACAAGAAGGCTCTCCAAAGCTTCTTGGAGAGAATAAACTTTGTTCACATATTTGTGCCTAATTTTGCCACTTTGGTGAAGCCTTTGACGATGATGTTGAAGAAGATCCTTGCATTCAAGTGGACAATAGAAGGCAAGGAAATTTGAAAAGCCATCAAACATGCTATATCTCAAGCCCCAACTCTCATAAACCCATATCTTTAAAAAAAATTATGCTCTATTCTTTTAGAGGTTCAGATACGATCTCATCCATCTTGGTGCGTTGAATAAAGAATGTTTAGAGCAGCCCATTATTCAGCCAGATTTTAGAAGATTATGAAGTGAGGTATTATTTTATTGAAAATCACGTCCTTGTTGTGATTAGAAGTTTGAAGAAGTTTATACATTTGGTCTCAAAGAATAAAATTCAGTTGCTAGTGTCTCATGTGGGAGTCAAAGACTTTCTTCTAAAAATATATTTAAATGAGAAAAGAGTAAGTTGGATCACTTAGGTGATGGAGTATGACATTGAAATTAAAGTGACTAAGATGGTCCTTGATAAAGGCCTATGTGAGTAGCTCAATTCCAAACAACATGCCAAATCAGAAAGTGAAAAAGAGGTTATCATAGTGCCGTAAAATGATAAATAACAACCAATTAATGATGTTCCCATTCCATATTGGAATCAAGCCCTGGTGCATTATCTTCAAATAGGTTTGTTCCCTCCATAATGGAGTAAAGAAAAGGGAAGATACTTCATATTACATTCCATTCTGTATGTACTTATTGACGGTGTTATAGTCAACAAGGACGTGAATGAAGTTCTCCTAAGGTATATCCCAACAAATCAAATTGATAAAGTGTTGCATGAGCTCCATGACCGGGAAGTGGGAGGTCACTTGACCCATGAGTAATAACCCTCAAGATCATGAAAGTTGGTTATTATTGGCCTACACTATTCAGTGATTGGTATGCATGTATTAAAAAGTGAAAGAAGTGTGCATTCTTTACAGGAAAATAAAGGCTAACAGATCTGCCCCTTCATCCCATTTTAGTTCATCAAACATTCATGCAATGGGGATTGGACTACATTGGAGTTATCAATCTAACCTTGAGACAAGGCCATAAGTGGATACTAATGGCAACAAACTATATCACGAAGTGGACTAAAGTGGTGGAACTCAAGGAAGCAAATGAACCTAGCATCTTGGACTTCAATGAGGGGATAGTGATGAGGTTTAGTGTACCTTCCACTATCATATCAGATAATGCATTGGCATTTCTTGGCAAAAAAATCATTGAATGGGTTGTTATAAATAGAATATATCTCAACACTTCTTCCAACTATTACCCCCAAGGTAATGGGAAAAAAAAGTCCACAAACACGAACTTGTTGAGAATCATAATAATAAATCTTGATGAGAATCCGAGAATCTGGCACATGAAGCTCAAATCATATTTATGGGTTGATAGGATAACACCCAAGAGGCCAATAGGTAGTTCTCCATACAAGATAGTATATGGGAAAGAAGCAGTGCTACCAATATCACTTGAGTTGTTAGCATTAAAACTCATGAAGAAACTGGAACTATCCGAGTTTGAACCTATGGGAATCAGGTATGCAGATATGATGGAATTGGAAGAAACAAGAGAACATGCAGTACAAACCATGGAGAAGGATCAAACACTAATCAAGAGGAGCTTTGACAAGAAATCTAAGACCAAAACATTCCAGGAGGGATATTTGGTGCTGAAGTGGGATGTAGATCGAGAAAAACTAGGAAAACATTCCAAGTTTGATGTAATATGGAGTAGTCCTTACATGATCATAGAGTGCAAAAGTAGTATTGCCTTACGAATGGCTAAGTTGGATGGTGAAGAACTACAAATTCCTGTCAATGGAATCTATCTCAAAAATTGCTACTAGAAGGAAGGTTTCTCACCCTTGTACATATTAGCTTAGGATTTTCATTCCTCCAAGTGCTTATACACATTGCATTGTTGTTAGAGTAGTTTTTCCAATTTCCCTAAGTGAAGGTGTACATGCTCTATTGCTTCTAGTATGTGTTCTTGTACATTTCATCATGCTTATGGAAAGAGAAATTGTAACAATAAAACTCATAGTTTCTAGTAACAATTTATATCCTCAAGAGAACTCAAATGTAGAGAAACTAAAATCAAATCAAGAGGCAGATTTCAAAATCTCCATTGTTTTTCTTTTTCATATTAGCAACTGAGTTTCTCGTGCCCTCACCAAATTAAAAAATTAGTATTGGGGGTTGTTGTAGTATTGCAGCAGATAGCGGTCCTTAGTGCTTTGATTAGCCTTCAAGTAGTGTTTAAGAAGCAAAAATTAACCTCTTTACATACCTCCAAGGATTGATAACAATATTTGTAGCCTTCAACAATTTCCCAGGCAATGGGTTGAAGAGAAATAAAGGAAATCAAGATTTAATAGAGTTCCATGATGTCTTAAATTGAATAATTTCTTAATTGAAGCTCTGCACCATGTGACATCTGCCAACTTCATACTATTGTGGAAAGGAACTGATGAAAGTCCCAGGTTAACACAATTTTCCACTCTCACAAAAAAATTAAATTGAATATTTTCTCATGAAATTTTAGAGTGCAAGCAACAAGGCAGTTCAGGAAATGAGAAACAACATCTTAAGAATTTTAGGGTCAAAGTTTTCAAATATGACCGTGAGAGACTCCATGCCTAATGGATAGATTCAAGACACTAGTCAGTCCATTTAGAAGGCAAATGGCACTATGAGTTGCCAAATTGTTATCCGATTTCACCACCCGGGTGAAATCGAGCAACAGAACATGATTGTAATTATAAAATATCATACCCATTTAGAGCTTACAGGTAGATTCAGTGATCAGGGTAGAATCAGAGTCTTTAAGAGAGTTGAAGGTCACAACAGAAATTTTTCCTCTTTTTGGTCTTCACAGAGTTTCAAAGTTTTATCCAACTGAGAGACCAACAATGGGGTTCACTTGCAACATTTAATGGTGAAATATAGTGACCATATATCACTCTGGTGCTAGAAAAATCTAGCAAGTTCATGAGGTTTATGGGGAGTTAAGGAGTTGAGAGATTTGTATTTTGGCCCTTATGATTTGACCAAGTCATGGGGATGAGCTATTTAGACAAAGCATTGAGTTTCTTTGATGTATAGTCGAGCTCATTAGATGAAAGATCAAGCTATTCATAATTCTGAGATATGTTTTTGTATTAGTGATCTACAATATTGATCCAATCTCCTGAGGATCCCATCGAACTATTAGAGGTTGCATGAGTCATTGGTCGAGCCAGGTACCCAAGCCACCGAGCTAATATCGAGCATGATCAAGTTGTTTTTGGGAGTCGGGTTGTCTTATAAGAAATGGACCGTTTAAGTTTTGATAAAAATGAGTCAAGCCAAGATTAGAAGCTCATGGATGAGCTATGGGAAAAAAGGGATTGTGTAAGGAACCCACTCATATCAATGAGCTATTGAAATTGAAACCGATTTGTTCCAAGTGTAAGGAGGATCACATTAATCACTATGGGAAAGATACTTTATTAGGACCAGGCTATGTGAAGCTCTATCAATCCATTAAAAATTCAAATGTTGGGCAAGTTATCCTAAGAGGATCAGGCTCTACATCGCGACCATACTGAACTCTATGCAGGCTTGCAGAAGTCGATGTAGAGAAGTCAAGTTTTCAGTAATAATTCAAACTAGTGTGACATCTTCCATCATGTGAGTTATTTTAAGAAGTCATCGAATTGAAGGATGAGCTACGAGTTGGAATGGTGAGCTATACAATAACTTGGAAAATTTTTAAATGGAGAGATGATGCTTGAAATCGGTAAGTTCTCATAGGATCCTGTGTGGGTAAGGTGGGAGACAATGACCCAAATGGCCCAAGTAATGTTTGTGCCATGAAAATGTAAAAACACCTGACATAATGCAAAGCGGGGGACGATGGATTTTGAGGGCCCATGTCGCCTGTGGGCTGTGTGTGTGGAAAAAAATCAATGTTGCCACATGACATGGTGTGTTGATGGCAAGCCAAGGAAAATTCCTTGCAAAATGGGCAAGTAGTGTTATGTGGGAATGGTTGCATTTCACGACCCAAGTGGCCCAAATTACATTAGGCATTTTTTCCATAAAGGACCTGACATCTCTACAAAGTAATGAATGTAGAGATTACGTGGGTCAATGTCCTGAGTGGCCTAGTCAGCGCAAAGTAGATTAGTGTAATGTAGGTGAGTCGAAAGTTAGAGGTCCATCAGGCCTGAACCATGTTGGGAGGAGTTCACTGCAGAGGGTTTTCATCGACAATACACTTTGACGGTATTTGGATTAGGATCAGCATGAGAATGGGTTCCCTCCGAGTCAATGTGGCCAACAATGCAAAAGGGGAGGATGATTTGGTGAGTGGGATGGCTCGGTGGTGGGTGGAGTTGAGTAATGCCAAGCAGAGGATTCAACTTGGATCAGCCAATGCAATTAAAGCAAGCCCATTGCCAAAGATGAATCAAAATTGGAGTGTAAGGTAGTCGTAGGTATAAAATACAAGCTTAGAACCTAATACAAAGACTCAACGATGCGATGGAGCAAGGTGTCAACTCGAATGAGTTGGAAAAGTTGCAAAACATTGAAACATTAAAACCACTTCCCATATAAACATGAAGAATGTAAGATAGGCCTACCATGATTTAAGTGTCCATTTAATTATTTAATGATGAAAAATATTGTAAAAGAGAGTAAATATTTGAATAATGATTTCCAACTCCAAAATTAAATACATAGTCTCGTGTATTGCAAGAAATCTTGGAAAAACCCAAAATAACCGTAGTCATTTAGAAGCTCATATTTTGAGCATTTCATCTCATTGGAATTTTGATTCCATAAAATTTGCATAAAAATTAGGAAATACATAAATTGATGAAGATTTGATTATGAATTTCTTAGAAAACGGGCTCAGTTCAAATTGGTTGTTGGAGAGTGGTTGAAAGTGCAGTTAATGGGCAAGGGTAGAAAGTTTCTCTCATTACAGGTTGCATATCAATCAAGGATGGATTTTGAAGATTTACTATCATGATTTCCATTCACTTTGGGCACCTTGTAATTTGTGCAAAGATAAAATCTGAGTTTACTTGTTTCTATCTCCTCTCCTTCATTTTCTATAAATTGAGAAGTCGTCTCATTATAAAGGGGCATAATTTTAGTAGCAAAACTTTGTCATTTTGGTTTTTTGAAGATAATGTATTGTAGGCCTTCATAATGGACTCCTTGCATGGTGATCTAGGTCTTTCCTTTATAATACAATGAACTGTGCATATTAATGATGCAATAGATGTAAGTTTTTGGATGTGTCTTCCGTTGATGTGTTTATTTGCATTCCTCTTGCCTCTTAAATTATATTGCAAGTGTATTATTTCTACATCATGCTCTTACAAGGTTTTTTATTGATGTGTTTCTATGGAAATGTAGTTGTGAATGTTGTTTTTAGTTTATGGAGAACTATTATCACCCTTTCTAATCTACATTTTTCTCCCATTCTCACACATTGGAGAGTAATTATCACACCCTTCTTTGGTGCATCACCTATGTAGTGTAGATTTATTTTACTTTCATGCCATTTCTCTCTCCCTAGTCCCTTGGAAGTGGTAGATTAGGAGTATTCATTAGTTCCTTTTCATTAGAGTTAGATTGTACTAGATTAGGAAGAGGAACCAACCTCCTCTGGAGATCTATCTCAAGTAGCAAGTCCCACAACTTGGAGATAGTACCCATGTTACCCAGTCACACTACTTTCCTTAACACACTCCAATGCTAAGAAATCAGAAGGTGTTGTGTTTGGTGATAATAGCTATAACTTAGAGTCAGGCTTAACTCAACTGTGAAGGCCATAAGTAAATAATTTTGCATGGAAAGATATAGAGTGCATCGGGAGAAAATAGCATTTTCATTCTTTTGCAAGAATAAGTATGGATTTGGATTATTTTTAATCAAAATTGTGCAAAATGGGTTGACTCAAACTGCTAGTGGAGATTTCTTTTCTTTTCTACATGGGTGGATATTACTGGATTTGTTTCCAAACAACTAGTTAGGCTAATATTAGCATGAGTTATTTTTGGAACTAGGTGTAGATATTTTTTATTTATACCTTGTTGGTGAAAAGTTGAAAGGGGGACTTATTTTATTTTCCATAGATTTGTATGTAGAATATTGTACCTATAAACCTTCTTGATTAATAAAGACCATTTTCCTACTATTTCAGGCTTTCTGAAGAGTATTAGAACATCTGTTTTACGTGTGTAAGTGAATGTTTGTTTTCCTTTGCATGCTAACAACTGCCCAATACCTCTCGTAAGTTGTTTAGTAAGTTTTGCAGGTCATTCAAGTGTGTTTTAACACCTTTCATGAGTGTAAAATCTGTTGAATAATGATTTTAATGAAGTTGATCAATTCTTTTACAATTCATTAAGTGTGTTTCTGTACAAGTTAAGTCCCAAAATATTTGGTGTATCAACCTTTCTTCTCTTTCAGTTAATTTTTAGTTCTTTCCTAACCTTTAACCCAGTCAATTTCAATAGTTTTAGGTGATCCATCAAGGGAACCATCCTACTTTAGAGGTTATCCTTAGTCCGAGGCACCCAAAAGTTAGAGGAGATCCCATTGTAGTGGTTGAAGTCGGAGTCAGATAGCTTTTCTAACACAAAAGTGAACTTCAGACTGATAACAATTTTTTGGCATGCCTGGTGGGACAACGAACCATATTTTAGTGTTATTTTCAGCGTGTAGAGGAAGATGGTGTTTTCACATGGTTGTTTCTAAAATTCCAAGTTCTCCAAATCAACAACCTGATCTATTGTTTGCAATAGTTATTAGCACTTAGCACGACATAAATGAAGTCTTACAAGTTGTAATCAGCCGAGAGCCACTTGGCCAATTTCAACTGCTTACTACCATTACTATTTTGGATGAGGATTTTGACAGATCTGTAATTTTATAGTGAAGTTTTTCTACTTCTAGAAGGGTCTAATTTTAGATTTTTCTATGTTCCATGCCTAAGGTGAGAACCATATCAGAAATAAGAGGTATTCCCCTTGATTTTATTCAATTACCTCTAATTTCAGCTAGAAGAAGAAGAGTTGGAAATACCACACCTTATAACAAGCATAATATTTCCAATCCTCCATCTCCAAACTAAGATTTTAGGATTCAGACTCATATCTTTCCAATGGCAGCTAGAAATCAACATTTTGTGCCCTTTACTAATGACAACCCTTTCCAAATTGTTATTTATAAATAGTGATATTGTTATTATTATTCAGTCCATAGGTGATACTACTCTTCCTGCATATTTTGATATTACAATAAGAGTAGAAAACAACCTTATAAAATCTATAAAATTGGCTCCTAGACCATCTAGAAATCTTTATCCTAAGCTCGCTCCTATTCTATGAGATGAAAATCCATCATATCCTCCCATATTTCACCCTTGTGATTTTGATGGCTTAAAGGATTTTATCCAAACCATGGAGAAAAAATTATGAAATTACAAAGAAATCAATCTCAAGCAAGAATGCCATATCATTCATCTTTTCCAAGTTATAATAATTATATGCCTCTTGATGAAGGTTATAGACCTTCATATCAAGCACAAAAAATCATTATAGTAGTTAAATCACTTGTATCTTTTGATCCTAACGACCCTACAACTTCTAAAACCTTGGTTCCCTTGCAAACAAACATGATGTAGGATCCTAATATGCAACCTAGTGAGTGAAATGCATCCTCAAAGATGGTACTGAAAGGGTTTTCTATGTCACAAATGACTTTGAAGGAGACATTTTATCAGCAAAGTGAAAATCTTTCAGCATAAGGAAATCCAAATTTTGCACAACTATAGCTGGGGTAGCCAGATGCAACAATCATTAACTTTAAAACTATAGATCACGTGGCTGGAAATAAGGAAATTAGAGCCAAGGAAAAGGTTGAATATGTTGCACCTATTACAAAGTCAAGAAAGATGGCCATGGAAGAAAATTTAGGTGATAAAATTGATGTACCAAATCATGAAAATAAGAATATTATTATTGGTAAGAGTTCCTTTTCATCACATGTTTGATAACAATATGATGTTTTCAAAAACCCCTATAAGCTAGGAGTTGTTACATTCAACATAATTGATCATATGAAGCAATCTAATGTTATTATGAGCATGTGGGACATTTTCTATTTTGGGAAAAAAGAAATTTATAGTCCAAGAGCTTGCGAATCTAAAATTAAAATCAAATCAGGATGACCATGCTGGAAAACACAACCTACATGGTGATGGAAATTACAAACTACTAAACTAAACGTACAAAAAATAAACACTTAAAGATGTAAAAAATATGTTTGAGATGTAAAAATTTTCAAACCACCTCCTTTTTATCTTTTTCTGATTATTAGAGACTTCATTAGTTCATAATTGCATGGTTAATAGTGGATCTACCAACACTTTTATGCCCAAGTTATTCATTTAAACATTGAGTCTTAAGTATGAACCAAGTACCAAAGGAGTAATACATCTTGATGGTTCATCAACTAAGACCATTGGAATGATCAAATATTTTAAGATAACAATGCATGCTTGTTGAAGAGTTACAATATTACGGGATGTGATGGTAGTGGATTTACCACCTTATTTTGCTATGTGCTTATCTAGAGACTTCACATATAGGATTGGTGGCTATATTTCAATTGATTGGACATATATTGTCTTTAGAACCACATATAGAGATAAACATACCATCAAATTTGAACCTTTTTAACATTTTCACATTGTACCTTTTACACCAAGTACCATAAATGCAAATTATGTTGTAAGTGAAGAGCAACTATATGATTCAGAGGCTAAAACAAGCTACGCGTTAGAAGGTGTTCAAAAATTATTTAAACATTAAAGAATTGATGAAGATCGTGACTATGACCCATGGAAAATAATTGAATAACAAGGCCTTGGAATCTATTATACTCATGAGAATAATGCTAAAATACCATCTATGGAGAAGTAAAATCAACATGTTGATGGTTTATAGAAACATTATTTTAATAGCTACAAAATCAAGAAAGAATCATGAGATGTTTTGATGATTATTTTACCTTCAAAACAATAGTATTTCTCAACTATTAAGTTCCAGTTTGAGATTTTATAACAACATTTCCAAATTTGAGGCACTTATCCATAGTTTAGAGTGGGCAAGGAAGAAGGGAATCAAGAATTTGTTGGTTTTTGGGGACAATGATCTTGTAATTCATCACGTGATAGGTTCTAATTCTTGCGATAACCCATTAATTAGAACATATAGACATATTGTATGGGACATGCTTTAGGATTTTATTATCTTTTAATATTAAAGCTATTCCTCAAGATATAACTGAACATGTTGATTGGATTGTATCAATTAGATCTATAGTTTGATATACCTATTGATATCAGAGTTAATAAATTACACCATCAAATAAAGGTTTTAGTGAGGCCATCTATTCTATATAATAACATGCATTAACATGTTTCCAATGATGATGCACATATAATTAGATTTAGTGCAGGAAGAGGAAGAATTTTCTACTCAAAATCAAGGAAGACTGTAGAATAGATATGAGGACCAGATTATGCGGCTCAAGATAAACCAAATCTCAAAATACCTTGTCACTTTGGAAACCATCTTAGGTGAAAACAATGAAATGAAGCATGAGAGGGAAGTCCTTGATGTAGGGATATATCAACATGAAAATGTCACCATTATTTATGTTAAGAGTCTCAATCTTGGTAAAATATGTTCATAAGATGAAAAATATTCATTTGTTGAGCTTTCTAGATACTATGTAGATGTTTTTTTCTTGGAAATATAGTGATTTATAAGATTTTGATCCCTATTTAGCTCATCATACTATTGAATTAGAGGCTGGTTCAAAACTCATTAGATAAAAATAAAGGCCAATTAATCCCAAGTTAGATCCCTTGATGCGGATAAAACTTATAAAACTCTTTGAGTCTTCCATTATCTTCCCTATTAAGCAGACAACTTGGGTAGCTAACCTTGTACCGGAAAGAAAGAAAAATGGTGAGATCAGGTTATGTGTTGATTGTTGTGATCAAAATAAGTATTCTCATAAGGATTCCTATCCTTTTTCTTCCATGGAGTAGATACTTCAATTTGTTACTGGTTCATAAAGATATTCTTTACTTAATAGGAATAGCAGTTATAAAAATTACTTGTCAATGAACAAGATCAATTTAAAATATCATTTAATACTAAATGGGTAACCTATGAATATAAAAAGATTCCTTTTGGTTTTTCCAATACAGGTGAAACCTTTTAGAGAGCTACAAATATTGAATTTCAACGTATCATTAACAAGGTTTTGTTGATTTATTTGGATGATATCACAATGTTTTCAAATCTTGTAAGTGACCACATACCCCAGTTCAAAGTAGTGTTTGAAAGATGCATAGAATACAGTGTGTCACATAATCCCGAAAAGTGTGTGAGGGTATGCTTCTTGTCCATATCATCTCAAAACATGGTATGAATGATTGAGCCAGAAAGAGTAAGTGTTATTCTTTCTTTATTATTCCCAAAACATAAAAAAACACTTCAAATTTTCCCAAAAAACACTTCAAATTTTCCCTGTTAAAATTATTTTTTTAATAAGATAAATTTCAGATTTTACTTCACTCTCGAAAGCCATTCACCAATATGCTCAAGAAGGATAATTATAATTTAACTTAGTCAAAGGAAGAAGTGAACAATTTTTAGGCCATCAAATAAGCCATAACTTCATTCCCTGACACTCATAAATCCTGATTTTTCGAAAGATTTCATGTTGTATGCTCATGCTAACGTGGATACCATTTTAGGTATGTTAACACACAAGAACAAAGAAGGCTTGGAGCATCCAATTGCCTTTTTTAGTCAAATTTTGTTGGAGTATGAAACAAGGTGCTCAAGTTTTGAAAAACATGTACTCTTAATTGTTAGATCACTCAAGAAATTTAGGCATTTGCTCTCTAACAATAAAATTAATCTAATGGTTGCTCTTCCAAGTATTTAGGATTTTTTGTTGAACAAAGACATAGAAGGTTGGATCACTAAAGTGATGGAATATGACATCAACATTAAAGTGACCAAGCTGATTAGAGGAAAAGGATTATGTGAACACATGGCTCGAGACTTGCAAGAGCTCAAAGAAGGTGTTGTAGTTCTTCAAGATAAAGTTGAAGAAATTAAAAATCAGCAATATGCAAGCTGGATTTCAAAAATAGTAAGGTACCTTTAGTATGGTATGTATCCACCAAATTTGGACAAATGTAGTGACAAAATCATGCACTTTAGACATTATTTAGTCCCAGTCTCATACTACTATTTCAAAGGTTTTTGAGTGAAGAAAGTACTAGTTAACCATCATCATTTGGCCATCTTGTTTTATTTAATTTTGTCATTCTTGAACTTTTACACCTACATACCCAATCAAATTTCATCACTTGGCATTATTTTAGTTTCGACTGGGGTGCGCATGGGCACCCTAGTCCTACCATGGGTGCCTCGATCCTTTTCACACTTTCCTGCCATTTTTTGGGATCTTTCTATCCATTTGAGGTCTTTATATTTTTGGGGGTCATTTATTTCAGGGTTAATTATGAAATTAGATCAAGAGAACCCTATAAACATTAAGTTATGAGACCATAATGACGGAACAAACACTAGTCACTACTATCATCCACCTAGAGTTATATTAATCTATTGAATTGGAGATCACTTGCATCCACATAGCTCCATCACAAGGCACAAAGTTAGGACATTTGCATCACACACAAAATAGGGGAAGGATTCTATTCTATTCCATGCAAACATTATATTACATTTTCTACATCTAGTTATTGCTCACTACTTCAGAAAGTGTGACTGGAACAAGAGTACCTAGGGTACATTATGTACACACTCACCAGAACTACATCTGGGTCTGAAATGTAGTGTAATGTTAAGTTAGTAAGCCCAATATTATGGAAGATGAGGTTAGTCTGACCCATTCATTTTCATTCTTCTTTTTTTGAGGGGTTTTAATACTTCTCTTTAGTCCTTCACAAGTTTTCTATTCATCTTGGAATGTCAGCGACATATGAAGCGATAAAACAAACTTGATGCGATAGAAAGTGAGGGTTTTAGACTATCTACCAAATCTTTAAAGATTAGTTCCAAATATTTTGCAAAGATTAGGGTACCCATTTTGCAGACCAGAGCACACGTAGGCGCCCTAGTCCCTCTCCAGGTGCTCCATTTCAGATGGATGCTCCAGATCCATCCTTTTCGGGGATTCTGCACAATCGTTCCTAATTTCATTTTCTCTAGTCACCTCTGTAACACAGTCAAATGATATCCTCTAATCCACTGAGTTCTTTCCTCTTCTCTCCTGCATAGTAGGGTTAGCATTTTGTTTTGCATATTTTCTTAGGTTATTTACATATTTCTTTACTACATTTTATTTATTGCATTTACAATTGTTGATAACTTAGATTAACTATAGGATATCCCCACACATTATTCCTCATTTTAGTTAATCAACATCTCAAAAATAATATATTTAAGATTAAAATCAATTCCTCTTTTTCTAATTGATGGTGTTCTATTCAAAAAAGACATTAATGGTGTATTACTGAGGTGTGTTGAACCAAACCAAATCAAAAGGATACTTGAACAGTTTCATGATGATCAAGGAGGAGGGATTTACTCATAAAAAACTACAACCCTCAATATCATGAAAGAAGGGTATTATTGGCCTACACTCTTCAAAGACAACCATGCTCAAGTAAGAAAGTGTCAAAAGTGTGTATTCTTCACAGGAAAAGAGAGGCTTGTTGCCTTATCGTTGCAACCAATTACAATTGACAAACCTTTTGATCAATGGGGTTTGGATTCCAGTGCTCTCAAACCTACCTTTGAGCTTGGGACATAAATGGATACTCACCAAAATTTATTATTTCACATGGTAGATTGAAGCAGTTGCTTTGAAAGAAGCTAATGAGACAAACATCTTGGACTTCTACGAAGGAATAATAACTAGGTTTGGTGTTCCTTATGCTATAATTTAAGATAATGCAAAAAAATTTGTAGGGGGAAAGATTGCTGCATGGAATTTTTAGAATGGTATTTACTTGAGTACATCATCCAATTATTATCCTCAAGGTAATGGATTGGTTGAAAGTACAATTTTTTTTGTTAAGGCTAATTATAAGAACTATAGATCAAAATTAGTGAACTTAGAATACCAAGCTAAAGGAAGCCTTGTGGGATGATAGAATAACTCATAAAATATCAATTTCAAATTCACCTTTCAAGCTGGTTTATGGCCTTGAAGCCAAGTTCCCCATTTCTCTTGAGCTTCTAGCTTTAGAATTGATACATCATGTTGAATTAATGGGGAATGCACCCATAGAGGTGAGATATGCACAACTATGGAGCTTAAAGAGATAATAAATCAAGATATGTTGTCTATGGAGCTGAATCAAGCTCAAATTAAGATAACATTTGATAAGAGGTACAAGGAAAGAGTCCTTAATGAAGGTGACTTAGTTCCGAAGTGGAATGAAGACAAAGCGAAATTGAGTGCTCACACAAAGTTTTATTCATTATGGAGTGGACCATACATAATCATTGGATGCAAGCCACATAATCTTTCCAACTTGTAAGAATAGATGGAGAAGAGCTTCCAATCCAAGTCAACGAGATCCATTTGAAGCATTGTTTCTAAGCGAGGCAATTTGATATTGTATTATAGTTTCCCATTCTTTCCTCTGAGTGTTTTATAACACATCTTTATGCATTTACTGCTTTCAATAATATGACATCTTAAATGGCATGCCTTCTAGGAGTTTATCTTTCCTCCAAGTGTAGTTGTGCACAAGTTTATGTTGCTATTTTTAAGTTTTAGTGGAGGATTTTCAGTCTTTTTAGTGTTATTCAGCCTTGGCCATGCATGGACAAGATCACAATGGTTCCAGGTTGTTTTTATGGATGAAAGTGAGATTCAGGGGTTCTAGCTAGTTCACAGGGAACCAGGTCTATAAATTCACCAAAGATGTTGACCATTTTTAGCAATTCATTGAAGGGGGCTGAATTTTTTTTTAAGCTACTCAGGATAACATGCAATCTATGAATAGATAATAGAAGATCTTCTTAGCAATAATGGAAGTCTAAGAAATTAACAAGGCATAAAATTAGGTCTTTTATGTTCTTGATAATTGACACCATTCATTATAATTCATGAACTCAGTTGGAAGGAAAGATTTGCTAGATTCAACCCAACACATGTCCTTTATAAAAAACTGATGAAGTCAAAAGGAATATTATGAGCGAGAATGAGTTCCAGGGAATGAATTATATGGATGGGTTACATGAGCTGAGGACTATAATTATGGATTTACTATTGGAAAACATTTTCACTCAAGAGATAATCATGACATAGCACATATCAAGTGTGGATTAATTTGGATAACTAATTCAAAATGGAATTAGCTGTTTAAAAAATCCTGGGATGTTTAAATGGCCATCAAATTTCAATGCTCTAAAACATTGACTGTTGGCATTTAAAAACCCGTGAGAGGATCAACTAATCCATTAGTGGGTTATATTTAAAAATCCCGTGTGACGTTCATTTGGCCATCAATTTTAACACCAAACATCAAGCAACATGCCACGTGGTAGGATTCTGGTGCTCCTCATAGTCTAAGCACCCCACAGACCTCAAGTCCATGGAATTAATTGTGTTGGATAGGATTTTGGGTCTTGCCTTGGGTCAAGGCAAGTCAAAGAACACACAGTGAGTAAAGTAAATGAAAGATAATGGAAGATCAATGGCCGATGGTGAACACATGTCACCATTCCAACACTCTTCAAGACATAGGTATTTTGTGGACGTCAAGTCCACAGAATAAAATGAGTTCAATAAGGCTTCAGGTATGGGTGGTCTGGCAGGTCAACATGCACTATATGTGGTAGTATTTCTACGAAGCCAACAATTTTTTAGTCCTCCCAGATAGAAATCAAGATGCTAATGCACAACCAATGAAAGGAAAACCCATGCCATATGTGGAGCTTTCATATTATCTCATGTTTTGCAACAGTCAGAAGGGGCTATCAAAGCTATGACATTGTAAGGAGTATGGAGCTTTCTCATTGGCTCATGTTTCATGGTTGTAGTCAAGGTAAAAGAACAGTTCTGACATTACGAGGAGTGTGGACTTTGTCAGTGGTCTGTGTTTTGTGCTTTGAAATTTTTTTATAAATGCGAGTGACATCGAAAAATAGCATGGAATGTTATTATTGGTTCATGATTTGCACCTTGACAAGGTTCTTATAAATGAAAGTGAATTGTGAAGTAGTGTGAAGCTTTCTCGTTGATTTGTACTTCACGATGGATAATAGAGGTTTCATGGAGCTTGACACTGTGAAATCTAAAGTAAATGTGAAATTTTCTTATTAGATCACATTTCAAAGCCACATAATATGGAGAGGAAATCTAAGAGCCAATCACATGTTGCGATGTTCCACTCTCTTGTTCATCCCGATAGGAAAAATTTCAGAAGGCCATAATTTTTTCTCTATAGCTCCAAATCACGCAAAATCAGTATCATTAGAAAGGTCTCCCCGGGACCTTAAATTTGGCATCATTTGATTCAGATATTAATGAATTTTTGTGGGAGAAAAATAGGGAAAATAATCTCAACCCATGTATTTAAAGCTTAACATATCTCTAATGACGGTTAGAGCTATAACTCAGAGTCATGCCGAACTCAACCGTGAAGGACATAAGTAAATAATTTTGCATGGCAAGATACAAAGTGCATAGGGAGAAAATATTATTTTTATTCTTTTGCAAGAATAAGTATGGATTTGGATTGTTTTTTGTCAAAATTGTGCAAAAGGGATCAAATCAAACTGCTAGTGGAGATTTCTTTTCTTTTCTGCACAAGTGGCTACTATTGAATTTGTTTCCAAACAACCAGTTAGGCTAATATTAGAACAAGCTATTTTTGGAACTAGGTGTAGATATTTTGTATTCATACCTTGCTGGTTTAAAGGTAAAAGGGGGACTTGTTTTATTTTCCACATACTTGTATGTAGAATATTATACCTCTACACCTTATTGATAAATAAAGATTGTTTTCCCTACAACTTCAAGCTTTTTGAAGTGTTTAACAGTAGATGTTTTACATGTGTAAGTGAATTCTTATTTTCCTTTGCATGTTAAAAACTTCCCAATACCTCCAGTAAGTTGTTTAATAAGTTTTTAGGTCATTCAAGTGTGTTTTAAAACCTTTAGTGAGTGTACAATCTGTTGAATAATGATTGTAATGAAGTTTATCAATTCTTTTACTAGTCATTAAGTGTGTTTCTATACAATTTAATTCCCAAAATATTTAGTGTATCACCATTTGTTTTCTTTCAGTTAATTTTCAATTATTTCCTAACCTTCAACCCAATCAATATCAGTAGTTTTAGGTGATCCATCAATGGAACCAACCTGCTCTAGAGGTTCTCTTCAGTCTGAGGCACCCAAAAGTCATAGGAGATCCCATTATACTAGCTGAAGTCAGAGTTAGATAGCATTTCCAACACAAAGGTTCACTTTATACCGATAACAAGTACTGATAAATAGGTCAATGATGATTTTCTAGATGAACATTTGTTTTCAATCTCAATTGTCACTCCTTGGTTTATAAACATGGCTAGCTACTCAGCTACATGGAAGTTCCCATATTTCCTCACAACCAAAAAAATAAAGTAACTAATTAAACAAATTTCAATTTACACATGGACTAATGGAATGATTTTCAAATTTTGATCTGACCATGTATTACACAGGTGTGTTGCTGAGGATGACATCTTTTACATACTCAGATCATGTCATGATGAACTATCATGGGGACACTATTTAGTCAATAGGACTACCCACAAAGTCTTGGGAGATGGTTACTATTGGCCTTCTTTGCATAAATATGTCAAAAAGTACGTATGGCAATGTGATCAATGTCAAAGGATGGGAAATCCAACATTTACATATGAGATGCCACTCTAACCTCAGGTTATTTTAGAGTCATTTGAGAAGTGGGGATTGGATTTCATTGGACTAATTGACCCATCCTCTCAAGGTAAGGAGTACATCTTGGTTTGTATAGACCATGTAACAAAATGGGTTGAGGTGCAAGCTCTCTAATATACAAGAGATGAGAAAGTCGGAGGCTTCTTATATGAACACATCTTCCTATGGTTTGGAGCACCTAGATCCATTATTTCAGACCAAGGATCATAGTTTATGTCAGGAGTCAGTTCCTTTGTGGCAACATACCAGCTAAGGCATAAGAAATCAGCCCCATACCATCCACAATCCAATGGTCAAGTGGAAGTCACTTACATAGAATTGGAGAATATCCTAACAAGGATAATGTATATCTCATGGAAAAATTGGGTTCAAAAGTTGCTTGAAGTAGTTTGGGCCTACAAAACCACTTGGAAGACAACCACAAGATTCACCCCTTATGATTTGGTTTATGGAAAGAAACCTATCTTTCCTATAGAATTTGAAATACAAACCTTAAGAACAACTGTTGAAGTGGGAATTGATTTATTAGAAGTACACCAAGTAGGATTATTCAATTGAATGAGTTAGATGAGATGAGATTACAAGCACCTCATCAAATAGAACTCATCCAACATCAAAGAAAAGTGTTGCATGATAGTCATATCAAGAAAATGAAGTTTTAAAAAGGAGACTGAACTCTTCTACATGATTCAAAGTACAAATACTTCAAGGGGAAATTGTAAACAAGATGGATGGGTCCATACCAAGTTCAAGAATTCTTCAACAATAGAATCGTACAATGGATTCCAATTGATAGTGAAAGGAAGGTAATACTGGTTAATGGCCATAGATTGAGGCTATACCAAAATCCAACATCTAAAGAGGAATTAAAAAAGATGCTACAAAAAAATACAACTCTGAATTGTTTTGATAAAGATAGTTTGTCCAATTCAATTTAGGGCTAAAATAGTTATCAACAAGAATAAATAGGAGATGGTTGAAAAGCATAGATGGTGGCCATCGCCTTATGAAGTATTCATTGAAAACCAGAGATGACAGTCATTACTTCAAAAAAAGAAAATAAAATATTTGGAAAAAAAAGAAAAAATATAATGTTGGTGGCTAAAAATCAATAATGGCGGTCACCCCCTGAATTGTGAAATCAATAATGTGAGACAACATGTGGAGAGAAAAAAAGAGAATTAAATGCTCATTACTAGATTTTACAAATGATTAATGACAAGGTATGTGTCATGGATTCCCTTTTAAATATTAAAAAGTTAAATTATAATGTGATTATTTATTATGCTTGTGTGAAATGATGACTCCACCTTTTCCAATATGTTTACACGCACTCCATATCCCAAGTAATTCATTTCACTCATTCCCCAATTAATCCATTTCACGTGTACCAAATTACTCTCCACGTTGCCTGTCATTGTCTAATCACAATTGGTCAACCTTTACCCATTTCATGTTGTATTCATATAAAACCATTCCCCCCCCCATTTGCTCCCCATTTTTTCCCATCTCCTTTTCACTTCAATCTTGCACCACCACCAGATCCCATTCCTATGCACACTAACATAATTTCCATTCTTGCTTCGTTACTCCCCCATTCCTATGTGCTTAGCTCCTTTCTAATCCTATGGCTTTCCTTTCTCCGTATCAAGTATCATCCATGGGAATTAGGATCCTGTCATGAACCAACCATTTTGGTTGAATTTCTCTCTGATAGGGAATTAATAACAATATTTGAGAAAGTAGGTTTGTTAGACTTCATGTTATGGCATATGAGGAATTTAACCAAAGGATTGAAAGAAGAATTTGTAGTGGACATGGAGGAGGGATATTCAAAATTGAAAGGTAAGAAAATATTTTTCATCCCTGCCATAATTAGTGACATTTTTTGGCATTCTAGAGGAAGGGCAAATTGGTTAATATCAAGACCCCCTACTTTGAAATTATTAAGATGTTTTTCTACAAGAAATAAATAGTAAATTAGAATTGGTTATTAAAAATAAGGGAAAGGCCAAGGGCATAAAAAAGGGGTACTTTTATTGAGCTGTGGGTGAATGTAGCTAAATGAGTGATTAAATACTTTGCACATATGATGGTAAATACAAGATTATTTTAGGACCTATCTTGAGACTCCTCATTCACCTATTCCATGGTTAGGATAAAGCCTGAAAAAATTTTTAATTTTCCCTAGTTTTTATTTTACTTATGTCTCCTCCGCTTTTGAGAAGTTTTTATGGTGTTCCTCTTACCTCAAATTCTAAGGCCTCATACACCTTATCTACAAGCACCATTTCATTAATAAACACCATGAGCCTTGGGAAGTGGTTTAAATTTGAAAATAAGTATGCCCTTGAACCTGCTATGATTCTGAGAAAGAGGGTCATCTACCTCAGAAAGGCCAAACAAATGACTTAGGTCATCGAGGGCCTACCTAAAACCCTTGATTAACATCACAACATAATATTTTACTTCACTGTGAGGAACAAGAATTAGCTACACAATCATGCAATCTCTACACAACATGCATCTCCTACTTCTCCACCCCACTTTATACCTCCTTCAAGCCCTGTCCTCTGAGATGGAGATTGATCAGAAAAATAATAATAATTGAAGAATCACCTCACTCATGAAAAAGGGAAAACACCCATGTTTGAAGGTGAATTCTAGTTCACTTGCTAATTTTGATACAACCATTCCCCAAGTATTATCTATTTCTATGGTCTAGTATGAGATTCAATAGGCCCAAGAGATAATTTCCCATTTATAACTTCTTCTACAAACAAAATAGGCAAGTTTCTCTCAGATGGAGGTAGATAAATAATAGAAAATTCAACATGTCCAATTATCAATAGAGTAGAAAGAAGAGGTAATCCAAAAAATTCAACATGGTGAAAAGGATAAAGAATAAAGGGTTCCATTTATTCAATTTAGAACTAAAGACTTCACAACAAAACTTGTGATCTTACAAGGGGATAAGAAGAAAATAATTTTTTTACAAACTATTGATAAGTTAACTCAAATAAAATTTTTATCCCCCTAGATCATTGTGTTGAAGGGGATGGTAAAATAGATGTATGAATTTTACAACATCAAAGGAGTAGACAGAAGAAAACATAAATAAAGAAAGGAGAAAAAAATATAATTCAAAATAATAAGCTTCACATCTGTAGGTTCTATGACACAAGACATTTCTTGCATGGAACTTTCAAAATTTTATGCATTATTTTTGAAGGAAAAGTTATTTAAGAGGAAAGTTTTAAGAGTCTGTTTCATGGAGTCTATGGAATTTGATGATGGAAAAAAATTTTGTTGGGGCATATATAGAAACAGACACAGTTGTCAAAAAATTATTATGTAAGTTATATTTCCATAAGTTTCTTCTCCCTGGGAAAGTGGAAATTGAAATTAATTTGTATGCTGTAGAAGTGCAAATTGACGTCTTTTGTGGTCCATTGTGAGAAACCAATTTGTATGTAGATATAAAAAATGGGGCATATGTAAGAGAAGAATCCCATACAAACCTCTTAATGAGGCATGATATCCCAACTCCAATCCAGATTCTTCAAGAGATATCAGTCCCAGGTCTAATGTCTACAACTTGTTGACAAGTACAAGGAAAATATTTCAACTTGTATATCAAAGTTTTGGGAGTATATACTCCCAAAATTTAGTGTCAATTTTATTTCTTTTTATCTCAGATATGGATTGATTCTAGAGGTATGGAAAAATAAGGAATGTCATTTCCCTAACTAACTTCCGTTGGTCATTAAAAAGGGACTAATGACATTTGAAAAATTATACTAGAAAGGCAGGAGAAATGGGATAGGCATGAGATACAAACCTTCATTGGTAATAGAACATGTGCCATAATGGAACACCACCTAGGATCAGCCTGAAGCAAGATATAAAACATGAAGAGATATGGTGGTAAAATTATTTGGGTTTTGTGACATAGAGCAAGATGAGACATGGCGTAAATTTTGCTAATGAATATAAATGCACAATAATGTTTGAGAAGCATTGATACATAGTAGGAGAAGGACCTCCTAAACCTTAAGTATGGGGGAGTGATGAGCCCTCCTAATTCCTATGTAAACCCCCATTTTGTCATGTCATCATTTTTCACTAAGGATGATATTATCATTTTGTAATTAATACTTTAGTATATTTTGAAAGGAATCTTTTTGCATAACCTTGTTATTTTCATCTTGTGTATGCTTCTTCAAAAATGTGTTAAATGGATCTTTATGTGTATTAAAAATGTATTTGAAGAGCATATCTTAAGCCATCACATGAATCACTCAAGAATTAGCACATGAATCACTTTGGAGCATAGAAATTTCCCGTGCATTAGCACACGAATCACCTGAGCACTAACGTAGGAATTATTTTGAATGTAGTACTTGCACAAAGAAGGAAAATGAATCAGATGGAAATATGACGAGTTGATGTAGCCAACACATGAGCCCACATGGTGTGAAGAGCATGAAATGTGGGATAAAATTTAATCCATCATGCGGTTTATGTGGATCATGCAAGCTTGACTTAACATCCAGTGAATTGAAAACATGGAGCAAATGAACATAATAAATTATAATAATCTTGGTTATAGGAATTCAATGTATGATATTTGGCTTTTTCTGGAATTGATTAACCATCTCAACTTAGATTCAATTAAGGAATTCATCTGTAGTTAACAAGATGAATCTAATTTAAGTGTGGCGTGCAATTATTCTTCCATAATTATAACTCCTCAAATAATTAGTTGTCATAGAAATATTTTAGTTAAGTACTATTAGTTATTGCAAATAACCTGTCCTCTTTTATAGTGATAAGGATTTCTGTTGATATAAAAGAGAATTTGTAGTAGAATTATAAATATAGTTCGTTGATTATGTAAAATAAATTCTTCTATTTCAATAAAGTGCATGATTCAGGGATAAACCGACTTGTGTGATTTACAATTCTAAACTGGATCAAAGGGAAGGAGAAAGGGCCACTCCTCCCCAACATTAAGGTATCATTTCTTATTTATTACATCTCTGTTATGCATCGTTTATTTTAGTTACAAGAATTTAATTACTTTCAATATTTTCAATTCTTAGTTCAGCGATCCCCTATTCACTAATAGACTTCATTTCTTAATTGCATTTAGCATAGTATTTGATTGAGTTCATTAGCAAATAAGTAATGAGCATTACTTCAACCATTTCCTTTATTTCAAAATAGCCATGGACACCTCCATGAACTGGAAACCATGAAATAAATAAAGTGCGAGTACCAATAATGCTCATCACTAGGGTGTAAGGAATGGCTACAAAATGGTGTATGGAGAAATATTACTTTTATAGGAGTGCAAATTAGAACCTTGTTGAAGATAGATATGAATATTGTTACTAGTTATTGTGACAACACTATTATTCCTTAGGCCAATGAGGAACATTATAAACCAACATGTATTTGGTAGATAAGACAATGCTATGGTATAATAAATTAGGTCATATTGGTGAGAATAGATTATTGTTCATAATAACCCCCAAGGTTATTCTAGCAACTTGTAGAAATAAATTTGGACTTACAATTTTTTTAAGCCTTGGCGGGCCTTTTCTAAGAATTTACAGTTTTGCAGGTGAAAAATTGCAAGATGGACCTCGAGCCCCAACAACACTCTTTATTAGGCTCAGGGAATTATCTAATAATTTTTCATTTTTGTAGAGTTTGAAAAAATTAAAACTGCTTCCGAAACTTTGCCACCTGACACCACTTGGCATCTCCGCGGGGTACCTAGGGCTGATATATAGGGAAGCAATTCAAATTTACATAGTCGTGCAAAGTTATAAGGTGTAATTCAAAACCTGCGATCCACAAAGGGAATATTCCTTGAATCTTAAGGTACAAGGAAAATATGTAACCTTGCAAGCTTTATTCAGAGCTATGAGGTCTGATTGCATAAGGGGGATGCATGGTGAGTTCTGGGAGCTCGGGGGGAAATGTGAAAATGCAAGCTTGCAGTTCACAATTGTGAAATGAAAATTACAAATGAAGGTCCAATCCCCATGGCCAATCAGAAGGTGTCACATGGCACAAACTCAAGGGTCAAGAAGAAAGCCATGTATCATTCATCCCAATGTCGTAGCCAATCCAGATCTGACACATGTCAATCATGCAGAGCTCAAACAAGACAGCCCTGTTTTATTCCTCCATGCACACAAAATATTTCAAATGGCCATATCTTTCGATTCAAAACTCCAAATTAGGAAAACATTGTCTTTTTGGAAAGGTCTTGTCAAGCACTTCATCATGGAACCAATAATTTCATATTATGGTGGTGTTTGGTAGGTGAAAAGAAAGAAAAATAGTTGGGGCCATTAATGCATAGTTATAAGTGGATCAACCACATCATATCGGTCCTTTGGGGCGGCGGGTGGTTGGAGCCATTAAACACAATCTGCAACCTTCCCTCTGTCCTATCCTAAAAATCTATAAACGTAAGTGTTTATGCACACAAAGAAAGGGGTTCTCTTCTGTCGAATTTGGAGCTCTATCTTAGGGTTTATTCTATTTTTCATGCCTGTAGACCTTTGCAATCTGCATTTTGTATAAGATTTCAAACCTTTGCTCTGTAATCTGAGATGAAATATTGTTAATGCAATTTATTGTGGTTGTTCTCCTTTCAAACTTCCTCTATTTGTTATGGATGTTTACCCTCTTATTTCAGTATAAGTTTCATTCATTCATGATTTATAAGCTCTTGTGTTTCCTTTAAAATTCTTGCTTATGCAACTGTTTTGTGTCTCTTTGGCCAGATTTAAACCTTGTCTCAGTTTTGGTGCATCACCTTCTTTATTACTTGCAACTTTTCCTCTTTTCTCACCCTGGTCCCTTGGATTCATAGTTTAGGTTTAGTTTAGTCGCATTTCATGGTTGTAGGTTAGTTTGCATTGGACTGGGAGAGAAGGAATCAACCTCCTATGGAGATTTGTCTCACTTGCAAGGTCCCACACTTGAGACAAATCCATGTTACACCAAAGTTTTGCTGTTAAGGAACAACACATGCAAAGGGTGCTAACTTTTGGTGATAACAGTTCTGGCACGCCCGGTGGGACACCCTAATTTTATTGTTATTTCACTAAGTTTTTGTGTATCTTAGTGAACTTCAACCTTTTGGAGGCTTTGCAAAACACATTTGGTGACTCCAAACACTATCTACTGGTTCCATGCAGAAAAGTGTCTATTTCTTATGAGAAGAATTCAAACAAGGTCAAGAGCACAAAAGCAGTGATCCTTTTGAATACTTGCATTTATCACCAAGAAGAAGAAGAAGAGGTAGAGTAGTTCAAAGATCACCATCTCCTCCAAATAGAACTCTTTCTACTCCTCCTGGTAGGCCCTTCTTGTTGTCCTCTAGAGTTTTGAGACCCATTCCATTCATGGCACTTCAAAGAAATGTGTCTTTTGTCAGTTTCAATGGTGGTAGTCCTTTGGCCCTCAATGCACAATATGATATACCAGTGTCTTCACTCAAAAGTATTCCTTTCTTCACTGGTGAAAACCACACTACCTTAGCTGACCATATCCAAGACACTGCCTAATGTTTGTTCAGTGCATTTTGTCACTGAAGATGATGTAGCAGTCAGACTCTTGGCTTCATCATTCAAAGGGAAAGCTCTTCATTGGTACAGGAGTTTGAGACTTGCTTCAATTCACAATTGGGATGAACTTGGCACAACCCTTTGCAACCATTTTGAAGACAAGTCAGATAATTTATCTTTGGTGGAGCAGTTGACCACAACAAGGAGATCCCTAAATGAGAAAATGATCTGATTTCAACATCAAATTTCAAAGGACTTGCAACCGAATTCCACAAATGGTAAGACCTACACCCCAATATGCATTTCTTTATTATCTAAAGGATTTAAATAGTGATATATCTATCATGATTCAGTCTATGGGAGGTAAAACTCTACCAGATGCTTATGCAATTGTTACCAGAGCAGAAAACAATCTCATTCAAGCTGGGAAACTTGCTCCTAGACCTCCAATGCCTATATTTTAGAGTAGAGAACCTACTTCCCCATAACTCCTAAATTAGCCCCATTCCAACTCCTAAGGAATCAAAGTTCTAGTCAAGCATCCACCTCCTCAAGTACTTCAGCTGAGTTGCAAGAAGTGATGAAACAATTGCAAAATTTTGGGAATGAGTTCGTATCCATTAAAAGGACAACAAGCTCAAAGTTTCAAACCTTATCAGCCTCCATACCAACCTAAAAAGTCCCCTTATCAACCAAACAAACCTTCATTCCAATTTGTTCCTCAAAATCAAAATCAGATTTCCCTTACAAGACCATTTCAACCATATAATCCAAATGTGGCTAGTTCATCCAAAGCCTTGGTTCTTGTTCAAAATAATCTTGTGCAAGATTATGAGTGGTGTTTCCCTTGTCATCTTCCACACAACCAAGAAACATGCCCCAATGGCATTTTGAACCAATATTTGATGGTGCAAAGTGCATATGTTCCTCAAGATGCAGCCACAGAAGAAAATCAACAACACGAAATTACTCAAGAGATACCACTAAGTGATACTTCACTTGTGAACTAGAAAATAGATGACTTTTGTGGAATAAATCAGACCTTTCCTCAAGGTGTGGCTGTTAATACTAGATCTAAGAAAAGAGGCTATGGAAGAAGGGAAAGTCAACAAATGTAGGTCCTTCTCAACCTTCCCTAACACTCCAAGGAGTGAAAATTCAAATTTAATTGCTAATGTGCAAAGAATCCACACAGGTCAGGCATCAAGAATGCCAAATCAGCCCAAAGGACCTCCCACACTAGCTCAAATGCAAGAAAAGGTTGTTGCAAGTAAGGTGAATAAAAAGGATAACTCCACTTCCTTCAACATCCTTGAGCAAATGAAGAAGACCAATGTGAGTATCTCAATGTGGGAATATTTAGTAATTCCATAGGACAAAGAGATCTCTTGCAAGCATACTATGGACAATTTTTCCATTCCAAGTGAGTCACCCAAGGAAAAACCAAATTTGTTCTTACTAATGTAATACAATAGAAGGAAGATCAACCAAAAAAAAACTTAAATCCTCCTCCCTTATATGTATCTTGATCATTGGTCAATCATTTAGTTCACAATTGTATGATTGATTCAGGGGCAAACAACTCAGTGATCCCAAATAGATTACAGACCAATTAGGTCTCAAGTATGAGTCTCTTTCTAAAGGGGTGGTTCAACTAGATGGAACAATAGTAGGAACTTTTGGGGTTATCAAAGGTCTAAGCCTTACATTGCATGCATGCCCCAACTTTTCTATTCCCCAAGATATCTTCATAATTGATCTACCTCCACTCTTTGCTCTATGTCTATCCAGAGATTTCACAGCTAAAATTGGAGGATATCTATCAATTGACTGGTCTCACATGTTCTTTAGAACTAGGTATGGCACTAAGGCTACCATCAAGTCTGAACCAATTACTTCATATCATATAGAACCTTATGTGCCCATCCCCATCAATGCAAATTGTACTATTTTTGATCAAGAAGATTGTCCAAGCACCCAAGAAGTAGATACTTAGGTTGAGAGCATTCCTGACTTGCTACTTGATGAGTGGGGAGGTTGAATGCCATGGTTTTGATCCATATCAAAAGATTGAGGAATTTGGCCTTGGTATTTATTGTCTACATGAGGAGAATTCACCTATGCCTAGTGTTGTTAAATCAAATGATGAAGAGGAGAATGCCATTTGGAAAATGTTTTTTGATGGATCAAGAAGAAAACAAGGAGCAGGGGGAGGTGTAGTCCTTGTATCTCCCACTAGTATGAATTATAATATCCTCTTCTAGATTTTCAATTTAGCAACTCCAACAACACACAAGAATATGAATCCCTCATCCATGACTTGCAATGGGAAAAAAGGAAGAACATCAAGAAATTGTATACTTTTGGGGATAGTGAACTAATTGTCAACCAAGTCAGAGGATCAAATGCATCTAAGAATGATACACTAAGAGCATAAAGCATAGAGTATGGGATATTTTGGAGGATTTTGAAGCCTTCAACATCCATTCCATACCAAGAAAGGAGAATGAAGCTACTGATAGGTTGGAATGTAATTGGAGAAAAGTTTGATGTTGTGGAGAATTTCAAGAGGGACAAGTTACAACCACACATCAAGGTAATTGTGAGGCCTGTTATACCAGACAATGACACAAATTGGCAAGTGTTTGAAAGTGATCAACAGATTGTCATTTTTATCCAAGAAGAGGCTGAGTTTTCATCAAAAAATCAAGAATAAATTGGAGCAGCAATATGGGAACCAAGTTGTCCAACTTAGATCAAATAAATTTTCCAAAGGCCTAGTGACTTTGGAATATATCTTCAACTCTGATGATCAAGTTCAGAAAAGAAAAGGAAAACATGACATTAAAGGTGAAGATTCATAACCCATATCAGTTGGCAAGGATAAATTACTGAAAATTGGCAAAGTGAGTACCCCACAAGAGAAGGCATACTTTTGTAGAACTTTTACAAGATTTTGCTGATATTTTTTCTTGGGATTATCAAGATTTGAGAGGTTTTGATCCTAATTTATCCCAACATACCATTGAACTAGATCAAATAGCTAAGCCTATAAGGCAAAAATAGAGCATGTTAATCCACACATTGAACCTCTAATGAAGAAGGAACTGAATAATTTAATTGAGAAAATATAATTTCCCAATTAAACATTCATCATGGGTTGCTAATTTAGTTCCATTGTGGAATAAGAATGGAGAAATCAGGTTATGTGTTGATTTCAATACTTAAACAGGGATTTTTGAAAGATCATTACCCACTACCTTCAATGGAACAAATCTTACAAATGGTGGCTGGATTAGAAAGGTTTTCTCTTTTAGATGGCTACTCAGGGTATAATTAGATCATGGTGAAGGAGGAAGATCAGTTCAAGACAAATTTTACCATAAAATGGGGAACCTATGCCTATAAGAAAATCCATTTGGTTTATCTAATGTAGGAGAAAAATTTCAAAGAGCCATGGATATGGCATTCAAGGGACTCATTAATAAATTTTTCCTTGTCTATCTTGATGATATCACATGTTTTCCAAGGATGCCAATGATCATCTATCCCATCTCAAGAAGGTATTTGAAATATGTAGGCAATTTGGAGTCTCCCTCAATCCTAAGAAATGTATCTTCCTATCACATGAAGGTAAGCTCCTTGGACACATTATTTCTAAAAAGGATTAACCATTGATCTAGAAAGAGTTAGTACCATCCTTGCATTTCCATTACCCAGTCATAAGAAGGCACTTCAAATATTCTTAGGAAGAATTAATTTTTTAGGAGGTTTGTCCCAAAATTTTCCAATCTTGTCAATCCATTGACACTGATGCTAAAGAAAAATTTGGTGTTCAAGTGGACCACTGAAGGAAAAATATGATTTGAAGCCATAAAGAAAGCAATAACACAAGATACCAAACTCTCATTAACCCTAATAATTTTACAAAATATTTCATCAATGTATGTTTTTGGAGGCAAAAATACAATATCTTCCATGCTGGTATACACTTGAATCAAGAAGGATTAGAATAACCTATTGCATTCTTCATCCAAGGTCTGGAGGATTATGAGGTAAGATATTCATTTATTGAGAAACATGCATTGGATGTTATAAGGAGTCTGAAAAAATTCAGGCATTTGATATCCAACAACCTGATTCACCTAATGGTTTCACATGTTGGTGTGAAATATTTTCTTTTGAATAAGGACCTAAATGAAAAAAGAGATGGTTGGATAACCAAGGTAATGGAGTATGATATTGATGTCAAGGTGAATAAGTTGGTCAGAGGTAATGGATTGTGTGAGAAACTAGTTTCAGACCAACATACTGATGAAGAATTCATCCTCATACTCCAACATGATCAAGAGAAACCAATTGATGTCCCACATGCTCATTGTTGGACCCATGATGTAGTCACACTTTATCCAAACATAAAAATGTCCTCAAGGATTGAACAAAGCCAAAAGGAGGTATTTCAGATTTCAATCCATTCCCTATGTGATTATTGATGGAATTATATTTAGAAAAGATGTGAATGGTGTTCTCTTGAGATGCATTAAAATAGACCAGATAGAGAATGTGTTGCATGAGTTTCATGATGGAGAAACAGGGGGACACTTTTCTCCAAGGAAATCAAAACTCAGGATCATGAAGGCTAGTTATTATTGGCCTAATATTTTCAATGATTGTTATGCATGGATTAAGAAATGAAAAAAATGTGCATTTTTCATAAGAAAAGAAAGGTTAACATCCCTCCCACTCTACCCCATATTTGTAAATCAACCATTCATGCAACAAGGATTGGATTTTATTGGAGTAATCAATCCACATTTAAGTCTGGGTCACAAGTGGATCCTCACAACCAATGACTACTTCACCAAATGGACAGAAGCCACTACATTGAAGGAAGAAAATGAGGTTAGAATTCTAGACTTATATGAATGTATTGAAGCTAGGTTTGGTGTTCCTTATATAATTATTTTTGATAATTTCCCTAGCTTTCCTTGGCACAAAAGTATCTGATTGGGCTGTGAAAAATGGCATATATTTGAGAACCTCTTTCACACTATTACCTCCAAGGTAATGGGAAGGATGATTCCACAAACAAGAACCTTTTTGAAGATCATAAGGAGGACATTGAATGAGAATCAGAGGACTTGGCATACAAAGTTAGAATTAGCCTTGTGGGATGATATAATCACTCATAAAAGATCAACTGATATCTCTCCTTAAAATTTGGTCTATGGTAAAGAAGAAAGGTTGGCAATATCCCTTGAATTTTCAGCCTTAGAAATCATCAAACAAGTGGAAATGTTTGAATTTGAGGTTGTGGAAGTTACCCATGCAGAGCTCATGGATCTAAAAGAGTTGAGAAATCAAGCAATGCAAAAAATGGAAAAGAATCAAGCTCAAATTAAAAAGCATTTTGACAAGAAAGTAATGGCCAGGAGTTTCCATAAGGTATCTAGTCCTAAAATGGGATGAAAAAAGGGATAAACTTGGAATGCACTCAAATTTTGATATAATTTGAAGTGGTCCCTACATTATTTCAAGTTACAAGTCAAACAATGTTTTCCAATTGTCAATATTGGATGGAGAAGAGATGGAGATATCGGTCAATGGGATCTATCTCTATCATTTCTTTTGAGAAATACCCTCCCTTGTACATCGTATTTTAGTTTTCATTTCCTCTAAGTGCTTTCAACACATTATTTTATTAGTAGTTTAGTTTTATTTCCACATGTGCTTTGCACAATATTTTTGTTGGTTCCAAGGGATAGTTTATAGTTGCATAATGGTTCATAGAGGGCTCAAGGGATGAAATATGTTCAAATAGAGTTAGGAAGTGAAGAGAATGAATTGAAAAAAGTAGCATAAAAAATTACGATCTTATTGCAAGCATTCAAGGTGTTGAGAGAAACATTGTTGTAGTTTTATTCATTATTTTTAGAGCAATAAAGTGGAAACTCAAATTCATATCAATTTTCCACTTTCATTAAATATAATTTAAAATGTTTTTCATGAATAAAATGATCAATTTAGACAGAGAAAATCAATTCATAGTCTAAAGAATTATTTTATGAAGGCTCAGGGGGTAAAATTTACAACTGTTAGATCAAATTTAAAATTTGTAGGTTGATTCCATGCCCAACGGATACTTTAAGGTTGACAATTTTAATATTTAGCAAGAAAATGTCCTCAAAAGTTACCAAATTATTGTCTAGAATACCCCCAAAGGATATTCTAGCAACTCACAGAAAGAAATTTGGAATTAAATGTTTTTTTAAGCCTTAGCAGGCCTTTTTTGAGAATTTGCATTTTGCAGGTGTAAAATTGCAAGTCATACCCCGAGCCGCAACAACAATATTTATCAGGCTCGGGGAGTTATCTAAAACTTGTTCATTTTTGTAGAGTTTGAAAAAATGCAAATTACTTTCGAAACTCCACCGCGTGACACCACATGGCATCTCTATGGGTACCTGGGGCTGACATGCAGGGAATTAGTTCACATTTACGCAATCATGTAGAGTTACAAGGTGCAAGTCAAAGCTCCCACAAAGGGAATATTCCAAAAATTTTAAGGCATGGGGAAAATATTCAACCTTTCAAGTTACACTTAGAGCCCTGAGACCTGATTGCATAAGGGAGATGTGTGGCGAGTATTGGGAGCAAAATGTAAAATTACAAGCTTACAATTTGCAATTACTAAATGTTAATTGCAAACAAAGGTTTGATCCCCATGACCAATTAGAAGGTACCGTGTGACACAAGATCAAGGTTCAGGAAGGAAGCCATATATAAATCAGCTCGACATTGTATCTAATCCAAAGCTAACACATGTCAATCATACAGAGCTAGAACTAGATAACCCTATTTTATTACTACATACATGTAAAAGATTTAAAATGGCCATATCTTTGGATACAAAAATCCAAATCAAGAAAATTCATTCTTGTTGGAAAGGTATCATTGATCACTTCATAATGGAACCAAGAAATTTAGATTTTGGGGGTGTTTGTTAGGTGAAAAGGAGGAAAAAAAATTTCAGGTAATTATTGTGAAATTATAGACGGATCAACCAAACAAATTGATGAAGCATGAGCACCTCATTTCCACCTATAGTTTCTAGTGGAGTGTTTTGGGACTTTTCAGGTGCTCATTCCTCCTCTATAGAGAAATCATATCAGTGCTTTAGGAAAGTGGGTGGTTGAAGCCATTAAAAACATAGTCTGTGACCTCCTCTCTCTCTCCTCTCTTGAAAATATATAAATGTAAGTTCCTTAAAATGAAAAAGAGGTTCTCTTCTACCGAATTTGTAGCTCTATCTTAGATTTTTTTCCATTTTCATGCCTTAAGACCCCTGTAATGTATACTTCATATAAGATTTCAAACCTATGCTTTGTAATCTAGATGAAATATTTTTAATGTAATTTATTTGTGGTTCTTCTCCTTTCAATCCTTATCTGTTTGTGTTGACACTAAATCATGCACTTGTTTACATTTCTAGGTCCAAAAAGTATGCTAGCATTTACATGATTCATAAGAAAGAAAACTACTTGTTGAAAAATATCTTTGGCTTCTTTTTTTAGTTTCTTACTTTCTCTTTGGTCTTGCACACCCTACAATGTAGTTGGAACTTTATCTAGCTATCTTTCATGGATTTCGACACCAACGCCCAGATAGGAAAACAACACCTAGGCACTCTTGTCCCATCTAGGTTCCCCTGACCCTTTCTCATCTTACTCGCTCCTTTTAGATCTCTTTTATCTTTTGGGAATATTTTTAACTTATGGGTCAACCTTCCAATTGTCAATTATGAAATTTAAACAAGGGAATCATATAAATACATAGTTATATGTTCAAAATAAATGACTAAGCACTAAAAATTACTAATACCACCTAATATTGCATTCAAAAGGCACCTAAAACACTTGAAATCATTCATCTAGTATCCACTCAAGGGATAAGGGAATGCATACTCTGCATACATAGTATAGGAAAGGGAAGTTTATTCTATTTCATCCACACATTTGCATCTTTCAAAAAATTTATCCTACTATCAAGTGAAACTTACACAAGGGAATCCTAGGGCACAATTCCTACACTAACTCACAATAACTACATGGAGTTTGATATGTAGTGAAACACTCAGTCATAAGTTCACTCTTGTGGTGATCATCGAGGTCAGTCCAAATTCCCATTCTGCATCTTTATTTTTAGGTTTGATATGGTTTGTGGGCTTGTGTAGGTGAATTTATCTTTTACAGGTTACAAGTACCTTTGACAATCATAGTGTGACTATCAGGTGATCAAAAGGGAACAATAAAAAAGACCCTGTGACACACCAGAAAGCAGATCATGATCTCCTATGTAGTCACCATCATCTAGAAGTGGTTTCTAACACCCAATGATCCTTAACCTATCACAGGTGCTTGTTTCCTTCCTCATTCATATATTTAGAATTTATAGTGAGCAGTAACAAAACTTTTCATACTATTTTCATCACTTCTCTATACCTCGATTAGTCCCAAATCACATGAAAATTAGTTAAGTCATCCTTTCCCTCTTCTTACTTAGGGTTTCATATTTTAAATATGATTTTACTTGTGTATTTTTTCTATACTTTATCATTTTTTTGAATAAGTGACTCTGTTATATTAGATTTAATTAATTCAAATTTTATTAAATCATTTTGTGAACCCCACTCATGATCACACACTTGGATCCTCATTTTTCCTATTCTACCCAATCTTATTTCATGGCTCCTCAAAATCCTCTAATCTCCTTGCATGAATTACTTCAAATGCACCCCACCTTGCAAATATGTTCTCCAAAAATCCCTAGACACTATGTATCTCCCACACAATATGCCACCCACTCAAGTAAGTGCTATCTTCGATCATCTATATGTTGACTCCATCACTCCTAATTCTCCATCCAATCAACCATTCTTAGAGTCAATTCAAGCTTTACATTGTTTATTTCAAGACAAAATCCAAGCTTTGGAAACCACGATTACATCTCTTAACGAGGAAATCCAACAGCTCAAGGATGCTTCTCATTCTACTTCTATGAATTATACATATTCTCATATCAGTGAACCCCAAGTCTTGCCACTACCCATACCTCTCAAGTTTGATTTCAATTCTAAGCAACATGATATTCTTCCTCAACTCCTCACTCATCAATTGATCAACTTATCAACTACCCATTTCTACCCTCCTTATCGGCTTTCCAAGTACATAGGTATTCCATTTTACAATTATCACATAAGTAATGTACATAATGACAATGATTGCTATGATTTAAAGTGAAGAATTAAGCACCTTGAAAATCAGGGTTTTGTCTCATTTTTGCACAACATTCTTCTTCATGTCCATCTTCAATTGCTAAATCCTAATGGGATCCTAAATCTGGCCCTTCCATTTCTAATGAGCATCATTCCATAGTAACCAATATTACCTCTTTGGTGAGTCAAGAGTCGCCTATCCAACCCATCCCAACTAAATAACCTCTTCTAAAAATAATTCCATCACCGCCTCCTCTCAAGTCTTCTTCAACATTACCAGTTCCAACTAAGAAACCTCCTCTGAAAATCAGTCCATCCCCTCTTCCTCTTAAGTCCTCCACAACATTACCCTTTCCCACTACGCAAGCCCATGTAAAAATATTTACCCTATTATCTCCTCCTACTAAGTCATCTACAATTTTGTCAATCCCAAATAAGCTACCACCATTAAAGACCCCTCCCTATCCTACTCCACTTCCAATTCTAATTCTATTTTCTAAACAAGATAATCCTTACATTTATGGCCAAGACAAATTTTAAACTCCCCCACCATGGCATGGTCCTTCTCACATCACCACATAGATCTCCATCACTCACACATTTGGGGGAATCAAGCTTTCTTCCCCCCTTCCAATAACTCTCACATATCTCTAGTGTCTCTTATCATACTTTACACTTTGTGTATCATAACTAATATTTATAAGAACTTTCAAACCCTTTGACACACATTGTATCTTCATTACCCTATGATGCACTCTAGTTCCATGGTTCATGATCAATGTTGAGGGTCTATATCTAAAATGAACCTCACCATATTCACTCTTCATGCTCTATACTTCATGATCTATGTTTCTAACACACTTTCTAAAACCATTTCTTGATGAAGCAATCTTGTTATATGGTTCATTCTTGACTCTTGAGGGGGAACTTATAAATTAAACCCATTTCATACTGCTACTCCTTCCACCTTCACATTTTATATTCCATTCCATCACAATCATTCATTGTATTTGCATATCTTGGTTACACTTAATTATTGCTTTCTTATACTACTTACATGATGCACTTTAACTACTATGTTATCCGAATACTCGTTATTTCATTATCTTTATCATATACACATGCACGTTCACTTGGTCTCTAATTGTGAATGCGAATATCTTATAGTTTTTCACAGGCTTTAATGATGCTTAGCATCGTACCTCTTACCAGTCCTACTGAGGCTCCTAACAACATCTACATTTCCTACTCTCACACATTACATGTGCTATTATTTCATTATTTACTACTAATTTCTATCACATTACTTTCCATTGATACATGCATGCCTTACAATACTATTTATCTTTCTAACATGCTAATGGGTGCTTCATGTGTAGAATTTTCCTTATAGGACTATATGCTACCATGGTTATCTGCCACACTTTGCTTGACATTGTTTACCATTGTATGTTATTTTTTGCAAGCTGTTACCTATATCTTTCTTGATCCATTTTTGCTTGTTTATGGCCACTTTGTCCCTGCTTATCTTGTGACATTGTGAGTGATGTACCATATTTGAAACCCATTTTTTGTGGTCTACTTTGTTTGCACAGTTACTTGATTACATTGTCTTCTATTACATGCTATGTTTACTACTGAAACATGTTTTTATCCATCTTGTTTACATATGCCTTGGTTTTGACCATGCACATCCCCTACCCCTGCAGGTATCAACACTAGGACCTATTATTTGGGCCACATTCTCCTAGAAAAATCGCATGCACCCCAAAAAAGGGGGGCATATATTGGGTGAAGAAATCACCCCTATAAAATCTTAGAGATATAACACAACACATTATAGTACAGAAACAACACTGGTTACAGTCATGGCTCAAAATCAAACTTGGGTCAGAAACATAGCACAAACACCAACGCATAGACTTAAATAGTAATGCCTAGGTTCCTATGTCATCCCCTGGGTGCTAATTTCCTGAGGCCACACACAATAATCTTATCATATTAACATAGTCTACAAAATCCTTTAGATAAATTCTATAGTTACAGGCACAATCCTTCAGTTACAACATGCATGAAATATCCTATAGTCCATTTCAAACGGAAAAATTAATACAATCAGAACTAGTTCGTGACAAAAGGAACAAAATAGGGGCACACCATCTGCGGTGGTGCTTATTAGATAGAGTCATGGATGAAGAATAATACTAGACCTCTCTCCCCAAAAATTTCTCTTTGGCATGAGAACACCCAAAAAAATTTCTCTTGGTGTGAGATCACCCAAAAAAATCACTCTTGGCATGAGATCACCCAAAAATATCACTATTGGCATGAGATCGCCCAATAAAACTTGCTCTTCATAGCATTTTAGGAAAATTTTCTATCCTTTAAACTCTTTTATATCAGGTGCATACTTTACTACTACTTTTACATACTCATACACTTTTTTCTCTGATTTATCATATATCAAACTTTAATTACTCTTTTACTCTTCTTTTGCAGGTTTTCCCTTAATACGTAGAAAGAAGAAATAACCACAAGCTATAAAAATAGGTACAAAAAAATACACACACTTCACCCCTAGGGTCACTTTTTGTTCCTAGTCTCCACGCTTCATTTTGCATCATTTCACGCTTTACTTTTCCACTCGACACGCATTTCACCACATGCTCTACATGGTTATTAGGTACACATCTTCTATCTACTTTATGTCATCAATTATTCACTAAAAAACATAAAGTGGGGGAAAATATAGACACTAAATCATGCACTTGGGTACATTTCTAGGTCTTAAAAGCATGTTAGCATTTACATGATTCCTAAGCAAGAAAACTATTGGTTGATAACTATCTTTGGCCTCTTTTATCTATTTCTTACTTTCAATTTTGTCTTGCCCACCCTAAATCCCAGTTGGAAATTTAATTTTCTACCTTTCACGGCTTTAGACACTAGTGCCAAGACATGACATCAACACACACGCGGTCATGTCCCCTCTGGGTGCCCTTTACCCTTTCTCATCTTACTCGCTCCTTTTGAGTCTCTTTTATATTTTGGGAATATTTTTCACTTATGGGTCATCCTTCCAGTTTTCAATTACGAAATTCAAACAAGGGAGTTATATAAATACATAGTTATGTGTTCAAAATAAAGGACCAAATATTAAGCATTTCTGCTACCACCTAATCTTGCATCTAAATGGCACCTATATCACTTCAAAGCATTCATCTGGCATCCACTTAAGGGATAATGGAATATGTACTATGCATAGATAGCATAGGAAGGGGAAGTTTATTCTAGTCCATCCACACATTTATATCTTTTAGAAAATTTAGCCTACTATCAAGTACAACTTACATAAGGGAATCCTAGGGAACAATTCCTACACACACTCACTATAACTACATGGATTTTGTGATGTAGTGCAGTGATTGATTATAAGTTCACTCTTGTGGTGACCACCGAGGTCAGTCTGAATCCCCATTATGCATCTTTATTTTTAAGTTTGATGTGGTTTGTGGGCTTGTGTAGGTGAATTTATCTTTTATAGGTTACTGGAACCTTCGGTGATCATAGTGTGAATATCATGCAATCAAAAGGGAACAACAACGAAGACCCTACGACACAATAAAAAGTAGATTATGAGCTCCTGAGTAATCACCAACACCCAAGTGTCTTTGACCTATCCTAGGCACCCGTGTCTGACCTCATTCCTATATTTTTTGAATTTATAGTGAGCACTAATGATGCATAGAAATTTAATAATCATGCCTATATTCAAAATTTCAAGAGTTTACAAACACAACTTCACTCAGTATCTACATGAGAGGATCCTTCACTAGACAAAATGGCTTAAAAAACTTACAAAACTCATACAATGTCACCTATAATGGCCTTCACTAAGAATCTTCTTGATATACTCTGCATACAACTCCTTGTTTCATATTAACAATTCTTCATTTACTTCTAACTTAGTCATCAAATAGTTCATCAGTCACTCAAGGATTCCTTTCACCAACCCACCTCAGTTTTCTCTTGGTTTCTACTTGTTAGTTCATGGAAAATTCAATAAATATAGCTTATTTAACCCTCATAATGATCTCTTATCACTCTCACCTACTCAAAATCCAAATCACTATTAAAACTCACCATAAAATGCCCCAAAAGAACCTTCAAACTGAACCTCTCATTGACTTAACTTTACTTTCCCTTCCATGCTCTCAAGAATATAGATTTTTCTCAGTCCTAGGATATGGAATTCTAAGGCTACCTTTAGTTAGATTTCAAAACCCCTGATATGTTTGAAAAATCTTAGAACTTTACTCCTATAACTACTTCTAGCTCAACCTTTCACTTTTTATTCCCAAACCCTCAACTAGGTCTATTTTAGGTAAATGTTATAAATATGTTCATTTAAAAGTGGAATCAAGGCACAAGGTATATTTTTCTGAGCACCCATTAATCTTTTTAACCTTCCCTAAAATTTTCAAGCTTTGACTTAAAAAATAAGAGAAACTTCCTTTGTAAAGGGGCAATAATCAACTAGGTCTCGATTGTGTTAATATTGTCCTAGAAGGACTGTTAAGAAAATCTCCAACTTTAACCAGTGAAATAAAAAAATTCCACTTGAATCACTATAGGAATCCACCCATTATCATTTCTTTCAATTTTCATGCAATAATTCCTTAGTTTGATATCTCAAAACCCATGCCCTAGCTCAAACATGATTGTACAACACTATGAAGCCCAAGAAAATAGTTTGTATAATAAATTTCACCAAGGTTTGATTCAATGCTCCATATTTTTTACATGGCTCTGTACCAAGGACATGCAAGATGAGAGTTTACTAGTGGGGATGATCTGTGTATTTAAACTTTTGAAAAATTACTAGTTCCTTCGCATCTCTGCTATACAACCCGTAAGTGAAGGTTACAAGCTACCAATACATTCATTCAAGAAAAAGAGACCAAATTCACTCCATATTATTATTGGAGCACGTGTTATTCATTCCCCCTTAAAGGAATCAAACATGAAGCTTGCAAAATTTTTTTCCCATGGAGTTTATTAAAGCCATGCATGTCTAACTCAGTCTTTTGCTACTTCATACTAAACCACAACAAAGTAACTCTAACACTGACCACTAAAACCTTCAAATATGACTTTCAAAACTATTAAGAGGAAAAAATCCATTAAAAAACTCAAATATTCACCTCTGTGTATGTTTTCACAGTCATACTCCTCGTTCATTCCATTCAAGGAATCATCTACACATCTAAAAATAGAGCATTAATTCCTTATATCAACCTAATAGAAAAACATGCATTCTAATAGTAATCATTCAAAATATTCATTAAGAATAATAGAGAAATATTATCAATCCTAACTACAAAACTCATAGCACTCTTGAGGACAGGATTTTCACACCAAAATGAGCTCATCTCCATAGATGTTACTATTTTTCCTTTTACAAACTTTTGAGTTCATCTTTATTCCACACCTTCACTTCATCCTATCCTAAAAGGAATGACTCTACAAAATGACCCCCACACCTATATTCAAACTCTCATTCATGCATGAACCTACTACTTATATTATAACTGATTTCTTGACTCGTCATGATTTTCACTTGTGACTTTTGGACTTCCTTTTTACCTTTAGAGGTGTAATTGCCATTTTACATCATTTTGAAGCATCCTACTGATCCACCTACACATATAGACTCATGACTCACCCCATACTCTTAACAAGACACTTAAAAACACCTAATCAAACACTTAACATCCTTGGCTATGCTCTTGTAATGGAATTACATATTTTAGAGGAAAAATCCCCTATTTGAAACTCAAATTCCTTCACTCTTAACTTTCTCTCTCCCATGACTTCACACCTCCACAGGACACTCCATGACCTCATAGATAGGAAACTTGAAATTTTAATGCTCCCTAATGATGCTCCTGCATTAAGTAATAACACTCTTCCGAGTCTATTCATCACTTCTTTCTACCTAGATCAGTCCCAAATCGCGCGGAAATAAACTAAGTCATCCTTTCCCTCTTCCTTGCTTAGGGTTTCATATTTTAAATCTTAGTTTGCTTGTTTCATTTTATATACTTTATCATTTATTGCAATATGTAACTCTGTAATATTATATTTAATTAATTCAAATTAAATTAAATCAGTTTGTTAATGAATGTTACCCTCATAGTTTAGTATCAAGATTCATTCATTCATGATTTTTAAGCTTTGAGTTTCCCTTAAAATTCTTTCTTATTTAAATCCTCTGTGTCTCTTTGGCCAGATTTGAACCCTGTCTCAATTTTGGTGCATCACCTCTTTTATCATTATGTAAATTTTCCTTTTTTCTAACCTTGTTCCTTATGAATTCATAGTGTTGGTTGTTTAGTTACATTTCATGGTTATATGTTAGTTCGAATTGGGCTGGGAGAGAAAGAACCAACCTCCTCTAGAGATTTGTCTCACTTGCAAGGTCCCACACTTGTAGACAAATCCATGTTACACCAGGGTGTTAGGAAATTAATGTTCACATGTTTGTGGGTGATTTACTGAAAGGTAAATTGTAATTAGTTAGTTGTTAACCATATGGTTAATATGGTAAGATTGTTGATATTATATTGTTAGGAATAACACTATAATGTGGCATATAGTTTATTGGTTATAACACCTCCATATTATTTCTGATGTTATTTTTCTATTTTTTGGCTATATAATAGCCATGTATCGTGGTTGAGAAATATAAGATAGAATATTATTTTCCATGTAAACTGTTAGTTCTACTAGATTTGGTATCGAAGATGAGAAATTTTCTATGATGGATAGTTGATTTAATTTTTGGGGTAGCTAGAGTATTTTTTATTGCCCCATCTGATGTCATTTATCCTCTGTTAAATTTGTGTAGCATAGGTAGATATTGTGTTGTAGATTCTATATAATATATGTGATAGGCATTGGGCACTGACAAGATGGATGTGGACTGAAATATCTTCCTTGCATCTTGAAATTAGAGATCATCATCTGAGTGTTGAGAAATTGACCTCACCGGCCTATTGACTTTGCATTCCACACATATGCTGATCATTTGAAGTCTCAACATGTGCTTGAATTATAACATTGATATTGGGTTATGTGGCATCAATTTACATTAGAGATTAGTAGCGGGGTTAAATTCTGAGTTGCATTGGAATTCATAACCCATGCAGTCACAGGAGCTAAGGATGTATTTTTGAGATGAATTCTTGATTTTAACTAGCCTTAGAAATCACCATAGTTTGAGTAAGGAGGATAATTCAAAGGATTTTCTACCATTTGCATGCGGTTGTTAAAGTTATTTTTATCAAATTTTAAGTTTAACGCCACTCCAAATTGAACCAATAGTGACAATCTACAAGACATCAACACACTTAGATTGACGTTGTACAATGTAGCTTTCCCTGTTAATTTATTTGTTTCCCTGTTACATGAAAAGAATATTTTCCTAGCATTCAAGATTGAAGCGTGGACGCCATTCTACAGAAAGAGAGCAACTGTATAATTATTAATTGTCGATATATGGATGTTTTATCTATCTTATGAAGTGCCATCACATTCTATGGATCAGTTTTCTTAAATTCAATTGAGTTTGCATTGATTTAAAATCCAAATTCAATCATTTCTCCTAAGATGAGACTCCCATTGTGGTACAAAAATCATGACTGCCAATGACAGGGACACTTTATTGATTTGGTGGTACATGTGTGTAGTGTGTTTGTTTTCATTTTTTAGTTGTGCTTCTCATCTTTCCAATATGGTGTGAGAAATAAGAAAAACATTCTTTCTTGTTCACTAGTAGATGTGGCTATTCCTACATAATTCCCTAATGTAATAACATAGGGAAGAACATATATCAAAGTGAAATGCAACATCATAATTCTTGAAGAGGTTGAACAGTCAGATGTGTTCATGTTCATACCTAGGTTTGTGGTTAGCCTCTAGAAAACCATTGAAGGTTGTTCATACGTGTTCTTTCTTGAGTTCCCACACTACTAGGTCAGATGTGTTCCCTAGAGTGACTGGTTGATAAATAGATGATTCTTGAGCATGTTACCATCTTTGTCTGTCAGATGTGTTCCTGAAAGTGCATGGTTGATAAGAAGTTGATGTGTTCCTTCTTCTACCTTCAGTTTGAGTGTTGTACACATGGGCGGCAGGCTACAGAGGAAGTAAGAAATTTTTTTTTCTACCATGTAAACATTAAGGGGGGGAATGTTAGGAAATTTATGTTCACATGTTTGTGGGTGATTTATCAAAAGGTAAATTGTAACTAGTTATTTGTTAACTGTATGGTTAATATGATAAGATTGTTGATATTATATTGTTACGAATAACAATATAATGTTGCATATGAGTTATTGGTTGTAACAACTCCCTATTATTTCAAAGGTTGTTTTGCTATTTTTTAGCTATATAATAGCCATGTATCATGGTTGAGAAATATAAGTTAGAATATTATTTTCCATGTTAACTATTAGTTCCACTAGACAAGGTTCTGCTGTTAGGAAATGAAACATGTAGAGGGTGCTAAGTTTTAGTGATAACAGGGATTATGCACATTGTAATCCAAAGGAATGGTGAAAAGGATTGATGAGGATCCCTTGGAATTTGAATTCTGTGAGCATTGTTTGTAAATTAGAGTAAAATGAAACTTCCCTTGAGAATTGCACACATAAAAGGGATCTTACAAGTAATACATAGTGATATGTTTGGACATGTATCTAGCAGAGCTCGAAGAAAAAAGAGTAAGAAGTGATCGACAGGATCACCGGACATCAGAATCAAGTCAAGAGGCTGTTCGATAAAAAGGCTAAGCAAAGAGATTTTCAGGTGGGAGATCTCATCCTTTTGTGGGACAAATGAAGAGAGCCGAAGGGCATGCACGGGAAATTTGATTATCTATGGAGAGGGCCTTTAAAGATCAAGCAGCTCAATGGAGTGAATAGCTTCTTTCTCTCATATCTAGATGGAATTAATCTCCCACTTCCCTATAGCGGGTAGTATCTCAAAATATTCAGGAAGTAGAGCTTTCTCTCTTCTTTGTACAGCTTACCTTCTGTTGTGTGTTTTCTTTTGTCTTCACCCTTGTTTTTGACCCTCTCTATCCAATGGATAGGCACATGTTGATATGAGGTTCTCTACCCTTGAGCTTCACTCAAAGATAGTCCCCAGAAAGAGCCAGCTGTTATCCCGTAAAATTGACTAGGGCAATTTTACAGGTAACCATACCAAAATTTTGTTCCCTGGTCCCTTGTCAGGGACCCCTCTGAGTTCTAAATGGTGTACAAAATCACTTTCCAGGAAATATAGTTCTTCCAAACTTAGCCATTTTGGTCCCTTTTTGGCTAGATGCACCTTTTATTTGTGTAACACAGGACTGAATTTATACCCACTTCATTTCCTTTGGCGCAACCCTTTGATGTGTTGACACATCAATTGTTGCAGCCTTCCCGCATGTTGTTCCTTTCTTGCGTGCGCCAAAGCTGCATGCACCAAGGTGCATGCGCCTTCATGTTAAAAACTAAATTGTTGCACTGTGTAATTGGTGTGCCAAGGTGCTCAAAATGAAGTTTTAATAGTCTTAAATTTGTGCCAAGGGCACAAATAATTTCCATGTTAACAAACACGTTTATCCATGCCAAAGGGCGCAAAGTTTTACGTGTCGACACATGCATTTTGGTGCACCTCTTGAAAAAGTGGTTGGCGCATTTATTGTACGCTTTTGGCTATATATATGCGCACCTACCCTATCACTTTCATAATTGAAAACATGTGAATAACTTTATTCCTCTACACCTGTCAGCACGCCCGTCCTCCTTGTATCACATTCATGGACCCAATTTTGTTCCTCACATTCTATATATTTTAGGTAGGTGGTTCTTACTCCTCTTGCGTTTTTTTTTTTGTTGGTTGTGTGTGGTAGTACGATACAATGGATCTGAGGAATCCATGAACCCCTCCTGCCTGTTTCTTGCAAATCTTTCCCTCCCAAGCCATTTTCACCCTCTTTCTAGATCTGCTAGCCAAGAGGGCTCTGTCTCGAAAAACAAATCCAAGATCTCTTTGCTTTGCCCCCTTCACCACTGTCTAAATCCATATTGAAGAAAGGCCTATGAAGACTGTAAAATCTAATCAGAAAGGAGAGAAAACTATAAAGGTTAGTTCTGGGCCGCATTTTTCTCTGGGCGCAATCACCACCCTTGTTACAGAAAACACAGTCGCGCCAAGACGGGCACACTGACCTTGATTGCAGTACACAAAATTCCTGCGCCATGCATAAACCAAGTAAATCCTAAACCTGGTGTAGGCGCAATCTCTTCTTACCAACAACAAAATGCAATGCAAGCTTTTCCTTGTGCCGTGCCAAAAGTCCCCTTTTGCGCACCTAAAGTTAGTGCTACATGCAATAAACCTGCACCCTTTGGCACACCAAACTTCCATGTTGTAGGTCAAATACTTGAGCCATAGGCGCATCCTACCCCCATGCAGCAACACCTGGACTTATTTACACCCAGTATAAAACTCACATAAACGGCGCAGGTGCATCCCCGCTCCTACAATAACAAATAATGTCATATGCAGAATCCTTGCGCCCTGCGCCCTTTGGTGCTGATTTATTCCTTGTAACACTCTAATTCGGTGCACCATTCTATTAACTCTGAAACCTATAGTGTTCTTGCACCCTGTACCCTGAGGCCTTAAAATTTCTAAATCCTCATTCTGTAGTGCTTTAATGGAAGATCTGACAGCTAATATGGCTCTTTGGCGTTGGACTTCTCTTCCTTCTTCTTGTAGATCAACAACTAAAATCAGATCCATATATGTCTACATCAAGTAAGATGCCAACCAAGTCAAAGGGTAAATCTAGGCTTACAGAAGAAGAGATGAAGTATAAATATCAGAGGGTTAGGATGCCCGAAGTCCCAGGTGGAATGTGATCTAGATATAAGAGATTCTGAACTTGGTCACATCGACATGGAGGATTTATGGGCCAGAACCAGGAGAGTCACAAGAAGTCCTTGGATGGACAAGCTGGTTGGTAGTGCACTACATTTTGCTGGGGGAATCCCCGTCAGTGCAGTAAACAACAAATTTATGATGGTAGTGGCCCGCTGTTACAACAAAGACACAAGGTATGTCAAAAATAAAAAGGGTGAGGTCATAATCAACCTCACTACCTGGCACTTCGAGATCATGCTAGGCATCCCTCACCACCGAAACTTTGTGGCTGTAAGCCAAGAGGACTGCACCAAGGCTGTGGGAGGACAACGAAGACAAGTGCATGCAGCTGATGAACGAAGTGTACTTAAAAAACAAGAAGGTAATAACTAGATGGCCACATGTTATTCACCACAGTGACTTCTCCAAGGAATTAAACAACACCATCACATTCCTAAGTAGAGTTTTTGGGATTTCTGACGCCCATTACTTTCACAAATGGATGCTCAGGTACCTTGGAAACTATGAATAAAAATGTGCCAGATCAACTCTTTGAGTGGGCAGAGATCATAAGCAGCACCATATCTAAGCAGCTCTAACAACTCACCACAATGAGGAGATTCTACATAAACTCCTACATAGTCTACGCTATAGCCTCGGAGAGGGATTATCCAGCACTGAGCCGATGTGGGGTTTGGCCCTCAGGTAAAAATATATGAATACTACCTGGAGCTGAAGCTGGAGAGTAGTATCCCGCAGTTTACTAAAATCAATGATGCCTTTCTTCTAAGGCATCATTTACCTATTGAGGCCCAACATGACTCACGGTCGAGATGACCAAGAGCATTGTCACAACAACAGAGAAGTGGGGGGGCATTATTTACACAATTCCCCACCTTCATCTATCTCAGGGCAGCTAACTTCCTGGGTGAGCCCACTAAATTTCCAAGGTACGGCATATGCTAGCCCAAAGCTGGTCCTGTTGGAGCTGTCCAGATAGCTCATAACATACCATGAGAAGTGTCTAAAGAGAAAGAAGGGTGGAAATCCTTTCCCCCTTATAGTGGGCAGATACACATGCATCTGTCACCACAAAGCTCAGGAAATGTTCGCCAAGCTAGAACTGCTCAATCTGAAGCACAAATTCCCGGCGAGGCCCACTTTTGATCCAAGGAATTGCCTTCCCAAGGAAAAAATCGATCCAATCCATATTCCACAGATTGAGGACATCTATATCGACCTGTACCATGAGGTTGAACTTAGAAGGAAGGACCACTCCCACTCTGGCCTTGGAAGAGATTATTCAATACGGCGTGGCCATTGTTCTAAAGGGTTATCAAACTACTGATCAAGAAGTTGATCAGGTATATCTGGATACAGATGGGGACAACTGGCCATTTGTTGCAAAATCGATAGAACAAAAGCGTCCTCATACCATTGAAGAAAGGGTCAAGGAGACATTGTGGAGGACAGAACACTGGTGCAGAATGAATGGCCTTATCTACCTCGGGGTAGATTTCACTACATCCCCATTGGGAAACACACCTGTCAGGCCGAAAGCATCTACCAAAGGTCAAAGGCAAGGATAAAGAGGGCGAATCAAGCTCTGCTCAAGAAGGAGCTCCTGAAAGTCCTCCTTCTACTGCACAGGAATAGATTGTAAGTCTGGTATCCCCAAAGAAAGAAACAACGGAAGAGTGTTCCGACGGGCACATGCACTTAGGGTGTCGCCACTGCTACAACTGCATGGAGGTTCCCTTCTATCCCTTCTCCCTCTCCTCCTCCTCCTCGCGTGACCCAAATGACCATTCCTTTGGTCATATCCTCTCCCCCATCTTCTACTATTCCACCTTCCTCTGTCCTCCATCTTCTCTTCTCTCGTGGAGTTGTCCCCCACCATTTCTTCTCTCATCTCTCAGCTCCCTTCCATTCCCATGTCTACCTCCCCTGCAGTATCCCTTCCTCTCGTGAGCACTTTCTCGGCCTCCCTCTCGATGCCGCCACCAAGTGTCTCTATCCATTTCCCCTCATCCACTGCAGCTGCCCCCTCTTCTACCTTTGGTCCCGTTCCCTTAAGTCCAGCATGGATCTCCCAGCATCTGAGCCAGCAAAAGAGGAAAGTCCCTATCAGACCAATGGCCTTCTCCATCATCCCAGCAAAGGGGGATAAGAAGCAAAATCCTATAACCCACTTCTCTCAGAGTGCATCAGGAGAAATAGCAATGGAGATTGCGTATCCCGATCCTTTAAAAGGTAAAAAATATCTGTCTCCAACAGATTATACAGTGACCCAAGTCATAATGGGAATGTCATTCAGAAAGTCTTCAAGGAGTGGCCCTATTTGCGGTGGAAGGATGCCCTTTGCAAGAAACTTCAAGAAGCAAAGGAGGAGAAGAGGTTACTAAAAGAACAAAACAAACATATTCTCCACTCCATTCAGAAAATGGGCAGTGCACCTCCTACAACTGCCATTGAAATTCCTAAGGTTCTAAGTTAGGACAAGATAACGAGTACACCAAAATTGGCAAACAAGGTATGGCAGTTTCCACCTGGAGGGACCAAATCCTCAAAGACAGCGAGGAGGTAATAGTCAAGTTCACCGAATTATATCAGAATATTAGTTGGGTGAACAAAGAACTCCACGTGATCGCAAGACCTATCTCCAAAGAGTTGGATCATGCAAGGCTGCAACACGAGACATTCCAAAATATGCTTGACTACTCAGTCGACGATCTAGTGAAATTTGGCATTTTCAGTCACCCCAGGGTACCCAGCAAGATCCTTGCTGCGTTGGATTACTAGGTTGACCAGATGGAGTTCGTCCTGGAAAAGATTGATAAAGTCAAGGAGGAAGCCCTGGATGTAATGCATCAAATGGAGAAAATTGTTTTGAGGATGTCTCCGGGCTTGCTTACTCCTTCTTTCACCTTGAGGAAGGTAGACGAAACTATCTAGATCTTCAAGGAGATCATCTCGCAAGGGTTAGGGCCAAAAACCACTTTCGACACTGAATGCATCAACAACCTTCTAGCTTGCCGTGATTTTGTGGGGTTCTTGATGGAGGCAGGCAATGAATATTTCAAGCTTCCTGAAAAACTCAGAGATGAGCGGGAGACTTGTGAGGTCATCGGTGATCATATGAAGGGTCCTCCCCAAGATCAACTTCAGCCCATGATCAGTAAATTCATGGAATATCGGACTCAGTTCCACATCACCTCTCCCAAACAACAGCAGAAGCAAGATACCCCCTTCCAGCCGTGAGACGATGATGAATAGATTTATTCCTCTTGGCTCCCTTTTTTGTAAATATCTAAGAGTGTGTTGGTACAAATGATGACCTCATCCATGTTGCACCATGGGATGTTGTCATCCACCAAGTTGTCCAAAGTCAACAGTTGATTTTTAGATATTTTGTAGATATTTTGTAATTAGTTGTTGGTTGCTTTCTACCTTCTCTCTTCTCCTTCTTCTATATATACTTGAATACTTGTTGTATTCAAGAAGTGGATACTTTTTAGATGAAAAATAGAAGTAAGAAGAAAAGATTTTGTAGCTTTTTGTAACAGAAGAAAATATTAATACAAATATTAATACTTTTGTGCTGAATATGTGTGTTATGAGCATTTAATATTTCTTATGTCAGATCTGCATGCATTTATTCTGTTGAATCTATCTCTAATTTTTTGTCATTTATTCATCAGTATTGCTTTGTTCGTCTATGCAAGTAAGTTTAGCTCCATTTACTACCAATCCCAAAACATAGACCCTCTGACCTTTCTACTTTGGAATTCATTTCTTTTCTCCCTTCAGATATCTATCTTATCTCCCCATTCTTTCGTTTCTTTATCTTTCTTCTCACAGTAGGAAATACCTCTACTGGGATGAGATCCCAACCCCTGAAGGTAGAATATTGTGAGACTTGCATAGATTCCTGCTGGTAGAATAGCAATAAAGCAGTTTCACTTTGCTGACTCAAAGAGGGGCTATGCCCTACACACTGTTGGCTCATCTATCTATAGATCTGTCCACCTGACAGATTTTTGGACCAACAAAATGAAATGAAGAAGCTTCTCTCTGAACCAAAAATGAAATATACGGTTTAGAAATTTAGTGATCCTAGAGAAATCCTATTCCAAAGTATCGAAAGTGGAAAATTTCCTTTCAAAGATAGAGGAAACATAGAATTATTTTATGAGTTTCGAGTGAGATGAAGAGTTTTCCTTTCTTGAAGAAATCCAAACTAAAATTACTGATGAGATTTGCAATATGGATTTTAATGGAAGTTTCTCATCAACCGGGTTAGGTGCTGGAATTATTTTTTCTACTCCACAAGGATATTTATTTTATTTATCATACAAGATATATTTTTCCAATACCAAAACCATTGTTACATATGAAGCCTTATTAATTTGATTGGAATTTTCCAAAGAAATGAGAATCAAGAACTTCATAGTGCAAGGATATGTGGATCTCATTATAAAACAAGTACGAGACTCATTATAAGTAAAAAAACTCATATTTTTCATTACATAAACAGAGTGTGGGAATACAAAAAATATTTTGATGCATTTAATATCCATGTATTCCCTCATGATGAAAATAGTAGAGTTGATTCTCTAATGATTCCCCATCCTGATTTTGATGAACATACATATTCAGTGAAAATGGTTTTGCATCCAAGTTTGCTTGACAACTTACACTACTAGCAAGTGTTCAATGATGATATTCATATCTTATCTTTCTTGCAGAAGATTAGTGATTTCAAATCTATGTATTTCAATAGAATTGACACACTCCCATTAGAGTTTACTACTAATGAGAGTGATAGTACCAAAGACGATAAATTTGATGGATATGGAATGATTCAAATAAAAGGGAATAGGATTCTAAAAGGATTTGTTTCATTAGAAGAATTGTTTGATAAACATGATAGGTTCATTCATGGGAAATCTAAGGATCATCCCTATGCACTATTCTGCAAGCTTACTATGAAAAAATAAATATTAGAATAAGCAAGAAACTAAGGATGATGGATATCGATATGTGTCATTCACCTAAGGAATGTATAAACTTGTCAACATATGTTGGAATAAGCTACTCTAATGTTGTGATCCATTCAAACAATTATCTTAGGGAGTCCTATCATACTACAATATATGTCAAAACTTTATTTCAAGAACATTGAATACCCGCTAGATTATTCAAACAAATCTTAAGGTCCTTTTACAATATAGCAAAATATTTCCTTGAAACCCGATGTAAAAGGACAAAGGAAATACAATCCTAAAATTTCTAGAAGCATCAAAGAATAAGTTGAAAAGTTACTCAATGTTTACATCATATTCCCTATTCATCACTCAACATGGTAGCCAACATAGTTATAGTAAGAAAGAAGAATGATGAAATGCTCGCTTATATGAATTTTCATAATTTGAATTAAGCTTCACTAAAGGATAACTACCCCTTGTCGCTCATGGACCAAATTTGGCAAGAATTCAATAGTTTAGAAATGATTTCCATGTTTTATGGTTTCTCATGGTACAATCAAATTTAGGTCTCCAAAGAAGATCAATTCCAAACTACTTTCACACCCCTTTTGTCCAATTTTACATACCATGGTAAACACCCTTTGGAGGATTAATTAATGAAGATTTAACTATCCAAAGAGTAATGGATAGGAGATATCAATGGACATCTAAGAGGAAAGTTCAGGATAGTTATATACTTAGATGGAACTCATTATTTAAGTTCAGAGAAAAATGAGGAGCTTTGCAACATTAGATGTAGGTTCCACTGATCCACAAGAGTAATGGAATACCATATCAAGGACTTAATGTTGAAAGTGAATTTTTTTGTATACTTAGATGATTCTTGGTTATTCAGATGAAGAAATGAGGGTTCAAATAATTGGATCACAAAAATATCTTAGGTACCATCTACATGTATGGAAACATACCATATCTTTCTTCCAATACGAGTAAACTCATTTTGTTGGTGTACATTTAGGACTACATAGATTCTTTGGTCCATATTATGAGAAAATGAGGCCTTAAAAATAAAAATTAAGGAAGAATTGGCTCCTAAAATATCGTTGAGTCCATCTCAAATGGTTGTTTTTGGAGTTTATAACCATGGTTACATTTCTTTACTTTGGTAAATAAGTATTTACCTGAGTGAAGAAATTTAATTACTAACTTCGTTGGTTCACTCAATTTGGAGTCGATAGTATTTCAACATTGGAATTTACTTTTGTAACAATACCCTTATTGTCCCATTGGATTAGCTTTGTGAGTGAATTGTGGAGACTATTGGAATAATAGGTCAATTTTCAGTTATTTGAATATATTGTTGTAACCATATAGCTTTGTGAGTTTGTGGAGAGTAGTTTAGCATTATCCTAGTTTGTAGGAGTTTGATAGCTTATATGTACTTATGAAATTCATGTATGAAAGAACAAATATATTTTTATTGTGCGTTTTATTATCATTTCTCTAATGTAAATTTATTATTCAGTGACTCCATTATTCACTACATGATTTGAAGCTCTGTGTATGGTTCCTTAAATTGTAGGGGTATCAGAGCAGTTCATGATCTCCTTGTGTTCATGATGAAAGTAAAATTTGGGTTCCTTACAACTAAATATTTGTTATGTAGACAATATATTTCTTAGAACTCCATGTTTTCTCTATACGCGGATGGATCTTCTTATGCATCATAGGTGTGGATATGTATAACTAGATTTGGATATGTAATATCTGATTTCTACATCATCTTAACTCTTCTCTTACAAGCTGCCGAGATTGTTACAATTATCTCATGTTGGCTTACAAGACCAAATTATTATTTTTTATCATGTTGCTTGACCATTCATCCTATGCAATGGCATCTGTTATTTCCATAATGTTTTCTCTGTAATATATTTTGATAGAGGGAGGAAGGATGAAGACCTAGAAGGAATCCATGTGCATCAAATATTTGCAATCAACCAAAAAATGGTGTAGCTTCAAGATTCAAGAAATAACACAACCATGAAAGAAATGTGCATGCATTAAGGAAAAAATAGGCTTAATACTACATGCTCATAAATCAAGAGAGGTGGTGTACATATAGGGGAGTGAGTGAGTAACTCCCATGTAAGAAAAATATGCCTCCATGATGGAGAAGAGGAGTTACTTTCTAAAATGGGAATGCAACTCCTATGATGCATACTTACACATATGATAGATTCCATAAGGGAATCTTTCATAACTAATATGAAAACCTAAGATCCATGATCCCACCTAAGTGATATGACTCACCTAGTGATGTAGAAATACACCTGATAAATGATGTAAATAAATAAAAGTAAATTAAAATTCCACTCACACCAACACCCTCACTTCATCATAACTTAGGATGAGGCAAGGAAAATCAAAAAAGAGAAATGGGTTCCGAAATAAATCCTGATTATGTACATATGCACACAAAAAAAAAACCTAGTAGTAAAGGAAAACCTTGTGGGAAAAACATCCACCACAAGATTAAAACACACTCTCTAATCAAATAAACATGGAAAAAATGGGTCTTAGCCATAGACGAGCCTAAAAATATACCCATGTACAAAGGGCCAATCTCTTGAAAAGAAGAAGAGGAGAGAATAAAAGGGAGACGAGAATAACGTAGAATATGCCTTGGATGGATCTGAACTCTGAAACTCTAAGAAGTCTCCCAGAAGAGTGGCAATGAAGATATCCTCTACCTCTAGATTGAAGAAGAGAGACCCACACTGAACTATGTGCCTACCCTTAGGAAGGACATAAATGACATGTTGGAAGTCTCCACTCACTCCGCAAAGGAAACTGAAGGTAGCAACATGAAGAAATTGAGTCTCATCCATGGAAGTGTGACATAGGTCTACCAAGTGAGTGCCAAGGAAGAGAAGGTAATGCCATGTGTGTAGAAATTTCATAGTGTGAAGAGTGAACACCCACATAAAGAATTTTCAAGTAATGTGAAGGAAAAAAAAACAACCCCCACAACAGAAAAGGGATCCACAAACAAGGGTGGATCAATGAAGGTCTCCTACAAGGTGGAATTAATAAGAGTCCTTGAAGGGGCACTTATAACAATGGAGATGTTGAAATCCTCCAAAACATATGTAGATGGATGAGGAACCTAAATTGTATCACAAGTGGGCTCTACAAAAATACAACCAATGTCAGGCAGATACTCGTCGTAATGAGGGGGCTCAAAAATGGATCTGAATGGATTTTTTGACCAAGTTTTATGATGGGATCATGATATTTGATGAGATGTGGGACGTGTCAAAACTCTCTAGAATAGTGAGAGGAGGAGAAGAGTCCTCTATAGTACTCTTGACATCAGAACTGGGTGCACAATCCTCGTCATCAGAAGTAGAACCAAGCGAGTCCGTGTCAGTGGAAATGTCATCACAAGAAGAAATATGTGTGGTTGGCCCTTCGTACGAAGAAGTATTGGTGAACTCACTTTCCTCCATGGATGCAAGATCATCATAAGATCCATAACTAGATGAAGGAGGATCAAAGTCTCCATGAAACTTACGAATGAAGGTCCAAGCTCGGTGTGCAAAATCGATGAATTCTAATCGATGTTGAAGGTCCTATGGTATAGTAAGACAAAGAAGCCTGTATGCCATATCATTCTTGTTCAACCAATTTGGTGATGAATGTGGTTAATAGGTTCAAGTGCCAACCCAAGAAGATGTGGTAACAAATTGTACATAATACAATGATCGAGTATCCCATTCTTCCATTGTAGGTAGTTTCCTTGTCCTAGTTGAACAATAGAGTGATGAAATTCAATGTCCATGATGAGAGGAGCCTCAAAGGAACACAAGTTTAACCCCCCTTTTTGTGGCACTTTATAGTTTAGTGCGTTGATTACAACTAGATGCGACTGTGTGCTGAAAATCAGTCTGTCACTCACCTTGCAATCAACGTAATAACATGCAAGAGTGGAGACAACAATCAAGGTTCATTGGGTGCAACATTTTGACACTGTAAGCAAGCATAAGAATGAAGGAAAATAAGAAGGGGAAGAGAAATCATTGTGATAAATAGCGTCTCATGTCACACAAAAGAATCCCTTTGCTGTAATACTGTGGCGGACGTGCTCACAAGTGCACAAGCAATAAAAGGGATAGAACAAAGATCAAGAAAAAAAGGGCTGAATTAAGCAATATAAAGACACCCCCCAGAATGTGGCACTTTATAAAATAGTGCATTTACAAAATGATAATCCCATCAACTAGAGTGCGAAAAAAACATGTAAATTTGACCAAAGAAGTGCTCAAAATTGAGCAATGAGTCAAAAGTTATAGCAAGAAACAATTCCCGCAACTGATGGAAAAATGCAAATAAGCCTGAAAATAGATTTAAAAAGTTCCCTAAATGCATGCAAAGGGTATTGTATGTATGCTCATTGGAAATGACATCAAATTTTAGATAGGGTTTATTTTTATTGCGAGGGGGGATTAGCCTCCTGCCAACCCCGAACCTCACCCTCTGTCTTCGACGCTCGTAGGAAGGTAAATAATACAAGCCAAAAACCCAAATTTTATAATGCCAATAAAATGAAATGTTTTTAACACATTAAAACATTTAAAAAAAGGTTTTAACCCTAGTAGTTTGAAATGTGATAATGATTTTAATAATCAACACCAAAAAGGAAATATCACCTCAGCTAGGGCAGTGTTAACTGAGACAAGAAAAGCCCGGTAAACCGTGTGGAGACCACTACCAGGTCTAAACGGTGCAGGAAAAATGTAATGGATTTGGAGCTAATGCAAATGGTGGCCACGGTGTATGGAAGCCATGTGGATATGTGGAAGTAGCTATAGAGAAATGGCCAAGTAGAGGAGAAAATGCCAGAGGTCGATGTTGAACGTAAGTAGAAGATTTGACGCAGAACAGTCAGGAAGGTCTACATGAGTTTGAGTAGAATCCAAAAAAACATTCCAAAGGAGTTGAGTCACAGTAAAAAAATTCTCATTCTGAGCCTATTGTAAACAATAACCACTGCTTGAATGGGCACATACAAACTGGTTACAGGATCAAGACTCAGGCGGGGGTTAGCGTGGGTTGAGCATATGTAGGAGCATATTCAACAAGATCTTGAGTGGTGGTAGGAACAACCACGCAAAATAACAAATCAGACACTCAATCACCTGCTGAATGCCAAAAAAAATGACCAATACGTTCAAACCAAGCTAAACCTGAGTAATGAACAATGCAAGAAGAGTTGAAGGAATGAAAAATCCAATGTAACGTGGCACACAGGACCACAAGCGAGGCCTCCAAATCAATGCAAAGTATGAGTTGGTAAACCAGTGAGCAACCCTCCGAGCTAAAAAATGATCCAACCCAAACAATCCACCAAGCCAATGTTGAACCCACCGTTATGAAAAAACACGGATCTGCAACATCTGAAATGTAGACTCAAACTGTAATAGACCAAAACTAGCTCATGCAAAGTCAGAACACCCAAATAACTCAAACACATGAACCAAGAAGGAACCACAGGTCCATGCTAAGCCAAAACCAAGCTCGCGTGAATAGAGGCAATCAAGAACTCAACAATATGATAATGCAAACCAACCAAATACCTTCAAACTTGCAACTGCTGAAACCTCAATACGAGGTGAGCAATACAATTCCAAAATAATAATCGAAAAAACTTGCACAAGGAAATGAGAAGAAAATTGAAGTAATAAACAACTGAGAAATGAAGAGTGCACATTTACCAAAACTAGCTCTGATACCATGAAAGAGGGAAAAATGAGAACCGATGTTGAAAACAATGCACCACAATGTAGTTGCACTCCGATGGTAACGTCAAGCTCCAACATAATAAGCAAGATTCGAATCAATGGAAAGAAAATGCAAGCAAGAAAATAGGTCTGCTCATTCTCATAGATCGAAAAAAGGAAGTACAAATAGAGGTGATGTGTAACCCCCATGCTTAAACAAGGAAAGAGAATCAATGACGCCATTGACACATATGACGCCACTAAAGGAGGAGTTATAATTCCAAATAAAGAATGTAACTCCTATGACGCACTGACAAAAATGACAATGATAGATTCTATGACTGAATTTTCCACTTGTCATTTGAATTCCTAAGACCTATGATTCTCACAAGGTGAGATGACTCACTAGGTGATGTGGATGATGACTATACATTTCACACACACCAACAGTTTGGATCAAGACCTATTTAAGTAAGAAGACCTACGTTTGAACATTGTTTGAAGGGAAATACAAAGAAAACATGTATGGGGTTCAATTTTCAAGGCATGTATGAACATGTGATATTTTTAAGGGGTATGAATTTTTTTTTAGATTTTTTGATGAAGTTTTGAGGTCAGAACTTGGAGGATATTGCATGGAAAGTAGTTTTGAGTTCTGCTCCTAGACCTAGTTCCTAATAAATCTTGTCATAATGAAGTATAACGATCTTTTTCAAGTATAATAAGGCAAATTTGATCATGTATAGTGGTGTTGTATGTTGATATAGGTGTTTTGGCAAAGTTTCACGTTCATAATTGAAAGATTTTGTAAGACATGGAATTTTTGGCCTTACCGAGTTCTTGGAATTGAGAATTCCAGATCAACGTGAAATTTTTGATGCTTGTTGTCACATGTAAAATATGTGTGGGAGTATTATCTCTTCAAGAAAAGAGGGGAAGGGTTATAGATAAAGCTTAATGTCATTTTTTTAGGGTTTAAGGCCCAAATCTTTATGAACAAATCTTAACACCAAAACCACTCATAAACCCTTCTAAAACCCTAACATGAAGTTGATAGGAAATATTTTTATAAAAATAGATCTGAATTGATTTTTTTACCAATTTTTATGATTATATCATGTAGAGGACTCTCCCATACTTATCCAAGTGGTATTTGTTTGTCAGAAGAGTGTGAAAAAGTACAGGTACAAAGCCTTTTTATGAAGAAATTGATGTCTCTCTCACATGTTGTATAATAAAAAGTATCTAAATTCACGGTGGATGAATTTTAGGACCTATAATACATGCCTATGATTATTTATAGACAAGTTCTATCCTCTAAGTGGTCATATGAGGTTTATTTCTTAATACTAGTTTTTGGTGCAGTTTGATAATTCTGGTAACCAAGTTGTAAAGTTGTTCTTGAGTCCATATTCTTTGTTTCATGGTGGTACAAAAATGTGGTGATGTGAATAAGGTCATGATGTACCTATTCATTTTTTATTTGGTCATGGTTGAGTTGTCTAAGGTACTACAAGGGTCCGAGATCAGGTAGATAAAACTTGATTATTTTCAGATTAATGAAGGAGGTAATATAAGGTATTTGAAAAAATATTTGGAAGGTTCTTAAGCTTTGGAGATGCTCATAGTTTCTCAAATATATCAAGTTGCATCGTTGTTTTGATAGACCTAGTCGAATTAGGATTTCTTGAGTCCCAATGAAGAAGTATGAGCCAAATTCAGATATAAAATACAAAAGGCTCGAGTATTTTTTGTGGATCCAACCCATGCTTTAGTTCCTGAGTGTGGGGGATTATAGAATCTTTTATTCATCAAGGATTGCTACACCTAAGTGGTATGTGTTCTTGGGTCATGTATATAAATAAGCCTAATCGTGCTTACCTGAGTATCCTAAGCTTATAGAGAATGTAGTGTGCTATTGGTTTGTACCTTGCCTCCCACATCATAAAAGGAATGAACATATAGGTGTGTAATGATCTCATGAAGAAGATCCTATCAAGTGATGAATGATTAGTCCCTACCCCATATGACCTAGTGAATGGCCATATTTTATGATATGTGAGTAGGCTCAAGAAAGCCAGTCTAGGGCCTACGGAAACACAAAAGCACAAAAATTATAGGGATTTGCGACAAGATGAGTCAAGCAGTTCTAGGACACCGGGATTTCCCATTCCTCTAAATATGTTCTTGTCAGCATGCTTAGGAGTGACTTGAAAAATCATAGTTTAAGCATTCATTTTCAAGCTGAAGAACTCGAGACAAATAGATCCATGAAGAGAAACAAGTTGCGGCATTATTTTTTGGATGATATTTGCAACAAGAAGCATCAGGTCGTATAGGTTTGACTTAGGTGGCTAAGTCATTGTGGGGTAGTATTTCCTTGAAGTAGTTGTCCATGCTTCCCTCTTAATTCCACCTAGGGGTTGGATACTTCTTCCTGGAGTTGGTGCTTCTCTAAGCTCATGGGGTTATTTCCTATAATTACAAGTAGGGATTTAGCTAAATTCTAATTAGTGACCTAAAAGGATGTAGGGAGTTGGTGTTCCTTATGAAGTTGGGTGCTTCACTAACATCTTCATTATGGTGTATATGTGAGAAAATTTTCATGTGGGCTATCTTCCTGATGCAACCTAGGATGCACTATGAACTAACCCAAGTGCATTATTCATGTTGCACTCCCTCTAAGTTGAGTGCTGACCCAAAGCATGTTGATAACAGAACTAGGTCAACTCAGTCTAGAGCCATCCTGTATAGACCCCTTAGCATCCATGGTGCATATACTTCTTCAGGGTCCAACATTACCAATGAGTAAAAAACATATAGTGCATTTAGAAACATGAATCTATCATGCTTCCAGAGTATATGTCACACTGAACTAAACAGTGACTATTCCTTTGAGGTAACCAAGCAAGCATTAGAATTTTATGATGCATAGTTTAGCTCCATTATCCAGCCAATATGAACCATTGTAATGAATACTATTCAACATAGAAGCTTCTGAGCAATGGAGGGATTACCATCATCAAATGAGTCAAGTGTAGCGCAATACTTCTCAACATAGATGATAGCTCTACATATGGCTTCACCCTCATCACAGTACACATGCAGATCAATGACCCATATATATGGGTGGATGGTTGACTTTTCCTATCTCCAAACATGCACTTCTTGGACTCTTGCCACCATGCTAAGCATAGAAATGTGTTTTTACAGAAAGGATGCACAACATGCAAGTGCCCCTAAGAAGACACTTCCTAATAGTTAACTGTCGAGCTGAAGAATAGCCTATGATTATCTTAAATTATGCATGGCACTTAGTTGTTTCTTAATCCTTATGTTGTACAATTGCATGGACCAAAATGGTCTACCACATGCTTTGAGTGCTTAACAGGAAAACATCTAAATAATAAGGGACTTGAATGTAGAAAAAATTGAGGCCTTATCCTGGGAAAATACTTGTAGATAAATTGGTAAAATGAACGCTCAATTTTGAGGTTACAATGCCCTACTGATGAATAGTGGGAGGAATACTTAGGACAATTTTTGTCCATCCGACATTGACTTGGACACTGAGGGGGTAGTTACACCCGGACAAATGAGGTAGCTCACATAGTATATGGTGAGAATCCATTGGCTAAATCTATGATAGAAAAACATCATCACACCCCCTCCTTAGTACTCCTCGTCTGAATGTACCATTGACTTCTTTATGGCACCCATGAATTGTAAACACTGTCAGACCCTCAGGGTGTGTGCTGCCCGTTAAAAACATACCCATTCCTTTGAGAGCCATGTAATTTACTAGGTATTAGGGATTTAGAAAATTATGGAATATAACTTATATATAGTTAGGAGTCTGACCTCACTTTTCAAAAGTCCACAAGGAAAATAGCCATTCAACTAATAACTTTTCCCATTACAATGATTATCAATTTTCACGCATAAAACAAAAAATCTTAATAAGTCCACACCTGCTCAATTCTCCTTAGGGATTAATTTAATCACTGATTACACTGGCATTAAGATAAATATTTCCCTTATTATAATTTTAGGGTTAAGGGACAAGAAAAATTAAATACCCGAGGTATTTAATTCCACCAGATCAAAGACAAGAGCAGGGTTTAATTACAGTGACAAATGGAATACATATTAAAATCAGCAGAGTAAGGTCTCACTTACCCACTCCCAGAACTTGATTAGGAGTTTTCTATAACCAGGTTGCAAGGACAACAACTGACCACTAATCAGATTCTGAAACAAGTCTAACAAATCCACTAGAATAAAAATTTCTTTTATTAACAATTATCAGAGTTCGCATGGTCCAAACTTTAGGGTTAGAAGTTTCAGTTATGTTCAGGGGGTAATTTATCACCATACCCATTCTCTAACAGGCTCAGATTTTCAACTTGATTTTTCCCACATTTAATGCATTAAAAATTTCCCTAAATCATTCACATTGGATAGTAAATTTTCTTACCTTTCTGATGATAAACATAAGTCTTCCTAACTCCTTCATAAAACTCTAGTTATGGACAAGCAGAGCTTAGGAGGTCAAATTTTCCCAAACGGGGACACGTGGCGAGAGGGGAAAGAAAAACCCATTTTTTGGGTTGACAGGTCACAAGGAGGTCTTAGAAATTTTTCCCCGCATGTGGGAAAAAAATATAAATTTCACTGTGCCGTACCTCTGTGCCTCCGCCAGGGGACATGTGGCAGCTTCTCCAGTCAGCGCCGGGTAGGAAGAAGGTGAAGCGGCGTGGAAAAAAAATAATGTTGTCGCGCAAATGGATGGCAACAAGGAGAAAGAAAATCCAACCATAGCACCCGCGGGTCCACCAGGGAAATCTATGGAGCTACCACATGTCATCCTAACACTAGCTTCGGAGAGAGAGGTAAAGGCAGAGTAGCGGGGTTATTGGGTGATTTTTACCAAAGGGGAGAAAAGGGAAAGGATAAGTTTTGATGCGTACGGGCCCGCGCGGTGCCGCGTAGAAGAGATTTCAAAAAGGACAAGGGCAGGGGTGTGGGACAGTGGAGAATCTTTTCAAATAAAAATTCTCTAAATTTTTTTTCAAAAGGGATAAACGGTTACATGGTCTCCTCCCCTCCTCTCCCCCCCGTTTTCACCCCAAAGGCACCACGTGACACCCTCTGGTTGGCTGCAAGCTAGCGGGGGAAATTTCAAGATGAAAAATCCCCAAAAAAGATTTAAAAAGGCCCAAGGGCAAAAATGAATGATGCCGCACCTCCACCATGTTTCCCTGTGATGACACATGGCAGCTTTTGATTTTCTGCGATGCCGAGCAAGAGGAAAAGTTCAAAATTATTTTCCCAAGCCAAAATTTTTCAAAAAAAAATTAAAATTCTAAGGATTTTTAATGGGAAATTTTTGGGCAACAGGCTCTGCCAGGGAAAATTTTTCCCAAATTTTCCCGCCAAGGCAGGAAAATTTCAAAGTGTCATAACTTTTTCTAGAAATCTCAGCTTTGGGAAAATAAGGACTTTATGGAAATCTCTTAATGCCCTCTTTACACAAGGAATCATAAATTTTACATTTGTCATAAATTTTGAGGGGTTAATTTTACAAAAATGGATCTGCAGGATTTTAAATAGCCAACTGGTAAATTTCCAACTTATTAAATTTGATTCAATTTGGATCTCCTCCTTCATTCAACATGCCAAACAGACATGGAGGATTATCTCTAGGAAGGATTTAGAAGTGATCTAGGGAAGTTAAATTTACTTATTTGAGTTTCAACATACATTTTTCCATCAAATGATAGAAAACAGCTGTGGAAGAGATTTGGCTCATTTTTGCAATGTTTAAAATTGTTTTCTTAAGTTTTCTTTGTCAATTGAGTTCCTTGATGTCTCAGCATAATAAACTATATCATTTTCAAGTTGGTTATTAAGTCCACATCCGAACTGTGCATTTTATTTAAATTTACTTTCCAGTTTTAAAGTTTATAACAGAGATCTATTTCTTTTAAATTTGTATATCAAATTTTATCCTTCAAATGTGACATTTCATTTCTAAACTACTCTAATACATTCAGTTGTTTATAAACCACCATTCTGAATCCAAAGCAAATACTAAATTTCAATCATACACATTCCCAAAATACAAAAATACAACATTGTTTCACGTACATTTTCTCTTTCCAAGCAGAGATCTAACTACCTCTTTTGTCATACAATGAAACATTGAATTCAATCCAACAATGCATATGAAAAAAAATGTCTTTCAACTCTTTATTGACTTCAATTATAAATCTTTACATCTTTCCATGTTGAATGCAATAACAAAATTCTGTTTCTTTCCAATAACAAAACATGATATAAATGTCTTTCCCAATTCAAATATATAACTTCATGATCAATTTACATACATATTTCTTCACAAATACATATTACAATTTCATCCACAACAAGTGGGAAATAATTACAAATGAATATGTTTTCACAAGGGACTTTCAAACTGCATTTTTCCTTTGCTCCAGGACAGCAACATGCACATTTTCTCCTTCTCCAAGTTGATCACAACAAAAGAGGGGGAAAGGAAACGCTCTCCACCCAACCAAGACATCCAATGAAAGAAGCCTTCATCATTGGCCCCCTGAGCCCCAACCAAAACAAAATAAGAGGTGTAATTCAACCCATGGAAATGATTGGCTTCCACAACACACAACATTCTTTCAACATGCATAATACATATAAAACACAATCCAAACAACACAACAATTTACAACTGTAATTGAAAAACAATCCAAAACAAAACTCAGGCTTGATCATGCAAGCCAAAGGAGCAAGGTCTATGGGGGAAGCTACTTAGGCCTCCCAATTGGGAATTGGGAATCCATTAGAACAACCCATGAAAATAATTCATTCCACACACATCGTTATGCCCCCCCCCACAAATCCCTCCTTTATGCCCCCCCACAGATTTCCGTATGCCCACCCCAAAGTAAGAAATGCAAGCTATTTCTTTTCCATGGTGGATCCCAAACCCGAACTCCCTCAAAATTTTTTTGATGCCAATGGCATTCCCTTATGCCCCCCCCACATGGATTCCCCATATCCTTCTCCTACACCATCCCTATGGTAGTCTACCTAACCAGCCAATAAATAAAACAAACATTCTCCATTCATACAACCCAATAAGAAAATAACAGCATGAAAAGAGAGATAAATTCCTACCTCTCCATGGTGAATTTTGTTTCCAACAACAATCTTTCAAAGGCCAAAAAACACAGTCCAAAACAACAATCTCCCAAGCATGCAAAGCTTTCTCTAACTTCATCCAAAAACAAGAGCTCCAACACAAGAAAATGCACCCCAAATAAGTTGTAAAATGATTCAACAACCCCAAAACAAGAAGAGAGTTTGAATTATATAGAAGAGGGAAGAGAAGAGGATGATGTGGATCCATGTAGGATGCCACATCACACATCCTCCAATTCAAACATAAAAGACAGAATCCATTCTCCCAAGCACAATAAAGAGGTGGGTGAAAATATGACAAGTTATTTACACACTCCAAAAAGCCCACACCTCAAGGGACAACAAAATAAATAAAATGTAAGAGAGTGCAATCAAAACAAAGCAACATGATTAATAAAATTCATTAAAAGAGTCACAAATCACTTCTCCAACCATAAGTATGGTTGGTAAATTAAATTTAGAGGCATGAGACAAGTTTTACTTGTCCCACAAGCCTTTAAAAATAGCCCCTAAGGAAAAATTCGAATTTTTCATGGAGGTGGAGTATTTCATACTCCAAAATGGACTTACACAAACTCTTACACAACTTACACATCCCTTACATATTTAATACAGCAACCAACAACTCTTATAATTACTTTCCCATATCCCAATTTAATTTATTTAAATTTTAATCATATGATTCTCACATTAATTCTCCAAAACATAATTAAATAAAGGAACACATCACTAATAAAATACATTCAAAAATAAATAAAATTTACCCACATTTATAACATACACAAAGCCATGGTCACATATACAGGAAATCCCCCCCATGGGAATCCCTAACAAAAATACAACACACACACACACAAAACAAGTTGCCATGGTGACCTTGTCGAATTCACCTAGAATTCCAGTGTGGTTGGTCTCCGATCCCCCGATGTTTTGTTGTGATATTTTTAACCTAGAAAATACAAATACCTCCTTTGGCATCGTGGCCATATCAGAAATTCCAACATGATATAAATGAAATCACAAAACTAACTATATAAATGAATTACAACATCTAAGTAACAACTACATCCATTGCATTTTTAATCAATCAACTATATCATCATCATAAAATATCCATTTCTAAATCTACTCATAATATCCAAAATCATATGTCAGAACAACATCCATGAAACATCCATGTCAAATAATGTATCATCATATACATATAAGGTGTCTCTAATAATCATCATGCATCATAATCAAATCGAGATCAACAATAATTCATGATCAATATCTAACAACATACTAAATCAAAACATAATAATGTCTCTGATGTAATCACAATATCAAAATAAGCATCAAAAGGTGTCAAAGGGAAGTGGGAACTACACTCCTCTGCCTTTTTCCTTTCATGTATTAAGTTATTGGGTGCTGTACACATGGCCAATATTGTATCTACCTTCTTCATTTCATATTTTATGGCTGGTAAAACAACCTCATAGCTAGCCCTTAATGCTTCTTCTATAACATCATTTGGTTTAGGGAGGCGTGTTGGTTCATCCTCTAAAAGAAAAAAAACTGTTGTACGTAGGTAATGCAGTTTTGACTTGAAATCCTCTGACACCTTCTAAAAATCGGGCCTTTTCTGCAAGATTTCATTGATAAACTACTCATCCATATTTTTGACATTCTGTGCCTCGGCCACTGCATTATCTCATTCTTGGGAGATTCATTTGATTTTTCTGTCCTTATCTTTCTTATCTTCTAGGAGTTCCCGTACTGTTGCTTCCTTATCAATATTCTAGTGCACTACTTTAGTGGACACTGTAACCAATGTGTTACTCACCTATTCATCAGAAAATTGCATGGGTTTGATGGTCATATGGCATGTATGTGGCACCTTCCTCATCTTGTTTGGGCTCCATGCCTCCTTATAAACATCAAATTCAGGATCATCCATGTGAGTCTACATGCTCCAAGATAGCTACTTGTGAGTGAATATGTTGGCCATTTCTGGGTCCATCCAATCCTAGCCATACAATTGTATATTGGGTAGGGTGCTCTGGAAGAGGGTGCAAATGATTTTTACTTGGTCATTTAAGTATCCCAAATTTTTAGTTCCCATTGCCTCTTCATCATTATGCCCACCTGTGTGTTCACCAACGTCCTCATGAACAGACACAACCTCTTCTTATTGTACAACCATGCCTCCATCTTGTTACACAATGCCTCTGACATTTTAATTTACTTCTCCCTCTTTCTCTTCTCCTTCAGGTGCGAGGCATTCTATAACTTATGTATCCCAACCGACGCTGCTTTCCCCTTCACCTAAGTGTTTCTCATGGGTACTCATACTATCATCAATGGTTTCATATACGACTGGGTCCCCAATATATTCATCCTCCTGCATCTAAACGTTAGGGGTGTCTTACTTATTTTACGTGCTTTTCTAAGGGGAATTTTCCTCCTCACTATCCTTTACAGGAATAAATTTTTGAAACTTTCTCCTTTCTTCTTCCTCATTCTTCACATGAGCTACACGTGGTGATCTTATTACTGGCTACAAAGTCCCTATGCCAGTGTCTCTGGATGTGTGCCTTTTTCACAGAACTCTTTTGGTATGCACAATTTTGGGGTTTTTCTCTAGTTCCTCCTGCTCCAGGATGTTCTCCAACTTTGTAGCCACTAGATCTTCCTAAGTTAGGGTTACAGAGGAATCTTTCTTTAATGTTCCCATGGTATGCCACTTTTTTGGAGGTCTTGGGAGTGTCATATCCATGCCCTTCATCACCTTGACATCTTTGAACCTTGGCCTCAGATAAATGTACATGCATGCGGTTTAAAATTTTTCCTATGGCCAAAATCTTAGGAGTGATGTGCACATTTCTTGATTCCATGGTTTCCACATATGCCTCTTTCCCTAACCATACATAACTCTTGCACATAATGTGGATATTTGCATCTACTTTACCCATGTCAAACTGGAGCTTGCGCATGTTGTGGAACCTATTCACCGAGTCCTTGAAATATCTAGTAGTAAAAGTAAAGGGTAACTTACACCATGGGCTCTTATTGCCCGACTGCATATGGAAGCTCCCTAAGCTGAATTTCCAGTAGATTGCAAACTCAACTTCTCCATTCAATACTTTGGGAAAATTACAGATAATACAACATTCTCCATCAAATGCCCTGCACAACCTCCTGAACCAACTCCCTAGTCACTCCTTATATGCTTTAGAAATAGTTCCATGTAGGGTGTATTTGTAAAATTTCTTCGCTGGGGATTTATTTTCCAATGAAAACTCCCAAATTTTATCCCTAGGTCCATTGGGTACTCTAATTTCACTAAATACAATCAATAATAGGATTTCACCCCAAGTAATATTCTCACCTTTATCTGCTTGGAAGCAAGCCCCATTCACCAAGATTTCTATTATGTACTCGACAATGTTGAAATGTCTTCTTGACCATATTATGTGTTATATGTAACCAACACATATTCAACTCATTCCACCATTTAGTGGCACCCAACTTACTTGCTGTCAAGTGTGCTGCAACCTTGGTGGCCATGTCTGCAATGTTGGTTACTTTGAAGGCTCGACCCCCCTTCCTATATTGATGTAGGGTGGCCATGGAATCAATTCCCTCATCATATGTTATATCTTTAATGATATCCGAGCTCGAGTCGTGTAACCTTGTCACCTTCCCAATCAACTTGGTAGTGATTCTCATTATCCTACCTGTGAAATAGAAAAATTCTTCATGGATGTGCAACATGAACCACTGATACAACTACTCGGGCTTCCAAAAATATGTCAATTACAAAATTTGCATGACCCCTATGCTTTCAAGTAACCTCTTCATGGAGGCATCCAAAACCATAGTGTCATTTGCATACCGCCAATTTGTATTCTTGTAAAAAATTTCTGCGACGTCCTTCAGGCATTTCTTAGTGCGGTGGTTAATTTATGAAACCCTACACTATGTAATATTTATTGTCCATTTCCACCCCTCAATAATTTCTTCCAGATATAACATCTTAACCAACCACTCCTCTATTGGGTCATCAACCTCCTCCATAATTGGAGCTCTCTGTGGTGCTATCGTTCCTTTCGATCATGTGAGTGTGAATGAAAAACCTAGCTGTCTTGCAAACAAAACCTAAGTAACCCTCCTATTGCGCACACGTACCACCACTTGAATCCTTCTTCGGTACCTGGATTCTCAACAATGTGCTTTGAAACTTGACAGGTTTACTCATTATGTAGATTCCTCATTGTCTCTAGCTCTTCTTTACACTTCTCAATTTTCTTCAAACTCGCAGTTAACAAATGTCATTGTAAACACTAGATTTAAACCAAGTTTAAAAAATACCCCTTCATTAATTTCTCCAGCTACCATTGTAAACAAAATTAATTCCCTTTGAGCGTGTTTTGTGCCTCTTTATCCCGCACCCCAATCTCTCACGCCTTAAAATTTTGTTCCTCAGTCATAACTTTCTAGTGCGTCACTACTTATCTATCATAGATCTCCCTTATCCATTCTTCCTTACACATAAGTATTTATCCAATGTGACCCAAACATATGTAGTCTAAAATGTTGTAACCCATGCAATACACAAAGAAGGTAAAATGAATTCCATGGGAAAAACTTTCTCTGCGCCAAACACCAACTAAAAGAGTGTTTCCTTTTTCAACTATTTTTAGGTTGTTCTATATGCCCAAAGCACAACATAAAATTTATCATCCAAGTATTTCCTTCCAACATCATAATTTTTTTTTTGAAGTCTGGCTCAATATCTTGTTGAAAGCCTCAACAGTCCCATTATCTTGAGGGTGATAAGGTGTTGTGTTATGGTGTGCAACCATAAATTGATCCAATAATATCCTGATGGTCTCATTAAGGAAATGAGTGCCTTTATCACTTGTCAAAATTAAAGGACATCCATACCTGGTAAGAATATTTTTCCCACAAGAACCTTCTTTGTTGGTCCCTATTTTATAATCCTTTGTAGGTGTCACTTGTGTCCACCTTGTAAGATAATATATACAAGTGATGATATAATGTGATCTAGTTCTGTGCATAGCTAGGGAAATAGGACCAAAAAAGTCTATTTCCCATTTCTCAAAATGTTTTTCACTAGCAATAGGCCTCAAAGGAATTTCATCTATCTTCCTTAGTTTTTCCAAGGCACTGATAGTGATCAAACACCTTGCAATATTCTTTACAATCTTTGTACAAGGTCTCCCACCATAAACCAACTAGTAGAATCTTGTATGTGGGGATGTCACCTGCATAGTGTCCACCTGTAATATCGTCATGAGCCTCTTCCATAATTTTTGTACACTCATGCTCTAGTACACACTGACGCAATACTTCATCTCATCCTAGTTTTTATAAGTCTCCATTGATAAACATGAAATGAGTGGTGTGAATTACAAGTTATTTCTTTTCCAAGGCCTTCATTTCATCGGACGCCATACCTGTGTGTAAAAAGAAAATAATATTCTCTAACTCTGAGGGTGTGTGGTTTAACCTATATAACTGTGTATCCAACATTGTATCTTCAATACTCTACATGTCCTCTCTTGATTGAATCCTTGATAAGTGGTCTGGGACAAAATTGCTTTTACCTGTCTTTACCACAACTGTAAAGTCAAACTCTTAGAATAATATAACGCATTGACATATGTTCCCCTGTAAATGGGATTATTCTCACCAAGTATTTCCATGCCATGTGATTTGTATAGAACACAAAAGGTGTTTCTAGCAAGTACTATATGAACTTATGTAGTGCGTAGATCATTGAAAAAGCCTCTCGCTTCGTAGTTGTATAATTTTGTTTTGCAGGAGAAAACTTTCTACTATTAAAGTAGATAGAATGATCTATAATAATTTCTCCATGTTGAGATAGAACTGCACCAATGACTATGCCAGAGGTGTCCACATGTACATGAAAAGGGTATATTCCATGAAGGAAAAACATAAAATAGGCGTTGTAGTAAGCCTCTCCTTTAGTGCTTCGAATGCATGTTGTTGTGGTTCTCCCCAATTAAAATTCCCTTTAACCTTTTAATAAATATTCTACAGGCACAAAAATATTAGCATATCCTTTGATAAATTTTCTATAATACCCTGTGTGGCCCAAGAATCTGTGCACCTCACTCTAACTGGTGGGTTCCTCCAAGCCTAAAACGACTATAATCTTTGTTGGATCTACTAACAAACCCTCCTTGCAGATGATATGCCCTAGAAAATTTCCAAAAGGTGTAGAAAATAAGCTCTTATTGATATTTAAAGAGATTTTTAATTATCTACACCTGTCAAACATTAACCTCAAATTGTCACAATGATTATTGTTGAGCCCATACATGGTCCAATCATCCAATTAAACATGCAAGAATTTTTTGAATAAAATCCTGGAATGCTTGAACAATAATACATGAAAAATATTGTAGGCATGTTCTTTAATCTAAAGGGCATCACCATGTATGCAAAACTTTCCCATTTAGTGGTGAAAGTTATCTTCTCTTGATCTTCTTTTGAAATCCTTACTTGATGATACCTAGAAAATCCATTGGTAAAAGAGTAAATTTCACGCCCTGCAACACGTTCCAATATTTCTTCAGTGAATGGTGTAGGGAATGGATCAATGACACACATAGTATTAAACTCCATATAGTCCACGCAAATCAAGATTCTTCCATCTTTCTTTATGTTGATTACCATAGGGATAACCCACTCTGATTCCTCTATGGGCTCAATGATGTTAGAGTTCAACATCTTGTTGATTTCTTCTTTAAATTTTACTTACAGGTCAGGATTCATCTAGTAAGGTCTCTTCCTAACGAGGTGCACACCTTCCTTTATTTAAATTTCATCTCATCCAAGGATTCATCCATGCCTTTTAAATCATGGTATCCTCTAGGAAATAAGTCCTAGAAGTTATGTAGCAACTCAATTATCTTAGCCACTTCAGAGTCAGACCAATAATCTCTAATTATGGCCCTCTTAGTTTCAATATCTTTGCCAATGTTTACTTTCATCATCTTCATAGGTTCATGGTAGGAACGTGCCTTCTCATTTGAACTGTCTAAGACCTTACACATACCCTCTGAATGATCTATGTCCAAATTTTTCAGTTCTTCATCATCCTGGATCATTCCTATAATCAAGTCTCACCAATTTTTAGTCTCTCTATGCAATTTCACATAAAAATACCAAGCATGATTGTATCCTCGCAAGGTGAAATAAAGTTTGTGCACCCACAAAAAGGTGGTAAAGCTTCCCATCCATATGTCTAGAGTCTCTTACACTACTGAATGTGGTTCCAAATAATATTATTACATGATATTCATATATTTGAGTAGGTGCATTACTCCTGAGAAACTAAGCTGATAGAGAAATTATCACTTCTGTCCATTCTATGAGATTCCCTATGAGCCATCCACTAACGTGCTGCTGTCCCACACAGGGTATTCACTAACATATTCCTTCTGTCCACCTGATCCTTCCACTGTAATTCCATGGCTCACAATAATACCTCAAGGTTTCCCTTTCCAGTGTACAAGGTTGTTGCCTAACCGCCTAACACAGTGCGAGCCTACTTACATATACAAGTTATGATTCTTACCTCATACCTAACCATCTCGTAAGTTCCATGTGCCTAATTGTCAGAAGAAATACTTGTAGTATCATTGATGGATAGTGCATCATCACATTAGAGAATTCCTTCCTTAGATGTCTCAAATTCTTCCAAATTTCGAATGGTGCACACAAAAATTATGTTCAGGTCTTCTTCACTTAAGGGCTCAACATAAGGTGCATATTTCCCATCTATTAAAGGGATAATAACTCATTCTTCCTTGTTCTCAAAAATAATATATCCCTTATTGAACCATGGATCAACATTATTTATATAGCACTAAGGGTGCCCAAAAAGTGCTGGGAAGATATCTGCTTCTGGAAGCGATAAGACCTCAAAGTCCCTAGTGAACTTGTCTCCCTGTATAGTAATGGATGCATCCTTGGAATACTCCAATTAGTGCGGCCTTAGTGTGATTTTACATATACATCACATTGGAAGATGGACATAATGCAGGTCTGTCTATATGAACCCATGCATCTAAGGGTAGGCACATTCACTTCCAAACTTACGTTGATCAAGATATTTCTTAAAATCCATCCATCCACAACAACATTCAGATTGATCTCCTTGTCGTAATCCAAGTTACGGGGAGGGAGATTAGCATGCAAAATTTTCCATCCACTCTCAATACCAGCGTGTGGAGTGTTTCCATGTAACTAACTCCCTAGTAATGGAATAATATTCTCCTGACACATCATCTTGCATACTTTTTTTCAGGTCATCAACATATTACTGGAAATTTTTAGCTACCTTCTTTTGTTCCAAATTATGTGAATTTTCCTTTAAACACTATATTTCACCTTGCAAATTTTTAAGTACCTCCATGGTTTCCTGATAAACCTCCTTCTAATGTGTAGGGTTTGGATATTTTACATGTAAAACCTCCTCCTTAGTAGTGGTAGGCTTCTATTGCAATGTTTATTTTGCATGCAAAACCTTAGCACGTGTAGTAATCTTCATAGGTACCATATCAGGATCTGCCACTAACTTCGACATCCATTGATTTTCCACGGCATGTTATATTCTAATCATCCCTATGCCCTTATTCTCCTATTTGTGCTTCTTACTCAGACATTCCTATAAGTCTAGGTACTCTTCATAGTTATGATTTTTTTCTACCTCTGAAGGACATTCCACCATGGTATAATCTGAATCCACCATGGTATAATCGACCTATACCATGGCCTCCCTCAAAATTCCCTTCATTTTTGATCATAACACCCCTGAGTGTGATCATTATCATATTGCTCACTTTTATCCTTAGGGTTATTCGAAACTCTAGTTTTTCATACACCAATATCAATGGTATCATGGAAATGATCAATCAACCTGCAATCTTCAGTATTGTGAGTTGTGGATTGGAAAATTTTATAGTAGAAAGACACATTCTTTTTTATTTCGCATTACAACAATAGACAATCGTCTTGTATTATGGTCTAAATGACATATCTCACATTCCAGTAACAAGGAGTGCAGTGATCTGTGAGGAAAACTATCCTTAGTTTTTCCCTCTACTTCACTATCTATGGACCAAATTCCACTGCGTGTCTCATGTGATGTATTAGTCAATAGTTTCTCCAACTACTTTTCCATTGCTGCAATATGAGCTTCCAAGAATGAACTCACTCCAATGTCTATGCTCCCGACTACCTCAGTGCGCAAATTTGCTTCAAGTACCTCGCATGGGTCTGTATAAGTATTATGTGAGAGCACCCTCCTAAAGGGCATGATCAGGCCTCCAACAAACCATTGTGCATGCTGAATTTCATGGATATCATATGATAGTTTAGATAAGAGTGTTTTGAAATGAGCATCATATTACCAAACACTCTTAGTAGTACCCTGCTTGATATCCTTGAGCGCGATTATACTTTTCTACTTGAACTCAGGGATATAAAATTATTTAATGAAAGAATCTTGTAGCGTCGTATAACCTACACAAGTTTGATCAGGGTCAAACTTCATGTACTAGTTATGCAGTGTCCCTATAACATAGTTGTAAACTAACTTGCCTTACGCTCAGAAGCTGTAATTTATTTTGCACACCACAATATCTCACACATATGCACATGCTTAACAACATCTTTTATTCCCCTATACTTCAGAAGGTGAAGTAACATCTCTATGTAAGTATTATGGGGTTGATGAGGACCATGCCCACCAGATCCAAAACTTCCCTTGTTACCTCCGCATCTAGATCCAACAGATCCACCAGATCCCAAGCCACATATGCCTCTTGATCCTCCCCCTATAATAGGAATTGAACCAGAATATGCACTACCTTGTGTCCCAATAATGGTGCTAAATTAAACTCCTGCAGTCTGAGAAGTTGTGTTAGTCCTCGATGTGAGTCCAAAGTTCTACGTGCCTATGTTCTGTGCTGAAAACATTCCAACCGATCCTCCAAATAACAGGGAATATGTCTAGCTAACCATAAATGTACTTTTTATTTGATTCATTCATGAACTTGCTGATAATTCAAATCTACCTCTTACTACTCTAATTCCCAAACTAGCTTGTTGACTATTGGTTGTACTAGAAACTGGAAAACCAAATGCAAGGGCTAGGTTGTCAGGTAGATTAGATGCACACCTTTACCCCATGTTGTCTCTGTTGGAACACTCTCATAAGAGGCCGATGAGGTTTCCCTATCATGCTTTCCCAAATGGGGGGAGTTTCAGATGCTCTGGATCCACATCCTTTGTGTGAGCTCCAAATCCTTCACGAGTCATCTCTCTCCTTAACACCATCTACTCTACAACCTCGTGCTTCTTCTCTAAATACCTCTCATGTGCCTCATTGAACTTAAGCCACCTTTATTCTCTTTTCCTCTCTACTGCTAGGTATTCCATCCATCACCACACTTTCTCTTGCCCCTGCATATGGTGGGGTTTAGGTAGCCATTGGGTTCTCTTCCAAATTAAAGGTTACCATCAAGATCTTGATTGCTAGTGGAATGCCTTACAGATATGTTCCCCTAGGATAACGTAAAAATTTGAACTCAATTACCTTCAAACAAGAGTAAGTGGAAATTGAGTACTCCAAAATATAGATATTTACAACACCATGGAACCAAGTATCCACAACGCGCATCCAAATCAGATTAGCATCATAGAGGGCTTAAAATTATTCTTGCATCTAGAAAAGTGTGTGAAACCTCCAATTACTTTTAGATGCGTAATAAACTACCCACTCATACAGCTTGGAAAGATAACAAATAAGCTCTCATATAAGCAGTCATATAGATTCTACTCCACCCACATATGTGCGTCAAACTCATATAAAATGTTGAATCTTCAAGAATACTCTTCTTCCAGATCTACTATCCACTCCTCAACACTTTCCAAGGTCAACTGGTATGTCTTCATCATGCAACATCCTAAAAATAGCTGAAAAAGAGGTCCCAACAATGGAACCAATGATGCAACCTAGAATTCACTGTGAAAAACCTGGGTCTATTGGCACATCACTCAGCTTGAGCTAAGCACTCCCAAAGCATGAAAAGGCACCATGTCCCTATTTAGAGTTGTTTGTATATAATTTTAGCATGATGGTGCATATAGGTATTCAGATTCATTACAAATAATAAATAACACACACTGCATAAACTAGATCTACATCTTACAGTATATGTAAGATGAACTAAATAATGACTATAACAAGATTTACTAGGAAAATAACCAGAGTTATTCATGTTTAACACCATTATCCATCCAATGTGAACCATTTTATTAAATACTATAAAACACATAAGATTCTTACATTACATAAGTATCTCCATGAGTCATGCACTCGACAAAAACTAACAACATAACTCTTCAATTTTTCACACACAAAAATTTACAAATTAATACATATATATATAGGGGTGGGGACTTTTCCTTCACTTCCCTTGCACTTATCAAAATATGTAACATACTAATAATATCCATGTGCCTTTATAAAATGATGCACAACATGCAAGTGTTATTAAGAATAGACTTCCTATAGTTAACTCTGAATAGAAATCCTATTATTATCTTAAACTATGCATGGCGCTCATCTATTGCTTATTCCAAAAATACCATTGTGTGGACCAAAATTCTTCATGTCTTTGTGTACTCAGCATGCTAACTCCAAAAATATCCTTTAAAACATAAACGACTAAGTTCTGATCCTGGGTGCTTTAGATATATTGTAGTGCCGCACACTCTTCCAACGCCCTACATTCGTGCACCCAATACTTAGGTCATTTTTATCCATCCAACACTTCCCTTTTAGGTTTTACCACCTAAATGATGTGTTCATGTGTACTCTCTCTTGTTTCATGATTATGTGGATGGTGATATGTTGTTTTGATAGTTTATTATAACTAGATGATATTTATTTGATGTTGTCTTAATGAATGGTTGAAGTAAACATTGTTAAAGTTTTAAGATCACTGATTCACCCCTCCCTTAGTGATTATGCTTCCAATAATTAGTATCAGAGTAGATCCTTTGGAGAAATATTAATTTTTTTGAAGGATATCCTAGAAGCGCAAGATGAATAACTATCTAAAGTCATAAAATCTTGACATATGGAGATCTGTGGTTGATGTCTTTTCTCAAACCCCTAAACCACCAACCTATACTACATATATGGATGCATGTAACATAAGTACATCAGACAAAAATGATGAAAATAACGAATGTCCTATTTATGGCTAAAGAGTTAGAAATTTTGACATTTGAAAGTCTAATGGAAGAAGAAGGGGCATAATTAAACCTAGAAGCAAAGCTTGTGAGTTCCCTAGATGAACTGAAGTCCCAAAGAAATAAGAATAAGATGTTGAATTATTCGTTCAAATAATATGAGGAAAAGATCAATAACATCACTAATAGACATGATGAAATAATTAAATAACTTGTAACTCAAGTTTAATTAGTGAAAATAGGTCTCAAATACAAGGAAGAATAATGTACCAAGCTCAAGACAAAGTTGGAATCCTTAAAAGTTGAGTTGGAGCAGACATCAAAGAAAAGAAATCCTATTAGAAGTTTGAGAATATTTATTATGTTCTTAATGAAATTTTGAGTATTCATAGGTCTTTATATGATAAGAGAGGTCTGGAATTCAGAGAAGACCAAAATAAGTCTGAAATGAGAAGCTAAAGAGCAGCACAAGCCAAGAAGAATGATAACAATAAGGTCTATATCAAGAGCAATATAAGGTCTAACCCTATTAAGCAACCTAATTCCATGAGGTATGTAAGTTATTTAAATGGTTATTATTATGCATGTAATCAATATGGTCATAGAGAGCAAGATATCACAGAAGGTACTCCAAGAATGAGTTATCAAGGAGTCACAGTCCAAATTAGTCAAAAGGTATGAGTGATATTTTTTACTATAAATTTCAGCAAAGAGGTCATATTGTAAGGTTTTTCGATCAAGAATCACTAAGATAGAACATGAAAGTTTTAAATCCTAGAGTTCAAGATACAAAACAAACCAAAGAATGGAAGCCAAAGATAATTAAACACATCAAGAAATATGACCCTGTTTGAGGTGGAGGAAAAAAATCTAAAAGAGAAGAATCCTTAATGGTTCAAATTTATCTTTACACCCAAAATGAAAATACAATATAATATATACATAGTGGATACTTAGGCCACATGACAAGTGACAAAAGAAAGTTTATTTCATTGAATAAGATCAGTCAAATTTGGAGATAATACATTTGCAAATATTATTGGAAAGGTTACTTTAAGTTTGGATAATGGAAATACCAAGGAAAAGAATGTGATGTATGTAGAAGGTATGAAACATAATTTTCTGAGTGTGATTCAAATGTGTAGTTAAGGACACACACTTAGCTTTCATGACAAAGGATGTGACATAAGGAGAGACAAATCAAGTAGACTATTTTCTAAGGGTAAGAGGACTAAGAAAAACATGTATGTATTAAGTGAAACCATGAAGGATAAGTTCTTGATGAGTAAAATTGATGAATGTTTTCATGGAAAAAAGAGATTAGGCCATCTAAAATTTGTCAACCTAGTCAATATTAGTTCTCACAAGTGTGTGAAAAACATGCCTAAGATCACCAAACTTGCAAACATATTGTGCAAGGCTTTTCAACATGGTAAGTAAACAAGGAGGAGATTCAAATCCAAGGAGTACTCTACCTCAACACATTTAGAGCTTATTCATACTAATTTGTGTGGAATGATAAGAATTTAGAGCATTCAAGGGGATAATTATTTACTGTTACTCATAGATGACTACACAAGAATGACTTGGGTTGCTTTCTTGAAGAAAAAATAACAAGCTCTTGACAATTTCAAGGAATTTAATGGTCTTGTTAAAAATGAAAGGAATGAAAAGATCAAGTGTTTGAGATCTGAGAGAGGTGGATTTTTTTTTTCTAATTAGTTTGATGAATTTTATGAGACTCATGGGATAAGAAGAAAATTTTCAGTAACTAGGACACCTCAGCAAAATGGGGTAGTTGAAAGAAAAAAACAGACTGTCCAAGAAATGGTAAGGACTATGCTAAATGATTCAAAGTTATGTGATGGATATTGGAGAGATGCAGTAACTACAATAATATATACTTTGAATAGAGAAAAAATAAGGACTAATGGTGAAAAAACTCCCTATGAATTGTGGAAAGATAGACCTATAAATGTGAATCACTTTAGAGTATTTGGGAGTAAGTGATACATCAAAAAATATGAAGATAGGACCTAGGAAAGTTTAATTCAAGGTCTGATGAAGGCATATTTCTAGGATATTCAAGTTAATGAGCTCAGCCTATAAATGTTACAACAAGAGATTGTAAAAGATAATTGAGAGCACCAACATGAAATTTAATGAATCTCATCTCAAGAAGTCACATGTTTCAGAATTTGGAGACTAAGAATGAAGATGAAGTTGTTGATATAAATAAAGAAGAATAAGAATTTTGAATAAAGAGAATATACAATAATTCCCCTTAAGAAAAATTCTAAAGGATCATCACTATGAATCAAATTCTCAACAACAAGGAAGTTGGTGTGCAAACAAGAAGAATACTGGTAAGTAATCTAAATCAAGGAGAGTAATACTATGTTATATAAAATTGATTCTAAAAACATTCAAGAATAAAGTAAAGATTTTTTTTTGGCTGAGTTCCATGAATGAAGAGTTAGATCAAATATAAAATAAAAGAGAGTTGGGAGCTATTTCATATGCCTAAGAAATAAGAATGTCATTGACACTAGATGGGTATTTAAAAACAAATTGAATGAGAATGTAGAAGTCACTAGAAATATAGATCTAGATTGGTATGAAAAGGTTATGCACACATGTATAAGGAGTGGATTTTGAAGAGAAATTTTATCATTGTAGCAAGAATTGAAGGGCTACAAGACTACTGTTTTTAGCCTATGCATTTTCTGTAAGGTATTCAAGGTATACCATATGGATGTAAAATTAAATTTCTTAAATTGTAACTTGTAAGAGGAAAGTATATATATAACAAACTGAAAGGATTTTCTATTGACATATGACGAAGAGACTATGTTTGTCAAATTAAAAAATCCTCTCTATGGTCTAAAACAGGCCCCTAGGGATTGGTATGCCATTTGGGATAAGTCTCTATTAAACCAAGGTTTCAGAAGAGGAGTTGTAGATATAAATCTATACATAAATAAAAAAGGAGACAATCGGGTAATAGTAATGGTTTATGTTGATGACTATCATATTTGGAGTAAACATTGGAAAGTATGACCAAGGATTTTTCTATTGTGATGAAGAAGGAGTTTGAGATGTCTACTGCTAGGAAAACTATCATTCTTTCTTGAACTACAAAAAATTTAATTAGAAATAATTTATTTTCATTTCACAGATCAAAGTACAAAAAGAGAAATGTTGATTTTTTTTTGGAATGGAGGATAACATTCGACTATTAGTACACATATAGATTATAGGGTGTAAGATGAGAAAAGAAGACAAATATCCAAAATTAGAATCAGAACAACATATATGTCAATGATTGGTAAGTTTTATTGTACACCACTACTTCTAGGACATGATATTATGCAAGTTGTAGGACTTTGTGGGTAGATATCAAGTAGATCCAAAAGAGAATCCATTTGATAAGAATTCAAGGGAATACTTAAAATTTCTCAAAGGAACTATGGAGTATGGATTATGTGACACCCACGAGGCAAGGAGATTAACACGATAACCTATACTGATGATGACTAGGATAGGGAAGTTAAGATGATAGGAAAAGTCACTAGCGATGTGGATTTCTTCCTAAGTAGTACTTCCTAGGTTCATTGACTAGAAATAAGAAAGGATTAGTAGATTTATATACATGCAAGGATGAGTCTATTGTAGATTACTTCATGTTGTTCTCAAGTAATTTGGATAAAATAGACCTTAAAGGACTACAATGTAGAGTTTGACAATATTATTCCTATTTTTTGTGATAACTATAAGTGCCATAAGTTTTTTCAAAGAAACACTATCACGTATTCAAAAGAACCAAAATCATTCCTATCAAGTATCATTTTCTAATAGATAAGGTGAGTGGACAAAGTTTCAAGCTTGAATATGTGTCAACTGAGGATCATATTGTAGATATCCTAACTAAGCCACTTCCAATAAGAACGTTTGAGCATTTAAGACAAGAGATAGGTGTAGTTCATGTATCTTAGACTGTCAATTATAGCGAAAAATAAATTAGGGGGGGGATAATTAGATGATCATTTAGATCCAAGAACAAGAAAAGGAAAGATTTGAGATGGTATGCATTAGAGATAGAGAGATTTTGTCTTGTTTGGTTAATGTTGATGATTTCCATGAATGTTAAGTTCTTTGTATGATATCAAAGGGGGAGAATGAAGATGCTAATTGGTATCCTTTGTCATTAATTTCAAAGGAGGAGAATTGACCAAAAAGGGGGAGAATGATGCATTATATTTAGATTTGAGAGAAATAGTGTGGTTTCCATAAGTAATTCTAAATGCGGTTGCCATCAATGAAAAAAGGGGAGACTGTTGAAGATTTATCATTGATGTCAAGTACATGATGCTAATGTCATAGGTCATTAGGAATTTTTTTGATGATAGCATTAATGTATTAAAGTGCTATGAGATTTTTGCAATGATTTCAAATGCTTCCTTGCTAAATAAAGTCATAGGTGCTTGAGAATCCTTGTCTTGGTCTATTCATGGTATAAAGAAGACCTTGTGTGAAGATTTTAGCATGGTTTGCTAATAAGATGATGTCAAATAAGTATGAGATGCTAGTTTATCATTATTATAATGCATGAGTAGATGGTGTATAAGTGACATGGTTCAAAGGTATACATAGTGATATTTTTATCATGAAGACCTAGAAAAGTTTGAATGGAATGATGAAGACCTAACAAGGTATGAGATTCATTTTTGAAGGAATGAATGCACATGTGAGATTTGTGATAGGTAAGAAAAGTTTTTTTAGACTTGTTGCTGAAGTTTTGAGGTTAGATCTTGGAGGATATTACACAGGGAAAATGGTTTTGAGGTTTGCTCCTCGACCTAATTCTTGAGAAATCTTGTCTTAATGAAGTAGGATGATATTTTTATAGTATAAGAATGTAAATGTGTGCATGGATGGTTGTGTGGAATTTTGATACTATGTTGTGCTGGAAAATTGGTTCTAGGTTCAAGACTTTAAGGAATTTGTAAGAAAACAGAACTCTGGTCCTCATCGAGTTCTTGGAAATCAAGAATTCCTAGCTTGAGGTGAAATTTTAATGATGGTTGTTATCACATGTAAAATTATATATAGGAGTTTGATATCTTCAAGGACAAGTGGGGAAGGGTTCTAGCTTAAGTTTACTTGCATATATGTTGGGGGTTTAAGGCCCGATATCTTTATGAACAAATATTAACACCAAAACCACTCTTAAACCCTTCTAAAACCCTAACATGAAGTCGATAGGAAATATTTTTCTCAAAATGGCTTAGAATGGATTTGTTAACCAAGTTTGATGATTGGACCATGTATAATACTCTTTTATATTTATCTAACTAGCATTGGTTTATCATAAGAGTATGAAAAAGTACAAGTACAAAGCCATTTTCTGAAGAAATTGATGTATCTCTCAAATGTTGCATAGGAAAAAATATATAAATTCATGGTGGATGAATTTTAGGACCTATAATATATGCCTATGATGATTTATAGACAATTCTTCTTAGCCTCTAAGTGGTCATACCAATTCTATTTCTTGAGACTAGTTTTTGGGGAAGTTTAACAGTTTTGGTAACCAAGTTGCAAAGTTGAACTATTGAGTCCTTATGATTTGTTTCATTGTGGTAGAATCATGTGGTGATGTGAATACTATAATTATTTAACTATTCATGTTTTTATTTTATTATGGTTGAGTTATCCAAGGTACTACAATTTTCATCTTACAAGATAGACTTTTTGGGTATGTTGGTCTAATATGATAATATTGTTCTTGAGGTAGTTTCATGGAAAACATGGTTGGTGAATATATCTATAAACATGATGGAGGTAAGATAAGGTATTTAAAAAATTATTTGGAAGGTTCTTTGTGATGCCCGTAAAAACAACCCACTTGAGACCCAAAAAACAACCTAGGGTTAGTTAGGAAAAATTATGGGATAATTTTTTTTGTTTAGAAGTGTCCACAACCAGGTCGCAAGACAACAGTTGACACTATCAGGTTTCGAAACAAGTCTAAAATTACTATAACATACTTTTCATTTATTAACAATTTTTAGAGGTCACGCGGTCCAAATTTTAGGGTTAGAAGTTTCAGTTAGATTCAGGGGATAAAATATCACCATACCCACTCTCTAACATGATCAGAGTTTCAATTGATTTTTTCTCATACTTAAAGAATTAAAAATTTCCCTAAATCATTCCTATTGGATATAAAATTTTCCAACCTTTCCAACGATATAAAGAAGTCCTCATAACTCCTTGTAGAACTCCAGATATGGACCGACGGACCTTAGGGGTCCAATTCTCCCCCAAGGGGACACATGTCGAGCGGGGAAGAAAACCCATTTTTCGGGTTGGCGGGTCATGGGGCAGTGCTAGAAAATTTTCCCCACATGGTGAAAAGTCAAAATTTATTCCACACCTCTGTGGGTCCACCAGGGACACGTGGCACCCAACGACCATGGCAGGGAGAAAAGGAGAGGGATGGGTGGAGTGGCGGGGTCAGTTGACAAATTTTTCCAAGGGAGGGAAAAGGGTTAGTTGCCGCGCGGGTCTATGCATTCACGAGGGAGACTTTCCATGGTAGGGGTGGGAGTATGGGGCCGTTGAGGTTCTAAGGGATATTTTCCCAATAAAATTTTCACATGAGAGAGTTGTGAGGGTTTCCCCACCCCACTTTCACCCCATGGTGCCATGTGGCAGCCTCTGGTTGGCCACGGGCCGGTGGGGAGAAAGATAAAAATTTTCCAAATTTTTTTAAAAGGCCCAAGGGAAAAAATGATGTCATACCTCTGCCGCTGCCCTGTGAGGACATGTGGCAGCCCCTGACTGGCTGCAGGCCAGCAGAGGAAAGTTTAAAAGTTTTCCCCAAAAAAATTTCAATTTTTTTTCTAAGGATAATTCGACGGGAAATTTTTGGGCTGTGGGCCCGCCAGGGAAAATTTTCCCAAATTTTCCCGCTAAGGCAAGAAAACTTTAGATGGTCATAACTTTATCTAGAAAGCTCAGTTTTGGGAAAACGAGGGCTTTTTGGAAATATTTCGATGCCCTCTTTGCACAAGAATCATAAATTTTACATTTTGATAAAGTTTAAGGGATGAATTTTACAAAAATGATCTGCAGGATTTTAAATAGCAAACTGGCAAATTTGACTTATAAATTTTGTTCAATTTTATCTCCTTCTTCACTCAACATGCCAAACATACATGGAGGATTATTCTAGGAAGGGTTTAAAATGGTTTAGGAAGGTAAATTTTCTCAGTTGATTCCAATTTGAATTTTTCCCAACAATTGATAGAAAATGGCTGTGAAAGGGATTGGGTTCAATTTTGCAATGTATAAATTATTTTCTTAGGTGTTCTTTGTCAATTTGAATTCATTGATAATAAAACATGCCAAATTTTAATGTTTCTAAGTTGATTGTTGTGTGCAGGACCGAACTGTGCATTTTAATTAAATAACTGCCAGTTTTAAATTTACAACAGAGATCCATTTTCTAGGAAACTCTATCTATCAATTTTGTCATTTAAGTGTGATATTTTATTTCTAATCTAATCTAACGCATTTAGTTTTTTGTAAACAAATCATTCCAAAGATAACTTGTAAAGTCTAATTTCCAATTTAATATATTTCAAAAGGATACAAAGCAATATAATTCCTTCATATGCATTCCTTCTTTTTTCATTTTCTAAACAAATATTTTTAATCACAATCTGATATTCCAATTTGAACCAACAATGTAAATAAGAAAAGATCTTGTAATCCTTTATTGACTTCAGTTATAAAAATTTACATCTTTCAATGTTTGAATTCAATCAACACATTTCATCTCTTTCTTTCAAATGTACAAAACATAATATAAATGTCTTTCACATTTCGAATATACACTTTCATAACCAATTACAACCTCATTTCTTCAGATATATATATATATATATATATATATATATATATATATATATATATATATTACAATTTCATCCACATCAAGTGGGAAAGGATTACAAATGAATTTATTTCACAAGGGACTGTCAAACTGCATTTTCCTTTGCTCCAGAATAGCAACATGCGATTTTTCTTTTTTTTTTCTTCAATTTGATCACAACAAAAGTGGGGGAAAGGAAACACTCTCCACCCAACCAAGACATTCAACGAAAGGAGAATCCATCCTTCATCATTGGCCCCCGAGCCCCAACCACAAAACAATAAAAGGTGTAATTTAACCCATGGAAACAACTGGCTTCCACAAACACACGACATTATTTCAACATGCATAATCAATATAAAATACAGTCCACACAAAAATAGCAGTTTACAACTACATTTGAAAATAGTCAAAACAAAAATCAGGCTTGATCATGCAAGCCAAAGGAGCAAGGTCTATGGGGGAAGCTACTTATGCCTCCCAATGGAAATTGGGCATCCACCTATTACAAACCACCAATAAAATTCACCACACATTTCCTTATGCCCCCCACAGATTTCTTTATGCCCCCCACAAAGTAAGAAATGCAAGCTATTTCTTTTCCATGGTGGATCCCAAACCCAAACTCCCTCCACAAAATTATGATGCCCATGGCATTCCCTTATGCCCCCCCACATGTATTCCCCATAGCCTTATCATACACCATTCCTATGGTCATCTACCCAACCAGCCAACAATTACATAAAAAATTCACCATTCACACAACACAACAAGAAAATAGCAACATAAAATAAGAGTTAAACTCCTACCTCTCCATGGTAGCTTTTGTTTCCAAACTGCAAGCTTTAATGCCCAAAACACAGTCCCAAAACAGCAATATCCAAGCATGCAAAGTTTCTCCAAAATCCTTCCAAAAGCAAGAGCTCCAAACACAAGAAAATGTGCCCCCAAGGAAGTATGCAAAAAGATTCAACAACCCAAAACAAGAAAAGAGTTTGAATTTTATAGAAGATGGAAGAGGAGAGGATGATGTTGATCCATGTGGGATGCCACATCACACATCCTCAAATTCAATCATAAAAGACAAAATTTCATTCTCCAAGGCATAATAAAGAGGTGGGTGAAAATATGACAATTTACTTGCACACTCCAAAAGCCCACACCCCAAAGGACTGCAAATTAAATAAAATGTAAGAGAGTGCAATCAAAACTTGCAACATGATTAATAAAATGCATTAAAAAATCCTAAAATCACCCCTCCAACCATAAGTATGGTTGGTAATTTAAATTGAGAGGTATGGGACAAGTTTTACTTGTCCCAAAAGCCTCCAAAAACAGCCCCAAAGGACAAATTCGAATTTCCAAGGAGGTGGAGTGTTTCATACTCCAAAATCTGACTTACACACTCTTACACAAACTTACACATCCCTTACATATTAAATAAAAAGAGCCATCAACTTCCATTATTACTTTCCCATAACCCAAATTTGATTTATTTAAGTTTTAACCATATGGTTTCTCACATTAATCTATCACAATTTTAATTAAATAAAAGAGAGGGACACATTACTAATAAAATACATACAACAATAAATAAAAGAAACCACATTAATAATATACAAAATACCCATGGTCACATATAAAGGTAATCACCCCATGGGAATCCCTAACAAAACAACACACAACACAATAAAATAAGTTGCCATGGTGACTGTTTCGAATTCACCTAAAATTCTGTTGTGGTTGGTCTCCAATCCCCCGATGTTTGTTGTGATTTTTAACCTACAAAACAAAAATACCTCCTTCGGCCTTATGGCCATATCAGAACATCCAACATGATATGAATATAATCACAAAATCATCTAAATAAGTGAATAAAAAAAAAGGCAATTTAACATTATCACATACAATTTATATCAACAACTATATCATCATCATATAATATCCATTTTCTAGATCTACTCATAATATCCAAAATCACATGTCTGACAACATCCATAAAAAATACATGTCAAATAGTATATCATCATCCACATATGAGGTGTCTCCAATGATCATCATGCATCATAACCAAATCAAGATCAACAATAATCCGTGATAAAATGTCTAACATCATACTAAATCAAAACATAATAATGTCCATCATGTAATCAACCGTATCAAAATAAGTATCAATAGGTGTCAAAGGGAAGTGGGCACTACATTCTTAATATTTTTATATGTTCATAGTTGCTCAAATGTGTTAAGTTGCATCATTGTGTGAATAGACCTAGCTAAATTAGGCCTTCTTGAGTCCCAATGAAGAAGTATGAGCCAAATTGAGATATATTAGATCAAATGGAGTCTTTGTTGTGAATATTTAATTCTTGATTCATGTTTTTATAGTGTTTTATCATCCATCATGGCTGACCTAAGTGGTATGTGTTCTTGTGTCATGTATATAAGCCAAGCTAATTAGCCCTGTTTGAGAAAAGAGAAAGATATGGAGATATAACGAGCTAAAGGTTATATGTTTGAGAAGAACATGATATTGTATACCAATGAAGGAGTGTAATGAGTTCATGAAGAATATCCTTCAGGTGATGAAGATAATTTTGTACATATGACCTAGTGAAGAAGAAGTATGAGTGAGTAAGAAAGAAAGGCAATTTTGTGTGTCACAAAGAGTAGAAAAGTAAGTGTATGAATGTTTGAGGATAGGAATGTGTATTAGAAGCTTGAGAGAATGTTGAGGTGACTGAAATATTAGAGATTGAGATCAGATAAAGAAGAAGAACAAAAGAAAGAAGAAGAGTAAAGAAGTCCATTATTTATTGCAATAGTAACAAGAAGAAGGTGGAGAACATTCTTAGGTGGCTGAGTTGGTTTTTAGTCTTACTTGCAAGTTTGGTGCTTATTAAAACCCTAGTGGTTGATGCTCCTCGTGGAGTTTTTTATTCACTAAATTAGGGGTTTGTAGCCTCCTTGCAAGTATGTTCTTGCTAAATTCTATTTAGTGCTAGAAAAATTAGGTGTTGGTGATTCACTGAAAACTTGACTTTTGTTATATATATAAGAAACATTCAGTGATTTTTCTTCCCTTTGAGGTTTTCCCCTATAAATGATGTGTTCATCTCTACTCTCTCTTTTTTTATGCTTATGTGGTTGGTGATATGTTGCTTTGATAGTTTATTATAACTAGATGATATTGCTTTGATGATGTTGGCTTAATGAATGGTTGAAGTAAAAGTTGTAAAAATTTTAAGAACACTGATTCACCCCCTCTTAATGACTATGCTTCCAAAAATTTATGACCCCCTTCTTCCCATGTATCTTCTGGTCACATGAAAAATCATTTCTAGCTCTTGGTGACGAAATTTCAGCCCTCCATGACCATTCCTAACTCCCTGAATCTCATCCATAAGGAATCAAAAGATATTACTTATCAAAATTTGGTGAAAGTCACAATTTTTTGTTCCTTATGTCCCCTTTGTCCCTCTTACATCAGTACAGCTCAACTTCAACCAAATCCCAACTCCAGTTAAGTCGTCGGGTCAAAACATGAGTTAAAAATTGTAAGAAAAATTACTAACTCCCTCACCTTACAATATTAGTAATTTTAAAACATTCAAATGTTGTTTTATTCCCTCCAAAACCTCCAATGTTGTACATGTATTCTACTAGTTTGTTCTAGACATCCACGACCTAAAACTAAAGAATGCTCATATCTCTAAAATGGTTCACCCAATTTTCAACCAAAATTTACCAGTGCACTCTCTCCGTAAACTCCTTCAAGTTGAATGTAAGAGAACTACAATGTATGCTCTATAAAATTTATACTATCCACGTGAAATTTGTAGACCTAGAGGTTTCCTTTTCAGATCTACAAAGTTATGGCAAGATAAAAACCTCAAAAACTGGAGCAGAAGGTCCTAAAGTAAAACCTAAGATTTTGAGACCAATTTCTTTGCAATATGACATCTAGAAGAAAAATTTATGAAATTAACTACTGTGTAAGGATTTCACATGCTCAAATTTAGTAATTTTATGAAAATGATGAATTCTCAGTACCTGTGCACTCCAAACAAGCAAAAACCATCAAAAGGTGAAAATTGGGAAAACTTACTAAAAATAGTTATCCTAGACATGGTCTGGTGTGAGCAGTGAAAATATCAGCAGAAGTTGAAACATAAAAAATAAACAATATACCTCTCTCCAAGATTTTCCATGCAAACCTCAAGTAAGATTGTCAAGCACTTGGACTTATAGAATCTTGTATTTTAAAGGATTGTGGATTCTCTTGAATTGTTCTCCGAATTTGGAATTCATAAATTATGCGAGTTCATAAACACGAGGATACGGTTGGAAATTTTGGCAGAAGTTGGCTGAAAATTTCACAAAGCTTCCAAGGATAATTTACAAAGGAATGAACTACTTTTTATAGATGAGGGTTAAGCCGTGAATTTGGGATCATAGTTTAAATGCATTCTAATTTAATAATTATAATTTCCTAAAATAGCAAGAGGATTCGGTCTGTGCAGTTGCATCTTTGTAGGGGAAATGATTATTTATATTTTTGTGCGGAAAGATGGTTGTATGTGTAGATTTGTTGCCCCCATCATTATAGGGTTCTAGAAGTGGAGTAGAGTAGAGTGTGAGTAGGTAAATAGGATTTAAATAACTAATTTAATCAGTTATAAATTGTGAGAGGATAATTAACCATTTAATAAAATAAATGTTGAATTAAATTAACTAAAGGGTGTTAGGAATTAATTTAATTAATTCCCATGACATGATAGAATTAAATTAATTAATTCTAAAGGGTAGGAGTATGTAATTAGAAATAATTTAATTAATTCTAAAGAGTTATGATTTAAATGATATCATTAATTTAATTAATTATAATGGGATGAAATCGACTTAGAAGAATAGAGTTAATTTAATTAATTCTAATGGGATGGAAATAGGCTAGAAATATGTACATATTTTTCGGGTTTCTACCTTTTCCCCTCTTTAGAATGTTATTACGAAGTAATAACATTTTAAAGATAGTAGACACATGTAGATTTAGTGAGTGAAAGACAGTAAAGCATTTGGATGCCCCATAGAGTAGAATGGTAAATGAATGGCCCCTTAAGTGGGTGGGTGACACAATAAAGTGGTGGACAACCGCTTGATAGGAAGAAGACAAGGATGTTGAAGGAGGATTAGAGGAATTTTTATCATAGCATAAAAGTCATTTGGAGAGTAAAATCTAGAGAAAGATTATTTTTCTATTGCACAATAGATTTTTTTACCATGATTATAAAAGAATCAAGATGTTTAACCCACTATGTGGATTAAAAAACACACACAACAAAAAAGAAAAGATAAAAATGAAAAAAACCCAATATACACCGTAAAAGTATGCACCTTGGATATAAAGAAGCCAAGATGATGATGAAATATGTGTTATTGGTCCAAAATGTAAGATCAACAATGCAACATAACTTTAAAAAGAATATGATTAGTTATGCCCTTGATACATGCCACAATGATGATTAAATAGATGTGAATTCCCCCAAACACTAAACTTATGAAATGCATGAGGATAGGATAAAGCTGAAGAGTGGAGTAATATTACATAGTCCTAATGAAACTCTTATTAGATTTGTTGATGATTATCTTTACAGATGAAACATAAAAGTCATGGGATACCTTAGGGCTGTGGGACGTGCCCCCTAAGATAATCTCTAGGGTTTATAGAAGATGTATCTTCTCGTTGGTGTAAGGTAATGGTTAGAGGAAAAATAAAACAAAGTGCAAAACTAATTAGGTTGATAAGCCAAAACAAAATTTAAAAGGCATAGAGATAAATTCTGAGAAACTGTTAGAATAGTCGAAGTGCATTTAGCATGGTCTACTATTTTTAGAAGTATCTTGAATTATCAAAGGTGGAGAATGTGTAAAAAATAATAATATGTAGATGATTGATGCATATAGAAAACCCAAGGGCATATAACACGATAGATATTCAACATTTATCTAAAAACTACCAACAATAATGGATGAAGAACATAGACTATTGAGAGCTAAAATGCACATAACAAGATCCCTTTATTCATAGAGAAAATAATATATAAGGTTGATACGACACATATTACAACTTTCTTCTACAAATAGAGCCTTGTTAAGGCTAGAAAACACAATAACTAAGCCTAAAATATCTTTCACAGTCTTAGTGTCTTTTTTTTCTATGGTTCCTCTTCCTCCTTGGTGCTTAGATCAAAACATTCCTTTATAGAGCCCCTTGGCTCTCACTTCAATATCCAAAATCAGATCTTCCACCACCAACATTCAATTTT